>CM072774.1:15012500-17512500 GCA_036936925.1 Cenchrus fungigraminus
GGCGGAAGCACGTGCGTTTGTCGGGGAAAACTTTCCCACACTCCCTTTCGGATGCGCATTCCTTTCCATGTCATTAATCATGAAACGAAGCACAAAGGTTAAACTGTTAGAAAATACTTTCTCCTTGGACGAAAGCCACCAATATTTTTTCTGCCAGGAGAAGGTTCGAGTCATAGCTTTGGATTATGAAAACGCAAGCACGAAACCAGAGTTGAAACCCAGACGAGCTAAGATATAGATGACAGGGTCTCAGGAAAACCTTTCGATTTGACAAATAATCATTCAATGAGTCTCAAACAAAAAACTTGTCACCCGTTAGTCCCATCTTCCAAAAAAGCTCCGTAGCTTCCAATGGGTGAAAAATTGGTAATCATTACTTGACCTGTATATGTTTCACTTTGTGGCTTTCGATTGGGAAATAAAAAGTGGAAGTTAATGTCATGAGTCATTTGCATTGAAACAGGGCTTGGCGAGGTAGAGGCCGACTGCTCCATGGTGACGCTCGCTGGCGTGGGCAGCGCCGCCGCTTCCGCTCGCCCCGCTCGGTTGTTGCAGTCGCACCTACCTACCTGCCTCAGTAGTGCGGCCGTGCTCGCGCCTGTCCCGCTCGGCTGAGCGTCCAGCGCCGCCCTGCTCGTGCTCGCGCGCGGCTACATCGACGGGCGCACTGCCGTCGCGCTAGCTGAAGCAGGCCGCCGCGCGCGCTCCGCCACACTGGCTCGTGCCCGCCGGAGGAACCCACCATGCCACCATGGGAGCTCGCATGCGCCCGCGGAAGAAGCTCGCTTGCGCCCCGCAGCTAGCTAGTCGCGCCTGCCGTAGGAGCTCGCCGTGCTAGCTCTGCGCATGCGGAAGGAGCTCGCCCGGTCCCGCCGTCGTGCGATCGGAGCTCGCTCGTGCCGCACCCTCGCTGGCCGTTGCGAGGTCTCACCCGCGCCGCGCCCTCGCCGGCCGGCGTGAGGGCTCACCCGCGACGTGCCCTCACCGGATGACATGAGGCTTGCCCCTGCCGCGCGCTCGCCGGCCGCCTTGTGTCGTCGTGTGTGTTCGGGTACGGTTGGGAGAGAAGCAAATAAAGGAGAGAGTTGAGATAAGGTGGAGAGAGAAAAGTTCAGCAGAATTTATTACGTGAAGACACTCCCATTGTATGAGTTGGTTTCTATAGATAAATTTTTACTGTGTAATTCTCTTGGATATTGTGTGTAGTTTCCACCATTGGGACTGCCCTAAACGATTGTTTTCGCAAATGTTTTGGCGAAACGGATTGGCTTTTGGGCCATTACTTGACTTCGTTGAAACCAAAGGAAGCCTTTTCTATAATCGATTCTGAATCCCCAACAAGTGGAACAGTCTCACAGCTCTTCGCCGAGATAGATAGAGAGAAACAGTAGAGTCGTCTGTACCATTGCTTGTAATTTCTAGTGCGAGCAAATACTTCGCGCTACAGCGGGAGCCAAGAGCTTGGTGAGCACGCGAGTGTAGTTAATACTTCTAGACTTGTCCGGCTAGACAGTTGTGATTCTCTTCTTTATCAATGAAATGGGCATTGTCAAAAAAACATACTAACAGATAAATAATTAGGCACCTAAACCCTAAATCCGAATGATTTCGCGTTTTTTATACGATATCAAATTCCGTCATGTTAAGTGGGGTAAGTTGCTAACAGTGTGTCAACTGGAGTGCTATTTTGCAAAATTTCGCCGCCCGTAATTATTTTTGCAAAATTGTAAAAAAAATAAAATATAAAATATCTAGGGCTGCCACCCGTGCCGTGAGTGGGCTTTTCTGGAGGCCATTTCTTCTTGAGGTTGAGATTAGTATGTAATAAAAAGACATATATGTAAGGATCTGACGGTTAAGATTAATTCAATACCACCGGTTTTCTAGTGTGGTATGGGTGGTATTCATAAGTGGTATGAGTAGTATATGGGTAGGTCTAAAAAAAAAGAGTAGTATATGGGTACTATTGGAAATATACAAAATAATATTGTTGTTATATATGAAATCAAGTCTTTTTATGTAACCTTAGTAGCGAGGAAATTTTTTCTAAATAATATACATCGAGCAAATTACAATTTTACCCATAGTAAAAAATTGAAAAAAACCGATAATACTACCGTACCACTGTTAGGTGGTATTGTGTACCGTAAAAGACCTCTTCTTCTTTGGTATAAAGGCGGTTGAGTAGCGGTCCGCCCGTGGCGTGTAGCGGTGTAGGGTAGGGTCTAGTCGCTTGTTGTGGAGCGTGTGGATGAAAATTACACAAATGAAGCAGATCGGGTAAAAGGGAAAATGGAAGGAGGATCGAAGAAAAGAGAATCTGTGTGAAGCAGATTCTTTTATACCAGTCCGCATGCTTGGTCAGGGTTTCTTAAACCCTCCTCAGCCGGGAACGGAAACCTGCGCATGTCGGCATTGCAGCTGCAGCTGGGGACGCCGAGCGGCAGCTGAAGAACATGAGCAGCACAAGGAGGAGGAGTTGCCCCATCGCTTGCTTGATCCCGAGAGGCGAGAAGAGAACCGAAGCCTTCCCTCTGGGAAATTACGAGAGCGATGGACATGCGGGTACCCATCTCTTGCAGAGCAGCCATGAGCCATTGCACGATCCGATGGGATCAAAACAGTAATCTGATGTAGCACTATACTACAGGACATCAGAAGTGCTGATGCCTCTTTTTTCTATGCCTCGTTTTACTGTTCACCAGTTACTGTAGTGACTGATCTGGTCTATCCGTCCAGCATCTGACGACTCCTGTCTCTTCTACCTCTCTCTAAGGTAGCTTATTTGTGCTATTTTAGAGGATCTCATTCCATGCATTGAGTATTGACTAAAGTGCGGCGAGCCATGGTCACCCACGAAGACAACCACCTCCACCGAGAGACCACACGCCGGCGGCACAGCTTGCCCAAAACCGTCCAGCGATTGGATTAAACCATCGATCACCTTTATGCTAGAGTATCCGGCCGGTAGTGCCAGGTTAGAAAATGTGTATTGTGGAAGTTTTACATGTGACAGATGACAGATCTGTGTGTGTGGCGTGCATCACCATGCTGGGCCCACTCCTCTTAGAAGTGGGGCTACTGAAACGTTTTTATTTTTCACTTGTTATATATAAAAAAAATCGGCGGTTGCTTTTCGAGACGAACATGTCCTAGAGCGAATTTAATTTATTTTGGCCAATGTATTGTACAAAAATTGGGTATAGTATTTTGGAAACAAAACGAAACTAGGATGGTGGTTGGTCCCGGTCTTTCAAGTAAGAAGAAGCATGTACACTTACAGCAAGGCTAATGATTTAACCTGATGCTGGCTATATGATCTTACCATGTCATTCTAAACCAACTTAACAGCCTACTCATATAATTGCTGGTTATATGTGTAGGCTACTCCCAATTTAACTGCACGCCTGAGGTTCGAATTTTTTCCCAAATTAAGTGCAACCATTCGTTTGTGCAGTGACCGAGGGGTGACCTGTATCCCAACCGTACCAACTTGCTTCTATTTCTTAAATAAAAAAAAGAACCACGCAACATCCCTGCATGCAAAAAGAGACACCAGTAGCAATACGCCACGCGTCCCATTCCCTGGACTCTGTGCTCCTTCTAGATACCCCTGGTCACTCGACTGTGTCTTGTGATCCATTGGGGGGTGGGGGGGTGTGGGGGGGGTTGGGTTTTGTCCAGGCCGAAGAAGCTGCGCTGCAACAGCAACTGCTGGACTTCGTTCCACTCCAGTACGCCCCGCCCCGGGACGAATGCAGCAACGCGCCGCTGCCTTATCGTTGCTGCATACCGGCAGGCACGTGGGTGCCATCACCGTAACGTGGTGGGCGGGTGCCATCACGTGGGACTGTGGGTGGAGTAGCAGAAAAACTCAGTAGCACAACGAGAATGAATACACGAATTGGACCGAGGTTTGGGATTCACGAGGGAGCTCCTGTGTGCCTTTCGGAACGTGAATAAGCAATGTAACTTTCAGCTCACTAAAGCCCATTTAAGTTTCCTTCTTCTTTTTCTCCCACCAGCCTGCTTTTCTTTTCCACTAACTTCCAGCCCACTAAAGCACATCTAAATTTCCTTCTTCTTTTTTCTCCCACCAGCCTGCCGATGTTCCAACATTTTTCGCAAATGTTGATTTTTTTCAACGTGTTTTCTTCAACATTCTGCAAAATGTTCCAACATTTTTCGGAAATGTTAATTTTTTTTCAACGTGTTTTCTTCAACATTTTGCAAAATGTTCCAACATTTTTCGGAAATGTTGATTTTTCAACGTGTTTTCTTCAACATTTTGCAAAATGTTCCAACATTTTTCGGAAATGTTGAATTTTTCAACGTGTTTTCTTCAACATTTTGCTAAATGTTCCAACATTTTTCGGAATGTTGATTTTTTTTCAACGTGTTTTCTTCAACATTTTGCAAATGATTCAACATTTTGTAAAAATGTTGGACCAACATTTTTTCCCTCTTTCTTCTCCACCGTCGGCTGCGGCGGCGGCCGCCGGCCATGGCGGAGCTCGACGCGCACGTTATGGCGGAGCTCGACGCCCAGGGCCGGCGCGGCGACGCTCTGCCGCGGCGGAGGAGGCCTCGAGTCGCGGGGGAGGCTGGCACCGGCAGTGCGGCGGAGGAGCGCGCGGGGGAGGCCGGCGCCGGCGGCGACGGAGCCCACACGGGGGCGGCAACGCGGGGTAACAGGAGGAGGAGGAGGTGTGGGGAAGAGAGAGAGAGAGAGTTAGGGTTAGAGGTGGATCCAACAGCTGTGGTTAGTTGCACGAATCTTAAAGAAGTGGAAGTTCATTTGCATCCTACCTTCCGGAAGATATATAGGATTCACGGATTCATGATAGCACTAAAGTGGGCCTTACTCGAGGGCCCTATGTTGGGCTTCTCATTTGTTTGGTTTGGCGGTAAAGTTGAGAGGAGAGGGTCGGCGCGGCGCAGTGTGTCATGACCCTGGATGTGGCCCAGGAATAGCCCAAGATGGTTCACCCCATTTGCCAAGCACAGCCCAGCCCAAGACTCAGGCAAGGTAGCTCCTATAGGAGGAGATCAGTCAACAGCTCTAGAAGGACGTTGAACAATATTCGGAAAGGGTTCATCCCTCCTCCGGCGAGCTCCTCACGGAGGATGATTCCGGCGAGCCGTCGCCCGTCTTCTCGGCGGCAACACCCTGTGGCCTTGCTCATGTCCCGGTGGTGGCTCACCGGCGGCCACGGTCGTTACAGTGGTATTAGAGACCTTACCTTCCTCGGTGTGGGTGTGGTGACGGTGCTGTTGCGGCAGCGATGTTACTGCGGCGACGGCAACGCGTACCTCTCCGCCTCGATCCATTCGGCAGACCCCATCCCCTCCCTCCCTTGCTCACGGATCGAGCGCCGGCAGCTCTTCCTGGGGGCGGATCGATTCGAGCGGTGTTGGTGGGCGCACACGGATCAAGTGGCGGCACACAGATCGGACGCGCGGCGGCGGCATTGACTCGATCTCCTTCCGCGACTGCGTCGGCCCCAAGCTCCCTTGCGGCGACCTCGAGCGGCTCCGCGACGCACAAGGGGCGGCCATGTCCCAGCACGCGCAGGCCACGCGCGAGCGTGGGCGGCTCGGTAGGCGGCGGCGGCGGCACGAGACGCGGTGTGTGGGCGTGCAGGTTGACGGCGGAACATGGAATGCCCGGCTACAGTAGCAACCGTTATGACGATAATTTTTTTTGTCACTAAATTTGCTCGGATGTGAAATACTGAAATGTTATGACGAGATTGGGTAGCATAAAGGGGAGGTAACTCAGTGCTAAGAAAACTTGATTGGGCAGCATGCAGAACCTCGAGCCATTGCTTCTGTGTGCCTGTGTCGTTATTTTGTATTTCACGATTTGGAGAGTTTTCTTCCCTCCATTAATTATTAACTGTCGAAATTATTCAAGCAGCGCTAGAAAATGAGATGAGCATCTCTAGGTAAATAAAGCGAGATGTAATTAAACATAACCCCCAAACAAAATTTAGATTCACTTTATTACTCCCTTGAACTAATTCATTTGATCCAATATACCACCTAATTAGATTTTTTTTAATTTTAGGTTCTCTGTATATAAGTTGAATTTTGAGTTCAAATTAGTAATTCTATAGGATGCAAAGCATGTACTAGAATGTCCTGTTGATGACAATATCAACTAAGATCCTTGTACATATGTTTATTTATGACTGCCATAAAATACATGAAAATGCGCGGGCACTCGCTCGTAATTTTACACGACTCGACTTGACAACATTGCTGGAAACATGGACAAATTACTTTGACAAAAAACGAACCGCCGTACACAGAAAAAAAGAGGTGAAAACCAAGTAAAATTGGGAAGAGCTAAAATCACCAGCAGCCTGAAATCCCCGTTCTCGTTGGTCAATTTGTTCTGCCATATTGACCCAGTTTCCTGCTTCACGATGAGTGCTTGTCCCTTCAGGTCAGCTGGTTCTTTGTCTACGCGTCAACTGCGGAGGTGTACTGACCACTCAGGAGTGTTATGCGGCTAATTCAATTCCATCGATGCCTCCACGACCACCATCACCATCGTTTGCGTTGCCGTTGCCACAGAAGCAACAGGTCCATTCCAAGCAGCAGTTGCATGTGAAGGAGCAGTCTGTTCTTGTTGTAGCCTGTTCTTCATCTTCTCCTCTGCAGCTGCCGAAAAGACACGCCCGAAATAAATAGATAGCTAACGCAGAGGGAAGCCCTGGGATGGAGATGAGCGCCACCCACAGCAACCATGAAATCCCATCTCCCTTCTCCGGTGGCGTCGCACTAGCACGTGGACGAGGAGCGCCGCCGCAGAGGCCGGGCGGGACGACTCGGTAGATGCCGCCGGTTGCGATGATGAAGGCATCCTTGCTGTTGTCCTGGCCCAAGGAGACGACGCTGCCGGCGATGGCCACGCCAGCACAGGGCACGGGGCTGCTCGTCGAGCACCTCACCTTGGGGATTCGGGCGGAGGTGTATACGTGGAGGCCAGTGCCCGCCGGGGTCTCCGCTGCAGCCCAGATGGAAGAACCGTAGATGTACACGTACCTACATCCATTGGTCACTCTCGGTTAATTGACGCCTTAATCAGCAGCACTAACAGTGACTGAAGAGATTACAGATTCATATTGCAGCAATAAATAAATGTTAAGCAAGAACTGCGTGCGTACCTTCCGTTCAAGAAGGGGTCTGCCGGACCACGATAGAGGATTCCACCGACGATGGATGGTGCATCCCCGGCTGTTGGACGGCCGTGGCCGATGATGAGGGAGACGGCTGCCATGGCCGTGGAGGAGGAGGTGCTGTTGTTGGCAGCCTTGTTGGAGATTAAGTACACCTGCTCGTTCTGTTGCTGCACGAACGTTTTGCATTTGCACAAGTTCAGATTAAGAATGATGAGATGATAGATGATACTGCTACATACTAGTTGCTCTTGATAGGAATAATTATATTAATCGATATATACGCTACTAATTATCCATCGGTAGGTACCTCATCCACTCCCGCACAGTAGAGGTAGGACGGCCTCTTGGAATCGAAGCTGCAGCCCCTTAGGTCCCAGAGTCCAGTGGCAAAAATCTGGGGCTCGTTCTTCCCCGCCGCCCTGCCGTCGATGTCGAACCTGATGATTTTGCCCAGAAATGGAAAAGTAGCTTCGTCTCCATCTCCACTGTTCCCAGTTAGTACGAGGTAAAGATAACCATGACCCGGGCGGAAGAAGATCTGGTTGGATGATGCGTCAGCCGGCTGGGGCACACCCGTGGTGAACACCCTCCTCACCTCAGTTGGAGCACCTCCAGGCGCCTGACAATCAGATCAAATGATAAATTGAGAAATTAATAGTACATACAAGACATCTTGATCCTTGAACATCAGATCTGTAGGTGGTGACACTTTACCATGCCATGGTCAACGCCCTTGGCAATAAACTCTGCGACGACAATCTGGTACCGGCACGGCCACCTGGTGGAGCCATTTCCAGCAGCAGCTGCTGCGCCGCAGGCCGGCGGGGCGGTGGCATCACATGCATAGGACACGAAGAAGCGGCCGTTGGCGGCGAAATCGGGGTGGAGCGCAAGCCCCGTCAGCAGGAGCGCCCGGCCCGTGAGGTCCAGGAATGGGGGTGCGACGACCTGCAGGGCAGCTCCGGATCCCGGTGGCGGCAGCGATGCAAGCGAGACCTTGCCATCCCGGGTGTACAGGAAGGCCCTCCCGGAGCCGTCCGGATGCGCCACCATGGCCAGGTAGCCGGTGGTGGTGCTGCCGCCGGCGAGTCTCTCGAGGCAAACTGCATCGTGCTGAGGCTGCGGTGCAGAGCTCGTCGGCGGGGGCGGGGGCGGCGGAGAGGCGCACCAGGGTGGGATGGAGCTGCTGCTGGTGGTGGTGGTGTTCACCGGTTGGGGGAAGGGAGAGGGTACGCATCGCTGTAAGGTGGAATGCCGCAGATGAAATGAGCAGCTAGCGCGGGTGTTCAGATATCAAGTGCGTGAAGTTCGTCCAAAAATTTGTAAAATGCTCGATATAGTGCGATTGCATGCGGATGTTCCAACAACTTTGTAAAATGCTCAAATTAGTAAAGTAATTTTACATGTGGGTGCAGTCGTAGTTGAATGCTATAATGAGCAGCATATTTGCTAATTCCCCATCAGAGCCTATTCAAGTAAAAATAAACTATTGTGCATTTGTCATTGATATTCACATCACAATGTCAATATATTTAGCTACGACTAAAACCTTCACTATTCACATATTTCATAAACATTGTTGAGGTAAAAAAAACTAACATGTTAATATATACTAAAAATTATTTTCAGAAGCTTAGCATAAATATTTTTGAAGACTCATGTACTTATTTAGAAATTAAAATGAGCTAAAATAATAGAAACAAACATGATTATGTACAAACCTGAACACATTAGCAGAAGTGCGGAGAGAATCTGAGGTCACAGAGTCTCTTTTATGGATTCCAGTCTTTCAATAATGCCAATACCAATAGAGTAATTCCGAAATGTGATTCATTTTAACTAATGAACAAATAAGTTATATGCATAGTTAATAAGAAACAACCTAATCATGATCAATAACTCTTGTAAACAAAACGAATAAAATTTTTTTGTATGTATCCTTGCTTGATATATTGACGTTATGATATTTTGGACTATAGGTGCACCAATTTACAAAGTTATTGTACTAACTTTTATCATTTCACAAGTTGTTGGACTAATTTGTACCCACCTAACTAGTTGTTGCATAATGGATGTAATTTACTCTTAATTATATACTATACATAGTCACAATGTTATGAAAACGTTAAAAAAATAGAAGATGGTTAGTAACGAGGAGGGAAAAGCCTACAAGAACGACTGCATATATAATCAATGAGGGTCACGTGAGCGAGACGAGCTGAAGTTTTACTTGACAGAGGATGGCCTTGACGATGGTGACGCAGGCAGCGTCGGACTCGGGCACGTCCATGGCCTGGAACTCCTCCCTGAGAGCGGCATGGGCGGCGGGGTCGCAGCAGCTGAGGCCACCGTTGCCGCAGAAGGCCAGCTGCTCCGGCAGAACAACCGGCATCCCTGTGGACGAAATCGACAGAAACTGTCAATACCGACACAACACGAGTAGCATAGCAGCGTACTTGCTTCATTTTCTATCTTCTAAAATAAATATTTTTGTTCTAATAATCAAAATTCTCTTCTCTATATCAATTTTCTCCTCATCCATCATATTATATCACATCCTCTGTATCTTAGCCAACAACATTTTCAACTCAAATCCAATTTACCCACCCCTTCTATAGAGACTGACGAGTGAGACCCGCCTCCCCAACCTTATCTCTCGGTTGCCTCCACCCACCATCCTCTCCACTACACCCCGGGTTAAATAGTAGACCGGAAGGTTGCAGAGAACTCAACTCAAAACCCCCGGGACGCGCACATCATCACTACAAGAAACTATTTAATCTGTGACACAATCATTCTGTCACGGATCGTTGAAAATTCGTCGCAAATCAGTGTCCGTGACGATTTAAATTTTCGTGGTGGAATGGGCGTCATTGATTAAATCGGTCAACGTTTCTTAATAAACGTCACGGAGATATAGTTGGGTTGGGTGCGGGTCGGTTCTTTTGTTTAGCACAAGCATGAGATTTCATTCGTCAGGGAGATAGGGACAAAGTTACAATCGTTTTGAGCGATCCCTAATCAGCCTAGAGGGAAAGACCAACTCCACACACACTCAGGAGAAGAGCTCGAGGCTAGTTTAGCACAAAAGTGAGTAGCCTCGTTACCCTCCCTGTTTACAATAGCAACATCAAAAGAGATAAAAGCCCTGCTAAGTTCTTTGATCTCATGCCAAATCCCAGCAATAGGAGGACTGCGACCGCCATCCATCGAGCGAAGAAGGTTCACCAGAGTCAAGTTGTCAAGCTCCAAAGTCACCTTCTCGAAGCCACTCGCTTGTGCCAGCGACAAACCATCCCTCGCAGCCAGCGCTTCAATTGTCAGGACGTCAGGTACGTGGTCATAGAAACTTGCTGATGCCCCTAACAATTCTTCCCCGGGTCATCTCGGATCATCGCTCCCCCAGAACTCGAGTGTGATGAAGATGAAAAGGAGGCATCAATGTTCACCTTCTTCCGGTCCGGCCTTGGTTTCATCCACGAGCAGCTGCGACGAGGACCCGTAGCTGGAGCACCAAGGTTCAGATAGACTACATCCTCAACCATAGAAGCAATGTGTTTTGCAGCTGCCATCGGGTTGTAGCTAGTTCGTCCATGTTGACGCGCATTACGACCAGTCCATAAGGACCAGGCGTCGCAAATGAAAAGTATCGCCTCTTCAGAAGAGCAAAACTTCCCTGAGAGCAAGTCCCTGGCCCATGACCGGGGATGTAAGATTGGAAGTTTACAACTTGTCAGTACTTTGATCTCCCACCAGAACCGCACTGCCACCGCGTAGTTGACCACCACGTGAAATAAGGATTCATCTGATTCACCGCAGACTTCACAGTGGTCCTCCCTGGTGATATGTCTCCGCTTCAATTCTGATTTTGATGGCAAGAAATTCTTCAGGACTCTCCACCAAAAAAAGGGAATCTTAGGCGGAATTTTCAGTTTCCACACCTTCCTCCACCATTCCGAATGCCCAGCTGACCCTGATTCATCTTTCCTGCACACCTTCTGCTGGTCACTCTCACGTTTCAACAATCTCTAGCAGGAATAGACAAAAAAACAAATCACTCCTCTCAAAATCCCATGCATCCACATCCTCGAGCATTCAAGTCCCAGGCCTTAGCTTCAGAATTTCCTCAGCCTCGAATGCGCAAAAAGAATCGCGCACCAACTGCACATTCCACTGGCGCGTTCCGGGTATGAAAAAATCACTGACCTTCTCGGCTTGGACCCTGGAAGCCGGACAAGGGGTTTCAACAAGCTTAAACCCTCAATCCAGTTATCTGTCCAGATGTTGATGGAGCCCCCATGACCTATTCTCTTGATTATTCCCTTCATCAGTGCTCGCCGGCCATGGAGAATAGCCCGCCAAGTCTCGGAAGTCTTCTTTCTCCTTGCCGCGTTAAGAAAGGTGCAGTTCGAGTAGTACTTACCCTTTAGCACCCTATCACACAACGACTCTGGCCTTATGATCAATCACCAGCCTTGTTTTACCAGCATGGCTTGGTTGAACAAGGGCAAATCATGAAAACCTAAACCACCATCAGCCTTTGCCCTTGTAAGCTTAGACCACTGCTGCCACTGGATTTTGTTATTGTCAACTGAACTCCCATTATTGTCAACTGAACTCCCCCGCCAGTAATTAGATATCTTCTTAATTTGTTTACAGGTTGGGGCCGGGAGCTGGAAGAAGCTTATCGGGTATGTAGGCACAATTTGAGCATTCGCTTTGATCAGTACTTCCCGGCCTTCACAGCTTAGCAGCTGCCCGCCCCAGCCATGGATGAAGTTCCTGATCTGATGAGCCACATAATCAAAGGTGCCATCCGAGACTTTCCCAATTGCATTAGGAAGGCCCAAATATTTTTCACCTAAAGCTTTATCTGGAATTTGTAAAGCTTCATGCACCTCCTATTTAGCAACCTGTTCACAATTATTACTGAAGAAAATTGCCGATTTATTTTTGTTAACAAGCTGACCAGAACCCCTGTTGTACAAGTCCAAAATCTCTGAAATCCTGTCCACTCCCCTCCTGGTAGCTCGAGTGAAAATTAGACACTCTTCGGCAAACAAGTGGGAGATCCAAGGAGCATGCCGGCTTAGTCTTATTCCTCTGCAATGTACTGGGCCCCTAGATTTCAGCATACAAGAAAGTCCTTCCGAGCACAGAAGAAACAAATACAGTGAAATTGGATCCCTTGCCTTATTTCGCGGGTAGGTCTAAAGGAGGGTGACAGGACTCCATTCACCCTCACTGAGAAACTCACGGAAGTGACGCACTTCAACACCAGATTGCACCATCCAGTAGGAAAACCCAGAGCAGTCATCATATCATACACGTAGCTCCATTCTACCCGATCATAGGACTTGGCCATATCCAATTTGATAGCACAGGCTCCTGAGTTACCCTTCTTGTTCCGTAGGTAGTGTATACTTTCATATGCAATGAGCACATTGTCAGTAATCAGTCTACCCAGCACAAAGACACTCTGTTCCTCCGACATAATATCATCTTGGATTGAGTGGAGTCAGTTAGCTAGCACCTTAGAGCATAACTTATAGATGATGTTGCACGAAGAAATTGACCGAAATTGAGTGAGCTCATGGGGGCTAGCAATCTTAGGAATCAGAACTATGATGGTACGAGTGATTACCTCAGGCATATCGCCACCATTCAAGAATCCCAACACCGTTGCCAGTACTTTGTCCTTCACCAATGGGCAATGTTTCTGGAACCGGTGCGGTTCGGTTCTTTTCGAGTTATCAGGTTGAAATTCTTGACCAGTGCCTAACCCTTCACATGGTCGGGCCGGCTTCGGTTTGTTTTTTGACTTTTCAAAAAAAAGGCTCGCGCTCAATCGGTCACACAATTGGATTGGGTTGGATTGGGTCGGTTTGTCAGCACTGACGGCCCACGATCAGATTTTAACCACTCGTCTTACCCCGAGCGCGTCTATGCATAGCTGTTGTGACGGAATACAATCCATCACGCCCGCTCCTACTAACTATTCCGCATGTCGGACTGCTTGCATACGTAGCAAATATTTTTTGATTCCTTCTTATCTCTACGTGCATGCATACAAAAATTCTAAAAGTGCATATGTCATCCTCTTTGAAACTTAAAAACCTATAAATGTTAAACCGAGTATCAAATTTAAATTCCAATTGCACCATTGGATTCCTGACAATAAAACTTCGAAACAAGATCTCACTTGACTATATTTTGACAAGCTTTTTTTATTTGTACTTTTCAATTAAGGTTATATATTCTGTGCAATACGTAACCGTAGAACAAAATTTACAAACTATCAGAACAAAACATTTGTACGTACCGAACAAATTATTGAACTATCAGAACAAATATGTATATGTGTCGAACAAATTATACAAATTACCAGACCAAAACATTTGTACATACCGAACAATTTATATGAACTACTGGAACAAATATGTATATGTGTCGTAGAAATTCTACAAACTATCAGAACAAAACATTTGTACGTACCGAACAAATTATATAAATTGTCGGGGAAAAATTATATGTACCGAACAAATTATATGAACTAACAGAATAAATCATAGAGTCGGAACAAATATTTACACGGGGAAAATAAATATTTAAAAGAGAACAACAAATATGTAAAGAAAAATGAATCATGAAGCATTAAATCTGTCAAATGAGAAATTTCGCTGAGCGAGAACAAATTTTCACTGATGTGAAATAAATATTCACCAAGGGATCAAATATTCACTAAAGTAGAATATAATTTAATTAAGATGAAATAATTTGAAGTGGAAATTTTTTTTACAAGTATTCACTCAGGGAAAAAATCATTGAAAAGAAGCAAATATTCACTGAGAGAAAAGTATAAAAGGAAAGAAAAGAAGAAATAAAAAAGATGAAAATAGAAAAAAATGAAATATAAATATAAAATAGAACGAAATAAATAAATTAGGAAAGAAAAAATAAAAGAGAAACAAGGAAAAATAGAAAATAAATCAAAGAAGAATAAAAAGAAAGAAATAGAAAAATGAAACAAAAACAGAAAAATAGAAATAGAAATTAATAATAAATATATTAAAAAAAGAAAACCGACACGGTGACGCCCGGCTTGGTGCTCCTCACCATCAACTCCGTCGTCCTAGCGATCTACAGGTTGGCGTCTGGCTGGCGAGGTCGCGGCCGCCATGCCATGGTGACCGCCGCTGGGGTCTGGTTGGCTGGCGTGCTCAAGTCCTGCGGCCTCCGCGCTACGTCCATCAAGATCGGTACGTTACGGCGCTGACGGCGAAGTTCTCATGGAGGGTCGCCGCTGCCATGCCATGGTGGCCGCCGCTGGGGTCTGGTTGGCGGGCGTGCTCAAGTCCTGCGGCCTCCGCGCTACGGCGTCCATCAAGATCGGTACGGCATGGCGCTGACGGCGAAGTTCTCATGGAGGGTCGCCGCCGCCTGGGCGCCGGTGGGGTCGCGTTGGCGGGCGGACGCACGGTGGCAGCAGCAGCATCGGCGTCGTGCTCAAGTCCTGCGGCCTCCGCGCTACGTCCATCAAGATCAGTACGGTACGGCACGGCAGACATATCGCAGTTAAATGAAACCCAGCAGCTAGCAGATCGAGCATGGACGGATCACAGTCTACGTTTCCGCACGTACGTACCACGCAACCAAAATCATCAGCTTCCGCTAGATATGTCGTATGGATGAAGGTGAAATGAAACAAAGGATCGGAGCACGCAGAGTCCACTTACGCGAGTCGGCGCACACGGCGGACGACGGCCCGGAGAAGCCGTCAGCCGAGCAGCAGCAGCAGCAGCACACGAGGAGGAGGAGGAGCAGATGCCCCGACAGCTTCATGGTTGCCATCAAAACGGGAGAGCAGAGCAGGGACGAGGATGGGATATTGAAGCTGTCGTCGCGAGGCGAGTGATGAGGTGCGTCGTCGCGAGGCGAGTGAGGTGCGTTTATACACCCGCGCTAGCTAGCGCTACGGACCCATCTGCAGACACTGTAATCTGGTCCAAACCAGGCCGGAGATGCTGCAGCTTCCCTGCTCCGTGTGTGTCTCCTTCTGTGTCGCTGCACACGTGGAGTTCATCTATTTGCTACCTTCATGAGCTGGGTCTTCTTATTTGAATGGGCTGGAATTCCGTGTCTTCTTATTTGCTACGGAATTCCACCACCACCACCACAAAAGAGACACCACCACCACACCACCACAAAAGAGACACCCGCAAAAAAACAAAAAAAAACTCGACTGAGAGTGCTAAGAGTCAGATTTATTTGCAACGTGCTCCCTCGGAAGTCGTTTTGAGGTTGTCTTGAGTTAGATTTTTTTAAACTTCGGGCCTATTTGGCAAGGCTCCATCAGCGGCTCCGGCCGGAACCCTGCCAAACGCTCGAAATTGCACCGTCTCCAGGTGTGGAGCTGGGGCTGGAGCCCCTCGCGGCTTCCAGCCACAAAAACGTGGCTCCATCTGGCTCCGCCTCATCTTTACTGCCTTGCCCATGGTGGATGCGGACGGTCGGTGGCGGTCTCGCGCATCTTCGGAACGGGATCCAATGGCCGCCGACCCGGTGGGAGCTCGCCGCCGTGGCGGCGGCAGCCCGAGGCGGGGCAGGGCGGCGGGGTGGAAGCGGATGGAGGAGGTTGGGGCGCGGTGCGATGGAGGCTAGCAGCACGGATGGAGGAGGCTGGGGTGCGGTGCGGACGGAGGAGGCTAGGGCCGACGCAGTGGAGGTGGACGGATGCGGCTGGGGTGCGGCAGGGACAGAGGAGGCTGGGGTGCAGCGGGGATGGTGGAGGCTGGGACGGCGGCGCGGCTCGGTGGAGACTGGGACGCGGTGCGAACGGAAGGGGCTGGGGCGCGGTGCCGGTGGTGGCGGAAGGAGGAGGCCGGCGAGCCGTTCCTGTGGCCGGGAGGAGTTACGGCGCGAGAGGTGGATGAATAAGGGAGGAAGGCCTGCATTAGATGATAATAAGGCAGCAGGAAAAAGGAAATATAAAAATAAAAGAAATAATACAAAGGAAAAGAAAATAGAAAAATAAAGGAAGGGAAGGGTATTATGGACATTTCACCATTTTATCCAACTTACACAGCAAGGAGAAAGCGTTTTGTCAAACGTTTTCTAAAAAACGGCTCCAGCTCCACCAGAGGAGCCAGACCCAGAGCCGTTTTGGGTGGAGCCGGAGTCCTACCAAACATGGCCTTTGTCTACAAATATTTTCTTTTGTGTTAAGTTTAGAAATGTGAAAATGGTATGAGTAGATTCGTATTGAAATATCATTTCATAAAAGTACTCTTTAAATATATTTTTCTAACAAAAGTAGTAGTTAAAGTTATGTTTTTGAAGACTATATCAATGTCTTAAACGACTTCCTTTACAATATGAAAGGAGTAGTATATATACATGAAACTTTGGCTACAACATTTTTTTTGTAATAATGATATATTAATCTAGTTGAACGGTGATGATTGTTCACATTAAATTATTGGTATTGGATCTGTCTAGAGTATTATCAAAATTTTGACAAATGTGTGGCATATTCCAGATATGATCAAGAATCTAATTTTTTTGAGTACTCTTGATGGCAAAGGGTACAAGTACTCCGGTGGAGATGGAGTTTTAAAAGTGTCAAAAGGTTATCTTATTGTCATGATAAGTGATTTAAAATATGCTAATTTGTACCGTCTTCGAGGTAATTACAAGTGATGTTGCTGTAATTTCTAATATATTATCTACTTCTAATGCTACTAATCTTTGGCACGTGCGTCTTGGGCATATGAGTGGGCTTGGCTTGGCAGTGCTGAGTAAGAGAGGACTTCTCGATGGTCATAGCATCATCAAGTCGGATTTTTGTGAGCATTGTGTGTTTGGCAAATACAAGAGGGTAAAGTTTAATACCGCTACTCATTCAAGTAAATGTATTCTTGATTATGTGCATTCAGATTTATGGGTACTATCTCGCAAGCCTTCTCTTGGTGGTGCTTATAATATGTTGACCATAATTGAAGATTATTGTAGAAAGGTATGACCATATTTCTTGAAAGATAAATCAGAAACATTTTCAGCATCTACAGTGTGGAAGGCTATGGTTGAAAACCAAACTGAAAAGAAGATTAAAAAGTTTCATACTGATAATGAGATGGAATTCGGTTCTCATGAATTTAAATCATATTGCAAATATGAAGATATTCTTAGGCACTACACTATTCCCTTATACACCTCCAACAGAATGGTGTAGTTGAGCGTATGAACATGACTATCATCTCTAAGGTCCGTTGCATGTTGTCGTCTAATTATGGTTTGAATAGACGTTTTCGAGGTGAAGCTGCTTCCACTGCTTGCTATCTTATTAATCGTTCACCCAGTATTGCTATTGATAAGAAAGCTCCAATTACGAAAACGAATCCGCTAAACACATAACTCGGACCGTGCACCCTCCAAGTATCCCACAAGACAAATTCGAATTATATCCTACAGGGAGTTCGAAATTACAATATGAAACGTACTCTGACGCCGCGTCTCTGAGCGTCATGCTCTCGAGGTCACGCATCGATCGGCCGCCAAAATTGACACCCGTCTCCGCCTCTAACGACGTGCTCGGATTACGTGTGTCAAAAGACAATTCGTTCGGTACCGAGTTCTTATTTGTTGTTTAATTAATTTCGACAACGGGTTCTTCTTCGCATCTTCGGAATTAATGCTGCAGTTCTATTTTCCCTCGGACGTGCTGATAGCTACTTTTTCCTCGGAGTACTATCCCCGTAGTGTAATTGCTAGCTTCTTGCCAAGCGGCCCCGGGTTGTTTAAAGGCAAAAAGAAAACACAAAAGACAAGAGCGCATACCCTGCATGCTGCGTTCCTACTAGCTGAATTATATGTGTGTAGTATATATATATACATACTAGACGGATAGACACGCTTCGCCCCTGCGCCCGTAGTTTCATGTCAGAAGTTAAAAAATCATACATGTCAAAATGTAGGTTTGACATTTCCGATGGGCTGAACATAATAAAACATAATATTTCTTTTAAAAAAGTTTTGCTTGCATTTTTTACAGAAGAAAAAGAAATAGTCATGTTGAAATATTTCAAGTTGTGTCCAACCCAATGAAAGTATTTTCGATCGGAGTTGAAATACTTTCTTTTGGCACAATTGACATATAGAGACGATAGAAATGTAAGCAGTACTGCCTATAATCTTTAATCCTAGTACGGTGACAGAGCTTGGAACTTTGGATTATAAAAGAAAAGAAAATGTGTATTTTCATTCCTCAAGTATTACAAAAGTGTGACATTTATCCCTCATGTTTCATTTGCTGCAAATTAATCCCTTGCTCCCTCCGGTTTGGTAAAAGAAGTCGTTTAGGACAGCGACACGGTCTCCAAAACACAACTTTGACCTCTCTTTTCTATAAAAATATTTATCGAAAAGTTATACATGTATACTTTTATGAAAATGATTTTCGAAACAAATCTATTGATATGATTTTCACATTTCTAAACTTAACGACTTAAAAGTTATTCATAATTTATATTCCCAATGTTTGACCCAAACCTTGTCCGAAACGACTTCTTTTACCAAATCGGAGGGAGTAACTATCTGAACTAGCAGCTTAGGTCATGCAATAATCTAGCTAGTTGCTGCTTGTCGGGGACAGCCATAAGGGTCCCCTAAAAAACCGGGGGAAACCCATTCACTTTCGCAAAAAATAAAACACAAACGAATTCACAAACCTAAAACACGCTCAAGATAGTCACGGCCCAGCGGCCGGGCCCACAGCCCTGGTGGCCCCAGCGGCCCACCAGAACAGTCGGCCCAGCCACCCCCGGGCGAAACTCCGCTTCGCTCGAGGGGCGCAGCGCCGCGCTAACGAGACTCCGCCTCGCTCGAGGACCGGTCGCCCCCTCGGGTGAGACTCCGCCTCGCTCGAGGGCCGGTCGCCCCCTCGGGTGAGACTCCGCCTCGCTCGAGGGCCGGTCGCCCCCTCGGATGGGACTCCGCCTCGCTCGAGGCCCTCACGGGCTTGCCGCCCCCGCACCTGCTCCCCCGACAGGGGCGTTTAATGTTCTGACACTTGCAGGCGCCCGGGTCAAAGAGGAATCCACGCCGTGCCGTCCCTCTGACACGCCCGGGAATCATATTCCGGCGCTGTTCTGCCAACTCTCCCGGTGAGGCCATCCCCACCACTGTGCGGCAAGGCCAGTGTCAGCTCCGTGACACTGCGCCACCCACTCTCGTACGGCCAACGCGCCGCACCCTCGAAAGAGGACGGCGGAACCCTCGAAAAGGGGACGGACGCCTGCTCCGCGCCTGCCCGGGGCCACGCCATGACGTCGGACCAGTGAGGCGCGTCACCTCCGTCACCGTCGGTCCTGCGCGGCCATCCCCGCCATCACGACGCCATCCCGGGCACTGCAGCGCCATCTCTGACGCTGTGGGAGTGCGGGGCGACAAGACACCGCCACGCCCGCGGCTGTGCCCCTTACGACCTCCCGTCAGCCGCACCCTCGAGTCGGCGTACGGACGACGACCACACGGGAAGCTCCTACGCCGCCACCCTCGAAGCCGCTCCTGGACGGATACAGGGCACGCCATGATGCTCCGCCAGAAGCAAGATTCGCCAGGACGGCCGTCCACTCCGTTGCACTGTCCGCCATGCCATCACACGCAGCTAGAACAGTGCAGCACGCCTGTAAACTGCCTCCTCCTTGGCCTATAAAAGGAGGGGCAGTCCCCTGGCCGCAGGGGGACGACGGAGAGCACTGACCCACACGCTTTCTGCCTTCACCACGATATTGGCACTCGCCTCAATCAAAACCTCAGGGACCTGGAGGTCCGGCCTCCTCTCCCGCCCCGCTTGTAGCTCCCCTCTGCAAGCACCACGGTGCAACGCAATACAGTGCCTCGAGCACACCACTGCTGGACGTACGGCCCCGGCCGGAACCAGGATAAACTTGTGTCCCCTGTGTTGTCGTTTGCACCGACCATCGAGAAGCTGATCACAGCATAACTTACTAGTTAGTGTCGGGACTACTTTCCGCACCGACAGTTGGCGCGCCAGGTAGGGGAACTCGCGCTGTGATCGACCCCTCACCAGCATTCTCGATGGTGATTCGTACCGAGATGACGTCCCAGAGGTACGCCATGGGCAGCTCGGACCCTCTCCCCGCTGGATTCGAAATCCAGTTTGGGAGCCTGAACTTTCAGGCCACAGGGAACGGCTACCTCATGCACCTCACCAACTTCGACGAACTCCACCCGTGGCGGTCGACTGGGCCGGGCCCAATGCCCGTCACGCCTGCTACTGACGCTCCGTGACCCAGCCGGGTGGCTGCCGCGAGCGCCTCGACGCCCCGGCGCCGCAAACGCCCAGGTCAGCGCTCGCGCTAGGCGCGCACGGAGCGACGCCGAGCAACACGCGAGGCGGCCCGGAACGACGCGTCTCCGCCGAGCGACACGGCGGCGCACCCTGCGGGGGAGCACGTGGCCGCGGGGCCGCAGTTTCCCCACGGGATGCACAACCCTGCTGCGGCGTACGCCTCATCCGTCAGCACCGACATGGCCGCGTACGAGGATCTCCCAGGCCATCACCTGCTGTCAGTCCGGAACCTCATCGCCACCACCAACGACGAGTCGTACCACGGCTCGCCCAGCGAACTGCCGCCCTCAACCTCGCATGGCTACGCAGAGTGGGACTTCTCCGACGTACCGGACCCTGTGGTCTTCCGGCGATTACTTGATGCCGCGGACTACTGGTTCGGTTGCTCCGACGACTCCAGCGAGGGGAGCTATGATCCTTCGCGCGAGTGCTTCGTTGTCGCCGCCAACGAGCAAGCTGACGGCGCAAACGGAGCGGGCGACGGGAACGCGGCCCAGCATCCGGAGCCGAACCCGCCACCGGCCCCACCAGCGGGCAATGCGGATATCAATGCGCAGCTGGCCCAAGCGCGCGAGCTCGAGGCGAAGCTCGCGGAAGAGTACCGGCAGGTGCGGCTCCTGCGTGCAACTATCGCAGGGGAAGCCTCGGCGCGCGGCGAACGCGCCCGAGAAGCCGGGAAGCAAGCCTGCGAGCGCATCAATGCCAACTTCAACGTGGACGACCCACACACGCCACTTCGTGCCAGCCAAAAACTCATCGCGGCGGCAACACTACTTCGGACCATGCCCGAGCCATCGACACCCGAGAGCTCCGCGTCCCGCATGCGCAACCAGTCCAGCGCGCGGGGCGACGGCGGTGCGAAGGACCAGGAGGCATCCGTCCACGCGGACGGCGCGGCGGAGCAGCCGCCAAACCGGGACAGGACGCCTGTCAAGGAGCGGATCCTTGACACGCGTGGCGAGGCCCACGACGGAGACGCCCGCAACGTCCTGAACGCCAAGAGAAAGGGCGACGCGGAGGCGCGAGTGGCGGCGGGCTACCACCCTCGACGAGGTGGTCGCTACGACAGCCGGGAGGACCGCTCGCCAACACCGGAACCCCCGGGAACCCGAGTGTTCAGTCGGGAAATCCGTGCGGCGAGTTTCCCCCAGCGTTTCCGCCTGCCCACCACCATCGACAAGTACACGGGGGAGACGGACCCTCGTGTGTGGCTCAACGACTACCGTCTGGCTTGCCAGCTGGGCGGAGCCACCACCGATGCGGTGATCATCCGCAATCTGCCGCTGCACCTTGCGGACTCGGCCAGAACGTGGCTCGAGCACCTACCGCCCAGCCAGATCCACAGCTGGGATGACTTAGTCCGCACGTTCGTGGGGAACTTCCAGGGCACATATGTGCGCCCTGGGAACTCCTGGGACCTGCGAGCGTGCACCCAGAAGCCCGGCGAGTCGCTCCGGGACTTCATACGGTGCTTTTCAAAGCGCTGTACTGAGCTCCCGAGCGTTGCTCAGTCCGAGATCGTGCACGCCTTCCTCGAAGGCACGACCTGTCGGGACCTCGTGCGCGAGCTCGGGAGGAGCCCACCGGTCGACTCCAACGAGCTATTCGACATCGCCACCAGCTTCGCTTCCGGCGAGGAGGCAGTGGGGGCCATCTTCGACGGCAAGAAGGGCAAGCGCGTGGACGACACGCCCGCGGAGGGCAGCAAGTCCAAGGAGCCCCAGCAAAAACACAAGCGGGGCAAGAAAGGCAAGAAGCCGCGCCACGAGGCGCGCGCGCAGGGGCGCGACGACGGCGGGGACGAGGCCCTCGCAGTTGACCCGGCTCGAAAGGGCCCTCGAGGGGCCCCTCGAGGCCCCGGCGTATTCGACGATATGTTGAAGAAGACCTGCCCGTACCACAAGACCCCAGTCAACCACACCCTCGAGCAGTGCGACATGCTCAAGAAGTACTACCGCCGCGTCGCCGCGAAGGAGGACGAGGCCAAGAAGGACGGGGGTGGCGGAGATGCTGATGGCTTCCCCACGGTGGAGAACGTCTTCTTCATCTTCGGGGGACCGATGGTGGACATGTCCACCAACCGGCGCAAGCGAGAGCGGCACGAGGTCCTCGCCGCGGAGAGGGCACCTCCTTCCTTCCTCGACTGGTCGGAGGACGCCATCACCTTCAGCCGCGAGGACCACCCGAACCGCATCCCCAACCCGGGCCAGTACCCGTTGGTCGTCGATCCCATCATCGGCAACGCGCGATTTTCCAAGGTGCTGATGGACGGCGGTAGCAGCCTCAACATCCTCTACGCCCACACACTACGGCTGATGGGGATTGGGTTGGACCAGCTGCGGCCCAGCACGATGCCGTTCCATGGCGTCGCGCCAGGCAAGCGCGTCCAGCCCCTCGGGCAGATCGACCTGCCGGTCTGGTTCGGCACACCGGACAACTTCCGCAAGGAGATCCTCACCTTTGAGGTAGTGGGGTTCCGGGGCGCGTACCACGCCATCCTTGGCCGTTCGTGCTATGCCAAGTTCATGGCGGTCCCGAACTACACTTACCTCAAGATGAAGATGCCGGGGCCAAAAGGCGTAATCACCGTGGGCTCGTCGATCGAGCACGCATTCGACTGCGACGTCGAGTGCGTCGAGCACGCTGAGGCCCTGGCGCTCGACGAAATGCTTGTCGCGGACATGGAGAAGCTGGCCAACGAGGGCCCCGACTCCTCCACCAAGCACGCGGGCAGTTTCGAGGCTGCCGAACAAACGAAGGAGGTGCCCCTCGACCCTGCAGCCCCCGAGGGCAAGGTGTTGAGGGTCAGTTCTACCCTCGACCCGAAATAGGAAGTGGTTCTCGTCGATTTTCTCCGCGCCAACGCCGATATCTTCGCGTGGAGCCCCTCGGATATGCCAGGCATCCCGAGGGAGGTCGCCGAGCACTCCCTTGATATCCTACCTCACTCCCGAGCCGTGCAACAACGGCTGCGCCGCTTTGACGAAGAGCGGCGCCGGGCGATCGGAGTAGAGCTGCGGAAGCTCCTCGAGGCCGGGTTCATCAAGGAAGTTTTTCACCCTACGTGGCTAGCTAATCCTGTACTAGTTAAGAAAAAGAATGGGAAGTGGCGGATGTGTGTAGATTACACTAGTTTGAATAAAGCATGTCCCAAAGTTCCTTTTCCTTTGCCACGAATCGATCAAATCGTTGACTCAACTGCAGGGTGTGAACTATTGTGTTTCCTCGATGCCTATTCCGGGTACCACCAAATAAAGATGAAGGAGTCCGACCAGCTTGCGACTTCGTTCATCACGCCGTTCGGAATGTTCTGCTACGTAACGATGCTGTTTGGCCTCCGAAACGCGGGCGCTACATACCAGCGATGTATGCAGCACGTCTTCGGAGACCACATCGGGCGAACCGTTGAGGCTTACGTAGACGACATAGTCGTGAAAACCAGGAAGGCGGAAGACCTGGTTAGCGACCTGCGCGTGACATTCGATTGCCTGCGAGCCAACGAGGTGAAGCTGAACCCCGAGAAGTGCGTCTTCGGAGTGCCGCGAGGCATGCTGCTGGGATACATAGTTTCCCAGCGGGGCATCGAGCCTAACCCCGAGAAGGTCGCAGCCCTCGAACGGATGGGCCCGATTCGAGACCTCAAGGGGGTCCAGAAGGTGTTGGGGTGCCTCGCCGCCTTGAGCCGCTTCATCTCGCGGCTCGGCGAGAAGGGATTACCCCTCTACCGACTCCTGAAGAAACACGAGCGCTTCTCCTGGACCGTCGAAGCCCAGGAGGCGCTTGACAAACTCAAGGTGACGCTCGCCCACGCGCCAATCTTAACGCCGCCCCAGGACGGCGAGCCTCTGTACCTCTACGTCGCCGCGACCACTCAGGTGGTCAGCGCCGTCATCGTGGTGGAGCGTACAGAGGAGGAGCACGCCCTACCAGTCCAGAGGCCCGTGTACTACATCAGCGAAGTGCTGTCGGAGACCAAGGCACGGTACCCATAGATCCAGAAGCTGCTCTACGCAGTAGTGCTCGCGCGGCGCAAGCTCCGGCACTACTTCGAGGCCCACCCGGTCACGGTGGTCTCCTCGTTCCCGTTGGGTGAGATCATCCGCAACCCGGACGCGGCGGGCAGGATCGCCAAGTGGTCTGTGGAATTGATGGGCGAGACGCTCGCCTATGCGCCGCGCAAGGCAATCAAGTCCCAAATCCTGGCGGATTTCGTCGCCGAATGGACGGACACACAACTGCCGCCGCCGCAAATCCAGGCCGAATGCTGGACCCTCTACTTCGACGGGTCGGTGATGAAAACAGGGGCGGGCGCAGGCCTGCTCTTCATCTCACCCCTCGGGGAGCACATGAGATACGCGGTACGCCTGCATTTCCCCGCGTCGAACAACATGGCGGAGTACGAGGCCCTTCTTTGCGGCCTCCGAATCGCCATTGAGACAGGCATCAAACGCCTCGACGTCAGGGGGGACTCGCAGCTCGTGATTGACCAAGTCATGAAGAATGCGAGTTGTCACGACGACAAAATAGAGGCCTACTGCAACGCCGTACGAGCCCTCGAAGACAAGTTCTACAGCCTCGAGCTTAACCACGTACCTCGCAGGTACAACGAGGAGGCGGACGAACTCGCAAAAATCACGTCGGGGCGAATCACCGTCCCCCCGAACGTTTTTGCGCGGGACGTCGCCAGGCCGTCCGTCAACCTCGAGTCGACACCCTCGAGTCAAGAGGAACCCTCGGGGGCTCCCTCGAACCCAGCGGGCGCGGAGCCCATGGATGAAGACCCCTCGGACGAGGTGTTTGTGCTCTCCTTGCTCGAGGGCTACGGTGCGGATGAGGCCGAGGCCATGGACACGGAGCCAGCCCCCCGCGCGGAGGACTGGCGGGCCAAGTACCTCGCCTGGATGGAGCGAGGGGAGCTTCCCTCAGATTGGTCCGAGGCCAGACGCATTGCCAGGATGGCCAAGTCGTTCACCCTCGTCGACGGCGAGCAGTACAAGCGCGTTGCGTCAGGCGTCCTGCAGCGGTGCATACCCATCCCCCAGGGGCGCGAGCTCCTCCGGGACATCCACGCGGGCGTGTGTGGCCACCACGCGGCGCCACGCACCCTCGTGGGCAACGTGTTTCGCCAGGGCTTCTATTGGCCTACCGCGGTTGCTGATGCCAGCGAGATCGTGCGCACCTGCGAAGGGTGCCAATTTTACGCCCGCAAGACCAATCTCCCGGCGCATGCCCTCCAGACGATCCCCATCACGTGGCCTTTTGCCGTGTGGGGGCTGGACATTGTCGGGCCCCTGCGAAGGGCGCCCGGGGGCTACACGCACCTGCTAGTCGCCATTGACAAGTTCTCCAAGTGGGTCGAAGCGCGCCCAATCACGAATCTCAGGGTAGAGCAGGCCGTAACATTCTTCACCGACATCATCCACCGGTTCGGGGTGCCTAACTCCATCATCACCGACAACGGGCCCCAGTTCACCGGCAGGAAGTTCCTGGAATTCTGCGACAAGCACCACATCCGCGTGGACTGGGCGGCCGTCGCGCACCCACAGACCAACGGTCAAGTGGAGCGGGCCAATGGCATGATCCTACAAGGCCTCAAGCCCAGGATTTTCGACAGACTGAACAATTCTGGCCGAAAATGGCTCCAGGAGCTACCGACGGTCGTGTGGAGCCTCAGAACCACTCCGAGCAGGGCCACGGGATTCACCCTGTTCTTCCTCGTCAATGGCGCGGAGGCCGTCCTCCCCACGGACCTGGAATACGGGTCGCCCAGAGTCAAGAGCTACAACGAGGGTACCAACTAGCGAGCCCGCGAGGACTCACTGGATCGATTGGACGAAGCCCGCACTGTGGCCCGGATGCATTCAGCAAGATACCAGCAGGCTCTGAGGCGGCACCAGGCCCGGAAGATACGACGCCGAGACTTCGACAAAGGGGACCTAGTCCTAAGGCTGCGCCAAGACAATCGAGGCCGCTACAAGCTATCGCCCCCATGGGAGGGACCCTACGTCGTTGTCAAAGTGCTCAAGCCCGGTACCTACAAGCTGGCCAACGAGGACGGCGAGGAACTCACCAACGCTTGGAACATCCAACAGCTACGTCGCTTCTACCCTTAGAAAGGATTTCCAAGTTTTTCTTGTCATTTACATACCCAACACCTCAGTTGGCTGTAATTTCCATCAAATTAATAAAGCTAAAGGGCGACTCGGTTTTCCCCCGAAAACCAAATCCCCCTCGGGGGCTACTGCGGGGGGCGTCCCCCCCCCCAAAAAAATGGTCCCATTTTTTCGCAAAATTCGCCGCAAATGTGATAAGTATGCCTCGACCCAAACTTTGGGTGGACTCACGCGGGACGCGAGTGGCCAAAGGGCGAAGAAGCGCGAGTCGGGGATAGCCCACGCCTCCGGCAGGATACGGCCCTTCCCCCTCGCCACTTTGCCTATAAGCTACTCGTGTGAACGAAAACCTTCCCAGCCAAGGTTCGCCTAAGAAAGCGGGGAGGCAGAACAACACAATTACCGAAATAAACAACGAGTTTTTCAGCTTACAAACATCAAAGTGTTTTAAACAGCAAATGTTTATTACAACAGCCGCGCGGCTCGAATTCTAACATCAAAAACATAAAGGGCACAAACGCCCAATGGTCTTCAGGCTTGGGGGCCGCCAGCCGGGGGAGCGTCCGGAAAGAGGAAGTCCATGAAGTCCTCGGCGAGGATGTCGGCGGCAGGAGCAGCGAGCGCATCCGCACGGTTCATCGCCAACTCGTCGTCGACGCCGACGGGAACGACGTAGCCCGTGGAAACGGCCTCGAGGTCGACCTGGTAGTGGGAGGCCACCACGCCAAGAGCTTTCTGAACTCCCAGGTGAAGGGCACGGCGCACGCACTGGGTAACGTGCCTGCCGAGGGCGCGGAGGCGACTCGCCATCGAGCTCCCAGCCTGCACTTCGCCCTCCTCGACCCCCTGGCACGCCTCGAGGGCGGTGGCCCGCAGCTCCTCCAGCTCCTGTTGTGAGGAGTTGTAGGCCGTCTGGAGGGACTCTGCCTGGGTCGTCGAGTTCCCAAGAGCGTTCCGCAGGCCTGAAACCCATGAACGAAAAACAAAAATTAGGAGCGGATCCCAAGCAAACCAAATCAACAAGCAAAATGCGAAGAGAGGCGACTCACCTTCGACCTATTTCTTCTCCGAATCGAGGGCCTTGCACGCGACCTCGGCCTCCTGCTGCAGGCTAAGGACCGTAGCTTCCTGCTCCACGACAGCCTGGCGCAGATCCTCGTGGGAGACGCTGAGCTGGTTCAGCTCCCCGTCGAGCCGCGAGACTTCTTCGTCCCGTTGCTTGAGGGTTGCCTGCGCCCCCTCGAGTGCGGCGCGCTCCTGCTGAAGGAGGCCCTGGGCTTCTTCTCACGCCAGGCGCTCGTGCTCGGGGGCGGCCCGAGCCTCAGCAAGGGCGGTTCGCTCCTGCTGGAGCTGAGCGTCCGCCTGTTGGCGCGCGTCCCGCTCCCGCTGAAGCTGCTCCCCCGTCGAGGCGAGGGAGGCGGCATGGTCCGCCAGGCTGGCCCTCAGCTGCTCGGCCTCCTTGGCCCTTTCCTCGGCCTGGCTCTGCCAAGACCGTGCTCCCTCGAGGGCTGCATGATCCTGTTTGAGCTGGGCGCGAATCGAGGCCACCTCCGTCTCCCACTCCGCCGCCACGGTCCGCATCGCGGCTGCGTCCTCGCGCGCCTTCCGCAGCGCCTCGTCCCGCTCCAGGAGCGCTGTCCGCACCTTCACGACTGCAGAGGCGTCTTTCGCAGCCTGGGCGTCCTGCCCCAGGAGCTCGTCCCGCACTGCCTGGAGCCGGTACTCCAACCACCCGTTGTCGGTCCGCAGGGCCTCGACAAGGGCGTCAAGAGCGTCGTATTGGTCCCGGTACCAGTTGCGCTCGGAGCTCAGCCGGTCGAGGTGGCCGTACTTCTCCCGGGCTCGACCCTCCAATTCCTGTCACCGGCAGACAAGGCAGAAGAGAATTTGAGTCGGAAAAAGCGCGAACGCGGGAGAGACGAGGGGGGAAGAAACTCCAAAATCCAACAGAAAGGACGCGTACCTGGAAAATCCGCCACGCAGGACCCCCGTGGATCCACAGCGCCTCGTCCAGCGCGTTGTTGAGCGAGGCGCCGTGGTCGCGGAACTCTTGCCACAGCGCCTGCTCGGCCTGGGCCTCGTTGCAGAGGGCTGGCGGCGCGCTGGCTTGCTCCCGCTCCCGCTCCACGCGCGTCACGGTGCCATCGGGGGCAGGAGGGCCGGCATGAGACGACGAGGCCGCGGCGCCATGCGCCGGGGGCTACGGCATCACGCAGCCATCCTCCCGCATCACTAACACCCCCGCCGCGGGCTCGGGGGCTGGCGCGGGCCAGTTTTCCCATTGGCCCCATCCAGGCGACGGCGCGTCGTCGTCGGGGATCTCCACCACGACCGCCTGACCACCCGCCGCCGGGACAGGCAGAGGTCGGACCGTCGGCACGGCGGTTGCCGCTGTCGTAGCCGCCGCCGCGGCCGTCGCCTCCTGCTGCGGCTCCGTGGCCACGGCCGCGCTGCGCGGTGGCTCGCTCGCCATCGCCGCGCTCCCGGCCGCCCGTGGCGCCCTCGACGAGCGCCGCCGCGTGGGTACGGACGCGTCCGACCTGAGTGCTTTAGCGAGCGCGAGGGCGGGGACGGTCGGCGCCACCCTGCGAACACGGAGACAAAAAACTGAGCTCCAGCCCCTCGAAACCGGAACGTCTGGAGGAGGGACCGCTTACCTCAAGGTGGAGAAGCCTCGCTTCCTCTTCCTCGAGGGTTCGGCAGGCGCTGCTGTGGCGCCCGTCGTCGCCGCCGCAGCGCTCCCAGACGCTTCCGCGGCGCGCGCTGGTGCTTCCGCGACGCGCGCCGCCTCTTCCACGGACCGCCCGGCGGCGGGCGCTTCCGCGCCCACCACGGGCGCCTGCTCCTCTGCCGCCTCTGCGGCTCTTGGTGAGGGGGCGAGGGATTCCACCTCTCGAGGGGGGCCCGCCCCCCATCGCTCTCCTCTTCTTCCTCCTCTCCCGACGACGAGTTCTCTGGAGTCGCCGGGGAAGAGAGTCCCTGCTGCTCGCGCAGCCGGTACTCCTCGTCCCGCTGCTCCCGGCGCTCCCACCGCCGGATTCTCTTCTCCTTCCTGCGCGCCGCCCGCTCCTGCTCCCGTCGCTGCGCGGCGCGGGCAACCGCTCGGGCTCGGGGCGTGGGCGGGTCGGACCGCGAGGCGTCCACGGTCACCCTCTGCTAAAAAGCGACTATCAAAACCATGCTGGTACGTTGCAAGGGAACGAGAAAGGGAGGAAGGCCTACTCACCGCTGGGGCGTCGGGGAGCATAACGAACGACCAGAGGTCGTCGTTGCTGTGCCGGCCGGCCTTGAGGCTGATGGCTCGCCTCGCCCTCGTGGCCGCGTATTCCCGAGCGAGGCGCTCATTCAGGAACCGCGAGCGCGCCAACGACGTAGGGTTGGCCACCTCGCTTATCTCGTGAATACGGAGCTCCCTCTCCATGAGGGGGACGATCCGCCGGTGGTGGAGGTTCGCGAGGACCGAAGCCGCCCCCAACCCGGCGTCCGCCAGGCTCTTCAACGCGGTTAGGAGCGAATCCAACCGCGCCTGGTGCGAGGAGGGAGACACACCGTGGTGCCAGGAGTCGGCCTTCTCCTTCAGCACCTTGCCGGTGTAGGGGGGGAGGCCGGCGCCGTCGTTGCGGAGGTAGAACCACCCCCGCTCCCATTCTGCGTTGTTGGATGTCATCGTGCAGGGGATGTATAACTCCTTGCGCGAATCCCGCAACGAGATCGACAGGCCGCAGCCCGCACCGCCCGGCGCACCCGTGCCTCGGGCGTAGCGAGCGTGTGCAGCTCCGCGCGGAAGAGGTGGACCCAGAGATCCCAGTTCACCGGGATCCCCAGGAATCCCTCGCAGACGCCAACGAAGGTGGCCGCCTGCGAAATCGCGTTGGGGGCGAAGTTGTGCAGCTCCACCCCGTAGTGGTGGCACAGTCCGCGCATGAAGCGGCTCGCCGGCGCGGCGAAGCCGCGCTCATGGTGCCGGATGAAGCTGACGACGTAGCCGCACGGCGGGTTGGGCTCCCGATCCGTCGCCGGCGGGACGATCCACGCCGGTGGCTGCCCCTCCACGTTCGGCGCCAGCTGGCCGCTGTTCACGAGCTCGCTCAGGGCGAGCTTCGTCACCGTCGAGCGGCTCCACGGCAGCGGATCCAGCACCGTGATTGGCTAGGGGGGAGCCATAGCGGTTGGCAGCGGCGCACGAAGACGAAGCTAGCGGCGGGCGAAACGAAAGGGCGCACAGCCGAGAAGCGAAGGCAAGGAGCAAAGGGCGGCGGCGCTAAGTGACGAGGTAAGGAGCTTCCGCCTCCCTCTCCTTGGATTTATAGATCTAAGGGAGCCACGCTCCCCAAACCGCGCGCCGCGCGCATTAACTGCAGGCGGCTGCATCTGCCACTGACAAGCAGGGCCCACCGCACCGAAACGGCCGGCCGCGCGCGCGCATGCGCGATCATTACGGCGCGGCAACCGAAGAGCCGCGGCGGCCTGTCACGTCCGCCCCCCACGTCGCCCACTACGCGCGCGGCCGCGACGCCTGAAAAGGCGCACCCGCGACGCACGACTAAAGCCACAACTGTGGGCATTTAACGGCCTGGTCCCTTACTAAGTAAGCGTGACCCTCGCGCGGCCCGAGCCCAGTACTCGAAAAACCAGACCCTCGAAGGGTGCGATTACTGACCAGTGGCCTCGAGACCCGCTCGGTGAAAGCGGACGCCACAGGTGCCCTCGATTCTAGAGGATTACTGATCAGCAGCTCGGGGGTCGGCTCGACCGCGAACCCACGAATTCTGCAGATGCAATCAAGACGGGGGCACTTAGCTGCCACCCCGCAACGGCCCTACTGATCAGGGGTTCGAAGCCTGACCCTCGAAGGGTTCGAACAGACGTCCCAGATCAACAGAGTCAGGGACGACGAGGGCGCGCGCATTCGAGCCTATCCTCGAGCTCACCAGCTCGAGGGCGCCCCACATGTCGTATTCAAGAGCCAACGAGGGCAGCTAGTCGAGGGATCCCATCGAGGGAGAGCTTCCGCGCCCTCGGTCCCCAGCGAACGGGACCGAGCCCTGCCTAGCAAACCCACGTAAGCGCTTTCATGGACGAGTCTCCGGACCACGAGCCAACCCTTATCGAACGGGGCATGGGCGTCCACTTGAATCACCCGGTAACAGCTCAATGAGGAATCCGCGATTCGCGACACTCTCGATGGGAGTTGCGGAAACCTCACCCCCCCGTCCCGCGGAGGGACGGCGAGGGAACGTACAAACAAGTCGGAGAGCCCGCCCCGATCGCCTCGAACGGGCCCAGGCTCGGGGGCTCGACGCGTGGCTACAACTCCTGGATATGCACCGAACGCACGCGAACGTCGGCACATGCGTACGGCACCGCCGAGACCGGCTGAAACACCGCCGAGGCCGGCTGTAATAAACGCCTTGCACAATGACGACGCTGTGAAAAAAAAACCTTGAAGGAGTACACACACTCCTCCAAGGCTTCGGGGGCTAGACCTGCGGGTCCGCTAGCGCGCCCCCACGGAATAGCACAGCAATCAGGAGGGAAGAAAGTCCCATCAGCAAGCGTCAGCACCTGCGGGATCCTAACGGATACACCCACAGATGCTCGGGGGCTACTGTCGGGGACAGCCATAAGGGTCCCCTAAAAAACCGGGGGAAACCCATTCACTTTCGCAAAAAATAAAACACAAACGAATTCACAAACCTAAAACACGCTCAAGATAGTCACGGCCCAGCGGCCGGGCCCACAGCCCTGGTGGCCCCAGCGGCCCACCAGAACAGTCGGCCCAGCCTCCCCCGGGCGAAACTCCGCTTCGCTCGAGGGGCGCAGCGCCGCGCTAACGAGACTCCGCCTCGCTCGAGGGCCGGTCGCCCCCTCGGGTGAGACTCCGCCTCGCTCGAGGGCCGGTCGCCCCCTCGGATGGGACTCCGCCTCGCTCGAGGCCCTCACGGGCTCACCGCCCCCGCACCTGCTCCCCCGACAGGGGCGTTTAATGTTCTGACACTTGCAGGCGCCCGGGTCAAAGACGAATCCACGCCGTGCCGTCCCTCTGACACGCCCGGGAATCATATTCCGGCGCTGTTCTGCCAACTCTCCCGGTGAGGCCATCCCCACCACTGTGCGGCAAGGCCAGTGTCAGCTCTGTGACACTGCGCCACCCACTCTCGTACGGCCAACGCGCCGCACCCTCGAAAGAGGACGGCGGAACCCTCGAAAAGGGGACGAACGCCTGCTCCGCGCCTGCCCGGGGCCACGCCATGACGTCGGACCAGTGAGGCGCGTCACCTCCGTCACCGTCGGTCCTGCGCGGCCATCCCCGCCATCACGACGCCATCCCGGGCACTGCAGTGCCATCTCTGACGCTGTGGGAGTGCGGGGCGACAAGACACCGCCACGCCCGCGGCTGTGCCCCTTACGACCTCCCGTCAGCCGCACCCTCGAGTCGGCGTACGGACGACGACCACACGAGAAGCTCCTACGCCGCCACCCTCGAAGCCGCTCCTGGACGGATACAGGGCACGCCATGACGCTCCGCCAGAAGCAAGATTCGCCAGGACGGCCGTCCACTCCGTTGCACTGTCCGCCATGCCATCACACGTAGCTAGAACAGTGCGGCACGCTTGTAAACTGCCTCCTCCTTGGCCTATAAAAGGAGGGGCAGTCCCCTGGCCGCAGGGGGACGACGGAGAGCACTGACCTCTGCCTTCACCACGATATTGGCACTCGCCTCAATCAAAACCTCAGGGACCTGGAGGTCCGGCCTCCTCTCCCGCCCCGCTTGTAGCTCCCCTCTGCAAGCACCACGGTGCAACGCAATACAGTGCCTCGAGCACACCACTGCTGGACGTACCGCCCCGGCCGGAACCAGGATAAACTTGTGTCCCCTGTGTTGTCGTTTGCACCGACCATCGAGAAGCTGATCACAGCGTAACTTACTAGTTAGTGTCGGGACTACTTTCCGCACCGACACTGCTTAGCCACATCTAATGTTGAATCAATCTCTATAATAATTGATTGTGAATCAATGTCATTAATTTTTCCAGAAAGAATTACGGAATGTCCAATTTAGAGGATTTATAGAATAAATTGTGGCCTTTATATTTTCGACTCAGCCTATCATATCTCTTGGTAGTGATTATTTATTAATCAAATGATTATGTGCCATAAACCGTCCGTAGATTTCACTAAACCATTGTTAAATTATAAGATGAGATGATAAATGCACTGAATTAGTTACTTAAAAGATTGATTTGCATCAAATGAAACAAATCAACACCAGCCAGTTACTTTGCTCTAAGAACAAATCGGTACCTACCAGCCAACCAGCGATACTTTTTTTTTTAGAATAAATCAACACCAGCCACCATCCGACTGATGCAGGGACACAAAATTTGACCTTAACAGGGAGTTTGGTACTTCACACCCTAGCTGCGTCAGCGTCAGGCGCCCTGCAAATGCAGGTGCCGAGCTGGATGGTCGGGTCAATAGGGCATTGGGTAGGTGAGGCTGAGACGGAGACCGTGTGGTGGTGGTGGTAGTGTACTGGCCAGCGTGTATCAGGACACGCCCGCCCTTCATTTTTCTCTATAAAAGGTGGTGCTTCATTGGCTGATTTTAACCGTCTTTGGTAATTACTACTCCGATCGAAAATATTTCCAGTACCAGGAGGACGAGAACCGAATGTTTCATCACCATTGCTTAATTACTCCTCTACTAGCTAGCTAGCTACCGTACGAATCTTTTTTATATAATTTTTTCATATTTTTCAAAAATAGATGCCCAGATGCCCATCGCAAAGATTGTCAAAACTATACTACTACCGCCGGTTTCCAACCGTCGTTTTCACCGACAGTTGCTACAATAGCCCCACCGCGGGTACTGTAGCGAGTTTCAAACGTCGTTTGAAATGACGGTAGGGACAACCTCTCTTCAAAAATATAATTTTTTATGAATTCGGATGAAGGTAATTTTATATGAAAACTGTAGCTTTCATCGCGGTCTAGATCTTTCTAGTTCAAATATTTTTCATTTGAAATCATCTTTAGGCTCAAATGATGAGCCAGCCCACCAATCATATCACTCACTAACTCGTTTTACTTCTTTGGGTCAGAAGTAGCCTAATCAATCAATCCCCCGGCCTACCTACCCTTTCACGGGTCAACAGCCAGCCCACGATCCTCCAAAAAATATTAAGGAGAAAGTCCATTTTATAACCCTCATCTATAGGTGTGATCTGGATTTCAACCCACAACCACAAAATCAGGTATTGGATACCCACAAACTATTGAAACCGTCTGATTTACACCCCTCAGCGGTTTATAAGGTGGTTTTAGCCTACGTGGCGCCACATCAGCGTCGCCAACGTGGATTCGGGCTTGCGTGTCTCCTTTTCTGTGTCCCTATCCGTGTCTCCGAACACGTGGAGCACAATGATTTGTTCCCTTCCGAAAGCTGATTTCCGTTCACAACTAATTCACGGAAAAACACAAGGCCGTCAGGTCGGCGTACTCGGCCTCCGGCTGCAGGCGGGTGACCCGGTCTTCCTGGCCGGAGACGGCGTGCGCGGCCAGAGGCGGCGCGTGGGCCTCCTCGGCCTCGGTAGCACTGCGGGACGGCCTCCCCGACCTCCGACGGAGCCGGCCGCAGGACTGGGCAGGCCTCGAGCCGACGGAACGTCGCGGCGGCGCGTCCGCTCCGGACGTAGCCACTTCGCCAGCACGCACGGCCGCTGGCAGCTGAGCCGCAGAGCCTGGCAGGCAGACCCACGAGCGCCGACCACTTGGGGCGCGCGCCGGGCTGCTGGCCACGCCTGTCGACTGGCTGCACTGTTACGAACGCCTAGGCGGTCGCGTTGCCTGCTCCAGTTCGCCGGGAGAGGGAGGCAGTTGAGAAGGAGAACGGAGCTGCAGCCTGTTCAGGCGGACGTTCGCGCCCCAAATCGAGATCCGGCGGCATGAATCATCAGGGTCCTCGTAACCCAAATCAAAATCCCGAAGCAGGAATCGAAGTTCCTTGCCCAAATCAAAATCCAAGCAGCAATCGAGATTTTGCGACCCTAACTCGAGCTTTGCCCAGATCGACCTTCTTGCTGGCCAATGGAGATTTACTGTAATCCAAATCGAGCTCAGCATGGCATACAGCCGATCAGCACCAGCAGCTTCCGGTCGTGCACGGGCGCGGCGGCGAGGTGGGCGAGCAGCCCCTATGACGGGGAAGTGAATACGCAGCCGGGCTCCGGGCAGAGGCACGACGCGTGCTCGCACTTGGCCTGGTGGCTAGCGGCCCGATAGTAGGGGATGTAGCCTTGCACCCGTGCGGCTCCATAGGGGCACGCCGCCGCATCCGCGCGGAAGGGCGAGGTCCGCAGGGGCGTCGCCGCGCGGCTCGACGACGCCGCGGGCATAGGCCTCGTCCTCGCGCCGCCGGGGAAGGAGAGCAGGAGCGAAGAGGGAGATAAAGAGGAGAGTGAGTGGATGACACGTGGGTCCCACTGACAGCAAGGATAGCTGACGTGGTGCCACGTATGCGAAAACCACCTCAGAAACCGCCGAGGGGTGTAAACTGAACGGTTTTGTTAGTTTGCAGGTGTCCAATACCTGGTTTTGTGGTTGGGGGTTGAAACTCAGATCACGCCCATAGATGAGGGTTATAGAATGGACTTTTTCCAAATATTAAATGTCAATAGTATAGATGGTTAGCAGTGTAGCCCACGATCCAACAGAAGCCTGAAAATTGTACCCCACGGTCCAAATTCTGGTTGATCCACCAGAAGCCTGAAAATTGTAGCCCACGATCCACCAGAATTAGTGTCAATAGTACAAACTCAAGAAGTAGCAACAAAACAATGTCAATGTGGGTGTAAAAAATATAGAAACTGAAAGAGACAATGTGGGAACTGAAGGAGGTAGCAATGATCCTAATTCTGGTTGAACTTCAACAGATGGTTGGCTTGGTTCGGTTGGTTGCCTTGATGGAATTACAGGCGTTTGAGCAGGAGAAAAAAAAAGGACATTAATGTCTTAGTCCTCTTATTCATTGACATTGAAAAATGCTAATCTACAAAATAGTGCAAAACCATATAAATAATCTCAGATTCTCAGTACTCAGTACTCACTGTCTGTAGAATTGGGGATTGCAGATGGAATAATTGAAAGATTGAAAGGTAACGTGCGCTTTGCCGCCGCCAGTCAGAGACTCAGAGTCAAACCGCCGCCGCCGCCCGGCGCCAGCAAGGGGCAAGGCCGCATGGTCGACGGCGAGCATGAGCAGGTGCCAGGAGTTACGGCTGTCGGGGAAGAGCGGGTCGAGGAAGGCCTCGACGAGGACGACGCCCTTCCACGACGTCGTGCCCCCCCTCTCCCCCTGACGTCACTCCATTTGTCCGTCTACGTCAGGTCGCCGCCGGTCGGAGTCGCTAGGGTTACGCCGCCTTGCGGCGTTGCGCGAGTGTGCTGGTCGGGGTCGTGCACGCAAGACGGTGAGAGAGAGTAGGGAGGCAGGCTGCCGCACCAGTGGCAGGGCCGTGCTGGGCCGTGACTCGCGAGGATTGCAGCCACAAGAATTGTTGGGCCACTAAAGGAAAAACTACATGGGGACTAACCGATTTTTTGCCCATGCCTAGGGTCACTGGCCTCAGGCCCAGCTCCGCCCCTGGTGCCACCAGCTCATCTAAATAAAACCGCGCTTATGCATTATATTGGATCGAACTCTAGATGCAAGAGTACGTGAAAAAAAAAACACTAAACGGTAAGTGGATTACCGTTTAAACGGTTGTTGTTTAATTTCTTCAACAAAAAAACTTGGCGGCTAGCAGGAGTACGTGCCTCCTGCGAAAGGGAGTACATACGTCAGCATGCATCAGTGGTCGACGACAGGCCGGGGCTGCAAGTTGCTTTCGGAATACGGAGATTCGGCCCACAAATCACGGCCTAGCAACGGCGCGCGGCGTCCATCGCACGAACCACGCATTGCTCAGATTTTTCTTTCTGACTGCATGCGGCCGTGCTGCCAGTCTGCCACAGGAGTTAACAGTTGCTTTCCGGTTATGCAACATCTTCTCTAGCTTGAACAAAGCGAACAACACAAAGAAACTTAGGCCTCATTCGTTTCCACCCGATTGAATTCCGACCGGAATGGATAAATGTAACAAGAAAATCGTGATAGATATTATAAGAGAGCCGGATTTATTCCGGGTCGAAAATTAATTTACTCATGATAGGTACATCAAGAGACTTGGAATCAATCCACTAGTCAAGAGGTGTGGAATCAATCGGCTCTTCGGTCTCTTGTTCTACGTGTCATAATGAGTGAATTATTTCTCGATCCGGAATAAATCCGAGTCTCTATCATAATTTTCTTGATATATCTATTATTCCGGCCGGATTGAATATGATGGAAGCGAACAAGCTCTTAATGGGCTTGGATTCATATCCTACAAAAGGTGGAAGCTGTTGCACACCTTTTTGTCAGATGTATTTCTCTAAAGCCTACTGGGCAGCGATTGGGGTCTTGTTTAGTTTGCTAAAGTTTCTAACGTTTTCTCCACTCTCTTTCCATCACATCACATTAAATACGTCAAAAGACATATGCTCGGAGTATTAAATATAGGTAAAAAAATAACTAATTACACAGTTTTGATGTACTTCGCGACACGAATCTTTTGAGCCTAGTTAGGCCATGGTAGGATAATATTTACCACAAACAAATGAAACATGCTACAGTGTGCTACATGAGTTCGAAACGTTGAAAAGGTCAATTTTTCCAACAACTAAACAAGGCCTGGGTATCAGTTCCGACCACAAGAACCCTTTTGCAGATTTTTAACCTTATCAAAGGCAAACTGAATGTTTCATTCCTCATGCATGGAGATCGTTATTTTGAGGTCATGGGGCATATGGACTACTAGGAATGATTGGCTCTTCAACAACATTGACCCATCGATATATCGGGGGAGAACTTCCATGAAGAGGAAATTTCCCTCCTTCTGCATAGAGCAGCTATAAGCCAAGATTGGTCCCCATCATGACCATCTGGCTTCAGTCTTTGTAACCAGGATGCTTGACTTCCCCACTCCTCTTCTTCGTCGCCGCCGTCGCTGGAGTCTTCGCCGCCGGGTTCCTCGACGCCCTCTCCGCCGGAGTTAAGGTAAGTGGCAATAAAATAAACCCTCACCTTCCTTCCGCAGATCCCCTTCCCCCTTCCCCTTCGCCTTCCCTCATCACCACAGCGGGGATCTGCTTTTCCGCTCCGCCACGGCACCACCACCGCCGCCCGCATCCGCCATCCTCACCCCCAGATCTACCTCTCAACCCACCTCAGCATCTCCACCAGCTTGGATCCCCTGCTCCTCTTCCACCATATCACTGATCTGAGATACACCGCCCCGAATACCCCTCTCATCCGCCTGCCTCCGCCCATACCCCTAATCCCAAAGTAGCAACGTCTCCTTCGGCTTCCTGTTCGCTCAAGATATTTCGACATCGACTGGGTAGCGAGCCACCCACCGGCTCTGAAGACGACGACCTTCTACACACCGATGCAGATTTCAACCTCATCTTTGGGTCATTAGCGGTGCATCACCTCGACGGTGTCTTCAACCACTTCAGGCCTACGCTTGGCGAGGTCCATCCGCACCACTGCAACCATGCGTCCGCGACGCATCTGTTGCAGCTCACCAGCGATCTGCTCTGTGTCTAGTTCTACGGACTGTTTTGTAAATGGCTCCTTTTTCAAGGGCATGGCTGTAAGTTTGTTGCTTTAATATATATATATATATATATATATATATGTGGTATTTGTCAAAAAAAAAGACTCCTTCCAAATGCTTCTATGGCTTTGCACACCTTCCTTTTACCTTTCTTTTATGTCTTAGATTCTCTTGTTTTTCACCTTTCTCTCTTCTTGTAAGCTACCTCTCAATATTCCTTAATATATGCTCAGGAGGGGCAAGTTTTTTAAAAGACAAAAAAGTGAACAATATGTCAACCCTGAAGATCAACTGCAAAGGAGAATTAGTGTTTGTTCTTTGGAAGACACAGTCATTTCGGTTCAGCTGCAAAGCCCACAGCGTGGCTGAAACACCGATCATTATTTGATTTTTTTTGGACAACAAGCACATATATTAAGACTTAAGCACTCCTTTTACAATAAGGTCATCGAGGAAGACCTGAATTACACTGAGGTCCACAGACTGGAACAGAGCAACAAACACGATGCGTTCGACGATGACGAGCTCACCAGCGATGGCCGCAGAGGCATCGGAGGAGCTTGCAGCCGGATGGAGGACTGTGTGTAGTGTCGATTTGAAGTAGGGGCGACGGGGCCAAGAAGACCGCATCGAGCAACCGAAGAATAGTTGGATTATCGTCGCTGGAGTTCAAAGAAGGGCCTCCAAGTCGCATCTCGGGTGAAGGCAAGGTCATCAGAACAACCACCGAAGTTCTGTTGTGAGGTCAGATTGGATCAGCCTTAGAGGAAGGGACTGTCTGAAGACGTGGACGGGGGCGGAGCCGGGGATGGGGGTACGTCGATGCGTTCAACGACAACAAGCACGTCTCAACAGAAGAAGACACGGGCGTCAGAACAACCATCGGTGACCTACATTTGGGCCGGATGCGTGGCGGAGAGGTGGAGCCCTGCTTATATTTGGCGAGGTGGGGGGAGGAATCGAAGCAAGGGAGGAGGGCAGCATCGGTGCGTTCGACGACATCTGACATGCTGCATCCCGGAGGAAGGCAAGGACCTCGGAATAACCACTAGTGGACGAAGGTGAAGGTGGAGGTGGGGCCGGTGGTAGAGGCGGAGCTGCTCAGGTCGGCTAAGTAGAGCCCCAAAGACCAGATCCACACAGGATTGAATCCGGTCTATAGGAGGAAGACCTACAACAGCCTCAACACCAGCCGACACGGCGGCGGTGGGGGGAGGGGGGGGGGGGACTCCGACGGCAGAGGGTGGAAAGGAGCAGAGAAGGAACTGCAGGAGGGAGAGATGGGGGGAATTTATTTTATTGCGACTCACCAGTGGAGGAAGGACGGCGGCGACGAAGCCGACGGCGCCACCTCCATGGTGTCGCGAACCACTGCAGAAAAAAAAACTATAAAGGCACTAAGCTAGATAGATACTAAACTACAAGCTACTAGAGGTGGCGACAGACCCCATTCCCGACGCGCTCCGGCGAGCTCGCTGGAGGCGGGCGGGAGGGGGCCGAGGGAGGGGGCGGCGGAGAGATCTAGGAGGCAAGCGTTTCCTTCGGAAAGAAGGAAGCAAACGTTAGCAGAGGCTGAGCCCTTTTGGACATGGCGTATTTGATATTTTTGCCTTCGGTAGAAACCACCATGTCAAAAGTTAACTAGTACAATATTTTGTGAGCCTCGCCTCGTTGTCATTTAGGTCCTAGTACATGTCATTCTGTACCTTTTTTTAGCCGACAATATCTCATTCTTGGAGACGGTACCACCGCTTGCGCCCGTGAGGCCGTGACTACCGGGGGCGCTTGAGCTCGAACCCCCGGCCATGAAGGCCAACACCCAGACCTTGCTCTGCTCGGCCGACCTTGAAGGCCAACACGCCTGTTGCTCACTCCAGTACCGCCGAACATGGAGGTATCTGCGGGAGTGGCGGAGTTAGGATTTTTGCATGGGGTGTGCCAAACCAAAATATTCATATGCAAAGCGGTAAAATCCATTTAGCAATTCGGTAAAGTTCTGGTAAAAATGACTTAACAATTCGGTACACAACTACATCTTAGTGAATAAGCCAATCTGATTTTATAAAGATTATTTCCTCGAAACTTCGCTTCTCAATTTTATCATCAAATCAATTTTAGGAATTGCTTTTTTTTACACACTGGTGTCTTGAGCTGGCCTTAGGGTATGCCTTGCCATACTGGTGTCACTGGCTCCGCCAATGATCTGCGGTTGGAGCTCGCCTCGCCGGCCATGGGAGAGTGCCACGTCCTAATCTCGCCCCCGCGCCATGAGTCCATGGAGGCAGCCGCGCCTGATGCTCACCCTCGTCGGCCATGGAGGCCCGTCGGCCGTCGTGCCCGCCTGTCATGGAGGCCGTCGTGCCCGAATCTCTCCCCCAACCCACTGGCCATGGAAGCTCGCCGGGCCCGGACCTCACCTGTACACAACCTCCCGACGCAACCCCAAGTCCCAGCCTCCTCCGCGTGCCATCCCGAAGCTCAACGTCCGCGACATCCCAACTCGCGACGTTCTGCATCTGGAGAGAATATTTCCTTTCAGAGATGACCGTGTCCCGTTGCCTCGCAACCAAACATTGGGGGAAAGAAAAGACCATCGTGTCCGGTTCTAATCCGTCCGTCATTGAAACCGAAGGGGCCGTTTAGTTGGATAAATTTGCACGTATGAATAATGCTGGAATAGTGGTTTATGTGCGAGAAGAAATGATGAATGAATAGTGCTTCTTTTGTCTCACTTTTGCCCATCTAAATAGAGCCCCTCCTTTGGCAGGGCTTCACGAGCGGCTAAAAAATCGGTTCTGGTTAGAGCCCTACCAAACGGCCGCCATGGCGAAGCGGCTCCGCGCTCGAGCTCCAGAGAGCTATAGCCGTTTTGCATAGGCAGTAGGCGGAGCCACAAAAGAGCAGCTCCGCCTGCTCCGACTCCGGAGCCAGCCTCGCGGGAGCCCTCCAAACGGGCTCTAAGTAAACGTGTTGACATGAACAAGATCATTTTTTTAAAGTTTGAGTTTTTTTTGAGAATCACACAGTACAACGCAGACGCTCACAACACGCACGCACCCTCACCCCTATGAATACACGTACGCAAACCCTACCCTATGAGCACCTCTGAAGGACTGAGCACCGGCAGATCTAGAGATTCCCGAAGTCACCATTGGTGCCTCGTCGTCGACGGGAACGTCTGGAGATTCCCGAAGTCACCATTGGTGCCTCGTCGTCGACGGGAACGTCGCTTACCACTTAACGCATAACACCGGTAAATCCTGGAAAATCCAGAAAAAGGTGCAAGCATCAGGATTTGAACCCTGATGGGTAAGCGGAGTGTGGCTTATAAGGGCCGTTTTGGTGGCTTTTTTAGACCCATGGGCCTTAATGAATACTATGCCAGCCCGTGATGGGCTTTAGAAGAGGCCATAAGTGGGCCTATAATAAATACTGGGCCAGCCCGTGATGGGCTTTTGTAGAGACTTTTTTAATATTTTATATTTTTATTCTAATTTGCAAATTTATACGGCTGTTTTGAAATTTATCAAAACTATACACCGACCGTCATGTGCAGCGGCGGATAGTGCCTACCGCCGTAGGTCACAGCGGCAGCACATCCAACCGCCGTGGCCCACGGCGGTAAGGCTACCGCCAATGGTCGGGTCCTGGGTGTGGGCCCCGCGGCAACTTACCGCCGTGCGCCATGGCGGTAGCATCTATCCGCCGTGGCGGACGGTGGCAGCCGCCCCTATATAAAGGGCGACGGCAACCGCCGTCCCCCACCCCCTGCCGCCGCCCCTCTCTTCCCTGCCGCCCTCCTCTTCCTCTCAATTCTCTTTAATTAATTTATTTAATTAGTTTAGGATAGTGTAATTAGTGTAGAAAATTAGTTTTTAGATTAGAAAATTTAGAAAATAGTTTATTAAATTAGTTTAGATTTAGAAAATTAGTTTTTTTAGCAATTTAGAAAATTAGTTTTTTATATAGAAATTTAGAAATAGTTTCCATGTTCTAGAATTTATAGAAAATTAATTTATCTTGTTTAGAAAGTCTAGAAAATTAGTTTATTTGTTCTACAAATTGTAGAGTATGTAGAAAATTAGTTTATCTGATCAGAAAATTATTGAAATTACTTTAGTTTGTTTAGAAAATATAGAAAATTAATTTATCTTGTTTGAAAAATGTAGAAAATTAGTTTATCTGTTCTAGAAATTGTAGAAATTATTTTAGCTTGTTTAGAAATTCTAGAAAATTATTTTATCTCGTTTACAAAATGTAAAGAATGTAGAAAATTAGTTTATCTGTTCAGAAAATTGTCGAAATTATTTTAGTTTGTTTAGAAAATATAGAAAATTAATTTATCTTGTTTAGAAAATGTAGAAAAATAGTTTATCTGTTCTAGAAATTGTAGAAATTACTTTAACTTGTTTAGAAATTCTAAAAAATTACTTTATCTCGTTTACAAAATGTAGAGAATGTAGAAAAATAGTTTACCTGTTCAGAAAATTATCAAAAATTACTCTATCCTGTCTAGAAAATCTAGAAAATTAATTTATCTTGTTTAGAAAATGTAGAAAATTAGTTTATCTGTTCTACAAATTGTACCAAAATACTTTAGCTTGTCTAGAAATTCTAGAAAATTACTTTATCTTGTTTACAAAAATGTAGAGAATGTAAAAAAATAGTTTACTTGTTCTATAAAATGTAGAAATTAATTTATGTGGTTTTTTAATTGTATATTTAATTTTTGTATACAGCGACAGCTATGGATCAGGCTCAGGACCAGGCTCAGGCTCAGGCTTAGGCTCAGGCTCAGGCTCGTGCTGAGGTTCAGGTTCGGGCTGACGCGTATGTGACGCCAGAGTTGTTGGATAGGGAGGTCGACCGCAAGCACCGCTCGTTCCTGTCGGCCGTCCTCGGAGAGGATCTTGGACATGTACGTTCTCGCACTACGCGCACGTTGTTGCCGATCCACGACCTTTGGGTTCCCAAGTAAGTGAACTGATGCTATGTTATTGTTTGTACCTTCATTTATCCTTTTGTTTTAACTAATAAATTTACCTTATTTGTTTCAGGCTACGCGCTGCAGGACTATTGCCTGTAGCGTGGTTAGTCGAGGGGGACAGACAGTGGGACGCGATTCCTCGGAAGGATCGCATGACACGGTTCCAGTTCGACTTCTCCCTCCTCAGCACGCTTCTGTACCATTGGAGGCCGGACACCCACACGTTCCACTTCACTGTCGGCGAGATGGCGCCGACTGCTCAGGACACGTCCCTGTTGATGGGTCTTCCTTGTGCGGGCGAGCCGCTGGGGCCTGTGGACATCTCCGACCAGTGGCGTACTGAGTTCCTACTCGGTTCGCGAACGTTCCTCGGAACGATCGCGCCCCCGCCCCGTACCAGGAGTTCACGGACGCTCACGGACCCACCTTGACCTGGTTGCAGCAGTTCAGCGTACGTACCTTTACCTCATATTTTTCTTCGTTTTTGAAGATATGGAGACAATGTAACTAACGTTTGATTTTGTTTGTGCAGGCTGATTACCTAGCAGATGACGCCGAGGCCGAGACAGTCGACATGTTCTTCAAGGCGTACCTGTTGTGGATGTTTGGGTTCGTGTTGTTCTACAGTTCGCATGGAGACGCGGTTTTAAGGTACTTGATCCCCACGCTCGGAGGATCGCCGACGCGCCCTTGTACGCGGTGCCCCAGATCAGTTGGGGCAACACTGTTCTTGCCTGCACGAACAGGGGCCTGTGCTCAGAGGTGTTGAAGGGTCGTTCAGAGTAGGCGATTCTTCTCAATTGTCCTCTCCTTCTTCAGCTCTGGTGCCACGAGCGGTTCACGATTGGTCGGCCAGTCGTCTCCCTCCACGCGTACGAGGCCCTGCCAGAGGGCCACGACCCCAACGACCGTTTCACCATGGGCTCGGTGTGGTGCCTCCGGACGGTAATTTCTTACCTTTCACTTTCAATTTGTCTCTTCATTTTGTCTAGTTTGTTCAATCCACATTTATGGTTCACATTTTGTTTGTATGCAGATCTCGTACGCTCACGAGCAGACAAAGAGGGCGTACAAAGACTTCATCGGTCAGTTTGACTCTCTCACGGACGCGGACGTCAGGTGGACGCCGTACTCAGAGGAGGCTATCGCGACCCGCGCAACACAGGGCCTCTCATCTTTGTGCTTCCGAGACCAACACTACTGGATAACGAGGACGCCATTGCTGTTCGACATGTACGTGGAGGAGTACGCCGTCCACAGGGTGCTGAGGCAGTTCGGCCTCTACCAGGAGTCGCCTCTGCCTGTGGTGCACACTGTTCCTAGCGCCGCCCATAGGTGAGTTCTTGTCAATTTCTAAATTTAATTCCGCGTTCGAAGATTTTAGCCGCTGACAAATATGTTTAATTCGTGGTAGGTGGTCTCGAAGGGGAGTTTCGGGGCGTGTTTCTTGGGTTCAGGGGGTGCAGACGTACGTGGACGGTTGGGCTACCGCGATGCAGAACGTTGTCACCGAGGACCGGCCCCACGACGACACGGCGTGGGAGGCGTACATCCAGTGGTACACCCCGAGGACTCGGACGCATGTGATGTATGTTCCACCACAGCCACCAGCGCCGGTTCCGGACGCGGCGAGGGCGATCGTTCCTACTGTCCCGTACCCGATGCGACGGGATTAGCACTACGACTCGGCGGTGAGTTTGAAAATGCAACTAAATTTTCTTATGGTACTAAACATTCTAACATTTACTAATAATTTCTTTTGCAGTTCGACGTGATTGCGGACCTTTCACATTTTATAGGGGAGTCGAGGTCGAGGCTACACCTCATGACACACCAGGATATCGAGCAGACGTGGGATAGGATGCAGGCCATCACCACGAGGTTCCTTGCCGCGGTCAACTACCGCGGCAACCCGGCTCTACCACTGTTTCCACGGTACCCCCAGTTGTCCTCCAGCTCCGCCTCGACTGGTCGTTCGTACCAGGCACCGTCGTCCTCATCACGGCCAGCCTACCCGGCCACTTTCTACGCATCGTCGTTTGCGCCGCGTCCTCCGGTGCATCCTCCCTGGAGGATGCCTCCTCTAGGGGGACCGTCTCCCAGAGGACCTGCACCAGCACCACGAGGATCTGCAGCTGCAGCACCAGCACCACGAGGACCTGCAGCAGCACCACTAGTACCACCGGCACATGTTCCTTCCTCGTCCACTAGTGTTGTTTTTCCGTCAGGTAATGACCACAATTCTATCTCGAACCATATACAAATACAAGATTCTATTGATTATGATACGTGATTTAATAATACTATTTGTTGCAGCTTACGTCGGCAGCGGAGGCACTCCTGACTCCACCCTAGAGGACCAGGTGGGAGACCAGGCTGGAGGGTTCGACTTGGACTTGTCCATGTTCGACTTCCTGCACGGTGTGCAGACGCAGGACGAGCTCGGAGGGTCGCAGCTTGGAGGCGGCTCGGAGGGTCGCAGCTAAGAGGCGCACCACCCACGTGGACACAGGAGGGAGCAGGGACGCAGCCAGGAGGGTCGCAGCTGCCAGGCGCGAGCGGTTCGACGCAACCGTCTCCAGGAGGGTTGGCAGGGTCCTCCCACCAGGTTGCAGGGTCGGCGGCAGCGATGGCGACACCGCAAGCCACTGCTGATGCTAGGCGTCGGCAGATCCACCCACGTGACCCGTTGACGTACCCTCGCGACCATACGTGGGCCGCAGTCTGAGCAGACAAGCTGCACAAGAAGACCAGGCGTTGCTAGATTAGGTCGCATATTGTTTAGACAGCAGCACTCTTATCTGTGATCATGACTATTTTTTATTATGTCACTTTGCCTTTTCGTTATTATCAGCTATTTTTCTGTCATAAAGTCAAAAACAAAAAAAAAAATCATTAAGTTAAAAAATGATTGCTGCCGCCGTGGACCACGGCGGTAGGTTCCAACCGCCGTGGCGGACGGCGGCTGCCACGCTTATATAAAGGGCTACGGCACCAGCCGTCCTGGCCGACCCTCCCGCCGCCTACCTCTCCACACGGGCTGCTCCTCCCTCTTAGGTAAGTTTCCTCTCTTTATTTATTTTATGTAATTAGATTTGTGTAACAGTAACTAGAGATGTCTACTGCTGCTGCCGGAGGGGGGTGAGGATGGTAATGGCGGTGGTGATCGTGATACCTCACACCACAAGGGAAAAAACACAAATACAACACCTGATCCGAAGAAAATGAGCACGTTCGAAAGAGGCATGCTTCGATATATGCAAGGAAAAACTGCAGATGCCATTGCAAGAGAAGAGGAACCTCCTTGGGGTGGTCTTTATGCTCCGGGTGGTCTTTATGCTCCACCAGCAGACCCGTGTGTTGCTAATCCACCAACTAAAAAAGCTATCAAGAAAGGTAAACCTTCGTCGTCACATCGCAAGAATGGCTGAAGTTTGTCATTTTGTATGATGTTGTAGTCTTTCCTTCCGTGCTGTAATATTTGAACTACTATTTCGTTTGAATCATGGTACAGTAATATTACTCTATAAGAACTGGAATCCTGTTGTGATTGTGTTGTAATAATCGAACCAGCATTCCTTAATTTCCCTTTTTTAACTTTCCTACTGGATTTATTATAATTTAATAAAGTTAAAAAAAATAAAATGAGCCTAACCGCCGTGGGCCACGGCGGTTAGGTCTATCCGCCGTGGAGGCCACCTAACCGCCGTGGACGCCCTCCAATCGCCGTGGGCCACGGCGGTGGGTGTATAGTTTTGATAAATTTCAAAACGGTCGTATAAATTTGCAAATTGGAATAAAAAAATATAAAATAAATTCCTTTTTGTGTGTGTGTGTAAAAGTCGGTTCAGTGAGCCTCGCTCGCTCTCGTGGGTGGTGTGTGTGCTTCAGTGCTTGCTAGGGAGCGTGGAGATGAAAATGACACAAATGAAGCGATGATGACCAGAGCGGGTAAAAGAGAAAATGGAAGGAGGATCGAAGATGTGTGAACCTGCGCATATCGGCATCAGCATTGGACGGGGACGAGTAGCAAGGCTGCGCACGAGGAGCGGCAGCTGAAGCCTGAAGCAGAACGTAAGCAGCAGCATGATGAGGACCGAGGAGGAGTAACAGCAGCAAAGTTGCAAACGCTAATAAGCTGAAGAAATCGTGCAGTCTTTAATTTGTTCCTACCCGTTTAGTTTCCAAAATTTTTTCCAACTAGCCGTCACACATCAAATTAGAGTATTAAATATGAATTAATAACAAAACTTATTCCATAACCCCCACTAAAATTGCGAGACGACTCCAACGAACCTAATTATGCTATGGTTAGATAACATTGTGATACAACAAACAATCTTTAATGATGGATTAGCTTAATGAATTTGTCTCGCAATTTCCCATCCATTCACATGTAATTAGTTTATGTTTAGTCCTCTTAATAGGCCATGAAAAGGGATCCCAAAAATTTTATAATTAGTACCCACTACGAAATACACCTTCTTACTATTACCTACGTGTTACCTCTATATATACTATAGTTAAGGATCGAGACGTACGAAATATATATTTATTGCCAGCAGGTACTGCATGTAAAACACCTCACCTCCATGATTGACAAAAGAAATAAAAGGAAAAACAGATTAAAGCGTGCAAAATGGAAGATGAAGAGGAGCTCGATCATGACGAAGACCGAACAGTCTTTTTTGTTCACCCATGATGTCCATACCATTATTAGGTGCAAATAATTAAGAGCTATAGCTGATCTACACTTCTACATGCATAAACAGATCTCATCCGCTTGCTAGTACTACTCTCCGGCCAGTCTCCACAGCTCCACTACTGGCTCACCTTGGTACATGCTCACAGCGGATATGATGCACTCCGCACGCTAGCTGCTGTGCGCAGCGAAATAAAATACATGAAAAATGCTTTGCGGCCACACAAGCAAAAAACATGATCAATACTCTGCTCAAATACACTCATATACTCATACTACCCAACTCTACTACTCTCTCTGTCCCAGAATATAGTTTCGTTTAGACCTTTTCAAAGTCAATTTTTTTCAATTTTCATCAACAATAACTCTTGAAATAATTTATTTTAAATAGAGAAGATTACATATTTTGATGGTAAATCTACCAATGTTATTTTTATGTTATTAATATTTATAATTATTTCGTTAATCACGGTCAAAATTGAAAAAAATAACTTTGAAAAAGTCTATGCGCCGAGTTGGAGGCCTGCTTCTCTTCCCGCACCTGGCCCGTGGTGGATGTTCATCACGTTGTTGTTGCAGCAGTTGCAGCACGGGCAGACGATGCAGGCGAAGCATCTGAACAACCACCCGTTGCCGCAGTTCATCACCGGCCGCTGTCCGCCGGCGAGCACTTTCCAGCAAATGTAGAACGCGGATACCAGGGCGCATGCTCCGACGCACAGCAGCCACGGTAGAGCTGACGCCGCCGACGACCGAGAACGGCGGGCGCAACAGAAGCTGGGCTCGACGACCCGGTACACGCCACCCGTTGCGAGGACGAAGGCGTCGTTGCTGTTGTCCTCGCCGAAGGAGAGGACGCGGCCGTGGACGCCACCGCCGCCGGTGCATGGGCGCTGGGCTGCTGCCGGAGCACATGATGATAGGGATCTGGGCAGAGACGTAGCTCCCGCTGCTCGTCGGCGCCTCCTCGGCGGCCCACGCGGAGCCGCCGTACATGTAGAGGTACCTGCATATTTCATGTCATCATATATATTATGTACTAATTAATTGCTCTTTTTAGATCATCACAGAAGATGTTTGTGCAAACATGATATGTTTTCGAAACGAACGAATGCAAGCATGATCGACCTATCGGTATCGATATCGTACCTTCCCTCCAAGGAGGGGTCGGCAGAGCCTCGATAGACGCGACCGCCGACGATGGACGGCGTGCCAGATACAGACCGCCACCCATAGCCGACGACGAGAACGGCGGCGTTGGCCGATGGGGCGCCGATCAAGTGCACGCTCTCGTACTGTTGCTGCAGTTTCGTATGCAAGTGAAGAGCGAGGTTAAAGATTTTGATTCCATGGGCACGGATGAAATTAAGACAGATCGCATCATAGTATCGAGGTAATTTTCATATTTACCTCGTCGACGCTGGCGCAGAACAAGTAGGAAGGCCTGGCAGAATCGAAGCTGCAGCCCCTAGGGTTGCCAAGACCCGCGGCGAAGATCTCGGGCTCCGCCGCCGCCGTGGTCGTCGTTGTGCCGGAGCGGTTTTCAGTTCGGTTGCTGGCTCCTCCTCCACTTTGTCCTAAAAATTAATACCAGGGCACGGAGGAAATTAAAACAAATATTTAAACCTGTTGGTTGATGGATATGGGGTATTTACCATTTATGCTGCCGTCGATGTTGAACTTGACAATTTTGCCAAGAAACGACGACGTACTCTTGTTGCTGGAGAACTCCCCGTGGTTTGCTTCCTGATCTCCCCCGTGGCCCGTCATGAGATAGAGGTACCCGTCGTCGCTAGGCCGGAATAGGATCTGGCCACCATGCTGCTGCTGGGAATACGAGGATGTGTGCCCCTGTGGCGGCAGATCCATGGTGAAGATCCTCCTCACTTCTGCGGGATCAGCCCGAGTGGCCTAACAACGGCAGATCAGATCGCGTCGGTGAGCAGAGAACGAGAAGAGAATGGGGGAAAATATATACTAATGAAGTAGCCTTAATTTTCAGAAGACTTTTTTTTTATTACCTTGGACTTGGCAGAGAATTCAGCGACAATGAGTTGATGCCGGGATGATGTGGTGGTAGAACCATTTCCAGAAGTAGTGCCGGCGGAGCTGACACACGCAGGCGAGGTGCTGTTGTCGCAGGTGTAGGACACGAAGAAGCGTCGGTTGGCGGCGAACTCCGGGTGGAACGCGACGCCCAAGAGCCCGAGCACCTGGTCCGTGAGGTCCAGGGACGGGCGGCTAGCCTCGTCGTGGATCTGTAGGGTGTCTCCGGATCCAGGCTCAGGGATGGTCGCCAGCCAGATCTTGCCGTCCTGGGTGGACAGGAAGGCTCGGCCGGAGCCGTCCGGGTGAGCAGCCATGTCGAGGTAGGAGCCCGCGCCGATCCTCTCGAGGCATATCGTCGCGTCGCCATCATCTTGCTGCGACGATGTGGCGGCGGCGCACCGGGGAGGGATTGACTCGGCGGCGGTGGTCGAGCCAGCTGGTGGCGTGTTGAACGGGAGGGGCGAGCTGGAGACGATGCACCTCTGCGCGCGAAGATCGAGTGCAAAGAAAATAAATGAATCGATCGAACAACACGGTACAACTTGGGAGCAAGTAGTAGAGATTGTTAAGTACTGTCACAGTGTCACTTGGTAGTTAATAATCTGCAGGATTCCATCAAGCAGCTACTAGTAAGATCTCAGGCTTCATTATTGCGTGGTAATTAATTAACATGATCTATCGTAGCTAGCAGTACCGCGCAAAGGATGCCCTTGACGACGGTGGTGCACTCGGCGTCGTTGGGGACGACGTTCATGGCCTCGAACTGCTCCCTCAGTGCCTCGTCGTCGTCGGCGTCGCAGCAGCTGACGCCGGTGACCATGTCGCAGAAGCTCAGCGACGTCGACTCGCCCAGAATCACCGGCGCCCCTGCAAATAAAACAACAGGATCTCCACTTTTTACTGGACACACGAAGAACAGGGGAGCTGCAACTATATGCTACAGCTATAGCTGCTAGCTACTCACGCAAGCCGGGGCACGCCGGCCAGGCGACACGGCCGTCCGAGGAGCAGCTCCACAGCGCCCACACGAGTAGCGGTACGAATAATGAGGGCGCAAATGACCTCCTCATCCGCCTCCCCAGCATGCTGATTGCTGACAACGGTACGTCTCCGCCTAATTTGTTGGTGTAATTTGTCTCTGTGTGTGCGTGTGTTAAGCTAAAAAACGGCACAGCGGTTGCGTACATATTTGTAACGACTTCCGAGGGAACTTTCCATGAATTCGCTAATCTTAATTTTTCAATATATTCGGTCTGATCTGGTGGAGTGTAGGACCGTATATAGCTTCATAGCTTCCCCATCCAATATTCTGAACTATATAAACATCAGTGCATGTGCTTAGGGAGTTAGGATATCCAAATTTTTTGCACATAGAAAAGGCTGCATATATGCAAATTATCGCCATGTTCATCTAACTTATCAACCACAAGCTAGCAGTATTTTTCTCTCAGAACAAATCAGCCACCAACTAACTACCAGCCAGCAGTACTTTTCTCTCAGAACAAATCAGCATCAGCAACCAGCCACTAGCAAACTTGAACTAGTATGCGACGCTTGGAACAGACTGATTCCATTAACAAACATATCAAGTTTAGTCTCTCTCTGTGTGTGTAGTATCTCAGTTGACACGGCTACCGTTGTGAACATTTTTTCACTATTCTTTTTGTGTGAAATTTACCAAAATTATACTTAATGAAACAACATGCATATATTTCGTGAAAATATACTAGTATCAATTTTTCATACACTGGTATATCCAACAAAACGAGGTACGTACTACCTTCTCCGTTCTACAAGGTTTGTCCATGGCCTCGGGAGCAAACTTAACATTCCACACATTAATGTTTGTGATCCAGATATCAAATGGCGTTTGTCTATGTTTCCGCTCACTATCCCAATAATTATATTGGACAATAGTATAAGTGGTTTCTAGCTCACTTATTCCCAACTTGTACGGTTACGTACCCAACCACTCCTAATGAAAAAACAATTCCACCGGTGTTTGATTATTATACACAGTTAGCTTCTTGAGCCTGACACTTGTAATTAAGTCGATCTTACCAGGTCATAATAATCCTTTGTCATGTGTGTAAGGAATTGGATGAAATCGTGAGAGACGAGCGGTGGAATAATGATCTTGTTGCTGATTCAATAATCAATCGTGATGGGGGTGTACGTCGTGGTGGCACGGCAACTGCCGGCCGCACGGAAACCGCGCCCCTTTAGATACTGGAGCTGGCGTTGATCCATCATTGAAGATGTCATTGCAATTATTTTTAAACATCATTATCAAATCCAAACATTATTGTTATTTGAGCGTCCTCCTGTGAATCTTTTCCTCCTAGAAATTAAATGCTCTTAGAAAAGAAATCTAAAAAATATTTAGGTATGTATGAGGTGACTATGCCATAGAAATTCTATGGAGAGCTTGAGATATCCGGTGAACAAGTCAGAATAGTTGCCTAAAAAATTGGTTGGACCTGAACTGAAAAAAGCCATTCAGCTTCGTTATCAATTTGGTATTAGTGGGTACTGCTTTTATCCATTCAGCTTAGCACTCCTCTCCACAAGCTTGGCCTAATCTCCAAATTTGTAATAAGCACGATGACGCCCAAATTACTTTTTTTAAACAAGTACACCCCAGCCCCAGTTGGGTCTAATCTCCAAATTACAGTATCAGGTTAGCCCCAGCTCCTAGAAAGTCTTCTCTGATCTTCGGCCATCCATAGTCTGCAAAATATACAGGCTGAGAAACTCTCCTTCTGGCGCCAGCGTTTCAACATCCGGGTGGCTGCGGATTGGGACGAAAATTCTCGCTTCTTTCATGCTGCCGCTTCCGGGCGTCGCCGCAGAAACTTAGTTCAAAGCCTAGAGCGCGACGGGGTCGCCTTCATGGCACATGATGCTAAAGGGGACATCCTCTTTGATTTCTACTCTGCCTTGCTGGGGGTCTCGCGGGCCTGCACCTGCAGTTTGAGTTGTCGACCCTGTACCCTACTCTTGCGGTCTCTCACCTTGACCTCTCCTCCCCCTTCACCCTGGAGGAGATTTCTCGCGCCCTCCTCGGCATGGATATGCATGCGATCCCCGGTCCTGACGGGTTTGGCCCCTCCTTCTACAAGAAATTCTGGCCGGTTTTGCAGTCCAAGATCCACTCCCTTTTTGACGCCTTCCATTCAGGGGCCCTTGATTTGGACGGTCTTAATCGCGCGCACTTAGTCCTTCTCCCAAAAAAAAGAGAGTGTTCGCACTGCAGACGACTTCCGTCCCAATCTCGCTTCAGAACTGCCCCATGAAACTCTTCACCAAGGTCATGGCTAACCGAGTTAGAGCGGCTATTCCCCTCATCATCAACGCCGATGAGACTGGTTTTGTGCATGGGAGGAGCATCACGGAAAATTTTGTCTATGCTGCCGACGTCCTCAACTGCTGCCACAAACGAGGGGTCGCCACCGCGGTTCTCAAACTTGACTTTAAGAAAGCCTTTGATTCGGTTGCCTGGGGCAGTCTTGATGCAATCTTGGCTGCTAGGGGTTTTGACTGTCGTTGGCGGAACTGGGTCTCGCAAATTCTTTCTACCGGAAAAACTGTTGTTCTCTTAAACGGGGTGCCGGGGCATTGGATAAACTGCCGTCGTGGGCTCCGCCAGGGGGACCCCATCTCCCCTTACCTGTTCATCATCGTTGCGGACGTTCTTCAGAGACTCATTCGCCATGGCCTGGGTGACGGGCAGCTTCCCCACCCCGTAGACCATATGCTCCCGTGCCCGGTCCTCCAATACGCGGACGACACCCTTATTCTAACTAGGGGTGATTAAGACACCATTCGCAGGCTTAAACATATCCTCGATGCCTTCTCCCTTGCCACTGATCTCAATATTAATTTTCACAAATCCACCTTCGTGCCAATGCATGTTGAACCGGGCGTGGCCGCTAGCATGGCATCCATCCTGGGCTGCGAAGTGTCGACCTTCCTCCAAACGTACCTCGGGCTCCCTCTCTCGCCACACAAATTAAGAGTCTCTGACTATCAGCCGCTTATTAACACCTTCGACCGTTACCTCGTTGGCTGGAAAGCGCGGTTACTGAGTGCGGGTGGTCGGATCACGCTTGTCAACACGGTTCTTGGCAGTCTTCCCATCTACTTCATGTCTTGCCTCTTGCTGCCAAAGATGGTCATTGATATGCTTGATGCCCGCCGTCGAGCCTTCCTTTGGACTGGGGAGGAGAAGTGCCATGGGTCGCAGTGCCTCATTGCCTGGGACCGGGTCTGCACGGGCAAGAATCAGGGGGGCTCGGCGTTAAGAAACTGGCAGAGGTCAATCACTGCCTCCTGATGAAATTCGTCGCAAAGTTGCATGATGAATCTGTGCTCCCCTAGAAATCATGGTTCCTTTCCAATCAGGACGAGAGCTCCTTCCTCTCCACCCTAGTCCAAAAGCAACTGCCGCACTTCCGCTCTCTCACTTCCGTCTCGGTGGGGGATGGAGTGTACATCTCTCTGTGGCATGACCATTGACTTATGCACGATTCTTTGGCCTCAATCTTCCCCGCCCTCTACTCACACAGCGTCCGCCCGAGCATCTCTGTGCAGCATGCTCTTCAGTTGCCTCTGTCTGCTCACTTACGACCTCGCCTCTCGCATGCTGCCCGGGAGGAGAGCTCCTTGCTGTGATCGTGCCTTTCGCAGATCACCCTGACTGATCGCCCCGACACCCGCCTCCTCACCCACAACAGCCGCCCCTACTCTTCGAGACACGCGTATGAAGCTCTGTTTAGCGAGGTGGCGGACCACCCGGACGCTGCGCGCATCAGGGCGACCTGGGTGCCAACAAAAGTTAGGTTCTTCGGATGGCTGCTTGTTCATGGTCGCTTGAACACGCAGGCCAACCTCTTCTACAAGAACATCAAGGAGCGGGACGAATCGAACTGCAAGCGGTGCCCTGGAATTATTGAAACCGACGACCACATCTTCGTGTCTTGCCCCGCGGCGCGGGCTGTTTGGGATCGTCTCTCGATTGCTATTAGACCGGGTCAGCAGCGCTTCCCGTGGGTAATTGGTGGCCCCCCTCCCCCTCCCTGACAAGCTTCGTACAGACGCTGTGCTAGTCATCCTGTGGCACATTTGGAAGGCACGGAACGATCTCATCTTCGAAAGAGATACTTGCCCCGCTTCTGTCACCATTGAGAAAGCTGTCAAGGACCTTCGGCTCTGGAGCTGTAGATACCGAAAACTCAAGCCATTGATTGTTCAGTGGGTTGATCATCTCGCCTCTGTGTAGGATATCTCTTATTGCTCGCTACTTCGGTACGAGCCCCTTGTACTCTCGCTCTGGTATGCCAGAGAATTGGACTGTATGTTGTCACACTGTTTCGAGTTAATCTAAGTGCAGGTGAGGAAGCCTCTTCCCTCCGAGATTGTTCGAAAAAAGGTTAGCCCCAGCTGGGGCCTGGGGCGTACTGTATGCGTCGACCATCCCCTGTAGCTTGTCCACACGTCCCCTGTCGGTTAGTATTTCGCAAAATGCATGGTAACCAAACATGTTTTCAGCTTCGCACTTGTTAATTGCGTAGTTGTGCTAAAGAAGGTTCTCCCCTTGGAGATGCTACTAGGCGTCCCGGCCCCTTTAATTTTATAGAGAAGAGGAGGCGTCCACCAACAACCATGTACATACGTGGTGGAGGTAGCGATGGGGAGCGACCCGAGCACCCCCGTCACCCCTCGCCCCTCCACCACACCCACCTCGCCGGCGGACCACTCCGGCCACCGGCGCCCCCAACCAGCCAGCCCTTCCTCCCCACCGCTCCAGCAGGTTGACTACTCCTACTCGTGTTCGCCCAGTCCTGTCTCCAACCCCGAGGCCAGCAGATGCAGCCGCGGAGCACGCCAAGCACAAGCGGACAAGCAGCCACGGACCTTCAAGGAGGCGCTCCTCTCCATACTCAAGGAAGCCGAAGATGGGATGCTACAGGCGCCTCGGCCGGAGCTCTGCGGCGCCAACAGCGACGCAACGTCGCTCCCGTCACCTGTTCGACCTGTTCCGACGGGGAACCCGTCTGCTCCGTCGCAGGTGAAGATGAAGCCAAGATTGAAGTCCATCGTCGTCACCCCCATTAGAGGTAACTCTCAGCGCCCTCGACCGGAGGGAACCAGGGCTCCCATCGCCTCCCGTCTCTCATTCCCGGCAAGCGCGCATGCTCCTCCGGCAGGCCGCGGCAGCCTAAACACTGGTGCGCCTGGCTGGGAGCCATACCGGTCCAAACGCCAGCGCAAGGAGGCTGCTCGGCAATGGCTCGACTCACAGCGCGTCTCGGTTTTCCGGCGACTGGGACCTCGACCCAGCTCTACAAAACCCGTCGGATCCCTCTTCCTTGAGCGAACCACTGGCCGCTGCTTCAAGTGCTTAGCTCCCGATCACAAGGTTCAGCAGTGTCGGGATCCGCCGTGGTGCATCTCCTGCTTCCGCTCCGGCCACCGCGCGCGCCACTGCAAAGAACCACGGCAGCAACCACCACCGCCACAGACGACAACCAGCCAGCCACGGTCCGGGGCTCCGCCTCCGCCGTTGCCCAAGCCTGCCCCGTCCGTGCTCCCCCCTCCGCCCGCGGTTCATCCCCCGCTGTCGCCGCCGCCGCCGCCCATGGCCGCGGCGTCGTCCAACCCACCACCGATCGACCTGCGCACCAGGCCACCGATTGTCCTGGGATGTGCACCTGTTACCCCGGAGATGCTGGAGCGGGTGCACGACCTGCAGGCCCGCGCGGTCATCGCGGTCGCCTTGGAGGAGGGTGAGCCGCCTTCCGCCGGAACGGTCGCTGATGTGTTCGGTGAGGCGCTGGGACTGGAGCCCGGTCTCTTCGCCGTGTCCACGCTCAACTCCTCCTGTTTCCTCATCGAGTTGCCGTCGCCAGAGCATCGCGCGATGGCTCTGGGCTGGGACGGCGTACTCGTCATCGACAACGTCCGCCACCACCTCATGCCGTGGACGCAGGCGTCCTAGGCGGAGTTGGCTCACATCTACTTCAAGGTACGAATCTGCATTGAGGGCGTCCCGCCGCATGCTCGGCAGCTCGCCACGGTGGCTCGGCTGCTCCCCTCGGAGACGTTGTTGGAGCGGGTCGACCCGAAGCGCCTGGCGGCGAGGGAGGAGGGCTGCTTCTCTCTCTGGGCATGGACGCACGACCCTTCCTACATCGCCACCTTCGGGTTACTGCGCCTGGAGGGCATCGCCGGGCGTCCGGAGACCCTAAGGCACTTCGACGGCCTGGGACGCCTTCGCAGCCGCCGCCCGCGCAGCAGTGGACCGGTGCCCCTGCTCTCCACCACTGTGCTGCTCCACGTCGACAGGGTGGTGGACTACCGCCCGCCTTCTTCCCCGACCAGCATCTCAGGCGGTACCTGGCCGCCCACATACTGCTACGACTGGACGCCGGGGGTGCGTGATGGGGACGACGGACCCCTCCCGTTCGCGAGCTGCTCAGGGACTCCCGGATCATTCGACGGTTCGACCGCTCGCCGCCCGGCGACGCTGGCTTCGCCAGTGATCAGAGCTCTGCCACCTCCGCTCGCCGCCCGGGCGGGGGTGGTGCGGCGCCCGGCGGCGGCCGCAACGACCAGGGGCGCAGTGGCGGCGGGAGCGGGCCCCGCACCCGTGGACGCTGGACCCGCCGTCAGGGGGGGCTTGCGTCGCAAGGCACGCCGCACCGCGACAATGCAGTGCTGACCCTTGCCGGGCACGCGCCGCTGGCGGGCACGGTGCGGCCTGACGCTGCAGCTGCCTCTGGCCTCCCTGTCACGCACGCCGCAACCGGCCGCGAGGTGCTAACGGAGGGGCTGGTGGATTTGAAGATCAACGGCGCGCCTTCCTCTGCATCACCAGCGCGCTGCAACCTGGGACATGCCATGTCCCCCATCTTCGACCCCCACAGCATTTGGGCTGCTGGACCGGCCCAGTCGACTGCACCAACACAGCCCATCTGCAACTCGCCTGATCTGTTGACTGGCCCTGAGGGCGCTGCTGGGGCCACGGGACGACCCACTGGGCCGCAGCTGACACTCGGGGAGGTCGACGGCCTCATTAGTCAGGCAGAAGCATTACAGCTGCTCCCACGAGGGCTGTTCGACTCACCACCGGATTCCCCCCCGGCCCACCTAGACGATGTCAACGACCTGCTGTCCCTCGACGCCCCACCACAGGATGCGGCGCCGTCATCCATGGAGATGTTCCTGCAGCAGCACCTCCTCCCGCCGGAGATGCTGCTGCTGGGAAACACACGCCAGGGGATGGAGGGCCCGCCTCAAGAGACGTCGAGCCGTGAGGTCGCGGCGCGGGGGGAACCAGCGGAGGGGGCTAGCCAGCGCCGAGCCAGCAAGCGACTGGCGGACAAGCCGACTGCGAACCTCAACTCCATCGCCCGCTGTCAGGTAGTTCTCATGAAGAAGCTCGACATTCTCCCTGCGACTGAGCAGCCCATGGAGGCTCACAGGGCGCGCCTCCTGGGTCTGTTCAATGAACCGATGCCGCCTCAGGCGGTGGCGGCTGTGGAGGACCTCCTCTCCGGGGGGGACACTGCGGCAGCGTCACTGGCTGCATAATCGTCAGAATTAGCAGATGGTTGTTATTTAGTTTTCATCATGTGTACCTTTAGTTCGAATAAGGGTGATGTAGCTGGGTGGATTATTGGTAGGAGGAATGGATGGATGGTGTGGTCAGGTTCCAGTGCTGGGTCGGTTAGGAGAGTCACTGCTGTTAAATGGTACAATTGTCAGTATCAGAAACAGGGGCTATGCAATGGCCTGCTCGTTGTATGCTCAGTTCCAAATGAATGAAAACAATTGTGTTATCCTTAATTGGAATGTGCGAGGTTTGAATGCGGGAGCAAGGCGTCAAGTAGTTCGAGATTTGATTGCTGATCACCATGCACAGGTGGTATGTCTGCAAGAGACTAAACTTCAAACAGTAAATGATTTCACCATCACTGAAACCCTGGGAAGTCATTTCGTGGGAGGTTATGCCGTCCTACCTGCCGAAGGAACTTGTGGAGGGGTGATCATAGGTTGCTCAGTTCTGGATTACATCATGGAGGACATAAGAGTGGGCAAATACATGGTGTCGGCAACTGTCAAAAGCAGGGTTAATGGGATCACCTACAGCATTACAGGAGTATATGGGCCCCAATCGGATTCAGAGAAGGAGGAATTCCTAAATGAGATGCAGGCAGTTCGACCATTGCTTCTCCCTCAGTGGGTTATCTTGGGCGATTTCAACCTTATCTATCGAGCCACACAGAAAAACAATGGCCGAGTTAACTTCAGACTCATAAACAAGTTCAAACAAGCACTGGATGCACTTGATCTGCGTGAGCTGAAGCTACAGGGTCGTCGGTTCACTTGGTCAAGTGGCACAGACGAACCTACTCTCACCAAAATCGATCACCTGCTCTACACCGAACAATGGGAATTGGACCATCCAAACTGCTATCTTCAGGCACTATCTTCATCTATGTCTGGTCATTGCCCTTTATTGCTCACGCATCTGCCCAACACACGCGGCCGGACGGGGTTCAGATTTGAATCTTACTGGGCACAACTCCCAAATTTTACAGACGTGGTGCAGCAGATCTGGGCAAAGGAAGTACGCTCCACTGACCAAGTTCGGGTGCTGCATATCAAGCTATCCCGCCTGGCCAAAGCACTGAAGAAATGGAGCAGAACACATGTAATGGCTCTGAAACTAAAGGCAGAAATTGCCACTGAGGTGGTCGCCTTGCTCGAACAGGCACAAGAGCAGCGTATGCTCACTGCAGCCGAGTTATCACTGAGAAAATTGGCAAAGGCACGTATCCTCGGCTTCACGGCATTGAGAAGAATCAAGATTCGGCAACGGTCAAGGCTGACTTGGATCAAGTTAGGGGACGCAAACACACGCCTGTTCCACTTGCGGGCTAACTCTAGGCGACGAAAGAACTTCATTGCCTCACTGTCCACCCCAACAAGGACAGTAACAAGTCACCAAGACAAGGCCGCGCAGCTGCTGCACTACTACACCTCGCTCCTTGGCACTAGTTCAGCACGTCACACCATGCTCAACTGGGACCAACTACAAATTCAGCGACATGATCTCTCACAACTGGATGAGCCCATCACTGAAGTGGAAGTTCGAAAAGCAATCTTTGAAGCCCCCCCTGAGAAGGCACCGGGTCCAGACGGTTACACCGGATTATTCTACAAGTTGACTTGGGATATCATCAAGGAAGATCTCATGCAGGCGCTGAAACAGCTCTATGAGTTGAGAGGCAACACATGCTCTTTGGTTAACTCGGCCAATGTCACCCTACTCCCCAAAACAGAAGATGCACTGACCCCTGCTGATTTTAGGCCGATCAGTCTCGTGCACAGCGTAGCAAAAATCCTAACCAAGGTTTTGGCCAACAGATTGGCACCACACCTCCCAAAAATTGTGTCACCAAGCCAAAGTGCATTCATAAAAGGCCGAAGCATACAAGACAACTTCCAATATATCCAGGGGGCCATCAATCACTTCCACCGTTCCAAGACACCCATGATATTCCTCAAACTCGACATAGCCAAGGCTTTTGACAGTGTTCGTTGGGAGTACATGCTCGAAGTAATGCAGCATCTAGGCTTTGGTCAGCGATGGAGGGACTTAATCTGTCTCCTGTGGGCAAATACCTCGTCCAGGATACTACTGAATGGCATCCCGGGCAGACCAATCAAACACCGCCGTGGGCTGCGTCAGGGAGATCCCCTTTCACCGATGCTGTTCATCTTGGCAATGGACCCCTTGCAGAAATTGCTAGACAGAGCAACAGACTATGGATTGCTCAGCCCAGTTGGTGCTGACCCAATTAAAATGCGCACTAGCTTGTATGCTGATGATGCAGCTCTGTTCCTAAGGCCGACGGTGCAGGACCTCACTAATGTGCAGCAGCTACTACATGCTTTCGGAGCAGCAACAGGACTGCATACCAATCTGCAGAAGTCAGCTATGTGTCTGATACAAACGCAGGATATTGATGTAGGACAGCTAACAGCAAACTTTGGAGGAACAATTGTTCAACTGCCAACAAAATACCTTGGATTACCTTTGCACATTGGGAAAACGAGAAGACTGGATGAGCAAGCTCTAGTGGACAAGATCGGTGCCAGGCTGCCGGGCTGGAAAGGGCGCCTGCTCACACGGGCAGGGAGATTAGCATTGCTAAATTCGGTCCTCACCTCAATCCCGGTCTACTACATGACATCCTTCCCTCTCTCCAAATGGGCCATTAAAAAGATTGACCGTATCCGAAGGAACTTCTTATGGAAGGGGAAAGATGACCCAAGGAGAGGGCATTGTCCGGTAAACTGGATCAGAGCATGTCGGGCCAAGCGCCTGGGGGGTTTAGGCATCAAAGAACTAGCAAATTTCAATAGGGCACTACGGCTGCGATGGCCCTGGTTCAAATGGACAGACCCTACCAAACCATGGACAGCTATGGATATCCGACTCACTGAAGGGGAACGGGATCTCTTTAAACTCTGCACTACGATCACGATTGGTAATGGGGGGAGGACGAGCTTCTGGAAAGACCGATGACTTCAGGGTCAAGCACCAAAGGATATTGCACCTGAATGCTTCCGGTTGGCATGGCGCAAAAACCACTCTGTGGCTGCTGCACTACCAACCAGACGCTGGATGAGGGGGCTACGACGGCTGTCCTCCGCGGACGGGGTGCAACAATTTGTGCAACTATGGCTCCAACTATCTCATGTACAACTAACCAATGATCCGGATACCTTAAGATGGCGGTTCACGGCAGATGGCAGGTATTCAGCGAGGTCGGCGTACAATATACAGTTCGCTGGGACTGTGACTGATGGGAACTGGGGGCTCATATGGAAAGCCAAAGTGGAAAACAAATGCCGGTTCTTCACATGGCTATTGATTCAGGCAAGATTACCGACGGTTGACCGGCTCCTCAGGCATGGCAGTCAGGCAAGCACGAGCACAATTTGCACGCTCTGCCGCACGCGACCTGAATCACACCTACACATGGCAGCCAGATGTTCCTACGTCAAGACTGTATGGCAGATCACTGCTCCTTGGTTCCAAATCCAAATACCACCTTTTACTCCAAGATCCTTGCGCAAATGGTGGCTGCTGGTTCTACAACAAGGAGTCACGGACAGGGCCAACCATATGCAGGTGATAATTTACACCCTATGGAACATTTGGAAAGAACGATGCCGCCGGGTCTTCCAGAACGTCGCTGTTCCGGCAGACCTACTTGCTCACTCCATCAAACAAGACATCATGGCATACCGGCAGGCCAATCGAGCAATTGAGTAGTTAGTAGGGGTCTGAGTAGTTTAAATCTTTGCATACTACTCTCTGCCTTGGTCCATCCAGGCTTTGTACAAACAAACTCTTTTTTCTCTTTTTTCTCCTATAATGAAAGGTAGAGCACCTACCAGGTTTCCTCGAAAAAAAATACATACGTGGTGAACTACGTACATCTAGTACGCCACTATGACGACATTTCATTGAAGTTGTGTTTTGGTTGTTCACATTTTAATTTGCTTTCTTTCTTTAATTTCTATCTGAACTAGCTAGCAGTATTATATTCAACAGCTCGATCGATCGACGCATGCATCGTTGTTGCCCGCCCGGAGATATATGGTAGATTGCATTGGTCAAAATCTAATTAGTTAGTAAATAAAGGCGTGGATAATATTGTTTTTCAAACAGCTGCCACAAATTCTAAAAAAAAAACAGCTGCCACACCAAACAAGCTGCTTTAATTTGATCCCATAGAGGCATAGAGCTAGCAGCTGCTGTGTTTTAGTTTTAGGTGCGCTCCTTCTCTTCTTACCTAATGATGGTGACGTGGGATCAATAACCGGCCCTCGTGGTTGACGAGTGACGATCCCACCCCCCCCCCCCCCCCCCCCCCCGGTTGAGATCATGCGCGGGATATAAAAAATCTCAGCTGCACTACACGCACGCAACGGCGACTTCTCTTCCAAGACAACAATCTCTGTCTACGTGCATCATAAAAAATATATTTTAAAAAATCAAAATGACTACTCATTTGAAATAAAGAAAAATAATAATAGATTAATAGTAGACGTCGGCCTCCTCTTCGCCACACGTGTGCAGAAAAATGGTACTTTTTCCCGTTCGTTCGTCCCCATTGAACCTTTGAACCTTTTTCCCATTTACCTCTCAGCTCATCATTTGTGAATACAGCCCATCTTTCTGCGGTCTGCACACGTGGCATAGGTTTAGAGTTCAGTGTACACAGTACATGTGTGCTATTCTCTGACGCAAGCACGCAGCTTGAGGTGGTGTTTAGTTTGTCAAATTTGCACAAATGAATAGTACTAGAATAGTGCATTGGGTGAAAAGCTTAAAGCTATGAAAAAAAATGTGTATTGGGTGCGTGCTGTGGGATGGAGCTCCTCTTTCCAACTTCCAACTACCTCAGAGGGAGGTAGGAACGAGGATGCCGTCCATTCGGCATCGGACGGAAGCAAACAGGAATAGCATTGTTGTGATTTGGGAAAAAAAAAGGTTTTTTACGGTACACAATACCATCATGTACCACCGGTTGAAAAGGATTCGTATGTAATAGAAAAGGACCTATATGTAAGGATCCGACGGTTAAGATTTATTCTGTACCACCGGTTTTTTTAGTGTGGTATGGGTGGTATTCATATGTGGTATCGGTAGTATATGGGTATTATCGGAAATATACAAAATAATATTGTTATAATATATGAAATCAAGTCTTTTTATGTAACATTGGCAGCGGGAAATTTTTTCCAAATAATATACATCGAGTAAATTACCATTTTACCCATAGTATAAAACTAAAAAAAATCGATAATACCACCGTACTATCATTGTGTGGTATTGTGTACCGTAAACAACAACAAAAAAAATAGTTGTCCGGCAAGCCCATTCGGAGCCGGCATCAGAGGATCGAGACACGCGACAACAAGATCGAGAAAAGGCGCGAGCACGACAGAAAACGGCGCGAAAGGTGCGAGCACGACGGAAAAGGCTGACGGAACGGAGCATATCATCATCACCTGCGCTTGTGGGAAGTCTGGGTAATCTATCCCCAAGACTTCTGTGGTTGATCAGAACATCATCAACAGGGCACAGGACACCGTGGAGGTGCGGTAACTGGAGTGGCCGCGGCTGGGATCCTCGCCAGCGCCGGCCCGTCGAAACCCTGCCATGCACCCCGCAAATAGCAAACCGCAGGGCACCGGCCACCGGCGAAGGGAATAACTGAGATCACGAATGTGACGACACCCGACAATGGTGTACGACAGATAATGAGGCGAGCACGCCTAGGACGGCGACGAGCGGGCGGTGGAGAGTCCCGGCAGTCAGCTCCGGCAGCCCTGTTTTTTTTCTTCTACCGAACATATGTCAAGGCCAAGATGTATGTACACTGCTTTGTTTCTTTATGGGCTGTATGGGCCACACTACGGGAAAACCGAGCTTGGCGCACGGCAAAGGCTTTGCCGTGCGTTTTTTATCGAGGCGCACGGCAAAGGGCACACGGCAGATTTTTGCACGGTAAAGTCCCTTTGCCGTGCGCTTTACTCAGACACGCACGGGAAACAATCTTTGCCGTGCGCCACGGCCGACGCACGGCAAACAAAAGCAACTGACGGCGCCACCGGTGGAGACGGCGTCCAACATCTTTGCCGTGCGCCGGAGTTGAGACGCACGACAAACAAAACAAAAAAAAGAAAAAAACACAGGGCGGGGCCCGCCACTGGCTGGCCACCACCACCACTGCCGCCGCCGCCGGCTGGACACCACCACCACTGCCAACGCCGCCATGCACCACCATCTTCACCGCCGCCACCAAGCACCACCACCGCCGTCGCCAGGCACCACCATCACCACCACCGCCGCCGCCAAGCACCACCAGCACCGCCAGGCACCACCACCAGGCGCGCGCGTGGAGAGGAAGACCGTCGGAGCAGGCGCGCGCGTGGTGGGGGAGGGGCCGCCGAGCCGCGGTCGGCGGAGGCAACCGCACCGCCGTCGGAGCAGGCCGCGCGCGGTCCCTCCACTGCTCCTCCCCCGAGCTCCAGATCCGGCCAAGGGGAAGGATGGGGAGGTGGCCCGCTGGCCGGATCTGGGCTGTGTGAAGCCGCCGCGCCGTGATCGGGGAGGGGCTGCCGCCGCGCCGTGGTCTGGGAGGGGGGCACCGCCGCACATCGCTGTGCCGTGGAGGAGGCCGGGGCGCCGCCTCGCCGGATGTGTAGCCGTGGTCTGGGAGGGAGGGCCGGGGGCGAGAGCCGTCGGCGCCTGGGAGGGAGATGAGGGAGCCGCCGACCCGCCTCGCCGGATCTGGAGATGACGCGATGTGGCGAGGGAGGGCCGGGGGAGGGAGTCGCCGGCGCGGGGGAGGGAGAGGAGGGAGCTGCCGGCGCCAGGGAGGGAGATGAGAGAGGGAGCCACCGGTGGGAGGGAGAGGATGCCGGATGGGACGAGATGATGGAGGAGGGGCGGGCGGCGCGAGGTGGGGTGGGAGGCCGGGGCTAGGGTTTGTGGGGTGGGTGAGGCCGGGAGCTTATATACGCGCAAGTGGGCCGTCTGGCCCAATTCGGCTTTGCCGTGCGTTTTGGCTCCGCGGCGCACGGCAAACATTCTTTGCTGTGCGCCAGGTGTCCACGGCGCACGGCAAAGTCATTTTTTATTTATCTTTATTTCAACCTCATAATTGGAGTTAATGTATTAAAATTATCAAATGGATCCGAAAATTTACCATAAATTAAAATGAGATAATATATGTTGTATATTGCCTAAATAAAAAACTTTGAATTCAAATTCAAATTTGAATTTTACTACGCCTACAAACTGAATCAACTGGCTCTCAACACTCTGAAACTTCTAGCGAGATACTTCGTTTTCTAAACACCATCCATGATAACTTGCTCAAAACACTCTATATGATTTATCACAAGCTTCACATAGGATATCATGAGCCCTTGACGAATCTCATGATTTTCAAACTTTATTTGCATTTTATACAATTAAAAAACAGTGCAACCGCATGTGAATTTTCATGATTCGCGAACAAAAATATTCAAAATTTCATCCAATTTCATGGATAAGGTCTTAAAAATGATTTAATTACATGAATATGATTTTTCCACAAACTTTACTATATTATTTTATGCACTTGCAGTTCAAATTTGACATATACGACAAAAATTCTTTAAGTGACACATAATTGTTAAAAATAGCAAATTAATCGAGACATGTATAAAATTGAAATATAGAGTACACAATAATATTTTGTAGTGGAGAAATAAAAAGAAGTACAAAATTCAATTTTTTTAAAAATACTTTGCCGTGCGTCGTAGGAAAACGCACGGCAAACGTATATGTTTGCCGTGCGCCGTAGGAAAACGCACGGCTTGTCTTTGCCGTGCGCCTTGTCCTAGCGTACGGCAAAGATAACACACAGGCTAACGGTTGTGAACGAGGGTAACATCCGGTGGGGGAAAAAAATGTTTGCCGTGCGCCAAGAAAAACGCACGGCAAACTATTTCTTTGCCGTGCGTTGAGGGAAAAACGCACGGCAAACAATTTTTTTGCCGAACGTTTTTTTTCACCGTGCGCTATGGAGAAGACGCACGGCAAAGATTTTCACGCACGGCAAACTCGGGTTTTCCCGTAGTGCCAGCTGCCAGCATGGGCTATACTGTAAATATGACCCTGGATGTGAAACACGCACGAACAACCAGCACTACCTCCCTCTGAGCTAGGTGGAACTACTTCTCAGGAGCTCGATCCGTGCTGTGAGAGAATATGTGACGAAGATGTGACAGATGAATAATGAATTGGAGTTTGAATTTGGAGAACTAAAGCCACGGATCAACATAAATTTCAGGTTGGTGTCAACCCGGTCATCATTAAGCTATAGAACTGAAATTTCTTTTCGAAACGAATATAGAACCGAAACTTCCACGCACACTACTCATCTCATACTGCAAGAAACAAGAAGCATCTATTACAATATAAGGATGGCAACATGCGAAAACAAATAGTTCAGAAACTAAACATGGATTCCTCAGGAGCACATCAGAATTGAGATAGTAACTTTTGCTTAACTGAAAGTATGTATGTAGAGCTTTTTTTCCGGTGCCTTATACTAGGCTAGATTATTGAAAATAGACAACGGCTCAGATTAATTGTATACTTCGTAAAACTCATCAGCAGTATGGGGTGGTATGAATGAGTAGTGTAGTGTGGTATTATGGGAACGAATTTTGGATGATTTTTTAATTAGGGCCTCATCTTATTCCTAATTTGGAATCACCCCGATGCTGACTTTACTGTGGAGGAGTTCCGTGAGGCGTCCCACGTCCACCGTCATCGCTACCACCCCATCGTGGCTGGCGCCTTGACGGAACAACGGGGGTAACAGACGCGAGGAGCCCTTAGACGTGCACCGGTCTCGAAAACACACGGCAAAGTTCCTACATTATCATGCGTCGGCCTCTAGAACGCACGACAATGGTTGCCCATTGTTGTGCGCCTCACCATGAAACGCACGACAAAAATATGGTCATGGCGCGTGACAAAGCCACTATTCCAGCCTTCACGATTGGTCACTTTGTCATGCGCGCCCCGCATGTGTGGCGCACGACAGAGTGACTTTTTTTCCTGTTTTCCCCATTTTTCGCGTACCAAAATCCCCGCTCAACAACTTATATATTTCATAATAATCATCACAGGTATCACAATAACCATCACAGACAGTTTATATAGATAAATACACAAGTTCGACAACAACAAGTCCATTAGTGCATCCACAAGTCCACAAAGTTCTTTGACAACTCTGGTCTCCTCGTCTGCGCCGCCGAACATGAGATCCCCATCTGCTGCTACTTGGCTGTGAAAAAACAAGTCCCAGATGTCAGCTGTTGCTTGCACATGTTGGATGTTGTCGTATCGCTTTGGGAAAATTTGCTGCCGGACACCGCTCAAAGTTGGTCTTTGCTGCAAACCATTAACAGCCACGTCCAACAAAGCCGGCAAAAGCAGCACACGAATCAGGGCATGTACAACCCACAGACGGCGAGTCGTCTGCAGAACCTCGAACTTATCATACAGACAGATATACAGACAGCTCATACAACCCACAGACACAGGGTCTGTCTGTAAGCTGTTTAATGCTTTGCATGTAGCTAAGATCAACTACAAATGTATTTGTGTATACCATTGTGTGGCTATTTGATACACTATTATCAAACATAAATAAAAGAAACATAATTAGATAATTTTAAAGTCATTAATATAATAATTATATTATACACATACTTACAATGTTTTTTTGCCTAATTTTCACCTTCACATTGACATGCGCACATAGAATTTGATAGGTAATGCATCAAGTACGTTAACCACAAATTTTGTTCACTAAGCTTTGTCACTGTTCGCATGATGCTTAGCCGATTGTATGCAAGATTACCAATGCTTTTACAGTAAAAAAAGGTCCAATGAGGATGCAATTACTTCTTGTGGTGGTGCTGTGTAATTGTATCAGCAACTATTATCGTGTGTAGTACATCTCTCAAATATAGCTCATTCCCCGTCTATTTAATCTATTTGATAGCTGATGTTTCTGATACTTATTTGGTCCAGAAACTAAATTTTTTACCATTTAAATTAACCTCTTTAAGACATGAATGATTGATTTGATGAATCCTGTATCTCTACCATTAAATTAACCTCTTTCTTTGAAATACAATTGTTTCTGCACCTAGTCTAATTACAGACAGGATGGAACAGGAGCTAGAATCCTTAAAATGAAAAGATTAATATATAGTTGTGTTTGATTGCTAATAAGGTTCTTTATTTTGCAGGTGGTTAAACTATTTTGGGTAGCTCGGTATTGCCACAACAATTAAAGTTGTGTGTTCTGGTGAGTTTTTTTAGTAACAAGGGAGAATAGGTGGCTTTATTGGAACACCAATTGACTTCTTCAGATTTATTTGACACCATGATTTTCCTCATGTGCAGGAGAAAACCAGATTATATCCTGCACTTCTCAAACTGAATCTCATGAGAGGCAGAAACATCCAAGCAATAATTGATTCACATTTGGAGGGGGAACTCCTGAATAGAGGTGGCTACTACACTGGTGAACCTTGCGTCCCAATGTCTACAGTATGAGCCAAGAGATCAACCCGGTGTTACAATTTGGTTTCCATTCTGGTCTTCTGGAGCCTTCGCAGACAAAATTAGAGGTAACCATTTTTAGGAATTCGGCATATCCAATTTTGAAATTCGGTGTCATTGGAGAATATATGACATACATGACCTTTGTTAGGAATTTGGGGTACATGTAGTTTGCTGGTTTCAAAAGCTGGAACTGAATTTCTCTTTGGTAGTGCCTAACATTATGTGATCGATGTCTCTTATTTTCTTCATGTGTTTTCCCATGCTACAAAGACTACAAAAGAGTGTCAGCTTTCTCTTTTCTTTTTTGAGGTTACCTCTTCTGTCAATTACTAATGGTGTCGTGACTGTTGTCCACTCCCTGCGTTAAACTTTGCAAATGGAGTCTCCAACATGATATGGTGAACACACTCTCTTCAAAGATCTAATCTTTCTTGATTGTGAAAAACGAAAAAGATGCATGATCTATTCCATTCTGTAAGTAGGTCGACCTGTACTATAGCATTTTCTGTCCTTAAATCTTATGAATCTTATGTTGTCCTTTGGTTCTTTTTTTCCTGTATGGGGGTACAAAGATGCACTTTGGGCTTTATAAGAGTAAACTACAGTAAAAACAAGAAACGTGAAGCCCTTAATTTCATTGCAGATCTTAACAGAGCTTAACTGAAACTTATTGATTTGTAAAATTTCAAATTAACCTGGGTGAGTAGTCATATACATTCGGAGTAGATCAGACTAATGCTTATGTAACTAAGTATGAAATTCACATTTTTATCGTGTCAATGAATTTATGGTTTTTGTTTTGGTTTCAGCATCAATCAAAGGACTACTCTCCTTTACGGGGGCCTTTCTAATCCGCTTCAATAAACAACGGGTGTCTGAAGATGTTGAAGGATGAGTGGCTTGGCTTCTTATGTACTACAGAGGAGATGTATTACCCTTCTCAATTTTTTTGATGTTGAGACATACAAATCTTGGGAATCTGTGATGGCATTGAGATGGTGCTTGTCGAGTAGTGCAAGATGGGCACAATATTAGGCAATACTTCACTGCAAGTGCTGAGAATGAAGGTAAATCACTAAATCTTAACGAAATCTCAAGCCTTTTAACTCATTGATTCTTCCTCCCAGCCTGACCAGAATTTGTTGATCAACTTATATTTAGTGAGAATATGAATTGCTAACAAAGGATAAAGCAATTAATGCCAATGAAATGAACAAACTTATGTGGCAAGTCCATGCAATTGCTGTGTTTTGTCAAATTGCTTTGTTTGGAAATACCAAACAAATCAAGTTATCTCTGCATATGCCTCCTTTTTCTGTTGGTTAATATTGGCGTCCTTATAACATTTTTCAGAAGAACAACTTTCCAATATTCAACTCATGGATGCTACTTCACTTCATAGAGTTTTTGTTTCTGTTCAGTCTCACTCGAAAATATTGGATATCAGTAGGGTTGTTCTTAATTCTAGATATCTATACAGATGATACACTAAAAAAATATTGCATATCAGTTTGTGTTAGGTGGTACTTTAGTTTTATCAGACTGACAAAAGCTCTATGGTGTAGTTCTACTTGTTGTAATATGGTGACCTTTTTAATTTTGCTATTTGTATCAGACAGAACACTAATAATGATTGTGACACATCGTAACAAAATTTTGACTGCTGTTGAAGCACAAAAAGAAAAATATATTGATTCAACTCTTTCTACATATGTGCATATAATCTAGAGCTTGCTTAGGCTGAACATTGACATTATGATCTTCTCGAAACGAAGAATTAGTCAGGGACTAATAACACTATAGGCTATTCAGAAAAAAAAACTTGCATTAGCCATAATTAGTTTATCCTCTAGCACAAGGGAAAAAATAGGCCCTAACTAAACTGCATGCTATTCTTGTATCTTGTTTTCTTGTTCAAGTGATCCTTCAACAATGTCCAAATCATCGGTGATTTTGTTACAACTGTTATGCCCCCCTATATATCACTACCAGCATTGTTTATAGTGACATTGATTGATCTTTCCAAATTAGCGGTTCAGATATATCACCTAGCTGCAGCACAAGTAACAATTAAGGGAGGAGAGATTGCACTGATATAATTTCGAAAATTAAAATATGTATTTGCGATGGAAGAAATGCTTCATTTAATTTAAGTGCATGGGAAGATACAATCATTTAGTGTCCAATGCCCGTAGCAACGCACGGGCACTTCGCTAGTAGAAATATATGTCTTATACATCTCTTCTCTCCCAGCATCAAATGGACAGATAATAATTCGAAACAAAATTGATCTGCACTGCATGTACAGGGATGAGGCAGAGGGGGGAAACAAGTGAAAGGACCATATTGCCCTCAAAAAATCTTATCCCTTCCCTGTCATGAACCATGAGCTCGTGGCTCTGGTTACTCTGTTTCACTTTCACTGGTCTCTCTCATCTCTCCCTCTCCCTCGTGAACATCGACAGAGCAGCAGCAAGCACAAATTGATGGGAGCGGCGGTGAGCACCCCTGATTGATGAGAGCGGCAGCGAGGATCCCTGCGGGCAGCGCATGGCGGCAGGGTCATGGCAAACAGGGAGGGGCAGACGGGCCGGCCAGCAGCCTGGCCGACGTCCCTGCACTCGCACGCGAGGGAGGGCACGGGCTGCCAGCGGCTTGCTGGCTCCCCGTGCCCCTGCGCTTGCACGCTCTGTAGTCGGGCATTTCTTGTTCCATACTGGTTTTGTGACGCTATAAACTCTATAAAAAGTCATGAACCAATAACGGTCTCACATGTAAGTTGAAGCAGTAGGGAGGAAATGGAAGAGTCTCGTGGCCTGGTTGAGCTGGAGTAAAAAAACAAGAGAAGCCCGGCTCGACTTTTGGCCCAGGGAGAGTTTATGAGTTGAGAAAGGATTTATCTATTGTTTGTTTTGTGGAGTTCAAACCAAAATTTGAATTCAATCTAACTTGCTACAAAATTCTAGAAGAAATTCACCAAGAATAAATTAGTGACTCCGAACTCTTGTCATTGCATTTCACTTCCGAGTAAATTTAGTGCAAAAAAACTATTGTCATAACGGTTGCTACTGTAGCAGGGCATTCCATGTTCCATGTTGGTTTTGTGATGTCATAAACTATGCAAAAATGTCATAAACCAACATCGGTCCCAAGTGTAAGTTGAAGCAGTAGGGAGGAAATGGAAGAGTCCCGTGCCTTGGTTGCACTGGAGTAAATAAAACAAGAGAAGGTCGGCTCGACTTTTGGCCCAGGGAGAGTTTATGAGTTGGGAAAGGATTTATCTATTGTTTGTTTTGTGGAGTTCAAACCAAAATTTAAATTCAATCTAACTTGCGCCAAGAATTCTAGAAGAAATTCACCAAGAATAAATTAGTGACTCCTAACTCTTGTAGCAAGATTTTCAAAATTATTAACTAGTATTTTAGCATGGTATTTTTCTTACTTTTATGTGAGAAAATCAAATATCTTTAAGCCAAAGTTTTTATTTATGTTATCATGATTAAGTTTATGATTTGTATATCTTGTATTACCATTTATCTCATGATATTTTTAATATACCCAAGGAGGGTTATTCGTGCACAAAACATGAGAAGATCCAAATAAAAACCAATACAAACACATTGATTTATTTATTTGCCTTCTTTTTATTTATATTCGAATTTTTGGGATGTTACAACCGTGCCAAGTCATACTATGCCTTATGAAATTCATAAATGGAGAGAGTAAAATCGTCCTCTCCCTATTTCAAATATTTTGTGAAAATTTGAAAACCAGTGAGATACAAATATATATAGATACAAGATGAGTTCCTAAAACCCCAAGTGGGATAAATGTGAAAACATCGTATGGGGAAGGGGGTTGATGAGTAAGTAACTCAAGTATGACTTCCAAGTATGTGACGGACGATACCGTACCAAGTGTGTGGTCAACTAACAAATCAAATATTACTGCTCTATCAGCATACGGTATGATTTTAGCCTAACAAATAGAGTTCCGATCCATGCAACTAAGAAAAATCAAAATGCACCGGAACTTCACATGACACGACTCTTGACTAAGTAATAGGGAAATGCTAATCACAGGTGCCTGAAATCTTCCCATTTGGGTTGCCTCTTGAATCTTGATTAGTGCTTGCTCTGCAGGTTTATTGTTTCTTGGGACGACTACTGGAGATCTGTACGGAGAGTGTACCGTGTGCTGTACTGCTGGTCTGCTGTTCACTAAGATAGGTTACACTACACGGGAGCTTGTACTAGTTCGACTTGGCTGCCGGTAGGTGGCGGCGCATTGTTTCGGAAGTTCGTCAGAATGCCACGGAAGCAGCAGATCAATGTGACCTCGTGCGAGTTTGTTGCTGTCGGATCTCCTCCGTCTCCTTCTTCTCGTTCTCCTTCTCCTCTGCGGCGGCCGCATAGGCACAAGTAGCCGAGATAGATCGCAGATGGCGCAGTGACGGCAGATACTAGGATGGACGCCGCCCACACCAACCACGAAGTCGCTGCATTGTTCTGCAACGGCGGCGCACGAGCACGAGGACGAGGAGCGCCGCCGCAGAGGCCGGGCGGGATGACCCGGTAGATGCCGCCGGTTGCAATGATGAAGGCGTCCTCGCTGTTGTCCTGGGCCAAGGAGACGATGCCGCCGGCAATGGCCACGCCGCCGCAGGGCACGGCGCTGCTACCGGAGCACCTCACGTACACCCGGAGGGCATTACTCGCCGGAGCCGGAGTTCCGGCGGCTGCGGCCCACATGGAGGAACCGTACATGTACAAGTACCTAGTATATATACACGTAGCCATTGGTTAATGAAAGAAAACGGAATGAAGCGAAAGAGATCGATTATGGCAGCAATGAAATGCAAGCAAATTAAGGGCAAGCAGTGTGTGCATACCTCCCGCTCAAGAAGGGATCTGCAGGACCTCGATAGACGATACCACCGATGATTGATGGCGCCTCGCCGGCTGTTGGACGGCCGTGACCGGCGATGACGGAGACGGCGGCCTTGGCCGCCGCCGGGGAGGCGCTGTAGTTGGAGGCTTTGTTGGAAATCAGGTAAACCTGCTGATTCTGTTGCTGCACGTACAAGTTCAGATTAAGCCATAATGAGATACCAATTTTCTTGAGAGGAATCTTACTATTACTAATTGGAGGCTCTTTTTGAGGTCTCCACGTGAAGTCACATAGGATCCTAGGTGGACAGTCTAGAAAAAAAGAAAAATTAAAAAAGTCTCCACATGAAGCCAGCTAGGATCCTAGGTGGACACTTAAAAAGAGAATAAAATTACCCACCTTTGCTATTATGCATACTTAATTAAAATTACCTAAAATCCGTGTTTTATAAAATTAATCTAATATTACTAATTGGAGGCTCCTTTTGAGGCCTCCACGTGAAGCCACATAGGATCCTAGGTGGACAGTCTAGAAAAAAAGAAAAATTAAAGAAGTCTCCACATGAAGCCACCTAGGATCCTAGGTGGACACTTAAAAAAAGAATAAAATTACCCACATTTGCCATTATGCATACTTAATTAAAATTACCTAAAATCCGCGTTTTATAAAATTAATCTACACTTAAAAAGAGAATAAAATTACCCACCTTTGCCATTATGCATACTTAATTAAAGTTACCCCTTATACTTATGTCAAAATATCTAAATCAGATCTGTAAGTCTCTAACTACCCATCTGTTCCATTATTAAAACATATAAATTTGATGTCCGCCCGCCTATAATCTTCCTATGCAATCTCCGACTCCCAAGATGCGTCCCACACACGTAGGATCCAAGATCCTTAATGGTCTTTGGATGAGCATGAAAGCAGCCGCAACCCATAGTACGTAGTAATCCACAAGGCTGCCACAGACCGAGCAAACCACAAGCAGTCAAGCAAGGACAGAGCACAGACCGCAAGCGAGGGTGCTATCCATGGCACAAGTAGCAGGAAGGAATCAGATGATGCTCTAGGATGCATTGTCGTTCAGCGTGCAGCAAATGGCAATGATCAAGAAGAATGTAGCCAGCTGTTATGTTTGAGATTGGGAGAAAGCATGCATGCCTATTGATGGAGAAAAGTACACGATCGAGGGCTGTATTCCTGCATATTTACAGTGGTGACCAGATAAAACTGATTTTATTAACCAAAATATCAAGTTTTTATGTTCTATGATGATAGGGCTTGACGGACATAGGTGGTGGAAAAGTAGTTGACACAGTTAAGATAAAAAAAGAATACACTATAGATTGATGATATCTTGATTTTAGGATCATGCTGAGTTGATGACATGTGAGTAGCAGTATATATTCACTAGCCGCTAGAAATTAAAGATCTTATTGCCTCTGTATAGATACAACTCATTCTGACCTCCATTTTTACATTTTTACATAATTTTCATGAAGCAGACAATATTAGTACAAACAACTTTGCATGGTCGATGATTCTTACTTAATTAAATATATTAATGGGCACCAGATTGAGGTGATTATTGAAAATATAAAAACATCTATGATACCAGATTTGTATCATCAAATTCACCATGTAGTATGATTTGATAATGCATATATTTGGTAGAATAATATTTATATCTATAAATTTGGTCAAAGTTGGACATATTTGATTTGTGATAAAGCAATTGTGATATGTAAAAAAGAGGATGTATTAGATCTTCAATATTAAGTCATTTTATTTAAACAACTCGCTCTACAACAAAATGATCACATTTTATGGTAGCTTAAATCAGACTGATTAGTGCAAGCTGTTGGATAAAATGCTAGATATATGAAAAATTAATGACATTTTTAGGTAATAAAGTAAATTTGTTGTCATTTATATTTATGTAATGTTACCCCTGTTCAACTGGTTGGTGATTGATAAACTAAGCGAATAATTATGTTAAAGTTGCTAGCCCGTGCAGTGGCACGGGTTGATGGACTAGTATATATATAATCAGTAATAATGTACAGTAACTATATTACCTCATCCACTGCGGCACAGTACAAGTAGGAAGGCCTCTTGGAATCGAAGCTGCAACCTCTGGGGTCGCTGATTCCTGTGGCGAAAATCTGCGGCTCGTTACCCGGCGAGCGGCCGACGTCGAACCGGATGATTTTGCCCAGAAACGGAGAGGTAACATCTTCGTCTCCAGCACCACCGTGCCCAGTTACGAGATAGAGATAACCATGGCCCGGCCGGAAGAAGATCTGGCCGCCACCGCCGTGCTGCTGGTTGGAAGCGTCGTCCACCGGCTGCGGCAAACCCATGGTGAATATCCTCCTCACTTCAGTTGGAGCAGCTCGATCCGCCTGCTGACAAAATTAATCAGATCAATCGTAATGAGCATCAACGCAAATTTGGTTATGTAGATCTGTATAGATGATGACGCGCTTTGGTACGTTACCATGCCATAGCCGACGTTCCTGGCGGTGAACTCTTCAACGACGAGCTGGTAACGCCAGGGCTTGCTGGAGCCAGCATATCCACCAGCAGCCGCAGCAGGAGACGAGGATGTTCCAGCGGCGCAGGCCGGCGAGGCGATGGCATCGCAAGCGTAGGAGATGAAGAAGCGGCAGTTGGTGGCGAACTCCGGGTGCGGCGCGAGCCCCAGGAGCTGGAGCGCCCGGCCCGTGAGGTCGACGAACGGGGCAACCTGCATCGGCGCTCCGGAACCCCGTGCGGGCACGGACGCGATCCAGATCTTGCCGTCTTGGGTGTAGAGGAAAGCCCTGCCGGAGCCGTCGGGGTGCGCGGCCATGCCCTTGTAGGAGGCGGCGGTGCCGCCGCCAGCGAGCCTCTCGAGGCACACGGCATCTTGCTGCGGCTGCGGCGGCGCAGAGCTCGTCCGCGGAGAGGCGCACCGGGGAGGGATGGATCTGATTGTGACATCGTTTACCGCCGGCTGCTGGGGGGAGGGAGAGGGAATGCATTTCTGCAAGAGACAGCAAGAGTGGCCAGAGGAGCGAATTATATGAGCAACTTGATCGTGCACATCGAGACGGCCGTCGTTTAGTTTGGCATCCATGGGAGACATTAAACAAATATATGTCTTTTAAGATGCACGACACTATCTTATACTACTATCGTTTAAAAAGTTTTTTTTTATGTAAAGATTTAACGGTTGAATTTAAAAAGTCGTCAAAACATGACAGAATGCTCTTAAAACTTTAAATCTAATATACGATGTAATATGCATGATTAGTATGAGTGTACAGTGGTATAACTGAAAATATGTAAAATGACATTGTTGAGATCTACAAAAGAAAAATAATCTAAATAATAAAATTAGTTGAAACTGCAATTTTATTTATATAAAAAATCAGTTGTACTTCGTACTACCGCTATGTTATTGTGTTATGATTCTAAGATAGACCAGCAATATTGAGTGTAATGAGGTTGACGTGGAGACGAGTGATCGACGAGCTTACCTCGCAGAGGATGGCCCGCACGATGGTTGCGCAGGCGGTGTCGGACTCGGGCACGTTCATGGCACGGAACTCCTCCCCGAGCGCCGCGTCCGCCGCGGGGTCGCAGCAGCTAGGGCCGACGATGACGCAGAAAGGCAGCGGCTCCGGCAGGACGACAACCGGCGCCCCTGCGAACAAAATCAACAACAGAAACTTGTCACTCATCTTCAGAATACCAGAAGAACCTGTGCAGTTCAAATTTGAACGGAATCGAGGGGGAAAAATTGTCACTATTATTATTATATATGATACGTTCAACTTGTAGGGCCTTTGAATGGGCCGATTAGTGGGCCTTTTCGAGATGGGCCTTTAGTTATATAAAAAATCAGTTGTACTTCGTACTACCGCTACCGTGATGGCCGTTTGTTTTTGAGGGAGCGTGCAAATGACACAGCTGAAGCGATGATGATGACCAGAGCAACAAAAGATACTAAAGTGGGAGGAGCAATCACCTGATGCACACATCGGCATCGCAGCAGACGAGGAGCAGTGGCTAAAGAACGTAAGCAGAAGCAGCAGCAGCATGAGGAAGAGGAGGAGGAGCGGTCGCTCCATGGCTTGCTCGATGTGGATGCGCGGGTGGTCGCTACTTGCTCGTTTCTCTGTTGTGGTGTGGTGGTCTGATGTGTTGTGTAAGGATGTAAACGGGCGCGCCTGCAGGCGTCCGCAGGACAACCCACTACGCCCACATGATGAATTTGCTCACCCTGCAGGAGCCTGCAGGCACTAGGATCTGCTTCCTGCTTTCTCCTGCGGAACCTTGCGGGTAACAAGCAGCAGGTGTGCAGGAGCCTGCAGGTGCCCGCACGAATCGCGATTGAGCTCGAACTCCAGCCGCTCGTCGGCCAAATCCTCTCCCCTCCCTCTACTATTTTCAAATCGCCTCCACCCTGAACTTCCTCACTCTCTGCACTCCGCACCAAGCCCCTCCTCGACGTTCGCCATGGATCTGTCGGCCGGTGATTGAGGATCCTGCGGCCACGCCGCCGCTCCCACAAGATCTGCCGAACGTCAAGCACCTACCTCCGGCCGGATTTCCTCAGCGACAAGCTCATGTGCGCGTCGTGTCCCTTGCTTCCCTGAGCGATTCCATGCCACCCTCCGCCACCCTGTGCTCGGCGCCGGCCGTGCGCCGCCGGTCAACCCCGGCCCTCGCGGCCTTGACCAAATCAGGGACGCCGGACGCGGCCACAAGCAGGTGATGCGGTGTATGCGGGCCGTTGCAGGCTGTCGCAGACCTTGCAGGCTTGCCCGCTTATGCCTGCTGGGCTAAGCAGGGTTACCCGCTTAAGCTCGCATCAAATTTGTAGGCGCCTGCACGTGCCCATCAGGCCATTTTTGCAGGGCGGGCGTTGCAGATTTGCAGGCGGCCTGCGCCCACTTACATAGTTAGTGTTGTGGATGATGGATGCCTTGGCGACGGCTTTTATACCTGAAGTAGAAGAAGTAGAGGGAATCTGAGGATGGGCGAAGACGTGATGGCGGGCCCACCAAGATCACACATGGCCCGCCGCGCCATGTGTGCGCTAACAGTCTGTGGGGACGGTCCCACCAAGGTAACCTAACTCTGCGGACGAATATACTTCCCCGCCGCACTGCCCCAAATAAACAACTGTGCTCACGTAACCGAAGCTGCGCTACAATTGCCATGCATTGTGTCAAAGTTTAAGGAAAAAATAGTGGGAATGACGACCCCGCGTGTCCGATGCGCGTGTGGATCCACCATCTACCCGACGATGCCCCACCTCGAAGGGTTTGGAATGAGGGGTCGTTAAGTCGGTTTGCTGTTTTTTTTTTTTTTTTTTGCAATACTATAGTTTCCCGTGTGTGCTTCCGGCTCGTGCACGGCCACGGCCGTCTCAGCGGCTCACGACGGTATTCGCGTGGCAAGAGCTTAGGCTATCTGCACCGCCGTATCTTATCTCGCTTGGAATGTACATTTTCTGGTTAACTCCTCGACACCTCGGGCACCACGGCTGTGGCCGGGCACACGGGGAGAAGAATGTCATATGTGTCCAAAACCTGCAAGGGTTGTGGGATATTTTGCCGTTGTAGGCGGATGCATATTTCTTAAGGATTTCCCCCCTCAATGTGTAGAAGCAAACCATGCATCCCCTTTTAATTTGTGCTGACAATGCCTTTTTTATTCCCCTTTAACTAGTTAGTTATAGGGGAATAAGAGAGTTTTCCCAATTTGTTGGACATACTCTTACACATATGAAAGGATGAAGATTTTTTTTAGGTAGGCATATATAGTGTGCACCGTTCTAAAGTTTTGCACTCTAATTTCAACCCTAATAGTATCATTGCAATTTTAGAAATTGAAATTGCATAAAGTAAAAAAAACGGTTAGAACACCAAAATTTTCAGATATCGAAGAGTTGACTCTCTCCTCTTGTCATTGTTAGAGATGATGAAGTGTGCAGAAACCTATTGGAAAGATCAAAATTCGTCAAGAACACATTCAAGCCGCCAAAAGTAACAAAGTGATTCGAAGCTTAGCACAAGCTTAAAAGAGCGATTAGGGATAGAATAGGTCTATAGAGAAAAGAGGATTTCAAGGTGTACCTATCTTGTGACCAGGGTCTAGAGGCTCGCACTCTTGGAGAGTGGAGACAAAGACAAGAGAGGAAGCGGGCAAGTGTCTCATCGGTGGAGACTGGAGAGCATCGCAAAAAGGAGTGGTGCAGAGAATCTAGTGGTTAAAAAACACTGGCGATGGATGGCGGAGGAAGCGAGGAGCCGAGGAGGAAGTACGGCGCCCGCGCAGTTGCCCCGACAACCAACGCCGCCTAGGCACCACCGACCACCACACGCACGAACCGAAGCTGCGCTCCCAATTGGTTGGACGCGCCGTTGCATGATCGTTGCAAGAACCCGACTCTCAGGAGTCAGGACCATCACGTGGTGTGCGGTGTGCGTGTGTCAAGTCTGCCGACTTCTAAAGCTAGCGTTGGTTGCCAAACATTTCTAAAAAACTTAATGGTTGCCAAACTTTAGCAGGGGTTATTTTGATCCATCTGCTAAACGCCTAAATCTTCTAAATGATCATGCCACCCTTATTATTTGAATGTCTCTATGTCCAGTTGAAGAGGGGATAAATCGGGGTAACCAACTTAGCCCCTAATCCCCAGTCTACAAGACTGAGATAGCTCACGGCCGCGACGGCCCACCATCAACTCCAGCAATACAGGCCCATCATCTCCAGCAAGCACCAGTCTCATAGCGCCCCGAAGGCCCGACTCCTACTTAAGGGTTCACCCCGCGCGACTTAAGAAGGCGCCCCAGCCCGGTGGCTACCTCAGGGGCTCCACCCCGCACGACCTAAGGCCCTGCCTCCCGCGACCAGGCGCCGGGGCCCCTGACGGAAACCGCAACGTGGCGGGAGCAGCTTCGCACCGCCCGGGGCGTGCCAGGGTGCGGAGCGGGAGGATCCATGCTGTCAGATGAGATTTCCCCGGCGTGGGAGGGTCACTGCGAGGACGTCTCATCACCTAAATGTGGAATAGTAGCGGAGGATGGGCGAATCGTTCGCGTATAAGACATCGGGCGGCGCGTTCCGACCGAGTAACCGTCAAAGACAAGGTTGGGGCTTGCCCCGGAAGCCTTGACCTTCCAACCACGCGAGACAGTAAGTCGAGGAACAGCCGCCTTGGAGCAGGGGGCTGCCGCCTACGTCGCCCTACGAGGACTACCACGTCTAGCTGGGTGTACGACGCCAATCGAAGATCGAGGCCCACACTGCGGCGGCACCATCATGACGACTATTCCAGCCCTGTTACAGCACTATAGTAGGACACGATTTTACCATCTTACCCCTGGTACGCTGGCACCCCCTTGAACTATAAAAGGGGAAGCAGGCACCATGAGCGGGGCATCAGATCACACAACAAACACACTCACTCAAAAGAACTACACGCTCTCCACCACCCCCTGAGACCTGGGACCTGCTCCACCTCTCGACCTAAGCTTGTACCCCCTACTATAAGCCCCCTGGGCATATAGAACACTTCCCCAAACTGGACGTAGGGCCCCTCACGATGCCCGAACTAGTATAACCCCTGTGTCTTTAAGCCCAACCGTCCGTACCCGACGCACGAACATACCAAAATCTACTTGCCGGCTGTATCAAACCCCGACACCAGTTTCGACAGAAGTCGTGTTCTTTGGATCTTTTTTATTTTTATGTCCTAACTATAAAGCGATGCAACATACATTAAACATCTCAAAACTGGTGAATTTTGAGGCAAGATGCCTGAAAAATTATCCATACGTCACTTCAAAACTAGTACGATAATGTATAACTAATTTGTAGCTTCAAATATTGTCAACTATTTTTTTTCTTATTGGTTCTGATTTAATTCAAATATATATCAATTGAATTATATTTTTATATATTAACAAGAAAATTGATACTTGCTACCAACATTATTGATCGGAATTCCTAAACATTACTCCATAAAATCTGCTCAGTGCGCCAGTCAGAATTTTTCTCCAATCGGATCTCGTTTGTGGCCGGTTTGATCGTCTCTTATGCAGCCAAGCTTTTTTTATCACCACTAGTAAAATGTACGTGCGGCACGCACGTGTGTTTAAAAAAAACTATTAAACCAAAATTTATATTTGTATAAAATTTAGTAAGTAATAATTTTAGTTATAGCTGAATATAATTATATTCAAAATTTAATTAATCATCAATAATGTGAAACTCATAAAGTTGGAGCTCACTCAAGCTTCAAACATGGGCAAAGCAGTCTATCAATTCAAATAGCTCGCCTTAGCAGTTCAGCTTCACAACAAAAAGCAGCTGAATAATGGAAATAAAGACCATTGAGCGATTTTGTAATCAAAAGACATGAGCTGAGGTTCCTAGAAAGAATGGAGTAGAGTCTGCATGATGACTGCATCATCATCACTTCTCTGGATTATATTCAACTTTCTCACTGGACCAGAAATCATTCCTTTAAACAACAGGATTTTTTAAGTTGCTTGCTGACAGCAAAGTTGTCTTTATGAATCAGATTCACAAGTTAGCAGGGAATCAGAATATTGGAAGGGGTGATTTGGCTAGAATAATAGCATGCAATGGCAGACTTCTATGTCCATTATAACACATTGGTTTGACAGCTGAGCTCTTTTTTTAACTGAAATAACCACTGTTACTAATATCACTATATATCCTTCCAGCAAGTAAGTACCATTGTGTATGTTTCTCTACAAAAAGTTGAAAACCCCACATCAGAGCTAGTAAGGGTTTGTTCAATTGTGTGAGTTTCAGTTTTGTAAACATTCACATCATTATGGTTTCTTTTGGATATGTGTATTGATAGTTTATATTTTTAATAAAATTTAATATTAACCATTCCGAAACATGTCTTGTGTAGGAATCAATATTGGTGATTTCACAAGACATTTATTATGTCACATGTGCTAAGAGTACATGGAGATTCGGAGTAGAACAGGAATTAGCTTTTCAGCTCCTAGCCTCCTAACGCGACTCACCTTCGGTTGAAAACATGGAAGAAACTTGATACGCCAGGCTGAAGCGGTGAGCAAGGGATCCAGATTTCAATGGCAAGTTCAAGTCATGAGGAGGACATACAGTAACTGTGGCGATACTCCAAGAATATCGGTCAACCATGCATTCATTCCAAGAGTACTTCTAGCAGCATGGACAACAGCAGCTGAGGTCTCACTGATGAAGAGTAATCAGCATCATCAACTGGATCAATGCAAGCTCAGAATAGAAGATTGCCATATTTTCAAACTGCACCAAAAATTGAAAAAAGAAATTTGATATTAAAATGTTAGCGTGTAAACAAAATGTGGCACTGAAGCATTACTAATTGTTAATGAACATGTACATTGTTGTTATTGGGATTATCCAATTCCAGACTTCCAGTGGCCTTGTCCAGGATGGCCTTCTCCTTGATCAGAACCAACTCTCTGGTGAAGGCATTGTCGCATAGGCATAGCAAATCCTGAACCTGTAAACATTGTTGCTTTCCCTATATAGGTATACTACATTATCAACTCTTCTATGCTAATCTGTCTTGCCTGTATTTTAGAAAACCTATCTTACTTTCGAACAAGTCATGGCCGTCCCATGACTCTGTGTAGGAAAGGCTGTAAACAAGGAGAAAAAACCAAAACAGTGAGCCCTTCTGCGGCATTCTATCAAACATGTAGTGAGCATCCCGCTGGTGAAAAAAGTAGGAGTTCCATGCTTGCTGGCGAGGGGGACGTGGCCGCTGCAGCCACACCTCGATGATAGTCACCGCGCGCTTCGAGTGGATTTGCCTCAGTTGCCTCCACCCCTCACGCTCCACCTCTCGTCGATCCGACACATCATGGATGTGCAGCTGTCCTACGGGTCACGCGCCCACGAGGCCAGGCCGTCGCACTCGCCGCGTCACTGCCATGTGCCCTGGCCAATGCGGACGACGCCACCATCCTTTGGGTCATGTTGTGATTTGAGGTATGTCATTAGGCAAACAATGACAGTGATGGAGAGCATGGCGGTGTCAATCTTGCATAGAAGATTTCTTGCCGGGAGAAGCCACCGTCGTCGCTTGCTTTCTAAGCGAGTTGGCAGAGTGCTTGGCGGTGGTGGCATGGAGGAGCGGCGAAATACTTCCAGCACGAACTCGGCCCAAGCCTCAGGGTTTCTGGCATTGGAGCGGGGGAACCAGAAACTGAGCAACCCCTCACGGATGAGCATTCGCCGGAACCGCTTGTTTTCCGCAGGCACGGTACCGTACCCTCCCAGCGGCGAGCCTAGCAGCGGTCTGCCAGTCTCGATGAGAGGGGAGCGAGGCAGGGGAGGATGTCCGACGGTGCAGCGCTAAAGAGCAGCTATTCAAGGCGACGCCGCCGCCGCTGCCCACTTCGGCCGGACCCGAACGACAACACCTCGAGTTCCACACCGCTGCCGACGAACCGCTATAGATGGAACTCCATCGCGGAGCCCCACACGACGGGGTCGCGGCCGATGGCCCAGACGTTGACGAACACCAGCGTACCCACCGGGATGTCGCAGCCGCCGCCCGTGGACCACGACACGTCCTCGCGGGACAACCGCGGGGCAAGGAGGGGCGTCACCAGGTGGAGGCGGAACGTCTCCTTCACGACCACCTCCATGTACGTACGGGAGCTTCGGGATGCCGTCCTCCGTATCGAGGAGGCAGTCGTGGCCGACGACGCCGTCTAGATCCTCGATGCCCTTGGCCATGACCTCCGGGTTCCTCAGGAGCTCTGATATCGCTCGCCCACGGGTGGGAGGAGAGGTGTCTCGGTGCGTGGGCCCGTGTGGGTACGGTGGGTGGGGTAAACAACCATCAGGTAACAAAAATATTAAGATTTTGACAGAAACGCTCTCCGAATTGTGATTTTTTGTCCTTTCATAGTCCTTCCACCCTATCCACTCCTAAAAACATATGACGGGTGGGTCCGGCGTGAGGGGTAAGGCGGACCGTATTTGGGTGAGAAAAGTTTTCAATTATCTTCGCTCCTTATAGTATAGATACACCTACACAGCGGCGAAGGCAGGAACCGAGCCTGGGGGTGCGGGTGCTTTTTCCTCCTCCAGGCCCCCCTTTCCTCTTCATCCTTCTCAAAATTGCAGGGGGCCTTAGAGCATCGAGTCCCAAACTCATTTCTTAATATATTCCTAGAAAGTCTCGAGAGGAGATAAAAACTCTATCCTCCTTTTTACCTCCCCTGCCCGAGTCTTCCGCCGATGCATCTACTTTCGTCCGATATCACTCACCGTTCTGGATCGTCCCCCCACCCACTCACACACACATTTTTTGTGTGTACCCCACAACTCATTATTAACCCTTTGATCTCATTCCGCAGTCCTGCGTCCTCTCCTCTCTGTCCATTCTTCGACCCATGCTCCAGCGACGATCCCTTCACTTTAAATCCAATTCTCATGCAAAGGCAGTACTCAGACTGCAAAGACGCAACACCACGCCAACAAGGTTAGGTAGAGGCTAAACACCTAACGCGAATATAATTAATCACCAATTCTAAGCTAGATTTCCAACCAAAATGACTAAAAAGCTCCATGGACGCCACTTCTAGTACGTGACAATTTTGCTTTATAGCAGCCACCTCTTCCTCTTTAGACAACATCGACCAACACCTTGCCCAATATGCCCCCCCTGAAAATTACCTGCACAAATGAGTTAGGATTTGTATTTCGAAATACTACCTCATTTCTATTCAACCAAATAGCCCAACATAGAGCAATTGCCCCAACAGTACATTGGCTTTTCAGCTACTTTGAGAACCCTCTTAGCCAAGAGCCAAGTATATGAGAAAAGCTAGTTGGTGGTTGAATCCCAAAGGTAATAAAAATCAAATTCCAGATGTTCCTTGCTACATGGCAGTCAAAAAACAAATGTTGAATTGTTTCATCCGCATTACATAAACAACACTTAAGACTTCCTCTCCAATTTCTCTTGGCCAGATTATCTTTACTCCTTTCCATAAATACTAAGAGAAAATTTTAATTTTCAGTGGAACTCTCAGTTTCCAAAAGGCGCAATTGGAAGGTACACCGTATTGTTTCATTATATCTGCATACATAGACTTTACTGAAAACTTCTGCCCCCTACCTAATCCCCAAATGAACACATCTTTTTGATCATTTAGATTCACATTTATAATTTCAGTCACCAATTCCAACCATTTGTTTAAGACACTCCCTCTTAGTGCCCTTCTAAAGGAGACCTTCAAAGGGACTGTGCTTAGCACATTTGCCACCGTATCATTTTTCCTTCTTACAATGTTATACAGGCAGGAATACCTATCTTTTAACTTCTGGTTACCCAACCAAACATCCTCCCAAAATCTAATGTGTTCTCCATTATGAACCAGGAACCTGCCTCTCGACAAAAACTGATCTTTGATGTCCATTAGCCCAGATCAAAAATGGGAATCACCCAGTTTCTTTGTTACTTGGGATAATGTATTATTCTTTAAATATTTTCATCTAATTAATTCCTGCCACATCCCATCTTTCATTCAACAGCTTGAATAACCACTTGCTTAGATTCTGGGGACAAAACTTAGATTTTGTTGCCTTACTGGATTGGTAAGGATTGGGAGGTCCAAAATAGTGATAGCGATGATGAAAGCATAGAAGGGATAGAGAAGGCTGCTGTTAAGCAGTTATGTGGGGAGCTTGTTGATGAGGTATTTGATGAGGAAAGGTTTGACATTTTGCAAGACTGCTTCGATTTCCAAAACAGAAACAAGCATGGCGCTAAGTCGCTGAAAAGGAAGGCTTGCAAAGTGAATCTTTCTAAATTTGTTAAAAACATTTGCAAATGAGAGAAATATTTTGGAATAGCAGAGATCTTAGTGACTTGGCTAAATCAAAGTTCTTAAAGGATAAAGTGGGTTACCGTTTAAACGGCTGTTGTTTAATTTCTTCAACCAAAAATATTGGCGGCTAGCAAGAGTACGTGCCTCCTGCAAAAGGGAGTACATAATTGTCAGCATGTATCAGTGCCCGATCGACGACAGGCCGAGGGCCCGAGGCTGCATGCAGCAGCGGCGGGATGCGTCCATCGAACCACGCATTGCTCAGATTCTTCTTTCTGACTGCATGCGAGACTCAGCCGTGCTGCCGTAAAGCATATGACAGGAGTTAACAGTTGCTTTCAGTTTATGCTGGATATATATATATATATATTTCGATCTTCCCACGAATATAAAGAAACAATTAACGCAACATCTTCTCTATATAGCTTGAACAAAGCGAACAACACAAAGAAATTAACTTATATATACTACCTGCATGGTAGGTTCTCCGTAACAGAATTCAGAGCTCAACTTGGGCTGATGGTGGGGATGACCATATCTGGCTTCAGTCTTTGTAACTAAAACCAGTAACCAGGATGCTTGACTCCTCCAAATGCCGTACGTGTGGACCCAACCATAAACGGAAGGTCAAAAGTCTCTGAAAGCAACAGCAGCCCCGGCCCTGACGTGACACGGCCATCGCTTTAATTTTTTTTATTACAGCAATATAATGTGTCGTCATCATGTCTTCATATTCTTATTAATATATTTCTTTTAAGCAACTTGCCCCTCCTGAGCTGCTGAGCATATATTAAGGAATATTGAGGTTGCTTACGAGATCGCAGGCAGTTAGGAGACACTAACGGCTCCTATCCTTCGTGCAAAAGGCCTTCTTTAATAACTTACTCCGTATCTTCTATGTGCAGAAAAAAGGTGCGGCACAGTGAGCTTGCATGCTGTGCCTGAGAGAGGGAGTGCGGTCCGCGCTAGCTCTTGGTTCCGCGCTTGGCGCTTGGTTTTGATACTGTTATGGCAGTCTTAATGGGCATTAATGGTGGTTTCTATTTCTATTAAATGGTATGCCACCTAAAAAAATAACATGGTAGGTTAATAAATGAAGAAAGATAGGCAAAACTGAGGAAATCGTTTCTTGGTTGAGAAACGACGTCCTCCCTCGAATCGATGCAGCAAGAAATGATGAAATCAGCATTGGGGAGAAACCGCTGGTTTCCATGACGCTGGCCTTCCCGCGCGCACGCGCCGCTCCCCCGGCACGCTCACCAGCCTGCCTGCCCGTCGCGCCGGGCCCGCGAGCTCGCTGGCCTGCAGCGCCGCGCTCGCCCCTCCGCCCGCACGTTTGTCGGACGCCACGCCGCGCCAACCCCGTGCGCTCGCCGATCGGCACGCCGCGTCCGTCCTGCGCCGCTCCGCCCTCAGCGCCACGCTCGCCTGCCCGCTGGAGGCCAAGCGCTTCCATCTTCTCCAACTCTACCGGATCTCTCATTTCATGTATGTAGCTGATTTGAACTCTCTCTTTTTTTAAGTTGCGTATATCTAAATGAATAGATGACAATTTTGTTTAACTACATTTAAGTAGTGTGGTGTATTAGATTTAGTAGTAGATTATGATTTAATAGATTTAGTAGTTCCAATAGATTATGATTTAGTAGTTTAGTAGTATTATTACAAGCATTTTATTTCAAAATCAGTAGATCTAGTGTGGTTAAGTTTAGATTAGTTATTAATAGTGGTCGTTGCACTATATGTTCTCAGGCATGTCAGAGACAGTTCCTGTCCATCCTGAAGGAGTTGACTTGAAAATATTTAGAACGGTTACGAGAAATGTTAAAAATGACGCTGACAAAAGTTGGGAGGTCATAATCACCTGGTTGTACAAAGCATTCTCAGTTGATTTAGAGCAATATGGGTTGTCCATAATGGCACTATTCGACAGAAGTCATCCAGTGTTTTGCGAGCTTATGTCACTTGAAGACACTAAAAATTGGAGGAATTATTCAGGAGTGCATGCCAAAGTGGTTGTCCGGTGGTTCTATTTGTGCAAGTTTGTGACAAGTCTCAAGTGAATCAGGTACGCGAGGGTGGTGAAGAGGGTGGAGGTGAGGTTGCTCAAGATGGTGAAGAGAGTGGTGCAGGTGGAGAACATGAGGTGGAACGAGGTGATGATGAAGAACAAGACTGTGGTAGAGGTGTGGTTGATGATGGAGAAGAAAACCCAGAAGTACTAAGACAATACGAGGGGAGGAAGAAAATGACGAACGTGTGTTGGAAGAAGACTCCTCAGATGATGAGGATGATGAGTATGATGACCATGTGCCAAGGGATTGGCAGAACTACGATTTCTCACAGCTTACTGTCAATGCTGGTGAGAATGTGCCATGTGACTACAGGGAGAATGATGTTTAGGTGAGTGCCTTGTACCCCACTTCAGAACATCTCAAGGATGCAGTGAAGAGGTTGGCCACCTTGACTACGCAAAGAGAGTTCAGGGTAGTGAAGAGTTCTCCAAGGGTGTATGATGTATGTTGTGTGAAGCCCGATTGTGATTTTTAAGTGCATACATATAAGGGCAAGTGGAAGGATTATTGTGAGGTCAGTATAGTTGTGGATCACACATGTACACTTGAGAGGTTAGATGCAAGCCACCAAAATCTGTCGGCCGGTTTTAATGCTAGCCACAGGTACTCACAGATTGTGCAAAATCCTGCTTATGAGACGAAGTCCATTGTCTGTGCAATAATTGAGGAGAAAAACAGATATAGGATTAGTTATGGCAAGCCATATAGTGCTAAAAAGAAGGTGTTAGAGCAGTGGTGGAGTACTTATGAAGCATCTTACAACAATTTGCCTCGCTTGCTGCACACAATATGTCAGATGAATCCTGGCAGCTACTATGATATCCAGAATTATCCTTGTGACCAGAAACCAGGAAAGTCCGTGCTTCAGCGGTCATTCCTAGGATTGGGATCATGCATTCAGACATTCAAAAATTGTCGACCAGTCCTTTGCATCGATGACACTTTCCTTACTGGAAAATACAAATATACAATCCTTACGGCGGTTACAGCTGACGCTAACAATCAGTTGTTGTCGTTGGCTATTGCTTTTGTGGAGGGAGAGAACGGTGATAGTTGTACTGGCTTCTGGAGAGACTGAAGATGGTTGTGGTTGAGGATGTGGAGAACGTGTGTGTCATACATGATAGGCACAAAGGTATTTCGCAAGCAAATAATGACATAAAAGATGGCAGCCAAGAGCGTTACAGAGGTGTATTGTGGCCAAATGTTAAGAGCCAGTGGTGTGTTAGGCACATGAAAGTAAACTTCCATAGCCAGTTCAAGAACAAGGCACTGTCTAAATTGTTCGAGCGGTTGTTCGAGCAGAATCAGCAGAGGAAGTTCGATGAGATCTGGAAGAAATTAGATGACCTCACGAAGAAGGCATCGGAAGAGCTTGCAAAGAAGCCTATGAGTCCTGATCCTGAGGAAGAGCCAGTTTCTCTCGAGAACGTGGGGTTAGATGTCCCTAATGTTAGACGGAGAAGATGGCGTGCTGTGAAGACCTTCAGCCAATGGATTCAAAATGAGCCGGAGGAGAAATGGTGTCCCATATTTGACGAGGGCGGTGCAAGGCATGGGATAAAGAACACTAATTTTGTTGAGGCTTATAATGCGGTGTTGCATGGTGCAAGACCTCTTTCTCTAGTTGGCATCATTGAGTTCTTTTTGGTTGTACTTTTATGACCGCAACAAAGCAGCGCATGCAGCTATGAGGAGGAGATCGCCGGACGCGACCGGTCTAGGTTCCCGGCGGCTCCTGCCGAGAAGGGCGACAGCGGTGGTCTGTGGAGCTCCACTGCGATATACACCAAGGAGACAGAGTCGTCGCGGCTGCGGGGGCGCTCCGTGTCGCGGCCGCCGGTCGAGCGGCGAGGCATGGCGCCCAGTGCAGCCCCGCAGGTAAAGCGACTTGAGGCTGTGTCCACATAAGCAGGTACAGCGGGCGGGTATGGTTAACGTGGGTGAGAAAAGAATTGGTTTTTTGACAGAAACGTTCTCCAAATTGCGAGTTTTACGAGTCTTTCACTTTATCCACTCTCCAAATATATGACGGGTGGGTCTGATATGAGGCGTAAGACGGACTTGAATTCAATGCGAAAAATTTTCACAAGAACTATACAGATATATACAGATACCATCTGGTGCAAATTAGAAGCCACAGTACTCTACACTTTTACATGCATACTGTGCATATGGCACGCGCGCGCGCGGCATCGATCATTAAACAGATCAGATCCGCTTGCTACTCTACAGTCTCCACTACTCGCTCACCTTGCTAGGTACACCGTACACGCACACACAGGACCGCGCTGTGGCCTGTGCTGTGCGCCATGATACAACACATACCATTCTCAATCAAGGATGCAAAGTAAGAGTTTGAACAACAACATAGACCCCTCAGCCTCTGCAAGGTCTAGTGTGTCAGAAACACAAAGGATGAAGCCGATAAGATTTGTGGGAAGTGATCAATCGGCTCGATACTTACTATTGGCAATTCGACATGCTGTAAGAAGATTTATCAAAAGTAGAAGGCCCGATCCTATCATGAGGATGAGAAAGATGAGAAATAAAATCCATGAAAAATGCTCGCGGTACACAAGTAGGGGTAAATAAAACATGAACACTGCGCAAACTGCTACGACCCGCCTAGTTGGAGGCCTGCTTCTGTCCCCGCTCCCGGCCCGTGGTGGATGTTCATCACGTTGTTGCAGCAGTTGCAGCACGAACAGACGGCGAGGCATCTGAACAACCACCCGTTGCAGCTCATCACCGGCCGCTGTCCGCCGGCGAACACTTTCCAGCAGACGTAGAACGCGGATGCCAGGGCGAATGCTCCGGCGGACAGCATCCACGGCAGTCCTGACGCCGCCGCCGACCGAGAACGGCGGGCGCGGCAGGAGCTGGGCGCGACGACCCGGTATACGCCACCCGTTGCGAGGATGAAGGCGTCGTTGCTGTTGTCCTCGCCAAAGGAGACGACGCGGCCATGGACGCCGCCGCCGCTGCCGCCGGTGCAGAGCGCTGGACTGCTGCTGGAGCACATGATGTTAGGGATCAGTGTGGAGACGTAGCTCCCGCTGCTCGCCGGCGCCTCCATGGCGGCCCACGCGGAAGAGCCGTACATGTAGAGGTACCTACATATATATTTCATGTCATGATCATGATATGTGTGATCTTTAATTTTTAGATCATGAAAAGAAAAGCTGTTTGTGCAAGCATGATATGTTTTCGAAACGAACGAATGCAGGCATGATACATGTGTGGTGTATCGGTATCGTACCTTCCCTCCAAGGAGGGATCAGCGGAGCCTCGATAGACGCGACCGCCGAGGATGGACGGCGTGCCAGATACGGGCCGGCCATAGCCGACGACGAGGAAGGCGGCGTTGGCCAAGGGGCTGCCGATCAAATGCACGCTCTCGTACTGTTGCTGCAGTTTCATGTGCAAATGATGATGAAGATCGAGGTTTAAGAGTTTGATTCCATGGGCACGAATGAAAGACAGATCGCATCATGCATAGATATCGAGGTAATTTTCATACTTACCTCGTCGACGCTGGCGCAGAACAAGTAGGAAGGCCTGGCAGAATCGAAGCTGCAGCCCCTGGGGTTGCCAAGACCCGCGGCGAAGATCTCGGGCTCCTCCGCCGCGGCCGCCGTGGTCGTCGTTGTGCCGGAGTCGTCGTTGGCAGTTCGGTTGCTGGCTCCTCCTCCACTTTGTCCTAAAAATTAAATTAATACCAGGGCGCCGAGGAAAACAAGTTATAGTAGTACCTATTGATTTTTGCCTGAGAATCAATTAATGGGCAAATTAAACAGATATGTATGAACGCCGTTGATGATATATGTGTTATAAACGATGGCGAAAACGACGAGAAGTAAAAGAGATCAAACCGCAAGGAGACACGAGATTTAACGTGGAAAACCCCGTCAACACGAGAGGGAAAAACCACGTGCGCCAGCCAGCAAGCAACTTCACTATGATCGGAGTCCAGTTACAAACGCCAACGGCGGCGGTTTAGAAGAAGTAGAATGAATCGATCTCCAATAGAAAAACTCTACCGCTCCGCTCCGGCCTTAGCCTCCCGGCGGGCCTCCGCTACGCTTCGTCAGAAGTTGGCCTTGATCTTGTGCACAATGAATTTGGATCATCAATCAACAATATGTTTACCATTTGTGCTGCTGTCGATGTTGAACCTCACAATTTTGCCAAGAAATGACGTAGTCGTGTTGCTGGAGAACTCCCCGTAGTGGCCCGTCATGAGGTAGAGGTACCCGTCGCTAGGCCGGAACAGGATCTGACCACCATTCTGCTGCTGCTGGTAGGCATACGAGGATGTGGGAAGATCCATGGTGAAGATCCTCCTCACTTCTGTGGGATCAGCGCGAGTGTCCTAAAAACGGCAGATCAAATCGCGTCGTTGTGCAGAGAACGAAGAATGGATAAAAAACTCGGATTTTTTTTTTTGTTACCATGGACTTGGCAGAGAACTCAGCGACAACGAGTTGATACTGGGACGATGTACCACCGCCCGAGCCGACGCACGCCGGCGAGGTGGTGGCGTCGCAGGTGTAGGACACGAAGAAGCGTCGGTTGGCGGCGAACTCCGGGTGGATCGCGACGCCCATGAGCTCGAGCACTCGTCCCGTGAGGTCCAGGAACGGGCGGCTAGCCTCGAGCTCATCGTCGGGGATCTGTAGGGTGTCTCCTGATCCATGCGCTGGGATGGTCGCCAGCCAGATCTTGCCGTCCTGGGTGGACAGGAAGGCTCGGCCGGAGCCGTCTGGGTGAGCGGCCATGTCGAGGTAGGAGCCCTCGCCGATCCTCTCAACGCACATCGCGTCGCCATCTTGCTGCGACGACGACGACGACGATGTGGCGGCGCACCGGCGAGGGATTGACTCGGCGGTGGTCGTCGAGCCAGCTGGTGGCGTGTTGAACGACGGGAGGGGCGAGCTGGAGGGGATGCACCTCTTCGCGCGCCAAAGATGGGAGTGCCAAGAGAATAAATGAATCCAACAACATGTGCAACTTGGGCAGCAAGTAGCTAATACTCCATCAATGCTAGCAGCTACTAGTGAGTAGTAGATCGTAGCTCGATTAAAAGTAAAAGCGGTCCATATAATATCTCTTTACGTACCGCGCAAAGGATGCCCTTGACGATGGTGGTGCACGCGGCTTCGCGGGCGACGTTCATGGCCTCGAACTCCTCCCTCAGCGCGTCGTCGGCGGCGGCGTCGCAGCAGCTGACGCCGGTGACTGTGTCGCAGAAGCTCAGCGTCGTCGACTCGCCCAGAATCACCGGAGCCCCTGCAAATAATTAAACCAACAGGATCTTCATCACTTTTTAGTACTGGACATACGGAGAGCCGCATGCATGCTGCTACTGCTACTCACGCAAGCCGGGGCAGTACGCCGGCCAGGAATCGGTGGATGAGACACGGCCGGGCGAGGAGCAGCTCCAGAGCGCCAACAGGAGCAGCGGTACGGATGAGGGGCCAACAACCCTCCGCATCCACCTCCCCGCCATGGCCATGGTCTCTGACTCTGCCTAATTTGTTTGTGTATATTGAGAAATGATAAGAGATCAACTCACGAGTCACGCAGGACAGAAAAGAAATTAGAGCTCTTGGAACCTAGCTTCTGGTGTTCAGAATTTATCACTTCTTTTTTCGGTCCTGTGCTGGAATTGACAACCGGTCAACCGCGACTCCGTCCGTCTCCGTCTGCGTGAAACAAACCGCCGGACGCAGTCATGCATGAAGCGTGTTGACCCGCCGACGTCGACGCCACAGGCCACTGTCAACTGTCCTGTCGTGCTCCGTGCTCGTGCGTCGGAAAAGCTGCCTCGAGCTAGTAATATCTCCAGCTTAAACAAATGATGATGACACACTTCATCAAACGTAAAATAAAACTTGATGACACACGTCACCAACACCAAGGCTGTTGCTTTCTGAGATTCCGTTAGATTCGGCCCACACGTACGGGTTTTTTTCGCCACAAGTTTGATCAACACGTAACTCTTTCGTGACGACTGACGAGATGAGTGGTTGAAACAAACCGGTGCAGACGAGACGAGATCGCTGGCAGTTGGGGGACACGAATAACGGCTTCTTCTTTGATCTTTGTTGTTTCGTGTAAAAGAAAGAAAAATTCTACGGAGATGACGACACCCGACGAAGCTTCCACGAAATTGAACGTACGCGTACCTGTACCAGATGTGTGCATGGACGACGCCACGTACCAGAGCAGGTGACTAGCTGATGCATCTGAATTAATGTAACTAGTATGTAGAAGCAGTGATGATTACTTAACTAAAATTTGGAGCCCCTACTCTTTTTAAAGCTCTTTTAGATACACAATGTTAAAAAATGATTAGTATAAAAAATACGATGGTTGATATAAGTTGTGTACTACTCCCTCCGGTTTCTTTTATAAAGGCGCCTCATGATTTTTCAAAAAGTATAGTAGATATATAAGGCGCATGCAAGTTTCCAGGCATACATTAATTGCATGGAAAGAATACAGTGAGTTTTCCATGGCCAAAGAGTAAATGCTGATGCTAACACTACCAATCGTACGTAGGTGAGGGATCCTTGCCAGCTTGGGAGTTGACCGATCAAGCGACCCAGTCATGCGCGTCTTTAGCGATTCCAGCACAGTACCCAACACATATTTAATCATTTGGATTAAATATTTAATTATTATATTAATAACCTTCCTTTGTACTATATATCATTGAGTTGTAATATTGTGTAGGAAATTAGCCTAACCCACAACAGCAAGCTTCTAGGTATGGGCTGCAACTTCTTGGCTCTAGGCCATATTACGACGGGAACATATGACATATCAGGTGCAAACTAGACACTTTGTGCAAATTTGAAAATTTTCAATCAAGATCACAAGATGTTCATCCAAAGGGCAGAGGGGAGGGGCTATTTTGCGCATAACCGCCCACCACCACTACCTCTAATGAAATTTCATGGTAACCCCCTCCCTCTTGGATGAGCATTATGTGACCTTGATTGAAAGTTTCCAAGTTCGCACAGGGTGTCTGGTTTGCACCTAATATGTTCGCTACTATGATAGCTTGCGTTGAAACTACACTTTAGCCGGCTTAGTTTTTATAGGAAAAACCGTTCAAGCTCCCTTGTAATCACTAATTTCTTGTTCCAAATACTGGAGCAAATAATACCCAACAAATTAGAATAATTTTTCTGACAGAAGTTTACCCAAAATTCCCATTATACCATGCTCAAAATAATTTTCTAACTATATCTACACTCACTCTGTAATTATATTTGAATCAGACAGATGTAGCATTTCTCAGCTAATCAAATGCTTACAGAATGCAGCGATGTTACAAACCCTGCCAAGAGCCATATATTGCAATCAGGGCGCAAGTATAGTAAGCAGCACATGAAATTTAGAGAATGAAGGCACCAACCCAAACCCAATGCTAAGAGTCTCAGAACACCAAAACACGGCTGATGCAGAACTGACAATGGCAGATGACGTGATTTCAAAAAGATTTTGCTGATATTACAACTTACATTTCAGTTCACTCATGATCGCAATCGACCACTTGTATACACCGCTGTTGTCAGCACAATCTACACACCATTGTTCTCATGCCACAAATAAATTCAAGGATGTTAACCACGTGCATCACCACGAATCAGAACCCAAGGCACCAACCAACCCGAGCTCAGTCGGTCACTACCCGACTAAGGAATTACTACAGTCACAAATTGCCCAGGCGATGAACTCAACAGAACAGAAAGCACCTCATCTGTACAAAAAATTCCCAGCCTTAGCTGTCCCAGGGAGCAAAACCACACAAGAGGTATCATGGTTACACAGAACCTACTCAGAAATGCAGAGAACTACAGAGATTGGGGCCTGAGGTTTCACCTCCCTAAAAGCAGTAAAGAAAGAAATGCATCACCAATGTACCACTTTATCAGCAAGAAACCAAAAGAGGCGGAATGCATCACGAATGTCTCATCAGTGAAGGAGTTCTGTTGGACAAGAGTGGAACTAGAAAGATGGAGGTTCGAAAAAACGCCCGATGGAGTGAGGGTAATATCAAGGAGCCACCGTCAGCTGTGAAGAACATCAGCCACGTTGCGCTTGTTCATGAGGCGTGCTCCTACCAAGCTGGAGTGCAAGCTCGGATCTCGATCAATTCGGCCATGTAACCATCAGTCTGTCCAGATCGAACAATGTGATCTTTTCTCTCCTACCTCTAAATATACCGAGATTGACAACATTTGAGGAATGCTCATGGCCCAAGTTTCGGGTATGCCAGCATGGAGGACGCTAGGCTGAGATGCGGTTTTATAGCTTCAAATAGAAAAATAGCATGTACTTTAGTTGTGCTAGCAAGATTTTTTTAAAAATTTTTGATAAAATTGTGCTATCAAGATATGTGTGAAATTGATGAAAATGCAAAATTAAACATTCAGAGTAATATGTTGCCTATAATCTAGCAAGATATGTGTGAAATTGCTAAGAATGGTGAAAATGCAAAATTGAACATTCAGAATAATATGTTGCCTATAATCTAAAAGACACATGTTAGTTCTTGTTCTGATTTCTGAGATCCTAGCTACTGCTGCAAAGTATAATCTGGCTCAGTTCGGGGTTGGGTCTGGCTAGTAGACAAAAATGAAGGTTCAAATTTGGCGACACTAACATATTTATCATTGACAAGATGACTGTAGCTACTTTCTGAACCCCAATGTCAGTCCAATGACACCCCCATAGGTAATAGCACCCCATGGCAACAAGCCTCGAGGTCCAGAACTGCTGGAGTAAGACCGTCTGCTGCGGAACCTGATGAGGGGAAAAAACATTATAAATTTCAGTTGTGCAACAATCCGACAAGCACGTACTCCCTCCGGTTCAGTATTAGAAGTCGTTTTGGACAAGGTTTGAGTCAAACATTGGGAATATAAATCATGAATAAATTTTAAGTCGTTAAGTTTGAAAATGTGAAAATCATATAAATAGATTGTCTTGAAAATTACTTTCATAAGAATATACATATATAACTTTCCAATAAATATTTTTATAGAAAAGAGAAGTCAAAGTTGTGCTTTGGTGACCGTGTTGCTATCCTAAACGACTTCTAATACTAAACCGGAGGGAGTATATACATTCCAATATACACTGAGAAATTAAACTAGTTGTATGCCTGACATATAAAAAGTAGGAGCTTTCCATCTCGGATCAGCATATAATTAGTGTTATGATTGAGGTACTCACTGTTCCATACTCATGGTCTTCCGTGGCAACTTGGTGTTCCCTCTCAAGCCCTGTAGTAAGTCATTCACAAGCTTCATTAAGAGTAATAAATAGCCAAGAAAAAATTAAAAAAAATCGAATGCTCCTTCATTTGATACATGCACTTGGGAACGAAAATAATTTACTTGCCGTGACAGTTCTAGCAACTGCATTTGCAAATGTTTCTGCTTTTTTAAAAAAATTGAGTATAAGCTTACATATTGTTGAACATTCCTCTCATCTGGTTCTGGTTCAATATATAGAGTATATCTGCACCACTGGAACGGATGGCTCTTATACCAGATTAATTTGTCAGCACTCCCCAACCGGTTAGAGTTCCAAAAAAAAAACTTTGGCAGCAGTCAGCTTGATGGCAATGAAGTAATGAACACGGTTAGAATAAATCTATCACTGTCAGCCAACATGGCCTAGGGTTCCCCTACCACAATAAAAGTCTTGCTGTGAACCTAATCGCGGCATAAGATGGAGAGGAAGTAGCCCTAGCCGCAAGTAGTCAAGGGGGAGAGAATAGCACGAACTAACCGTGTGCATCAGACGACCCGCGCCCGCAGCCGGGACGGCCGGAGACGATACCAGACGCGGAAGGAGCGCGGCGACCCCCTCCTGCGCCCTGCGGCGGAAGACCCTTGCCATCGTCGTCGCCGCCGCCATCGCCATTGCCGCCTTCGGATTCTGCTTGCGCTCGATTCGATTTGGCTCTCGACCTCGCCCTCGATTTCTATTTTCTCGTAGCCGAACAAAAAGGCCTGCCGGAGCAACAAAATATACATCAACATGGAGGAGGGGAGGACTCTCTCGGCAGGCCCGTTTCCATCTCGGAATCAAATGGGCCGGCCTATCCCGATTTCCTCCACCCTATTTTTTTTGGCTGCGAAAATAATCGCCACACCACAACGCAACAATTTTCCATTTTTTATATTTTCTATATATTCTATCTATACCCATTTTCAATAAAAAAATAATGCCTGAATAATAAAGAATTTTTAGAAAGCAGACTTATACGATCAGCTCAACCAAAGCGCCGATTCGAATGGCGAAATTTGAATATTGTTGTTGCAAACGGCGAGATATTCCATTTTTGCGCGTGATGGTGTGCATCGGCGAGTTGTTTAACCCACGTGCGACGTGATCAAGTGCTGAAAAAATGACCATGAGAAGAAATGCACAAATAAATTAAGCCTTGCACTTAGACCCCTTTATTATGGTTGTATCTGATACAGCAGCATTTCTCAGCTTTATCAAATGATGGCAAAATGCAGCGTGGTCATACAAACCGCGCCAACTGCCAAAAAAACATATGAAACAGGGCCCAAGTATAGTGTAATCGGCACATCAAATTTAGAATTCGAAGGCACCAACCAAACAAGTGTCTCAGAACAGCAAAACACGGCTGATGCAAGCAGACCGGCAACAGATACCAGGAAAAAATGCTGATCTTACAACTTCGGTTTCAGTTCCCTTCATGATCACAATCGACCACATGTATACACCACTGTTGTCAGCGCAATCTACACAGCATGTTCTTGCCGCAAATTCAAGCCCGGATCAGATGTTAACCGGGCGTCGCCACGAAATCAGAACCCAAGGCTCCGACCACCAGCCCGAGTTGAGTTCAGTCGCTAACCTAACCTTTGCTGTCAGAACTCAGGAATTACAGCCACAATTGCCCTGGTGGGGTGTAACTCAACAAAACAGAAGGCACCTCATCTGTACAACAAATTCTCAGCCTTAGCTGTTCCAGGGAGCAAAACCATACAGGAGGTTCCCAAACCCTTCTCGAGATCTGACATGTCTCTGCGGCACTGCCGAACCGTCTCGCCTGATCGCTTACTCGCTTTAGCAAGTGATCAACTCGGAGTTGCGATGTTCACTCCTCGAGGAGGCTGTTCTTTGCATTCCGCTGCTGGATGGCATAATGTCTCTGCAGCACTCGGAGCTTCTCCAGAAGTTCTTGAAATGATGGGCGCTGCTGTGGGTCACTACTCACAAAAAGGGCAGGCAAATGATCAGAAATATGCAAATGTTACAAAATCCAACAATAAATTTCTTCTGGAGCAAAATTAAAAATCTGCAAGTATTTTGACATTGGTTGCAGAAACCTACTTAGAAATACAGAGAACTACAGAGACTGGGGTCTGAGGTTTCACCTTTCCTAAAAGCAGTAAAGAAAGAAAGGAAAAACAGTAAGTACCTTTCCCAACAGCTTAGGATAATTGATGACCATTGTGGATCCACATCACTCGGAATATCCAATCTTTGGTTCATGAAACCAACTGCACCAATGACCTATGTAAGAAACAAACCCTTGTCAAAAATATGAAGAAACATAAGCAGCCCAGAAATATCAACACGGTAAAGGTGTGCTCTGAAAAAATATATTATCAGTAAAAGTGCTGTCAAGCCACAAGAGGTCGTCTATTGCTGGAATATAAAAAAAATACAAACTTTTGGTGAGGTATAGTTCTAATTCCCATGTGGTTAACTAAAAACTAGCAGTCGATGTTTACTACTCCCTCCATTTTTTTAATAGGGCGCACGGGAACTCGGTACAGAGACCAAGACGAGCGGTGGAACCACGGACGAAGCCGCGTGTGATCGTAATGGCCAGGTGCTGTCATTAATTGTAAGCACCATTTTTAGCGCTGGCAATTTTCTTTCCCCCTGTTTTCCCGTCGATTTCCAACTGAAATCTAGTGCAAGGGAGTAACTGTTAGCATTCTTGTGGGACCGCGATTAACCGCCATCAACTACCGAGGGATGGGCAGGGAAGGTTTCAACTTTCAAGGCCGACGACCTGTTTTCCGAGAGAGTGTGCCCTATATTCGTGAAAAAATCAAAAAAGCTGATACGCCCTATAAACAAAAAACGGCGGGAGTATTCTCCTAATTTTAAAGCTGCTACAACAAATAATGATCTTGAGTTCACAATATCATAGTTACAATTTGTCACTACATGTATGGTAAAAAACAAATAAGATTGAACATAAACAAAATTATCCAACAAGAAAATACCTGCATCGAGTTCAGATTTTCCCAGGGTATCTTCTGTGTAACAAGTTCCCACAAGATCACCCCATAGCTATACACATCAGACCTACATCAGCACCATGAAAAGATATTAGTGAACTCATATCCAGAGGTGAGGAGATGAACTTCTGTTGATAAAAGTTTCTCCACAGCTTACTTCTCATCTGAAGGTTCATTCCGCAACACCTCTGGTGCCATCCATTGTGGCTGGATAGGAAAGCGACATCAGCAAGTTAAAGAGAAAAAAAAACACAGGCAAGGCTTTGAACCAATCACATTAATTGGTATATCAAGTACTTAAATTAAGATTGATTGAACTTACTGTTCCTTTCCCAGTTTTTGTTGTCAGAAAAGTTTCGCGCTTGAGACGTGAAAGACCAAAGTCCGCCACCTGATTGAGGCTGATGAAATGAGAGAGGCAAGCAGGAGAATGTAAAAAAATTGGAAAATAAATAAATTATGATGTACCTTCACAGTCCAGTTCTTATCAACCAGAAGATTAGATGATTTTAAATCTCGATGTATGATTGGTGGGCTGGAATGGTGAAGATAATTCATGCCCCTTGCCTGTAGAAACACAAAGCCAAGAACAATGACTAGGGGATTGAAGTATTAAGTATCCATACAGAAATAGTTTAGAACTTTGAACAAAAATTTATTTGCTAGGGGATAGACAAGCCCTTGCTCAAAATATGAAGCATGAACTAGCTGATCTATTCACTGAATCATGTGAACAACAAACTCATGAATCATGATGTAAAGAAAATGCACTTACAATATCTAAAGCCATGTGAACACGGCGTCTCACATCCAACTTGGTACCACTCCTTTGAAGTAAACGAAACAAGCTTCCCCTGCATTTAACAAGAAAGGATGGAATGGGAAAAGGAACCAAAAATAGCAATGTTCGGGTAATAATCATCATAAGTTTGGGTAGGTGACATAAAGTGTTTAAAACATACAACCAAACCAATCCAAGCAAAAAGAATAAGAAAACATTTATGCACCTCAGCACCCAGGAAGAATATCTTCAATCTTAGATATTAATAGTTTCCCATTTCTGTACATGTATCCAGATTATTGACAAGTTGGACAGAAGTACATCTATTGTTACAGTAGTTTTCCATAGAACAAGAAGCATCTTATTAAATGATCCCAGTTAAATGTATATTTTATTCGATAGACCACTTCCAACAACAAAGGTATGCATATCAATGATTTCTCCGCTTAAACCATGCCAATAACTTCTAACTTTCAGTTTGCTATATCAATTATCATATGCAGCTAGTATTGTAGTAGTCAAACACTTCATGATTCAACCAGATGTAAACAAACTGCTGAGTTCAATTTCATGAACATGAGGAGCAGACATCAATGAATACCACATAATAAGAACTTGAAAAGGTTAGTGGACATACCGAGGGAGGAACTCCGTTACAATACAGAGGCGTTGTGGAGATGTAACCGCACCCATGAAGAGCAGTATGTTAGGATGTCGCAGTTTCTTCATAAGGGATACCTTCACATATGAATGATACAAGTACAATTAAGAATCCAGAATTTGAAATGGAAATCACAAAGATCTAAAGTTAACAAAAGGCTTCATTACCACTTCCAGAATCAACTCTAAAGAAAGTATATGAAGATTTGTCAGCACAACATTTTTATGTTTGTCTACATTAATATATTTGTTGACAATGGAAATAGCAGGTTTTGCAGGAACCCTGAAATAGACAAATCCAAATTGTTTTTTTTTTTACAAGTTTGTCTGAAACATCCCAAACAATGAATAAAAAGTTTTTGATCTACAGAATCCATTGACACAAACGGTTCATGGGCGAAAAGTGAGTTGTTTGGTTCCTGGAGGATTGATGGGGAGGACTGCGATAATTATGACACTAATCAGGTTCATAACTTAATAACCGCTGTATGGTTAGCTGTAGCTGGGGATGGGTATCTACCTCTTGACGAAAGGCCTGTATCACTTCTTCCGAATATTCCTGCTTCGAAAAAACTTTAACAGCAACATCCTGCCAGAAACATGCCAAATAAGATGACGAAAGTCGAAACTAAAAAATAAAAGAAATGGAGATTAGTAATTCATGCAACAGCCAGGCAACAGAACATACCGAACCATACCACAAAGCATGATATACTGTCCCACAAGAGCCTGCAAATACACCAAGTTAAAAGTACGACGATTAAAAGATATATAACACAGCAGAATGCAATAGTACACCTAAGTTTGCTTTTAGTAGGATGTCGGTCAAGTTTGCATGTAAAAGTTTATTAGTTAATATAAGAACCTTGAGTAAATACTATTCCTATAACCATAACAAAGATCACACCAAGGCTTATTTTGCAAATATAGATCCTCGTATCGAAACTTCCAAGAGCATCCATGTTGGTGATCAAAATTCTCCTGAGGTTCAGATCCTAAGAGAAAACACTTGTGCTTGAGGCAGGACAAACTTAGAAACTAGTAGCAACATAACACTTTGAAATTTCAGCCCCAGATTTCAATGCAAAGCAAGCTAAGGCTCAAGCACTGGGTATCATCATGAGCACACAGTTTACACTTCTGACAAAGTTAGAACCAAATCTCGGCCAAACAGGGGCTAAAATGGGTATACTCGCATCTCCAACTGTAGCACCTATCTAGCCCAGATACAAGTGCACCCGGGAAGGGAAATTCTAGACATCTTCACCCTTGCTTAACTTTGCAAGGAGACTGTTCTTATCCTCAGGACCTCCAGATCACAAGTGTTGAGACTAATACTGTACAAGGCCTGCCATGCCTATCTAGTCACAATAACATTTTTAACAAGGAACAGATAATACAAACAAATTTAGAGGAAAAGAAGTTACTCTGAAGTACAGGAATGCAGACGATAGAACTAATCAAATGCTGAGAAAGAGCACTATAAATTACATGAAAAAAGAATGGAACATTTTATTTGCTGCGAAAAATAAACAAGAAACCATGCATAAACACATCCATGTGATCAAGAAACCATGAGTTAAAGGAAAAGCAACTACCTTGACCTATTTGTTCTCCAATGACGAGGTCTTCCCACAGGATCTCATAATCCAGACAATCTGCTTCATGATCTACTTTGTAGAGAGCACTGCTATTAGTGCTTCCAGTGCTGCTTGCACTGCTTGTGCTGTTATTGTTGAAAGAGGACCAGGAACCCGATGCCTCATTTTTGCTAGCCTGGTTGTGTTCAGCGCCTTGGGCATCTGGAGCTGTGCTAGAATCAGAAACCTTCTGATGATTTGGGCCATTCTCTTGGTCACCATGCGTCCATGGCAATGTTAGATGATTTCTTTCATCAGGTCCCTCACTCTCCCGCCCTTTCCAAGGCCATGATATCCCTTTCTTGTTCAGCAGGGCCTCTGCCTTTGAACTCAAAATCTTGTGTAACCCTACTTTTCCCTCACCTGATTCATCACTGTTCGTGGTGGTTGATTTCCCAGGCAAGTGCTCTTCCGTAGAAAAGAAGCCATGTGGTGCATCCCCTCTTGGCGTAGTTGTTCCACTAGACGTTGGCTCTTCCTTGGCACCACGATCAGAGCACTGACTCTCACCACTGCCACCTTCCCGTTCTATGCCATTCTCATCTGCCCTGACCCGAGAACGAACTTTATTTGTGACCTTGGTAGCCTGTGTTGTGATTCTAAAAATCAAAAAGGAATATGCAAGCAACAAACAAGTATATATACTAAAAACAGATCAGATTTGATGCATACACAAGTTCCTCCACATATATCATTCTAGAAATTGCAAAACAATCAAAGCACATCTGTACATTACTGTACACCCCCATTTAAAATCCTTATTATGTTAACTATTGTTATTGAGATGGTGTGAAATCTTATTATGTCTGGTACAATACCTTTGGAGTAAAAATGGACCACTGAATGTTTTTAACAACATATTATATAAGCTAGAATGCTATGTATTTGGAACAAAGTAGTGTTATATCTACGATTATTGTTTAATAAAAAACAGAGCTTACCAAATTTGTTATCTTAGATGCTAAAGTGCTTTGCAGGGGTTGCTGAGGATCAAAAGGACTTCTGTTCAACAAATTGATTTTGCGACTGCTGTTGCTGCAATTCCCATCACAAGGTATCCTAGATTCTGGACGGGGCCTTGCAGGGGTTGGAGGCCTACAAAATATCTGCTCCAAGTGGCGGGAATCACTTGAAACGCAAATGATACCCACCAAACTCCCATCTTCATCATAGAAAGGTGTGTTGGTGGCAACAGCTGAAAACCTATCTCCTTCCTTGTTTTTAACTGGAAACTTCCCAGTCCAACTTTCGCCCGTAGAAATACGCCGGAAGATGTCATTTACCACATTGTGGTCACAGGAATCAACCAGAAGCATGAGGGCATCCTGACCAAGGGCTTCAGATGCAGAATAGCCAAACAGATTCTCCGCAGACTGATTCCTATAGCAGTAAATGATAGAATTTGGTGAAAAGGGAAGCACTAACAAGAACAAAAATGGGATTATATCAAGAGCACTTTTGCAGAATGAGCTGTGCTTTGTAGTGAAGTTAAAAAGCACACACACTTTATCAAACTAAGTTCATTGTCTGATTAAAGACAACGAAGCAGCATTTCAAATTTTACAAATGATAAATAGACTGCCATGGAGCAAACTGCATATTCTGTCAATATTTAAATAAGCAACACAACAAAAAAAAAATCAACTACCAACGAAGTGCAATTTGTGACTTAGTGCTGACACTCAAGCAACTAACAGTAACAGGATGTTTAATGAAGGGATAATGTCATAGTACTCATCACCAGAATCAGCTACAGACGAGTCTATGCATCCTATCCAGTATTCATTTACTGTGCCTTAGCACAGATGATTAGTAACCCTAATATCCTTACAGAGTTAGGGTTCTCTCCAGCAGTTTAACAGAGTGTCACCCACACAATCCCACTGGAACCACTATCCTCGAACCAAGTAACCAGTATCACATGTTGTGCTAGATAAAAATGACAAAGAGATTGCTAGCGCCCAAACACCTTTCATTTTAGTTGGGATTCGGATACACAGACACTTTTTCAATTGGTTTCAGGTGCTAGAATCAAAATATCTGACCATCATGCCCACTGGATTTCCTCAAACTTTGTCAAGCTCAGAGATTGCAGGAAAGAAAATCGAGAAACGGTGCAGAACCAGAAATCTAACCAGTATATGATCCTTCCGTCGAGGTCGAGAATGTGGACGGACTGCCCCAGCGACTGCAGCACCCTGGAGTACTGCCTCTCAGGCAGCCTAGCGCTGGTGCTGGCGTCTCCGGCGCTAGTGGCACGGCCCTCACGCTGCAGCGGTGACGAGTGCGGGAACGAAGCCGATCCCCGGGCCCACGCCCGTTGGCCGCCCTCGAACCCCCCGGACAGCCGCCTCCCCGGCAGCTTCCCCTTGGAAGGCAGCGGCCGGGGCACCGGCGCGCCGCGCTGCGGCGAGACTGATTGCGAGCGCCGCCGCTCCGCGACGCCGGGTATGAGCTTAGACATCTCCTGCTTGAGCTGCGCCTGCCCAACCTCCAGCTTCCGGATCTTCTCCAGGAGCTCCTCCCCACTGGACTCCATCCCCGCCGGCACCGTCGCCGGCGTCCTTGAAACTTCTGACGCCGACTCGTCCTCAAACCGAGCCAACTGCCGGCATCACCGCCCTCCCAAGCACGCTGCCGCCGCCTCCGCCGCCGCGTCCCCTCTGGCCTTCTCCAGACGGCCCCCAGGAGCTCGAAAGGCCGCTCCTTTCTCCGCTCCCGAGGCAGATTCGACGCCAAATGGAGCAGAAACTGCGCGCTCTCCGATTCTCCGAGATCTCCAGCAGCGATTTCCCGGACAGGAACCGGCTGAATCGAGGGGAAAATACGATCTTTTCTGGGGAGCAGTTCTTGGCCTGTGTGCTTGGAAGAGGAGGAGCAAATTGCTGCGGAATATATCTCCCTCACAAGTCACACACACGCATCCAGATGGAGATTGAATAAAATAATATCAACAATAATGGGGAGAATAAATGGTAGAGAGAGAAAATATATATAGGATATGAAGGGAAATGGTGACTTGGTGAGTTGTTCTTGAGTGTTCTCCTCCTGTGATTGGTCAGCTTGGTGATGAAAAAACTGCAGAGGCTGCTTGCTTGGCTTCCTAATGCAATTTTATGTATCTGGTCTTAGTTTTTGTTTGGCATTTTGGAGTCTTCCCAAAATACTTTCTACCCATTTTCTGTTTTCTGCAATTTGAAGTTATTTTTCTATAATTTCCTTGGGTGTTGTGTTGATCCACACAGGGCCTGTCCCTGTCCCTATCCATCTACCTTGCTGCCAGTGCCAACCTGTGTTGTCATCCTGCTGACCGAAACAATTGGCAAATGGGAAATTGGTTGGTGTACTACTACACATCACAAGGGGGCTTTGGCTATTCTCACCTGCTGGCCTGCTCAGCTGGTGTTGTGTTGCTACAATTTCGGGCTAGGGTTAGGGTTAGTGCTTGGCTTTTACAGCAACTGTCTTGGTCTGTGACTGCATGTGCTGCCAGTTTTTGTTTTGGTGCTCATTTATGTTTTTTTTTACTGTGTTGTACTGCATGTGCTGCCAGATTAGCACTCAACTGTCTGGAGCTCAGCTTCCCTGTCACAATTTCGGTCACCTTTTTTCACTTGTGTTTGTTATATTGTGGTATTCTTAATTTCTTTATTTATGTGGTGGGTATACTTTTGACCAAAGATCTTATCATGCCCATGTCTAACTCTAGTAATACCCAAGCAAGATGTACCAAGGAAAAAGCGATGTGTGAATTGTTCAACTATATCATGGGATGGGTCAAAGTTCTGATTGACTAGCTTTTTAATTCCAGATTTATAAGGCAAAGGTTATGCTATAAATTATGCGAAGTACTCCATCTTAAAAATATTATAAAAGAAATGGAAAATACTATATATAGTATTCCATCCAATTACAGGTAACTGACTTGTTAGACATTGACAAAGTTCTGATTCTATTTTATTCTCTACCATAAACTTTTAAAATCAGGATGGAGAATCACTTCTCTCTAAAATACTCTTTGGCAAGTGTTTTTGACAAGGAAATCATCTCCAGTGTTTCCTAAAATAGTTGTCCTATATTATATTAAATTTTAATTTTAGGTGCACGAATATAGTCTCAGTCCACGTTTTTCCTCACAAATGTCAACTGATCAACAAACTTCGTTTTTTCGCTGGTTTTGACACTGAGCGATATTTTAGTCTTGAAGAAAACTTCTCGCAAATCAAATGCATTTTTTAATCATTGACTTGCACCGCCAAAACAACCTGAAAGTTCGTAGATGGTCAACGTCATGAATCGCAGTGACACGAAATATATTAATGGTAAGTTTTTTGTTGACAAAATAGTGTTTACTTTGCTCTGGCTAAAATAAGTATCAGGTCCAGGTACATTGAACTGTTTCCAAATCCCCTTTCCCAATCCAGATAACCATCCAGCAGTAACAGTCAGAGCAAAAAGAACTGGCATTTATCCGAAAATAGTCAGTCTGTCGACCAATCTCTTTCAGTTGTCAAGTTTGTCTAGGTTTCCCAAAGATTGTCCTCCTCGCACAAGAGCATATTCCTTCCAAAAACATTGGATCACAAGCAATCATTAGCTTTGCATCCGTATGAAGCAAACCCTTTTCCCTGGAAGTGTTTTGCTCCCGGACGCGATTCTTGCTTGTGCAGACGTGCAGTATATCCATGAAACTTTTGCAGTTCGACTATCTGGATCCAGTGCTTCAGCTTAGTAGCATATCATGAACAGATCATCTGGAAGAAGAAAAAAAGATACTCCTATTTTCAAGTAATTTATACTGCTCGTTCACTATTTGGAACTTTATTAACATCAACTCTTAAATGTTAGTGAATATAAAGTTGAGATATTTATGTTAGACCTTCCAATAGAGGCGTTTTTTTTTTGCATGCATACATGTGAAAAGGTGACAGTGAAATTTGAATATTGAAATAAGTAATGATAATTGTTTGTAAATAGAAGTAGCTTACGTACATCAGCTTACTCGCCTAATCAAATACATACATCAGCTTTCCTTCAGAAAGATGAAGAGATCAACTTGCAGATGGGATATTTGCAGATCGCAATTGCATGCCCAACAGCCCAACCAATTGAGCACCTGGACCACATATCCTCTTCCCTTTTTCTCTGGCTTAATTGTCACACACAGCAAAATGGTTTTCAATGATTTCTCTTGACCACCCCTCGTGATTTCAATGACTGAAAAATATCCAAACCGATGAAACATAATTTCCAGAATTCTGCTTCAGTCTTGACCCATTTGCATGGCTGACAAATCTCCATGTAAAAGTACCATCTCCAGGTCCAATTATACAGGTTGAAGCATCAGGTATTGGCCACAGCTGCAAATCTGAATCAGCAGAGAACACATTGCACTGGTCTTCACCACTCTTTCCCAGCTACAGCCTTTACAACCCTTCTTCCCCAGCCAGCCACTTGGGCTGCTGCCACACAAAAGAGGAACTTGGGTACTTGGGTAGGTGCTCTATGCATCTTTAGCAAAGCTGGCATCTTTCCAAGCATCAAAGGCATCACGAGCCAAAGGGGGGAAAGCAACGGAGGTGTAGCTTTCATCAGACGAACCGAAAGAGGAACCCAGTACCTTAAGGTCACAGATAACTGCACATGAATAGCGACAAATCACCATCCTAGGAACTGTCTTTTCTTTGTCATTAAGGAAGTTGAGGCACAGGTCCGAGGTCAGGGCGGTGGAGCACCAACTGCGAAGAAGTTTGATTTTTTTACCTTGATGAAAAAGGAGTTGTAAGGCAGGCTACCAATTTTACAACATTACATACCTGGCTAACAAAAGCCTAAACCACTGGGATTTGATAGTGAGCTATTTGCCTACTTCCCTGAACCTATGATACACTACAATCTTCTGAAGGAAGGTGAAAAAAAGCTTGTGAAAGACCCAACACTAACAGGGATGATGAGATGAGATTTAGAGGGCCTATAACTGCAACGCCTGTAATCTCGGTACCAGATTGGGCAGGTTTGCATGCTGTACTCGCTCATTGCGGAGGAGAAGGATGTTAATGGTGCCAGACTCTCTCAACCAGGAAGCCACCACAGCACTGGGTGACACAAACCTTCCAATGTTGAAGCGTTCGACCTGAAACGGTGCTCCAATTGAAAGGAGCAATGCTTCAATGACACGCCGGAGAGTGCTTGAGCCAGCTATCTTGCTATGCTTTCCCCATCCTGTCAGAATGCTGTAGATACATAAAACATAGTGTTAGTTCAGGCAAAGCCAAGAGATTCAGGACCAAGTACTAGATTTGCACAAATGCATGATAAAATGAAGGTGCTATATAAGGACCAAGTACCTTAAAAATTCAGGCATAGCTCGCCCTTCAAAGACAATAGAGCGCACATTCAGGAGCCATGCATGAACCATTGCTTGAGCTGCACCGCATGACATAAGGTGCAGGTCCAGGCAGAACTCGCTCCATGTGTTCTCCCAAACACGACGGTTTACCCCTTCAAGAACAACTTGCTGAGCTCCTTGTCTCTGAAAATGGTCAGTAACACACACATGTCACTAAGATTGCTAAGCTAGATTATATATAGTGAGTTAACGTACATATATGGAAAGAGTTTACACAAGTCATGCAACGAAAAGTTAGATGGATAGTTGGGAGACAACTAACAAGTTGTCAAAAGCGAAATAAAATATATGTTTCCAGGTCAATATGGTCGAGGAACACAGTACACTACTTGTGGAAGGTTTTTGTAAGTGAGATTATGGCGCATAACAATAGCAGATTGATTGATGGCTGTAGGGTACAAGCACAAATATAGGCACAGAGGAGACATTGATTGATCGCGCGCGGGCTTGCCGGGAGCGAGGGAGCGGCGGCGGCTTGAGCGAGGAAGAGATGTGGGAGATAGTCAGAGAGAAAGGCAGGGGTGGAGTAGATAGGATGACCCGCTGACCAAGAGGTCCCACATGTCAGGCGCAAGTAGAGGCACCAGAATTGGGGCTATTGTTGGAGTTGAGTCTAAAATTGGAGCTCCAAAAAGTTGGGGGCAGCCCCTACTCAACATAATAGGGGCCCTGAATAGGGGCCATTGCTGAAGTTACTCTTAGGAAGTCTCTGTGCGGCTGTGCCTATCCTCATCTACTGGTGCGCATGGCCAAGGGCCAAGGGCCAAATGCAGCACCGGGCCTAAGGCCCAGGCATATAAGCCTGCTATGGTATATACTAACCTCTCTGGCAGTTTTCACAAGGCAGGGACAATGTTCCTGGAATAGGAATGATGATGTTTCCCAGCTTGAGGTATGCCAGCATTAGTACCGTTTCTTGTGACTATTATAAAAGTAATTCATTTTCAAAAACTAATTTAACAGTGGAGAATAATATTACCAGAAAATAGTGACCCTTAATAAACAACAAGAGTACATGAATCCAAGTATACAATAAAGAGCAAACCTACCTGGCCAAAATGCCATAGCACATCAGTAAGAGCATTGTAAAAGGCAGAAGATGTTGAAGAGTCCATGCGTCCCAACTGATTAAAGAGGGATCGCGCTTGAGACCAAACTTCTCGATGGCCCATCAGAAGTCCATACGCAACCCCATATACAAAGTTATCAAACAAGCGAAGCTGTTCCAGTAAAAGGGCAGCATCTTCAAAACTGTTACAGCGACTGCAAGAACAAGATTGGCAAACAGTTAGGAAACACACAGAACTTAGGTACACTATATAAGCATGATTTTCTAGATGAGTTTAAGCATGCTCATCTTTCATTTTTTGGGCTATTTGTTTTGAATAACAAAGATACAGTTAGCATATTCTAGCATCAAAGAAAACAACATGTTATTCAATATAGAGTAACTTTGTGTATTCATGAAATACAGGAAGACTGAAGTTTAACCAGTGTAAACATAAACCCATAATGAATTTATTTAGTTTAAACTGAAAAAAATAAAAGTTTAATTTCCAGGGTAATGCAGCACCAATTGTCGAATTTTCAACTGATACAATGCACTACGGCCAGAACAACATTAGCAATAGAAAAACTCTAATAAAATTATGAAGATGTAAAGATGTACCTGCAAGCATTCAGGATCGCAGAAAATGTTACAACATTTGGCCGTACACCCTGCTGGACCATCTTCTGAAATAATTCCAGAATGAAAAATAATTCCTGGGACCTCCTCATCCGAACATCAACAGCAGAGCGCCATCCTCTGGTTGCTGGATTAGCAGCCCTTACAATCTGGCCACCATAAACCCCAACAATTCCCATGTCGCCAATCTCAGCATCCTCCTCAGGAAAAATCTTAGACTTGCCAAATGCATCAATAATTGTGTTGTAGGTGACAACATTTGGCTTGATACCCATCTTCATCATCTCATCAAGCAAAGACAAAGCGCACTCTACCAAGCCATTCTTGGCTAATGTATCAATAAAAGAGCTGAACAGAACAACATCTGCCTTCAGGCCAGACTCCTTAAAATCCAAGTAGACATTAAATGCATCTCCATGCATTCCTGCCTTAGAATAGATATCTATCAAAGTTGAGTATGTCAGCACACTAGGAGCTACACCTTGTGCTCGCATATCTTGAACAAGCAAAGCTACCATGTCTAAGCGTCCTTGCTTTCCATATCCATTAATCAAGGAATTGTATGTAACAGTGTCCTTCTCAATACCCGAACTCTCCATCTCTTCGCACACAGTAGCAATTTCATCGTACTTCCCTGTCTTCACATATATGGCCAGCAAGGTGTTGTAGCAAACTCGGTCCAGTTGAATTCCCAAAGACTTCATCTTTCCACGCAACTTCAGTGCCTCATCATATTTCTCCAGTTTGGAGAAGCCATCCATAAGCGTACTATATGTAACAACATTTGGCTTGACGTTCTTTGCTTCCATATCCAAGACAACCTGCATAGCCAGCTCCATGTTGCCACACTTGCAAATTGCATCGACAAATGTGTTGTAAGTGTAAATGTCACGCCCACTGCCAAGATGGATCATTTCATCAAAGACTGAACGAGCATCTTCCAAATGGCCAGCCCGGCTACATGCAGCGAGAAGTGAATTAAACGTCTTGCGGTCTGGACAGAGCCCATCCTGCAGCATCTGACGGAAATACCCCAGTGTGACCCTAAGGTCGACACCCCCTTTTCCGCATGCATCAATAACTGCATTGTACGACACCGTAGTAGGCCGCAAGCCTGCACCCTTCATCGACTCGAGCACCCCCATGGCCTCCGTTGCGAGCCCACTCCTCGCATAAGCTGAGATGAGCGCAGAGTGCGCAAACACCGTGTTGCCATATCCCCCAGCAATGCCAGAATCAAAAGCCCTCCTTGCCAGGTCTGGTCGACCAATCTTGCCAAGCGCACCGATAGCTGCGGTCAGCAGTTTGCCTTTATCAACAGCACCGCCACCAACAAGAGGCAATGCAGCATAAAACACCTCGAAGGCACGGTACGCCGATTTATCCCTGTCACCGAGCTCCCGGAGGACCTGGCAGTAGTCCTCTGGAGCGACAAGCTCGCCCCGAAAGGATGAAAGAGCCTCACTGAGAGCTCGCCGGTCTTCAGGCGCCAGACGGAGCAGCTTGTTGACGCAGCGCCCCGCAGCGGCCGAGGACACACGCCAGCGGTCCTGGGCTCCCGCGCCGCCGCCACCACCACCACGGGTGCGCTTGGAGATGGTCCTGGTGGTGCGCGCGCGCCGGAACTCCGGGCCGAGCGCGGCGGCCGCCGCCGCGGCGCGCTGCGGCTGCTGCACCCACGGCGCGCCGGGGCCGACGAAGATGGGGTTGTGGGCGGGCGGGCGCGCCGCGGAGGAGGACGACGAGGCCGGGGACGCCGCCGCGAGGAGGTGCGGCGGGCACAGCGCCGCCGCCGCGGCCGACGCCGAGGCCGGCGGCGCGGACGCGTGCAGTCGCGCGGTGGCCGTGGCCGTGGCCGCCGCCGCGGACGCCGGGTGGTGGTGCGACGCCGCGTGCGCGTGCGCGGCCTGCGACGGCGTGAAGTGCGTCGCCATCCCGGCCTCCCAGCAGACCACGCAACAGCGCGAGAATCACCTCCTCTTCTCCCAGACGGCGGCGGGACTCTTCGCCTTCCTCCTCCTCCCCTCCGAAAACCGATCAAATTCCGCCCACGAAACCCCACCAAGCTCCAATCTTTCGCACGAAATCCCCCTCCAACACTCCAAAAAGGCAGGCTACGCCCGGATTCGAATCTCACCGGACCCTCGGCGCGCGGGAGGCACGGGACTAGCCAAAGCAGAGGTTCCAGAAACGCGGGGAGCTTTGATTGACGGCTAACTAAGTTTCGCTGCGGTGCAGCGGCGGGGGAGATGATGATGGGGTCATCACGGCCGTGGGGCGATCGATTTGGCGATAAGATGAGGGGATTTGGCGCCGGATTTCGCGAGGCGGGGATTGGGTGGTTGGGAGGGACGAACACACGCGTGGCGTGGGTGGGGAAGGAAGCGAGGAGGGATGATGGAAGGAAGGAAAGAGATAAGACGCCAAAAAAAAAAGCGAGCAGATTTTTGGACTGTTGCGTGGGCCCCACACACACCACCTCGGAAGATTTCCTCCGCAAGCTACCGGTATTTCCTACGGATTGTTTAGCGGGCTGTGTTACTGACGTGCGGGACCCACGGTCTTGCGTGGCCCACCTGCAGTGGGATGTGGAGGGGGTGTCGGCGTGTCCTGTGGGTTGAGGCGGCTACCGCGGCGGCTTCGGGGGACGCCGGGGTGGGAGGCGAGGTGGTGTGGGAGGATGACATGTGGGACCGGAGGGCGGAGCGGCTGACCTGGCGCGTGATTGGTTGGCCCGGGCGGCTGCTGAGCTGGCGAAGTGCTACGGCCACTCGTCGAGCGCCTGTGCTTTTCTCCTGCGCTCGGAGCTGTTGGGATTTTGTTTTGGTCAAATTCTGTGAAAGAGTGTATGAACTCCATTTGGATTCTTTTGGATTTCATAATAGTCCTAGGCAGAGTTAATGCGAATGGTGTGTTGTTTGGATACTTACATCTCCAGAGAGGTTGACATCAGATTAATTGCTCCAAGGAGAGGAACGGAGAATTAGCATAAGAACGTGAAGAATGTGAATTGTTAGGTGTAATTTTCAACTGTGTGCGCTTCTTTGGTATATTGGGAAGAACGAGAATATATGGAGAAAACGAACGTAGAATTCCAAGATATAGGACAACTGTTTGTGTGTGGTCCTGGGTCTTCTTGTGAGAAGCCTTTCAAATCAAGGCGGATGGAGCGCATAATTTGTGTCATGGACTTTTGATAACTAAGGTTGTGTTTAAGGGCTTGTTTAGATGGGTGGGGTGAATATTGGAAAATTAGATTTTGGGTGTTTAGTTTGAAAAAAGTTGTGGAGATATGATGAGAAAATAGTGCATTGGTAGCTATTTTTTACAAGTTTACAAGGTGCGTCTCCAAATTAAAGTCCCAACTACCTGGTATAGATGGCCATATGGCCCGTGGGCCGGCCCACGGCACGATATTTTGGCCCGGTCCAGGCATGGCCCGGCACGACTTAAATGGGCCCGAGCCGGCCCGGGCCGGCCCTTAGGCCATGCCTGGGCTGCTGCTCTAGCCCGTGGGCCGGCATGGGCACGACACGATTAGCAGTCGGCCCGTCGGGGCACGATAGAGGCATGATTAAGCACGTTTAATTGCACTTTGCATATATGTTTTTATGTTCAATAGCTCTTAATATATATGTTTATATGTATGTGTGTGCCATACTTATAAATTCTTGCCTTAAAAATTTTAGTTTGATGAATAAATCCTTTTTTATTGTGTTGGGCTAGAATAGGCACGATGGGCCTCTACAAGCCCGACGGGCCACTGGGCCGGCCCGGCTAAATGCCCTTTAGGCCGGGCCTGGGCCGCTGTGTTGGCACGTGGGCCGACCCTGCCCGGCACGATTAGTACCCGAGCCTAAACAGGTCGAGCCTAAACAGGCCGGGCCAAACCGGGCCCGGGCCAGGTCGGGCTGGGCCGCCCGTTTGGCCATCTATACTACCTGGTAGCTAATTTTCATCGACATCAGCTAGAGGTAGCACAAAAATACGCCCCTCATCCAACTATTACTTCCAAATTATAACCGCCGCCTATAAAAGGCCCTACGCTCAATCCTGATTAGAGTCCATTTGGCTTTGGCACATCTTCTGCTGATTTGTAAGACATATTTGTTCCGAGGAAAAAATATTACGTGTTGATTTGGTCAGCTAATTTGTTTTAAGAGAAAAATATTGTGTAAGAAGCAGAAAGAAGAGAAACCAAACACCGTGGGAATTTCCATTGGGAGATTTCGAGCGATCGGACGAAACTTTAGAATCTTTCGATCGAAACATTCATCGATTTGTTACTAGAGGTAACAAAATCAAGGAGGTGTTTGGTGCTTGGCGGGTGCAAAGCACCTAACTAGGGCCTAATCCTATATATTTTGACTTTTTCGTCCTTAGTGTGAGGGGTTCCTTTCTTTTTTATTATATTTTAATGAAATAGAGCGAACTTAGATCATTCTCGGTGAAAGTTTCATAGACATTAAATAGACTACCCTGTCAACATTTTTTATGATGTGGTGGGGTATTAACTTGTGTACACAACTACCTGGACAACTTGTGTATTACATGTACATAATAGAAACACAAAAATAGGTGAAACTATACCTTAAGAGGAAAGTTTTCATCCTAGTTTCAAATATTTTTAAATGACATGCCACTTTAGGTAATCGTGTCCCTAAAACTTCCACTAAGAATGACAACAGAGTTACCTATAAATTGGAGTCTTATATAATGAACTCCTCACAAAAGGAATGCGAACACTAGTAGGGTGACAGGTTTTAATCCCGGTTGGTAGGTCTCTCCAGTCCAACCAGAACTAATGATGAGAGATAAAAGAAGCCTTTTTTAGTACCGGGTGAACGAATTTGGACTAAAGGGGAGCCTTTAGTCCCGGTTGGTAATACCAACCAGGACTAAAGGATTTTCCAGAAAAAAAATCACGCTAGCTGCCTGCGCTGGCAGCCACACCCATGCGCCAGTGAGCCTGCTCCAAGCTTTGCCGCTGCCATGCCAATAACAATTGCAGCAAGAACACGAACAAGAAGTTCGATTCGATCTCAATTCCATCTCACAGTTCATCACACAATAAACATCACAACAATAATCATCACAACATTAAGTCATTCAATTTCACCACTAGCATAAACATCACAAGTTGAATCGATTCACAACCCATCCACTAGCAAAAATACACAAGTTTCGTCCGGTTTCGATTCACAGATAAAAATCAAAATAATTCACAAACTCACGAAAATAATCCACAAGCACCGTGGCCGCCGCCGGGGCCTGGCCGCACCCGTCGCTGGGGCCGTGCCGGCCTAGGGGCCTGGCCGCGCCCGCTAGCCACCGGGACCTGGTCGTGCACGCCGCTGGAGTCCCTGTAAATGCAATCAAGCCCTAAGTGGGTTTTTGTGAGTTGAGCGACAACTTGATTAAAGAGCTAACATTCTTGTGAAGCATATGAGTAGGTTGTTGAAGTATTGATAAATGATATTTATAATGAAGATCATATATATGGCTCGTAATGCAAAGGAAAGCAAGTATGGATCATGACATTATACATGGAAAATATGCAAGCATATTAAAGATGAATGTCATGATGTGGTTAATGTGTTCCTCCCATTAGAGTTTACATGAAACAAACAACAAGTGATCCAAAGCAAAAGAAAAATGAAGATATTACTTGGTTGGCTTCTATTTGAAGAGCATGTTGTAAAGAAAGGAGAAGCTTGTGATATAAAATTGGGAGAACTAAGTCAAAGATGAGTATAGCATCAAGGGGATTTCATTATTGATACAAGATGGAACTTGATGAACTATACAATGAGTTTTTCGAGTATGATATCAAGTGGATTTCACTCTTATGTCAAAAGAAAGATATTGACTCATACACGTACGCTATTTGCAAGACTTCAAGTCGAGCTTTGGGAAAGGTCATGTGGTTACCTCGAAGTGATGGACCTACAAATGGAAGTTTGCAAAGTAAGGATATCTCTTATCAATCAAAGGACAATTATTTGAGTGGCATCTCAAATGGAACTCTCTATATGATGCAAAGCTTGATTCAATTATGGCAAGGATAAGTAATGAAGAAATCAAGATGGCTAAAACGAGAAACCAAGCAAAAGCTATGGATAGCGACCATGAGCAAGTTGCTAAAGTGAAGTTGATAGCGTCAAGGGATTTCGAAGTATCATATCCAAGACTACCGAGGGAAGCAATGAATTACATGTAATGTCACGATTGATAAATTGGAATTGATAATTTGGAATGGCTTTAGGATTCAAGTGGATGATGCTCTACTCTATGGAAGAATTCTAAGTCATTAGCTCAAGGTGGATATGCTCAAGCACATGCTTGTATTTACTCATCCATTGCATGTGCTCAGTTGATATACAATATTGGGAGCCCTCAAATTGTTGAAGATCAAATACCGGCATGCCTTTGGTTGATTCAAGCTCAAGTGGTTGAATTAGTATTTATCTTTTATCTTGAGTATAGGTAAGTCATACTATTAAGACGGATGCATTATTAGTTGGACAACAAATATCAAAAAGTGCTCAAGTGAACCTATGAGAGTCTAACCCGTGAGATCTAAACCTTGGTGGGGTTCCCTGGCTCAAACCGGTCTGACCGGTTTTGGCACTGACACAGTCCAACGACTAGTTGGTTTGAAAACCGGTCTGACCGGTTTGGCAAACCGGTTTGACCGGTTTTGTCTGACAGACTAACTGCTAGTTTTGTGAGAGTTGGGTATTTATACCCATGAGCTCCTCTTTGAGGGGCTGCTGGTTCTCCACGCATCTAACACCTTCCAGAACTCCAGCTGAGCTCTCCCCAACCTCTCTAAGTGAGATTCAAGCCTTTAGTGCCCTATCTTTGAGTTGGGTTGAGAGAATGACTTGTGTGAGAGCTTAGAGAAGCCTAGTGAGCATTCCCACACTTGAACACCTGCTGATCTTGTTGAACATCTCGTGAAGCATTTGTTACTCTTGGGGCCCTTGGCTCCTAGACGGCTAGAAGTCGCTCGGAAGCTCCCGATCGTTGTGTGGCAGCTCCAAGAAGTTTGTAATTGCAAAATCAAGATAGTGGAACACTCCATCGTCTATTGGCTTGGCGATAGGTGTGAGAGATGAGCGGATTGAAAGAGATCCCAAAGCCCTTGTGGCTTACCTCAACAACATGGACGTAGGCCAGCCTTAGTGGCGAGCTGAACCACGGGATAAATCCGGTGTCTTTGTGCCTTTACTTCTATTTATCTTGCTTGCTTTACCTTGAGTTGTTTTTAGCATAATCTTTGTGCTTCCGCTTCGATCTATTTTGGTGTGCTTGTGCTGTGCGCAGGGACTTCATTGGCACACTTGGAAACACCTGTGGAAGTCCTGCACCAAGTTTGGTTTGTGCTAGAACTCTTAGAGGGCATTTCATATATTGTTGGTTTTCTTTGTGGTAAAACCGGTCTGACCGGTTTTGCTGGTTTCAGTACTGACAGTGGGTTGAAGTTTTTTATAAAGTGCAGATTCGTCTATTCACCCCTCTCTAGACGACATCAAGATCCTTTCAGTCCCGCACCACGCCGGCTGCCGCGCCAAGCTCCCGCGCCGTTGGCGCCCGCAGCTCGCCGCTCCCCCTGCGAATCGAGAAGAAAACGGAAGGTGAGAGAAGAGATAGAAAGGATAAGAAAGAAGAGAGTGGAGAGGAGAAACTTGTGGCTGCGAGAGAAAGATAAGGGAGAGAGAGAGGGAGGCTGTCGGCGGTAGGATTTGCTTTAGTCCCGGGTGGTGTTTCCACCCGAGACTAAAGGATGGTGTCATTCATTGCCAGTTTGGTGCCCCACCAACCGAGAATAAGGGGGGCGGCTCCCACAGCCATTTCGAGCCACGTCGATGAAACCCCTTTAGTCTCAGCTCCAAAGTTGAAATAGGACTAAAGGGGTGTATCAGAGGCTCCGACTCTACGAGTGGAATGACTTCATACGTACTAGAATAATTTCATTGTCACGGCCAATTTATAATTTGACAATAATAGTGAAATTATTCTACATACGTACTAGAATAATTTCACTGTCATTGCCAATTCATAAGTAATTTTAATTGTCCCCACGTCCACGAAAAGACAACAAGATATTCTAGTACGTTTTAGAGAAATAAATTTTATCTAGAGCATTGCATCATCAGGTACGCTCGATTCTTCAAGAGCTTCGTAGCAGAGCAGGGTGAACCGGTGGCAATGGATCTAGATGACATCGAGACCGTGTGTTTGAACTCGGAAAGCGATCGACTCCACACACACGGCATCAAACAGACAAAAGAGTCACGAACCAATGCAAGTGGCCTCTTGCCCTCTCCATGCATTTTTTACAGGTTCAGAAAGGCACACGTTTGAGGTGCATGGACCTGAGAAAACTCTAGTTGGTCACATCGTCCATGCACGGATGCATCCCACAAAAAACTTCATGAGAGTTTCGCAACGCTGGAGGAGGAGAAAATTAAAATTGGTGGCGCGGCGACTGGTTTTCCTCGGACGGCTGGCGTTGCAACCAAAGGCCGTGAGCAGAAAATGGAGAGGGAACAAAGCCCTAATCGATGCTTGGTTTATGCCGCCCATTGATGCATCTTTGTTGATGGAGCACAGTCTGTTTTTTTTTTACCTCATAAGAAGTATTTCCTTTTTAAAGAAATACATTTTATATAGAGCACGTGATGATATACTCACAGTAGTAGGTACCACATTGTTTAGTCAAATAATTGTTGAAAATATTTTAGTGACTCTTGTGAGTATATCACGTGCTCTATACAAGTCATGCAGAATTTTTTTTTCGAATGTATAGAGTGTAAAGGATAAATGTACATACGTATACCTTGGTCTGCTAAAATAAAGGAAAAACAAGTGGTTTTTGACCGGAAGAGACCCCATGGACGTCTACATCTATGTCCGTTTTTATGGTGAGAAAAACAATATGCGAATACAAATGTGATCATTGAGAGGTGCAATATGCAAGTCTGACGTGGAAAACGGTTACACGACAAACAAAGCAGCTTCACTAGTCCTATACACAAAATGCCAAAAGTATCATGAGGAGTAACATCGCTAGCAAGAGCTGAAGAGCATAAAGCTTCTTCGAATCTTTGCGGTGCTGGATGAGCGAAAGCGTGTTACTTGAAGCACCACTAAAATTGACATATCATAGTTAAAAAATTTAAGCTTTTTTCACGTTGAAAAATACGTGGAAAGGATTACGTGTTCACCCTCCTATAAATTCCCCCGGAGATTCCCGTGCGCTTCAGACGGAACACAGTGGAGTATAGTAGCTGCTGCATTCCTGCTCCAATTTTTTTGAGTTTCCCTTTCAGTCCATCGCAAAAGCACTGGAAAAAACGTCATCCATCTGATCTCCATCGGGCGGCTGGCAGGGCGCCTCCTATCTCCCCTCCATCTTCCCCGAGCTCTCCTCTCCACTCCCTCGCTTGGGAAGTTTGGCAACTTGGCGCCCCCGCCTCTCGCCCCGCTCCTGCGCCTCCGCCAAGGCTGCGGGCTTATGCTTCCAGAAGCTTCGGGAACCTCGCGGTGAGCCCGACCCCGTCGCCGGAGTCCGGTACTGAAGAGGCTGCATGAGTAGTCGTCGCGCCGCCGTCGCAGCAGCAGAGGAGCCATGGGGATGCTCGCCGCCGCCGCAGCCTCCGCTCTCCTCGCCTCGCCACAGGCGCCCGCCGTCCGACGGCGCCTCTCCGGCGCGTGGACGCTGCGCCTGAGGCCCGCCGCCGCCCCCGGCGCCGCCGCGCTCAGGTGAATGTCTGTCTGCCTACTCGCCGCCGGTTCGCGCGAAACGCGGCAGCTCGTGCTCTGGCGCGCGAGGAATCGATAAAGGTTCATTCTTTGGAATGTTGGAGTTCGGAGACTAGTTTAGCTGGGGATGGTAATTTCATATGCAAGATTGGTGGTTGGGATTAGTGTTCAGGACAGGTTGTTCAACTTTGGTAGTCTAGGCTCTTCCCATTTGGATGCTTAGTGTGGGAATTTGGAGGTGGGCAGATGACGGTTACACTGAGACATAGGCTAATGTTGAGGTAGTGATCATCTTAGCATGTTCCTAATGGTCAAAGTTTTTGTTGTGGGTGCTGCGCTACTGGCTCCTTTGTAGGTTGTGCTGCATTTGCCTTTGCATCACCCGAGTATTCAGTGGCTATGCAAAGGAAAGCTGAATTTAGTTGTCTTATGTATGTTTGTATGTTTTCCTGTTGGCGTAAATGTGTCGAACAGATTGAGTCACAAGAAAGGTTTTGAATTAAAAGCACCGAATAGCATTTTGTGTCCAGCTGAGCTGATTGAACACACTAGGTTGTTTATTTTCTTGCATTAAAGTTTTCTCTGGAAATTTCTCTTGATTTAAGATTCTGTAAATCATTAACATGTTACATTATTTTTTACCAGGCTACACAATTCTGGTGCAAAGTGTTACATTGCAAATGTTGAGGTCGATGTCAGTACTCTCAGTAAAGAAGAGGCTTTCGAGGATCACGCACCATTGCCATCGGTATGCCCCATTCCGGTTCTTAATCTTCGAGGAGATGCTCTAGATTCGAGCCCTTTTCCACTGCATGACAGGGCCTCCTGTCCTAGTTTTGAGGAGTTGCCGGTACGAATCTTCTTCCTTTTCCCATGTTCTTTGTCGAATGCCATCTTTTTGTCCTCTTGTGATCATCTGTTTTTTTTTTGATGAAATTATGATCATCTGTTCATAATGCAGGTCTTGTCTGAAGGAGAGCAACATACTTTGGCCTCCACTCCTGCTCATCCTGCTGGACTACATGGTTAGGGAGTTTTTTTCTGGATCATCTCATTGCAGCATATGCATCACTGTTTAGTGTTTACCCTGTATAAGTTTTGCAACTTTGCGGCAAATATTTTTGGAACGAAGAAGATCCATCTTATGGGTAGTTGTTTCTCGAATAGTTAAGCTGTACCATACCCTAAGTTTTTTTTTTTTTGAAAAAAACAAGATGTTTCTATCATGGAACTTAAATACCTTTTAACATTATACAACATCGATGCAGCTCTATACGCTAGTTACTTATTTGGTAACTTGGTGGAACAACTGTGGAATTTCGCTTGGCCTGCTGCGCTGGCAATTCTTCATCGAAGCCTTTTGCCTGTTGCTATTGTTGGTTTCTTCACAAAGGTACTTGCCATTGTACTTAATTTAAGAGAAACCTTCCATATCTATACTCAATAGTCTAATTAATTTTATTGTATCCAGCTTTCAGTGTTTATTGGGGCACCAATAGTTGGCAAGCTTATGGATCATTTCCCTCGAATACCCATGTACATGGCATTGAATGCTGTGCAGGTGCTTGTCCTTTATGTTCTCTAGTTTCTTATGTTTTGGGCAAAGAATAGACAAGTTGTCATGTACTACATAAGCGACATGAGAAAACATATTTTAATTGATGCCAGTTCTTTGGGCAACCCGGTCTTGCAGGTAGCCACTCAGTTGATATCAGCTGCAACAGTCATCTATGCTCTAAAAAATCTGAGCCATGCTTCTGCGAAAGCTGTGGTTTTGAGACCTTGGTTCATTGCTCTAGTGGCAGCTGGAGCTATTGAAAGACTTGCAGGATTGGCACTAGGAGTTTCCATGGAGCGGGATTGGGTTGTGTTGGTAGGGTTGCTGATTCCAGTACCACTTTTGTAGAGTTCTGCTTTGTTTGACTGAAATATTTGATATTCCCTTCTTACAATATGGATATTGTGAGATGGCACTAAGAAATCTACAACGGTTTAAATGGAAAAGTTTGTTATCTTAAATAACTTTGAGATTTCAGATAACTTGCGTCTTGTTTTCATCAACTTCTTCCCTTACAGTTCTTTTCTCTGTGAAGTTAGCAGGAACAAACAGGCCCGTGGCATTAGCCCAAGCAAATGCTGTGCTTAATCGACTTGATCTAATTTGTGAGGTGTGATTTCTAACTCTTAGACTTGCATATCACCATCTTTGATTGATTGAGACTTCAGCACACAACAAGGCTGATCACTGATCATTATCTGTTTTTATTTATCGGTTGCAAATAGCTGAACATAACATCCTATTTTGAGTGGGCAAATTATATCTAATAACCTTTTATGGGGATGATTGCAGACAGTTGGTGCTTCGGTTTTTGGGCTACTGCTGTCAAAATACCATCCTGTGACCTGTTTGAAGATTGCTTGTGGTCTAATGATATGCAGTTTCCCTGTTCTGGTAAACCACATTTATCTTTGCTCCTTAACTTTAATAGCCAAGTGTAGTGTGCTCACATGTTGCTATTTTAACTTTCCAATTTCAGGTTATGTTGGGTCAACTAATTAACAAAGTCTCGTGCCATGCACTTGATTCATCTAGGACCTCCACTGATGAATCTATTTGTATTGATCTATTAGATTTACGCAAGATTGGTGAGGAACTTTGACATGGTTAGATATTTAATTTTACTTCGGTAGATGGTCTAACAGTCTCTTTAATCTGAAGTTCAAAATAGCTTGAGCACTATCAAACATGGGTGGAATGAGTATAAGCAGCAAACGGTTCTACCTGCAAGTGCAGCTACCGTGTTCCTAAATTTCAATGTTGCACTTGCCCCGGGTGCCATAATGACTGCATTTTTGATGCATCGTGGTAGGTTTCACTTCCCCAGTTCAAATCTATGACTCCCTTGGAAAGCACATTTGTAAAAGACTATCTATCTATCAATTTTGAACAGGTATTAGTCCATCCATTGTTGGTGCTTTCAGTGGATTGTGTTCTATCATGGGCCTTGTTGCAACATTCATCTCCTCAGGCCTGGTTAAAAGAGTTGGAATTCTAAAGGTTTGACCTCAACCTTGTTGGTTTTGTTCCCATAGTTTCTTTCGCAGTTGATTCAAATGGCTGTGTTATAACAGGCGGGAGCTGCTGGATTGATTTTTCAAGCTTCACTTCTTTCAGTTGCACTCACAGTGTATTGGGGTTGTTCAGTTTCGCAAAGGACACCTCTACTTATATTCCTAGCATCCATTGTAAGACTGAAATCTTAACTTCATATCCCCCTTGCAGTGGAATTTAGTTGAATACTGTAGAGTGATCCCTGTATCTATTATGTGTTAATCTGCAGGCATTGTCGCGATTGGGGCACATGTCTTATGATGCTGTCGGGACTCAGATCGTCCAAACAGGTGTTCCTGCTTCAAAAGCAAATCTAATAGGAGGAATGGAGGTTTCAATTGCAAGCCTAGCAGAGTTAGTCATGCTTGCTATGGCTATTATTGCGAATGATGTCTCCCATTTCGGCTTCTTGGCAATCCTGTCTGTATCATCAGTTGCCGGGGCAGCCTGGATGTTCTGTCGGTGGTTAACAAATCCAACAGATGAGCAGAGGGAACTCTTCATGTTTGATCCTCTTTACCAAGTTCAAGCAATGTAAGTATTGGTTGTGCTATCTTTGCCTTTACTTTATTAAGATACCCGGGCTTGCAAGTATTTGGACTTTGTGCTAGAGTTATTGACAAGTGATAAATGTATGTCTTCAAATCTCATTTTCCAGCAAGATATTTGCATAACTGTTTTTCCACGTCGCTATTATCTAAAACTGAAACTACTGATAGTGATATCATGTTCCAAACTATGCATACTAATCAGTCCTTACATCATCACTGTGCAAGCAATTATGCATGATTCAACCTTCAGACCTCGTATGATTTAAAACCAACTCATAACACTCATTTTATCTTCCAGATAGTAGATGACACATGATACTCCCAACACATCCACGGAAACTGCAGGCGCCTACTTGGCTGATGGTGCTTGTTGGATGTACGATGATCTGAAGATTAAAAAAAAAAAAACTCGACCTGCGAGGGGCAAGCCGCCCCCGGGCATTCTGATAAGGAGAAGACCTTCTCATGCGGGCTGTGAAAACCCCCGAACCTCTACCCCACCCTTACACGGAGGCACCGTAACCCTGTGAGCACGGACCGGGACATACTACGTGCTTTGGGAATTGGTGGCAGGCGAGGGGAATTATCTGAAGATATCCTGTGACATTTAGGCGAAACAGCATACACTTAGGACAACCATTTTCTCCTCTTACTCAGTCATGCGCAGAATTCAATTTGTATACTTATTCATTTCCCCACCCACCTGTACAGTACATATACAATCTGTTTAATCGTTGCTTGTTATAGCTGATGTAGGAGAACATTAACAGTCAACTGTACTACTGGAGTACTGAATAAATAACATTTAACCCCCCTCTTCTTTCCCCTCTCTGATGCCACAAGTTGTAACCGGATGCTATTACTTCTTGCCTCTCTCTGATGCCAGATGACACAAATGTGTAGTGAATCTACTGGCTTCTGTCCATCCTGGTTCCTTCTGTACTGATGGAGTGGTTATGTAAACAGTGTCTGATGGTTTCTCTAACTAACTGAGTTAATTGCTGTCAGAACGGTGCTGTGGTGTAGTCGGTCATCACGTTAGTCTTACACACTAAAGGTCCCCAGTTCGAGCCTGGGCAGCACCAATTGAATCTGATTTTTTTTTTTGGCACCTCATCTGCCAACACTTGCAACGCATGGTAACTGTATTTTTTTTCGTTTCTGATGATTTGTGAAGTGTGAACCTATTAATCTACAATTTGGACTTTTGTTCGTGAAATACTGGAGATTGTAATTGATGACAACTGTACACGTGTAGGCAGGTGGCCACACGTATACGGATTGTATACTGGCTCTCTCAACTCACGTGCCTATACAGATGTAGTAAAAGGCCAGTCGTATCAGCTAACAGCTACGGTAGGTAGACTGAAACCTGCTTCGTGATCAAAGTCTAGAAGATGTATGTATCTATCTATCTTCTATTATAAAGCAGGAACTGTTTCTGCACAAAATTTTCCGCCTCGGTAAAAAAACTCCCGAGAAAACTAAACTGCCGTAAAAACGACCCTCGTCCCTACCGTTCCGAGAGAAAACAAGAGAAAACCAGACTCCCGCCCGCCGCTTCCCTGCCGTTTCGAGAGAAAAAAACCAGACTCCCGTTCCCTTTCCCTATTGGTTCCTGTGAAGTCTCAGTTTAAAAACCGGACTCCCATTTCCTGCTGTTCCGAGAGAAAAAAAACATCTCTAATGAGATTCTAGGATTGCAATGTAGTCTAATGATAATAGTTAAATTTCTGCTATTGTTAAACATTCGAATTGATGGGTCAAGCAATCCCTCACCATCAAACTAAGAGTCTCGTGGCTCTAATAATCATATAGATTTATTTCCATTCAATCAACTGATTTCTTGCTTATCTATCAATCATCCAAAAGTGTGGAGCTTAGAAGGAGCTTAGGGGTGGCTCGCCGACCGACGGTGGAGGTGGAAGAGACAACAACAGAGCAGAGGCAGCGAGGACACCTCCAGAGCCAAGTGGTGGGAGATCCCTACTGGGCACTCGAGGCAGTGGGTGTGACCAATTAGCGGCGGTAATGGTCGAGGGCAGCGACCGAGGCGGAGGTCGTGGTGGAAAGAGCAGAGACGGTGGTGACGGCTCACTTTCTTTGTCGAGCTAGAGAACGGGGAAGAAGATAAACAAGAGAGAGAATATGAAGAACATGCATCTGGATTGTTGAACATGATCCAATGGATGAAAACAATAGAAAAAACAAATTTACAATCATGATGAGGAGATAATAGTTATATTCTCTTTATGATCTTGTTGTTTGGAAAATTTTAACTCCTGTAGCAACACACGAGCATATTGCTACATCCGAGATCATTTCCTTTGGTAAAAATATGATTGCTATTATTTTTTCCATCCAAATCTCTCGCTAAAATAAAAATAATTAGAGGTGTAACAGTATTATTTTTATTTGATTAGGAATTGCATAAGTCCAAGTTAAAAATGATAAAATTTTTAAAAGAAATGTAAAGTTCATTCAGGTACAATGAAAAATTCTTTTGTAAAAAAACTCTAAAAGTTATGAAATCTAGCGCATGGTATATGGAGGCTAAAGTCATTGATACGCACAACTAATGGTAGTTACCCAAATTGTGCAATTATCATACGGAGTATGTTTGAAAGTGGTGATGTGGCATGTGTATCTTTCTTTATATGGAAACTACATGGGATGCTCCTCTATAGTAAAATAAATATTTCTAACCCTCCTTTACCCGTAGCAACGCACGGACAATTTTGCTAGTGTTATCAAAATATCAATGCATCCTACTTCAACTTCTTTTCACTTTGTTGTACTACAAAATAACTACCTTTTTCTAGTGTCCTATAAAGTTTGCATTCAAATTCTTCAAAGCTTGTTGAGCTCCCATGTGCAAAAACTTTTCCCTATTTTTCTTCTAGCCATCATAAAAGAACTCCAAACCACTAACCGTAGACAAAACTCAGTTTAATTTCATCAGTTCATCTCCTCTCTCCTTTGTAGTCCTCTCATTGTTTCAACGAATTTCAAACTAAAAAAAGGTTAAATTTTAGTAGCTCCTCATCTGTTCATCACCATCCACATCATTTGCTATTTTCTACCCTGCCTATTTTTCACCAGTGGCCAGCATTGCCCCCAATTTTCCCGGAAAAACGCAGCCAGTCAATCCCCTCCTTTCCCTCACCTTCAAATAAAATAAAGAGGTAATTTTGAAATTAAAAAAAAACAATTACCATTAATTGACCACGTCTCCTTCTATTTACTCTGACCCCAATCAACTGTAACCTCCATTTCTCCCCCATCTCGCCATGCACGCCATGACGCCGCCGCCGCCTCAGCTCCTCCTGGCCTGCCTCCTCACCCTTCTCCTCGCCGCCGCGGTGGCGCCGCCCGCCGGCGCGTACTGCGTTTCGAAGAAGTCCGGGGCGCACACCAAGCCGGGGGCGCCGGGCAAGCCGGCGCCGGCGACGCCCAAGCCGAAGCCCGCGCCGGCACCGCCGAAGCCGATCCCGCTCGCCCCCGGCGCCGACATCGTCCGGAGCCTGTGCCTGAAGACGGACTACCCGGACCTGTGCACGTCGTCGATCTCGAAGCAGCCGCAGCCGCAGCTCCCGCCGGGGAAGCGGCTGGAGGCCCCCGGCGTGCTGCGGATGGCGATGGCCGCCGTGCGTGCCAAGGCCGGCGAGGCCAAGGCGGCGGCCGCGGCGCTCGCCAACGACCCCAAGACGCAGCCCCTGGCGCGTGGCCCCCTGCACGACTGCGTCGAGTCGTTCGACGACATCGCCTACAGCCTGGACCAGGCCGAGAAGTCCCTCGCCGCCGGCGACCGGGACACCACGGGGACCATGCTCGACACCGTGCGCACCGACGTGGACACATGCGACCAGGGGTTCCAGGAGCGCGAGGAGCTCACGCCGGTCATGGCCAAGCAGGACGCCGAGCTCGCCAAGCTCGCCAGCAACTGCCTCGCCATCGCCACCGCCGCCGGCCTGCGCTAGACACCGGCGGTGCTAGTGCTCATCATATAGACAACTACAGCACCACCACCGCGTTATAATTAATTAACCCCCTCAACTCATGCAAGAAGCTTGTGTATCATCCATGGATCCGGGAAGAACATGTAGTTAGTGGAAGCATTTTCAATTCGTGTCATGTTGTAATGTTGCAGCCTTCATTGTTGTTGATTTCCATTTTCCTCTTCATCTCTTTTACCTTCGCGAAGAACTGATTGTTTATTGATTGATGATGGCAATGTGGATGGAAAAAATGTGATAATGTGTACTGGATTTCCCCTAGTTCAAAATACATATTATTAGGAAACCAACAAAGCCTATAAAATGAAAGTTAGTGAACAATTTATATAAAAAATATGATATTTCAAATGAAGGTAATAAGATTTAAAAATATTTCTCATAGTAAATCCAGTACGAAGTACCCTACATTGACAACACGATTCCCATTATACATTGACGGTCAAAATTTCAAAAGTTTGAGCAGAGGAAATTTTACTAAAAGTACATGTAATTTTTAATAAGGATGAATTAGAGCCTTTACATTTTTAGTTATGCAAAAAAATATTTTATATAAAGAAAGTATACATTCCAAAAAATCAAGAAAGTATAACATTTGTGTTTCTGTGATTCTGAAAGTACAGGTACTAAACTGAAAATGCACCGAAAAAATACACGCGTCGTGGTCCTCGCGGCCTCGCCGAACAACTCCGAACAAATCCTTTGCTCGGACCTCCACCTCCTCTCCAGCGGCGGCCGGCGGCAGAGGTCGCGCAGCCCTCGTCCATGCCCATGCGTCTCAGATCCCTTCTGCGAGCCGACTCGTTTAGGGTTCGTCTTCCTCCAATTCCGGATTCCCGATCCACGCTCTGTGATACTTGCTGTCCACGAATTTGGGCGAAAAGCTAACGGTTTCTCCCACATTGTCCTCGCCTTCGCGCCTCAGATTCCGGTCGGATGGAAGGCGGCGAGGGCACCGGGTTCGACGGCGCGCACATGAAGAGGCGGCGGAGCAGCGCGGTGAGGAGGCCGAGGCCGGAGGTGGACAACGCCCCGTCCCCTCCGTCGCCGTCGGCGTCGTCAAGGACCGGGCCCAGGAGGCTGCTGTTGACTTCGGACGAGAACGCCGCCGGCCCCGACGGGGGCAACCGGAGGCGGGAGTTCCTCCTGAACGCTCCGTCGCCGGAGCGCGCCACCAAGGGGAGCATCCGGCTGCGTTCCGACGCCGCGGGCGGTGGCGCCAGGAAGGCCGAGGGTGCCGGCCATGGTGCTCAGCCTGAGGGGACACGCGGTTCGGCGCCGGCCGGTGGCAAGCCGGGGAAGGTGAAGCTGAAGATTCGGAACGTGTTGCTGAAACCGAACCCTGAAGCGGCGGATTCCAAGTCTTTGCAGGCGAAGCCTCCGCGTCCGGTAGATTCAAGGCAGCAGCAAAAGGTTGGTAATCTGATGTGCGCCTTGAAGCATGTTTTTGTTTTGTAGTGTGCTTGCATTTGCACCAAATCGCCATGAAATTTTATATGAGAAAATAATAGCGGCCTTGCGAAATCAAATGGAAACTATCTGTGTTTTACTAAGACAAACAGACTTGCAGAGACTTGTGCAAATGCAGTTTCAAGTGGGAATATTGGTTTTATCTCAATGTTCTAGGCTTAGGGTGTATTTGCGTTCTTTGCAAATGTCTTATTTTATTTAAAGATACCACACACAATTGGCAACTGATTCAAAAGGATGATCTGCTTGCAGACCGAAAGCGCAAAAGATTCCGACAGGTCGACCTCTTCAAGAGACAAGAAAACCAGAAAGGAGAGGTCAATTGATGAAGCAATGGTTCAGGAACAATCAGCCAAAATTCAGAGAGAACCATCTTCAGATCCCGTCCGGAAGAGTAGGAGGTTGGCTAAGAAATCTGTGTTGGACAATGAAATAGATGAGGACTATGATGCAAGTAATATTGGAACTCCTGAAGATTGGGATGATAATGCTCCTGAGCTCAAGAACAAAGGAGGTACTAGCTCTAAGAAGAATGTCTTAAAGAAAGCTAAAAACAGGAGCAAGGCATATGAGGTTGACAATGAGTTTGGTACTTCCCGATCTATTAGAGATGGCAAGAAAAGGTCTAGAGAATTAGTTGATGATGATAATACTGAAGAGGAACTGACGTCGTACAGTGAACCAGAAGCTGAAGATGAGCAAAAAACAGTCACTGAATCACCTGTCAATGTTAGAAATGAACCTCTCACAACACGTCGCCGTGCCCTTCAATCATGGATGGATGGGAGCAGCAGCAGTACTGTTGAATTCCCTGATGGTCTACCTCTGGCTCCTTCGAGAAGTATGTACTATCTTTTGATGCCTCTATATCCATGGTAATTCAATTAGGAACATCCACCTTTATTCACCCGCTAAATGCATTTGAAACATGTTTCTGTTGAACCAGGCAAGAAAGACAAGCTTTCTGAAGAGGAGATGCTTGCGAAGAAGGCTGAGGCTGCTCAGCGGCGCAGGATGCAAGTGGAAAAGGCCACTAAAGAAAGTGAGGTAGGTGAAATGTTTGGCCATCTTTTTCATCTTCTTTGAAATATTTCTTTCAAGGAGTTGTCAGCTATATATAATCCCTGCAGGCTGAAGCTATAAGAAAAATATTGGGCCTGGATTCTGAAAAGAAGAAAGAAGAGAGGAAACAAAAGGAGCGAGAAGAAAAGGTATGTGGTGTCATTTGATCTTCCTCTTTTGTGCTCACTAGAGTTCTACTAGTTGAAGCAGCAGTTTGCTGAACAAATCATGCACTTCGCACAGGAGCGGGCTACCAGAGCACAAAACATCGCTGCAAGCTCGATCCGTTGGGTAATGGGTCCCACCGGAACCACTGTTTCATTCCCACACGCAGTAGGGCTCCCCAGCATTTTTTACTCCAAGCCTCACAGGTGTTCCTCAGAACCTTTGCATTCTTGTCTCAAGAAATCCAGGAGACATCACCTTCAGGCATCTCATCACCCTACTCTCTTTCTTCCATGCAGCTACCCTCCTCCACGCGAGAAATGCGCCGGGCCATCCTGCACAAACGATTACAAGTACAGGCACTCCAAGCTGAACCTCCCCCTTTGCAGCCTGAAGTGTTACAAGGCTGTGGACGGAAACACTTGACATGACTCTGGAAACTTGGTGGGCTATAGTTCGTCTGCTGGCGACATTCCCAATGTTTCCATGGACAAGGTTGGAAATAATGCAGCATGATTTACCCTGGCGATGCGCATTTGCGCTTGAGTTTTTAAACCATGCAATAAGCGCCTGCCTGCACATGTATAGAAATGGATATCTACATGTAGATTTGTGGGTAGAGCTGAAGATTTTGTACTGAGCTTGTGATAGATGTACCGGATGTTATTCCCCAATGTTTATGCTGTTTTTGTTTCTTTTTTTTAAAAAAAGATGACACTCCCATAATGTGTAGTACGTTGTAGATACTGGACGTACATTTGTGCAATAAACAGTGGAACAAGTTTTTTGTATGTTGTTTCTTCAGCCGTTCATAGAGTTCCTTAAATCTTTGAGGTTAGAAAGGAACTTGTTACTTGTAATGGTATGAAATGAATCCTGAACTGCCTGTTGAAAGCTGCATGGGGAATGAAAAAAAATGTTGTAGAATCTGGGTCATGCAGGGAGTGAATTCTGAACTGCCTGCTGGAGTTGCACGAGGAAAGGAACTGAAAAGAATGAAAAATCTAGGGCTTGTAGAGAATGAATTCTGAACTGCCTGTTGAAGCTGCCTGAGGAAAGGAACTAATTATTAATTAAAAGAGTTACAGAAGCTGGGGGCGTGCAGATAATGAATTTGTGAACGGCCTGAGGAAGGTTAAAAAAAACTTGAAGAATCTGGGGCGTTCAGAGAATGATGAATCCTCAACTGCCAGTTTAAGCTGCATGAGGAAATTAAAAAAAAAGTTCACAAAAAAAGGGGCATTCCGAGAATTGAACTCGGGACCTCTCGCACCCTAAGCGAGAACATACCACTAGACCAAATGCCCTCTTTTGATTAGATGTTTTACAGAATTGTTATTTAACCAAACTCATGACATTTGACGTCAACAATTATCCAAGGCACACGGGTCGGTATCTCACTGACATGTGGGTTAGGATGGCATATCTCCAATTTAGCAGAATCATAATGGCATGGTTCAACTTATCCCTTAAAAAATGGGGGCATTCCGAGAATTGTACTCGGGACCTCTCGCACGCTAAGCGAGAATCATACCACTAGACCAAATGCCCTCTTATGTTTAGATCTTTAACAGAAATACTTTTTAAGAAATCCATGACATTTGACGGTAATAATAACCCATGGCACACGGGTAAATAAAATGCAAAAGAAATTCGCTGTATTCCACGCAGGTGAGACCTTCTATGGAGATTCGTTTGAGCTTTGTCTACTCTTTGCACCGAGAGCAGAGACGTAAATTCGACCAAGCGCAAGCGAGAAGCGAATACGTAAACATCTGCACGGAACACGTAAAGCATGCGGGAGCCAGAGGCCCAGAGCCAGTCAGCGGCCAGGGCCACCAGCCACACGCTCGCGAATAGGCTGGCTTTAAAGGGCGTCTCCGCAAAAACGTCACCCCGCACGGATCGAAACAGGAAGGAAGGCTCCGGTTCCTCTTCTCGCGGCGGCGGCGCACCCCCACCTTCTCCATCTCCGGCAAGGTGAGCTCCTCCTGTCCCGCCTCCCCCTCCTCTTCCTCGTGGCCCCGGTTATTCCTTCCCCGCCGCCGGATCCGATCCCCGCTACGCGCCTGCTCGCGGTTGGAGCAAAGTTTCCCCGTGGCTTCATTGACCGTTCGGATCTGGGGCCTCCGCGTCGCCGTCGCCGTCGCCCTGGGTTCACGCGGCGGATCCGTGCCGGTATTCGCGCGGGTAGATTGTTGTATGGGGGGCGCGGGTGCGGATTGGGCGGTGGTCTCTGGTTTTGTTGGTGGATTCGAATGTTTCAAGGGTACTCAGCGGTGGCGTGGTGATGGGTGTATGCATCAATCCGTCTAGCCACCACTTACCTGTCCAGTTCGAATAGTTTTGGTTGTTCACGCGTATGCACTTGGGGCGGTGACATGGATAGTCGGAAGTGAATGGTAGAAATGAATACTTTTTTGCAAGGGGAAATGCTGTGTAATCTGTATGCAAAGCGGTTTGCCTTTTGGTGGGCTGTATTCCTAGTCTGCTTAGTATTTGAGGTTGCCCCACAATCTGGATCCCTGTTAGCTGGGATACTGCATGCTTTGTAATATAGTTCTATCACGTGATAGCTTAGGGTGCAGATTAACTTCATTCCTGAGGCTGCAGCGGTCACTGACTTGGTTAATTGGACTGGGTCCTGCAGCTGCTTTTACTGTTGCCTCTGGATGGTGTATAAGCATAACCTCTTGCGGCGTTATTGGGCATAACATGCTTTCGTGTTGAAAAGGATCTGCAGATTGGTTTTCATGTTTTGCTCTCTACACTAGTGTCCAGTTTGTCGATGCAGTTCAGCTTCTTACCCAGGCCAGGGCCATTGCGTAGCCTCTAGTCTAGGGCAAGTTTTTCTGAGTATAATATTATAACTAAGAATCTGTGCCCCAGCAGCTATTTTGACTTGTGTGGCCTCTCTTAGATGCATGTTGTTTGACTTGTAATGTGTCTTTCACTTCTTAGCATTCTCAGTGTTTGACATGCAATGTGTCCTTCACTTCTTAGCATTTTCATTGTTCACCCTTAAATCTGAATGGACCAGGGTATGCTTATGTTGTCTTAGCTTCGTAGAGGTACCTTTGTCAATAAATTAACAAATTGGTTAGGGAGCTGGCTGCATTTTATTACTGCCTCTGGATGATGCAGGCTCATTGCCTCTGTTCTTGTGATATCGACTGATGGGAGTTGTTACGTTTAGGACTTTTGGATATAGCTAGCATATTTTCAAATCCCTGCCTGTTCTTATTTCTTTCTTTTTATGTTTATAAGGTTTTGTGCTGTGGGTCTTCATGTTTTAGTCTTAGCCAATTTCCAGTGTGTGGGTGGAGTTTAGCCTCTAAACCTGGGCCAAAGACCTACTGGGTTGCCTGTACCTAACACAATTTTCTCCAATTGCAGAGGTTATTTCATTTAGTACATGGTGGAAAGCCTTATCAACTTCATTTTGTTGTAGATTGCACTTAATATTTAAGACTAGCATTTGTGTACATGAGTGCATCTCCTGACGTGCTGTGGTGTGGATGGCGCTTTAGAGTGTCACTTCATTTTTATTCTTACAATTAAATTCATCTAGCATTGCTGCGTCACTTCATATACATCTGTACTTCTATGTGTACTACAGAACTATCAGAAGTGAAATTGTATTCTTTTGAGGTGTTAAGAACTTAATATTGTAAATTTTCTGCTGATGCTAACCTGGTGAAGTTCCTCGATATTTTTCTTGTGTTGTCCTAACACTAGGCATGTACACATTTACATAAGCTTCTGCCTGTAGATTAATTGACTCTTAACTTTTATGATAAGTGTTTGATAGCTACATTTCCAGTCCTTTCCTTTCCCATAGCATAAACTGCTCTTAGTGTGAGCTCACTGTAGTCTCTAGTTGCCTTGTTTTTGAAGCTTTTGGGTTTTGCTTCTTTAGCAGTCTGTTAGGTTTTATGTTTCACAAGTCAGTCAGTATACTGTCTTTTTAAGCTGTCAACTTATTGCTGTTTTCTAGGAGCTTTTTATGATTTATCGAATTTAAATACTTATGCCCTTTGGTCATTTTGGAATTTGTCTGTAACTACTTGTATGAAAGTGAGACCACTTGTTCTGTTTGGAGGTTCTCAAATTCTGAGTCGAATAGAGTTTGCTCATTGGTCTAGGCTGAGAGTGCCGCAATAACTAAGATTTGGAAGATTTGCATCAAAGCAAATCGGAGAAAAAAGCCAACTGAAATAAACATGTATTTGTTGTTTAGTAGATGATGAGTCAATGATGCGCATTGCGCAATTCTGATAATGATGTGTGTCTGGTTTGATGTACACCTGTTAGGTAGTGGATAGTTCGAGTTCTCGCTGTTGTAGATGCTAAGATGTTGAATTTTTTTACCTTGATTTGACAATGAACGATATGGAAATCCTCCCAACTAATTTGCTTTGCAGCGTTTGTGGCTTTGTTTGACCCTGATGGCTGTGTTTTTGTGCGTTAGTGGCGGGTTAGGTGAAGGGTACCTGGTGTACATTTGTTTTTCTGGTGGATTAAGCAATGATTGATACCATAGCTGGAAGTGTTTCTTGTTTCATATTTCTTGTTCTGTCCCAGTCGCTTAATAAGCTTTTATGGTGGGGTAGGGTAATTTTAGGAGGTGAATGCTGGAAAAGGGAGTTGATTCTGTTGTACAATTAAACCCTCCAGCATTTCTGAATACTGTGCTTGCTTTGCTTAAGTTTACATAGCACTGTGCATATTCGGCTGCTATTCTTTATTAATTCTTAATTTCTTATTTGACCTCTTTTATTTAACTTATTACAGCACCATCTGTCCATTTCCAGTCTACTTATGCTATGTTCAAATCAAATCAACCCCCTTCTGGTGTGACTAATCATGTAATCTAAAAGAGCCAAAATGTTTGATTTGTATGCACATGTCTGCATTTGTTAAGAGTATCTTTCTACCTTGGTGAAGATATGCTGTCTGCCTGTTGCTCCCACATATACTCAGAGAATCTCCTCCATTTCTTTCAGGCATTTGGCATCTGACCTCAACGGCAAGCAAATGGCAGGTGGCAGGGTTGCACATGCCACCCTCAAGGGCCCGAGTGTGGTGAAGGAGATCATCATTGGAACCACACTGGGGCTGATCGCCGGCGGCATGTGGAAGATGCACCACTGGAATGAGCAGAGGAAGACTAGATCCTTCTACGACATGCTGGACAAGGGCCAGATCAGCGTCGTTGTCGAGGAGTAGTTTGCATGCGTCAAGTCTGAAGTTATTTTCACCCAGTTGTTTCTGAAACTCTCTGGAGAGCATGACGAAGTGAAATGCTGTGGAGATTTGTCTTGAAAAAAAATAAGCATAACCATTTGAGAACACCAGATTTTGTTTGAATTTCTTAATATCATGAATATTTGAACATGTCCATGTCATACCAAACATCTGATCTAGTTTTACACAAGTTTATGTGATCTTTGTGAGTAATTGTGCTCAGAGTTTGCCCTTCAATGCGAATGGATTGGTGGATTACCTAACAGGCCATGTCTAAATCGGTGTTTGACATAATTTTGAGTGGACGAAGCACTATAATTTCTTTGACCTGTTTGCACGCGCAGCTGTGCTTTCATTTGGTAACGTCACAGGTTCTGTCAAGATGAAGTTTTTAAGGTTTTCCTGTGACTTTCACAGTCGTTTTCGTCTTCGTCACGGATGTGGTGACTACATCGTTTTGTTTTGATGACAGTTCCATTTTGCTTTGATCACATAGCAGGTGTTTAACAATTGCTTGTTTCACTTGGTGTTGGTGATGGAAGAAAGAGTAGCATGGGTTCAGATGCAATAATGCACCTTGTCATTTGTATTTGTTTTCTTCCGACAAAAGAAACAAACTGTATTGTATTTGTTTTGTTCCGATAAAAGAAACAAAATTGTTCGATTGTTACTGCTTGGATGCCCAGGAAAAGATCAAGCAACATGAGAGGCTAGGAGAGCTGTCAACAGCAACAGGGGCACCAAGCAGGATCCAGTGAAGAACTTTTGAACAGAAGATTTGCCCTTCGATTTGATCGCTTTTGGATGTTTTACTTTGCACTCAAGTTGTTTTGATGCCTTTCTCCTTGCTTTGGTGTTTGATAAGAGAACTCACATCTTTTATGACTCGAGTCACAGGCACTCTTTTTTATCTTTTGTGATGTGAATGTGAAGCTAGCATATCTCACTGAACCAGAGATATCTGTACAATTCCGTGACAAGTTGAGAACTGCAAATAAAATTCAGACACCATCACCTAGATCTGGTTGGAACAATTCTGAGTTCTGAATGGGAACAGGAAATTATAACACTTATTTATCACATTACAAGACAGAAAGTACAGAAAACAAGCACGAAATTACATAGAGATGAGCATCATCTATTACAGACAGACAGACAGACTGACAGACGACTGGAACAAATTATTGAAGCAACAAGAACACAGATTTAACACAGCAGCAGCTGATAGAGCCTATAATGTAATTTTCTCGAAGCAGCCAGGTAGATGTGATCATGTGGGCAGGTGCGTGCAGAGCGCAGCGGATTCTTCTTGCCAACCACCGCTAAGCTCCATGGCTGGTGGATCATCAGTACTGGAGCATGTGCGCGCCGCCGATGGGCATGGCGGCGGCGGGGTAGGGCAGCTGCCAGGGGCGCAGCAGCGGGTCGTCGGCGGGCATCTCCTCCTGGATGTCCATGGCGACGCCGCTGAACTCCTCGACGACGCGGAGCACCTCGTTGACGGAGCGGAGGCGGTCGCCGAGCTCGGCGGCGCGGGCCCGGAGCACGGTGTTCTCCTGCTCGACGCGCAGGTACTGCGACGCGATGTCGGCGGCGCGCGCCGCGACGCGCGCGTTGTCGGCCTGCAGCCGCGCCACCTCCTGCACCAGCTCGTCGAGGTGCTGCTGCTTCCGCAGCCGCGACCGCCGCGCCGACTCGCGGTTCGACAGCCGCCGCTTCTCGCGCCGGTGCGTGTCCGCCGCCGAGTCGCCGTCCGACCCGGACGTCCTCCCCGCCGGCGACAGCGACGACGACGACATCTTCTTGGCCTAGCTTAGTAGGTCACCACCAAATCCTCTACCGCTGCTGCTGCTAGCGCTAATTATTCGGCGATTCTTGAGGAAAGCAAGAAGGGAGGGGGGGAGAAGCAAAGAGGCAGAGGGGACGACGGGGGAGAGGACAGGGAATGGCGGATCCGGGCGAGGGCAAGTTATGAGATCACATAAAACCAGTAGAGGAAGACAACCGAGAAGGAGTGGAGGAAGCAGGAGCGGCGCAGGTGGCTGGCGATCTTCATAAAGCTCAGAGATTGGGCATCAAGATGCTGCTTCCCAGCGAAACCATGGCCAGCGAGAACGAAACCTCCCTCCAGCGCAGGAAAACCCGGAGAATCCCCCAACACAAGAAAGGTTCGGATCTCTCGCCAAGATCTTCTTCTTACCAAGAACGAACAGCGGCGGCGGTTCTTGGAAGGCTGATCTGCTGGAGCTCGAGAGAACCGAGCTGAAGAAATCTGGTGGAATTGGGAGGGCGAGGGTTGCAAGATTGCAACTTGCGAAGCTCGAGGAGGCTGGTTGGGGGAAGGAAGAAGAAAGGTGAGCCACTCAATCAGAGGCGGAGGAGAGGGAAGGGGGAGGGGATCAAGTGAGGTGGGGAGGCTTATTTAACGCGAGGGCGAGGGCATTTCCGTAAACCAACCACGCGGGGGCGTTTCGGTAATCTTGCCCGAGGAGGTTGCGGAATGGTTTCCCGGATTAGCGAATGATGGGGAAAGGTGAAGGGAATCTTTACTAGTCTGGTCTTGGGTGGCTGTCAATAGCCCTGTAGGGGGTGGCGCATGGGTTGTTTTCGTTCGTGCATCATGAGGGCGATGCGCTAGGCGCACCACGAGGGGTGTACCAGGGTGCGGCGTGCCGTGCCGTGCCGGGTCGGCGCGGCGGGTCATGGGGGGTTTCGACGGTTTCGTGTGGTGGCGTGACTGATTGATTTGGACCGTAACGAGTATCTTATATGTTGCAACCGGTGTGACGTGTTGTGTTTTGTCCTAAACAAGTGTTTATATGACTATGTGAAATTGGATCTTGGACTTGTGCTGAGACAATGATGATACTTTTTTAAATGGTAGAGTAGTTTGGCTCCATTAACCTTACCGAAAAAGTTAACATGATGTGAAATACTATTACGTTATTCTTAAATGGACATCTTTGTGGGCATTGTGATATTTTATTCGGATCGATAATAATTGTACTTATTTTAATTCGGAGCTTTGTGTTTAGCATACATCTCAAACAAACCTCAACCCCATCCTTCGAGAGTGCCCCATAATAAACTACAGTCAAGTTAGGTTTACCATATTATTTATGAGACAGATATTGTTTTCCCCTTTATCTTTCAAGGAGAAGAAAGCCGAAAGGTGCCATCAAACTGAATCTCAATTTTAAATTTTAGTACGAACAATTCTGCACCTCTCAACAATCTTTTCATGTAAAAAAATTTGTAGAGGCAACGCACACAATAGAATCAGTTCCCCTCTAATTGTTTATGCTAATAGCAAGAGATCACTTTTAATACTCGCTTGGGTTTACACGGACCACATGTGTGTACTGTAGACTAATGTGAGCGGAGATCAAGGTGTCTGTTACGGTAATTGCCCTGTAAAGAATCTTAGCACTTCTCCGAAAGTGCAGTTGGAGCCAATCAAACACCCAAGGGTCGGACCAAGGATATTTTCGTTTCTCCTTGAGGCGAAGGCTTCTCCTGAATCACATTTCAAAAAAAAAAAGTCTTCTCCTGAATCATGACGGTTATGATTTTTCGGAACATCAAAATAAGTATATTTGACGGAAATAGAAGTACAAAACATTAACCGTATGCCATTTGCCATTATAAATTCACACATTCTCGAAACTCGCTAAGCCTAATCTTGTTGAAATAGTATGCAGTTTGGACCCGCACCAAACCCGCGTTCCGGTTGCCTGCCCGCCCGCGCTCCCAAGAGTATGTTTAAGAGTTTGCTAATTTAAACTTAATAAATCTTGTGTTTTGCTAACTTCTAAAAAAAGATATGGCAAGTAAAAAAACTCATCTCACAGTTTAGCATAATTCACGTGCCAAATCTGAATCAGGAGAAGTAGGAGTTATTGCTGGAGTTGAGATTGAAAAACAGTCCCAGAAAATTGCGGAAGTCCCTACGTAAAGTAAGAGCCTCAGGTAGGAACTATTGTTGGAGTTGCTCTAAGCCGCGCACTAAAATTCTGCTCGATGCAGGACAGCTGCCTGGCTCCAGCAAACCTTTGCCGATCTCAGAGGTGGCCGGCGGTACATCCGACCTCTGCCGGCAAGTCTTTCGTACGTTCGTTCACCTCGTGATGTACCCAATGAAGTCGTCGAGATCCTTGCGCGAACTCCCGCCGTCGGCCACTGAGGCGCGGAGGGCCTCTCCAAGCTCCTTGGCCCGCTCCCGCACCGCCACGCCGCTGTCTGACATCATTGCCTCCTCGATGACCTTCTGGATAGCCTCCGCCGATACGGTCTCACCGTGCTTCTCCCAGGGCCTCACGAGCAGGCCGGCCTTGAGGTACTTGCACAGCAACTCCGAGTCCCAAGGCTGGTCGGAGTGCATGGGCCATGCGAGCACCGGCTTGCCGTGGCTCAGGCTCTCCATTGTCGAGTTCCAACCGCAGTGACTCATGAACGCCGCCGTGGCACCGTGCGCTAGGATCTCCAGTTGCGGCGCCCACCCGGTGATCACCAGCCCTTCACTGCTTGTGAACTCGGACAGGAGCTTGGCGTGCCGGCTCTCACCGGATTCGCCGGCGAATATGTCCGCTCTGTCGGCGTCGCGGAGAACCCAGATGAAACGTTGCTTGCTGCCCTTGAGTGCCGCCGCGAGCTCGGCGGCTTGCTCGGCGCGGAGACACGACGTCGTGCCGAAGGAGACGTAGAGCACGGACGCCGGCGGCTGCCTGTCGAGCCACTCCAGGCAATCGTGCCGTTGCCGTGCCTGTCGCCCCGGCGTCGTCCGGGCGACCGCGTCGTCGAGCAGTGGGTTCAGCGGCCCGACCGCGAAAACCCTCTGCCCTTGGAACTGAGGCGCCGCGGCAACCACGTCGATGAACTCGCCCTCCAGCACCCGGGACGTGTTCGTGACCACGCCGGCGACGGGCGCGCCCTGCGCGTCCCGCTTCATCCGCAGAGTTAAATCCACGAACTCCTTGGACATGCAAGCGCCGTAGGGGAGGAACCGGAGGTCGTGGTCGCGCAGGATCCGGTGCCCGGTGTCCAGCCACCCCATGTTGTACGACATGGCAGCGCACTGCAGCCCGAACGCCTCAGCGTTGGCGAGCCGCGCCGCCTCGGCCGCGGCGAAGGCGTTGAGGCTGTCGAACACGACGGCGACGCGGCGGTAGGTGGCGGACAGGCGGGCGAGGAGGCGCGCGAGCGGGGCGCGCGCCGCTGCGGCGAAGGCCTCGAACATGGGCATGAGGTGGTTCGGGAACGGCGAGGCCGCCGCGGGGTCCGGGGCCGGGGAGTCGTACGACGACGCGGCGACGACGTCGTCGAGGTCGTGGAACTCGATGGAGCCGAGGGCGGTGGGGTCCCAGCCGTGCACGCGCTCGCGCGCCTGGCGGACGTGCGCCGGGGGCGCCGCGTAGTGCACGGGGAGCCCCCGCGACGCGAGCAGCAGCGACAGGTGGAGCAGCTGGTTCAGGTGGCCCTGCGCCGGGAACGGCACGGCCACCACGGCCACCGATCCCGGCGCGCCGCCAACCGCCATCGGGCTAGCTTGTCAGAGAGAGTTCAGACAACAGCGCGTCTACGTACTGTACTACGTGTACTTCCAGTTCAGTGTCGTAGAATTTATGTAGACCGATCGATTGGCTATATACACACACGCGGCGGCGGCATTTCTCGAAACCATTTGCGGTTCGTGTGTCGTCCATCGGAAATGGATCGCTGTCTCGGCGCACGGGAGGACCAACCCCATAGATATCAACTTTGACAAACCAAGCCAGAGGAGTGCACACGGGAGGATCTTGTTCGGACCTAACGAGTATTTTAGAGGCTTCTGTGCTTCCATGTGCTGAATAAGTAACATGATTTTAAAATTCATCAAACCCAACTGATACGTCCAACTAAATTTAACATTTCCAAAATCATTTTCAACATTTTTTTAAAAAAATTAATCAACATTTTTAAATATATTATTCAACATTCAACATTTGAGCAAACATGATTTCACATTTCAACAAACACGATTCAACATCTATTTTTTTCATCCAATTTACTAGTCTGCTACGTTTTGGGATGCATGAGTGCATCATGCGGGCGATGTGCTAGGCGCACCATGTGCATTGTGCCGCACGACGTGTTGTTGGTCTAATCCGGTGGGTTGTGAGGTTTGGCGGTTTCGATCCATGGCACGGATTTGGACCGTAATGAGTATGTTTGGCGGTTTCGTGTCTCCAATGACTCCCGTCGCCGGCGGCACTCCCCTCACGCGCTAACCCATCCACGCCATGAGTCTCATGCTAGCCACCTTCCTCTCTCGTGCCCCCTCGGCACCGCCCTCCTCCCCCATCTTCAAGACGGCTCCCACTACCAGATCCACATGGGTTGTTCATTCGTGCATCATGAGGGTGATACGCTAGGCGCACCATGAGGGATGTACCATGGTGCGGCATGCCATGCTGCGCTGTCGGGTCGGCGGGTCGTGGGGGTTCGACGGTTTCGTGTGCGGTGTGACGTGTTGTGCTTTGTCCTAAAAAAGTTTGTGTTTATTTAAAATTTGATGTTGGACTTGTGTTTAGACAATAATGGTACTTTATAAATGGACATCCTTTGGCTCCATTAATCTTGCTGAAAAGGTTAGAAACGATGTAAAATACTATTAAGTTAACCTTGAATGGACATATTTATTTTTTTAGCGTTGTAATATTTTATTCACATCGATAACAACTATACTTACTCCCTCCTTCATATTACTTGTCGTTTTAAATTTTCTAGGTGCATTCCTTTTGTTATGTATCTAGACATAAATATATATATATATGTGTGTGCATAACAAAATGAATATATCTAGAAAAATCAAACGACAAGTAATTTGAGACTGGGAGAGTATTTTAGTTCAGAGCTTTGTGTTTAACATACACCTCAAGCAAACTACGACCCATGGTTTGAGAGCGCCCATACACCTCAACCAAGTACGTTTACTAAATTATTTAACTGGCATATTTTCATGTCGGCACAATGAAATGAAGCAATGATCCACTTTATTCTCTTGCAATTCGTGTTGTCGTTACTTGATATATTTATAATACATTCTTCCATCTATTAAAATTTATGTAACGCCGTATTTCATTTAATATTTTTCCCCTTTATCTTTCAAGGAGGAGAAGAAAGCCGAAAGGTAAATGAAGCAAATCCCATCAAACTGAATCTCAATTTTAAGTTTTAGTACGAAACAATTCTGCACCTCTCAACAATCTTTTTATGTAAAAAAACTGTAGAGGCAACACACACACTAGAATCAGTTCCCCTCTAATTGTTTATCTTAGATTCTTAATAGCAAGTGATCACTTTTAATACTCGCTTGGAGTTACACGGACCACATGTGTGCACTGTAGGCTAATGTGAGCTGAGATCAAGGTGATCTATCTGTTCCCGTAATGCCCCTGTAAAGAATCTTTGCACTTTTCCGAAAGTGCAGTTGGAGCCAACCAAACACCCGGGGTCAGGCCAAGGATATTTTTCGTTTCTCTTTGAGGCGAAGTCTTCTCCCTGAATCATGACGGTTGCGAATTTTCGAAACATGAAATAAGTAAATTTGATGGAGGACACAATAGAAATAGAATAACCGTATGCAATTATTTTCACATGTTTTCGAAACTCACTAATCCTGATCTAGTTGAAATATGCAGTTTGGACTCAATTTAAAACGGTACCATATGAGTTCTAGTTCTGAAATTTGAGTAAAAACAGAATAGCATTGTTTTAACCGTTGTCACTACATTTTTTTTATTTTGGATTGCAACAACAATTAGTTGAGCAAACTGCATAATGGTCACTAGGCATGATCTGTAGGCATTCTGCAGCATGACATTAGTTAGAGCCATTCCAAAAAAGCATCATAGCAGATATCTTTATAGGTTCATTGTATCTCGTAGGTACTTGACTATATGCAGTGCCTCTTATTTAATTGAAGAGCTCCAGCCGACAACTTCTAGGAACACATTTTTATTAGTGCCTAAGCTTTGTACGATAAGTACCAAACCTGCCTACACATTTCTTTTTTATTTCTTTTTTTGAAAGGAATTAATATGGAGTCGGGTGTACGAAAGAAATGAATTCATTTATTTTTCTGAAATGAATTCATTTTCAAATAGCTTCTGTGGGCATGATAACACGTGGAAGCACATGAGGTTGATGGGATGGAATATTTCAGCAACAGTAGTCACAACAACAGTTAATTGCACAAATCAGATCTACGGTATTGACTAGTATTATGTAGTATAAGCAAAGCATATCGCCGCTTTTTTATTTTTCAGTTGCTGACCTCTCGACGTGATGCCCTAGTAGTATAATAATAAGTAATCACTCTCCAACCAACCTTGAAGAAATTTTGTACCAAAGCCCACATTAGAAGGAACGAAACATCACACTCAGCCTATCCCAGCTTTATTTATTCATATTAAATGAGCTCAAGAAGAGAATATCCACTGAATTCACGATCATTTGGAAAATTATACTTCATACATAGACATCCAGACCACAAACAAATGTGTGAGCTGGAAATTTCTCCTTTCTCTTCATTTTTTTAATTTCTTATAAAATGGAACTAGGAAAAAGGAGACAAACAGGGTCACCTCAATTATTATTGTCCAGGTTCTTATATGTTTTGGCCTAACGTCATGGGCTCCACCTCACTTGAATGTGATGCCTCCATGATTGCTCCTGAGAATGTACATTTTGTGCATTTCTTGTGTAGGCTAGGATTACAACCTTTCATTCAGTGATTTTATAATTAGAGAAATTTTACAGTGGTTGAAAAAATGATAGTGCATCCCGTGAAATCGAACATTGAAAACAAAAGAAGTAGAGTGAAGTACCAAAGGGTATCAATTTGGTGACCAAGTACTAAAAATAATAAGAAAATTACTGCCTAGCAAAAGTTGTATACTAGTATACATTAACAATAATTAATACGTATTCTTGGTCGGTGGGCATCTGCATCACTGCATGCATGTGCATACGGCCGTCCTGGCCTGTCCACATGCTTTTGTTAAATAAAATATTCTCAGGTATATTCTGCAAATAGCATTATTTCGTGGGGTTGTCTGGAAAGTATACCTCCTCATGCCTAGGCAAATTGATTGGTCTGCACCAGAATGGAGCATTAAAACCTAAAAAGGAATTTTTTATATTAACTTATATTTGCTCCTTTCGGGGTCAGTTCTTTCAATAGATTTTGTAAACATTTTGTTGGGTAGTAAAATAGGCTGATGTATATTGTGACTTAATTGTAAGATGATATGTTAAAAAAAACTTAGCACTAGTGATTTTGCTTATTCATAGGGTCACTGTCCAAGGAGCTAGTAAGAACCCACTACATAAACAGTTAATTTGTGTGTTGATCATCTTTTGCTCTATATCCAAATATGGGGCATTGTTGTCGCTAGAGATAATGCTAAGGGCTACTACTACCTGTAGGTAAAACAACTTGAAATAACACATAGCCAATGTCTTCCAGATTGTGATTAGTGAATGGTGGATGGCTTGTGAGTTTCACCATCCTCCATGAAACACCAAATGTACTTTATATATTTCAAGTTTTGCGATTATATATTTTTAGATCACAACACATTTGATGCATGAGGATTGATCTGCTTAAAAGCCAAAGAGTCACACGTGTATCACCCAAAAAAAGAAAACTCAAAACAACCTGATGCTATTCTTACCAAAATCAAAACTAACATACGAGAGTACAATGTCTAAGCCTGCTTTATATCTTACCTTTTCCCCATTGATGTATGCATGGGTCCATATAATATGTGAATACACACTTCAGCTCATCAAGATGTTTATCCAACATCAAACCTTAAGAAGGATATTTAATGTTACTTTGCAGCAATACGTATTCGCTCTTTTGGTGTCACATCTTTCAATGGATTTTGCAGCATAATTATTAATATCTAGTTAGGTAGTAAAACATTTGTTGATAATGCACACACTGATCAGTGATGACTTGGGTGGCAATAAACTATCATGTTAACTAATGACGATTTTGCTTGCGGCAACAAAGGAGGCAAGGTTCAGCGTTGTGTTGGGGGACTAAGAACCCACTACATTAATCAGTATACAGGAATATGCCATGTTGTCATAGAGATGATGCTGGAGGCTCCCTTGTAGCAGCTTGAAAACAATTCAGTAAAAGTGCATGCCAGTGCCTATCAGAAAGTGACTCCTACCAAGTTGTGTAGTGGATCGCATGTGTTTCACCATCCTCAACACGTAGCACGAAACATAATCTATTGTGCAGTGACTTCAAGGTGTGGTTTAGACTAGGTTGTTCCAAAGTACTTTTAATGGATGAGAATTGGTCTATCCAATCCAAAGGCATACTTATATTTGGGTCATTCAACTAAAAATGTAATAGGTACATTATATCATTGCTAGTTTACATATTCAATTGAACATGAATTTTCCAGGAAAGAATACAAGGAGATCAAATTCAATTTCAATAAGAATTAAACAGGCACATCAAGTCATTTTTTGCGTACAAGGGCACATAATATGCATGCACTAAACACTTTCAAAAGATGTTTATCCAATATAAAAAACCTTTTTTATTTTGATATTTACTATGCAATAATATATACTTTTATTACATCTTTCAATGGATTTCATTAGTATCTAACAGTGTTGTAAAACATATATTCATAATGCACATATATAATAATTACTTAGGAAATTTTAGGGTGCTTGTAATTAATGTGAGCCACCCATCCGGTGAAATCTAATGGTGGTAGTATCAGGTAGTACCAATATAGTAGTACTAGGTAGTACTCCCTCCGTATCGAAATACTTGTCGCCGTTGATTTTTTTTCTTCCAACTTTGACCATTCGTCTTATTCAAAAAATTATCGCAAATGTGTAAAAGGATAAGTCAATCTTAAAATACCTACAATAATAAAGCATGTAGCAAGCAAAGTAAATGATACTTGCATAATTTTTTAAATACGAATGGTCAAAGTTGTGAAAAAAGGCAATGACGACAAATATTTTGATACGGAGGGAGTAACATTTTGGTTGACCGGAACAAACTCCACAGAACAAAGCTCTAATTACTTTGACACCTATCCATGCTACAAAACCGAGCAAGGTTTCGGTGCTCTACCAGAAGACTATAAGAAACCCCTACACTAATCTATAATTATTTTCAAAATTCTTTATTTTTATGCAAACATACCATATTATCATGAGAGATTATTCTGGGTGCTATCTAGTACTTGAAAAAAAATCACTAGAAGTGTAGCTAATGTCATCAGAAAAGTGTTTCCTACCAAGTTGTTTTGTGGGCTGCATGTGCTCACCATCCTTAATGTACATACAGCAAGATATATAGTAGCCTACTGTAAAGTGACTTTATGGGTGTGGTATAAAAGACTAGCTTATTTCCCAAATACTATATTTTGTTCTTCAGTTGAACATGCAAATTTTACAGTTGGTGTAATGCTAATATGAACACACATTTTTCCAAGAAAAGAATACAAGGAGATCAACTTAAATTTCAACTGGAATTAGACAGGTATGCACATCAAGTCAATTTATCTGCTGCAGGCTCTCTTTGGAGTTTGGACCCCTTATACATTCGTCGTTCTAAATCTATTAGCTGCTTCAATTCTGATTTTTTTGTATGGTGGTATTAGAAAGGATAAGAACAAGAACGAAGTGAATATCTAAAACAAATAAAGGTAAAGCAGAAACCAAAAATATATTGCATATAAGTAGGAGTGCCCAAGTTGACTACCCGATCCTGTTGGAATAAGAAGTTCAAAACAATTAGCAGCCATTCTTTTCTCATCCTCAATTCAAAAACAACGGGAACACATTCTTTAATCCTCCTTTAGAGCACACATATTTTCTATTGCTGCATGCATGGGTTCATAATTTGTTCTCGGCGAATGGGCCCATAATAAGCATACTCCCTCCGATTTGGTAAAAAAAAGTCATTTTGGACAAGATTTGTGTCAAACATTGGGAATATAAGTGATGAATAACTTTTAAATCATTGAGTTTAGAAATGTGAAAATCATATCAATAGATTTGTCTTGAAAATCATTTTCATAAAAATATACAAATATAACTTTTTAATAAATATTTTTATAGAAAAGAGAAATCAAAGTTGTGTTTTGGAGACCTTACCAAACCGGAGGGAGTATATTAACACCTCCAGTCAAGATGTTTAATTATCCAATATTGATTATTAAAATGTTTGACAACACATTGTGAAATCAGAAATTTCTGGAAAGCAGAGAGTGCAACATTGCTCCGATTTGGTAGTACAAGTTTTTTGACTTAATCTTCTTATAGTACACGTACACCCAGCACTCAAAAGTTAAAAAAGGTTTATGCATGGCTCTCTCTTTCCATGGTGCAAAAGGAGCTTTGTTAAGAAGCCACTTAGGCACCAAACCCTCCACAATCTTCCTTTCAAAGTGGGTTTCTTCTGGTCACCGGACAAATGGAAAACCTAACACAGGGGTTTTAAATGACAAAGAGCAACAAAAGGAGGAAATTCATATCATCACAACAATCTCCATGAACAAAACGCAGGAAGCGCATGTACAAGATAACAAAAACATGATCATGGATCAAGTTTTTTTAGTCCTACAAGATGAGCTAATCCTTTTATTTATAGGATATCAACAAAACTTGTGGTGACCTAATATAGTAGATCAGCAGCTGAAAGAATAATGTGTCCTACCCAAAAGGCATGGCTGGTTCAGTGGTTCTCCTAGTTAGAGAAGGACAGAGGGGGACGATCAGACTAACAGGAGAAGATCAAAGCAGCTACAATCAAAAGAAGCTTAAGAAAGCTAAGTAGGCCATGGCCTGTCCCTCAAAAGAGCACCTTAAACGTGCTTGAATCCAGTGGCCACTTCGGCATGTTGCCGTGCATTGATTTGCCCAGTGATCTTTTCCTCCTTTCCGACCACGTTTTAAGGTTAGGTCCAATTCAGAGAAAATTAAAGGTCCCAATTTTAGAAGCACTAACGAAGGTTCCAAATTCTATAGATGATGATCACCAAAATCTCGAACCATCCCGGTATCCGTTTCGTGCCGGTGACAGGCACAACATGTTTGTTCTTGCCACATTTGATGTGGTGAGTTCGAATGACTAGTTTATATTCGGGTGATTGCCGACCAAATACCAACCGGGGGTAACCGATTTCAACCTAGCTGGAATGATTGCCATCAAACAAGATTTATCTCTCATTAGCCACTGATAAGTGGCGGTAATTAAATATAGCCCATTGCCATCAAGATTTCATGAACCATGTGCCCTTGGGGGGAAAAAAAGTTGAAATCACTGTAGCTACCAGTGTGCCACCGCCGGCTCTTGCAGAGGTGGGACTTGGGAAAAATTTCGGTGTCCAGCGGTGTTTGATTGTGACAGTGTCCTGCCAAGGGCATGCATCTGTGTGTGGCATCCCTAGTTTCACGCGTCCCTTTTTCTCTCTTTTTTGTGTTGACAAAAACCCACCAACCAAACAAACTCCCATGATTTTTATTCGATTCCTGGATGGATAGCCCAAGAAATGAAGATGACAAAGCCAGGGCTGTGAAAAAAGAGTAGGATATTTTAACTTTTTGGGAGGATAAAGTTGTGGAAAATTTACAAGGACTCTACAGTCTTTTTTGAACAAGGACTCACAGTAGTGGATCATCTATGTTCGCAAAGATACATAGCCGCCGGCTGCAGAAGTGCAGATAGGTTTGGACCTTGAAACGACTATCCCAGTTGCGAAGAGACTCTTTGCCTGACTGTTCCGTCTTTGACAATCTAATCGAAGTCTGAATGACTGCGATCAACAGTTTTGCAGCTAATAACTAATTATTCATGGGAAATTGAACACCCTTTGACATTTATCACTTCTTTTAGAAGTCACACTTTTCGAAAAAATATATACTAAAAATAAAGTAAAAGTGTGTAGTTGTCGAGTCTATACTTTTTGATAATTTGAAATAGGTTAATGAACGAGGTTTTTTACGGTACACAATACCACCAAACGGTAGTACGGTAGTATTATTGGTTTTTTCAGTTTTTTTACTATGGGTAAAATGGTAATTTGCTCGATGTATATTATTTGAAAAAAATTCCCCGTTGCCAAGGTTACATAAAAAGATTTGATTTCATATATGACAACAATATTATTTTGTATATTTCTGATAATACCCATATACTACCGATACCACCAATGAATACCACCCATACCACACTAAAAAAACCGGTGGTACAGAATTAATCTCAACCGTCGGATCCTTACATATAGGTCTTTTTCTATTATATACGAGTCCTTTTCAACCGGTGGTACAGGGTGGTATTGTGTACCGTAAAAAACCTCTAATGAACTCTTTTTCTTGTTATTGCTTCCTACTATTTGTAGTTGTAGAACACTTTATGCTTCTTCAAATACATGAGTGGCAAGTCATGGGAAACTATTGTAAGAACAAGTTAATTCTCATATGTATTGTACACTTCTAAATTGTAAAAAAAAGCTTGATGTTCCTATAAAATAAGCGGCGCTATTTTTTTTGTGTGTGTGTGATGACCATGGCCTATTAGCATTTTAATGTTTAGCCTATCGAACAGCTTTACATCACATATAGAATTATGAATACCGAACGTATGTAGGAATTTGATAATAAAATGCCCAATTGGCAATTTTTTTGAGGTGGGCGAAGTATTTTCCAGAGTAAAGAGTGTTATTTGGACACACAGTGAACAATCATCTCATACAAGAGAAATAAAAGCAAAAGAGAGCTACCCGAAGCAGCTCCTGGGCTGGGCTTCTAGTACAGCCCAACTCCCCTACACAGGCCCAACCTGAACAGCCCAATTAAGCCCACATGATATTGTTCGAGCTTCTAGACCAACAAAATCACGGTCCACCGGAGGTTCTGGGCCCACTTACATTTCCCGCCACGCTGCCCTCTCCTTTCCCGCCAAAACGCCTCCTCTTATCCCCCTCTTCCCGCCATTCACCCAAACCCTTCGCCGCCTCCGTCCCGCGTCCCGCCCTTCTCTGCCTCCCCCTCTCCTCGCCGCCGCCGCCGTCCCCATCACCGCCGCCGGGATGAAGAACCCCGACTTCGCCGCCGACAGAGGTACGTGTTACGGCGGCAGCAGCCTCCAGATGCTCCTTGATCCGTTTCTTTTTTTGCCCCTGGAAGGTTCCAGAACATTCCTGTGACGGCGCGTTGGTTCTTGGTGTTTGATTTGTGCCTGCAGCGCTCGCCAAGGACTTCCTGTCCAACTTCGCCGACCCGCGCGGCGAGCCCAAGTACCTGAACATCCTGGTAACTACGGTTTCTTCCCCGTGTTCTAGGGCCGCCCCATCAAGATCCGGCTTGGTTTCATAATTTCACGCTGATTTGTCTCTCTGGTTGCAGCAAGATGTCGCCAACCGGAAGACACGGGCGGTCCATATTGAGCTGGACGACCTGTTCCACGTACCAATTCCTCCCCTTAGCAACACCCTATTCCTCTTATTTTTTCCCCTTTTATGAAATTTGTGGATGCAATATGTGATTTTTGGTGCAAAATGTTTGTTGTTGTTGTGCAGTACAAAGATGTGGATGAGGAGTTCTTGCAGCGGGTCACTGAGAACACACGGCGCTACATCGGCGTCTTTGCAGAGGCCATGGATGAGCTCATGCCAGAGCCCACGGAGGCGTACACCGTCGACGAGGACCGGGACATACTGATGACGCAACGTGTGGATGAGGGGGCTGACGGTGGTGCAGACGGCACCGACCCACTCCAGAGGATGCCACCGGAGATCAAACGGTTCTTGTAAGTAGACTGGTGCCTGGGTGCTTTAGATTTTTGATATATTGGTAAACAAAATGGGACTGGTTTATGGTTAATATGCAATGGAGAGCAAATTTGGTGTTTTGGAGATGATTTTTTAACCTATTATACTGTATAACTTGAACTAAATTCTTCTGTGAATCAAAGCATTTGATCTGGTTTGATAGAATGTTAGTACTATAATTCCTGGATGTTGCGATGTAATTTTTCTGCTAAATATGGATATTTGCATATTATATACTTGCTTAGATTTACTTATTGCTGTTATATATACTCGGAGCCACCTAATTCTGTACATCTCACAGGAGCTGCGCTCCAATGATTTGTCCTGTCGATCCAAGTATCAGTCTTTGTTGATGTTTATTTAAAAATGATTATGTTTGGCATTGCAGTGAGGTTTACATCAAGGCATTCTCAAAGGCGACTCCACTCACCATTAGGCAAGTGAAGGCATCCAACATTGGGCAGCTTGTGAAAATATCTGGAATTGTGACTCGCTGCTCGGATGTGAAGCCCTTGATGCAGGTTGCTGTTTATACTTGTGAAGAATGTGGTTTTGAGATATATCAGGTACTTGATCTCTTTTCAGGCTTTCCTTTTGATTATAGGCTTGATATGTTGACCTTGTATAATAAATTATTTTAGAGCAGTCTGGGATAAATTCTGATAGACATCGTAGAATGTGCTATTATCTGTACTGACGCTGCATACATTAGCATTTTGTCTCTGTTTCTAAGTTCTATTTAGAATGATTGAATGAATGTTCAAAAACGTTTTTCTTGAATTTGGCAGGAAGTGACTGCTAGAGTCTTTATGCCTCTCTTTGAGTGCCCATCACAAAGATGCAAGCTGAACAAAGCAAAGGGAAATCTAATTCTTCAACTACGAGCATCCAAATTTCTGAAATTTCAGGAGGTACTAATCTTTCTTCAAATCTGGTCAAACCTGAAAAGACTAGCTCAAATTTTGGCATGTTTTAGATTCCACTTCCATTAAACAGCTACATTGCCTTGCAGGTGAAACTTCAAGAGTTAGCAGAGCACGTACCAAAGGGTCATATCCCTCGTTCTCTTACTGCTCATCTAAGAGGAGAGCTGACTAGAAAGGTGAAGCAAATTTCAACTTTTGTTTCGCTTTGTACAGTTTACTTTGCATTGTTTCACAGCACACAATAGGCTCTTTGTTCTTGATGTATTCTTAGCTTTGAAAGTCTTATTTTCAGATTTCTGCTTTTAATTTACTAAATTCAGTAACTAAATGCTCATGGTCATTAAGATTCCTCTAGAGATAATTTGTACCATAACCAAGGACTAAAGGTTATCATGATTAGGTTGCACCTGGAGATGTGGTTGAGATGTCAGGCATTTTTCTTCCCATGCCATACTATGGATTCAGAGCGATGCGTGCAGGATTAGTTGCTGATACTTACTTGGAAGTAATGTCTGTCACCCATTTCAAGAAAAAATATGAAGAGTAAGTCATCTAAGGTTCATGCCATTCATTCCATTTATCTTCAGCAGCTGTCTGACTTGTGACTTTAAACTGCTGCAGATATGAACTTAAAGGTGATGAGCAAGAACAAATTGATAGATTGGCCGAGGATGGTGATATCTACAGTAAGCTGGCAAGGTCCCTGGCACCTGAAATATTTGGCCATGAAGATGTAAAAAAGGCACTGCTGTTGCTGCTTGTTGGTGCACCCCATCGGAAGCTTGCAGATGGCATGAAGGTATGCATGCTGCTATGAATTATGATCCCATGCTTTCCCACTCAACCTTTGCTCTCTCCAACTGCTCACATATCAACATTGACTGTGTAATGGAAATCTACAGATCAGAGGAGACCTGCACATATGCTTGATGGGAGATCCTGGTGTTGCAAAGAGTCAACTTTTAAAGCATATCATAAATGTTGCTCCAAGAGGAGTGTATACCACTGGACGTGGGAGCAGTGGTGTTGGTCTTACTGCTGCTGTCCAGAAAGATCCAATTACTAGTGAGTTTGTCCTCGAGGGTGGAGCACTGGTAAGGGATGGGACCTTATCATGACATCTTTTACTGTTTTTCTTTTCTATTGAACTACATGCCTACCTGTTTGTGCTTTGACAAATGTATATATGAACTTTGCTCTCCAGTCCTGACTATAGTTGTTGAGAATCTGTAGATCTTTCTTTTTTAAAATCAAACCAGCAGTTGTGTTTTCATACCTGTTGTGCTGTTAAACATTCCATTTTATTTTTCTGTAGAGTCATCACTTAGCACAATAAAAACAGTTATTTGGTGTAAAGCACAGGCGTGCAATCCTACTAATAATTAATCTCATTTTGCAAACTTGGGTTTCAGGTGCTGGCGGATATGGGTATTTGTGCGATAGATGAGTTTGACAAGATGGAAGAGTCAGACAGGACAGCAATTCATGAGGTGATGGAGCAGCAGACAGTTAGCATTGCCAAGGCTGGCATCACCACTTCACTCAATGCACGAACTGCAGTTCTGGCTGCTGCAAATCCAGCATGGTAAAATTTGATTTGAATGTTTCCCTTTTCGAATTGGTATAAAGGAAAATGTCATTGATTGTGATGATTGCAATTGTTTTTAATTATTCAGGGGAAGATATGACATGAGGAGGACTCCAGCAGAAAACATAAATCTACCTCCAGCACTTCTGTCTCGTTTCGACCTCCTTTGGTTGATCCTGGATCGTGCAGACATGGAAACTGATCTTGAGATGGCAAGACATGTTGTTCATGTGCACCAAAATCTTGAATCGCCAGCGCTGGGTTTCACACCACTTGAACCATCTGTTCTTAGGCAAGTACAATATTCCTGAAGTTGCATTACATTTAGTGTCTTAATCTCGTTGTTGCGTTTCCTCAAATATTTCGTAGCTGCACTGCCAACACTTAAAATAACAGTTAGAAAGCAATGCAGTAAAATTCAGAAAATTATAAGTTGACACTGAATAGAAGCATGGTTCACTATCTTTGCTCATAGTTTTCAAGTTAACAATCTTGATCTGATCACAGAGCCTACATATCTGCTGCGAGAAGAGTCATTCCTTCTGTTCCTCGAGAGCTCGAGGAATACATCGCAACTGCATATTCCAGCATCCGCCAAGAGGAAGCGAAGTCAAATGCACCAACCTCCTACACAACTATCAGGACACTCCTCAGCATACTCCGCATTTCTATTGTAAGTAAATTTCAACTGTGTTATCCTTTGGTTTTCCAGTGACACTAACATGTAAGGTGTCTCCTGAGCATGCTGTTGCTTGTTTATCGCAGGCCTTAGCAAGGCTTAGATTTTCAGAAACTGTGGCTCAGAGCGATGTTGATGAAGCACTAAGACTGATGCAGATGTCCAAGTACTCGTTGTACTCAGATGACCGTCAGCGATCTGGCCTAGATGCAATTTCTGACATATATTCTATCCTGAGAGATGAGGCGGCAAGGACGAGCAGCATGGATGTGAGATATGCTCATGCTCTTAACTTGATCTCCAGAAAGGTACAGTTTCTACATACACATACTTGGTACCAATGCCACATCTCAGAATGGCTTGATTGCTGACAAAAATTGGTTGTGCTCAAATGTTTGTGAATCACAGGGATATAGTGAGGCTCAATTGAAGGAGTGCCTGGAGGAGTATGCATCCCTGAATGTGTGGCAGATCCATCCGAACACCTTCGACATCCACTTCATTGATGCTTGATGAGAAGCCAAACCGACCATCTAACATTCCATCATGAGTGAAGGGATATAATATCAAGAGTTGGTGTTTCATGATTTGTGAGCAGAGATGAATGCCAGCGATAGAGCCCTAACATGATTGGATAGTTGTAGTGATAGTGAACAACAAACCATTTTCATGATGTCAGTGATGTAATGCTGGGCAGAAGCCTGAGAATTGTACCAGTAGAGCAATTTCTTGTCTGCCTGATGAGTAGCCTAGTCCTTTTCCCCTCAATCTCCTTTTTAACACTTACACTGAAGTGTATGTACCTTAACTGGTGTGTTTCCTTATTGCTGCAAACGTAATTGCATTTGTGACATTTTGTGTGTCAACTGCCAAGTGATCCACACAAGAGTTCTTTTATTAACTGGAGATGCTAACTCTTTTGGTTGCATGGTGTTTAGTTTGAGTCATTTCATTTTAAATAAAAGTGATCCATCACATTTGTCCATGAATTTTAGTGTGACAACTTAATGAATTCATGTTTACATTAGACATGGGGTTTTGAGGAATGATGCAAAAGAATCAACATTTTCTACTCAGACCAAACAATAATATGATGAGTAAAATGACCATTACAATCTTCTCACTCAGGCTAAATGCACCGTAAGATAATTGCTGACGAAAAACCTAATGAGAAAACAATGAAGTACTTATTTAACACAACAGTAAAAGAAAAACTCAACATACCACAAAGCTTTCAGGAGGAACTAATCAACCAATTTGTTCTATATTCAGAAGAAACACAGGAACAACCACTTTCTTGAAAACTGAAACATTCTACAGCGGCTGCTTCCAGAACTTACTGGTTCAGGAAGTTATAACTTACCAGTATAACATACAACCCTAGATTGTAAACTACATCAATGTGCAGGATCTGAATCAACTTTTTATCATTCAAGCACCAAAGCTAGTTCATCCTATAAGAACTAAAAATTGCAGACAAGCGTCACATCTTCTGGTCGCTATCATCAGATTCATCATGTTGGTCTGTAGCACTGCCATTTGGTACAGCACCTGCTCCTTTTCGGTTGATGTCGCTGAAGGGTCTCTTCCTTGATGAGGATGGTTCGAACGAATCCATCTCCTTGCTCTTCTCACCCTCATCAATAGCCATGTCATCTTTGTCTTGATGAGCACCAGCTGCTGAAGGTGGAGGCGGCGGCATCATGTCGATCCCACTGAGTCGGCAGAAGACTTTCTCAACTGTATCGGTTATCTCCTTCCCTAATCCGCCATTGTCAAGTATCAGCTCCCAAACTGCCTTGGAAGCTTTCTCAAGGACTGGAGTCCTGCATTGCATAAAACAGGTCAGCACTGCATTATAGTTTGGATGAACATTACTTCTGCTTGAGGCAAGAAGAAGCTGGGAATGGAGCTGCAAACTGTGTGAAATGCAGAACATGTCAATTTGGATTTCCCACAATACAATCAATACAACGGAACAGTAAAAGAACAAGTAAAAACATGGGAGCTAGATCATTACTACTTTTCAAGCAAGCAGCAGCTAGCAGATGATATATGGTAGGAAAATAAGTTATCATGGAGATCTGTGCATGAAGTCAAGCCTATACATTTTTTAGGGGGTAAAATATTGCTACTGAGCATCAAAACAATCTATAACATGTATAAACAGTTTGCAGCTAAGGCCAAAGGCAAACCAAGAAATGTACTGTTACCAAGCACAACCATTATCATTGTGATGCAACCTTAGTGAGTCGTACAGAAAAGACAAGGGCTTACTCCAGTTCCTGTCGAAGTGCATCAAACAACTCCCTCTTGGTCTTTTTTTCAGCTCCAGGAGTATTCAGTACCTTGCTTTGCTCCACCATCATCATAGTGTTTTTCTTCATATCCTCCTGAAATCAAATTTGAAAAGTTCAATGCCATGTTTCCACTTCCTACTATTTCATTAGACAGGTGAGTCTGACATAGAGCGACACCAAGATCGTGAAGTATGTACGGAGTATAACATAAGTTACTGCAGAAATATCTGGATTCACCATTGATAAGAAAGGCCCTGCCATATAATTATTTCTATACACATGCACACTGGAAACTGTATGCTAATAAACAAGGAAAGAAAAGGAACAGCTTCCGGAAATGTAATTTTGATAGGAGGGGATAACAGAATGAAACTGACGAGACAGCTGACGCAAAACGACAACCAAGTACCGAAATTCTCATGGCAACCAATCCCCGAAACGTCATGTTAATAGGAGGGAAAAATAGAAACCGACAAGGAAACAACATGTGCCAAGTGTCACCAAATCACAACTGAATAACCAAATTCTCATGCAAAACAATTCCCGAAACGTCATGTTGATAGGAGAGAGGAACAGAATGAAACCGATGAGGAAACAAACACGTGCAAAGCGACACGTAAGGGCAATAAAGACCCAAACTCTCATGCAAACTAATACTCAAAACATCATGCCGATTGGAGGGGAAAACAGAATGAAACCGAAGAGGATACGACACGTGCCAAGTGAAACCAAAGGATAACTGGATTTTCAAATTCTCATGCAAACCAATACCTGAAACGTCATGTCGATAGGAGGGAAGAACAGAATAAAAACGAAGAGGAAACAACTGGTACCCAGTGACACCAAGGACAACTAAACACCCAAAAATTCTCACTCAAACCAATCCCCTGTTTAAAGGTCGACCTAGTGTCAACGATTTTGTCACAAAAACCTTCACAATTCCCTCAGTTACTGAAAATGCAGCACATGAATTCAGACTGTCCCGGACAGCACAGAGCAACAGAGTCACACTACGACTGAGCATATCTCACAAACAGGGCCTCATCACCACCTTAAGCTGGAAGTGATCACCTAACCACATAATGCACCCCCATCATACAACAAGCAATTTCTAGCATAATAATTGCAAAAAGGAGCAAAACAACAGGTCTCGAAAGGAGCATGAGGGGATTGGGGAGAGGAAGGAGGGCTAGGCGTGTACGCACGTTGGCCTTGAGCTGGGCGATGATCTTCATGCGGAGCGCGTCGATGCTGCCGTCGTTCTTCAGCGACTCCATCACGTCCTCCGGCCGCACCACCTTCGACGACGACCCCATCCCCTTCCTCGTCCTCCACCCCCCAAATCGCCCCCCCGCCACCACCCGCCTCGCCCGCGGAAATCCCCTAATCCAAGGAGCTTAGGTCTCGCGGGAGGATTCCCTCTATCCGCGGGGGGCCACGACGGAGATCTCGCGGAGTCGCCGGCGGGGGCGCTAGGGTTTGATTTCCCTCTCGCCGGTGAGGAGAAGAAGAGGGGAGAGGAGAGGAGACAAAGAAGAACACGAGATAGTCACGTGCCCCCGGTGTTCTTCTAAATTTTAGGGACAAATGACGGGATTGCCCCTGCCCCGCCTCACGCGGTCGCGCCTGCGCCGCCTCCTCACGCCGGGTCGCCGGCACGGACGGCACCAGTAGCATGGACGGCGCCGGCGGTCGGGGGAGCACCTGGTTCCCGGTGTCCCCGACCAACCCCGGCCGCCTCAGGCTTATCCTTTCGAGCTCTGAAAAAGTCGCTTATTCAGGTGGCAATGGCAAATTGGCAATGGCGCTGCTGAACCTTGCCAATGAGAGCGTGCGCTTCCTGTGAGGTTGCTAGTTGCACTCAACTCAACCTTGCCATCATACCATGGACTCCGTTCGGCAGGTCTTTAGTAGATTTGTACGGCAGATTCGTTCTGAGAGAAAAGTATCACGCGCTGATTTGTTCAGCAAATTTGTTGTGAGAGAAAACACTATGCAACAAGCCGAACGGCAAGGTTGATTAAAAAAATAAAACGCACAGGTTGTGGAGCCATAATGCACACATCAGCACCAATGATAGCATTAATATCCTAAACACGTAACTCATCCTCACAAGTCTTATCCCATCAATGTTGAGATACAGGTTTTAAAAAATTCGACAAAATATTCTTGATAGAGAATTTTTCATTTTTTTTGAAAAACATATCCTATCAATAAGTGTCGTTGGTGCCCAATTTTAAAATTGGTACCTTGCTTGCAACCTGGACGTGGATTGGGGATGGCAACCGGCGCCGGAGCGGGCGCAGGTGCGCAGGCAGCTGGCGGCGGCCGCGCGGGTGTCACGGCAGAGCGTGCGCGTGGGCAGCCGCCGGTGCGGACGGAAGGTGCGTGGGCAGCTGGTGGTGGCCGCGGGAGGCGGGAGCTGCCACGGCGGAGCGTGCGCGCGGCCGTGCGGGCAGCCGATGGTGAAGAAGACTGGAACGAGGCGGCGCGAATTTGGTACCTCAACAGGATGTGTTCTGTTGGCGGCGAATGGTCGGGGAAAGGCTCTGCGCCGGCAAGCTTGTCGTCGTTGTGTTTTCCGTCCGCCGGTCGCCATTTCCAGCTCGGCCCTGTGCGCGTGCCGCGGCGAGGTTGGCTTGTTGCTGCTCGGCTCGAACAGGAATGTAAAGCGATTGCAAATCAAAATAATGCTAGCTTACTCAAGTCTTCGCTCTTGAAAAAACGTGCTTTACACGTTTTAAAAAAACTCAAGACTTCTCTTTTCTCTTAATAAAAAACATACTTTGCATATCTTAAAAAAAGAACAAATTTAAGCCGATCAAGAAAGTTCATTTTAGTAATCTAGGGTGTGCGTTGTCCTATCCATCACATCCTGCTACATGCAAGATTAAAGGTTGTCCCTGCCAAATGTTTTTGAATGCAATGAATTAAACCTTTACAAAAGACTGATGGCTCGAGGCTCATAAATAACTATATTTAGGCTAAATTTTGAACACTCGAATTAGATAAGACTTATTTGAGAAACGAAGTTATAGACCCCTGTTTGATTAGGAGACAGGTGGGTCGCGACATGTCGTGTCAGATTCAGGAACCTATTTACACATTATCTCAGGTCTGATAATTAAGCCATCTGGCAACGATCCTTACATAAAAAAAAAGAAAACAATACATACTAACGATGGTCTACATAGACGATAAGATGATATGCATTAGCAATAAGGTCAAGGGATGTTAATCCTAAAACACCATGCATTGCTTCCACATTTTTACACCAAGCCCCTATTAGAAGAAAATCTCCTCATCGATCCAATTTGACTCTCAGTCCGAACTGCGACAAGTCCAAAATAAGAAAGAAAGGGAATTATGGTTCAATGTTTTACTTTACATTAAAACGACAAAGCATCTAGTGTGGAATAAAAAAACTGTAAAACTTTACCTATCAGATTCAAATGTTGAGGCTGTATCAGATTCTGAGGACTCGTCGGATTTGTATGTCACTTTGATAGGTCCTGGAAGAGAGAGTACTAATACATGAAAAATGATAGCAAATTTGAAAAACAAACATTATAAGGTTATTTTACTTCCATCCAAAACTTTTATTAACTTGAACACAAAGAAGTACTTAAATTTCTAGCAAGGAAAAGGAATTCATATCTTTCTGATGATAGTAATTTGAAGGTACTTTATTACTCTTTTCTCTCTCTCTCTACAATCATATGGTTATCAAAGGCAACAACAAAACATATGCATTAAAGGTTGCATTGGAATCGGGAAGGCCATTGACAAAAAAGAATGAGATGGAGTAATGAACAAAATAGATATGCTAACCTTTTACACCTCTAGCCAAGTTGGTACTGGCCCATCGCATTTCAAAGGACATCAAACCTTTCATGTCAGGTCTAGGTTTTCCATTTATGTTCTCTTTAGCCCTCTTAGCATAAGTGTGGGTGGAAAACTCAATGAGCGCAGTCTTGGGTGCATTGGTAGTTTCATCCCGTTTAAGCACAATCCCGGTAACCTACAAATTTCAAATTAGATATTTAGCAAAACAATTGTACACTAAATCAAGTTTGTCTACAATAAAGGCAAATGCACTAAATTGTTTTTCAGGGTGGCTAGGAATTGATAAGGGTTATTCAGTTAGACCTATATGATGGCATTTGGCTGTCACCGTTTCGAAATCAATCAAACAATTAAGACTTAGTTCAAGCCTTTCCAATCTATAGTCTAATCCATACCCTAACAGCCAATATCCCAGCAGTGTTTAACCCTAATGAGCTATGGTTCGTTACAAAATACCACTTAAATATTAGAAGATTTTGTGTTTTTTTGGCTGAATGGCATGGCAATCTTATACTACCAATAGTTGTGCACGTTTCTTGTACAGAGCACATACATGTGTCATTTTTTTGGCATCTAACACTTGTTGATTTGCCGCGCATTTGTTTTCATAAACCAACTTGCCTCAATGAGTATAGTGATTTTGAATGGTTGCATGATAGCCTTGATGAGAGGTAGAAAGGCATTTGTATACCTCCCTTCAAAAGATCCCAAATTACATTTAATCTCATAGGAAATCTCTTGATTGCTGAACAATTGTGCTAATAATCTCTAGACAGAAATTTTGGTTTATCATGGAGTTCATTGAATTGTGGCATCAAGCTCTAGACTTATTGACTAACAGGATAGCTTCATAACTGCACAACTTGAACTCAAGCAAAGTAAAGTCTTGAGGGAATTTTTGCAGGCAGATGAAGAGGTAAAATATTTAACTGTTATTATTAGCTTGTGCTTTAGTTAAGTTTTTTAACCATAGTATTGTTCTTCTAAGAGAAATGTGTGTGGTCAGTCGTTGGAATGAGACACATGTCCTTAGCATAGCTGCCAGCAGCCACTAAATTCATGTCTACTGAAAGCTGCTGAATTGCTCATCAGTAAGTGTGCTTTCACTCACATTTTGGAAATTTTATTTTTTTAAGAAAGTGTTTTGGAAATATAATGCTCATTAAGGTTTTCTTTTTGCTATAATAATGAGTTTTTCAGATTTTTTTTGCACTGCTTATACAGAGCTAAATCTATGTCACCAACCAACCTCTTTCTTCTTACATTCTTGCTATATGGGGTGATTGAATTACCATAATTGGTTAGCGTTTTATGAAATTAGATGCTCGTTAAGATATACTTGCATGCCAGTATGCTACTATAAGAGTTTTTGAGTTTTTACACACTGTGTAGAGTTGAAAAATCATGACAATGACACTAACCAGAAAATTAGCTTGTTAAATTGAGTGATTGAATGATGAAACCTTTTCATTCTCTTGGAACAGGTGTTGTAGTGCTCACCCAGTGTCTTCTCCAACTTGGCGTTCGCCGTCTGCCCAGTTCCTGTCGTCCACTGGCTCAGCGTGAGGGTCCAATTGCAGTCTATGGTGTTTCACATTTATATTTATATAGGTAAAATGGTGGTTTCTTCACGTTGAATTTGTACTTTGGCACGATAATAATGTATTGGGACTAATAATATGGCTTTGCGAATTTGTGTGTTCTATACAAACATAAAAATCTTTGTGCATTTCACTAGTTACTGTACAAAGGAATGAAGGAATTTCTATTACATACCTGCACTCATTTTTTTTGCTGACAAATATGTACATTCAATTCTTCTTATCGTGCTATGGCAATGCAAAGACAGTTCCCAAGAAGGCTGCAGATCAAGGATGCTGAGGAGGAGGAGCGCGATATGCCGGATGACTGAATCCTACAGTTGATTCGTGCAGAAGAAGATGGAGAAACCCCCTGGAGACCACAAATCATCTCTGGATTATCTTTTGATGTAATAACGCTGTTTGTAGTTCCTATCCTGCCTTGACTGGCATCTTTCTTGTCTGAGACTTTTAGTAACCTGGACATCAGAGATTTCGAGGTTTCTTTCCTTCTCTAAACTCTAGTTCTGTTCCTCTCTAGTTCTGGTTATTGTACCAAACATTCTGTATTTCCGTTTCATTGGGAATGGAAATGGGGTGATCCTCAGTTCAAAAACAAAATGTACATTCAATTCTTGATATGGAGGTGTGTAGCTCTCTGTTGAGCCCTCGCAATGGGAAGAAAACTGACTTAGCACCTTCTTGATCAAGTCGTATATGCCTCACATGCATGCGTTTGAAAGATCGTGTGTATGCCTCCCCGATTGTTGCAACTTGCAAGGAGAAGGTCCCAGTGAGCAGTGAACTTCATTCACATCACGTGCTAAAAAGTTCACATGGAAGAATTGAGTTCTCCGCGTGGCTTTTTGTTGCAGCGAGCACGCAAGACCTATATGTATAGATCCAATGAAACATCAACTGTTAATATGGACCGGTGCATAAATACTGCTTACTACATTATTGTTGGTCGGTTTTGTTCTGTATCTTGACATAACCTATATATGTAGATACATAGCACAAGATATATGTCTGAGAAACTAAAACGGTCTCCAATTTGGGATAAAATTAAGCAGAAAAACAAACAAATAGAGGATAATTTGTAATAGTGAAAGTTCAAGCATTTTGACCATATGTTATCATAGAAAGAGGGGAGATTTGATTTACCTCTTTCTCCTTGTTAAGCATCACGTCCAGATTTCTCTTGATGCATGCGCTGCTGCTTATCCTTCTTCCCACCTTATATAGGATGGTTCTCCTTCCTTGCGGTGAGGATGATGTGTCTTGCAGGAGCTTCACAGGCGAAAGCTCTACCCGATGACTATTGTGTCATGTTAGCAATGGTGGCACTGCTTGGGCATCGTTTTCCTCTCCCTTGTCGTGATGCTTTTTGCAAAATGTCAGTGACCCTCCAGGTGAAAACCTAACTCCTACTTGCCAGATGGGCGGCCATGGCATCTTCAACGTTATGTCTTCATTGGAGGTGTTGTCATTCATTCGTTCATTACCTTGGTGGAGCCCATCTATATGCTACAAGTTTTGTGGCATGATGATTCTGACATCAAGTTTCTAAGCAGGCTAGCTAGAGATGTGAAGGATCGGTGATGCATTTAAGATAATGCAAGGTTCAATCATGGACGAAGAAGAAAATTGAAGCTTAGATAATTCATAAAAGGTTACATTTGAACGTTTCAAACTCAGGAAGGTGTTCCATGTACCATAGCATTTAGCCGCTTGATAAGTCCGATATCTGTTTGATCATTGAAGTAGACATAATCTGACTTTAAGTTCTCCTCATCGCCACACTGGCCATCATCATGCACTATAGCATGGCCATCAGCATGCACAATAGCATAGATTCCGCTGTACAGTTTCTCATAGTTGGGGTGAAATACCTTCAACCCATTATGTTCACAACAGCTGCAACGACCTGTAAAAACACAGGTGAATCATGTAAATGACGTCTTCCTTTTGAAGCTCCCCAAAACCATACAGTTTTTAAACTTCAATTCTGTTTGACGTGTGGTTATCAGTCCTTAACTGTAAATAATTCAATTTTAAGCATCAAGTGTAAAAAATGTTCACTTTCAAGATTATGTGGCACAAAGAAATAGAATTGAAACGTACTAAAACTTATCCTCAAAAGGGGCATGTGTCTATTTGATACCGAATGTTTTTATTCTGAAAATGAGTAAAGCTTCAATTGGTTTTCGGAAAAAAATCTTGTTGCAAAACAATAGTTGATATATAGTTCTAACGTAAGTGAACTTATTTGCAAATAAGTTTTTATAAGGTTGGCGTAGACTGTTGAATAATTACTATGACAGTGGAGGGGGGATATGAAAGGGGCGATTTGCGTACCTGCACTCATGGCCAGTGCTGACAAATCTGTACCTTGAATTCTTGACATAGAGGTTTCTAATTCTAACTCTTCTGACCACAGCAATGGCTGGAAATCTGACTTATTAGGACCTTCTTCTTCATACGGGTATAAGCGCATGGAGCGTTCTTGACAGCAATGGCATTCTCCATGCCATTGCCGTGTGTATGTCACCCAGATTTCTGCAAAGAAAAGGTCCCATGGAGCTTCCTTCGCATCACGAGCTAAAAAGTTGACATGGAAGAATTCATAATCAACTTTTCCGAGGCTTTTAGTCACACCGAACACACAGAGGACCTCTTTCTCCTTGCTACGAATCGCGTCCAGATTTCTCCTGATGCACCGCTGCTTATCGTCGTATATTTCTGCCTGAAGTTCCAGGAGTCTCCGAGCGTCGGTGCTCAGTACATCATCTGCCGGCTTCTCATCCGGAAGAAGGCCCTCGTCGAGAGGGAAGTGGAAATCCAGGTCGAACACCCTAGCAATGTCATCGAGGTCATCGATGGTAATAAGAGGCCGCGGCCGCTGCAGGCTCGCCAGCACGCGTGCCTTGGCCTCGGGGCTAAGGACACGGATGAAGTTCGCCATGCGAGGTCCCTCGGGGTGGCCGGTGGCCTCGACCGCCGCGCGGATGGCCACGGCCCTGTCGCTGCACGGCGCGTGGCCGGCGAGCGCGGCGAGCTCGCAGGCGCGCGCGACGTTGCATCCGCCGGCGCGGTGGAGGAGCAGCGTGGCGTCGTGGCGGGACACGGTGCCGAACCTCGTGCGGAGGTAGGCGATGGCGGCGTCGAGCGAGCGCGCGCAGAGGACGGCGAGCCTCTCGCTGCAGATCAGCTGCTTGTTGTCCGCCGGCGGCGACTGGGATGGGAAGGCGGTCTTGAACCAGACGGCGTTGACGAGGATGTTGTCGACGGGGTCATCGAGAGGGCCGAAGCAGAAGCCCGACCTGACAATGGGCATATGCATGGCGCCAACGACGGCCGGCGCGGCCAGGCGAGCGAACGCCTGCAGGTAGTAGATGTGGGTGACATCAAGCAGGATGTTCCTCACGGTTTCTTCGTATGCGCAGCGAGCCTCCTCCTTCCCCTCCGTCGGCCTGACTCGGGTGAGCGGCGGCGACCGCACGATCCGGTCGGCGCCGTACTTGCGGCGGCGCAGGCCGTACACGCCGGTGATGGGCGGCCTCTTTTCCTCTTTTTTGGCGGCCTTTTCCATCCTGGACCTGTAGTACCTGTAGTAATCATCATCCTCGACGTCCCTCTGTCCTGTCAGGAAGTAAGCCGCGTCGGGCAGGGACACAGCGTCGATGGGGTGCTTCCCCAAGACGGGCTGGAACCTGCCTGCCATGGCAGCGTCGAAGCTCTGGTAGGCGAAGCAGGAGACCGCGCCCGGGTCAGGGTGATACGCCGCCAGCGCGGCGGTATACAGAGCTCCGCGCGTCCTCTTGGCGCAGGGCGCGTGGAACGTGAAGTGGCGTCGGCTGCCGCTGCCGCCGGCGAGGTTCCGTCTCGACGAGCCCCATGGCGGCCACCAGGTCGGCGTCCGCGAGGTACAGGTACCCCAGGGCCTGCTTCCACGACAGACAGCGGAAGTAATGCCTGAGGTAATACACTAGAGCAAGCAAAGACCATCGCGCCGGGTCAAGCCACCGCGTCGGGTCGCTATCGCCCAAGGCCGCCGCCGCGCTGCGTCGCCGTTCCCACCGCCGCTGGTGGTGGACGATCAAGGTGTTGACGACGATGTTGGAGGCGGGCTCCAGGTGGCCGAGGCATCGCGCGCCGGCGGACTCGAGGCAGGCGATGAGATCGGGGTACTCGGCGACCGGGAGAAGCTTGAAAGCGGTTTCGTAGTGCCTGCAGATCCTCCGCACCAGCGCCTCGTTGAGCGCCTTCTGTCCGAAGAGCGCGCTGCCGTCGTGGACGCACGACACCGGGAGCCCCCGGGATTCACGCACGCCGGTGTAGCCGCGGTGGTCCATCGGCGGAGGAAGAGCCTCCGTGTACATTGTGTTCTCCGTGGAAGAAAGGGGCAGTTGTTGAGGGGCTCCACGGCGTGGGTTGGACTTGGACATCGTGGTTCTTCGATTCGATTCAGTTTGGAATTTGGTGATTTCCTGCGTGCGCGGTTCGATCGGGGACGGGGGAGTATATGGTGGCGGCTGGCCTCGTAAGGGTCGGAGTCGGACTTCGAAGGCAGTATAAACCATGCTGTAGACAGGGTCGGAGTAGGAAGGATAGTCGACTACAATGTACCAATTATACCGGAGTTTAAATTTAGGATATTCAACAGGTACACTTTAGGCCTTGTTCGGTTGCCCCCTTCCCGGCCGGGAATGCGGCCCAACCCACGGGGGACACCTGGGATCAATACCGCCCCCCAACAATAATCGTTGTTCGTTTACCCGCCTCCTGAGATCGAATACTAATCCAAACCCGCTCGCTCTTCACACTCCGACCTGGGGAGAAAACATCTCCTCTTGAGTTGTGGAATGAACCCCGGGCGGTGGCGTCTTCGCGAGGGGAGACTGGGAGAGGCAACAATGAGGGCAGGCGGGCGGCGGCAGAGCGGATCAGGAGGAGGACGACGGACGGACGGCGTCTACAATGACCCCTCCCGGCGGCGACCCTCCCGAAGGCAACCCCTCCCGATGGCAACCCCTCCCGGTGAGCCACCCACCCTCACCCTTCACCTCTTCCCTCTCGCTAGGGTTCTTGTTGCGCATGCCCGGATCTAGGTATCCAAATCGATATAGTCCAAGTACGCAGATTTGAGTTGAGGCGTGCCCTTTGTCTTTGCATGTACTTGGGGTCTTGTTCTTGAGGTCTTGCCTTGTGTTGAAGGTCTGTATCATGTGATTTCGGCTAAATGTGAAATAATAGCAGTCAGTTTCTGTGGTGCAGAATTACTAGCAAGCGCAGTTGTTGTATTCGTCTGTGTAGTGGTAGTACAAATTTCAGCCGCCGTCAGCAACGAGCAGTAGGCTACCACAAAAGGAGTTTGTGGCAATCATGAAGTATTTGCTCATTTGTTGTTTTGGCGACATGACTAGTATTTTCTCAGGCCATGTAATTATTCTCTACTAATCTGATCTGAATGCTTGTTTCATTCAATTAGGTTGCTATTTTGTGTCATTCAGTTTCATTCAGCATTATTCCTGTAGTTTCATTCAGTTTCATTGTCAGATGAAACAACCTTTTCTACTGGTGCAAAAGGAAACATAGTGGTACAAGCAATCCATTTTTCTGTTTTGCCAACTATTTTGTCACTACAAAGGGCGACTTCGAGTTACTTTGGTTAAATTCTCATTTAGCCCTATCCATTTTTTATTTTTCCTAACTATGTCATCACCAGTTACAATGTTAAGTAATCACATACGCTGAGTATCATAGTATTGGCTTCTTACAGAGACAATGTTTCTTTCATACTGCTAGCGACCCCTCCCAGCGGCGGCATTTGTTGTGCTTTTGTGAGATATCAGCATCTGGTGCATCCATTTTTTAACCCTTTGGATGTAGTAAAACAGTAGCTTACCAGGAGTCATCTCAGGAGAATAAAATTGTGCACTGTGCTGGAATAAACTGTTGTGTCTGTGTATGCACAGGTTAATCTTTCATCTTTTGGTTGCTCTATTTCCTATCACTAAATAATATCTTTTGTCTGTGGATGGGAAGGATCTGCTACAGATGCTAGAGTTCTTAGTTCTACAATCAACAGTGGATTTCAAGTACCACCGGGTTGATGGTGGCTATGCCAACACCCCTTCTGTCCCTCCACTTATGCTTCTTATATGATCGACTATAAGAAGCATAAGTTATTTCTTGCATATGTTGTTGTTCAGTTCAGTTAATGGAACTTGCATCGGTTGATTTAGTTACTGGATATAAGTAGTTGTCTATAAGGTTACCGTTCATCATTTGGTCTTGGTATATAGCCTTAAATGTCAGGTTGTATCTATTTACATGCGGGTTACTATTAAGCTATGGCATTGCTGGGATGCCTGGGATTACTTGATCTTTGCTAATTCAAATAAGGTTGAGCAGTTCTTAACTATAGGCTATATGACAAAATTAATGCAGTTGTATCCAACGTTGTTGGTCAGTGTTGATGGTATTTGGTCAGCAACAACTTAATTAGCATTTCACAATGCCTTGTTGATGATGTTATCTTAAGCATGGCTGTAGATTTTCTAGCACATTCAAGTGCAACTGAAAACAGGGCACTCTGTTTTTGAAAATCAGAGACACACTGGACTTTATGCATATAGATTTTCCAATTGTAGATTCTTGTTTGTATATTTATCCTATGTTCTTTTCAATCATTCTTGCCTGTAGATTTATCATATGTTCAAAGAATAGACTATCCATTTGCTCACATTTAACATGCATAACTTGATGACCACTTGTTCCTATAAACAATGCAGGATAAGGAGGTGCTGGTAGTGCACAAGCTTCCAAAGCAAAAGCAGAAGCTGTGATGCACTGATAGTGTGCGATCTACTTGAATTTTCATTTATGTTATTTTATATCGGATTGTTTGTTCAAATATGTGAGACAATCAAGTGATTGTAGTTGTTCAGACTTAGCGCATGGAAAACTATTTCTTTTGGGTGGGTGATTTATTGACAACATTCAGATGATGCCTTGTATTGTTCAGACTTAGCGCATGTATCGTAGATGATAATGCCTTGAATAATCTAAGACGATAATTCAGATGATGTCTTGTATTGCATTGTCTTGCAGCGAATGACAGTTTGACAGCATAGAGCTCTAAGAAGAGCTTGTATGTCTAAAATATGTTGATCCCTGCCTAACCGAACAAGAGGTGGAGGCAAGGTATTAGAGGGCAATAAACCTCACAGGGGTTGGGTGGCAGGAAGAGGATCCACCCAATACCTCTCTGTATTAAATCCTCCTAGGGGTTAAACTCCTGCCTGCCAAACATAGCCTTAATGGGATTTCCTACTTGGATGCAAGCTAATTATTCTTTTAAATATGTGCATATCATATTTTTCAATAAGAAGAGCATAATCACAAGGTTGCAGTTTCAGGATAAATTCTAAGACAACCGCAGCAATACCCCCTCTATATTTCATTCCAAAAGGAATATTATTTCAAGACTCCGCAAAAATTTCACAATCTAATTGATATTTTGCTGCAACAATACCCTTTATTTTCATCCTCTAATCACGGATCCCACCTGTCATTTCTTTTTTATTTTTTCTTCCCAATCTTATCCATACACCCGAATACCCAACTCCACCACCATCTGCGTCGGGCCCTCCATCTACAGCGACCTAGACCCTCCGCCTCCAGCCCTGGCCACCGCGGGTCCATATTGCGGTGGGATTTTTTCCTCTATGTAGATCTAACGGTTCTAGTCCTCCGATCCAACGGTTGTTGTGCGTCCGGCAGCTAGCGCCCAGAACGGACGTCCGATCGCTAGCAGCTCCCTTCCACCATTGGTTACCAACAAGGAACTGTCTGTATTATTTCTTGTACATTTTTTCCACCATTATTTGGCTTTTTCTTTAAATTGAAATGAATAAAATTTGGCACAAATTACATGAAAATAACCAATGAATAACACAAAAAAGACGGTCGGATCAAGAGCTGGCCGACCATCTCTCTTACACTGTATTTGCCTCACAAACTCGTCTGCTTTAAGAACGTACTAGATGAAATAGCATAGAAATATTTTTGCGACATGTCCCGATGAATTGGTTGTGCGCGTGATATGTGTAGATATTTTTGTTAATCGATTTTGGTTGTACAAGTGATGATGGGCACTCTCTGCGGTGGGTGGTTCTATAAGGCTAAGGGTGCCTGATCCGTGCTAATGTAAATTTGTACTGGCGACAAAATTTGCACCAAGGCAACTAAGGGCGGTCCTAATGGTAGAAATCATGCACAAAGTCCAAAAGAGTCACGTCATAAAAAATGCAAAGATAGACTCTACATCACATAATGGGAGTTTTTTCATGTAATTAATAGTAATCTTATTTTATTCATTTTAATCTCTCCCATACTCTCTCTCTCTCCTCCTCTCCAATCTCACCAGCAACCTCATGAGCTCTCTGCTGATCCTCTCCGATGTCCAATCTCAACAGCAGCACTCTAGCAGCAGGGGAGCGCGTGGCGGACGAGCGCTCACGGGAACCGAGGAGCGTGTGGTGCCAGCAGCGGTCGTGGAGCGCGCGACAAACGGGATCTCACAGCGCGCGCCAGTGAGCCCTCGCGGCGGCCAGGGAGCGTGTGGCACCAGCGAGCTTCGCGGTGGCTGGAGAGCGTGCGAAGCCACCAGCAGTCGCGCGCTCGCGGTGGATGGCGGGCTCGCGAGTGGCGTCAAGGCGCACGCGACTCCGGCGAGCGCACGGTCTGCTCCTCGCCGAGTGCGCGGCAGCCTACTCCGGCGAGCGCACAGCGGCGCGGGCGGGCAAGTTGCGGCAGGCTAGTGAGCGCGCGCTGCCGGCGAGCTAGCGGGAAGCGCCATGGAAACGACTTGTTTCTCCCCCAACGACCTTTTCATCGTTTCCTCGTGTCTTGGGGCGGGGGAGGCCGGCTATGCTCTTGCATTCTTTTGGCAGTTGTGAAATAATGTGGCGCCAAACAAAAAAAAACTATGTATTTGAATTCAGCATGACATGGAAACAAAAATGGGAGTCTTACGGGTGAACACAGAATGTAGCAGGACCAGGCTTTTGCTCACTTTAATCTGTCACAAAAAGTTCAAACTAACATCAAATGAGAGTGCTATTGCATTTAGTCGCTCAATAAATCGGATATCCCTTTGATCGTTGAAGTAGACACAATCAGACTCTTTGTCACTATAATCATTTTCATATCCCTCGTCATCATACCCCAAATACGAGCTCCCCAGTATGGCATTGGATCACTGGGGTGAAATATCTTATAATTCCTCTGCTCGCAAAAGGGGCAACGACCTGTAAAGATATACGGATCATGTAAGGAACTCTTGCAAAATCATTCAGCTTTTAATCCTCAATTATGATTGTCAGCAATCAACTCCGAGCCATTCAATTTTTAACCATCAATCAAGTGTTAAAAATTAAAATTGCTTACCTTTTCAACCTTGGCTTGAATACAGAATGGATGGGTACAAAGATGATGTGGCACAATGATCAAATAAAGTGTTAGAAACTAAATTTAAAGCACCGATTCTCAAAATTGGGGTGTGGCTTTTCAATATGGAATGTTTCCATACTTGTTAAGGTTAAAAGCCAAACTTAAGGTCAATATGGAATGTCTCAGCCGTCAGCCGTCAAATCAAAGTCCAGGCGACTCATGTTACGTGCAACATCCAACATCAGGAGTGCTCCTCCCTCCTCCCCCTCAACACAACACCCAACATCACATTTCTGCAACATCGAAACTCGACATCCGCAACATCGAAAATTAATGTTTGCAACATCAAAAATAATTTAAAATGTTGATAATCATCCATCGAAAATGAGGTGCAAACCCGTCGCAACATATGTTTCATGTTGATTGAAACATTCAAATCTCTCGATGAAAAATGCAACATTCAGATAACACACTTGCAACACGCGCGATGCACATATGCAACATCGCAATATCAAGATCTACTTTTGCAACATCAGCGTGAAACATTCGCAACATTTATTCGAATGAACTGAAACACGTGACACATTGACTTGCAACATGCACCAAACCTGGCAAAAAAAAAAGAGGGGTATAAGCGGACGCCGAGGGGCTCGACCACCGGGGCGGCGGCGGCGAGCCACGGCACCCGGTCTTCGCGCAGGGAGCTCGACCTCCCTGGGCACGGCGTCGGCAAGCCTGCGACCCCCTAGACTCCGTGTGGGGTGCTCAACATCGGGGTAGCGCACAGCATCGACAAGCCACGGTCCCACGTCTTTCGCTACGAGAGCTTGACCCCGGGCGCGGTCCTAGCGCTTCCTCAGCACGCGGCCTCAAAGCTCGCCGGCGCATCGCCGTTTCTGCGTTGGAGCAGCGGTCTTGCGCGGCTTGCTCGCGGCTCGCCCTGGATATGGGGAAGCGGCAGGCCATGGCTCGTGCTCTTGTGCTCGAGCACGGCGAAAAGAGCTCACGCTGGAGAGTCTCTGGTGTTGGTGAGGAGGCACGACAACGGATTGAAGATGCTGAGGCGGGCGGAAAATGAGATGAGTAGGCGGAAGAAAAAAAAGAACCGAGGGCATAAGGATGTCGTGGGGAAGCACGTCCAGATACTAGCATTACCGAAATTTTTAATGGCGGTACAAAATTATTGCGCCCAGACAACTAAGGCAACAGAGAGGTAGAAATGAGGTTATGGAATTGGTCCCTGGCGATAAAAATGGTGCCAAGTCAATGGTCTCTTGCGTTCTTTTGACAATTGTGAAACGTGGCACCAAACAAAAAAAAACAAGGCTGTTAATTCAGCGCGATCGACATCGAACCAAAAGTGGGAGTCTTGCGGATGAACACAGCATGCAGCGGGACCGGTCTTTTGCTCACTTTAATATCTGTCAAAAAAAAGTTCAAACTAACATCGGACTCCAACAGGGTTAGAGTTAGAGTTAATTTCTAATTCTAAAGGCATGTTTGGATCACCTTTAGTCTCATGACTAAAATTAGTCAGGCTAAAAAGTTTTAGTCACCCCCTAGTTTGGAAGCAAGAGCTAAAGTGTATTAAAAGAGCATTAAAGAGTATTAAAAGTTTTTGGCATGGCTTGGAGCTATTGGCAGCATGCATGTGGTCATTAATGAGGAAAGAGGAAGAGGAGATTTTAGTCCCATTTAGCTCCCCCACCCTCTACTAGCAAAGTTTAGCCTCAAGACTAATTTTAGCCTCACTTTAGCCTCACCTGTTTGGAAGTTTAGCTCCTGCTAGAAGCTAATTTTAGTCGGGCTAATTTTAGTCCCTATGATCCAAACATGCTCTAACTCTATCCCTAAACTAACTCTAGCTCTAGAGGTGTTTGGATGGAAGGGTTAGAATGACTTTAAATGTACTTCTTCAATCATTAGGTGTGGGTGGAGGGAGAGAGAAAAATCACTTTCTGGTGGACCCAACATGAACTAGCCCCAATAAGGATCACTTGGGTGAGATAGTTTTTTGTGGCGGGTTAGATGCAAACTAGCCCAGTATAACCCTCATGTTTCGATACTTTGTGGCTAGTTGAGCTCCAACTAGCTAACACTAACTGCCCATGGATCCAAACAGAGCCATCATCGTCCAATGAGAGTGCTATTGCATTTAGTCGATCAATAAATCGGATATCCCTTTGATCGTTAAAGTAAACATAATCAGACTCTTTGTCATGATAATCATTGTCTTGCACGTCATCATACTCAATAATAATACGAGCCCCCCAGTACAGCATTGGATCACTGGGGTGAAATATCTTATAATTCCTCTGCTCACAAAAGGGGCAACGACCTGTAAAGATATATGGATCATGTAAGGAACTCTTTCAAATTCATTCAGTTTTTAATCCTCATTATGATTGCGTTGTGGTTATCAGCAATCAATTCTAAGCCATTCAATTCTTAACCATCAATCAGGTGTTAAAAATTAAAATTGCGTACTTTTTCAACCGTGGCTTGAATACAGAATGGATGGGTACAAAGATGATGTGACACAATGATCAAATAAAGTGTTAGAAACTAAATTTAAAGCACCGATTCTCAAAATTGGGGTGTGGCTTTTCAATATGGAATGTTTCCATACTTGTTAAGGTTAAAAGCCAAACTTAAGGTCAATATGGAATGTCTCAGCCGTCAGCCATCAAATCAAAGTCCAAACCACTCATGTTGCGACTCATGTTACGTGCAACATCCAACATCAGGAGCGCTCCTCCCTCCTCCCCCTCAACACAACACCCAACATCACATTTCTGCAACATCGAAACTCGACATCCGCAACATCGAAAATTAATGTTTGCAATATCAAAAAAATAATTTAAAACGTTGATAATCATCCATCGAAAATGAGGTGCAAACCCGTCGCGACATATGTTTCATGTTGATCGAAACATTCAAATCTATCGACGAAAAATGCAACATTCAGATAACACACTTGCAACACGCGTGATGCACATATGCAACATCACAATATCAAGATCTAACTTTGCAACATCAGAGTGAAACATTCGCAACATTTATTCGAATCAACTGAAACACGTGACACATTCACTTGCAACAAGCACCAAACCTGGCAAAAAAAAAAGAGGAGTATAAGCGGGCGTCGATGGGCTCGACCACCGGGGCGGCGGCGGCGAGCCACGGCACCCGGTCTTCGCCCAGGGAGCTCGACGCCTCGACCTCCCTGGGCACGACGTCGGCAAGCCTGCGACCCCCTAGACTCCGTGTGGGGTGCTCAACACCGGGGTAGCGCGCAGCACCGACAAGCCACGCCCCCATGTCTTCGCCCCGAGAGCTTGACCCCGGGCGCGGTCCTAGCGCTTCCTCAGCACGCGGCCTCCAACCTCACCAGCACATCGCTGTTTCTGCGTTGGAGCAGCGGTCTTGCGCGGCTTGCTCGCGCCTCACCATGGCTCGTGCCCTTGTGCTCGAGCACGGCGAAAAGAGCTCACGCTGGAGTCTATGGTGAGGAGGCACGACAACGGATTGGAGATGCAGAGGCGGGCGGAAAATGAGATGAGTAGGCGGAAGAAAAAAAAGAACCGAGGGCATAAGGATGTCGTGGGGAAGCACGGGGGCCACGGGGAAAGAGCGTCCGGACGTGTCGGACGTCCAAATACTAGCATTACCGGAATTTTTAATGGCGGTACAAAATTATTGCGCCAGACAACTAAGGCAACAGAGAGGTAGAAATAAGGTTATGGAATTGGTCCCTGGCGATAAAAATGGTGCCAAGTGAATGGTCTCTTGCGTTCTTTTGACAGTTGTGAAACGTGGCACCAAACAAAAAAAAAAGCTGTTAATTCAGCGCGATCGTGAACCAAAAGTGGGAGTCTTGCGGATGAACACAGCATGTAGCGGGACCAGTCTTTTGCTCACTTTAATATCTATCGCAAAAAGTTCAAACTAACATCGGCCTTGGCCCTGTTTGGATCCATGGGCTAGAGTTAGTTTTGGCTAGTTGGAGCTCAACTAGACACAAAGTATCCAAACATGAGGACTAGATTGAGCTAGTTTGCATCTAACCCACCCCAAAAAACTATCCCACCCAAGAGGTGCTTATTGGGACTAGTTCATGTTGGGTCCACCAAAAAGTGATTGTTCTCTCTCCCTCCACCCACACCTAATGGTTGAAAAATATATTTAATATCATTCTAACCCTTCCATCCAAACACCTCTAGAGCTAGAGTTAGTTTAGGGTTAGAGTTAGAGTTAGAAACTAGCTCTAACTCTAACTCCCTCCACCCCAATTCAGCATTTCTAAGTCATAACTTAATTCTACGATGTGTCTAGACATAGTGCATAGAAAGGGCTATAAATTTGTAAACGACAAAACAATCTACAATTTGAGAGGGAGAGTATAATTCGAGCAGGCTATCCAAGTGTCCAGAGAATATTTTTTTTCAAAAAATCTTTTTTTATAGTTGTTCCATCACCGGTACTCAAATGTTGTGGAACAATCCACTTAAATACTCCCTCCATCCTTATTTAATGGTTGTTGGATCTACAAGTCACCCCTAATACTTGTGGTTCCCTAGCAGCAGAGTACACCATAGACCGTACTCCCTTCTGTTAAGAGAAAAATGAATCGGTTGAATCCCTATATCGATTGATGAATAGTATATATATATATACCAAGGCAAATACCAAATAGCCATGAAGGCATCAAGTCAACACTTGAAGTTGAAGTACATAAGCAAACAACCATGGACCACACAACCATAAAGTTCGCAAATCACATATCAAACCATGGGCCGAGCCACGTTTTTTTAATTACAGTCCACTTGCCTTGGTGTTTTTTGCCTGAGCCTATAGCGGCAAGCGCGATATGACGCTATTCTGGAATAGCGGCGCAATAGCGCGAATAGCGCCGATAGCGCAAAAAAGAAGAGCAGCTTCGCGTCGAGAGCTACGGGCCGCTATATCGCCGCTATTGCGGCGCTATAGCGCACTATTTAAAACCATGATATATACACACACACACAAGTCAACAGGTGTCTGCCTGTGACGAAGGGACAACTTGCCCTCTACGGTGTCTCTTGAAAGGGTTGTCATTAGCAGTTGCTAATGACGGTAATTATCCTATTGATCACTAAGTAATTATCCTAATTAATCCTAACACCCCCCCTGATCAATGGATCTTGTATAGGCTTCATATAGTCTTGTGTAGGCACCGTTGTATAATTGTCAGTCATAGTCTTGAATCTTTGGAAAAACCCTGTGGGAAAAACCAAAGTATATTGATATACCAGGAAAAGCTCCTTAAAAACCCAGTGGGAAAAATAAGGAGAAAACCATGATATATATAACTCCTGATGTTTAAAGACCCTTTAGGTGATCCTAAAGATAGTCTAAAAACAACTTGATCAAAGATCAATATGTCATATGTATTATCCTTAAAAACCCATGTAAGGAAAAATAGATAATATGACAACATCTCACAAAAACCTTATAGGAAAAATGTGAGGAGAATCTTTGAAAAACCCCGATGAGAAAAATCCAAAGTGCTATTGGTATATCAGGTAAAACTCCTTAAAAACCTAATGGAAAAATAAGGAGAAACCTCGTGATATACAATCACCAATGTTGTTAGACCCTTTGAGATAAGCTCAAAGCCTTAGTCTAATAACACCTTGACCATATGGTCAATATGCTCGTATATCATCTTCCAAAAAACCCTGATGGGGAAAACTTGATGATCTGGCATATAACTTTGTATAGGCATTGCCTCGTCAAAAACTTTACATGAGAAACCTCCAAAGGAAAAACTCAAATAAAGAAAAGAGTACAATGTATCATATGTCACAGTATCATCCACCAAAAACCCTATAGGAAAAACGGATGATATGACATAATCTTGTGTCAATATTGCCTCATTAAAAACTTTCTATGAGAAACCCTAAGGGAAAAACTCATACAAAGAAAAGAGTGCAATTTGATGTTTTCAACAAGTTATTAATCAGAGAGATGAGAGACTCTCCCCCTGAAACTTGTAAACCTTTCATACCGATGTACTCAAAACATAAGAAATTTGTAGTATGGCAGATTTTGTGAATATCTCTCCGAGATTATCACAATACTTAGTTTGCAAGTATCCATATGTCTATATTTATGTAAAGACTATTTCAATGATCTGGAATTTGGGGATCTTATAGATAACCAGAATCATAATATCCATATAATTGGATCTTAGATTATATCAAGATCATATGTGCTATTTTGATATATCAAAGATATTCTCAACTTTAATCTACCAACATTTGGTAGGATAGCGCTACTGCTAGATAGCAAATTATTGCAATGATAATATCTGGTCGGGAACTTTGCCATATATATACTAACGCATAAATAGCACAGAGATAATGGACCACATGTCCCAATATCTCATTCCAATTGTTATGGTATAAAAACAATCTTCGTCTATCTTGAGGTAGAACAACCATAGGATTCGTTTTTATATTGAGCCATTCAATATGATGTGGATATAGATAGCTTTACTACAAAACTTGGGAGAGGATACTTGTATCCTAAACACAAAATAAATTTTTGGTTTAGACCATATCTCCCATATCTAAACTCCGTCTTTAGATTACAACGTGCTATTAATAAGTGTTCATTCTCAATGTTGTCAAGACTGTTGACAATCATATAATACTAGGAAATCTAATAAAGGACTCTAAAATGAACACCACATGTAATCAATCTTGTATCCCTTCAATTTAAGGAATACACACAATGTCAATTGTACCAAATTTGACTTTACTGCAATAAGCCATGTATTGACTTAAGCAATACACAATATGTGTTGCGCTTTTTATGTATTGGTGTTTGGTATGTGAACTCCTTCTCGGAAGCTTCACAAATATACCAAATCAAGTGATTATATTTAATCACTACACCTATCAACTGCAAAGAAGATGCTTTTGTATTGCCAATCATAGTTAGTATCGAAAATTTAACTTACTATGGAGAATAACTACATTGATAAAGAATGCTTTGGGCTTTGCGTAAACCCCATTGTGCTACTAGTCTTGCTTTATATCTCACCACCACCTTGTTCTCAATCCATCCTAGGATGAAAACACTTTGTACCCACAGTAAAGGTACGTGAGGTGTTAGCTTTACAGCTCCTAACTCCTCTTTTCTGGTGAGCAAGACTATCTCTGTATGTATAACTAATCAAGTTCCAGAAAGAGTGACAAAGCACTCTGTCATGGTCTTATTATCTGGATAACTTGGAATATACAATTTATTTAAAGAAGTATGAGTCGACTCATGTAGTCTTTATATGATATAATTCTCATGTTATCAAAACTAAAAATGAACCCTGAATGACTCTTCGTGACTTCCATAAACGAGAGTCAGGGCTTTCCGATATCCTAGCCTCAGTATTTCAGTGCACTTCTGAGCTAGGTTTGTGGATTATAAATATCAACATGACATTACATGTCGTCTAGGTTGCCAGCAATCGCAAGATTAAGTTGCATTTTCAGTCTTCTTTTTGCTTGCTAGCAATCGCATCTTGCCACTTGGAAGTGCTTCTCCCCCTCATATAGCCAATATGGGGTGAGTGGTATATTCCACTCTTTCTGGCACTTTCTTTGGATGGAGAGACTTTGTAACACCTATATAATCTATGAAAGTATTTAGGCAGTTGTTAACACCAAAAATTGGTACAAGGAAGAGACTGACATGTGAGCCGAATTTGGCAGGAGAACATCATTCGGCAAGAGGTTTTCCTCAAAGCATTCGGTAGAGGCGTCTGCGGTCGGGAGTGCATCATCATTCGGCAAGAGAGCTGTTCCACGGATGAAAGCGGAAACATTCGGGAGTGCGTGATGACGTGGACTGGATACAAAGAAGGAGACGAGTTGATGGTGGATACGAGACGGACATGACGCTGTGATATTAATTTTAGGTAATAAATATTGTAATCGTGGCTGGCTAGGAGTCATGTTAGAACCAGGGTATAAATATAAACCCTTAGTGTTTGTAATAGGGATCAAACAATTTCACAACAAACCGGCCCCGTGCCAACTTTCGAGTCCTTCTAGTCGTGTCGTCGAGTTCTTCGAGAGGAGCCATCGATCCGTCGACCTCCGTAAATACCGGCAACCTTGTATCATGTCTAGTATCATGCGGTGGATTTAGATCTTGATGCAAGTAGTCTTGTTACCATGCTTAGTATCATGCGGTGGATTTAAGCTTGGTTCAAGAAGGTTTCCTTGTTGGATCATGAGTCATGCGGTAGGCTAAGATCTAGCTTGGAGCTAGTTATCGGCTCTATTAGATTTGGCAAGATCTAATAGATTCATGAAGTTACCATGTGTTGCTTTGAATTTGACTTTTTGTGTTTAATTCATGTAACACTCGTATTGCCCAATTTAGATTGATTAGATTCGGCGCTATCTCATTTATGATCCATGTGTTGCACGCTCAAATCCTTGGCTTGACATGGCAAGCGGGTCATGCGTTCTCTATAGCCGAATTTGGATCAATCTAGATTGTCACGTGTTGCAGGTTCAAGCTTGTTGACTTTTCATCCTTAGCAATGTTTGTTCCTTCTCCACGGAACCCGATTCGGCTGTACAACTGTATTCGGCAATCCCCTCACGGGTGAAAAATGTTCATGAGTTTGCTTTAAGTAATGTATGCTTTTAGCCTTCCATGTATAGATTGTATCATGCGGTGGATTGATCTATTCTTGGTCGGTGGTGTGATTTCAAACAAGTTGTATCATGCGGTGGATTAACTCGCTTGATGTCATGCTCGACGGGTTTGAAGGTGCCTAGACATGCGGTAGACTAGTGCTTTTGGCCTATGCATGCTTGTTTACTGAAAATTCATGATCATGCTTCGCTTTTTATTTATTTTATCATGCTTTACCCTTGATAATCGGTCATGGTCATATGTTGTAACGTTATCTAAATAAAGACCGATCTTTCATCATGCTTACGTCATTCATTCGGCAGTGTTCTATTTACACGTTTTATTGATTCCCGAATGATGTTTAAATTGTTGACAGATAGCTTGTTCGTAGCTATATGTCGTTCTAAATGGCTTCATAGCCGTAAATACGGAACTGTCTGGTACCACCCGGCAAGTTCCAGGTTTTATCTAACCGTTTTCATCCTTTGTCAGTTTCAGGGAAAATTGACTGGCACGCTTCAGATTTTCGACGCCCGGGCCACGTGTGTGAAGCTAGCTAATCCGGCTTGCTGTGTGCTTGGCGTGAGGTGCTGATTTTACGTCAACACACTTTTTTAGCTAATCCGGCTTGCTGTGTGCTTGGCGTGAGGTGCTGATTTTACGTCAACACACTTTTTGGCACGCCCGGTGGGACACTCAAGTTGATCAAGATGCCTGAAATCCAAGCTGTCCTGGATGTCACTTTAGATGAACTGTCTACAGAACATCAACTGATACTGAAAGAGGCTGTGGAGCAGTTCCAGCAGAAGTGTTTGCTGTCTTTTTCCAAGAATAGGAGTGGTGTGCCATTCCTCAGAACAGACATGCCAAGAGTTCTGATGCCAGGGGAGAGTGATGCTACTGCTGCTGCAGAGAAACAAGAAGCTTTTAATATGGTACGGCAAGCCATGGAAGAAATAATGGCCAGACACAACACTGCGTTCTTGAATAGTTTCCGACAGATGATGGTTGGTGTCTTTGGCCCAGGCATGGACAAGGTGCTTAGTCGAACAACACCCCGGGGGCCTAATGGTAATGAGACGGGAGAGTCAAGTGCTCCTGTTAATGGCCAACCACCTCAAGATGCAGGTGCTCAGCCGCCTCAGCAAAGTATGAGTGTTCAGCCAACTCAACATATGGGTAGTCAGCCGATCCAGCAGAACCCTCATCAGGCAATACCTAATCCACGCACCTATGGTGAGATGGCATTTGGCACCACTGGAGTTCCACCTGGCTCTACTTATAGGATAGCCCCATCAAGTAATAGGATGCAAAAGAATATGTATGGGAATGGGTATTCAGAATTCATGGATTATAGTGCTATCGATGCTTTCCCGAATCCTGGATATGGTGGTGCTACAGGGATGCCTGCTGGAAGGCCAGGGAATCAAGACACTAATGTTGATCTCCTGGTGCAAAGAATGACCGATGTGCTGCAAAATCAATTCGGTCTGAAGCCTAAAAATCAAGGACACGTGTATACATCTCCTTTCCCAGAATGGTACCAAAGGGTAGCACTACCAAATAGGGTGAAAGTTCCTACAGAATTCACTAAGTATTCAGGGCAAGATGATACTAGTACTGTGGAGCACATAGCCCGATATCTGATGCAGCTTGGGGAAGCTTCTGCTGATGAAGCCCTCAGAATCCGATACTTCCCTCTGTCCTTGACAGGCCCAGCATTCACATGGTTCACTTCTCTACCTGCTCATTCAATCTGCTCTTGGAAGGATTTGGAACAAAAGTTCCATGCCCATTATTACACTGACAGTAATGAGAAAAAGCTAATTGATCTGACTACCTTGAGGCAAAGGAACAGTGAAACACCAATGGAGTTCCTCAAGAGATTCAGAGAGACAAAAAGCATGTGCTTCTCTCTGAACATTCCAGATGATCAATTGGCTGGTATGGCTGTAGCAGGAATGTTGCCAGCCATTCGGGAGAAGCTATTCGGGATGGAATTCGAAGACCTTGGCCAGCTGTCACACCGGTTGTCATTAATGAGCAATCAAGCATATGGCTTCAAGAAAGACTCTAGATTTGTCAAGCACAATGATATAGCTGAAATTTACAATCAATTTCTCGAAAGGGCAGATCAAGGAGATGAATATGATGATGAAGAGGAAATAGTTGCAGCAGAAATTGTGTGGGGTAAAGAGCCATTGACAGTAAATCAGAGGCGGATCAAGCAAGCTAAAGGCACCTATGATTTTGATGTAACCAAGGCAGACAAGCTCTTCGATTTCCTCGTGAAAGAAGGCCGAATTAAGTTACCAGAGGGGCATTCTATGCTTCGGCCTGATGGAGTGAAAGACAAAAAGTATTGTGGATTTCATGACAGGAATTCTCATTCCATCAATGAATGCACGGTCTTTAAAGCAAGGATTCAGAAAGCTATCCAAGAAGGACATCTAAAGTTTGATAATAAGATGAAATTGGATGGTAACCCCTTCCCTCAGAATATGATCGGGTTCTCAATTAACATGGTGAATGTTGTTGAGCCTAAAGAGAAAGGGAAAGTGAAAGTTTTGACTTCGGAAAAGGCAAAGCAGGGTGGCTCAGTTGATCCCGCTCGACAAGTCACACTTGAACAGATTCACAAGAAAGAGTCTCGCTTTCCGAATAGTCAAATTGAAGTGGGTGAATCCTCTAAACCCAGAGTGACTTCGCGTATTCTCCTCAATAAATAGCAGCGTCAGTAAGAAAAGGAGCGCTACCAGAGGCACAAGTATGAAGAGGAGAAGCGAAGATATGAAGAAGAGGTGTATAGGAAGGAACAAGAGGAATACACGCGAGAACAAGAGCGTGCGCATTGGGGATGTGCCTTCTTCAGACACTGTTGGAACGAGGGTTTGAAGCTTCCCGCACTGAATAACTGTCCTGAATGCAGCGACAAGTATACCGAATACAGGCAAGATACTGTCAATCGCCGATCCGTCCATGAAAGAATTGGAAGGGTGCATCCTAGTGATGGTCAGCGCCTAAAAATAAATGAGATTGATGATCAACCAAGGAAAAGGTATGCTGATCACAGGTGGGTTGATCATGAAGAAGAAGAAGATCATGGGTATGTCTGGCAAAAGGGACAGTGGTGCCCACCTGGTTTAAGAAGAAGCCAGAAGAGAAGGGTACATCGCTTGAGGAATCAGGAACTGAAGCAGGCAGGAATTAAGAAGAAACAAGTGTGGCGCCCAAAAGACAAACCTGATGAAACTGGTCGTTCGGCTCATACATGCATGGTATGTTTCCTGCCAAATGAATTCATGGCTCCAGCTAATCAAATTGTGCAGGAGGAAGTATTGCCAGATATGGATGAAGCCGAGCAAGTTGGGTTAATGGCACAATTGGTGCTGACTAAGCAAGCTACTTTTGACAAGCCAGCCAAGAATCGGCACATGAGACCACTGTACTTAAGAGGGTACGTCAACGGGAAGCTATTGACTAAGATGTTTGTTGATGGTGGAGCTGCTGTCAATGTGATGCCATATACTACATTCAGAAAGCTTGGCATGGGCCCTGGAGATTTGACGCCGAGCATAGTTCTGAATGATTTTGCTGGAAATCCTTCAGACACCAAGGGCTGTGTACATGTGGATCTGATGATCGGGTCTAAGACTCTGCTTACAACCTTCTTTGTCATTGAAGGCAAAGGGGCATATAGCTTGCCGCTTGGAAGGGACTGGATGCATACAAACTGCTGCATTCCATCTACTATGCACCAACAGCTTGTTCAGTGGGTAGATGATAATGTAGAAGTTGTCCAAGCAGATGATTCGGTAAGCGTGGCTAATGTGGAACCAGCCTTCTGGGAATATCAAGGCATAGATTGTTTCTCAGGCAAGGACTGGGGTGAAGGTCCTGTTGAACCAGTCAGCAGTGATCAACAGCCGATTCAAGCAGTCGGCTCTTATAGTAATTTTTAATGGAGAATCCAATTGATGGAACTGATGGGAAGTTAGGACGTGGATTTATGTCGGCCGATAAATTGGAAGAAATAGACATCGGAGATGGTGACAAGCCAAGGCCGACATTCATCAGTACTAACTTGGATCCAGTTTTCAGAGAAGAGTTGATTAAGCTATTAAAAGAATATAAAGATTGCTTCGCTTGGGATTATTCGGAGATGCCTGGTTTGGATCGTTCCATTGTTGAGCATCGGTTGCCAATCAAGCCTGGTTATAGACCTTACAAGCAACCTCCCCGAAAAATTTACAAGGATGAAGTATTGGCCGACGTGAAAAAAGAAGTTGAGAGATTAATAGAAGCAAATTTCGTTCGGCCATGCAGATATGCAGATTGGATCTCTAATATTGTTCCTGTTTACAAGAAAAACGGAAAGATGAGGGTTTGCATAGATTTTAGAGATCTGAACAGGGCTACACCAATGGATGGATATCCAATGCCTGTTGCTGATTTGTTGGTTGATGCTGCTGCTGGGCATAAAGTTATTAGTTTCATGGATGGCAATGCGGGGTACAATCAGATTTTTATGGCAGTGGAGGATATATCAAAGACAGCCTTCAGATGTCCTGGACATATAGGGTTATTTGAATGGATTGTCATGACATTTGGGTTGAAGAATGCTGGTGCAACTTATCAAAGAGCCATGAATTATATTTTTCACGAGTTGATCGGCAAAATTGTGGAGATATATATTGATGATGTCGTGATCAAGTCATTGGATCATGAATCACATTTGGCTGATGTGAGGAAAACTCTGGAATGCACTAGGAAACATGGGCTTAAGATGAACCCGAACAAATGTGCTTTTGGAGTTTCGGCCGGAGAGTTCCTGGGATTTCTGGTGCATGAGGAAGGAATAGAAGTTGGTAAGAAGAGCATGAAAGCTATTGATGAAGTTGTTCCTCCGACCAATCTTAAGGAATTGCAGTCACTGCTTGGCAAGATCAATTTTGTGAGAAGATTCATATCAAATTTGTCACAAAAGGTGTTGCCTTTTTCTCCACTGTTGAGAGTCAAGAAGGATCAGAAGTTTGTATGGGGTAACGAACAACAGAAGGCTTTCAATGAAATCAAGGAATACATGAAGGAACCACCAGTATTGGTACCTCCACAATTGAACAAGCCTTTTAAGTTGTACGTGGCGGCCGATACCCAAACCATTGGATCGGCCCTCATACAAGAATTTGAAGGAAAAGAAAGAGTAGTTACATATCTTAGCCGAAAATTGCTTGATCCTGAAACAAGATATTCAGCTGCAGAGAAGATTTGCTTGTGTGTTTATTACTCATGTACAAAGTTTCGGCACTATTTGTTGAATGCTGAATGCATTGTATATTCAAAATTTGATGTAATTAAACACATGTTGTCTATGCCGATTTTGAATGGAAGGATTGGCAAATGGATTTTAGCCTTGTCTGACTTTGAATTAAGATTTGAGTCGGCAAAAGCTATTAAGGGACAGGTTATTGCTGACTTCATTACTGAACATCATGGTTCATCAATTAATTTGCTTGAAATTACTCTTTGGGCTTTATTTTTTGATGGGTCTTCATGTGGTAAAGGTGGTGGAGTAGGTATTTTATTAATTTCGCCCAGGGGAGAAATGTTTGAGTTTGCTATTCCTATTCAACCTACTGTCACCAATAATCAAGCTGAGTATGAAGCATTGCTCAAAGGGCTTCAATACTTGAAGGAGGCAAAGGCTGTTTCGGTTGAGATTTTTGGAGATTTAGAGCTAGTCATAAAACAATTGAATGGCCAGTATGAGTGCAGAAATGATATCTTGAGGAATTACTACGAGGAGTGCAAAGAAATCCTGAAAAGCTTTCAGTTAGTAATTCTACAACATATTCCTAGACAAAATAATGGAGAGGCAAACAAGCTAGCTCAAAGTGCTTCGGGTTATAGAGAGAATCAAGAAGTGTTTGCCATTGATGTATATGCTTTTGGGAGTGGTCTAGCAGAAGATGATTGGAGAAAAGAAATTGCTGATTATTTGGAGAATCCATCCCGAAAGGTCTCTAGGAAGCTCAGGTACAAAGCCATAAAATTTGTTCTTCTTGATGAATGTCTGTATTACAAATCCATGGATGGGGTATTGCTACAATGCCTAGGTCAAGAAGAAGCAAAGAGGATGATGAGTGAAGTGCATGATGGGCTGTGTGGAGCACATCAGTCGGCTTACCGAATGAAGTGGGTCATTAGGAAAACTGGATATTATTGGCCGACTATACTGGAAGATTGCTTTGAATATTACAAGGGATGTCAAGATTGTCAGAAGTTTGGAAATATTCAGAGAGTTCCAGCATCAGCTCTGAATCCTATTATCAAGCCATGGCCATTCAGAGGATGGGGAATAGATTTGATTGGCCAAATAAATCCTCCATCTAGCAAGGGGCATAAGTTTGTACTTTTAGCAACTGATTATTTCACTAAGTGGGTTGAGGCAATTCCATTGAAGAAGGTGACATCAGAAAATATGGTTGAGTTTGTCAAAGAACATATCATTTACAGATTTGGAATTCCTCAGACAATTACAACAGATCAAGGAACTCAGTTTACATCTTCAGAGTTCAGAGATTTTGCTGAAAGTATGGGGATCAAATTATTGAATTCTTCTCCCTATTATGCCCAAGCTAATGGTCAGGCAGAAGCTTCTAACAAGATCATGATCAAGATTATACAGAAGAAGATTGACCAGAAGCCAAAAAGGTGGCATTCGGTACTCAATGAAGCCTTATGGGCTTACCGAATGGCTCCTCATGGAGCTACACAGACATCTCCTTATGAGTTGGTTTATGGACATCATGCTATCTTGCCATGGGAGATGCAGTCAGACTCGAGGAGAATAGTATTGCAAAAGGATTTAAGTTCCAAGGATTACAATGACTTAATGATGGACGAATTAGAAGATTTGCATATGATTCGTCTTAGGGCCTTAGAAAATATTGAGAAAAACAAAATGCGAGTTGCTAAGTACTATAACAAGAAGGTAAAGGTTAAGCAATTTGCAGAAGGAGATTTGGTTTGGAAAGCATTATTGCTGATTGGAACTAAGTACAGTACATTCGGTAAATGGTCTCCAAATTGGGAAGGTCCCTTTCGGGTGGTTAGGTGCACGCTTGGAAATGCATACATCTTGAAAACTTTGCTGGGAGAAGAATTCACTGCTGCTATAAACGGGAGATACTTGAAGAAATATTATCCTAGTATTGAAGTTGATCGTTGATTGATGTTCCAAGCGTCAGAAAAACGGAAATAGCCGGCATTCGGGAGGAAGCCGCCTTCAGAATAAAAATTCCGATAAAGGGAAAATGGCCAATACTAACGTGTATTGCCCTTAGCACAAAAATATTTTTTGCATCACCAATGTTCTTGCAGGTTCTTCTATTAATAATATAGCTATTTGTGTCGGTGCGGAAAGTAGTCCCGACACTAACTAGTAATGAGCGCTGAGATCTGCCTCTCGATGGTCGGTGCTAAGCAACTAGGGACACTTGGTTTATCCTGGTTCCGGCCGGGGCCGTACGTCCAGCAGCGATGTGCTCAGGGCACTGTATTGCTTGCACCGTGGTGCTCGTAGAGGGGTGGCTACAAGCGAGGCGGGAGAGGAGGCGTGGCCTCCAAGTCCCAGAGGATTGATTGAGGTGAGTGCCAATATCGTGGGGAAGGCGGAGAGCGCGTGGGTGACTGCAGTCCGTCGTCCGTGTCCGTCCCCTGCGGCTGGGGGGCTGCCCCTCCTTTTATAGGCCAAGGAGGGAGCAGCTTACATGCACGCTGCACTATTTCTATACGTGTAGCGGTATGGCGAACAGTGCCGTGGAGTTGATGGCCGTCCTGGCGAATCTTGTTCCAGTCGCGGCGTCGTGGCGTGTCCTGTGCCCGAACAGGAGTGGCTTCGAGGGTAGAGGAGTAGTGATTGACCGGGGCGGCTTCGAGCGGGCTCGAAGGAGCCGTTGACAGTGGTCCGTACGAGGAGCAGTGGCAGGCGTGACGGCGTCCCGTCCCCGCGTGCTCAATAGTGTTGGAGTAGTTGTAGCAGTGCGTGGCGTGGCGCCGCAGTGGCAGGGATGGCCGCACGGGGTTGACAGCGACGGGGATGATGCTGCCGCCGGCCTGGTGTCATGATTTGACCCTGCGCAGTCACGAGAAAGGGGTTCGAGGGTGCCGTTGACAAGAGCCGCGCGAGGCACAGCAGCCGTCGCGGCGACGTCTTGTCCCCGTACGTCCCAACAACGCTGGGATGTCGCCACAGCGCCCGGCGTGGTGCAGCAGTGGTGGGGGTGGTCGCACAGGGCTGACGGCGACGGAGGTGACCGATCCCACCGGCCTGACGTCACGGAGTGGCCCTGCGTAAGCACGTAGAAGATATTCGAGGGTCTCACCGGCCCCCCTTCGAGGGCGCGGCGTGTTAGCCGTACGGGGGCAGGCGGCACAGTGTCACGGGGCTGACACTGGCCTTGCCGCACAGTGCCGAACAGTGGCAGGGATGGCCTCCCCCCGAGAGTTGGCGAAATAGTGCCGGGGCGTGATCCCCAGGCGTGTCAGAGTAGAGGTGCGGCCCTGCTGCGTCAGAGCATTAAATGCCCGTACGCGCGTGCGGGAGCAGGTGTGCGCGGGGGCGCGGGAAAGGCGTGCGCGGGTGCCCTCGAGCGGAGCGGGCCCTGCCCGAGGGGGTGCCCGGCCCCCAAGCGAGGCGGACCTCATTCGAGGGGCGTGGGCGAGCCCTCGATCGAGGCGGACCCCGCCCGAGGGGGCGTAAGGGCCTCGAGCGAGGCGGACCTCGCCCGAGGGAGCGTCTACCCCTCGAGCGAGGCGTACTTCACTCGAGGGGCGCCTGCGGTGTCGTCCTGGCGGGCCGCGGGGGCCTCCAGGATCGTGGTGGTGCTGTGTGCGCGTGTTAGGTGCGTAAGTCGATTTGCGTTTGCGTTTTTTGCAGGTTTTAAGCGGGTTTCCCCTCGGTTATTTAGGGGACCCTTAGGGCTATCCCCGACAGTAGCCCCCGAGCATCTGTGGGTGTTTCCGTTAGGATCCCGCAGATGCTGGAGTCTACTGATAGGACGTTCTTCCCTCCTGGTTGCAAATGCCTTTCCGTGGGGCCGCGTCAGCGGACCCGCGGGTCTAGCCCCCGAAGCCCTGCAGGAGCGTGAGTGCTCCTGCAGGGGTTTTTTCGCGAGTTTTTACCAGTGTGCGGGGCATTTGTTTCAACCGGCATCGGCGTTATTCCAGCCGGCCTCGGTCGCACGCGCGTGACTGGTAAATCCTGCGTTCGGTGCGCCCCAGGAGGTGTAGCCGTGCGCCGAGCCCCCGAGCCTGGGCCCATTCGAGGCGATCGGGGCGAGCTCTCCGTCTTGTTCTAAACGCGCCCTCGCCGTCCCTCCGCGGGACGGAGGGTGAGGTCTCCACAACCCCCATCGATCGGGTCGCGAATTGCGGATTCCTCATTGAGCTGCTAGCGGGTGGTTCAAGTGGACGCCCATGCCCCGTTCGATAAGGGTAGGCTCGTGGTCCGGAGACTCGTCCATTAAAGCGCTCGCGTGGGTTTGCTAGGTGGGGCTCGGTCCCGTTCGCTAGGGACCGAGGGCGCGGAAGCTCTCCCTCGGTGGGATCCCCCCGACTAGCTGCCCTCGCTGGCTCTCGAACACGACATGTGGGGCGCCCTCGAGCCGGTGGGCCCGAGGAAAGGCTCGAATGCGCGCGCCCTCGTCGTCCCTGACTCTGGTGATCTGGGGCACCTGTTCGAACCCTTCAAGGGTCAGGTTTCGAACCCCTGATCAGTAGGGCCGTCACGGGGTGGCACTTAGGTGCTCCCCGTCCTTTCGCATCTGCAGGCTTCGAGGGTTCTCAGCCGTGCCGGCCCTCGAGCCGCTGATCAGTAACCTTTCGTGAATCGAGAGCACCTGTGGCGCCCGTTCCCGTTGAGCGGATTTCGAGGCCACTGGTCGGTAGTCGCACCCTTCGAGGGTCAGGTTTTTTGAGCGTGAGGCTCGGGCCGCTCGAGGGTCATCCTTACTAGGTAAGGGACCGGGCCATTAAATGCGCGCAGTTGCGGCCATAGTCTCGCGCCGCGGGCGCGCCTTTTCAGGCGCCGCGGCCGGGCGAGTAGTGGGCGGCGTGGGCAGGCGGACGTGACCGCCTGCCGCGGCCGTTCGGTTACCGCGCCGTAATGATAGCGCGGGCGCAGGCGTGCGGCTGCCTCGGTCGTGGTGGGTCCCGCCCGTCAGCGACCAAGGTTTTTACCTGCAGTTAATGCGTGCGGGGCGTGCGCTCCGGAGAGCACGTCCCGTGGATCTATAAATCTAATGGAGGGAGGTGAGGCGGGTTTTTACCTCTCGCCCTTAGCGTCTGCCGCCCGCGCCCCTTGCGCTTCCGCTCCCGAGCTGTGCTCGCTTCCGCGCCGGCGCATCGCTCTTGCTCCACGCTTTTCGTCCCTTCGCCAACTCGCATGGCTCCTCCTCAGCCCATCACCATCATCGACCCGCTGCCGTGGCCGCGCTCAACGGCGACGCGGCTCTCCTTGAGCGAGCTGGTGACCGCCGGCCAGCTTGCGGCGAACGAGGATGGACGCCCTGCGGCGTGGATTGTGCCGCATCCGAACGAGCGGGAGCCCAACCCGCCGTTCGGCTACGTCGTCAGTTTCATCCGCTTCCACGAGCGGGGATTCGCGGCGCCGGCGAGTCGCTTCATGCGAGCGTTGTGCTACCACTACGGCGTGGAGTTGAACAACTTCACGCCGAACGCGATTTCGCAAGCGGCGACGTTCGTCGGCGTGTGCGAGGGTTTCCTGGGGATCCCTGTCAACTGGGATCTCTGGGTGCACCTCTTCCGCGCGGAGCTGCACACGCTGACCACGCCGGAGCCGAAGACCCGCCGCGCGGTGCGCGCCGGCGACATGACGATCGGGCTGCGGAACACGCGCAGGGAGCTCTACATCCCCTGCACGATGACTTCCAATAACTCGGAGTGGGAGCGGGGGTGGTTCTACCTCCGCAACGACGGCGCCGGCCTCCCCTCCTACTCCGGCAAGGTGCTGAAGGACAAGGCCGACTCCTGGCACCACGGGGTGTCACCGCCTTCGCACCAGACGCGGCTGGACTCGCTCCTGAACGCGTTGAAGGACCTGGCGGACGGCGGCCTGACCGCGGGGTGCGTCCTCGCGAACCTCCATCACCGGCGGATCGTCCCCTTGATGGAGAGGCCGCTTCGCATCTTCGAGATGCACGAGGACGCGGACCCCGTCGCGCTGGCGCAATCACAGTTGGTGCCGGGCCTCTTCCCGCGGGAGTACGCGGCCACCCGAGCGCGACGCGCCATTGACCTCCGGACCGGCCGGAACGACGACGCGACGCTCTAGGCGTTCGCCATGCTCCCCGTCGGCCCGTTGGTAAGTGGACTCCCGCTTCCCTTTGTCCTGCTGGTTCGCGAGGCGTCGTTGTGTCTTGAGGTCTTGCCCGTTCCTTTGCAGATAAGGGCCGTAAACGCCGCGCGGTCCGACCCGCCCACGCCCCGGTCCCGAGCGCACGCGCGCGCGGCGCAGCGACGGGAGCAGGAGCGGGCGGCGCGCAAGAGGGAGCGAAGCCTCCGGCGGTGAGAGCACCGGGAACGAAGGAGCGAGGAGTTTCGGCTGCGCGAGCAGCAGGGGCTTTCCTCTCCCGGGACCGAGGAGTACTCGTCGTCAGGCGAGGAAGAGGAGGGGGAGGAGGGAAGCGATGGGGGCCGGGCTCCCCCCGAGAGGTGGCAGCCTTCGCCTCCCTCACCTAGAGCCGCGGAGGCGGCAGAGGAGGCGGTGCCTGGGGCGGGCGCAGGAGCGCCCGCCGCCAGGCAATTAACAGGAGAGGCGACGCGCGCCGCGGAGGCGCCGGCGCGCGCCGTGGAGACGGCCGGGGGCGCGGCGGCGGCCGCACCGGCGGCGGCAACGGCGTCCGCCGAGCCCCCGAGGAAGAGGAAGAGGGGATTTTCCACCCTGAGGTGAGTGGTCGCTTCCCCCATGCGCATTCTTAGACTGGCCAGGGCCTAAATTTCTCATTCTCGTGTTCGCAGGGTGGCGTCCGCCGTGCCCCCTCTTGCGCCGGTCAAGGTGCTGAGGACGGACGCGGTCGTCCCCACTAGGCGGCGCTCGTCGAGGGCATCGCGGGCGGCCGTGGGCGCGGCGACGGCGGCGAGCAGCGGCTCGCGTGACGCGGCCGGGCCTTCGGAGCCGCGGCCGGCGGCGATGACCACGGCGCCGCTGCCAGCGACCGCGGAGGCGCAGCGGGCGGCGGTGGTTGCAGAGCCGCAGCAGCCGGCGACCGAGGCGGAGCCGCAGCAGCCGGCGGCTGAAGTAGAGCCGCTGCCCGCGGCGCCAATGACGGCGGCGACCACGGCCGTGGCGGTCGCCGCGCCGCCATCTTCGCCGGCGCCCGCCGTGACCGCCGGCCCAGGGGCGGCGGTGGTGGAGATCCCCGACGACGACGACGTCCCGCCGCCGGGCTGGGACCAGTGGGCGAGCGCGCCCGTGTCAGCCCCCGAGGCCTCAGCGGGGGCTCTCGTGGCCCCGGGCGGCGCTGGCGCGGCGCCGGGGCGCCCATTGGACGGCGCTGGGCCCTCGTCATCGCGCGCCGGACCCGCAGCGCGCCTGGACCTGGGGCAGGAAGAGGCCGACGCCCCGCCGGCCCACTTCATCGATGCCCAGGCGGAGCAGGGGCTCTGGGAGGAGCTCCGCGATCACGGCGCCTCGCTCAACCGGGCGTTGAACGAGGCGCTGCGGATCCACAGCGGCCCCGCATGGCGTGTCTTCCAGGTTGGTTGGATTTTATGGAGTTTCGCAATTTCTTCCCCTGTTTTCTCTCCGTTCGTGTCTTTTCTGACGCCTGCCCTTCTCGCTCTGCTTGTTGGTGGCAGGAGCTGGAGCGTCGAGCTCGGGAGCGATACGGCGCCCTCGACCGCCTTGACGCCGACCTCCATTGGTACCGGGGGCAGTACGAGGCTCTCGACGCCCTCGTCGAGGCCCTCAGGTCACCTGACCGGTGGCTGGCGTACAGGGCCGAGGCCCTGCTGGGCTCGCCCCCGGAGCAGGGCGCCCAGGTCGCGGAAGGCGGCTCCGCGGTCGAGAAGGTGCGTACGGTGCTGGTGGATCGAGACGACGCGTTGCGCCGGGCTCGCGAAGACCTGGAGAACGCGCGCTCCCTCGCGTCGACATGGGAGGCGGAGGTCGCCACCGCCCGCGCCCAGCTCCAACAAGGCCATGCGGCGCTCCAGGAGGCTGAGGGGCTGAAGACAGCCTTGGCGGACAAGGCTGCCGCGCTCACCACGGCGGAGGAGCAGCTCCGGCAGGAGCGAGCCACCCGCCAGGAGGCGGAAGGCCAACTCCAGCGGGAGCGAGCCGCGCTCGTCGAGACCCGGGCCGCGCTCGAACAGGAGCGGATGGCACGCGAGGAAGCGCTGGGCCAGCTCCAGCGGGAGCGCGCCGCGCTCGAGGAGGTGCGGGCCACGCTCCAGAAGCAGGAGGAGGAGGTGTCGCGCCTCAATGGGGAGCTGGTGCAGATCAGCATCTCGCACGAGGACCAGCGCCAGTCCCTCGAGGAGTAGGAGGCCTCGTACCTCAAGCTGGAGCGCGAGGCTGAGGAGACACGCCGGTCACTCGAGGCGGAGAAGAAGCAGGTTGAAGGTGAGTTTGTTTCCGTTCAGTTTTCGTTCGTCGATTCGTTCTTTTTGGGATCCGCTCCCAACTTCATCGTTTTCTTGTTCGTGGCTTCCAGGCCTGCGGACCGCGCTGGGGCACGCGACCACCCGGGTCGAGACGCTGCAGACGGCCTACAACTCCTCTCAACAGGAGTTGGAAGGGCTGCGGGCCGCCGCCCTCGAGACCTGCCAGGAGGTCGAGGAGGGCGAAGCGCAAGCCGGGAGCTCGCTGGCAAGCCGCCTGCGTGCTCTTGGTGGGCACGTCTCGAGGCGGATGCGCCGCGCTCTTCATCTGGGCGTCAAGAAGGCCCTCGGCGTGGTGAGGTCCCACTACGAGGTGAACCTCGAGGCCGTGGCGTCGGGCTACGTTGTCCCGGAGGGCGTTGAGGATGGAGTGGCGATGGAGCGCGCGGACGCGCTTGCCGCCGCTGCTGCTGAGACGCTCGCCGAAGACTTCGAGGACTTCCTGTTCCCCGACGCTCCTGACGCCGGCGAGCCCCAAGCCTGAGACCACTGGGCGCTGGGCCCTTTTTGGTTTGAGTATTAGAATTTGGGCCGTGTGGCCATGTAAATAGACAAGCAATCTTTTGAAATGTTTAAACATTTGTAAATTTAAGTGGTGTTTCTTGCTTCGCTCGTCGCGCTGTTCTGTTTCTTCCTTTGCTTGGGTGAATTTGGGTTGGGGAAGTTTGATTTCGTGAGTAGCCCGCTGGGCCGGAGGCAAGAGAGAAGGGCCGTATCCTCGCGGAGGCGTAGGCTATCTCTGGCTTGCGCGTCCTTTCCGCTTGGCCATTCGCGCCCCGCCTGAACTCGCCCGAGGCTAAGGTAGGATCGTACTTAGCGCGGTTGCGAACTTTTTGCGAAAAAATGGGACCATTTTTTGGGGCGGGATGCCCCCCGCAGTAGCCCCCGAGGGTGACTTGGTTTTCTGGGGGAAGCCAAGTTGCCCTTTAACTTTATTAATCTGTTGATTTATACATCTAGGTTGCCAACTGGGGTGTTGGGCATGTAATTTACAACAAAAAACTTGGAAATCCTAGCTAAGGGTAGAAGCGACGTAGCTGCTGGATGTTCCAAGCGTTGGTGAGTTCCTCGCCGTCCTCGTTGGCCAGCTTGTACGTGCCGGGCTTGAGCACCTTCACCACGACGTAGGGTCCCTCCCATGGGGGCGACAGCTTGTGGCGGCCTCGATTGTCTTGTCGTAGCCTTAGGACCAAGTCCCCCTCGCTGAAGTCTCGTCGCCGTACCTTCCGGGCTTGATAGCGCCTCAGGGACTGCTGGTACCTCGCGGAATGCATCAGGGCCATGGTACGCGCCTCGTCCAATTGGTCCAGTGAGTCCTCGCGGGCTCGCTGGTTGGCGCCCTCGTCGTAGCCCCGAACTCTGGGCGACCCGTACTCCAAGTCCGTGGGGAGGATGGCCTCCGCGCCATGGACCCGGAAGAACGGGGTGAACCCGGTGGCCCTGCTTGGGGTGGTCCTGAGGCTCCACACGACCGCTGGCAGCTCCTGGAGCCATTTCCGACCAGACTTATTCAGTCGGTCGAAAATTCTGGGCTTGAGGCCTTGTAGGATCATGCCGTTGGCGCATTCCACCTGACCGTTGGTCTGCGGGTGCGCTACAGCTGCCCAGTCCACGCGGATGTGGAATTTGTCGCAGAACTCCAGGAACTTTCTGCCCGTGAATTGGGACCCGTTGTCGGTGATGATGGAGTTGGGCACTCCGAAGCGGTAGACAATGTCGGTGAAGAACGTCACCGCCTGCTCTGCCCTGAGATTCGTGATGGGGCGTACCTCTACCCACTTGGAGAACTTGTCGATAGCAACCAAAAGGTGGGTGTAGCCCCCGGGCGCCTTTCGCAGGGGCCCGACGATATCCAGTCCCCACACGGCGAAAGGCCATGTGACCGGGATGGTCTGCAGGACGTGCGCAGGGAGATTGGATTTGCGAGCGTAGAATTGGCACCCTTTGCAGGTGCGCACAATTTCGCTGGCGTCGGCGACCGCGGTGGGCCAATAGAAGCCCTGGCGAAACGCGTTACCTACGAGGGTGCGGGGTGCTGCATGATGGCCGCACACGCCCGCATGTATATCCCGGAGGAGCTCGCGCCCCTGAGGGATAGGCACGCACCGCTGCAGGATGCCGGAGGCGGCGCGCTTGTACAGCTCGCCGTCGACGAGAGTAAACGACTTGGCCATCCTGGCGATGCGTCTGGCCTCGGCACGGTCCGAAGGGAGTTCCCCTCGATCCATCCAGGCGATATACTTGTCGCGCCAGTCCCCCTCGCTGGGTGCTGGCTCTATGTCCATGGCTTCGGCCTCGTCGGCACCGTACCCCTCGAGCAGGGAGAGCACGTACGCCTCGTTCGAGGGGTCCTCGTCCATGGGCTCCGCGCCTGTTGGACTCGAGGGAGCCCCCGGGGGTTCCTCGTGGCTCGAGGGGCAGGGCGCGAGGTTGACGGACGGCTGCGCGATGTCTCGCGCAAAAACGTTCGGGGGAACGGTGATTCGCCCCGACGCGATTTTGGCGAGCTCATCCGCCTCCTCGTTGTACCGGCGAGGCACGTGGTTAAGCTCTATGCCATAGAACTTATCCTCGAGGGCACGCACGGCTTTGCAGTACGCCTCCATCTTGTCGTCGTGGCAACTCGCGTTCTTCATGACCTGGTCGATCACGAGCTGCGAGTCCCCCCTCACGTCGAGGCGCTTGATGCCTGTTTCAATGGCGATTTTGAGGCCGCAAAGTAGGGCCTCGTACTCAGCCATATTGTTTGACGCGGGGAAGTGGAGACGCACGGCGTATCGCATGTGCTCCCCGAGGGGCGAGACGAAGAGCAGGCCCGCGCCTGCGCCTGTCTTCATTACTGACCCGTCGAAGTACAGAGTCCAGCACTCGGCCTGGATCTGCGGCGGCGGCAACTGCGTGTCCGTCCACTCGGCAACGAAGTCTGCCAAGATCTGGGACTTAATGGCCTTGCGCGGGGCGTAGGCGAGCGTTTCGCCCATCAGCTCCACTGACCACTTGGCAATTCTGCCTGCCGCATCCGGGTTCCGGATGATTTCCCCCAATGGAAAGGAGGAAACCACCGTGACCGGGTGAGCCTCGAAGTAGTGGCGGAGTTTGCGTCGCGCAAGAACCACTTCGTAAAGCAGCTTCTGGACTTGCGGGTAACGTGCCTTGGTCTCGGACAAGACTTCGCTGACGTAGTACACCGGCCGCTGGACCGGCAGGGCATGCCCCTCCTCCGTACGCTCTACCACGATGACGGCGCTGACCACCTGGGTGGTCGCGGCCACGTAGAGGTACAGAGGCTCGCTGTCCTGAGGTGGTGTAAGGACTGGGGCGTGGGCGAGGGTCGCCTTCAGCTTGTCAAGCGCCTCCTGGGCCTCGACGGTCCAGGAGAATCGCTCATGCTTCTTTAGGAGCCGGTAGAGGGGCAGACCTTTCTCGCCGAGCCGCGAGATAAAGCGGCTCAAAGCGGCAAGGCACCCCAACACCTTCTGGACCCCCTTGAGGTCCCGAATCGGACCCATTCGTTCGAGGGCTGCAACCTTTTCGGGGTTGGCCTCGATGCCTCGCTGGGAGACGATGTATCCTAGCAGCATGCCTCGCGGCACGCCGAAGACACATTTTTCGGGGTTCAATTTTACCCTGTTGGCCCGTAGGCAGCCGAACGCGATGTTGAGGTCGCTAACCAGGTCGTCCGCCTTCCTGGTTTTCACGACTATGTCATCTACGTATGCCTCAACGGTTCGCCCGATGTGATCTCCGAAGACGTGCTGCATACATCGCTGATACGTTGCGCCCGCGTTTCGGAGACCGAACGGCATCGTCACATAACAGAACATCCCAAACGGCGTGATGAATGAAGTCGCGAGCTGGTCGGACTCTTTCATCTTTATTTGGTGGTACCCGGAATAGGTGTCAAGGAAACACAAAAGTTCGCACCCGGCGGTCGAATCAACGATTTGATCGATCCGTGGCAAAGGAAAAGGAACTTTAGGACATGCTTTATTAAGACTAGTATAGTCTACACACATCCGCCACTTCCCATTCTTTTTCTTCACTAATACAGGATTAGCTAGCCACGTGGGGTGGAACACTTCCTTGATGAACCCAGCCTCGAGGAGCTTCCGCAGCTCTTCTCCGATCGCACGGCGCCGCTCCTCGTCGAAGCGACGCAGCCGTTGCTGTACGTCGCGGGAGTGAGGTAGGATGTCAAGGGAGTGCTCGGCGACCTCCCTCGGAATGCCTGGCATATCCGAGGGGCTCCACGCGAAGATGTCGGCGTTGGCGCGGAGAAAGTCGACGAGCACCACTTCCTATTTCGGGTCGAGGGTGGAACTGACCCTCAACGCCTTGCCCTCGGGGGCAGCAGGGTCGAGGGGCACCCCTTTGGTCTGCTCGGCGGCCTCGAAACTGCCGGCGTGCTTGGTGCCGGAGTCGAGGTCCTCGTTGACCAGCTTCTCCAGGTTGGCCACGAGCGCTTCATCCAGCGCTAGTGCCTCGGCGTGTTCCACGCACTCGACGTCGCAGTCGAATGCGTGCTCGATGGATGAGCCCACGGTGATGACACCGTTGGGCCCCGGCATCTTCATCTTGAGGTAGGTGTAGTTGGGGACCGCCATGAACTTGGCGTAGCACGGCCGCCCAAGTATGGCGTGGTACGCGCCCCTGAATCCCACCACCTCGAAGGTGAGCGTCTCCTTGCGGTAGTTGTCCGGCGTGCCAAACCAGACTGGCAGGTCGATCTGCCCGAGGGGCTGGACGCGCTTGCCCGGCGCGACGCCATGGAACGGCGTCGTGCTGGGCCGCAGCTGGTCCAACCCGATCCCCAACAGGCGCAGCGTGTGCGCGTAGAGGATGTTGAGGCTGCTGCCTCCGTCCATCAGCACCTTCGAGAACCGCGCGTTCCCGATGACCGGGTCGACCACCAGTGGGTACTGGCCCGGGTTGGGGATGCGGTTCGGGTGATCCTCGCGGCTGAACGTGATGGCGTCCTCCGACCATTCGAGGAAGGAGGGAGGCGCCTTCTCTGCGGCGAGGACTTCGTGTCGCTCCCGCTTGCGTTGGCGGCTGGTCATGTCGACGGTCGGCCCCCCGAAGATGAGGAAGACATTTTCCACGGCGGGGAAGCCACCGGCGTCGCCGTCACCCCCATCCTTCTTGGCCTCCCCGTCCTTCGCGGCGGCGCGACCGTAGAACCGTTTGAGCATGTCGCATTGCTCGAGGGTGTGGTTGACCGGCATTTTGTGGTAAGGACATGGCTTTTTTAGCATGTCGTCGAAAACCCCAGGGCCTCGAGGAGCCGGTCGAGGGCCCCGTCGAGCTGGGTCAACAGCAAGAGCTTCGTCGCCATCGTCGTCGCACCCCTGCTCGCGCGCCTCGCGGCGCGGCTTCTTTCCCTTCTTGCCCCGCTTGTTCTTCTGGTGGGGCTCCTTGGACTTGCTGCCCTCCGCGGGTGCGTCGTCCACGCGCTTGCCCTTCTTGCCGTCGAAGATCGCCCCCACTGCCTCTTCGCCCGAGGCAAAGCTGGTGGCGATGTCGAACAGTTCGTTCGAATCGGCCGGCGGGCTGCGCCCGAGTTCGCGCACGAGGTCCCGGCACGTGGTGCCTTCGAGGAAGGCGTGCACGATTTCGGACTGCGCCACGCTCGGGAGCTCCGTGCAGCGCTTGGAAAAGCGCCGTATGAAGTCCCTGAGCGACTCGCCGGGCTTCTGGGTGCACGCGCGTAGGTCCCAGGAGTTCCCAGGGCGCACGTACGTGCCCTGGAAGTTTCCCACGAACGTGCGGCCCAGATCGTCCCAGTTGTGGATCTGGCTGGCTGGCAGGTGCTTGAGCCACGTCCGCGCCGAATCGGCGAGGTGCAGGGGGAGGTTGCGGATGATGACCTCGTCGGTGGTGGCCCCGCCCAGCTGACACGCCAAGCGGTAGTCGTTGAGCCACACGCGGGGGTCCGTCTCCCCGTTGTACTTGACGATCGACGTGGGCTGGCGGAAGCGCTGGGGGAAACTCGCCGTGCGGATCTCCCGGCTGAACACACGGGTTCTCGGCGGCTCCGGCGTCGGTGAGCGGTCCTCCCGGCTGTCGTAGCGCCCACCCCGTCGGGGGTGGTAGCCCGCCGTTGCCCGTGTCTCCGCGTTGCCCGTCCGCCGGGCGTTGATGACGTTGCGGGCGTCGCCATCTTGGGCTTGCCCGCGCGTGTCAAGGAGCCGCTCCCTGACCGGCGTGCGTCCCGGATTGGCGGGACGCTCCGCTGCGCCGCCCGCGTGCACCGAGGGCTCGGGGCCTTGCGCGCCCCCGTCATCCCGCGCGCTCCCCTGTTGGGGGATGCGGGACGCCGAGCTTTCGGCCTGTTGGACGGCCGCTTGCTCGATAAGCGCCTGCGCCTCGCGGTGCAGGTTCCGCGCTTCGGGCGTCGAAGGGGCGGGCATGGCCCGTAGCAGCGTCGCAGCAGCGATGAGCTTCTGGCTCGCTCGCGGGGGCGTGTTCGGATCGTCGACGTTGAAGTCGGCGTTGATGCGATCGCGGGCTTGTCGGCCCAATTCCCGCGCGCGTTCGCCGCGCGCGGAAGCTTCTCCGGCGATGGAGGCCCGAAGCAACCGTACCGCGCGGTACTCCTCTGCGAGCTTGGCTTCAAGCTCGCGTGCTTGGGCCAACTGCGCATTGACGTCGGCCCCCTCGGTGGTGAAGGGGGAGGGGCGCTTGGCCCCGCAGCCATGCGCGGTCCAGTCCCCAGACCTGGGGGAACCTCTCCGTCGCCGGCTTCTGCCGCGTTGGCGGCGTTCGCCTGGTCGTTAGCGATCACGACGCAGCACTCCCGCGCTGGGTCGTAGCTCCGTGCGCTGGAGTCGTCGGAGTAGCCGAACCAGTAGTCCGTGGCGTCGAGGAACCGCAGGAACATTACTGGGTCGGGTACACCGGAGAAATCCCACTCCGCATATCCGTGCGAAGTGGCAGGCGGCAGCTCGTTGGCGGAGCCTTGGGATGACTCGTCGCCGGCGGAGGCGCTAGGGTCCCTGGTAGCCGGGGCATGGCGGCCAGGGCGAACCCCGCGCGTTGCCGCGCTGGCGTTGGCGGAGGCGACGTATGCCGTCGTTGCGCCGCGCAGACTGATGGGGAAGCGCGGTCCTGAGACCGAGCGCTCCCCCGTCGGTGCGGCTGTCGTCTCGCCGGAGGGCGCGTCACGTTGCGAGGCGAGGCGCGCAGCGTGCCGCCGCTCCGTCCGCGCCTGTCGCGAGCGCAGGCCGGAGCGCCGGCGGCGCCGTGGCGCCGAGGGGCCCGCAGCGTCCGTGCTGGCGGGCGTCGGTGTCGCGACGGCGCGTGTGGCGGCGACCGGGACGGACCCGGCTTGACGCCGCGCACGAAGTTCCTCGCGGTTGGTGAGGCGCAGGAGGTAGCCGTTCCCCGTAGCCTGAAAGTTCAGGCTCCCGAACCGGATTTTGAGTCCGGCCGGGAGGGGGTCCGAGCTGCCCATGGAATACCTCTGGCCGCGATACTCGGTGCGAATCACCATCGAGAGGGCTGGTGACGAGCCGATCTTAGCGCGATGTCCCCTACCTGGCGCGCCAACTGTCGGTGCGGAAAGTAGTCCCGACACTAACTAGTAATGAGCGCTGAGATCTGCCTCTCGATGGTCGGTGCTAAGCAACTAGGGACACTTGGTTTATCCTGTTTCCGGCTGGGGCCGTACGTCCAGCAGCGATGTGCTCAGGGCACTGTATTGCTTGCACCGTGGTGCTCGTAGAGGGGTGGCTACAAGCGAGGCGGGAGAGGAGGCGTGGCCTCCAAGTCCCAGAGGATTGATTGAGGCGAGTGCCAATATCGTGGGGAAGGCGGAGAGCGCGTGGGTGACTGCAGTCCGTCGTCCGTGTCCGTCCCCTGCGGCTGGGGGGCTGCCCCTCCTTTTATAGGCCAAGGAGGGAGCAGCTTACATGCACGCTGCACTATTTCTATACGTGTAGCGGTATGGCGAACAGTGCCGTGGAGTTGATGGCCGTCCTGGCGAATCTTGTTCCAGTCGCGGCGTCGTGGCGTGTCCTGTGCCCGAACAGGAGCGGCTTCGAGGGTAGAGGCGTAGTGATTGACCGGGGCGGCTTCGAGCGGGCTCGAAGGAGCCGTTGACAGTGGTCCGTACGAGGAGCAGTGGCAGGCGTGACGGCGTCCCGTCCCCGCGTGCTCAATAGTGTTGGAGTAGTTGTAGCAGTGCGTGGCGTGGCGCCGCAGTGGCAGGGATGGCCGCACGGGGTTGACAGCGACGGGGATGATGCTGCCGCCGGCCTGGTGTCATGATTTGACCCTGCACAGTCACGAGAAAGGGGTTCGAGGGTGCCGTTGACAAGAGCCGCGCGAGGCACAGCAGCCGTCGCGGTGACGTCTTGTCCCCGTACGTCCCAACAACGCTGGGATGTCGCCACAGCGCCCGGCGTGGTGCAGCAGTGGTGGGGGTGGTCGCACAGGGCTGACGGCGACGGAGGTGACCGATCCCACCGGCCTGACGTCACGGAGTGGCCCTGCGTAAGCACGTAGAAGATATTCAGGGTCTCACCGGCCCCCCTTCGAGGGCGCGGCGTGTTAGCCGTACGGGGGCAGGCGGCACAGTGTCACGGGGCTGACACTGGCCTTGCCGCACAGTGCCGAACAGTGGCAGGGATGGCCTCCCCCCGAGAGTTGGCGAAACAGTGCCGGGGCGTGATCCCCAGGCGTGTCAGAGTAGAGGTGCGGCCCTGCTGCGTCAGAGCATTAAATGCCCGTACGCGCGTGTGGGAGCAGGTGTGCGCGGGGGCGCGGGAAAGGCGTGCGCGGGTGCCCTCGAGCGGAGCGGGCCCTGCCCGAGGGGGTGCCCGGCCCCCGAGCGAGGCGGACCTCATTCGAGGGGCGTGGGCGAGCCCTCTATCGAGGCGGACCCCGCCCGAGGGGGCGTAAGGGCCTCGAGCGAGGCGGACCTCGCCCGAGGGAGCATCTACCCCTCGAGCGAGGCGTACTTCACTCGAGGGGCGCCTGCTGTGTCGTCCTGGCGGGCCGCGGGGGCCTCCAGGATCGTGGTGGTGCTGTGTGCGTGTGTTAGGTGCGTAAGTCGATTTGCGTTTGCGTTTTTTGCAGGTTTTAAGCGGGTTTCCCCTCGGTTATTTAGGGGACCCTTAGGGCTGTCCCCGACAATTTGAGATCACAGAAGAAGGCCTGTAGGAAGTAGAAGACCTGGAGGAGTAGGGTCGGCTGGATGACCCCGAGGAGTCACCCGCCGCGGCCGGAGCTGCAGCCGCAACAGAAGCTGGGTTCCATTGGATGAGCCTGAAAGCATAAAGAAAATTGTCAGGGGTGAAACAAGATCCAAAAGAAGATTGTGAAGAAGCAGACGATCACCACCTCCGACGAGCGCCGGTGCGGCTCCCTTCGGCCTCGTCGCTGGCCGGGCGCCTGTTGCCACTGTTGGCCATGGAGTTCTTGGGAATACTGGTGCTTGAAGAGAAAGAGCTCGAGCTAGCAGAGGCTTGGAAGGCAGAGTTGTTGGTGAAAGGTTAAGGGCACCCGAGGCCTTTATTTATGGAACTGACGAAGAGATCGTGGCCGGAGATCGTGGTGCATATCCCAAGGAATTTGGAAAGTGGAGAGACTCTTTCGACCGAACGGTCGCCGAGTCGTTTGGGATTCATGCTGAGTCATATTCGGTTTGACTGGTTAAGATTCGGCTATGTTGCGGCTGGGTCGTTTTCGGGTCTAGCACTGTTATGGTCAGGATTGCCGAATAAAGTCATCCAGAGGCTACTCGTCAAGATAAGGTAAAACAAAATATGGAGAGTAAAATTGACAGAAAGCGAAACTACGAAGTTGCCAAAACATTCGGCTACGGATTGTTCGTTACAAATTACACACCCAAGTACTTTGAAATTACATTGGTGGCATCTGATATCATCTTGTTGATATTCTTCAACAATTTCTGATCGGCCTCTTGGGTGTTAGACAGAGCAGAGAGCTTTGTCTTGAGCTGCCTTGATGCAATCAAAGCTGCTGAAGCTTCCTTTCGGATTTTCTCCATTGATTCAGGAAGTTCAGCTATCTTCTTCTCGTCAGCTTCAATTTCAGCTGTCAAATTTCTCAGTTCAGCCTCCAATGCAGCTTTTCTGGTTTTCTTCAGCTCGAGTGCAGGCTACAATTTGGCTAGCAATTCCTTATTATTCTGAATCTGAGCATGCAAGTCTTTCACGAATTGCTTGGCCGTAGCTCTCTTTTGTTCCAGAGCTGGTCGGGAGGATTGGTTCTTCAAAGCCCGTTTCACTGCGGCAAAGTGATTATCCAATTGTGAAACAGGTTCTAAAGAAGCCTTGATATCAGCAGGGAGATCTTGATTGATGGATTCAAGCGCTTCTCCTAGAAGATCAGCATCCTTGACTTGATCTTGGATGTCCCTTTGCAGCAAGGAGAGGATTTCTTTCAGCTTTGCTTGATTTTCCGCTGATAAAGCTTGACTAGAAGATGCTTCATCTCCTTTTTCGGCAACCAAGTCATCCGCAACAAAGGAATAACTGGGTGATGATACAGTTTTCTCCCGAAAAGAAATTCCTGCCGAATTAATGGTGATCTATTAGGTAAGAATAGAAAAGATAGATGCTCATTCTTACATCATTCCTAGTTTCCCGAGTGGGAGAAGGAGGCTTCTCAAGCTCAGTAGAGGGCTCTTGTGTAGCTGGCTGAGGGGAAACTGGATGATTTCTTGGTGAAGCTGAAACCTCTGGTTGAGGAGAAGCTGGTTGAATCCTTGGTGAGGCTGGAACTGAATCATGAAGAGGAGAAGAACTCCCCACAGTTTGATCCACCAGAGTTTCCTCTGCAACTGGCAGATAAGGGGTGAATGCCAATGGAGAAAAATGATTGAAGAATAAGATGGTGAAATTTTACCAGTTGATGAAGCATTGGCAGAATCTGCAACAGCCACTGGTTGCTGTGCTTTGGTCTAAAATCATGCAAAAATGAAAGATGATCAGAATGGGGAATGGCATTATGTTCAGGAGGGGAAGGTATTCTTACCTGAATAAGTAGCTTTTTGCTTGTTCTTTTCTTCTTGACAGTTGAGGAAGCAATCAGAGATGGGGCTTTCCTTTTGTCAGAAGCTGGTCTGGTGAGAGTTGGGTCTAGCACGGCATGGCTAGACATCAGTTGAGCCAGAGTAGGGGATTGACATCCCAAAGCAGAGATTGGGCCTTCAATCTTATAAAGGATTGTCCTGGCAAGTGGAGCAGGTACTGTATCCTGCAAAATGACAGAATCCTGATCAGTAAGAGGGAGTATGGTTAAAAACAGATGTAAGAAAGGGAGATGAGCATATTACCTCTGAAGTTGGTTGGAAGTCAGGCATTAGCTCAAGACAGAGAGGATGTACTGGTATGTTGAAGATGTGATCATGAAGTTCTTGCCACCAAGGAATGAAAGAAGGATGGGCAGATGTTATTGGCACAAATGGCTTGGGTGCATAAATAGTTGTGCTGCATTTATACTCAAAAATCCTTCTTGCTTCTGTGGATTCCTTGATATCCTCTCTGGGCTTGAGAAATTCATGGAGGAATAGCCTTGGGGGCACTTGGCCACATCCTAATTGCCTGTCCATCATGTTTGGCTGGTAGTACTCAAAGGTACTCTGAACCATCCTTCCTCCACAGAATTCTGCTAGCAGGATGCAGGGATGGATGAAAGCATTGAAGATTGCTATGGAATGTACATCAACACATCCAGTTTCAAAACTAAATTCACAAGGGAGAGTCAGATTATCATTATCCAGATATGGGAACCAAAGAAGATTGGCAAAACCTCTGAAGAAGAGCTCAAATAATTGGCCAATGTCTCTATTGATAGATACAGTGGAAGCAGCTTCTCCATAGGTTTGGCAGCTTTTGGTGCTCTGGGTTTCTCCTTCCTTGTAGTTGGTTGAAGGGAAGTGCCGATTGTTGAGGTCAATGGCAACAATCTGGCGCATATATAATTGTAGCCACCTCTGAACAAACCACCAAGGACCATTGACGCAGGGGATCTTTTTGCTGGTGTGCATCAGATAGGTGGTTTGATGAAGCATATGATAGACACTCCCTAGAAGGTATTTTCCAAGGGGAATAGGTGTACCAGCAGCCAGGTCTTCAGCCATCACTATATGGTTCAGGGTTGGCTCATTGGCTTTGCCACAGAAGACAAATCTGCATAACCACATATTCAGGAAAGCCCTATATTCAACATCAGTCAAAGGGCCATCAGAGATATAGTTTTGGATATATCTTTTGTATCCAACTCCTGTCTTTACTCCTGTTTGCTTGGAGGAGCCCTTGTACTTATATGGATACATAGTTCCTGTGATTTTCAGGCCGGTTATCATGTAAACGTCGGCCAAGGTGGGAGACATTGGCCCATGGCCGAAAAGGAAGGCATTTGCGCCATTAGACCAAAAGTGAGAGGCTGCAATCAAGAGGTTCTCATTTTTGGGTGTTTCGGCTAGGGACAATTCTAAGCAATGGGAAATACGAAGTTCTTCCCAATTTCTTGTCTTGAGGCTTTTGTCATCAAGTACCCTCTTGTACCAATTCCTCCAGCCTGCAATTGGGGGTAGAGGCCAGTTCTTGAAGGTGTCTTGCCATTCGTGAGGCTTTGTCAGTGATGTCTTGAAGGGGATCCTTTGGGATTCGGCTGCATTAAATTTGGAGGGATCGGGGACTCCTACAGGCCCAAGGAAATAAGATGCTGCTCGGTCTTCAACAGGAATCAAAATTTCGGCGGCTAAAGCCTATCAAGAACAAAAGAGGGCGAAAAAAATTTGAGATGGGATTCGAGAGAGGTAATACCGAATGTGCTTGAGACGAATGAGATTTACCTGGAGAGCTTGGTCTGGGTTCGCCATTTGAAGATTGAAGCTTGAAAAAATTGATGAGCTAGGGTTTGGATCTAGGCGGAGGCTCCAACGGTTTGAAGGAGGAAAGAACGGGTGTTGAACAGATTTGGCCTGAGGATGTCGAGTATTTATGGTCAATTCCGGAATAAAATCACCTTTTATCCCGTAATTGAAGGGGCATATGTTAACACCAAAAATTGGTACAAGGAAGAGACTGACATGTGAGCCGAATTTGGCAGGAGAACATCATTCGGCAAGAGGTTTTCCTCAAAGCATTCGGTAGAGGCGTCTGCGGTCGGGAGTGCATCATCATTCGGCAAGAGAGCTGTTCCACGGATGAAAGCGGAAACATTCGGGAGTGCGTGATGACGTGGACTGGATACAAAGAAGGAGACGAGTTGATGGTGGATACGAGACAGACATGACGCCGTGATATTAATTTTAGGTAATAAATATTGTAATCGTGGCCGACTAGGAGTCATGTTAGAACCAGGGTATAAATATAAACCCTTAGTGTTTGTAATAGGGATCGAACAATTTCACAACAAACCGGCCCCGTGCCAACTTTCGAGTCCTTCTAGTCGTGTCGTCGAGTTCTTCGAGAGGAGCCATCGATCCGTCGACCTCCATAAGTACCGTCAACCTTGTATCATGTCTAGTATCATGCGGTGGATTTAGATCTTGATGCAAGTAGTCTTGTTACCATGCTTAGTATCATGCGGTGGATTTAAGCTTGGTTCAAGAAGGTTTCCTTGTTGGATCATGAGTCATGCGGTAGGCTAAGATCTAGCTTGGAGCTAGTTATCGGCTCTATTAGATTTGGCAAGATCTAATAGATTCATTAAGTTACCATGTGTTGCTTTGAATTTGACTTTTTGTGTTTAATTCATGTAACACTCTTATTGCCCAATTTAGATTGATTAGATTCGGCGCTATCTCATTTATGATCCACGTGTTGCACGCTCAAATCCTTGGCTTGACATGGCAAGCGGGTCATGCGTTCTCTATAGCCGAATTTGGATCAATCTACATTGTCACGTGTTGCGGGTTCAAGCTTGTTGACTTTTCATCCTTAGCAATGTTTGTTCCTTCTCCACGGAACCCGATTCGGCTGTACAGCTGTATTCGGCAATCCTCTCACGGGTGAAAAATGTTCATGAGTTTGCTTTAAGTAATGTATGCTTTTAGCCTTCCATGTATAGATTGTATCATGCGGTGGATTGATCTATTCTTGGTCGGTGGTGTGATTTCAAACAAGTTGTATCATGCGGTGGATTAACTCGCTTGATGTCATGCTCGACGGGTTTGAAGGTGCCTAGACATGCGGTAGACTAGTGCTTTTGGCCTATGCATGCTTGTTTACTGAAAATTCATGATCATGCTTCGCTTTTTATTTATTTTATCATGCTTTACCCTTGATAATCGGTCATGGTCATATGCTGTAACATTATCTAAATAAAGACCGATCTTTCATCATGCTTACGTCATTCATTCGGCAGTGTTCTATTTACACGTTTTATTGATTCCCGAATGATGTTTAAATTGTTGACAGATAGCTTGTTCGTAGCTATATGTCGTTCTAAATGGCTTCATAGCCGTAAATACGGAACTGTCTGGTACCACCCGGCAAGTTCCAGGTTTTATCTAACCGTTTTCATCCTTTGTCAGTTTCAGGGAAAATTGACTGGCACGCTTCGGATTTTCGATGCCCGGGCCACGTGTGTGAAGCTAGCTAATCCGGCTTGCTGTGTGCTTGGCGTGAGGTGCTGATTTTACGTCAACACACTTTTTTAGCTAATCCGGCTTGCTGTGTGCTTGGCGTGAGGTGCTGATTTTACGTCAACAGCAGTTTGTTTACAATACTATGCAAATCATCCTTTGAACTCAATGTTAATGTCCATTTACCAAGTGAGATATTGATACTATTGAGAGCGAGTTCAATTAACTCCTCTGAATTCAATATCCACAATATGGGCAAACCATTGATTCAGTTTATTTAGTACGTGATCTTGAGCTTGAAATGCTTTATGCATTACAAATATTTTCCGGGCATTATATATGGTACTATTCTCCCCCTAATGTCTGGAAAAGCTCATGTATTCAAAACCAGCATACGGGTTGCAAGTAGATCCTCTATAGAGATCTAGATACTGAATAATCGACGGAGATTGCGGAGATTGAAATGTCAGATTGATCCCCAGTTTCCTGTATGGACCCATCAATGTATGCTGCGGTGGTGAGATTGGTACGTATACAACGTAACCTAATCTTACACAAATAGGAAATCTTATGAATTCCAACGTACTGAATGCATATGGGGGATATGCAGTTAATCTTAAGCCAGGAGTGAGTAAATCTACCTGACTCCAATACGAAGTTGACAAATAGCAATTTACTAACAATGGTCTTGTATGACCTTAGTTTCATACTTATATATTCCAATTTATCCCTTTGGCTATGTAACTAAACTTTTATTATACCTAACAATCGTCATTGAAGGTACAAAAGTGTAGTAGTGGTCAGGATAATGCTCATAACAAGAGCCATGATCTACCAAACAAAAGGCTAAGTGTGGATATTTCCACACTTTAGATCATCTCATAGATGTATGTATACAACCATGAAATACCTGAACTGTCCAGACAATCTTTCTGCCGGACGCATAATATTCTTTTGAATAGGATCAAGGGATCTAAGTCAATCTGATTTTAAGATAGGATGGCCTTAAAATTTGTTTCCCTATGATACTTATCGTATCCATACTCTGGGAAATACTGACCAAAATAATTGCTATTAATATTTTAATCATCTCTTTAGATGGCTAAGTTGATCATTCCAAATCTTAAATGGGTCAACCATGAGAAAAAATTTTATGCGCAACATGTTAATCCTTATTAGGAAAATTCCCGTACAATCTCTATATGACAAGAAATAAATGAAATTCTTGTCTAATATATAGAAATCCATAAATATTGTCGAGTATCAAATTCATCAAAATGATACTCACAATAGTTATGACAACAAATGTTATAACATATTCGATGGACATTAGTAATTTCCTAGGGAGCTTTAATTTGAAGATTGAAAATTATTTGAAATAATTAACAACCTAGGTACAACTCAAAAACAATATGGTAATATAGTCTAAATTGCAATTTTTATAGGTGTATATATCTTATCATAGTTTTGGATTATAGTAGGTAATCACATAAATGTGTAAACCATACAAACTAATCATCATAAGTTTTTAGTATGCACAAGACAAGATAGTCTCTATGTCCAAGACAAAGAGTAGATCTTTATAGTAGGAAAATATATTGCTGCCTAAGCACGGCCTCAAGGCAGAATAATTCACAAAGAATTAAACGCAGTCAGCGCGTTTAGGAGTCTACTATCTTGTGTAATAACAAAACAATATGATGAGAAAGATCAATCCAAACTTTTATTTTGATTAGAAAATTAACCAAAATAACGAAAATATTATATTGCAACTTTTAGTCCCGTACTTATATCAGGGTTAAAATTTTTTTATTCAATAAATCCTTGTTAAGTTGCAATTAATACAACTAGAAAATTTAACTTGTATGCGGTGCGAATTGTGGTTTAGGGCACCAACATACCCAATTCTATTATAAAATTTACAAATATAACTTATATGTTGGTGCAAAACTAGGGGTTTGGTTGCACCGACATAGCCCAATTAACTTATCAAAAATAATAAATGTAATATGTATGTGGTGCAAAGGGAGATTGGGCCCACCACATACACCAAAAATTATAATAGAATTACCAATGCTATTGTATTATAAAATAATCAAACCACAAAATATTATAATGAAAAATATTCAGCAGGTATAATGCAACAACAATCATGGAAATAACTGATGTTCTTGCATAAAATAAATTAGTCAAGTCATATGCTAATTAATTATACTAAAGTGCTGAAAAGAAAAGGTAAAAGGAAAAAGAAAAAAAATAGCAGCCGCGGCCTGGCAGCCAGCGGCCCAGCCGGCCTGGTGTCCACGCGTGCGGCCCAGCCGGCCCGCCAGCCGGGCTCGCGGCCCAGCGGGAAACGGCCCAAGTGCCCGGCGCCGCCGGCCTACTTAAGGGCGACGGTTAGGGTTTGTACCCTAACCGCCCCAGACACCGCCGCCGCCGCTGCTTGGCCGCCACCGCCGCCGTCCGTCTCCGGCCAGCCACAATCGAGCCGTCGTCACCACTTTGCGCAACCACCACTGCAGCCACCGCTTGAGCCCCGTCTATTCTTCTTCTTCCTCACACGGCGGACTCGATTCCGGCCATGGAGGCCGGCCGGTAGAGCGTGCGCCCGTCCCCGGTGAGCTTCGGTCCATGTGACTGTCGCTACGAGCCGGGGCGCAGCGGATCCTCCCCCATCAGCCGTGCGGGCGCCGCTTAGTGGCGGTCAACCGCCTCCCCCTGCGACGAGGAAGAGGCGAAGCCGGCGCCGAGTGAGTCCCCAAACGGAAAGTCGACCTGGCGCGGTCGATTCTCCGTCGCGGTGGCGTACGAAGGGCGTTCCAGTGGCGGCAGGAAGACGACGTTGAAGTCGTAGGCGAATCCCGGCGGCCACGGCTTCATGCTGGTGTTGCGTGTCGGGGTTGGAAGGGTGTCACGGCGTGCAACCGGGGAACCTCCATCCCCATCTCGGTGTAGTACCGGCGGCTTGGCCATGGTGAATGGCGAACTTGACCATGGGCGTTCTTACTTCGCAGGAACTCCGACAAGTCCCTCTCGGCCAAAGCGTCAGCGGGCAGAGCGCATGCATGATAACGTGTTAAGAGAATTTGGGATTGAATGAAATGAATCGGTTGAATCCCTATATCGATTGATGAATAGTGTACATGTATATATACAAGTCAACAGGTGTCTGCCTGTGACGAAGGGGCAACTTGCCCTCTACGGTGTCTCTTGAAAGGATTGTCATTAGCAGTTGCTAATGACGGTAATTATCCTATTGATCACTAATTAATTATCTTAATTAATCTTAACACCTTCGTCCCCAAAAGAGTGTCATTTTCGCTTCTCGAGAAATAATTTTGACTAAATATATATAAATATATAAATATTTATGGTACAAAATTAGTATAGTTAGATAGATATTTGAATCTAGTTTTTTAATAAATTTATTTGAAGATTAAACTATTACACATATTTTCTACAAATCCGGTCAAACTTTTGACACGGAAACCAACAGCGACACTCTTTTGGGGACGGAGGGAGTAGCTTTGAGCGCACCATGCTAGCAAGAGTGCAGCACCATAGGCCGTAGCTCTAAACACACTACGCACCATGTGTCTGCCTCACACTACGGGAATCCGCACCTTTACCGAGAGCCAGGTGCTCTCGGCAAAGGCTTGTTTCCTCTCGGCAGAGCCTTTGCCGAGAGAAAACACTCGGCAAAGGACTCTCGGCAAAATTCTGTCGGCAAAAAGCTCTTTGTCGAGAGTCACAACACACCCTCTCGGGAAAGGTGTGCCAAGAGGCCTAGTTGGCTCCTGGCAAAATAAATTTTTCTAAAACAAAAAAAAAGCCCGGCCAGGCACCGCGGCGCCCACCGGCTGGCCGCCACCGCCACTACCCCAGGCCCAGCACCACCACCAACACGAGCACAGCCGCCACCGCCACCCCCACTGCCACCGCCATCACCACCAGAGCCAGAGCTGTCGACATCACCAATATAATCTACCGTCGCCGCACGCCACCACTCGACGACCGTCACCACACACCACCACCAGGCCGACGCCACCCCCCCCCCACGCGCGCGCGTGTACACACACACACACAGAGAGAGAGGCCATCAGGTCCCCGTCGCTGAGGCTGCCTCCACTGCTCCACACCTCGCCCCACCGCTACTCCTCTTTGCCAGGCCGAGAGGTAGTGAGCGGAGGGGGGCGCGGGAGGTGTGGCGGGCTGAGGGAAGGGGAGGGCGGCGCGGGAGGAGGAAGGGGAGGGGGCGGCGGAGCTGAGGGTAGGGGGGCACGAGAGGAAGAAGGGGAGGGGCGGCGCGGTTGAAAAAAGGGGGGAGGGGCGACGCAGAATGGAAGGGGCTAGGGTTTCCAACGATTTCGGTGTTATATACTACCTGGTTTTCGGTAGAATTGTTGTGAGTCGTAGATCAATCGACGGCCGGCACCAACTGGTGAGTACATGGGACACATTTGGCCCGTGCGGGTTGAGGCGCTAGGCTGCTTCGCCGGCACAACCATTGGTTGTCAGGCTACAATAAGCCTTTGCTGAGAGCCCCATGTTCCGACTCTCGGCAAAGTCACCCTCTTTGCCGAGAGTAAGGCTCTCGACAAAGGAACTTTTAATCAAATTAATTATTAAAAATAGCAAACATACACGAAAATTTTCCAAAACGTAACATGACATCAATTATGTTATATATTACTTATAGAAAAGTTTTATAGTCAAGCTCAAATTTGAATTTCTCTAAGACTCCAAATCCAATGACATTAGTTCAAATTCTCATAAACTTCTCGTGAGGTGTTCCGGTTTCTAAACAGCGTACATGTCAAAGTGTTCCAAACATTCTCAATTTTTTACCACAACTTCCACATATGGTATCATGACCACTTGGCGAATTTCGTATTTTTCAAACTTCATTTGAATTTATACAGTTTTAAAACATTTCTACCTCACGATCTTCGTCATGATCAGAGAACAAAATGCTTGCAATTTAGTTTCATTTCATGTCCATGGTCTTAGAGATGTCTCATGAACATGAATATCATTTTTTCACCAACTTTACTCTATGATTTCATGCACTTGCAGTTCATATTAGACGTATACGAAAGAGACTTAGAAAAAAGTAAAATTGTTAAATATAGCAAACAGAGCTAAAATTGTGCGAAGTTTGAACATAAGTGATGTTGAGGATTGAAAAAGTTTGGAGGCAATAAAGTTATTTTTTACTAATGGTGTGAAGTCTAATGGTGATTTTGTACTTATTTTTTAAAACTTTGCGGTTTTACCCCTCTTTTTTAAACCAAAGGTGGGTTTGCCCCTACATTTAACAGTGTTAGTTGAAGACCTCTTTAAACAAATAAAAAAGAAACAAAATGCTGAAAGTAATGAAAAATGACCTAAGTACTCCTAACCTTATCCATCTCTCTTTACTCGTTCCTCTCTCTCCCGTGAGAACAGGGAAAATTTTCTTGGCGAAAAAACCGAAATATCTGATAGTAATATGTTTCCCGGTTGAGCTTGGATTTTTTAATTTTATCACAGAGAAGTCTCTAAAACCAATTAATCACACCTCTGGCTTCGCGGGACCCTAAATCTTATGTCATTACTGTGTATTTGTATCTTGGTTTTCATGTTAGTTTATTTGGAAACGATCTAGGTTATTTTGGGTAGAAATTGAGATTTTTTTTCTAAATTTTGTCCGAAAGGAAAACGATAAATGTAAAAATTTCCCAAGAAATCCGATACACTCGTTTCGCTTACCGGTAAATTAAAGCTTGCGTGAAACCCATATAGGCAGCGACGACAACGCTATGGAAGGGGGCGGCGCAGGCAGGAAAGGCACTGCAGCAGCGACAGGCGCTCTGCGTGCACAGGGGCGGGAGGTACTCCCGGTGTGGGCGCGAGCCCTCCGTGTGGATGCGAGGCTCCATTGCGGCCCTCGCCCTCACCACGCCGGCCATGGCGGCGGACAAGCTCGTCGCCGTCCGTGATGTATCGTCAGCCCAAGTGCCTGGCAGTCTGATGCCCTCGATCCACGAGTTCCCCGCGCCGCGACTACTACTCCATCATGTGGCATGCTTCAATTTGTGGATTTGTACCAGGCATGCGCAGTTGTGCACAACTCATTTGACGGCGGAAGCGGGAGAGGGGATTTTATTTATTTTTTACTATTTTACTATTTTGTAAAAAGAAACGTCGAGGAGAAAAAAATCATAAATTATACTTCTACAGTCAAATGAAACGGTTGTAGCCAATTGAAACGACATTAAGGAAAGTTATCGCCATTTCAATCGACGGTAACAAGGTAGCTGCTGCTAGAAAAGTTACCACCATTTCAATTGGCCACGACGTTTCATTTGGTGGTTTCAATTTTCTTTCCTTCGATGTATTTCTGCAAAATCATTAAATAAAAAATGAAAAATCGGAGGAGTGAGCAGCAGTGGGCTTGGGAATACACAATTTGGCTCAATCCACGACTGGAAGGGCCAGAAGCTGGGTAGAGGTTTGGCTGATGTACATTTGGGCTGAATTTTACATGTTACTGTGTTTCAATTTTTATTTAGAGTTAAATACACCATGGGTCCATGAACTTGCAGCGGTGTGTCAAATAGGTTCATAAACTTGAAAATCAGACATCTAGCCTCTCGAACTTGCAGACCCGTTCACCTCAGGTCCAACCCGGTTTTGTACGGTGGTTTTGCATGGGTACTGCAGCATTGCTGATGTCAGCGGTGACATCAGCACTCCTATTTAATTTGTGAAAGTGATATCTTTTTGTTCGGAGCTCCAAATATAGCAAATAATATATCAATTTCGATCGTCTCGATGAGCTCTTTGCAATTTCACAAATTAAATAGGAGTGCTGATGTCATCACTGATATCAGCAACGCTACAGTGCCCATTCAAAACCGTCATGCAAACCATGCAAAACCGGGTTGGACCTGGGGTGAACAGGTTTGCAAGTTCGAGGGGTTGGATGTCTGGTTTTCAAGTTCATGGACCTATTTGACACAGCGCTGCAAGTTTATGTACCCACGGTGTATTTGACTCTTTTATTTATTCCGCAAGATGTTTTGCGTACATGTGTTGTGCATGTGTGTTGTGAGCGTGTGCATTGCACTGTACTCCCTCTGTCCCTGATTTATTGTCGTTGAAGCTACAGAAATTTGTCCCTGAATAAATGTCGTTGACAACTCCAGCTGCAGGCTACAGCTACGCGTCAGGCACCTGCCGCCATGCACCAGCTGCCTCACACCATCAGTTAATCCCACACTGCCACGCAACCCCAATTGCATTAATTAATACTAGTCACACGCACTCACGTAGCATTTCATAGGGGTAGCAGGGTCTTTGGCCAACTGTGTTGATTTTTTATCCGGCTCCTCCGACGACTATCTTATAGGAACGGAGGGAGTATACTAGTAGCTTGTATAGTTAGCTTGTTCCTGCAATATTGCCTGTACCGACTAGGATGGGTCCCAACTTGAAATTGTTCAACTATTAATATATATATATATATATTACTATAAATGATTAATATATCAAGTGGCAACGTTTTGATATTAGTCGTCTCTTATGTGGAGCCTCATGTGATTGTTCCTTGGAAGTTGGAACAACCCCCTCACAAGTAAAACTTTTTTACTTTACGAGAGGGCAGGGCACCAGCAATGGACGTAGACAGACTCTCCATCTACTACAACCACGTGCGAGCTCTCCTTCCTCGCGACGGACAAGCGCGGAGGTGCGCAAGCGTAGCATGCTCGCTGTGCGGAGGTGCAGCCGGTGACGAGGGAGGCCGCCGGCGTGGGGTTAGGCCGGCGCGGCCGGCGCGGACCGGACACGGAGCGCGCTCTGCGCAGCAGGGCCTCAGTTGGCGGTGCAACCGCGACCGATCGATGGGGCCGGTAGCCTCGTGAGCGGCTAGTGCAGGGGCAAGCCGTGAGGAGGAGAAACGGCAGAGTGGTTGTAACACAATTTGTGCTATTTTTTCTATACATAAATTAAGAAAAATACTCCATCCTTCAAATTTTATAAGACACGTACTAATATTAGATTCAAACTTTATAATTTTTTTACCACTAATTTGATTATTATTATTTTAGTTTATGATGTTGAATTCATAGTCGAAACAATCTAATGGAAAACTCATTTATGGTAGTATTAATTCATGAGATCGTCTATTTACCAACAACGATATAGGAACCTTCCTTTTAATTATTACACAACACAACACAGATGCCAACACGCTCATTATGAACACACGTACGGAAACCCGCTATAAGCACCTCGAAAGACTGAGCACCAAATCTTGAGGTTCTCAAAATCATCATTGGTGTCTCATTGTCGACTAGAACATCACTTAGAGCAAGTATAGTGAAGAAATTTGAGTGGGCGACATCCAATCAGAAGGAGAGAGAAAGGATGAGAGAGAAGGTAGCGGGCGTCTCTCTGGTCGCTGGCGCATGCGGGCGACTCGGCATTTCCTCCACTCAATTTCTGACACGCATGGATGAATATCTTAAAGGACGTCCGGGCGCCAAGGTCGGACGGGTCTGTGACCGTTAGATCTTAGGATCCTCAATCGTCAGCCGTTAGATTTAAAGACTACCAGGTAAATGTTGCGAGCGTGTTGCGAATGTGTTATGAAAATGTTGCGAATGCGGTTGCTTGCAACATCCAACATCAGGAGTCTTTCTTCTCTCCTCCCCATGTTGCGACCATGTTGCGACTATATTACGGCCATGTTGCGACCCCGTGTTGCGTGCAACATCCAACATCAGGAGCATCTTCTCCCTTCTCCTCAACACAACACCCAACACCACATGTCTGCGACATCGAAACTCAACATTCGCAACATTAAAATTTAATATTTGCAACACCCAACAACACGACACTTTTTTTCTAAAACATTCGCATGGGGCACTTGCAAACATCTCAAGAACACAGATGCAACATGTGTACAACGATTTGCAAACATAAATGAGAAACGGTTACATACTGAAGACGAACGATTGCAACATGTCAAGAATAACATCCGCAACATTCGAAAATAACATCCGCAACATTCGAAAATAACATCCGCAACATCGAGATCTACTTTTGTAACATTGCAACATCGAGATCTACTTTTGCAACATCAAAATGGAACACTTTCGACATTTCTTCGTAACCTCTGGAACATCCAAAAGGTACTCTTGCAACATACACCAATACCAGTGTGCTGCTCGCCTGCAGCGCCGCCCGGGAGCTCCTCATACTTGCTGCAATCGATTGGAGCCTAAAGCATCATAACCGAAGCGAAACTCTCGATTCCCGAACTACTCGAAGCTAAGAACGTAAGTGGACACAAAAATGTGGGAGGCAATCGACGGATCGGGTGCTTACGAGGCGACGAGCATGGCGGAGACGCCGAGGAGCTGCAGGCTCTGCCTGTTGAAATAGTTAACAACTTGTTGCAACATTAGAACGAGGCTGCTGCAACATCAAATTGATGTAGCTGCAACATGACAAAAAGAGTGTTGCCTTTACAAAATCAGTGGGCGAGCCGAACATGCCCCATTGCAAAATGAATCCGCACCTCAACATCTCAAATTAACCTTTGCAACATGCAAAATCAAACATTGAAACATCCAAAAATACTTGTAGAGAGAGGCAAACAAAAATCAAAGGAATAGGAGGAGGTCCAGGCCGTAGATCTAGCTGGCTGTCGGCCGCCCGGAGCTCCTCCGCACACCGAGGAGGAAGCAGCAGGTGGCGCGGTCAGCGCGCGGTCGCGAGGAAGCACGCCTCCACCCCGCGGTGGCGCAGCCCTCCCCGGCGTCGAGCCTGCCCCTGGCCGGCACGGCGCGACTCGCCCCTAGTACAGGCAACGGAGAGCCCCCTCCTCTGGCTGCTCGTCGGCCTCGAGCCGGCGTGGCCCTCGCTGGGGCCTCTCGCGTCGTTGCCGTTGCCGCCGCTCCTGCCGACGGAGAGGTTACTGATGAGGGTGGATGGAAAAGGAATGAGTGGTGGGGGGTCCGTGTGAGGTGGGGGGATAAGATCGTGAGTGGGACCCACCTCCGATTCTTTTGACCGCGTCGCAGCTCATCCGTCCGGAGCGGCGCGCGTCCTCCGGACGTCCGTTCGTGAGCATTTCCGTATCTTAAATAACTGTGGGGCCCACCACCACAGCTCTTTGCTCGAGGCACGAGTCGCCCGCCTCTGCCGAAACCATAAGCCCTGCTCTTACCACTTAATGTCGGTAAATCATGAGAACATCATAGAAAAACGTGTGAGCACCAGAATTTAAACTATGGTGAGCGTGGTTGTAGCTTTGCCGCCCGGTGGACGTAAGTCAAACGATAGCGATTGGTCGGTCAGACTGAAACGTTCCATTGCGAGTCCCTATAAAAAAACTCTCTCCTCCCCTCTCTCTCTTGTCCCCACAGACAGGCAGACAACGGCATCCATCAGCACAGAAGCATCGGCACAAAAAAGGATATTTTAATATTATTCCCCCTCCGTTCATCCATTTTTAAATGGTCATTAATGGCCTCCTGCCTCCTTGGTATTGGCTACCCTACACCTCCTCTGACCAAATCTCCAAAATCTCCGAGCATCATCCTCTTTTTCCTGCAAAGAGAGGAGGAACACGATTCAGCTTCAGCTTGCATCATCCACCCACCCCCCAAGAACAAGATCTGAAGTAGCCAGGCAGGCAGGAGTCAACGCGGCAGTCAAGCAGGCTCTCTCCCTCCCTCCCTCCCGCAAGCAGCAAGAAATCGACCAGTCAAAGCCGGTCAGCAGCCATGAGTACCATGAAGTTTTGCCGCGAATGGTAAGCCGCTGACGACGACGACGACGACGACGACGACGGCGTCGGGTGTTTTCCTTTCTCAGCTGGGATTGTTGGAGCTTTTCGGTGGTGAGTGGTGACAGACAGCAGAGGCTCACTCCGTCATGTCCTTTTTTTTGTTTTGGCAGCAACAACATCCTGTACCCCAAGGAGGACAGGGAGCAGAAGGTGCTCCTCTACGCCTGCCGGAACTGCGACCATCAGGTTGGTTCTTAGCTCTGTCTCCCCTCTCCTCCTCCCCTCCAATGTCTCGTCGATCCATTGCCGGCTTCAGCTCCCTCTTCGGTTCATCCCAAATATCCCTGTAGAGTCTGCAGCAAGATGCAGATTCAGTCCGAAATCTGCTCTTGGTAGATTCAGGAGTAGAATGATGCTGTGTCTGTGTGCACCGGTTGAAATGACGAGGATGTATACAAATATTCACTTTGGAGTTTGGACTGGATTCCGATGGTGGGAGTTTCTGAATTCTCTGATGTGGTTGGGAATTTGAAAAATGCTCTGCTGGAACAACTGCCTGCAGGAGGTTGCCGACAACAACTGCGTGTACCGGAACGTGGTGCACCACAGCGCCGGCGAGTTCACGCAGGTGCTCCAGGACGTCGCCGGCGACCCCACGCTGCCCCGCACCAAGGACGTGCGCTGCGCCGTCTGCGGCCACGGCGAGGCCGTCTTCTTCCAGGTCGGTCACCTCCTCCTCCTCCTCCCATCTTTTTCACAGGCCATGGGCAACTGAACATGCTTCAGAGTTCAGAGCGAGCATTGCCTTCTTCGGAGGCAGTGGCCGGAACTTCTGACGACCAACAAGATTTCACCATGGCTCTGGTTCTTCTTGATCTGCAGGCCACCGCGAGGGGTGAGGAGGGGATGACTCTCTTCTTCGTCTGCTGCAACCCCAGCTGCGGCAACCGCTGGAGAGAGTGAGGAAATGATGATCAGCAGAGCAAAAGGATCCTTCTTATGCAACAATAGCCAGAGGGACATGATTTTTGAAAATTTTCACCCATGTTACCATGAACTGATTGTATGATTCAAGAACATTAATAACTTCAGAATAATCAGGTCCACTGGGATAAAATTCCCCTGTGGTTCTTTTGCATCAATGAAAGGATAAGATGATGATCTGAGGACAATTCGGTTTTCAGTCATCATTTTAGTGTTTTCTTCTGCGGTTGCTAGTTAAAGTAGTAAGCAACAAATTTATCAAGTTTCTTCCACAAAAAAACTAATTAACCATGAGAAGCAGAATTTGGTTACCAGATGGTTTGCAATTTTGTTCTCAATTGACATGGCACACGATAATGCAAGTTTTGTTAAACTTCTTGAAAATCGCGTTATGAACAACATATTTTTTTTAGTCTGTGGATGTAATTGTTTTTTTTTTTTGCTGAAATGACTGTCCAAACCAAGAACTAATTCAAATGCAGGACTTCATCTGCCTTTTGAGCTACTGAAATATACTATTCCTTTCTTCTTTACAATGAAGTGCAGTTCTTCTGCGTCTTTCGAGAAAAAGAAATATACTATTCCGTTATGCCTTTGAAGAGTAACTTTAATATTTGGATGTTTTTGTGACAAACTGTTGAACAACAGAGTATCCCATTGTACAACTCGTGACCACATACATTGTTGAAAAAATATTGTGAACATCTCAATATCTCTCTGGTGCAAATGTTATAACTGCAGTAAGAAGTTAACATCTCTCTGGTACAAATTTGGACAATATGGGGTTCGGTCGCTGTTTTAATGTTTTCTTTTGCAGTTTTGTGGTAGTTTCAGTAGTAAGCAATGATGTTCTCAAGTTTCACCCACTCAAGCAAATTAACCATGAGATGCAGACATTGGTTACCAGTTGATTTTGCAATGGCTGCTTTGTTCCCATGTATGTAATTGATTTTTTGCTAAAATGAACATCCAAAGCAAGAACTAGCTCAAATACATAACTGCATTTTAGCTACTGAAACATTCTATTCTGGTATGGCTTTATAGAATAACTTTGTTTTTTTTTTTGAAAAAAAGGAAGAATAACTTTATATCTGGATGATTTTGTGACAAATTTTCTGTATGTCTTGTTTAACAAGAGAGTATCCCATGGTACAACATGAGAGCATACATTGTTGAAAGAATATAATAAAAATCTCAATATATCTCTGGTACAAATGTTACAATTGCAGTAAGAAGTCAAAATTCTGCTACAACAATAATAAGTATTTCTGATATTCTAACTGCAGAATACAAAATTTTGAACATCCACTAGTTGATCTGCGAAAGTCACTTTCTCATGATCACTAACCAATGCTGCTTCAAGAAAAGACCCAACTTGGAGATCACTACCACGTGTGCATACATTTGCATACTTGAGATGAGGCTATACTGTCTCAATGTCTCTACAGCCTACATTACAAACACTATAATTAAACTGTGAAGTCAAAACTGTGCTGCAACAATCATGTCAGTACTTGTGATGAACTGATAACCTATTAAGTAAGGATTTTGAAAAACATCCCCCAAAGAAAGGTCATCACTGACCAATGCTACTCCCAAACAGGGGCTCTCCAAGAAAGAACGCTTTTGGCAATTCAGAGTTGCAGCCTCAATGCATATTTCAGTGTCACCTGGTGCATTGTGTATCACAATAAGATCAACTCTCATTCCATTGTTGAGATAAAATCTTTTGCCCATGAAGGAAGAGGTGACTGGAAAGTGACGGGCAATCCAGTGACAGGGTGTACAAATGACAAGCTCTCTGCATGCAATGCATGGCCATCACACTCCAAGCCGTTCCACTCAATCACCCCACCATACTTCACATCGCCTCTGATCGGGAAACCGAGATACTGGCAGTGCAGACGAATCTGATGTGTCCGTCCACTTTGAGGATAAGCTCTAACCAAAATTACACTGTTCTTCACATCATCATTACAAGTCTGGTCAGCTGCCTTTTCTTGTACAATAATTGACTCAATATCACCATGGTAGAAGTTGCATGGTTCTCTAAAGTGCCCTTTACCATTGACCCCTAAAACTTCAAACTGTGTGCTCATGTCTCTTACAACAGAGCCCCCAGGTAGTGACCGGCCAACATCAGGCATCGCATACACACGCCAAGCACCATGTTTCGACCGCCCATGGCCAGAGCATATCTTAATCTTCTCCCAAGTTGGTGGGAAACCTATGCAAAGAGCAAGGTATGTTTTCTTCACTTTATGATCAGTGAATGCCTTCACTAGCTTCCCTGCAACTTTGTTGCATTTGGTAATAATCATGAGCCCACTGGTATCACGATCCAGTCTGTTGGCAAGGTGAAGGTTAGGTTTCGTAGCTGAATCCCCTGCAAGTCACAAAAATATTTGCCCATAAGTAGAAATTAAAATAGCGTGCCAAAACAATAAGAATGCAAATAAATAATTCAATATGGTCTGATATATGAAATTTAGGTGATAAATATAGCAAATCAATATTATGATTGAGCCATTTAAATATACCAAAGCATTGGGCCACTTAAAATCTTAATATTGATCAGAAAAGTTGTTTCCTCACCACAGCCTGGGAACAGCTGCATCAAAAGTACCAACTATACTCCTTAGAAAAGGTAACTCATCATAACTAATTCTGTACAATTTGTGAGACAAGGTGAGAAATTGTAGTACTCAATTCCAAACCTCCTGAGTAATTGAAGAGTTGCACACACGAATTCTAAATAATTAAACTATATAGGCCCATATAATCCATTGTTAGAACTTATATTCAGTAGAATCATACATTCATTACTTTGCATTGATACAGGCAATAAGAAACTGAGACAAAGTAAAAAGAAAAAGAAAAAGGGCTGTACACAATGATACATCAGCCCCCCCCCCCCCCCCCCGAAAACAAAAATGATACATCTGTATGTACAATTGCACAACATATGACCTTCCACTTCTGCATGTACTGAACACAAATGTAGCTCTTGAATGGCAATGGATTCTAAAGATTTTTCCTTCTTGTGCAGGTGCAAGTCCAAATATTGTACTTTGAACTGTCATCATAGCATGTCATACTTTCTGTACGCGACAATAGCTAGTAGGAATTGTGACACTAGTGTATTACAGATTTAGAGATCATCCTATATGAGAACGGAGAAGCAACATTCAAATTCAGATTGTTTCTGTCTGTGATAAAAAAAGAAAAAAAAATGCAAATTTTGTCTAATGTGTTCTGCACTGTAATTATCCTAGATATTCTCCAATGTTTACAAGGGAGACCATTTCAGAGCGAAGAAGTGATAGCTTGTTTTTTTTTTGCCTGCGGCGGCGGAACGAGGGAGGGCGGTGAGGAGGGCGTCGCAGTAGACTCCGGCTGGCTTGTCGACGACGGCGAGCCACTCGTCCTCGAACACGACGTCCGCGGAGGCGAAGACCGTGGAGCGGGCGGAGGCCGTCATGGCGCGCCGGAGCTCTACATCCTTGGAAACGGCCGGATAGGGCGGGGACACCGGGGACGGGTACTCTCCGCTCACCGGCACCGTTGTCGTTGCCGCTGCCGACATCACCGCGAGGCGGCGGGCGGGTGGCAGGAGGGATCGGAGCGGGGCGGCGGCGGCGGGAGGCGAGAGAAGGAGGAGAGGCAGGGGTAGTTTCGTCATAGGGGTAAAATACGGTAGCACGTGACTACCTCGTGTTTCTCATCTCCTAAAAAAAACAAAAACAAACCCTCGCCTCCGCCGTGGGCGCCGGCGACTCCCCCGGATCTCCGGTGAGTTTCCCCGCGGCTAGAGCGATCCTTCGGTGAACCTGAGGCTTCTAGGGTCAGGGGTTCCTGAGGGCCACGGTGGGTGGGGCGGCGATTGGTGACTTGGCGGCGCATGCGGAGGATGCGGTTGCCGTCGATGGTGGCGCCGCCGGAGGGTGTGCTGGGGTTGCTGAACAACGACGCAACCATCGAATCCAATGTGAGTAATCGCCTCCCTTCATCTTCCAATTCCCTGCTGATGTTCTTTCGATGCATCTTCTGCGAATTTGTAATGCACTTTGCATCACCTGCTGCTGTATGAAACCATGAATTTCGATGTTGTTAGTTTGCAACCTGTCCACTGTGACCAAATTGCTGCTGGCCTGTGACTGAGTTATTGTCATCCAGTTGATGTGAGCCAATTATGTGTTTCTCATGAGAACTTGAATGCCATCTGGATATCGGTAGTGGGCTTGAATGTGTAACCACATGATTCTTGCGCTTATTTCTAATGAACATATAAGTTTTGATGCTTGCTCTAATGTCAGTGTATATAGATATAAGTATGAAAGGGTCGTTCTTAACAGTGTACCTTAGAGTATAGGCCTTTCCCTGATTGTATATAAATGTCTTTGGCCACAGTTTCCTGACATCATTATCTGCCGGATTTACTTGATTGGTGGAGAGCATTAAACTTGTGAAACTTGATTTTAGGATGACATGACACAGCACACCATGACAATGGTGGAGATAAGCGAAGTTCTGAAAACTCCTGGCCCAGAGATAAATTCCAAGAGGAGGCTCTGTGATGCACAGGAGCTGCAGTAAGAACCTGTCTTTCCTGAACAGTTAACAAGCATTCTATTGCATTAAGCAAACATATTTTTCTCAACAAACAGGACATCACTCATTTTGGCTTTTTCTGTTAGCAGTATAGATTATGGTATCGATGGTTTTGATGCTATGCAGCATTATTAATTTTGAAACTCTCATGTCCACAGCTCATTCTCCTAGTATAACTTTTGCTGGTTGCTACTTGTCTGAAAAATAGCGATGATCTAGCTCCCATAGTATTACTAATGCCGGAGGGGGTTTCTGTTTGTAGTCGATGCACCATTTGTATTGGTGGAGAAACAGAAGTTTCAAAATTTACATCTTTTTTGTTTGGTTTGCACACAATTTGGAGTCCCACATCTCAGAAGATGAGTGCATTTTACATTTGTCACCAGAATGCACATTTACAGTGTTCCCACTTCCCAGTTTTGTTTTCAACTTGGCGCATAGCAATGAATATTTAAAATTGGCATGCAGGAACTCACAGGAAGGATGTGTTCATGCTATGGAGTGGCAGGGATCAGGTATCCATGCAACAAATTTGCGCAGAAAGTTGCACACATCGGCTAAGGAGACACTTGCAGCAGCTAGCTGTAGTCCTAGTGTGCCATCTCAGGGAATGGATTGTGCTTTGATGGATGGTGAGGATATTTTTGTGGACAATGAGGTGGTCTCTGTGGATATTGAGCTGAGGGCTGAAGCCGACACACAAGAAGCAGCCAGAAAAAATCAAAGTGAGGAACTTCAGGTGGAGCCTATCTTTTATGCTGACACTGGTGCCGCACAAACTCCAGTTGATGATAGTGCAGATGTTAAGCCCAACATTGTGTATGACAAGGAAAATCCAAGAATCGAAGTAAATGCATGTTTTCCTACGATGGAGGATTTCAGGATGGCACTGAGACAGCATGGAATAAACAAGGGGTTTCAGGTGCACAAAGTGAAGACTGATAAGACTAGGTATAGAGCTGAGTGCAAGGCAACAGGCTGTCCCTGGAGAATTGTGGCTCGTAAATTGCGGGGCCTACCAGCTGTTGCGGTACTACACTAACTTGCCTGACTTGTGTAATTTATGTTATAAAAAAACTTGTGTAAATCTAATTCATTGTTTTTGTTATTTTGCAGATTTCCATGATGCCTGAAGAGCATAATTGCTTGTCTACTAGTAACCTTGTTACCTCAATGGCATCTCAAAGATGGGTTGCAGAGAGGATTGTTGGTTGGTTAAGGGAGAATCCAGATCTTGGAGCAAAAGAGTTACAAGAAAAACTGCAGGAGGTCTATAATGTAGAGGTTGGCTATGCCACAGTATGGGCTGGAAAGCAGAGAGCGTTGAACAAGCTTTTTCTGTCTTGGGAAGAGAGCTTTCAGATACTGTACAATTTTAGGGCTGCACTTCTTTCCAGTTCTCCAGGCTCAGTTGTGGATATTTTCACCAGGATATGTGGAGATGATGTGCACTTCAACAAGCTTTTCTTTGCTTTGCAGCCGTGCATAGATGGCTTCAAAAATGGCTGTAGACCTCACATTGCTCTCGAATTCACGGACTTGGATGGTATGTACTCTGGGAAATTGGCATGTGCTTGTGCCCTTGATGGTCACAATTGGATGTACCCTGTTGCATGGGCCATTTTCGACACTGATTCAAATGATAACTGGACTTGGTTCACGGAACAATTGAAGAAGGCTATAGGAAATCTACCAGGATTAGCAATTTCCACAGATGAACGGGGCTTCCGTGATAAGATTCTAGCTGAAAATTACTATGAATGGACTATGAACATAAAGGACATGCCTGTGGTTGACATTATTGATAGGTTGAGGCAGATGACAATGGAGATGTGGTACAATAGGAGGAGTATTGGGAGCAAGCTTTCTGGCAATATTCTCCCTGCAGTTATTCAACAACTTAATGCAGAAGCAGCAAGTTTGAGAAACATCAAGGTCTTTAGATGTGGGTTGCAAATCGGTGAAGTTTCCGGCAACTCTCAGGACATGATACCGTGGAGGCACGTGGTGGACTTGAACGAGCGCACCTGCAGCTGCGGGGAGTGGCAACTAACCTGGAAGCCCTGCCTCCATGCTCTGGCTTGGATAATTACAGAGACCGATGCTGACATCGAATCCTTTGTCCATGAGTACTACTCTGTAGAGAGGTTCAAGGCCGCATATAGTGGTGTGGTTCCACCCATGACAGACAAGTCGCAGTGGCCTAAAGTGGACCCTGGTTTCAAGCTGCTGGCACCGCGGCTGAAACAAGGAGCTGGGAAGAGGAAGTACACCAAAGCAAGCCAAGAACCAGGTACAGGTGAGCAGCTTCAGTGCGAGCAATGTGGAGAATTTGGACACTCTGAGAAGGGTTGCACACTGCATAACCCGAAGAAGAGGTTGATGAACTAACTTGATGTCTTTCCCCCCTGTATGTACCTTCATGTGAGAAGTGTAACTGGCATTACTTTTTGTTGCAGGAAGCAATGTCAAGCTGAAGAAAACATGAAGGATGAGGATGGCACTAGCTCGGATGGTGATAGCTGAAATCAATACCTACAAGAGCCATGCATGCATCCCCAAGGGATGGTAGATTCACAGGGAGGCGAAGATGCTCCGGTACCTCTGCTACTAGAGCGCCTATTTCGTAGTGTTCCGGTTAGGAGGTTTTAGGATTTACAGTAGTTGCCAACTTGCCATGCCATCGTCGAGCTCAGTGACTGTTGGACGAACATCATCTGTAGCTGGCTGTGTATGTGTTCATGGCTGAACTGAGCCGGGAGACTCATATGCAGTAGCTTGGTTCATGGGATGAAACCCGAACCTGGGTGGGCATTGAGCAATTCATTCCTTCTGGTGTTGTTGGTTGCATTGCATCTCCAATTGCGCCTAGCATGTACGTATCTGTATAAATGTCATGGCAAAATTCACACAATCTGGATAAATACATGCATGGCAGTTGACAAATCAAAATAATACCACGCAGTGTGGTCTCTGGAATCACCAGCAAGCATGTCTCGGGTTTGTTTTAGTTTCACAACTGTTCCTGCTGATTTTCGAGAGATTCCTTCGGGTTTCCTGCTGATTCCAGGATGTTTGAGAGATTCCTTCGGGTAGCATGCTTTTTTTTTCTTTTGCGAGGACAAACTTTGTTGATGGTAATTAGTTCTATAGATTTTATTCAAATTTTCAAAGAAGATGTAAACTTCATTTTTTTTTTGAAACATAACATAGGACAAATCTCATGTTTCCATGCTCGAAGAGCCGTGTCTCATCTCATTTCCGTCAAACGAGAATTTTTTTATAAAGAGTCAAACAGGCATTTGTTTGGATTATAAAAAAAGTCAAATGATATTGTAGGACGGTCCAGTGGGACGCTACCCCACTAGGGTTCAAATTTGATACTCGCATATTTTTCTGAATTTATTCCGAGATTTTCTGGTGTTATGCATTAAGTGGTAAGAGCAACTCCAACAGTTTGACAAATCAACTTAGCATCCATCTAGGCAAAACAAGAAAAAATTGGCATCCAATAGTTTGGCAAGCCAACTTGCAAAAATAGAAACTTGAGAAAACTCACCTCCCTACGCGCATATATGTGCGCGCGGATCGTGATTGTCATCGGTGTTTCACTGTAGGTGGGAGGGTGAAAAAGAAATAAGAATAGAGAAGAATTCCTAATGTAAGTTTTTATGAGGTGGAAGAGCACCAACATAATTTTGTTTTTCTCAGGATTCCTGATGTAAATTAGATCTGGATTTGACAAGTGAATTATATCAAACTGTTGGAGATGAACTTTTTTTACTTTGTATATCTTTTTAGAAATTTTTTGATCCTATATCTTTTTAGAAGTTGACAAAATATAAGATTTGTTAACTAAAATTTGGCAAACTCTTGGAGATGCTTTAAGCGAAGGGATGCGTGTTACGGGCGTCTGCGTTGCTGTACATGGAAAATGAATGGTACATGATGATAAATACGTACAAATACACACCAGGTACATCAAACGGCGGAATATTTAACTTATTGCCATCATATGGGGGTGAGTGGCAACAGATTTGCCAACCATGAGAGAGGAGTGAATGTGAGACAGATTAATTGACCCTAGCTAAGAGTTGCAAATAGTTGTGAGACACATATGGTGTCATTGGAATGGTAGATGTAGTCAAGGTTTCTTTGTCGTTGTATATCTCTCTCTAGCCTAGGAACAAATGGGATTGAAGGGTGGGCACGACGACGAAACCAAACCATCATCCACACACTGATGACAGCAACTAGTGCTGCACCCCTAGCAATCAGCTGCTGGCGAGAAGTGGCAAGTTCATCATCCATGGCTAAAACAAGAGGACAACAGAGAATTAATTTTTATGCTCAACTAGAATTCGTTCAGCTCATATCTTGACGCAAACAACTTCAACATCACAAGATACGAGAGCACAACTTATCTACTTGCAAACATCCACGACAACAAAAAGGATTCCGCTAACCCGACTACATCCTACCGCAAACATCAACGTGCATTCAAGATTTACGCGAAAACACCCTGGATCTGGCCGCAATCAACCAATACAACAACAAATCGCCAGATCCGGGCCCTCAAATGTATGAACACAAACCCTAAAACGAAGAACCCCTGTAGAGAGGGGGGGATGGGAGCGGACCAAACCGATTCGGGGGCCAATGAAGGTACCTGCGGTCGTCAAGGGGGAGCCCAAGCCCTCCTCCCACGGTGACGGCGACGGAGACGGCGGAGAGCGAGAGGGCGCAGAGACAGCGGAGAGCAAGACGGCGGAGAGCGAGAGAGCGAGGCGAGTGCGCGAGCGAGGAACCGAAGGGGTGCGGCGCGAATGAGCACTGTGCAGCGGTAACCCTAGCGCCGCTCGGGGGTTTTGCTCGTTGCACTAGCGGGCCGCCGAGTGGCCAAAATGGGCCCACGCGCATGAATAGCCGGCGCCTGCATAGCGGGAAACGCTCGGTGCCAGCGTTTCTAGGAATGCAGGCTGCGGCCCCTATTTTGCACAGCACAAGCCTGGTTATCTCCCTATGCAACCCACCAAACAACCATGAACTGCATTGTACAAGCCTGGGTAGGCCTTATACAGCCTACCAAACAGCCCCTAAATATCCTCCAAACGGCAATCCGCGTGCGCACGGCCCGCGGTATCCATTCCCAAACAAACAACCACCGCCCACCATGCTCCCGACCCCACCTGTCATCCCATACCTCCTCTCATAGGGGCAGGGGCGCCACGTCACCACTCATCGCCAAGATTCGTTAAGAGTTCCTCCTCGTTGCCGCCGCCGCCGCCGCCTTTTTCTCCACCGGCGACCTAGAGTGGAGGGAGAGTGCGCCGGCGGCGTCCGGCGATCGAGTTTGGCGGGCGGAGATGTTCCTGGTGGACTGGTTCTACGGGGTGCTGGCGTCGCTGGGGCTGTGGCAGAAGGAGGCCAAGATCCTCTTCCTCGGCCTCGACAACGCCGGCAAGACCACGCTCCTCCACATGCTTAAGGACGAGGTCGGGATAAAATCACTTCTTCTTTTTCCTTTTTTGGATTCAGACTACTCCTGTGTGGTAGTTCTTCAGGGGATGGTTGGATTGGGTTGGGTAGTTGTCTTTGAGCTAAAAAGGTCGCTGCTTTGTGTGAATTTAGAGTCCTGATCCGATTTGAAATGCCCGTAATTTTGCTTAGGTAAGGTTTGGGGGGAATTGCGATGTTCTGGTGGATCCGTATGTGTTACTTGCATCCTTGCAGTTTCAGGGGGAATTATCAATTCTGTGATATATTTTCTGCAGTAAGATTGCAGAGCCTTAAGCACAATTTTTTGTACATGCTCACGCGTTTCTATACGGCCAAGACTGTTGTTTCACTCAAACTTTAGTTTTCTGCCAATATATGTTCATCGAGGGAATGAGTGTTCTGGGTTATGTTTATGCAACAATTCGAAGTGTAGCCTTTGTGAGTTCAACTATTCAAGAGCAGGCGATACAAAAGTCTCCTTTCACTAGGTTGAGGAATGAGGACAATTCTATCATATCTTAGTCTCCCCAACTTTTCCTGGATTCAGTCGAGTAGCATTCTGGATGTTTACCTTTAAGGATAAGGGCTAAACATAGTAGTTTCATTTGTGGGAATTTGGAAGGAGTAAAGATTTTTATTCATGTTGGGTACCTGGGTTGCCTTGTTCAGTATGGCCTAACCCTTTCTCTGTGCACGGGAACACTGGATTGCTTGCTAGAGCAGGAAAAGTTGCATGTAGCACGGAAGAATGCTCTTCTTCTTTCAGTTATTTGGGCACAAGATTCCTTGTTAATTTTCTGGAATTCTAGGGTTTAATTATGGGGAAAGGCTGTTTGTTTTAGTTTAGATCTGGTTGACATGCCTATCTAGAGAATGTACAATTTGTCAAAATTTCAACTTTAGGTTGCCCCCAAGAAGACATTCAACTTTAGAACTGTTTGTTACTTTGTGCTTGTTCTTGTTATTAAAACTGGTTGAATCATGCTGAAGAACTTGTGTAGTCAAGCTCAAGCAGATAGCAAAGGAGAATTCTGTGCGGTTTATATTTTAACACTTTTATGCTAAAGTTTATAGTTTGGATCTGTTTCTTCTGGCAGAGATTGGTTCAGCATCAGCCTACGCAATATCCAACTTCTGAAGAGTTGAGTATCGGAAAGATCAAGTTCAAAGCATTTGATTTGGGAGGACATCAGATCGCTCGCCGTGTGTGGAAGGATTACTATGCTAAGGTCTCACCTGTCTTCATTCTTTTCTCTTCCTTTGTTTTTCTTCACGATTACTGCACAATGTGTTTTTCTCATCTGGGTGTGATTTTTAGTGATCTCAGCATTTTGCAATTCTTTCTTTAGCTTGTTGTGAAATTGACAAGTACTACTGTACTAGTAGCTGTGCGTCTTCTCTAGCCATAAATATTTTAGTTGGTGTCATTATCAGAGGACATTAGAATATGTTGTCTTCACTTTTGCTCCCACTTGCACCACCTGTTGCTTATTACCAAATTTTCATCAAGTTGGTCTGTTGGGCTTAGTGCATAGGACTGCAGGTAGCCGATTGCCCACCACTATATGCTATGTGACCTTGGTGTAGCATCTAATATATCACTACATATATATAGATATGATTTTTGGAGGTGGGGAATCTGCTTGGTGGTCTGTAGACACCATGATCTTTTGAAATTGTGTTGGTTTGGACTTCTGGTTTTCTCTGTTTTTCTGTCCCCAAGCATATGCCTTCTTGCAACTAGTCTATTCTTTTCATCTATATGTCCTTTTTAGTTTTCTGTTGTTCTATGAGGTGGTGGAGTTGGCTTAGTGGATATCCTTCTGCAATATGAGAAATGCTATATAAAGTGACTGTATGCCAATATAGAGAAACATTTGAAATAGTGTCTGAAGTTTGTTGAAACTTGTAGGAAATTTTCTTAATCTAGGTAAAGATGCTGAGGATTTAAAAAGTTTCATGATGGAAGGAGGTATAGATTGGGATCCAAATCCAAGGATGGACAGGGTCCAGAGAAAGTCCAAATTAGAAACTGCAAATGAACTAAACCTGCAAACCATTACTAAGTGAAATTCCTGACAGGACAAGGCACATTTAGGAATGCAAGACCATTAGAAGTGCGAGTGCCTGACAGAACTGCATGTTCCCTTGTAAGATGCATCTTCATAGGGAGGACTTACACGGTTACACCATTACTGGATTCTTTATGTTACAGCATACCAACTGCTAGTACTTAATTGTCTTGCGTGAGAACAAACCTATTCCCCACTTCAAAATATGCCATGCTTTGAATGTTAACCATTCAATCTTAAAAAGTTCAGGGCTTCAAAGCATGTTGGAGTTGGGAAATGGTTTCATAAATAGAGGGTTCTAAGTTTATATGCAACAGTACTTCTTTGTCTTGAATCATGTAATTGTTTGACAACTGGTGTAAGTATAGGAATGCTGTCAACTTACTAAATCATGCAATGATCCCATGACTGATGAAACATATCCTAGGATGAAGCGATCGCTTAGGGGTTCTGGATTGGTGCATTATGCTTATGCTCCTCTCTCTCTCTTTTTTTTTTTTGAGATCAGATGCTCATTATGCTTATGCTCCTTCTACTGCATACTTTGTATAGCTAGTTTCATTATTCCTCATGATCAAATTCTGACTTCCTAATATATTCTGTTACTGTGAATGCTGGTGGACCATCTTTTTGCTGAACATTCCCCTTTTCATTCTGAACAGGTGGATGCAGTGGTGTACCTCGTGGATGCCTACGACAAGGAGCGGTTTGCTGAGTCAAAGAAGGAGCTCGATGCACTCCTTTCGGATGAATCCCTGGCCACCGTTCCGTTCCTGATCCTGGGGAACAAGATCGACATCCCTTACGCCGCGTCTGAGGAGGAGCTACGCTACTACCTAGGGCTGAGCAACTTCACCACTGGGAAGGGCAACGTCAACCTGGTCGACTCCAACGTCCGCCCCCTGGAGGTGTTCATGTGCAGTGTCGTCCGCAAGATGGGTTACGGCGAAGGGTTCAAGTGGATGTCACAGTACATCAAGTAGGGTAGCTTGCTAGCTACTATGGTACTCCTATCTCTACCTTAGCTTTGCCACAAAAGAGATAGGGAGCTAGCTGCCTTGGTCACCCATGGTGGTTCATGGTGCCAGTACATATGTGGTGGTCATTATGGAATTAGTGCAAAAAAAAGTCTGGGATCTTGTGCTAGATTTGCCTTCAATTATAGTGTGTGATCTTGAAAGAGTACCATCCTTTAAAGTTGCTGGATTTCTTCATTTCTTTTACTGTTCTCTATCAGTGTGTGTTTGTGGGCCGCTTCAGCAGTAATGCAGTGACTATTGGGCTTGGGCCGCATGCAGTGACTATTTATTGCCGTGTAGAGAATTTATTTTATTATCACAATTATTTTTTTGTAAATTTGCAAAAATATAAATTTTCCCACTATTTTGCAAAACTATTTATTGCCGAGTAGGGACCTACCGCCATTTTAAACAGTGCTCGACTGCTACAGTACATACTCCCTCCGTTCTGAAACAGTGCTCGACTGCTACGGTACATACTCCCTCCGTTCTGAAAAACTGACGTTTAGGACAGCGACACGGTTTCCAAAATACAACTTTGACCTTTTGTTGTTACAAAAATATTTATCGAATAGTGATGTATATATAATTTTATGAAAGTATTTTTCAAGATAAATCTATTCATATAGTTTTCACATTTGCAAACTCAACAACTTAAAAGTTATTGATGATTTATATTCCCAATGTTTGACCAAACCTTGTCCTAAACGTCAGTTTTTTCAAAACGGAGGGAGTAATTACTTGTCGTTTTGGCTTAAAAATTTTTTAAATACATTTCTTTTGTTATGCACATAGACATATATATTTATGTCTAGGTGCATAATAAAATGAATATATTTAGAAAAGCCAAAACGACAAGTAATTTGGTATGGAGGGAGGAGTAGTAGGTTTATTTATACTCTTCAATTACTGTGAGCGAAAAAACCTTCCTCTAAGAGCACCATTTTCCATCATATGAATATTTATAACATATAAAAATAGAGGCTGATACCTTACCGCAAATAATATTCATGCTCCATGTGCTTATACATAATATAAAGTATATATGCAAATGAATTGAATTGCAGAGCACATTGGAAGAAACATGAACTTATTGTGGCTCGGCCGTGACAGCATGCGTGAGGGACGGCTTAGCTAAACGTCACAAAAATGTAGCACAAAATATCACATAATCCTCAAATCATTATTTACAAGCATCAAAATTTATTCATGTGGCACATGAAATAAAAATGCACTGAAACTGTTAATAAAACCTATTATTTTAATACCCCAAAACATAATATTCTAGTAAGTATTCCAACTGCTGAAAGCGAGAGAGAACGAGAGATGCAAATGATTCTCAGTATTGATTGATGAATAGTGTACATAAATCCAATGGACACATGTCTGTTGGCCAAAAGGTGTATGTCTATGCCTAAATGGTGTCTCTCTGTGAAAAGGTGTCTATTGATCACTAATAATTAATACTAATTATTCTTAACACCAACCACGTATCCTAAATATCCTCCAATTATTTATTGGGAAAACATCACCTTATAAATCAGAGGAAAAATAGTAAGTGGCACATACTAATAATTTGCGAGTACTCATCAATTATTCGACCCAAATAGCAGGCGCTCCTATATGGCCTTCGGAAGATGAGTAAGCCTACGAACTTCTAGCCTACTAAAGCCCATATAAATATATGTTTTCTATTTTCGCACCGGCCCACCACATGACCATTAATAAAAATGTTCCAACAATTTTCAAAAATGTTACAACATTTTTTTTAATATTTAAAGTCATTTTTCGTCGACATTTTAAAAATGTTGCAACAATTTTTGGACCAACATTTTTCTGGAGGTTAACATTTTTGAAAATGTTGGTTTCGTCAACTATTTTTTGTCAACATTTTTTTTAGAAATGTTGGGAAAAACCAACATTCTCGACGCGTGCACCGGCGGTGGCCGGCGAGCTCCCGGCGCCGACGGACCGGGACGAGAGGGCGGCAGAGCGGGCCGCCCCGGGCAGCGCGTAGGCCAGCCGGCGGGGAGACCGCGGCAGCGCGCGCGGGGGTCCGCGGTGGCGCGATGTAGCGGGGGGCTGCTCGCGGCGGCGCGCACAGGCACGCGCGGGTAAAATGGTGCCCGCCGCGAACAGCAACCCTCACTTGAAGAGGGCTTGGGGTATTTATACCCCTCAAAAGAGAAAACTAGCCGTTGGTCCCCGGGTGGCACCGGTTAGACCAGTGCTTCACACCGGTCAGACCGGTGTTTGAAAAACTAGCCGTTGGGCTAGCGGCACCGGTCAGACCGGTGTCCCTGACCGGTCAGACCGGTCAGGCCCGAGATACCCCCAAAACCTCTTTCTAAGAAACTAGCACTTCACCACCAAGATGAAATGACCCAGGTTAGGTTAGGAGGGTTTGTTAGCACGCTCTAAGGCTAGATCTCACTTAGGTCAACTAAAGAGCACTTTGACTTGGTCAACTCGCTAAGTTGCATCCCTCTTGATAGTACGGCATACCTATACTCAAGAAAGAATGAAAACACTTTTGATCTCTTGAGCTTGAACACTTTCAAACTTGCCATACTTGATCAATAATCACTTGAGGGTTTTTCAACATAGCCTTTGACTTGAGCACGTCCATACTTGAGCTAGTGACTTAGAATCCTTCCATATAGCATAGGAATGCACACTTGGATCCATGGTCACTCCATATTGCCAATCTTAACAAGTTGATGATTCGCAATGCTTCCCTCAGTTAAGGTTTGAATATGATACTTGAAGACCCCACGGATGCTAGAACTTCACCTTAGCAAAACACTAATGGCGGCTTAGCTACGGCCCCAAAGATTGCTTAGTCCCTCACCCTAGACACCTCGGTTGATCTCTTCATCACTTATCCAATCCACTTTGAGTTCCACTTTGCTTCATACACAATTAACCTTTCATTTGAAAACCCTGCTTCAAATGCTTGATCTTGATTGACAACGGATGTGCAAGCTTCCAATTTAGAACCATAGTGTGTACACTCATTATTTTGTTCTCTTTCAATAAACTCATGAAGTCTTGCACCATATACTTGTCTTTGTCAATGTGAGCCATCATATACATCCATATTTAAATACTTCAATGGTTGCTCATGAATATATAAAGAAAACCTGCTCACAATCTTAGACAAATTCATTAGTACTTTAATCGCCTTGTCATTCAATTCACCAAAATCCACTTAGGGGCCTAGATGCACTTTCACTTTGAGGAGAGAGGGGGTGTACTTTTCCATCTCCTTTTTCCTCCAAAGGCATTTTGCATCGCCTGTTGGAGAAGATGCAAGAGATGCAGAGTAGTCGCGGGGAGGTAAAAATGTGATTGCCTACTTTTGTTTTACTCAGCCTTAGCTGAGTCCAACAAGTTGCAAAATGGGAGAGGCACTCCTCCATTTTCCTCCTACATAGTACATGCGTCACGTAGGTAAAAATCCTCCCCTCCAACAGGCGGAGGCAAATGTAGATGTATCACCCAGCTATGCACTAGTCGTTCCTCTCGCGCGCCGCTTGTGAAGGGAGGGAGGCGAGACCTCACCGGAGGAGGCCTCTGCCCCCGCCGCCCCTGCTCCTCCACGCCTCTGCTGAACACTGTGACCACCATCACCGCACAACTCACCACCCCAGGCGGTGAGGACGAGCTCATGGAGGCGGGGATGTGGTGGATTTGGAAGGGGAGCCGGTGGAGCAGCTGAGGCCCTGCATCAGCAGAGGAGAGAGATCCGTTGGGGCTCGAGGTTGCGGTGTTGCAGGGGAGTAGGGGAGGGCGAGCAGAGGCCACCGCGGGTGAGGAGTCTGCCACCACCAGCCAGGGAGGAGGACGGGAATAGGGAGGATGGCTGGCGTGGGGAGATGGAGGGTGCGGCTATCAGAGGAGATGGAGGGCGCCAACACGCGGAGGGAGTGGCCCGCCAGAGGAGAGAGTGGGGAGCTCCGCCACCGCTCCTCCCTCCCTACTCGCGCGCACGCCGACCGTGCTCGAGGCGGCCTCTGGCGTGCAGGATCCAGGGCGCAAGGTAGCCTCCTCCTGCTTCGCCTCTCCTTGTGCGGGGGTGGAGCTCACTTTCTCAATGACATTTGTGGTCCGCACACCCGTCTTCTCCGTCGGATCTGCGTCATCCTTCCTCCTCTTCGGCAGCGCGAGCCCCTGCCTCTCTCTTCCTCCTCGGCAAGGAGGCCCAAGACGAAGGAGAGCCTCTGAGCGCGAGGCGAGGTGGATTCAGCCCCCAGCGCTCCCCAGCTCCCCTTCCCCTCCCTCCTTCCTCTCTCTGCTCGGAGGCGCCGCTCACAAATGCGTAGCAAGATAGAGGCGATTCATTTTTAGCTCTCCTCTCTCCTCATAATGCAAAATGCCTACTCCTTTGCCTCTTCTGTTGGAGCTCCCTTCGGTGATGCACAGTGCCACGGGGGAGGTATATATGTGTTTGTATATTGTTGTTGGAGTCAGCCTTACGAGAGCGTGTTTTGAGTCGTGGTAGATCTTATCTACCACTAGTGAAAACACGCTTGATGAGATTGACAAAGGAATGACTTTACAATCACAAATATAAGTTCATCTAGATTTGTTCTAAATAATATTTCAATCTTTAAAGAGATATATCTATAGAAAATACATGAGCAAAATGCATAAGAGGTCCATCTCAATATATTCTAAGCCAAACATTAAACTTCGACCAATATTATCTATAAGTAAATTATACGAAGTTGCAAAAGAGTTATTGACAATCTGTGTGCTTTGTAGGCGAAAAAAGGTGTGCTTTGTGAGCCGACGCAAATGTGGGGAGATAAAGTTTTTGCCAGAGACATTCTGCATAGGAGGCGGCTACCGTGAGGGGGCTCTCACGTTAGGCTTACGCGGAGAGCCCCTCCGGCCCACATGTCAGGAGGACGCGGCCAGCAGAGAAGTAGCCGACAACCTCATCCTTTCAGTTTCGTCTTCCTTGCGTCTCTTCCACAATTGCGCGTCGTCTTCTTCCTCATGCCCCCTCCTCCCCACCACCGTCGGCCTCCACCGCCGCCCCGCGGCCGGTGGCGACCTCGCTGCTGCGCCTCCGCCCACCAACCGCCCCTCCCCCTCAACCCCGCCCTTCCTAACCTCTCCTTGCTTTCCCCCACCGCCGACCCATCCCTCCCAGCTCCGGCGGCGCCTCCACCGCCGGATCCGCCGCCCAGGAACTCACCGCCGTCGGATCCGCCTCCACCGACCTCCCCGCCGCTGATTCCTCACCCCCGCTGCCGACCCTGCCTAACCGGCCTCCTCCACCACCCCGGTGGGCGGCGGTGCCGCCCGCCGTTCCGCCCACACTCCGCCACCACCGCCGGTCCGGAAGCCACCCCTGGACCTCCCTCTAGGTCCGACGGCCATGGAAAATACTCCCCACCTCGGAACCCAAAACCCTAACCCGAACCCAAACCCTAAGGCCGCCTCCCTCCGCTGCCACCCACGCCCGACGACGACCTGCCGTCGGCCGCCCCGCCCACCAATCGCCGGAGTTGGAAATGATGGCCATAGGTAGAGTTACTTTTTTGTTTTTGATTTGTTACCTCCTTCTCTTCTTTCCCTTTCTGGTTTCTTCTCCTTCTAATTACCACGTTTTTTTTTCCAAATTTAGGGGGCTCTCCACTTAAGCTTAAATGGAGAGGGCTCTCCCTCTGAAATTTACGTGCTGCATATGGGGGCAAGTTGAAAATTCAACTTCTAGTCTGGGAACAGGGAATTGGAGAACCAGCAACACTTCCAACAGTTCCAGCAAGCGAGAAGCGGTCGGCGTAGGTTAATTGCCTCTCACAAAATCATAACACAAAGCCAAGTAATTAAAACTAATTGACAGATCATGGTAAAAGTAAAACCTACAGCAGCGAATAACTCTCTCTAGCTACACGATTTGATGCCCGCGCAAAAGTAGAAAACTAAAATAGTACACTAAATTGTCTAACTGATGATTGATGCCCTAAAAAGGAAATAAGTACGGCGTTCATATATGGTCAGTCTTATCATATGAAGCGAGCCGCCTGCTTCATGAAAACCTCCGTCATAACAACCTTAGCGATGACTTCTTTGGCCTTCTCGAATCCCTCCGTGTCCATGACCGCCACCAGGTTCCCCGGGCGAGCCATGAACTCCAGGCACGCGGCCTTGAGGGCTCCGCACCCGTGCTGCTCCGCCACGGCCAGGGTTCCGGCCGCCGTGCCCACGTCGATGCGCCTGGACAGCGTCTCCTCGCACAGCAGCTTGAGCCTGTCCAGCTTGAACCTGTCCGCGGCCGCGAGCAACCCCTGCGCCATCGCCATGGCGTCGTCCGTCGCCGTCTCCGCCGGCAGCGCGTCGGTGTACATGTAGTGGAGCACCGCCTTGAACACCTTGGGATCCACGCCCTGGATCTCGATGCGGCGGTGGTGGGCGCCGCCGGCGGTGGACTTCTTCTCCTTGGCGGCGGCGGCGGCGAGCTCCGCCTCCAGGACGGGGGAGCGCGCGGCGAGGAGCCACCCGTGCGCGTCGAACGTGACCTCGCCGCCTACGTCGATGGTGACGTCCGCGCCTCGCTTCTGCTTCCACAGGATGTCGGCGAGGCTCTCGTGCACGTCATCAGACGGCGCCGGCACGGCCGCGACCGCGATGCTCGCAGGAGCGGCGGCGTCGTCGTCGTCCCTGTGGTTCGAACCTGTCGTGACGATGACGTCGCACCTGACGGCGAAGCGGTCGTCCTTGAGGCAGCCCGACTCCTCGAGATCGCTCCACGTGATGAAGTTGTCGAAGCCGTGGAAAGTCGACGGACCGTCGAAGGCGCAATAACCTGTGGTGGCGCGGGTGAACTTGGGCACCGGGTTGCCGGACTGATCTAGCAGGCTGAACTTGAACTGGACGGCTCCGGCTTTGGCGTCTTTGCTGGCGTGAGGGTCGAGCTCGAGGTGGAGGGAGATGTTGTCACGCTTGGGGGAATAGTTGATTCGCCAACTGCGATCGCCCACGTCGAAGGTCTTCGAAAACCAAGACCACCCGCTTCTTCCGCTACTACAAAGGTTCTTGGAAGGCCTGACGCCGTCGATGGTGAGCTTGTGGGACCCGCTCACCTCTCGCAGGACCATGGTGGAGGCAGTGGAGCGCGGGAGCCGGCGAGCGGCGGCGGCCATCACAGCGGCGGCCATGGCCGGCCTGAGCGGTTTGTTTTCAGGCAGATCGATAGAGGATAGCGGATGATGTTCTTTGTTCTCGATACGTGGCTATATATATATGTAGCTTTGTAGGCTGCTACTCAAACCAAATAGGCGTGCCATGCATGAATAGGCGCGACGCGTGTCTGGCTTGGTGTCTAATAAATTCTATAAAAACAACTAAAAAGACAGGGATCATCCATGTATATCTTTCAAACTTTGAACAAATATCTAAGCACCCGGAAAACAACGCGGACGTTTATGAGATTGAGCAGTGCGTAAAATGCTATATTTTAGATGCGTTTATCTTTCAAAAAACAGCAACATAATAGACACATTACAACTTAACAACCCAAACTAATTGAATGGGAAAACCCTAATAAAACTTATATGGAAAGATTATTTTTTAGTTTGAAAGTACAATACAGTACTTCCTACGTTCCAAACTGTAAGCAGACTACTACGATCGGATTGGCCAATCAAAGCCAACTTCTTCACGACAAGATCCACCATGACAGGAAGGCAGTTTTTCATCTTCTGAAACCCTTCAATCTCCACGACCGCCTTCAGATTCCCAGGACGAGCGAGCGATGAACTCCGAACACGCCTTGAGAGCATGGCAACCATGCTCCTCTGCCACCACCAATGTCGTCGGCACCGTGTTCACCTCGATGCACTTGCATAGCATCTCCTCGCACATCAGCTTAAGCCTCTCGACAGTCGACACTACGGGAAAACCCGTCTTTGCCGTGTGCCCTGCTCTTTGCCATGCGCATTATCTCAGGCGCACGGCAACGATCGGTCTTTACCGGGCCAAAACGCACGGCAAAGATCCTTTACCATGCGTTTTTTCTTGACGCACGACATATGTATTTTTTTTTTCTTGCCAAGCATGGCGGTAAACAGCCGTTAGTCTTTGTCGTGCGTAGCTTGGAAACGCACCGCAAAGATATATCTGTCCGCTGTGTGAGCAAGCCTTGCGCCATCGTCGCCACGGTCTCCTCCTCCATCTCCGGCAACACGTCAGCGCACAAGAAGGGGAGCATTGCCTTAAATACCTTGAGCTCCACGCCTTGGATCTCCATGGCACTTAATAATTCAATATGTATTTTATTTTTCTACTCATATAATTCAAATATCTTATGCATTTATATCTCAAATTCAATTTATATCAATTAAAATTCTATAGTGGCACTTAATGCATTGAAATGTCAAAAAGTTCCAAAAAATTATCAAAAATTAACAAGAAGCAATCTTTGTTCTCTATTGCCTATAAAAAAGTTCTGTAGTCAAATCACAATTTGACCGTCACTTCGACTCCAAGTCTTATTGGATTCCACTTAACGCTGTGATCCTTCCTCTGAGATTATTCGATTTCTAGACATCATATGTGACAAAAATATTAAGAACCTTCTCAAATTTTAACCACTGGCTCCATGTATGATATCATCGTATCATGAAAAATCTCATGATTTCTAGACTTTGTTCTTTTAAAATTTGAAAACCATACGACCACACGTTCGTAGTAATATTTCCTGAACAAGATATTTGAAGTTTCTTTTCATTTCACATGTAAAGCCACCATGAGATTTATCAAAATTTATAGCAAATTAATTAATTATAACTTGGTATTAATTAATTAAGTATAGCAAAAAAGTATAAAAATCTATCAAACTTTAACATGGAGTGCCACATGTTGTATATAGAGAGTAGAAAAGGTTTGAGTAGGAAAGAAAAATATATTTGTCGCCAAGTGCAAAAAAAAAACATTAGGCAAAACCAAGTGTCAAGAGAAAAACACTCGCCAAGTGTTTTTTTACCGAGTGTTTTTTGTGTTGTGAAAATGGTTATTTATGAGTACTCTAAAGATCACTGGTAAGGAGTGGGGCTTTAGTCCCGGTTGGAGAGAAGTTTAGGTCTCTCAAATCCAACTGGGACTAAAGTTCCGAGACAAAAGCCCCCCCCTTTAGTCCCGGTTGAACCAACCGAGACTAAAGGCTCGTTTAGTCCCGGGTGGCATCACGAACGGGACTAAAGGGGGGGCACGCCAGCACCTGCGCCCACCCCCTTTAGTCTCGGTTGGTAATACCAACCGAGACTAAAGGGTCTCGTTTCTTTTGTTTTGTTTTCAATTTGAGCGTATATTTTAATTGTTGTCTAACCCGTATATGCACGTATACGTATTTGAACATGTATATAGGTATATACCTGTCTATATATACCATATACGCAGTTAGACTTATATATAAAGTTTTTGAAGTTAGACTTATATATAAACTTACATAAACTTAGAAATATACACATCAAAATACATAGTATTTATACATCAAAATATTGTTCACTTCAAATTTCTAGTCTCTATTAGATTTTTTGGATGCATCATAATAATGTTTTCCTATTGGCATAACCACCTCCTCATGGATGAATCCTAAGAGACTTTCTTGAATCGCCGAAAGACGATCCTTCTGAATGACCTCGTCCTTAACCATCACTAGTACAAATGCTATCATCTATGACCATTACCTAGTGACGATTTCCTGTTTGGTCATAGAAGTTCTCTTTGCAGTGACGAAAAAAATATTTGGTCATAGAAGATTATTCTTTCTATGACGATATACAAATTTGGTCATAGTAGTTAATTCAACAGTGACGAATTGTTGAATTTGGTCACAGTTGACGAGTAAGGGGTGAGACGAATCTGCTGCATGCGGCCGGGCCCCGATGGGCTTGGCGGGCGGGCCGAGCGGGCCGGAGCGGGTCGGGCCATCGGGCTCGGCCCGTTCCAGTAGGATAGGTTTTTTTTTCGAATTTATTTTTCAATGCGAAAACAATTCCAGTAAACACCAGAAAATGTTTTTAGAGCACGAAAGATACTCGAAAAATCACAAAAATTTCAGGAAAATTCCTAGAGATAGATTAAGACATGAACAATCCAAATAAAACATTTGGAGCTCATGAAAAAGATTTTAGAGCCTTCTAATAAATAGAAATAGCTCAAGAAAAATGAGAATAAGTTCCAGAAAAATCCGGAAAATTCTCGGGAAAATTAGGACAGCTCCTAAACGCATTTTTTAAAACCTTTTGCACTCAAGAACCACTAGATGCATCGGCATGAATGCAACACACATAACTTTTTATTCAATTTAGAAAATCAAAGAATGGACTTTTCCTATACTATATTCCCTGTAAAGAAAAATAAATGTTGGAAAATTTTTTAAAATTATGAGAAAATCGTTATTTAATTATTCTTTCTATTCACATCCTGAAATTGGAAATTTCAGTGTGTGACAATAGCTCATGAGCATTTTCACAATTAAAAACTCTATTGAAAACGCTTACATATAGTGAGGACAAAATGTTACTCTTAGCAATCACATCAAATTGTTTTTCCTTCTTAGTACCATTTCTCATGCCCTTGTGTCCTAGGAAACAAATACATGTGGAGGTCGCTGCATAATTATAGAGTTTTCAATGTATAATTCACCATATTTTGTCTCACACAACACGAAAAAAATTATAAAAATTAAAATAATTGTCGAAAAAATGTAAGTTCTTGTGAGGGACCGTATTTTTGCTACAAATGACTACCAAAAAAATCTCAAGTCATTTCAAAAAAGTTGAGTGTTATGTAGTCCAAATATAACAAGTCACTCACATAGTTCCTTAAACTATGTGAGTGACTTGTTATATTTGAACTACATAATATCACCACTTCCTCAAATGGAAATTTGACCTACACAAAGTTTGTTAGTCTCGACAAGTTATGAAACTTTTGTGTTCAAAAGATTTTCATCCGAGTTCATTTCGTGTTTCGTTTGACTGAGTTTTGACCGAGTCAAACTTGGATTTTAAAATTTGAATTGCTCATGTTTTGTTGCATGACGAAATGATTGAATCCAACACCATAACTTGATAAATCATGATTTTAAAAATTTTTGGGAAGAAGAATCACTTCATTTCGAGTTCGTATGAGGGAGAACGACTAGTTACAAGTTTTAATCCGAGGAAAAAAAGAAAAATCGATCAGTTCATTCCAGTTCGTCACGTGTTCATGAAGAAGGACCGATTTCTCTTTTTTCCCTCGGATTAAAACTTGTAAACTGTTTTTCTTCCTCATACGAACTCCAAATCGGTTGATTTTTTTTCCTAATTTTTTCTAAAATCGAGGTGTTTTACTCAGTGCCATTTGTTTGTATCTTAATTACTATTTCTTGATTGCTTTTCATACAACATATCTTTTCCAACTAAAAAGAGAATATAAAAAACATGTTTTTTCATAATAATTGCTAATATAACTTAATATTCTCTAATGTTATGGTCAACACAAGGTTGCATCCAAATTTGAGGTGCCCATGAGTAAGAAAGTATTTGAGTGTGTACAAACTTTGAAGTTTAAGTTGAGTTGTATGAAACAATGTGATGATCTAGCTAGTTTATGAACAATGTATACTCCAATTTTCACAAAATCTTATGAAACTTTTTTGTCAAGCTTGTACATTGATAAAATGATCCTATGCCAATTTACATAATTTTTTGATAAGTTTTATTTATTATTATCATTATTTTATAACAAGGTGACTAGTAGAAGTTTGAAATTTCCTATAAGCCAATTGAATTTTTCGTCAATCTCCTAGATGTGGCCTAGAATGGACCATAGGCGCCTAAATATAATTTTTTTTGAATTTTTTAAACTTATTAGATGCACATATAGGTCAATTTTGAATTACTTTCGGTAAACACGTAGAAATTCATTTAAATGATAGAAAATAGCAAATCCACTCGAAAAATCTTGAAACTCCTAGATGAAAACTTGTATCCATACTGTTATATATAAAAAATATATTTTATCTAAAGTTATCTAGTTTTGAATTTCAAATTTTCGGTTAGATGATGTCAAATTTTGAATTCCAAATTCAAATTATAGCCTAAAAAAGAAAAATAAAAAATTCTAGCACCTCCCGCGATGAGACTGGCCCATCAAAGAGGCCTGCTTGGCCCATGAGACCGCCAGTCGCCCTGAGCCACGTCAGCGATCCGCGTGCTCGCCCCTCCCACGCCGTCGGATCCCGCCGGCCCATTCGATCCAGGCCGTTCGCGCGGCCGCGCACGACCAGCGGCCTGCTCCCCCCACGCTTCGCGGTCCCCGTAGACCAGGTCCCCCGCACCCCAGGCCTCACTTCCCCCTCCCCCTCTCTCGCGGAGCCGCCGCAACCAGCGAAAAAAAGTCTAACCCTAGATCCGGACCCCGCGTCCCCGGCGATCTCCGGGAATGGCGTCCCGCCGGATCGCCTCGTTGCTCCTCCGCTCCGCCAACCGCCTCCGGGTGGCCTCGCCGGCGGCGCCGCGCCCGCGCGTGCCGCTGTACCGCCCGTCCCCGGTCGGATACCTCTTGAACCGCGCCGCCTCCTACGCCTCGTCTGCCGCGGCCCAGGCGGCGCCCTCCACCCCGCCGCCGGCCACCGGGAAGACCGGGGGCGGCAAGATCACCGACGAGTTCACCGGCGCCGGCGCCATCGGGCAGGTGTGCCAGGTCATCGGAGCCGTCGTTGACGTGCGCTTCGACGAGGGGCTCCCGCCCATCCTCACCGCGCTGGAGGTGCTCGACAACAACATCCGCCTCGTGCTCGAGGTGGCGCAGCATCTCGGCGAGAACATGGTGCGCACCATCGCTATGGACGGGACGGAGGGGCTCGTCCGCGGCCAGCGCGTGCTCAACACCGGCTCCCCTATCACCGTAAGGACGCCCTCCATTTCTTCCTCGCCGTTGACCGTGCATTCCATTTTGTGATGGTACAGCTCGATCTGATGAAATGTGAATCTGATAGTGTTAGATTTGATCTGGACATGCAGATCTGAGTTGCCAGTTAATGGTTTTCGATCTTCTGTTGTAGTCTGTCTCTGGTCACTGATATGTTAGATCGTGGCTCGTGATTCACTGGTGTATACGAACTTATGTATTGTTATATGACTTATTTTCATCTATATATTTTCAAATACCGTTGCCATACATTTTTTTTGTTTCATTTGCGAATATATGACATTCACTTGTCGGGCTGCAGACATTTTCAAATACCGTTGCCATACATTTTTTTGTTTCATTTGCGAATATATGACATTCACTTGTCGGGCTGCAGACATGAGGGCGTTTGATGAGATGAGGAAGCTGGAGATGTTCTTCAGGGAGGAGACCCGGCGGGGCAACTGCTCCGTCGTTGATCTGTACGAGCTTGTTCAGCATGCTGGCAACGTCTTACCGAGACTGTGAGGCTCCTCAACTCTGCCCCCATTTTGCATATTCTCAGTTCTCATTGCCACACACTAAAGGCTAGTAAGGGAAATAAAGCACATGCCCCCGTTTTCAAAACGATGAGATAGTTTGCTTATCTTGAGAACACAACTTGTGAGTGGCTCTTTGCTGCGCTGAAAATACTACTTTGAGTAAGCTGCACATCTGCCTGATTGGTTGCGGATTTCAGGAGTCCGGCGATTTAGTGCTGCTACCATTTGATTTCGTAGTTTGGACTGTGGATTGGGAGCTTATACACTAGGCATTCGTCTCGAGTATCACACTGTTGTCTCAAGCTGTTCTAATATTCAGTCTAGCTAGGGTTTGGTTGTTCTAGGACATAGCTTGACCTCGCAGATTTGTAGCTTGCGGGGAAAGAGAAGGCTGGTTGTTTTGTTTGGCATGTGTCTGGATGATTCGCTAAAGTCGCTGGTTTCGTAGTCCTTATTGCATTGTATCCCTTGTTTCTGCTGCTTGTACTTTGTACCATGTTTAGTACAAGATTATTACTGACAGTAGCTTCCCCTAAGCAATGCACTCTTCAAGAGGCCCAATGGGTGCTTCTTCAGCATTTGCTTTTGTCAATGTGAGGAACTGGTGGGGAATTATCAAGTAGGAAATGATTGATATGAGCTTTTCCTCCTTGAAGAGGCGCAAAATTTGAACATTTTGTTCCCCACCTTGTCGAACATGCTGAAACCATCACATGGTGCTTTGAAATTTCTTATTGATGTGTTTCTAAACCTGCAGGAACAACATCGAATATCCATGTTGCATTTCTTAGAGATCTCGTTTGAGGTTCTAAGGTTTCAGGCTATTGATATATTTTATATGTGGTTTGCTGTTAGGATTTGTCTTATTTGTTTCCTTTATTGCATATCCTATGATCTTCCAGTGCTCATACCGTGTTGACTTCTTCTGATGTTGGCCAATTCCTGTACACCCATTGCAAGTTTCTTTGACTTTCTGGATGCAATTCGTTGTTGTTGTTACCTGCATTAGGCACATAAGTAAATAAGTGTGTAGTGAATTTCACTAGAAAAGTAGGCACCAAATTAATCAATATTTACTTTTATTCCCCATCGGCCATGATAAATGATGCAGATCAATTGTAAAATCATACTCCACTTAACTGTGACATTAAATGCCGATGTTACACTCCATATAATCAGTTGCACTGATTCTGTGCTGAAGACAGACTCGTCAGTTATTGCACCAAGTTGTACTGCAGATGTTGTGACAGTGTATGCTTACTTTTTCCCAATTTTAAGGTTCCTTTTGGACTAATGTTCTTTCTTTGCTTTCTTGTAGAACTTTTTATACCAGTTATGCAAAGGAGTTGCACACTGCCATGGCCATGGTGTCCTCCACCGGTAGGATTTCTCGTCTGTTTTATGTTGCTGAACTCACCGGGAAAAAAAAATACAGTGTTGCATTTTCCACTAACGGCACTCAACTTTACAGTGATCTAAAGCCTCAAAACCTGCTGGTTGACAAGGAGAAGGGGATACTGAAGATTGCAGACCTCGGGCTTGGTAGAGCTTTCACCGTGCCAATGAAAAGCTACACCCATGAGGTACTGGACTGTCCTGTACAAATTTAACATTGTGACTGAGTTTCTGAGCACGATCCGGTAAGCTCTTTCATTTCCTGTTTTTTGTGCAGATTGTGACACTTTGGTATAGAGCTCCTGAAGTTTTGCTTGGAGCGACACATTACTCAACTGGTGTCGATATGTGAGCTCGATAAGGAGGAGCGTCCAGAGGTACGCTGATGCCGTGATAACGGTTTTTTCCCTTCAGTTTTCACGCTGCTGCTCTAGTGCTTGTTTGTGAGTTCTGTCATCTGCTTGAATCTAGGGGTTATGTGTCATGCCTTTGGCTCCCAAATGTATCGGTAGTGTGTTGTGAGTTGTACTGTGAAATGTTGATGCTGACAGATAGATATCCTTTCGGATTTTGTGAGCGAAATTTGATATGGTCTTAACTTCATCTGTGCACCTATCCTTGTATTGCTCCTTGAACATTGTATGCTACTATCTGAATACAAATGAGGCACAATGAGTAATTTTCTGGTGTTGTTTTTTAAATATGGTGTGGTCAAAGTAAAAATTTTCATGTATAGTTGATGTTACTATAATCTGTTAGCAGCTGAGTATTATATTTTGACTGCAGGTTATTGACGAAGAGGTCTAGTGGATGCAAGATGAAAGCATAATGTAATCAACTATATGGTGATGTGATTCTAAATGTAACATGAGATGTCGAATCTCTATTTTTTGAGATTTATGAGATATTATATTGTACTGTTGTGAGCATGTATGTGATCTGGGCTATGTAAGTTGTTGAAATAAGTGGGTTTAAATTTGGCGATTTTGAATTTTTATTATTTCTGGATGAGCTCGAATAATAAAGTGAATCAGTGAAATAATTGGTCATTTAGGCTCATCTATGAATTGTGTATGTGGTGGTGACGTCATCATTGCCACATCAACTGTCATGTCATCGTCTATGTAGGCGGCCACGTCATTGTATACGTAGGCAGCCACGTCATCGTCCATGTAGATAGCCAGCGTGGCATCAAGCCATGTCAAAACGTGGAGCAACCAGAGTGCGACACGTGGACAAACCGCAGCGCGACACGTGGACAAACCAGAGTGCGACATGTGGACCATTCAGAGCTCGACACGTGGACAAACCGCAATGCGACACGTGGCGCTGTGTCAAAGAGCCACGTCATCATATCCATGTCAGCACGCGCCTTGCCACGTCAGCAGCCAGCATGGGCCGTGCCACGTGGCATCCCCTTCCGTGACCAATTTCGTGACCATTTGGCTTGGTCATAGAAGAAATACACTTCTATGACGAAAAACGTGTTGGTCATGGAAAAGTTCCACTTCTATGACCAAAATGACCGATTGGTCATGGTAGACCAAATGTGACGGAGCTTCTGTGACCAATTCAATTTGGTCATAAGTTGGTCAAAAAAAATGTTCCGTGACCAAATTTGCATGTACCGTGACCAAACCGTTTGGTCATTGATGTTGAGTACTGTACTAGTGCATATCCATTTGTATAATATGCAAATATGTTAATATATTACACCCAACAATTTAATATAGAAGCATCTGTATAATGTGCAAATGTGTTAATATATTAGGAAATGATGTATTATTAATAGGTTTATTTAATTAACTTACATCATAATTTCCGGACTTTGCACTTGCCAAACATCGTATCTGCTCACAGACATAGTATCCACATAAATTATTTCCTTGTTCCTGTCTCAAACACTAAAGTGGATAGGAGAAAATGTTATGAAATATAAGTGTGATAAATTTAAATTTTCTCAAATCTGAAGTTGTTATTTGGATTACGTACCGGATAATCAGTATAGAATGTAATTGTTAGGTTAAATTCACCTTCTTTCTCTGTAATGAATTTTTGCCAAGCTCTAAGGAAAATTAATGAGAGATGATGTGTTAGTAAAAGCATATCTTGAAACAAATATTGAAGGTTTTGGTAACTTGCGGGTAAAAGAATATATATTTAAATAAATATATATAAATAAATATATATAAATATATATATAAATAAATAAATATATATATAAATAAATATTGCATTTAAAAGAATGTCTTAGGTAGAATTATTACACTTGAAACATATCTTGAAGGTTTTGGTAACTTGCGGGGTTTTTTCTCAATGAATCCCACACCATGACGCTGCTATTGTCGACTTGAATGATCATAAGAATCCAGTGGAAACTGTACATACATAGTCATAATAGTCATACAAATTAGAACTAAATAGAATTAGCAAAGACAATTAGATGGCAATTGCACATACTCGCAGCTGTAAGGTAGTAGTATGAGATCCTTGTCATGAAACCTAGACAAGGTCCTATAGATTGACGCGATTGTTGTGTCTGGTTGATGCTTGACCTCAAACTCGTTGACTTTTGATGGGTCCATGAAACCAATACTGGCAATATTCTTTTTTTTGCATCTCACATTTTTCAGGCTACCAAAAAGGAAATACAAATTTAATTAGTAAATCCACATATGTAATAATTTAATTAATAAACATAAAAAAAGACGCCACTTACAGACACCAAGCAACGATAAGATCGATATTCAGGGCGTCTTGATGGTAAACTTCATAAATATCTTTGAAATCCATCCAGATCACCTTGTTGCCTTCAGTGGCAAAATCTTCGGGTGCAGCAAGCATAGCTATGTTATGTACGCCTTTCAGTGATTGCCGCATGTACCACTCATGAAATTTGTACATCTTAGGTGAGAGCTTAAGTACTAGTTCTGCCTTGACAAGAGGTTTTCCTAGTTGAAAGGGTCATCTATACTCGAAACTTGGATCCCGGGGTGGTTCTTCATGGCCGAGTGCAACGCCTAAAGGCATCCTTGTTTCTTCCATGAAACCAAGGAGCTTCACTACTTCTTGTGTAGGCATTTCTGCTACAGCTTGTTCCTGTGCATTGAGGCCAGAGGGAACGTGAGTCTGTTTCCTCATCGACGCATCTTCTTTAGACGACGTCGACGCCAGTATGGGCATCATCAATTTCTTGCTGTTTTCACTCATTAGTTTGAAAAACCCAAGTTTTGATGGATCTAGTTGTTTGGTCTTCTCTAGCTCCCTCCGTTGCTGTTTTGTATTCAGATTGCTGAAAAAATCATGCACATGTTGGGCACCGACCGTTGTTTTTCCTTCTTCTTCTGTCGTCTCCCATGCTAGCTTCCTTTTGCTGATGGGCTCAACCATTTTCTTTTTCGTTGGTGGTTTTGGTGGTTGCACTGGGTTGGAAGATTGTGCTCCGACGGTTTTTTCGGTTGTGCTTTCGTGGCTAGGTGATTTTTTCTGCGGTGGTTTCTATAAAATTAGCTAAATGCAAAATTAAGATTAGTTCTATGTTTCATTATATTAAAAAGTAAATAAAGAGAAAGATGAAGAAGGGTGAATTCGATGATGTATTCCGTTATGAACTAGATGATGAGAACTGGAGACCTACATACATTATTTCCTTAACATGTTGATCATCTCAACACAATACGTGAATTCATAAATGTGATACAATGACATACAGAGGTCACCTGATGGCCATTTTGATCTCCATTATTAATGACCATATTTTTTATAAACTAACTTCTATAAAATTAGCTAAATGTAAAATCATAATTAGTTATATGTTTCATTATATCAAAAAGTAAAATTCAATTTTCTCTACATCAATATAAAAGATAACAAAACAATACTAGTGTTTATCCAACCACATTTTTCTCAATCTAAAGTATATAAATAATAACCTCATCTCTCATTACCTCCTCCCACCTAGGATTTAAGATTTCTATTTTCTCCATCTCTAAAATATATCAAAACAATTAATCACAACAAATGATAGGAGGAAGAAGAATAAAACCTCGGAAACACTTTAGAGGAGAGAAATCTTCACAAATACATGAAGAAAAAAATTCAGCAACACCTCTCTAAGGTTGAGGCGCCATGGAGGAGGAGCTTGAGCTCTTGGTGAAGAATAGCTCGGGAAAGAGAAAGGGGAAGAAAAAGCTGGATTTATAGGGTGCCGACTATTTGTCCCGGTTGGAGTTACCAACCGAGACTAAAGGGCACACTTTAGTCCCGGTTGGCAACTCCACCCGGGACTAAAGAATTAGCACCGGGTGGAATTACCAACCGAGACTAAAGGTGTTTAGTCTCGGTTGGTAATTCCACCCGGTGCTAAAAGCTCGCGTCAATCATTGCAGAAAAATGTCGTTGGGAGGCAGCCCTTTTGTCACGGTTGGTTATACCAACCGGGACTAAAGGGGGTGTCTCCAGCGAGCATTTCGGGCCACGTCGACAAAAGGCCTTTAGTCCCGGCTCCAAAGTTGAACTGGGACTAAAGGCACGAACAAAAGCCTCGCTCTCTACCAGTGGATTGCACTCGACATCTATTGAATTTCTCGTAGTGAAGCATGGGCAGGCAGCGAATATCCCATGATCAGGATGGTGGGATCAACAATTCAACCTATAAGTATAGAATTCCAAACGGGCCGCCCGGCACTAGCCCGGCCATAGCCCTATTTGGCCCGGCCCTATGCGGCCCGACACTATGCAGGCCCGATGGCTTTTAGTGCCGGGCCGGGCTCGGCGTCGTGCCGAACTGGCGGCCCAGGCCCGGCCCTATGGCCTGTTTTTCGGGCCAGGCCGGCACGGCGACGAAGACGGCCCGACGGGCCACGCCCAGGCCCGGCACTATCCATCTGCTCAGGTGACGCACGGCCGGCCGGAGCTCCGGCCACCGGGAGGGAAGGGGGCGGCGGCACAGGCCGGGGTGCCCACCGCGGGAGGGGAGCAGGAACGGGGGCGGCGCAGGTCCTTGCTGCTGTGGCGGCGCCCGACGCGGCCGGATCTCCGTGGAGTTGCGGCAGCGCAGACTGGGGCGGCGACCACGAAAGGGGACCGCGCCGAAGTCGGCATAGGCCACCGCGGGAGGGGAGCGGCGGCGGAGGCCCCCACGGCTGAGGCAGTGCCCGGCGCGGCCGCATCTCCGGCCACCGGAAGGGGATTGGGCGGCGGCGCAATCGGGAGGGAGGGGGCGGCGGGATGGGGATCGGGAGGGAGGCCGGTTGGACCAAGAACAGGCGGCTGCGGCTGGAGCTGGGGAGTAACATTAGGGTTTTTTAGGTAACTAGGTTATAGCCCGTGCGTTGCCACGGGCCAATAAAATTTGAACCAAACAATGCAATTACTATATTTGAAAACAATCAAACAAAACACTCTACGGTGAACCAACATGTACACCCTATCAATTCTAGCCATTCACAAGCTCGTTAGTGAGATTCATTATATTCTTTGGTTAGTAGTTTCTCGTAACTTTCTCTGGTAGTACGAACTTTGTTATGTGTGTGGTTGTGGTTGCTCGTATAAGTCCATCCGTCATGGAGAAAAGTGCATACTCGCATGAGATTGGTATGTGTTTGTTGCTGCTAATTTTAACGTGATAGATCTATGTACGTGTTTTGCTACGGACAATAAAAAATATATTTTACCAATAACTTTTCAAGTGTCACAAAGAATAGTCGGTTGAAATAAGATCACAAAGAATAGTGAGCATATATTTCATTTGATGAGTGCAACGTCCGGACTCCAGAGACTTCTAGTCAGTCCGTACCCTTTGCCTCTGCGCACGTAGCAAACAACTAACATCCATAGGGGTATTTTGGTAATTTCACATTTGTCTTGGTTGTCCTTAGAAATGCAAATACTTTGGGACCGCGGGAGAAGACAAATATAAATACAACTCGTATAACCTACAGCAGAGGGTTGTATTTAAACTGTTTAATGTGTTTTGCAAGGAGATAAGGTCAACTATAAATGTATTTGTGTATACGATTGTGTGACTTGATTTAAATATTTCTATTTGTCTAATTATGTATCGATCATTTGATCGATCTTTCACTGTTGTTATCTGAACTTTAAAAAAAGAGAGCAAAGTGCTCATGAATGGATCTCGTCCACGCAAGGAAAAAAAGAAAACAAAATCACCACCCCGTCCTCGTGAATTGACCTTATCCTTTCGGTAGAAAAAAAAAGTGTCGTCGGCGCCTCGGTGGGGCTCCCGTCCTTCTCCTCCTCAAAATCCCCGGTGGCCTCCTTCCTCCTCGCCGCCACCGCGAGTCCTGCAGCGTGACTTGCGGCAGCCGGGGCGGAGCAGCTGCAGGCGGAGCCCCCACGTCGTCTTCCTCCCTTGTACATCCTCCTTTCCACTGCGGGCGGCGGGAGCAGCGCACGGCGACGGGGGCATGGCGGCCTCCTCCTCTCGGCGGCGAAGTCGAGGCCGGCGTTGCGCTCTCTTCCCTCCCTCCCTTCAAGGCCGACTGATGGTGCATCTGTGTGCGCTCCCTGATTCCGGCCGAGGGAGTACCATCCTCGATCTGCGTGAGCCTGGCCTCGATCTGCCTCCCATCCTCGATCTGCCTCCAGGAGTAGCGGCAGCGGGGAACCGAGCAGGTGGCCTGCCCCTCCCTCCCTAGCTGGAGCAGCGGCGGCTGGGATAGGGCCTCAACCTCTCTGGCGGTCTCGACAAGGGCGAGCGGAGGGATTTGGCGCGGGAAACTCCCATGCGCGCGCACCCCGCGCGGGATCCAGCGGGTCGTCGCGTGGGGACGACGGCGGTCGGCGGCGTACAACACGCGCCCACCCATCTGCTCACCCAACACGGGACGACAACGAGGCGACGAGGCGTCGGGGAAGGCAGTCTACTCGGGTGCCAGCTTTTTTTTCAATACAGACGGCGTGGGAGGAGGGGAAGGGTGCAGGCCCACTTGTCGGCGCGGGCGGATGGTTCTGCTGGCATAACCGCGGAAGGCGGAACCATCTGCCATGGGACGTTGCCCTTACGGGCTTTTTAGGTGTAGAGATTTATATGAGATGTAGAAGTTGCTATCGGACCGGTTATCGGGCCGCCAAAAATCGGGCCGTGCCTCGGGCCGGCACTATGCAGCCTGTTCGTTTGGCTGGTGGCTGGTGCTGATTTGTTCTGAGAGAAAAGTACTGCTGGCTGGTTGCTGGTGGCTGGTTTGTTCTGAGAGAAAAGTACTGCTGGCTGGTGGCTGATAAGCCAAGCGAACAGGGCGATGGGCCGGAGTTGCGGCCCAAGCACTATCGACCTATCGTGCCGGGTCAGCCCTAAGCACTATTAATCGTGCCTAGTGTCGGGCTAGGGTCGTGCTTTTTAGTGTCGTGCCTCGTGCCGCTTATCGGGCTTGGCCCATTTGGATTTCTATACCTATAAGGCCCTCCACAATGTGCCAGTGATGCCCAAAAAAATTGGACCCCACAGCAAGTAAACTGGCACCAGACTAGCAGAGCTGCAGTGTGCAAAAGAATAGGCAGTGAAGCCATCTAAGCTGTTGGGACCTACACAAAATAAATTATCATTTTTTTGCTTCCACTCTTTTGCTCACGTCCCCATTCACCAGACCAACGAATGCTTTTTTATTAGGGTGTCTCCATGTCAAGCAACTGATTTTTAGCAATCCCTCAACCACTTTTTTTAAGCCGTAGATGCCAGATCCGATGGTTAGGATGGAGAGGCAACTTTCATTTGTCTACTAATTGGAATTTATTGACATTTTGTTCTCTCAATCACTTTTTCCAAAAAAGATCCTTCACTTTTCTGTTGACACGTTAAGGAAAAACAGGCAGAATTATTCAAAATGAATCACGTGGTTTCTTTTTGGGTTGCATTTTTTAACTTTTAGGCCTTTTGGGGGCTCTAAGTTTTTTTTTCAGAAAACCTATTTAATCGACCTTTAAAGAAAAAATGCTAAATGATCACAGGCACCAAGTAAGAATGAGGTTTTTTAGCCCACCAAAAACTGTTTGTGCCTCTGCGCTCAAAAAAAAAAAACTGTTTGTGCCTACTTAATGAGGCAGCCCAAAAAGAAAGAGAAAGAAAATCAAGAAAGAAAGAAGCAATCTGGTTATGGAAGAAGATGAAAAAAGTGAAGCAAAGGCGGAGGCTGCCCTGTTCGTTTGGCTTATCAGCCACCAGCCAGCAGTACTTTTCTCTCAGAACAAACCAGCCACCAGCAATCAGCCAGCAGTACTTTTCTCTCAGAACAAACCAGCACCAGCCATCAGCCACCAGCCAAACGAACAGGCTGTCTAGACAGAAGTCACAGAACAGCCATGGTACCAATATAGGATCCTACCCTGGTTCAGTTTGTCTTGATTCCACCGCTCACCGGAAAAATCAGATGATCTGCTGCTGGTAGATCCAGCCACTTCCTTTCGAGTTTGAGATCCAATTCTCACATTTTCCTAGTGAAAATAAAAATTCACACATCTAGATGAGAAAAAGAAAATTTTCTTGATGAAAACATAAAACCAACAATTCTGGTGCTGGGAAAAGGGAAAAGTTGATATGAAACAACAGTTTTTTTTCCTTTGAAAAGATATACAAGTACAAGCAGCATTCTTGAGGTTATTCTTGCTGTATAATTTTCTTTCCTGCTACTGTATCCAACAACTTACTAGCAGAACACTTTGGGACTATTTTTTGTTTTAATGGAACAATAAAAAGATAACCACTATCCTGAAAATGTTAGCTGATAGAAAATGGAGCAACATTGTCCTGTGCAATTCATGACCATGCAGCTGGTGAGACCTAGCATATTTGACTTTGAACATGCAGTTCTTGAAAAATAATAGAAACGCGGTGATAACCATTTCCTGAAAAAAATTGTAGTGTTTTATGTAAATAAACATGGATATATATATTTTTTAATTTGACACAGTTGGTAGTGTTAGTGAACATTGTGAAAACTTGCATATTTCATATACAAACTATATACTACTCCTTAACACTTGTTGTGGTTAATAGTTTCACAGGAACCATCATGCTAGCCTAATTCATTTTGAAATGTATATAGCTTTCAAGAAAAATTCTGCTGTGTGTGGTTTGTATTAAAAAAAGATTTTTACTAAAAAAATGTTTGTCTTGGAGAGTGGAGTACTGCCAGCTTATACATACCTTTTCATTTCCACACCACATATGCAGATAGTTGATGGAGCAAAAATATGTTGGGAAGGAGGTGGAATCATCAACATTTTCATCAACGGTTCATAATCAGGATCCTACATGGTTTGGAGAGAGAAAAATATTGGCATATGCACTGTTAATTTATATACTGTTTCTAGTTTTGCAGTGCAGTAAACGTAATGATGATAATCAAGACTTGTAAACATTTTAGGTACCAACAAACAGGGGGCGACAAGCAGGTGGCTGCTACAGGTTGCCATGGAGTGTTGCATGGAATATATGGACAACTCGAATCTCGAAGTGAGTACAATGTACACTGGGGAAACACAAGAGGGCTAATATTAAAAAGCTGTTAGAAAGGATGTTTGAAAAAATAGACAAAGGCTATACTGAGAAATATGTGTTTTTATAGTTTTGTAGATTATGAACAAAGAACGAAAAATTTAGGACTTCCCAAGGTCTGACTGAGAGACCTTGGGCAGTTGGTTGATGATCTGCAAACAAGTGAGGCAGCACCATACACAGAGAGCACTGGTGGAGCTTAGTGAGGGCCGGGACGGGTCATGCCCACATCCCCTGCCCTCGGTTTTGCCAAAGAAATAGTAGTAGGCATCAAGGTTAAATTGGAGTCTAAACATGGAATCTAAACTCTGTTAAGCGTCAGCCCCCTCTGAATTTAAAGCCAAGTTCCACCACTAATAGAGAATGTTTATTTTTACTGTACGACCATGCATATATCAACCAATGAAATAGATGTTGTAGATGCTATGATGTATACCAAAACAAAGTAAAAAATGAAAAGTACAAAAGCTAGACTAATGGCATTTGAAATGATCACCAGTTGATGTAGTTCCCTAGTTTCAAACATCTTTAAATTTGACCCACCAATGACACAAGTTGGTGATGGGGTTCTTGGAACAGAGTTGATCACCTGCACAAGCAAGAGTAAAATTTTACATTGAGCAAAACTTAAACTTGGAATTGTACAAAGAAAATAATATAAAATAACTACATTAAACAATTCTTACAGCATGTTTCCTATATGTGTGCCATTTAAGTACCATATAAAAAAAATGATGCACGTAGCTGATGAAAAACAAAAAAAAATCTACCAAAAAATTATTGATAGAACTAACTTCACAATACTTTGTGGTTTGTGCTCCCGAAAAAGGAAACACTACTGGCATAAAAAGGCAGAGCCCTTCTTGCAAAATATTGATTAAAAATATATGAGTGCAGATCAAGTAGAAAAAAGAGTAATGGGCTAAACGAAAGCGAACAAAAAGACCCTGGGCAAGGAACTTCAACATGATCAGGGGCTCCTCATCCGTGTGCACACCTGGGCTATCAAATTGTGTACACCAGGAATAAAATAATCTCAAATTTTACCAAAAAAAACAATGTCAGGAATTACAGGGGCATAGGCGCAAAACCAAAATAAACAATTTGCAGAGGCTTGCGAAGGATTGAGGACTACTTAATGTTCTGAAAGCAAGCATCTATCACCTAATTACAAAGCTCAAAAGCTAGTGGTGTTCATGTTATGAACTGCGATGCGAGGAGAAGGTGATTGGAGGATTTGGGGGGGCTGATTGTGGAGAATTAGGGTTGGGGGCTACAGTACCCACGGTGCTACAGTACCCGCGGGTACTGTTCACGCCCAAGATTGTGGCGGCGGCTAGGGTTGGAGGGGCGCAGGGAACGCTGGCCGCGGGGTTTCGCCCACGGCCGGCAAGAGAGAAGGGTTTTCCTTCTAATCTCTTGCTTGATTAGATTGATACGTCTCCTCTCTTTAAATAAAGAGGATTACTTAACCACTAAGCAAGGACTCAATCTTATCCCTAAACCTAACCCTAACGGGCCTCCCGGCCCATTAGGCCCTTGACACCTGACTCCACCCTTTTCCGAGCAGCTCGTCCTCGAGCTGCAGCATGGGCACCTTGACAATGACTCGACTCCACACAAACCTATGACCTAAAAATAAGCCTTTTACATCTCGGCTTATTTGATTATTCTTAATCTGAAATAGACTCATACTTTTTATTGTGTGACCCCCCAACGGTAGGCACCATCCGCCACCTGGATCCCATGGAGACCATCTGAACGAGAGGGGCGCAGGGGCACAACCACCTGGAAGCAGTCGCAACGAAAACCAACGGAGACGTCCTCGCGGTGGTCGGAGATGGAAAACTGAGGTGCCAGGCAGTGCGTCCCCGCTGGCGACAAGGAGGAACACACCTCCCCTACCACCATCCCCGCAGAGTTGGAGTACGCCGTCTACGAGAAAGACACCATGCGCACCCTTGGACACATCAGCGGATCGGCACAGTTGGCCATCGAGTGAGTCAAGGTCGCATCCCTCTGCGTCGAAGGTGAAGGCGACCACCGCCAAGGCTGCCTCCCGATCCCGCATCTGCTTGTGCGCCTTTTGTAGCCGCCGTCGCGCTAGGAAACCGCGTGCTGCAGCCTGCAGCCGCACTGCCGCAGACACCTGTCGGGTAAGCATCTTCTCCGCCGTCTCCACTGCGAATGGTCCTGTAGACGGCGTCGAGAGTGATGTCGCCGACGAGGCAAGGAGGGACGCACGCGGCGGCGGCAGCCTGCCCGTCAGGAGCTCGCGCAACAACGCCAACTCCTCGCGAATCCCGCGGATGGCAGCGTTGTGGTCGAGGAGCATCCGCGTCATCTCCTCGGGTGAGAAGGCGTGGGGGAGCGGAGGAGGGCCCGGCGGCACTGCGGAGAACAGGGCCGACGCAGCCCAGGGATGTGCGCCGACAACGTAGAATTCAGCCATGGTCTCTGATACCAGATTGTTATGAACTGCGATGCGAGGGGAAGGTGATTGGAGGATTTGGGGGCTGATTGTGGAGAATTAGGGTTGGGAGCTACAGTACCCGCGGTGCTACAGTACCCGCGGGTACTGTTCACGCCCAAGATTGTGGCGGCGGCTAGGGTTGGAGGGGCGCAGGGAACGCCGGCCGCGGGGCTTCGCCCACGGCCGGCAAGAGAGAAGGGTTTTCCTTCTAATCTCTTACTTGATTAGATTGATACATCTCCTCTCTTTAAATAGAGAGGATTACTTGACCCCTAAGCAAGGACTCAATCTTATCCCTAAACCTAACCCTAACAGGCCTCCCGGCCCATTAGGCCCTTGACACCGGACAGTTCGCCAACAGCAGTAAAAAATGGACGAGTAAAAATAAATGTAGCTGATGGAAAAACTGCGGAACTGAAACATATATGATTGTATTTAACGTATTATTTCTAATACACATTAGGCTAAATGACAAGAACCATACTATGTTAACATTTAGTGTTTCAAAAATATGAAAAGCATGTCACTATGATCTCATCTCAGAAAAAATGTAAGAAACTAGCTAACACTAAGATCCATTTTATATAAGGTTAACCACCATATTTCCAGAAAAGTATGCTCCCAGCAGAGACCTAGGACCCTAGTAATTAACAAAAGAAGACAAATTTAATTTTAGGAGTTCATATCCTTGGTCAGCCCTAGGGCCTGAATCTTAGGTACCACATGGGATTGGATACGTGCTCCCAAATATGTACTACTACACAACACGACATATGATACTACATATTAAGTCTTTCATTCCTACTGAAAATATAAATAATACAACAAATCTGAAAATAATAGCTTAGAGCCTCAAAACTGAAATTATAAGGAATCTTAGGTAACAAATAGAATTTGGATACATGCTTCTAAATATAAACCACCTGCATGGGTTAAGTCATTTGCTAACACCTAGGAGGCCAATTCACGTTGATAACACTAAATCAACAGAATTTAAGTATTAATAATATCCAACAAAGAATGGTCAGCCCACACACATAAAGCAGACAATAAGGTCAAGAATCCCCAATAAGTCAACATAAAACAGAGCACCTGTTACCTACAGGACCACAAACATTCCAAAAATTCAAACCTGCAAAACCACTGCTCTACGCACAAACCTGTGGGAGCCCACATGTCGAACCCTAAGGAGACACAAATCAAACCATGACAGGACCATAAGCAAATACCTAATCAACATGCACAGACACTATAGTCAATCAAATCCTAAAACCAAACAATTCAGAGAGCAAAAAATCGAGCACAAACCTGCCATAAGCCCTAGAAATTGGCATCTAGTTAAACAACATGAATGCCAAGTACTCAGACAACACGGAGCACCAAAGGTCTTGCTGACACAATCCTCATAATGGCTCTTGCCGCATTAGGAGCCATCTATATAAAAATAGAGAAACAAAAAAGTGAATATGTTAGTAGTTAAAAAAAGGTAACAGTAAAATATGTAAAAATGAATATGAACGCACAACTGTAGAAAAGAAAAAACAATATTCGAGATATCAGTAGTCTTGTTGTAAAAAAAGAGCAGTTTATACTATAGAATAGCAAAAAGACTAGAAGATAGCTACAAATACTAAAATAGTATATCAGAGTTTTTTGAATCGAGGCTCACCCCATTTCCATTCAAGAATGGAAATACCACAAGTCTGATACAGAAAAAGAGAAGGGAAATGGTATTTAGAGATGACTGAAAAATATTGAAAAATGATTCAGATATAAATGGGACAAACAAATTTCCATTATAAGCTGCAACTTTGTCTAAAGAATCACCAATCTACAACACAGATGGAGATATAAGTATATAACGGGGAACAACTAAAAGTAAACCTAAGTTAATAAAAAATACATTCATTGTGTTAGAGAACAGATAATATTTGCAGTGATTGAAAAAAATTATTTTGCAGGTTTCAATTACTAATACGGTAATACCTCATTATACAAGACACGAGCCACAATACCATTTCAATGCTAAAGCTAGAAAAAAACTGAACAAGTATCACTGGCTCGTCTCAAGCGCAGAAATTACTAGTACCTCCTTATGAAAGAAGGTCATCTAGATTGGACACAGTGCCCAAACAGCAAAGACATAGATATGCAAAAATATTCAACAAGAGCAGGCATATACATATGTAACTTATATCACAACATATTGTAAAGAAAGATTTTCAGAGGCTAAATTTTTTCTTTGCAGGATCTCAAAAAGACCCTAGCGTTATGTAGAGGCACACCAAAGCTACCAAACTCAACAAGACAGGAGTGGGGTCTGGGGGATCCAAAATAATAGTGCATATAGTAGTGTTTTGCGAAGGAAAGGGATCATCTCCATTTGCATTAGTGGTTGGTGTTTCAGATTCAGCCTGTTCCTTCATAAAAGTGGTTAGGAGACCCTGAAGAAAATGAGAAAGCATTTGCACCCAATGTACAGCCGCCGCCTCCATGATTGCTAGACGAACAGCAGAAAAAAGTTTCTCACATGCAAAAAAAAAAAGCTGAACAAAAGGTGAATAAAATGGGTCACGTACCTCAAATCCCCAAAATCCATTACCACCTGATCTAAATTGGTCAAACAGAACACTCAAAGATCCAAAATCCAACCTAAAATAGGACACACAGATCAGATGCAAATGAATTAATGTATGAAATGGGACCAAACAATACAGCAACGGGGCTACGGACCTGCGGTTGCGGCACCGGTCCTCCAAGGTCGTCGGTGCGCAGCGACGTCGGCGGGGACGCCCCCCTCGTCAGATTTCGCTCAGGGTCGTCTGCATCTCCATGGAATTGCCGCCCTTGCTGGGGACGTTGCATGCCTTTGATCCGTCGCGATGTCGGCATGGGAGCATGCGCCCGCCTCGCTCCCGCTGGCTCTGCCGCCGGACACCAGTGTGCCTCTGTTTCACTGGAGGAGGAAAGAAGAGATACGAGTGAATGGGAAAAAACAGAGCAATCTGGAAAAAAAAAACAGAGAGATGGCTAGTTGCGATATGCACCATGGGATGCAGATCCGGTGGCTCAGCTGAAAAGTGATTGAGAGAAAGTTAAAAATCAAGCATTTGGTGGGGAGTAAATCTATTTTTATTAAGCCGGCATCGGGGCTTGTAGGTGCATCGCTCCAACTTTTTTGGGTATCACTCCGAGATGGCATCACTACCCACAGTGTGAAGAGTGATGCTTCAATTCTCTCTCTCCTCTTCAGGCATCACTCAAGCTACACGCTGTGGAGGGCCTAACAAGTGGGTGTGCTTCAACTGAAACCAACAGTGTACGGGTGCAATTTATCTTTCAAAAAAGAGCAACATATGTAATAGAAACATTATTACATAACCCCAAACTAATTGAATATGGTAAACCCAAATAAACTTTTATTGAAAGAATGTTTTTAGTTCGAAAATATCATTATATATTACGCAGTATCACTATACGATTAGCCAATCGAAGCCAATTTCTTCATGACAAGCTCCACCATAACAGGAAGGCAGTTTTTCATCTTCTCAAACCCTTCAGTCTCCATGACCGCCTTCATATTCCAAGGACGAGCCAAGAACTCCAAGCACGCGTCCTTGAGAGCATGGCAACCATGCTCCTCTGCCACCACCAATGTCGTCGCCACCGTGTTCACCTCGATGCGCTTGAACAGCACCTCCTCGCACATCAGCTTCAGCCTCTCGAGCTTGTACCTGTCCGCCGCCGCAAGCAAGCCCTGCGCCATCGCCACGGTCTCGTTCTCCTCCATCTCCGGCAACACATCAGTGTACACGAAGCGGAGCATCGCCTTGAACACCTTGGGCTCCACGCCTTGGATCTCCATGCGACGGCGAGCACCGCCGCCCCCGCCGGGTGCCGCCTTCTCCTTCGTCGCGGCGAGCAGCTCCGCTTCGAAGACCGGTGACCGTGCCGTGAGAAGCCACCCGTGAGCCTCGAAGGTCTCACCGGAGACATCGATCGCGACATCCGTGCCCTGCTTCTTCCACAGCAGATCGTTGAGGTGCTCGTGCAGGTTGGACGGCGGCACGACTACGCGCGCTGCACGAGCGCCGCCGCCGCCGTCAGCTTCGACCCACTTGACGCCGGTGATGTCGCACCTGACGGTGAACCGGTCGTCCTTGAGGCACCGCATATTCTCAAGATCTTTCCACTTGACGAAGTCGTTAAGTCCCTTGCTTCTCGACTCGCTGCTGAACACTTGTGATCCCATGCTGGCGACGTGCACGGGGCTCCCGTGCAGATTGAGCAAGGTGAACTTGAAGTCGACAGGGTCGGTGACGGCGTCGTCGTCGAGTTTGAGGGAGAAGGACATGTAGCCGTCTCTCCACCAGCTCTTCTTCTTCCCCTCGCCGTTGGGGGCCCACGTGATTCGCCAGCGGTGGCCTGCCGCCTCGAAGGGCTCCGACGTCGAGATTATACGTCTTGGGACCTCCCTGAACAACGCGCATCCGTCCAGGGTGAGGTTGTGGGTGTCGGTCACTACTCGCCGGACGAGGGCGGACCGGCGGACCCGGAGCGCGAGCACCGGCGGGCGGCGGCGGCGAGCGACGGCGCCGTCGCCATGGCATGCAAATAGATCGAGTCGAGGAGGCCAGGAGGATGCATGGTGCCGTGCGTGTATATAAATATCCACGCTTGTCAATATATGTTTGTTTTTATTTCATATATACCATATATTATATATATAAATATAAAGAAGCAGCATGACACACAGATTCTGAGAACAGAATCTTGAATACTCCTAAACTATATCTTTACAAATCCTGAATACAAATCTAAGCAAATCTGAGAACAGAATCTTGAATATATATCTTTACAAATCTAAACAAACAAGAAGATATAGATAACGTCATTTGCAAACGAACAGATTGCGGCTTCCTTTTCGTTCCACGTAACCCTAACATTTACGACATATATAGATCCTCCTCCTCCTAATCTCAAGATCTATCTGCTTGCACTGGTCCTGGCAATAACCTTGCTTTCGGAGGTCATATATGGCGGCCACCGGCGCGACTCTGCTGTCCGCCGCCGGCCGCCGGCTGTCGCGGTCCTCAGCCTCAACCATCGTATGCCGAGAAGTCAGCGGCCACCACAAGCTCACCATCGAAGGGTTCGCGCCGCCACTGACGGCGACCATCCCAAACGCGAACGCGACGTCGTCGAAGGCTTTCGAGGTCGCCGGCTACAGCTGGCGAATCGCGTACCAGCCCTACCGCACCTTCCTGAGAGGCGACTACGTCTCCCTCAAGCTCGCCTACGACGGCTGGTGGGAGACGGATCCGGTGAAGTTCAAGTTCACCTTGCTCGATCACGCCGGCGAGCCGGTACCGAAGCACAGCCGCTCGACGGCGGGTGTCCGCGTCGTCTTCAACTCCCAGTCGCGCATCCATGGGTTCGACGACTTCATCAGGTGGAAAGATCTCGAGGCGTCAGGGTGTCTCAAGGACGGCCGCTTCGCCGTCCGGTGCGACATCGCCGTCTCCAAAGATCGGGCCAAGACGATCGACGATGACGAAGGCGCCGCCGCACCTCCGGCGGCGAGCGTCGTCGTGCCGCCGCCCAACCTGCACGAGCACCTCAAGGATCTACTGTGGAAGAAGAAGGGGACGACGGACGTCGCCATCGACCTCGGCGGCGGCAACGGCGAGGAGACGACGACGTACGACGCGCACGGGTGGCTGCTGGCGGCGCGGTCCCCGGTCTTCGAGGCGGAGCTGCTCGCCGCGGCGAAGGAGAAGGTGCCCGGCGGCGTCCGGCGCCGCGTGGAGATCCGGGGCGTTGATCCCAAGGTGTTCAAGGCAATGCTCCACTTCATGTACACTGACGCGCTGCCGGAGAAGGTGGAGGAGGAGGATGAGGCGGAGGCCATGGCCATGGCGCAGGGCTTGCTCGCGGCGGCGGACAGGTACAAGCTCGAGAGGCTGAAGCTGATGTGCGAGGAGATGCTGTGCAACCGCATCGACATGGACACGGTGGCTGGAACCTTGGCGGTGGCGGAGAAGCACGGTTGCCGGGCTCTCAAGGGTGCGTGCTTGGAGTTCTTGGCTTCTCCCGGGAATCTGAAGGCCTTCATGGAGGCTGGAGGCTTTGAGAAGATGAAAGCCCATAACTGCGCCGCTACTGTAATGGAGTTTGCCTTGAAACAATTGCCTGATTAGTGACATACTACTTGCGTTTAGATCAGGTGTAGTGGAATTTTATTTCTTAGCTTTCGGGCACCAATTATGATTTATACACACTGCAATATTGAAATATTTTTTTTGTAATCGTTTGCAAGTGCTAGCTACTCAATGAGACTTGAGACCATCAATTTCTGTCGATCAAGGTTTATATGTTGGTCCCTGTTTTTGTTAACTAGATACTAATTCTATTTTTGAGTCATGATTTTCACATGATGACATCACCTAAACTAGAATGTTATGTACTCCACCCCTCAAAACATGTCATTCTAGGATTAAAATTTGTCCAAAGTGCATGTGGCTGTCAATATAATTAACATCAAACATGCATGTCGCTTTACCTTTCTGCATGTTTGTCTATCATCTTAGAATCCCTAAAATGACTTGTATTGGGGGATGGAGTAAAAAATATCGACAATATCACTACCAGAAACAGAGTCTTCACCGTGAGTCAGGAGCTTCGCCGAGAGCCAAACCTCCAGCTCTCGGTGGGACTGACCCACGGTGAAGAGCCCCTTCGCTGAGAGCTTTCTGCTTTCAGCTCTCGGCGAAGGGTTCGGCTGACAGCTCCACCGCCACAACCGTAACGGCCGCCTACGTCCGTTAAATTCGCCGAGAGCCTGGCGTACGTGGCTCTCGGGGAAGAAATACACACGGCGCAGGTGGCACTTTCACCGAGAGCATTACATCTTCGATGAGTGTTTTGTGTCTGCTCACGGCGAATTTTCCAAAAAAAACTTCACATTTTCGAGTCCAAACTTTTTCCTTGATCCACATACACTCATACAATGTACATGTTCAAAATTGGCGCTATTTTGTCTTTGTTTGCTATATTTAACAATTTCACTTCTTTCTTTGTATTTGTTTCTTATACGTCCGATATGAACTGCAAGTGCATAAAATCATAGAGCAAATTTGTTCGAAAAATGGTATTCATGTTCATGAGACATCTCTAAGACCATGTACATGAAATGAATATCAATTTTCTTGCATTTGGTTCTCGTATCAGGATGAAGATCGTGTGGTAGAAAGGTAAAAAATTATATAAAATTCAAATGAAGTCGAAAAATCACGAATTTTGTCGAGTGGTCGTGATATCATACATAGGTTGGCTTTTTTTTTAAGTTTTGGTCGGGCCCGCTCTGCAGCTTCGCCGAGAGCCTTGGATCTGGGTTCTCGGCGAAGGGATTTTTTTTAACACACCACTCACACAACACCGCACACACACAGAACACCACACACACCGTGCCGCCGCACACAAACCAGGCCCGCCGAGCCGCCCCCACCCCGCTCCGCCGCCCCCGCCGCGCCACCTCGCCTGCCCGCCACTGGCCAGCTCCGCCGCCCCCGCCCCAGCCCCGCCCGCAAGGCACCGCCCAGCGCCACCGCCCCCGCCCCAGCCCTGCCCGCCAGCGCCCTGCGCCGCCGCCTCCGCCCCAACCCCGCCCGCCTCGCCCCAGCGCGCCCCATCCCCACACTGCCGCGCCCGCCCCGCCCCAGCCCCACCCTGCCCCACCCCCTCCCCTGCCGCCTCGCCCACCGCCCCCTCCCTCGGCTGCCCCCTCCCATGCTGCCCTTTCTTGAGGAGAAGAGTGGCCCGAGGAGGAAGGAGAGGGGACCTGCCACCCCTAGCCCCGGTCGGGCCTCGTCGGCTGCCAAGGAGAAGGAGGAGGGGGGAGAAGGAGGAGGAGATGGAGAAGGCCGACGGGGAGGAGGGTTAGGAGACGTCGAAGGATCCATTACCACAGACGCATCCAACATCGGTGCTTCACCCCTTGTGAGTGCTCTCTCGACTTCAGTAATTTAGTTACAAATTAGTGATGAATTAGTGATGTTGGATATCTAATTATAGATACATATAGACATGTATGTATAGAAATGTATAGTTAGAATTTTTGATATAGAATTATAGATAAGTATAGAAACTTAATTTGGATTTAGAAATTAAGATATAGAATTTAAACTTGTCGGGCCTCTCAATTTGAATTGTAATATTTGTCATGTGTCCGGCCATCGAGGAGCTATGTGAAGAAATTTTTTGTGTGGCCCGACCTTCGTGTTGTGGCTTTTCTTGCAGGTTTTGAAAACCTCTCAGAGAGGGGAGGTGCTGTCAAAATTTTTAATTGAAACTATTATGTTCAGTTTTTCAGGAGTTGAGCACCGAGCCACCGGCCTCCGCCATCGGTTTCCTGCTGCCTTCTTCCATCTTCTTCAAGTCAGCAAGGTGAGACATCGTCTACAAGGCACATGTGATTTGTCCGGCCATCGAGCCGTTGGAAGAAAACACGTCTGTAGCCCGGCCTTCGTGTTGTGGCTTTTGTTGCAGGTTTTGGAAACCTCACCTTACAGGGGAGGTGCTGTCGAAATTTATATTTGACACTATTATGATCATTTATTTCAGGTTCCCGGTGCCTTCCTCCGCCAGGGGTCCATAGCTGCAGCCGCCCTTGTCTTCACCAGCAAGGTGAGGCAAATTTCATTCTCTTTACATATGACGTTGTAGATCGCGAAACCTAGTTAGGCGTCTCCCGTTCGAAAGAGATACAGTTTGAAATATGCAAATCTTTGCATATTTATGGCTGTATCTGTTTCGAATTGTCCACGTTTTTTGGACAGCCTGTTGATGCGTAGATGGGGTTAGTTTCTATGGTCTACTCCGATCCGAGATATAGTTTCGGCAGCGCCTCCCTGTTCTTCTCTGGATACACAATCTCCCTAACGGGACGTGTATTTGGAGAACAGCAGGGAGGTGCTGCCGAAATTCTGTCTCGGATCGGAGTAGACCATAGGAACTAACCCCATAGACACATTCACGGGTGGAATTAGGACCTATCTTTACCTATTAGAATGTGTAGACATCGTGTAGATGATGCAATGTATTTCATATGACTCGCTGATATGATAGAGAATGGGTGATCGTGAGTGGATGTACAAAGGATGGGCACCAAATGGTCGTGTGACACAAGAATGGATTGACAATGCTCAAGCTTTCATGGATGAAGCATTTAGAAAGGTTAAAGGGCCTAAAGACAGTAAAACGATATGGTGTCCCTGCCGCAAGTGCGGAAACTCACGCAAAAGGACAAAGGAGGTCATGGCAGCTCATCTCCACAACTCCAAGTGGACCTTTCACAGTGAAACCTGTCGTATGAGATCTGAGGCCGTGAGACAACGCATTGGAGAACTTGATGGTGATGCTGGAGTAGCAGACATGCTAGATGACTTTCATGAAGCACATTTTCAAGGAGAACGTCCAGAGGAGGAGCCAGAGCCAAGCGCGAAGGCGTATTATGACATGTTGGCTGCAGCACAAAAACCCCTTCACAAGCACACCAAACAATCTCAACTAGACTCCATCGGTCACCTAATGGCCGTAAAGTCCCAGCATAACCTGAGTCGAGAATGCTTCGATGCTTTGGTGACCGTGATTAGCGACATGCTTCCCGAAGATCACATTTTGCCAAAGAACATGTATGAAGCCCAAAAAGTCCTTCGTGCACTTAAGATGCCATACGAGAAGATACATGCCTGTCCGAATGGATGTGTCTTATTCAGGAAAGATCATGAGAAAGCCACGCACTGTCCGAAATGTAAAGCATCTCGGTACATTGAGGTAGACTCTGGTGAGGGTCGTCCAAAGACGCAGCTCACGACCCCAGTGAGTGTCCTGCGGTACCTCCCGCCCATACAGCGGATCCAACGGATGTACATGACCGAGGAATCTGCGAAGCAAATGACTTGGCACAAAACGGGTCGCCGATACAGTGATAACCTTACACATCCATCCGATGCTGAAGCATGGACAAAGTTTGATGAGAAGCATGCTGACAAAGCGGGAGAGGCTCGCAATGTACGTGTTGCGCTGGCGACATATGAGTTCAATCCTTATGGAATGTTAGCTGCCCCATACCCTTGATGGCCCATGTTTGTAATCCCCCTCAATCTACCCCCCGACATCGTCTTTCAACGGCAGTACGTATTCGTGTCGTTGATAATTCCTGGATACCCGGGAGATAATATGTGTGTGTACATGGAGCCTCTTATTGATGATTTGCTCAAGGCTTGGAATGAAGGGGTGGTGACATACGACCGAGCTACGAAGACAAACTTCAAAATGAACGTGTGCTACATGTACTCCTTGCATGACATACCGCTTATGGGATATTTTGCAGCTGGTGTGTCCATGGGAAGTTCCCTTGCCCAGTATGCAAGGCAGCTCTGATGTTCATTTGGTTGAAGAACGGTGGGAAGTATTCTTCATTCGACAAACATCGACAATTCCTCCCTCTTGACCATCAATTCAGACGAGACACAAAGAATTTTATAAAAGGTGTCGTAGTTAAAGATCCACCCCCGCACATGATGACTGGTGTCGAGGCTCAAGCTTAGGTAGACGCTCTCGTGCTCAAAGAAGGAGAACATCATTTTGTGGGATATGGTGTGCAACATGCCTGGACGCAGAAGTCGGGCTTGTGGAGGCTACCCTACATGAAAGATCTTCATCTTCCACATAACATTGATGTGATGCATACCGAAAAGAATGTTGCCGAGGCACAGTGTGGTACAATCATGGACATACCGGAGAAGAGTAAGGACAATGTTAAGGCTAGAGTCGATATAGAAATGTTATGCGATAGGCCAAAGCAAGTCATCCCAAAGCCTATACCGGGCAAGAAATGGAAATGCCTAAGGCTGATTTCGTCCTTAGTAGGGAACAAAGAAAGGAAGTACTAGAATGGATCCAAAATTTAATGTTCCCTGATGGGTATGCTGTGAATCTAAGGAGGGGAGTCAATTTAACTAATCTAAAATTAAAAGGGCTGAAAAGTTATGACTACCACATTTGGATCGAGCGGCTTCTTCCGGTGATGGTTCGAGGCTATATGCCTGAGCATGTGTGGCAAGTGCTGGCAGAGTTGAGCTATTTCTTCCGTCAGCTTTGCGCTAAGGAGTTATCTCGTGCTGTGATTAACAAACTAGAACAAATTGCACCTATGTTGCTATGTAAGCTAGAGAAGATCTCTCCACCCGGCTTCTTCAACCCGATGGAACATATGATTTTGCACCTCCCGCGTGAGGCACGATTGGGGGGGCTCGTGCAGAACCGTTGGTGCTATCCAATTGAGAGGGTTTGCAAGGTTCTTCGAAGCACATGTAAAAATAAAAATAAAATTGAAGCTTGCATTGCAGAGGCACAAATTCTGCAGGAGGTGTCAAACTTCACAACTAAATACTATGTGGAGCACCTTCCCAGCGTGCATAATCGCCCTCCTCGATACAATACTGGAGAAAATGAATCGAACCTCAGCCTTTTTCGAGGACAACTTGGAAGTGCAAGTGTTCGGACGCGAAAGACCTTATCTCTTGAAGAGTGGCGCACTATCACGATATATATTTTGCGCAACCTTGAGGAAGTACGACCATACATAAAGTAAGTTGTCGTTAAATCTCATCATTTCCTTTCTTGTATGTTGCCTCATCAGCATCCAACCTCATTTGATTTGGTGCAGTGAATTTATTGGGCAATTCTAGGGTCATTCAAGGCCACCTAACGACCACGAGGAGAAAACCCTTCTTCGTCATGGTGCGGTTGATAGGATTTCGCCGGACATACCACCGGGAACCAGAAATACCGATTTCATTGCATGGTTCAAACAGAAGGTAATTTAGCTCGTACTCAGTACATTAAAAGTATTTTAGCTCATACTCAGTATCGCATTCACCACTATCCTCCCTGAAATTGCAGGGTCTAACCGATCCGTTGATGAATCCTGAGGTGAGGCAGGTTTCGGGAGGTTTCGCCTTCAGGGTGAACTCATATAATGTTTATGATGTGAATGGGTATCGCTTTCACACGACAAAATACGAGGAGGAAAGGCCCAATCGAAGAACCACAAATAATGGAGTTTGTACGTGTAGCTCATCCGATGGGGTAGATTACTTTGGAAGACTTCAAGAAATATACGAACTCGAGTATCATGGTTGCAAACCTCTTAAACCTGTCATATTCAAGTGCCAATGGTTTGATCCAAGCGCTCGCGGTATGAGACAGAATAAGAATCTTGGGCTCGTCGAAATTAAGCAGTCATTTGTGTACCCTGGGCACGATGTCTATATTGTGGCCCAATAGACCACACAAGTATATTACCTCTCATACCCTTGTAAAACTAACAAGCGTCTCCAGGGTTGGAGTGTTGTGTACAAGGTATCGCCACACGGTAAACTACCTGCCCCAAGCAATGAAGATTACCACCTACTAGACCCAAACACATATGACGGAGATTTCTTCCAAGGGGATGGGCTAGAGGGGAGCTTTGAGATAGACTTAACCCAAGCGATCGAAATTGAAGTAGACAATGAAATGGGTGTCGACGACGATGATGCAGAAGAGGTTCAAAATGATGACGACCTAAGATTACTTGAGCGATTACGTTTAGGCAATGACAATGGTGATGATGACACCGTTCCGCCTTTGGAGCACGGCGTTGAGTCTATGGCATGCGAGATAGTGATGATGACTATGATCCAAATATTTCGGATTATGATGATTATTTCTAAAACATGTAAGATCCGTACTAGATGTAAATATGTCTATAATTTACTAGGATATTTTGTTTCATGTACTAGTATAATTTGTTTCTTATTTATTACTAATTTATATTTAAATGTAATTATGTACTAATTGATTTACTCTTGTTTATTTCAGGTGTTTGATCCAAGATGCCGCCAAAGAAGAAGGTGCCGAAGCAGCGCGGCCGTTTGGTGAGGAACCTCAATGACTTGTACCAGGACGAGGCTCTGGGCTCCGGGATGATGAGGAGGGTGTCGAGGTCCCCCTCCGTGGTACCCTCCGGTTCGTCTGGAGCCACGGGTCGCAAGAGTGCACCCTCTCTAGTTGCGGCGGAGTCGTCGTCGTCGTCGTCGTCGTCGTCGTCGTCGGAGGAGGAGGAGGAGGAGGAGTACGAGGTGCAGCAGCAGGATGATGAGGTTGTTGACGGATAAAAGATGTATCCCTCTACGATCCGCAAGCGTACGGACCCCACACCTTTTTCACCACGGGATTCCCAAGGTTCTTGTCAATCCGCGGAGCAAGGGGATTACAAGCGTTCGATCTACCTTCACACTCTAGCTACTCAAACCTCTAACTACGATTAAACTAGAAAACAACTAAACTACACTAGAGAGAATGATTAAGATATCAAGATAAAAGACACTCGCCCATGGGTCTACGATACTAGAACATGCAATCGCTTAAAGACATGAAAACCAATCTAATCTATCGGGGTTGTGACCACGGTTTCGCCCTTTCCCTCCTCTCGTACTATCACTACGCGAAGGTATTCATGACTAGACCTATGATGGACACGGCGTATTGAATGGATCCAAGGAAGCATTGGAGCTCATACTCCCTTTACGGCATGGTAGCTAACCTTAAGCATTAAAGTATATTCAACACAAGATGATAGATAGATAGATAATCCGACAAAGTATGATTACATCTCAAGATCGATTACAACCCATGGACGAATAAGGAGATTACCCCATCAAGGTGCTAGACATAGCACCGTTGATCATGGTTTCCCTTCCGACGGTGTCTTCCTTCTTCTCCACTTGTGGGTGCTTCCTTCGAGGTGGACGATCTCCCTTCGGAGATCTCCGTCCTCTCTCTCTAGCTTGTGGATGGCCTCCTAGTGCGAATGGCTCTTTTTCTTGTTGAATGGCGGCGCCTCCAGGGTTTTAGGGTTGAAGATCCTTCGGGTGCAAGGAAAGGGGGGGCGAACCGACCACCGGAGTGGGCTGGGCCGGCCGGCCTGGGCCGACCGGCCCAGGCCCATCTCGGCCCGGTTCGGTCGCCCCTTCGCTCCCGTGGGTCCTCAGGTGATTATGCACTTTGCCCTCTCCACTTGCATGATTTTGACGATGTCATCCTTGCGTCCAAGATGGAGGTTCTCCGCGTATGAAGTTCGGTCTTTTACGCTTCAATCCCCGGGGGTGTTCCTCGTAGCACTTCGGTCCTTGCCACCATTGGAAGTGATTTCATCAAGCTCATGAACATGAACAAGACTCTGTAAATGCTCCTTTGGACTTGTTGCGAATCCGTCCTTTATGTCCATGTTTTCCTACATAAACACAACACTTCCAAATGCATGCACATAGATGAACTTGTTATATGATTAGTGTGCCTAGTGGCGGGTTAGTTCCATTATCAAATCCAAACCAAAGTGTAATGAACGTGCTAGGTGTACCAAAATACACCGTCAACATCTCCCCCATGCTTAGCTCTTGCTCGTCCTCGAGCAAGTACTCGTAAAAGAACTTCGTCCAAAGTGATGTAATCGTGTACCGCTAATCCTTCTTCACTAGTTAGTCAATCCTTTCATCTTTAATACATAAACATAAAGTAATGATCATCAAACATAAACATGGGCGTTTAGAATTTTTACCACGTCAAGATTTACCCCACAACTCAAACTCTTCACTCGAAGCCTTCAATCTCAGCCATGCTTACTTCCTTGCTTCCATTGGAGGGTTTTTATGATTTTAAAAACAAAATTCCTGCAACAAGTATTAGACAAAAACCTTTCTCCAAGCTCTCTCAAGTCTCTCATATGAGGTGGATATCCTAAACCAATTTTATAAAAATCTCACCTCCCATAAGTCTCTCATATAACATGTAAAGTGGAGCTATAGGTAGGGCTAGCGCAATCAACACAAATATTGTCAAACTAAGAACTTCCTCTAATGGTTGTTTACCTTTCAAAGCCAATGATCATGAGAATTAACCGTATGTAGGGATATCAAGGATGAGAAGATTTAGAATGGTGGACATGTGCAAGGGCAAAAGAAAATTGTGACTACGAGGCACCGATGACGTCCTCGTTGTCGGATTGCACATGGTTGGAAAAAGAGTGAAAGTTTCGTCTCTCAACAACGTGACATCCTTCCTTGCACTTTTATTTTTTTCTTTCACTTGATTAATCCCTCTCATATCTTTCTTGCCATTCCTCTTTTCTCTTTCTCTTCTTTTCTTTCATTCTTTCATTCTCATATTTTTTCTCTTTCTTTACTTTTCTATATTTTTTTTCTCTTTCTTTCTTTCTTTCTTTTCCATACTCATACTTTTCTCTTTATTTTTCCCTCTCTTGACAACTTTTCAAAGCTCTCAACTCTTCTCTTTCTCGCATGCATACAATCTGAAATTTTTAAATAAATCATGCTAGAGACGAGACAAAACTTTGAGAGTAGGTTGTGTTCAAGGAATGCGATGTACAAAAGAGATGCATAGGTTCGGGTATGGAATTCGGCGATGTATGGGACTTCCGATGTGAAAGTCACGTTACCGAATGCATGACGAGGCTAGCAACAAAAGATAAGCACAAAAACATGATCATTGCTCGAAATTAAAACTCCCAAGAGAGAAGGATCCTAGCCTAACTCATCGTGCTAATCACACTTATGGTGGAGCAAAAAAAAATAAATTGGCTTTGTATAGGATTTTTTCTTACTCTCAACTTGGAAAAAGAGGTTTTGCTAACCTTTATTACAAGGTTTTTTTAGATAATTTTCAGAACTGAAATCCTCCAACTTTTAGCATTGAACATAGCACAACTAACATGTGAAGCTCAAGATCGAAGTGCGGTATGGGTACTTTTAGTAGTAGCAACTCCACTAAGCACCACGGTAAACATTTTTCAAACCACACACTTATGTTCATAAATCAAGAATCAAAGATAAACAAACAAGTGAATAAAGATATGCATCACACAAAACACAAAATATATAAAGACTCTTTTTATTTGATTTTCTTTGACTCAACACTAATTTAAGACACTTCAAACTTGCAAAAATTTAAAAACACACTCGAAAACTAAGACTCATTAAACTCTAAGAATCTCTTTAAACTCTAAGACTCTCCTCTCTCGAAGACTAAACCGAACCTAAACTTTGAAACTCAAAAGCTAAGGCTAGCTAGCTAACTCTCCCCCACGCTAAAAATATACGACGATCTCTTCGTATCTTACAAAATTCCTAAGGGGAAAACTAGATCTAGTGGTACTTTCCGCAAGTATTGCACCACTTGCCTCTCATGTTCCCGACCATGCCAAAGAGTTTGCGCACGTTGCGGTTAAGGAACTTGTAGTCGTCTTCAACTACGCGCTCCAAATCCTCCAAACGCTGCTTCATCGCCTCCATGGCTTGGAGACATTCGTCGACCGACGTGTAGAGATCCGCGATGGAGTGACGGCAAGCCGCACAACACATCGGATGCAATCCGAACGGGTCGTCATTGCCATCGTCTCCACCGTCGTCGCCACCGTCGTCGCCACCGTCGTCGCCGCCGTCGTCGCCACCACCATTGTCGTCGCCGCCATCGTCGCCGCCGCCGTTGGGGCCTTCGGGAGTCTTCTCCTTGGGCACCTCATCCCAAATGTAGATGTCGTTATCATCTCTTCCGGCGGCCGCCCACGAACTCGGGCTACGATCGTCGGAGTAGTCGCTACCCCCATAATCCTTAGGTTCGGGCGACACCTCCTTGTAGTCTTTCCGCTTCATGCCTTGGATGCGTGCCGACCTTCGAACGGGTGTAGGGACCTTCTCTCCTTCGACGGGGTTGCGAGATGCGATAGCTCCGGTCGGGACACGCCCTCCGCAACGGATGCGGGCGGTCCTCTTGATCTCGACGGGTAGCTTGAGCTCGCATCACTTCGCCTCCTCCATCGATGGCTCCTTGGCTTCTTGCTTCAACTCTAAGCTCCTCGGGGACACAATGGCTGCTGCGTGGGTGCAAAATATTGCTTGATGGGATTGATTCCCGAGCTCCCAATTCGGCCAAATAAATAGTCCGAAGAGAAAAACCCTAGGAACCTCATTTTCCTTTTTTAAACTTCCCTTAAAATTTTCTGACCGAAGAAGGAAGTCGAAAAGGAGCAATTCGGGCAAAAACCGGGGTCGTCCGCCGCCGGGACCCACATGGGCCGGTCGGACTGGGCCGGCCGGCCCACCCTGTCTCGGGGGCCGGGCCGGTCCGGTTTTTCGTGCACCGCCCTTATTTCACCTCGTTAGCCCATGGGAAAAAGTTGGCCCAGTAAATCTTCGCGAGAAACTCCAAAAAATTAAAAGAAAAATTATTTACAGAAATTCATGCCTTGTTTTTCGTCCTAGGCGGGACGTTCGGGCTCTTCTTCCATGGTGAAGACATCAACATGGTGAAGGGGCACAACGTCGGGTTCGTAGTAAACCTTAAGTCGTTGACCATTCACCATAAATTGATCGCGTTTTATATCCATAATGGTTACCGCTCCGTTGGAGAGCACCGAATGCACAACATAAGGTCCGTCCCACTTGCTTTGCAATTTCCCCTTTCCGAAGGTTTTAAACCTCGAATTGTAGAGGAGGACCTTATCTCCTTCTTTAAACTCTTTCTTTTTCAATCTTTTATCATACCACCTTTTGATTCTCTCTTTGTATATGCTTGCATTTTCATACGCCTTCAACCTCATCTCCTCTAGCTCGCTTATTTGGATTCTTTGTTTCACCACCGCGGCATCGAGATCAAGGTTCATCTCTTTAATCGCCCAATAGGCTTTATGTTCCAACTCAACCGGAAGGTGGCAAGCTTTTCCATAGACGAATTGATAAGGGGTCATACCTATCGGTGTCTTGAATGCCGTTCGATAAGCCCATAAAGCTCCGTCTAATTTCTTTGACCAATCCTTGCCTCCCTTCTCTATGGTTTTGTTGAGGATACTTTTTAATTGCCTATTTGACGTTTTTGCTTGTCTGTTGGTTTGTGGGTGATAGGCCGTAGAGACCCTATGCTCAATTCCCAACTTGGACAAGCACTTTTTGAAATTCTTCCCGGTGAAGTGAGTTCCTCCATCACTTATCAAGATTCTCGGTGTATCGAAATGAGGAAAAATCACGTTCTTGATCATAGTAATGGACTCCTCCGTGGAAGCTTTACGTAGCCTCTACCCATTTGGTACATAATCAACCATAACTAGAATATATTCATATCCGCATGAGTTTTTGAAAGGCCCCATGAAGTCTATACCCCATACATCGAATAAATCGATTTGTAAATTGTAATTCAAGGGCATAGAATTTCTTTGAGAGATGTTTCCGGTTCTTTGGCATTCGGGGCATGATGCAACATATCTTTTAGTATCTTCATGCATCTCCGGCCAATAGAATCCGCTCGACCATACTTTTGCTTGGGTTCGAAAATGGCTATAGTGTCCACCGTACTCCGCCGAGTGGCACTTCCTCAGAATTTCTACCCTCTCTTCTCTTGGCACACATCTTCTCATCACTCCATCATTGCCAAGTTTGAAGAGGTATGGTGCATCCCAAAAGTATTTCCTACTTTCGGAGATTATCTTCTTTTGAGAGTTTTTATCTAGATGATCGAGAGGCATCTTTCGAATCGCTCGAATGATATCGATCATCCAAGTATCTTTATCAAGCACTCGATAGAGGTGGTCATCTCTCATCTTATCTTCGATGGGCTCTTTATCATCTTGTCCACGATTCATCCTAGACAAATGATCGGCCACAACGTTCTCCACCCCCTTTTTGTCACGAATTTCAACATCAAATTCTTGGAGAAGAAGGATCCAACGAATCAAATGTGGTTTAGCTTCCTTCTTAGCCAAGAGATACTTGATGGCTGCGTGATCGGTGTAAACAATGACCTTCGAGTTCACGATGTAAGATCTGAATTTTTCGAAAGCGAATACCACCGCTTGCAACTCCTTTTCCGTAGTGGCATAATTTAATTGTGCCCCATTAAGAGTTTTGCTAGCATAGTAAACGGTGTGAACTCGGCCTTCCTTTCTTTGACCCAAAACCGCGCCTACGGCGTAGTCACTTGCGTCACACATGATCTCGAAAGGTTGGCTCCAATCCGGAGGTTGAATAATGGGAGCACTCACCAACGCACTTTTCAAGGTCCGGAATGCCGCTAGGCACTTCTCATCAAAGTCAAAAGCCACATCCTTTTGAAGGAGATGCGTTAAAGGCTTAGTGATCTTTGAGGAGTCCTTAATAAATCTTCTATAAAATCCGGCATGGCCTAGAAAGCTCCTTAAGGACTTAACATCCGTCGGAGGTGGGAGTTGCTCAACCGTCTCTACCTTAGCCTTGTCCACTTCAATGCCTCTCTCGGATATAACATGTCCGAGCACTATGCCTTGCTTAACCATGAAGTGGCACTTTTCCCAATTTAACACCAAGTCTACCTCCGCACACCTCGTGAGGACCTTTTCCAAGTTTGCCAAGCAATCCATGAACGTCTTCCCATAAACGGAAAAATCATCCATGAACACCTCGACAATTTCTTCGATGAATTCCGAGAATACGGCCATCATGCAACGTTGAAAAGAGGCCGGAGCGTTGCATAGACCGAAGGGCATCCTTCTATATGCAAACGTTCCGTAAGGGCATGTAAATGTCGTTTTGTGTTGATCGTCCGGGTGAATGGGAATTTGCATGAACCCCGAGTACCCATCGAGAAAGCAGAAATAAGCGTGGTTTGCTAATCTCTCGAGCATCTCGTCGATGAACGGTAGGGGGAAGTGATCTTTCTTCGTTGCTTTGTTAAGCTTATGATAATCAATATACATCCGCCACCCGGTCACGGTTCTTTGCGGTATCAATTCGTTCTTCTCATTCTTCACCACGGTCAAGCCTCCTTTCTTTGGTACACAATGTACCGGGCTCACCCATTCGCTATGCGGAACCGGGTAGATGATTCCGGCATCAAGTAACTTGATGACTTCCTTCTTTACTACCTCTCGCATGGCATGAGTTAGCCTCCTCTGGTGGTCCACTACGGGCTTACATTGGTCTTCCATTGGTATACGATGAGTGCAAAAGGCTGGGCTAATACCTTTGAGGTCATTAATCGAATATCCAATCACCTTCCTATGTTTTTTCAATAAAATCAGCAACTTCTCATTTTCTTCGGGACTCAACTCGTCGCTCACGATGACTGGATAAGTCTTGTCTGGGCCCAAAAATTCATACTTTAATCCTTTGGGCAAAGGTTTAAGGTCTACCTCGGGCACTTGTGGCTCCTCGGGTTTTATTTCTCCTATGTCCTCAAATTTTCCTTCCTCCACGCTTCCATCATGTGGTTCTAAGCCTTTTGTTGCTTCTTCTAGTTCTTCATCTTGTTGATTACTAATTTGATTTTCCATCGCTCTTTGCAGCGGGTCTCTAAGGGTTTCAACAAAACAAAGACTATCTATCTCCTCTACTTCTTCGTCTTCGGGAGGAAAGGGTGTAGGGTGTTTAGATACGCGAAGAAAATTATATGTGTACTTTGTTCCATTAAGGTTCATTGTTACTTTGCCTTCTCCGGCATCCAACACGGCATCAACCAACTTAAGAAAGGGCCTACCTAGGATTATGTGATCATGATTACTATGGTAAGCATCAATAACAAAGAAATCGGTTGGTATACATTTTCCAGAGATTTTTACTTTCATGTTGCAAGCAATACCTAGAGGTTTAATAGTTCTACCATCTCCCATAATTAATTTCGTTGATGTTGGAGCTAAGTCTAGGTTGTGGTCTTGAACTTTATCGTAAATTTTAGAAGATAGGACACTTACTTGGGCTCCGATGTCGCATAAAGCTTTGCATTGAATTCCGTTGATCTCGCAACTCAAGCGTGGTGCCATCTTCTCTTCTTCTTCGGATCCTATCGCGTAAATTTCGGCGAGGCGAGCGTATGGTGATGCTTCGGGCTTGATCCCCATGATTCTCTTCACCTCGGCTATGTGTTCCGGATCCACTTCATCATCTCCAAAGAGCTTTTGAAAGATCTCACCGGTGGTTTCAAGGTTGTATGATTCTTCCGCTTTCTTCTCCGGTGGGAAATCCACTTCCAATGCTCTCGCCATTCCCTTTTGATTAGGGAACGGTCTTCTCTTGTCGAATACTTCTCCGTAATCGATTGGAACCCAATCCATTGGTTTGAACTCCCTTAGTGGCTTCGCGCTTGACATGCTTCTCTTGTTTGTTTCATTCGATGCGGCGAAGTCAACGCTCGGGGTAGTTCTTGACTTGATGTGTTCTTCTTCAAGCTTTTCCGGGATTGGCTCCTCTTTTGTGACTTCCGGGGTTGCCTCTTTAGAAAATTCAGCACACTTCTTCTTCCTTGAATTGTATTCCGGCTCCTCCGCAAGTCTTGTTTCCCAATCTCTTCGCAGGGCAGCCGCTTTACTAATTTTTTGTAGAAGTTGGGCGGCTTCCGTGAGTGTTTTCTCCATGAGATCCCCGCCTGCACACATTTGGACGTGTTGCATGCAACTAGGGGTTAGGGAAAAGAAAAATGTATGCAAGAGTACGTCACCGGAGAAGCCGAGTCTTGGTCCTTGTTCGATTAACTCATTAAACCTATCCCAAGCTTGGTCTATCCCTTCCTCTTCTCCTTGCATAAAAGTGATCACTTGCCTCCTTAGATGTTGAACCTTGCTAATTGGAAAGAACTTCTCGCAAAACTTCTTTGTCAACTTGTTCCAATTGCCTTCAACTTCAAAGGACGCAAACGAGTACCATGTATTTGCATTGCCGGCAAGTGAGTAGGGAAAGAGATTCCATTTGAACCATTCATCGGGAACTCCTTCTTGACGCACCGTGTTGCATAGCGTCATGAAATGCCTTATGTGTCTATATGGGTTCTCCGTAACCATCCCTTCAAACGGGTTTGCCGCCACCATCTCGATGATCTTGGATTTAATTTCATACTTGGTCGCTTCGAGCTTCGAATCCGACTCTTGTACTTTTATGTCTTCACATCGAGGGCTAGCGTAATCCCTTAATGATTTCTCCGGTTCTTCCACGGGTTGATTGACGAACGCCATCTAGACAATAAGATAAAAACAAAAACAAAAACAAAACAAAACGAGTGGTTTTCTAGATAATATGTGTTAGATATAGCAAACGAAAGATAAACTAAATATAAAACTAAGTTAGATGCAAATCAAACGATGTAAACTAGCTTGCTCCCCGGCAACGGCGCCAGAAAAAGGGGCTTGTTGACGGATAAAAGACGTATCCCTCTACGATCCGCAAGCGTACGGACCCCACACCTTTTTCACCACGGGATTCCCAAGGTTCTTGTCAATCCGCGGAGCAAGGAGATTACAAGCGTTCGATCTACCTTCACACTCTAGCTACTCAAACCTCTAACTACGATTAAACTAGAAAACAACTAAACTACACTAGAGAGAATGATTAAGATATCAAGATAAAAGACACTCGCCCATGGGATTACGATACTAGAACATGCAATCGCTTAAAGACATGAAAACCAATCTAATCTATCGGGGTTGTGACCACGGTTTCGCCCTTTCCCTCCTCTCGTACTGTCACTACGCGAAGGTATTCATGACTAGACCTATGATGGACACGACGTATTGAATGGATCCAAGGAAGCATTGGAGCTCATACTCCCTTTACGGCATGGTAGCTAACCTTAAGCATTAAAGTATATTCAACACAAGATGATAGATAGATAATCCGACAAAGTATGATTACATCTCAAGATCGATTACAACCCATGGACGAATAAGGAGATTACCCCATCAAGGTGCTAGACATACCACCGTTGATCATGGTTTCCCTTCTGACGGTGTCTTCCTTCTTCTCCACTTGTGGGTGCTTCCTTCGAGGTGGACGATCTCCCTCCGGAGATCTCCCTCCTCTCTCTCTAGCTTGTGGATGGCCTTCTTGTGCGAATGGCTCTTTTTCTTGTCGAATGGCGGCGCCTCCAGGGTTTTAGGGTTGAAGATCCTTCGGGTGCAAGGAAAGGGGGGCCGAACCGGGCCCGGTTCGGTCGCCCCTTCGCTCCCGTGGGTCCTCAGGTGATTATGCACTTTGCCCCCTCCACTTGCATGATTTTGACGATGTCATCCTCGCGTCCAAGATGGAGGTTCTCCGCGTATGAAGTTCGGTCTTTTACGCTTCAATCCCCGGGGGTGTTCCTCGTAGCACTTCGGTCCTTGCCACCATTGGAAGTGATTTCATCAAGCTCATGAACACGAAGAAGACTCCGTAAATGCTCCTTTGAACTTGTTGCGAATCCGTCCTTTATGTCCATGTTTTCCTACATAAACACAACACTTCCAAATGCATGCACATAGATGAACTTGTTATATGATTAGTGTGCCTAGTGGCGGGTTAGTTCCATAATCAAATCCAAACCAAAGTGTAATGAACGTGCTAGGTGTACCAAAATACACCGTCAACAGAGGTGCAGGGGAGGGAGGAGGAGGAGGAGGCGGGGGCAGAGGCAAGGCCGAAGGTCTATGTGCGAGGCCATTCGACACTTCCAGAACGACCCATACTACCCGCGAACCGCCTGATTATTAGACCCGAGGGAACACGGTAACTTATCTTAACCTTTTCATTGGTTCTCTTCAAACTCACATTCAAACTAATACATTTTGTGAATCATTTTGGCAGGGGGTGGAAGATCGAGAGTCCAGGTGGTCATAACCGTCTTCCCAATGGCATCTTGGGCGTTCTGACCAGGCTTCACTACCCCGGGTTCATGTGGGTTGGCGAGGGAGATGCTCGCCGAGAGGTGCTGGTGACGTCGTTTGACCACTACGCCCTCATGCCCGATGTCCAGGATCCGACTGGGCGGGTGTTCCCGAACAAGGCCGTCCGGGTGGTTTCCGAGTTTTGGGTGTTTCTTCCTATCAATAAATTATGTTTTCTGACTTAATTGGATTTGGCTCGTGTATTGACAACACTTTTATATGCAGGATTTCTACAGAGTTTTTCCGGGATACGAGGCGGCGGCGAATGACAACGCCATGTTCATTTGTCGGAAACTTGTGTCGGATATGATTTACGAGTCCCGCGTCTCGCAAAACATGGTCTGGAAGGCTCAGCGACATGAGAAAGTCCGAAAATCGGACATGTGAAACCTCCGGCTCACTCCAGAACAATACATGGAGGTAAATATGCTCAATTCATTTTTCTTAGATTACATTTGCTCAATTTGATGTTTTTGTACGGTATGCACTTGATGACTTGCAGGTGCCTTCGTGGTGGTGTGCCGACCGGCCTCACGTTTGGAGGGCAATTGTGAAAAAGTGGTTTGAGCCGGTGTGAGACATGGGTACCCCTGGGTCCCCACCGACCAGGCTCACGGCCGTCCCCGACAAGTGGGTCCAGCCTACTAGGAGACCTGCCGACCTGTCAGTGGGCCCAACCGACCTAGTTGGCAGCCCACACGACCCCCTGAAGACCTTCCAGAAGATTCCCCAGACGACCTCATTCGCCATGACCTCAAGACTTGGCGCACAAGACAAGACCTCGGTGGATTATGACCAAAGCAGATCGACAGGATATGGCAAGATGTGTAACGTAGACTTAGGTCTCCTGGTAGTAACCGACCAGGAGTCTGGGAACCGACCTCATCCGCTGGCCAATATAAGGCGGACGAGGTGATCCCCTTTGTAACATCATCATCCCGACCAACCCTCAAGCAATCTACACCAACAACTGGACGTAGGGTATTACTCTCCAGAGGCCCGAACCAGTATAAACTCGCCGTGTTCTCTGTGTTCCGCGTACTCGTGTGCGACCTTCGAGTTCTTAGCCTTAGACTCCTCCCCGCCGAACAACTAAACCACAGGATTAACACCCCCGTGGGCTGTCCAGATCTCACCATCTGACAGTTGGCGCGCCAGGTAGGGGCTGAGTCAAGGTTCTTCGTGCAACTCGATGGCTTCGACCAACGGCGTCACCTTCCCGGAGAGCATGGCGGACTTCCTCGCCAACCCTGTCGACATCTACTTCGGCTCGATGCCGGCGACATCCACCGCTCCGGCCGCCTGCCTTGTCATCGAAGGCAACACGGTCTCCACCAACCAACAGATCGAAACAGATCTGTCGAAGAAACCCCACCCACCCACTCCTAGCGACCTGATGGCTGGGATCGATCGTGTCGGGGATATGATCTCCGATACAATCAAAATCTGCGAGCACGCCAAGCGTCCTTGCCCGACTCCTTCAACCTCCAGCATGCCTCTTGGCCTGCGCAATGCTGCCCGTGTAGCATCACGCTACATGAAGCGCAAGATCCAGATCGAATCTGGACTCTGCCATCAAGATCGTGGAAGCTGCAGGAATCACCTCGATGAGCCCTGCCCTATCCACGAAAACCCCAAGCACACCGCACGCCAGTGTTGTGTCCTCAGGAAGTTTCGTCGACCTCTTACCGCGGCTCATCGCCGTCGGTTGAACCAAGAATCGTCTCCAGACCGCCTTGCGTTCCAGGTCGCTCATACAACGATCTCCCCGAATTATCCGGGAGAAGAATTCGAGACCCCAGATCGCCAGATCTTGGTCGTCTCTGCAGATGTACCACCACAAGACGGAGAGACAGATGCGCAGCGTCAGGAGCGAGAAAATGCCAACACCGCCCGAGCTGTGCGACGACAACAAGAGATCGCGGCCGCTGCCCCAGCTGCAGGCCTTCCACCGGCCAACGCCGGACAGGTCAACGCCAACCCCGAGCAACAAGCGCTCGTGGTACCAGCAGCTCCACAGCAGCGACGCCACGACGACCCACCTCGAGCCAACAGACTACGTGCGCGAGATCTCCTCAGGGACTTGGAGCGCGACGGACATGAAGTCTACAACTCACCGCAGACCAACCTGGGAGCTGCCCTTGCTGTCCTAAACCACCTCGAAGATTCTCCAGCAATCCGGCGCCTCCAGGCCAATGTCCGTGTTGCAGCCGCTCAGATGGAAGAAAGATGTCCCGGATACAGCAGATCCGCGGCAAGTTCCTATTCCAGAAGCAGATCGGAGCGTCCTCGACAGCGACGTCGAAGCCAGGGTCCTCTTGACCCAGTGGCTGAAGAAGGGAGAGGTGAAAACGAAGTAATGCAGCCGGCTAATCCCGCTGCTAACGCTGCAGCCAACGCTCCAGCCAACCCAGCGGCTAATGCTCCAGCAAATGCCCCGGCTAATGTTGGCAACGCCGCCAACAATGCAGCCAACGCTGCCAACATCCAGGGGAACCCCGCCCCAAATCCAAGACGCAATGCAGGAGCTCAGCCTCCTCCGGTCCAGCCTGATCGAGCAGAAGGAAGCCGGCGACACCGCATAAGAGATGAAGTCGAGATAGCTCGACGTGCAAACTACGACCGCGAGCATGGGGTACCTGACCCCCTCGACGCCAACCACCCCATCCATGCTACAGATCTCCGGATCATGCACGACCAGGAACTCCTGCGACGTGCCCAGTACGACCAAGACAATGGCCCTCCCGACGACCTCTACGTCATCCCTGCTGATCATGCTCCATCAGCAAGTCCGGGAGCGGTCAACAATTTCCCAGCTTTCTCACGACGTCTCCGGACGATCAGATATCCCAAAGACTTCATGCCTTCAATTGAGAAGTACGACGGTCGCTCCGACCCGAGTATATGGCTCAAGATGTACAGTATAGCCGCGCGTGCCTCGGGAGGCAGTGAAGACCACATGGCTGGGTACTTCCCTCTTGTGATGGGCAAGGCGCCACTCCTATGGCTCGACAATCTCCCAGCAGAGTGCATCACCTCCTGGGCAACTTTGTCCCGCCTATTCACGACCAATTACCAGGCGACCTACAATCGTCCTGGCAATACTCACCACCTCGCCAGAGTTCGGATGAGAAGAGACGAGACTCTCCGTGAGTACACCAACCGCTACTTCGAGAACCGCAACACCCTTGCAGGTGTCAAAGACGACGACATCATTGCATACTACAAGAAGGGGATCACCAATATCAAGTTGTTCGAGAAGATCCACGAAGCCGACGCCAAAACCATTGGCGACCTCATGGCCTACGTCGACAAACTGGTCGACACTCAAGACGCAGTAATGCATGACTTCAATGGAGAGGACCACGACGACGGAGGCACCAGGTCGCGCAAGCGATCCGGTGAAGCCTATGTAACAAATCTGCCAAGACCGTCCACCTTCCTTGAAGGTGACTTCAACATGGTCATGGACGACCAATGCCAGTTCCATCGCGACGCCAAGCACACCATGAGGGAGTGCGAGTAGTTGAAGCGTGCCCTCGGGGTACCATCTACCTCCAAGAAGACTAGGAGTAATAGAAACGACGATCGCAATGGTGGCCAGCGCTTCGAGAACCGTAACTGTCGACCTGATCGACGAGATTACCGTGACCGCAGACCCTATCCTCGCAATGACGATAGGGACCGACGTGATTACCGCCGCGACTACCGCCGCGATGACAGACGCGACGACTACCGTCGTGACGATCGCGCTGATAAGCGTGATAGAAGTGATCGTCGTGATGATCGCCATGATGACCGTCCCAACGACCGGCGCGACGATAGATGTCGTCAGGATGACCACAACCGCCAAGACAACAACCGCAAGGAGCGGACACCTCCGCCACCGCCCAAGGGAGGCAATCCCAATGGTGCATTCCAGAAGGCAAACCGCGAGATTAACTTCATTGTTGGTGGTCGCCAAGCGATCAAAACCAACCGGCAGACTCGATCAAATGCCAGGGAGATCGAGCACGTCAACACCGAAAATCCACGACCTCTACGGTGGTCTGAATTCTCAATCACTTTCTCCAGGAAAGATCATTGGGTCCACATTCCCGACCCTGGAACCTATCCGCTGGTCATTAACCCCATAGTTAACGGGGCCTGGTTGCCCAAGACCCTCATCGACGGAGGCAGCAGCCTCAACATCATCTTCACGGAGACACTACGCAAGATGGAGTTCGACTTCTCCAAGATGACCGCTTGCGACGAACCCTTCTACGGGGTCGTGCCCGGCAAGGCTGCATACCCCATAGGTCGTGTATGCCTGCCGGTCACCTTTGGCACGGAGGAGAACTTCAGAATAGAGTACCTGACATTCGAAGTCGCGAACTTCCGCTCTTCATACCACGCCATCTTCGGACGATGCCACACCATACCTACCTCATCATGAAGATGCCAGCACCAAACGGAATCCTTTCCGTCCTTGGGGACATCATGGTCTCCTACAATTGCGAGAGCGCTACCGTCGAGCTCTCCAAAGATTCAGCAATCAAAGCCGCTGCAACGGTCATGGTCGCTCAGGCAGCCAAGATCGATCAAACTACTCTTCAAGTACCGGAGCAGAAGCGTACGAGCACAGCTTTGGACCCAAGTCCAGCTGTCAAGAAAGTTTGCCTTGGCCTGCCCGACGCATCCAAGGAAGTCGTCATCGGAGCTGACCTCGACCCCAAATAGGAACTCGCGCTCACCAGCTTCCTCAGGGACAACGCCGACATCTTTGCATGGAGCCCATCCGACATGCCCGGAGTCCCCAGGGAGTTGGCTGAGCACAAACTCGAAGTCAACAAGACTGCTCGACCTATCAAGCAAAAGCTCCGGCGATTTGCAAAAGATAGAAAACAAGCTATAGAAGTTGAAGTATGTAAGCTCTTAGCTGCAGGATTTATCAGAGAGTGTCAACACCCGGTTTGGCTCGCAAACCCGGTCCTTGTACCAAAGAAAACTGGTGGATTAAGAATGTGTATTGACTACACCGATCTTAATAAGCACTGCCCAAAGGATCCGTTCCCTCTACCTCGTATCGACCAGGTCGTGGACTCCACGGCAGGCAGCGTCCTACTCTGCTTCCTCGACTGCTACTCAGGGTATCATCAGATAGCCCTACATCCTGACGACGAAGACAAGACAGCGTTCATAACGCCCCACGGTATCTACTTCTATAAGGTCATGACCTTTGGCCTGAAAAACGCCGGAGCAACCTACCAAAAGGCAATTCAGAAGTGCTTGAAGACCCAAATTGGGAAGAACGTCGAAGCCTACATAGACGATGTGGTCGTCAAGACTACAGAGGAAGACAAGCTCATCGCCGACCTGACAGAAACCTTCGCCAATCTACGCGAGTTCCAATGGAAGCTCAACCCAACGAAGTGTGTCTTCGGTGTCCCTTCCGGATTGCTCCTGGGCTTCATGGTCGGACACCGAGGCATCGAGGCCAACCCAGCAAAGATTGACGCCATACGCAAGATGGCCAAGCCATCCAACAAGAAAGACGTCATGAAGCTCACCGGCATGATGGCGGCTCTAGGTCGTTTCATCAGCAAGCTCGGTGAAAAGGGACTTCCTTTCTTCAAGCTACTAAAGAAGGCCGACAAGTTCGTATGGGATGACGAAGCGCAGCAAGCGTTCGAGGCTCTCAAAGAGTCCTTGACAACACCACCAGTAATGACGCCTCCAATACCGAAGGAAACACTCTTGCTCTACATCTCTGCCACCACCAATGTGGTTAGCACAGTTCTCGTCGCCGAACGAGAAGAAGAAGGGCAGGCCTATCCTGTTCAACGACCTGTATATTACGTGAGCGAGGTCCTGGCCGACGCTAAAACACGTTACACACAACCTCAGAAGCTGCTCTATGCGCTCCTGATCACCTCGAGAAAGCTTCGACACTACTTCCAAGCTCACAAGATCGTGGTCCCGTCTTCGTTCCCCTTGGGAGAGATCATCCGCAACTGCGACACCAACGGCCGCATCGTCAAGTGGTCGGTCGAGCTTGGAGAGTTCGAGATCGAGTTTTGTCCCAGACAAGCGATCAAGTCGCAGATCCTCGCAGACTTCGTGTCTGAATGGACAGAAATCCAGATGCCCCCTCCCAAGGAGCGGCCTGAACACTGGATTATGTACTTCGACGGCACCCTCAACCTCGAAGGGGCAGGCGCAGGCGTATTACTCATTTCCCCCCAGGGAGAACAGCTCAAGTACGTCCTGCAGATTCATTACAAGGCCTCCAACAATGGAGCAGAATACGAAGCCCTAATTCACGGCCTCCGAATAGCAGTGTCCCTTGGCATCAAGCGACTACTAGCTTTCGGTGATTCCAAGGTCGTCATCGAACAAGTCAACAAAGAATGGGACTGCGTCAAGGACACGATGGATGCTTACTGCGCTGAGATTCGAAAGCTCGAGGGCCACTTTGAGGGAATCGAATTCCAGCACGTCCCACGCAACAACAACATCGCCGCCGACGTACTCTCCAAACTAGGCTCATGATGAGCCCTAGTCCCGGCAGGCGTATTCGTCCAAGACCTACGCAAGCCTTCAATCAAGCTCCTGGATCCTGATAATCCAGAGCAATCTTCAAACGACCAAAATCCAGCACCTCCCCGTGACGTGCTCATGACCGAAAAAGAGGACGACTGGCGCAAGCCTTTCATAGACTTCATACTCGACCAGCTTGTCCCAGACGACAAAACGGAACGATAACGCATCACACGGCAAAGTGCTAACTACGTCGTGATTGGTTCCGACCTATACAGGAAAGCTGCCTCCACGGGCATCCTGATGAAGTGCATCCTACGATCGAAGGGTCTACAACTCTTAGCCGAAATACACAGTGGTGAGTGCGGCTGCCACGCTGCATCCACAAACTTGGTCGGTAAAGCATACCAATTTGGATTCTACTGGACCACGACCGTAACTGATGCAAAAGACCTCGTCAAGAGGTGCAAAGGATGCCAATTCTTTGCCAAACAGCAGCACCTGCCAGCTCAGGCTCTGCGCACTATCCCTCCATCTTGGCCCTTCGCTATATGGGGTCTCGACGCGGTAGGACCGTTTCGTACCGCTCCAGGTGGCTACAAACACATCTTAGTTGCTGTAGACAAATTCACTAAGTGGATTGAGGTCCGACCTGTTGCGAAAGTAACGTCGGAAGAAGCAGTCAAATTCATTGGAGACATCAAACACCGCTTCGGTGGGCCCAATAGGATCATCATAGACCTGGGCGCAGCTTTCACTGGCTCGGTCTTCTGGGACTTCTGCCAAGACAACCTCATCGACGTCTACTATTTCTCGGTCGCCCACCCAAGGTGCAACGGCCAGGTCGAAAGAGCCAATGGCATGGTGCTCCAAGCACTCAAGGATCGTATCTACGACGGCGCTTCCAACTACGCCACCAGATGGCTAGCCGAGCTGCCTCATGTAATCTGGGGCCTTAGGACTCAAGTTAGCTCCGCGACAGGCTTCTCGCCTTTCTTTCTGGTCTACGGATCAGAAGCTATACTTCCTACCGACGTCACCTTCGGAGCTCCACGAATTCAGTTCTACGAGGAAGGAGAGGCCGAGCAAACACGTCGCGTCGACCTCGACAGTCTCGAAGAACAAAGACTCACCGCTGTCATGAGGCAAGCTCGTCACGACCAACAACTACGTCGCTACCATGATCGCAATGTTAAGGAGACCTCCTTCAACGTTGGCGACCTCGTCCTCAGACGCATTCAAAAGACTGACGGAATGCACAAGCTCTCTGCCCCATGGGAGGGACCCTTCATCATCACAGAAGTAATCAGCCCGTCGACCTATCGGCTACAGTGGGGTGACGGGGAAGGGGTGCCCAACCCCTGGAACGTGGAGCATCTACGACGATTCTATCCGTAGATTAGTTTCTTTTTAAAGCTATGTATTTTTTCCCTTTTGTATTCCTCCTTTTCAGATTAAATATAAAGTATTTCAAGCAGTCCTCTCCTACGAGTCTGTAAGGAATCGGATGCTCGTTAGCCTAAGAGGGGGAGGGGGTGAATTAGGCAACTTAAAACCTTAACCTATGGCTTCACTAATTTTGCGCAAAGGTAAACTAGAACATACTATCTATATGTGCAACTAGGTTGTTCTAGTGTGAAACTCCCATCCCAAAAGAAGGTTTGCAACCTATAGCCAATCCTAGCATGATACTACTCTAGGAAAGTAGAGGCAAACAAAGATTGCAATAGAGTAAATGCGGAAACGTAAAGGGGATGAGAGGAAGCAAACTCTTGACACGCGATTTATCCCGTGGTATCGGTAGGCACTAAGCCACCCCTAGTCCACGTTGTTGAAGCACTCACACAAGAGTATTGCTTCCCGGCCACCAAGTCTCTCCCAAGAGCACCAACTTGACTTGCCACAAAGGCTAGCCACTTAGGCACTTGTCAAGCTCCCTTGGTCACCTTGATGCCGCCTCCACTAAGGAGCTTCTCCACCAAGGAAGGGGGTCTCCACGTCCCCCGCACAAAGTGTCCTCGCCACTCCACACCAAGCCGGAGGGTCGATGACGATTGCCGGTGAGCCACTTAGGCCCCAAGGCTTCCGGCGAACCTTGTACAACTTGATTCACTCAAGAATCACCTCACAAGGTTGGCACAACCTTGCACTCACTCAGCTCTAAGCTAAGCCTAGCACTAAGCACATACACAAAGCATATGCAAGTCTAAGGATGAGCAATTAAGCACTTGGATGGATTGGATATGATCTTCAATGTGTCTTGAACTCCTCTGCACTTCCACACAATCCAGCTGCCTCAAATGGGTGAGTTGAGGGGATATAAATAGCCCAAGGCATCAAACTAGCCGTTGGCTAACGTCCACTGAAAAAGGTACCGTCGGATGATCCGACGCTATATTTTCCAGGGCGTCGGTTCATCCGGTGCCCCTCCCACGTCACTTAGCCATTGAGGTTCTCTGACACAACTGCTCCGACGCTATGCACCGACGGTGCGTCGGATCTTCCGGTGCTGAAGACTCCGCGCTCAAATCGCCTCTGTTAGCTTTCACTTGACCGTCGGATAGACCGACGCTTCATCTTGGCCAGGCGTCGGATCATCCGGTGCTGAAGGCTCTGTCTTGGCGCGTCTCTGTATGAATTCAAACTGAGCGTCGGATAGACTGACGGGGTCCCCACTCAGACCGTCAGATCATCCGGTGCTACTGTCTTCCTTGCTCTTCCTCTGCAACTCGTCCGACGCTACTAAATAATGGACCGTCGGTTCATCCGACGGTACCTAGGGTTTGACCCTGTGCACCAACTCGTCTGACGATTGCACCGACGCTTGTATTTGAGGGACCGTCGGTTCATCCGACGGTGTCTTCTCTTTTCCTTTTCTTGCTCGGTTTTGACCCTTGTTTCCTACATTTTTGCATGTAGTTTTCTTGCATCCTTGGGACCTAGAAATGTCTACAAAAACATGCTCAAACAATATGGTTAGTCCCAATGATCATGTTGTCATGAATCACCAAAATCAAACTCCGAACTAATGGCATATGAGGCCATGTTCGCTACAGAGTCGAGCACTACCTCCTCCTTCCTCACACCATGACCCCCACCCCCTCGACATGCTCGGGGGCTTGGCTAAAACCAACATCTGGGTCGCACGACCTGGGGGGGTCCTAACTTTTCTCCGTCCTTTGCCCTCGACATGCTCGGGGGCTTGGCTAAAGCCAATCTAAAGGTCGCATGACCTAAGGGCACCAGCCTTAACGAGTACGAAGCCTACTGCCGCCTCGAGTAATGCTTGACAAGAAAGGTCGCCAGACCTGAGCCCTAGGCTCCTCCCTCGCGCGCCGACCTCTCGTAAGCCTCCACGCTGAGCTGAAGAGGTCGGTAAGCCAGCCTCTCTGTGAGTAGTGGTTAGCGAGTCAAGAAATCAAAGTGTCGTCACCCACAACATCAACCAAAACTCGTGCAGGCAAAAGGCAAGTACTTCGTCACAGGCCTCTTCACAGTTTTTTACAAGACAAGAGAGGAGGGGGAGGTATAGCTCCTAGCTACTACTGGTCGCCGCCATCGCCACCTTCGCCACCGGCTTCGTCATCGCCCTCAAAGTCGATGCTCTCTGCCACCTCGGTGGCAGCGTCACCAACTTCAAGCTCCAGGGCGTGAAGGTCCTTCGTGGTGTCAGCACCGCCCTTGATCTTGGTCATGTCGACCTCTGGATAGTGGGACTTGACTCTCACCAACGCATCGGTCGCAACCGCCAAGCCGGTTGCCCTCAACAAGGTCAACAGCTTGTTAGGAACATCTACCAGGCGATCAATGATGGACTGCTGCTGACCTCCTTCCTCAGGAACCGGTATGCAAGACATTGCATAATTGGCAGCACCCTTGAGGTCGCTCAGCTCCACCTCATACCCTGCAATGGTGATTTGGTCACTCTCCAATGACTTCAAAACAACTTCGAACTCGACTTCAAGGGCCCGACGAGCTGCGGTCTCATAAGCCAGTTTTTGAGATACGGCGTACTCACTCTCGGTGGCCTCTTTCATCGCCCGTTTGAGCTCCAGGCCTCCAGCCTCGATCTCCCGGACCTTGCCCTCCAGGACATGAATCTTGCTCCTGGAGGTCACTAGAGCATTCTTCAGCTCTTCCTCGCGGTTACGGAAATCTGCACACACAATAGTTAGCTCATGGATAATGATCTCGTGTTCAAAAATGACGAAGACTAAAAAACTCACTGGTAGCCGCAGTGTTAAACTGCGCCGTGGCCTCCACGGCCTTGCGCCTTTCCTCGGCAAGCTCGTCCTCGAGCCTCTTCTTGTCGGCGGCTGCCGCCTCACGTACCTTCTTGAGCTCTCGCTCAAGGTCGATGATACGTTGTTCTTTCTCCTCTGCATGTCGCAGCTGGTCGGCCCGGCCCTTGGCCCTCTCCGCCAGTGACTGTTACAAAAACAAGGTCGTCAGCAATACTTCACGAGCAAAAATAATCAAACAGTAATAGTACATCACAAGCAACTCACAATGAGCGTGTTGTTGATGGTGACGATGCTAGTCTGCAAAGCCCGCATGTCCTCATTGTTCTCGAACCAATCATCCTGCCAAGGGGTGTGATCCCAATTAATTGATCGACGAGGCAACCGCAGGCTCGAAGTTGAAGATGGAGGTACCTGTGCGTCGGATACTCCTGGACCTCCCGGCGCCAGGTCGATCTGAGGCTGGTCCTCGGCCACGTCCCTCGCCCCATCAGGTACAGCCCTGATAGGGTCGACATCTACGACTGTTGGGGAGGTCGTCGCCCCGACCCCCCCAGCTGAGGTCTCAGCACCCTCAGCAGCGTGCAAGGAAGAACCCGCCCTCGTGTCAGCCACGGGCGGTGAGGTCGTCGCCCCCTCTACCACCCCCCGTGTCGGAGTAGCGGTCCGAGCATCATCCACAAGTGCCTCGCCCACGACCTGTGGCTCGGACGACCTCGTGCGGGAGGGTGACGATGGCGCAACCGACACCTCTTGTGGCCCTGCCGCCGACCTGCATAGAACAAATTATACTTCAAAATCCCGTTCAAAAGTGTAAAGATCGCATCAGCTCCTAATTCCATACCTCGGTGCCACCGGAAGCCGAGCTTTTGGCCAAAACACCCGGGGCTTAATAGCCGCAGGTATCTTTGCCCGCGTTGCCGCAGCACTGCGCTGCGCCTCCAAGCCACGTCGGAGGGCCTCCTCCGACGTCTTCTGTACCAGCTCCCGCTGCCTCTTGGCATCAGGACTCTCAGGCCTCTCCGTTGCCTGGTCTTCAGGGACCGGCAGCTCTTCGATGGCCTCATCCTTCTCCTTCTCCTTCTCTTGCTCCTTCTCCCCCTCTTCATCCTCCGACCCGACCTCACGGGAGCGAGGCGTCGGAATCGTTGGTGTCGCGACGGCCGGAGGGAAGGCCTCCCTCCTCTTCCACTTCTTCTTCTGCTCTGCGGCCTTTACCGCAGAGATAGCAGTAGCGACGGCCGAAGCAGACTTCTTTGCCACCGTCGACCTGGTCTTGCACCGGGACTTCGCGGCGCCGATGACTGGATCCGCCCCAACCTCCGCATCAGTGTCTTCGTCGGCCTCCACCGACGAGTCCGACTCATAATTCTCCAGCAGACGACCTGCTGGAGGCTTATATTTGTCCGACCTCAGCTTCTGGCGCTGTATCTCCCCCTCCGGGAGAGGTGCTGGGCACCACATCTGGAGCTCGCGCACCTGCAAAACAGACGACGTAAATGCTGTACGACCAAAAAGAATCAAGAAAGCCAAGAACAACGACTTAAAGACAGATCTCAGGATCTTACCGGATCAGCCGGCCTCTTCAACGAGTGTGCCCTCGGGCACTTCTTCACCTTGACCTTCCCAGAGTATATCTGGGAAACTCTAGCCGCCATCTCCTCCTTGGAGACCTTGCGGTTCACCTCACGTGTGGGATCCGACTGCCCACAGTACTCATACGCCGGGTGGACCCGATCCTTGATCGGTTGGATCATCCGCCGGCAGAACGACCTAGCAACCGCCGCTCCTGTCACCCCTCGGCTCTTCATATCGCTGACCAACTCCAGCACCCCCTGCAGGTCCTCAAGTTCGCGGGTGGACAATCCCAGATCCCACTCGCTAATCTTCACTGGCTTGTGGCCAGTTCGCCGCGGCAGCCCCGGAATCTGATCCGCAATATAAAACCACTCCGACCTCCAACCGGCGGTGTTGTCGGGGAGGTCGGTGTCTATCCACTCAGCCTTGAGGCCTGACCTCAAGTTGAACATCACAGCCCCCACTGGCCCTGACCTTTTACCAGTGCTCTTTACACAGAAGAAATGTCTCCACAACCCGAAGTGAGGCGGTATCCCCAGATACGCCTCACAGAAATGAATAAAAGTCGACACTACAATAATGGAGTTAGGAACGAGGTGTACCAACTCCAATCTGTAGTAGTACAGAAGGCTGCGGAAGAAATCCCCCGCGGGGAGGTTGAAGCCACGCTCGAAGAAAGAACTGAAGACGACTTGCTCCTTGACGTCCTCGCTCGGGAAATCTTCCCCAGCGGCGGCCCTCCACTCCACCTTCGTCTTTGGCCGGAGCAGCCCCCGGTCTACCAGCGCCTGGATCTTGGCCTCGGTCATCGTCGACCGGACCCACGTCGCCTGGGGGTCCGGGATGCAAGCCGCCTCCGTCGCCATCTCACTGCTAGGGTTCGCGGTGGATCTAATGTGGCAGAGTGTCTTGGTGCGCATGCGCTGGAGGAGCACGGCGGGGAGCGGCGGCGCTAGCACGAGCCTAGCCGGAGGAGGAGGATGGGCGCGTGGACGCGAGAGAAAGGCGGTCGCAAGGTCGCTGTAGCACAAAGGAAGGCGAGAGCGACGGGAGCGAGGGCGACGGGAGCAAGAAGATGAAGGGAATGGGGTCAAACCCGCCCCAGCGCACTCTATTTATAGCGGGGTCCACTCAATCTATCCGTTGCGGCTCCTTGCTTCGTACAACACGCCCCAACGGCTTTATTCCGAGAAGTCAGCGAGAAGATCAAGGCGGATTTTTCGCCAACGGACCAAGCGCCACGACCTAAACCTGAATTTAGGTCGTCAGCCAAACAAGAAGACAACATCAGGTCGTCCTGATGGCAAACACGATTTGCAAGCCCTCACATCATATAAAATCAGGTCCTTGGCGAATCATTTTGCCAAACGACTAAATACATGATAGAAGAGAGCGAACATTACATGGACCACCTAAAGTTACAAGCCATCTACGACCTCACTGGATCCAGAATCCAAGGGGGCGTATGGGCCTACAGCCTTATCAGATCCAGAACCCCAAGTACAAGCCACCAACGACCTTACCGGATTTTAAATCCGAAGGTACACAAGTCACCTGCGACCTCATTGGGTCCAGAACCTGGCACACAAGATAAATATACCACAAGGCCTGAGCCACCCGGAGCGGTCACCACGACCTACTCCGCCGAAGCAGAGCACGTCGCGAGACTTCTCCTAGCATCAGGACCTTGATGGCGGATGAGTGGGAGACAACTTCAGGACAGCACGCAATCTAAGGCATGCTCGGCTCCAACTATTGGAATGGAGACACGAGCTTGCTCTTTAGTGCGGAGCGCCAAGCTCCGGTGAACTCCCGGTGCTCACCAGAGACGTCCCGATATAGCCCCAGCTCGAACGGCAGCACCTCCAAACTCTGCCTGGTACCACGCAGAGGCTGACTCCAGCAGATAGAGATGTTGCCTGCACTTCGCGAGAACTCTCCTAGCTTCAAGCATCTACAAGAACACAACTCTACACTCTGGTGGACGGCCGCATGCCCATGGCATGGCCAAAGAACTACCCTGCGGCTTCATAGCTCAACAATGCTCGGTGCTTGCCTCCTTCAGCTTCACAGTGCTATTTATAGCCGACGCCGCACCTTGGGCAGCTGGTAACTTAATGACACTGTCTCCACGTGACGGGGGAACCTGCAGCCTGTGCATCATTAAAGGCGACGACGTTAATTTCCCTGACTCACGACGCCTTTGTCGTTTGTGCATCAATGATGCCTGAGCCCCGCCGCAGAGGTCACATGGCTACAGTAACTTCTCGATCAGTGGGCAGTTTGTCATTTTCTAGGTGGCAAGAGCATCTCCGACCACTGTTGACCCGTGACCTTGCAATCAACGCTACAAGACAAAACATGACCTAGTGTCAGAGGGCTCCGCGCCTACCTTAACCCCCGTTTCGACGACAACTCCACGACCTTATTCTACGACCTGATGAATGTTAATTGCACCCGCTAGGCTCTGCGTCCTGGTGCACCCGCTATGGCTCTACACGTAAACGGACCTATTCCAATCAGCCTATATTTCTGTTTCATGAGCAGAATGGTCGTAGGTTCGATTGAAGACCTTCCGAGGTAGGCGTGCCTCGCTGCTCTGCCAGATCCTTCTGGGCGCCTAGAGATGAATAGTGCCATGGAGATCAGAAGTGCTCAAGGAGATCTACAATTTTCGTCGGGCCTCCGTGGTCGGTGTGCCTATTGCTAAGGTCGCCAAATACCTTAGTATTACGGCTCCGCTGGGTGGCCAGCAGCTATGTTGGTCATCTGTACACCAAAACGACCTCCTCGAGGTCGGCGTGCCTTAGTACCGAGATCTTACAACATCCTAGGTATGTCTACGGCCCTGCCAACCTAGTTGGGCGCCCCGGATGCGTGACCTTCCGAGGTCGGTGTGCTCTAGTAGCCCTGCCAGCCTGCTTTGGACACCAAGGATTTTACGTCGGAACGAAGGCCTCTCTGTGGGGTGCGCGCCTGATGGCCCTGCCAAGTACTTCTGGGTGATTGGGCGCTTATGTTTTTGAGATCTCCCCGAGGTCGGCATGCCTCGAGTGGCTCTGCCAGACTCTCTGCAGCTATGCAAGACATCTGGGTGTCTCTACACTCCATACGTTGAAGATTAACATCACTTTACCAAGCTTCACGGTTGACAACCTCTACACGCAACACACCCCTCAAGATCCTACTGGGTATCCTCGGATACTGGGCATTGTTGATTTGAGGCCTCTTCGAGGTCGGCACGCCTACAAGGCCTCCCTGAGGTCGGCCCTGCCAGACTCCTTGCAGGTATGCTAGGAGATCTGGGTGTCTCTTCACTTCGTTCGATCAAGATCATGACTCAGTTTTCTTCTCTTTTTGGAGCATCAAACCAGCCATGCTGTCTGCTTCAATGCTCGGGGACTACTCTACGAGTGCGTCTTCGACGCCCTCTTGTTTTCCTCGTCGTCCCGACCTGTTGGGAAACCTTTTTCTCATCACGTCGTTACTCGACCTACTTTTTTTCTCTTCTTCTTTTTTGGACCATCATACCGGCCATCCTGCCCGCCATGATGCTCGGATACTACTCATGAGTGCATCTCCGATGCCCTCTGAATTTATTCATCGTCGTTTCGATCTATTGGAAGCCTGCTTCCTATAGGTCGTCACTTGACCTCTCTTCGTTCGGCAAGACTACAAACAGGTCGGCTGTCAAGTCGATTTGTTCCTTTTTCTTTTGGACCGACGTGCATGCTATTCGACCTGTCGATAGCTCTTTGACTTCGTTGTGACCTTTCTAAGGTCGCTGCGCCTACACCTCGCTCGGGGGCTTGTGAGACATGGGTACCCCTGGGTCCCCACCGACCAGGCTCACGGCCGTCCCCGACAACTGGGTCCGGCCTACTAGGAGACCTGCCGACCTGTCAGTGGGCCCAACCGATCTAGTTGGCAGCCCACACGACCCCCTGAAGACCTTCCAGAAGATTCCCCAGACGACCTCATTCGCCACGACCTCAAGACTTGGCGCACAAGACAAGACCTCGATGGATTGAGACCAAAGCTGATCGACAGGATATGTCAAGATGTGTAACGTAGACTTAGGTCTCCTGGTAGTAACCGACCAGGAGTCTGGGAACTGACCTCATCCGCTGTCCAATATAAGGCGGATGAGGCGATCCCCTTTGTAACATCATCATCCCGACCAACCCTCAAGCAATCTACACCAACAACTGGACGTAGGGTATTACTCTCCGGAGGCCCGAACCAGTATAAACTCGCCGTGTTCTCTGTGTTCCGCGTACTCGTGTGCGACCTTCGAGTTCTTAGCCTTAGACTCCTCCCCGCCGAACAACTAAACCACAGGGATTAACACCCCCGTGGGCTGTCCAGATCTCACCATCTGACAGCCGGATTGGGAGGCAAAGCACCTCGAGCACCGGGAGTGGCATTTGAAGATGGCAGGTCCGGCACACCACCAAGGCCCCATTAACCTTCGCGAGTTCGGTCGTAGATGGGTACGTTTATTTATTTCTTTATTTAGATTTGTTGTTGTCTAACTCTCAATTATTCTAACACCCACTTTGTTGTTTTCTTGCAGTCTCAGGCACATGAGAATCAGCCTTGCAGCGAGCTCCGGGCATATGGCATAGCACACAAGGGCAAGGCCAAGGCCGATGTCACCTTCAACGTGGACGACCCACCCGAGGCGTACAGTAACCCGACAATCCAGTCCCGCATCACAAGGTACGTCACGACGGCAAGGGAGGTTCGTGGGCCAGACTTCAATCCAGTGACAGAGCCTCTTGATGGAGAAAGTGTCGTGAGGAGCGGAGAAGGTAGGATGCATGGACGGTACCATGTGGGTGACAGTCTCCTGGTTCCGTCCTCTGTTCCGACGCTCGCGGCAGTTCGATCTCGAGATAGGGGCACGAGCTCAGCCCCGCCCATACATAGGCGGCCCACTGCTACGCAGACGTTGAACGAGCAGTTCCAGGTTATTTATGTTGTCTTTGTCGTCCATTGATATTTACATATGATTGCTTTGTATTCTAATTTTTGGATCAAATATTGTAGGCCCAACTTGCAGCAGAGAAGGCCGAGTGGGAGAGGCAGGTAGAAGAGACGCAAAGGCAATCCAATGAGCAGCTGCGGTAGATGGCCGAGGTCCACCAGAAGCAGATGGAGGCGTTACAGTCGGCCCACAATCAGCAGTTTGCCTCCGTGCTTCAGTACTTGGAAAACCTTGGTCACGCGGTGGCGCCACAGGTGCAACTCCCTCTACTACCGCAGGTGCAACTCCCTCCACTACCACAGGCGTTCTTTCCTCCACTCGCTCGACCGGCCGCTATTTCTCCGGTGAGTTACTTTGAACCCTGCTATTTTTTTCTAGTAGTGACCTAGACTGACTTCATACAAATGCTGAAAACCTTGTACATTCATTTATGTCAATTTGACCACGTGTCGTACGTCAGCACATGGCATGTGTCAGGCCATGGAGCCGTGAGAAGATATTTATTGTGTGGCCCGACCTTCGTGTTGTGGCTTTTCTTGTAGGTTCTGAATACCTCACAGTGCAGGGGAGGTGTTGTCGAAATTTCTAATTGACACTTTTAATTCTACGCAGGATCTATCGGCGGCATCAAATGATGGGCCTACGGCATTCGACGGGTCCCCGCCAGCTCAGCAGACTCCTTGGGGTGGGATGCAGTGGGTGCCACCTGGCCCGTGGTCGAGACCTGGCCTTCAGCAGCCGCCTCACAGTTCGCAAGGGATGCCACAGGTGTCTGGGTGGGTCCCGTGGCCACAGCAGCCGCCCACGGGGGGGGGGGGGTCGGGGTCCCAGTCGCCGCATGATCATAAGGCGTACGAGTGAGTTCGTGGACTTAGCTACTTTTATTTGCATTTGGACATTTGTGACTTGCACTGGACCATTGTGACTTGCAGTTCGTGACTATGTGATGAATTTGTCGATTATGTGATCATTGGTGGACTATGTGATGAATATATATGCCTGTGATGAATATATATGCATCTGATGAATATTATATGCCTGTGATGAATATTATATATGCATGCGATGATATATGTGATTTGTGTGAATGTGATGAATATTATATATGCATGCGATGATATATGTGATTTGTGTGAATATTTGAGGCTGCTGGAAAAAAAGAAAAAAAAAGAAAAAAATTCTTCGCCGAGAGCAAAAGCCACTGCTCTCGGCGAAGGGGGCGCCCGGCACTGTGCGGGGTACGGTCCTTCGCCGAGAGCAGAAGGCACAACTCTCGGCGAAGAGCCCCCCCTTCAACGAGAGCTAAATATTTGGCTCTCGGCGAAGAGCCCTCCTTCAACGAGAGCCAAATATTTGGCTCTCGGCGAAGAGCCCTTCTTCAACAAGAGCCAGATATTTGGCTCTCGGCGAAGGAGTGGCCCCCACTCCTAACAGAGGGGCGTGCCGTGACAGTAAGAGGGCCTTCGGCGAGAGCCAAGGACGCCTCTCGGCGCATGTCCGCCGAGAGGATCCAGTAAAGCTCTCGGCGAAGCCCGCTTCACCGGCGGGGCTTCAACGTGTGGCCTTCGCCGAGAGCTTCCTCTCGGCGAAGCCTTCAACGAGTGGGAAAGGGCCTTCGCCGAGAGGATCCCCGCTCTCGGCGAAGACCCCGAATCCAGTAGTGAATTCACAATATTTTTAAATAGTTTGTCAGTTCATTCCATTATTACAAGTGACCAAATTTTTTTGAATAATTTGTTTGCACGGATACAACTGCAACTATTAGAACACTACTTGACACCTCCATATAACATTTTGATTTATTCAACTGTGCAACTATTTTGTTATAATTTGTAAAATTTATCCCCTAATGAGTTTTGTTTCTATTCCTCATAAAGCTAGTGTTGCAGATTCAAAATTTGTTGAGTGATTGTTGATATTGTCATCTATGGTTAAAAAGATATATTCCCTCCACTTCAAAATGTAAGGTGTATTGTGATTTCGAAGAAAAAATCAAACATTATAAATTTGTTTAACAATTGATCAAATTATGCACAAGCTAGGTAACAAGAGATGTATCTCCCAATTCATACTGCATATATATTTGAATTGATGGTCCAAGTATACTTCAAAAGTCTTCATCATATCCTACTTATATACATTAAAACAAGAAATTGAGGGAGCATCACAAATCTTTCATGATTATCTACATAATCATGATTATTGTCATGATTATTACCCTGAAAATCCTGCATAATTTTTTTACCTTTTAGCAAATTTTATAAATTAGACCCATTTTAACTTTTTGAGAGAGTTAAGCAACTTTTATATAGGGTTAAGTGGACAATAAAGTGAATTTTAATGATATATCTTAGAAATGATTTTTCCAGTGTGAAATATTTGTACCATAATATGGGGCATAATTTTTGTAATAAGTATAACAGGTCATTTGGATTTCCACACTGAAATAATGGAGTTTCAGCATGGACCAAGTCCCTGAGGTTAAGAGTTCACGTGAAAATAAACAAAAACTGCGATTGTTTCATGCACCACACACTGATTAAGAATCTTGCTATGATTTATAAAACCTAGCAAAAGCCACATCTCTTTCATACGCGGTTTGTGAAACACATGAGCACATAGATAGAGTAGTTCTTTATTGCTCATTACATATGACAGTTCTCTCAATAAACAGAGTAGTGGAAATCATTACTGAGCCCAAAAACTAGTTGAACAGATTCGCAACAAATTAAGCTAGCACCTGGCAGTAACAATGTATCAAGGCTGTTTATATTATTACACCAGGATGGCAGCATAAGAGCAACTTCAGCAGATGGAGTAAATTTCTTCCCCTCCCCCGAATCTTCTATCTTGCCCCCCCCCCTCCCCCCGCCGATCGCTCCAACTCCGACCAGGCTGCCATACCCGAACCGGCGGCGGCGGCCAATGTCGTGCCGGAGCCCGGCCCCAGTTGGCGAGGCAGGGCCGCGCCGTCGAGCAGGCCGGCTCCTCGTCCGCCCGTCGCCTTTTCACCTTTCAGTTCCCCCAAACGGATTTCGAATTGGACGGCCTTGGCCAAACTCGGCTACTGCAGCAGCTTCATGTCCGGAGCAGAGGGCCAAACAGAGGAATCACAAAACTGGATCGAACTCGCGGAATTAACCAATCAAAGAACCGTTTTTTCCTCTCTTCGTGTTAATTATTGGCCCCCCATAATTCATTTCGGGAGAGGAGGAGCAGCAAATGTGCTACACTGTACAGGAGACGAGACAAATCACGAATCATCTAGTGTGCTGACGAGCGGCGTCGTCGTCGAGCTCCAGTCCGAAGAGCACGCCGGCGCACAGCTGGAGCGTGCCTTCCTTGGCGAAGTAGAGTCGCTTCATCTGGCGGAACGTGTCCCAGGTGAGGACGCTGTCGGACGCGGCCTGGTGGCACCGGCCGGCGGCGCGGCGCACCTCGAGCGCCGCCGCGACGCGCTCGAGCCCGCCGAAGAGCCCGACGCAGAACGCATCATGTGCTTGACGTCGTACACCTTAGGCCCGAAGTAGACGCGCACGTACTTGAGGAACTCGGGCAGCGACCGCGGGAGCTTGCGGCCCATGACCGCCGAGCGCTCGTGCGGCGCGGTTGCCGGGACGCTGCTGGACGGTGGTGCGCCGCCGGGGTGGTGGGAGGCCGCCGATGTGGGCGCCGCACGCGCTGTTCGCGCGGGACCGGGCGGCGGACGCGGCGCGCATCGCGGAGCTGCTGGAGGAGGGCGACGTGGTGGTGTGCCCGGAGGGGACGACGTGTAGGGCCTTGCCGGCGCCGGAGAGGCGGCCGTAGTGGAAGTTGCTGGAGCGGCGGCCGTAGCTAGAGGCGGTCGTGCAGGAGCGCATCCGCGGCCTCCTGGGCCGCTACGCCGGCAGGTTCCCGCACAAAAAATGGAAGGGAGAAGGACCCACGCAACGGCCGAGCCGGCGGGGCTACAGCGACCGGCGCGGGAGGAGCCCGGACTCTCCTCCGACCGAGCCACCCAGAGCAGGCGGAGGCGGGCCGCTGGAGGAGGAGTTGGAGCAGGGAGGCGGAGGAGGCGGAGGGAAGTGGGCGCGGCAGCGGGGGCGGGGGCGGGGACGATGAGGTGGGCGGTCGAGAGGAAGCGCTTGTGCGCCGAGCGGTGTGGAAGCAGGAGGGGGGATCGAGTGGGTCCCACTGATTGGGGGTGGAGGAGAGGTTCCCTCTACAGAGGGGATGCAGAGGGAGTAGCAACTCCAAGAGTCTCTCTAAATATCACTAGCTAAGTTATTGATTTGGCTATTATGTAAAATGAAATAGCTAGTAAAAAGTTGATGAAATCCAACAGACTGGCTAAAATCAACTCTCCATATGCTCCACCGCTAGTGGGTCCCGCCTGCCATACTCATGTACAAGGGGATAGCTAGCGGGATTGGCTAGCCAAAGATGGCTAGCGAAGCCCCCGGTTTAGCTAGTGGAGGATAGTTAGGACAAGTTTAGCTAGTCTGTTGGATTGAGTTTTTGGACAAATTTTCTATTTTTTAGCTAATTAAGCCAAGATAGCTACTCTCTTGGAGTTGCTCTTAGTCCATAGAGAAAAAAAGGGAGGGCTATAGGGAATCTGCTGGAGAAGATTTCATCCACTATATGACTGTTTATTTACTATTAGGAAGGGGATAAGGAAGCTGCTTAAGTTGCTCTAACAATGTATCCATGCTGGCCATACCCAAAGCCATGCCGGGGAAAAGCTGGAGGCGACCAGCTGGCTGATTTTCGGTCGAAATTTTTGTAATTCTGATAAATTCTGACAGCAATTATTCAAAAATTGATGTAAATTTTGACCGAATATTCTGGTGTTTACCGGTGACCACCGGTAGTACCGAAAATCAACCAAATTGAGAACCCTGCAACACTGCACGTACTAGTACGTGCACAATATATATGCCTAACTATAAAGAAATTTGTTATCTAACCTTAAGAAATTACCTAAACCTTTTAGCCTTATGCGCAGCATATTACCCTAACAAGAGTAATTAAAAAAGTATAGTAGCTGAATATTACCATAAAAAATAGAGCAACTGAATAAGAAATTCCCTTTCTGATGAGACGAAACATAAGTTGAATTATCATCATAGTATAGAATAAATCAAAACTTTATGGTATAGTACCTCTTGTTTAATAATATCATAAAAGCAGCAATTACTATGATTGATAAATGGTGACTCAGGCCAATTGCTTCATCATAACATCAAACATAAGAGCAAGGCAGCTGCCTTTTATCTTGTGAAACCCTTCAGTCTCCATGACCGCCTTCACATTCTCAGGACGAGCGATGAACTCCAAGCACGCGGCCTTGAGAGCACGACAACCATTTTCCTCTGCCACCACCAAGGTGATGGCCACCGTGTTCACATCGATGCGCTTGCACAGCATCTCCTCGCACATCAGCTTCAGCCTCTCAAGCTTGAACCTATGCGCCGCGACAAGCAACCCCAGCTGGGTCATCGACACGACCTCTTCCTCCTCAATCTCCGGCAGCAGCGCATCGGTGTACATGAACTGGAGCATGGCCTTGAACACCTTGGGCTCCATGTCCTTGATCTCCATGCGACGGCGGGCGCCGCCGGGCAGCTTCTCCTTGGTTGCGGCTGCGGTGAGGAGCTCAGCCTCGAACACCGGTGACCGTGCCATGAGAAGCCACCCATGAGCCTCGAAGGTTTCCCCGGCGACATTGATCGTGACGTCCGTGCCTTGCTTCTTCCAGAGCAGATCGTTCAGGTGCTCGCGCAGGTTGGACGGCGGCACAACGACACGCGCCGCCGGCGGAGCTGCGGCGGCGTCGCTGGTGCCGTCGCCGTCGCCATCTTCTTCGGTCCAATCTTCGAAGACGGTGACGTCGCACCTGACGGTGAAGGTGTCGTCCTTGAGACACCCCGACCTTGCCAGATCCTCCCACTTGATGAACTCCTTGAAGCCGTTGATCCTCGTCGCGTCGCTGAAGACGTGCGCATGGACGCCGCGGCTGTACACGGCGTTCCCCGCCGGATCGAGCAGGGTGAACCTGAAGTCGACGGGGTCCGTGATCCGGTAGACGCCGTAGAAGCTGTCGACCTCGAGCTCGAGGTAGAGGGAGATGTGGCCGTCCCTGCACCAGCGCTCGCCGACGTTGGGGTGGTACTTGATTCGCCAGCGGTGGCCGACGGCCTCGAAAGGCTGCGACATTGAGAACCAGCTGCCGTTCGGCATCTTCCTCGACGCCGCGTACCCGTCTATGGTGAGCCTGTGGCAGTCGGTCACCTCTCGCCGGCCGATGGTGGACGCCGAGCGCGAGCACCGGCGGGCGGCGGTGGACAGCAGCAAAGCGGCGGCCGCGGCCATGGCGTCTCGATCGGCACGCAAAGAGAGATCGATGCCGGTGAATGTTTGTTATACTTATAATATGGAGTATATATATAAATATATAGACATGGCACGTCGTGGGCAGCTTGGAGCCTGCTGCTTGGACTCCAGTATTTGCAGATGGGAATCTAAATCCAAATCTAAACAAACCAAACCAAACGATCGCAGTTCCGTTCATTTGGAAAGAAAAGAGATCGTTTCCTGTGTCGTTCGCAAATTCCTCGTAGCCCACAATAGTATATTTGAGCAAATATATATATGCTCCTGGATCCATCCATCCGCATGCTGGTGCCAAGGCCAAAAACCTAGAGATGCTGTCCGCCGCCGGCCGCCGGCTCTCGCGCTCGTCGGCGTCCACTATCCTATGGCGAGAGGTGAGCGGGCAGCACAAGCTCACCATCGTCGGGTGCTTCCCTTCCACAAAGCTCCCCAGGGACTGGTCGGCGACGTCCAAGACCTTCGAGGCCGGCGGCTACGAGTGGCAGATCAAGTACGAGCCCTACGGCTTCGGCAGCAGCTGGAGGGACAAGTACATCTCCGTCGCGCTCGTCTACACCGGCGAGCACAGGACCGACCCCCTCGAGTTCACCTTCAGCCTGCTCGACCACGCCGGAAACCCGGTGCCTAGATTCAGCCGCTCGACGGAGATCTGCGTCTTCGACCGCGGACACGGCCGAAAGCAGGGGTTCCAGGACTTCATCCGGTGGAAGGATCTCGAGGAGTCCGGGTGCCTCCGCGACAACTGCTTCGCCATCCGGTGCGACATCACCGTCGTCAAGGACTGGGCCCTGAGCACCACCAGCGGCGCGAAAGGCGGCACCGCCGCTCCGGCGGCGGCGGCGCGTGTCGTCGTGCCGCCACCCGACCTGCACCAGCACCTCAGCGACCTCCTGTGGAAGAAGACGGCGACGGACGTGACGATCGACGTCGGCGGCGGCGTCACGTACGACGCGCACCGGTGGCTGCTGGCGGCGCGGTCCCCGGCGTTCGAGGCCGAACTGCTCGCCGCGGCGAAGGTGAAAGCACCCGGCGGTGGTCGTCGACGGATGGAGATCCAAGGCATCGAGCCTGGAGTGTTCAAGGCGATGCTCCACTTCATGTACACCGACGAGCTGCCGGAGATGGAGGAGCAAGACGACGTCGCGGCCATGGCGCAGGGCTTGATCGCGGCGGCGCACCGGTACAAGCTGGAGAGGCTGAAGCTCATGTGCGAGGAGATGTTGTGCAAGCGGATCGACGTGAACAATGTGGCCGGCACACTGGTGGTTGCAGAGCAGCATGGTTGCCCTGAGCTCAAGGATGCCTGTGTGGAGTTCATCACCCTTCCGGGGAACCTGAAGGCGCTAATGGAGAACGAAGGCTACGAGAAGATCAAAGCCAGCTGCCCCAGTGTCCTGTTTGAGTATGCAATGAAACAAATGCCCTGAGTGTAATTCGAAACAAAGTTTTATCTTTTATATTGGGAGTTTAGGAGTAGATTTTCTTCCCTACATCAATTACACAATAGCCGCAGTTGTGATCAATATTTGATGAAGTTTTTTTCTTGGATTAGGGTTCTTTAGAGTGCTCGATCAAGTGCTAGTCGATGGGGTTAGCCAAATTGGCCATTATGAAGTGAGAAAAAATGTGGGCTGGGGTTCATCAATTTATATATTAGGGGTTGATCAGTGTTGTGTTGGGTTGTAGTTAGTGGTAGCAATCTAATTTAAGGGTTGCTTTAATTTCTGTACACAATGAAATCAATTACTCCCTCTCTCCCAAAAAGATTTTCCTAAGTCAATCTTGCTCAACTTTGACCAAATTTACAGAGAAATAACTGTTTACGAATCAACTAGATTTATTATAAAAATAGATCTCATGATGAATATATTTATTTTATACCATAAATATATGTAAATTTTTGTATAAATTAAGTCAAAGTTAAAAAAAAAGTTTGACTTAGGACAATCCTAAAATGACATTGTTTTTGGGACAAAGAGTAATTAAAATTGCCATTTTTATTGATAAAAAGCGACATACAAAAGAGCACCAATCAAGTACAGAAAAAGTATTAATGTTTATGACATCAAATAGATTTATTATAAAAATAGATCTCATGATGAATCTAATGATATTTATTTTATAGCATAAGTATATGTAATTTTTTCTATTAATTTAGTCAAAGTTAAAAAAGTTTGATTTAGGACAATTCTAAAATGACATTGTTTTTGGGACAAAGAGTAATTAAAATTGTCATTTTTATTGATAAAAAGCGACATACAAAAGAGCACCAATCAAGAAATGAATTAAAATTACCATTATCATTCAACACCAACGAGAAGAAGAAAAGATGTTTGTTCCATTTCACCAAATTATTTGTCGCCCAAAATATTTTTGGTAAAAGCGATAAAATATGCTATCATATTTGCAAAGTTCTAATTGTAAAACAGCTATATGTAAAATTTCACCAAAAAATATGATTAGTTGGCAATATTCTTGACGAGGACAACTTAAAGCTTTAAGCCAGGGGAGGATCTAGCCTAAACAATTGTGAAGGTTAGACCAACTCTTCTAGTCTCCAGCAGACCCTCTAAACTACACAATACATCAGAGACACTCAAAACTCACACACACTCATCCCTATGAATACACGCACGCAAACCCTACCCCTAGGAGCATCTTCGAAGACCGTACCGGCAAATCTTCAAGATTGACGAAGTCACCACAGGCGCCTCGCTGTCGACGGGAACGTCGCCTACCACTGAAAGCACAAACGTCGTTAAATCCTGAGAAATTCGCTCCCACGGGGAGTCGAACCCAGGACCTGAGGTGCTACCGGGACTCTTGTAACCACTAGGCTACATACCCTTTTGCCAAGTGTCAGGATAGACTACGTTAAAAATGTGCACAAGATCGGCTTCTTCTTTGACGGATTTCGTCCAAAAGCAAGCACAAGCTCACCAAGAACCCTTTACCAAAGTTCTTGGGGGTGGATCATAGGGGTCCAGTGATATATAAGTGATAGATATGAATTCTATTCCAAAAATCCACGGTTCGGATAATATGAATGGGAGTGTGTGTCCCCCCTTCTAGGTTACTCTTTTATAAGGGTTGGGCCCTTTTTGGATCTAGGGATGTCAACTTGTGGGCACATCCAACCCTAATGCTAAAAGGTTGGACACTAACATTTGTAAATTCCTCCAAATAGCTACTCCCTCCGCCCCATAAAAAAAGTGCAATTCTAGTTTTTCTAGAACAGATTAGTGGTGGCGCGAAAAGACTCTAGTACCCCTATTTCTTAGCCACATGTAGTAAGTTTTAGCATGCAGATCAGATCTGATTGCTTAATTCTAGAATTGCATTCTTTGTAGGATTTTTTTCAAATCTTAGGATTGCATTCTTTATGGGGGCAGAGGAGTACAGTAAACAGAGTCTAATGGTGCAGTCAAAGACCTCATTAGATCGTCTCGTGATTTTGCCCCAGGGTTGTGAAGGTAGTTTTGAAAACTAACTTTATTTAGGGCGTGTTTGGGAGGGCTCCGGCTCCACCAAACCAACTCTGGAGCAGCAACTCCACCAATTTGCAGCTCCACCGTGGAGCTGGACTCTCCCTTTGGAGCTGAGGAGATGTGTTTGGCTGAGACAACAACTCCAGCTCCGAAAATTGATAGTTTGAATGGATTACCCTCTTTTGCCCTCACTTTTTCCCCTGTACGCTGTGTGCTGTGCGTGTGATGTGCTTAGGAGCTGTGCGTGTGTGTGTGCTGTGCGTGTGGCGTGTGTGCAGTGTGTGCATGTGCATGGCGTGTGTGCAGTGTGTGCATGTGCATGGCGTGTGTGTGCAGTGTGTGCATGTGCATGGCGTGTGTGCATGTGTGTAGTGTGTGGCTGAGTGCGTGTGTGCTGGTGTGCCTGTGTGGTGTGCGTGATTTTTTTTCCTTTTCAATTTCAACTAGTAATGATTTCGATGAACACACATCTCCAAATAATTGAGAACAAGAAATTGTCCACATAGATAAATAAAAGTTACACTCACAAAATCTCCAAAGGTAAGAAATATAAAAGTTCAATTTCGATTACAAGCTAGTGCCAACCAAGAGCGAGAGATGTGGCAAGTTCATCCCGAAAAGTATCCATGCAAGTCGAACTCGCTTCCGGAGTAGATGTATCTGATGCATTTGCTAGGACGGCATCTCGTTTATAACGTTCCGGTATTGTAGGCATATAATTGGGATCACGATCAAAACGAGCAAAGTCTGTATCCTCACTGTTATGCTCACGAATGAAATTGTGGAGAACCATACAGGCGACAACTATCATTTTTTGCTTCCACATGGGGTATTTCTTTATTCTATATAGAATTTCCCACTTCATTTTCAATAAACCGAAAGATCTCTCAATCATGTTACGAATAGATGAATGCTTGCGATTGAACTTTTCTTTCGGGGTATTAGGTTCCATACCTCTATGCCACTCAGGCATATGATACCTCTCACCCTTGTATGGAGCAAGGTAACCGGGCCGATTAGGATATCCAGCATCGACAACATAATATTTACCTGCAAATGATAAAAGAAATTAACATATTTTCATGGTTAATGGAATCAAATTAATTATTGAAAACTATTTACCTTGTGGAGGATGTGGAAAGAAGTCCTTGTCGACACTCCAAGGCGTCTAGGGTTGGAGGAGGAGGAGGACGGGAAAGGCCAACTCGACGCCCGGAATTGAGAGGAGGAGGCGGAGGGGGCGGCGGACGACTCATCTCCGGCGACTCCGGCGGTCCGGCCGGTCGGCCGGCGGAGGGAAGGGCGGCGCCGGTGCCCCTGTTCACGGCACGCGGGCGGCGGAGGAGAGGAACAGTCGGGGGAGGCGACGGGTCGCGATGGGGAGAGGAAAAAAAGAACGAACCGGTATGTTGTGTAATGGGTGGCAAAGGTGGGTAATTTCCACCCAACTCCACGAGTGAGTACAAAAAATGCCTTCGCAGAGTACCCCTTGAGGCACTCCATGGATTTGGTGGAGTTGGGAGCTAGATCCATGGATTTGGTGGATCTGGAGTTTTTGGAGCTGGGGTGTTTGGCAGGAAAAAAATGGAGTGGAGCTGTTTTTGTGGATCTGGAGCTGCGTGGAGCTCTCCCAAACACGCCCTTAGTACCCCTACTAACTAGCGGTCACAAGTGGAGTAAAAATCTTTTCTCCTCCAACCAAACGCTGCCTCATTTAATTAGATGGGCAACAAGGTTGCCGGTGGTAGGGTTACTCAAGGTTGTTATAACAGTAATGCGCTCTCTCGTACATCCGGAGCGAGGAAAAAAAATTGGATGACGACCCCATCCTCGACCTTATCCCTCCGACCTCCCCCGCACGAACACCCCCACCACTCATTCCTTTCCCCATCCACCCGCCATTCCTGACTCTACTCTCTCTCACACCTGTCGTGCTCTCTCTGCTCCCCTGCTCAGCTGCTCCACCGTACCCGCCGCTGGCGCCCACGTGTGTCTCTAGCAGAGGACATGGAGCTCGCGGCGGACCGGCGTAGCGCTTGCGACAGGGGTGAACGGGACATGGCGCGCACACCAGCGGCGGCTGGGGATGAGCTCTCGCGTGCGCTCGCAGACGCCGAGGTCGAGCTCCGCGGCGGCCGAGGGCCAACCTTCCTCGCGCCGTGGGCTGGGCTGCAGACGCCCACGCCGCCCCGGAGGCCACGGGCCGGCCGCGTTCACCCGTGTCCGTCCGAGACTGAGGTGTTGGGGCACGGACGGGAGCAACAACATGTTTCGGTGAATGTTGCAAGGGTTAGTTTTGGGTATTTGAGAGATTTTGAGGGAATGTTGCAAGTGTTTCTTATTGATGTTGCAAAAGCAGGTCTTGATGTTGCAAAAATAGATCTCAATGTTGCGGATGTTGTTTTCGAATTATGCGGATGTTGTTTTTGAATGTTGCGGAATTTTTCATCATGTTGTGTGCAGCATGACTTCATGTTGTGATGAGTTTTTTTTTCCATTGTTATTTGATCTAACGGCTCTAGATGTATCCGATTTTTTACTCGCCTCTGGACATCTGGGCGCTAGGGCCCGGCCCCCTTGTTATAATTGAGATGTATGAACGTACAGCCTTGTCAAGCAACCACCACACATCGGATAGCGTTGAGGTTGAAAACAAGTCACTTCAGTTTGATTTAAATTTACGAATTCCTACGACAAGCTCCACTTTCATGCATGCATGCAAATGATGCAATGGCATGGATATCGAACAAGTGGCAATAATCAAGCAGAAGAAATAAGAGAAGTTATTATCTATCAGGCAACATGACGAAGCATAAATAAAGCTGAATAAAAGACAAAAACACTAATGCAGCAATTAAAATATGATCGAGCGGTTATATAAACCATTAACCCAAACCAACTTCAAATTTTTGATTTTGCCAAAAGATAGCCAAACTAGTCTCTAGACTCTTTGCAAAAAGAAAACAGAAAAAAAACCCTGGTATATATAACTCTAACAACTGTATATATCTTGTATTTGGTTTATGTTAGCCTGGCCGCCATGTGCTTCAGGAGAAGCTCCATCATCATGCTAGGGCAGCTGGCTTTAATCTTCTCGTACTCTTCCGTCTCCATGACCGCCTTGAGATTCCCCGGGCGGTTGAGGAACTCCACGCACGCGGCCCTGAGGGCGCGGCAGCCGTGCTCCTCCGCCGCCACAATGTTCCCGGCCACCGTGTCCATGTCGACGCGCTCGCACAGCGCCTCCTCGCACAAGAGCCCCAGCCTCTCAAGCTTGTACCTCCGCGCCGCCGCGAGCAGGGCCCGGGCCATGGCGATGGCGTCGTCGGCCCGGTCCCCCTCCTCAACCTCCGGCAGCGCGTCGGTGTACACGAAGCGGAGCAGCGCCTCGAACACCTTGGGCTCCATGCCCTTCACCTCCATGCGGCGTCGGACGGTGCCGCCGGGCACCTTCTCCTTGGCCGCGGCGAGGAGCTCCGCCTCGAGGACCGGCGACCGCGCCGCCAGCAGCCAGCCGTAAGCCTCGTACGTGGCCTCTCCGCCGACGTCGATCACGACGTCCGCGCCATGCTTCTTACACAGCAGGTTGCTCAGGTCCCTGTGCAGGTCCGACGGCGGCACGACGACGCGCGCCGCGGGGTCAGCGTCGGCGGCGGTGCCGCCGCCGTTGGCGTTCTCGGTCCAGTTCTTGATGACGGTGATGTCGCACCGGACGGTGAAGGTGTCGTCCTCGAGGCACCCGGACTTCTCGAGATCGCTCCAGTGGATGAACTTCTGGAACCCCTTGCTCATCTCGTCGCCGTCGAAGTAGCTCACGCCAGGCAACGACCGGGTGTACCGAGGGTTGCCGGCCGGATCGAGCAGGGTGAAGCTGACCTCGACGGGGTCGGTGGCGGCCACCTGGCGGCGGCCGCCACCGTCGACGGGCTCGAGGTGGAGGGAGACGTACTCGGGCCAGCTGTTGCCGTTGGGACGGTAGGTGATGCGCCACCCGTGGCCCGCCGCGTCGAAAGCCGGCGTCGACGCGGTCCAGTCTGCCGGGAACTTACGGGACGGCGCGAACCCTTCGATGGTGAGGTTGTGGTGCCCCGTCAGCTCGCGCGTCACGATGGAGGAGGCCGAGCGCGAGAGGCGGCGGGCGGCGGTGGAAAGCAGCGCGGCGGAGCTGGCGGCTGCCATTAGATTGGTTGGTGTTGGGTTTGGTCGCCGGCGGCAATGCCAATAATGGATCGAGATTGAGGAGATACCAGGAGGATGGTTTGCGCTTATATATAAGCATGCATGGGTAGCCGATTTGGTACGTACATGGGCCGGGGCCACCAATTAACAGATGGGATCTATATATATCGATCTAATTAACCAACCCACAGGATCCAAACAAACAATACGTACGTGTATGTATACAGTGCATGTGCATGTTTATGGAACGGAGTCCTGGTCCTGGACTCGTAAACCATGCATGACGTACATGTTCGCTGCGATTTCATTTTATGTAAACTGATTTTTTTTGCCCCCACGTATATGCATGTCTCTTTTGGTACGTACTATCATAAGGTCACGTGCAACACGCATGCGTATGTAACAACATACATTGTCTGTCAGCCGAGCAAAGTGCTGCCGGCCAAGGTTTTAAAAACTGTTGGGAACCAGTCGGAAAACCGCAGTTACCAGTCCGATCTAAAAAAATTCAGAATTAAATTAAAAAATGTAAAATTTTAGAAAAAATCCTAAAAATACTTCAACATTTATACAATTTAATGGTGTCAAAAATTTTCAAAATATGAGTGCATTTAGTATTTTTTTGAACATTGGAAGTTCAACAGAAAAAGGAAAAAATTGAGCCGGTTGAACTTCTAATATCCGCAGCAGAAAATACTAAATGCACTAATATTTGAAAATCTTTGACACCATTAGATTCTACGCACCTTGCAATATTTTTAGGAAATTTTCTTTTATTTGTTCAATGTTTCAATTCAAATTTGAAAACATGCAAAATTCTTCATTGATTCGGTAATTTGTGTTTACCGACCGGTTACTACCGCAACCAGCCCGGCTGAGCGATCTGACCGATCGGTTACCGATCATAACCATTTGTACTACTGTTTTTGTTTGAAAATTTGAATTGAACCGGTTTTTACCGGTAATTGGTCCAACCGGTCCGATCCGGTTAACCGTTACCGGAGGTCGGTGGTTTCCGGTCTCGGAATGCTATTTGAAACCCTGTCGCCGACCATTGCCGTTTTGTCATGCTTCAGCACTACCTGACAAAGACATTAACTTCATATATATATATATATATATATATATATATATATATATATATATATATATATATATATATATATATATATATATATATATATATATATATATATATATATATATATATATATATAGCAAGCTCTCACAATTTAGATAAGACAGTGTTGCCTTTAGACCCTGAGGAATCCCCCAAACCGCAAGCTCTATTTTTGTCTCTTAAAACTTTTACCGATAGCCCCCTGCAAATATCTCACCTTTACACATAAACCTCACTCTCGCCCGCAATCTCCGTTCTTGTCTCTTGAAACATTTACCTACCCCTATAAAGATCCAACCTTTGCATATAAATTCCACTTTCACAAGATAAGATGTTAGAGACTCAGATGTGCTAGTGCCCGGAGGTCGGTTGGGGCACCTTCCCAACGGACACTCCTGGGTAGTCCATCACAACACTGAAAATTTATGCCCGCAACATCAAAATTTAGTGTCTGCAACTTAAAAAATTTGTGTTTGCAACATCGAAGGATGTGTAAAACAATTAATTTGGGATTTGTTTTGATGATGAAAACCCCCGCACCAACATAGTATGATGTTGAGTGCAACATTCAATCTCACATTTAAAAATGCAACATCTCAAACTAACCATTGCAATTTTATAAAAAAATATTATGAAACATTTAAAGTCGCATACGGAAACATTATGAAACTAAGTCATTCAACGTCAAAATGTCGATGTGTGGGAAACATCTCAAATTCCCATATGCAACATTCGCAAATTACAGGTGAAACATCACAAAATTGTTGTTGAAACATCACATGAACATGTTGCAACACCTCAACATGTCAATTGAAACATCAAAAAAGCACAACTGTAAGATCACAAAAATCACAAGATTAAGGGAGAGCAATCCCCGACGTCCGGTAGATGTGGAGGAGGATGGTGAGTTGCCTACGGGAGTGTGCTAGTGGGGATCTTGCCCGCCGCCTTCCAAAGCCCCTCCACCCGCCAAGGAGGGAGTAGCGGCCTGCGTGCTCAACGGAGGCGCGGCTACGAAGAAGCAGTGTTTTCCTAGATGGTAAATAGTACCTAGTCGGTCGACCATTGTTTAGCGTTTAATCTGTTTAAACGACTGTTTAAACGGGGCTAGATGGCGTTTAAACGAGATAAACAGTATTTAAACGGGCTAAACAGCATAGACGGTGGTCACTTGTTTAGAGTTTAGACGCCGTTTAAACGGAGTTTAATCCCGTTTAGGAAAACACTGCGAAGAAGCGACAACTGCCCAAGGTGACGCAGCTCCTCAGATGGATCCCACCCCTAGGAGCGACTGCTGCATGCGGCGGTGCAGCTCCTCCCCAAATGACATTTTGGTTTGGTATTCATCATCCAACTTCAAAATCAGAAATATCTAACCATTATCGAACAATCAAAACCGTGCATATTTGGGCACTAGGTAGTTTTGAAGATGATTTTGTTAAGAGCATCTCCAACAATTTGCCAAATCAGGTTGGCATCATTGATTTTTGGCAAACTTAGATTTGGCAAAAGGACTTGGTAATTTTTCAACTTTAGAAAAACCTACCTCCAGTGCGCAAATATGCGCGTGTGTACTTGGCTTAGCATCAGCGTTTCTCCCACCATGAAGACAGGTGGGAGGGTAGAAAAAATAAAAGATAGAGAAGGGTTCCTGATGTAAGAGCATCTCCAAGAGTTTGCCAAATTTTACTTGGCAAATCTTGTGTTTTGCTAACTTCTAAAAAGATATGCCAAGTAAAAAAAGAGTTCATCTTAGGTTAGGGCCGAAATAATCAGTCTGCTACTCAGATTAGGTTCCTATTATGATTTTTAAAATTTCGGGCCTCATTTTTTTAAATACCCGGAATTCTCTGTTGGGGGGTATCCGAGAATCCGGATGAGATCCCCGAACACGAGTAAAAGTTCAGCGTACACGTTCAAGTAGAGTAATGACGCAAGAGGAGACAGAGAACCTCCTCAAAGACTGCTTCAACCTCAAAAGTTGTATCCCCTTTTACACGTGCCCTCACGCCCCCTTTTATAAGGAGACGAAGGGACTTTTACATTCCGTCAATACCCTTGAACTCAAAGAATATTCCTAGTGTGAACACACACACAAATGTCTTTTACGTCTCATATATTTACAAGCCTGCCACTAGTTCACACGCTAAACCCAGACTTTTTGAGACGACATCTTTGACTTTGCTTCTTGCTAGTTCGTGAATCTCCCCGTTCAGGAAATCTTCACGTACCGTGACTCCCGAACTCGTCCTCCATCATACTCTCGAATTTCACAGATTCCCGATTTCATGATTTCGCAGGTTCGTGGCTTCGGGTCTTCACGAGTTCGCGACTTCGAGGCTTCGCAGGTTCGTGGCTTTGGGTCTTCACGAGTTCGCGACTTCGAGGCTTCGCAGGTTTTCGAGACTTCCGGATCATCGCACGTTCGAGACTTCAAGGCTTCGCACGTTCATGGCTTCGGGTCATCGCACGTTCACGACTTCAAGGCTCCGCACGTTCATGGCTTCGGGTCATCGCACGTTCGCGACTTCAAGGCTTCGCATGTTCATGGCTTCGGGTCTTCACGGGTTCGTGATTTCGAGGCTTCGCAGATTCGAGACTCTGGATCACCGCGAATTCTTTGTTCCTGAAAACACATTTCACGAATTTCATGAACCACGACGTTTTGAGGGTGACAGGTTTTCCTGAATTCCCCAACACTAGCCCCTCGGGCAAGCGGGTTGACTCCGACGATCCGATTCCATGAACATCTCAGAATTTCAGTAAAAAACGTCACCCACGGAACGTCGGAGGGGACACGCGTCATCCGGAAACCTCGCAACGGTCGAATCGAGGCGCGTTCGCAGAACTGCCCCCCTGGCCCCTATAAATAGACGGCTTCCGCTGTCAAAAAATTTTCACCGCTCTCTTGCTTTGTTGCGAACTGTAGTTCTCACCTTCGCGGAAAAGTGCCTTGCGATCTAGTGTTTGCGGCTTCAAATTTTCCACGAACTTTTCTAAGGTATTACTCTCTTTGTCTCTTAACTCTTGTTTCTACTTTCCATCGTACTGGTGTTCTTTATTTTGCGAATTTTATTCACGAACGTCGTCTTTATTGTCTCTTATTTGTACTACTGTCGAATAGGTGGCTCGAGTTAAAAGTACTGCAAGACCCATGACGACCGAAGAACTGGCTGCAGCTGGCCTTCCGGCCGAACCGGTAGCTCAGAATCCTGAGAATGTTCAACCTCCCGAAGAGCAGGCATCGCCTGCTGCTAGCGAGTCCAAGAGTCACGAAGACGGGGAGGTCAGGACGGACGATGAAGACGTCGGGGATGTGGATGCCGACGTCAGAGATCTGGTCAGAACAAGGCCGACGGGACCTCTTCCTCCGTCTCTCGTCTTCGGGGAATCCAAGGTTACCACAAACATGATCAGAGAATATGAAGCAGCTGGATTCTTCCCTTCAGGCACCGGGCGTGCTCCACTGGATGAGCAAACTCCTACTCCCGAAGATGGAGAGGTAGTTGTGTTTCGTGACTTCTTCACCTGTGGGCTGAGGTTCCCTTGCGATCCAGTTCTCCCCGCAATTTTGGATGCTTTTCCGGTGAAGATCCATCAGCTTTCGCCGACGTCTTTCCTGGAAATGTCCAAGTTTATTTGGATCATGAAGACCTTCGGGTGTAACCTCAGCGCCGATGCTTTTGCAAGATTTTTTGAGTTAGTCATTGTGCCAGACGTTATCAAAGTCGACGACGGGCAGTTCTACGAAGCTCACTATGCGTGTTGTACTTTCAACACTCGACGACAGAACACCCGAAGAGGGATCACGCGAATTCAGATCGCCCCCTGTTGCAAAACCAATTTGACTGACGATTGGAGCTCGTACTGGTTTTATGTCAAGGCTGACATGTCCAAGATTCCTGGATACGAAGGACCGGCCCATCCTCTGTCCTCTCCTATCGAAGCCTTGACTGCTGTGAACACTGCGGAATATAATCATTGGGCAGTTGGGATCAGGAGCTGCGAAAATGCATTTCACCTCGCCAGCACTATCCTTTGAGGCCGCGACATTGTTGAAGAATTCGTTGCTGCCCGAATTTGGCCGATCTCTTATGGCTGGGCCCCAAACGAGATCGTGCACTTCAATTTAACTGGGCAGCACAAGAAGTTCCTTTTCCGAAGTTCGGCGTTAAACTGAGGGACGGCCAGAGCACCGATGATTTCATACTCGACGTCGAAAAAAGAGTGACTCTTATGATAGGTGAATATACTATGAACGAGTACAAGGCATACAAAGCTCTGGTGAAGCATAAAAGGAAGATAAATCGTGTGTTCTCCGAAGTTTGCGGGGATAAAGCTTTTCCCTCGCGACGCCCAGGCCGCAAGCTTAAAATTCCCGCAGTTGCTGTTGCCAGCTGCTCAGTCGCTCCTCCCAAAGCCCCGAGGAGAAGATCTTCCAAAAGTGGCCACGCGACTGCCGACGAGACTACATCTTCTAGCAATCAACCCACGAAAATGAAGTCTCTTGAATCGTCGAAGCGCAAGCGCAAGTCTTCCGAACAAATTTCAGACGCTGAACTCCAGGCGGCCTCCAGCCTTGCTCAGATGAGCCGCAAGAAATCTAAGAAGGCCGTGAAAAAGGTTGTCTCTTCTGGAGTTCGGCGGGTTCCATCTGCTTTCGACGACAACCTCTTCATGGAGCCAGTTAGCCAGAAAGGTTCTTACTTCTGGCCCTTGTTGAGATTTAATTTTCGAGAACATTGCCCGTCGGGTTCTGAGAATGAGTTCGTGGATATTGACTCTTTTTCAGATGCTGCCCCTGAAGTTCAGAAGGAAGTGATTCCCGACGCTGCTGCTGAGCCCCCTGTTACTGCTACTGTTGCTGCTGTTCCTCAGTCTGTTCACCCTCACGATGAAGCATCTCCCGAATTTACCAAGGAGCTTGAACTCACCATTCACAGGGGTGAAGATCCCATCCAGGATGCCCCCTTGCTCGAAATTCGTGAGAAAGTACCCGAAGGCCAAGCTCCCTCTCCTTCCCTGGCTGCATTTAACAAGAGCTTTGGTACGTCCTACCGTGGTGAACTACTAAGTGTTGGTTTCGAGGCGGCTAGTATCGGGAATGGCGCATCCAAGATTTTAACACTCTGGAAATCACCTACACTTGTTGATGAAACAGGAGAAGAAGCCTCAGAACAAACGTCTCGCTTGCCTGGAGAGGCCGCTCGGGATTCTGGAAAGGGACCTCACTCCGCTCTGAGGAAAACTTCCACATCGTTGGGTAAATCTTCTTCGAATTCGGGGAAGAAGGTCACCCTGCAAAATCTAAGCAAGCAAGGTTCATTTCTTTTCGTTAACTCTTGTGCTTCTTAGCTTTACGATTTTTTGCTCATGACTTTAATTATGGAACTTTTCAGAGTTTAAGAATCTTCTTCGTTCGTACCCTCCATCCAAACTCGCGAAGTTTCAAGAAGATTATGCTCTTAAATCTTCCATGCTCGGGAAAGTTGCCGCTGAACGGCTCATTGATCAAGAGAAATTGAACAAGCAGCTTTCTCAAAAATCTAAGGAACTTAAGCGCAACTTTGCTCTCGCTCAATCTGCGAATCTTGATCTCGAGAAGAAGGTGGCCGAACTGGCGGAAGCCCTGAAGCATTGCCAGGATGAGAAGAAAATTGCTGATGAGGCACTTGAGCAATCCAAGAGGGATTTGGAGAAATTGCAAAAAACTCACGACGACGATCTGAGTTTGATTGAAAACCTTCACAAGACTCACGACAAATCCTCGAAAATTGCCGAAGATCTTCGTGCTAACAATGCCGACCTGGCCAGATCCCTAAGCAGCAAGGAACAAAAAATTCAAGATCTCGAAAAAGCCTTGACTAAGCAGAGGGAGGCTTCTGGGAAGAAGATTTCTGACATTATCGACAGGTTGAAGGTTTTATTTGAAGAGTACGAGAGATCTTTGAATGAATTCGGCGTTCGTCCTGCACCGCTTCCTGCTGACTTAGGACTTCCTGAGTTCATGGAGTGGATTGATGCTGAATTCAAGGCGCTTCCCGAAGTTATCTCTGGCGCTAACGACTTCGCGGCGGCCTTCTCTGTGGAGAGCATCTTGAAGCTTCTTCTTGACTTCGACTGCGCGGACCTCGCGAAGTTTCGCGAAAAGCTTCCACAATTTCCCGACGCTCTAAGCACTTCAAGACTTCGGTCAAATGAAGACGTTCAAGCTATCCGATCTAAGTTCGCGAGGGAGTTTTGTCTTGCTAGCGGAAAGGAAGCTGTCAAGAGCATCGCACGTGCCAAACTTGCCCAGGTTAACTTCCGAACGGTTCTATTTGCTACTGTTTATTCACGAAATTTTCTCTTCTGATTTTTCTTACATCTTTTTCTCTGCCTCTTTTAGTTAATCGAAGAAGAAAAACGAGGAAAAGGCACCGCGTCTCCTGAGTCTTCTACCGAAGACGAAGAATCAAGCAACTCGGATGAGGATGACTCTGGCGACAGCAGCGGCGACGGCAGTGATGGCGACCAAGCCTCCGAGCGAGAAGAAGATTCTCCGAAGGTTGATATTACGGGCTAGATATTGCCGAAACGTTCGCCCTTCGTGGCTGTTTGTGTATACTTGTACATTGATTTAGTTGTAATGTTTTGCCTGAACAAGTTGTTTTGTAAACTTTAACCTGCGCAGGTCCTGCAAGTTGGGCCTGCGCAGGATGTGACGCCCTTGCGAATTCATCGTGACAAAATGTTTGTTAGTGGCGAAGCATGGCGATTGTTCCATGAGGCTCATCCCGAACAAGATTTTTCCGATTTTTGGCTCGAGGTTTCGCTTAGGTTTTCTATGGGATGCTTCGATCTTTCTTCTTTTTTCCTTCTTCGTAAGAAGGAGATTTCAAGTGCTGCGAATTCAAGTTCCTTGAAGATCCCGAAGACGGAGCCCCTTAGCCCGATCGCCGATGAGCTCGACTTTGCTTACGCTTGCGACATTGCAGAAGATAATAGTCGCGAACCAGGACACGTTGTTGAACTTTCGTTCTAGGATTTGTACTTCTCAATGTAATTGTTGCTAAACTATTTTGAAATTTTTATGCAACTAAGGCAATAAAGACGTTTTCTTTGAAAAAACGTCACCCTCCCCCACCTTGCCGTTTTGCATGAAAATTTCAAGGCAAGTTAACGAAGTTTTATTATTCTCCGGGTATCTTGACCATACACACTTTTGAGAAATTTTCGCAAGTTTCTGAAAACTTCAAATGTTATGACGCAAGTCGACAAAATTTGTTCTCGAATTTTGTGGACTTGACCCACTTGACATACTTGCCTTAGTTGATACTGCAACCCTCAGTTGCTTCAACCATGAGTTTCTACGAATTTTCACACGAGCCCCTTGCCCTTTTATCAGAATATTTCTGTCGCGAAAAATTTTCATCAGTTTGTGTTAAGGAAAATTTTTAAACAATGCCACACACATTCACTTGACCGCCATCGTCATTAATTATCATGATGGAAACTCGGCTACAACTCATTGTTGTCTCTAGCCTTTTCGGTGGGAATCCCCTTGTGGATGGGATTTTAGGCCACAACTTATTGTTGTCTCAGGCCTTTTCGGTGGGAATCCCTTTGTGGATGGGATTTTAGGCCACAACTTGTTGTTGTCTCAGGCCTTTTCGGTGGGAATCCCTTTGTGGATGGGATTTTAGGCCACAACTTGTTGTTATCTCAGGCCTTTTCGGTGGGAATCCCCTTGTGGATGGGATTTAGGCTTTCACAGAGCCTTTTTTCACAAACTCTTCTTCTTTTCATAATGGAATTCTGGCTATCAGGAAGCCCTTCACACGAACTTTTCTTTTTTCACGACTGAATTCTGGCTATCAAGGAGCCTTTCACACGAACTTTTTTCTTTTTTCACGATGGAATTCTGGCTATCAGGAAGCCTTTCACACGGACTTTTTTCTTTTTTCACGATGGAATTCTGGCTATCAGGAAGCCTTTCACACGAACTTTTTTCTTTTTTCACGATGGAATTCTGGCTATCAGGAAGCCTTTCACACGAACTTTTTTTCTTTTTTCACGATGGAATTCTGGCTATCAGGAAGCCTTTCACACGAACTTTTTTCTTTTTTCACGATGGAATTCTCGAAATGCACGATTTGGGGGAAGACTCTTTTCATATATATATCACAAAGAGTATTTACATAGGATCCGCCTCGTTAAAAACCTTGCCTCTTGATTTAGAGCCCCCTTTGCAAGGAAAAGAGTACGGTCCTCCTTATTCTAATGCAACTAAGAGAAGGAAAGCTATTGTTTTTTCCCGAAATCACTTATAGACACGTGATTCGGATTTTTTAATTTTTCAGAATGCAAATTTGCGAAAAAAGGAAAAATACTCTAAATTACATCTAGCTACAACTGGAACTTTCAAGGGTAGTACCTTTTCAGGCTGCCGGCATTCCACGAATATGGCAACTCTTCGCCAGTTTGCTCTATCAAACGAAAAGTCCCTGGCACGTCTGTTTCTTTTGCTATGTATGGCCCTTCCCAAGATTCATGAAGTTTTCCCGGGTTCTCCCAGTTCTTCTTTCTTTTCAACACCAGATCACCAGTTTTGATGTCCTTTCGAACCACTTTCTTGTCTCTCCATGCTTTGGTCTCCTTTTGGTATTTCTCAATGTTCTCAGCAGCTTCAAGGATTGTCAGCTCAATCATATCTTTTTCCACTTTCTTATCAACTTCTTCAATTTCTTTTGCTTTCAGGACTCTCATGCTTTCATTCTTAATTTCCTCTGGTGTCATTGCCTCAGTGCCGAAGAGTAGGCGAAAGGGCGTGAAACCTGTTGCTCTCGACACAGTAGTGTTGTGGGACCAGATCACTTTCGGCAATTCATCTACCCATTTACCCTTCTTTTGATCGAATAAGCACTTCTTGATTCCCGAAACTATCAGTCCATTTGCCCTTTCAACTGCTCCGTTGGACTGCGGATGATACACTGACGAAAATTTCGCATGAGTACCCAAGGTCTTGCAATATTCTCTGAAAGTGTAACAGTCAAACTGTTTCCCATTGTCAACAGTCAGTTCTCTAGGAACTCCAAATCTGCAGATTATGTTCTGCCAAAAGAACTTCTGAATTGTTGGTGCTCTGATGTTCGCGAGTGGTTTTGCTTCTATCCACTTCGTGAAATAATCGACGGCAACAGCTGCGAATCGGCAATTCCCTTGAGCCGTTGGCAATGGCCCTACTAGATCCATTCCCCACCTTTGCAGTGGCCAAGATGGTGGAATCAAGTGAACTGGCATGGAAGGTAAATTTTGTTGATTCGCTGTTTTCTGGCATGCTTCACATTGCCGAACAAGTGCCTTAGCATCTATGTTTATGGTTGGCCAATAGAATCCCTGCTTTATTGCTTTTCCCGCTAGAGCCCTGGTGCCTATGTGCGCGCCACAAAATCCGCTATGAATTTCTTTGAGAAGTTCGAGGCCTTTTTCGGAGGTGATGCACCTTAGCCAAGGCTCAGTAACTCCCGATTTGTACAGTTCTCCGTTTACCACTGTATAGCCCCGTGCCCTTTGTTTCAATCTTTTCTCTTATAACTCATCTTGTGGTTCATAGTGGCCTCTCAGATAAGCCATGATTTCTGCTCTCCAATCGGGAGTTTCCACTGCATTCACGATTCTCGGCCTTGATTCCTTGATAGATGGTTCTCTGATGATTTCGAAGAATACATCAGGGGGCAATTCTTAATTTCTTGCTGCTGCTTTCGCCAGTTTGTCTGCTTCATTGTTGTCATCTCTTGGAATATGTTGTACTGAATAACCTTTAAAGTGCCTTTCCATTTCTCTAACCTTTTCCAGGTACTTCATCAGAACAGGATTACTTGCTTCACTTTCTTTTTCGACATGTTCTTGAATAACTTTCGAATCCGTTCTGATTATGAAAGTCTGCTGCCCCAAAGCCTTCATTTTCCTCAATGCCAGAAGTAAAGCTTCGTACTCTGTTGTGTTGTTCGTGGAATGTTCATTGTTCGCGAATATGAGCCGAGCTGCATATCTTATCACTACCCCCGCTGGGGATGTTACCACTACCGAAATTCCAACTCCCTTGTAGCACCAAGCCCCATCACACTGGACTATCCAAGGCTCAGGTATTTTTTCATCGAGGTTTTGAGTTGGTGAAGTCCAATCCACGACAAAATCTGCCAAGACTTGCGATTTTATTGCGCTTCTTCTCTCGAAGTCCACAATGTATTCTGAGAGTTCAGCGCCCCATTTGATTATTCGGGTAGATGCCTCTCTATTCGCGAACAAATCGCTCAGTGGCTGATTGGTGATGACCCTTATTCTGTGACCCTCGAAGTAGTGCCTTAGCTTCCTCGCGGCCATGATGAATGCATATGCAATCTTTTCCAGCTCAGAATAGAAGATTTTCGAGCTAGACAAGGCTTCGGAGGCGAAATATACTGGAATCTGTTTGAGCTTTCCTTCTTCCTCCTTTTCTTGCACCAGTACAATGCTTACTGCCGAATTTGATGCAGACACATATAGCAGAAGTGGTGATCTTGGTTCGGGAGGGCACAGCTTGGTCATGTTGGACAAGTAATCTTTCAGTTCTTGAAAAGCTTGCTTCTGGGTTTCAGATCACTGGAAATTCTTTGCACTTCTGAGAACTTGAAAGAATGGTAAGCTTCTTTCTGCAGCTCTAGGAATGAATCTGTTAAGCGCGGCCACTCTCCCTGTCAATTTCCGCACATCTTTCACTGAAACTGGATCTTGCATTTCTACTAATGCCTTGATTTTGTCGGGATTCGCCTCTATGCCCTTTGTTGAGACTAGGCATCCAAGGACTTCCCCCTTGTGAATGCCGAATACACACTTCTCCGGATTTAGCTTCAGATTTGCTGCTCTCAAGTTCGCGAATGTTTCTGCCAGATCACTGATGTGATCTTTTCTCTGAACACTTTTGACGACTATATCGTCCACGTATGCCAAGATGTTTCTTCGGATTTGAGGATGGAGGACTATTGCTATCATTCTTGAAAATGTGCATCCTGCGTTTTTCAGCCCCTCTGGCATTCTCACGAAACAAAACGTTCCAAAGGGAGTGATGAAGCTTGTTTTCTCTTCGTCCTCTTTGCGAACTCTGATTTGATGATATCCCGAGAACATATCCAGGAGGGAGAGCATTTCACTGTTGGCTGCATCATCTACGATTTTGTCTACCCTCTCCAAGGGAAAATCGTCTTTCTTGCATGCCTTGTTCAAATCCGTGAAGTCTACACACATTCTCCACTTTCCATTCTTCTTCTTTACTGGTACAGTGTTGGCCAGCCAGACTGGATACTTGACTTCTCTGATCACTTTCGCGTCTTGCAGCCTTTGAACTTCAGCTTCAACTGCTTTCACTTTTTCTTCGGACATTTTCCGAAGTTTCTGTTTCTTGGGAGGTATTCTTTCATCTGTTTCCAGGGCATGTTCAATGATGTCCCTGTCAACACCTTGCAGGTCTTTGGCTGACCATGCGAAAACATCCTTGTTTCTGTTCAGGAATTGTATAAGCTCTTTTTCTTCTTCGGGATTGAGGTGAGCCCCAATTGTGACAGCTCTGTCGGGCATGTCGTCCAGGTACACTTTCTTGGTTTCACCATCAGCTGCTATCTCAATCTTTTCTTTGTCGCGCTTGACCTCTTCGTGAGGTTCCTTCCTTTCTTCAGCTTTTTTCAACTGGTACACATTTGCCTGGCTAGGGGTGTGGCCCTTTTCTATGTTTCTGGCCTCTTGTTGATTGCCGAACACTGTAATGACCCCCTTGGGTGCAGGTATCTTCATACACAGGAATTGCTGTCTTATGGCGCCGAATTTGTTCATGAATCCTCTGCCGAAAATCGCGAGGTATGGGTGATAGATGTCGACCACATCGAAGGTGAGATTCTCTGTTCTGGCATTGTCAAGATCTCCGAAGGAAACATGAAGCGATATCTTTCCAACTGGCTTAATTGGCTTCCCTCCGAAACCTTGTAATGGGTATTCTGGCGGGTGCAACATGTGCTGGCTCAGGTTCATCTTCTCGAATGTTTTCAAGAACAAAATGTCTGTCGAACTTCCATTGTCAACTAGGACCTTTCCAATGATCCACCCAGCTATGTTTACCTCGATGACCATGGCATCATTGTGAATCGCGGATTTCAGTTTGAAATCCTCTTCTGTGAAAGTGATTGGCACCTTGGCCCATTCCGGCCGTGCGGCTGGACCGTCATTGATGATGGTGTTCACAGACCTGAAATAGTTGTTTCTTTGCTTCTTAGTTTCGAATTCCATGGCTGACCCTCCTGAAATTGGCATGATAGTCCCAAAGGATGGCAATGCCTTCGAGTTCTGAGGTCCTGAACTTGATTGTGGTCTTGACGAACTGTCGGGTGGTGGTGGTAAGATTTCCCGAATTGGCTGTGGTTGCTGGATTGATTGGATTGCTTGTGACTGGGGAAAAAACTGCTGAGATGGTTGCCAGGATGATTGTGGTTGTGAAAATTGTTGTATTGCGACTGGACTTGGTTGAGAGTTCATGAATTGTGGCTGCCAGAAGTTCGGGCGAAATTGACTCGGCATTGAGGACGCGATGCTCATCAATGCTTTTTCTTGCTGGATTCTTGCCATGTTTTTCTTGGTTTCTGGGCACCCTTCAGTGCTGTGTCCTCTCCCATGATACTGACAATAGAGGTACGGGTCTTTTGGGTTATGATTCGTGAGTCTCGGGGGTCCTCTTCCTCTTCCCCTTCCTCTGGGTGCGAACCCTGCTCTTGCACTAGGTCTGTTGTTTTGGTCAGGCTGAGGATTTTCCACATTGTTGACATTTCGTGGATTCTGGGATTGTGCTCTCCAGGTCATTTCTCTGTTGCCTTGCCGAGCTTCATTTCGTTCAGCCACTCTTTTGCGATGATCATCATCAGACAAGATGTACTCTTCCAGTTCGTGAAAAAGTTCTTCAACCGTCTTGGGTTTCTTTCTCGTCAGATGCGAAGCTGTTGGTCCTGGAGTCAAACCTTTGATTAGTGCATTGATCGTTGTTTTTTCATCAGCTTCTGGGATCTGGGATCTCTGTTGCATGAATCTTCTCACGAAGTTCCGCAATGGCTCTCTGTCTTTCTGCTTGCAGCTGTACAGATCTGATGATTCAGCTGTTGTGTCATGAAACATCTGAAATGCTTGCATGAATTTTGTCTTGAGATCTACCCAGCTACAGACTGAGTGCGGCGGCAGCAAAGAGTACCAATTCAGTACTGGTCCTTCGCAAGCAATGATGAAGGATTTGGCCAGTGCAACATCGTCTCCTCCTGCTGAATTCACAGCCGATTCGTACCTCATGAGAAACTGCCTGGAATTTCCGAAGCCGTTATATTTCGGGAGAGAAATTGGCTTGAATTTCGGTGGCCATGGTGCAGTTTGCAGCCCTATGGATAGTGGTGATTCAGAATCTACGAACTGTGAGATTCCATTTCCCGCGAAGAAATTTTCTTTCGGGGTTCTTCTGGTTGGTCCAGAGTTCTGGTGTGGTGAATCTTGCCACAGTGAACTGTTTTCTTGTTCTTTCATTTCATCTATTTCTCTTTGTATTGTTTCGATTTGTTCTCTTCCTTGATTAAGCTGTTCTAACTTTTCAAAGATCTTTCTTTTTGCTTGCAATTGGCTTGCGATTTTTTCTTTCTCTTTCTGCAGCTGTTGTATCTTCTGTTGAACTCTCTCAAGTTCCCTGTCTATGGTGTCGTCATCATCATCATCGTTCTCATGCATTTGCTGTTCATCAGGTTGTTCTTGAATGTGTGCTGTCTTCTCAGCTCTTGCCTTCATCAGAGCTTCGAGTTTTGCTCTTCGTTCTTGATCTGTGATGTTTGAAGGTTCGGGAACGAAAGAGATTTCATTCCCTTCAAGAGGATGGTGGTCTTCTTGATTCGTCTCAGCTGGAATGTTCTTCTTGGACTTCTTTTGTGGTGGTATCGTGAGTTGTTTTTTCGGCTGAAACACGGTGAGCGCCAATGTTGGGGGGTATCCGAGAATCCGGATGAGATCCCCGAACACGAGTAAAAGTTCAGCGTACACGTTCAAGTAGAGTAATGATGCAAGAGGAGACAGAGAATCTCCTCAAAGACTGCTTCAACCTCAAAAGTTGTAGCCCCTTTTACACGTGCCCTCACGCCCCCTTTTATAGGGAGACGAAGGGACTTTTACATTCCGTCAATACCCTTGAACTCAAAGAATATTCCTAGTGTGAACACACACAAATATCTTTTACGTCTCATATATTTACAAGCCTGCCACTAGTTCACACGCTAAACCCGGACTTTTTGAGACGACATCTTTGACTTTGCTTCTTGCTAGTTCGTGAATCTCCCCGTTCAGGAAATCTTCACGTACCGTGACTCCCGAACTCGTCCTCCATCATACTCCCGAATTTCACAGATTCCCGATTTCATGATTTCGCAGGTGCGTGGCTTCGGGTCTTCACGAGTTCGCGACTTCGAGGCTTCGCAGGTTCGTGGCTTCGGGTCTTCACGAGTTCGCGACTTCGAGGCTTCGCAGGTTCGAGACTTCCGGATCATCGCACGTTCGAGACTTCAAGGCTTCGCACGTTCATGGCTTCGGGTCATCGCACGTTCGCGACTTCAAGGCTCCGCACGTTCATGGCTTCGGGTCATCGCACGTTCGCGACTTCAAGGCTTCGCATGTTCATGGCTTCGGGTCTTCACGGGTTTGTGATTTCGAGGCTTCGCAGATTCGAGACTCTGGATCACCGCGAATTCTTTGTTCCTGAAAACACATTTCACGAATTTCATGAACCACGACGTTTCGAGGGTGACAGGTTTTCCTGAATTCCCCAACATTCTCGAACACCGAATAGACCGAACCGAAACACCGAATAGATCGAACTGAAATGACCGAAGCCCCTATCTGCTATCATGTCAAATACCTGCTATCACTGACGACCTGTCATCCGTTGACATCTTTATTGCATTCACTAGCATAGATTCCAGCAGTACTTTTCGAACCCCCATCTGCATCGCCCGCTGAAGGCCATCCCTCGGCCACAAGCACCTCCTGCACCTGGCCAAACAATTTTGCTTGCGCTGCCCTGATGAGACCCGGCCAAGGTGGTTTCGCAGTACTGCTCCTCCACCAGCTCCCTACCCCCTGCGCGCATCAAACTTTCATCCAACCCTATTTCTAAGTATCCAATGTTGACAGCAGTTCATCAATCATCAGCTGTGTTTACGCTATGTTTATCACCCCAAATCCATGAACTTGCAGACTAGAGATGGTAAAATCTTCATCGTTCACAGTTCAATATACATCATGCATATATCCTTTTGGGCCTAATGGGCCTGCTACTACATCCTTTACAGCTTAAGCTTGCCGGCGAGGTAGCACGCGTGCGCCGCGAGCCCAGCGGAGGACGCGACGGTGGCCAGCGCCGACCTGACGTGGGCCTCCCGGAACCTTCTGTTGGCTGCGGCGAGGTCGGCGCTGCTCGCCGCCGCCTCGGCGTTGCTCCGCCAGCCGTCGAGGAAGATCTGGCCGCCGATGCTCAGGCTCCTCTCCACCTTGTGCCTCTCCTGCATCACCTGGAAGAAGAAGTTGAGTCGTCGTTGGAGTAAAATGGGGTGAGTGAGCTGATCGGACACGGTCCCATACTACCTTGAGGGTCCTGGGGCTGAAGAGGAACAGGTTGGCCAGGTCGAGCCCCACGGCAGCGACGAGGACGGCGAGCTGCCGGCGCTCCACGGCCGACGACGCCGCCCGCCACGGGGGGTGGAGCCACGCGAACGCCGCCGCGGACACGGCCGTCGACGCCGCCGTGAGCCGGAAGCACGCCGGGAACACCTTCCCACGCACGCCGCCCATCATGTGCCTCGGCAAGTTCCTTCAGTTCGCAACCAACCGAATCAGCACACGACTCAACTTTTTTCTTTTGTTGGCGAAACTCAAATCAAATTACAAGAACGCTCGCCATTATTATATATATCAAGAAGCTACACCACCGGCCAGTAATTTGAGACAAAGAATGAATGCCTACAAATTTCCTCTAAAAAGAAAGAATGAATGCCTACATGAACATGACGAGGCCGCCAACGAAGATGGCCCAGACGGTGGCGCCCCAGGAGGTGGCCAGGCACAGGAGGTGCGTCACCTTGACCGCCGTCGTCGTGCCCGGAGACGACGGCGGTGAACCACCGAAGAAGCTGCCCTCCGGAGCGAAGACGAGGCAGCCGGCGGTGAAGAAGACGGCTAGCGCGAGGTGTGCCAACAGCATTTCCGAATTTGGACTTTGGACCACGTGAACTCGAATCCCGTTGCTAGCAGAGGCACGTACTACTACTTAGAGGCGCGTTTGCTTAAGGCATGTACTATGATGACATCCCATAATGCACGCTGCACACGCGCCACAGATAATATTTGTTTTCCATCATAATACGACGAGGCGCCAGTAATGACTTTGAGAATCTCGAGATCAGCCGGTACTCAGTCCTTCGGAGGAGCTCATAGGGGTATGGTTTACGTACGTGTATTCATAGCGGTGAGTGTGTGTGCATGTGTGAGCGTCTACGTTGTACTGTGTAATTAAAAAAATCCGAATTCAGTTTTGCACCATAGTCAGTTTTGTTTGTGTTCAGTGACCTCTTGATGTCCCAGTCCAATCACACACATATTTATGTCTTTTTTTCTTTTCTTACTACCTATGACCTCCCACTATCGTATATTTTTTCTGCTACATGAATGAAACATGCAAAGGAATTGAATTTTTTAGTAATCCTTTTTATTTAAAATTTTATAAATAACCTCTCTAAATTTTTTTTTCAAAACTTAACCATTTTGGTCACGTCAAACTTAATGTCGTGACTATAGTGGTTAAGTTACACCGTATGCATTTACACCTGACCAGTGTATACAGTGACATTGAGAAAAAAAATCAAACTGCGACGTGGCAATAAGCGAGAGAGCGTCGCATTTCAGTTTTATGGGCTCCCATCAAGCCATCACCGTCGCACTACCGCGTCGGGGGTCCGGGCCCTGGCAGTACATCTATCATGATTTTTTATATTATCTTATGAAACAGATCGAGCTAACACGAAACCGTCACTACCAATGCTACATACTTCTACGTGTTCTTCCGAAAATATATTGTTTGGGCAATTAAGGCTGCCTGTGGCCTGCCCATGCCTGTTGCAACTTGCAAGTTTGTAAGGAAACAAAATTCTGTTGCAAACTTGTAAGTAAATTCGTAGACATCTGTAATCGGTGGACGAAACGCCACCGTAGACATATTTAGGTGCATAATAAAATCTACAAATATAAAAAACTAAAACACTAATAATTTGGGAAGAAGTAGTAGATCATATACTAATGCACCCAACCGCTTTCCGGACTTAGACATGGTCTTACTATCCTGCCTATCAAGCAACTCTGAAAGTCCCAAACGCACCACGTAAAGGTTCGTTCCGGAGGGGGGGGGGGGGGGGGGCACAAGATGGATGTTAGTTAATTGGTTCAAATCATGGTGCTCACACCTTTTTCTGGATTTTCCAGGATTCACAGGCGGTATGCGTTAAGTGGTAAGCGACGTTCCCGTCGACGACGAGGCGGCGTTGGTGACTTCGGGAATCTCCAGACCTGCCGGTGCTCAGTCCTTCGGAGGTGCTCATAGGGGTAGGGTTTGCGTACGTGTATTCATAGGGGTGAGTGTGCATGCGTGTTGTGAGCGTCTGCGTTGTACTGTGTAATTCTTAAAAAAAGTTAATTATCATCTCAAAGGGTACCTCGTATTTGCTTCCTAAAAATATGAAATTTTAGGACTTTTAAAAAATATTGGAAAGAATAAATAGTGATATCTTCAAGAGTTCCAAATAATCCACTCTTAGAATAAAAGACAATTTCACATTAGCAATCCTATACTATTTCTAAATTATCCAAATCACTTTTATATATTCTTTCCCTCTTGTACATTTGCATCAGGAGACCTTTTATTACTCTTTAACACCCTTCCACCTTGGATTAAGCGGAGTTCGAAGGGCGTAAAGTTACATGGAACCAGTTGATTTTCCAGAGTCCTAAAAGGATGGATTAGGAGTTGCCGGAGGAATGTTTTATCCCATCTTGCTGAAAAAAAAGTATCAGGAAGGGATCTAGGGAACTCTTAGAGATGCTTTAGACTCAACGATAGTAGATCAATAATGCTTTGACAACACAAGAGTTATCAGCTCTAACCATCATGTGATTTTTATAGTAGTTAGAAAAAATGAGTACCCTCGCTATAAAAAAATTGTATACAATGAAAGGGACTGCAGTTTGGTGGTTACAAGAGCTTCAGTAGCACCTGAGGTCTTGTGTTGGACTCTTTGTGGGAGCGAATTTTTCAGAAATTAACAAAATTGTGCTTTCAGCGGTAGGTGACGTTCCCATCGCGAGGCATCTGTGGTGACTTCTTCAATCTTGAGGGTGTGCCGCATCAGTCTTCGAAGATGATGTTCATAAAGGTAGGGTTTGGGTGCATGTGTTCATAGGGGTGATTGTGCGTGAGTTGTGGGTGTCCCGTTGTACGGTGTAATTCGAAAAAAAACTATCGTGTAGGGTTAAAAGATTAAAAGGATACAAAGAGGTACGAAGAAAAGTACTCCGTGCGGATGGATACATTTGACGTTCAAACAAAGGATAAGTCGTATGTGTTCAGTTTACTGAGGTCGTTTTTTGTCTGAACCTGTACGGTGTAATTCAAAAAAAAGAATCATATATAGTTAAAAATTAAAAAATACGAGGTACGAAGAAAAATAAAGTACTCCATGCAGACGGATACATTTGACGTTCAAACACAGAAGTACGTGTTCAATTTACTAAGGCTGTTTTTTTCTGAACGAACTCTGTTGTACAGTGTAATTCGAATAAAAGAATAGTAAATAATTAAAAATTAAAAAAATACAAAGAGGTACGAAGAAAAGTACTCCGTGCACACTGATACGTTTGACGTTCGAACACAAGAGGTATGCCACAGGAGGTAGAACAAGTGGTACGTGTTCAATTTGTTAAGGCCGAACGAACGTCAAATATATGCCACAGGAGGTAGAACTTACAAAACAATGGGTTCGTACTGAATTTAATTTATTGTTAGTTATCTTTTCAGATCAAAGGACACCAAAAAATTAACAAAAAAGTACCTACAAATCTCACAAACAATGGTTGGTACTAAATTTATTTATTGTAATAGAGCATCTGTTTGCTAAATATTACTTGACAAATTTTGTGTTTCGCCAACTTGTAAAAAGATATGACAAGTAAAAAAGAGTTCATCTCCAACAATTTGGCATAATTCACTTGCCAAATTCAGATCTAACTTACATCAGAAACCCTGAGAGAGAAATAAAATTATGTTTCTTTCCTTCCACCTCTTGAAAACTTAAATCAGGAATTCTGAGAAAAAGCAAAGTTATTTTTATACCCTTCCACCTCTTCTAATACGGAAGGATGCGTTGCGGATTGTTGCGCGCATATATGCGCGCGGAGTCGTTTTTCCAACTTAGGATAAATATACCTGAGATGAGGAACTGTTGAGAAGGTTTAATCTCTTTTTGTCAAAAAGAAATAACAATGACAACTTGGGATGGGGAGCTATTATATTAGTTATCTTTTCTATTATATTAGTTATCTTTTCAGATCAAAAGGTCGCCAAAAAGTTAACAAAAAAGTACCTACAAATCTCACAAACAATATAATAAGGATGCAATCAGGCATTCAGATCGTGCAGGATACCTGCGCGGCGATCGACACGTTGACTATGTTACTTGACACAGGAACTCCATAGAACCGATCAAGAAGTACATTTGAAGCACGTGCAGCCACTCCATCCCATCCGATCCGCAAACCAAATCAGTATCCAAAATTCCAAATCCAACCTCGCCGCGCAACCCAATGGCAACAATGGCCAAGATCGTCTCCAAGGCGGCCGACGCGGTGGTGGTGCTCTTCTCGCTGTTCTTCGCCGTGGCGGCACCGCTGTTCGACTCCCAAGTCGTCCTGCCGCGGCGCCTCTACCCGGCGCCGCTGGTGAACATCTACCGATGGTTCACCGTTGAGTTCGACCACTACCTCATCGCCGACCCGCCGCCGTTCTTCCGCGGCTTCGTATGGCTCGCCCTCGTCTTCCTCTGGCCGGTCTGCGTCGCCAACGTCTACGGCGTTCTCGCGCGCCGCCGCCGCTTGTTCGCCACCACCTCCCTCATGGCCGGCGTATTCATGCTTACATACTTGGTAACCATCTACCTCTCTCCTATGTTCTTACTGCATACTGATTCAGCCGTGATTCTTAGCTCTAACTGGACTTGGAAATAAGGTGAAATTTTTAGTACTTTGTCTTGTTGGGCAAATTCATTCAAATTTCTATTAGTGATGTTCATCGTGTTCATATGTATTTCAGTCTGCCATGCTTGCGGAGATGTTGGGTTCCGGGAGAGCAACGCCGAAGCTGGTTCAGTTCTACGTCCCATTCGTTGTAATTGCTGTAGTTTTAATTTTGCGTGGCCTCTTCTCATGCTCGCAGCTGCCGGCTGTTGCAGTTTCGTCAGTCGAATCCGATGTTCAGAAGAAGAGCGTCTAGCTATATAGCTAGATTCAATAACTCAAGGATATATCTTTTCTTGAAAATAAATCTATATATTCATGTATCACCAGACTTTATGTCAGCTGACTCTTCCAGTGTAAGAACTTGAAGCAGGCCAAAGCCAGCTGAGATCCATACCCAAATTTGGTTGATTTACGATCGTGATTTTATCTGGCTCGCTGCAAAAAAGATGACCAAAATGTGATTACAGTGACCGGCTGACCGCCTTATTTACTTTCAAATGTGATACATGGACCATCATTATGGGTATTTAATTTGTTACGCTCAAGGTATGGTCAAACTGATACATGATCGAGGAGGCGCTACTATACAACAGTTTTCTTGGTCATGTATTAATATAATTATTCTGTTTAAAACACGTTGATGATTCAATTGTTGCGAAATTCAAATCCCAAAATATGGATTAGTCCTGAGCAGCAGTCCTAGTATAATGTATATCATGTAGCAAGGCAAGACGTCTGTGGCCACGCGAAGCCGGAGATGATGAGCATCTCTTCTACATTTTCACACTCTATTTAACTGTCTATACGTCTCTTCATAAAGATTTTAACATATTCTGATCTCCATTCTCACTCTCCCTCTCCACACATTGATGTGTGGGTGTTATGCGTCATGTCACACTTGGCAAGTCAATTTGGCTAGCAAGGAGTCAATTGGTAGAGCTGGATGGCTTGATGAGTTGGATACTTGGATGGCTAGTCGCTGTCGTTGGAGAGCTATTTTGGTGTTGAGTAATCTGAATTTGGCTTCGCGAACCATTTGGCTAGTCCCTTGAAGATGCTCAGTTAAGCAAACTGAAGATTGAAAATGCTTTCTGGCGTCCGCATCGTAATTATTTTTTATTAAAAAATGAAGTTGTTTAGATATTCAAATAGTTAATTAGCCAAATATTTTCAGACAGCAAAGGTGCAAAAAAAACAGAGAATAGAACGCCCTATTTGCATTATCAATGAAATATAGGTGGGAGGGTAGAGTTTAAAGCCTGAAAACGACCCAACCTGAATTTTCGCATGAAAATATGACTTTTGTGGCTTGTGATCGATGCGCGATTGTAAGGTCTGATAAGGAGCTAGTAGCACTTAGAATCGTCCGTGTTTAGTTTGTGTACTGCCACTTATATAATTCGACAGAAACTGGAGCTTTTACGACAGGGGTTTCGTGCAGGAGCAGTGTGTATATCCTGTATACAGATTTTCTCATTTTCATCTAAAATCAGTTTAGACGTCCATCTGGTCTCTCTAGCTGATCATGGTGCTGTCTAATAACTCAGTAGTGACATGAAATCCCTTGGAAATAACTAGGCAAACAGTATGCATCAACAAACAACGTATAATTATTTTATAAATTTTATTGAAGTCAATGTTTGTTATGTTGGCAAAAAATAGATTAATAACAAATAATGATGTTAACTGATTTATCATGAACTCGACTATCAAGCATATGACTCTTGAGGAGCTCATAATCCCGAGTGAGCCTTAACCGGAACTCCGACGAGGTCCTCCGTGTCGTATGGACATCTTAGGGCCCACTACCCAGGCGGGTACCGGAACCGACTACTACGTGGGCCCCCGGGACTACTCGACTTGTACTACACTGTGCAAGACATGGGCCCCCAGGACTACTCGACTTGTACTACATGGTGCAAGACGGCGTGCGGTACAAGGCAACCAGAGGACTAGTACTCGGATAGGAAGGCTAGACATGTCCGAACCAATGTAGAGTACTCCTACCCGTGTACGGCTAGTACTTCTCCCTCAAATCGACTTGAAACTACCCTGCCTCCTGGATTATATAAGGTGAGGCATGGACCCCTATCTAGATATCTGCATCATCTTGTAAACAACACTCCATCAATCAAGAGCTACGCAACATACATGACGTAAGGTATTACGCACCTCGCGGCCCGAACCTGTCTAAATTGTGTGCCACATATCTCTCCTTCGAGTTTCCGATCTCGGCGAGGCCACAAACATCTACCACATTTGAACCCGGCTCCTGCCGCCATGGAGGAGGACAAGCATGCGAGGTCGAGGCCGCCATCCCCTGCCATCCCCTGTTGCACCCGCCATGGAGGCTTCGCCGTCGATATACCACGGACACCGTCCACTGCCGCCTCTGTTCCACGTAGTCTCCACCGTGCCACCGAGGATGCTCGGGGCTGTTTCTAGGGATGCTTGGGACAACTGCCGAGAGGCCCGCCACCTCCGCGTGCGCCAAGAGGTCTTAGCGCCGCTCAATGATCCATCTGTTGAAACCTTATTACACCATCCGAAAAAAGAAGTACGAGAAAAGAAAAGAAAAACAAAACATATAAAAACACGATGAAGTTTTTTTTAAGAACCAATTCGATCAGAAGATTACATGGTGGTGTTCATTATTTGGTTGAATTGCAGCTAGGTGATTAAATTTAAACTTTGCTTCAATAGAACTTGTTATATTAGTTAAAAATGTTTGTTTAATAAGTTCTTTTCTATGACTAAAAGTCTCTTTTAATACATTTTTCAAAGTACTTAGGCTAATTTAAGAGCAAAAGAAGATGAAACGTGTTAAATGATTTTCTCGTAAACACATGCGACAAAACACGTGTGTCGCACGTTCATTTTAATAGTTAAAAAAAAGAAACCGGTCAAAGGAAACCAACCAGACACGGGGCGTGAAGGTGCGGCTGAGAAAACCGGAGGGGGGAGGGGTAGCATAACACCGGGTGCCTAAGGGGGGCTCGGGTACCGTGTGTGTATTGAACCTGGGTGGACTCTATATAGAGAATGCACCTAACCTTGTTGCAACTAGTTTTTGTCCAGTTACAACTGGGCTTATTATGGTTGTAATTTGTGCACGTCAGATTGCAACTAGGAGTCTAGTTGCAATTGGTTCGTATCCAGTTGCAACAGAGTCAGATATGCTGTAATTAGTTCTGTCGAGTTGCAACTAGTGTAGTGTCGCAGTTGCAATTGTTTAGTCTCGTGGTTGCAATTGGTTCGCTTCGTGTAATTGGTTCGCGTCGACTTACAATTAGTCTGTCGAGTTTCAATTGGTTCAGACGCGAAGTTACAACTATTAGGTTTGTGCATTTGCGAAGTTCCTTGTTTTATTTGCTATATATATATATATATATATATATATATGACTACCTTGGAAACATAAAAATGGCATTGTAAAAAAGTTCAAAAATGAAATCTCCAGTGATATTCGTAAATATCTAAGGAACAACGTGCCTAGTTAGCGGGGAGGCATCCGTAGCCCCCTAGGTAGGAAAGAAATGGCTTTCAATTCGGTTCCTATGAACCATGCATATAGTACATACATAATAAATATGATGTGGTTTTGGGGATGGGGATGGAGTTGCCGCCGCTGCACCTGCTTGACAAGATCGACGTACGTGTCGATCATGTATCCTGCTCGCCTTGATTACCACACGCAGTGGCGAAGCTAGCTTCCGGGGTTGCTTCTTCCTTCTTCCTTCAGCCCCCTCATCTTTACCACACGCAGGGTAAAGACATTTGTACGGGGCTAGCTTCCCCCGGTACAAACACGCAGCGCCGTCATTCTCCGTCTCCAGCTCCTCTGTTATTTTCTCTACCAACGGCTTCTCTCTCCCTCATCTCCTTTTTTCCATATTCATCTCTATCCTCTTCTCATCTTCTCACCTCTCTCTATATTGCTGGCGCGGGGACGACTCGGGAGCCTCCCGACGTGGGCGCGTCGAAGCCGGGGCGGCGGTGCCCTTGGCCGGTGCAGCCTGGAGGCCGGGTGCGGGGGCCTCCCCGGTGAGGCGCGGGCCTCCCGCGGCCGGGCGCGGGGGTCCTCCCCGACGGCGCAGGCGCGAGGGGCCTCCCGGTGGCGTGGGCGTGTGGGCCGCCTGGAAGCTCGGTTCTTGATTTTTTTTCATTCATGCGTTCTTGCTTGTGATCCATGTGGTTGTGAAGGATTTGGGATTCTTGTAAATCCATGATTCATGACTATGAGTCATGTGATTGTGTACATTATGTGAATGTATTCATGTGATGTTTGCGACTGATTCTTGATGATTGAGAATAATGTGTGATGTGAAATATGTGATTGAGAAGTGGGAAAAGAAAACGAAAATGAAAATAAGAAAAAGAAATGAAGGGGAAGGACGGGAGAGATGACGAAAACAGAGGGGGCGGAGGGAGGCAGACTGACGTTACGGAGAGGAGGCATTTGTACCAGGTATCTCACCCGGTACAAATGATAACCTCATTTGTACCGGATGGTTTGTACCGGTTTGATACCCGGTACAAATGAGGATTACCAACCGGTACAAAAGGTCGTTTTTCCAGTAGTGAGGAGGAAGCGACGAGGGTGGTGGTGGAGTTAGGGCAGCGCGACGACATCGTCGTCCTCTGCGCTCGCCACCTCCTAGGCCCCATCGACCATCATCTCGTCGACGTCCTTTGCGCCACCCCCACGCTCGCCATCTCCGGCGCATCTCCAGGGCCACAATAGATCCATGGCGGGTGGAGTTCGAGAGGATCTGGTGGCGGCACGATGGGTGGGAGGGAGCGGCGCCTCTCGTGGCAGCGCGGCGGGAGGGAGGCAACGGGAGGAAGGGAACAATGCGACTGGAGGAAGGTTGGAGAGAAGGAACGAATCGTTTTCTTGTGTAACGAGTGATATTGATGGGTAATTTTTCTAGAACTCCATGAGGAGGTTGAAAACTTGAGTTTGGGAGACCTCCTAAGGTGCTCTAGAAAAAACGTGGAGTTAGCTCAAAACTCCACCTTTTTCTTGGAGTAGTGTTTTGAGAGCTAGAGATGTTTGGCTCGACAAAGTTAGAGTGAAGCTGAGAAATCTGGAGCAGAGCCGTCCCAAACAGGCCCTTAGTTGGCTTTTTGATTTCAACAGATTTAGTTGGCATCTTAAGATTACCCTTGGGAATTTATCAAGCCAACTCTTCTTTCTTCTTAAATTTTTTGCCTTCACATTCTTTTTCTTGAATTGTGCAGCAAAAGAATCATATTTTTGTTGTTTATTTGGCTCAACATTTTCTTGGTCATTACACGATGCACTCAAGACATTAGTAGATAAATTGAGTTTATCCTCCGGCTGTATTTGTGAACCTTAAACCAACTTGAGGTGTCCCCTTCTCAAAATCTGCCATTGCCTTCGACGAAGCACTCACACTTGCAGAAATATATCATCCCAAAATCAACTAGAGCATATAATTTTCCTACCATAAAATTGAGCAAATTAACCTTCTGTAGTCACAAGATCACAGATTGAAACAAATGTGAGATGAATTAGTTGTCTTGTGCACATGCTTAGGTCACAAGAAGGAAAAGAGGTACCTAGCAAGGGTGTTCGACGGTCTTGTCCCTCTCCTCCATGGCGACCTGGAGCAGAGGGTGGCACAGTGCACGAGCCCGCAGAACAGCGCAGCCTATGGGGGTAGAGAGGGACGTGCCCCCCCCTAGCCGACGACGCCTTCCTCCTGCTCGCTCTATGCACCCGCGCATACGCCACAAAATCAATAATGTATTAGGAAAAATTAGTACAAGGAGCCGTGGATACACTTCTTGATAGTGGGTCCAGCTGGCAACCAACAAGGGATGGTGACAATAAAGTATACAAATCACTTTCAGGTGTAATTGAGGGTAAAGAGGGGAGGTTTCGTGAGACTCTGCTTGAGAAACGAGGCGATTACTCGGGGTGTTCTGTCATTGTTGTGGGTCCTTCGCTTTCATTACATCAATGTGGATTACCTCTAGAGATACAAGTAAAGCTTTTTCAGCTATTTGTAATTCGCGATTTAATCACGAAACGTGCTACTTCTAATGTTAGGATTGCTAAAAGGAAAATTTGGGAAAAGGAACCCATTGTATGGGAAATACTTCAAGAAGTTATGCGGGGGCATCCTGTACTATTGAACAGAGCACCTACCCTGCATAGATTAGGCATACATGCCTTCCAACCCACTTCAGTAGATGGGCGTACTATTTGCTTACATCCATTAGTGTGTAAGGGTTTCAATGCGAACTTTGATGGGGATCAAATGGTTGTTCATCTACCTTTATCCTTGGAAGCTCAGGCGGAAGCTCGTTTACTTATTGTCGGGGATGGTCATAAGGGGTCCCCTAACAAAGGGGAAAATCACCTTCTCGAAACGCATACTACTCCTAAACCTCCATGACTAACAGGGGACAAAACGCACGTGAGGCCCAAGGTCCACCATGGCCCAGCAGCCGCTCGGGCCCGTCCATCAAGGGCACTCACCCGTGTGCCTCACTCGAGGGACCAGCGCCCCTCGAGCGAATCTCCGCCTCGCTCGAGGGTCTCAGCCACCCTCGGGCCCATCTCCGCCTCGCTCGAGGGACCAGCGCCCCTCGAGCGAATCTCCGCCTCGCTTGAGGCTGCCCCTCGATCAACGATGCCTCACCCATTCCGCCCGACAAGGGCATTAAATGCCCTGATCCGCCGCAGACGCCGAAGTCAAAAGGCGAATCCGCTCCCACGCCACGCCGCTGACACCGCCACTGTGCGGCCGAACTCCGTTACTCTACAGCCATCCATAAAACTGTGCAGGTATCGCGCGGCCCTGTGCGGACAGGCTGGCGTCAGTCCATGGCACTGTGCTGCCAACTCCCGTCCTCCTCCCACGGCAAGCCCCTCGAAAGGGCATGGGGAACCCTCGAAGAGTGTACGGGTGGTGTCCAAGCGCACACGCCGGGTGGCGCCTCAACACGGATTACACGGAGCACGTCTTCTCCACCATCCCGACACTGTGCGGCCATCCCTGTCGCTATGGCACCCTACGCTGACAAGACATCACCACGCTGGCGCCTGTGCTGCCAGAACTCTCCCCTGCGGCGAGACCCTCGAACAAGCACGGGTGCACCCACTATCGGTGTATGGACAACGACAACCACGTACACCGGTCAAGCCACCCCTCGAAGTTGTTCCCCGACAAGCACAGGAGCCGCCACGACGCCCGCAGAAGCCGGAATTCGTCATCAACCCACGCCGAGCACAAGGATTCACAAGGACAATGTTGACGGTTAATAGTTGTATCAAAGTTCGTTTAGACTTGCAAGCGGACAAGTCTCCCGTCATAGTCAAGGGACCCTTCTTCCCTCGAGTGGTGAACCCAAGGTATCGAATCCGTGGAACAAATGTGTGACGCAAAAGATGATCTAGTAAAGCCAAGCAACTTCAATCTTCGGTAAAAGAGAAACCCTAATACATCTAGATAAAAGACACGAAACTAATCTAATCTACTAAAGACCGGAGATAACAAAGAAAGATAGGGTAGATAAACCGATCTAGAGAGATCGGGTTAAGCCTTTTGTTGAAGTTCCAAGCAAGAGAAGAAGTAGCAAATCGAATCTTATTAGAAGCCTCTTTAAATCGTGGTTTCCCGTCCAACTCCGAAAACATCCGCCTTTCGGAACCCCCGTTCTGTCACAACGTATCCCTACTCATGCGGGGAGTCTAGGGCGAGTCAAAAGACAAGTCGAGATTCTTTCGAAAGATCCGGCGTGTACCTCTAGCCACCGCGGCTACAAGAACACCCTATGTAATCTATCTCGAGAATAGATTTAGAATAAGCAAAGCCGATCGAAAAACGAAATCTTCAAAGAAACACTTGATCGCTAGGAAAAGATTCAACTTGATAATTCAACTATGACAATGATACATACACAAGATCACCACCGGGATCCTTCCTTGATCTTGCTTCTAGCTCCGGGAACTCCGACGTGGTCTTCCGTGCAAGGTTCCCACGTCGGCTAGGGAGACCCTAGTCAACTAGCTCGAACCTCTCCTCTCCGGGATGGTGTCATCTCTTCTCTGCTCCTCGGCGGCCGATGACGAATTGGATGATGCGTGGCTCTCGACCCCGGGGCTATAAATAGCCCGAATGGCGGCTAGGGCAAAGGAGGGGGCGAACAGGCACTGGACAGGGCTGGGCCGGCCGGCCTGGGCCGGCCGGCCTGGGCCGGCCGGCCTGGGCCGGCCGGCCTGGGCCCATCCAGGCCCAGCCCGCGGCCTCCTTTGCTTGATGTCGGTTCCCGTGTCTTCTAGATGCTTCCCCCTTCTGCATGTAGGCCCTTGTCGTCAGTTTCTCTCCGAATTGGACATAACTCCTTGTCTTGCAAGATTCAGCACTTTTCTGGTTAGGTCCTCGGAGTTTGTCATCTTCTCGGATCAAGTCCCTGACTTCTTGGAGTTAAGTTTGCTTCGTTGCATGACTTGCACGGGGCTTCAAAGTCTTGTCATAAGGTGCTTTATGAACTTATCCCGAAAGTCTTGCTTTCAACACTAAAACCCTGCATAAACACTAAACTCCAAAACCGACATGCACACGTGAACTTGTTATACCACGGGGGTTAGTACCAATGGATAAGGTATAAAACTTATGCCAACACCGAAGGTAAACTCATGGCTAGGTTGACGGATTTTCACCGTCAACATCTCCCCCATGCTTAAACCTTGCTCGTCCTCGAGTAAGCCTTCGATGGATATCATCGTTGCCCATCAATGTTTAAACCTTGCACTTGATCATACATGAGAAAACATAATGCTCTCAAAATTTTAATTCATTAAAGTTCCATAATGTACTAGCCTTCATCTCTACAGAGGGTAGATTCTTAATTAAGCTTATCCCACAAGTATTAACATGCTCCCAAAATTTAAATAGATCTCAGAATTTTTGAAATAAAGAATGAGATAAAGAAAAGCTAAACCAAGTTCACAAATTTAAATCATCTTGCATATTGCTCATAAACTCTCATCTCATCTCGTCTCTCAAGCCTATATATTCTACTCCTTTCCCTCTCATAACATATATGTGTGATAGGCTTTATATGGAGCTTTTTGGGAAAGTTTAGTCCTACCAAGATTTTATAAATGAGGTGTTGTCAAAACAAGACAAGCTTCTCATGGTCTTACCGAGACTCGTCAAAAAGGTCATTGGAAAATGATGTTAAATCAAGGAGGGGAAAGAGAAAAATACACACACTTTAGATGAGTGGACATGTGCAAATGGCAAAGAGTGATCCCGAGGCACAAAGGAAGTCCTCGTTATCGGATTGCACATGGTTGGAAAATGAGTATGGATCATTTAATCTTGAAGCCTTAAATTTCCTAATGCACTTTAGAGAACCGGGGAGTTCACTTTATTTTTATTTTACACATACCCATATTTTTTTCTTTTTCTCATATATCTCTTTCTTTCTTACTTTCTTTTTCTCATTCATTTTTTTTTCTTTCTCATAAATTTTTTTATTTGCTCCCCTTGAACTCTAAAATTGCATCGTACCTACCTCCTCCCCCATGCTTAGACGTTGCTCGTCCTCGAGCAAAGAGGCGATAAATAAGGTAGGTACCGGGAACATTTTTCCTTGGAGAGATACTTGAATTCTTCAATGTTGGCACCGTCTTGCGATCTTCCTTGAATTGATGATCCATTCTCAACGATAGGTTGTGGTCAAGGAGGTAATCACAAAAGATGATATTTGGTTTTAAGGGTGGATATCCGGCGAGGTTTGTGAGATCTCCGATGCGGGGATACACAATGCACGGATAAAAGGCTAGTAAAAAGATAGATACGCAAAAATGGAATGACCAGCTTCTTAGTCTCGGGCCAGAGAAATCATGGCCTGCAATAACTCACTCAAAAATAAATCTTGTACACTAAGGTTTATGCACTCAAATATATATTAGGCTCTGGATAGGTTGAGCAACACACAAGTGATATTTATGACAAGGTTAGCGATATTTTTGAGCATAAAAACCATCTTTAATCTATTCATAACTTGAGAGCACATAAAACACTATGGGTCTTTATTTTAATCATAACCTCCGCTAAAGATTAAGCTAGTATTTAAATAAATTCAGATTCGTATTTTAAGAGAGCACTAGCTTTAACATGCATAAATCAATTACAAAGATAAACAAAGCGGCAATTATAATCATATATCATTATGGCACAAATTTTTGTAACTTTTCCAATGATATAAACAAGGTGGTATCTTTATTAATGATGAAATCAAGCTGAAATACAAACTGAAAATAAACAAACACACTTGCTGAAATTTAAATAAAAACAGAAAATATTACGCAAACAAAAGCTGAAAATTACAGAGAAAGGGAAAAGAAAAGAAAACTAAAGTTCCTTCTTCTTCCTAATCCTCCGCCGGTGGTTGGTGTTGATAATCTTGATAGTAGTACCCTTGCTCGTAGTAAGGTTGGACATCCCCTCCAACGAATTGATCCGGCTCCACTAGGTGAAGGCGTCCAAGCTCATAGGCAATATTTGCATTGCCCTCACCAAGTTGAGCCGCGTTGGCTTGGATGGCTGCGACGTTTTGCGCATTTCTCGCAACATACCCTCCAATTATGGCCACGCTTTGTTGTGGTTGGGGATATTGTGCGTAGGGCTCCGCGAAGTTTGCGTTGGGCACCACATAATTTGGTGGGGGTACCGGTGCACCACCCCCCCATGCTTGCTCTTGTGGCCCTCCGTAATAACTTGGCGGAGGAGGGATCCCACCGAAAGGTGGCACAACATTGGGTTGTGCACTACCCGCTTGTGCGGAGGAGGATCCCTCCTCTACGATTCTTCCTCTTTTATTTTTCCTTGCCGGGACAAGGAGTCCCTCTTCCAACCAATCTTCCCTCCCTTGGATGAAAAGCCTAAGCCTTGCATCCGGAAGGGGTAGGTTCACCGTGGCCAAACGAAAACCTCCTCTCTCATCTCCACTAATATATTTGCCTTGTCGCAAATACTCAATGCCGAGAGAGGTCCCACGCAAAAGATGTTCGGGGTTTCTTGTGATCCCCGGCCGTAGGGAGATGGCCAACATAGAGAGGTAGCACCCCGAACCAATATCTCCCGCTCCCGATGTTGCCTCGCAACACCAACGGTTGATCATAAGGTATGAGGGGTCTATTGGCTGCTTGGCAATTAAAGCCGAGTAGAGCCAATTCAACTCCGTGTAGGTCACCTTCGTCTCCCTCATCCTCCCCAATACCCTCTTGCACATCCAAGAGTGGAATACTCGGATAATGGGGTTGCGGATGCAATTGCGTTGTTGGTGGGCTTCTTCGGAGATCAAATTCCAAAATCCATCTAACATGCCGGGTGGCACGTCAACTTTCTCCGGAGCTCCCTTATGGAACCCAAGTAGCTCCCTAACATGCTCGTAGGGAACCACTTGTTGGACTCCCTCCAAACGGAATGATAAACTTTGCACCCCATCATCAAGGATAGGTGCAATGGTCATCAAGATTTCCAAGGCGAACTCCTTGTGGGTGTCCGCCGGCACTCCGTTGGAGAATTGCACCCATCCAAGGTGCCCCAACATGTAATATATGTCGGTGCCGAAACCCAAGTAATTGAGTGCTTGGTCGTCGAAGTCGACGTTGGGAACAAGCCTCTTCTCAAGACGAGAGAGTTTCTTCTCCTCCTTCTCCGACAATATGATGAAGCCATATGAGGAATATATCGGAGTGTATGGAGGTGGCGCGGTTGAACGGGTTGATCGTCGAGGTGGAACGGGCGGCTCCTCCGTGTGCCCTTGAGGTTCGGTAAACCTCATGGACGTGCTCCTTGTTGCCCTCATGCCACCGAGAAGGAGAGCGTCGTTCCTCCTTGGTGGTGTCGTATCCTCCTCCATGCTCCGAGGAGACTCGGAAACCGAGTGCCTCCTCGAAGACGTCGTCGACGACGGCTTGGATGACGATGAACCCTTCTTCTTGGAGAAGAGACTTGTGGTTTTCTTCCACATGGTTGCTGCACTCTTCTCTCCACTAAAACTCCGGGTTGCAACCGGTAACTAGGCACTTAAAATCTTACTTCGGGATGTGGACTTTGAGTGGATTAAGGGTGTGGATTTTTTTGAGCTATCAAGCTTGGGAAGGTTGGCTATGTCTACGGAGGTTCTGGGCACACAAACTTGAACACACAAACTGAGGAAGGAGAGGGAAGCTTGCCTGCAGAAAACGGGAGCCGGGGGGCTCCTTAAGTAGGGGAGGCCGGCCGGCCTGGGCCGACCGGCCTGGGTGGCCTGGTGCTCCTCCCCGCCTCGGCTTTCTTCCAGCACGATCATTTCTCCTCCATGACTTCCTTGCCTGCGTGCTCCACGAGTTGCACCGCCCAAACGCTCTCGTCCACTCCTTTTCTTGCATTATTGGTCCTTCCACTTGATGCTTCATGCTTTGAGTCATGTCCATGCTCCCTTGCTCCACTTGCTTCACATGTCACCATGAATTTCCTGCAAAGTTATGCTTGCTGCCCACCCATGCTTGTCCTTTGCATGTGGACTTGGTGAAAGTTGATGAAAGAGTATCCAATGGTGCATGCATGATTAATTTAAACTAGATTGCCTCCCTTTAAGTGTGTTTAAGGTTAAGCACTCCTCTAATTTCGAAAATTAAAAATATTTTCAGAGCTATGGAAGAGCTCAAGCATAAATTTAGAGAAGTTTTTAAACCATTAAAAACAAATGTAAGTTGAAAATATTTTCCGACTACGTTGATATCGGTCTCACCGGTATAGTTTGCCTTCATTGGTTGAGAGCAAACTTTTCCCGGCTTGATCATGGGGGCATAGGTTTAGGTTCTAATTTTGGCTAAATGAGAGAGATTTTGAATAAAACAAAATTAAATGAGGCTTAGAAAAATTCTAATCTTAGAGAAACCAAGGATATAGATTTTTAAAACCAACCAAAAGTTTAGTTTCTAGGTTCACGCGAGTCCTACCACGTGCTGAAATTTAATTAACACCTAGGTATAAGTCGTGGCTCTACTCGTGTGTTTTTAGCATGAAAAATAAGTCAACCACAGCACCATAATAAGGATGAAGGATTGAGTTAGGTTCTGAAATTATTTGGTTGTGGTTTCTCGAAAAGAAACAAACAAACACATAGGAGGGTTCATGCAAAGGGTTTATGATAAAGCGAAATATTCAACCAAGAATTATGTCTCTAATATTGTTCAACCACTTCTAAGTCTAATGTCTTTGCGTAATAAAACTCAAAACTAAATTATTAAAAAGACTCGAAAAACCTGGAATCGGGTTGTCCTCCCGGTAGCTTTGACTCGACGAAACGGGTTGCCTCCCGCCTAGCGCTTCGTTTATAGTCCATAGCTAGACTTCTTCACTTGATTACTTCGGATCAACGCTCTTTGCGGGCGTTGCAATCTTGGGTACCCACTTCCGCACCATCTTGGGCACGGGCTTGTCTTCCGGCTTAGTCATTTTTTTGGTCTTCACAGGCGGCTTTTCTTCCTTTGTCTTGACGGATGCAACACCTTCCTTGATTTTCTTTACGTTCATTTTTTTCGGCTCTTTCTTCTTTTTCAGCCCCTCCTTCTTCTTTGGTTCTTCCTTCACTCCAATCATGTTGCATGCCTCGAGTCGTGGTCGGAACTTGAAGGAACTCCTTTCTCCGTTGATATCGAACATGATCTCCCCCTTGCCAACATCAATAGTAGCTCCCACGGTCTTGAGGAAAGGCCTCCCAAGGATGAGCGGCGGCTTCTCCCTCTCTCCCATCTCGAGCACCACGAAGTCGACGGGGATGAAGTGGTGTCCGACCTTCACGGGTACATCTTCGGCAATGCCCAAGGGATAGCGAATGGAGTTATCTCCCAACTCCAAACACATACCCGTAGGCTCCAATGGTAGGCGTAGCTTCTCGAACACATCCCTTGGCATGACGCTCACACTTGCTCCAAGGTCGCATAACGCCTTCTCGAAGTTGAAAGAACCAACGGAACATGGAATTGTAGGGCATCCGGGATCCTTTTGCTTCTCTAGCCCATTAGCAATAGCGGCACTACACTCCTCGGACATCTTGACATGGTCTACCCCGAGTGTTGCTATCTCATATTTATTTGCAAGTATGTCTTTAAAGTAACGAGAATATGTAGGTACTTGTAGGGCATCTAGTAATGGCATGTTGATGCTAAGTCTACGCACAACCTCCACAAACTTCTCAAAGTGGTTGTCAAGTTTACCTCGGAAGTAGCGTGGCTTGAGTTGTGGTATTCTCGTGTCTTCCTCCGGCATCTCAAATTCGGGCTCTTCGGTGACGATCCCCGTAACCTTCTCCTTAGCAACTCCTTCCGTCTCGGCGGATGGTTTAGGCTTCCTTGCTCCCGCGGAACGTTCCGGGTCTTCGGTCTCCTTCCCCGAACGTGTTTGAATGGCCTTCGCCGATTCGGGACTTTTAGGTTGTCCCGGAAGCTTCCCTTCATCATTAGTGAGGCGTCCCGCAAGTTGTCCAACTTGCGTCTCGAGCATCTTCATCATGTTGAGCACTTGATGATTGGAACTTCCGACCTCCGTCACTTTGCTATCGATGTTCTCCAACACCTTGTCTATGGTCTTGAACTTGGTGACGGTGTCCTTGTTAATCTTAGCTTGCTCGTCCATGAATTCCTTCAATTGTATACGAAGCGGAACCGCATTAGGAATAGATGAGCTTGCATTAAATTGAGGTCTACCTTGCCCGTAGCGGAAGTTCGGCAACTCTCCCTTCCTCATGTAGTCGAGCACTTTGGCTTCCCTCGGACAATCTTTGCGGACATGGCCATACTCTCCACATTCTTCGCATGTGGACCTTGCTTCGGCGGCCTTCAAGTCTTGAGCCTCTTTCTTTTCCATCTCCATCTTCTCCAACCTCCTCATGAGCGAGTCGATCTTGCCTTCAAGTATGTTCTCCTTCTCCACTTGCAAGACTCCTTTGACGTTCCCCGTGGGTTGAACCGGATGACGCCCATGTGTCATTATCCGCGACCTTCTTGAATAGAGTGAAAGCTTCCGTCGGCGTAAGTTCGATGATAGATCCTCCCGCCGATGCATCGATGATCGTCCTTGACGCCATGGTGAGTCCTTGATAGAACTTTTGCACGAGGTCTTCCTTCGGGAACTTGTGATGTGGAACCGCCCGAGTGTACTCGTTGAAGCGCTCGAATGCCTCCGAGATAGTCTCCGTAGGATATTGAACAAAGGTGGCAATCTTATTACGCAAGCTTTGAGTTTTACCCGGCGAGTAGTATTCCTTCATGAAGGCCTTCATCAACGTGTTCCAATTTTGCACCGTCTCCGCCGGTTGAGAGTGGAACCATTGCAAAGCCTTCCCGAGTAGTGAGAACGGAAAAAGCCTTGCCCTCATTTGATCTTGAGTCACCCCATCCATGTTGAAAGTCTGACATAGTTGAATGAACGCTTGGAGGTGAAGGTTCGGATCCTCTTTACCGGTGAAGGGTGAATGTTGCACCATGCGGATTGTTGAGGTCTTGATCTCGAACGGTCTTCCGATCTCCTCAAGGTTCAAGATTGGTAGGTCGATGATATCCGGGGTGCATAGCTCCCCAATCTTGCGCTCTTGCGGTTGGTCACCCATCGGTGGAAGTCGATTCTCCCGAGGACTTTGAGGTGGTGAATTCTTCGGAGATTCCTTCGATCCTTTGTCTTCCGACTCCGAATCTACAAAATCCAGCTTTTTAGCTTGATGTGCTTCGCGTCTCCTTAGCCTGTAAAGTTTTTCTGGATCATCCACAAAATTATCGGGTTTGTTGGAGAGGTAGCCGTCCATCTCCTGTTAGGGTTAGCAATAAACAAGATATGCAAAAACTAGAAAGTAAAAAATAAATCTATGAAAACTAGGGTTAGACAAACTAGATTAGATTTATTTTGAGGATGATCAAAGTTTAGTAGATGCAAAAAGAAAAACTAAAAGAGAACTGAAAATCACAAAAAGGCAATAAAAAATCAAATCTTGATCACTTGTTCCCCGGCAACGGCGCCAGAAAAAGGGGCTTGTTGACGGTTAATAGTTGTATCAAAGTTCGTTTAGACTTGCAAGCGGACAAGTCTCCCGTCATAGTCAAGGGACCCTTCTTCCCTCGAGTGGTGAACCCAAGGTATCGAATCCGTGGAACAAATGTGTGACGCAAAAGATGATCTAGTAAAGCCAAGCAACTTCAATCTTCGGTAAAAGAGAAACCCTAATACATCTAGATAAAAGACATGAAACTAATCTAATCTACTAAAGACCGGAGATAACAAAGAAAGATAGGGTAGATAAACCGATCTAGAGAGATCGGGTTAAGCCTTTTGTTGAAGTTCCAAGCAAGAGAAGAAGTAGCAAATCGAATCTTATTAGAAGCCTCTTTAAATCGTGGTTTCCCGTCCAACTCCGAAAACATCCGCCTTTCGGAACCCCCGTTCTGTCACAACGTATCCCTACTCATGCGGGGAGTCTAGGGCGAGTCAAAAGACAAGTCGAGATTCTTTCGGAAGATCCGGCGTGTACCTCTAGCCACCACGGCTACAAGAACACCCTATGTAATCTATCTCGAGAATAGATTTAGAATAAGCAAAGCCGATCGAAAAACGAAATCTTCAAAGAAACACTTGATCGCTAGGAAAAGATTCAACTTGATAATTCAACTATGACAATGATACATACACAAGATCACCACCGGGATCCTTCCTTGATCTTGCTTCTAGCTCCGGGAACTCCGACGTGGTCTTCCGTGCAAGGTTCCCACGTCGGCTAGGGAGACCCTAGTCAACTAGCTCGACCCTCTCCTCTCCGGGATGGTGTCCCTCTCTTCTCTGCTCCTCGGCGGCCGATGACGAATTGGATGATGCGTGGCTCTCGACCCCGGGGCTATAAATAGCCCGAATGGTGGCTAGGGCAAAGGAGGGGGCGAACGGGCACTGGACAGGGCTGGGCCGGCCGGCCTGGGCCCATCCAGGCCCAGCCCGCGGCCTCCTTTGATTGATGTCGGTTCCCGTGTCTTCTAGATGCTTCCCCCTTCTGCATGTAGGCCCTTGTCGTCAGTTTCTCTCCGAATTGGACATAACTCCTTGTCTTGCAAGATTCAGCACTTTTCTGGTTAGGTCCTCGGAGTTTGTCATCTTCTCGGATCAAGTCCCTGACTTCTTGGAGTTAAGTTTGCTTCGTTGCATGACTTGCACGGGGCTTCAAAGTCTTGTCATAAGGTGCTTGATGAACTTATCCCGAAAGTCTTGCTTTCAACGCTAAAACCCTGCATAAACACTAAACTCCAAAACCGACATGCACACGTGAACTTGTTATACCACGGGGGTTAGTACCAATGGATAAGGTATAAAACTTATGCCAACACCGAAGGTAAACTCATGGCTAGGTTGACGGATTTTCACCGTCAACAGACAACTATCACACCCGGCGGACTGTACGCAAGTATGCCACCACTGGACATATCACTATGCAGCACGCTTGTAGCTGCCCCCCCCCTTGGCCTATAAAAGACAGAGGCAGATGCCCAGTTGCGGGCACGCATACTCATCTACGCTCATTCACCCGCACACCACACTCCACGACATTGGCACTTGCCTCAATCACCCTAGCAGGGACTTTGAGGACTCGCTTCCTCTCCCACCTTGCTTGTAGCCCCCTCTACAACCACCCCGGTGCGAATTAATACAGTGTGTGTGCACACCCTGCTGAACGTACGGCCCCGCGGCTGGAACCAGGATAAACTCGTGTCTCTGTATTAGCATTTGCACCAACCATTGAGAGGCTCATCACAGCGCAACTTACTAGTAAGTGTCGGGACTAATCCAAACACCGACACTTATGTTTTCTCATATGAACCTCCTATCTCCCGCTATTGGAGATCCTATTTGCGTGCCAACCCAAGACATGCTTATCGGACTTTATGTATTAACGATTGGAAACCATAAGACATGTTAGATCCACGACACAAGTAGTAGTGTTTCCAAGAAAGACAGGCACCGACACTGGTAGGAAGATCGAGATGGCAGGTTTACCATGGCACAGCGGCGGAGGGGAGAGGAAGTCGGCGGGGAGGAATCTGTCGACGACCTCCGCGTCCTCGTCAGCGTCGGCGTCGAGCAGGCCGAGCGCACCTAGTCGCGAAGCTAGCGATCGTGGAAGGATGGGGAGGACGCGACCAAGCGCCACCACGATTTCTTCCCCTAGGAACGCATACTCACTCGTACCAAGATACCAAGAAACGAGAGAAATCCTGTTGGGGAGAAACGAACCCTTTCCAAGGCAGTCATCCAAACCTGGTGTACCCCGCGTGTGCTTGACGCCGACGAGCCCAGTTGTGTGAGCTCCGGCCATCGCCACTAGGGGCGAGTCCTGGATGTCACGCCCTTATACTGGCAAGCTCCGGCCGCCGCGGCCCCGGCGGACAAGCCTCGACCGACGAGCTCAGGCCATCATGCACAAGCCGATGCGAGCATCCCTGCCTACCGCGACATAGACGGCCTCTACGACACCATCGAAGGCTGTGGCCAGGAAGCCCACACAAAAAAAACTCCAAGGGGGAGGGGGCCGGAGCAGGGGAGGAGTGGGGTCGCGTCGAGGGGAAGCGGTGGTCAGCAGGAGCTCACTAAGGCCCACACCTACGCTGGTGGGGGAGCTCGATCGGCTGGGGAGCCAGGTCGTCGTCGCTTTGAGCAAGTGCTCGTCGTGGCCTACACCTACGCCCGACGAGGGAGCCTGCGCACTGCCGCACGGCAGGAGATTGCCGTGTCCGCGCCCGATTCGACCTGAAGTGTGTCTTTTTAGATCGAAGGCCATGTAGGCCCGACTTTACTTTAAAAGCAAAATGTTAACTGGGGTTACCAGTTTTTACAGAGCAGCGATAAGCAGTTTTACAAGCCAAAAACAAAGAGACCCCAGGACAAAACATGCTTGTAAGACTGACCCCCCCCCCCTCTAGGACCCCTCTTACCAGAGCAGATAGCAGCAAAAGAGAAGATTATTGCAGGTTTTCAGCTTGAGCTACAAACGTTTGAAAGAAAGAAAAAATAGAGTAGATGACAATCTTCTAGGATCTATTCAGTTGTTCTTCCTTGGTTCAGCTTCAAGCTTCAGAGTTTGACAAAGATAGTTGGTGTTTGAGCTTGAGTGTCACCGTATTCATCCAAAGTCGCGCCTTCTCCTTGTGCAGTATACTCCATTTCTGCATGAAGGATATTGATCGGAAAATACACATCAGGAGATGTAGCAACTGAGTTGTTAAAGATGAGATCAATTCTAATTAACCAGAGACTCCATGCTAAACAGCCAAATAAGAACACAAAGTAGCTATTCTCTCTATTTGACCCATCCAAAAGTTTATCATGAATATCTTTCATGGTCGTAGGGATACAGTTCCATTCCAGGGCATCTCTAATCACACTCCATGAGAAGGTTGCTAGTGCACACCTCAAAAATATGTGTTCTACAATTTCTATTTCTCCGCAGAGTTTGCATTCCAAAGGGCCAGGCCAATTTTTCTTTTTAAGTTGTTCAGCTGATTGTATCTTGTCATTACATACTTGCCAGAGGAAGATTTTAATTTTAAGTGGCAGTTTTGCTCTCCATATTTTCATCATCCATTTGTTTATGATACCAGGGAAGGTCAACTCTCTATATAAAGAGGTTGTGGAGAAGCCTCCAGATTTTTCATTTTACAGTGTCTAGCGTCTGGGATAGAGACACTCCCTCTATTAAGGTCATAAGATCATACCACTCTACTGCTTGGGTTTCCCCAAAGTTTTTTCTGAAAGTTAAGTTCAGGTTCTCATCTCTCAGCACCTTTGCAACTGTCCACTCTTGTTGATTGCATATTTCATATATCCCTGGGAAGACCACCCTCAGTGCACAAGTACCAATCCAGACATCTTGCCAGAATCTGGCTTTCTTCCCATTTCCTATTTTGTATACCATCCCTCTAGATATATCCCCTCTCACTGCCATGAGACCTTTCCAAAACTGAGATCCATCATTTCTTTTGTAACTGGAAATTCCTTTGTCTCCTAGATATTTATTTCTTAGGAGCTTCTTAGCCATTTGGCCAGCATGCATCTATTCATAACCCTAGTATTAGTGAAGCCAACTCCACCAGCACTTTTAGGAGAAGTCATAATTTCCCATCTAGCCATATGATATTTCCTTTTTAGATTTGGACCATGCCAAAAGAAGTTGGCTCTTGCTATATCCATCTTTTGGTGTATCTCCTCTTGAAGGAAGTATATCCCCATTGAGTACAATGGGATATAACTAAGGCATGATTCTATTAGAATCATTTTCCCTCCCGAGGACAGCCCCACGCTCTGCCAAGTTGGCACCCTTTTTTCCACCTTCTGATAGATGTAACTAAGGTCAGATACTGTCATGTGCTTATTGTCCACCATCACTCCTAAATATTTCATCAGGAGTTCCCCAATGTTATAATTGAGCATCTCAGCTATCCTCCGCCCCTCTTCTTCTGAACAACACAGGGCAAAAACCTCGCTCTTTTCATAGTTGATCTTCAGCCCTGACATGTTTTCAAAGCAATATGGGAGGAATTTGATGTTTATGATGGACTGGTCATCCATGCTGACAAAGATGACTGTATCATCTGCATACTGCAAATGTGTTATGCCTCCCTCTATCAAATGGGGTACTAAACTTTTGATTTTCCCTGCTCTTCATGCATTATCAAGTGTAGTTGCAGGTGCATCGCTCACAGATTAAAGAGAAGTGGTGACAGCGGGTCTCCCTGCCTAAGCCCCTTGTGTGTGTTGAAAAAGTCCCCAGGCTCCCCATTGATTTTAATTCCCACCTTACCCCCCTCTATGATCTGTTTCATCCACTCTAGCCATTTTGGAGGGGAAATTTTCCTCTGGAGCACCTCAAACATAAAACCCCAGTGTACTTTGTCATACGCCTTTTCAAAATCCGGTTTCAATATCACTCCTTGGCTTTTCTGTATTCTGATCTCATGTAGCACTTCATGTAGGATCACTACCCCTTCCAGAATGTATCTCCCTGGTATAAATGTTGTCTGTGTTTTACTAATAATTTTATCCGCATATGGTGTTAGCCTCATTGGCAAAACTTTGGTGAACCATTTGTAATCCACATTCAGCAGACATATAGGCCTGTATTGTCTGATGTTATTGGCATCCTTGAGTTTTGGGATCAATGAAATCATACCGTAATTTAATCTACTTAGGTTTAGCTCCCCTCTATATAGTGCTTGGAACATCTCCAACATAGTTAACTTAATTTCACTCCAGAATTCTTTGTAAAATCCCACAGGTAAGCCATCAGGGCCTGGAGCGGAGTTAACATCCATATCTTTTAATGCTTCTTCTAGTTCTTTGATAGTGAAGGGTTTAATCAGTTCCTGTGCCTCCTCATCAATTAATTTCCCACTCTCATTCCAGAAGCTTTCCCCAAGTTCTATTGCCCCCCCATTTCTGCTCCAAACAGATCCCTGTAGTATCCTTCTACATGTTTTCTGATTTCAATTGTGTCTCTAATCTCTTTATCTCCATCTTCTAGTGCAAAAATTGTGCATTTTTTCTTTCTCCCATTAGCCTTACTGTGGAAATATTTGTTGTTAGAGTCTCCTTTTAGTACCCATTTCGCACCCCCTCTTCTCTACCATTGAATTTCCTCAAATCTGTATATTTCTTCCAACTGTTTCTCCCAATCATACCTTTGCTGCCATTTTGACTCATTCAGATTATCATTTTCAGCCTCTCTATCCAAGCTTTGAGCTTTCCCAGAATCATGTTCTTGTCTTTCTTAATCTGACTATTTACGTTAGCACCCCAACCTTTACAGAACCTCCGTGTTGATGCTTTGACATCCCTCCAAAAGTTTTGTACACTTTTACCCCCCCCCCTCTCAGGCCAGTTGGATATGACCAATTCTCTGAACCCCTCCTGTGTTAGCCATGCCATTTCAAAGCGAAAACTATGTTGTTGCTTGAATCTGTGATCATCTGTGTTTACAATAATGGGGCAATGGTCAGATCCTACTCTAGTCAAGGTTTCACAGGAGGCTTTTTTGTACCAGTGCTCCAATCTTGGACAAACTAGCACTCTATCTAGCACACTCATAACAGGGTTTAGCTGTTTATTAGTCCATGTGAATTTGCCCCCCTTTCTCATCATTTCTTTCATCCCATTATCTCTAATGAACTCATTGAAGGCGTCCATCCAAGTTTGTGTAACATTGCCAGATGATTTTCCCAGGAGAATCTGATCATATTGAAATCCCCTCCTATAATGAAGGGCTCACTCAAACTTGATATTTTCTGAGACAATTCAGTTAAGAATCATGCTTTCTTTTCTGATTGCATCGGGCCATAAACATTAATTATTTCCCATTTAAGATTATCCTATTTTGAGATGATTAACATACTAGAAAAGAATTCTCCCTTGTCCTTATCAATCACTGTTATGTCATCAGTTCGCACTCCAATCAAGGTACCACCAGAATGGCCATGAGCTTCTGTCCATACCCACTCGAAATTAGCCCCTTCACATAATTCTGCAAGTTCTCCTTGAGTATAATCAACCTTAATACTTTCCCGCAAACAAATCACATCCACTCTATGAGTTTGTTTGAGTTCTTTCAATTGATTCCTCCTTCCCACTGTACCCAGCCCCCTGATGTTCCAGAAGAGCATTTTCATCTTGATTACGTTGGTTTGGTGGCACCCTCCTCTGCCTTTTTTGCCTTATTATTCGCCCTCTTCCTTGGGGGTTTCTTCGGGGGCTTGTTATCTGTATCACCCTCTATGTTTTTATCTTTTTCTTCCTTTTCCTCCACCTCTAATTCTTTCATCAAGCTTACTGATAGTTCTCCCTCTACAAAGTTTTGTTTTTGTTGTTCAGATTTTCTTTTTCTCGCTGCAATCAAAGCTGCTTTAGCAATTTCTTTAGCTTGGATTGTCGATATAGAAGAAGAAACTTTTTCAACAGTATCTCATAAGCATATATTACTAGCAGAGGCTAGTTTCTCTAAAACAGCAGGATCCACTGAATTAAAAACGGAGAAAGAAAGAGTTTTACCTGTGAATTCGTTGGCCTTCTTCTTGACCGCCTCCGCCTTGTCCTGAAATCTGCCATCACCACTCTTTGTCCTTTCACTTCTACGTAGGGCTGTTGTCTCACTCTTCTTCTTTTTACTGTCGTAAGATCGACCACTTCGTTAGTGTCCAAGGCGTTCTGGATCTAATCCCAATCAATCTCTTCATCATCTTCTGTGCTATTTGTTATGGTTGTGTTATCTTTCCCTTCTCCGTCTCCCTTAGAATGTGTTCCCCCACTCACACATAAGCATTCATCAGTGGCTTTGTTAGCTGCCATTCCCCCCTCTCCGTCTTCCACTTCTCCAACTTGGATATTGATGGCTGATTTCTCCAAGAGCTTAATAGCTCTGCTTTCCACCTTCTTTTCAAGAGCAGCCATCTCCAGTTTTTCAGCCACCAGTGGGTCCTCATCATAGTCCACAAGCTCTTCCTCTCCAGCTTCCCCTTCTCTATCCACAGTAGAAGTAGAGCTTAATAGGGTCATAGTACATTCAGCATCATTATGCATAGAGCATGTCTCCCCAGTCTTGAGCAAATCAGTTGTCTCTTTGCCATCTATTTCCCTCTTGCTATCCTCAAGGTGAGATTCATATTTCTCTTGTCTCTTTTCAGACACAAATCCTCTGATGCCACTCTCTTGATTCAATGAGCTCATGGGACTCTTGGTCACCGGGGTGAAGAGTTCAGTCTGGTTTGTCTGAGAATATTGTTGTTCCTCTGTTTGGCCTGTTGGGTCCGCTTTGTATCTCTTGCTTTTTTGGTGCTGTGAAATATTTTTGTCTCCCTGAAAGTTTTGGATGATATTTGTATCTTTGCTTTCTTTCCAGCCAAGTCCTCTCTTCCCAGAGTCTCCTTGGAATTCTCCCTCTTCATTATCTTCCTCTTCCTCCTCTCTGTCTTTGTGCCTGTCAAATTTGGATGTTGATTTGCTTTTCTCCTGAAACTCATTTATCACCTCCCATCTAATTCTATGACTGTCTCCATTAAAGTACACCTGAGTTTCCCCTCTTATCTGTGATGCGTCCCTACAGGCTAGCCTAATCCTGATATGGCCCTCTCCCTCTAGGGTGGTGGTATCAACTTCTTCAGGATCTCCTGCTAAGGTAGCCACCTCCATTACTGTCTTCCACCTTCCTAGCAATTGGAGGAATATTGTGGGCTTTGATCCAAACCACTTCAAGTTTCCCATCAGCCCCAGCAGACATTTGAGTAGGCATTACCTTGGCTTTTATATTAGCAGTCTCAAATTCGAAGCTCTTGAATTTTGCCATCTGATTTCTTATCTCTTCATTAGGAAAGGTGACCAGGTATTTCCCCTCTTCAGTTAGCTGCTTGACAGTCCACTTTGGTACTTCTGGGTACAAGTGGTGTAACTCTCTTTCTATCATTAAAGGAGAAGCTTGGCCACTGTTAATCTACAGAATTCCTAGAACTTCCTTCTTTTTCACCTCTCTTTCTGTGGGTAAGTGGAAATTATAGAAACCTTGTCCATGTATCCCAAAGCCATAGAGTTTAAGCCCTTTCTTTTCTGGGTAGGTTGAGGATCTGTGTCCAGATCTCTTGCAGCAATAGCAATAGGGAGGATTTACACAATCTTTTCTCAGGTGCCCTGTGAGATTGCAATTGTAGCACATATTTGTTCGAGCTTGTGAAGTCTTTCCTCTCCCCCCTTAGAATCCCAGGTTTCCTCCCTCTGTTTATTCCACTGACTCTGTTCACCTGACCTCCAAGATCCTGAGGAAAAGAGTTGGGTTTCCACCGACGGATCCGGATCCTAAGAACAATAAAGCTCTCTTGTCCTCGTTTTAGCTTGGCCCTCGGTTCTTGTTCTTCCCACTCCATTCTCTCTCTGTCTTCAAATTGGTGTTTGTTGGAATTGGTTCTTTGTTGATCAAATTTGGCTCTGTCTTCCCGATAGCCACCCTGGTGTCCACATCCCTACCCTCCATAGTGTCCATGAAACCTCTCTCTCTCTCTATTCCAAGAGTTACCTTCAAGGTTATCAGATCCTCTCTCTTCAGCGAATCGCCCTAGGGCCGCTCTATCGCCCGGGTGTGATCCCATCCCCCCTCTCTTCGGTAGACCTCGTCCTCTCCCGGTGTCCATGGCCGCCACTTCCGCGAAGGAGCGGTCGTCAATCCACTTGGGAAGGGTTCTGGTCACTCTCCTACTGAAGCCCCCGAACCTCCGGATCTCCTCCTTTCTGGCCGGGAAACCTAACCCTAGCTCCGCCGCCGAGAGCGCCTATCCCTTCTTCACCCAGATCCAGGAGCCAACACTATTTGACCACGAGTGGGCAAAGAGGTGTTCAAGACAAGTGCCAAATGGGTGGGTGGGCCGTTCTGGGCTTTCTGAGCTGGGTTTTCGTAATTTTGCAGATTCACCCTCGGAGTTGATGTTCTTCTCATCTCTAGGTCCTTGCCTCCTATCATCCCAATCTCCCCCTCGTATGTTCTGTTGATTCCTGACAAAATCCTCCACAAATTTCTTCGAGGCCTCACCCTTGGTGTGTTTTCCTCGGAATGCAAATTCACCAAGTTTTCGAATCTCTCGTTCGAACACGTCGCCCAGCGAGAACGACCCAAATCTGATTTCAGCTTCCCTGCTCGATTCCGCCATGGGCGCTTCCCTAAAGCGGCCCGGAGCAGAGCACGGATTCTTCACTAGCGTGATGTATGATTCCTTCCCCTCTCTACGCCCTCCAAATGCTGCTTCCATCGAGGCCCAGACTCACCCACTTGCCTCCCCTCTGATCTTCGAATTTCCAGCAAATTCCTCACAAAATTCACAGGGGGGAGAATAACTCAGTAGTCGGGGGGAGCCCCTAGACCGTGAATCACCGCCGAGCCCTGCTACTTTGCCCAGGAATCTCTAGGTATTAGATCTCTCTATCAGCAGATGCTTCCGCTCCAAAATACCCTTAAATCTGTCGACACCCTCAGTGCGAGGTCGCGAAAATTGGGAGAAACCAAAGCTGTCTTGATGCTCTCTCGAAATCACGGCCACTTGTCGAGGATCAGCGATGGGGACTGGAGTTCACCGGCGGAATCTCCAGTCGCCCTGCAGTTGCCTCGCCCCCGCGATTTGAAGTCCCCTCGAAGTCGCCTGCACCCTCCACGTGATGCGCGAAGTAGGAGAGATTGAAGCCGCGTCAATGCTCTCTCAGGATCATGGGCTCTCGTCGGAAGTAGGCCCGAGGTCGGTGATCGCCGGCGGAATCAGCAGTGTCGTGCCGTCGCCTCGCAGTCGCCCTCCAGCAGTACCTCAAACTGGTGAATTTCGACCTGGAGTGTGTTGACCGTGGAGAAGAATATGCACAAAAGATCTGGAGGCCATATGAAGGAATATTGTTGATGATTGGTCGATTTTTTTCTGAAGTTTGATAGAAAATTTTGCAATGGAAGTAGTTTCTTAGTCCAATATCCTATACTATGGAAACTATGGAGATTTCTACCAATGGGACTGCCCTAAAAGAACACTCTTTATGGGACGGAGGGAGTATTCAACACAACAAGTGACTTAAGGCTAATCCCAATGCATCATGAAGTTTTGCATTGTAGAAATAGTTTCAAACACAATTTTTTTCATGTTGCTTATGCGACTATCTTTGGAAACATGGAAATGAAAATAAAATTTCCACTGAGAGTCCTAAATAAATAGGAACAATGTGCCTAGGTAGCGGGGAGGCATCCGTAGCCCCTAGCTAGGAAAGAAATGTCATAATAAATATGATGTGGTTTTGGGGATGGGGTTGGAGCTGCCGCCGCTGCAGCGGCTTGACAAGATCGACGTACGTGTCGATCATGTATCCTGCTCGCCTTGATTACCACACGTATCGTTTAATTTTGATAACCATATAAAATGTAAACATTCATATATACTCCACGTATTGTATATAGTACGTCGTACAAGCGTTTGTAGCCTTCAAATAATGCTTCCAGTAAAGTCATGTTTAGTTCCGTAAATCACCTGACTTATTAGAGTCAGAATTGCGCTTTGTATGGTGCACGGCTGTTTAGCCCCCGGGGCGGAGCTACATTGTGAGCTCTGGGTGCGGCCGCACCCACAAGATTTTTATAATCCTTCATCACTGAGATTTTTACCATGTAAACTTGAATGCCTACAAATGCAATAGAGGTGGCGCCCCCCCCCCCTTGATTTTATCTCCAGCTCCGCCCCTGTTAATTACACGCCGTATGCACACTGGAGTACAAGGTACCTAGCTGTGTAATCACTCGTTTAGCCCATTTAATTGGTCGATTAGTTCGAATAAATAGCTGAACTGTTAGAGCCGATGTGGGGCTAAACCCAACATGAACAACATGTGACTTTGGTAAACATATACTAGCGTTTAGCATAACATTGGTAATAAACATATAATAAATGTACCCTAAGGGCACCCGCAGTGGTTATAGAGAGCAGCTCTCTGTAACTCTGTCCACATCAGTTATAGACAATATGCATAGATTAGCTGCTCAACAGACTGTCTATATCATTTATTTCTAAATTTAGTAGGTCCCATAAGTCATAATATTTTTAATCTTCATCTTCCATGTTCCGCCTCTCTCAATCTCTGAATCTCCCCAACGTCGGCAAGCACTCCAGCCAATCCAATCCGCACCTCCGTCAAGCAGCAACCCGAGTAGTTGGTGCTCTCTGCAGCTCGTCGGCGAGCCAGTCGAGCGGCTCTCCTCTGCCCGCGCCTGACGGAGGATGCGAAGGAAAGAGGAGATAAGCACGTGGTGGGCCCGCTCCGCACGGGACGCGTGCTAGTGGCTCTCGCCACATCTAGCGGCACTCGCTTGTCTGCTCCACTCTCTTTCCTACGTGGATGAGTTTCTCTTTCCTACTTGGAAGCTTGTAGAGAGCCTATCTACACCCATTGCGGCTGCCCTAAGTCGACATGAATCGTTACCAAATTATATATCATGAGTAACACTAAGTTCCTCATGAGCCATTTTTAGTTCCTCATGTGAACAAGTAATGACATAAAGTAGATGTTTTTGTTGTTCATATGTGTTCTTTAGAAATGAGTTCTCATTTCCAATTTACTTGTTTTAGCCATCTCATTTTCTAAAGCAATGTTCATGCTAGCAAGTCTACTAACAAGCTCATCATATGAATCATGACCAATCACATTGCAACTTGATACCCTTTTGTTACCTTGTGACATGAGGCAATGGAGTGGTGTTGGAGAGCTTGTAGTAGCATAATCATCCGAGCATGAACAATCACAATTATCAATTGTTCTTGGAATATAACAATGATTTGCATCACTTGATATTGAGCCATTAATCTTGTCAAGTGAACTAGAAGTTGATCTTTCATCAATATCTTCATCACTTGACCATGAGGAGGAGCAATCTTCCACAATCACCAAGATGTGGTCATGCTTAACATCCTCATACACCCCCTCCTTGGGCTCACAATATTTATCATCGGAGACCATCCCATACTTCTCATTGAGATAAATCCAAATCTCATGAGCATTCTTCTTCTTGATAATCTCCCCAAATATGCTATCATCCAAAGATCTATAAATGATGTTAGTAGCTTGACAATCGAGATGTAGGCATTTCTCTTGCGCTTGAGTTGCATTGTTCTCATCAATAGCATGAGAAAAGCCCACATCTACAATCCACCACATTTGAGGGTAAATGAACTTAAAATTGCATATCATCCAATTTTTCCACCGTGTAAAGTGTGTGCCATCAAAAATGTGTGGACACTCAACATCTAGCCCGTAGTTCGCCATCCTCTCGGGTCAGTAAAGACCACAAATGAGAGACCTCGGCTCTAATACCACTTGTAGGGTCAAGATGGCGGACTAGAGGGGGGTGAATAGTCCTTTCTAAAAACTTAACGCAACAACTAACCGAAACAAATGCGGAATTTAAACTAACGATCTAGCCAAGACTACACCCCCTCTATCTATAACTCTAAAGCACCTTTAGAAGATCCTACACAAAGCAAAAGAGGTGCCGGGCTACGAAGAGCTCACATAAACAAATTTAGGAGCAAGGACACACAAACCTATGCCACTAGTACTTTAAGCACCGCGGAGCTCCTACACAATTCTAATGAGCAAAAGCACAAAGCCTACCTAAGCTCACTAGATGCATAATGGACAAGACTACACAAGTCTAATCCAAAAGCTCAATTTATTTAGCTACACAAACTAAGCAAAGAGATTAATTAAGCTACACAAGCTAATTAGTTACAACATCACTACTACTAGCTACACAAGCAAGAAGATAATTAGCAAGCTACACAAGCCAACTAATTATAGAAGCAATCACAAAAGCACAAGATATATATAAGAATGTAAATACAATGCTTGTGATCGAGAAGTGCAAACCACCGAGAAGAGTAGACAATGTTGACACGGTGATTTTTATCCCGAGGTTCACTTGGTTGCCACCAAGCTAGTCCTTGTTGTGTCGACCAACACCTCGATGGTTCTTGGGCAAAGCTCTCAAGCCGCTGGCCACTCCGGGCACACCAAGACACCACTCGCAAGTGAGGTAACTCAATGACACGCTCCACTAGAGTTGCTCTTCGCTATCCACGTGGGGTGAGCACATTGCGTGCTTCAACGGAGCCACAATCCACCAAGCCGTCTAGGAGGTGGCAACCTCCAAGAGTAACAAGCACACCAGCTTGCAACACGAACACCTAGTGCCACTCGATGCAATCTCACAAAGCAACTCACTAGATTCGCACTCACTCGCAATCGATTTGCAATCTCGCAAGCACAAGTGAGTTAGAGGGCTCCTACCATGGGAAACACATCCCCAAGGTGCTCAACTCCCTCCAAGTCCCGGGCACCCTTCTATATTATAGAGGGAGGAAGAAAACTAGCCGTTACACCCTTTTCCCGAGCTCTAACGGCTCTCTCGGACTGTCCGCGGTACATTCTCGGACTGTTCGTCATTCATAAAACTAGCCGTTGGTGCGTCACGGACAGTTCGTGAGGTCCGGACGGACTGTCTGAGGTCAAAGGACGGACTGTCCGTCACCTACGGACGGACCGTCTGACCCCTGAAAGGTCAAAAACTCATCTCTGTCTAAAACTCGATCAAATCGCGGACTGTCTGTCCATCACTCGCGGACTGTCCGCGGCCTTCAATTTTCAGCACAACCGAGGCTCGGTAAGACGGCTCTAACTTTTAGCTCTGATGTCCGAATTAGGTGATCTTGGACTCATAGAAAGCTTATTCAGAGGACTATCCATCACAACTGAATGCTTGACCAAAAACACTTTGGATCAAAGCAGAATTGCTAACCAAGATCCACCATCAACCAAAACCATCAACCAAATCTTCAACCCCTTTGCAAATGTGCCAACCCCATAAGTGTACCACCTTAAGTGTGAGTGAGTTAGCATTTTCACAATTATTTTTCAAAGGGATTTTCACTCTCTTTACCATGCCACTCGATACTAGAAACATCGCAATGTTAGATCGCTCAAGTGGCACTAGATGACCGATATGCAAACAAGTTTGCCCCTCTTGATAGTACGACCATCTATCCTAAACCCGGTCATAAACTTCTCTACACACCTATGACCGGTGAAATGAAATTCCTATTGGATATACCTTTGCCTTGCGCATTCCATTCCATCTTCTCTAATATCCATCAACACCATCACAAATAATATGACCCACTTCATATCATCATGCGATGTGTTGGTTCATCGATCTTGACTTCACTTGCCCTTCACTGTTGCATTGGTCCATCGGCGCCAAGTCATTACTCAAGCATCCCGCCACGCGGTCCAGCGCTTAGCCTCTGACTTGCCCTTCACACTTGCAACCGGTCCGTCAAGCGAAGTCTTGTCTTGATCTTCTCCATCTAGTCACATGACTCCATGTCATGTCTCAAATGCAATGAGCTCCTTCATCACATAATCACTTGTGGACTAATCACCTGTGTATTTCACTCAACCACACATTAGTCCACCTAAGTTGTCACTCAATTACCAAAACCAAACAAGGACCTTCATAATGACCTAGAAATTCATTAAGAGACTCATGTAATTCACTCCCTCCAATCCATTTGAGAAGTGCAGAGTGTTCATTTGGCTCTTATTAGGGCACTCCCAACCCAGACTCTACCCATGGAGTCTATATCTCGAAGACTCTATCACAAGAAAGTAAATTCTGCAATGCAGATTTTCTACCATGGAGTCTATCTAATATTCCTCTCAGATCTTCTACTCCCGCTTTATTAAATAAGAGGACACATCGCGTATGTAGGCGGCCACACGGGATCTGTACGGGCTTCATTTTGCGTGTAGACTTGGAGTCTAACTTAGACTTAGTTTCTAAGTTTTCACCCCTCTCTCATCATTAAATTGCTTGTCACATCATCAATTTGCCTAGGTGGCAGTGTAATCAATGACTTTGGAGTTGGGAGTGCCCTTAAGAGACTCAGGTAATTAAGGTAACAATCACACCAATGGAAAACGTGTACTCCCTCCGGCTCTCTATTAGAAGTCGTTTTGGACAAGGTTTGAGTCAAACATTGGGAATATAAATCATAAATAACTTTTAATTCGTTGAGTTTGAAAATGTGAAAATCATATAAATAGATTTGTCTTGAAAATTACTTTCATAAGAATATACATATACTCCCTCCGGTTTGGTAAAGGAAGACGTTTAGGACAGCGACACGGTCTCCAAAGTGCAACTTTGACTTCCTATTTTTACAAAAATAATTTTTAAAAACTAACATATGTATATTTTTATGAAAGTATTTTACAAGACAAATCTACTCATGTAGTTTTCACATTTCCAAACTCAACAACTTAAAAGTTATTCATTATTTATATTTCCAATGTTTGACTCAAATCTTCTTCAAAACGTCTTCTTTTACCAAACCGGAGGGAGTATAACTTTTCAATAAAGATTTTTATAGAAAAGAGAAGTCAAAGTTGTGCTTTGGTGACCGTGTCGCTGTCCTAAATGACTTCTAATATGAAACCGGAGGGAGTATTGAGAAGTGTGTCTAAAATATTCTAAACGAACATTTATTTTTGGGAAGGGAGAGTACATGACACTATTTAACGTTGTCACAAGCTCCCAACCCATTGCGTGTGGAATGTGCCGGAGATCGGACTGCCCATAGACGTAGCATCGTTGTGTGGGCCGTGTGCCCTAGCTACAGTATTTGCTGTGTTGCACCAGCTCAGTTTTATGGGTTCCCATCATATCACTGTTGAGTGGCAGTGGTGTGTGCAACGTGTGTTACGAAACAGATCTAGCTGACGTGGTCTTCCGAGAGCCATTAATTCTTTTGTCTTTTATTTTCTTTTTCTTTAACATTTTATCCTTGAACAATCTTTTATTTTCATTATATGCAGGTGGTGCGGGAGAGGCACAAAGGTGGAGAGGGGACTCGGCATCGGCGGCGTCGGCTCCTTCGACGGCATGCGGCTCAACACGCGGGCGGCGGGGACCTGCGCCGCCCTCGCCGCGGCCAACGGGAGCTTCCGGACGGCCCACGCCCTCTCGGTGCTGGCCACCGTCGCGTCGGCCGTCGGGCTCGCCGCGCACTCGTGCTACCTCGCCGGCAAGCTTGCGCTGTGATCGATGTATTATTAATCAGAAAAATGTCAGATCACAGCTGGTAGTATATATAGATCGTCCATTGGATCATTCGCATGATAAAAATCGGATATCTGATGGCAAATAGTATCTTATTATTGTCTGCCTGCTCATCGAGAATTCTTTTATCAGCACAATTATGTACCTCCACACCCACTTTTAAATGGATCGTGAATCTAAATGATCACTTTTCTTCTGAAAAAGTTTGCAAACCCACAATACAATTCACTTTTAAAGTTATGAGTAAATTACGTCAATCATACAATTTAATTGTATGATTGTACATTACCTTGATCACGCACATGCAAGTAGATACACAAACTTGTCAATGTGTGCGTAGACGGTCACATGTAGGTTCAGTTATGAGTTCAAAGCATAGCAATTTCTGACGAAGCACCTATTGTGTTTCTGACAAAATATGGTGATTGATTCCAAAGCTGAAACATAGGATGAGTGGTTCACCTTTTCAGATGTGCAGCAATGCTCATCTGATTGCTTTGTCTAGTGGCTTATCTGATTCCTTGATTTGGGCACGCAAGGACAGAAATATCTACGCACTGATGATCGATTTAGTAGAACCCAAATCCTTATAGCACGAATGTTCAATCAAATTATTGGTCAGCTGGATTTAAATATTGTAGGTAGATTTAAATGTTCTCTTCTTTTGGAAGTTCAAAGAAGCCCGTTACTGCTGTTTTAAAATCATGTCAAGTAACTGAATTTTTGTGTATTCCATGTTGCTCAGGAGCATTGATATCCTTTTTTTTTTTTTTTTGAGACCAGGGAGCATTGATACATATTTATGTAACTTGAAGTAGCCTTTGTTTCATGGGCTGGTTTTTCCGGTTCCAACCTAATTTGTTTCCACTCCGCAGACAAGCCCACACTGTGCATTTACATGGCTGCTGCGTGGGTTGACCACTCTGTCGGGTTGGGCTGGTTCACAGGTTTTACATGGTTGTGCGTTTTTTTTATATTTTTTATTTTTAAAAAAACAAATATCGGATTCACAAATTTTCAAAAATATACTTCGGCCACCATTGTGTACGGCGTCTTGATTCAAACACTGCACACAATGGCGTATGGGCTAACCAACCGCCGCAGCGGCTATTAGATTACCTGCACGCGGCAAGACTCACACGTCGACCACAACGACGGTTGACACCTACCTCTGTTGCCAACGGCGTTTACGGGGGTTGCGCCTATAAAATAGCGATTGCCCCCAACCCCCCTCCCCCAAGACGTCGGCTGCCCCCCACTTCTCTCTTTCTCTCTCATGTGGCGAAACTTTGATGCATCTGCATTTCAAGTTAGGTATTATTCTAACATGTTATTTTATAGTTTAGAAATTTTAGAAAATAGTTTAGAAATTTTATAATTAATTTAGAAATAATAAAAAAATAGTTAGAAATTTTAGAATTGGTTTAGAAATTTGTAATTTGTTTAGAAATATTGGAAAATAGTTTAGAAATTCTGAAATTAGTTTAGAAATACAAGAAAATTATTTATAAATTCTGAAATTAGTTTAGAAATACTAGAAAATTGATTAGAAATTATGAAATTAGTTTTCCAGTAATAGAAAATTGTTCAGAAATTCTGATTAGTTTAGAAATACTAAAAAATTGTTTAGAATTCTGAAATTAGTTTACAAATACTAAAAAAATGTTTACAAATACTATGTCGGCTCTACCATATGTGACTCGGCCGTCTCGTTTCTACACCGCAATTATATCTTCTTTTGTTCATTCTAATTTGCACGACTTGTTGTGTTGTTATGTGTTCATACATGATATCCAATCTTATAGGGAGACCACCAACACTGTCGGGACCGGGACCTTCCGCTTGGGTACCGCCACCACCACCAACGTTTTTCCAGCAGACTAGTCGACCACCCTTTTTCAGCAGCCCGTCTTTGGGGCGTCTCTAATTCTATCTCCAAACCGACTAGCTCTTCAAACGATATGTGCTGACCAAATTCTATTCAATGCAGGTTTTAATGCCCACCTCACCTACCTCCGGAGGAGGAGAATACCAGTTTTTGGCCTCCCTCGACGAGATAATCCCGGGAGAGCAGACTCGGGATGTGCTCGGCCCTACGCAATTAGGAGCACCGGCTTTCGGGACCCAGACAATACAGGAGGAGCAGGCGGTGTTCGAGGAGGCGACGACGGTGGGTTTGGAGGCCGAGGACACGTCGGGAGCGGCGGCGGTGGCGTCTAGATTGGGGGCAAGTTTAGCGACACCACCCCAATCCGGACGTTGCACGACCCCACCAACCACCACCGGATCCCCTCACGTACCCTACCCTCCAGATGAGGGCAGCGCAGAATGCACTCAGGAAGGTGGCTAAGGGGCCGCCACGACCATCGAAGCACGACCGTATTTAGAAATTATATTTAGTGATGTTTGTATAAACTATGTCATTAGTGTATTGTCGGGGTTCTCTACCGCCGACAGTGAATTTGTATCGATCGTGCGTCGGGCTTGGATGGTTAGCACAAGAGACAACGGGATTATACTGGTTCAGGCCTCCGAGGAGTAATACCCTACATCTAGTGTCAAGCTTCCGTGTTCCCGAGCTAGGAGTGTTTGTAGTAGGGGTTACAAACTGGTCGGGAGAGGGTGTCGGACCCAAGTCCCTCTGAGTGGTGTTCGATCTGTAAGAGGTCTAACCTTTGTAACGGTTGCTCTCCTCTCCCTTTTATAGACACAAGGGGAGGGGCACAAGGGGGAAGTAAAAAAGAAGTACAATGCTCGGTAGCTGGGATGTCCCGTCGTGCGTCGCCTGTCCGTCGGGACGCACTGAAGTGGAGTTGTGCTACTTGATCGTGGGAGCCGCCGCGTGGCCGAGCGTGGCTTTTCACCCCAGGACGTTTGGCACCTCCTTCAAGTAGTTTGTTATTGTCTTGGCCTGCCCGAGTACCTGATTAGCCCGCCACGTTAAGGCCTAAGTCTAGGCTTGAGCTCGTCGTAGGGGGTGCTTGAGTGCCTCGGGCGAAGCTTGCGTGTGGCACAGTTGGAGATGATGTTGATGAGATGGTTGTGCAGCCGGTCAGACCCACATTAAGGCTGTTGTTGGGGTCAGCTGTTTGCATGGGTCACCAGCTGGTGCCTTTGCATGGCGCGGGGAATCGTTCCCCACGCGTCGTGGTGGAGGTGCTCGTGCCTCAGCCTCTCGCTGCGTGTCATGGCCCACGCCCCAGTCGGAGTCGGGGGGAGCTCGTGCGAGGCGGAGCCTTGTCGGTGGGGATCCCTCTTGTGGGGGACTGGTCGGAGATACAGCCAACTGGTCGAAGACATGACGTCTTGCTAGTGTGGGTCTTGACCAGGATCCTCAGTCCTCCTGGTTTTGAATCTTAGCCTTGACATTGTCAATCTTGGCCTTCACGTTGTCAATGGTGTCAGATTGCCTTGTGTTTAAGAGAAATCTTTTTGCCATCAAAGGGGGGCCCTAATCCGGGCCCTCGTCAGTAGCCCCCGAGCCTGAGGGGGGGTCAGGGAGTTGCGCTCAGGCTCAGGTAGACTTGGCGTTGGTGTCGTTCTCCATGTTCTCGGTGGGTGCGCGCGAGCACATCCGTCGGATGTAGCCCCCGAGCCCGTGAGTGAGTTGAAGACTCGCTCACGGGCTTTTATGCTTGATTGTATAGCCGGTTGTTGACGGTTCAAAACCGTGCTCAAGTTCACCGCAAGCCTATGGGTGACTTGGTGTCTTTTTCACCAAGGAGGGTATTCCCTAGATTTGTCAATCCAAGGATCAGAAGCAAACTCCTAAGGCTATCCATCTAATCTAATGATCTAACATATCATTAAGCGTTAATTGCATAAAGATTAAACATACATCAGGGGCGGTCCTAGCATATGGACATGGGTGTACATATGTACACCCAATAATTTTGACAAAGAAATTACATTGAGTATGTATACACATATATACTCATATTACTGTCGAGCTGTGTACATTTTGAGTCAAAATAAATAGAAGAGTCTATGTCAAATGTTCTCATCTTCTCTCGATCTCACTTTCACATATTGGTCTAGCCTGCTAGGTGTTGCTTGCCTGCTCAAGTGCGGGCACAAGCGCGCATTTTGAAGTCTACCGTCGACCCATCATCGCCTCGTTGGCCGTCCCTAGCATTCTCTTCCTCCATCCTAGCGTTCTCATCATAAGAATATTGCCGAGCTTTTAGTATTATTAACTGCTTGTTGAAACATAGAGATATGTCATACGCTCATGTCTACAAATATTAATACTATACTGCCGATTGCAGCGTCTGCTAATGTTCAAAGAGAATTTTCAGCAACTAACTTTATGAAAATAAGCTTAGAAACAGTATGGTTTTGTTTAAAAAACGTAATTGCTATCTACCATTTGCTTTCATGTGTCTTTAAATTTTTCTATAGAGTAATTGATGGGTTTGCTATGTACACCCAATTTGAAATTTCTGCGTCCGCCACTGACATACATGAAAGGATGTATGGATCACATCCACCTAGCCATAAAGGTAAGCATCAAAAGGTAAGCCTAGACTATCGTCTTCTCGTTGCCGTTCCGGCTAAGGTGACAAACCGATCTAAACCTATACTATGATAAGGATTACACTCGATATGGAGTAACCCGATATGGAGTGGTCCGATACACGTTCGCTCGCCGCTTTCTCCTCCACCGTAATGTCACTATGCAAGGATATTCATCACCGAACGACAATCTCAGTCCATGCACTACTACGATGTATCCGCAAGACAAGACTAATCACCATGATTCGATTTAATCCTACTAAAAGCATATGGTAGCTACACATATGAATAAGCACAACTCGTAGTAGATCAAAGTAAAGACAAGAATTGATTTATATCACCATCGAATATTGAAGGTACAAGCGACTTGACGAATTCAAGTCACGGCTCCAGAACTCCACCATGGCTTCACCACACAGGGCCAACCATGGCGGCTAGGGCATGGCCTAGGCCATCTCCTAGGCAAGTCGAGGACTTGCGGCGGCCGTCGGCTTCTTCCCGGTGCTTCTCCTTCGTGTCGGCGGCTCTCTGATGAATGGATGGATCGATCACCCCTCCTTGGGCGCCCAAGGGGTTGTATTTATGCCCTTGGGGAGCCTTGGGGCGTGATCCACCTTGCCTTGCACAAGATCTTCCTTGGGAGAGAAGGGAACTTGGTTTCCATAAAATCAGCCTCGTCCAGACTTTCCTATTTTGTAGCCCTGCCTTGCCGACGCCATATCTCCCACGTCTGGACTTCAAATAATGCAAATTCGGTGTCCTGGTTGTATGGCACAAAATTTCCTCCAACTTTGGTATTCATTTATTTCCTTGGAAACAAATATAAGATCTCCAAATCGGCCTTGAAGATAATCTGTTCTGATTTCGGACTGACTGCGCAGCAGGGATTTCGGGGGTCATATCTCCTAGCTCCTTGACCCGAATTGGGCATTCCACATGTCCAAATCGAAGGTATCATCGAGGCCCACAAATTTGGTAGTCAAACTTTTGCCATTAGAGGCAGTTTAAGTCTCCGAATCTGCACTGAAAGATCATGCTGTCCTAGGTTGCGAGAATATCTCACGGGCTGAGTTGATCTCGTTGGTAAACATCCAAGTCCCCGGAGTTTTACTTGTTGATGCTTCGGTCCTTGGGTTGTTTGGAGTCTTGTTCACTTCGTGTCTTTACTTTTGATGGGCTTCATGATCTTGTCTTGAAAGTCTCCCTTTAAGCGCTAATTTCCTGCGTAAACAACAAACTCCAAAATCAACATGCGAGAGTGAACTTGATACCTCCGGGGGGTTAGTACCATCAGTTAGAATATCCAATACGTGCAAATGTTGACGGTAAACTCATAGCTAGGTGTACCAAAATCGACCGTCAACATACCCTCATGCTTAAACCTTGCTCGTCCTCGAGCAAGTCTAAGATCTTTACTTAATTTGGAAATCAGCGTTGCCCTTCCATGTCTTCCTGCACTCAGTTATACACAACAAGACATTTTGCTCTCTCAAGTATTTAGCATTTAAGGTTCAAGTTTTGACCGGTTACTTCATTATGAAAGATAGACTATCATTAAAGAACATGCCATAATAAAACAAATATAGTGCTCTCGAACTTAAGCAAACTTCAAACCTTTACCTTGTTGCATCGTGAAGGATTTTCAAAAAGCTGCACATCTAACATAAGTGAAGTTCTCTTGCAAAATCTCATGGAAACACTCATCTCGCCAAGTCACTCAAGCCTACACTAGATTATTCTCAACATATTCTACTCATATGAAAGTGGAAAGCTTATGTGGAGCTTGGTAGGTAAAAACAATCATAGCAAAACATTATACTTGAAATATTGTCAAACTAAGAGAGAGATCTATTGGAATTTCCGAGACTAGTCAAAAAGGTCATGGAAAATAAATGTTGGAAAGAGAGAGATGGAACACACACATTTAGAAAGGAGGACATGTGCAAGTGGCAAATGGGTGATCCCGAGACACAAATGAAGTTCTCGTTATCGGATTGCACATGGTTGGAAAAGATTGAGTATGGACTTGGCTTCAAAACTCTCTAAGATTTTAATGACACATATCCATTATTCATCTCTAAATTTATTTCTTTTAGGGAGGTAGGCCCTTCTCGCCTAGTATGACACTGGTCCTTTTCTCTCCCTCTCTCTTCTCACTTTTTCCTCTCTTTTCTTTTTTTTCTCTTTTTTTGAATGTAGCCCCAGAATCTTGACATTGAGAGAGATATATCCTAGAATGGCATGAGTTGTATGGCTTGATGAAAAATGCGTACTTCCATATCAGAAGCAGCATAAATGGTGGAATGGAATGATCTTGATGGGTATGACAAGCTCTTAAGGATCATAGACACAGGAACTCATCATATATACTTTCATTTTTTTAAGATAAAACCAGGAATCAAGCTTTTCTAGGAAAATGATCAATAGCAACTCAATTTTTCATGAATCAGCTTTCAAAGCCTAGATTCAGATTAAGCATAAACTTGCACAGGTTTTAGGTTCAAAGCAAATTAAGCATTTAAGTTTCAGGAGAATCTAGGTATGAAAACTAAGCACTTTTTAAAAGGAATTACGGCGGAGCAACTATTCATCATTTCCAAGCGTATATCATCAAGATCATTATTAAAGAGAAAAACCAACTAGCAGACTCTAGCATTTTATTCAAACTAAGACCTTTAACTAAAACTCAACTAGCTAAAACATAGGATAGTGATACTTATCATGATAACTGGGGGTGCTCTCCCCAAAGCTGGATCTTGAAGTGATTCTTGATTCATCCTTGGAACTTGTTTGCCTTCAGGTCCTTATTAAATTCTCCCTGTAAATATTAGTCTCGCACATACCCGAAGGAACAAATTCTAGGATTATGTTGTGAGCCTTCACGTGCCCACTTTTTTTTGGGTTTTTCTGAAATGTGTGGACCTTCATGTGCCCACGTATTTTTGTGAATTTTTATATGCAAAAGGGATGCTAAAACAAAAACATGTGAATGCAATTTTTTATGCCGCCACGGTACGAAGTACATGGGGCCTTAAAGAATGCAAAAGCAAAAAATATTTTTATGATTTTTTCCAATGCAGGTAGGGAAATAAACATGCTAATCTAAATATGCAGTGCAGAATATAAAGATAAATATCGAGTTACCTCTCGGCGAGAGTTTAGAGTACTTACTCTCATGGCGTAGATGTAGTGGCCATTGATTGATCAGTTGATGACGCGGGTAGTGATTGGTCTTCCAAAGGTGTACTTTGATCTTTCTTCCTCTAAACTTGTTTCTTTGGTGGAGACCTCTCTGGAGTAACAGGTTCAGAATTCTGAGTTGGTAGAAGCTGAGCAGACTTCTCCTTAATCTCTTCCTCAATGTTCTTGACATCTGTCAACTTTGTGTTCAGCTTGCGTTGTAATCTCTGAAGGCGTCTCCGTGTCTTGTTCTTCTTGGGCTGCTCAGGATTAGTGTAAGTATTGAAGTAGCAACGTACCTTTTCAGTTCTGAACTGGAAGTGGATCTCGCCAGTCCTGATGTGGATGATTGCTCTTGTTGTGTTCAGGAACGGTCTTCCAAGCACGATGGGGGATCTTTCTCATCTCCCATGTCTATGACTAAAAAGTCAGTCAGGACATAGTTGTCCTTTATCTTGACAGGTACATCTCGTGCAACTCCTTCCGAGAACCGTTGTGATTGATCCGCCATCTGCAACATTATATATGTGGAATACAAAGGCAGGTCACCATATATTAATTCGTAAGTTACCTTAGACATTAGGTTAACGCCTGATCCCGTGTCGCAGACAACTCGCTGGAAATTCCATTGATTGATGGAACAATGGATTGATGGAACTCCATGGTCTTCAAGCTTTCGCAGTAATGGTGAAGGGAACAGGTTCTTATTCTCTGACTGAATCATGTTGATCATCCAAACTTCCTTCACATGTGATTGAGGTTGATTATTCTTCTTATTCCTCCTTCTATCTCTTCTCTTCTTCTCGATAACTGGCTCGTGTTCTTGAGGGTAAGGATACCGGGGGTACGCAGGAGCTTCTAGGATTTTGTTCTTGCAATTAAATCTCTCCTTCCTCCCATTGATGGAGAAGATAATCTTAGCGGCGTCGGCGTAGATGATGGCTGTGGCTGTGGCAAGGAAAGGACGTCCCAAAATGATTGGAGCGTTCTCACTTCCCCTAGTCTCGACAACAACGAAGTCGGCGTCCTATCAACTCCCCGAAGACACATCGCATGCAACGCTGGAAAGTGGCGCTCGCATTCTTGAGCCCGAGGGGCATCGTCTGGTAGCAGTACGCACCGAACGGAGTGATGAATGAGGTTGCGAGCTGGTCCTCTATGCACATCGCTATCTGGTGGTATCCGGAGTACGCATCGAGAAAACAGAGGGTTTCGCACCCAGCTGTCGAGAAAACAGAGGGTTTGGCACCTACCAGATCTATGCGAGGCAAAGGAAACTGATCCTTGGGACATGTCTTCTTAAGGCTTGTATAGTCAACACACATCCTCCATTTCTTATTCTTCTTCATTACAAGTACAGGGTTAGCAAGCCACTCAGGGTGGAATACCTCTCGGATAAACCCTACACTAAGGAGCTTCACGATCTCCTTGCCAATCACCTTGCACTTCTCGTCGTTGAAGCGGCGAAGACGCTGTTTCACCGGTTTCGATCCCGGCTTGATGTTTAGCTTGTGCTCGGCAACCTCTCTTGGGATCCCCTTCATGTCAGAGGGTTTCCACCCGAACATGTCGAGGTTCGCTTTGAGGAAGTCGACGAGCGCGCTTTCCTATTTAGGATCGAGCATCGTCTCGATACGGAGGGTACGACCGTCATCGGAGACGACCGCATCCTTGACGTCCTTGGCAGGCTCGAAAGAGCAGGCCGCTCACTTGGACGACTCAGGGACATCCTGGTCATCGAATCGAGGCTCGGCGTGGAGCCTCTCGGACCGGATGAGTGCCTCAGTGAACTGAAAGCATTCAGCGTCGCACTCGTATGCACGCTAATACGTAGTCTCTATGTGATGATCCCCTTTGGACTGGGAATCTTCAACTTCAGGTACGTATAGTTTGGCACGACCATAAACTTCACGTATGCCGGCCTCCCGAGGATCGCATGGTACGTCTCCGAGAACCCCACCACTTCAAAGGCGAGGGTTTCAGTGCGGAAGTTCCGCATATCCCCGAACGTGACGGGCAGATCGATCTGCCCGATGGGGAGTGCCTCCATCCCAGGGACGACCCCATGGAATGGTGCAGTCGACGGCCTCAGCTGGGACCGCGGGATGCCCATGTCGTCAAGGTAGACACATAGAGCACGTTGATCCCGCTTCCCCATCCATCAGGACCTTGTGGACCCTTTTGGATTTGATCAAGGGAGCTACCACTAGTGGGTAGGATCCTGGCTGAGGCACATGGTCAGGATGGTCCTTGCGGTCAAAGGTTATCGGAACCTCCGACCACTTTAGATAGGACGGCTTCGCGGTGTCGACGTTGAAGACTTCTCGCCGGATGAGCTTCTCGCGCCGCCTTGAGGGTCTTGCCGGAGATCCCCCCGAAGATCATGTGCACCACACCATCTTCGCCCGGGTACGCAGCCCCCACGCCATCATCGTTGTCGGGGGGTGGTCCTCTCTTCTTGGGCTGATCCGCCGTTCTTGGCTTAAGGGTGTCGTTGACGTAATTCTTGATGAGCCGGCAATCCTTGAGTGAGTACCTGACGGGGACCTCGTGGTGTGGGCACGGTGCGTCCAGGAGCCTCTCGAAGCGGTCCTTGGACGACGCGGGTTTGGTCGGGTTGCCCTTGGGGCATGATGTCTTGCGCTCCACCGCTACGACCAGGTTGTCGTCACGACGGCGCTTGTCGTTCTTCTTTTTCTTCTTGAAACGTGAGGATGTCCCCTCGCCATGGTCCATGACTTGCTTCCCTTGCCCTGAGGGGTGTTGAGCGTCGCAGCGACCGCTTCCTCGACGTCGGTGTGGTTGCTCGCGATGTCGAGGAGCTCGCGGGTCGTATGGGGCATGCGGCGCCCGAGTCGATGGATGAAGGAGGTGCACGTCGTGCCGTTCTGGAACACCGAAATGGCATCGTTGTCGGTTGCACCGGGGAGCTTGGTGCAGCGCTTGGAGAAGCGCCTGTACTCGCGCAGGCTCTCCCCCGGCTGCTGCTTGCAGTTGCGCAGCTCCCACTGCTTGCCGGGGCGTGTGTAGGTGCCTTGGAAGTTCCCGACGAAGACTCGACGCAGGTCAGTCCAGTCGTGAATCTTGTCCCGCGGCAGGTGCTCGAGCCATGTCCACGCGGAGTCGCTGAGGTAGAGTGGCAGATTCTTGATGACAAAGAAGTCGTTCGTGGCTCCCCCGGCATGGCAGGCGAGCTGGTAGTCCTCGATCCACACGCTGGGGTTGGTGTCCCCGTCGTACCAAGTACGTTGGTCGGAGCGCGGAAGCGCGAGGGAACCTCGCATCCCGGATGCTCTGGCCAAAGGCCCGTGGACCTCTCTGGCTCGGCGACCAGCTTCGGTCGCAGTCGTCGTCGCTGTCGTGGCACCACATACGTCCGCGATCGTCATGGTGGCGTGAGCAGGCGTCGCCATGGTTGTCAACGCTCTCGGCCTGTCGTCGGGCCTCAATGGTGTTCCGCACTTCGCGGTTGGGCCCGAGGCGGCTCTTGACCGCTGATGCCGTAGCATCGGCCCCTTCCCCACGCTCTCGATGCTGAGAAGGAGGTGGGTTCGGGGCGTGCGCGGACGGTGCTCCTGCCCGCCCGTGCTTCGAGCGCTGGAGTGAAGCCGAGCTTTCCGCTTGTTGTGCCGCCGCCGCCTCGAGTAGTGCCTTCAGTTGCTGGCGCACCTGTCGCTCCTCGGAGGTCGCCGCCTCCGGACAGCCGCGGAGTAGCATGACTGCTGCGGCAAGATTCTGCGACGCCTTCCTGAAGAGCGGCGGGGCGTTAGCGTCGATGTTAGCGCCCTCGTTGGCGCATCGGTCGTTGTCGCGCGTTCGCCCCCGAGCCGGTGGCGTTGGTGCGCGGGCCCGCGGCTGCTCGGCAGCCGAGCGGTGCTCGCGCCGCTCGCCGTTCCCTTCATGGGGCTGCTCCTGCACGGGGACATCCTGTGCGGGTTGTCGGTTGCGGGGCTCGGGGTCCATCCCCAGTTCTTGGTGAAGAAGGTCCAGCTCCTTGTCGAGCTGGCGCTTTGCCTTTGCGAGCTCGTCGAGCCGCGCCCGTCGTTGGGCGTCGGCGGCGCAGTGGCGCGGTGTTGGCTCCGGTTCAGAGCTGTTTGATGCCGAAGCCACGCAGACATTGCACTCCCGCGTGGGATCGCGCTGTCGCGTGGTCCGTGCCCTCCGAGTCGTCGTAGACCCGGGGGCGGCGCCAGTCGCGCGGAGGTTGTTGACGTAGGCCGTCACCGGGTTGTCCGGGAGGTCGGGTTGTCCATGGGGGTACATCGCGGTGTACCGCTCCATAAACTCCCCCCAAGCCAGCGGCTCGGCCCCGCTAGCCTGGAAGGCAAGGTCGGTGAGGTAGTAGGCAGCAAGCCTAAAACACTCCTGCGTTGGGTTTGGCCCCAACATACCGATGATTGTCTCGTCTGAGAAGCCTCGGACGAAAGCCTCGCGTCCCGCAGCCCCGTCAGGACATTGGGATGAGGCGGTCGAGCGAAGGTATGCCTGGCGACGGACTCCGCCGGCCCGGTGTAGACGAAGCCGAGGGAGCCAAAGTGCAAAGTGGCCCCAGGGGTCAACGGGACCCTGCGGCTGTCCATCTGATCCGCTGGTGAAGTTCGTCAAGACACACGATGTGCCCCTACATGGCGCGCCAAACTGTCGGGGTTCTCTACCACCGGCAATGAATTTGTATCGATCGTGCGTCAGGCTCGGATGGTTAGCACAGGAGACAACGGGATTATACTGGTTCGGGCCTCCGAGGAGTAATACCCTACGTCCAGTGTCAAGCTTCGGTGTTCCCGAGCTAGGGGTGTTTGTAGTAGGGGTTACAAACTGGTCGAGAGAGAGTGTCGGACCCAAGTCCCTCCGAGTGGTGTTCGATCTGTAAGAGGTCTAACCCTTGTAACGGTTGCTCTCCTCTCCCTTTTATTGACACAAGGGGAGGGGCACAAGGGGGGAGTAAAAAATAAGTACAGTGCTCGGTAGCTGGGATGTCCCGTCGTGCGTCGCCTGTCCGTCGGGGCGCATTGAAGTGGAGCTGTGCTACTTGGTCGTGGGAGCCGCCGCGTGGCCGAGCGTGGCTGTTCACCCCAGGACGCTTGGCCCTCCTCCGAGTAGTTTGTTGTTGTCTTGGCCTGCCCGAGTACCTGACTAACCCGCCATGTTAAGGCCTAAGTCTAGGCTTGAGCTCGTCGTAGGGGGTGCTTGAGTGCCTCGGGCGAAGCTTGCATGTGGCAGGGTTGGAGATGATGTTGATGGGATGGCTGTGCAGCCGGTCAGACCCGCATTAAGGCTCTTGTCGGGGTCAGCTGTCTGCATGGGCCGCCAGCTGGTGCCTTTCCATGGCGCGGGGAATCGTTTCCTCATGCGTCGTGGTGGAGGTGCTCGTGCCTTAGCCTCTCGCCGCGTGTCATGGCCCACGCCCCAGTCGGAGTCGGGGAGACTTGTCGTGCGAGGCGGAGACTTGTCGTGCGAGGCGGAGACTTGTCGGGGGGATCCCTATTGTGGGGGGCTGGTCGGAGATACAGCCAACTGGTCTGAGACATGACGTCTTGCCAGTGTGGGTCTTGACCGGGGTCCTCAGTCCTCCTCGTCTTGAATGACATTGTCAATCTTGGTCTTCACGTTGTCAATGGTGTCGGATTGCCTTGTGTTTAAGAGAATTTTTTTTGCCGTCAAAGAGGAGCCCAATGTTGGCCCTCGTCATGTATGAACTACTTTTGTCCTATCAATATTCGTATTACTAGTAGAAGACTCTCAAATGTGTTCTATTGATATTCGTATGAATTGAAAAACACCAATAGAATCACATAGAAAATACAAATGCTACAAAGGTGGGACCGTGCACCGCTTCAAACGGTGCATGGATCCTCAGACGCCCTTGGCAAATGGCGTTTGGTTCCTCCGACGCTATTGGCAATGTCGTCTCTTTCCTGCCTACCAAACGCCGGCACAACCGCCCCAACCACCGATCTTAGACCCCAAATGCCGCTTCAAATGGCTTCCAGTACCAAACTCTGTTTGTGGGCGGTGATCCAAACGCCGTACACAACGACCTTTTGAAAATTTGTGAATCTGATATTTATTTTTAGAAAATCAAGAAAAAAAATATGAAAAATTTCTGATTGTGCTTAATAATGACAATAATAGACCATGTTAACTTATTTTTCTTATTTTATTTCCAAAAATAAATATGAATAACAAGGAATGGTCACAACATCACTGAGGATGAACCATGCTACTTAAGAAACTTACTCGGCGAAAAGGACATTGACAGCCAAATTCTTCAATTATAGTACAAACATTTTTTCGAATTACACAATATATCGGAGACACTCACAACGCACGCACACTAATCCCTATGAATACACGCTTGCAAACCCTACCCCTAGGAGCATCTTCGAAGATTGTGCCGACAAATCCTCAAGATTGACGAAGTCACCACAGGCGCCTCGCTGTCGACGGGAACGTCGCCTACTACTGAAAGCACAAACGCCGACCTTAATACATTTTGTCTAACAGTATCTGAGGTTTTTATTCTACTAATTCTGCTTAAACTAATTTAAATTGTCTCAGCCTTTGAATTGCAACGATGGATGTATAACTTGAAACTACAACTATGCACTTGAGTCATTTTAGGCTTTGAATTGCAATCTCAATTAGTGTTAATATACCAACTGAAACTTGCAAAACAAAGGAGAGTCAGGGAAAAAAAACCCACTAAATTGCATTTAAGCGCTTACGATTGCCATGCTATCTTGAAAAAGAAATTTTTTAAAAAATACTCCATTGAGTTGCTACGATCATGTATAAAATGTCAAAGGAAATTAATAAAATAATTAAAATTGGAATTCGAGTAAATTAGTAGTGTGATTTGCATACAAATTAAGAAGTGCAATACCTAAATAAAGAGTCGGTGTAGAACATACAATAAAATCATGGAAATACGTACTCATTTCGTTTTAAATTATACTTAGATCATTTGACTTTTTTTAACTTTAAATTTGATTGCTCATCATATTAAAAAAATGTTGTGCAAACATAGTCAAATTTTAACCCTTCTGAAGATTTTTTATTAATAGAGCAAGCTATAATAAAAAGATATAATATTTTACATAAATTTTAAATAAGATAAATGGATATTCAAATGACTGCAGTTTGTAATGGAGGAAGTAGTTAACATGTTTACCTATGTTGAGATAAATTAGCAGAAAAAATAAGGATCATTTAAATAATTTAATAAATATTTTTCAGGTAATAGTAACTTCAATCTCCTGCCCAACTCCCCAACTACCCCCAAACTCTCCCCTCGACGCCACCTCCGTCCCTCTCTCTCTCTCTCTCCACCGGCGACCGGCGTCGAGGACTCGAGGCGATGGGGTGGGCAACGCGGTTCCTGGCGGCGGTATGCTTCTTCGCCGCGGGCGTCCTCTTCGTCCCCGAGGCCATCCTCGGCTCCCCCTCCGGCGCCGGCGCCGGCGCCGGCGCCGTCACCGCGGCCAAGCTGGCCCACCTCCTCTCCTTCGCCACCTCCTGGGGCGCCGCCCTCTGGGCAACCTTCATCGGCGGCATCATCATGTTCAAGTAAGCTTCGGCCCCTAAAAATCCCACCTTTCTTCCTCCTCCCTCCTCTTCTTGCCCCAATTCGAGGAATTGAGAATCGCCTGGGGGGGAATTTTCTGATCCAAGAATCGATCGATTGAGCTGACGCCGTGCTTTGTGTTGTCGTGTTGTTGAATCTTGTGTTTGTAGGAACCTGCCGAGGCACATGTTCGGGAACCTGCAGAGCAAGATGTTCCCGGCATACTTCATGCTCATCTCCGCCTGCGCCGCCATCTCCGTCGCCGCCTTCGCGTACCTCCACCCGTGGAAGACGGCGTCCACTGTGGAGCGCTACCAGCTTGGATTTCTCCTCTCCGCGCTCGGCTGCAACCTCTCCAACCTGCTCGTTTTCACCCCCATGACCATCGAGGTGGGCGCATTCCCCCTCTTTTTTTTCCTGTCAAGAAAGAGTGATCGCCTAATATGCTATGAGACTCTAGGATTTGTGATGGCCGTGGATTTTCTCATTGGTCAGTGGATGTAGCTCATCATCACTAAATATAAATGTCGGTTCTAGGAAATTGAGTTATGCTTTGCCATTTGCAGATACAAATAGTTCTATTAACTACTTATTATGTTGATTGATTTTGTGTTAGTTAATATTGAGATGTTGTTTGAATTGGATCTATTAGAAAGCTGATTTTGGATAGTTTGGCTCAGTGGGTAAACCTTTTTTTATGTTTTTTTTTTGCGAAAAGTGGGCAGATATGTTAGATAATGCTTAGTAAACAAAGCTTCTCTGAACAAGAGCTGTAATCTACTTCTTGTTAATACAGACAAAAGCTAATTTTCCAACAAATATGCCAATCATATGGTGTTATTTCTGCAGCCTAAAACCTATATCTTCCGCACGAATATGTCTTGTATAATATGGTAATTGTGATGATGATACATATTTTTTTTACTAAAATGATTGCTCAATTATCATGGTTGAATGGCTTTCATAATTAAATGCAAAGGTGACAATGGTGGTTCTAAATTGTGCAGTTAATATGTGCATATATGGGTGTGGAATTTGAAATTGCACTATTCTGAGAAGCTTAACTAGGTGCAAAAATATTCCTTATGATATTGTGATGAAAATACCAAGTTTTTCTTGTAATCAATAAGTTCACTTCGTGATTTATACTAGAATATGAGAATTCAGGATTTGTTATGGCTATATATGATTGCAGGAACACATACGAGTTTTTGAATAAATAACTTTTCACTAATTATCTTAACTTGTAGGAAATTGAGTAGTACTTTATCTGCTGCTGCAGTTTATTGGAGAATATAGTTAGTTGGCAGTTTTCATAATTGATAGTTGAATACAAAATCTTTATGACTAATAATAAGTTACAGGCTCATGTTAATTTGTAGTTTTGTTATAAGCTAACACTAGTAGCCTAGTTGCTGGAAGTTACTGATATCAGATTATATGACTCTTTTTGTTTCTGGATTCTTGAGTCTTAAAAAGTTATTGTTTTATCCTACTATATTATAAAGCTAACTTTAGCAGTCTTGCTTTCGTTGCAGCATATTCACTAATGTCCAGCAAGCAAATTAGCCTCCAGTTTATTGTTTTTGCCAAACAAGATTTATAAATTTTTTTAAAAGAAAGCAATGTCACCTGTAACAATATGGTAGTGTTTGGTCCCAAAAGCCTGTATGCATTAATACAAATATGTTTTTTGTAAGTATGAGTTGTTGATATGATACACTGTTCTCTAAAATGATTGTGGTTGAATGGCTTTAATGATATGCTGTCCTTGACATAGAATTGCACGGATGGTTTGACATTGACTTTTGTCGCCACTTTAAGAAGCTTAATTAAGTTAAAGTTGCTAATCAGTTGGTACTAATTAAAGTTACTGATGAAAGAATATTTTTATTTTGATTCAAAGTATTGTGATTGTTCAAAAAATTGGGATGCTGCTTGCAAGCCATTTCAAGATTTCCTAGTTCCTACGAAGGGAAGGGAGCATGCAACAGTTAGCTTTTCGATGCAATATAGTATCACATGGCATGTGGTTGAATGGCTTTAGTCACAAGCAGTATTTGGCTAAACTTGTTGATTTGTGTTCCCTCATCGGCAGTATGGTAATATGCTCAGGGAAAGGTTTCCCAGTGGCCAACCACTTACTCATATGCTCCCTCACTAGAAGTCTAGAACATGGTAACCATCAAATTATGTTTTAGCATTGGATTTTGTCACCACTGTGAAAAGCCTTACTTAGGTGCCAATATACCAGAAACATTGCATTTGTTGGTACCCAATAACATTGTAATGAAAAACAGTTTTATTTTCCCTTAAATAGTATAAGACTCAAACTACAGATTGACAGTTCAATGTCCCATTGAACCCACAAAGGTTGTTATAGTGCAGTTAACAAACTATTTTTTGGATCCAAATTGTTACTTATTGGATCTGCAAGTGATTTGGATTTTGTGTGAACCCTGTGTGGCCTGTGTAATTGGCAAGTAAAGGTACACGTACCAGGTGAACTTCTTCTACTCTTAAATCTATCTGAAAATTTTACTTTTTCCCTATTATTGTTTTATGATTATTCAAAGTTTCCCAAAATGTCCATCCTGTAATTGGGATGTTGCTCGCAAGCCAGTTAAAGATTTCCTAGTTCATGCAAAAGGGAAAGGGAGCAAGCAACAGTTGCTCTCCGATGCAATACATCTGTGTACCATATGATAGTTAGCACCACACTTTTGTCCCCCCCCCCCCCCCTAGTATGAACCAAAATACATATGGCATGTTGGAAAGTATTCTCAAGACAAACTAGAAAATGCCAATTTCTTCACCTACATATACTGTCGTGTGCCTGCATGACATGGTTGGTTGCTCATTTCAGATGATGAAGAAGAGGCACAAGATCGAGCGGGACCTGAGCATCGGCGAGGAGGTCGGGTGGTCCAAGAACCAGCAGGTGGCGAAATCCAACCCTACCCTCGCGGCAATGAACAAGAAGTTTGGGATGATCCACGGGCTCTCGTCGCTGGCCAACATCATGTCCTTTGGTAGCCTGGCCATGCACTCCTGGTACCTGGCCAGCAAGATCGAGCTCTGAAGACACCCTTCATCGCCGTCTCACGGTGAATCTTATCACCAATTGGCTCCGTTCGTTATGCTACGAGATCGCAAGTAGAGCAAAGCTGTACTACTATTGATTTCACATGAGATGAATTGTAGCTGAAAGAGATCCTAATGAAATGCATGCTGGTCCCAAACCAGCTAGCTATTCAAAATATCAAAATAATTGAGCCACGTTGACAGGCATTTGTGTTTGTTCTTCGTCGTTGGCTGGGCCCTTGCTTGCTGTGAGCCGTTGATTGAGATCAGAGATGGGTGGCTTTGTCACTGTATTGTCCAATGCCCCCACCTGTCTGTTTTAATTGGGAAGGCCAGAATCTCTGAATCTGGGAGACGTGTCGAGAAGATTGCTAGTTTTTCTTTTTTTTGACACATTTCCTGTTGGTATTTGATAATGTGTCTCAAGCGCAGTATTGTCGTTGTTTGCTAGTTCAATTGATCAGCATGGTCCCCATATTAGTAGCAATTTGCACCATATATAGTAGCTTTTTTTGGTAGGTCCCCATATTAGGTCTCTAATCTCTGTCTACGGGTTTTATTTGCTGGATGATAAATTCAAGATTTTTAGCGACGAACCTTTCCTTTACTAACGCCGCCGTTTTGTATTCACTTGTCTCATTGTGTGGAGTTGGCGCATTGGATACCCTTAGCTTAGCTGCAATGCGTGTCTCAATCAGGTACCGACCCCGTTGGATGGTGGTATAGCTCGTTATTTTCGATATACATATACCGCAGGACGGCGCTTTCTGACTTTTTAAGCATTCACCACTACACTACGCCCCTTCTGTTCCGTCATCATGACGCATGTATCAGGTACGTCATGTGGCATGCGTCATGGCAAATGGGTTAAAGCCTTAAAGGGTGTGTTTGGTGGTTTTTTTTTTCATGCGGCTTCAAATTAGTACTAGTGTCGCGGGGTTGCCACGAATGACCAGTGTATTGGCTGCCTGACCTAGGGAATGAACAGAACTTTTAGCTCATGTTTGGTTACTATGAGTAGGGTAACTTATAAGTCACCCGACTTATAAATCAGTCCCGTTTGGTTGCACTGACTTAAAAGTCAATGGGCTCCACACAGGGTATTAGAGGAAAAAAGTGGAAATAAGTCACTTTAAGTAGGGGTGGACCTACTTATGGGACTTATAAGTCACACCACTTTAAGTCAAGGCTGTTTGGTTTCATAAGTGACTTATTTTGCACTTTTTGCACTTTAAGTCACCATATTTATGGGAACCAAACATTAAGTCGGTCCTGTTTGGTTGCAGTGACTTATGGCGGAGCTGGTCCGGAACCCAGGCCTGCTGAAGAAGTTGAAGTGCGAGATCAGATCCATGGTGGGTGACGACAAGGATCGGGTGCACGCCGACGACATACCGAAGCTGAGGTACCTGAAGATGGTGGTGATGGAGACGCTGCGGCTGCACCCGGCGCTGCCGCTGCTGGTGCCGAGGGAGGCGCTGCGGGACATGAAGGTCGCCGGGTACGACGTGCCGGCGGGGACGAGGGTGCTCGTGAACGCGTGGGCGATCGGGAGGGACCCCGCGAGCTGGGAGAACCCCGAGGAGTTCGACCCGGGCAGGTTCGAGGCGGAGGTCGGCGTCGTCGTCGGCGGCGGTGGATTCAGCCGGGCGCGGTTCGAGTTCCTGCCGTTCGGCGCCGGCCACAGGATGTGCCCGGGGATGGACATGGGCGTGGAGACGACGGAGTTCACGCTGGCCAACCTCCTCTACTGCTTCGACTGGGAGCTCCCGGAGGGGGTGAGGAGCGAGGACGTCAGCATGGAGGAAGCCGGTGGGCTCACCGTCCATAAGAAGACGCCGCTGCTGCTTGTGCCGACCAGGTACAAGTGGCAGCGCTGACTGTTGATCAGTCTTAGTAAACGTGTCACTCATGAGGCCCTAGCTTAAGTTATAGTTTGAATTTTATAAATAAATAAATAATGGAGGCACAGAAGAAACTACAGGGAAATTTCATTCTGGTTCAGGGCTTTGTGCTCTTAGATATGTTGATAAATCATAAGTACTCATGGCACGTTTCTGTTTCTGTTTCAGACTTTTCAGTGTGGGTGTTCGTTCGCTCATCCTCTGGAACTTGAATTTCACATTTCTTTTGAGCCTCTGAAAATTAGCCGGAATTCCGAACACTTTGAAACTAAAAAAAAAAATTTTGTTCAGGTTGAGCAAAGTGTTCCCGCACATGGCTTGTTTTAATCCGCCGCTTACGAAAAGGGAGTATTTGAATTTGAACCAAGTTTACCGTTCCGAATCTTGCTTGTCGCTGGTTGGGCCAAACAAAAACAGCAATTGAAATTTTTTATATTTAATTTTCTTCGATTTTACGAAAATAAATAGTCAGATTCAACATTGAGAGAAATAGCCACGAACCGCCGTTTGAAATGGCGGTTGGTCTCTTGCCGCCGTTTCAAAAGGCGGTAGGCACCTACCGCCGCCTCAAACGGCGGTAAGTCGAAGTCAGCCGCCGTTTCAAACGGCGGTTGTTCCATCCGCCACGTGGCCGGGGACCTACCGCCAGGGCCGACGGCGGCAGGAGGCCAACCGCCGTTTGAAACGACGGTTGACCGACCGTTGGCCACCTACCGCCGTATCAACTGGCGGTAGGTGGTACCGCCGTTCGAACCGACGGCTGGGCTACGCCTATATAAGGGCCGACGCCCTGCCACCGGCGGCTGCCCCCCCCTCTCCTCTTGTCTTCCTCGTGGTCTTCTTCGGTATCCATCAGGTATGTTTCCAATACTTTCCGTGTATATTTAGTCAATATGGTAGAAATAGTTTTAAAAATCTATAAATAATTTAGAATAATCTAGAAATAGTTTAGAAAATATAGAGATAGTTTAGAAATCCTAGAAATAGTTTAGAAAAAATCTAGAAATAGTTTAGAAATTATAGAAATACTATAGAAATTCATAGAAATACTTTAGATAGCTTCTAAATTATAGAAATACTATTGAAATTGTAGAAATGATTGGGAAATTTCTAGAAATACTATAGAATTTGTATAAATGCTTTGGAAATTTCTAGAAATACTATAGAAATTGTAGAAATGCTTTGGAAATTTCTAGAAATACTATAGAAATTGTAGAAATGCTTTGGAAATTCCTAGAAATACTTAATTGTAGAAATTCTTTGGAAATTTCGAGAAATACTATATAAATTGTAGAAATGCTTTTGAAATTCCTAGAAATACTATAGAAATTGTAGAAATGCTTTGGAAATTCCTAGAAATAGTTTAGAAATTGTAGAAATGCTTTGGAAATTCCTAGAAATACTTTATAAATTGTAGAAATGCTTTGGAAATTCCTAGAAATACTATAGAAATCGTAGAAATGCTTTGGAAATTTCTAGAAATACTTTAGAAATTGTAGAAAATGCTTTGGAAATTCTTAGAAATTATGTGTGACTTTATATTTCATTTTTTTGCAGCTATGGCTCAGCAGCAGGCGGCGGGTCTGCAGCCCCCTGTTGGTGTTGTTCGTCCTCCTCGGGAGCCCCTACCGTACGTGCTGCCCGAGCTCTTCGATGAGCGGACAGACAAGGCGCACCGGTCCTACCGCTCCGCGATCTGCGGGGCAGAGCTAGGGACCGTGCACTCTAGAGGCCCGGGGCACTACATGCCGCTTCACTCCGGCTGGTGTCCAAAGTATGTAATACGACAGCTTCGTATCTTTGTATTTCCCCATTTAAATTCTTGATTAATATTTATTTTCATTTTGTAGTGCAGGCTACGCGCAGCAGGGCTTCTGCCCCTAGCGCGCTTGGTTGATGGTGACCTCATGCGGGCCGCTTTGCGACCGGCGGAGCGCAAGTCGCGCTTTGACTTCGACTACCAGTTGGTCTGCGCGCTCTTGGACTGGTGGCGCCCCGAGACGCACAACTTCCACTTCCCCTGGGGGGAGATGGCGGTGACTTTGGAGGACGTGACCCTCCTCTTCGAGCTACCGTGCTCAGGGGAGCCCATGAGGGCTACTGACGCCCCCGAGCCGTGGCGCGACATCCTCCTCGCGAGGTTCGCCGGAGTGGTGCGCCGTCCCGGTGGGCTAGAGGTGCCTGACTACACCAACTCCCACGGCCCCACGTGCGCTTGGTTGCGCAAGTTCAGCGTACGTTCCTCTACCTATCGTTTTTTCATAGTATCGGTTTGCAGCCTCTCACTGAATTTTGAATTTTTTCAGGCCTCGTTCATGAGGGACGACGTTGATGAGAAGACGAGCAACAGACACTTGGAGGCATACCTGTTGTGGCTTTTCGGCTACGTGATGTTCTGTGGGTCCCAAGGGGATGCGGTGTCGAGGTTCCTGACCCCCACGCGAGGAGGATTGCCAACGCCACCGTGGAGGACATGCCCCAGATCAACTGGGTGCTGCGGTTTTGGCCGCGATGTACAGGGGCCTGTGCACTGGGTGCACCAAGACGGGCACCCAGTCGATCCTCCTCGGATGCCCGCTTCTGCTGCACCTGTGGAGCTACGAGCGGCTTCCCGTCGGTCGGCCATCGGTCGACCGATCGCCGTGCCGCGCACTGGAGGAGGGGCACGACCCAACAGACAGGCCGACCATGGGGTCGATGTGGTGCCAGCGCCAGGTTCGTACTTCGAGCTAACTTCATTCGTTAGCTATCTGAAAGTAATGCAATTCGTTGAGCTAACTCATTCTCTTGTTTGCAGCTCTCTTGGACGGAGTAGACCAGGAGGTCGTACCTGGACTTCGTCGGCCAGATCGACACCCTCACCGATCGCGAGGTAATCTGGCAGCCGTACACTTACGCCTTGGTCGCCGCGCGTGCGCCGCAGGGTCTCTCATCCTTGTGGTTTCGTGACTGTGACTTCTGGCTGACGAAGACGCCACTCGTCCATGACATGTACGTCGAGGAGTACCACGTCGAGCGCGTGCTGAGGCAGTTCAGCCTCTACCAGGCTTCGCTTGTGCTCGTCGCACACACCGTCGACCCTTCCGTGCACCTGTAAGTTCATTGCAAACTTAAATAGTGATGAGTGAAGAAAGTTAGTTTACTGACCAATTTGCTGTATCTTGTTGCAGGTGGTCGAGGAAGGGGTTGAGGACTTCGGCCCCTTTTTGGGGAAGTTGCAGCAGTACCTAGATGCGTGGGCGACCGCCGCGCAGAACGTCGTCGTTGAGTCGCGCTTACACGACGAGGACACTTGGAGAGCGTACCTGCAGTGGTACACGACGAGGACCCAGACGCGCGTGACCTACGTCCCCCACGAACTCTCGCCTCAACCTTGTGCCATCGTCGACGTAGCCCTACCGACGGGATCAGTCCCACATCATCTTAGTAAGTTCTTTTGCATTAATTCAAATTAAGTCACATTCGTTAAAGTTTCGTTGTACTAACAATCCGTCTGATCTTGACAGTACGACACAGCTCGCAAGATGTACAACCTGGCCCAGCACGTGGGATCGACGATGGACCAGTTGTCGTTGGACCGGATATAGACAGAGCTGCAGAAGATGGTGGGCCTGAGCCAGCGAATCATGCAGACTGTGAACTTCTGCGGCGACGAGGGTTACCTCCTTCCCCGCCACCCCTCCTCCTCCAGTAGCTGTGCATCCACCTCAGCTTCGTACCAGGCACCGACACGTCCACCGCTTGCGCCCACTGCGTCCGCTCCGTACCTGGCGCACCTGAGTGCTTTCTACGCAACAGGTACATGACGGGATCGTACACGTTTTTTGTTGCTAGTTATATTATCTAGCGAGACCACGACATATTTTATTGATCCATGACGATCTAATATTTTATAGAGAGACCGCCGATACCTACGTGACTAGGACCTTCGTCGTGGGCAGCAGCAGCTTCACTGGTTCAACAGCAGCCAGTGTTTGAGCCACCCGTTTAGCAGCAACAGCCAGTGTTTGAGGCACCTGTTCAGCAGCAGCCACTGTTCTAGACACCTGCTTCGGTTGACTACTATAGTGGCGACACACCACCGCTGGAGTTTCCGTTGGCCGACTTGTTGGGCGACAGTGCCGACGAGATCGGTGGTACACAACTGTCGGGAGCCCCGCCCGTGACCCAGCCGACGCAGGAGCAGCAGCACGCGATGATGGAGGACTTCCACGACTCGGCACGGCGTGCAAGTGAGGCTTTGGACGCGGTAGCGTCGGTGGAGGCGGAGGCGCGGGCGGCCTCGTCGGGCGCGGTGACTCCATAGGCACCGACGGGAACGGGGGCCGACACGTCGGTCTTGGCGACTCCACAGGCAACCACCGGAGGGGGGGGGGCACGTCGGGCTCGGTGACTCCACAGGCAGCCACCGGGGGGGCTGTCCCGTCGGGCTCAGGTGCTCCCTTAGCGACATCGCCCCCCGAGCCGGCGGTCGGAGGACGCGATCGCCATCCACGCGACCCCCTCACGTACCCGACCCACCACACGAGGGCTGCACAGAGGGCGGCGACAGCGCCGAGGAGAAAGGAGCACCAGGGCCCCCCACGACCGACGAAACACAGTCATATTTAGATTTGTATTTGGACGTTTGTCGTGTACTTTGTTTGTTCTAATTATTTTATGTATTTTCGTATTCAGTTGTCTGTTATTTCGCATTTATAGTATTGAGAAAAACAAAAAAAGAAAAAAAAATCGAAAATAAAACCTACCGCCAGTTGAACCAGCGGTAGGCTCGTTGAACCAGCCGTTTCAACTGGCGGTAGCTGCAAGCCAGCCTGCCGCCAACCATACCGGCACTGCCGGCACTGTTGCAAACCAGTACTAGCCGCCGTTTGTGGCGGCGGTTTGAATCCGACTATTTATTTTCGTAAAATCGAAGAAAATTAAATATATAAAAAAATCGAAAATCCCACATAACGGGCTGGCCCATTTCAATTGACAGGGTAGAGACCGGCCCACACACTTCTACTCCTTTTCCCCCAAAAAAAAAAAAACGCACACACGCTTGCACACACTTCCTCCGTCCTCCCCCTCCCCTCGATGGCGCTGCCCTTCCTCCCCGACGAGGTCCTAGAGCATATCTTCCTGCGCCTCGACGCCGCGGACGACCTCGCCCGCACCTCCGCAGCCTGCTCCTCCTTCCGCCGCCTCATCTCCGCGCGCCGCTTCCTCCGCCGGTTCCGGTCCCTCCACTCCCCGCCCGTCCTCGGATTGCTCGACAAAGGAGGGTACGGAACACCCCGCCTCCCCGCCCAGGGATTCATCCCCATCGACCCTCCCCACCGCTGCGCCCCGGCGGCCCGCGCGCTCGTGCGTGCCGCGGACTTCACCTTCTCCTTCCTCCCTGACGCCAGCTCGTGGCGGCCCCGCGACAGCCGCGACGGGCGCGTCGTCCTCTCCCGGCGCGTCGCCAATGCAGCCGCCTTTGATGACCTAGTCGTGTGCGACCCCTTGCACCGCCGGTATGTCATGATTCCTCCTATCCCCGACGACCTAACGCCCTCCATGACAAAATTTGGCAAGGATTTCGAACCCTTTCTGACTCCATCTGGCGATTGCGTAGACGAAAAGTTGAAGGAAAAGGAGGAACCGTCATTCAAAGTTATCTGCACTGTGAGGTCTGAAAACAAGTTCATAGCCTCCTTTTCTTGGGCCAACCAGAAGTGGGGACTCATCACTTACCACAGCCCGAGCTCTTTTAGATGCAAGCGCTGCTATGCGCATGGCTGCTTCTTCTGGATAGTTGATTCAAATAGATACACGCTCATGCTCGACAGTAGTGCGATGAAATTCTCCATCATTGACCTCCCAGCCAACAATGATGGTTCTTCAAAACAGGCTGCCATTGTGGAGGCAGGGGAAGGCAAGCGCCCTGTTCGTTTGGCTTATCAGTCACCAGGCAGCAGTACTTTTCTCTCAGAACAAACCAGCCACCAGCAACCAGTCAGCAGTACTTTTCTCTCAGAACAAATCAGCACCAGCCACCAGTCACCAGCCAAATGAACAGGCTGAAGATTGGTTTTTAACAATCGGTGGCAGCAACAAAGACCGATTTTGCAAGATTTGGCGAAACAATGGCCTTGGCAGCATTACAAGATGATTCCTTTGCCCAAAGACTCTGATGGGCTCAACTATATGTGGGTTATTGTGGATGTAGCAGAGCACTATGTAAATCTACAAGCGCGTAAACTTGTCCCTGGCCATGGTGGACTGCACCTGTGGTATTTTGTGTTGGACACCAAGACATTGCTTTTTGAGAGGCTCTGCAAATTCAAAAATCGACTGTTCATAGCTCATCTTTATGCAAGCTTTCCACCACCGTTGGTACTGCCAAGTATATGAAATGGTAAAAACTGTCTCCCTTGTTTCTTCAGCCATTTGGAATTAGTTTTTCTTGTTTTTTGTTGTTAGTTTTCTGTTACCAAACGAGCGGTGGTCTCTACACATTGCACGATGTGTGGGAAAGACCTCCCGCTAATAACCTCCCCCAGACCCCGCACAGTGCGGGAGCCTACGGCACTGGGTACGTCCTTTTTAGTTTTCTGTTACCAAAGATGCACATGCTTCTGGTGTCCAAATTATTCACATCCACCCTTCACAATGTAGTGATGTGCTTCTTACAAGTCAATGGAGCTATGGATTAATTTTATATTGTCATTAGTTGCTTTGGAAGCTATCAAACGTACAGAATGGAGTTAGGGATTTTTTTCACATTTTGCAACAAACTAGCCATTATACAGATACAGTAATGCCACTGGAGTAACCTTATATGATAGTCATGCATACCTTGTCACTTATGTTTAGAGGTGATTTGTAATAATTCAGTATTTTACACTACACTGACATATCAATAAGTGACAAGGTATACACACTTATCATATAGCACCTTTATCATATAGCGCCTTTATACAGGTGATTTGTAATAATTCAGTATTTTACACTACACTGACATATCAATAAGTGACAAGGTGTACACGCTTATCATATAGCACCTTTATCATATAGCGCCTTTATACGCTTCATACAAAATTAGTAGCTTGTTTCGCTCTTTTCACATTCACAAGCATGTACTGCCTTTATGTTGTCCTAATTATGCTAATGTTTCTTGAACCCATCTTGATTATTCTAATATGTAATCTTTGTTAGGCATCCTCTCGTGAGTTCTCAAGGTGGCAGGGCAGCATAGTTGGCAACGTGTTCATGATGGCTTAACAATATTGTGCAAGACATCAGCAACTACTGGTGTTTATGACGTATATTGACATATGTATGCAGTACAATCAGCTATTCCGTAGCGATTCAGTTTCTGCAATCTTATTCCTCCCGTTTGCCTTTTTGCTCTGATTTGTGTTTGTAATCTGTACTCATGGCTCGTTGAGGGAGGTTCCTGGTACAATTCCGAAGTAGACAATCAAACAGTTACACAACTGGCTTCTTGATTTGCTTCTTTTTGCCTTTGAGAATCTTGTGATCTGTCATTACAATAACCGCAAAAATTCTAGTCAAGTTAACAGCTGCAACAATAACGGCAAAAGAAACCATATGGAAAACTGGTTCAGTACTTGTTGGAACATTTACCTTTCAGAGAAGATGGTTTCTAAATTGCACTAAAAATGGATGAGCCCTGAAGGCCTGTGTCCACTCCATTGTTCTTATGCTTGTGAATTCCTGTTTCTAAAAAAATATGGTAGTGGATCATAACTGATTATTCATCTTAGGTGCTGTTATCGGCAACTGGGTCATAACTGGAGCTTGTGTATGGTCAAGAGGCCGTTTTTCCCGTTGAGGTGAATCTAGGCGCATATAGACTTGCAAAGCAAAATAACCTTGATGTTGAGTCATATTATGCTTTGATGATGGACAACATTGATGAAGTGACCGACAAGCGTGTGGAGGTTTTGGAAGAGATTGAGAAAAACAAAAGGAGAGTGGCTAAAGCATACAACAAGAAGGTAAACGTCAAATCTTTTCATGTGGGTGATTTGGTTTGGAAGACGATTTTGCCTATTGGATCTAAAAGTAACAAGTTCGACAAGTGGTCTCCAAGTTGGGAAGGTTCGTACAAGGTTGTTAAGGTTTGTTCTGGGAATTCTTACATGGTGGAGACTTTGCAAGGACAGCGACTTCCAAGTGCCCTCAACGGGAGGTACTTGAAGATATTTTATCTAAGTGTCTGGCAGGATGCTTGATAGGATATGGCCGATTTAAAGAATCGCCCTTAGACAAAAAAATGGTCGGTGAAGTGTCACATCGACCTTAGAATTATTTTTTAGACATCAAGCTTTACTAAAAACAGGAGGGTATATGTTCGCACCCAAATTTGGGACAAGGCCGATCAGGCTGACGCCGACCGGTGTCTCTCAACGGTCTGACCGGTGGGGCGTCTTGTAGCCGATCCAGCAACGCCAACACCGGTCAGTCCGAGTAGAATTGAGGAGTCTTTGCGAATTTCGAGTTGTAAAAGGATTTCTTGCGGGGCAAGACCTCCCCACTCTATAAATATAAAGGGCCAGGGCCATTTGAGGTGGCATTACCCAATCGATCATTACTTTTTACAACTTTTGCCTCTCAAACCCTAGCTTTTCCAACCTCGTGCTTTCCTTGTTTGTCTCGACGACGACCAGGGACGTTCTGAGTGGCCTTGCCAACCTCCGACGGGGTCCCTCCCAAGGCGGCGATCTTAGGTTTTCACCGTGCCTCTGCTTACACCAGTCAGATCGGTGCCCCTGACCGGTCAGACCGGTCCGAGCAGGAGCTCGGTGAGTTTAGCGTTTCGACGTTCCGCGCGATCTAGCGCTCGTGTGTGTTGACCAGGAAAGCGTCAACAACACGGACAAGCACGTACGTTACCATTCAGGACTTCAAATCTGGTACGCTAGCTACCTACCATCTGATCAAGAAGCTGCCTGCAGCATGCTAGGAAAGAGTCCGCTAGCTTGATATGAGAGTGATGACATGCATACTGTGTCAGTGATGACTTAGCCATGCATACTGTGTCCACGACAGAGCATAAATTGACCACAACGACAAGCTAGCATCCAGCAGCGACGACGACGACTACAACTTGGGTCTCCTCAAGACACGCAATTCAGGTCAGTATTATGATTGTTTCAAAAAAGGTCAGTATTATATACACTACTAGAATCGCAGGAATGGCCAGCGGTTATTAAACAGTCGGCCATTTGTTTCAACCGTAGGAAAATTCAATAGCCAAGGGTATACCGTCGGCAACCTCCCGTCACGCATTCTTGGTTGGGCATTCTCCCTTTTGCCAACGGGCAATTGGTGATTTCGTAGCCAGGGGTAAGTTGCCGACAGTTGACAGTCGGCTATTAGTTGGTCAAGGCGCCAATTCTAATGTGGACCTGACATGAATTGCCAACAGATTTGCTTGTCGGGGACATATCTATTTTACCCGTTGGGAAATGTATTGCCGATGACACCTTGTTCGCTATTGTGGAATATATTCTGTTGGCTATGCATATATATGAGGGTTTTTTCTATAGTTGGATATACGTGGCTGTATCATTTGTGACGATTTTGTTACACCACCAGATGTCTAAATTCCCAACTAATTTTTTCAAATTCCATTCGCACTTGAAACTTAAAGCATGACCAAAGATAAATTACAGCTGATAAACGGTAACATTGTTGCATTAATCCAAATTCAGAAAGGTAGGAAATAAATATGTACACATCTCAAAGTGTCAGATAATATATCCTTCCATGTTCAAAAGAAAATTCTAGACTAAGATAATATTGTTCATAACAAATAACATAAGTAGCCTACAATGCCATCTAACTCCAAAGTGCAGTACCAAAGGTTGAAGGCAAGTAGCAGCAAAGGCAGAAGGCAAGTATCTGCTATCAACTCATCGCCAAAGGTGATAATCCATATCTTCTTGGTGGGTGCCGTAGTCTCCACCATTGTAATAATCATCATCGTCGTCATGGCCATCGTATCCAGCATTGTCATAGTTGTAGTCCTCATCATCGTCTTTATTGTAATCTTCATTGTCATCTTCATCACCATTGTCTTCTCCATCAATGCCATCCTGTAAAAATTATAATAATATGCTTAAGCTCTAAAATCAAAACTTTCTTATAATTGAAGTTTCATATAGGACTTTTTTACATGCATACATTGTAGCCATATGTAATACTAACATTTTCAGCTCCATCAAGACCAACTCTGCCATTCTCATTTGTCAATCCACCAACTTTGTCATTCTCCTTGGAGAAACCACCATCTGATTCAGAACTATCCTGTATGACGAAAAGCAGACCATGTAACCATGTTCTCATACATGCATACCCAAAGTATTTCCAGCAAACTATAGTTATTATTCTACCAGCAGTACAACTGTTTACCAATTGGTGTGAAAGTATTCACTAAGATGGATAAATTACTATGCTTCTGAATTTTATATAATAATAGTATATTCAACACATGTTGGGTCTAATGGAGCATATGAAAGCAACATAATGGACAATTCATTAGAGCAGACACTAATTATACAAATGTGATAGCAGATAAGTTTAGAAAGTTAACTTACCAAGTTAGTTGCAGTTTCCCGAGCTAATGCATCATAGTCTAGTCCTCCTTTAGCAGCCAATGCCTGTTAACATTTCAAGATCAGAAACATGTAGTCCTTATTACACACGTGGTTAGAACAACATTTAACATTATTACCCGCACAACGCGTTGAACTTCTTTAAGAACACTGTTTTCCTTCAGCAGTTGCTCATTTTGCCTTTCAAGTCTCTTCTCTCTAGCGGAAACTTGTGGCTGTCCACTTCTCTTCCTTGTCTTAACTGCTTCCTTCTCAGCAATGCTAATAGCCTCATCAGCTATTCCCAACTTGCCATGTGACATTCTACCCACACACTCATAGATGACAGCAGCATCGAAATTGGGATGCTCAACCTTCCAATTTGGTCCATATTTTTTTTCCATTGCTTCTTCATATAATGCCTATTTCAAAAAAAAATCAGAAGCTAAGTTTTGTAACAGGGGAGCTACAAAAGGTATTAAACAAATGATTAGTTGCCAACCCATTTATCAGTAGCACTCTGGCTACAAAGACGACCATCATTTTTCCCTCTATGTAACTCATGATTGTGCAACCAAGCACCACTAAGTCCAGGGTCAACACCAGTTTGGAGTTCCTATATTTAAAGAAGTTTGTATGCTTTCAGAAATATTGAATATTACATCAGTAGCTAATGAATGATAAAACAGGGTCATGATCAGTACTTATTACCAGATATTGGCGTGTTGCTGGCAAACTTCTTGAGCCGCCGCGATGGTATAAATCTGTATCACGATTTTCCTTTGCCTGTTTGGATGCCTTTCTAAATGTTGATGTACACCAATGTTCACAGAGCAAAGCCCAACCTTCTGTAGTTGTAAAATCCTTTGGCTTAGCATTAATTAGTTCTTGTTTTGTCGGCCAGCGATTGCCCTGTTCATCCACATCTTCCTGCGGCACATTACCATCTCTGTACAGTTTTTTAATCACTGATTGCTTCTCTTCACTCAACATGTTAGGCACCATTTTTTTGAATTTTATCTCCAAAAGTGCATCTGCATCAGCTCTATCTTCCGGAAGACACTTGAAACGCCACTGTAAATGGATGCAGGACACATTAATAATGTTACTTTGCAGGTGTGATAAATTACAAACAGTAGGAAACTAGATTAAAATTATAGTTACTTGACATTAGTAAAGCATACCCAGAACTCTTCCACAACTCGTCTATCATTTGATACGCCACATGTGCTGGTCCTCTTGAAATCCTCCCATGTTAAAACTGGCTTTAGGCCATTTACAGTATCGACAACATCAGGATACATCTCACGAACTAGAGCACTAATAATTGTTGGGGGTTTGCGAGAACCTTGGTATGGATGCACTTCCCAGTGCCTATATATTTTAGAATATGCATTGGCATCAACTTTTAGAAAATGAAATAGTAATGTGCTCAAGTGATGTGCTTAAGTAAAATATCAAGCATCCAGAAATTTGCTTACTCGCCAACAGCCTTGATGGTGGGTTTATCTTCTTCCTTCAGTCTTTCACCACTATCAGTCCTTGATCGAGTTCTCTTTTTATTATTAGGTTGCTGACGATTTGCTGAAGGCACTTCATTGTTTCCTCTTACAACACTTGATGTGGATCTCTCTGTCTTGGATGATGACACAGGTCTATGCTTCAGACGCCTAGTCATCCTGCTTCAGACATGATAACTCATGATAACTATAGCAATATGGAAAATATTTATACAAATAAACTCATTATGCACAAAGAAAATGAGGTGAACCACAAGTAAAGTATAAGTGAACTGAAATGAGTATAATAAATAAAACCATATGTAAACATGCATACTGAATGATAATGTCACCAATCTAGTATCATGAAAGCTTAGTAGCATTATTGTACAAGAAAACACCAAGCATTTAGTAGTCATCATAATCATATTCTAAGACATCCTCAGGTGAGTCTTCCTCGTCATCACTAATGTCTTCCTGGTCACTGCTTTCTTCTTCAAGAAATCCTAGTTCTTCCTCGCTACTACTCCCATCAAAATACTGATTGTCTAATGGATCCTCGTTCATGTGCTTTTCTATAGTTTCAATTTCATGGGGATCTAGGACATCATCTGATTCATTTGTAGATACTGCAACATCATCACGCCAGCCATCAACATCAGCAGAGAAGGTTCCCTGTAGCCTATCTTCTTGGAAAAATACATCTGCAATAGGTTGCTCTTGTGCATCATCGACATCAGGGTTGTGCGAGGTGCTTGGTTGTATATTGTAAACAACACACCAATCACGCAGATCACGTCTCTTAGATGGATATTGCAAATAGTATGCTAGTGTAGCCTGGTGAGCCATGGCGAAGGGCTCAAAATTTGCAAGCCTTGAAGATGGATTCACCTCCACCAAACCTAGTTTAGGTTGAGACCTAAGGCCAGTAATTGGGTTAAACCAGCGGCATTTTAGAAGAACCATTTCAATTTTTCTACCAGCATTGAAAGACAATTTCAAAATGTCCTCTACAACACCATAGTAGTCGAGTTGCTGATCATCTGAGGTGAAAGAAGACACACAAACTCCAGTGTTAATTGTGGCTAGTCTTGCACGTGACTTCTCATAATTCTCTGATCTAAACCTATAGCCATTGACATCATATGAATTATATGATAGTACTCTAGATTTGCATCCATTGGCTAAATTCCACAAGTCTTCATCTGTGTTGCTATCCTTTCGACACTAGAAAAATCAAATAATTGCATTTAGTTAGAATATGTATTAATAATTAGGTGAACATGAAAGGTGGCTATGGAAATAGTTGTTTACAATTTTCTTAAACCAATCCACAAATCCAGTTGTTATCATTTGATCAAGATCCTCAACTGACAAATTGGGGTCCTCTGCACGCTTCTGTTCCATATATGCTCTAAAAATATATAAAAATTAGAGAACATATTGCAATCAATGTTAAAAAAATCTTTTTGCATGCATCACTTACTCTCGAAAAGGGTCTACTGCTGAGCAATTTGTCAAAATATATAGCCTTGCGGCATTCAACTCCTGTTCTGAGAGGTCATAAGGCACACCCCTACCATGAAGGGTTCCTTTATGTTGGAACACATCTAAGGTGCAACCATCATTGCACACTCGTGTTCCTCTATTTTTGGAACTATCAACCTGATTCCATCTAGTACGAACATGGTCACCAAAGTATCCAGAAAAATAATCAGTCATCTCTTCCACTATTTTAGCCTCTACAATAGATGCCTCTACTCTTGCCTTATTGTGCACTTTCAATCCAAGGTCATGCATGTACCTAACATATTGTTGCAGTGTTTAGCTAGTGAAATAACATATAAAAATAGACTAGATATATTATAGTTTAGTAATGTGAAAAAATACCTTTCATGTTGGTACATCCAACGAAATTCTACAGGACCACCAACCCTTGCCTCATATGGAAGGTACACAATCAAATGTTCCATCACATTAAAGAATCCAGGTGGAAACATTTTCTCTAACTTACATATCAAAACTGGGATCTCCTTCTCAAGTTCACGCATTCGGTCTGGATCAATTTGTTTGGCACATAACTGTCTATAAAAAAAACACAATTCTGCTATATCCTTCCATTCCCTCTCAGGGATGAAACCCCGTAGTGCAACTGGCAGGAGGCGCTCAATAATTATGTGGAAGTCATGGCTTTTCAGACCCACAAATTTTTGCTTATCCAACTTCACAGATTTTCTTAAATTAGCAGCAAAGCGATCAGGGAACTTCAACTGTTTGAACCACTTTAAGATAACCAATTTATCATCCTTACTAACACAATACTTTGCTCTTGGTTTTTTCCAAGTACCATTGGGAGCCTTAGTCAATTCTAGAGTTGGACGATCACAAATCTCAGCCATGTCAAGACGTGCTTTACTATTATCCTTAGTTCTTTCAGTGATATCTATGCACATGCTCAACATTACATCAGCAACGTTTTTCTCGTTGTGCATTACATCAATGTTATGTCTAAGTACCAACTTTTTCCAGTAGGGCAATTGCCACAAACCACTTATATCTATCCAATTGTGCAACTTCCCAAACCCTTCATATTTATGTTTTTCTTTTTTATCAAGAGTTAGGCTACAAAGCTGTTGATATATCTCTTCACCAGATAGACGCTTTGGCGCACACTCAAAAACTTTTGTTTTCTTACGAAAACACTTCAAACTTTTACGGAATGCATGATCATCTGGAAGGAATCTCCTATGACAATCAAACCAACAAGGTTTACGCCCATGCTTCAAAGTGAATGTGTTTATGTCAGATCCACAAATAGGACAAGCTAGTTTTCCATGTGTGCTCCAACATGCTACCAAGCCATATGCGGGGAAATCATGAATTGTCCATAACACAATTGCCCGCATGGTGAAGTTTTCCTTTCTATAGGAATCATGAGTATGAGCACCCTTATCCCATAAGTCCTTAAGCTCACCAATTAGCGGTTGTATATAGACATTAAAGTTCTTCCCTGGGTGTTCACGACCAGGAATAATAAGTGCAAGAATAATGTTGCTCTTTCTAGTGCACATCTCAGGGGGGAGGTTATATGGAACAACAAAGACAGGCCAACATGAGTATGGGGCTGCATTAGCACTAAAAGGTGTAAACCCATCAGTTACCAAACCAAGGCGCACATTCCTAACCTTCTTGGCAAAATCAGGAAAAGTCTTGTCAGATTCAGTCCAAGCTTCTCCATCTGAAGGGTGAACCATAACATTCTTGTTGCGGGGCTGAGCATGGTACTCCATGTGTTTTGCTGTGTTCTGTGACATGTACAACCGTTGTAGCCTTGAAGTAATGGGAAGATAACGCAAAACTTTTTTTGGTACCTTTCTAGATTTATTTCCGATGGCTGGCTCCTCATACCGAGACTCACCACATGTAGTGCAACTTTCTTTATCTTCATTATCTTTATTATAATATATCATGCAGCCATTTGGGCATGCGTGAATTTTTACATATGGCATGCCCAGGCTATGCACAAGCTTTTTAGACCTATAGAAGTTTGTAGGGAGATTCTTGGCAGCCTCATCTCCAACAGCTTCACGTATAAGATTCATTGTTTCATTGTAACAAGCTTCTGGCAAGTTATACTGTGTTTTAATAGTCATAAGTCGTGCAACAATGGACAAAGAGGACTGAGATGTCCTATCATGCAGTGGCTTGTCTGCTTCCTCTAGTAATTTGTATAACTCTTTAGCAGTTTGTGTTGGCTCCTCACTAGGATTAACCTCCTGATCTGCACTAATAGCATCCAGTAGCATTTCATCCATTCTATCTAAGCTATGTGTACTTTCCCAATCGACTTGCTCAGGTATGTTAGCCTCTCCATGGTTAGTCCACCTCTCATATCCTAACTGGAAACCGTTGCGGCATAAATGTATCTCCATTTCATCCCTTTTACGCTTGTGACGACAATCACACTTAGTACATGGGCATTTAGACTTTCCATCTACAGAAGCTTCTGGCAAGGAAAAGGCATGGTCTAGAAAAGAGTCCAAACCATCTTTCCAAGTTTTATTAAACAAACTGCCCTTTCGCTCATTGTACATCCAACTACGATCCTCACCCATAGCACTTCACCTAAATATTAAAGTAAACATTTTACGGGAAAATTTTGATAATTATGGCAGAAATTAAATGACCATCCCTTAAAGAATTTTCACAATATGGAAATTAATTATCAACATACTGTTCCACAATTACTAGTTATCGATCAGAAATTTTACCCTGCAGAACTGATTGTAAACCACTCAGACTCAAAAGTCCTCTTCCCTCCCTCCTTTGAGGTACTTTGTAAGTTTGCTGGTTCTTCCTCTTTTATTAATATATTTTGTTTCTGGGGGGCTTTGCCCCACAGTTGATTTCAAAAAAAAAAAAGTCCACCAATCAAATAACCTAGAAATAAAGATCAGATATAAATTACAATACAAACCATGTTCTGCAAATAAATAAAAGAACAGTGCCATAACCTAGAATTGATTTTGTTGTCATCTGATAAAATAATAACATGTGCATTGAATTGTATAAACAATAACATTGTAAGGACGAAATAGAGACATACAGAGGGAGGGATGTGAAGATTGTTGGCCAGGGAGACTTGGGGCACATAGTGTGATAGGAAAAGGATTTGAGTTTACCTGTCCGAGAAGAGTTCCTGATGTATCGAACAGTAGGAGGTGGTGTAGCTGCCGATTCACTCGAATCACCAGGAGCGGGGCGCCTGTGGTCGGCGTGAGGACGCTTGCCAACCACCTGCTCGCGCGATCCCTAATTCCGAACAGATTGGATCGGCCAATCTGCTCGTCCTGGTGGGACTCCTCCGGCCCCAACCACGAACGGAATTGAATCAGCGGCAAGCGATAAACCCTTTTGGGATGGAAAGATTTGTTTCCCATCGTGGATGCGCGATTTAAGGGGGGTATATGGAGGTGTTCTGGGCGTTCCCGCGCGGGATTGTTTTGGTTTCGCGGTAAAACTTCTACGGCGGCAGCCTGTTTTTTCCACCGAAAGTTTCAGATGGGAAATAACTTTAGACTATATGACTCTTTTTTTCACGGGCAGACTATATGACTTTTCTATTCTACACTATATTTGCAGATGCCGCTAAACCTTTAAGATTTACTAATTATAATTTGTTGTAAAAAAGATACACCCCGACTACATCATATGACAAGAACAACACAAATTTTGTGCGTGCCAAAATTGATTATATTCCTACTTTGAATTGATTTCTCTAGAATTTCACTACAAAATTAAAAATGATTATTTAAGATGACATACATGAATTTCAATTCTAAAAAAATCATAAGCCTATTAAGATATTAAAAACATAGCATTAATCATTCAAAATGCAAGTTGAAGGTGTTCGGTACTGGCACAACTCGAAAAAGCATGGTCCACAAGCTGCCGCTGCTCCCCCTCGGCCCTCGACCCCTTCGTCTCGACTCCCGCATCAACCCCCACTGCCACGACACCACGGCGGCTCTCTCCGTCTCAACATCATGCCATCCTTCACGACGTCTTCACTGGCGCCGTCAGCGCCAACTTCACCACCACTACCATCGACGCCGAGTCTGCTCCTCTGCCTCGATGCCAGGACAATCCCATCCACCTCGATGCCATGCCGACCACCTTCACCGCCGTTGTGCTGCAGTGCTACCGTGCCTAGTGGCACGACACGACATGCTTAGAGCAACTCCAAAAGCTTCTCTAAAAATTACTTGCTAAAACTCTGATTTGGCTAGTAAGTAAAATGAAATAGCTAGTAAAAAGTTGATGAAATCCAACAGACTAGCTAAAATCAACTCTCCATATGCTCCACCGCTAGTGGGTCCCGCCTGTCATACTTATGTACGAGGGGATAGCTAGCGGGAATGGCTAGCGAAGCCCCCGATTTAGCTAGCGGAGGATAGAGAGGGCAAGTTTAGCTAGTCTGTTGGACTGAGTTTTTGAACAAATTTTCCATTTTTTAGCTAGTTAAGCCAAGATAACTAGTCTCTTGGAGTTGCTCTTAGGGTCGGTATCAGTGTCATGGATCGGAATCAGTATATTGGCACTGTTAGGGGCGACACGATTAGTTGTCACTCCCCCTCGACCCCTCTGTCTCAACTCCCGCGTCAACCCAACATCCCCCACTGCCACGACACCACACCGGCTCTCTCCGTCTCAACGTCACGCCAACCTTCTCGACGTCTTCACTGGCGCCGTCGTCGCCACCTTCACCACCACCGTCGTCGACGCCACGTCTGCTCCTCTGCCTCGATCCCACAACAATCCCATCTGCCCTGATGCCATGCCGACCACCTTCACTGCCGTTGTGCCGCGGCCGGCACAACAGTGCCACCATACCCACTGGCACGACACGACATGCTTAAGTTGTTATAGTGTCGGTACCAATGTCGTGGAATGAGTATAGTGCTAGGGGCGACATGATTTGTTGACGTTCCGTTACTGGACGGGTCGTGTCGTGCCGTGCCGTGAGGCACGTTTGACCATGTATACTAGTATGAGTGCACTGTGCGCTAGTGGCACAAAAATAGTTACATTTAGGATCCTAACAAGGACGTATGCTTTCAAAAATTGATCAGAACAAGGATGACCAATCAATTGATAGTTCGGTAAGTATATGTGGTTGCATGACTACTTCATTTATTTTTATTGCTGCGAAGGAAACATTTTATCACAAATTTCACTTAAATTTCTAGTTGATGGGCAAATTTCATAAGAGTACACCTGTGATTTTGTTTCTTTACCTAAGTTTCAGTATAACCACAATGTTGGAAATTACATTTCTTAATTAAAACCACCGAATGTTGTATATACTAGCTAACAGGATACCGGCAACGTTTGGCAATGGCTCACTGAATAGCCGACCGTCCTAATAATATTATCGGTAATTTTCTAACTGATGGCTACGTCAATCATTTGCCAAGCGTTATATTCAAACTGTTGGAAAATATTATACCCCGTCAGCCAGTTGATCCAGTGCCCAACTGCTCATTGTACGACCCTTGGGAATACTAGACCCGGTCGGTCATTTGATCTAGTTTCCAACTGCTCACTGTGTAACCCTTGGGAAAACAATACCCAGTCGGTCATCTGATCAGAGTGTCTAACTGCTCATCGTATAGCTCTTGGGAAAACTTTGTACTGTTGGTAAATTGATTAAAAACCGACTGTTTAACTTGTAACTGTCGGCAAACCATTAACTCTTGGTAATTCACAATTTTCCCAACTACCCGATGGCTATTCTTTGTCCCAGTCGGTGTAGGTTGCAATTCTAGTAGTGATATGATGATCTACCATTTAGTTGTTACTCAATTATGGCATGCATCCGCTGAAGGAAAATATAATACTGTACTACCATTTAGTTGTTAGAATGAATGAATGATTTATCATAGGTCCTAATTTGTTTAATTGTTTACATTGTATAAACGTGTCAACAAAGGACGTACAAATTAGAGCCACTAATATAAAACTGTTGACGACATAATTGTTTTCTTTTGTCATCTACTTTTGCTTCAGCAGTTCCAAATTATAAGTCATTTTGACTTTTCTAAATTCATAAATATTATTATGCACTTAGACATACATGATATCTAGATGCTCATTGATTTATCAGTTACTCCTATATGATCTGTCAAGCGAAGGAAAGAGAACTTAAACCTTAAACTACTCTGGCTCTTCCAAGATCGCTGAGGAAAAAAAAGGAATAGTATGTGAGCAGATTGGAATAGTATGTGAGAAAAAAAGGAATAGTATGTGAGCAGAAAAAAAGGAAGAAGGTTCAGATGATCATAGGTTGACAGTGCCTTAAATTGGTAGTGTGGAATAGTATGTGATCGAGCAATGCAAGTAGCAGCTAGCGCTGGTACATATATTGAAAAGTCGAACCCTGCCAGCTACAAGTCCGACGTGGACGCACTAACGACCTATGGCTGACTGCTTTGATGCGTCGTCTCATGAATCATGAATTAATGATAATGATCAATGTCACAGAGTTCCCGGTACGAGGTTCATGAACCACGCGTACTTTGAATTTCCCTTTGGTGACATATACTGTAGGGTGAAAAAATGTCCGGTATACAGTGCAAGTAGCAGCGCCGGTACGGTATTGAAAAGTGAACCCTGCCAGCTACAAGTCCGGTCCGACTCGATCCTCGCCACCTCCTCCACCTCCACTGGTCGCCTTCTGCTCCACCGTCGCCGCGCCTTCTGCTCCCCCTCCGACCGTCTGATCCTCCCCCGCCGTCTCCTCCACCCGCCACTGTCGTTGTTCCGAGATGAACCGTCCGCCCACATCGTCGGCGCAGATCCACGCGGGAGGACACTAGTAGAAATGTTAATATCTATGACGATTTGATAGTGACATTCCGTTTATTCGTTAAGGAAGTGATCTCTACCATTACGAATTTTGTAACTTCGTCACAGATAACGAGTGACGGTGCCAAGACACTAAAAATAATGACGAAACTCGGAGGATCGTCACCGAACAACGAACTTGTTCGTCACCGATGAATCATTCTAGTTCTGCCCGTGATGAACCACTGACGAAAACAAATGGGCGTCACTGAAGAGTATCTTGGCCCCCCTAAGTGGGTTTTGGTGGTTTAATGACACACACTTGAGTAACTAACGACTTATCGAGTGTATGAACAGGTATCAAAATTGTAAGTGGCATCAAGTGCAGATCATTGACTATGCAAAAAGGAAGTGATGCTACAAAAGGTTCCTAAGAAGACTTATTTATTTTATATTTTTGATTTTGAGTCCTAGGAACGCCGTACTATAAAGAGGGACAGGAAATGTGTCTTCCAAGAGTCGAACAGGTGCTCTAGTTGCTAAATCAAAATCTATGAGAGACACCTTTGCACCAGCACGTTCACGGGAATCTTTTCTTGGGTGCTGAGCTTGGGAGGCCGGAGTATCCGGTTTACCCCGGAGTCTACGGACTTCCCGAAGTTTCCGGATTTACCCCGGATATTCCGGATCTTAAAGCTGTAACGGCTATATTCTGTGTGGGGGGTATAAAAGCCCCCTCCACCCCTTCCTTTCACCTCTCTCTTGCCATTTCGACCTGCAAAGCTACAGAACATATTCACTCCCTCCTTTACTCCCCTTGGCTCAAGTTTGGTGAGATTTGATGGGGATTTAAGAGGGATTGAGAGCAAGAGCTTGGAGAGTGCTAGTGAGCTGATTTCCCATGTCTAGAGCACCTCGTTCTTCGCTTGGTTAGCACACTTCGTGTTTGTTACTCTTGGAGCTTTGAGCTCCTAGCCGGCTAGGCGTTGACTTGGAGCATCCAAAGGTTGTGGCCACCCAAGGAAGTTTGTATTACCCCGAATTTGAGTAAATAACTCTAACTTGATCTCTGTGGTCGCTAGAGGGAGGAAAGTGACCTAGGTGTAAAGGTCCACCCTTTGTGGGTACCTCAACGGAGACGTAGACCTCAAGGTGTGAGGTTGAACTCCGGTAACAAATCCTTGTGTCTCTTGTGCTTGTTCTTCTTGTTGCATGCTTGTTCCTCTCTTGAGCACATATCTAGGGTTTGGTGCCGATCTACTTCGTGTTGAGGTTTTTGCAAGATTGGAGTGGATAAACAGGCTTGTCTCATCCCAGTGCATAACCTATTTTCACAGATTTACATTTGAGCAAGTTTAATTTCTGTCGAATTTGATCCCCCTCTGACAGGACGGAATATCCAGACATTTTCCCGAATTCTCCGGATTTCCCGGAGTATTCGGAAACTCCGGACCTGATTTAACAACTGCGAAAAAGTTGTGATTTTTCAGATTCGACTATTCAACCCCCCCTCTAGTCGACATCTTGATCCTTTCAGTCACAGAACAGCAACATTATCGTCATAAAACAACTTGAAAAGAAAACAAGGATATGGTCCCACATTTAACCACGTGTATGTGTAATCTTCTTAAATTAAAAAAAAGAAAAATAGGGAGGGCTAAAGAATCGAACTCAAAACATTGTGATCATCTTGCAAATGCATAAACCATTGAGCTACAAGTTTTATTGTGCACAATTGATCATCTTGCGGAGGACGTGAGGAGGCCGCGTCGCCGCGGGGAAGAGGAGGTGAGGAGGCCGCACCGTCACGGGAAGGAGGAGGAGCTTGAGGTACGGCGGCGGCGCAGATAATGTGGGATTTGGGTACGGTCAGGCTTAGGGCAGCGAGATCCATGCAGCCACGTCGTCGAGGGAGAAGAGAAGGTGTTGACGGTGAAAATCCGTCAACCTAGCCATGAGTTTACCTTCGGTGTTGGCATAAGTTTTATACCATATCCATTGGTACTAACCCCCGTGGTATAACAAGTTCACTTGTGCATGTCGGATTTGGAGTTTAGTGTTTATGCAGGGTTTTAGCGTTGAAAGCAAGACTTCTGGGATAAGTTCATCAAGCACCTTGTGACAAGACCTTGAAGCCCCGTACAAGTCATGCAATGAAGCAAACTTGACTCCAAGAAGCCAGGGACTTAATTTGAGAAGATGACAAACTCCGAGGACCTAACCAGAAAAGTGCCGAATCTTGTGGGACAAGGAGCTACGTCCAACTCGGAGAGAAACTGACGACAAGGGCCTACATGCAGAAGGGGGAAGGATCTAGAAGACTCGGGAACCGTCACCACGCGAAGGAGGCCGGGAACTGGGCCTGGATGGGCCCAGGCCGATCGGCCCAGCCCAGTCCAGGGCCCATTTGCCCCCTCCTTTGACCTAGCCGCCAACCGGGCTATTTATAGCCCCGGGGTCGAGAGCCACAGGGGAATCAATTCGTCATCGGCCGCCGAGGAGCAGAGAAGAGAGGGACACCATCCCGGAGAGGAGACGGTCGAGCTAGTTGACTAGGGTTACCCTAGCCGACGTGGGAACCTTGCAAGGAAGACCACGTCAGAGTTCCTAGAGCTAGAAGCAAGATCAAGGTAGGATCCCAGTGGTGATCTTGTTTATGTATCATTGTATTAGTTGAATTATCAAGTTGAATCCGATTTCTAGCGATCAAGTGTTTCTTCGATGATTTCGTTTTTCGATCGGCTTTGCTTATTCTTGATCTATTCTCGAGATAGATCACATAGGGTGTTCTTGTAGCCGCGGTGGCTAGAGGTACACGCCGGATCTTCCGAAAGAACTCGACTTGTCCTTGGACTCGCCCTAGACTACCCGCATGAATAGGGATACGTTGTGACAGAATGGGGGTTCCGAAAGGCGGGCGTTTTCGGAGTCGGACGGGAAACCACGATTTAAAGAGGCTTCTAATGAGATTCGATTTGCTACTTCTTCTTTGCTTGGAACTTCAACAAAAGGCTTAGCCCGATCTCTCTAGATCGGTTTATCTACCCAATCTATCTTTGTTACCTCCGGTCTTTAGTAGATTAGATTAGTTTTGTGTTCTTTATCTAGATGCATTAGGGTTTCTCTTTTACGAAGATTGAAGTTACTTGGCTTTACTAGATCATCTTTTGCGTCACACATTTGTTCCACGGATTCGATACCTTGGGTTCACCACTCGAGGGAAGAAGGGTCCCTTGACTACGACGGGAGACTTGTCCGCTTGCAAGTCTAAACGAACTTTGATACAACTATTAACCGTCAACAAGCCCCTTTTTCTGGCGCCGTTGCCGGGGAACAAGTGATCAAGATTTGATCTTTTATTGCTTTTTTTTGTGAATTTCAGTTTTCTTTTAGTTTTTCGTTTTGCATCTACTAAACTTTGATCATCCTCAAAATAAATCTAATCTAGTTTGTCTAACCCTAGTTTTCATAGATTTACTTTTACTTTCTAGTTTTTGCATATCTTGTTTATTGCTAACCCTAACAGGAGATGGACGGCTACCTCTCCAACAAACCCGATAATTTTGTGGATGATCCAGAAAAACTTTACAGGCTAAGGAGACGCTAAGCACATCAAGCTAAAAAGCTGGATTTTGTAGATTCGAAGTCGGAAGACAAAGGATCGAAGGAATCTCCGAAGAATTCACCACCTCAAAGCCCTCGGGAGAATCGACTTGCACCGATGGGAGAACAACCGCAGGAACACAAGATCGGGGAGCTATGCACCCCGGACATCATCGACCTACCAATCTTGAATCTTGAGGAGATCGGAAGACCGTTCGAGATCAAGACCTCAACAATCCGCATGGTGCAACATTCACCCTTCACCGGTAAAGAGGATCCGACCCTTCACCTCCAAGCATTCATTCAACTATGTCAGACTTTCAACATGGATGGGGTGACTCAAGACCAAATGAGGGCAAGGCTTTTTCCGTTCTCACTACTCGGGAAGGCTTTGCAATGGTTCCACTCTCAACCGGCGAAGACGGTGCAAAATTGGAACATGTTGATGAAGGCTTTCATGAAGGAATACTACTCGCCGGGTAAAACTCAAAGTTTGCGTAATAAGATTGCCACCTTTGCTCAATATCCTACGGAAACTATCTCGGAGGCATTCGAGCGCTTCAACGAGTACAGTCGGGCGGTTCCACATCACAAGTTCCCGAAGGAAGACCTCGTGCAAAAGTTCTATCAAGGACTCACCATGGCGTCAAGGACGATCATCGATGCATCGGTGGGAGGATCTATCATCGAGCTTACACCGACGGAAGCTTTCACTTTATTCAAGAAGGTCGCGGATAATGACACGTGGGCGTCATCCGGACGCTTACATCCAGTTCAACCAACGGGGAATATCAAAGGAGTCTTGCAAGTGGAGAAGGAGAACATACTTGAAGGCAAGATTGACTCGCTCATGAGGAGGTTGGAGAAGATGGAGATAGAAAAGAAAGAGGCTCAAGACTTGAAGGCTGCCGAAGCAAGATCCACATGCGAAGAATGTGGAGAGTATGGCCATGTCCGCAAAGATTGTTCGGAGGAAGCCAAAGCGCTCGACTACATGAGGAAGAGAGAATTGCCGAACTTCCGCTACGGGCAAGGTAGACCTCAATTTAATGCAAGCTCATCCATTCCGAATTCAGTTCCGCTTCATATACAATTGAAGGAATTCATGGACGAGCAAGCTAAGACCAACAAGGACACCGTCACCAAGTTCAAAGCCATAGACAAGGTGTTGGAGAACATCGATAGCAAAGTGACGGAGGTCGAAAGCTCCAACCATCAAGTGCTCAACATGATGAAGATGCTCGAGACGCAAGTTGGACAACTCGCGGGGCGCCTCACTAATGATGAAGGGAAGCTTTCGGGACAACCTAAAGGTCCCGAATCGGCGAAGGCCATTCAAACACGTTCGGGAAAGGCGACCGAAGATCCGGAACGTTCCGCGGGAGCAAGGAAGCTTAAACCATCCGCCGAGGCGGAGGAAATTGCTAAGGAGAAGGTTACGGGAATCGTCACCGAAGAACCCGAGTTTGAGATGTCGGGAGAAGACACGAGGATACCACAACTCAAGCCACGCTACTTCCGAGGTAAACTTGACAACCACTTTGAGAAGTTTGTGGAGGTTGTGCATAGACTTAGTATCAACATGCCATTACTAGATGCCCTACAAGTACCTACATATTCTCGTTACTTTAAAGACATACTTGCAAATAAATATGAGATTGCAACACTCGGGGTAGATCATGTCAAGATGTCCGAGGAGTGTAGTGCCGCTATTGCTAATGGGCTAGAGAAGCAAAAGGACCCCGGATGCCCTACAATTCCATGTTCCGTTGGTTCTTTCAAGTTCGAGAAGGCGTTATGCGACCTTGGAGCAAGTGTGAGCGTCATGCCAAGGGATGTGTTCGAGAAGCTACGCCTACCATTGGAGCCTATGGGTATGTGTTTGGAGTTGGGAGATAACTCCATTCGCTATCCCTTGGGCATCGCCGAAGATGTACCCGTGAAGGTCGGACACCACTTCATCCCCGTTGACTTCGTGGTGCTTGAGATGGGAGAGAGGGAGAAGCCGCCGCTCATCCTTGGGAGGCCTTTACTCAAGACCGTTGGAGCTACTATTGATGTTGGCAAGGGGGAAATCATGTTCGATATCAACGGAGAAAGGAGTTCCTTCAAGTTCCGACCACGACTCGAGGCATGCAATATGATTGAAAATGTTCCACCTCAATGTCGCGTTGTTAAGGAAGGACCAAGGAAGAAGGAAGGGCTGAAGAAGAAGAAAGAGCCGAAGAAGAAGGACGTAAAGAAAATCAAGGAAGGTGTTGCATCCGTCAAGACAAAAGAAGAAAAGCCGCCTGTGAAGACCAAAAAAATGACTAATCCGGAAGATAAGCCCGTGCCCAAGATGGTGCGGAAGTGGGTACCCAAGATTGCAACGCCCGCAAAGAGCATTGATCCGAAGTAATCAAGTGAAGAAGTCTAGCCATGGACTATAAACGAAGCGCTAGGCGGGAGGCAACCCGTTTCGTCGAGTCAAGAATAAGCTACCGGGAGGACAACCCGATTCCAGGTTTTTCGAGTCTTTTTAATAATTTAGTTTTGAATTTTATTACGCAAAGACATTAGACTTAGAAGTGGTTGAACAATATTAGAGACATAATTCTTGGTTGAATATTTTGCTTGATCATAAACCCTTTACATGAACCCTCCTATGTGTGTGTTTGTTTCTTTTTGAGGAACCACAACCAAATAAATTCAGAACCTAACTCAACCATTCGTCCTCATTATGATGTTGTGGTTGACTTGATTTTCATGCTAAAAACACACGAGTAGAGCCACGACTTATACATAGGTGTTATTTAATTTTCAGCACGTGGTGGGACTCGCGTGAACATAGAAATTAAACTTTTGGTTGATTTAAAAATCTATATCCTTGGTTTCTCTAAGATTAGAATTTTTCTAAGCCTCATTTAATTTTATTCAAAATCTCTCTCATTTAGCCAAAATTAGAACCTAAACCTATGCCCCCATGATCAAGCCGGGAGAAGTTTGCTCTCAACCGATGAAGGCAAACTATACCGGTAAGACCAATATCAACGTAGTCGGAAAATATTTTCGACTTACATTTGTTTTTAATGGTTTAAAAACTTCTCTAAATTTATGCTTGAGCTTTTCCATAGCTCTGAAAATATTTTTCGAAATTAGAGGAGTGTTTAGCCTTAAACATACTTAGAGGGAGGCAATCTAGTTTAAGTTAATCATGCATGCACCATTGGATGCCCTTTCATCAACTTTCATCAAGACCACATGCAAAGGACAAGCATGGGTGGGCAGCAAGCATAACTTTGCAGGAAATTCATGGTGACATGTGAAGCAAGTGGAGCAAGGGAGCATGGACATGACTCAAAGCATGAAGCATCAAGTGGAAGGACCAATAATGCAAGAAAAGGAGTGGACGAGAGCGTTTGGGCGGTGCAACTCGTGGAGCACGCGGGCAAGAAAGTCATGGAGGAGAAATGATCACGCTGGAGGAAAACGGAGCCCTGGGGAGGCACGCGGCCACCCAGGCCGGTCGGCCCAGGCCGGCCGGCCTCCCCTACAAAAGGAGCCCCCCGGCTCCCGTCTTCTGCAGGCAAGCATCCCTCTCCTTCCTCAGTTTGTGTGCTCAAGTTTTCGTGCCCAGAACCACCGTAGACATAGCCAACCTTCCCAAGCTTGATAGCTCAAACAATACACACCCTTAATCCACTCGAAGTCCACATACCGAAGTAATCTTTGAAGTACCTAGTCACCAGTTGAAACCCAGAATTTTAGTAGAGAGAAGAGTGCTGCAATCATGTGGAAGAAAACCACAAGTCTCTTCACCAAGAAGAAGGGGTCATCGTCATCCAAGCCGTCTTCGACGACGTCTTCGAGGAGGCACTCGGTTTCCGAGTCTCCTCGGAGCATGGAGGAGGATACAGCACCGCCAAGGAGGAATGACACTCTCCTTCTCGGTGGCATGAGGGCAACAAGGAGCACGTCCATGAGGTTTACCGAACCTCAAGGGCGTACGGAGGAGCCGCCCGTTCTACCTCGATGATCGACCCGTTCATCCGCACCACCTCCATACACTCCGCGGTATTCCACATATGGCTTCATCATATTGTCGGAGGAGGAGGAGAAGAAACTCTCTCGTCTTGAGAAGAGGCTTGTGGCAAACGTCGATTTCGACGATCAAGCACTCAACTATTTGGGTTTCGGCACGGACATATATTATCTGTTGGGGCACCTTGGTTGGGTGCAATTCTCCAACGGGGTGTCAGCAAACACCCACAAGGAGTTTGCCTTGGAAATCTTGATGACTATTGCGCCTATCCTTGATGAGGGGGGTGCAAAGTTTATCATTCCGTTTGGAGGGAATCCAACAAGTGGTTCCCTACGAGTATGTTAGGGAGCTACTTGGGTTCCAAAAGGGAGCTCCGGAGAAAGTTGACGTGCCGGACGGCTTGTTAGATGGATTTTGGAATTTAATCTCCGGAGAAGCCCACCAACAACGCAATTGCATCCGCAACCCCATTATCCGAGTATTCCACTCTTGGATGTGCAAGAGGATTATGGGGAGGATGAGGGAGACGAAGGTGGCCGACACGGAGTTGAATTGGCCCTATTCGGCTTTAATTGCCAAGCAGCCAATAGACCCCTCATACCTTATGATCAACCGATGGTGTTGCGAGGCAACATCGGGATCGGGAGATATTGGTTCGGGGTGCTACCTCTCTATGTTGGCCATCTCTTTAAGGCCGGGGATCACAAGAAATCCTGAACATCTTTTACGTGGGACCCCTCTCAGTTTTGAGTATTTGAAACAAGGAAAATATATTAGTGGAGATGAGAGAGGAGGCTTTCATGTGGCCAAGGTGAACCTACCCCTTCCGGACCCAAGGCTTAGGCTTTTCATTCAAGGGAAGGAAGATTGGTTGGAAGAGGGACTCCTTGTCCCGGCAAGGAAAAATAAAAGAGGAAGAATCGTAGAGGAGGGATCCTCTTCCGCGCAAGATGGTGGTGCACAACCCAACTATGTGCCACCTTTCGGCGGGATCCCTACCCCGCCAAGTTATTACGGAGGGCCACAAATGCAAGCATGGGGGGGGGGTGGTGCACCGGTGCCCCCACAAAATTATGTGGTGCCCAACGTAACCTTCGCGGAACCCTACGCACAATATCCCCAACCACAACAAAGCATGGCCATAATTGGAGGGTATGTTGCGAGAAACATGCAAAACGTCGCAGCCATCCAATCCAACGCGGCTCAACTTGGTGATGGCAATGCAAATATTTCCTATGAGCTTGGGCGCCTTCACCTAGTACCGCCGGATCAATTCGTTGGAGGGGATGTCCAAACCTACTACGATCAAGGGTACAACTACCAAGACCACCAATACCAACCACCGGCGGAAGATTAAGAAGAAGGTGGAGCTTTAGTTTTCTTTTCTTTTTCCTTTTTCTGTAATTTTCAGCTTGTGTTAACTTGTGTTTGCGTAGTATTTTCAGTTTTCATTTAAATTTCAGCAAGTGTGTTAGTTTATTTTCAGCTTGTATTTCAGCTTGTTTTCATAATTAATAAAGACACCACCTTGATCACATCATTGGAAAAGTTACAAAATTTGTGCCATAATGATATATGATTATAATTGCCGGTTTGTTTATCTTTGTAATTGATTTATGCATGTTAAAGCTAGTGCTCTCTTAAAATATGAATCTGAATTTATCTAAATGCTAGCTTAATCTTTAGCGGAGGTTATGATTAAAATAAAGACCCATAGTGTTTTATGTGCTCTCAAGTTATAGATAGATTAAAGATGGTTTTTATGCTCAAAAATATCGCTAACCTTGTCATGAATATCACTTGTGTGTTGCTCAACCTATCTAGAGCCTTATATATATTTGAGTGCATAAACCTTAGTATACAAGATTTATTTTTGAGTGAGTTATTGCAGGCCATGATTTCTCTGGCCCGAGACTAAGAAGCTGGTCATTCCATTTTTGCGTATCTATCTTTTTGCTAGCCTCTTATCCGCGCATTGTGTATCCCCGCATCGGAGATCTCACAAACCTCGCCGGATATCCACCCTTAAAACCAAATATCATCTTTCGTGATTACCTCCTTGACCACAACCTATCGTTGAGAATGGATCATCAATTCAAGGAAGATCGCAAGACGGTGCTAACATTGAAGAATTTAAGTATCTCTCCAAGAAAAAAAATATTTCCGGTACCTACCTTATTTATCACCTCTTTGCTCGAGGACGAGCAAACGTCTAAGCATGGGGGAGGAGGTAGGTACGATGCAATTTTAGAGTTCAAAGGGGAGCAAATAAAATTTTTTGATGAGATTTTTGATGAGAAAAAAATGAGAAAGAAAAAGAAAGAAAGAAATAGAAATATGAGAAAAAGAAAAAAATATGAGTATGTGTAAAAATAAAAATAAAGTGAACTCCCCGGTTCTCTAAAGTGCATTAGGAATTTCAAGGCTTCAAGATTAAGAGATCCATACTCAATTTTCCAACCATGTGCAATCCGATAACGAGGACTTCCTTTGTGCCTCGGGATCATTCTTTGTCATTTGCACATGTCCACCCATCTCAAGTGTGTGTATTTTTCTCTTTCCCCTCCTTGATATAACATTATTTTCCAATGACCTTTTTGACGAGTCTCGGTAAGACCATGAGAAGCTTGTCTTGTTTTGACAACATCTCATTTGTAATATCTTGGTAGGACTAAACTTCCCAAAAAGCTCCATATAAAGCCTGCCACATACATATATGTTATGAGAGGGAAAGGAGTAGAATATATAGGCTTGAGAGACATGATGATGAGAGTTCATGAGCAATATGCAAGGTGATTTAAATTTGTGAACTTGGTTTAGCTCTTTTTCATCTCGTTCTTTATTTTCAAAATGTCTGAGATCTATTTAAATTTTTGGGAGCATGTTAATACTTGTGGGATAAGCTTAATTAAGAATCTACCCTCCGTAGAGATAAAGGCTAGTACATTATGGAACTTTAACGAATTAAAATTTCGAGAGCATTATGTTTTCTCATGTATGATCAAGTGCAGGGTTTAAACATTGATAGGCAATGATGATATCCATCGAAGGCTTACTCGAGGATGAGCAAGGTTTAAGCATGGGGGAGATGTTGACGGTGAAAATCCGTCAACCTAGCCATGAGTTTACCTTCGGTGTTGGCATAAGTTTTATACCCTATCCATTGGTACTAACCCCCGTGGTATAACAAGTTCACTTGTGCATGTCGGATTTGGACTTTAGTGTTTATGCAGGGTTTTAGCGTTGAAAGCAAGACTTCCAGGATAAGTTCATCAAGCACCTTGTGACAAGACCTTGAAGCCTCGTACAAGTCATGCAATGAAGCAAACTTGACTCCAAGAAGCCAGGGACTTAATTCGAGAAGATGACAAACTCCGAGGACCTAACCAGAAAAGTGCCGAATCTTGCGGGACAAGGAGCTACGTCCAACTCGGAGAGAAACTGACGACAAGGGCCTACATGCAGAAGGGGGAAGGATCTAGAAGACTCAGGAACCGACACCACGCGAAGGAGGCCGGGAACTGGGCCTGGATGGGCCCAGGCCGGTCGGCCCAGGCCGGCCGGCCCAGCCCAGTCCAGGGCCCATTTGCCCCCTCCTTTGACCTAGCCGCCAACCGGGCTATTTATAGCCTCGGGGTCGAGAGCCACAGGGGAATCAATTCGTCATCGGCCGCCGAGGAGCAGAGAAGAGAGGGACACCATCCCGGAGAGGAGAGGGTCGAGCTAGTTGACTAGGGTTACCCTAGCCGACGTGGGAACCTTGCAAGGAAGACCACGTCGGAGTTCCCGGAGCTAGAAGCAAGATCAAGGTAGGATCCCGGTGGTGATCTTGTTTATGTATCATTGTATTAGTTGAATTATCAAGTTGAATCCGATTTCTAGCGATCAAGTGTTTCTTCGATGATTTCATTTTTCGATCGGCTTTGCTTATTCTAGATCTATTCTCGAGATAGATCACATAGGGTGGTCTTGTAGCCGCGGTGGCTAGAGGTACACGCCGGATCTTCCGAAAGAACTCGACTTGTCCTTGGACTCGCCCTAGACTACCCGCATGAATAGGGATACGTTGTGATAGAACGGGGGTTCCGAAAGGCGGGCATTTTCGGAGTCGGACGGGAAACCACGATTTAAAGAGGCTTCTAATGAGATTCGATTTGCTACTTCTTCTTTGCTTGGAACTTCAACAAAAGGCTTAGCCCGATCTCTCTAGATCGGTTTATCTACACAATCTATCTTTGTTACCTCCGGTCTTTAGTAGATTAGATTAGTTTTGTGTTCTTTATCTAGATGCATTAGGGTTTCTCTTTTACGAAGATTGAAGTTACTTGGCTTTACTAGATCATCTTTTGCGTCACACATTTGTTCCACGGATTCGATACCTTGGGTTCACCACTCGAGGGAAGAAGGGTCCCTTGACTACGATGGGAGACTTGTCCGCTTGCAAGTCTAAACGAACTTTGATACAACTATTAACTGTCAACAGAAGGGTGGGCGCGATGCGGAGGAAGGAATGGCACGAGGCGAGCAGGAGCAGCAGCGAAGGCACTCGAGCTCCACTGCACGCCCCCGCGAGCTGCTCGAGCTCTCTCGAGCTCCGGCTGCGGTGAACTCCCACGAGCTCCAGCTGCGGCTCCCGGCGGTGAACTCTCTCGAGCTCCCAGCAGCGTGTGCGGGCGGCTCGATGGGCACAACCGTGGCATCTTGGCTCGGTCACCTCTTCCATGCCTGTCCCCGTCCATCCTTGTAGCGAACATGGCCTCATATGCCATTAGTTTGTGTTTGATTTTGGTGATTCATGACAACATGATCAATGAGACTAACCACATTGTATAGCATGTCTTTGTAGACACTTCTAGGTCCCAAGGATGCCAAAATACCACATGCCAATTTGAGAAGATAGTGTATTTTTCAAGGGTCAAAACCGAGCAAGAAAGAAAAAGAAAACACACCGTCAGATGAACCGACGGTACCTAAATAGCAAGCGTCGGTGCAATCGTCGGACGAGTTGGTTCACTAGGTGAAACCCTAGGCACCGTCGGATGAACCGACGGTCCATCTTCTAGTAGCGTCGGACGAGTTGCAGAGGAAGAGCAGCGAAGACAGTAGCACCGGATGATCCGACGGTCTGAGTGAGGACACCGTCGGTCTATCTGACGCTCAGTTTGAATCAAGATAGAGACGCGCCAAGACGAAGTCTTCAACACCGGATGATCCGACGCTTTGGTCAAGGGGAAGCGTCGGTCTATCCGACGGTTGCGTGAAAGCTAACAGAGGCAACTTGGCCGCGGGGTCTTCAGCACCGGATGATCCGACGCACCGTCAGAGCATAGCGTCGGAGCAGTTGTGTCAGAGAATCTCAACGGCTAAGTGACGTGGGAGGGGCATCGGATGAACCGACGCCTTGAAAAAGATAGCATCGGTTCATCCGACGCTACCTTTTGCAGTGGCCATTAGCCAATGGCTCTTTGGGTGCCTTGGGCTATTTATACCCCCTCCACTCACCCATTTGTGGTTGCTGGATTGTGTGGAAGTGCAGAGGAGTTCAAGACACATTGAAGATCATATCCAATCCATCCAAGTGCTTAATTGCTCATCCTTAGACTTGCATATACTTTGTGTATGTGCTTAGTGCTAGGCTTACCTTAGAGCTGAGTGAGTGCAAGGTTGTGCCAACCTTGTGAGGTGATTCTTGAGTGGATCAAGTTGTACAAGGTTCGCCGGAAGCCTTGGGGCCTAAGTGGCTCACCGACAATCGTCATCGACCTTCCGGCTTGTGTAACACCCTAAAATTCCATTATTTAAAATAATGTAAGCAACATGGTCTTTTTAGTTTTTGTTTCTAAGGAATAATAAATTATCCAATCAATTTGGCTCTAAAATATTTAAATATCATTTTGAATAATTTTAGAGACAATAAGTGCTTGTGCATCATATTTTTGTTTGCATTGTTTCTGTGTGAAGGTGTAAAGTTTTAAAAGTTTTAAAGTTTGTTTGAAATTTTTGAAAAGAGTTTGAAGTGTTTAAATGATTGAAAAGGTTTTAAAAAGAAAAAAAAGTTAAAAAAAACAAACCCCCAAACCCCTTCAACCCCTCCCTTTCGGCCCAACTCGCCTCCTCCGCCAGGCCCAGCTACCCCTCTTCTCTCCCTCTCTTCTTTCTCTTTTGACCCAGCTTGGCCCGACCTCCAGCTCGGCCCAGCTGGAAACCGCGGCCCATTTTCTTTCAGCCGGCCCATCTTTTCCCTCCCCTCTCTCACTGTGGCTGCCCGCCGGGTCCCACGTGTCAGCCGCGTCCCCTTCCTCCAGCCGGTCCCCTCCTCTGCCTCGCACAGCAACCCCGCCGCCGGCCGTTTCCTCGGCTTATCCGCCCCTTCCCCTCCTTCAAGCCGGCTATCAAGGCGCGGTGAAGCCCTCCATTCACTCTCTCACCTTTAAATCCGCCCGTTACCCCTAATCAAGGCCTCTCCTTGATTGCAATCGATAACCGGCCGGCCTCATGGCCATTGATGGCCACCGCCTCTCCAGCCGGCGTCCCCTCTCCCTCCCTTGCGCTATAAGAGCTGTGCTTGGGCCCCTCGCACATCCCTTTCCACTCCTTTTGCCTCGCCCGCACTTCTCCTCCCCGTGCAAGCGCCGCCGTTCGCCGAGATTTGTTGCTGCCGACCACCTTGGTAAGCCATGGCCGCCGCCTCTGATTTGCGTCTTTCGGCTCTCCCTCACCCCTCTCTCCCTCCCACGCACACACAGGTACACCAGGAACCCACCGCAACGCCCAGGAGCACACAACCGAGGCCGCAACCCCCTCCCCGGCGAGTGCCTGGTCTCCCGTCCGCCCCTCTTTGGCGCACGTCCTCTCCGGTGTCCCACCGCCTCCCACGACCCCCTGGTAAGCTTTGCGCTGTTCTTATCTCCCTCTCGGTCCATTCCGCGTCGCGAATGGTGCACAGTAGCTCGAGAACGCCTTCTCCGGCGAGCTTCCAGCGAGGCCGCCGCCGGGCGCCACCATCTGCCGCTGCTTCGCCGCCGTGCGCCGCTCACACGCATCATGGCTGCCCGATTGTCTGTGGACGGTCCAGATCTTATCAAGGGGATACCCCTTCGGCCGGCGCATCATGGACCCGTAGACCACGTCCACGGCGCGGTCCACAACCGCGGCAGCCGTCCACCACACGATCAACGACTGAGATCGCAGCCCTCGCGCGAGTCAACCTTGACCGTAACGGTCAACCCGAGCTGTTCGTGGTCTTTTTGCAAATAAGCCCCAGCAGATTTGAATATCACAAAAATGGCCTTCCACCTATGAGAATCTTTTCTATCAGATCCCTGTTTCTTCTGTTTAAGCCCCTGTCCTTTCTAGTTTTTCCACCCGAAGTCCATCCTTGATCTTTTACACTATAAACCTTTGGTTTATATGTAATTATGTTTTAGTCCCTGGTTTCTTGCAGTTAAGCCCTTGGAAGCCTAGTTTCTTCACAGAAAAGCCCTTGAACCTTGTTTTAGCCATATCTTTTCCGTCCTAGCTCCGTTTTAAGCGTTCTTGGTGTCCACGCGACCGTCTTTTCAAGCCCGTCAGTTTTGGAACCTTGTTTGAGCCGTATCTTGTGCGTTTTAGCTCTGTTTCTACCATTTCAAGTTGCGTTAGGTTCATATCAACTCAAACTACGTGTTAGGACCAATGTTGCATATGTTCTTTGTTTTATAATTTATTTAAATATTAAATATGATTAAATCCTATTATGCATGCTTTTCTAATTAAAATTTAGCTAGAGTTCAACACGTGTTTTCATAAGAAAGTTAATATGATTAATACTATTTGAATAATTCTTTCAATTAAAAGCTAATTAGCTGTATACCTTGGTTTTCATAATCAAACTCAAATAGAGTAATGTTTATGCAATATGCTTTCTAAATAAAAGCAACATAGGCTACATCCTGAGTTTTCTTAATCAATTGTTAATTTGATTAATATGAATATAAATGTGTTTTAAAGTTATAATTTGCTTAGTTGAACTCGAAACATAGAATTATACGTTTAGATGCTTTACATGCTTCTTTTGAATTAAAATGTTTAATTTGCATAAGTTAAACTTGAATATTTATAAATAAAATTTGGACTAGGTTTACATCATCTTTTAAATACAAATATAACTTGCTTAATTATAAATATGGTATTTCTTTGAAATAACCTACACACATGACTTTATTTAATTAAAATATACCAAGCACATAGCTAGCTCTTGTTTGTGATCATCCAAATCTCCCGATAGTTCCTAGTGCTTTTGAGTTCGCGTTCCTTGTGCCAACCCTTGTTCTCTCTTTAAGTTTTTCATGCTTGGTGTATTGTTTTGTTTATTGTATGTTTTCTTATGTGCTCGTAGACATCGTGCCAGTTTCGAGTGAGCAGCCAGTTGGAGCGGATCAAGAGCAAGTGTTTGAAGAAGAAGAACCCCAATGTTTAAGCAAGGAAGGCAAGTGGTCTTCTCCCCCTGCATATTCTATTTTTGTCCCACACAAGTTGCATGATAACTAAGTTTACATTTAAATGTTGCTATGCATAAATTTGATGGGAAATTACCTTTTTTTAAGGACATGACTAGAATTTTATCCCTATTACCTTGGACAACCCTTTTAAATAAATGTTTTGGGTAGAAATGCTTAGTTGCTATACCTTGGGATGGTTAAAATGAATCTTTTACAATATGATGAATGTTGATCATGATAACCTTTGGTGATATATATGTATGTGTGTGCTTATGGTTAATAACAAGATCATATGGTTTAATCGGAACATGGAGAACCACCCAGGAAAACAGTGCAACCACAGTCCATATGGCTCTGGCTTAGCCAATTAATTAGGTGTGTGATTGTACTGGTGACCTTATCCGAAAGGAACACAGGGGGCTCGGGGTTGCAGGGGTATAGCCCGGTTCTTTTGGGGTAGCAGCCTTCGCTAAGGTGCTGACCACTAGGGAGGGTTATGGTCCGCCCTGAGCTGTAACTGTCGTGGGTTGTTGGTCTTCTGCATATCTTTGTAAAGGCTTCGTAGTGTCCCTATGCAGGAACACCTCGGTAGTGTGGTATTGTGTCTGATCAACACATGTGTGGTTGGGTTCAAAGTTCTTCGGAACTTTTACGCGAGCTGTGGTGAAAGTGTACAACCTCTGCAGAGTGTAAAACTGATCGATCAGCTGTGCTCACGGTCAAGAGCGGCCTGGACCCTCACATGATAATCAAACATAAAGATGGAATTAAATCGTGGTTTTTGTGGGTTTTTGAGAGGAGATGTTTTCCTAAATGCTTAAGTGGGTTGGTATAAACTTACATCTAGTAAATAGGTGCTTGCTAATAAAATTTGACCAACATTAAAATGCTAACCGCTGCAAAACTCTTAGCCTATTCTTGATGGCCTTGCATCTTTCCCCCACTTGCTGAGCTCCAACCATAAGAGTGCTCACCCTTTCTTACCGCTGTTCAGAAGAGAACACTGGAGAAGAGTACTTCAGCGACTACGAGGAGTTCTGAGGCTTGCGTGCCCCCAGTCATGTGCCTGTGGAAGATGAAGATGGAGTTGCGTCTTCATAGTTATCGTTTGATCGTTGTAAAGACCTTCGAGTCTAACGTCTGAGTGTAATAAAGAGATAATGTAATGGTTTAACTCTTGTACGTTTTTATTGCTGTTTATTGATATTTCACTCATGACGTCTATCATATGTGTGTAAACTTGATCCTAGCGCACATATGAGATGCATTTGGTTTTCAAAATCAGGTGTGACAGCTTGGTGTGGAGCGGCGAGGATACTTTGTGCGGGGGATGTGAAGACCCCCTTCCTAAGTGGAGAAGCTCCTTAGTGGATGCGGCATCAAGGTGACCAAGGGAGCTTGGCAAGTGCCTAAGTGGCTAGCCTTTGTGGCGAGTCAAGTGGTGCTCTTGGGAGAGACTTGATGACCGGGAAGCAATACTCTTGTGTGAGTGCTTCAACAACGTGGACTAGGGGTGGCTTCAGCGACGGAGGCAGCGAGGGGGGCGGAGGGGGCTCCAGCCCCCCTACTGCCTGCGTAATAAAGGAACTCTTCTTCAGCCTTTTTTGAAATTTTCTGCTATAAATGAGCGTTTAGGGGTAGAAGAAGGTGTTCATACCCTTGCTTGCACAACAATGGAGCCCTCTTTCACTCTCCTCTAAAATTTTTTTGCTATAAATGAAGTTTTTCTAGTGTCTAGAAGTAGAAGAAGGTGTTCAGCCCCCCTACATCTGAATCCTAGATCCGTCACTGGGTGGCTTAATGCCTACCGATACCACGGGATAAATCGCGTGTCAAGAGTTTGCTTCCTCTCATCCCCTTTATGTTTCCGCATTTACTCTTTTGCAATCTTTGCTTGCCTTTACTTTCCTAGAGTAGTATCATGCTAGGATTGGCTATAGGTTGCAAACCTTGTTTTGGGATGGGAGTTTCACATTAGAACAACCTTAGTTGCACATCTAGATAGTTTGTTTTAGTTTATCTTTGTGTAAAATTAGTGAAACCATAGGCTAAGTTTTTAAGTTGCCTAATTTACCCCCTCCCCCTCTTAGGCTAACGAGCATCCGATTCCTTACAATCCTCCACCGGGAACGCCATCTTCCTCGAGGGAGCATGCGGTGGAGCGGCGACCCTCCTCCACCCCACGGGAACCAACTGCCTGGAGGATGCGTGCGTGCTTTGCGCAATACCGCTGGATGGCTTGCTGTTTTACATCAAGGGTTCCTTCTCTCTCCTTTGCGCATAAGCTCTGTTTGCAGATGCAGAATATTTGCTGCGGTCAGTCTAAAACACCATCTTCAACAGCAAAAAAATAAATATGAAATAAGCTGTCAATGGGCAGCTTATCTCTCATATGATCATATATAAGCTGGACTATATAATCTATTAGGCAAATAAACAAGATCTAAAACAAGTTCGCATATACCCTATTTGGATCCTATGGCTAAAAGGTTCTGGAGATAAAGAAAGTCCATTTTACCTTTCCATTTTGCATGTGCGCCAAGAGATACATTTTACTCTATCTTTTAATCCCTATTTAGGTAACCTAGTTGACTAAAGTTTAAGTTCAAAGTATGTTCTTGGATCCAAATAGGTTCATATAGGCTCTTATTGGTAGTATATCATCTTCTATAAAGTATTTTTCATCACCACCTATTATGAAATGTGATAGTGTTTTATCCTCTTTTGTAACGTTGTGATATTGCCCTCAATCATCCATGTGCCAATGCAATTTTGCCCTTGATATTTGCGTATTTGCCTCTATTTTATTTGGCCGTGGACTAAGAGTAAAATCACATTAATTGTCTTCAAATAGTTAGCGGGCAAAATCATAAAGTTGAAAAATAGCAAAAGAGGAATTATACTTCAAAGCAGCAGCAATAACACAAAAAATCCCTTCTTTTAAACATCGTCTCAATAATGGTGCATGCATTACATACCTGTATCGGTGCCAACTTGGTTAATTGTATGTAGCAGGCTAGCAGCAGCCCCGGACGTACGCTTGTCGCTGTTAGCGTGGTCCTATACTCCTATGGCTTGATGCGTCCAAATTGACGAAGTATATATTTTGAGAATAAAAATAAAAATCCTCTTGCTGATTCAGCGTAGACCTCAACTGAAGTCTTGCAAGCAGAGCGTATATAAAACAGCCACGCGACCCACAAGCAATGCAAGCCAGATACACGATACCACACCTAGATCGATCTTCCGATCCCTCGGTCCCTCCCGGTTTGAGTTCTGAGAAGGCCCGGTAAGTGGTTGATTTATTTTATTTCGTCAACCGTTCATCCAAAAATTATTACTGAATTGCATCTAATATATGATACCTCTAAATTTAGCAACCCATGCAGAAAGCCCCGACTCCCATTTTGGTTTTGCCTTCTAATAACTAATATCTTTCTTATTCTAAAATGCTCGATACCATTAACTTTTAGACATAGTGTTTGAATACAAGCATAAATCATGCTTATAGAGCAGAGAAAGTGGGTAGTAGAAACTTTTTTTTGTGAGGATAAAAGATTATTCAGGTCTGATTACAATCTAACAACACAACATGCATGCTGGATACAATCAGCAATTCCTCCTAACCAAACCGCCATGTTTTGCTTTCTATATATTGACCTTGACCAAAGGAACATTTCCCAGCATTATTCTCATGATGTTTTTGTTGTTTTCTACCAATGCAAGCTTGCATGCATGAACTGAAGGATTGATTTCCTGATCAGCAAGAGCAGCAACGCAAAAGTAGCTAGAAACTTATTAGGGTTCTCAGAAATCAAGTTAAAAAAAACTCTCTGTCGTGATTCAGCTTTAATTTTAGCTATTGAACCTAGCTATAATTTGGGAAGAGGTATAGTACACTAATATGGCTTGATGCGTCCAAATTGACGAAGTATATATTTTGAGAATAAAAATAAAAATCCTCTTACTGAGTGCGTGGGGGTAGAGGGGCCCAGCCCCACGCTGGATTCGCCCCTATATATAATGTATATGAGGCAAATAAACAAGATCTAAAACTAGTTCACATATACCCTATTTGGATCATATGACTACAAAGTTATTTTGCATGTGCGCCAAGAGATACATTTTACTCTATCTTTTAATCCCTGTTTAGGTCACCTAATTGCCTATAAGTATGTTCTTGGATCCAAATAGGTTCATAGGATTAAGAGTAAAATATCATATTAATTGTCTTCAAATAGTTAGCGGGCAAAACCAAAAAGTTGAAAAAAAGACCAATTATTCTTCAAAGCAGGAGCAAAGAACACAAAATTAAATCCATTCCTTTAAACATGGATCGTCTCAATAATGGTGCATGCATTACATACCTGTATCGGTGCCGACTTGGTTAATTGTAGCAGCAGCCCCGAACGTACGCTTGTCGCTGCTAGCGTGGTCCCATGGCTTGATGCGTCCAAATTGACCAAGTACATATTTTGAGAATAAAAATAAAAATCCTTTCAATGATTCAGCGTAGACCTCAACTTGAAGTCTTGCAAGCAGAGCGTATATATAAACAGCCACGCGTCCCCCACAACCACAAGCAGTGCAAGCCAGATACACGATACCACCTAGATCCATCTTCCGGTTTGAGTTCTGAGAAGGCCCGGCCGGTAAGTGGCTGATTTATTTTATTTAGTCAATCGTTCATCCAAAAATTCTAAAATGCTCGATACCATTAACTTTTAGACATAGTGTTTGAATACAAAGCATAAATCATGCTTAAGCGTACCTACCTGCAGTGTGTGGGTGTAGTACTAGTAGATCTAGATGCCGGTGGAGTGGATCGCGTTGGTGGGGCCGCTGGTGGCCGTGGCGCTTCGAGTGGCGACGTACGCCGGAGAGGCTCTGCGGTACAGGAAGAAGTGCCAACTCCTTCAGAGTCGCGTGCAGCTGATCTCCGCCAACCTGAGCGCTCTGGAGAGAGCGCAGCGGACGCCGGACCCGCCGGCGATGGGGGAGACGCTGGAGTGCCTGCGCAGAGTCCTCGGCCGCGCGGAGTGCCTCGTCGTGTCCTGCCAGCGCAAGAAGAAGGCCTGGGATTTCCTCAAGGCTTTCAAGAACAAGGGCGAGTTCAGCTTCGTGAATGAGCAGATCAACCACATCATGGACAGCTTCCACCTGGCAAACCACACCCTGATTCTGCTGGGTTACAGCGACAAGATCTTCATGGTCGTGCTCGACACGCTGATTGAGGATGGCGCCTGCAAGCACCTGCCGCAGGTCGTTTACTTTATTATCTCATGATTTAATTAACTTGAGATGAATGCATGCATGCTCTCCAAAATCCTTATAAATTAATCACGTTTCAGGGGAGAAAGGATTTGCTGGTGAAATCTATGAGCGAATTGCCGCATAGTGATAATGTGTCACCGGAGAAGAAGAAGACGCTGGAATTGATAAAAAGGGACCTAAGAGAGGGATCAAACGGGCGGCGGTAATGGCATCTCTCTCTCTCTCTCCATTAGTTGCTGAACAAGGGCATGTTAATTTTCATTTATATCAATGATTTAAATAGCTGGCTATAGCTGCAGCTATAACCGGATATAGCCTGTTGGGAAGTGTTGCCGCTAGGAGATCACACTTTTAGCCACAAGGTTAGCTTAAGGGCTAATAGCTGCGTTTAGCCCGCTATATCCGCTAAATGGGCCTACTTCTAGCCGGCTATATCCTCTGATTTCGGTAAGTCTCTATGTGTCTCTGATTCTTAATAGTGGAACAATAGTCTGATGATATGGTATTTTGTAGTGCATCGCTCTTGTGATGTACTCTTGTGATGGTGAGGCATAGGTGTGATGATTGTTGAGTTGATGACATGGTAATGTGTTTTGGTGATAACCAGTGAATCAGTGATTCAATAGTTGTGTCATGTAAGAAAGTTTTTTTTGTTTTTTTACAATTCCGCTAAATGATTTAGCTGTGGCTATAGCTGAGCTATAGCTTCTCTTAACTTTTTCTAAGACCATCAGCTAACAGACTTAGCCCGCTATTTAAAACATTGATTTATATATATATGTTGGATGCATGCGCAGGGATGCAGCGACCGCGTCATTGTCATCAGTGCACAGGGGCCAGAACCAGAACGACCGTGTGCTGATCCAAATCGGCGACATCGCGAGGGGAATCGTGGAGGAGGCCAGCGCTGTGGGGCATAACACGGAGGAGGTTCAGCGGGTCGCCCAGCTCGCGCAGAAGGTGATCTACCTCCTGCCCCTTGTGCAGCCTGCCCTGCTGACGACGCGGACGGCGATGGAGAATGTGGCCAAGCTCAAGGACGACCTCAAAGGCGCGCTCGAAACCATCACGCAGTCCATACCCGTCCGCTGCGGCACTCCGGTCCTGACGAAGATGACCAGCAGCGTCTTGAAGCAGCAAGCCAAACGGATAGCCGAGCTTGGAAACGGTGTCGAGCAGGGCTATCAAACCCTCACATTCGCGGTCGTGCATCACATCACCAACATATAGCTGTTATATTCTGTTCACGCTGGTCGTCCCACAGCCAAATCCACACACACCTGAATATTGTACCCCAGTATCATTTATTTTATTTCTGATTACTTTACCATCATATGGGTGTATTTAAAACATGGCGTCTCTTTTCATACATTTGCCATAAATTTTTAAAATATAAGATAAATCACCGCGGGAGAGCCGACCTTTGATCCACCCTTTGACCTAATAAAATTTGTGCCAAGGAGAAAGACGGACCGCGTCACGCTTATGACCGAGGTTTCTAGCAGTGTGGGAAGCCCGTCACGCATCCTCCGGCAGTTGGCTCCCGCGTCGCTCAGGAGGCCGACGAAAGGAGGCAGCAGGGGTGGAGGAGGCGACCGGGGAGCCCGCCTACTGGTTGTCAGAGGTGGAGGTTGCGTGGACAAGAGGACCCCGGTCGCGGTGCTCCCTCGACGGCGGAGGCTCCATGCGAAGCTCGTTGTGCGTGGCAGCTCCGGTGGCTCCTCAAGTAGGCTCCCGCCGCCGCCGCTGCTGGCAGGTCAATGTGCGCGAAGGGAGAGGGAGCTCGCCGCTGGCTGGATCTGCCTCCAACAACGGTCCCGCCCCTCGGTATAGACCTGAGAATTTTTCGAGCCGGGCTGGGTTCGCGCCGTGCCGAAAAAACCTGGTTATTTAGGGCCAAAAAAATTCCTGCCAATGACCGCCCACTAGGTGCGTCGGGCCTCAATTTTCGGGTCGGGCTCAGGCTGAGCCCGCGTATTTTATAGTGTAGAATAGCTAAAAACAACATTTCGATCCGGGCTCGGGTCAAGATTTTTTTCTTGTGCTGCAAGATCTGTACCCACGCCCGTCCAGTAAGGCCTGTGGGCGGGGCGGGTAAGGCCAGGCTACAAATGCTCAAGTATACATGGGTACAACTGAAACTCATTTGGATATTTATGTTGTTCTTGTTTTCTAGTATGTTAATCATGAACACGAGCACATGCCATCACGTTTTCACTCATTTACATTATGATATACTTGCTGAATTATGGAATTAAAATATATCTTAAAATGCCTAGATTTCCAACAATTCAAAAACTTGATATTGCTATGCTTTCGACTACTGGTTTCACCGTGTCACTTAAACCGAATATTTTTTATGGTACAAATTACAAGCATTGGCAACATATGATGATTCACTGGTTGCATTGGTTGCTAACGTGGTTCACGTCACGCAGGGGGAGCTCGAATAGTTTTCTCCAGAGGAGGAGCAAGCTTTCGTGGCGACCGATGACCTGTTTTGTGGTGTGGTGATTCATGTTCTTGTTCTTGCTGATCATCTAGTGGATTTTTATCTGTCCAAAGCAACTGGCGAAGAGCTGTGGGATGCACTTGAGGCCAATTTCAATGGTTCCAATGTTGTGAGTGAATTGTATATATGACAAGGAGAAGTGTAGTGACTATAGGATGGTTGATGACGTCCTATAGTGGAACATGCTCAGAGATTGTTGGGCTTGCAAAGAAACTCGAAGGTTTTAAGTGTGAGTTTACTGACAAGTTTGTAGCTGAAAGTATCATTTCCATGTTGCCAAGTACTTGGAGGGATTTTGCCACCTCTCAAAAACATAAGAGACAATTGTTCAGTGTTGTTGATATGATTGGATTTTTTGATGTTGAGGAGAATACGAGGGCGAAAGATACTCCTGGCAAGGAAATTATGGGAGCTTCTAGTGCAAATTTTGTGCAGAAGAAAAATAATTTCAGCAACTCCCATGGGAAGAAGAAGCTCAACAAGCCTGAAAATGTTACAAAGACTAAACAGACAATGGCCTTTAAGAAGAAGAAGAAGAAGAAGAAGAAGAAGAAGAAGAAGAAGAAGAAGAAGAAGAAGAAGAATGGTAGTTGTTATGTGTGTAGTGAACTTGGACACTTAAGAAAAAGAATGATGGTAACTGCTATGTGTGCGTCGAACCTGGACACTTTGCTAGAAAGTGTCCAAATTGCAAAGGCGTTAAAAAACAGCAAACATGGTTATTGGCGAGACATCTGCAAGAACATTGGGGTATGGTAATTATTTACCTACAGTTCTTTCAGTTTGTAGTTCACCTGAGTGGTGGATTGATACATGAGCTAATATTCATGTGTGCGTTGATGTATCTTTGTTTTCTTCTTATCAGGCCGGAGGGACTACCTCCTTGTTTATGGGAAACAGGTTGTATGCACTGAGAGACCCTCTCGAATGACAGCTCGTGGAACTTCACCGTCGCCAAGGCTGCGGCTGCAGCGAGCTTGCTGGTGTCCAGCAGCAACGTCCTCATTCGACCCTCGGCCTCATCCAGGCGGTCAACAAGCTCCTTAGGCTCTGCCCCTTCCTCCGGAGGGACGTAGATGTCCATCAAGTATTGGGCGGCCTCCTTAAGGTCGGCTAGCTGCTTCTCCAGACCTACAGCAAGGGCAAAAAGGCTTGGTTACATTCTCGACACCACGTCAGTAAAGCTCTTTAGGGGAATTATCGCTCACCTTCCCGGACCTCCTTGGTCCTCTCCTTGAGGACCTTCATTTGGTCCTTCATCTTCGATAGCTCCTTCATCAGGGCCTCCTCCGTCTCCTTGGCGCCTGGATGTGTCAAAGACAGAGACTGAGAAAAGACCTAACCATAAGAAGACAATACTCAAAGACCGAATAAATGTACCATCAACGACGGCTTGGAGGTCCTCCGTGACATCCTTCACCTTTTGTTGTGCGGCCTCCAGCTCCTTCCTCAGGGTGACCATGTCCTTCACCGCCTAGCGGGCCATGGCGGTCTTCACACGCTGGACCTCCGCCGCGGCCTCGATCTTGACCTGCAACAAAGCTTCTCGGGCTGCGACCGCCTCCGCGTGGGCATTGGCACCCTCCATCACCAGGTACGCCTGGGCCTGCGCTCGTTCGGCGAGAGATTGCAACACAAAAAGACCAATACAACATCAAGACCTTGGAACGATTGAAGCAGAAGCTGATAGGGTCGATGTCAAGTACTCACCGAGAGCGTCCGCGTGATTGTCTGCTGCGCCGCCATGAATTTATCAACGTCGCGGCGATCAGCGATGACGTCGTCCTCCCACGGGGTCCCGACGTAGAGGCACCTGTCGTCCTCCTCTCTGGCTCCAGGCCCGCCCGCCCCTCCAGCTTGTTGCTCCTGCACCGGTGGCGGGCCGGCCATACATAGGTCGCTCTGGAGACGTTCAACCTGTTGAGTGCCGCCGGTGGTGACCTTCTCCGCCTCCGACGCCGCCGCCGCTCCGGCCCCAAGGGCCTGGCTCGTAACGTCCGCGGCCGAGGCTGCCGATTGTGAGACATGGGTACCCACGGGTCCCCACCGATCGGGGTCCCAACCGTCCCCGACAGGTGAGCCCGACCTACCAGAAGAATCGCCGACCTGTCCGTGGACCCTACCCGACCTGACATGTGGGCCTAAGGACATGAAGACAGCTTGGTATACAAGACAAGACAGTCCAGCTCGGATAAGCTTTCCATGTTGTAACCGAGTAGGATAGATGGAAACCAACTTGTAACCCAAGGCACGCCAGCCAATATAAGGTGGCCTCGGGCGCCCCTCAAGGGCATCATCACCACGTCGTCGACTCCCTCCTCGAGGGTAGATGACTCTCCACATAATTCCAATACCAAACTGGACGTAGGGTTTTACTCTCCAGAGGCCCGAACCAGTATAAATCGCCGTGTCTCTCGTGTCTCGCCAAGATTTCCAAGTTCCATCCGCGTACTGCCACCTATGCTCTTAGGTCCCGATCCCCCATCAATGAACCTACAACCGCTTGGGTAGCCCCCTTGCGGATCTGTCCAGGTCTCACCCCCTGACACCGATGATTGCTCCACTGGCGCCCTCCCTCCCTTGTGCCTGAATGCCTCCTGGCCTGAGGCATTCTTGGCACTATCTGACGTCGCCGACATCGACCTGCACACATACGACGACCTTCAACAACAAAGAAACCTAGACCCTCAACACCAAAAGCGAAGTAGGCATGGACCCGGTGACTTACTTGCTGGCGGACCTCAACTCAAGCTTGATAGGCTTAGGCGGAGCCTTCTTGGCCCTCTTCTGCGACCCCGCGTCGCCCAGAACGTCTGCACCAGACCTTGGGTGCTCCTCTCCCCCTGTGATCTTGCGGGGTGTCTGCGCCGCCTGCTCGGTCGACGCATCGGGCGACTTTGCGTCATCATCCTCTTCGATGCCGATCGTCTCGACGTCGGTGCTAGCCGTCGCTGTATCCGCTGACACAGCGGGCCTACCCTCTTCCTCTTCTTCTTCGACTCCGCCACCTGGGTAGCGGCGATCATCGCTGCGGCCTTGGATGCGGGTATCTTGCCCACAGTCTGTTGCGTGCGTCGCGGCGGCAGTGCGGCGACCTTCGCCGGCGCCGTCCTCGCGGCGGGTTCCTCATCGTCACTATCCACTGACCAGTCAGAGAGGTAGTCCTCGATGCACTACTGCGGAGGGGTGTAACACCCCAGGTGTTTATTAAAGATAAATAACTTAATTAGTTGTGTTAATCATGTTTAATTGGCTCATAAACATGTTTGACATGATCTTGCACACTTTTGCACTTAAACCCTTGGTCAAACTGTCAAATCCTGGTCAAACCCCTAGAGCTCCAAAAGGCTGATTCGGTTTTCTTGCGCGTTCTCAAAATTTCATATAGGAACTTCACAATAGACCTTCATAAAAGTTGTTGGTCTTTTCCGGGAACACAATTTTCATAATTGGTGGACATTCAAATTTTGATTGCAAATTGGCCAAAAATCGAGTTGAAGTCCCTATGAATAGTAAATCTAGGCCAAAAATTCCTGAAAGTTCAACGCGTTTTTGCCACAAATCCGTTGATCAAAACATATGACACCCTTTGTGAAAGTTGTAGTCCTATAGTTTCTCTACAACTTTTATTTTTGGAGATTTTTGACTTAGTTGTCACTTTTGGGAGTTATGCAATTTTGAACATGGGATGTTGGGATAGAAACGAGCGTCGACGTCGACGATGCAGCGTCCAGAGCGCGGGTGCTCGCAGCCGATTTCGCCCGTCCATGTGTCGCACGCGACGTCCTCCGGCGTACGGACTCTCGGCACCTCTCGCCCGTGGAGCATCCGCCCGCTCAAAACTGGTGAGCCGCGCCTATTCGCGCAGGAAGCCGCCATGCGCGACACGCGCCGGCCGCGCCAGGCACCGGCTGCGCCGCTGCCCTGCACATGCGCCAGGTGCCGGTTCACGCGTATAAAGGGAGGAGCGAGGGTGCCGCGCGTCCTTCTTGACCGCTCCGTCGTCCTCGGCGAGCTCGTCCTGCTCGGTTCGCCGCACGCCGTCGTGCTAGTTCGCGTGAAGCAGAGCGCCACCGGTGCTTCAGGCTGCCACAGTTGTTGCTCGGCCTTCGGCCCGTCCCAGTGCCCTACCTCGCAGCTCGCTCAACTCCGTGACCACCTCGTCCAGCGCCCGAGCACCTGCCTGTCGCGGCCACGGCAAAGCTCGCCAGAACGGAGCCGTACCGAGGCCGTCGGCCACCTGAGATCCACCACATCGCCGTTCTCCATCGCCGGAGCACCTCCCGACCTCCGGACCGTCTCAAATCGAACCGTGGTGAGCCCCTTGTCACTCACCACCACTTCCCCGGTCCATCCCGGCGACGAGCTCGCCGGATTTTGACCTCCATCACCGGCCATGGCGGCTGGGGGCCTGTTTGTGATTGAGATTCTCACCTAGGGACCTGTTTGTAATTCCTGAGGACCTATTTGCGAATCCAGGGACCTGGTGGTAATAAGATTCTCTAGGGTTTTGGCTGCAACTTAGAAAACTCATTAAAAATCGTAGAAAAATCATAAAAATACAAATCCAATTTTGTTGGTTTCCTAGTGAATAAATCTACCTTTTCTAGAAAGCATGTATAGGGTTTTTCTGTGCAGTTTTTGAATTAAAAATTCAAACTATGTTTGATGTGTTTTTAGTGTAGTTTAAAGTATACACATGCTATGAACTTGAATTTTGGATATGTTGCTCTTTACGGCATGTCTAGATCTGTGACCAAAGTTGGCATGATTTTGATGTGTATATTTTCAGTTATGATTTATGTAAGCTTTATGCTAGATTAAACGCGATGCTTTTTATAGCCCCTTTAGTAAACTTTTCTTTAAGCACCAATGCACCTAGTGCTTTGTCTTGGTGAGTAGTACCTCTGATAGGTTGGATATGACTTTAGGATGTGCTTTGATTTATGTTTTGGATTTAATCTTGTGTAGGAGTTTAAATTCAAAAGATGAAAAATAATTTGAATCTGCACTTATGCTTTTGTCAGAAGCTTATATTTGGCATACATGACTTGTAGGAGAAAGTTGAGATCAAAAAGTTTATTAAATCTTTTTATATGAATTAATGATGATTTACTAGGCTAAGATTTGTCTTCTTCGTATAAATTAATTTATAAATGTTCTTAATCTAAATTTTGGTGTGTGAGCTTAGAATGAGTATATGATGATGTGTGCAGAATCTTAGGCTCATTTGAAGTGTTTTTGATTTTTTATATGGTTTTATGGTTGAAAGTCTTGTTTTAAATTAATTAAGTAAAGAAAGGTCAATTAAGGTGTGAATGTGAATTTGTGAAATCATGTCATGTTTCTGTTTTTGAATTTTCAAAACACCTCCTTGCTGTTTGGTGAAGTTAAATAATTTAATTTGCTCAAGTATGTACGCAGTCACCATCATAGTTAACCTTGAATTAACCACCCTCACATTAATCTAATGCATATGCATATCGTGTAGATTTGTCGGTCGGTGCGTGCACGCTCACCCAAGAGGGAGATGGGATGGTAGAAGGTGAAGTGAACGAGTTGAGTGTTCATCAAGACCTGGACCAAAGTTCGGAAGAGCCCAAGGCTATTGCTAACTTAGAAGAAGGCAAGCACCAGAGTCATATAACCTTTTTGGATTAAAAGCCCATACCCCTTTACATTTCAGTATTTATGTTTTGTTTTGTGCATTTAAGTTTCAGGATTTGAATTGAAACCTAGATGCATGATCCTTAGGTTCCTATGCTCTTTTACTAGTATGTTAGGACGCTAGTGCCATGCTTTAAGGACACGGTACAAGTCGAGTAATGACTCATTGCTTGCGAGATGATAGGTTACTTATGTTGGAATCATAAGTTGATTAAATTGACTCGCTCATGTGGTAAGAGAAATGGGTTCGGTCTCGACCGAGTAGCATTGTGATGGTTTAAGCTATTGAACGTACCAAGTGCTTGTCGGGAATGGGACCGGTAAGCCTAGTACCTAATGAACCAGTGCGGGACTTTATCGCTACTACTCTTGAGATGCTTCTCCCGGTTTGCTCCCAGTAGTGCAAGTGTGATTCTGGACGTGCCGTGTGAGGGCATTCCAGTAACCTTGTACTTAGGACTGTAGCGCCTGTCCCTAATCTGGGGAATGACGGGAACCGCCTGGTTGGGGTAGACACTGCACTTGGTCTACCTTCTTCCGTGTATCTTGGGTTTACCTTGCAAGGATATAAATCAATCGATCCCCGGTCACTCATCGTTATCTGAGTCGGCTTGACCATTTATGGAACTTTTGGATTAATATTGTTGCCTATTTAATGTTGTTTGTACAAACATGATTGTTTAGTTAGGTGCTTACCTAGAATGGTTAACATACTAGAACTTGAGCTAAAATTTGGAAAGTAAGGATCAATTCTTAGTCGCTTTTGGCAAAACAAATCCACCAGCCAAAAAGCCTTGCATGCCTAGTTGTATTTTCTTTTGTCGGGTAAGTCTTGCTGAGTATTAGTACTCAGCCTTGCTTAATTTGTGGTTTTCAGGTAATCCCATCTGGGCTGGTTCTATTCCAGATGGTTGGGAGCTTGAATGGGAGAACGATGATGATGAGTGATATGCATGGATGGCCTCCTGTGTGTATCATGCGTTTAGTTTACTTTCCGCTGTCTAAAACTCTGAACCATGTTTACTTTTATGTACTCAAAACTTGGTGTGTAATATTAAGTACTTGAACTTGTGGACTTTTATGTAATGAAATGATGTACTCTGGTCCCGCCTTCATGTGGACTTAGTGCATATCTCGATCCTGTTGTAAGTGATTTACCGGGCTTTACCCGGCGGAAGCGACAGAATAGTTCCTTATTATTACTTAATGGCCACGTGGACAGGCTTATGCGATAATACAGAATTCTTTTGGGTGGTTCTGTCACAAGGGGCCTGAACATACCTCGCAGCCCGGACCTTGAAGCTCGGGTCTTCTTCGTTATGCAGCGGAGCCGGGCACCAGTACATACCCTCACGACCTTGAAAGCAGAAGACCAACGTCAAAATCATACACAAACTCAGACAATAGAAATCAAGGTTGATTCAGAGCTCGATGACTTACGGCTTTGGTGGGCCGGTACACGTTGAGCGCCTTAGGGCACGTCTGTTGACACATCTTATCCAATATATTTATAAGTCAACTAAACATGAGAAAAGGGCATAAATGTTAATATCAACTTAGAATAGTGTGCCACTAACGGTTTTTCTAGAGATTTGGTAAATTATATAAATCCAGGAACCATTCGGGAAAAGTGCTAAAAGAATCAAATCTAGAAGACTCCAGAAGGCTCTGGTACTCAACGTGACTTGGCACCCAAGAAAAAAGCATCTAGAAGAATCGACGGACCACTTGGCCGAAGTGGGCCCCGAGGGGGCCCACCCCAGCCCGATCGGCCTGAGTCTAGATCTAGGAGGAGGCAAGGCGTCTACTTGGCTCCTGATCGTCTAGAGGCTGGTCGAGATACTGATCTAGCTTCACTCTTGTAAGTTCTTATCTAGTTCCTTACATTTGTTATACAGACATATGTTCTTATCAATGATTATATTTGACATTATATGCTTTGGTGTTTATTATGATTACATGTTTAGCATAGTTGATTTGCCTTTATATTCATGTATGGAGTCGTATAGCCCTCACCTAGATCATTTGTTAACATGGGTGAACGGTAAAGACAGTGTAAGTGTGGTGCTTATATTGTATTTATCTGCGATTGCACCCTATATGTCGGGTCGTGTGGTAGATCGTGGTGGTGACAGCACTATTGAGTCTTTCGCAGTCCACCCCCCGTGTATAGGACTAGTGGAGCCTTATATTGTTTGGGTTGTTTCAAGTTTCGGCCTTGATCCTCCTGGATAATCTCCCCATGCATTAATATAATAGTTCTTCTTCCATGATTGTTAAATGTTTGCACTAATCATAGTTTGCATTAACATATAGTTTAGAGTTACTGAGGAGTATCCGCTCTAACTAGACTTTGCTATGTTTCTCTTGCTATAATGACACTTTCTAGATGCTCATGATGTTATGACTTGAACAATGTTATCAATATCTTTATCTTTATGTGACTTACCCCTGTTTATAGCAATTGATATATTTTGGCCACTCTACATTATAAAACTGAGAGACGAGCATATATTAGCTATTATGGATTAGAAAGACTTCTTTCCCTATGGTAGAATATAAATACGATACCTGGTTTTACTCCTGGTTAAAATGCTATAATGGTATATTCATATATGTGCGCTTGCGAATTCCTTGTTTATATATATCTTCTTTTCTAGAGATCCAAGGCATATGTAAGAGTACCATATCCGTGTGTTTTCTGGCACACCTGTCACGGCTGACAACCTATATCGAGTTGTGCTATGAATCGTATCGGAGTTCACCTTTTAGTTTAATCTGAAAGCAACATCTGATATACACTTAGCATCATGTTAAGATATACCTTTGCATTTCTGGTGCCGTCGATAGAGATGGATCTTATATCCGTTTCGAGTCGATGACATTAGCAATGTCAACAAGCATTTTTGGCACCGTTGCCAGGGAAAGAAAGTCTATAGCCTAGATGAAAAAGTTTCAGTAATAGCATGCATGCATCTCTCACACATAATGTATCGAGAACCCAAATTATCATTGCTTAAACAGGCTTACCCTTGTTCTTTCCACTTTTGTCTATCTTATTTCAGGGTAATGTATGAATAAGAATCTTCCAGAAAACTTCGTTTCAGATCCAGAGAAAATCTTAAGGAATGCAAGGTCAAAGCTCAGGTCTCCTGATTCTCGACCCACGACTTCTGCCTTGGGAGATTCAACAGCGCGAATCTTAACACCCACGTTTCAAGTAATGGCAAACAAGTCCCTACGCGAATACTCCGCACCGACCACGAACAACATTCTTACTGGTCCGACAGTTGTTGTAGGAGATGCTGCTTTTGAGATCAAGCCTGTGCTAATCAACATGGTACAAGCTAGCCAATTTTGTGGAAAAGCTCATGAAGATGCCAACAAACACCTTCAACATTTCTTGGAGATATGTAGCACCTTGACGATCAAAGATGTCCAAGTGATGTAGTCCTACTTCGTTTATTCCCATTCTCACTATTGGGGCGAGCGAAGTAATGGTTTTACTCCAACAAAGATAAATTTACAACTTAAACATTGTGTTCTACTGCCTTTCTGGCAAAGTTCTTTCATATAGGCAAAACCAATGCCTTACGGGGGAAATTTTCAAGTTTCCAGCAGCAACACGAGGAATCTGTTCCTGAAGCATGGGAGTGCTTTCAAGACTACATTTCAGAATGCCCACACCATGGAATGGAAAAATGGGTGCTCTTGCAGACCTTCTACCACGGGCTCTCTACCAACACCCGTGAAACGATGGATGCTGCAGCTGGAGGTGCTTTCCTGTCCCTTACACTTACTCAAGCTACTAACCTTGTGGAAAAGATGCCGTCCAATCAAGCTTGGAACAAGGAACGTCAACCCCGCAAGAAAGAAAGACGAATGCACCAGCTCAAGGAGGTAGACATGTTGTCTACCAAAATGGATTTACTGATGAAGAGGCTTGAAGACAAAGCCCCTGAGACGAAGGAAGTCAGCAACTCTTCGAATCCCGCATGCCCTGTGAAGAGTGTGGAAACACTGGACACTCAGGGAGTCAATGCCCTCAGCTGGAGGAGGACGTGAACTACATCAACAATAACAACCAATATCGTCCCCAGTAGAATCAAGGATGGACTCAGCAGAGGACCAACTACCCAGGTAATTATTCAGGTAACTATCAAGGTAATAACTCTTCCAATCATTTCTCACCTTTAAGAGACTTATTCCAAAACCAAGGTAGAATTACAGGTAATCTGTCTAAGAAGTTAGGTTCCAATGATAAAATGCTAGAAAAACTATTAGTAATAAAATGGAAAGTTTTTCTTCTGCCATCAAGAACCGACATAGCATTAATAAAATGCTAGAATCTCAGATTTCTCAGCTGGCATCATCTGTTCCCACGGCTAACCCAGGTAAGATTCCGGGCCAACCAGAAGAATTAGAATCTACAAATCTTGTCGATATCTATTCTGCAGATCTGTGTTCGAGTAAGACAGAAGAAGGCCCAAGATGGACTGACTAGGGCATGCCCGCCAAAAGAGGAGATCCAGGAAGGCCCGTCATCACCATCACTATTGGAGCCTACACCTTCAAGAATACACTTTGTGACTTTGGGTCTAGCGTCAACATAATGCCTAAGGTAATATACAAGAAAATCAATGGTTCACCTTTATTGTACACAACCATGTGCTTGCAGCTTGCAGACCTATCACTATGCTACCCCGAGGGCATCTTAGACGACATATGTTTGGGGGTAGGACGCTCCTACGTGGCTGCCGACTTCGCTGTGGTTGATATTGGGGTAAGTGAGAACGCTCCAATCATTTTGGGACGTCCTTTCTTTGCCACAGCCAAAGCCATCATCTACGCCGACGTCGCTAAGATCATTGTCACCATCAATGGGAGAAAGGAGAGATTCAATTTCAAGAACAGGATCCTAAAAGCTCCTGCACACCCTCGATATCCTTACCCCCAAGAACAAGAGCCAATTGCCGAGAAGAAGAGAAGAGATAGAAGGAGGAATAATAAGAACAATCGACCTCAACCGCATGTGGAGGAAGTTTGGATGATCAACACGATTCAATCAGAGAATGAGAACTTGTTCCCTTCACCATTACTGCCAAAGCTTGAAGACCCTGGAGTTCCATCAATCCACAGCTCCATCAATCAATAGAACTTCCAGCGAGTTGTCTGCGACACGAGATCGGGCACCAACCTAATGTCTAAGGTAACCTACGAATTAATATATGGTGACATGCCTTTGTATTCCACATATATAATGTTGCAGATGACGGATCAATCACAACGGTTCCCGGAAGGAATTGCATGAGATGTACCTGTCAAGATAAAGGACCACTATGTCCTGACTGACTTTTTAGCCATAGACATGGGAGATGATCAAGATCCTCCCATCGTGCTTGGAAGACCGTTCCTGAACACAACAAGAGCAATCATCTACATCAGGACTGGCGAGATCCACTTCCAGTTCAGAACTGAAAAGGTATGCTGCTACTTCAATACTTATACTGATCTTGAGCAGCCCAAGAAGAACAAGATGCGGAGAAGCCTTCAAAAATTACAACGCAAGCTGAACACAAAGTTGACGGATGTCAAGAACATTGAAGAAGAGATTAAGGAGAAGTCCACTCAGCTTCTACCAGCCCAGTATTCTAAACTCGTTACTCCAGAAAGGTCTCCACCGAAGAAACAAGTTTGGAGGAAGAAAGATCAAAGTACACCTTCGGAAGACCAATCATTACCCGCGTCATCAACTGATCAATCAATGGCCACTACATCTATGCCATGGGAATAAGTACTCTAAACTCTCGCCGAGAGGTAACTCGGTATTTATCTTTATATTCTGCACTACATATTTAGATTAGCATGTTTATTTCCCTATACCTGCATTGAAAAAATCATAAAAATATTGTTTGCTTTTGCATTCGTTAAAGCCCAATGTACTCTGTACCGTGGCGGCATAAGAAAAAAATAAAAAAAATTGCATTCACATATTTTTGTTTTAGCATCCCTTTTGCATATAAAAATTCACCAAAAAATACGTGGGCACATGAAGGTCTACACATTTCAAAAAAACCCAAAAAGAAGTGGGCACATGAAGGCTCACAGTATAATCCTAGAATTTGTTCCTTCGGGTATGTGCGAGACTAAAATTTACAGGGAGAATTTAATAAGGACCTGAAGGCAAACAAGTTCCAAGGATGAATCAAGAATCACTTAAAGATCCAGCTTGGGGGAGAGCACCCCTAGTTATCATGATAAGTATCACTATCCTATGTTTTTAGCTAGTTATTTGAGTATTAGTTAAAAGTCTTAGTTTGAATAAAATGCTAGAGTCTGCTAATTGGCTTTTCTCTGTAATAATGATCTTGATGTTATGTGCAAGTACATGCTTAATCTGAGTCTAGGCTTTGAAAGATGATTCATGAAAAGTTGAGTTGCTATTTGATCATTTTCCTAGAGAAGCTTGATTCCTGGATTTATCTTAAAAATCATGAAATTTTATATGATGAGTTCCTGTTTCTATGATCCTTAAGAGCTTGTCATACACATCAAGATCATTCCATTCCATCATTTATGCTGCTTCTGACATGGAAGTACGCATTTTTCATCAAGCCATATAGCTCATGCAACTCTAGTTTATATCTCTCTCAATGTTAAAAAGGATTCTAGGGCTACATTCGAAAAAGAAATAGAAAAAAAAGAAAAAATGAGAGGAAAAAGTGAGAAGAGAGAGGGAGAGAAAAGGACAAGTGTCATACTAGGCGAGAAGGGCCTACCTCCCTAAAAAAATAATAATAAATTTAGAGATGAATAATGGACACGTGTCCGAGGGAGAGTAGAGCCCACATCTCTAAGGAGAGAGAAAAATGGACAAAAGTCTTGGGCGAGTAGAGCCCACCTCTCCAAGAATGTAAAGCCCAGATCTTAAAAATCTTAGAAAGAGAGCTATAGTCCAAGAGCTAGGCTAAAAGGCTTACCACCTTTCACCCTCATCCATCCAACACTATCATCCATACATATCTTGCCAGGTGTGACTCCATGCTTGAGAAGGTCATACACAGGATCTCTGAGTTTTATCTGAAAAATGTGCAAAACCCTCAGGATGATAGCTGATCAAAGAATTTGAGGTATACTGCTTGACTTGATTGTTTTGTCTTTTATTTGCTCAAGATTTATGAAAAGGCTATGCTTAAAGGTTGAAGGTAAGAGAGAGCAATCTTGTTGAGGAGAATTGGTTTTTAAAAACCATAGTACTTTTTGAGGTGTGAAAGCGTTGTAGCAACTCTTTATCTTGCTTAAGCATATCTTTGCTAGGGACTAGCAAAGGGTAAGCTTGGGGGAGTTTGTTGACACATCTTATCCTATATATTTATAAGTCAACTAAACATGAGAAAAGGGCATAAATGTTAATATCAACTTAGAATAGGGTGCCACTAACAGTTTTTCTGGAGATTTGGTAAATTATATAAATCCAGGAACCATTCGGGAAAAGTGCTAAAAGAATCAAAACTAGAAGACTCTAGAAGGCTCCGGAACTCAACGTGACTTGGCACCCAAGAAAGAAGCATCTAGAAGAAGCGACGGACCACCTGGCCGAAGTGGGCCCCGAGGGGGGCCCACCCCAGCCCGATCGGCCTGGTGGTGGGGCCGGTCGGCCGCCCCCGGGCGCCACCTCAGCCCTACTTCCAGAAGGTTCTTCCACTGCCTATGAGGATCAATCTAAATTCTAAACCACTCGTTAGGTTGGTTTGATCAAACGGCGCACGTCTACCCCTCAGGGCTATATAAGTAGCCCCCTGCCCCCTGGCAGAGGCATCAGGAAACCTGAGTTTGCATACACCAGATCAAGTCATCAAGTCAGAGATACTACACCCTAGAAACACCATATAGCAGAGTAGCAAGCTAGTCTAGATCTAGGAGGAGGCAAGGCGTCTACTTGGCTCCTGATCGTCTAGAGGCTGGTCGAGATACTGATCTAGCTTCGCTCTTGTAAGTTCTTATCTAGTTCCTTACATTTGTTATACAGACATATGTTCTTATCAATGATTATATTTGACATTATATGCTTTGGTGTTTATTATGATTACATGTTTAGCATAGTTGATTTGCCTTTATATTCATGTATGGAATCGTATAGCCCTCACCTAGATCAATTGTTAACATGGGTGAATGGTAAAGACAGTGTAAGTGTGGTGCTTATATTGTATTTATCTGCGATTGCACCCTATATGTCGGGTCGTGTGGTAGATCGTGGTGGTGACAGCACTATTGAGTCCTTTGCAGTCCACCCCCCCCCCCGCGTATAGGACTAGTGGAGCCTTATACTGTTTGGGTTTTTTCAAGTTTCGGCCTTGATCCTCCTGGATAGTCTCCCCATGCATTAATATATTAGTTCTTCTTCCATGATTGTTAAATGTTTGCACTAATCATAGTTTGCATTAAGGAGTATCCTCTTTAACTAGACTTTGCTATGTTTCTCTTGCTATAATGACACTTTCTAGCTGCTCATGATGTTATGACTTGAACAATGCTATCAATATCTTTATCTTTATGTGACTTACCCCTGTTTATAGCAATTGATGTATTTTGACCACTCTACATTATAAAACTGAGAGATGAGTGCATTTGCGGATTCCCTGTTTATATATATCTTCTTTTCTAGACATCCAAGGCATATGTAAGAGTACCATATCCTGCGTTTTCTGGCACACCTTTCAGGGCTGACAACCTATATCGAGTTGTGCTATGAATCGTATCGGAGTACACCTTTTAGTTAAATCTGAAAGCAACATCTGATATACACTTAGCATCATGTTAAGATATACCTTTGCATTTCTAGTGCCGTCGATAGAGATGGATCTTATATCCGTTTCTAGTCAATGACGTTAGCAATGTCAACAACGTCCGGTTGTGGATGCGCCCGACGAATATGCTCTTCACCCGCGCCACCATCTCCTCCTTGGAGATCTTGAGCCGCATGACACGGGTGGTGTCAGTCTGACCCTAATATTCGTAGGTCGGGTGTACCCGATCCTGGATGGGCTGCAGCAACCGCCGGTTGAAGTTGATCGCCACGGCACTGCCCGTCAGCCCATCTGCCTTCAACCTCTCAAGGTCGTCCAGCAACGGCTGCAGGTCATCGATCACCCGCGACGTGAGTTGGTTGGACCACTCAGGCCTGGCCATGGGCGCGTACCTAGACCTGGTGGGGAGTGCCAGCGCCGGGTTGCCAATGTAGAACCACCCCTACTTCCAGCATGTGGTGTTGTCAGACAGCACCAGGTCGATGTACACCGGCTTCATACACCGGCGCAACATGAACCCGATGCTGCCAACGACGTTGGACTTCCCGATCCTCTTCAGCTCAAAGAAGTATCGTTGTTTATGGTGTATAATCGTATCAAACTTCATATGGATTTGCAAGCAGACAAATCCCCCGTCGTAGTCAAGGGACCCTTCTTCCCTTAAGTGTGAGAACCCAAGCTATCGAATCCGTGGAACAATGTGCAACGCAACGATTCAATCTAGTAAAGCAAGGAAAGCTATCTTTTGAAAAACCAAGTTGCATCTAATCTAAGAGATCATCAAGAGAACACATCTAATCTAATCTACTAAAGAGGTAGCAAGAGAAAGCAAAGAGATAACCGATCTAGAGAGTCTAGATCATGCTTATGTTGTAGCTCCAAACAAGATAGATGAAGATAGAAAAGCTAATCTCATTAAAAGCATCTTTAAACCGTGGCCTCCGGTCCGATTTCGAAGATGCCCGCCTTTTGGAGCCACCGTTCTGTCACAACGCACTCCTATTCGTGCGGGTTAGCCTAGGGCGAGTTGGAGAAGAACAAGTTGAAAACACTTGGTCGGTCCGATATGCACCTCTAGCCACCGCGGCTACAAGAGCACCCTATGCAATCTATCTTAAGTATAGATTGAGGAAGAAGCAAAACCAAGGGAGAACAAAATCATCGAGAAGGCACTTGATCGCTAGAAATCGGATTCACTATAAAACTTCACCATGAATGATTACATGAACAAGATCACCATCGGGATCCTACCTCGATCTTGATCCTTGCTCTGGAGCTCCGACGTGGTCTTCCATACAAGGTTCCCACATCGGCTAGGGAGACCCTAGACAACTAGCACGACCCTCCTCTCCGAGATGGTGTCCCTCTAGCTTCTCTGGTCCTCGGCGGCGGATGATGAATTGATTCCTTTGTGGCTCTCGATCAGGGGGCTATAAATAGCCCGAGAGGCGGCTAGGTCAAAGGGGGGCCGACTGGGCCTCGAAGTGGGCTGGGCCGGCCGGCCTGGGCCGACCGACCTGGGCCCACTTCGGCCCAGCCCGCGGCCTCCTTTGCCCGGTGTTGCTTCTCGAGTCTTCTAGAGTCTTCCCCCTTCTGCATGGCCCTTGTCGTCAGTTTCTCTTCGGATTAGATGAAGCTCCTTGTCCCGCAAGATTCGGCAGTTTTCTGACTGGGTCGTCGGAGTTTTTCATCTTCTCGGGTTTGGTCCTTGGGCTTCTTGGAGTCATGTTGACCTCATTGCTTGACTTGTACCGGGCTTCAAGGTCTTGTCATGAGGTGCTTAATGAACTTATCCTGGAAGTCTTGCTTTCAACACTAAAATCATGCATAGACACTAAACTCCAAAACCGATATGCACAAACGAACTTGTTATACCAAGGGGGTTAGTACCAATGGATAGGATATAAAATTCATGCCAACACCGAAGGTAAACTCATGGCTAGGTTGACAGAATTTCACCGTCAACATCTCCCCCATGCTTAAACCTTGCTCGTCCTCGAGTAAGCCTTCGATGGATATCATCGTTGTTCCTCATTGTTTAAACCTTGCACTTGATCATACATGAGAAAACATAATGCTCTTAAAAGTTTAGTTCTTTATAGTTCCATAATGTACTAGCCTTCATCTCTATGGAGGGTAGATTATTAATTAAGCTTATCCCACAAGTATTAATCATGCTCCCAAAATTCAAATGGATCTCAGAAATTTTGAAATAAAGAACGAGATGAAAAAAGAGCTAAACCAAGTTCACAAATTTAAACCGCCTTGCATCTTGCTCATGAACTCTCATCTCATCTTGTCTCTCAAGCCTATTTATTCTACTCCTTTCCCTCTCATAACATATATATGTGGTAGGTTTTTATATGGAGCTTTTCGGGAAAGTTTAATCCTACCAAGATATTATAAATGAGATATTGTCAAAACAAGACAAGCTTCTCATGGTCTTACCGAGACTCGTCAAAAAGGTCATTGGAAAATAATGTTATATCAAGGAGGGGAGAGAGAAAAATACACACACTTTGAGATAGGTGGACATGTGCAAATGGCAAAGAGTGATCCCGAGGCACAAAGGAAGTCCTCGTTATCAGATCGTACATGGTTGGAAAGATGAGTTTGGATCTTTTAATCTTGAAACTTTGAAATTCCTAATGCACTTTAGAGAACCGGGGAGTTCACTTTATTTTATTTTTATATCATACATACTCATATATTTTTTTCTTTTCTCATTTTTTCCTTTATACTTACTTTTTTTTCTTTTTCTTTCTTTCTTTCTCTCTGTTTTTATTATTTTTTTCTTTGCTCCCCTTGAACTCTAAAAATGCATTGTACCTGCCTCCTCCCCCATGCTTAGATGTTTGCTCGTCCTCGGGCAAAGAGGTGATAGAGATAATGTAGGTACTAGAAATATTTTTCCTTTGGAGAGATACTTGAAATCTTCAATCTTGGCACCATCTTGCGATCTTCCTCGAATTGACGATCCATACTCAATGATAGGTTGTGGTCAAGGAGGTAAACACAAAAGATGATATTTTTTGCTATAATGGTGGATATCCGGCGAGGTTTGTGAAATCTCTGATGTGGGGATACACAATCACGGATAAAAGGGCTAGCAATAAGATAGATACGCAAAAATGGAATGACCAGCTTCTTAGTCTCGGGCCAGAAAAATCATGGCCTGAAATTACTCACCCAAAAATAAACCTTGTAAACTAAGTTTTTGCACTCAAATGTATATATGGCTCTGGATAGGTAGAGCAACATGCAAGTGGTATTTATGACAAGGTTAGCATTACTTTTAAAAATATAAATAAATCATCTTTAACCCATCTAAACTTGGGAGCACATAAAACACTATGGGTCTTTATTTTTATCATAACCTCCGCTAAAGATTAAGCTAGCATTTATATAATTTCAGATTTGTATTTTAAGAGAGCATTAGCTTAATCATGCATAAAACAAGTACAAAGATAAACAAAGTGACAATTATCATCATATATCATCATGGCATAAACTTTGTATCTTTGCCAAAGGTAAAAACAAGGTGGTAACTTTATTCATGATGAAAAATAAAAACTACCACACATGCTGAAAATTTAAATAAAAACTGAAAACACTACGCATACATAGGCGCATACAAGCTGAAAATTAAAGAAAAAGGGAAATGGGAAAGATAACTAAAGCTCCTCCTTTCTCTAATCTTCCGCCGGTGGTTGATATTGATAATCTTGATTGTTATACCCTTGCTCATAATAGGATTGCACTGTTCCTCCTATGAATTGTCTCGGCGGTACTAAGTGAAGGCGTCCAAGCTCATAAGCGACGTTTGCATTTCCTTCACCCATTTGGTTTGCATTGGTTTGGATGGCTGCGATATTTTGCATATTTCTCGCAGCGTATCCTCCAATGATGGCCACACTTTCTTGTGGTTGAGGAAGATGTGCATATGGCTCCGCAAAGGCTACGTGGGGCACCGCAAAATTTGGTGGGGGCATGGCTGCACCACTCCCCCATGCTTGCATTGGTACACCACTGTAGTAACTCGGCGGCGCTGGAATTCCTCCAAATGGTGGCACATAATTTTGTTGTGCACCTACTTCTTGGCCATGGAAGAACCTTCTCCTATAATCCTTCCTCTTTTATTTTTTTTCGCCGACACAAGAAGTCCTTCCTCTAACCAATCTTCTTCCCTTCAAGAAAAAGTTTTAATCTTCCATCCGGAAGGGGCAAATTCACCTTGGCCACCTTGAAGCCTCCTCTCTCATCTCCACTTATGTAATTGCCTTCCTTCATATACTCATATCCAAGAGAAGTCCCGACTAGGAGATGCTGCGGGTTTCTTGGAATTGTCGGTCTCAAAGAGACAGCCAACATGGAGAGGTAACACCCGAGCCAAAGGTGAGTGGGATCGATTGGCTACCTGGCAATCAAAGCCAAGTAAAGCCAATTCACCTCTATGTTGGTTATCTTGGTCTCTCTCATTCTCCCCAAAATCTTCTCGCACATCCATGAGTGAAATACTTGGATGATGGGGTTCAGGATACTATTTCTTTGTTGGTGAGCTTCTCTCGTGATCATACTCCAAAAAAAAACTTCCAATGTGCCTCCATGCACATCCACTTGTTCCGGGGCTCCCTTTTCAAAATCAAGTAATTCCCTAATATACTCATAGGGAACCACTTGTTCAACTCCCTCCAAACAGAATGAGAGACTCGGCACTCCTTCATCAAGGATAGGCGCCATGGTCATGAGAATTTCCAAGGCGAATTCCTTGTGGGTGTTTACCGACACTCCGTTAGAGAATTGCACCCATCCTAGGTGTCCCAACATGTAATAAATATCAATGCCGAAACCCAATAGGTTGAGAGCTTGGTCGACGAAGTCGACGTTCGCTACAAGCCTCTACTCAAGGCGAGTGAGCTTCTTCTCCTCCTCCTCCGTCATGATGATAAACCCATACTCGGAATACCACAGAGCGTATGGAGGTGGAGCGGATGATCGTGTCGAGTGGCGAGGTCGGACGGGCGGCTCCTCCATACGTCCTTGAGGTTCGTTGAACCTCATAGATGAGCTTCGTGTGGCCTTCATGCCACCGAGGAGAAGAGTCTAGTTCCTCCTCAGTGGTGCCGTGTCCTCCATACTTCGAGGAGACTCGGAAACCGAGTGCCTCCTCGAAGAGGTTGTCGATGATGGCTTTGACGACGATGATCCCTTCTTCTTGGTGAAAAGGCTTGTAGTTTTCTTCCACATGGTTGTTGCACTCTCCTTACAAATATATATCCGGGTTTTCAACCGGTAACAAGGTACACAAATATTATTTGGAGTATGGACTTTGAGTGGAATTAGGATGTGTTTTTGTTGGACGAAACAAACAGGGTGGATGGCTAAGTCTAAGGTGGTTCTGGACTACAAACTAGAGCACACGAACAAAGAGCTGGATGAGCGACTTACCAGTGCACTCATGCTTGCTTTGTTGCTTCGTGACCACGAGCTCCACGGGGTTGCACCTTCTAAACGTTCTCGTCCACTCCTTTGATTGCATTATTGGTCCTTTTCACTTGATGATTTTGATTTGAGTCACCTCCATGCTCCCTTGCCTCACATGCCTCCATGATATTCCTGCAAAACAAAGCCTTGGCTGCCCCCCCATGCTTGTCCTTTGCATGTGGTTTGATGAAAGATGTTGGAGGGGCATGCCGTGATGCATCATGGTGCATGCATGGTTAGGTTAACTAGATTGCCTCCCTCTAAACATGTTTTAACGCTAGGCACTCCTCTAATTTCAAAAATTAAAAATAAACTCAGAACTTGCAATGAGTTCAAATATAAATTTAGAGGAGTTTTTAAAGCATTAAAAACAAATGTAAGTTGAAAAATATTTTCCAACTACTTTTATTTTGGTCTCACCGGTATTGTTTGCTTCCATTAGTTGAGAGCAAGCTTTTCCTGGCTTGATCATGGGGGCATATGTTTAGGTTCTAATTTTGGCTAAATGAGAGAGATTTTGAATGAAATAAAATTAAAAAAGGCTTACAAAAATTCTAATCTTAAAGAAACCAAGGATATAGATTGTTAAACCAACCAAATGTCAAGTTTGTAGGTTCACGCGAGTCCTACCATGCGCTGAAATTTAGATAACATCTACGTACAAGGCGTGGCTCTACTCGTGTGTTTTAATCATGCAAAACAAGTCAACCATAACATCATGAAGAGGATGAAAGGTTGAGATAGGTTCTGAATTTTTTTGGTTTTGGTTTCTCGAAAAGAAGCAAATAACTCATAGGATGGCTCATGTAAAGGGTTTATGATCCAAATGAAATATCCAACCAAGAATTATGTCTCTAACATTATTCAACCATTCTAAGTCTAATGTCTTGCGTAGCAAAATTTCAAAACTAACTTACTTGAAAAGACTTGAAAAATCTTGAATCGGGTTGTCCTCCCGGTAGCTTATTCTTGACTCGACGAAACGGGTTGCCTCCCGCCTAGCGCTTCGTTTATAGTCCATGGCTAGACTTCTTCACTTGATTACTTCGGATCAACGCTCTTTGCGGGCGTTGCAATCGTGGGTACCCACTTCCGTACCATCTTGGGCACGAGCTTATTCTTCGGCTTAGTCATTTTTTTGGTCTTCACAGGCTGGCTTTCTTCCTTGGTCTTGACGGATGCAACAACTTCCTTCATGTAGAGGCTCGACATCTCAAACTCCGGTCCTTCAGTCATGATCTTCGTGGTCTCCTTAGTGTGATCCTCCATCACTCCCGAATGAGTTTGAGTAGCCTTCACCTTCTCGGGACCTTGGGATTGTACCGACAATCTTCCTTTGCTACCCATCGGGCGCCCGGCAAGTTGTCCCACTTGCGTCTCTAGCATCTTCATCATGATGAACACTTCACGAATAGAGCTTCCGACCTCCGTCACCTTTCCATCTAAATTCTCCAATACTTTCTCCATAGCCTCGAACTTAGTGACGGCATCCTTGTTGATCTTAGCTTGCTTGTCCATGAAGTCCTTCAATTGTGTACAAAGAAGAACCAAATCTTGAATGGACGAACTTGCATTAAATCGAGTTTTACCTTGGACATGGTCGTACTCCTCACACTCCTCGTATGTGGATCTTGCTTCGGCAGCCTTTAGGTCTTGAGCTTCTCTCTCTATATCCATCTTCTCCATCCTCCTCATAAGGAAATTGATATGCCACTCAAAGAGTTCGGCTCGCATGTATTCATTCAAACGCTCCAAAGCTTCCACAATCGTCTCCATGGGCAATTGAACAAACGTATCAATCTTGTTGCGCAAACTTTGAGTCTTGGTTGGCGAATAAAATTCCTTCATAAAGTTCCTCATCAACGCTTCCCAATCTTGTTTTGAATCCGCCGGTAGAGTGTGGAATAAACGCAAAGCTTTTCCAAGTAGCGAAAACGGAAAAATCCTTGCCCTCATTTGATCTTGAGTCACCCCATCCTCATCAAAAATTTGACATAGTTGAACAAATGCTTGGAGGTGAAGGTTCGGATCCTCTTTACCGGTGAAAGGCGAGTGTTGCATCATGCGGATAGTTGAGACCTTGATCCTGAATGGCCTTTCGGCGTCTTGAAGGTTTATGATAGGTAGATCAATGATGTCTGGGGTGCATAGCTCGATCTTGCGCTCCGGTTGTGGTTGTTCTCCCATGGGTGGCGGTTGATGTTGATCTTCCTTTGGAGGTGGTGACTCCCTTGGAGATTCCGGCGGTCCTTTGACTTCGGCTTTTGGATCTAGGGTTTCCAACCCTTTAGCTTGTGTTGCACGTCTCCTTTGCCTGTAAAGTTTTCCTGGATCATCCACAAAAAATATTTGGGTTTCTTGGAGAGGTAGCCAACCATCTCCGGTTAGGGTTAGCAAAAACATAAAATCTAAAAAAGAAAAATTAGGGTTAATCAAAAACTAGATTAGATTGATTTTTTTTCTTTTTGAGGATGATCAAAGTTAAGAGATGCAAAAGAAAATAAAAATAAAAACTGAAAAATATTCACAAAAAAGAGCGATACTAGATTGGTTCTTGATTGCTTGTTCCCCGACAACGGCGCTAGAAAAAGGGGCTTGTTGACGGTGTATAATCGTATCAAACTTCATATGGATTTGCAAGCGAACAAATCCCCCGTCGTAGTCAAGGGACCCTTCTTCCCTTAAGTGTGAGAACCCAAGGTATCGAATCCATGGAACAATGTGCAACGCAACGATTCAATCTAGTAAAGCAAGGAAAGCTATCTTTTGAAGAACCAAGTTGCATCTAATCTAAGAGATCATCAAGAGAACACATCTAATCTAATCTACTAAAGAGGTAGCAAGAGAAAGCAAAGAGATAACCGATCTAGAGAGTCTAGATCATGCTTATGTTGTAGCTCCAAACAAGATAGATGAAGATAGAAAAGTGAATCTCATTAAAAGCATCTTTAAACTGTGGCCTCCGGTCCAATTCCGAAGACGCCCGCCTTTTGGAGCCACCGTTCTGTCACAACGCACTCCTATTCGTGCGGGTTAGCCTAGGGTGAGTTCGAGAAGAACAAGTTGAAAACACTTGGTCGGTCTGGTATGCACCTCTAGCCACCGCGGCTACAAGAGCACCCTATGCAATCTATCTTAAGTATAGATTAAGGAAGAAGCAAAACCAAGGGAGAACAAAATCATCAAGAAGGCACTTGATCGCTAGAAATCGGATTCACTATAAAACTTCACCATGAATGATTACATGAACAAGATCACCACCGAGATACAACCTCGATCTTGATCCTTGCTTCGGAGCTCCGACGTGGTCTTCCGTGCAAGGTTCCCACGTCGGCTAGGGAGACCCTAGACAACTAGCATGACCCTCCTCTCCGAGATGGTGTCCCTCTAGCTTCTCTGGTCCTCGACGGCGGATGACGAATTGATTCCTGCGTGGCTCTTGGTCAAGGGGCTATAAATAGCCCGAGAGGCGACTAGGTCAAAGGGGGGGCGATTGGGCCTCGAAGTTGGCTGGGCCGACCAGCCTGGGCCGACCGACCTGGGCCCACTTTGGCCCAGCCCGCGGCCTCCTTTGCCCAGTGTTGCTTTCCGAGTCTTCTAGAGTCTTCCCCCTTCTGCATGTGGGCCCTTGTCGTCAGTTTCTCTTCGGAATAGATGAAGCTTCTTGTCCCGCAAGATTCGGCAGTTTTCTGACTGGGTCCTCGGAGTTTTTCATCTTCTCGGGTTTGGTCCTTGGGCTTCTTGGAGTCATGTTTACCTCATTGCTTGACTTGTATCGGGCTTCAAGGTCTTGTCATGAGGTGCTTAATGAACTTATCCCAGAAGTCTTGCTTTCAACACTAAAATCCTGCATAAACACTAAACTCCAATACCGACATGCACAAACGAACTTGTTATACCAAGGGGGTTAGTACCAATGGATAGGATAAAAAATTCATGCCAACACCGATGGTAAACTCATGGCTAGGTTGACGGAATTTCACTGTCAACAGTCTCCACAGGTGGAAGTGCGGCGGTATCCTGAAATATGCTTCACAAAGGTGGATGAAAGAAGAAACGATCGTAATCGTGTTGGGGACGAGGTGTACCAGGTCGATCCTGTAGAAGTACAGGAGCCCGCGGAAGAAGTCCTCGGTAGGGACCCCAAATCCGCGCTCGGTGTGCGCGAGGAAGACGACGGTCTCGCCGATCCCCTCGGTGGGGAATGCCTCACCGACCGTCAGCCTCCAGGCCACCTCCGCCTTGGGCTTCAGCAGCCCGCGGGTCGCCAGGGCCTGAATCTGCTCCTCCGTCACCACGGACGGCTCTCAGATGGTCTCCGGCACTAGCGCGAATTTGGGCTCCATCTCCTCCTCCTGTACTGATCTACTCCGATGGCTCTTGCTCTGAATACCACAAGTAATTTCGTGCACATGCAAGGGTGCGCGGCGCGGCGGATCTAAGCACGGCAGCGCTGCTAAATTCGCTGGGGCGTTTGAAGGAACAGCATAACCCTAAGCTCTGAGCGGAAATGAAAGCGTGTGGAGGTCCTGGCCTGCTCGGCCTTATATAGCTGGGCCCCAGTGGCGCTGTGGGCCGCCGCGCCCAACGTCTCTCCAGCGGACTTCACAGCGACCCAACAGATCCTCGCTCAATGGGTCTACTCCCAAGGCAGTAACGGCTAGTTAAGTACAGGAATCTGCGCTCGTCAGTTTTCAGTCAACACATTCAGCCGAGCGTGGACTCGTTACGCTCCACGTCTAAGCCCCCAACCCCAGTACTTCTGATACTAACTTCAAGGTCGTCATGGTCCCGCTACATCTCTCCTAGGTCCCGCTATGGACCCGCTACATCTCTCCTACAAGGTTGATAAGGACCCGCTATATCTCTCCTACAAGGTCGACAAGGACCCGACAGCTTCCTAGGTCGCCTCGGCCTACAAACGGCGGGTTCACACCATGTCTCCTAGGCCCAGCTGCCTTCATGCCTTCTAGGTCGCTTCGACCTACAGTGGATAAAACTACCAATGGCTTAAAGGCTCTATTGCCCCTTGGCGACCTCCTGGTCTTGACTACAGCTCCTCGCTGAGGCCCTATCGCCTTCTAGGTCGACTAGACCTATAGCTCTCAGGTTGACGCCCTACGTTGGGCCACTGCATAGCGGTCGCGTTGACTTCGGTCGGCACGGGATCTTCGTCGATATATAAGGCCTCCTGGAGGTCAGTGTTGACGCAAAATCCGCACCCCGCGCCAAGCACACAGCAAGCCGAACAAAGCTGGCTTAACACACGAGCTGGATCCGAAGCGTGCCAGTCAATTTTCCTGAAATTGACAAAGGATGAAAAGCAGTTAGATAAAAATTTGGAACTTGCCGGGTGGTACCAGACAGTTCCATATTTACGGCTAGAAAGCCATGTAAAAAGACATATAGCTACGAAAAGCTATCTGTCAGCAGATTAAATATCATTCGGGAGCTTTAAAACATAAAAATAGGATATAGCCGAATGCATGACGTAAGCATGATGAAAAATCAGTCTTTGAGTGAGTAACATTGCAACACATATCCATAACCGATTATCAAAAACATGGTAAATAAATAAACGTGAAAGCATGATCATGAATCTCCAAAAAACAAGCATGCATAGGCCCAAAGCGCTAGTCTACCGCATGTCTAGACACCTTAAAACCCGTCAAGCATGATATCAAGCAAAGTTAATCCACCGCATGATACAACTTGTTTGAAATCACACCACTATCCAAGAAAAGATTAATCCACCGCATGATACAATCTAAACATGGAAAGCTAAAAGCATACGTTGTTTAAAACGAAACTCATGGGCACACTCCACCTGTGAAGGAATTGCCAAATACGGCTATACAGTCGAATCGGGTTCCGTGGAGAAGGAACAAGCATTGCCAACGATGATAAATCTATCAGATTGAATCGAAATCTAATCCACCGGATGATTAGCTCTAAGACAACCCAAAAACCTGTATCTACCGCATGATACCCGGCTCTGTCAAGATCTAAACAAGATTGACAAACTTGAACCCACAACACGTGACAATCTAGATTGACTCGGGTTCGGCTATTGAACAGCACGTGATCCATGCACCACATCGGGTTTGAAATTTGGACATGCGACATAAGGATCGTAAAACAAGATAAAGCCGATTCTAATCAATCTAAATTGGGCAAAAGAGTGTTACATGAATTAAACATAAAGCAAAATTCAAAACAACACGAGGTAACTTAATGAATCTATTAGATCTTGCCAAATCTAATAGAGCCGATAACTAGCTCCAAGCTAGATCTTAGCCTACCGCATGACTCATGATCTAACAAGAAACCCTCTTGAACCAAGCTTAAATCCACCGCATGATACTAAGCATGGTAACAAGACTACTTGCATCACGATCTAAATCCACCGCATGATACTAGACATGATACAAGATTGCCGGTACTTACGGAGGTCGACGGATCGATGATTCCCCTCGAAGAACTCGACGACACGACTAAAGGACTCGAGAGTTTGGCGTAAAGCCGGTTTTGTTGTGAAATTGTTCGATACCTATTACATACATCAAGGGTTCATATTTATACCCTGTCCTAGCACGACTCCTGATCAACTACGAGTACAACATTTAAAACCTAAATTAATGCTCCGGTACCAATGTCCATCTCGCACCCGTCATCCATTCGTCCTTTCCTTCTATCCGGGCCACGTCATCACGCATTCCCGAAAACTTCCTTCAACAAGCGCAAACAGCCCTTTTGCCGAACGAAGACGTATTGCCGACCGCAGGCATCTTTACCGAATCCTCTGAGGAGATTTTTCCTGCCGAATGGTATTTCGTTACCAAACTCGGCCCACAAATCAGTCTCTTTCCTGTACCAATTTTTGGTGTTAACATATGCCCCTTCAATTACGGGATAAAAGTGATTTTATTCCGAAATTGACCATAAACGCTCAACGTCTCCGAGCTAAATCTGTTCAACACCCATTCTTTCCTCCTGCAATCCGTTGGAGTCTCCGCTCAGATCCAAACCCTAGATCATCATTCCCCAAGCTCAAATCTTCAAATGGCGGACCAAGATCAAGCTTTCCAGGTAAATTTCATCCCCTTAAGGTCCATTCGGTATTACTTTTTCGATTCCCATCTTAGATTTCTTCTTCTGTTTTCTCTTGATAGGCTCTATCCAGTGGAATACGGCCCCTGCGCCGGCCACGAACCCAGCCTTGCCGGACGACTCCTCGGAGTCGTACAACTATTCTCCTTTGCCATACGGCGAGCGCGACGCCCTCCGCTTCAAGGCGGAGCTCGAGGAAACCCGGCGCGAGCTGGAAGATGTTTCCAAGAAAGCCGGAATCGCCGAGCTCGAATGGGAGCATCAGCGCAAGCAGCTGTTGGAGACCATTGACGGTAAATCTCTTGATTTGCTTTAATTTAACCCAACTCTGAACTAACCGCCATTGTCCCGCAATGCTGCAGACCGCGACGCCGAGCTCAACTGGCTGAAGATGCTGGTGAAGCAATTGGCTGACAAGGTGAATGCCGCCGGGGACACGCCGGCAGCCCGCATTGCTGCGGTGGAAGACCGCGTTGATGAGGTTGCCCTCCATGGTGTTCGTCTGGGCACCACCCTAGGCCTGGCCGCCATGGCGACGCACACCGGCGTCGACTACTCCACGCAGCCGCGTGGCTTCTAGGGCAGCGCACCAGAGGACGTCGACGAGATCGAGGTCATCCTGGAGCGCCTCGACGGCCACGGCGACGCTATTGCCGATTCCATCCATCCCCAGTCTGTGCTGAACAGGCTTTTTGATTAGTTTGTACTAGGGATGCTTGGAATTTCGGCAATAAATAATGAAATTTTAACTCCTGTGTTTGCATTGTGATGATCCCCTTTTGCTTGTGAATGCGAATCCTTACTTTTTAGAACGAATTCGGGAACTTTATCTTAGCCGAAAACGCAAAAACTCCTGCCCTTTGGCATAGAATCTGCAGAAAATCCTCAATTCGGGAATCATAAACACTGTTCAATGAAAACCCTTCGCATTCGGAGAGAAAACCCTGCCGCCTGGTATTCCAATAACGTACGCCAACCAGTCATCACTCCCAATACGTCCTCTCAGCTAATAAAATAGCCCACTTGGTGCTCTGCAAACCCACTCGCATACACTTCCATCACCTCACATCTTCTCCCCTGCTCCAGAGGAAAAAACCCCAAGGCCATGGCGGACAAGGGAAAGCAACCCATCAATGAAGGCAGAGCTCAACCAAAGAAGCGTACCATTAGAGAGTGAGTTTTCTGTCAACCCTTTATCTTGCTCTTGTTTGCAATCTCATGGTTCACCCCTCTCTGTCCGTTCAGCCTTGACTTGCTTCCTGAGGAAATCTTGGGAACTGAAGAGGTTCCTGAGTACATCCTCTCCGATTCCTCCGCTGAAGAAGAAAGCGCCATGCCGGAATAGAAGGCCAACCACCAACTGCGCCGTCGCATTCGGCATCTAGAACACAACCTGCGAAACATCACCGCAAGCAGCAGTGCCGAGCGCGAACGTCGCATGAGCTTGGAGGCATTGATAGGGGGTAAGATCTTCATCCTTGTCTGATTTCCATGTTTAAGTTTCAAATCTCATGTTCAACAAACTGCTTCCTTCTCCAGATGTTTCTGATAGGTACAACAACTTGAAGGCTTCCTGGGACAGCCTGATGGAAGCCGCAAGTCATGGCAACCCCCGAAGCTTCCAGGTTGCTGTTACGGTGGTTCTGGAACAACTGAAGAGGAAAGAACTGAAGAGGAAAAACAAGGAATCAAAGGAATGAAGCATACTTTCGCTTCTTCCTCCAGGCCTTCTGCTTCCCACCTTCTTGTAACTATAGGTAGCTGGGTCGCCAAATAAAAGCCTGTAAGAAACATTTGTAATGTAGAATATTTTCGTACTAAGGGCAATACACATCAGTATTGGCCATCTCCTCTGTCAGGATTTTGCGTTGCAAAGGCGACTTCTTTCCCGAATACCAGCCGTCTCTGTATTCCTGATGTTTGTAATCCTGGTGCTTGTAATCAACGATCAACCTCAATACTGAAGGACCGATACGGCGAACCAGAGAGGGGGGGAGTGAATGGGAGCCGATAAAAATTCTTCTCGAAGGAGATGGAAACTCCAACAAGATGAACACAGCTTCCAACACACGTCTCCGACTCACTATCCAAATTGGCCAATCCCACGTAGCCACTGGAGTGCCACTGGACCTAGGAACCAACACACAACCTTCCGACCCGAGAACGCAGCGGAACACCAAACCTCGAGTCTACAGACCAACACCGGTCAGACCGGTGAGCACCACCAGTCAGACCGGTCCCTGCTGGTGAGAGTTGGCAACTTCCACTAAGTGGCTTCACACCGGTCAGGCCGGTGTAACACACCGGTCAGACCGGTCCAAGCCTGAAAGCCCCTAAATCACCAAGCAGGCCTACCGACCTCCAAACTGACCCAAACTCGAAACAGCTGCAACACAGGACAACAACAAACACACCCAGACGTTCACCCGAGCAAAAACCCACCGAGGGTTGCACCGGTCAGACCGGTCAAGAGCACCGGTCAAACCGGTGTAGCCTGGGCAGCTCGGGATGAACAGCACCCGCGGGTCAACTCTCCCAAATCCAAACCTCGATCTCTCGAATCGCTCCACGGACTTGAACAAGACTTTGGGGATGATAGGAACACCTCATGAGGAGTCCATAGCCAAGTTTAATCCCACCAAAACTTGTCCAAAAAGGAGGAATCGAAGAAATCGCGCCAAGAACACCTCTAACCCTAGAACTCGGAAAACCCCAAAATCGAGCCCCTTTACTCACGAATTTGGGAGGGGAATCACAGCCCAAAGAACCACGAAGGGTTCCCACAAATTTCCCCCATCAAATCCCCAAGAGAAAGGTCCCGAAAACAACCCAAGAAAAACACCAAGAAAGGGCTCCGAAAATCACCACCAAGAACAACCGGGAACAACACAACAAGGCCTTGAGGAACCATGCCGAATCATCTATACATGCCACAAAGGTTCATACAAGGTCTAGCTTGCCGCCCGATCATCCAACCCTCTCACAAGATCTCACCATGAAGCTCTCAAGCTAGTCCTATGAAAATCTTAAGAAAATAGGAAGGGAAAATAGGAAAGCAAATGAACTAGGGTTCCAAGGCTTGGCTGCCATCCTCTCACCTCTTGGGTTATATGGAGTTAACCGAAAGTCTAAAATACCCTTTCCTAATAACTAGGGATACAAGCCCCTCAAGGGCGGATTTGGAAGTCTTCATGTCTTTTCCATCGGACGGATGCCCGGCGACCGCACCCTGCGTAGCCTCGACGCAAGCCATGCGATCCCGACGCGTGTCCTCCGCTTCGAAGTCTCCGGACTGCGTCGTCGCACACCGGTCAGACCGGTGCTCCTCACCGGTCAGACCGGTACCCACCGGTCAGACCGGTCTGGCACTGCTGCAGCACCGTCTTCGGTTCTTCGGTCTTGGCTTTGTGGATCAACCAAGGAACCCAGTGGTTTTCTGGTGAACCACCGGAAACCCCGCGAACTCGGTGTAGCCTCCGCCAATCGCCACTCATGACTCGGCTCCCACGTAGTCCCGGCTCGACCTTGGTTTTGAGGCTCTACCAAGAAACCGTCCACGACTTCATCTTGCTGTTCATGCCACCATGCGGCCCGCACTTGACCCTGCTGGCCACCGGGTCCCTCGAACGAAGCCTACTTGTCTTCTCCACACCTGGAGGCCTCACCGGCGACGACCTTTCGCGCTTGTTCTTCACCTGCACCAACACCAGTCAAGCCGCAACCTGCACCTGCAATACTTAGCCAAGAATCAGTCCACACAAACGTTGTCAATCACTCATCACACAAGGAAGCGACCATCCACCGGTCCTCAAACCACACATGGTCCTCAATCTCCCCCTTGATGAGTGCATTGACAACACCCACACGAAAGTAACAAGAGAGAAAAGAAAAATAAAAGAAACGAACAAAAAGAAACTCCAACAAGCGATCGAAAGCCAAACAAAGGCAAAGAGCAAGATCACTTGAAGAAGACAAGTCTCGGACCCCTTAGGCAAGGGCAACGGCGCGACACATCCGAGACAAAACAAAACTCAAGCAAAGAGCGCAAACCACCGAAACAAAACTCGAAAAACCACAAAGAGCTCCCCCTGCACACATGCAAGCTCCCCCTGAACCAATGCAACTCCCCCTGGACGAATGCATGCAAACCACTTGAAAACAGGACAGCTGCAACAACTTCAGCTCACACCGGTCAGACCGGTCACCGCCACCGGTCAGACCGGTGCCCAACATGTGCACAGGACCAGCACTCTGACCGGTCAGACCGGTGACCACGACCGGTCAGACCGGTGCACACCAGAGCCCAGAAATGGCTTGAAACCACCTGAAAACCTTCTAAATGCATCCAGCAAGCCATTTCAAGCTCAAACTTCTCCCCCTTGTTGGCAATGCATGAATCAAGCCAAAAATGCAAAACTTTCAACCTAGAGCTTCTCAAATAGACAAAATTCAACAAAGAATGCTACACATGTCCAAATGAGCAAGTGAGATACTCTATAGCTTCGTATCGACCTCAACTCCATGATTATCAAGTTTCACAACCATTGGACGAAGCTAAGATGAATTTGGGCAATTTTGCGAAAAACTTGCCTCTCATGAGCAAAGTCCTAAACATGAACAAAACATACTAAAATGGCAAAGCCACACAAACTTCATGCTAGGACAGCCATTCTAATCATAAGACCATCACAAACACCCACAAGCACCTCATGTCATGTCAAAGCCACCGAGCCATGTGCCTACTTCTATGTATGAGACTTCTCATTGGTAGGCATCATGCAACGGTTTAGCACCCAAAGCAAATTAAATTCAGCACATATGACATGGGAGCACATTTTCCAAGCATTTTCCATTTCATTTTCAGATTTATAAATGGTACATGAAATGTCTTTGCGACAAAAAGGAACTTATGCCCCTCCATAATATAAAGCAAGAGGGCTAAACATTCATGATGGCAAATGAGCCTTTGGCCCCATATGATCAATAAACTAGCGATCCAACCACAAATTAAGCATAGCAAAGCCACTAAAGCATGTCAAGATCATATAAAGGCATTTACACATGAGAGAGCATACATGTGACATTTTTTTTTCAAAAACATAGCCATCAACCATGGATTATTCATCAAGATCATCAAGAGCTAAGCCAAACTAACCATAGCATACCAAACAAGCTCACAAAGACATATATCTCATTCCATGGTGAACAATGTATATGAGAGAAGCTTTTCCTATCCAATGCATATGATACAACATGCATGCAATCTAAGATACAAGGATGCCTATACATCATGTTACATATGCCATGCCAAATGCAAGAGATGCACAAAGGAAAGCTATACATATGCTACAAAGGAGCTCCCACACACCCAACTCAAGAAATCAAACACACACCAAGTTCCCCCCGCAAATGAGTGAAAGTTGCTTGATCTAGGGGTTTGGTGAAAATATCGGCTAGTTGGTCATGTGTGGGTACATGGATCAAAGCTATCTTTCCTTTCTCTACGTTGTCTCTCAGAAAATGATACCTCACTTCTATGTGCTTGGTTTTGGAATGGAGCACTGGGTTCTTTGCAACGCTTATGGCACTGGTGCTATCACATTGAAGTGGGACATGGGTATACTCCTCACCAAAGTCACTCATGGTGTATGAAATCCAAAGGAGCTGAGAGCAACAACTAGCAGCGGCAACGTACTCGGCCTCGGTAGTGGATTGTGTAACACTCGACTGTTTGCGGGAAGACCAAGACACCAAAGAAGAACCCAAAAACTGGCAAGTCCCAGAAGTGGACTTCCTATCCAACCGACACCCGGCAAAATCCGCGTCTGAAAAACCATGAAGCGCCAAAGAAGAGGACGCGGAGTACCACAGGCCGAAGTCGGGAGTGTGACGCAAGTACCTGAAAATTCGCTTCACCGCTTGCCGATGCGAAGTCCTCGGAGACGCTTGAAAACGAGCGCACAAACACACCGAGAACTGGATGTCTGGCCTCGTCGCCGTCAAGTAGAGGAGTGACCCGATCATGCTTCGGTACTCCTTCTGGTCCACGTGTTCACCTTCCTCGTCCGCATCAAGAGCTGTAGTCGTACTCATCGGCGTCGTCGTAGCCTTGGAATCCTCCATCTTGAACTTCCGCACAATGTCCTTGGTGTACTTAGCTTGGTGCACAAATGTACCTTCCTTTGATTGCTTGATTTGTAGTCCGAGGAAGAACTGCAACTCGCCCATCATGCTCATCTCAAATTCCCTGCTCATATCCTCTGCAAACCTTGCAACAAGAAAGTTAGACGAGCCACCAAAGACAATATCTTCCACGTACACCTGCACAATCAGGATATCTCTGCCCTGCCTCAGTAAAAACAAGGTCTGATCGACCTTTCCCATCTCAAAACCTCTCTCAAACAAGAACCCCCTCAACCTGCCATACCAAGCTCTAGGCGCCTGCTTCAACCCATACAACGCCTTCCTCAACTTGTACACCCGGTGGGGGTACTTCTCACTCTCAAACCCCGGAGGCTGCCTCACATACACTTCTTCCTCCAACACACCATTCAGGAAGGCACTCTTCACATCCATTTGGTGCAACTTGAACCCTTTAGCCACGGAAAAGGCTAGAAGGATCCTAATTGCCTCCAAACGGGCTACGGGAGCAAAGGTCTCCTCGTAGTCGATCCCCTCCTTCTGACTGAACCCCTGAGCAACAAGTCTTGACTTGTTTCTCACAACCTCACCTTTCTCTCCCTCTTTGTTCTTCCACACCCACTTTGTACCAATCGGCTTACACCCTGGAGGAGGGTCAACCAACTCCCAAACCTGATTCCTCTCATAGTTCTCCAACTCCTCATGCATCGAATTAACCCAATTGTGATCAGATAGTGCGTGTCCAATGTCTTTGGGCTCAAAAGTAGCAACAAATGCAGCATGAGCGAAATGAGAGTTGTTCCGAACCCTCGACCGTGTAGTGCGTTCATTCATGTCGCCGATGATCCTCGAAGCTGGGTGATTCATTTGTACTCGCCGGGGAGGTTCTCGCCTCGATGCTACCTCCCCCTCAACAACAGCTTCTCCTCGTTCTTGATTTGTCGTCGTAGGTGTAGGAGAGGGTCCGTCCACCACCGTAGTCGAAGTAGTGGGTACATGTTCAGCCGGGGGCACCACACCGCCATCTTCATCGTCTCCATGTTCATGCTCCTCCTCCTGAAAGATCTCCTCGCCAAGCTCATCATCACCTGCACACTCAAAGACAAGCTGACTACGTGGCTGTCTCGTCGAAGGTTACCTCGCAAGTCTCCACGATTTGGTTAGTTTCAAGATTGAGCACACGATATGCTCTAGAATGAGATGCATAACCAAAGAAAATACCATCGACAGACCTAGCCTCAACCTTATCCAACTTCCTGCCTTTCTTCAGAATGAAACACTTGCAACCAAAGACATGGAAGTGACTCACCTTGGGTGTGCGACCGTGCATCAACTCGTAGCATGTTTTCTTTTTATGCACTCTGAGGTAGATCCTGTTCGCCACATAGCACGCGGTATTCACCGCCTCAGCCCAATACCTCCTCGGAGTCCTATGCTCATCAAGCATCGTCCGAGCCATCTCGCACAAGGTCCTGTTCTTCCTTTCCACAACACCATTCTGGGGAGGCGTATACGGACTCGAAAACTGGTGCTCAAGACCCAAGTCATGGCAAAAGGTTTCAAAACGAGAGTTTCTGAATTCCGAGCCATTATCACTGCGGATTGCTCGTATGGCATCTCCGTGCCTCTCGTTCCTCAACCTCAAGACTAGATCTCGAACAAAACCAAACGTCTCCCCCTTATCCTCGAGAAAGAACACCCAAGCATACCGAGAATAGTCGTCCACCACAACAAGGACATACCACTTCCCACCCACAGATCGCACACGAGCTGGGCCAACAAGGTCCATATGGAGCAACTCGCATGGACGCTCAGTCATCACATCGGTGAGAGGCGGGTGAGAAGAGGCTACCATCTTGGCATGCCTACACGGCGCACAAACCAACTCTTTCTCAAGCCTCAACCGTGGCAATCCTCGGACCAAATTGAGTTTACTCAAGCGAGACAGAAGGTCAAAGCTCAAGTGACCCAACTTCCTATGCCACTTCCACAACTCACTCGAAGAACCAGCCAAGAAACAACGCTCCACACCCGAAGACTGAGAAAAATCAGCACGAAACACCTGACCCTCGGGAACGACCATACAGACAAGGTCCCCTTGAGAGTCCAAAATCCGAGAACCACCAGGCCGAAACAACACCTCAAAACCCTCATCCAACAGCTGGGACACAGAAAGCAGATTGTACCCCAGCGATTGAACAAGAGCAACACGCCTCAGAGTGATCTTGTCACTCACCTTAATCTCACCTTCTGAAAGCACACTCCCACGCCCATTGTCCCCAAAAGTGATGTACCTCTTTGTCACCACCGGGACGAGACTTGAGAACCACCCCCTGTCTCCGGTCATATGCCTCGAGCAACCGGAGTCAATCAACCAAATGTTCTTCAAGTCTCCCACCTGAAATTCAAAAACGAGCACGTGAGCGAACAAACGACTCAGCACTGGGGTTAGTACCAAAAGAGTAAAACCAGTGCCGAGCCATTTGCTCGAAAGTGGGTTTAGCACCAACCAAACCATCTCTCCTACCAAAGCTACCTCCACGAACACCACCACGGTAACCACCCTGAGGGAACCAACCCTCTCTGCCTGGAGGAGGACCAAAACCACGAAAGAAGGCCCGTGGACCGTCCCTCCTCTCCTTCTCAAAGCTACGACTCCTCCCATCCCCGTAGTGAACTCGAGGGGGAGAATGCCTAGCAACCTGACCACCTGCAAACTCTCCAGCCCAACCACCAGAACCACGACCTCCAGAAACAACCCTCGCACCTGTACGAGCACGAAACCCAAACTGCTGCCTGTCCAGGCCTGCACCGGTCTGACCGGTGCCCCACACCGGTCTGACCGGTGTAGCCTGGGCAGCAGCACCTCCAACGGCCTTCCGCTCTCCCCAAGCCCGAACTGTCCTCACACTAGCCTTGGCCCTGGGCATCTGCACACGAGGCTCAAGTACACCATCGGAAGGGTGGTACTTGTCCTTGTTAGCCCACTCCTTTGCCATTCTCTCCTCTCGCTTCCTCTTGAAGCAAAACTCATCCTTATGGCCATCTCTCCCACAATAGCCATAATGGAACCTCACAAGCTTAGGCTTAGGCTTGGGCTGTGGCTGCTCACTTGGTTTCTCTCCACTCAACTCCTCCACCGGTTTCCCTTCACTAGCCTTCTCACTTTCCTTCCCAAAGAACACTTTCCCCGAAGTGCTCACAAACTTGATAGGCTTTTGGAGATCATTTGTGGGTGTAGGAAACACGGGTGGAGCTGGGGTTGTATCTAGTCGGTTCCTAAGATGGTTAGGTTTTGGGGGGAAATCATTTTTGTGGTGGGTTTTTGGTGGCTCTGGGATATTCTCTCCACTTCCCTCACCAACCTTGTTTGCCCCAAGTCCCTCACCATCCTGCCTCTTAAATCCTCGATCATCATCCTCAACTGAGGCTCATGACCAGACAACCAACCCACAACTTTCTCAGCTCATCATTCTCATCCTGCAAACGATCAACATAATGTGCAAGTTCCAAATTTTTCAAAGCATGCATTTCACAGGTAGAGCATGATGTAGGCATGGGTTCTTTCAGCTTAGCCTCAAGAGAACTAGTGTAAGCATGCATTTCATCAATCTTAGCATGCAAAACAGGGCAAGAAGTGCAAGCACCTAGCAAAGCAGGTCTAGACTTAAGCTCAGCCACTTCAACCCTAAGCACATCTAGTTCCTCACACTTGGAGGCATGCTTTTCCTTGAACAAAGCAAGATCAGCAAGGAAAATGGAGCAATCAGCACAATCAACCTCATCCGAAACAACAGGGCTAGCCTTAAGGGAATCAATCTCAAGCTTGCTATCAAGCACCTATGTTTCTAGCTCAGCCACTCTAGTCCTAGCATCCTCGAGTGAAGCCCTAAGCTCTTTTCTCATTTTCTTGGCCTCTCTAAGCATGTCATCACGGTTACCAAGCAAGAAGGGAAGTTCATCACGCACCTCGTCGTCGGAATCAGAGTCCGAGTCGCTCTGTGTGCTCTTCTTGCTGCCGGAGCTCAGCGCCATGGTGCAGAAGCCGTCTCTCGCGAAGCAGCTCAGCCCGCTCAGGTTCATGGACGACTTCCTGCTCTTGCGACAATCACCTTCGTCTTCACTACTGCTCGAGCTCGAGGTGGAGTACGCGGAACTGGAGTCGACGTCGCTTGCTCCCACCATCGCTCGGGCCTTGCCTCGGCTCTCCTTCTTCCTCGATCGTCGCTCGTCCTTGTACTTGTTCTTGTGCTTGCCCTTGTGGTCGCGCCTCGACCGGTACTTGCCATCCATCCTCGACTTGTGCTTGTAGCCATCCTTGTTCTCGACCTTCTCTGGGCAGTCGGCGACGAAGTGTCCCGGCTTGCCGCACTGGAAGCATGTCCTCGTGTTCCTCCTCATGTTCACTCGGTTCTCGTGCAGCCTCTCGAACCGCCTCGTCAGGAGCGCCAGCTCGTCCTCTCCAAGCACATCGAACTCCTCATCTGGCATAGACATCAAGGAGGACAAAGAGAACATCCTGGTGGATGGGTTAGTGTTAGCCTTTCCTTTTGAACCACCAACGAGGGCAAGACTATGGGAATCAGTCGGACCCTCGAGCTTGGCAGTCATGCCCCTATCCACCTCAGCTGACTTGAGCTTCGAGAACAGCTCGTTCACCGTCAGAGTGTCATACTTCTCTGACTCCACAATGGCCTCGAACTTTCCGTCCCATATTGTACGATCCAAAGAGTGTAAGAGCTTGACAGCTCTATCATGATCATCGTACGGGAGCACGTCCACATTGGCCCTCATGTTGTTCACAACCACCGTGAACCTCTGAAACAAGGCATCGATGGACTCACCGGGGAGATGAGTGAAGTTCTCGTACTCTCTCCGGTAGGTCGCATACATCCGTGCCTGAACCTGGGCATTCCCAACATGAGCCTCCTTCAGCACCGTCCAAATTCTACAAGCCAAGTGCTCAGTGTGCACCCGATCGAACTCAGGCTGACACAAAGCACGAAACAAGTAGTCGACCGCCTTATTGTTGGCGTCGAACATGTCCCTCGATCCTGGAGCAAGGAAGTTCATCGGCTGGACATAGCCTGTGTCCACCGTGACATCCCAAAGGATCTGACCCTTTCCTCTGAGAAACGCAGCCATCCGCTTACTCCACATCTGGTAGTTCTTGCCATCGAAGTGTGGAGGACCCGAACCCCGTTCCTGGTACGCCATCCTTGGATCTTAGACTGGTTACAGTCAATAAAGACCCGAACCGGCTCTGATACCACTTGAAGGACTGATACGGCGAACCAGAGAGGGGGGAGTGAATGGGAGCCGATAAAAATTCTTCTCGAAGGAGATGGAAACTCCAACAAGATGAACACGGCTTCCAACACACGTCTCTGACTCACTACCCAAATTGGCCAATCCCACGTAGCCACTGGAGTGCCACTGGACCTAGGAACCAACACACAACCTTCCGACCCGAGAACGCAGCGGAACACCAAACCTCGAGTCTACAGACCAACACCGGTCAGACCGGTGAGCACCACCAGTCAGACCGGTCCCTGCTGGTGAGAGTTGGCAACTTCCACTAAGTGGCTTCACACCGGTCAGGCCGGTGTAACACACCGGTCAGACCGGTCCAAGCCTGAAAGCCCCCAAATCACCAAGCAGGCCTACCGACCTCCAAACTGACCCAAACTCGAAACAGCTGCAACACAGGACAACAACAAACACACCCAGATGTTCACCCGAGCAAAAACCCACCGAGGGTTGCACCGGTCAGACCGGTCAAGAGCACCGGTCAGACCGGTGTAGCCTGGGCAGCTCGGGATGAACAGCACCCGCGGGTCAACTCTCCCAAATCCAAACCTCGATCTCTCGAATCGCTCCACGGACTTGAACAAGACTTTGGGGATGATAGGAACACCTCATGAGGAGTCCATAGCCAAGTTTAATCCCACCAAAACTTGTCCAAAAAGGAGGAATCGAAGAAATCCCGCCAAGAACACCTCTAACCCTAGAACTCAGAAAACCCCAAAATCGAGCCCCTTTACTCACGAATTTGGGAGGGGAATCACAGCCCAAAGAACCATGAAGGGTTCCCACAAATTTCCCCCATCAAATCCCCAAGAGAAAGGTCCCGAAAACAACCCAAGAAAAACACCAAGAAAGGGCTCCGAAAATCACCACCAAGAACAACTGGGAACAACACAACAAGGCCTTGAGGAACCACGCCGAATCATCTATACATGCCACAAAGGTTCATACAAGGTCTAGCTTGCCACCCGATCATCCAACCCTCTCACAAGATCTCACCATGAAGCTCTCAAGCTAGTCCTATGAAAATCCTAAGAAAATAGGAAGGGAAAATAGGAAAGCAAATGAACTAGGGTTCCAAGGCTTGGCTGCCATCCTCTCACCTCTTGGGTTATATGGAGGCAACCGAAAGTCTAAAATACCCTTTCCTAATAACTAGGGATACAAGCCCCTCAAGGGCGGATTTGGAAGTCTTCATGTCTTTTCCATCGGACGGATGCCCGGCGACCGCACCCTGCGTAGCCTCGACGCAAGCCATGCGATCCCGACGCGTGTCCTCCGCTTCGAAGTCTCCGGACTGCGTCGTCGCACACCGGTCAGACCGGTGCTCCTCATCGGTCAGACCGGTACCCACCGGTCAGACCCACCGGTCAGATCGGTCTGGCACTGCTGCAGCACCGTCTTCGGTTCTTCGGTCTTGGCTTTGTGGATCAACCAAGGAACCCAGTGGTTTTCTGGTGAACCACCGGAAACCCCGCGAACTCGGTGTAGCCTCCGCCAATCGCCACTCATGACTCGGCTCCCACGTAGTCCCGGCTCGACCTTGGTTTTGAGGCTCTACCAAGAAACCGTCCACGACTTCATCTTGCTGTTCATGCCACCATGCGGCCCGCACTTGACCCCGCTGGCCACCGGGTCCCTCGAACGAAGCCTACTTGTCTTCTCCACACCTGGAGGCCTCACCGGCGACGACCTTTCGCGCTTGTTCTTCACCTGCACCAACACCAGTCAAGCCGCAACCTGCACCTGCAATACTTAGCCAAGAATCAGTCCACACAACGTTGTCAATCACTCATCACACAAGGAAGCGACCATCCACCGGTCCTCAAACCACACATGGTCCTCAAATACTAGGATAATATTTCTTCAAATATCTTCCATTTATAGCTGCAGTAAACTCTTCTCCTAGTAAAGTTTTCAAGATATAAGCATTTCCAGGCGTACATCTCACTACCTGAAAAGGACCTTCCCAATTCGGGGACCATTTGCCGAACGCACTATACTTAGTTCCGATCGGCAATAATGCTTTCCAAACCAGATCTCCTTCTGCAAATTGCTTGACTTTTACCTTCTTGTTGTAGTATTTAGCAACTCGCATTTTGTTCTTTTCAATATTTTCCAAGGCCCTAAGACGAATCATATGCAAATCTTCTAACTCGTCCATCATCAAGCTACTGTAATCTTTAGAACTTAAATCCTTTTGCAAAACTACTCTCCTTGAATCTGATTGCAATTCCCATGGCAAAACAGCATGATGCCCATAAACCAATTCATAAGGAGATGTTTTTGTAGCTCCATGAGGAGCCATTCGGTAAGCCCACAAGGCTTCATTGAGTACCGAATGCCACCTCTTTGGCTTCTGATCAATCTTCTTTTGTATAATTTTGATCATGATCTTGTTAGAAGCCTCTGCCTGACCATTAGCTTGGGCATAGTAAGGGGAAGAATTCAACAATTTGATCCCCATACTTTCAGCAAACTCCCTGAACTCTGAAGACACAAATTGAGCTCCTTGATCAGTTGTAATTGTTTGAGGAATCCCAAATCTGTAAATGATGTGTTCTTTAACAAATTCAACCATGTTTTCTGATGTCACTTTCTTCAATGGGACCGCCTCAACCCATTTGGTGAAATAATCTATTGCTAAAAGCACAAACTTATGCCCCTTACTAGATGGTGGATTTATTTGGCCAATCAAATCTATACCCCATTCTCTGAATGGCCATGGTTTAATAATAGGATTCAAAGCTGATGCTGGAACTCTTTGGATATTCCCGAACTTCTGACAATCCTGACATCCTTTATAATACTCAAAGCAATCTTCCAGCATCGTCGGCCAATAACATCCAGTGTGCCTGATAACCCATTTCATGCGGTAAGCCGATTGATGTGCTCCACACAGCCCATCATGCACTTCGCTCATCATTTTCTTCGCTTCTTCTCGACCCAGGCATTGCAGCAACACTCCATCTAATGATTTGTAAAATAAACGCCCATCAAGAAGAACAAACTTTATAGCTTTATACCTGAGCTTCCTAGAAACCTTTCGGGATGGATTCTCCAGATAATCAACAATTTCTTTTCTCCAATCATCTTCTGCTAGACCACTCCCGAAAGCACATACCTCTTCAGCAAACACCTCTTGGTTTTCTCTGTACCCCGAAGCACTTTGAGCCAACCTATTTGCCTCCTCATTGTGTTCCCTAGGAATATGTTGTAGAATTACTAACTGAAAACTTTTTAAAATTTCCTTGCATTCTTCGTAGTAATTCCTCAAGATATCACTTCTACATTCATATTGGCCATTCAATTGTTTTATAACCAGCTCTGAATCTCCATAAATTTCAACTGAAATAGCCTTTGCTTCTTTCAAATATTGAAGCCCTCTAAGTAATGCTTCATATTCTGCTTGATTATTTGTGATAGTAGGCTGAATAGGGATAGCAAATTCAAACATCTCACCTCTGGGCGAAATCAATAAGATTCCTACCCCACCACCTTTGCCACATGAGGATCCATCAAAGAACAAAGCCCAAGGAGTAATTTCAAGCAAATCAATTGATGGATCACGATGTTCAGTAATAAAATCGGCAATAATCTGACCTTTAACAGCTTTTGCCGATTCAAATTTCAACTCAAACTCAGACAAAGCTAAAATCCATTTGCCAATCCTTCCATTCAAAATTGGCATAGATAACATGTGCTTAATTACATCAAACTTTGAATATACAACGCATTCGGCATTTAACAAATAGTGCCGAAACTTCGTGCATGAGTAATAAACACACAAGCAAAGTTTCTCTGCAGCTGAATACCTTGTCTCGGGATCAAGCAATTTTCGGCTAAGGTACGCAACCACTCTCTCTTTCCCTTCAAATTCTTGTATAAGGGTCGATCCAATAGTTTGGGTATCGGCCGCCACGTACAACTTGAAAGGCTTGCTTAATTGTGGAGGCACCAATACCGGTGGTTCCTTCATGTACTGCTTGATCTCATCGAAAGCCTTTTGTTGTTCGTCACCCCATACAAATTTCTGATCCTTCTTGATCTTCAGCAGTGGAGAAAAAGGCAACACCTTTTGTGATAAATTTGAAATAAACCTTCTCACAAAATTGATCTTGCCAAGCAACGATTGCAACTCCTTGAGATTAGTTGGAGGAACAACTTCATCAATAGCTTTCATGCTTTTCTTGCCAACTTCTATTCCTCCTTCATGTACCAAAAACCCCAAGAATTCTCCAGCTGAAACTCCAAAAGCACACTTATTCGGGTTCATCTTAAGCCCATGCTTACGGGTGCACTCTAGAGTTTTCTTCACGTCATTCAAATGTGACTCATGATCTAAAGACTTGATCACAACATCATCAATGTATATTTCCACAATTTTGCCGATCAACTCATGAAAAATATAATTCATGGCTCTTTGGTAAGTTGCACCGGCATTTTTCAACCCAAACGTCATGACAATCCACTCAAAAAGGCCTATGTGTCCAGGATATCTGAAGGCTGTCTTTGATACATCTTCTATTGCCATAAAAATCTGATTATACCCTGCATTGCCATCCATGAAACTAATAACTTTGTGCCCAGCAGTGGCGTCAACCAGTAAATCAGCAACAGGCATTGGATATCCATCCATGGGTGTAGCTCTGTTCAGATCTCTAAAATCTATGCAAACCCTCATTTTCCCATTCTTCTTGTAAACAGGGACAATGTTAGAGATCCAATCTGCATATCTGCATGGCCGAATGAAATTTTCTTCGATCAATCTTTCAATTTCCTTTTCACATCGGCCAATACTTCATCTTTGTAGATCTTTCGGGGAGGTTGCTTGTATGGTCTAAAACCAGACTTGATTGGCAACCGATGCTCAACAATAGAACGGTCCAAACCAGGCATCTCCGAATAATCCCAAGCGAAGCAATCTTTGTATTCTTTCAACAGCTTAATCAATTCTTTTCTGAAACTTGGATCCAAGTTAGCACTGATAAATGTCGGCCTTGGCTTATCACCATCTCCAATATCGATTTCTTCCAACTTGTCAGCCGACATGAATCCACGTCCTAACTTTCCATCCGTTCCATCAATTGGGTTCTCCATTAAAAATTACTATGAGAGCCGACTGCTTGAATCGGCTGTTGATCACTGTTGACTGGTTCAACAGGACCTTCACCCCAGTCCTTGCCTGAGAAACAATCTATTCCTTGATATTCCCAGAAGGCTGGTTCCACATTTGCCACGCTTATCGAATCATCTGCCTGGACCACTTCTATATCGTCATCCACCCATTGAACGAGCTGTTGATGCATGGTAGATGGGATGCAGCAATTAGCGTGGATCCAGTCCCGTCCAAGTAGCAAGCTATAAGCTCCTTTGCCTTCAATGACAAAGAAAGTCGTGAGCAAAGTTTTAGATCCGATCATCAAGTCCACATGCACGCAGCCCTTGGTGTCTGAAGGATTCCCAGCAAAATCATTCAGAACTATACTGGTTGGCGTCAAGTCCCCAGGGCCCATGCCAAGCTTCCTGAACGTAGTGTATGGCATCACGTTGACCGCAGCTCCACCGTCAACAAACATCTTGGTCAATGGCTTGCCATTGACGTATCCTCTCAAGTACAGCGGCCTCATATGTCGATTTTTGGCCGGTTTGTCGAAAGTTGCTTGCTTGGCCAACACTAGCTGCGCCATCAGCCCAAGTTGCTCATCTTCGTTGATGTCTGGTGAAGCCTCTTCCTGCACAACCTGATTAGCTGGAGCCATGAATTCATTCGGCAAAAAGCATACCATGCATGTTGGAGCCGAACGACCAGATCCATCAGGCCTATCCCTGGGACGCCACACCTGCTTCCTCTTGATTCCCGCTTGTTTCAACTCTTGATTCCTCAAGCGCTGAACTCTTCTCTTTTGACTTCTCCTCAAGCCAGGTGGGCACCATTGTCCTTCCTGCCAGACATACTCGCGCTCTTGCTCTTCATGATCGACCCATTTTTTATCAGCATATCTCTTCCTTGGGTGATCATCAACTTCATTTATTTTTACGCGCCGACCGTCACTAGGACATATCCTTCCAATTCTTTCATGGACGGATCGGCGATTGACAGCATCCTGCCTATACTCAGTGTACTTATCACTGCACTCAGGGCAATTGTTCAACGTGGGGAGTTTCAAACCCTCATTCCAGCAGTGCCTGAAAAACGCACATCCCCAATGCGCACGCTCTTGTTCTCGTGCATGTTCTTCTCGCTCTCTCCTATGCGTTTCCTCTTCAAACCTCCGCTTTTCCTCCTCGTATTTCTGTTTCTGGTAGCGTTCTTTCTCTTGCTGACGCTGCCACTTGTTAAGGAGGATACGCGTGGTCACCCTGGGCTTGGTTCCAGAAGATTCCCCAACCTCAATTTGGCTCTTGAGGATGCGAGGTGCTTCTCTGTGGACTTGTTCCACTGTTATCTGCCGAGCAGGGTCAACTGATCCATCCTGTCTTGCTCGTGCTGAAGTCAAGACCTTCACTTTCCCTTTTTCCTCAGCAGTCACCATGTTAACAGAAAACCCAGCCATGTTCTGAGGAAAAGGGTTGCCATCCAATTTCATTTTGTTATCAAACTTCAAATGGCCTTCCTGGATAGCCTTTTGGATCCTCATCCTGAAAACCCTGCAATCGTTAATAGAGTGAGAATTCCTGTCGTGAAACCCACAGTATCTCTTCTCTTTAACTCCATCGGGCCGAAGCATAGAATGCCCCTCTGGCAACTTGATTCGGCCTTCCTTCACAAGGAACTCAAAGAGCTTATCAGCCTTGGTCACATCAAAATCATATGTACCCTTGGTTTGCTTGATCCATCTCTGGTTCATAGTTAAGGGTTCCTTGCCCCATGTCATCTCAGCTGCGGCTATCTCCTCGTCATCATCAAATTCCTCCCCTTGATCAGCTCTTTCGAGGAATTGATTGTAGATGTCAGCTATATCATTATGCTTAGCAAACCTGGAGTCTTTCTTGAAGCCATAAGCTTGATTGCTCATTAATGACAGCCTGTGTGACAGTTGGCCAAGATTGTCGAACGCCATGCCGAACAGTTTCTCCCGAATAGCTGGCAACATACCCGCAACAGCCATATCAGCCAATTGATCGTCTGGCAGATTCAAAGAAAAGCACATGCTCTTGGTCTCTCTGAACCTTCTGAGGAATTCCATGGGCGTTTCATTGTGCCTTTGTCTCAGTGTGGTTAGATCAATTAGCTTTTTCTCACTACTGCCAGTGAAGTAATGAGCATGAAACTTTTGCTCCAAATCCTTCCAGGAGCAGATTGATTGGGCAGTGTGACAACCCGCCCAGGAAAATACCGTACTATGGCCTAAGACCGACCCACTTTGGTCGTTAAGCAATAGTAAAGTATCATCCTGTCGTTAGTTGCCGGGTTAACGCCCGGTAAATCACTTGGAATACATACAGAGGATCGACACATACATTAAAACTCACGCGAAGGCGAGTCCAGAGTACAACATGAGTTAAAAACATTTTATTACAAACCATTGTTACTGACATGGAGTAAAGGTGCAGAGTTCGAAAACAGCGAAATAAATTAAACTAGCGCAACGGTAAACATCATAGGAGGCCATCCGTGATGTCATCACTTGTCGTCACCCTCCCGGTCAACAACACCTGCAACAACAGTTTTAAAGCAAGGCTGAGTATACTAATACTCAGCAAGACTTAACCGTCGGGTGATAACTACATCACCAAACTCTAGACATGAAAGGCTTTTGGCCGGTGGAGTTTCTTTTGCTGAACAGCTACTAAGGGTAGGTCCTTAATTTCAATGTTTTAGCACAAGTTCTAGTTGATTACCGTTTCTAAATGTGCCATCTAATTCAATCAAGAATTGGACAAGCAATTAATTCATACAGCAATATTCACCAGTTCCATCATTATGGGATATCATGGCCAGTTGATTAAGCAGTCTCGGATAACGGTGAGAGGCCGACAATCGATTGATTTAAACCTTGCAAGGTAAACCTAAACACACGGTAGGCTGCCCCCGCAAGGACAACTTCCCAAGCAGTTCCCAAAAATCCTCGGTTTGGGATCGAATCTTACAGTCCTGGGAACAAGGTTAGCTGGCATACCCCGCAAGGCACCCAGCGTCACACATGCACCCCCCTTCCCGGTAGCTAGCCGGTTAGGTGATTCCTCAGGAGTAGTAATAGTAAGTTCCCGCACCGTCTCATTAAGGTACTAGGCTTACCGGTCTCATTCCCGACAAGTGCTTAGTACGTTCAAAAGCTTAGCCCACGAAAGCCACTGGACCGGAGCCCAAATCCCATGCTCTTACCACATGAGCAATCCATTTATAAAGATCTTATGATTCCAACATAAGAACCTATTCTCGCGAGTGACGAACATCACTCGACTTCTATCGGGTCCTATAGCATAGCAGCTATCGACCTAGCATACTAGTGATAGAGCATAGGTACCTAGGGATCATGCATCTAGGGTGTCAATTCAACTCCTGAAACGTAAATGCACAATCGTAGCAAACATAATTGCATAATTTTGAAAGACGGGGTTAATGATCCGGGGCTTGCCTTCGCTGGCAAGGTTGGCCTTGGGCCCTTCTGGACTTGGGTCCAGGTCTCGAGCTACGTCCACGTAATGCAGCTCCTTGCCGACACCTTCGTCTCCTCCTTCCGGCACGGTTGTACGTCTACTGGCGGAAGGATCTACACGAAGATGCATATGTAGGGTTTATTTGTCGATTTTTAATTTATTTAACCACAAACAATAAATGACAACCATGGAGTGCATTGGTTGGGCACATTCACCTAGATAAGAATACATTCAGCATACTCTTCCAAAAAGGAACAATATGCAGCTCTTTATTAAATATTCTTTCTGATAGTGACTGCGCACATATATATATGTAATTAATTTAATTTAACTTCACAAACAGTAGTGGGTGGGTATATGTAGCCTTTTAACTCGATTCACATCCACACATGATTGGTGATTTCTCCCATTTAATGACTATTAAGCCCTTAATGGCCTTCTTAGCTTTCACTCATGAAATTAATTAATAAAATTCAGTGGAAGGGTGTGTTACACACTAGAGACCTATAGCAAGCCTCTGGACATACATGCATGCTTTGGATAGCTAGAAATTAATTATTTTTGAAAATAACAAAAGCTAGCTAGAAGGACAAGGTAAATGCACACAAAAGTAAATATTCATCAAAAAGATCCAAACTTTCTCACACATGTTATATGGTCCAAAACTAGCCTAGGGATGCAGAATATACACCTAGAACCATTATGAAACTGGAGTTATGCATTTTTAAAGAAAAACAAGCATAATTCAAGAATAAATATTTCTGGTAATTATAAAATTGTGATTAATTCAGCAGAGGTGGGTTTTGGAATAAAAAGACAGTATGCAAAAGTTGGTTGTAAAAATCTATTTATTTTTAGCTACAAAAATCATTTATACAGATTCTGAAGAAATGGAAAATAATTTTTATAAAACGATTTACATCACACCTTTGTGCAATTTTTGGTACAGGATCTAGTCATGACAAGACACACAACATACCCAAAAATTAGCTTCAGAGGATTTATAAATTTTGAGATATTGCGATCTAGGTTTTTCCCATTTCTATTTTTCATGCAAAAACTATCAAGAACTAGCTCAGGCAAGAATAACATAAGTTGTGGGATTTTTCACCACAAATCCAACCAAATTGGGTTTCCATTTTTATGATTTTTCTACGATTTTCTACGCAATTTACAAGAATCAGCCAAATGCACTTTACTATTTGAGAATCACTTTGCACCGGGGTCCCTGGGAAGTTTCAGATTCTCACGAATACGCCCCTGGTTTACGAAAATCTCCCTAGAAAGAATGGGGAGCCCGCAATTGGGTCCCTCGCCATGGCCGGCGGCGGTTATGGCCAAAATCCGGCGAGGTGGCGGCCGGGGTCGGTGGGGAGAGGTGGGGAAAATGTTTAGGGACTCACCGGCGACCGATTTGTGGCTTGGTTGGTGGAGAAAGGGTGGCCGGCGGGGGTGGACCGCGGCTCCCGGCGGCGGCCGCCGCTGGAGCGACTGCTCCGGCGAGAGGAGCGGCGCCGGCTGCGCGCTGGGACGTTGAGCGGCTCGCGTGTGAAGGCAGGGAAGGGACGGTGAGCTCGGAGGATAGGGGAGTGGGCTTGGGGCGGAGTTCGGCTGCAGCGGCCAGAGGACCGCGGCGGCGCGCCCCTGGTGGCGCGGTGGCGGTGGGCTCGGCACCGTGGAGGGGAGGACCTGCGCGTCGAGGCAAGGCGACGGCCCCCTTATAATCGACCCGTGCGCCAGCTCCCCTCTCCCCCTTGCAGCCCGGAGAGCTACCGGCGGGTACGGCGTCGCAGGCGCGCCGTACCGCGGGCACGGTACCCAGGCCGCTCGGGGCGCGAGCCCTCGGGGCGCAGGGCCTCGGAACGCGGGGCCCTCGGGAAGGGGCGCCTGGGGGCGCGGGCCTTGGTACGGCGCGGCAGGCGCGGCGCAGCGCGGCGCGGCGCGCGGGCGACGTCGCGGCGCGCGCGTGCTCGCGTTCTGGCGCCGAACGTTGCGGACTGCCCCTGTTTGACCTAGTTTTTCTCAAAAATCTTGAATAGAAGTGCACAAAGTGATGAATAGGAAAGTTGTAGATCTAACTACCCCCTACAACTTTTACAAAGGTGGTATAGTGTTTTTCCCCACGATTTTGCACAAACGACTGCCAAACATTGAATGCCGCCCTGTTTCGGGAAACAGGAGGTACTGGCGGTTGACCAAGTTTTTCACCAATTTCCACTCAAAATTTGAAATGTCAATCTACATGAAAGTTGTGTCCCTCAACAAGCTGGACAACTTTCATAAAGTTAGATTTTGAAGTGTTTAGGTGAAATTTGGAGAACGCGGCAAAAGTTCCGGACGACATTCGCTGACGTCAATGTTCAAGCGGAGTTGGATCGTGTCTTTGACCAAGGGTTGACTACGGGTGTGTACAAACTTGGTCAAGGGGTTCATTAGGGTCCACTGGCGAGGTTTTCGAGGTGATGACCCAGGTTGACCTAGGTTTGACCGGTGTTCGGCTGGTTTGACTCGGCTGATCCGGTCATTAGCGTTAATGACGTTAATTAAAAACCTGGGGCGTCACAGCCTACCCCCCTTAAGAAGAATCTCGTCCTGAGATTCGAAATTACAAGAGGAGGTGGGGGAGAAGTTCGTACACAGAGGTGTTACCCAAGAAATTCAGTTGGCTTCGCCCCACTTGACAGCTTGGCTTGTTGCTGTGGTTGTCATTAGCGGATCCGGGATTCTGCTTCTGTTGCTGGGGCTTCTGCTGTCGGGGGTTCGGACACTCATTTGCGTAATGCCCGAGTTGTCTACAATTGTAGCACAAATGGGGTGGAAGGTCTCCGGGCTTGGAGATTTGCTGCTGGGCTTTCTTGATGAGGCGGAGCCTCTTCTTCTTCTTCTTCTTCCTTCTTAACCTCGTGGCTTGCGAAGGTGTTTCACCAACAGGGGTCTGAGTGGCCTTGCTAGTGTCACATCTTCGTTTGCCTTCACGTGGACAAGTCTCCTTACAGGTAATTTCCCACTCACTTACATCTATCTCAGATAATACTCGCTTGCTGCCTCGATTTACCCTCTCTTCTTCTCTAAGATCCATTGGTAGCCGAGAAGGTGGTAATATGGAGTCGGAGACCTGGGGTTGGTCTTGATTAACATACTCCACCAACAGATTGAACAACCAGGCTTGTTCAACCATAGAGGCAGATAAGGACTGAGAGAGTCTGTCTGCCAAACTATTTTGAGATGGTTCCCCGTAACGTCCTTGGATGATGTCGTACACCATCTGGTTCAGCATGGAATTCTGCCCTTCCAACAGTTGAGTGGCGCCGACAATGGCGTTTGTGTCACTCTGGGTAGGTACTTCGGGTGAACAGGGCTTGGAAGGTTGGAGCTTCGGTTGCATTGGTGGCATTTGCTGTAGTTGTTGAGCCATCCGTTGTTGTGCCTGCAGCATCTGGCACAACACGTCGGTATGAGCGGCCACGAAAGCTTCGGTCAGCGTCGTGGGTGGTGGTAGCGTTAGATCACCACTACCCGATGCATCAAAACCATTAGGGTTACTCCGTGCCGGTCTAAACATCTGAAAATTAAGTCCCTAATTAGTACATGTTCAGAATCTCGCACAGAAGACTCACATTTCGGACATACTCTACGAGACTCGTTCACGGTAGGTAATGCGAATCGGACATCAAAATAGTCACAATATCAAAACGGTAAAGCTTTGTCTACACATCCCATAATCGGGAATGCAGATGGAACAAAAAGGATACAAGGTGCATTCCCTTACTACCTCATCGCCGTTCATGAGGAAGCGGACGATGAATGTGCACATGCACAGCTAATAGCAGACAGATTCCGCATACGATACAGAGATACATCCCTATCAATGTCCAATGAAGCATTTCGATCTCTTCCGAGGGCTGAGTCATGGGTGTCAGCTTGGCTTGAGTCCTTCTTCCGGTCCACCTCCGAGCTTCTTCTCGACGTCGTGGACGAAAACGGGGAAACGACTTGCTCGGTGAGGAACGACACAGATGGGGAGACGCTCTAGTGGCAAGGTGGCCAAAATCTAACGGGGGAGGAACAAGAGTGGTGGGGATATCGAGCTGAGGTGGTTCTGGGCAAGGGCTTCCCTTTTATGGCCGCTGCGGGGTGGCAACAGTCGTCTAACTAGCCGGGTATCTGGCGTAGACAACACGGAGCTCGACCATGGTCAGCCCGTGAGGTCTCGGCGTCACGAGTACGGTTGCGGGAAAAGATGGCGGAGTGGCGTCACGGCGTCGTACGGTCGTGACACTGACGCAGATGAGGTCCAACGGTTTAAAGAACTGATCGCGATGGGGAGAAGAACGAGAAAACTCAGAGTACAACACTCTACGTTCGTGATAGCAACCAAGAGAAGCTTAGCAAAAGCTTCGGTCGATCCTGGGTGTACTTCTTTGTTGATTTGAAGGTTATGAGCACGGACCAAGAACGACTACACGATGGATGACTTCTCCACATTGACTATTCGAGAACCTTGACTGCTCGAGAAAGTTTCTGCTTCTATTGCTCCCACTTGACCAGCAGTAAGGGAATTGATGCTGCAAGGTCGTCGAGATTGGCGACATGAGACCAAGTCGACAGGAATTTTTCCAAAAGACCATTACGAAGAAAAGGAAGGCTAGTACGAGGATTCCATAAGTTCTTGCACGAAAGATAACTTCGTGCGGAAACTTCAGAACAATCTTGCTCACACCTTTACTTATCTTTGTGAATTTGAGTTGTTGACTTCTCACTATTTTAAGGTGCAAAAATTTTCAAAGTTGATGTGATGCACATGCTTGTGAAGACACTATGCACTTGCTCGTGTGGTATGGTGCTCATGATGCACGTTAGAATGACTCGGGTACCCATATGATGAGTTAGTGATTGCGAAGGCAATCATAGGCAGAGAGGGGATCTGAATGGCGAGTCGCTTCCTCACAACCAAGATACCTAGCGCGCCCCTAGCGGCAGTCATGTGGCTGCAGCACACATGATGCCCTAGATTCCGTCGCGGCACCGTTGGCTATGGGATAACAACATCACCAATCAAGAGAGGTAGAGTAGAAGTACGGAGTTTTCATGCGAATGCACGTTAGTATACCCAAGCTTCCCAAATGCATATGCTATGTCATGCATGCTCAAAAGCAACATTTATTTTAATTCACAAGGTTGTGAGCAAGACCAAAAGAATAAGTTCAGGACTGAGGATTCGATTGGATCTTTAATTGGCACGGACTTTTGGACGAGTTTGAGATTCACCACAGAGCTTTGGTTTGATCACAACTAGCATAATAATGCCTTACGAACATTACTGCTGAAAGAGATGTTTAATCCAGGCGTTACATCGACGAGGGTTTTCAGAGTTACCAAACAACGTTTGGAATTACAATGCAGACTAGCTGCACCACAAGGTTCCTAGTTCAACCAACCGCAATAGTTAACCATACGCGGTTATTGTACAGTAGGGTTCCTGACAACTACTACACTCGTACGACTCAGAATTTTATTTCCCACATACCAACTTCCTAGGGTTGGATCTTCCACGCTGAGGAACTATGGTGACTCAGGTCCAGATTCTACTCCGGATTCTCCATGGACTTCTTCAACGTCTTCTTCTCCTTCTGGTCCAGGAATGACAGGTTCTGGGGGTGGAGCTGCTATAGCTTCCAGTTGATTTTCTAGTTCAAGCATATATTAGTCGTTATGCTGCAACAAGAAATTCTGCTCATGTATGATCTCACTCAATTCTTGTATCTTTGCCTTGTCCTTGCGCCTTTCCTTCCTGAGAGCAGCTATCATGGCTCGAGCTTCCTTCAACGCTTGTGCCGTACACTCTGTTTCCTTAACTCGGTACCTATAGATCTGGTGTCTATAGAATACACTTTCTCCCACCATCCGTCGGTAGGTGTCCTACATGGCTTCCGAGAAGCGGACTGAGGTGACAAGATCAGGACTATAGTGAGAGTTGCCTTGAGCTGGAAGGATAGCTTCACGTTCGCCACCAGGGACAATGTGTCGCTCAGGTACCGGAATTACTTTGGCTGCAGAGCTAGCTATCTCGTCCGGGTGCTTCCCACAGAAAGTTGTGAGTGCTTCGAGAGCAGCCTTCTGCACAGCGTCAGACAAGTTTTGCCCTTGTGCCATACACTCCCACTCTTCCCAAGCAGGATTGGTCGGGCATACTGAAATCTTTGCCTTCACTTCACAACGAAGGAGTTGGCCTGTGGTCATGACCTCACGTGTCGAGTACTCTGGGTAAGTGGTGTACCCAAAGTCCTTCAGGGTGTCCCACAGAAGTGCAGGAAATCCACCCTCCTCGAGGTAGTTCACGAGAGTCCATGATTCCACATTAGTCGATGTAGAGCCAGCGTGGTCCATCTGGACATAGCGACAAAAGTGAGAATCAGTCGGGTACGAGTGTACAAGGATAACTCGATCCACGAATAAGGGTAGGGGTTAAGGTATGGGGTGACCATGTATACTAGAATACCATCGTAGGCTGAACTCGATACGAGCAGGCATACCTAATGATACAAGGTCCTGGTAATTGGCAACCGAACTTCCTAACTCGAACCAGAGTCCAGAATTCTTCTCAAATCTGAGTAGCAACTTAGCAAGGCTAGGAGACTCACGTTGGGTATGCAAGGTTGAGCTAGAGATTAGGAAAGGTGCTACCTAAGCAAGATCTCAAATGGTTCTAGGAAGATAGCAAGACAATGGTTGACTAACCGAGCATAACTTGCGGTAGAACTAAGTTATGATCGAGAACTCCGGCGAGCAGAAACGAGAGTAGATTGGAGCAACCTAGATAGAGATCACCTAGACAAAAGGTTCTCAAACAAGGACAACAATCTACGCAACAACTTTAATAAAAATTTATGCACAACGACACGTCTACTCTTGAGAGGCTAGGCAGGACAAAACACACTATCACTATTTTACCTTAGAGAGCACGGAAAAAGGTATGAGTTCAGTTTAGGTTCTTCCACGACTTTTAGCATGATGCAAGATGTCCTATTCGTTCTCACCAGGCATTCAGCCAAAACTCGAAGTTAGCGCCGCTGGCATGGCACAAACACATATCTCCCTATAATAACTAGTCGAGAACTAGTCGATGCTCACTTAGCGACTTGCGAAACGAGGTTAGGGTACCTGTAGAAGATCACAGAATACAACGAACCTTTCATGCCCGCACTCATGAAAGCGTCCACACACATTACCGTTCACTATAGAAACGGCATCCATGCGTTAAGCCGCTGCATGGACAGCGTCCAACCTCGGACATCCTCCGTTTGAATGGAGTGTATCCTTGCCTCACATACTCGACATGCGGAATGCTCACGTATGAAACACGTGGTGACACACAACTCGTAAACAGATGCGAAGATGGGATCCGTGGAATGGATCACTCCATCAACCCTCGCAATTCCCGTGATGCGGCACAGCACACGTATAAAACACGTGGCTCATCTAGTTTGGTTGTGCAAGAAAGTAAGTCTGACATAAGGTAATGTGCTGGGAGTTAGCAAAATAAACCATAGGTTAATTAAGCCACCTGAAAGAACCCAAAAATTCCCTCTAGGGCCTCTCGGTCTAGTTTATCCTTAGCGGACCAACGTGTTTTGCAAATCCAAACATTCTTGGCAAATTTTATTCAAAAATCATGTGATTAAGGTTGTTAATTAAGCTCTGGTGCATGCAATCGATCTGATACCAGCTGTGACAACCCGCCCAGGAAAATACCGTACTATGGCCTAAGACCGACCCACTTTGGTCGTTAAGCAATAGTAAAGTATCATCCTGTCGTTAGTTGCCGGGTTAACGCCCGGTAAATCACTTGGAATACATACAGAGGATCGACACATGCATTAAAACTCACACGAAGGCGAGTCCAGAGTACAACATGAGTTAAAAACATTTTATTACAAACCATTGTTACTGACATGGAGTAAAGGTGCAGAGTTCGAAAACAGCGGAATAAATTAAACTAGCACAACGGTAAACATCACAGGAGGCCATCCGTGATGTCATCACTTGTCGTCACCCTCCCGGTCAACAACACCTGCAACAACAGTTTTAAAGCAAGGCTGAGTATACTAATACTCAGCAAGACTTAACCGTCAGGTGATAACTACATCACCAAACTCTAGACATGAAAGGCTTTTGGCCGGTGGAGTTTCTTTTGCTGAACAGCTACTAAGGGTAGGTCCTTAATTTCAATGTTTTAGCACAAGTTCTAGTTGATTACCGTTTCTAAATGTGCCATCTAATTCAATCAAGAATTGGACAAGCAATTAATTCATACAGCAATATTCACCAGTTCCATCATTATGGGATATCATGGCCAGTTGATTAAGCAGTCTCGGATAACGGTGAGAGGCCGACAATCGATTGATTTAAACCTTGCAAGGTAAACCTAAACACACGGTAGGCTGCCCCCCGCAAGGACAACTTCCCAAGCAGTTCCCAAAAATCCCCAGTTTGGGATCGAATCTTACAGTCCTGGGTACAAGGTTAGCTGGCATACCCCGCAAGGCACCCAGCGTCACACATGCACCCCCCTTCCCGGTAGCTAGCCGGTTAGGTGATTCCTCAGGAGTAGTAATAGTAAGTTCCCGCACCGTCTCATTAAGGTACTAGGCTTACCGGTCCCATTCCCGACAAGTGCTTAGTACGTTCAAAAGCTTAGCCCACGAAAGCCACTGGACCGGAGCCCAAATCCCATGCTCTTACCACATGAGCAATCCATTTATAAAGATCTTATGATTCCAACATAAGAACCTATTCTCGCGAGTGACGAACATCACTCGACTTCTATCGGGTCCTATAGCATAGCAGCTATCGACCTAGCATACTAGTGATAGAGCATAGGTACCTAGGGATCATGCATCTAGGGTGTCAATTCAACTCCTGAAACGTAAATGCACAATCGTAGCAAACATAATTGCATAATTTTGAAAGACGGGGTTAATGATCCGGGGCTTGCCTTCGCTGGCAAGGTTGGCCTTGGGCCCTTCTGGACTTGGGTCCAGGTCTCGAGCTACGTCCACGTAATGCAGCTCCTTGCCGACACCTTCGTCTCCTCCTTCCGGCACGGTTGTACGTCTACTGACGGAAGGATCTACACGAAGATGCATATGTAGGGTTTATTTGTCGATTTTTAATTTATTTAACCACAAACAATAAATGACAACCATGGAGTGCATTGGTTGGGCACATTCACCTAGATAAGAATACATTCAGCATACTCTTCCAAAAAGGAACAATATGCAGCTCTTTATTAAATATTCTTTCTGATAGTGACTGCGCACATATATATATGTAATTAATTTAATTTAACTTCACAAACAGTAGTGGGTGGGTATATGTAGCCTTTTAACTCGATTCACATCCACACATGATTGGTGATTTCTCCCATTTAATGACTATTAAGCCCTTAATGGCCTTCTTAGCTTTCACTCATGAAATTAATTAATAAAATTCAGTGGAAGGGTGTGTTACACACTAGAGACCTATAGCAAGCCTCTGGACATACATGCATGCTTTGGATAGCTAGAAATTAATTATTTTTGAAAATAACAAAAGCTAGCTAGAAGGACAAGGTAAATGCACACAAAAATAAATATTCATCCAAAAGATCCAAACTTTCTCACACATGTTATATGGTCCAAAACTAGCCTAGGGATGCAGCATATACACCTAGAACCATTATGAAACTGGAGTTATGCATTTTTAAAGAAAAACAAGCATAATTCAAGAATAAATATTTCTCGTAATTATAAAATTGTGATTAATTTACAAGAGGTCGGTTTTGGAATAAAAAGACAGTATGCAAAAGTTGGTTGTAAAAATCTATTTATTTTTAGCTACAAAAATCATTTATGCAGATTCTGCAGAAATGGAAACAATTTTTATAAAAAGATTTACATCACAACTTTGTGCAATTTTTGGTACAGGAGCTAGTCATGACAAGACACACAACATATCCAAAACTTAGCTACAGAGGATTTATATATTTTGAGATATTGCAGATCTAGGTGTTTCCCATTTCTATTTTTCATGCAAAAACTATCAGGAACTAGCTCCGTCAAGAATAATAGAAGTTGTGGTATTTTTCACCACGAATCCAACAAAATTAGGTTTGCATTTTTCTGATTTTTCTACGATTTTTTACGCAATTTACAAGAATCAGCCAAATGCACTTTATTATTTGAGAATCACTTTGCACCGGGGTCCCTGGGAAGTTTCAGATTCTCACGAATACGCCCCTGGTTTACGAAAATCTCCCTGGAAAGAATGGGGAGCCCGCAATTGGGTCCCTCGCCATGGCCGGCGGCGGTTATGGCCAAAATCCGGCGAGGTGGCGGCCGGGGTCGGTGGGGAGAGGTGGGGAAAATGTTTAGGGACTCACCGGCGACCGATTTGTGGCTTGGTTGGTGGAGAAAGGGTGGCCGGTGGGGGTGGACCGCGGCTCCCGGCGGCGGCCGCCGCTGGAGCGACTGCTCCGGCGAGAGGAGCGGCGCCGGCTGCGCGCTGGGACGTTGAGCGGCTCGCGTGTGAAGGCAGGGAAGGGACGGTGAGCTCGGAGGATAGGGGAGTGGGCTTGGGGCGGAGTTCGGCTGCAGCGGCCAGAGGACCGCGGCGGCGCGCCCCTGGTGGCGCGGTGGCGGTGGGCTCGGCGCCGTGGAGGGGAGGACCTGCGCGTCGAGGCAAGGCGACGGCCCCCTTATAATCGACCCGTGCGCCAGCTCCCCTCTCCCCCCTGCAGCCCGGAGAGCTACCGGCGGGTACGGCGTCGCAGGCGCGCCGTACCGCGGGCACGGTACCCAGGCCGCTCGGGGCGCGAGCCCTCGGGGCGCAGGGCCTCGGAACGCGGGGCCCTCGGGACGGTGCGCCCTCGGGAAGGGGCGCCTGGGGGCGCGGGCCTTGGTACGGCGCGGCAGGCGCGGCGCAGCGCGGCGCGGCGCGCGGGCGACGTCGCGGCGCGCGCGTGCTCGCGTTCTGGCGCCGAACGTTGCGGACTGCCCCTGTTTGACCTAGTTTTTCTCAAAAATCTTGAATAGAAGTGCACAAAGTGATGAATAGGAAAGTTGTAGATCTAACTACCCCCTACAACTTTTACAAAGGTGGTATAGTGTTTTTCCCCACGATTTTGCACAAACGACTGCCAAACATTGAATGCCGCCCTGTTTCGGGAAACAGGAGGTACTGGCGGTTGACCAAGTTTTTCACCAATTTCCACTCAAAATTTGAAACGCCAATCTACATGAAAGTTGTGTCCCTCAACAAGCTGGACAACTTTCATAAAGGTAGATTTTGAAGTGTTTAGGTGAAATTTGGAGAACGCGGCAAAAGTTCCGGACGACATTCGCTGACGTCAATGTTCAAGCGGAGTTGGATCGTGTCTTTGACCAAGGGTTGACTACGGGTGTGTACAAACTTGGTCAAGGGGTTCATTAGGGTCCACTGGCGAGGTTTTCGAGGTGATGACCCAGGTTGACCTAGGTTTGACCGGTGTTCGGCTGGTTTGACTCGGCTGATCCGGTCATTAGCGTTAATGACGTTAATTAAAAACCTGGGGCGTCACAGGCAGGCAAAGAAGCAAACCATGTGAAGGCCGGGCCTGTCAGTGATAAGGGAAAGTATCTGATTCTGAATGCTTCATCAGCTGAAGCTTCCCCAAGCTGCATCAAATATCGAGCTATGTGCTCCACAGTGCTGGTATCATCCTGCCCAGAAAACTTGGTGAAATCCGCCGGAGGTTTCACCCTGTGTGGCAAAGCTACCCTGTTGTACCATTCTGGGAAAGGAGGTGTATATGTTTGTCCTTGAATTTTAGGTTTCAGGCCGAACTGATTTTGCAGTACATCGGCCATTTTCTGCATTATAAGATCAACGTTAGCATCTTGAGCCTCCGGCCTTCCAGTGGATCCAGTAGGCATTCCTGCAGCTGTGCCATATCCAGGGTTTGGGAAAGCATCGATGGCACCGTACTCCATGAATTCCGAGTAGCCATCCCCAAACATATTCTTCTGTAGCCTATTGGTTGCTGGGGCTATCCTGTAAGCAGAATTGGGTGGAACACCAGAAGAGCCGAATGCCAAATCTCCATAAGTAGGCCTGTTGGGCATCGCCTGATATGGGTTCTGCTGCTGGATTGGACGGCTTCCCAGGCTTTGCAGAGGTGGCTGGACTGGCTGATTCCCCATGCTTTGCGGAGGCGGCTGAACTTGACTTCCTGCACCTTGCAAAGGTGGTTGAGCACTTGTGTTGCGAGCTGGTTGAGCAGTACTTGTTTCCCCTACTTCCGCAGCAGATCCTTGGGGTGATACTCGACCAAACGCTCTCTCCATACCTGGACCAAAGGCTCCAACCATCATTTGTTTAAACATATTCAAGAAAGCAGTGTGATGTTTGACCATTATGTGCTCCATAGTTTGCTGAAGAGCATTCATAGCCTCCTGTTTCTCCTCAGCAGACGTAGAATCAGGTTCCCCTGGCAGTAAAACCCTGGGCATGTCAGTTTTGAGATACGGCACACCACTTCTGTTTTTACCAAATGACATCAAACACTTTTGCTGAAACTGGTCAATGGCATCCTTCAATAGTATCTGCTGCTCTGGAGCCAGGTCTTCCATGGTGACATCCATGACATCATGAATATCAGGCATCTTGGATCAGTTAGATTTTGTCCCACTGGGCGTGCCAAAAAGTGTGTTGACGCAAAATCCGCACCCCGCGCCAAGCACACAGCAAGCCGAACAAAGCTGGCTTAACACACGAGCTGGATCCGAAGCGTGCCAGTCAATTTTCCTGAAATTGACAAAGGATGAAAAGCAGTTAGATAAAAACTTGGAACTTGCCGGGTGGTACCAGACAGTTCCGTATTTACGGCTAGAAAGCCAAGTAAAAAGACATATAGCTACAAAAAGCTATCTGTCAACAGATTAAATATCATTCGGGAGCTTTAAGACATGAAAATAGGATATAGCCGAATGCATGACGTAAGCATGATGAAAAATCAGTCTTTGAGTGAGTAACATTGCAACACATATCCATAACCGATTATCAAAAACATGGTAAATAAATAAACGTGAAAGCATGATCATGAATCTCCAAAAAACAAGCATGCATAGGCCCAAAGCGCTAGTCTACCGCATGTCTAGACACCTTAAAACCCGTCAAGCATGATATCAAGCAAAGTTAATCCACCGCATGATACAACTTGTTTGAAATCACACCACTATCCAAGAAAAGATTAATCCACCGCATGATACAATCTAAACATGGAAAGCTAAAAGCATACGTTGTTTAAAACGAAACTCATGGGCACACTCCACCTGTGAAGGAATTGCCGAATACGGCTATACAGCCGAATCGGGTTCCGTGGAGAAGGAACAAGCATTGCCAACGATGATAAATCTATCAGATTGAATCGAAATCTAATCCACCGAATGATTAGCTCTAAGACAACCCAAAAACCTGTATCTACCGCATGATACCCGGCTCTGTCAAGATCTAAACAAGATTGACAAACTTGAACCCACAACACGTGACAATCTAGATTGACTCGGGTTCGGCTATTGAACAGCACGTGATCCATGCACCACATCGGGTTTGAAATTTGGACATGCAACATAAGGATCGTAAAACAAGATAAAGTCGATTCTAATCAATCTAAATTGGGCAAAAGAGTGTTACATGAATTAAACATAAAGAAAAATTCAAAACAACACGAGGTAACTTAATGAATCTATTAGATCTTGCCAAATCTAATAAAGCCGATAACTAGCTCCAAGCTAGATCTTAGACTACCGCATGACTCATGATCTAACAAGAAACCCTCTTGAACCAAGCTTAAATCCACCGCATGATACTAAGCATGGTAACAAGACTACTTGCATCACGATCTAAATCCACTGCATGATACTAGATATGATACAAGGTTGCCGGTACTTACGGAGGTCGACGGATCGATGATTCCTCTCGAAGAACTCGACGACACGACTAAAGGACTCGAGAGTTTGGCGTAAAGCCGGTTTTGTTGTAAAATTGTTCGATACCTATTACATACATCAAGGGTTCATATTTATACCCTGTCCTAGCACGACTCCTGATCGACTACGAGTACAACATTTAAAACCTAAATTAATGCTCCGGTACCAATGTCCATCTTGCACCCGTCATCCATTCGTCCTTTCCTTCTATCCGGGCCACGTCATCACGCATTCCCGAAAACTTCCTTCAACAAGCGCAAACAGCCCTTTTGCCGAACGAAGACGTATTGCCGACCGCAGGCATCTTTACCGAATCCTCTGAGGAGATTTTTCCTGCCGAATGGTATTTCATTACCAAACTCGGCCCACAAATCAGTCTCTTTCCTGTACCAATTTTTGGTGTTAACAGTCGCCGTGCTATTACAGCCCTGCTCGGACTTTGGCCATGCCATTGCTGCCCGAATGCCTCTACACACACACACCTAAGACACTCCGTTTGTCATGCAAACACGTGTATACAACTTCGTAAGCTACAAAAGGACTTTGGCCTATGATTACAAGATACAAACATATTCAAGGTCCTGATCTACCTTACTTGGTGTTTGTGATGCAACCTAGACTGATGAAGCGTGTCGCAAGCTTTCTTCTAGTTTCAGGACCTACTTGGAGACCTCCACCGCCGCCGTTGACACAGCTGCCACACAGCCACCTCTACCCGAGATCCAGAAGGTTTCTTGTGGTACCCACACTTGCGTTTGGGCTCTCTCATAAGATTCCAAATGGAACCAGCATTACCTCGGGCCTTCATCGGTACAGCACAGTGATCTCCGGCATGACCTCGGGCCTCCGCTCAAAAGGTCAAGTCATGTACTGCCCCATGCTGCACTTGGATTCCTCGCTGGGTGCGGGTGAAGTAGCTAATGGAGTTCTCCTAACTTCGCAAGCATTCTTCTAGCTCTAAGTATCGATGGCCTAACTCTATGCTCTGGTGGACGGATGGAAAAATTACGACACAGCTTCACCATGGCTCACTTGACTGGCTCAAGCGACGAGCTCGTGGTGCGATCACCTATTTATAGCCGCAACACAGAGCATTGGGTCCTACCTGTGACTCGGCTGGAGTGGCATCCTTATCCGGTGATTGTTACGACGTGAAACACAAGGTCCCTGTTCACCTACAAAAGTGTCTATGCGCTCATCCCCTACATGTCGACATCCTGGCGCCCTTTGTCTTTTGTGGGTGGACACTACTTCGGCTACATTTGGAGGTAGGGTCCGTGGCTGTACAGTGCGTCCATGAGCCAAGGTGAGAAAACCTTTGGTGTCTGGCGCTTTCCCCAAAGTTACAGATGCTTTGTCGTATTCCAACATGATGGCAAAGCATCAGATGAGAGCAGAAGGCCGCAAATTCTCTTTTTCTTCGTTTTTGGAGCGTCAAACCGACCATTTTGGTCACTTTACTGCTCGGGGGCAACTCCACGAGTGTGTCTTACGACGCCCTCTTTCTTCCGCGTCGCATTGACCTACCGGAAGTCTACTTCCACTACTTCTCTGCTCGACCTACCTAAGGTTGACAACGAGACCTTCCTGAAGGTCACAGAAGCTCCTTTGTGCTACCTGACCCTAGTCTGGTCGGCGGTTCTTAAAGATCGACGCCTCGTCTTCACTTCGACCTTCTGTACCTATGTTGTAGATGCTTGATGTTCGACTTTGTGCGTGCTGGAGGGGTTCTTTTTCTTTGGATCCCCGTGCACCCTACACGACCTTGGTGACGCCATGACTTCGCCAAACCTCAACATGACTTCACTGTTGACGGATAAAAGACGTATCCACCTACGATCCTCAAGCGTACGGACCTACACCTTTTTCACCACGGGATTCCCAAGGTTCTTGTCAATCCGCGGAGCAAGGGGATTACAAGCGTTTGATCTACCTCTACTCACTAGCTACTCAAACCCTAACTATGATTAAACTAGAAAACTACTAAACTACACTAGAGAGAATGATTAAGCTATCAAGATAAAAGACACTCGCCCATGGGTCTACGATACTAGAACATGCAATCGTTTCGAACATGAAAACCAATCTAATCTATCGGGGGTTGTGACCACGGTTTCGCCCTTTCCCTCCCCTCGTACTGTCACTACGCGAAGGTAATCATGAATAGACCTATGATGGACACGGCGTATTGAATGGATCCAAGGAAGCATTGGAGCTCTACTCCCTTTACGGCATGGTAGCTAACTTTAAGCATTAAAGTATATTCAACACAAGAAGATAGATAGATAATCCAGCAAAGTACGATTACATCTCAAGATCGATTACAACCCATGGACGAATAAAGAGATTACCCCATCAAGGTGCTAGACATAGCACCGTTGATCATGGTCACCCTTCCGACGGTGTCTTCCTTCTTCTTCACTTGTGGGTGCTTCCTTCGAGGTGGTTGATCCCCCTTCGGAGATCTCCCTCCTCTCTCTCTAGCTTGTGGATGGCCTCCTGGTGCGAATGGCTCTCCCCCCTGCGAATGACGGCGCCTCTAGGGTTTTAGGGTTCAAGATCCTTCAGGTGCAAGGAAAGGGGGGCCGAACCGACCTCCGAAGTGGGCTGGGCCGGCCGGCCTGGGCCAACCGGCCCAGGCCCATTTCGGCCCAGTTCGGTCGCCCCTTCGCTCTCGTGGTCCTCAGGTGATTATGCACTTTGCCCCTTCCACTTGCATGATTTTGACGATGTCATCCTCGCGTCCAAGATGGAGGTTCTCCGCGCATGAAGTTCGATCTTTTACGCTTCAATCCCCGGGGGTACTCCTACGTAGCACTTCGGTCCTTGCCACCATTGGAAGTGATTTCATCAAGCTCATGAACATGAACAAGACTCCGTAAATGCTCCTTTGAACTTGTTGCGAATCCATCCTTTATGTCCATGTTTTCCTGCATAAACACAACACTTCCAAATGCATGCACATAGATGAACTTGTTATATGATTAGTGTGCCTAGTGGCGGGTTAGTTCCATAATCAAATCAAAACCAAAGTGCCTAGTCGCTTCCATGGCCTGGAAACATTCGTCGACCGATGCGTATAGCTCCGAGATGGAGTGACGGCAAGCCGCACAACACATCGGATGCATCCCGAAAGGGTCGTCATCGCCAGGGTCTCCGCCGTCGTCGCCGCTGTCGTCGTCGTCACCATTGTCATCGCCGCCGTCGTCGTTGCCGCCGCCGTTGAGGCCTTCAAGAGTCTTCTCCTTGGGCACCTCTTTCCAAATGTAAAGATCGTTATCATCTCTTCTGGCGGCCGCCCATGAGCTCGGGCTACGATCGTCGGAGTAGTCGCTACCCCCATAGTCCTTAGGCTCGGGCGACACCTCCTTGTAGTCCTTCCTCTTCATGCCTCGGATGCGCGCCGACCTTCGAACGGGAGTAGGGACCTTCTCCTCCTTGACGGGGTTGCAAGATGCGATAGCTCCAGTCGGGACACGCCCTCCGCAACGGATGCGGGCGATCCTCTTGATCTCGACGGGTAGCTTGAGCTCGCATCGCTTCGCCTCCTCCATCGATGGCTCCTCGGCGCCTTGCTTCAACTCTACGCTCCTCGGGGACACCATGGCTGCTGCGTGGGTGCAAAAGATTGCTTGATGGGATGGATTCCCGAGCTCCCAATTCGGCCAAATAAATAGTCCGAAAAGGAAAACCCTAGGAACCTCATTTTCCTTATTCAAACTTCCCTTAAAATTTTCTGACCGAAGAAGGAAGTCGAAAAGGAGCAAATCGAGCAAAAACCGGGGCGAAACGCCACCGAGGCCCACCTGGGCCGGTTGGACCGGGCCGGCCGACCCACCCTGTCTCGGGGGCCGGTCCGGTCTGGTTTCCCGTGTACCGCCCTTTTTTCGCTTTCTTAGCCCATGGGAAAAAGTTGGCCCAGTAAATCTTCACGAGAAACTCCAGAAAAATAAAAGAAAAACTATTTACAAAAATCCATGCCTTGTTTTTCGTCCTAGGCGGGACGTTCGGGCTCTTCTTCCATGGTGAAGACATCAACATGGTGAAGGGGCACAACGTCGGGTTCGTAGTAAACCTTAAGCCGTTGACCATTCACCATAAATTGATCGCCTTTCACATCCATAATGGTTACGGCTCCGTTGGAGAGCACCGAATGCACAACATAAGGTCCGTCCCACTTGTTTTGCAATTTCCCCTTTCCGAAGGTTTTAAACCTCGAATTGTAGAGGAGGACCTTATCTCTTTCTTTAAACTCCTTCTTTTTCAACCTTTTATCATACCACCTTTTAATTCTCTCTTTGTATATGCTTGCATTTTCATATGCTTTCAACCTCATCTCCTCTAGCTCGCTTATTTGAATCCTTCGTTTCACCACCGCGGCATCGAGATCAAGGTTCATCTCTTTAATCGCCCAATATGCTTTATGTTCCAACTCATCCGGAAGGTGGCAAGCTTTTCCATAGACGAATTGATAAGGGGTCATACCTATCGGTGTCTTGAACGCTGTTCGATAAGCCCACAAAGCTCCGTCTGATTTCTTTGACCAATCCTTGCCTCCCTTCTCTATGGTTTTGTTGAGGATGTTTTTTAATTGCCTATTTGACGTTTCCGCTTGTCCGTTGGTTTGCGGGTGATAGGCCGTAGAGACCCTATGTTCAATTCCCAACTTGGACAAGCACTTTTTGAAATTCTTCCCGGTGAAGTGAGTTTCTCCATCGCTTATCAAGATTCTCAGTGTACCGAAACGAGGAAAAATCACGTTCTTGATCATAGTAATGGATTCCTCTGTGGAAGCTTTACGACATGGCATAGACTCTACCCACTTGGATACATAATCAACCATGACTAAGATATGCTCATATCCATGTGAGTTTTTGAAAGGCCCCATGAAGTCTATTCCCCATACATCGAATAAATCGATTTGTAGATTATATCTCAAGGGCATAGAATTTCTTTGAGAGATGTTTCCGGTTCTTTAGCATTCGGGGCATGATGCAACATATCTTTTAGTATCTTCATGCATCTCCGGCCAATAGAATCCACTTGACCATACTTTTGCTTGGGGTCCAAAAATGGCTATAGTGTCCACCGTACTCCGCCACGTGGCACTTTCTCAAAATTTCTAGCCTCTCTTCTCTTGGCACACATCTTCTCATAACTCCATCATTGCCAAGTTTGAAGAGGTACGGTGCATCCCAAAAGTATTTCTTACTTTCGGAGATTATCTTCCTTTGAGAGTTTTTATCTAGATGGTCAAGAGGCATCTTCCGAATTGCTCGAATAATATGAATCATCCAAGTGTCTTTATCGAGCACTCGATAGAGGTGGTCATCTCTCATCTTGTCTTCTGTGGGCTCTTTATCATCTTGTCCACGATTCATCCTAGACAAATGATCAGCCACTACATTCTCCACCCCCTTCTTATCACGAATTTCAACATCGAACTCTTGAAGAAGAAGGATCCAACGAATCAATCGTGGTTTAGCATCCTTCTTAGCCAAGAGATACTTGATAGCCGCGTGATCGGTGTAAACAATGACCTTCGAGTTCACGATGTAAGATCTGATTTTTCGAAGGCGAATACTACCGCTAGCAACTCCTTTTCCATAGTGGCATAATTTAACTGTGCCTCATTAAGAGTTTTGCTAGCGTAGTAAACAGCGTGAACTCGGCCTTCCTTTCTTTGACCCAAAACCGCGCCTACAGCATAGTCACTTGCGTCACACATGATCTCGAAAGGTTGGCTCCAATCCAGAGGTTGAATAATGGGAGCACTCACCAACACACTTTTCAAGGTCCGGAATGCCGCTAGGCACTTCTCATCGAAGTCAAAAGCCACATCCTTTTGAAGGGGATGCGTTAAAGGCTTAGTGATCTTTAAGAAGTCCTTAATAAATCTTCTATAAAATCCGGCATGGCCTAAAAAGCTCCTTAAGGACTTAACATCTGTCGGAGGTGGGAGTTGCTCAACCGTCTCTACCTTAGCCTTGTCCACTTCAATGCCTCTCTCGGATATAACATGTCCGAGCACTATGCCTTGCTTAACCATGAAGTGGCACTTTTCCCAATTCAACACCAAGTCTACCTCCGCACACCTCGTGAGGACCTTATCCAAGTTTGCCAAGCAATCCATGAATGTCTTCCCGTAAACAGAAAAATCATCCATGAACACCTCGACAATTTCTTCGATGAATTCCGAGAATACGGCCATCATGCAACGTTGAAAAGAGGCCGGAGTGTTGCATAGACCGAAGGGCATCCTTCTATATGCAAACGTTCCATAAGGGCATGTAAATGTTGTTTTGTGTTGATCATCCGGGTGAATGGGAATTTGCATGAACCCCGAGTACCCATCGAGAAAGCAAAAGTAAGCGTGGTTCGCTAATCTCTCGAGCATCTCGTCAATGAACGGTAGGGGGAAGTGATCTTTTTTCGTTGCTTTATTTAGCTTTCGATAATCGATACACATCCGCCACCCGGTCACGGTTCTTTGCGGTATTAACTCATTCTTCTCATTCTTCACCACGGTTAAACCTCCTTTCTTCGGTACACAATGTACCGGGCTCACCCATTCGCTATGCGGAACCGGGTAGATGATTCCGGCATCAAGTAACTTGATGACCTCTTTCTTTACTACCTCTCGCATGGCATGAGTTAGCCTCCTTTGGTGGTCCACTACGGGCTTACATTGGTCTTCCATTGGTATACGATGAGTGAAAAAGGCTGGGCTAAGACCTTTGAGATCATTAATCGAATGTCCAATCACCTTCCTATGTTTTTTCAATAAAATCAGCAACTTCTCATTTTCTTCGGGACTCAACTCGTCGCTCACAATGACTGGATAAGTCTTGTCTGGGCCCAAAAATTCATACTTTAATCCTTTGGGCAAAGGTTTAAGGTCTACCTCGGGCACTTGTGGCTCCTCGGGTTTAATCTCTCCTATGTCTTCGAATTTTTCTTCCTCCACGCTTCCATCATGCGGTTCTAAGCCTTTTGTTGCTTCTTCTAGCTCATCATCTTGTTGATCATTAATTTGATTTTCCATCGCTCTTTGCAGTGGGTCTCTAAGGGTTTCAACAAAACAAAGACTATCTACCTCCTCTACTTCATCTTCGGGAGGAAAGGGTGTAGGGTGTTTAGAAACGCGAAGAAAATTATATGTGTACTTCTTTCCATTAAGGTTCATTGTTACTTTGGTTTTTCCGGCATCCAACACGGCATCAACCAACTTAAGAAAGGGCCTACCTAGGATTATGTGATCATGATTACTATGGTAAGCATCAATAACAAAGAAATCGGTCGGTATACATTTTCCAGAGATTTTTACATTCATGTTGAAAGCAATACCCAGAGGTCTAATAGTTCTACCATCTCCCATAATTAATTTTGTTGATGTTGGAGCTAATTCTAGGTTGTGGTCTTGAACTTTATCGTAAATTTTAGAAGATAGGACACTTACGTGGGCTCCAATGTCGCATAAAGCTTTGCATTGAACTCCGTTGATCTCGCAACTCAAGTGTGGTGCCGTCTTCTCTTCTTCTTCGGATCCTATCGCGTAAACTTCGGCGAAGCGAGCATATGGTGATGCTTCGGGCTTGATCCCCATGATTCTCTTCACCTCGGCTATGTGTTCCGGATCCACTTCATCATCTCCAAAGAGCTTTTGAAATATCTCACCGGTGGTTTCAAGGTCGTATGAATCTTCCGCTTTCTTCTCCGGTGGGAAATCCACTTCCAATGCTCTCGCCATCCCCTTTTGACTAGGTGTCGGTGCGGAAAGTAGTCCCGACACTAACTAGTAATGAGCACTGGGATCAACCTCTCGATGGTTCGGTGCTAGCAACTAATGACACTGGGTTTATCCTAGTTCCGGCCGGGGCCGTACGTCCAGCAGTGGTGTGCTCGAGGCACTGTATTGCGTTGCACCGGGGTGCTTGTAGAGGGGTGGCTACAAGCGAGATGGGAGAGGAGGCGTGGCCTCCAAGTCCCGGAAGTACTGATTGAGGCGAGTGCCAATATCGTGGAGAAGGCGGAGAGCGTATGAGTGATCGCTGTCCGTCGTCTGATGCCCCTGCGGCTGGGGGATCGCCCTTCCTTTTATAGGCCAAGGAGGGGGCGATTTACAGGCGTGCCGCACTATTTCCTCACGTGTGGCGGTATGGCGAGCAGTGCCGTGGAGTTGACGGCCGTCCTGGCGAATCTCGCTCCAGTCGTGGCGTCGTGGCGCGTCCTGTGCTCGAACAGGAGCGGCTTCGAGGGTAGAGGCGTAGTGGTTGACCGTCCCGTCTTCATCTGCGAGCGAGCTCGAGGGAGCCGTTGACAGTGGTCCGTACGAGGCGCAGTGGCAGGCGTGGCGGCGTCCCGTCCCCGCGTGCTTCAATAGTGTGGGAGCGGTTGTAGCAGTGCGCGGCGTGGTGCAGCAGGGGCGAGGATGGCCGCACAGGGTTGACAGCGACGGGGATGGCGCTCCCGCCGGCCTGACGTCATGGTTTGACCCTGCGTAGTCACGAGAAAAGGGATTCGAGGGTGCCGCCGGCCCCCCTTCGAGGGCGCGGCGTGCCAGCCGTACAGGAGTGGGCGGCACAGTGTCGCGGAGCTGACACCGGCCTCGTCGTACAGTCCCCCACAGTGGTGGGGATGGGTTCCCCCTAGGGAGTTGGCGTAACAGCGCCGGGGCATGATTCCCGGGCGTGTCAGAGTAGTTGGCGCGGCCCTGCGGCGTCAGAGCATTAAATGCTCGTACGCGCGGATGGGAACGGGCGCGCGTGGGAACCCTCGAGCGAGGCGGACCCCGCTCGAGGGGGGCGTGAGCCCTCGAGCGAGGCGGACCTCACCCGAGGGGGGCGTGAGCCCTCGAGCGAGGCGGACCTCACCCGAGGGAGGCGTGATCCCTCGAGCGAGGCGGACCTCGCTCGAGGGGGCGCTCTGCTGCGCCGCTTTGGTGGGCCGTGGGGGCCACCACGGTGCGGATCATGTCGCGCGTGTGTTAGGCTCGAGGTTAGCTTATGTTTTGCGTTTTTTGCAGGTTTTAAGCGGGATTCCCCCGGTTATTTAGGGGACCCTTATGGCTGTCCCCGACAGTAGCCCCCGAGCATTTGCGGGTGTATCCGTTAGGATTCCGCAGATGCTGATGCTAACTGATGAGACATTCTTCCCCCCTAGGTGCCAATGCTGTTCCGTGGGGCCGCGTCAGCGGACCCGCGGGTCTAGCCCCTGAAGCCCTGCAGGAGCGTGGGTGCTCCTGCAGGGGTTTTTTCGCGAGCTTTTACCAGTGTGCGGGGCATTTGTTTCAACCGGCATCGGCAATATCTCGGCCGGCCTCAGTCGCACGCGCATGATTGGTAACTCTTGCGTTCGGTGCACCCTAGGAGGTGTAGCCGTGCGTCGAGCCCCCGAGCCTGGGCCCGTTTGAGGCGATCGGGGTAAGCTCTCCGACTTGCTTTGTACGCCCCTCGCCGTCCCTCCGCGGGACGGGGGGTGAGGTTTCCACAACCCCCATCGGTCGGGTCGCGGATTGCGGATTCCTCGTCGAGCTGCTATCGGGTGGTTCAAGTGGACGCCCATGCCCCGTTCGATAAGGGTTGGCTCGTGGTCCGGAGACTCGTCCATGAAAGCGCTTGCGTGGGTTTGCTAGGTGGGGCTCGGTCCCGTTCGCTAGGGACCGAGGGCGCGGAAGCTCTCCCTCGGTGGGATCCCCCCGACTAGCTGCCCTCGCTGGCTCTTGAACACGACATGTGGGGCGCCCTCGAGCTGATAGGCTCGAGGATAGGCTCGAATGCGCGCGCCCTCGTTGTCCCTGACTCTGTTGATCTGGGGCGCCTGTTCGAACCCTTCGAGGGTCAGGCTTCGAACCCCTGATCAGTAGGGCCGTTGCGGGACGGCAACTGGGTGCCCCCGACTTTTTGCATCTGCGAGGCTCGAGGGCACGAGGGTTGGCTCGGCCCACGAGTCGCTGATCAGTAGTTCTCCCGTATCGAGGGCACCTGTGGCGCCCGCCTTGTCGGGGGGACTTCGAGGCCACTGGTCGGTATTCGCACCCTTCGAGGGTCGGTTTTGTTGAGCCTTATGCTCGGGCCGCTCGAGGGTCTTCCTTACTTGGTAAGGGACCGGGCCATTTAATGCCCGCAGTCGCGGCTACAGTTATGCGCTGCGGGCGTGCCTTTTCAGGCGCCACGGCCGCGCGTAGTGGGCGACGTGCGCAGGCGGACGTGACGGCTCACCGCGGCCCTTCGGTTGCCGCGCCGTAATGATCGCGCGCGCGCATGCGCCTGACCGCTCTGGTCGTGGTGGGTCCCGCTTGTCAGCGTTTGGGCCGATTGCCTGCAGTTAATGCACGCAGAGCGTGCGATTCGGGGAGCGTGGCTCCGTGGACCTATAAATCCGAGGGGTAGGGCGAGGCGAATCTTTACCTCAACACTTAGCGTCTGTCGTCCTTGCCCCTTCCGCTTCCGACCCAGAGCCGCGCTTGCTCCTCCGCCACCGCACAGTACTTCGCTTCGCGCTCCGCACTTCTTCGTCAATCGTATGGCTCCCCCGCAGACCATCACCATGATCGACCCGTTGCCATGGCCGCGCTCGACGGCGACGAAGCTGGCTCTGAACCTGCTGGTGTCCGGCGGCCAGCTGGCGGCGAACGAGGATGGGCAGCCCGCGGTGTGGATCGAGCCGCCGGCGAGGGACTGAGAGCCCAACCCTCCGTTCGGCTACGTCGTCAGCTTCATCCGCTTCCACGAGCGCGGCTTCGCGGCACCGGCGAGCCGCTTCATGCGTGCGTTGTGCTACCACTACGGTGTGGAGCTGCACAACTTCACGCCGAACGCGATTTCGCAGGCGGCCACGTTCGTCGGCGTCTGCGAAGGCTTCCTGGGGATCCCGGTGAACTGGGATCTCTGGGTTCATCTCTTCCGCGCGGAGCTGCACACGCTCGCTACGCCGGAGCCGAGGATACACCACGCGGCGCGCGCCGGCGGTGTGTCGATCGCGTTGCGGAACACGCGCAGGGAGTTCTACATTCCCTGCACGATGACTTCCAACAACGCAGAATGGGAGCGGGGGTGGTTCTACCTTCGCAACACCGGCATCGGCCTCCCCCCTACACCGGCAAGGTGCTGATGGAGAAGGCCGACTCCTGGCACCACGGGGTGTCCCCGCCTTCGCACCAGGCGCGGCTGGATTCACTCCTGGCTGCGCTAAAGACCCTGGCGGATCGCGGGTTGACCGCGGGGTGCGTCCTCACGAATCTTCATCACCGGCGGATCGTTCCCCTGATGGAGAGGCCGCTCCGCATCTTCGAGATGCATGAGGACGCGAACCCCATCGCGCTGGCGGAGTCGCGGTTGCGGCAGGACCTCTTCCCGCGGGAATACTCGGCCACGCGGGCGCGGCGCGCCATCGACCTCAGGGCAGCTCGGAGCGACGACGAGGCCCTGTGGGCGTTCACCATGCTCCCGGTCGGCCCATTGGTGAGTGAATTTCCGCCCTTTCTCGTTCTGTTGGTTCGCGGGACACCGGCGTGTTTTGAAGCTTTGCCTGATCCTCGCAGATGGTGACCGCGGACGCCGCGCGGTCCGACCTGCCTATGCCCCGAGCCCGGGCGCATGCGCGTGCAGCGCAGCGACGGGAGCAGGAGCGGGTGGCGCGCAAGAAGGAGAGGCGGCTCCGGCGGCGCCAGCGCCGGGAGCGAAGAGACGAGGATTTCCGGTTGCGCGAGCAACTGGGGCTTTCCTCCCCGGCGACATCAGACGACTCGTTGTCGTCGGAGGAGGAAGAAGAAGACGACAGGGGGCAGGCCCTCCCCGATAGGTGGGAGCCTGCGCCCCCGTCACCGGAACCAGCTCCGGTGGCAAGAGAGCCTGCGCCTGGGGCGGGCGCAGGGGTGCCCGCCGCCAGGCGGTCTACGACGGAGGCGGCGCAGGCCGCGGTGGTGCCGGCGCGCGCCGCGGAGGCGCCCGCGCGCACGGCGGCGGTGCCTGCGCGCGCGGCGGGGGCGCCCGCGCGCGCGGTGGAGGCTTCTGGGGGCGCGGCGGCGGCCGCGCCAACCGCGCCCGCAGCGTCAGCGGAGCCCTCGAGGAAGAGGAAGCGTGGCTTTTCTTCCCTGAGGCAAGAAGTCGTCTTTCGAGGGGTTGTGTGGGTCGTGTATTCGAGCGGCGGGGGTCTGACCCTTTGTTTTCGCGTTCGCAGGGTGACGCCGACCGTGCCCCCCCTCGCACCGGCTAAGGTGCTGAGGACGGACGCGGCCGTCCCTACCAGGCGGCGCTCGTCGAGGGCGTCGCGGGCGGCCGCGAGCACGACGGCAACGGCGAGCGGGGGCTCGCGTGACGCGACCGAGGTCTCGGAGCCGCAGCCGGCGACGGCAACTACGGAGCCGCGGCAGGCGGCGGAAGCGCGGTCGGCGTCGGTGGCCGCCGCGGCGCAGACGGTGACATCGGCCGCGGAGGCACTACCGGCGCCCGCGGCCGCCGAAGCGCAGCAGGCGACGGTGGCCGCGGAGGCGCAACAGGGGCCGGCGGCCGCGGTGGCGCAGCAGGAGCCCGCGGCCGCGGTGGTGCAGCAGGAGCCCGCCCTCGTCGGCAGCTCCCAGGCGACGACAGTGGAGATCCCGGACGACGGCGTCCCGCCGGCCGGGTGGGATCAGTGGGCAAGCCTGCCCACGTCAGCCCCCGAGTCCCAGGCGGGGGCGGTCGTGAGAAGATGGGACGGCCGCATGGTGGCCGGGCGCTCGCGGTACGGCGCCGAGGCCTCTTCGTCCCACGCCGGCCTCCCTGCCTCGGGCAGTCCAGCGATGAGCTCGGGGCAGGGGCAGGAGCGCGTCGACGCGCCGCCCCCCCCACTTCGTCGACGCTCAGGAGGAGCAGCAGCTATGGGAGGAGCTCCGTGACCACGGCGCCTCGCTCAACCGAGCGCTGAACGAGGCGCTGCGGATCCATGGTGGCCCGGCGTGGCGCGTTTTCCAGGTGCGTAGTTGTTCGTCAGCCTTCCGCCTTTCTTTCCCCTCTGTTACTTTTGCACTTTGTTTTCGCGGAGTGGTGCTCATCGGTCCTCGTCTGCTGGTGGCAGGAGTTGGAGATCCGCACCCGGGACCGGTACGGCGCCCTTGACCAGATGAGCTCCGAGCTCCGCCGGCTCCAGGAGCAGCGCGACGCCCTCGACGCCCTCGTCGAGGCCCTGAGGACCCGGGACGGCTGGTTGGCATACCGGGCGGAAGCCCTGCGGGACCACCTCTTGGAGCTGGAGGGCCAGTCCACGGAGCGTGCCTCCGCCGTCGAGCGGGTCCGCACGGCTCTCATCGATCGGGACGAGGCGTTGTAGCAGGCGAGGGAGGACTTGGAGAGGGCGCGCACCGTGGCGGCCGATTGGGAGGCGGAGGTGGTCTCCGTCTGGGCCCAGCTTCAGCGGGACCGCGCATCCCTCGAGGAAGCGCGGTCCTAGCAAAGCCAGGCCGAGGAGAGGGCCAAGGAGGCCGAGGAGTTGAAGGCCGCCCTCGCCGCCAAGGCCGCCGCGGTCGTCGCAGCGGAGGAGCAGCTCCGGCAGGAGCGTGCCGCCTGCCAGGAGGCTGAGGGTCAGCTCCAGCAGGAGCGGGCCGCCCTCGTCGAAGCCCGGGCGGCGCTCGAGCGGGAGCGTGCTGCGCTCGAGGGGGCGCGGACGTCGCTCAAGGAGCGGGAGGACGAGGTCTCGAGGCTCGACGGGGAGCTGATCGCCCTCAGCATCTCGCACGAGGACCAGCGCCGGTCCCTCGAGGAGCAGGGCGCCACGGTCGTCAGCCTGCAGCAGGCGGTCGAGGGCGGGCGCCAAGCTCTCGAGGTGGAGAAGAAGCAGGTTGAAGGTAAGTCGCCGTTTTATTCTTTTGTTTTGTTGATCTTCCCTTCGGGGATTCGCTCCCATCTTGATTTTCCTTGTTCGTGGTGTCCAGGCCTGCGGACCGCGCTGGGGCACGCGACCGCTCAGGCCGAGGCTGTGCGCGCGGCCTACGACTCCTCGGAGTGGGAGTTGGTAGAGCTGCGTGCTGCTGCCCTCGAGACCTGCCAGGCGGTCGAGGAGGGCGAAGCGCAAGCCGGGAGCTCGCTGGCGAGTCGCCTGCGTGCTCTCGGCGGGCACGTCTCGAGGCGCATGCGCCGCGCACTTCACCTGGGTGTCCAGAAGGCCCTCGGCGTGGTGGGGTCCCAGTACCAGGTGGACTTCGAGGCTGTGGCGTCGGGCTACGTTGTCCCAGATGGCGTCGAGGACGAGGTGGCGATGGAGCGCGCGGATGCGCTTGCTGCTGTTGCCGCCGGGACGCTCGCTGAGGACTTCATGGAGTTCCTGTTCCCCGACGCTCCTGACGCCGGCGCGCCCCAAGCCTGAAGACCACCGGGCACTTGGCCCTTTTTTTGTTCAAGTGTTAGGATTTGGGCCATGTGGCCATGTAACAAACAAGTACTTTTCTTGAGATGTTTGTGCACTTGTGAAAGTGTTTTTTGTTTCGCTTATCACTTTGTTCCGTTTTTCCTTTGCCTGGGCAAACTCGAGTCAGGGAGGTTCGATTCCACGAGTAGCCCGCTGGTTAAGAGGCGAGAGAGAAGGGCCATATCCTCGCGGAGGCGCAGGCTATCTCTGGCTCGCGCGTCTTTCCCGCTTGGCCGCCCGCGCCCTTCCTGAATTCGCTCGAGGCTGAGGTCAAATCGTACTTAGTGTGATTGCGAATTTTTGCGAAAAAATGGGGCCATTTTTTGGGGGGGGGATGCCCCCCGTAGTAGCCCCCGAGGGTGGCTTGGTTTTCTGGGGAAAGCCAAGTTGCCCTTTAGCTTTATTAACTTGCTTGTTATTTACACTTGTACTGCCAACTGGGGTGTTGGGCATGTAATTTACAACAAAAAACTTGGAAATCCTAGCTAGGGGTAGAAGCGACGTAGCTGCTGGATGTTCCAAGCGTTGGTGAGTTCCTCGCCGTCCTCGTTGGCCAGCTTGTACGTGCCGGGCTTGAGCACCTTCACCACGACATAGGGTCCTTCCCATGGGGGCGACAGCTTGTGGCGGCCTCGGTTGTCTTGGCGCAGCCTTAGGACCAAGTCCCCTTCGCTGAAGTCTCGCCGCCGCACCTTCCGGGCTTGGTAGCGCCTTAGGGCTTGCTGGTACCTTGCGGAGTGCATCAGGGCCACGGTGCGCTCCTCGTCTAGTTGGTCCAGCGAGTCCTCGCGGGCTCGCTGGTTGGCGTCCTCGTCGTAGCCTCGAACTCTGGGCGACCCGTACTCCAAGTCTGTGGGGAGGATGGCCTCCGCGCCATAGACCAGGAAGAACGGGGTGAACCCGGTGGCCCTGGTAGGGGTGGTCCTGAGGCTCCACACGACCGCTGGCAGCTCTTGGAGCCATTTTCGACCAGACTTGTTCAGTTGGTCGAAAATCCTGGGCTTGAGGCCTTGTAGGATCATGCCGTTGGCACGTTCCACCTGACCGTTGGTCTGTGGATGCGCTACGGCTGCCCAGTCCACGCGGATGTGGAACTTGCCGCAGAACTCTAGGAATTTCCTGCCCGTGGATTGGGACCCATTGTCGGTGATGATGGAGTTGGGCACTCCAAAGCGGTAGACGATGTCGGTGAAGAACATTACGGCCTGTTCCGCCCTGAGGTTCGTGATGGGGCGCACCTCGACCCACTTGGAGAACTTGTCGATAGCGACCAGCAGGTGAGTGTAGCCCCCGGGCGCTTTTCGCAAAGGCCCGACGATGTCCAGCCCCCACACGGCAAAAGGCCATGTGACGGGGATGGTTTGCAGGACGTGCGCAGGGAGGTTGGACTTGCGGGCGTAGAATTGGCACCCTTCGCAGGTGCGCACAATTTCGCTGGCATCTGCGACCGCGGTGGGCCAGTAGAAGCCTTGGCGGAACGCGTTGCCCACGAGGGTGCGCGGCGCCGTGTGGTGACCGCATGCTCCCGCGTGTATGTCTTGAAGGAGCTGGCGCCCCTGAGGGATAGACACGCAACGCTGCAGGACTCCTGACGCGGCGCGCTTATACAGCTCGCCGTCAACAAGGACGAAGGATTTGGCCATCCTGGCGATGCGTCGAGCCTCGGATCGGTCCGAGGGTAGCTCCCCTCGATCCATCCAGGCGATGTACTTGTCGCGCCAGTCCCCTTCGCTGGGGGCCTGCTCTGTATCCATGGCCTCGGCCTCGTCGGCCCCGTAGCCTTCGAGCAAGGAGAGTACGTACGCCTCGTTCGAGGGGTCCTCGTCCATAGGCTCGGCGCCTATTGGACTCGAGGGAGCCCCCGAGCGTTCCTCACAGCTCGAGGGGTATGGCTCGAGGTTGACGGACGGCTGGGCGATATCCCGTGCGAAGACGTTCGGGGGAACGGTGATTCGCCCCGACGCGATTTTGGCGAGCTCGTCCGCCTCCTCGTTGTACCGGCGTGGCACGTGGTTAAGTTCTATGCCGTAGAACTTGTCCTCGAGGGCTCGCACGGCTTTGCAGTACGCCTCCATCTTGTCGTCGTGGCAACTCGCGTTCTTCATGACCTGGTCGATCACAAGCTGCGAGTCGCCCCTCACGTCGAGGCGCTTGATGCCCGTCTCGATGGCGATTCTGAGGCCACAGAGGAGGGCCTCATATTCCGCCATGTTGTTTGACGCGGGGAAGTGTAGGCGCACCGCGTATCTCATGTGTTCCCCGAGAGGCGAGATGAAGAGCAAGCCCGCGCCCGCTCCCGTTTTCATCATCGACCCGTCGAAGAAGAGAGTCCAGCACTCGGCCTGGATCTGCGGCGGCGGTAACTGCGTGTCCGTCCACTCGGCGACGAAATCCGCCAAGATCTGGGACTTGATTGCCTTGCGCGGCGCGTAGGCAAGCGTCTCGCCCACCAGCTCCACCGACCACTTGGCAATCCTGCCCGCCGCGTCCGGGTTCCGGATGATTTCTCCCAGCGGAAAGGAGGAAACCACCGTAACCGGGTGAGCCTCGAAGTAGTGGCGGAGCTTGCGCCGCGCAAGGACCACTGCGTAGAGCAGCTTCTGGACTTGCGGGTAGTGCGCCTTGGTATCGGACAAGACTTCGCTGATGTAGTACACCGGCCTCTGGACCGGCAGGGCGTGCCCTTCCTCCGTGCGCTCCACCACGATGACGGCGCTGACCACCTGAGTGGTTGCGGCGACATAGAGGTACAGAGGCTCTCCATCTTGCGGTGGTGTTAAGATTGGGGCGTGGGCCAGCGTCGCCTTCAGTTTGTCGAGCGCCTCCTGGGCCTCGGTGGTCCAGGAGAAGCGTTCGTGCTTTTTGAGGAGCCGGTAGAGGGGCAAGCCCTTCTCGCCGAGCCGCAAGATGAAGCGGCTCAAGGCGGCAAGGCATCCCAATACTTTCTGGACCCCCTTCAGGTCGTGAATCGGACCCATGCGCTCGAGGGCAGTAACCTTTTCGGGGTTGGCCTCGATGCCTCGCTGGGAGACAATGTATCCTAGCAGCATGCCCCGCGGCACGCCGAAGACACACTTTTCGGGGTTTAACTTCACCCCGTTGGCCCGTAGGCAGCCGAACGCGATGCGGAGGTCGTCAACCAGGTCGTCTGCCTTCCTGGTCTTCACGACTATGTCATCTACGTATGCCTCAACGGTCCGCCCGATGTGATCCCCGAAAACGTGCTGCATACATCGCTGGTATGTAGCGCCCGTGTTTCGGAGGCTGAACGGCATTGTTACGTAGCAGTACATCCCGAACGGCGTAATGAACAAAGTCGCGAGCTGGTCGGACTCCTTCATTTTTATTTGGTGGTACCCGGAATAGGCATCAAGGAAACATAAGAGTTCGCACCCTGCGGTCGAGTCAACGATTTGATCGATTCGCGGCAAAGGAAAAGGAACTTTAGGACATGCTTTATTCAAACTGGTATAGTTTATACACATCCGCCACTTCCCATTCTTTTTTCTTAACTAACACGGGGTTAGCTAGCCACGTAGGGTGGAACACTTCCTTGATGAATCCGGCCTCGAGGAGCTTTCGCAGCTCTACTTCGATTGCCCGGCGCCGCTCCTCGTCGAAGCGGCGCAGCCGTTGTTGCACGGCGCGGGAGTGAGGTAGGATGTCAAGGGAGTGCTCGGCGACCTCCCTCGGGATGCCTGGCATGTCCGAAGGGCTCCACGCGAAGATGTCGGCGTTGACGCGGAGGAAGCCGACGAGCACCACTTCCTATTTTGGGTCGAGGGTGGCGCTGACCCTCAACACCTTGCCCTCGGGGGCAACAGGGTCGAGGGGCACCTCTTTGGTCTGCTTAGCAGCCTCGAAGCTGCCGGCGTGCTTGGCGGTGGAGTCGAGGTCCTCGTTGACCAGCTTCTCCATGTTGGCTACGAGCGCTTCGTCCAGCGCCAGCGCCTCAGCGTGTTCAACGCACTTGACGTCGCAGTCGAACGCGTGCTCGATCGATGAGCCCACGGTGATGACACCGTTGGGCCCCGGCATCTTCATCTTGAGGTAGGTGTAGTTGGGGACCGCCATGAACTTGGCGTAGCACGGCCGCCCAAGTATGGCGTGATACGCGCCCCTGAACCCCACCACCTCGAAGGTGAGCGTCTCCTTGCGGAAGTTGTCCGGCGTGCCGAACCAGACCGGCAGGTCGATCTGCCCGAGGGGCTGGACGCGCTTGCCCGGCGCGACGCCATGGAACGGCGTCGTGCTGGGCCGCAGCTGGTCCAACCCGATCCCCAGCAGGCGCAGCGTGTGCGCGTAGAGGATGTTGAGGCTGCTGCCTCCGTCCATCAGGACCTTCGAGAATCGCGCGTTCCCGATGACCGGGTCGACCACCAGCGGGTACTGGCCCGGGTTGGGGATGCGGTTCGGGTGATCCTCACGGCTGAAGGTGATGGCGTCCTCTGACCAGTCGAGGAAGGAAGGAGGAGCCTTCTCCGCGGCGAGGACCTCGTGCCGTTCCCGCTTGCGTTGGCGGCTGGACATGTCGACGGTCGGCCCCCCGAAGATGAGGAAGACGTTCTCCACAGCGGGGAAGCCGCCGGCGTCGCCGTCACCCCCATCCTTCTTTGCTTCGCCGTCCTTCGCGGCGGCGGCGCGGCCGTAGAACCGCTTGAGCATGTCGCACTGCTCGAGGGTGTGGTTGACCGGCGTCTTGTGGTAGGGACATGGCTTCTTCAGCATGTCGTCGAAAACCCCAGGGCCTCGAGGGGCCGCCCGAGGGCCCCGTCGAGCTGGGTCAACAGCTAGGGCTTCATCGGCACCGTCGTCGCGCCCTTGCTCGCGCGCCTCGCGGCGCGGCTTCTTTCCATTCTTCCCCCGCTTGTGCCTCTGCTGGGGGTCCTTGGACTTGCTGCCCTCCGCGGGCGCGTCGTCCACGCGCTTGCCCATCTTCCCGTCAAAGATCGCCCCCACCGCCTCCTCGCCGGAGGCAAAGCTGGTGGCGATGTCGAACAGCTCGTTCGAGTCGACCGGCGGGCTGCGCCCGAGTTCGCGCACGAGGTCCCGGCAGGTGGTACCCTCGAGGAAGGCGTGCACGATTTCGGACTGGGCCACGCTTGGGAGCTCCGTACAACGCTTGGAGAAGCGCCGTATGAAGTCCCGGAGTGACTCGCCGGGCTTCTGGGTGCAGGCGCGCAGATCCCAGGAGTTCCCAGGGCGCACATACGTGCCCTGGAAGTTCCCCACGAAGGTGCGGACCAGGTCGTCCCAGTTGTGTATCTGGCTGGCCGGCAAGTGCTCGAGCCACGTTCGCGCGGAGTCGGCGAGGTGCAGCGGCAAGTTGCGGATGACGACCTCGTCGGTGGTGGCTCCGCCCAGCTGGCACGCGAGGCGGTAGTCGTTGAGCCACACGCGGGGGTCCGTCTCCCCGTTGTACTTGTCGATCGACGTGGGCTGGCGGAAGCGTTGAGGGAAACTCGCTGTGCGGATCTCCCTGCTGAACACGCGGGTTCCCGGGGGCTCCGGCGTTGGCGAGCGGTTCTCTCGGCTGTCGTAGCGCCCGCCCCGTCGAGGGCGATAGCCTGGCACCGCCCGTGCCTCCGCGTTGGCTGCGCGCCGTGCGTTGATGACGTTGCGGGCGTCACCGTCTTGGGACTGCCCGCGCGTGTCGAGGATCCGCTCCTTGACCGGCGTGCGCCCTTGGTTGGCGGGACGCTCCGCCGCGTCGCCCGTGTGCACTGACACTTCGGGGCCTTGCGCGCCCCCGTCCTCTCGCGCACTTCCCTAGTGGCGAATGCGCGACGCCGAGCTCTCGGCCTGTTGCACGACCGCTTGCTCGATTAGCGCCTGTGCCTCGCGGTGCAGGTTTCGCGCCTCGGGCGTTGAGGGAGCGGGCATGGCCCGCAGCAGTGTTGCGGCAGCAATGAGCTTCTGGCTTGCTCGCGGAGGAGTGTTCGGGTTGTCGACGTCAAAGTCGGCGTTGATGCGGTCGCGGGCTTGCCTGCCCAACTCACGCGCGCGTTCGCCGCGCGCGGAGGCTTCTCCAGCGATGGAGGCGCAGAGCAGCCGCACCGTGCGGTACTCTTCCGCCAGCTTGGCCTCGAGCTCGCGTGCTTGGGCCAGCTGCGCGTTGATGTCGGCCCCCCTCGGCGGTGAGGGGGGAGGTGCGATTGGCCCCGCACCCGGGCCGGGGGGAATTTCCCAGTCGTCGGCTTCCACCGCGTTCGCGGCGCCCACCGGGTCGTTGGCGTGTACCACGAAACACTCCCGCGCAGGATCGTAGCTCCCGGCACTGGAGTCGTCGGAATAGCCGAACCAGTAGTCCGCGGCGTCGAGAAACCGTCGGAACATTACCGGGTCCGGCACGCCGGAGAAGTCCCACTCCGCATACCCATGTGAGGTGGCGGGCGGGAGCTCGTCAGCGGAGCCAGGGGATGACTCGTCACCGGCGGAGGCGCTGGGGTCCCTGACCGCCGAGGTGTGGCGGGCAGGGGGCGCCCTGCGTGCTGCTGCGCCGGTGCTAGCGGAGGCGACGTATGCCGTCGTGGCGCCGCGCAGGCCGAGGGGGGACTGTGGTCCTGAGACTGAGCGCTCCCCCGTCGGGGCGGCCGTCGTCTCGCCGGTGGGCGCGCCGCGTTGTGATGCAGCGCGGGCAGCCTGTCGGCGTTCCGTCCGCGCCTGTCGAGAGCGCTGTCCGGAGCGTCGATGGCGTCGAGGCGCTGAGGGGCCCGCAGCATCCGTGCTGGCGGGCGTTGATCCCCCAGCGGTGGGGGCGACAGGGGCTGAGGTTGGCCCGGTCTGCCGCCGCCCACGAAGCTCTTCGCGGTTGGTGATGCGCATGAGGTAGCCGTTCCCCGTGGCCTGAAAGTTCAGGCTCCCGAACCGGATTTCGAATCCGGACGGGAGGGGGTCCGAACTGCCCATGGCATACCTCTGGCCACGGTACTCGGTGCGGATCACCATCGAGAGGGTTAGCGGAAGCTGATCTTCAGCGCGTGCCCCCCTACCTGGCGCGCCAACTGTCGGTGCGGAAAGTAGTCCCGACACTAACTAGTAATGAGCGCTGGGATCAACCTCTCGATGGTTCGGTGCTAGCAACTAATGACACTGGGTTTATCCTAGTTCCGGCCGGGGCCGTACGTCCAGCAGTGGTGTGCTCGAGGCACTGTATTGCGTTGCACCGGGGTGCTTGTAGAGGGGTGGCTACAAGCGAGATGGGAGAGGAGGCGTGGCCTCCAAGTCCCGGAAGTACTGATTGAGGCGAGTGCCAATATCGTGGAGAAGGCGGAGAGCGTATGAGTGATCGTTGTCCGTCGTCTGATGCCCCTGCGGCTGGGGGATCGCCCTTCCTTTTATAGGCCAAGGAGGGGGCGATTTACAGGCGTGCCACACTATTTCCTCACGTGTGGCGGTATGGCGAGCAGTGCCGTGGAGTTGACGGCCGTCCTGGCGAATCTCGCTCCAGTCGTGGCGTCGTGGCGCGTCCTGTGCTCGAACAGGAGCAGCTTCGAGGGTAGAGGCGTAGTGGTTGACCGTCCCGTCTTCATCTGCGAGCGAGCTCGAGGGAGCCGTTGACAGTGGTCCGTACGAGGCGCAGTGGCAGGCGTGGCGGTGTCCCGTCCCCGCGTGCTTCAATAGTGTGGGAGCGGTTGTAGCAGTGCGCGGCGTGGTGCAGCAGGGGCGAGGATGGCCGCACAGGGTTGACAGCGACGGGGATGGCGCTCCCGCCGGCCTGACGTCATGGTTTGACCCTGCGTAGTCATGAGAAAAGGGATTCGAGGGTGCCGCTGGCCCCCCTTCGAGGGCGCGGCGTGCCAGCCGTACAGGAGTGGGCGGCACAGTGTCGCGGAGCTGACACCGGCCTCGTCGCACAGTCCCCCACAGTGGTGGGGATGGGTTCCCCCTAGGGAGTTGGCGTAACAGCGCCGGGGCATGATTCCCGGGCGTGTCAGAGTAGTTGGCGCGGCCCTGCGGCGTCAGAGCATTAAATGCTCGTACGCGCGGATGGGAACGGGCGCGCGTGGGAACCCTCGAGCGAGGTGGACCCCGCTCGAGGGGGGCGTGAGCCCTCGAGCGAGGCGGACCTCACCCGAGGGGGGCGTGAGCCCTCGAGCGAGGCGGTCCTCACCCGAGGGGGGCGTGATCCCTCGAGTGAGGCGGACCTCACCCGAGGGGGGCGTGAGCCCTCGAGCGAGGCGGACCTCGCTCGAGGGGGCGCTCTGCTGCGCCGCTTTGGTGGGCCGTGGGGGCCACCACGGTGCGGATCATGTCGCGCGTGTGTTAGGCTCGAGGTTAGCTTACGTTTTGCGTTTTTTGCAGGTTTTAAGCGGGATTCCCCCGGTTATTTAGGGGACCCTTATGGCTGTCCCCGACACTAGGGAATGGTCTTCTCTTGTCGAATACTTCTCCGTAATTGATAGGAACCTAATCCATTGGTTCGAACTCCCTTAGTGGCTTCGCGCTTGACATGCTTCTCTTATTTGTCTCATTTGGTACGGCGAAGTCAACGCTCGGGGTAGTTCTTGACTTGATGTGTTCTTCTTCAAGCTTTTCCGGGATTGGCTCCTCATTTGTGACTTCCGGGGTTGCCTCTTTAGAAAATTCAGCACACTCCTTCGTCCTTGAGTTATATCCCGGCTCTCCCGCAAGTCTTGTTTCCCAATCTCTTCGCATGGCAACCGCTTTACTAATTTTTTGCAGAAGTTGAGCGGCTTCCGTGAGTGTTTTCTCCATGAGATCCCCACCTGCACACATTTGGATGTGTTGCATGCAAGTAGGGGTTAGGGAAAACAGAAATGTGTGCAAGAGTACGTCACCGGAGAAGCCGAGTCTTGGTCCTTGTTCGATCAACTCATTAAACCTATTCCAAGCTTGGTCTATCCCTTCCTCTTCTCCTTGCGTGAAAGTGATCACTTGCCTCCTTAGATGTTGAACCTTGCTAATTGGAAAGAACTTCTCGCAAAACTTCTTTATCAACTTGTTCCAATTGCCTTCAACTTCAAAGGATGCAAACGAATACCATGTCTTTGCTTCACCGGCAAGTGAGTAGGGAAAGAGATTCCATTTGAACCATTCATCGGGAACTCATTCTTGATGCACCGTGTTGCATAGTGTCATGAAATGCCTTATGTGTCTATATGGGTTCTCCGTAACCATCCCTTCAAACGGACTTGCCGTCACCATCTCGATGATCTTGGATTTAATTTCATACTTGGTCGCTTTGAGCTTCGAATCCGACTCTTGTACTTTTATGTCTTCACATCGAGGGCTAGCGTAATCCCTTAATGATTTCTCCGGTTCTTCCACGGGTTGATTGACGAACGCCATCTAGACAATAAGAAAAAAACAAAAACAAAAACAAAACAAAGTGCTTTTCTAGGTAATATGTGTTAGATATTATTAAACAAAAGATAAACTAAATATAAAACTAAGTTAGATGCAAACCAAACAATGTAAACTAGCTTGCTCCCCGGCAATGGCGCTAGAAAAAGGGCTTGTTGACGGATAAAAGACGTATCCACCTACGATCCGCAAGTGTACGGACCTACACCTTTTTCACCACGGGATTCCCAAGGTTCTTGTCAATCCGCGGAGCAAGGGGATTACAAGCGTTTGATCTACCTCTACTCACTAGCTACTCAAACCCTAACTATGATTAAACTAGAAAACTACTAAACTACACTAGAGAGAATGATTAAGCTATCAAGATAAAAGACACTCGCCCATGGGTCTACGATACTAGAACATGCAATCGTTTCGAACATGAAAACCAATCTAATCTATCGGGGGTTGTGACCATGGTTTCGCCCTTCCCCCCCCCCCTCGTACTGTCACTACGTGAAGGTAATCATGACTAGACCTATGATGGACACGGCGTATTGAATGGATCCAATGAAGCATTGGAGCTCTACTCCCTTTACGGCATGGTAGCTAACCTTAAGCATTAAAGTATATTCAACACAAGAAGATAGATAGATAATCCAGCAAAGTACGATTACATCTCAAGATCGATTACAACCCATGGACGAATAAGGAGATTACCCCATCAAGGTGCTAGACATAGCACCGTTGATCATGGTCACCCTTCCGACGGTGTCTTCCTTCTTCTCCACTTGTGGGTGCTTCCTTCGAGGTGGTCAATCCCCTTACGGAGATCTCCCTCCTCTCTCTCTCTAGCTTGTGGATGGCCTCCTGGTGCGAATGGCTCTCCCCCCTGCGAATGGCGGTGCCTCCAGGGTTTTAGGGTTCAAGATCCTTCGGGTGCAAGGAAAGGGGGGTCGAACCGACCTCCGAAGTGGGCTGGGCCGACCGGCCCAAGCCCATTTCGGCCCGGTTCGGTCGCCCCTTCGCTCCCGTGGGTCCTCAGGTGATTATGCACTTTGCCCCTTCCACTTGCATGATTTTGACGATGTCATCCTCGCGTCCAAGATGGAGGTTCTCCGCGCATGAAGTTCGATCTTTTACGCTTCAATCCCCGGGGGTGTTCCTACGTAGCACTTCGGTCCTTGCCACCATTGGAAGTGATTTCATCAAGCTCATGAACACGAACAAGACTCCGTAAATGCTCCTTTGAACTTGTTGTAAATCCGTCCTTTATGTCCATGTTTTCCTGCATAAACACAACACTTCCAAATGCATGCACATAGATGAACTTGTTATATGATTAGTGTGCCTAGTGGCGGGTTAGTTCCATAATCAAATCAAAACCAAAGTGTAATGAACATGTTTGGTGTACCAAAATACACCGTCAACATTCACCTTGGCCGCAACGCCTACACGTCGATCGGGGCTTGAGAGACATGGGAATCCATGGGTCCCCACCGACCGGGGTCCCAGAGGTCCCTGTCATGTGGAACCGACCTGTCAGAAGCCCCACCGACCTACAAGTGGGCCCGAAGACCTTATCAACAACCCCGCGACCTTGGAAGACTCCAAAAGACCTTATCCAGATCCCGGAGGATCCGCAGGACTTGGAGCGCAAGGAGAGCTACCGGACTTCGGCTCGGCGCCGCCAGTAGGTCCGCAGATCGCGGGATACTCCCTGTAATCAAGGCAGATGGCCTTCCCATTTTGTAACCGGCCCCGATGAGGGCCCACCGACCTCGAATGGAAGCCCTAGCCCGTTGACCATATAAGGCGGCCTAGAGCTCCATTCGAGGGGACTTCCCTTCTTCGCATAATTCCACCCCACACTGGACATAGGGTTTCACTCTCCGGAGGTCCGAACCAGTCTAAACCCTTGTGTCAATCGCCATTCTCGCTGTGTTCCGAGTTCCACACGTGAACTACCACCTACGCTCTTAGTTCCTGATCCTCCCATTCACCTACAAACTGCTTGGGTAGCCCCCTAGCAAATCTGTCTAGGTCTCACCCCCTGACATGCGCATGTTCTTGGTGTTGGTACGGTCGATCTGAAACTTACTCCGGGAAAGACCATGCGATTGAAGAACGTGCAACATGTCCATATTATCAAAAAGAATTTAGTCAGTGGGTTTCTACTTGTAGAGATGGTTTTAAATTAGTTTTTGAATCCAATAATGTGTATTTTTAAAGTATGAGACTTGTGTTGGTAAAGGATATGACAACAGAGGTTTGTTTCGATTTTCTTTGTCTAATGAGTGTTATAATATTGTGAACATGTGGTTAATGTTAATGATGAGTCTAATGTTTGGTATTCATGACTTTGCCATGTTAATTTCGGTTGTATGGTGTGGCTAGCGAATTTGAGTTTAATTCCTAAATTCACTTTAGTCAAAGGTTCAAAGTGCCATGTATGCTCGACACCTGGCTCCCCCTCGGCTCTTGCACGCAACACATCACCTACCACTCTCTTAGTTGGTGCATCGCTGGCCCCCTTTGTTGTTGTTGCCGCCGCGGCCGCCTCCATCGTGGAAACTGCCTAGCTCACCGCGGCCGCTCCCTCCCACCTGCAGCTTGGGCCCAACCCGACACCCCCTTCATCTGTGCCTTCCTCTAGGGTGCCATCGCCATTGAACACGGCGATGTGCTCTTTCATCCTCACCAGGGCCGGCGCCGGAGGTAGTTCGCGAGGAGCAGAGCACTGGCTGAGATGCGCGAGAGAAGAGAAGATGAGCCAAGGGCACTCTCATCGCTGGACTGCTCCTTTGTCGTCACCAGAGCCGGCGCCACCTCCTCTTCGTCGACCGCCAAAGACGATGCTGAGATCAGCACCTTCGAGACCAGCAAGAGCTCCGTGCTCTCAGTCACCAACGGCCCGGCCGACAATGCCAACACAACCAATCAACCAGCCAACCACACCTACAATGGCAACACTAGCGGCAGAGGACTTGTGGAGAGAAGCCGTGGAGGTTGAAGATGACCCCGACATTCAGGTCCCACACGCCAGGGGGCATTTTTGTCAGTTCAGTTGGGGTTGGAGAAAGAAGTGAGAATAAAAAGGTGAGAGTCCCCATTTTGAAGCAATTCACATCCTCGGTGTTAGTTTTCAAAAATCTCGCGAATTGGATGTCGAAACGTGTGAGGCACTTGTATTGGGTGTCAATTTTTGAAATTTCTCGTTACAAAGAGATGGTATATGCCTTCTATGCTCAACAGCTACCTGATGGAAGCATATTTTTCTGCGTTCCATCAGTACTTACCAGGCCCAAATGTTGTTGTTGCTGATAACCGTATCCATATGCTCAACTATGGTTTGCTGCTTCAGCCATGATAGAACATGTGCTCCTTTGTATTGTGTTGTACTGTACACTTTTTTGGCAGAAAATCTGTGTTCGTTTACTCCTTTGGAACGTGAATTTCACCTAAATTTTGAGGTTTTTCAAAATTTGTTGAAATTTCGAACACTTTGAAACTTAAAAAGAACCTTGTTCAGATTGCGGAAGTACTCCTGTACATAGCTTATTTGAATTTGCTTTCAGAAAAAGGGAACGTTTGAATTTGAACCAAGTTTACCGTTCCAAATCTTTGCTTTGCTGATCGGGCTAAACCAAAAAAGCAATGGAAAAAGTCCTTTTGATGTCCCTCAACTATCGCCTAAGTCCGACTTTCGTCCCCCATCTGTAAAACCGGGTTTCCACCGTCCCTCAACTGTTTAATCCGGTTGATTAAGGACCTGACGCTGGTTTAAGGGCGGTTTATGCCGACGTGGCCACATGTCATCACGGTGACCTGGTCCACGTGGACTAAACTGGTCGCCTTTCTTTTTTTCCCGTAGCATCGCCCACCATTTTTCCCGGTCACCGCCGCCCGCGATTCTTGCTCGATGCCATTCTTCCTCGCCGCTGCCACCACCCGTGATTCTTTCTCACGACCTCCACACTACCAGCCACCATTGGTATAAAATTCATGGCTCACAGTTGGTATAAATCTGGAGTAGAATCCACCATTGGTATAACAAAATTCATGGCTCACAGTTGGCATAAATCTGGAGTAGAATATGACACTAGTTCACTTAAAATTAAACCTCGGATAACATAATCCATGGTTCGCAGTTAGCATAAACAGGACCTGGTACTTAACAACACAACCACAACAAAAGACATGGTTGTTGACGGTGTATTTTGGTACACCAAACATGTTCATTACACTTTGGTTTGGATTTGATTATGGAACTAACCCGCCACTAGGCACACTAATCATATAACAAGTTCATCTATGTGCATGCATTTGGAAGTGTTGTGTTTATGGAGGAAAACATGGACATAAAGGACGGATTCGCGACAAGTTCAAAGGAGCATTTACGGAGTCTTGTTCATGTTCATGAGCTTGATGAAATCACTTCCAATGGTGGCAAGGACCGAAGTGCTACGTAGGAACACCCCCGGGGATTGAAGCGTAAAAGACCGAACTTCATGCGCGGAGAACCTCCATCTTGGACGCGAGGATGACATCGTCAAAATCATGCAAGTGGAAGGGGCAAAGTGCATAATCACCTGAGGACCCACGGGAGCGAAGGGGCGACCGAACCGGGCCGAAATGGGCCTGGGCCGGTCGGCCCAGGCCGGCCGGCCCAGCCCACTTCCGGCGTCGGTTCGGCCCCCTTTCCTTGCACCCGAAGGATCTTCAACCCTAAAACACTGGAGGCGCCGCCATTCGCAAGGGAGAGAGCCATTCGCACCAGGAGGCCATCCACAAGCTAGAGAGAGAGGAGGGAGATCTCCGGAGGGGGATCGACCACCTCGAAGGAAGCACCCACAAGTGGAGGAGAAGGAACACACCGTCGGAAGGGTGACCATGATCAACGGTGCTATGTCTAGCACCTTGATGGGGTAATCTCCTTATTCGTCCATGGGTTGTAATCGATCTTGAGATGTAATCGTACTTTGTTGGATTATCTATCTATCATCTTGTGTTGAACATACTTTAATGCTTAAGGTTAGCTACCATGCCGTAAAGGGAGTAGAGCTCCAATGCTTCCTTGGATCCATTCAATACGCCGTGTCCATCATAGGTCTAGTCATGAATACCTTCGCGTAGTGACAGTACGAGAGGAGGGAAAGGGCGAAACCGTGGTCACAACCCCTGATAGTTTAGATTGGTTTTCATGTTCAAAACATTTGCATGTTCTAGTATCGTAGACCCATGGGCGAGTGTCTCCTATCTTGATAGCTTAATCATTCTCTCTAGTGTAGTTTAGTCGTTTTCTAGTTTAATCATAGTTAGGGTTTGAGTAGCTAGTGAGTAGAGGTAGATCAAACGCTTGTAATCCCCTTGCTCCGCGGATTGACAAGAACCTTGGGAATCCCGTGCTGAAAACGGTGTAGGTCCGTACACTTGCGGATCGTAGGTGGATACGTCTTTTATCCGTCAACAATGGTCATAGTTTATTACATCACTAACAGATCACAATAACAACACACATTGTTTATCACAGGACACATAAGTTCAAAGCTTGTCAGAATCCCAAGGAGGGAGTAGAACCATTTCCCCTAGCCTCGGAAGGTTTGGCTTGCTTTTCTTTGGGGCAGATGCAGAAACCGTAGCACTTGCTTGTCCAGATGTGATGTTGATTGTAGCAGAAGCAAAAGCACTGGTTCTTGGTACATTTGCCACTAATCGAACACTTGCATTGCCTCCAGGACTAGTATTAACCCTTGCTGTAGCACTGCTATTGATTGTGGCCTGCCAACATAAAGCATGGTTGCATGTTAGTATCACATCCAGATGTGCAAAGTTTAAAAATTCACAAAGTACGAATTTACCTTTGTTGTGGAAGAAGCTGTAGCCTTCCTTTTTTTGGAAGTAGCTGTACAACTTTGAGTTGCAGTTGTAGTGGTAATGGATTGAGCATTTGAATTGACATTTGGAGTACCAATAGAGTGAGAACTTGGAGTGGAAGTTGTTGCATGCCTCTCACATGTTGATCTGTTGTGGCCAGTTTGCTTACATTTAGAGAATCTAATGACAGTACCTACCTTTGACATCCTAGAGCCTTTTGGTGCTTCTGTGCCTTCCCTCCTCCTCTCCTTCTTTGGCCTACCTCGCATTCTTATATATCCAAGAGCCTTAAGCTGTGGCCTATCAGACACATGCCAACTATCCATTCCCTCAACTGGTTCAAGGCAGTAGATGTATGTTTTCTTGAACTCTTCCACAGAATAGCAAGGTGCAATATAATCTTCCAGGGAGTTATTCTTGAAATAAATACATGATATAGCATGGGGGCAAGGTAAACCAGACAATTGCCAATATCTGCAACTGCATTCCTTTTTCTCTAGATCAACCGAGAATCTGTTATCAAAGTGCTGCACTTCAAATTTTGATGCTCCATTACAAATTGCATGACAATTGGCTGATAGTGTGATATAATGATTGCACTTTTTTAGTATATTTGGGCATATCTTAGTCACCCACCTTCCTGACTTTGTAATATTATCATGAATTCTGACCAAAATCTTCCTTCTTATGATCTCTAGCATGGTTATGATAGGGAAAAGCCTAGCTTCTAGTATCCACTTGTTGAAAGACTCACATAAATTGTTATCAACTGAGTCACAGTTAGAGCCTAACCTGAACCAAGCTCTACTCCAATGTTGTGGGTGTGTATTCAAGATGGCTTGAGCACTTGCATGTGTATCTTTAGCCAACCTGGCTCTAGCATGGTTGAACAACATCACACATGGAGCTTTGGCGCATGCCAAGAACTTTTTTTTGGTACTCCTTGTCACCAAACATCTTCTTCCAGTTGGCATAGATGTGTCTTGCACAATTCCTGTGTTCAGCAACAGGAGCCCACTTCTCTACAGCATTAAGTACTCCCTTTTGTTGGTCTAAAATGAACAGCCAATCAGTACCATCACCAACTTGCAGATCATTGCACAATAGATCACAAAACCAATCCCATGACTCATTAGTCTCCTTATCTACAACTGCCCATGCAATTGGGTACATTTGATTATTAGCATCTCTACCTATAGCACATAATAGTTCACCTATAATGGCTCCTTTGAAAAAACATCCATCCAAACCCACCACTTTTCTGCATCCTGCAAGAAAACCCTTCTTCAAGGCATCAAGGCATATGTACATTCTGTAAAAGGTAGGTGGCTCAACATCCTTGTCTTTATGTACTACAACAGTACTTCCTGGATTACTTCTGAGGAGCTCTAACTGGTAGTCATACAACTTTTGGTACTGACCCTTCATTGCATCCAAGGCCTTTTGCATCACCATGCCCTTTGCTCTCTTCAGCTTTGATATACTCACATCAGCAAACATCTCCTCTTGGACAGTTTGCTTCATGCTTGCAAAGCTCCAACTAGGATTAGCAATAATGAAGTTCTCATATTTTTTTGCAATCTTCCTAGCTATCACTAGCCTGTTGTCTCTCCTAGGTGGGCAAGTGTGAGACTCATGGTATGTGACAATCTGCCAACTATCACTCCTACTATTCTTTGATAACAGGCAAACCCATGGACAATGCTTCCAATCACATGCAGCTCTCACCCTCTTTGTGTCATCCTTGATGAAATTTAAGACCCTTCTGTCAGAAAGACCATGCCTGATAATTGCTTTCTTGAACTGCCTCTTGCTTCTAAACTTCATACCCAACTGAAACTGTGGGACACTTGTCTTCTTGTATCTTGGGCACAAGTCTTGCTTCCTACCAATTTGTCCATCAGATCCCTCATTAAGTGAATCTTCATCATCACTACTATCTACATATGATGTTTCATTGCCATCATCTTCAAAGGAAACTCCTGGTAGCATGCCATGCTTTGCCCCTTCTAGCACTATATCATCCAAGGTGGCCCTTTGGCCACCTCTCATCTTCTTCTTAAATTCCTTAAATTTATTCATGATATCAACAGCCTCCTCATCTTCTTCTGAGGAACAACCATCTCCAGGCAGATAGTCGTTGTCTGAGTCTGAGCTAGAGTCATTTTCTTCATTTCGCACTTCCTTTTGCTCACTGACTGTTTCCTTTCCTTTCTTGGTTGGGCTTCTATAAAATTTTTGAAGGGCGATGACTTGCTCCTGTACCTTTTCCCTAGGCTCTTTGATAATAATCTGATGATCATTTGAGCATGCATCATCCATAGCTTCCAGTTCATCCTCGAAGTTAGTTGCTTCACTAGCCTTAGATTCCTTAGCTGGCACCTCTACAAAAATTTCAGCCACCCCTCCTTCAACAATGGCATCAGACATGTCTAGGCAAGCCTTGTCGTCTACTAAAACACGCAGGCCACTTTTAAAATCTTTTCCAGGAAACAACCAATGAAGCAATGTCCCATCTTCAACACTGCAATGATCCTTTAGGTGTCCAACAATCTTTGGCAATGAAACTTTATCACGATCAATATAGGATAGTTCCTTCCTTCCTCCCACATAACAAACATTTCTTCCATCATTTCTGAATTGCCCGTTAAAATGGAACCTAACAGCTAGGTTGTTCAGCACATCAGCCATTGCAAGTGGCAAAACTGCAATAATAAAAAAAGGTAAAGCTTTAGGTCTTAAAAGTATAATTACTGAGCAATTGCATCTAATCCCGAGGAATATACTACTCTAACCACCAGATTGACAATGGTATCTAGATTTTAAAACTGAAGTGGATGCCTTAAACAAATCCAATAGGTCATATTTAACTATAGATTCTAGTGCAACTCTGCTTTGGATCCACACCTACCACAACCAGCAAAATCTATTTTAAGGGTCCATGGCACCTCACCTCGACGGTCGCAGCGAGGAAGAACGGAGGGTGAGCCGCCCCGGGAGTGCGCGGCGTGGAGTGCGTTCCAGGCGGCGGGATGCAGGGAGGTCGCGAGGGTGGACTCCGCGGCGTCGAGCGTGCCGGCGCGGGCGTAGGCGTCGAGCGCGCCGGCGCGGGCGTAGGCGTCGAGCGCACCGATGCGGGCGTAGGCGTCGGCGAGGGATGCGAGGAGATGGTGGGGGGAGGGCATGAGGAGGAGGGTGTGGAGGCGGGTGAGCACCGCGAGCGTGGCGCTGGATGAGGAGATGATGCGGCGGCGACCGGGAAAAACCGCGACCTGATGCTAGGGTTTCGGTCGATCAAAGAAAGGCGACCAGTTTAGTCCACGTGGACCAGGTCACTGTGATGACATGTGGCCACGTCGGCGTAAACCGCCCTTAAACCAGCGTCAGGTCCTTAATCAACCGGATTAAACAGTTGAGGGACGGTGGAAACCCGGTTTTACAGATGGGGGACGAAAGTCGGACTTAGGCGATAGTTGAGAGACGTCAAAAGGACTTTTTCCAAAAGCAATTGAAAATCCCACAAACGGGCCGGCCTGCTCAGCACCCGGCCATTTAAGTTCAGCGAGACCGAGCCCGGCTCCAGTTCTTGCTGCCCAAAGTTCCACTCCGCTGTCGATGGCGGCGGCGGCGCGCCGGATCCCCAGCGCCCCGACGGCGCAGCCCGTCCTCCCCGACGAGATCCTGGAGGATATCTTCCTGCGCCTCGACGCCGCGGCCGACCTCGCACGCACCTCCGCAGCCTGCTCCTCCTTCCGCCGCCTCATCTCCGCGCGCCGCTTCCTCCGCCGCGTCCGGTCCCTCCACACCCCGCCCGTCCTCGGATTGCTCGACAGAGAAGGGTGCAGAGGATCCAGCCTACCCGTATGGCGATTCGTGCCCGTCGAGCCTCCCCACCGCTCCGCCCCGGCGGCCCGCGCGCTCGCGCTCGCGCGTGCCGCGGATTTCACCTTCTCCTTCCTCCCCCACGCCTGCTCGTGGCGGCCCCGCGACAGCCGCGACGGGCGCGTCGTCCTCTCCCGGCGCGTCGCCAATGCAGCCGCCTGTGATGACCTCGTCGTGTGCGACCCCTTGCACCGCCGGTATGTCATGATTCCTCCCATCCCCGACGACCTAACGGCCTCCGTCTCACAACCTGGCACGATGAAGAATTTGGAACACTTTCTAGCTCCAGCAGGCGATGGCAAAGATGACAAACTGGTGGGTGAGGAGGAATCGTCATTCAGAGTTATCTGCACCGTGACGTTCGAGAACACGTTCATGGCCTTCTTCTTCTCTTCTGCCAACCAGAAGTGGGGACTCATCACTTACCACAGCTCGAGCTCTTTTGGAGGCAAGCGCTCCTATGCGCATGGTTGTTTCTTCTGGATGGACGATTCACAAAGATACACGCTCATGCTTGACACTCGTGGGATGAAATTCTCCATCATTGACCTCCCACCCAAAAATTATGGTAATGATCAGGCAGTCATTGTGGAGGCAGGGAAAGGCAAGCTTGGGTTTTTAACTCTTGGTGGCATAGTACACCACTACTGTCAGATTTGGCGAAACAATGGTCTTGGCGCAGAAGGGTGGCAGCATTACAAGTTGATTCCTTTGCCCAAAGTTTCTGATGCGTTCAACTGTATATGGGTTCTTGCGGATGCATCAGAGCGCTACGTAACTCTAGCGCTTAAAAATGTCCCTCGCCATGGTGGACTGTGTGTGCGGTGTTTTGTGTTGGACACCAATACATGGCTTTTTGAGAGGCTCTGCACATTCAATGGACTGTTCACAGGTCATCTTTGTGCAAGCTTTCCACCACCGTTGGCACTGCCAAGTATATGAAATGGTGAAAACTGTCTTGTCTTGTTTCTTCAGCCATTGGGAATTAGTGTTTGCTGTTTGCTTGCTGTCATCTCACTTATTACCAAAGATGCACCTGCTTCTGGCATGTCCAAAGTATTCACATCCACCAGTCACAATGCAGTGATGTGATGTGCTCGTTACATCTCATTAGGGCTATGGATTAATTTTTATATTGTCATGAGCTGCTTTGGAACCTATCAAACGTACAGAATGGAGTTAGGGAATGTTTTCACATTTTACAACAAACTAATCATTATAATTAGTATCTTCTGATACAGATACCGTGATGTAACAAAGTTTCCACTTTCTGGTCATTTAACCTTATATAATAATCATGCTGACCTTGTCACTTATGTTTAGAGGTGAATGATAATAATTCTGTATTTTACACTACACTCACATATCAATAAGTGACAAAGGTATACACGATTATCATTATAGCACCTTTATCATATAGTGCCTTCATACACGCTCCATACAATAGTAATAGCTTGTTTCACACTTTCACATGCACAAGCATATACTTCCTTTATGTTGGCCTAATAGTGCTAGTTTTTCTTGAATCCATGTTGATCATTCTAACATGTAATCTTCGCTAGGTATCCTCTCAGTGAGCTCTCAAGGTGGCAGAGCAGCATAGGTGGCAACATGTTCATGATAACAATATTGTGCAAGACATCAGCAACTACTGCTGTTTATGACATATTGACATATGTGTGCCGTATGGTCAGCTGTCCTGTAGTGATTTAGTTTCTGCAATCGTATTCCTCCCGTTTGCCGTTTGCACTTTTGTGTGTTTGTAATCTGTACTCGTGGCTTGTTGAGGTTCCCGTGAAGAAGACAAACAAAACAGTCACAAGACTGGCTTCTAGGCTTCTAGCCTTTGCTTCGTTTTGCCAGTCGGAATCTTGTGATCTGTCCTTACAGTAGCTGCTATTGCCCAGCCAAGTTAGCTGCTGCTGCATCTGCGTTCAGATTAGTTGGTTTTAAGTCACTTGGTTCACTTGTCTATGAACAAATTGCATTGAAAATGGATGATCTCTGAAGGCCTGTGTCCACTACATTGCTCTTATGCTTGTGAATTTCTATTTCTCAAAAATATGGTAGTGGGTCATAACTGATTATTCATTTTAGGTACTGTTATCTACAGCCAACATGTGCTTTGTTGAATTATTGTTATACATTGCAGGAATTTATGTGAATGGTATTTTGATCCCTTGTAATTTGCGATTCTTTTCTTTCTGTTGTGAATCTCAAGGGAGATGTTCTGGTGACGTTGCTAAAGTTTGGCATGTTAGATTATTTATACCTTATGGCTTCTACGATGCTTCCATCAGGTAAGCTGTTGGAATGTAGGAGTTTATACTTACGGGGCTCAAATGTTGCTGTTGCTGCTTACGATATCCATATGCCCAAATGTGGTTCCGTGCTTCAGCCATGATAGAACATTGTCTCCTTGGTGTTATGTTGTACACATTTTTTGGCAGAAAAATCTATGTAGATGTTAGCAGTAACCAACTCATTGGTTTCTGGCCACAACAACTTGCAAAGTTGGAGATGCTAGAAGTTCTGAATTTATCCCACAACCAGTTCAGGGGAAGTATTCCACCCTCCTTTGCTAGCATGGTGAGCCTTTCTATTCTTGATATGTCCTAAAACAACTTGGAAGGACCAATCCCTGCAGTGCATCAATTCAAAAATGCTTCAGCAAGCTGGTTTCTTCACAACAAAGGTCTGTGTGGTAATCTCTCCGGCTTGCCACCATGTAATTCAACTCAGAGTATATGCTCATCATAAAAGATGGCTACAAAGTTTGCTGCTTCCACTTGTCCTTGTTGTGGGTTTCACCATTCTTTGTACAACTATGACTATAGGGGGTGTTTGGTAGGGTGCATAGCCCCTGTCCAGGCTTCTACAATGCACCCTGTCAGTGTTTGGTAGCCTGCGTAGGGCGTTAGCCAGGCTTGTGCAGTGCAAAAGGAGGCTCTTAGCCTGGCTTACCAGAAACACAAATGAGTTCCGTTTCCAGCTATGCAGGCTAGCTTAAACCAATCCGGGTGAGTCGTCTCACCTCCTGTGAGCATCCAGCGTTGTCGTCCGTGTTGCTCCTTCATCGCCCCGACCCTCCCGGCGGCGGAGGAAGGGACCGTCAGGAGGAGGAGCTCCGGGATCCGCGCGGAGCGAGGAGAGGGAGATCGTCGGGGAAGGAGAGGGAGAGCGGAGCGACGCGGCGTGGGGAAGGATGCCGCCCGACGCCCGACCTCGAGGCCGGCAATGGCGTCGCCAAACAACTGCACAACGAGAGAGAAGAGAGTGGAAGGGAGGGAGGGAGGAGCTGGGCGCACATTGTGGGTCCCTGCTCGCCGCCGTGGATCTAGCCAATTGCCGACGATGAAGGCCACCACGCGGACCGCCGAGCATGGGGGAGCAGCTCCACCCACCGGCCGCCCTAGCTCGCCCCGCCGGCCGCCTGGCTCCAGCCACGCCGCCTCCGCCTGCTTCGGAGCTTGCTCGCATGGTAGGCCGCGGTGAAGCCCGCGCAAACGGCCGGCGGCGTCCCCCACGACGGAGCTCACACGCACGGCCTGGCGGCGGAGCCCGCGGTAAAGCTCGGTTGCACAGCCGGCGGCGGCCTCTGCGGCGGAGCCCGCCTACACGGCCGGCGGCGAAGCTCCCCTGGCGGACCTCGCCCAGATGGAGATGAGGTGAGAGGAGGAAGAAGAGGGAGTAGTGGTGAGGAGAATGGTAAGGTCACCTAGGCTGTGGAGCCCAACTAGATATGCAGGTGTTAACACCAAAAATTGGTACATGCAGAAACTGACATGTGGGCCGAGATTGGTAGGATAGTACCATTCGGCAGGAGTTGCTTTCAACGCATTCGGTAAAGAGGCGTTTTGCGGTCGGGAGTGCATCGTCATTCGGCAAAGAGCTGTTCCATAATTGAAGACGGAAACGTTTGAGAATACGTGACGACGTGGACTAGATATAAAGAAATGAATTGATGATGGGTACGAAACCGACATGACGACATGTTGTAAGTTTTAGGCAGTCAATGTTGTAATCGTAGTCGACTAGGAGTCGTGTTAGAGACAGGGTATAAATATAAACCCTTAGTGTTTGTAATAGGGATCGAACAATTTCACAACCAACCGGCCCCGTGCCAACTTGCGAGTCCATCTAGTTGAGTCGTCAAGTTCTTCGAGAGGAGCCATCGACCCGTCGACCTCCGTAAGTACCGGCAACCTTGTATCATGTCTAGTATCATGCGGTGGATTTAGATCTTGATGCAAGTAGTCTTGATACCATGCTTAGTATCATGCGGTGGATTTAAGCTTGGTTCGAGAAGGTTTCCTTGATGGATCATGAGTCACGCGGTAGGCTAAGATCTAGCTTGGAGCTAGTTATCGGCTCTATTAGATTTGGCAAGATCTAATAGATTCATTAAGTTACCATGTGTTGCTTTGAGTTTTACTTTTATGTTTAATTCATGTAACACTCTTTTGCCCAATCTAGCTTGATTCGATTCGGCTCTATCTCTTTGCGATCTATGTGGTACACTTTCAAAATCTTTGGTTTCTTATATGGCAAGTGGATCGTGTGTTCTCAATAGCCGAATTTAGATCAATCTAGATTGTCACGTGTTGCGGGTTCAAGCTTGTTGACTTTTCAATGTTTGTTCCTTCTCCACGGAACCCGATTCGGCTGTGCAGCTGTATTCGGCAATTCCCTCACGGGCGAGTCATGTTCACGAGTTTCCTTTTAAATAATGTATGCTTTTAGCCTTCCATCTATAGATCGTATCATGCGGTGGATTGATCTATCCTTGGTTGGTAGTGTGATTTCAAACAAGTTGTATCATGCGGTGGATTAACTTGTTTGATGTTATGCTCGACGGGTTTGAAGGTGTCTAGACATGCGGTAGACTAGTGCTTTTGGCCTATGCATGCTTGTTTATTGGAGATTCATGATTATGCTTCGCTTTTATTTATTTATTATGTTCTATCTTCGATAATCGGTCATGGTCGTATGCTGCAACGTTATCTATATAAAGACCGATCTTTCGTCATGCTTACGTTATTCATTCGGCAATGTTCTATTCATATGCTTTATTGTTTCCCGAATGATATTCAAGTTGCCGGCAGATAGCTTATTCGTAGCTATATGTCGTTTGGATTGGCTTCATGGCCGTAAATACGGAACTGTCTGGTACCACCCGGCAAGTTCCATGTTTTATCTAATCTTTTTCATCCTTTGTCAGTTTCAGGGAAAATTGACTGGCACGCTTCCGGATTCAAACGCCCGGGTCTCGTGTGAAGCTAGCTAATCCGGCTTGCTGTGTGCTTGGCGTGAGGTGCTGATTTTACGTCAACACACTTTTTGGCACGCTCGGTGGGACAAATCAATTTCATCAAAATGCCTGATATTCAGAGCGTCTTGGATGTCACTTTTCAAGAGCTGTCTACGGATCAGCAGCTGGTGCTTAAAGAGGCTATGGATCAGTTCCAGCATAAGTGCTTACTGTGTTTCTCTAAAAACAGAAGTGGTGTACCTTTCCTCAAGTCAGAAATGCCAAGAGTGCTGATGCCAGGCGAGTCTGATGCTACTGCTACTGCTGAGAAACAGGAAGCTTATGAGGTGATCCAGAGATCTATGGAAGAAATAATGGCCAAACACAACACTGCATTCTTGAATATGTTTAAACAGATGATGGTCAGTGTCTTTGGCCCTGGCATGGAGAAAATGCTTAAACGAACATTACCTCAAGAGCCTAATGGTGAAACAGGAGAATCAAGCGCTGCTGTTAATGGCCAACCAGTTCAAGATGCAAGTGCTCGACCGCCTCAGCAGAGTATGGGTAGTCAGCCGATCCAACAGCAGAACCCTTATCAGGCAATGCCGAATCCACCCACATATGGAGAGATGGCATTCGGCACATCTGGATTTCCACCTGGCTCCACTTACAGGATAGCCCCATCAAACAACAGACTGCAAAAGAACATGTATGGGGGCGGCTATTCAGAATTCATGGATTACAGTGCTATTGACGCTTTCCCGAATCCTGGATATGGTGCGGCTACAGGGATGCCTACTGGAAGGCCAGGGAATCAGGATGCTAACGTAGATCTTCTGGTGCAGAAAATGACTGATGTCTTACAAAATCAATTCGGTCTGAAACCCAAGAATCAAGGGCATGTGTATACATCTCCTTTCCCAGAGTGGTACCACAGGGTTGCACTGCCAAACAGGGTGAAGGTCCCTACGGAATTCACCAAATTCTCAGGGCAAGATGACACCAGCACTGTAGAACACATAGCCAGGTATCTAATGCAGCTTGGGGAAGCTTCTGCTGATGAAGCTTTTAGAATCAGATACTTTCCTTTGTCCCTGATAGGCCCAGCCTTTACATGGTTCACTTCTCTGCCTGCTCATTCCATCTGCTCCTGGAAGGATTTGGAACAAAAGTTTCATTCCCATTATTACACTGGCAGCAATGAGAAGAAGCTGATTGATCTGACTACGCTGAGGCAGAGGAACAGTGAAACACCATTGGAGTTCCTTAGAAGGTTCAGAGAGACAAAGAGTATGTGCTTCTCTTTAAACCTTCCAGATGATCAATTGGCTGGCATGGCTGTAGCAGGGATGTTGTCAGCCATTCGGGAGAAGCTGTTCGGGATGGAGTTTGAAGATCTTGGTCAGCTGTCACATCGGTTATCATTGATGAGCAACCAGGCTTATGGCTTTAAGAAGGATTCCAGGTTTGTCAAACACAATGACATTGCTGAGATATACAATCAGTTCCTCGAACGAGCAGATCAAGGAGAGGAATACGATGATGAGGAAGAAATAGCTGCAGCAGAAATTGTGTGGGGCAAGGAGCCAGTGACGGTGAACCAGAGATGGGTCAAACAAGCCAAGGGCACCTACGATTTCGACGTGACCAAGGCTGATAAACTTTTCGAGTTCCTGGTGAAAGAAGGCCGAATCAAGTTGCCAGAGGGGCATTCTATGCTTCGGCCTGAAGGAGTGAAAGAAAAGAAATACTGCGGGTTTCATGACAGGAACTCTCACTCCATTAATGAATGCAGGGTCTTTAGAGCAAGGATCCAAAAGGCCATTCAGGAGGGACATTTAAAGTTTGATAACAAGATGAAATTGGATGGCAATCCCTTCCCTCAGAATATGACCGGGTTCTCGATTAACATGGTAAACATTGTTGAACCTAAGGAGAAAGGGAAGATGAAGGTTTTAACTTCGGAAAAGGCGAAGCAAGGTGGCTCGGTCGATCCTGCTAGACAAGTCACGCTTGAGCAAATTCACAAGGAGTCTCGCTTTCCGAAAAGTCAGATTGAAGTGGGCGAATCTTCCAAATCCAGGGTGACTTCGCGGATCCTCCTCAACAAGTGGCAGCACCAGCAAGAGAAAGAGCGCTACCAACAGCACAAGTATGAAGAGGAGAAGCGGAGGTATGAAGAAGAGATGCGCAGAAAAGAAAAAGAAGAATATGCACGAGAGCAAGAGCGTGCGCATTGGGGATGTGCTTTCTTCAGGCATTGCTGGAATGAAGGTTTGAAGCTACCAACATTGAACAACTGTCCTGAATGCAGTGACAGATATACAGAGTACAAGCAGGATACTGTCAATCGCCGGTCCGCCCATGAAAGAATTGGAAGGATAAATCCTAGTGATGGTCGGCGTTTAAAAATAAAAGAAATTGATGATCAACCAAGGAAGAGATATGCTAATCATAGGTGGGTTGATCATGAAGAAGAAGAGGATTGCGGGTATATCTGGCAAAAGGGGCAATGGTGCCCACCTGGTCTAAGGAAAAGCCAGAAGAGAAGGGTGCAACGCTTGAGGAACCAGGAGTTGAAACAAGCAGGAATCAAGCGGAAACAAGTGTGGCGCCCAAAAGATAAACCCGATGGATCTGGTCGTTCGGCTAATACATGCATGGTATGCTTCTTACCGAATGAGTTCATGGCTCCGGCTAATCAGATTGTGCAGGAAGAAGCATTGCCGGAGGTTGATGAAGCTGAGCAGGCCGGGTTGATGGCACAATTGGTGTTGACCAAGCAAGCCACTTTTGATAAACCAGTCAAGAATCGGCACATGAGACTGATGTACCTGAGGGGATACGTCAATGGGAAGTCGTTGACCAAAATGTTTGTTGATGGTGGGGCTGCTGTCAACGTGATGTCGTACACCACATTTAGGAAGCTTGGCATGGGCCCTGGAGATCTGACGCCAACAAGCATAGTTCTGAATGATTTTGCTGGGAATCCTTCAGACACAAAGGGTTGCGTGCATGTGGATCTGATGATCGGGTCCAAGACTTTGCTTACAACCTTCTTTGTCATTGAAGGCAAAGGAGCTTATAGCTTGCTGCTTGGAAGGGACTGGATACATGCAAACTGCTGCGTCCCATCTACCATGCATCAATAGCTTATTCAGTGGGTAGATGATGAAGTGGAGGTCGTCCAGGCAGATGATTCAATAAGCGTGGCTAACGTGGAACCAGCCTTCTGGGAGTATCAAGGCATAGATTGCTTCTCAGGCAAGGACTGGGGTGAAGGTCCTGTTGAACCAGTCAACAGTGATCAACAGTCGATTCAAGCAGTCGGCTCTCATAGCAATTTCTAATGGAGAACCCAATTGATGGAACTGACGGGAAGTTGGGACGTGGATTTATGTCGGCTGATAAGTTAGAGGAAATTGACATTGGAGATGGTGACAAGCCAAGGCCGACATTCATCAGTACTAACTTGGATTCAGGGTTCAGAAAAGAGTTGATCAAGTTACTAAAAGAATATAAAGATTGTTTCGCTTGGGATTATTCGGAGATGCCTGGCTTGGATCGTTCCATTGTTGAGCATCGGTTGCCAATTAAGCCTGGTTTTAGGCCCTACAAGCAACCTCCCCGAAAGATTTACAAAGATGAAGTATTGGCCGATGTGAAGAAGGAAGTTGAAAGATTGATAGAAGCAAATTTCATTCGGCCATGCAGATATGCTGATTGGATCTCTAATATTGTTCCTGTCTACAAGAAAAATGGGAAGATGAGAGTTTGCATAGACTTTAGAGATCTAAACAGAGCTACGCCCATGGATGGATATCCAATGCCTGATGCTGATTTGTTGGTTGATGCTGCTGCTGGGCATAAAGTTATTAGCTTCATGGATGGCAATGCAGGGTACAAGCAAATTTTTATGGCAGTGGAAGATATCTCAAAGACAGCCTTCAGATGTCCTGGACATATAGGATTATTTGAGTGGATTGTCATGACATTTGGGTTAAAAAATGCTGGTGCAACTTATCAGAGAGCCATGAATTATATCTTTCATGAGTTGATCGGCAAAATTGTGGAGATATACATTAATGATGTCGTGATCAAGTCATTGGATCATGAGTCACACTTGGCTGATGTGAGGAGAACTCTGGAATGCACTAGGAAGCATGGGCTTAAGATGAACCCGAACAAGTGTGCTTTTGGAGTTTCGGCCGGAGAATTCCTGGGATTTTTGGTACATGAAGGAGGAATAGAAGTTGGTAAGAAAAGCATGAAGGCTATTGATGAAGTTGTTCCTCCAACCAATCTTAAGGAATTACAATCACTGCTTGGCAAGATCAATTTTGTGAGAAGATTCATATCAAATTTGTCACAAAAGGTGTTGCCCTTTTCTCCGCTGTTAAGAGTCAAGAAAGATCAAAAGTTTGTATGGGGTGACGAACAACAAAAGGCTTTCAATGAAATCAAGGAATACATGAAGGAACCACCAGTATTGGTACCTCCACAGTTGAACAAGCCTTTCAAGTTGTACGTGGCGGCCGATACCCAAACCATTGGATCGGCCCTCATACAAGAATTTGAAGGAAAGGAGCGAGTGGTTGCATATCTTAGCCGAAAATTGCTTGATCCCGAAACAAGATATTCAGCCGCAGAAAAGCTTTATTTGTGTGTTTATTACTCATGTACCAAGTTTCGGCACTATCTATTGACTGCCGAATGCGTTGTATATTCAAAATTTGATGTAATTAAACACATGCTGTCTATGCCGATTTTAAATGGAAGGATCGACAAATGGATTTTAGCATTGTCTGAGTTTGAATTGAGGTTTGAATCGGCAAAAGCTATTAAGGGACATATTATTGCTAACTTCATTACCGAACATCATGGATCATCAATTAATTTGCTTGAGATTACTCCTTGGGCTTTGTTTTTTGATGGGTCTTCATGTGGTAAAGGTGGTGGGGTAGGAATTTTATTGATTTCACTCAGAGGGGAGATGTTTGAGTTTGCTATTCCTATTCAACCTACTGTCACCAATAATCAAGCAGAGTATGAAGCATTGCTTAGAGGACTTCAATACTTGAAGGAAGAAAAGGCTATTTCGGTTGAGATTTTTGGAGATTCAGAATTAGTTATAAAACAATTGAATGGCCAATATGAGTGCAGAAATGATATCCTGAGGAATTACTACGAGGAATGCAAAGAAATCCTGAACAGTTTTCAATTAGTAATTCTTCAACATATTCCTAGAGAAAATAATGGAGAGGCAAACAGGTTAGCTCAAAGTGCTTCAGGTTATAGAGAGAATCAAGAAGTGTTTGCCGTTGATGTATGTGCTTTCGGGGGTAATCTGGCAGAGGATGATAGGAGGAAAGAAATTGCTGATTATTTGGAGAATCCATCTCGAAAGGTTTCTAGGAAGCTCAGGTACAAAGCTATAAAATTTGTTCTTCTTGATGATCGTCTATATTACAAATCTTTGGATGGGGTGTTGCTACAATGCCTAAGTCAGGAAGAAGCAAAGAAGATGATGAGTGAGGTGCATGATGGGTTGTGTGGAGCACATCAGTCGGCTTACCAAATGAAATGGGTTATCAGGAAAAATGGATGTTATTGGCCGACTATGCTGGAAGATTGCTTTGAATATTACAAGGGATGTCAAGATTGTCAGAAGTTTGGAAATATTCAAAGGGTTCCAGCATCAGCTCTGAATCCTATCATCAAGCCATGGCCATTCAGAGGATGGGGAATAGATTTGATTGGCCAGATAAATCCTCCATCTAGCAAGAGGCATAAGTTTGTGCTTTTAGCAACAGATTATTTCACTAAGTGGGTTGGGGCAATTCCATTGAAGAAGGTGACATCAGAGAATATGATTGAATTTGTTAAAGAACATATCATCTACAGATTTGGAATTCCTCAGACAATTACAACAGATCAAGGAACTCAATTTACATCTTCAGAGTTCAGAGATTTTGCTGAAGGTATGGGGATCAAATTGTTAAATTCTTCTCCTTATTATGCCCAAGCTAATGGTCAGGCAGAGGCTTCTAACAAGATTATGATCAAGATTATACAGAAGAAAATTGATCAGAAGCCAAAAACGTGGCATTCGGTACTCAATGAAGCTTTGTGGGCTTACTGAATGGCTCCTCATGGAGCTACACAGACATCTCCTTATGAGTTGGTTTATGGACTGTTGACGGTGTATTTTGGTACACCAAGCATGTTCATTACACTTTGGTTTGGATTTGATTATGGAACTAACCCGCCACTAGGCACACTAATCATATAACAAGTTCATCTATGTGCATGCATTTGGAAGTGTTATGTTTATGTAGGAAAACATGGACATAAAGGACGGATTCGCAACAAGTTCAAAGGAGCATTTACGGAGTCTTGTTCGTGTTCATGAGCTTGATGAAATCACTTCCAATGGTGGCAAGGACCGAAGTGTTACGAAGGAACACCCCCGGGGATTGAAGCATAAAAGACCGAACTTCATGCGCGGAGAACCTCCATCTTGGACGCGAGGATGGCATCGTCAAAATCATGCAAGTGGAGGGGGCAAAGTGCATAATCACCTGAGGACCCACGGGAGCGAAGGGGCGACCGAACTGGGCCGAGATGGGCCTGGGCCGCCCGGCCTAGGCCGGCCGGCCCAGCCCACTCCGGGGGTCGGTTCGGCTCCCCTTTCCTTGCACCCGAAGGATCTTCAACCCTAAAACCCTGGAGGCGCCGCCATTCGACAGGGAGAGAGCCATTTGCACCAGGAGGCCGTCCACAAGCTAGAGAGAGAGGAGGGGGATCTCCGGAGGGAGATCAACCACCTCGAAGGAAGCACCCACACGTGGAGAAGAAGGAAGACACCGTCGGAAGGGAAACCATGATCAACGGTGCTATGTCCAGCACCTTGATGGGGTAATCTCCTTATTCGTCCATGGGTTGTAATCGATCTTGAGATGTAATCATACTTTGTCAGATTATCTATCTATCATCTTGTGTTGAATATACTTTAATGCTTAAGGTTAGCTACCATGCCGTAAAGGAAGTAAGAGCTCCAATGCTTCCTTGGATCCATTCAATACGCCGTGTCCATCATAGGTCTAGTCATGAATACCTTCGCATAGTGACAGTACGAGAGGAGGGAAAGGGCGAAACTGTGGTCACAACCCCGATAGATTAGATTGGTTTTCATGTCTTTAAGCAATTGCATGTTCTAGTATCGTAGACCCATGGGCGAGTGTCTTTTATCTTGATATCTTGATCATTCTCTCTAGTGTAGTTTAGTTGTTTTCTAGTTTAATCATAGTTAGAGGTTCGAGTAGCTAGAGTGTGAAGGTAGATCGAACGCTTGTAATCCCCTTGCTTCGCGGATTGACAAGAACCTTGGGAATCCCGTGGTGAAAAAGGTGTAGGGTCCGTACGCTTGCGGATCGTAGAGGAATACGTCTTTTCTCCGTCAACAAGCCCCCTTTTTCTGGCGCTGTTGCCGGGGAGCAAGCTAGTTTACATCGTTTGGTTTGCATCTAACTTAGTTTTATATTTAATTTATCTTTTGTTTGTTTTATCTAACACATATTATCTAGAAAAACACTTTGTTTGTTTTTGTTTTTGTTTTTATCTTATTGTCTAGATGGCGTTCGTCAATCAACCCGTGGAAGAACCGAAGAAATCACTAAGGGATTACGCTAGCCCTCAATGTGAAGACATAAAAGTACAAGAGTCGGATTCGAAGCTCGAAGCGACCAAGTATGAAATTAAATCCAAGATCATCGAGATGGTGGCGGCAAACCCGTTTGAAGGGATGGTTACAGAGAACCCATATAGACACATAAGGCATTTTACGACACTATGCAACACGGTGCGTCAAGAAGGAGTTCCCGATGAATGGTTCAAATGGAATCTCTTTCCCTACTCACTTGCCGACAATGCAAAGACATGGTACTCGTTTGCGTCCTTTGAAGTTGAAGGCAATTGGAACAAGTTGACAAAGAAGTTTTGCGAGAAGTTCTTTCCAATTAGCAAGATCCAACATCTAAGGAGGCAAGTGATCACTTTCATGCAAGGAGAAGAGGAAGGGATAGACCAAGCCTGGGATAGGTTTAATGAGTTAATCGAACAAGGACCAAGACTCGGCTTCTCCGGTGACGTACTCTTGCATACATTTTTCTTTTCCCTAACCCCTAGTTGCATGCAACACGTCCAAATGTGTGCAGGTGGGGATCTCATGGAGAAAACACTCACGGAAGCCGCCCAACTTCTACAAAAAATTAGTAAAGCGGCTGCCATGCGAAGAGATTGGGAAACAAGACTTGCGGAAGAGCCAGAATATAATTCAAGGAAGAAGAAGTGTGCTGAATTTTCTAAAGAGGCAACCCCGGAAGTCACAAAAGAGGAGCCAATCCCGGAAAAGCTTGAAGAAGAACACATCAAGTCAAGAACTACCCCGAGCGTTGACTTCGTCGTACCAAATAAGACAATCAAGAGAAGCATGTCAAGCGCGAAGCCACTAAGGGAGTTCGAACCAATGGATTGGGTTCCTATCGATTACGGAGAAGTATTCAACAAGAGAAGACCGTTCCCTAATCAAAAGGGGATGGCAAGAGCATTGGAAGTGGATTTCCCACCGGAGAAGAAAGCGGAAGATTCATACGACCTTGAAACCACCGGTGAGATCTTTCAAAAGCTCTTTGGAGATGATGAAGTGGATCCAGAACACATAGCCGAGGTGAAGAGAATCATGGGGATCAAGCCCGAAGCATCACCATACGCTCACCTCGCCGAAATTTACGCAATAGGATCCGAAGAAGAAGAGAAGATGGCACCACTCTTGAGTTGCGAGATCAACGGAGTTCAATGCAAAGCTTTATGCGACATCGGAGCCCAAGTAAGTGTCCTATCTTCTAAAATTTACGATAAAGTTCAAGACCACAACCTAGACTTAGCTCCAACATCAACGAAATTAATTATGGGAGATGGTAGAACTATCAAACCTCTAGGTATTACTTGCAACATGAAAGTAAAAATCTCTGGAAAATGTATACCAACCGATTTCTTTGTTATTGATGCTTACCATAGTAATCATGATCACATAATCCTAGGTAGGCCCTTTCTTAAGTTGGTTGATGCCGTGTTGGATGCCGGAGAAGGCAAAGTAACAATGAACCTTAATGGAACAAAGTACACATATAACTTTCTTCGTGTTTCTAAACACCCTACACCCTTTCCTCCCGAAGACGAAGAAGTACAGGAGATAGATAGCCTTTGTTTTGTTGAAACCCTTAGAGACCCGCTGCAAAGAGCGATGGAAAATCAAATTAGTAATCAACAAGATGAAGAACTAGAAGAAGCAACAAAAGGCTTAGAACCACATGATGGAAGCGTGGAGGAAGGAAAATTCGAAGACATAGGAGAGATTAAACCCGAGGAGCCACAAGTGCCCGAGGTAGACCTTAAACCTTTGCCCAAAGGATTAAAATATGAATTTTTGGGTCCAGACAAGACTTATCCAGTCATTGTGAGCGACGAGTTGAGTCCCAAAGAAAATGAGAAGTTGTTGATTTTATTGAAAAAACATAGGAAGGTGATTGGATATTCGATTAATGATCTCAAAGGTATTAGCCTAGCCTTTTGCACTCATCGTATACCAATGGAAGACCAATGTAAGCCCGTAGTGGACCACCAAAGGAGGCTAACCCATGCCATGCGAGAGGTAGTAAAGAAAGAGGTCATCAAGTTACTTGATGCCGGAAGATCTACCCGGTTCCGCATAGCGAGTGGGTGAGCCCGGTACATTGTGTACCAAAGAAAGGAGGTTTGACCGTGGTGAAGAATGAGAAGAACGAATTGATACCGCAAAGAACCGTGACCGGGTGGCGGATGTGTATCGATTATCGTAAGCTTAACAAAGCGACGAAGAAAGATGACTTCCCCCTACCGTTCATTGAGGAGATGCTCGAGAGGTTAGCAAACCACGCTTATTTTTGCTTTCTCGATGGGTACTCGGGGTTCATGCAAATTCCCATTCACCCGGATGATCAACACAAAACAACGTTTACATGCCCTTACGGAACATTTGCATATAGAAGGATGCCCTTCGGTCTATGCAACGCTCCGGCCTCTTTTCAACGTTGCATGATGGTCGTATTCTCGGAATTCAGCGAAGAAATTGTCGAGGTGTTCATGGATGATTTTTCTGTTTATGGGAAGACGTTCATGGATTGCTTGGCAAACTTGGAAAAGGTCCTCACGAGGTGTGCGGAGGTAGACTTGGTGTCAAATTGGGAAAAGTGCCACTTCATGGTTAAGCAAGGCATAGTGCTCGGACATGTTATATCCGAGAGAGGAATTGAAGTGGACAAGGCTAAGGTAGAGACGGTTGAGCAACTCCCACCTCCGACGGATGTTAAGTCCTTAAGGAGCTTTCTAGGCCATGCCGGATTTTATAGAAGGTTTATTAAGGACTTCTCAAAGATCACTAAGCCTTTAACGCATCTCCTTCAAAAGGATGTGGCTTTTGACTTTGATGAGGAGTGCCTAGCGGCATTCCGGACCTTGAAAAGTGCATTGGTGAGTGCTCCCATCATTCAACCTCCGGATTGGAGCAAACCTTTCGAGATCATGTGTGACACAAGTGACTACGCCGTAGGCGCGGTTTTGGGTCAAAGAAAGGAAGGCCGAGTTCACGCCGTTTACTACGCTAGCAAAACTCTCAATGGGGCACAATTAAACTATGCCACTACGGAAAAGGAGTTGCTAGCGGTGGTATTCGCTTTCAAAAAATTCAGATCTTACATCGTGAACTCGAAGGTCATTGTTTACACCGATCACGCAGCTATCAAGTATCTCTTGGCTAAGAAGGAAGCTAAACCACGTTTGATTCGTTGGATCCTTCTTCTCCAAGAATTTGATGTTGAAATTCGTGATAAAAAGGGGGTGGAGAATGTTGTGGCCGATCATTTGTCTAGGATGAATCGTGGACAAGATGATAAAGAGCCCATAGAAGATAAGATGAGAGATGACCACCTCTATCGAGTGATCGATAAAGACACCTGGATGATCGATATCATTCGAGCGATTCGAAAGATGCCTCTCGATCATCTAGATAAAAATTCCCAAAAGAAGATAATCTCCGAAAGTAGAAAGTACTTTTGGGATGCACCATACCTCTTCAAACTTGGCAATGATGGAGTGATGAGAAGATGTGTGCCAAGAGAAGAGAGGGTAGAAATTCTGAGAAAGTGCCACTCAGCGGAGTACGGTGGACACTATAGCCATTTTCAAACCCAAGCAAAAGTATGGTCGAGCGGATTCTATTGGCCAGAGATGCATGAAGATACTAAAAGATATGTTGCATCATGCCCCGAATGCCAAAGAACCGGAAACATCTCTCAAAGAAATTCTATGCCCTTGAATTACAATCTACAAATCGACTTATTCGATGTATGGGGTATAGACTTCATGGGGCCTTTCAAAAACTCATGCGGATATGAGTATATTCTAGTCATGGTTGATTATGTATCCAAGTGGGTAGAGGCCATGCCATGTCGTAAAGCTTCCACGGAGGAGTCCATTACTATGATCAAGAACGTGATTTTTCCTCGTTTCGGTACACCGAGAATCTTGATAAGTGATGGAGGAACTCACTTCACCGGGAAGAATTTCAAAAAGTGCTTGTCCAAGTTGGGAATCGAACATAGGGTCTCTACGGCCTATCACCCACAAACCAACGGACAAGCGGAAACGTCAAATAGGCAATTAAAAAGCATCCTCAACAAAACCATAGAGAAGGGAGGCAAGGATTGGTCAAAGAAATTAGACGGAGCTTTGTGGGCTTATCGAACGGCGTTCAAGACACCGATAGGTATGACCCCTTATCAATTCGTCTATGGAAAAGCTTGCCACCTTCCGGTTGAGGTGGAACATAAAGCCTATTGGGCGATTAAAGAGATGAACCTTGATCTCGATGCCGCGGTGGTGAAACGAAGAATCCAAATAAGCGAGCTAGAGGAGATGAGGTTGAAGGCGTATGAAAATGCAAGCATATACAAAGAGAGAATCAAAAGGTGGTATGATAAAAGATTGAAAAAGAAAGAGTTTAAAGAAGGAGATAAGGTCCTCTACAATTCGAGGTTTAAAACCTTCGGAAAGGGGAAATTGCAAAGCAAGTGGGACGGACCTTATGTTGTGCATTCGGTGCTCTCCAACGGAGTGGTAACCATTATGGATATAAAAGGCGATCAATTTATGGTGAATGGTCAACGACTTAAGGTTTACTACGAACCCGACGTTGTGCCCCTTCACGTACCATGTTGATGTCTTCACCATGGAAGAAGAGCCCGAACGTCCCGCCTAGGACGAAAAACAAGGCATGGATTTTTGTAAATAGTTTTTCTTTTAATTTTCTGGAGTTTCTCGCGAAGATTTACTGGGCCAACTTTTTCCCATGGGATAAGGAGGCGAAAAAAAGGGCGGTGCACGAAAAACCGGACCGGTCCGGCCCCTGAGGCAGGGTGGGCCAGCCGGCCCAGTCCGACCGGCCCAAGTGGGTCCCGGCGGCGGTCGATCCCGGTTTTTGCCCGAATTGCTCCTTTTTGACTTCCTTCTTCGGTCAAAAAATATTAGGGGAAGTTTAAAAAAGGAAAATGAGGTTCCTAGGGTTTTCCTCTTCGGACTATTTATTTGGCCGAATTGGGAGCTCGAGAATCAATCCCATCAAGCAATATTTTGCACCCTTGCAGCAGCCATTGTGTCCCCAAGAAGCTTAGAGTTGAAGCAAGAAGCCAAGAAGCCATCGATGGAGGAGGCGAAGCGATGCGAGCTCAAGCTACCCGTCGAGATCAAGAGGACCGCTTGCATCCGTTGCGGAGGGTGTGTCCCGACCGAAGCTATCGCATCTCGCAACCCCGTCAAGAAGGAGAACATCCCTCCTCCCGTTCGAAGGTCGGCGCGCATCCAAGGCATGAAGCGGAAAGACTACAAGGAGGTGTCGCCCGAGCCTGAGGACTATGGGGGTAGCGATTACTCCGACGATCGCAGCCCGAGCTCGTGGGCGGCCGCCGAAAGAGATGATAACGATCTTTACATTTGGGATGAGGAGCCCAAGGAGAAGACTCCCGAAGGCCCCAACGGCGGCGGCAACGACGGCGGCGATGACAATGGTGGTGGCGACGACGGCGGCGATGACGGCGGAGACCTTGGCAATGATGACCCTTTCGGGTTGCATCCGATGTGTTGTGCGGCTTGCCGTCACTCCATCTCGGATCTCTACGCAACGGTCGACGAATGTTTCCAAGCCATGGAGGCGATGAGGCAGCGTATGGAGGATATGGAACGCGTAGTCGAAGACGACTACAAGTTCCTAAACCGCAACGTGCGCAAACTTTTTGGCATGGTTGGAAACATGAGAGGCAAGTGGTGCAATAGTTGCAGGAAGTACCACTAGGTCTAGTTTTCCCCTTAGGAATTTTGTAAGATACGACGAGGACGTCGTATGTTTTTAGCGTGGGGGAGAGCTAGCTAGCTAGCCTTAGCTTTTGAGCTTCAAGTTTAGGTTCGGTTTAATTTTCGAGAGAGTCTTAGAGTTTTAATGAGTCTTTAGTAGAGTTTAATGAGTCTTTAGTTTTTATGTGTGTTTTTAAATTTTTGCAAGTGTCTTAAATTAGTGTTGAGTCAAAGAAAATCAAATAAAAAGAGTCTTTATATATTTTTTGTGCCTTGTGTGATGCTTATCTTTATTCACTTGTTTGTTTATCTTCGATTCTTGATATATGAACACAAGTGTGTGGTTCGAAAAACGTTTACCGTGGTGCTTAGTGGAATTGCTACTACTTAAAGTACCCATACCACACTTCGATCTTGAGCTTCACATGTTAGTTGTGCTATGTTCAATGCTAAAAGTTGGAGGATTTCAGTTCCGAAAATTATCTAAAAAACCTTGTAATAAAGGTTAGCAAAACCTCTTTTTCCAAGTTGAGAGTAAGTGTCGGTGCGGAAAGTAGTCCCGACACTAACTAGTAATGAGCGCTGAGATCTGCCTCTCGATGGTCGGTGCTAAGCAACTACGGACACTTGGTTTATCCTGGTTCCGGCCGGAGCCGTACGTCCAGCAGCGATGTGCTCGGGGCACTGTATTGCTTGCACCGTGGTGCTCGTAGAGGGGTGGCTACAAGCGAGGCGGGAGAGGAGGCGTGGCCTCCAAGTCCCAGAGGTTTCGATTGAGGTGAGTGCCAATATCGTGGGGAAGGCGGAGAGCGAGTGAGTGATGCTGTCCGGCGTCCCGTGTCCGTCTTGCAGCTGGGGGGCCACCCCTCCTTTTATAGGCCAAGGAGGGAGCAGCTTACATGTACGCTGCACTATTTCTATACGTGTTGCGGTATGGCGTACAGTGCCGTAGAATTGATGGTCGTCCTGGCGAATCTTGCTCCAGTCGCGGCGTCGTGGCGCGTCCTGTGCCCGAACAGGAGCAACTTCGAGGGTAGAGGCGTAGTGGTTGACCGGAGCGGCTTCGAGCGGGCTCGAGGGAGCCGTTGACAGTGGTCCGTACGAGGTACAGTGGCAGGCGTGATGGCGTCCCGTCCCCGCGTGCTCAATAGTGTTGGAGTAGTTGTAGCAGTGCGCGGCGTGGCGCGGTAGTGGCGGGGATGGCCGCACAGGGCTGACAGCGACGGGGACGCCCGACCCCGCCGGCCTGACGTCACGGTGAGTCCTGCATAAGCACGTAGAAGATATTCGAGGGTCTTACCGGCCCCCCTTTGAGGGCGCAGCGTGTTAGTCGTACGGGGGCAGGTGGCACAGTGTCACGGAACTGACACTGGCCTTGCCGCATAGTGCCGAACAGCGGTAGGGATGGCCTCCCCCCGGGAGTTGGCGAAACAGCGCCGTGGCGTGATTCCCAGGCGCGTCAGAATAGTGGTGCGACCTGCTGCGTCAGAGCATTAAATGCCTGTACACGCGTGCGGGAGCAGGTGTGCGCGGGGGCGCGGGAAAGGCGTGCGCGGGTGCCCTCGAGCGGAGCGGGCCCTGCCCGAGGGGGTGCCCATCCCCCGAGCGAGGCGGACCTCGTTCGAGGGGCGTGGTCGAGCCCTCGATCGAGGCGGATGTCGTATGGACCTCCCTGGACCCACTACCTCGGTGGGTACCAGGACCGACTACTCGGTGGGCCCCTGGGACTACCCGACTTGCGCTGCACGACACCTGCTGGCGTGAAGCACAAGGACTACAGAGGAGAAGTACTCGGATAGGAAGCTGTACATGTCCCGCACTGTATAGAGGACTCCTAGGTGTACCCGACTAGTACTCTCTCCCTGAACCGACTTTTAACCCTACCTCCCGGACTATATAAGGCGAGGCAGGGACCCCTCTCTCGATCATCTCATCTCACGGTTTAAGATTGCATCATCTTGTAATCACACCCAATCAATCCAGAGCTACGCAGCATACAGGACGTAGGGTATTACGCACCTCGCGGCCCGAACCTGTCTAAATTGTGTGTCACGTGTCTCTTCCTTTGAGTTACCGATCTCGGCGAGGCCACATTCATCTACTTCGGGTACTCCCCTTAGTAGGTTGCCGGTCTAAAACACCGACAGCTGGCGCGCCAGGTAGGGGATCTCGCCCGAGATCACATGGCGAACTCGACGGCTTCCGTCTACATCAAGCCAACCGTCGCCTTCAACCGCGGCGACACCTTCGTCTTTGGTGCCTGGGTCTGCACTGCTGATGGCGCCGGATCTTTCCAATGCCGCCTCACCATGCCGCCCAACCTGAAGACCGGCCTCGTGACACTTCCCGAAGTAGTCACAGGCGAACTCGCCGGCAAGTTCGGCGAAATTTCACTTTTCGACCAACACGCCGACTTCGAGCTTGGATCCGCTTCCAACTCGAACTCGACGTCCCCGTGGGCCATCGTATGCGAGCCGGCTACTCAGCCATCGCATGTGGACTCCCCACCCCGCGAGCGCTTCACGCGTGGTCCCCGCAACATCAGCAGGGCCCACACGAAGGCTCCCACTACGCGCCGGGCCGGCAAGGAGCCCGTACCCGAGTACGACTCGGACTCCGACACCGCCCCCGGTCACGCCTCGGACTCCAACCCCCTCTTCGGCTTCTACTCGGACTCTGCGTACGAGTTCGACTTCGGGTCGGACCCTGAGGAGCCCGAGTCCGAGGACAACTCTACAGAGCAACCCCTGTCAGGTCCAGCTGCTGGCTTGGTTATAACATCTACACCCGCCGGAAGATTTGTCTACTGGCCAGACCGCAAGCCCGCAGACTTGACAGGAGGGAACTCGCGCTGTGTCGCCTACCTCGACTCACTTCCATTCCAGGAGGGAACACCACTTGCTCCAGCTGGGGAGCAAACTCCTACAGAGGTAGCAACCAGCGACTCCAGCCTTGGCTCTCCCGACCGACAAGTCTTCATGACTACCAACGAGACGCCAGGGCCCTCAGGCACGGTCCCTGACCAGTACCTCGAGGACATCTCCGCGGACGAGTTGTCTGCCGACACGCCCGCCGACGAGACTGCCGCTAACAGAGACGCCAGACGTGAACGCAACAGAAAGCGTAATGAACGGCACCGTCGTCTCCGCGACTCCCTCCCCATCCGCAATCTCGCGGAAGCTCTCGACCAAGTCGAGAGCCGGGTACACACTACCCCAGAGCAATGCCTCATGTCTATCACTACGATAGCACGTCAGGCCCAGGGGATGCGCGCGGGACAAGTCATCGCCAAGCTCGCGGAAGATGCCTACTTCATGCGAGTCAACACCAGGGTTGCTCAACCACCTCCCGCTAGGAACCGCGACAACGAAGCAACAAGTCGCAGTGCTGACATCGGCCGTAACCGTACTCGAGCTGAGCTGCCGGCCAATCCCAACCGCACTCGCGCAATGGCCGGCGGACCCTCTCAAGGTGGCAACAGCGCTGCAGCTGCTGACGGCAATCGCGACGTCGTCCCTCATCGTGACCCTGGCAGCGGAGGTAGCGACGGCGGAAGCTCCAACCACGGGGCTAACAGGAGGGCCGGTGGCGGGGGCGATCGCGGCGGCCGAGGCCACGCGAACAGCCACGTCTCCGGAGCCTCACAGGGCGGCTTCGACGCCCGCCAGAAGATTGAAGAACTACGGCGCAAGAAGGCTTCCACGTCAAGCGACAACGACGGCTTCCCTGCCTTCTCTGCGCGACTTCGCAACCTCCTCCTCCCAGAGAAATTCAAGACTCTGGGAATCACCAAGTACGACGCGAAGCAAGATCCTGTGCAGTGGCTCAGGTGCTATGCCCTCTCCATCGAGAACGCTGGAGGCAACAACGACACCAAGTGTCTCTACTTCCCCTTCTGTCTGGACCAAGCCCCACTTACATGGCTCGAGTCACTTGAGAAGTACTCGATCGACAAGTGGGACCAGCTGAAGGAGCAGTTCACCAGCAACTTCGCGGGCGCTATGGGCCGCTCGGGTAGGCCATGGTAAAGCAGGAACAAGGCGAGACCCTTCGCAAGTACATGCGGCATTTCTTCGACAAGCGCGCCACAGTAGTCGATGTCTCTGACAAAGAAGTCATCGACCTCTTCCAAGACGGTCTCTACCACCGTCGCACCTTCGAAGACTTCGGTCGACGCCGCCCCAGCTCCATCACCCATCTCAAGGACATGATCACGTCCTGGGCTGATGAGGAAGACAAAGCCAATGCCAAGTACGATGCCATCCGTGGCAAGAGCAAGCAGAACACGGGCGGCGGCAGCAGCAACAACGGGAACCAAGGCGGTCGCAACAACAACAACTACTCAGGTCCCAACCGCAAGCGCAAGCCAGACAACACTGTCGCGGCTATCCAGCGCCCTGCGAAGGAGAACTCGAAGAAGACCTCCGGCGGCTTCAAAGACTTGCTGAAGGAGAAGTGCCCGTGGCATCTGGACGGCAACCACACCACCGAGCAGTGCTACCAACTCAGGCGAGCACTCAAGGATACTCCGGAGCCACGGCACCCTCATGACAAGAAAGGCAAGAAGAAGAACGACGAAGGCAATGGCGACTTCCAGGAACCCGACAAGACAGTGAACGTCCTCTTCGGCGGACTACCCAGCAGATGGGAACAAAAGGCTACCCGTCGAGAAGTCATGAGCATTGAACCAGCGGTCCCGACCCCTCTCAGGTGGTCGGAGGTACCCATTACCTTCTCCCGCGCGGATCAATGGACTAGCTTCTCCGAACCAGGGCGGTTCCCACTCGTCCTAAAGCCGGTGGTCGCGGGCTCCAAGCTCAACAAGGTCCTCATCGACGGTGGAAGCGGGCTCAACATCCTTTTCACCAAGACCTTGAAGAAGATGAAGCTCGACATCACCCACATGCTCACCAAGAGCACCTCGCCCTTCTACGGCATCGTCCCCGGCAACGCGGCTATCCCACTGGGCTCAGTGGTCCTGCCAGTTACCTTTGGGGAATCTCGGGACAACTATCGTACCGAGTACATCAAGTTCGAAGTCGCGGACTTCGAGACGTCCTACCATGCCATCCTTGGCAGACCGGCTATCGCCAAGTTCATGGCGGTACCCCACTACACCTACTTGGTACTCAAGATGCCAAGTCCAGTAGGTGTACTCTCGCTGCAAGGGTACTTGAAGATATCGCACGACTGCGACACGGAAGCTGTGGAGATCACCTCCACAAATCAAGTACCCAATGCAATGATGGAGGTCTACGCCGCGTCGAAGAAGCTTGCCCCAAGCGAACTCGACATCCCAGAGAAGTCGGACAAAGCTAACAAGCCTCAGCCAGCTGAGGAGGTTCTGGTCAAAACAGTTGACCTCGGGACAGGCGACAGCAGCAAGACCACCACCATCGGGGCGGGTCTCGACCCCAAATAGGAAGACGCGCTTATCAACTTCCTCCGGGCTAACCGCGACATCTTCACGTGGAAACCAGCGGACATGCCAGGGGTGCCCAGGGAGCTGATTGAGCATTCACTCAACGTCGATCCTAAAGCTACTCCGAAGCGACAACACCTCCGCCGCTTCGCCGACGACAGACGGGACGCCATCAAGAAGGAACTCGCCAAACTACTCGCGGCTGGCTTCATCAGAGAAGTCTTCCATCCTGAGCGGCTCGCCAACCCCGTCCTCGTCCGCAAGAAGAACTCGAACGAGTGGAGGATGTGCGTCGACTACACCGACCTCAACAAGCACTGCCCCAAGGACCCCTTCGGTTTGCCGCGGATTGACCAAGTCATCGACTCCACGGCGGGCTGCGACCTGCTCTGCTTCCTCGACTGCTACTCCGGGTACCACCAGATTGCGATCAAGGAAGAAGACCAGGAGAAGACCGCGTTCATCACCCCATTTGGCGCGTACTGCTACACGACCATGTCCTTCGAGTTGAAGAACGCCGGCGCTACTTACCAACGAGCTATCCAGGCCTGCTTCAAGAGGCAACTCAACAAGAACGTCGAAGCCTACGTGGATGACGTGGTCGTCAAGACCAGAAACTCCAGCACGCTCATCGACGATCTTGAAGAGACTTTCGCATCCCTCCGCGAGTACCGCTGGAAGCTCAACCCGAACAAGTGCGTCTTCGGCGTACCTTCGGGCAAACTACTCGGCTTCATCATCAGCCATCGCGGCATCGAAGCCAATCCCGAGAAGATCTCCGCCATCACCAGCATGAAAGCTCCCACGTGCATCAAAGACGTCCAGAAACTGACTGGGTGCATGGCGGCCCTGAACAGATTTATCTCGAAGCTTGGAGAACGGGGGCTCCCCTTCTTCAAATTACTCAAGCACCAAGAGAAGTTCGTGTGGACTCCAGAGGCGGACCAAGCCCTTGCCCAGCTCAAGGACTTCCTATCGAAGCCACCAGTCCTCACAGCTCCTCGTAAAGGCGAGCAGCTACTGCTCTACCTCGCTGCGACTACCCATATGGTCAGTACTGCCATCATTGTCGAGCGGCAGGAAGACGGCCACGCCTATCCAGTCCAGCGCCCAGTCTACTTCGTCAGCGAGGTCCTATCAGAGTCCAAGGCACGCTACCAGCCAGTACAGAAGCTTCTGTACGCAGTGCTCATCACCTCGCGGAAGCTACGACACTACTTCCAGGAGTACTCGATCTCCGTTGTCACCGACTACCCGCTCGGTGACATCCTGCGGAACCAAGATGCTACTGGAAGAATCTCCAAGTGGGCAGTCGAACTCGGCGCCCTCAACGTCGACTTCAAGCCACGCACAGCCATCAAGTCGCAGGCACTAGTCGACTTCATGGCGGAGTGGCGGGAGAATCAGCTACCTACTCCAACCGAGCGCCCAGAGCACTGGGTGATGTACTTCGACGGCTCACTCAACCTCGAGGGCGTAGGTGCAGGAGTACTCTTGATCTCTCCAACGGGCGAACAACTCAAGTACATCCTGCAGATCTTCTGGAAGGTCTCAAACAACGAAGCCGAGTACGAAGCTCTCCTACACGGGCTCCGCCTCGCGGCTTCACTGGGCATCAAGCGGCTACTAGTCTACGGCGACTCCGCAGTGGTCATCAACCAAGTCAACAAGTCCTGGGACCGCAACAAGGAGAACATGGACGCCTACTGCCTAGAAGTCCGCAAGCTCGAGAACAAGTTCTATGGTCTCGAGTTCCACCACGTCGTCCGCGACAACAACGTTGCAGCGGACGTCCTGTCGAAACTTGGTTCTACTCGCGCTCAAGTACCAGCGGGTGTCTTCGTCCACGAGCTTCACGCGCCATCCATCCCGGAGCCGGTGCCACCGACCACTGTCCCAGCGCATCCCCCGGCTGGCCAGGAGGTCATGATGATCGACGTGGACTGGAGGCAGCCCTTCATCGACTACCTCAGCGAGCAGAAGGTTCCCTCGGACAAGAACTTGGCCGAGCAACTCATCCGCCGGGCCAAGTCGTACGTCCTCGTCGGAGACAAGCTCTACAGGCGGGGCGCATCTTCCGGAGTACTCATGAAGTGCGTTCCAAGACAAGAAGGCAAGGACATCTTGGAGGAGATCCATAAAGGCGTCTGCAGCAACCACGCGTCCTCTCGCACGCTGGTCAGCAAGGCTTTCCGATGAGCTTTCTATTGGCCCACAGCTCTGGGCGACGCCGAAGAACTCGTCAGAAGGTGCCAAGGGTGCCAATACTTCGCCAAGCAGCAACACGTCCCGGCCTACAAGCTAGTCACCATACCGCCAACCTGGCCTTTCGCCTGCTGGGGGCTCGACATGATTGGGCCACTACCAACTGCGCCAGGTGGATTCAACCGAGTATTGGTGGCCATCGACAAGTTCACCAAGTGGATCGAGGTCAAGCCGGTTACATGCCCCAAGGCTGACAGAGTACTTGACTTCCTGGATGAACTTGTACATCGCTACGGACTACCCCATCGCATCATCACAGACCTGGGCTCCAACTTCAACAATCACCAGTTCTGGGAGTACTGCGAGAACAGCGGGATCGACGTCCGATATGTCTCAGTTGCCCATCCTCGGGCCAATGGACAAGTCGAGCGCGCCAATGGGATGGTGCTCGACGCTCTCAAAAAGCGGCTACACGACGCTGCCAACTCCAAAGGAGGCAAGTGGATCAAGGAACTACCCAATGCTCTCTGGGGGCTACGTACTCAACCCTCCAAGCCAACGGGACAATCCCCGTACTTCCTAGTCTACGGCTCCGAAGCAATCCTCCCTGCTGATGTCATGTGGGATTCACCAGCAGTGGAGCAATACGACGAAGGAGTATCCGAAGACAGCAGACGAGTTGACATCGACGGACTCGAAGAAGCTCGCTGTGCCGCCCTCGTCCAGTCAGCAAGGTACCTAGAGGGTATCCGACGCTACCACGACCGCAACGTTAAGGAACGCTCCTTCAACGTTGGTGATCTCGTCCTTCGTCGCATCCAGAACACGGAAGGACTACACAAGCTCAGCTCGCCCTGGGAAGGTCCCTTCACAGTTGCAAAGGTGACCGGACCGGGCTCCTACCGCCTCCAGACGCTTGAAGGCGAAGACGTCAACAACTCGTGGAATATCGACCAACTCTGTCGATTCTACGCCTAGTCTACACGACTACACTGGGGGCTCCAGTCTATACGACTACTCAAGACCCCTTCGCCGTAAGCGGGCTCCGGGTCCAGGCACCAGTCTCCGGACTACTCCACTCCAGGATCCAGCCCACGCGGCTACTAACGGATCTTGGGCTGCGACGAGCGACAAAGGACTCCAGCAGCGGTCTACTGAGAGACCATGTACTTCTAGATCCAGCCTACACGGCTACTAACGGATCTACTGCTGTAAGCGGCTGTACGCCCTAGCACTACTTAGCCGTAGGCGGCCTCCGGGTCCTGGTGACTACTCTGTAACAACGGCCCTGGCCATCCAGGTGTACTTCTTCAGTAATAAAGTTTGATTATCTATCAACTGCTTTACTGTCTCCTTCCCTCAACGGGACTACTGGCGAGTACGACTACTCGCAACGACTCCATGATGGGACTCCGCACTCACAGATCGCGATAACGAGTACTCATTTATGGAAGTTTCTTTCACTCATACTTAAACAAGTTCATTACAACTGTTTATGTACAACTACTGCTACGAGCTAACTATTACAGGACTACTGGAGATTGAGCTTCTCGGCGACTTGTTCAGCAATGGGCGCCATCTGCTCCAGCAGCTCCGCGTACTGCTCGTCGGTGCAGTTGGCAGCTAGTCCGCCGGCGACTACGTCCACAGGGGCCTTTGGGAAGTACGACTTCATGAAGGCCAGAACCTGGTTCGGGATCGACTTCGCCAAGTGGTTGACGTAGGTCGCCAGGCGGCTGGGGGCTTCCTTCAGCTGGTCCACCAATGGGGCTATCTTCGGTCCCCCGGGGTGAGGCACCAGCAGCCTCGCGATGGGAAGCGCGGCCTCCTCGAGTTCCTTCAGCTGGGCCCACAGCTTCTCGCAGTCCTCGTTCAGCTTCTGCAAGGATTTGTAGCAGTTGACGAGGTCACGATCTGATGCAATACGGAGCTCCATGTGCTTGTCGCACTCGTAAGCAAGCTCCTTATAATCATACTCCAGTACCTTGCGGGCCTCTTGCTCCCGGTAGAAGAGGTTCTTCATGTCAGTCTCAGAAGCCTTCAGCTGATCGACGCGGGTCTCAAGCTCTGCAATCAACAAGGCAAAGCGGGTCAGACTACCACAAGCTACTATCAACAAGTACCCGACAAGGCGGTCACGTACCTTTGTTCTTGTTGCGGAGAGACTTGTTCTTCCGCACCAACTCGTCGCTCTTCGCCTGCATATCTTGGATGTCGTTATGATACTTGGCGAAGGCGGTGTCCAGCTTCGACTGCATCGCGGCGGCGTGCTTCTGGGCCTTCACAAGCTGTTCCTCCAAGACTTCCGCCCGGAGTACCGTGTCGCCGTAACCCTGAAGCATGTCGGACTTCTGCCGGGACCTCTCCGCGACGTCCTGCAACATACAACAGATATCAACTGGGTACTCAACACTAAAGGATTGACTACTCAAAGGTGTCGACTACTCACCTTCATCCATTGCTCGGCCTGGCGCACTGCCTCCAGGTGACGTGATACCGTCGCTGGGTCGACCAGATCATCCATCAGCAGCTCGGTCCCGCCACGACTACTCGTCGCGGCTTCGGACATTGGCGCCGAGCGGATTGGCTCCGCATCCTGGATCTCCGGCGAGCGGACAACTACCTCCAGAGCGGGTTCTGGCAGCGCGTCGTCACCCTCTCCTCCAGTCGTCGCGGCGGCTTCTCCGACGGCCACCTCCATCGGCTCGGGAGCTCCTCCGGCAGCTTCCTGAGTCTCCGGTGCCACATCTTCAACGGGCACCGCCGACGGGATATCGCTTCCTTCGGCTTCAGCACCTGTCATCAAGTACGACAAGAGGATCGGTCATACCTGGCGGCTACGACTACTCTTCGGGTTACTTGCACTTGAGCAAGGTACTCACCTTCAATGACGCTGGCTTCAGGCAATGCAGCCTCCGCGGCCGGCGCCTCGGACTCTGCCTGAGGAGCAGGAGCGGACTCCTCAGCGGGCGGCGCGGCTTCCTCTTCCGGCACCGCTGTGGCGGGTTCATCCCCCTCCCAGGACAAGTCCGTCGATTTCCTGCAGAGTACACAAGCTGGTTGTCAACCCAGTACGACTACCACATCCAATGTACTACTCGGGAAGGATCAACACTTACAAACTCGACCGGACCACCGTCACGGTTGGGGCGCCGAGGATACTGGCAATGTCGACCAGTCCTGCCTCGGCAGGCGCCTCCTCCTGCGCCTCAGTAGCCGCTGCCTCTTCAGTGGCAGCAGCGGCCGGTTCTGTGCTCCCCTCAGCAACAGGGGGCTGGCGCGTCATCTGCGCCAAGAGCTCTTCCACGGTGGGGGCTGGGCTACGACTACCCCCAGCTGGCTCCCCCACCGTATCCCAATCGCCTTCGTCACCCCGCTCAACGGGGTCGGAAGGTGGCATCTCCTGCAAGCAAGGGAACTTCGTCGTCAACACGCAACATCGAGACATAAATACTCGACTACCCTAGTGAAGACGGCTTACCTCCTGGGACGTGGTCTTCGTGACCTTCAACTTCTTGGCCACGCGCTTGCGGGCCACGTTGCGTGGCTTCCTTGGCGGCGCGGGCAAGCTAGCCTCCAGGCTAGTCGGCTGATCCTGAATGAGAGGAATGTGCGGCAATCCAGGGCGGCTGAATCTCGACCGCAGCTGGAAGCGCTCCTGCAGCGTCTCTTCATCGTCGTCCTCCTCAGACGTATCTTCGACGACTACGGTGTCGTCTCCTTCACCAACCTCACGCCGCTCCTTGGCCTTGGCTTTCCCTTCCTCTGGGACCTCGACAAGCTGAGGAGGCGACGCCGGCTCGGAGACGAACTTCGCCAAGTCATCCTGCAAGAAGCACAATACATCAGCATGACTACTCTTACGTAATGAGTACTCGCCAATGGATACGGCTACCGACCTCTTTTGGTGGGCGCGCGGCGGAGTACTCGGGCACAGGGCACGGCGTGTACACCGGCATGTCTTTGAAGATCCTGCCCAGCCTATCTACGATGTCGTCGTCGTCGACTTCATCACCGAGCATCCGCGACGTGTCGTCGTCACCGGTGTACTGGTACCCTAGGGTGTCGCGGGCCATCAGCGGCTGCACCCTACGCTTCATGAAGCTGAAGGCCACATGTTCGGCCCTCAGCCCGGCCTCTCTCAGCGCCTTGATCTTCGCCAGCAGCTCGGGTAGCTGGATACCCTCCTGCATCGTTGGCTCCGAGTTCCACCACGGTCGGTGCTTGGGTTGCTTCCCGCTTGGCTTCGGCAGCTCCGGGTGGTGGTTGGTCACGTAGAACCACTTCGCCTTCCAATCCTGGTTGGAATCGATGAGCTTGTACGAGAGGTACTGCTCCGCGGCGTCCTCCCTCATCTGGATCCCAGCTCCCCCCACTACTCGGGGATTGTTGGCGCTGGGCTGGGGCTTCACCCGGAAGAACTTCCAGAACAAGATCCAATGGGGCCTGATCCCCAAGAAGGCTTCGCAGAAATGTACGAAGACTGAGGTGTGGAAGATACCGTTGGGGTTGAGGTTGAGGTACTCGATGCCGTAGTACCCCAGCAGCCCCTTGAAGAAGTCGCTGGCCGGGAGGGACAGTCCGCGCTCCGCGAACCGGGTGAACATCGGGATCTCGTCCGGGTTCTTCTCCATGGGGTACGGATCCCCTGCAGCGGCTCTCCACATGTCCACCTCCTTCTCCCGCAGGAATCCACTGTTGAGAAGGGCCAGCAGGTCTTCGGTCTTGGCCTTGGATTTCTTCCACTCTCGATTCGGATCTGGCCGCGGCGGAGACACCGGCGGCGATGTCCCCGCAGCAGATCCGGTGGCCTCTTCACGAGCCCTCTTCTTCCCACCGGCGGCCTTCGAGGTCTTCGACGGTGAGGGCTTCATTCTCCAAGTGCACGGCGTCTTCACTCGCATTCGCTCGGGGGCTACGGCGGTGGCTCCCAACGGCGGCGCACTTGGATCTACAAATCGAATCAACAGCGGCAGTGCGCACTGGTGGTGATTCCTGGCTCGATCTGCTAGGAATGGCTGCGAATGCATGGGGTGAAAAACCCTAAGGGTTTTGGCTTCTATTTATAAGTCAACAGCGGCCCCTCCAACGGCCGGATGGATAAGTCTGCGCTCGGCTGACTCAGCGGCGGCGCCTGACTCTTCAACTTCCACTAGTCGATGTGCCTCATCTCGGGGGCTCGGCTACTTCTACTCGACTTCCTGGGTAGCGACAAGACTCCAGAGCAACTCAGGACACATTCTACAAGATGACCCTTCAATTCGAGAGGAAGTACTCGACTCAAGGCTCGGGGGCTCCGTGCCACGTGTCCTTCGGTTTTTTCTCCGGATTTTACGGGATATTCTTGCCAAAACTTCAGATGGACCCTCAGCCAGAGTCTACAACTCAACCTAAGGCTCGGGGGCTACTCCATATGGAGTGCGATTTTGCAATCACACTTCCATATCAGTTTCGGCTTCAAGGCAACACGGGCATTGTTGAAGACCTTCAAGGGCAGCACTCGAGGACGCTTGGGACTTCTCGAGAAGACTTCAAGATTGCTCGAACATCAGCTGGAGTACATTCCAGCCTCGGGATGCTTCAACTATTCTTGAAGACCTTTGGCTTGTAGTACTCGGGGACGCTTGAGGACTACTCGTTAAGGCCATCAAGACTACTCGAAGCTATCCTTCTCGACTACAAAGTACTCGGGGGCTTGTCGTATGGACCTCCCTGAGCCCACTACCTCGGTGGGTACCAGGACCGACTACTCGGTGGGCCCCTGGGACTACCCGACTTGCGCTGCACGACACCTGCTGGCGTGAAGCACAAGGACTACAGAGGAGAAGTACTCGGATAGGAAGCTGTACATGTCCCGCACTGTATAGAGGACTCCTAGGTGTACCCGACTAGTACTCTCTCCCTGAACCGACTTGTAACCCTGCCTCCCGGACTATATAAGGTGAGGCAGGGACCCCTCTCTCGATCATCTCATCTCACGGTTTAAGATTGCATCATCTTGTAATCACACCCAATCAATCCAGAGCTACGCAGCATACAGGACGTAGGGTATTACGCACCTCGCGGCCCGAACCTGTCTAAATTGTGTGTCACGTGTCTCTTCCTTCGAGTTACCGATCTCGGCGAGGCTACATTCATCTACTTCGGGTACTCCCCTTAGTAGGTTGTCGGTCTAAAACACCGACAGCGGACCCCGCCCGAGGGGGCGTAAGGGCCTCGAGCGAGGCGGACCTCGCCCGAGGGAGCGTCTACCCCTCGAGCGAGGCGGACCTCACCCGAGGGGCGTCTGCTGTGTCGTCCTGGCGGGCCGCGGGGGCCACCAGGATCGTGGTGGTGCTGTGTATGCGTGTTAGGTGTGTAAGTCGATTTGCGTTTGCGTTTTTTGCAGGTTTTAAGCGGGTTTCCCCTCGGTTATTTAGGGGACCCTTAGGGCTGTCCCCGACAGTAGCCCCTGAGCATCTGTGGGTGTTTCCGTTAGGATCCCGCAGATGCTGGAGTCTGCTGATAGGACGTTCTTCCCTCCTGGTTGCCAATGCCTTTCCGTGGGGCCACGTCAGCGGACCCGCGGGTCTAGCCCCCGAAGCCCTGCAGGAGCGTGAGTGCTCCTGCGGGGGTTTTTTTGCGAGATTTTATCAGTGGGCGTGGTACTTGTCCCAACCGGCATCGGCGATGTTCCAGCCGGCCTCGGTCGCACGCGCGTGACTGATAAATCCTGCGTTCGGTGCACCCCAGGAGGTGTAGCCGTGCGTCGAGCCCCCGAGCCTGGGCCCATTCGAGGTGATCGGGACGAGCTCTCCGTCTTGTTCTAAACGCGCCCTCGCCGTCCCTCCGCGGGACGGAGGGAGAGGTCTCCACAACCCCCATCGATCGGGTCGCGAATTGCAGATTCCTCGTTGAGCTGCTAGCGGGTGGTTCAAGTGGACGCCCATGCCCCGTTCGATAAGGGTAGGCTCATGGTCCGGAGACTCGTCCATTAAAGCGCTCGCGTGGGTTTGCTAGGTGGGGCTCGGTCCCGTTCGCTAGGGACCGAGGGCGCAGAAGCTCTCCCTCGGTGGGATCCCCCCGACTAGCTGCCCTCGTTGGCTCTCGAACACGACATGTGGGGCGCCCTCGAGCCGGTGGGCTCGAGGAAAGGCTCGAATGCGCGCGCCCTCGTCGTCCCTGACTCTGGTGATCTGGGGCACCTGTTCGAACCCTTCGAAGGTCAGGCTTCGAACCCCTGATCAGTAGGGCCGTCACGGGGGGCATCTAGGTGCTCCCCGTCCTTCCGCATCTGCAGGCTTCGAGGGTTCTCAGCCGTGCCGGCCCTCGAGCCGCTGATCAGTAATCTTTCGCGAATCGAGGGCACCTGTGGCGCCCGTTCACGTTGAACGGATTTCGAGGCCACTGGTCGGTAGTCGCACCCTTCGAGGGTCAGGTTTTTTGAGCGTGGGACTCGGGCCGCTCGAGGGTCATCCTTAGTGGGTAAGGGACCGGGCCATTAAATGCGCGCAGTCGCGGCCACAGTCTCGCGCCGCGGGCGCGTCTTTTCAGGCGCCGCGGCCGGGCGAGTAGTGGGCAGCGTGGGCAGGCGGACGTGACCGCCTGCCGCGGCCGTTCGGTTACCGCGCCGTAATGATAGCGCGGGCGCAGGCGTGCGGCTGCCTCGGTCGTGGTGGGTCCCGCCCGTCAGCGACCAAGGTTTTTACCTGCAGTTAATGCGCGCGGGCCGTGCGCTCCGGAGAGCATGTCCCGTGGATCTATAAATCCAATGGAGGGAGGTGAGGCGGGTTTTTACCTCTCGCCCTTAGCGTCTGCCGCCCTCACCCCTTGCGCTTCCGCTCCCGAGATGTACTCGCTTCCGCGCCGGCGCATCGCTCTTGCTCCACGCTTTTCGTCCCTTCGCCAACTCGCATGGCTCCTCCTCAGCCCATCACCATCATCGACCCGCTGCCGTGGCTGCGCTCAACGGCGACGCGGCTCTCCTTGAGCGAGCTGGTGACCGCCGGCCAGCTTGCGGCGAACGAGGATGGACGCCCTGCGGCGTGGATTGTGCCACATCCGAACGAGCGGGAGCCCAACCCGCCGTTCGGCTACGTCATCAGTTTCATCCGCTTCCACGAGCGGGGATTCGCGGCGCCGGCGAGTCACTTCATGCGAGCGCTGTGCTACCACTACGGCGTGGAGTTGCACAACTTCACGCCGAACGCGATTTCGCAAGCGGCGACGTTCGTCGGCGTGTGCGAGGGTTTCCTGGGGATCCTCGTCAACTGGGATCTCTGGGTGCACCTCTTCCACGCGGAGCTGCACACGCTGACCACGCCGGAGCCGAAGACCCACCGCGCGGTGCACGCCGGTGGCATGACGATCGGGCTGCGGAACACGCGCAGGGAGCTCTACATCCCCTGCACGATGACTTCCAATAACTCGGAGTGGGAGCGGGGGTGGTTCTACCTCCGCAACGACGGCGCTGGCCTCCCCTCCTACTCCGGCAAGGTGCTGAAGGACAAGGCCGACTCCTAGCACCTCGGGGTGTCACCGCCTTCGCACCAGACGCGGCTGGACTCGCTCCTGAACGCGTTGAAGGACCTGGCGGACGGCGGCCTGACCGCGGGGTGCGTCCTCGCAAACCTCCATCACCAGCGGATCGTCCCCTTGATGGAGAGGCCGCTTCGCATCTTCGAGATGTACGAGGACGCGGACCCCGTCGCACTGGCGCAATCACAGTTGGTGTCGGGCCTCTTCCCGCGGGAGTACGCGGCCACCCGAGCGCGACGCGCCATTGACCTCCGGACCGGCCGGAACGACGACGCGACGCTCTGGGCGTTCACCATGCTCCCCGTCGGCCCGTTGGTAAGTGGACTCCCGCTTCCCTTTGTCCTGCTGGTTCGCGAGGCGTCGTCGTGTCTTGAGATCTTGCCCGTTCTTTTGCAGATAAGGGCCGTAAACGCCGTGCGGTCCGACCCGCCCACGACCCGGTCCCGAGCGCACGCGCGCGGCGCAGCGGCGGAAGCAGGAGCGGGTGGTGCGCAAGAGGGAGCGAAGCCTCCGGCGGCGAGAGCGCCGGGAACGAAGGAGCGAGGAGTTCCGGCTGCGCGAGCAGCAGGGGCTTTCCTCTCCCGGGACCGAGGAGTACTCGTCGTCAGGCGAGGAAGAGGAGGAGGAGGGAAGCGATGGGGGCCGGGCTCCCCCTGAGAGGTGGCAGCCTTCGCCCCCCTCACCTAGAGCCGCGGAGGCGGCGGAGGAGGCGGTGCCTGGGGCGGGCGCAGGAGCGCCCGCCGCCAGGCAATTAACAGGAGAGGCGACGCGCGCCGCGGAGGCGTCGGCGCGCGCCGCAGAGACGGCCGGGGGCGCGGCGGCGGCCGCACCGGCGGCGGCAACGACATCCGCCGAGCCCCCGAGGAAAAGGAAGAGGGGATTTTCCACCCTGAGGTGAGTGGTCGCTTCCCCCCACGCGCGTTCTTAGACTGGCCAGGGCCTAAATTTCTCGTTCTCGTGTTCGCAGGGTGGCGTCCACCGTGCCCCTTCTTGCGCCGGCCAAGGTGCTGAGGACGGACGCGGTCGTCCCCACCAGGCGGCGCTCGTCGAGGGCGTCGCGGGCGGCCGTGGGCGCGGCAACGGCGGCGAGCAGCGGCTCGCGCGATGCGGCCGGGCCTTCGGAGCCGCGGCCGGCGGCGGCGACTACGGCACCACTGCCAGCGACCGCGGAGGCGCAGCAGGCGGCGGCGGTTGCAGAGCCGCAGCAGCCGGCAACCGAGGCGGAGCCGCAGCAGCCGGCGGCTGAAGTAGAGCCGCAGCCTGCGGCGCCAATGACGGCGGCGACCACGGCCGTGGCGGTCGCCGCGCCGCCAACTTCACCAGAGCCCGCCGCGGCCGGCGGCCCAGGGGTGGCGGTTGTGGAGATCCCTGATGAAGACGACGACGTCCCGCCGCCGGGCTGGGACCAGTGGGCGAGCGCGCCCGTGTCAGCCCCCGAGGCCTCGGCGGGGGCTCTCGTGGCCCAGGGCGGCATTGGCGCGGCACCGGGGCGCCCAGTGGACGGCGCTGGGCCCTCGTCGTCGCACGCCGGACCCGCAGCGTGCCTGGAGCAGGGGCAGGAGGGGGCTGACGCCCCGCCGCCCCACTTCATCGACGCTCAGGCGGAGCAGGGGCTCTGGGAGGAGCTCCGTGATCACGGCGCCTCGCTCAACCGGGCGTTGAACGAGGCGTTGCGGATCCACAGCGGCCCCGCATGGCGTGTTTTCCAGGTTAGCTGAATTTTGTGGAGTTTCGCAATTTCTTCCTCTGCTTTCTCTTTGTTCGTGTCCTTTCTGACACCCGCCCCTCTCGCTCTGCTTGTTGGTGGCAGGAGCTGGAGCGCCGAGCTCGGGAGCGATACGGCGCCCTCGACCGCCTTGACGCCGACCTCCATTGGTACCGGGGGCAGTACGAGGCTCTGGACGCCCTCGTCGAGACCCTCAGGTCACCTGACCGGTGGCTGGCGTATAGGGCCGAGGCCCTGCTGGACTCGCCCCCGGAGCAGGGCGCCCAGGTCGCGGAAGGCGGCTCCGCGGTCGAGAAGGTGCGCACGGTGCTGGTGGATCGAGACGACGCGCTGCGCCGGGCTCGCGAAGACCTGGAGAACGCGCGCTCCCTCGCGTCGACATGGGAGGCGGAGGTCGCTACTGCCCGTGCCCAGCTCCAACAAGGCCGTGCGGCGCTCCAGGAGGCTGAGGGGCTGAAGACAGCCCTGGCGGACAAGGCCGCCGCGCTCACCACGGCGGAGGACCAACTCCGGCAGGAGCGAGCCGCCCGCCAGGAGGCGGAAGGCCAACTCCAGCGGGAGCAAGCCGCGCTCGTCGAGGCCCGGGCTGTGCTCGAACAGGAGTGGATGGCGCGTGAGGAAGCGCTGGGCCAGCTCCAGCGGGAGCGCGCCGCGCTCGAGGAGGCGCGGGCCACGCTCCAGAAGCAGGAGGAGGAGGTGTCGCGCCTCAACGGGGAGCTGGTGCAGATCAGCATCTCGCACGAGGACTAGCGCCAGTCCCTCGAGGAGCAGGAGGCCTCGTACCTCAAGCTGGAGCGCGAGGCTGAGGAGACGCGCCGGTCCCTCGAGGAGGAGAAGAAGCAGGTTGAAGGTGAGTTTGTTCCCGTTCGGTTCTTGTTCGTCGATTCGTTCTTTTGGGATCCACTCCCAACTTCATCTCTTTCTTGTTCATGGCTTCCAGGCCTGCGGACCGCGCTGGGGCACGTGACCACCCGGGCCGAGACGCTGCAGACGGCCTACAACTCCTCTCAACAGGAGTTGGAAGAGCTGCGGGCCGCCACCCTCGAGACCTGCCGGGAGGTCGAGGGCGAAGCGCAAGCCGGGAGCTCGCTGGCAAGCCGCCTGCGTGCTCTTGGCGGGCACATCGCGGGGCGGATGCGCCGCGCTCTTCACCTGGGCGTCAAGAAGGCCCTCGGCGTGGTGAGGTCTCACTACGAGGTGAACCTCGAGGCCGTGGCGTCGGGCTATGTCGTCCCGGAGGGTGTTGAGGATGAAGTGGCGATGGAGCGCGCGGACGTGCTTGCCGCCGCTGCTGCTGAGACGCTCGCCGAAGACTTCGAGGACTTCCTGTTTCCCGACGCTCCTGACGCCGGCGAGCCCCAAGCCTGAGACCACTGGGCGCTGGGCCCTTTTTTGCTTAAGCATTAGAATTTGGGCTGTGTGGCCATGTAAATAGACAAGTAATCCTTTGAAATGTTTAAACATTTGTAAATTTAAGTGGTGTTTCTTGCTTCGCTCGTCGTGCCATTCTGTTTCTTCCTTTGCTTGGGTGAATCTGGGTTGGGGAGGTTCGATTTCGTGAGTAGCCCGCTGGGCCGGAGGCAAGAGAGAAGGGACGTATCCTCGCGGAGGCGTAGGCTATCTCTGGCTCGCGCGTCCTTTCCGCTTGGCCATTCGCGCCCCGCCTGAACTCGCCCGAGGCTAAGGTAGAATCGTACTTAGCACTCTTGCGAACTTTTTGCGAAAAAATGGGACCATTTTTTTGGGGGGGGAATGCCCCCCGTAGTAGTAGCCCCCGAGGGTGACTTGGTTTTCTGGGGAAAGCCGAGTAGCCCTTTAACTTTTATTGACTTGTTGGTTTTTTACATCTAGGCTGCCAACTGGGGTGTTGGGCGTGTAATTTACAACAAAAAACTTGGAAATCATCGCTAAGGGTAGAAGCGACGTAGCTGCTGGATGTTCCAAGCGTTGGTGAGTTCTTCGCCGTCCTCGTTGGCCAGTTTGTACGTGCCGGGCTTGAGCACCTTCACCACGACGTAGGGTCCCTCCCACGGGGGCGACAGCTTGTGGCGGCCTCGATTGTCTTGGCGTAGCCTTAGGATGAGGTCCCCCTCACTGAAGTCTCGTCGCCGCACCTTCCGAGCTTGGTAGCGCCTTAGGGACTGCTGGTACCTTGCGGAATGCATTAGGGCCACGGTGCGCGCCTCATCCAACTGGTCCAACGAGTCCTCGCGGGCTCGCTGGTTGGCGCCTTCGTCGTAGCCCCGAACTCTGGGCGATCCGTACTCCAAGTCCGTGGGGAGGATGGCCTCCGCGCCATCGACCAGGAAGAACGGGGTGAACCCGGTGGCTCTGCTTGGGGTGGTCCTGAGGCTCCACACAACCGCCGGCAGCTCTTGGAGCCATTTCCGACCAGACTTATTCAGTCGGTCGAAAATTCTGGGCTTGAGGCATTGTAGGATCATGCCGTTGGCGCGTTCCACCTGACCGTTGGTCTGTGGGTGCGCTACAGCTGCCCAGTCCACACGGATGTGGAACTTGTCGCAGAACTCCAGGAACTTTCTGCCCGTGAATTGGGACCCGTTGTCGGTGATGATGGAGTTGGGCACTCCGAAGCGGTAGACAATGTCGGTGAAGAACGTCACCGCCTGCTCTGCCCTGAGATTCGTGATGGGGCGTACCTCTACCCACTTGGAGAACTTGTCGATAGCAACCAAAAGGTGGGTGTAGCCCCCTGGCGCCTTTCGCAGGGGCCCGACGATATCCAGTCCCCACACGGCGAAAGGCCATGTGACCGGGATAGTCTGCAGGACGTGCGCAGGGAGATTGGATTTGCGGGCGTAGAATTGGCACCCTTCGCAGGTGTGCACAATTTCGCTGGCGTCGGCGACCGCGGTGGGCCAATAGAAGCCCTGGCGAAACGCGCTACCTACGAGGGTGCGGGGTGCTGCATGATGGCCGCACACGCCTGCATGTATGTCCCGGAGGAGCTCGCGCCCCTGAGGGATAGGCACGCACCGCTGCAGGATGCCGGAGGCGGCGCGCTTGTACAGCTCGCCGTCGACGAGAGTAAACGACTTGGCCATCCTGGCAATGCGTCTGGCCTCGGAACGGTCCGAAGGGAGTTCCCCTCGACCCATCCAGGCGATATACTTGTCGCGCCAGTCCCCCTCGCTGGGTGCTGGCTCTATGTCCATGGCCTCGGCCTCGTCGGTGCCGTACCCCTCGAGCAGGGAGAGCACGTACGCCTCGTTCGAGGGGTCCTCGTCCATGGGCTCCGCGCCTGTTGGACTCGAGGGAGCCCCCGAGGGTTCCTCGTGGCTCGAGGGGCAGGGCTCGAGGTTGACGGACGGCTGCGCGATGTCTCACGCAAAAACGTTCGGGGGAACGGTGATTCGCCCCGACGCGATTTTGGCGAGCTCATCCGCCTCCTCATTGTACCGGCGAGGCACGTGGTTAAGCTCTATGCCATAGAACTTATCCTCGAGGGCACGCACGGCTTTGCAATACGCCTCCATCTTGTCGTCGTGGCAACTCGCGTTCTTCATGACCTGGTCGATCACGAGCTGTGAGTCCCCCCTCACGTCGAGGCGCTTGATGCCTGTTTCAATGGCGATTTTGAGGCCGCAAAGTAGGGCCTCGTACTCAGCCATATTGTTTGACGCGGGGAAGTGGAGACGCACGGCGCATCGCATGTGCTCCCCGAGGGGCGAGACGAAGAGCAGGCCCGCGCCTGCGCCTGTCTTCATTACCGACCCGTCGAAGTACAGAGTCCAGCACTCGGCCTGGATCTGCGGCGGCGGCAACTGCGTGTCCGTCCACTCGGCAACGAAATCTGCCAAGATCTGGGACTTAATGGCCTTGCGCGGGGCGTAGGCGAGCGTTTCGCCCATCAGCTCCACTGACCACTTGGCAATTCTGCCTGCCGCATCCGGGTTCCGGATGATTTCCCCCCCAATGGAAAGGAGGAAACCACCGTGACCGGGTGAGCCTCGAAGTAGTGGCGGAGTTTGCGCCGCGCGAGAACCACTGCGTAAAGCAGCTTCTGGACTTGCGGGTAGCGTGCCTTGGTCTCGGACAAGACTTCGCTGACGTAGTACACCGGCCGCTGGACCGGCAGGGCGTGCCCCTCCTCCGTACGTTCTACCACGATGACAGCGCTGACCACCGGGGTGGTCGCGGCTACGTAGAGGTACAGAGGCTCGCTGTCCTGAGGCGGTGTAAGGACTGGGGCGTGGGCGAGGGTCGCCTTCAGCTTGTCAAGCGCCTCCTGGGCCTCGATGGTCCAGGAGAATCGCTCATGCTTCTTTAGGAGCCGGTAGAGGGGCAGACCTTTCTCGCCGAGCCGCGAGATAAAGCGGCTCAAAGCGGCAAGGCACCCCAACACCTTTTGGATCCCCTTGAGGTCCCGAATCGGGCCCATTCGTTCGAGGGCCGCAACCTTTTCAGGGTTGGCCTCGATGCCTCGCTGGGAGACGATGTATCCTAGCAGCATGCCTCGCGGCACGCCGAAGACACATTTTTCGGGGTTCAGTTTTACCCCGTTGGCCCGTAGGCAGCCGAACGCGATGTTGAGGTCGCTAACCAGGTCGTCCGCCTTCCTGGTTTTCACGACTATGTCATCTACGTATGCCTCAACGGTTCGCCCGATGTGATCTCCGAAGACGTGCTGCATACATCGCTGATATGTTGCGCCCGCGTTTCGGAGACCGAACGGCATCGTCACGTAACAGAACGTCCCGAACGGCGTGATGAATGAAGTCGCGAGCTGGTCGGACTCTTTCATCTTTATTTGGTGGTACCCGGAATAGGCGTCAAGGAAACACAAAAGTTCGCACCCGGCGATCGAATCAACGATTTGATCGATCCATGGCAAAGGAAAAGGAACTTTAGGACATGCTTTATTAAGACTAGTATAGTCTACACACATCCGCCACTTCCCATTCTTTTTCTTCACTAATACAGGATTAGCTAGCCACGTGGGGTGGAACACTTCCTTGATGAACCCAGCCTCGAGGAGCTTCCGCAGCTCTTCTCCGATCGCACGGCGCCGCTCCTCGTCGAAGCGACGCAGCCATTGCTGTACGGCGCGGGAGTGAGGTAGGATGTCAAGGGAGTGCTCGGCGACCTCCCTCGGAATGCCCGGCATATCCGAGGGGCTCCACGCGAAGATGTCGGCGTTGGCGCGGAGAAAGTCGACGAGCACCACTTCCTATTTCGGGTCGAGGGTGGAACTGACCCTCAACGCCTTGCCCTCGGGGGCAACAGGGTCGAGGGGCACCCCTTTGGTCTGCTCGGCGGCCTCGAAGCTGCCGGCGTGCTTGGTGGCGGGGTCGAGGTCCTCGTTGACCAGCTTCTCCAGGTTGGCCACGAGCGCTTCATCCAGAGCTAGCGCCTCGGCGTGTTCCACGCACTCGACGTCGCAGTCGAATGCGTGCTCGATGGATGAGCCCACGGTGATGACACCGTTGGGCCCCGGCATCTTCATCTTGAGGTAGGTGTAGTTGGGGACCGCCATGAACTTGGCGTAGCACGGCCGCCCAAGTATGGCGTGGTACGCGCCCCGAAACCCCACCACCTCGAAGGTGAGCGTCTGCTTGCGGTAGTTGTCCGGCGTGCCAAACCAGACTGGCAGGTCGATCTGCCCGAGGGGCTGGACGCGCTTGCCCGGCGCGACGCCATGGAACGGCGTCGTGCTGGGCCGCAGCTGGTCCAACCCGATCCCCAACAGGCGCAGTGTGTGCGCGTAGAGGATGTTGAGGCTGCTGCCTCCGTCCATCAGCACTTTCGAGAACCGCGCGTTCCCGATGACCGGGTCGACCACCAGTGGGTACTGGCCCGGGTTGGGGATGCGGTTCGGGTGATCCTCGCGGCTGAACGTGATGGCGTCCTCCGACCATTCGAGGAAGGAGGGAGGCGCCTTCTCTGCGGTGAGGACTTCGTGTCGCTCCCGCTTGCGTTGGTGGCTGGACATGTCGACGGTCGGCCCCCCGAAGATGAGGAAGACATTTTCCACGGCGGGGAAGCCACCGGCGTCGCCGTCACCCCCATCCTTCTTGGCCTCGCCGTCCTTCGCGGCGGCGCGACCGTAGAACCGTTTGAGCATGTCGCACTGCTCGAGGGTGTGGTTGACCGGCGTTTTGTGGTAAGGACATGGCTTTTTCAGCATGTCGTCGAAAACCCCAGGGCCTCGAGGGGCCGGTCGAGGGCCCCGTCGAGCTGGGTCAACAGCAAGAGCTTCGTCGCCATCGTCGTCGCGCCCCTGCTCGCGCGCCTCGCGGCGCGGCTTCTTTCCCTTCTTGCCCCGCTTGTTCTTCTGGTGGGGCTCCTTGGACTTGCTGCCCTCCGCGGGCGCGTCGTCCACGCGTTTGCCCTTCTTGCCGTCGAAGATCGCCCCCACTGCCTCTTCGCCCGAGGCGAAGCTGGTGGTGATGTCGAACAGCTCGTTCGAATCGGCCGGCGGGCTGCGCCCGAGTTCGCGCACGAGGTCCCGGCACGTGGTGCCTTCGAGGAAGGCGTGCACGATTTCGGACTGCGCCACGCTCGGGAGCTCCGTGCAGCGCTTGGAAAAGCGCCGTATGAAGTCCCTGAGCGACTCGCCGGGCTTCTGGGTGCACGCGCGCAGGTCCCAGGAGTTCCCAGGGTGCACGTACGTGCCCTGGAAATTTCCCACGAACGTGCGGACCAGATCGTCCCAGTTGTGGATCTGGCTGGCCGGCAAGTGCTCGAGCCACGTCCGCGCTGAATCGGCGAGGTGCAGGGGGAGGTTGCGGATGATGACCTCGTCGGTGGTGGCCCCACCCAGCTGACACGCCAAGCGGTAGTCATTGAGCCACACGCGGGGGTCTGTCTCCCCGTTGTACTTGACGATCGACGTGGGCTGGCGGAAGCGCGGGAAACTCACCATGCGGATCTCCCGGCTGAACACACGGGTTCCCGGCGGCTCCGTCGTCGGTGAGCGGTCCTCCCGGCTGTCGTAGCGCCCACCCCGTCGGGGGTGGTAGCCCGCCGTTGCCCGTGTCTCCGCGTTGCCCGTCCGCCGGGCGTTGATGACGTTGCGGGCGTCACCATCTTGGGCTTGCCCGCGCGTGTCAAGGAGCCGCTCCCCGACCGGCGTGCGCCCCGGATTGGCGGGACGCTCCGCTGCGCCGCCCGTGTGCACCGAGGGCTCGGGGCCTTGCGCGCCCCGGTCATCCCGCGCGCTCCCCTGTTGGCGAATGCGGGACGCCGAGCTTTCAGCCTGTTGGACGGCCGCTTGCTCGATAAGCGCCTGCGCCTCGCGGTGCAGGTTCCGCGCTTCGGGCGTCGAAGGGGCGGGCATGGCCCGTAGCAGCGTTGCAGCAGCGATGAGCTTCTGGCTCGCTCGCGGGGGCGTGCTCGGATCGTCGACGTTGAAGTCGGCGTTGATGCGATCGCGGGCTTGTCGGCCCAATTCCCGCGCATGTTCGCCGCGCGCGGAGGCTTCTGCGGCGATGGAGGCCCGAAGCAACCGTACCGCGCGGTACTCTTCCGCGAGCTTGGCTTCAAGCTCGCGCGCTTGGCCCAACTGCGCATTGACGTCAGCCCCCCTCGACGGTGAGGGGGGAGGGGCGCTTGGCCCCGCAGCCATGCGCGGTCCAGTCCCCAGACCTGGGGGAACCTCTCCGTCGCCGGCTTCTGCCGCGTTGGCGGCGTTCGCCTGGTCGTTGGCGATCACGACGCAGCACTCCCGCGCGGGGTCATAGCTCCCTGCGCTGGAGTCGTCGGAGTAGCCGAACCAGTAGTCCGTGGCGTCAAGGAACCGCCGGAACATGACTGGGTCGGGTACACCGGAGAAATCCCACTCCGCATATCCGTGCGAAGCGGCAGGCGGCAGCTCGTTGGCGGAGCCTTGGGATGACTCGTCACCGGCGGAGGCGCTAGGGTCCCTGGTAGCCGGGGCATGGCGGCCAGGGTGAACCCCGCGTGTTGCCGCGCTGGCGTTGGCGGAGGCAACGTATGCCGTCGTTGCGCCGCGCAGACCGATGGGGAAGCGCGGTCCTGAGACCGAGCGCTCCCCCGTCGGTGCGGCTGTCGTCTCGCCGGAGGGCGCGTCGCGTTGCGAGGCGACGCGCGCAGCGTGCCGCCGCTCCGTCCGCGCCTGTCGCGAGCGCAGGCCGGAGCGCCGGCGGCGCCGTGGCGCTGAGGGGCCCGCAGCGTCCGTGCTGGCGGGCATTGGTGTCGCGACGGCGCGTGTGGCAGCGACCGGGACGGACCCGGCTTGACGCCGCGCACGAAGTTCCTCACGGTTGGTGAGGTGCATGAGGTAGCCGTTCCCCGTAGCCTGGAAGTTTAGGCTCCCGAACCGGATTTCGAGTCCGGCCGGGAGGGGGTCCGAGCTGCCCATGGAGTACCTCTGGCCGCGATACTCGGTGCGAATCACCATCGAGAGGGCTGGTGACGAGCCGATCTTAGCGCGATGCCCCTACCTGGCGCGCCAACTGTCGGTGCGGAAAGTAGTCCCGACACTAACTAGTAATGAGTGCTGAGATCTGCCTCTCGATGGTCGGTGCTAAGCAACTACGGACACTTGGTTTATCCTGGTTCCGGCCGGAGCCATACGTCCAGCAGCGATGTGCTCGGGGCACTGTATTGCTTGCACCGTGGTGCTCGTAGAGGGGTGGCTACAAGCGAGGCGGGAGAGGAGGCGTGGCCTCCAAGTCCCAGAGGTTTCGATTGAGGCGAGTGCCAATATCGTGGGGAAGGCGGAGAGCGAGTGAGTGATGCTGTCCGGCGTCCCGTGTCCGTCTTGCAGCTGGGGGGCCGCCCCTCCTTTTATAGGCCAAGGAGGGAGCAGCTTACATGCACGCTGCACTATTTCTATACGTGTTGCGGTATGGCGTACAGTGCCGTAGAATTGATGGCCGTCCTGGCGAATCTTGCTCCAGTCGCGGCGTCGTGGCGCGTCCTGTGCCCGAACAGGAGCGACTTCGAGGGTAGAGGCGTAGTGGTTGACCGGAGCGGCTTCGAGCGGGCTCGAGGGAGCCGTTGACAGTGGTCCGTGCGAGGTATAGTGGCAGGCGTGATGGCGTCCCGTCCCCGCGTGCTCAATAGTGTTGGAGTAGTTGTAGCAGTGCGCGGCGTGGCGCGGCAGTGGCGGGGATGGCCGCACAGGGCTGACAGCGACGGGGACGCCCGACCCCGCCGGCCTGACGTCACGGTGAGTCCTGCATAAGCACGTAGAAGATATTCGAGGGTCTTACCGGCCCCCCTTCGAGGGCGCGGCGTGTTAGTCGTACGGGGGCAGGTGGCACAGTGTCACGGAGCTGACACTGGCCTTGCCGCATAGTGCCGAACAGCGGCAGGGATGGCCTCCCCCCGGGAGTTGGCGAAACAGCGCCGGGGCGTGATTCCCAGGCGCGTCAGAGTAGTGGTGCGACCTGCTGCGTCAGAGCATTAAATGCCCGTACACGCGTGCGGGAGCAGGTATGCGCGAGGGCGCGGGAAAGGCGTGCGCGGGTGCCCTCGAGCGGAGCGGGCCCTGCCCGAGGGGGTGCCCAGCCCCCGAGCGAGGCGGACCTCGTTCGAGGGGCGTGGTCGAGCCCTCGATCGAGGCGGACCCTGCCCGATGGGGCGTAAGGGCCTCGAGCGAGGCGGACCTTGCCCGAGGGAGCGTCTACCCCTCGAGCGAGGCGGACCTCACCCGAGGGGCGTCTGCTGTGTCGTCCTGGCGGGCCGCGGGGGCCACCAGGATCGTGGTGGTGCTGTGTATGCGTGTTAGGTGTGTAAGTCGATTTGCGTTTGCATTTTTTGCAGGTTTTAAGCGGGTTTCCCCTCGGTTATTTAGGGGACCCTTAGGGCTGTCCCCGACAGTAAGAAAAAAAATCCTATACAAAGCCAAATTTATTTTTTTGCTCCACCATAAGTGTGATTATCACGATGAGTTGGGCTAGGACCCTTCTCTCTTGGGAGTTTTAATTTCGAGCAATGATCATGTTCTTGTGCTTATCTTTTGTTGCTAGCCTCGTCATGCATTCGGTAACGTGACTTTCACATCGGAGGTCCCGTACATCGCCGAATTCCATACCCAACCCTATACATATCTTTTGTACATCGCATTCCTTGAACACAACCTACTCTCGAAGTTTCGTCTCGTCTCTAGCATGGTTTATTTAAAATTTCAGATTGTATGCATGCAAGAAAGAGAGGAGTTGAGAGCTTTGAAAAGTTGTCAAGAGAGGGAAAAATAAAGAGAAAAGTATGAGTATGGAAAAGAAAGAAAGAAAGAAAGAAAGAAAAAAATATAGAAAAGTAAAGAAAGAGAAAAATGTGAGAATGAAAAAAAGAAGAGAAAGAGAAAAGAGGAGTGGCAAGAAGGATATGAGAGGGATGAATCAAGTGAAAGAAAAAAAATAAAGTGCAAGGAAGGATGTCACGTTGTTGAGAGACGAAACTTTCACTTTTTTTTCCAACCATGTGCAATCCGACAACGAGGACGTCATCGGTGCCTTGTAGTCATAATTTTCTTTTGCCCTTGCACATGTCCACCATTCTAAATCTTCTCATCCTTGATATCCCTACATATGGTTAATTCTCATGATCATTGGCTTTGAAAGGTAAACAACCATTAGAGGAAGTTCTTAGTTTGACAACATTTGTGTTGATTGCACTAGCCCTACCTATAGCTCCACTTTACATGTTATATGAGAGATTTATGGGAGGTGAGAGTTTTATAAAATTTGGTTAGGATAGCCACCTCATATGAGTGACTTGAGAGAGCTTGGAGAAAGGTTTTTGTCTAATACTTGTTGTAGGAATTTTGTTTGAAAAATCATTAAAAAACCCTCCGATTGAAGTAAAGAAGTAAGCATGGCTGAGATTGAAGGCTTCGAGTGAAGAGTTTGAGTTGTGGGGTAAATCATGACGTGGTAAAGATTCTAAACGCCCATGTTTATGTTTGATGATCATTACTTTATGTTTATGTATTAAAGATGAAAGGATCGACTAACTTGTGAAGAAGGATTAGCGGTACACGATTACAACACTTTGGACGAAGTTCTTTTACGAGTACTTGCTCGAGGACGAGCAAGAGCTAAGCGTGGGGCAGATGTTGACGGTGTATTTTGGTACACCAAGCATGTTCATTACACTTTGGTTTGGATTTGATTATGGAACTAACCCGCCACTAGGCACACTAATCATATAACAAGTTCATCTATGTGCATGCATTTGGAAGTGTTATGTTTATGTAGGAAAACATGGACATAAAGGACGGATTCGCAACAAGTTCAAAGGAGCATTTACGGAGTCTTGTTCGTGTTCATGAGCTTGATGAAATCACTTCCAATGGTGGCAAGGACCGAAGTGTTACGAAGGAACACCCCCGGGGATTGAAGCGTAAAAGACCGAACTTCATGCGCGGAGAACCTCCATCTTGGACGCGACGATGACATCGTCAAAATCATGCAAGTGGAGGGTGCAAAGTGCATAATCACCTGAGGACCCACGGGAGCGAAGGGGCGACCGAACCGGGCCGAGATGGGCCTGGGCCGGCCGGCCCAAGCCGGCCGCGGTTCGTCCCCCCTTTCCTTGCACCTGAAGGATCTTCAACCCTAAAACCCTGGAGGCGCCGCCATTCGACAGGGAGAGAGCCATTTGCACCAGGAGGCCATCCACAAGCTAGAGAGAGAGGAGGGGGATCTCCGGAGGGAGATCAACCACCTCGAAGGAAGCACCCACACATGGAGAAGAAGGAAGACACCGTCGGAAGGGAAACCATGATCAACAGTGCTATGTCCAGCACCTTGATGGGGTAATCTCCTTATTCGTCCATGGGTTGTAATCGATCTTGAGATGTAACCATACTTTGTAGGATTATCTATCTATCATCTTGTGTTGAATATACTTTAATGCTTAAGGTTAGCTACCATGCCGTAAAGGGAGTAAGAGCTCCAATGCTTCCTTGGATCCATTCAATACGCCGTGTCCATCATAGGTCTAGTCATGAATACCTTCGCGTAGTGACAGTACGAGAGGAGGGAAAGGGCGAAACCGTGGTCACAACCCCAATAGATTAGATTGGTTTTCATGTCTTTAAGCGATTGCATGTTCTAGTATCGTAGACCCATGGGTGAGTGTCTTTTATCTTGATATCTTGATCATTCTCTCTAGTGTAGTTTAGTTGTTTTCTAGTTTAATCATAGTTAGAGGTTCGAGTAGCTAGAGTGTGAAGGTAGATCGAACGCTTGCAATCCCCTTGCTCCGCGGATTGACAAGAACCTTGGGAATCCTGTGGTGAAAAAGGTGTGGTGTCCGTACGCTTGCGGATCGTAGAGGGATACGTCTTTTATCCGTCAACATGGACATCATGCTGTTTTACCATGGGAGATGCAATCAGACTCGAGGAGGATAAAATTACAGAAGGATTTAAGTTCCAAGGATTACAATGACTTGATGATGGACGAATTAGAAGATTTGCATATAATTCGTCTTAGGGCCTTGGAGAACATTGAGAAAAACAAAATGCGAGTTGCTAAGTACTATAACAAGAAGGTGAAAGTCAAGCAATTTGCAGAAGGAGATTTGGTTTGGAAAGCACTATTGCCGATTGGAACTAAGTACAGTGCATTCGGCAAGTGGTCTCCGAAGTGGGAAGGTCCTTTTCGGGTAGTCAGATGCACGCCTGGAAATGCATATATCTCGAAAACTATACTGGGAGAACAGTTTACTGCTGCTATAAACGGAAGATATTTGAAGAAATATTATCCTAGTATTGAAGTTGATCGTTGATTGCTATTCCAAGCGTCAGGAAGAACAGAGATAGCCGGCGTTCGGGAGGAAGCCGCCTTCAGAACAAAAATTCCAATAAAAAGAAAATGGCCAATACTAAAGTGTATTGCCCTTAGCATAAAATATTTTTACATTACAAGTGTTCTTGCAGGTTTTTCTGATGAGCACAATGCTTAAGATTACAAAAGAAGGCCTGCAGGAAGCAGAGTGCCTAGAGGAAGAAGCGAAAGTATCTTCATTGCTTTGGTTCAGCGCTTTTCCTCTTGAGCTTGTCCCTCTTCAGCCGCTCCAAAACCACCGTGACGGCGGCGTGGAAACCTTGGGGACTGGCGTGTTCTGCAGCTTCCATCAGGCTGTCCCAGGCGACCTTCAAGTTGGTGTACCTATCGGACACATCTGAAGAAGAGGAGTAGATTGTCACCAGATGCGAAGTTTGAGCTTGAACGTGGAAATCAAATGAGGATGAAGATCTTACCGCCTACTAGCGCCTCCAAGCTCATGCGGCGTTCGCGTTCGGCACTGCAACGAGCGGTGATGTCCCGCAAATCATGCTCTAGATGCCGGATGAGGCGACACAGCTGATGGTTGGTCTTCTGCTCGTGCGTGGCGTTTTCTTCTTCAGATGAAGAATCGGAGCGGATGTGCTCAGGGAACTCTTCGGTTCGAAGGATTTCCTCCGGCAGCAGGTTGAAACTGAAATCAAAGACAGATGAATCACGAGATTGCAACTAGAATCAAGAGAAAGAGATGAGGGAAGAAGATTACTCTCGAATGGTTCGCTTCTTTGGTGGAGGGTTGTTCTCTTCGCATGGTTTCTTCCCCTTGTCTGCCATGGCTTGGGGTTTTCTTGGAGGAGGAAGACGAGAGGAAGAGAAATGATGGAAGTGTGAATAATTGGATTTGCAGAGCACCAAAAGGTTATTTTTATTGGCAGCAGAGGTGCATCGGGAGTGATGACTGGCCAGTGCGCATTGATGAGAATACCAAACGACGGGGTTTTCTTCCTTGGGTGCCTAAAGTCTTTTCAACAAAACAGTGTTTATGATTCCCGAATGGATTATCTGCGAATTCTGCGCCAAGGGGGCAAGTGTTTGTGCGTATTCGGCTGGATGAAAGTTCCCGAATGCGTTCGAAACGGTGAAAATTCGTATACACAGATTGAAAAAATTATCACAAGATGAATGCGAAGGAATAAAATTTCATTATTATTGCCGAAATTCCATAATCCCTAGTACAAACTAGTCAAAAAGCCTGTTCAGGACAGACTGGGGATGGATGGAATCGGCAATGGCGTCGCCATGGCCGTCGAGGCGTTCTAGGGTGGCCTCGATGTCGTCGACGTCGTCTGGCGTGCCGCCGTAGAAGCCGCGCGGCCGTGCAGAGTAGTCGACACCGGTGTGCGTCGCCATGGCGGCCAGACCCAGGGTGGTTCCCAGACGGACGCCATGAAGGGCCACCTCGTCGACGCGGTTTTCCACCGCACCAAGGCGAGCTTCCGGTGTGTCTCCGGGGGCGTTCACCTTGTTCGCCAGTTTCTCAACCAGCGCCTTCAGCCGATTGAGCTCGGCGTCACGGTCTGCAGGGATCACAGCTCAATGACGGTTAGTTCAAGATTAAGATTAAGCGGGTTACAGGATTCACCGTCGATGGCCTGCAGCAGCTACTTCCGTTGATGCTCCCACTCGAGCTCATTGATCCCGGCTTGTTTGGAGACTGTCTCCAACTCAAGCCGAGTTGCGTCGCGCTCTTCCTTGAATCTGCGGGCGGCGAGATCGTCATAGCGCGAGCTTGAGGAGTAGGGGCGGCTGGACGATCTCGAGGAATCGCTTGCCATGGCCGGAGTTGTGGTTGGGGCAGCAGCGGGATTCCATTGGATGAGCCTGAAAACTCAAAGAAAAAATCGTCAGGACGAAAACAGATCTAAGAATAGGGAGTTGTGAAAAGATAGACAATCACCGCCTCCGACGTGCACCGGCGCGGCTTCCTTCGGCCTCGGCGGCGGCTGGACGCCTGTTGCTGCTGTTCGCCATGGAGTTCCTGGGAAGTGCTAGCGCTGGAAACAGAGAGCTTGGGTTGGCGAAGGCTTGAAGACAGAGGATTTGGTGAAAGGCTAAGGCCACCCGAGTTTCTTATTTATAGGGCTGGTAAGGAGATCGTGGTCAGAGATCGTGGCGCATATCCCAAGAATTTGGGAAGTGGAGAGACTTTCTAAGCCGAACCGTCACCGGGTCGTTTGGGATTCGTATCAAGTCATATTCGGTTTGACTGGTTGAGATTCGGCTGTGTTGCGGTCAGGTTGTTTTTCGGGTCTGATACTTGGTCAGAGTTACTGAATGAATCATCCAGGGACTGCTCGTCAGAATAAGGCAAGGCAAATATGGAACAAATAAAGATTAATGAGGAATAAAAATTACAGAGCTGATGGGGCATTCGGCTACAAATTGTTTGTTACAGTTATATACCCAAGTACTTTGAAATTACATTGGAGGCGTCTGATATCATCTTGCTGATATTTTCCAACAGTTTCTGATCAGCTTCTTGGGTGTTAGAAAAGGCAGAAAGCTTTGCCTTAAGCTGTTTTGATTCAGCCAGAGCTACTGAAGCTTCCTTTTGGATTCTCTCTGTTGATTCAGGAAGTTCAGCTATCTTCTTCTTATTAGCCTCAATTTCAGCTGTCAAGTTCTTCAATTCGGCCTCTAGTGCAGCTTTCCTGCTTTCCTTCAGCTCGAGTGCAGGTTGCAATTCGGCTAGCAATTCCTTGTTTTTCTGAATTTGAGCATACGAATCTTTCACGAATTGCTTGGCCGAGGCTCTTTTTTGTTCCAGGGCTGGTCGAGAGGATTGTTTCTTCAAAGCCCGCTTCACTGCTGCAAAGTGATCATCCAATTGTGAGAGGGGTTCTAAAGAAGTTTTGATGTCCACAGGAAGATCTTGGTTGATGGATTCAAGCACTTCTTCTAGAAGATCAGCATCCCTGACTTGATCTTGAATATCCCTTTGCAGAAAGGAGTGGATTTTTTTTAGCTTTGCTTGATTCTCCTCTGACAAAGTTTGACCAGAGGATGCCTCATCTCCTTTTTCGGCAGTCAGGTCGTCCGCAGCAAAGGAAAAACTGGGTGATGATGTAGTTCTCTCCTGGAAAGAAAAGCTTGCCGAATTAGTGGTGAACTATTGAATAAAAATGAAAGAGTGGATTTTTTTCATGCTTACATCGTTTCTAGCTTCCCGAATAGAAGAAGGGGATTTTTCAGGCTCAGCAGAGGGCTCTTGTATAGCTGGTTGAGGGGAAGCTGGATGATCTGGTAACACTGAAACCTCCAATTGAGGAGAGGCTGGTTGAGCTCTTGGTGAAGCTGGGGCTAGATCTTGAGTTGGAGCAGAGCTTCCCACAGCTTGATCTGTCATAATTTCTTCTGCAATTGTCCAGTAAGAGATAAATGCCGATGAAAAATGAATAGAAGGTGAGATGGTGAAAATCTTACCAGTTGATGCAGCATCAACAGGATTTGTAACAGCTACTGGTTGCTGTGCTTTAGTCTGAAATCATGCAGAAATAAAATGGTCAGACTAAAGAATGACATTATATTTGGGAGGGCAAGGTATTCTAACCTGAATGAGTAGTTTTTTGCTTGTTCTTTTCCTCTTGGCAGCTGGAGGAGCAATCAGGGATGGAGCCTTCCTTTTGTCAGAGGCCGAACTGATGAGGATTGGATCTCGTGTGGCATGTCTAGACATCAGTTGGGCCAAAGTAGGAGATTGGTACCCCAGGGCAGAAATTGGGCCTGCAATGTTATACGAGATTGTCCTGGCCAGAGGGGCAGGTTCTATATCCTGCAGGAAAATGACGGAGTCATGATCAGTAAAAAGGAATATGACTGAAAGCAGATGTGAAAAGGAGGTGAACTTATTACCTCTGAAGTTAGTTGAAAGTCAGGCATTAGTTCAAGACAGAGAGGATGCACTGGCACATTGAAGATGTGATCATGAAATTCTTCCCACCAAGAAGTGAAGGAGGGATGAGCAAGTGTTATTGGTACAAAAGGCCTAGGTGTATAGATGGTTTTGCTGCATGTATACTCAAAAATCCTTTTTGCCTGTATGGATTCCTTGACATCTTCTCTGGGCTTGAGAAACTCATGAAGGAACAATCTTGGGGCACTTGGCCACATCCTAACTGCCTGGCCATTATGTTTGGCTGATAGTACTCATAAGTACTTTCAACCTGCCTTCCTCCACAAAACTCTGCTGGCAGGGTGCATGGATGAATGAAAGTGTTGAAGATTTCTATGGAGTGTACATCATTGCATCCAGTTTCAAAACTGAACTCACAAGGAAGGGTCAAATTGTCATTGTCTGAATATGGAAACCAGAGAGGGTTGGCAAAACCTTTGAAGAAGAGCTCAAAAAGATGGCCAATATTTTGGTTGATGGATACAGAGGAAGCAGCTTCTCCATAAGTTTGGCAGCCTTTGTTAATCTGGGTTTCTCCTTCCTTGTAGTTGGTTGAAGGGAAGTGCCGATTGTTGAGGTCAATGCCAACAATCTGATGCATATATAATTGCAACCACATCTGGATGAACCACCAAGGGCCATTAACACAGGGGATCTTTTGGCTGGTGTGCATCTGGTAGGTGGTCTGGTGAAGCATATGGTAAACACTTCCTAGAAGGTATTTCCCAAGAGGAATAGGAGTACCAGCAGCCAGTTCCTCAACCATTACAATGTGGTTCAGGGTTGGCTCATTGGCTTTACCACAGAAGATGAATCTGCATAACCACATATTCAGGAAGGCTCTATATTCAACATCAGACAAGGGGCCGTCAGACATGTATTTTTGGATATATTTCTTATATCCAACTCCTGTTTTCACTCCTGTTTGCCTGGAGGAGCCCTTGTAATTGTATGGATACACAGATCCTGTGACTTTCAGGCCGGTTATCATGTACACATCGGCCAAAGTGGGGGACATTGGCCCATGACCAAAAAGGAAAGCATTTGCTCCATTTGACCAAAAATGACAGGCTGCAATCAGAAGGTTCTCATTTTTGGGAGTTTCAGCCAAGGATAATTCTAAACAATGAGCAATGCGAAGAGTGTCCCAATTGCTTGTTTTGGGGCTGTCATCATCAAGCATCCTTTTATACCAGTTTCTCCAGCCTGCAATTGGGGGCAAAGGCTAGTTCTTGAAACTGTCCTGGCACTCATGGGGTTTCGACAGTGCTGCCTTAAAGGGGATCCTTTGGGATTCAGCTTCAATGAATTCGAGAGGGTCAGAAACTCCTACGGGGCCTAGGAAATATGATGTTGCTTGGTCTTCGACAGGAATCAAAATTTCGGCAGCTAGGGCCTATCAAGAACAAAGGGGGCGGAACGGTAAAATCGAGGTTGAATTCGAGAAAGGTAATACCGAATGCGCTTGGAAGGGATGAGATTTACCTTGAGAGCTTGGTCTTGATTCGCCATTTGAAGATTGGAGCCTGGAGAAATTGAAGAACTAGGGGTCGGATCTGGGCGAGCGCTCCAACGGTTTGAGAGAGAAAAGAATGGATGTTGAGCCGATTCGGCTTGAGTGTGTCGAGTATTTATGGTCAATTCCAGAATAAAATCACTTTTATCCCGTAATTGAAGGGGCATATGTTAACACCAAAAATTGGTACAGGCAGAAACTGACATGTGGGTCGAGATTGGCAGGATAGTACCATTCGGCAGGAGTTGCTTTCAACGCATTCGGTAAAGAGGCGTTTTGCGGTCGGGAGTGCGTCGTCATTCGGCAAAGAGCTGTTCCATAATTGAAGACGGAAACGTTTGAGAATACGTGATGACGTGGACTAGATATAAAGAAATGAATTGATGCTGGGTACGAAACCGACATGACGACATGTTGTAAGTTTTAGGCAGTCAATGTTGTAATCGTAGTCGACTAGGAGTCGTGTTAGAGACAAGGTATAAATATAAACCCTTAGTGTTTGTAATAGGGATCGAACAATTTCACAACCAACCGGCCCCGTGCCAACTTGCGAGTCCATCTAGTTGAGTCGTCGAGTTCTTCGAGAGGAGCCATCGACCCGTCGACCTCCGTAAGTACCGGCAACCTTGTATCATGTCTAGTATCATGCGGTGGATTTAGATCTTGATGCAAGTAGTCTTGATACCATGCTTAGTATCATGCGGTGGATTTAAGCTTGGTTCGAGAAGGTTTCCTTGTTGGATCATGAGTCACGCGGTAGGCTAAGATCTAGCTTGGAGCTAGTTATCGGCTCTATTAGATTTGGCAAGATCTAATAGGTTTATTAAGTTACCATGTGTTGCTTTGAGTTTTACTTTTATGTTTAATTCATGTAACACTCTTTTGCCCAATCTAGCTTGATTCGATTCGGCTCTATCTCTTTGCGATCTATGTGGTACACTTTCAAAATCTTTGGTTTCTTATATGGCAAGTGGATCGTGTGTTCTCAATAGCCGAATTTAGATCAATCTAGATTGTCACGTGTTGCGGGTTCAAGCTTGTTGACTTTTCAATGTTTGTTCATTCTCCACGGAACCCGATACGGCTGTACAGCTGTATTCGGCAATTCCCTCACGGGCGAGTCATGTTCACGAGTTTCCTTTTAAATAATGTATGCTTTTAGCCTTCCATCTATAGATCGTATCATGTGGTGGATTGATCTATCCTTGGTTGGTGGTGTGATTTCAAACAAGTTGTATCATGCGGTGGATTAACTTGTTTGATGTTATGCTCGACGGGTTTGAAGGTGTCTAGACATGCGGTAGACTAGTGCTTTTGGCCTATGCATGCTTGTTTATTGGAGATTCATGATTATGCTTCGCTTTTATTTATTTATTATGTTCTATCTTCGATAATCGGTCATGGTCGTATGCTGCAACATTATCTACATAAAGACCGATCTTTCGTCATGCTTACGTCATTCATTCGGCAATGTTCTATTCATATGCTTTATTGTTTCCCGAATGATATTCAAGTTGCCGGCAGATAGCTTATTCGTAGCTATATGTCGTTTGGATTGGCTTCATGGTCGTAAATACGGAACTGTCTGGTACCACCCGGCAAGTTCCATGTTTTATCTAATCTTTTTCATCATTTGTCAGTTTCAGGGAAAATTGATTGGCACGCTTCCGGATTCAAACGCCCGGGTCTCGTGTGAAGCTAGCTAATCCGGCTTGCTGTGTGCTTGGCTTGAGGTGCTGATTTTACGTCAACAGCAGGCTACCAATCACAGTTTAACCGGGCCAAAAGTTCCTATGTAGCCGGCCAAACACGGGTGAAAATGGTAGAGATAGCCTGGGTTGGGCTGGCCTGGGCTACCTCTTAGGCAGGCCAGGCCTTATACAGGCTGCCAAATAGCCCCATAAATGAATCAACGATCCGTACTTGTAACAACGGAAAGCCACAATAAAGTGCTACTACCAATGGAAGAGACATGTTCTCTGTTTGGCATTTTGTTGGAACATTAGCATTTGATGATATCATAAGGGCAACTGAGAATTTCAATGACAAATACATCATTGGAACATGAGGATATGGAAAAGTGTATCGAAGCACAACTTGAAGATGGTCAGCTAGTTGCTGTGAAGAAGCTTCATCCTACTGAACAAGAGATGAATGATGAAAGAAGATTTTCACACGAAATGGAAATCTTAGTGCAGATTCGACGCCGAAGCATTATCAAGTTTTATGGGTTTTGCTCCCATCCAGAGTACAAGTTTCTTGTCTATGACTACGACTACATTTAGATCGGGGAAGTCTTCAATAGATTGGCAAAAGAGATGTACCCTTTATCAAAGATGTGGCTCAAGCGCTATCATATTTATTTGCACCACGTAGCACGTACAACTGCAATCCTCCTATAATCCATTGAGACGAATTTCAAGGTTTTTTTTTTTTGTCTCAGACTTTGGCATGGCAAGGATTTTGAAACCCGATTCGTCCAACTGTAGTGCGCTAGCAGGGACATTCGGCTATATTGCTCCAGGTATACACTTTCCTCCCATTCTGAATTTGATTTCTCTTTTGTGGTGCAGAGTTGTCCTGCACTTCAATTGTGACAGAGAAACGTAACGTTTACATACAGCTTCTTTGGTCATGGGGAAGTATCCAGAATATTCAACTTATGGCATTTTCTTGCCTGCAAAGCTTCTCCACAAGCAAGGCCAACACCCTATTTTCACCTTCCTTCGGAGGCTTTGAAAATTCGCTGAAATTCTGAACTCTCTGGAACCTAAAAGGAAACTTGTTCAGGTCGGACAAGAAGGTATTCCCTTTAGAAGGCCGATTTGAATTCGCTTTAAAGTTTAAAGGAAAAAAAGGTTCGAAGGTTTGAATTTGAACCGAGCTCACAGTTCAAATCTTGATGCAGCGCAAAAGTATTTTCCGTTGTGTGAAAACGAAAAAACAATTTTTTTAGTACTTCCGAAAAACAATGTAAATCACACACAAAAGGCTGGCCCAGCGGCAGCAGAGAACCAGGCCCATTTAAGTTCAACGAGACAAGCAAACAGCCCGGCTCCATCCACTTCTTGCCGGGAACCCAGCGCCCACACTGTCGATGGCGGCGGCGGCGCGACGGATCCCCAGCGCCCCGACGGCGCAGCCCGTCCTCCCCGACGAGATCCTGGAGGATATCTTCCTGCGCCTCGACGCCGCGGCCGACCTCGCCCGCACCTCCGCAGCCTGCTCCTCCTTCCGCCGCCTCATCTCCGCGCGCCGCTTCCTCCGCCGCTTCCGGTCCCTCCACTCCCTGCCCGTCCTCGGATTGCTCGGCGAGGGAGGGCGCGAATCATTTCGCCTCCTCGTCCAGGGATTCATTCCCATAGAGCCTCCCCACCGCTCCGCCCCGGCGGCCCGCGCGCTCGCGCGTGCCGCGGACTTCACCTTCTCCTTCCTCCCCGACGCCAGCTCGTGGCAGCCCCGCGACAGCCGCGATGGGCGCGTCCTCCTCTCCCGGCGCGCCGACGATGCAACCGCCTTTGATGACCTCGTCGTCTGCGACCCCTTGCACCGCCGGCATGTCATGATTCCTCCCATCCCCGATGACCTAACGGCCTCCATCCCACAACCAGGCCCGAGCAATTTCGAAGCCTTTCTAGCTCCAGCCGGCGATGGCAAAGATGACAAATTGATGGATGAGGAAGAATCGTCATTCAGAGTTATCCGCATTGTGAGGTTCCAGGACAAGTTCATGGCCTTCTTCTTCTCTTCGGCCAACCAGAAGTGGGCGCTCATCACTTACCACAGCTCGAGCTCTTTTGGATACCGGCTCTCCTACGCGCTCGGTTGTTTCTTCTGGGTGGATGATCCAAATAGATATACGCTCGTGCTTGACACTCGTCAGATGAAATTCTCTATCATCGACCTCCCTCCAAACATTGGCGTTTGGAACAGCTTCGCCTTTGTGGAGGCAGGGGAAGGCAGGCTTGGATTGTTAACTCATGGTTTCGGTGGCAGCACAATTGACCTCTCTTGCAAGATTTGGCGCCATAATGGTGTCAGTGTAGAAGGGTGGCAGCATTGCAAGATGATTCCTTTGCCCAAAGACTGTGATGGGGTCAACTATAATTGGTACATTGTGGATGCAGTAGAGCGCTACTTAAATCTACTAGCCATTAAAAGGGCATGTGCCCGTGGTAGTGAATCGCCTGTGCAGTATTTTGTGTTGGACATCAAGACATTGCTTTCCGAGAGGATCGGCAGATTGAATAATGGATTGTTCTTAGCGCATCTTTATGCAAGCTTTCCACCACCGTTGGCACTGCCAAGTTTATGAAATGTAAGAACTATCTTTCTTGTTTCTTCAGCCACTGGGATTAGGTTATCTTGCTGCTTGCATCTCTAAATTATCTTGCCACAACTGTTTAACCATGCTCCTCTTCTGCTCCTTGCTTTCATAGTTATGATTAATTTTAAATGTCATGTATTTCTTGGACATTAAGCAAAGCACAGAATAATTTGGGAAATTTTGTAGCATTTTGCGACAAAATATTTGTTGTAATCAATATATCCTTACAAAATTATCGTGTTCTAACAAATTTGCCACTTTTAGATCATTGGCATATCGGTGTATCCCCGTCACTTGTGTCTGAAATGAATGTGAATAATTTAGTAATTGGCCCTGCCCCCTACCCTCGCATATCTGTAATTGAATGGAGGAAGAGCTTAATTATGTGTAAATGTACACATGCTCAATATATGTGCCTTTGTTTGGTCTGGTTTCTATAAAAGCTTTAGGATGAAGATGTCATCAACAAAATATGTGAAATTTATTGGATCTACAAAAACTACCATGCTTGATGAACTAATCAGTCGTTCATTACGCTTTAATGTGTGCCATTTACTTATTTTGTTTTTTAGCCTATAGATATCACCAAATCACCAAAGCCAGGGCAGACAAATTTTTATCCTGTTAAAATCAGTCATCTCTATCTCTGTTTGCATCTCCATACAAAAGTAGTACCTTGTTTCCCACTTTCACATGCACAAGCATATAGGAGAGGCTATGTAAAATTAGTAGCTTGTTTCCCACTTTCCCATCAGCGCTTCACACAATCGCCATGAATCGCCCGGACATTATTTTATATTGCACATCAAGAAATTGCTTTTGGAGAGGCTCTTCACACGTAGTGCTACTTTATTTTTTATATCATATGCATGCCAGCTTTCCACCACCGTTGGCACTGCCAAGTATATGAAATGTAAGAACCATATTTCTTGTTTCTTCAGCTACTGGGAGTAGTTTGTGTTGTTCGGTTGCCCCCATCATTCTACTTGTTACCATGGTTATCTTACTGCTTGCATCTCTAAATTATCTAGCATTAACTGTTTAATGATGCACCTCTTGTGCTCCTGATATTCATAGCTATAATTAGTTTTAACTTTCATGTATTTCTTGGACGTTAAGCAAAGTATGGAATGAAGTTTGGGAGATTCTGTAGCATTTTTCTACAAACTATTTTGTTCTAATCAGTATCTTCACATAAAGTTATCATGTTCTGCCATTTTTGGATCATTGACATATCCTTAGTGTATCATCTGTCGCTTGTTTTCTGAAATGAATGAGAATAATTTAGTAATTGAACCTACCCTCACATATTTGTAATTGAATGGGTGAAGTGCTTGATTATGTGTTAATGTATGTGGGCTCAATTTATTTCTATATGTTCTTTGTTTGGTCTGCTTTCTATAAAGCTTATGGATGAATTTGAGATTAACAAAATATGTGGAATTTCTTGGATCTACAAAAACTACCATGTTTGATGAACTTGTTAGACCTTTATTATGCTTTAATGTGCCGTTTACTTATTTTGTTTTCTAACCTATATATATTACCGAATCACCAGAGCCAGGGCAGACAATTTTTTATCCTTCTTTTTATGACAAAAATGCATGAGTTAAAATCAGCCCTCTCTATATCCGTTTGTAGATTTCAAATTTGCATCTCCATACAAAATTAGTAGCTTGTTTCACACTTTCACATACACAAGCATATATCACCTTTATGTTGGCCTAATAGTTTTTCTCGAACCCATCTTGATTATTCTGTAACATGTAATCTCTGTTAGGTTTTCTCTCGTGAGTTATCAAGGTGGCAGGGCAGCATAGTTGGCAACATTTTCATGATGGCTTAACAATATTGTGCAAGACATCAGCAACTACCGGTGTTTATGACATATTGACATATGTATGCAGTACAATCAGCTATTCTATAGAGATTTAGTTTTTGCAATCTTATTCCTCCCATTTGCCGTTTTGCTCCGATTTGTGTTTGTAATCTGTACTCATGGCTCGTTGAGGGAGGTTCCTGGTACAATTCTGAAGTAGACAATCGAACAGTTACACAACTGTCTTCTTGATTTGCTTATTTTTGTCTCTGAGAATCTTGTGATCTGTCATTACAATGACCGGTAAAATTCTAGTCAACTGCTGCAACAATTGTGTGGTATTCTCAGCTTGGAGCAAAGAAACCATATGGAAAACTGGTTCAGTACTTGTTTGAACATTCACCTTTCAGAGAAGATGGTTTTTACATTGCACTGAAAATGGATGAGCCCTGAAGGCCTGTGTCCACTCCATTGCTCTTATGCTTGTGAATTCCTGTTTGTAAAAAAATGTGGTAGTGGATCATAACTAATTAGTATTCATCTTAGGTGCTGTTATCGGCAGTGAACTGGTGCTTTGTTGAATTATCGTTATTCATCACAGGAAGCTTTGTGGATGGTGTTGTGATCCCTCGTAATTTGCAATCATTTATTATTTTCTCTCTGCTGTGCGAGTCTCAAGGGAGATTTAATCTGGTGACATTGCTAAAGTTTGACATGTTAATTCTGTTAATAAAATACCATATGCTTTCTATGCTTCCATCAGGAAGGAAATACTTTTGGAATTTTAAATTTATATAACCAACCAGGCCAATGTTTGAGACTGAGCTCCTTTGTGTTGGAATGTAGGAGTATATGCTTACTAGCTGCCATGACTGTGATGCCTGATTGATGTTTTGGATATAAATACCCTTTCTGCTATGCCCAAATGTTGCTGTTGCTGCTGACCATATCCATATGCCCAGCACTGGCGAGATGAAATTCTCTCCATCACTGAGCTCCCTCCCAAGTCTCGAACTCCCAACAATGACGGTTCACACTTCAGAGCATGACATTGTGGAGGCAGGGGAAGGTAAACTTGGACTGTTAATGTTGGCATGACAAGATCATTTGGTACTATGGTAGCAACACCATCTGCATCTGTGTCGGTGCGGAAAGTAGTCCCGACACTAACTAGTAGAAGCGCTGAGATCTATCTCTCGATGGCCGGTGCTAAGCAACTAGTGACACTGAATTTTATCCTGGTTCCGGCCGGGGCCGTACATCCAGCAGGGGTGTGCTCGGGCACTATATTGCGTTGCACCGTGGTGCTTGCAGAGGGGGGCTACAAGCGAGGCGGGAGAGGATGCTGGTCCTCCAGGTCCCAGAGGTACTGATTGCAAGTGTCAATATCGTGGTGAAGGCGAAAAGCGTGCGAGTGTGCGTTGTCCGTCGTCCCCCTGCGGCTAGGGTACTGCCCCTCCTTTTATAGGCCGAGGAGGCAATCTACATCGTGCCGCACTGTTTTATCTACATGTGGAGGCATGGTGTGCAGCGTCGTGGAGTAGATGGTCGTCCTGGCGAATCTTGCTTCTGGCGGGGCGTCATGACGCGTCCTATGCGCGTCCAGGAACGGCTTCGAGGGTGGTGGCGTAGGGATCGCCTGTTTGGTGGCCGCCCGCGTGAGGACTCGAAGGTGCCGTTGACGTGAGGCCGTACGAGGCACAGTGGCCGGTGTGGCGGCATCCTGTCACCGCACGCTTCCACAGCCTCGGGGATGGTGATGCAGTGGCCGGGGTGGCGTCGCAATGGCGGGGATGGTCGCACAGGGCCGATGGCGACGGAGGTGACCACCCCCACTGGCCTGACGTCACGGCGTAGTCCTGTGCGGGCGTGGAGTAGTCGCCCGTCTCCCTTTCGAGGGCTCCGCCGTCCTCTTTCAAGGGCGCGGCGCGTCCGCCGTACGAGAGTAGGGGGTACAGTGTCACGGGACTGTCGCCGGCCATGCCGCACAGCGTCGCGTAGTGGCGGGGACGGCCTCACCGGGGGAGTTGGCGGAACAGTGCCGGGGCGTGATTCCCAGGCACGTCGTGGCGGGGATTCGTCTTTGACCTGGGCGCCTGCGAATGTCAGTGCATTAAATTCCCCTGTCGGGGGAGTAGGTATGGAGGTGGCAGGCCCGTGAGGTCCTCGAGCGAGACGGAACCTCGCTCGAGGGGGCGTTCAGCTCTCGATCAAGACGGGACCCCGCTCGAGGGGGCGTCCCGCCCCCGAGCGGGGCGTAATCCCGCTCGAGGGGGCGACCAGCCCTCGAGCGAGGCGGAACCTCACCCGAGGGGGCGACCGGCCCTCGAGCGAGGCGGAGTTTTACCCGAGGGTGGCTAGACCGATTGTCTAGTGGGCCGTGGGCCCGTGGGTTTATCTTACGCGCGTTTATAGGTTCGTTTGCGTTCGTTTTTTACGAAGGTAAGCGGGTTTTCCCTGATTGTTTAGGGGACCCTTATGGCTATCCCCGACAATAGCCCCTGAGCATCTGTGGGTGTATCCGTTAGGATCCCGCAGATGCTGACGCTTGCTGATGGGACTTTCTTCCCCCCTGGTTGTCGGTGTTATTCCGTGGGGCCGCGCTAGCGGACCCGCGGGTCTAGCCCCTGAAGCCTTGCAAGAGCGTGGGTGCTCCTGCAAGGTTTTTTCACAGGATCCGCCGGCGTGTGGGGTGTTAGTTTCAGCCGGCATCGGCAATATCCCAGCCGGCCTCGGCGGTGCCACGCGCACATATCTGGCATTGTCTGCGTTCGGTGCACCCCAGGAGGTGTAGCCGTGCGTCGAGCCCCCGAGCCTGGGCCCGTTCGAGGCGATCGGGGCGGGCTCTCCGACTAGTTTGTACGCTCCCTTGCCGTCCCTCCGCGGGACGGAGGGTGAGGTTTCCGCAACCCCCATCGAGCGGGTCGCGAATTGCGGATTCCTCGTTGAGCTGTTATCGGGCGGTTCAAGTGGACGCCCATGCCCCGTTCGATAAGGGTAGGCTCGTGGTCCAGAGACTCGTCCATGAAAGCGCTTACGTGGGTTTGCTAGGTAGGGCTCGGTCCCGTTCGCTGGGGACCGAGGGCGCGGAAGCTCTCCCTCGGTGGGATCCCTCGACTAGCTGCCCTCATTAGCTCTTGAACACGACATGCGGGACGCCCTCGAGATGGTGAGCTCGAGGATAGGCTCGAATGCGCGCGCCCTCGTCGTCCCTGACTCTGACGATTTGGGGTGCCTGTTCGAACCCTTCGAGGGTCAGGCTCCGACCCCTGATCAGTAGGGCTGTTGCGGGGTGGCAGCTGGGTGCCCCCGTCTTTTTTACATCTGCAGGGCTCGTGGGCTTGCGGTCGAACCGGCCCCCGAGTGGCTGATCAGTAATCCTCTAAAATTGAGGGCACCTGTGGCGCCCGCTCTCGCCGAGCGGGCCTCGAGACCACTGGTCGGTAATCACACCCTTCGAGGGTCTGATTTTTCGAGCGCCGTGCTCGGGCCGTTCGAGGGCCTCGCTTACGTGGTAAGGAGCCAGGCCGTTTTAATGCCCACAGTCGTGGCCTCAGTCGTGCGCTGTGGGCGCGCCTTTTCAGGCAGCGCAGCCGCGCGCGTGGTGGGCGTCGTGGGGGGCGGACGTGACGGCCCGCCGTGGCTCTTCGGTTGCCGTGCCGTAATGATCACGCGTGTGCGTGCGCCTGGCCGTTTCGGTCGTGGTGGGGTCTGCTCGTCAGTGACGGGTGCCATCGCCTGCAGTTAATGCGCGCGGTTCGGGGAGCGTGGCTCCCATAGATCTATAAATCTAAGGAGGGGGACGGGAGAGTCCCTTACCTCAACACTTAGCGGGTGCTGCCCTTTACTCCTTGCTTCCGCCCCAGAGCGCCGCGCGCTCTTTCGTTTTCACCTAGTGTTCGCCTCGTCCCCGCGCTCCTTCGCCGATCAAAATGGCTCCCCCGCAGTCAATCACCGTGCTGGACCCGCTGCCGTGGAACTGCTCGACGGTGACAAGGTTCGCCTTGAGCGAGCTTGTGAACGGCGGCCAGCTTGCGCCGAATGTGGACGGGCAGCCCGCGGCGTGGATAGTCCCGCCGGTGACGGATCGGGAGCCCAACCCGCCGCACGTCTACGTGGTCAGCTTCGTCCGGCACCATGAACGCGGCTTCACCGCGCCGGCGAGCCGCTTCATGTGCGGGCTGTGCCACCACTACGGGGTGGAGTTGCACAACTTCGCCCCGAACGCGATCTCCCAGGCGGCTACCTTTGTCGGCGTCTGCGAGGGGTTCCTGGGGATCCCAGCGAATTGGGATCTCTGGGTCCACCTCTTCCGCGCGGAGCTGCACACGCTCACCACGCCTGAGCCGCGGGTGCGCCGCGCGGTGCGCACCGGCGGCATGTCGATTTCGCTGCGGGAGTCGCGCAGGGAATTTTACATTCCCTGCACGATGACTTCCAACAACGCAGAGTGGGAGCGGGGTGGTTCTACCTCCGCAACGACGAGCCCGGCCTCCCCCCTACACCGGCAAGGTTCTGAAGGAGAAGGCCGACTCTTGGTGGCACGGCGTGTCGCCCTCTTCGCGCCAGGATCGGCTGGAGTCAGCCCTGCGTTGAAGAGCCTGGTGGACGCTGGGCTGGGCGCGGCTTCGGTCCTCACGAACCTCCACCACAGGCGGATCGTTCCCCTCATGGAGAGGGAGCTCCGCATCTACGAGATGAGCGAGACGGCCAACCCCGTGTCGCTGGCGCGCTCGCGGTTGGTGCACGACCGCTTCCCCCTGGAGTATGCGGCCATGAGGGCGAGGCGCGCCATCAGCCTCAAGGCCGTCAGGCAGAGCAACGACAACCTATGGTCGTTCGTTATGCTTCCCGACGCCCCGCCAGTGAGTAGGCTCCCCCCCTTTTCCTTTATTCCTCCGCAACGCGCCGCCGCGACTCCGACATTTCACTCTTCCCAGTAGAGGGTGGCCGTGAACACCGCGAGGTCCGACCCGCCCACGCCCCGAGCCCAAGCGCGCGCGTGGCGCAGCAGCAGGAGCAGGAGGGAGCGGCGCGCAAGAAGGAGCGAAGGATCCGGCGGCGGGAGCGCCGGGAACAGAGGGACGAGGAATTCCGGCTGCGCGAGCAGCAAGGACTCTCTCCTCCGGCGTCCTCGGAGTACTCGTCGTCGGGGGAGGGAGAGGAGGAAGAGAGCGACGGGGGGCAGGCCCCCCTGAGAGGTGGGAGCCTGCACCCCCCTCACCGAGAGCCACGGAGGCGGCAGAGGAGCAAGCGCCTGGGGCGGGCGCGGAAGCGTCCGCCACCAGGCGGTCTACGGAAGAGGCGGCGCGCGCCGCGGAGGCGTCTGGGAGTGCTGCAGCGGCGACGCCGGCCGCCGCCACGGCGTCCGTCGAGCCCTCGAGGAAGAGAAAGCGGGCCTTTTCCACCTTGAGGTAAGCAGTCGCTTCTCCAGATGCTCGGGTTTCGAAGGGTTGGAGCTCAAACTCTTGTCTCCGTGTTGACAGGGCGGCGCCGATCATCCCCGACCTCGCGCCTGCTAAGGTGCTGAGGTCAGGCACGTCCATGCCCACGAGGCGGCGCTCGTCGAGGGCGTTGAGGGCAGCAGAGAACGCTGCGGCGGCGAGTGAGCCACCGCGCGGTGCGGCCGAGGCCACGGGGTCGCGGCAGGAGGTGGCGGCTGTGGTGGCAGCCACAGTGGCGGCAACCGCCGCGCCGGTGGTTCCCCCGGAGCCCGTCCCCACCACGGTCGACCAGGCGACCGTGGTGGAGATCCCTGACGACGACGCCGCGCCGCTCGGATGGGGTCAGTGGGAGAACTGGCCCGCGCCAGCCCCCGAACCCGCGGCAGGGGTACTGGTGGTGCGGGAAGACGGCTGCGCGGTGCCGCGGCGGCCGACGCACGGCACCGAGGCTTCGTCGTAACGCGCCGGCCTCCCCGCACCAAATAGCGCCGTGGTGCGCCTGGAGCAGGAGCAGGAGCCCGCCGGCGCACCGCCGGCTTATTTCAACGAGGCCCAGGCCGAGCAGGCCCTATGGCAGGAGTTTTGAGACCACGGGGCCTCACTCAACAACGCGTTGAACGAGGCCTTGCGGATTCATGCTGGTCCTACGTGGCAGATCTTCAAGGTACGTGCTCTCGTCGTCGAATTTGAGATTTTCCCTTGCCGCTTTCGCGCCCGTGCGTTCTCTGATCCTGCTTTCTCCCGCGTCTCGTTCATCATTGACAGGAGCTTGAGGGCCATGCTCAAGAGAGGTATAACCGCCTCGATCAGCTGAGCTCCGAGCGCAACTGGTATCGGGACCAGTACGACGCTCTGGACGCTCTCGTCGAAGCCCTGCGAACCGACAGCGGGTGGCTGGAGTACCGGCTGCGCGCTGTGCGGGACGAGCTCCTGGAGGAGGACGCCCAGGCTACGGAAGACGTCTCCGTAGTCTCAAAGGTGCAGGCGGCGCTCCTGGAGCGGGACGAGGCGCTGCGGAAGGCGCGTGAGGATGCGGCCACGGCGCAAGTCGCGGCGGCGGAATTCGAGAGGGAGTTGGCTTCCGCCCGAGCTCAGCTTCAGCAAGACCGCGCCACCCTCGAGGGGGCGCGATCCTGGCAGAGCCAGGCCGAGGAGAAGGCTAAGGAGGCCGAGCTGCTGAGGACCAGCCTGGCGGACAAGGCAGCCTCCCTCGCCTCGACGGAGGAGCGGCTCCAGCAGGAGCAAGATGCGCGCCAACAGGCAGGCGCTCAGCTTCAGCAGGAGCGAGCCGCCCTCGCTGAGGCTCGGGCCGCCCTCGAGCGTGAGCGCCTGGAGCGGGAAGAGGCCCAGGGCCGACTCTAGCACGAGCGCGCCGCACTCGAGGGGCGCAGGCGACCCTCAAGCAGTGGGACGAAGAAGTCTCGCGGCTCAACGGGGAGCTGACCCAACTTAGCGTCTCGCACGAGGACCTGCGCCAGTCCCTCGAGGAGCAGGAAGCCACGGTTCTCAGCCTACGGCAGGCGGCTGGGGACGCGCGCGAGGCCCTCGAGGTGGAGAAGAAGTAGGTCGAAGGTGAGTTGCTTTTCGCTTGCCCTTCGCTTGTTGGTTCGACTTGTTTGGGATCCGCTCCCAACTTTTGTTTTTCGTTTATGATTTTCAGGCTTGCGGACCGCCCTGGGGAACTCGACGACCCAGGCTCGGGCTGTCCAGACGGCCTACAATTCCTCTCAACAGGAGTTGGAGGAGCTGCGGGCACTACTAGGAATGATGCCTTAGCCAACGCCTATATTTGGTTGCAATATGGCCATTTCGGTTGCAACTGGAATCACTTGCATCTAAGTTTTTTGGTAGACAGATGGTTGCAATTGGAACGATGTAATAGCCTCAGGCAACCATTGGATGTGGCGTTGCAACAGATTTTTCTATTGCAACGAACAAGAAAATATATTGCCACCAATGCATGGTTGCAAGAACAAACATTGCAACGAACAAATTTGCCTAATGCAACCAACACTTCGTTGCAAGATCAAATTTTGCAACGAACAAAATAGCCTTATGCAACCAATACTTGGTTGCAAGAACAAATTGCAACGATTAGATTGGTTGTCTTAGGTTCTAATGCGACGAAACACTTGGCTGCAATATTCCGTGTTTGCCACCAATGAATGTGTTGCAATAGAAAAGTATTGCCATTCGAAAACTCCGTGGTCATATGGTCATATTACCACGAAGTTTGATCCATTCCATTACATTGCTCTTGCAACATATCAGATATGGTGGCAATAGATGATATGTTAATGCAACGAACTAGTCTTCGAGGTAATATACATATGTTGCAACAAATTTGTGTTGGTGGTGATAGAGGTCAGATGCAACAACCAATGGTTGATGGCAATAGATGATATGATAATGCAACGCATAAAGTTCGTTGTAATAATGCATATTGCAACCAAAATCAATGGTTGCCTATTATTCTATCGCAATGAGGTGAATTTGAATAGTAGTTTACAAATCAATTGCACAGCATGCACATCACATTTAATAACTGATACATTCTTTATTTAAAATTGTCTCAAACCAAAGTAACAGATAATGACCAGAATTCTTCTTAAAAGAACATGACCACAACTAACAAATAAAGACACCATATTTAACTAAGTTCACAACATTGTTTAGCATATAATAAATGGATCTAAAAATTAGTTCACTGGTTGCTCCACGTCCATCAGCTACACCATCATAGATAAGCATCTTTGTAACTCGTCATTCTTGTTGGCCGCCCATCAACAGTGAGCCATGGAAGCTATCTCTAACTGTGTTGTTGTTAGAGTTTCTCTGCGAATCATGAAAATATATATGATTAAATTAATGAAGTAATTAGCAATCATAGAAACGATGGCCATGCAATTACCTGAGACATAAAGAACAGGCAAGTATCCCTCATGCTCACAACATGTTAATCACCATCTTCTACAGACTACAGGCGTTGTGCAATCACTGCAACATGTATGGGATAATTTGGCTTGGTTCATTCAACGCTTGATAATTGCATGTTCAGTCATGATTGTAAAAAATTGCCATTAGTGGTACCTTTTACTTGATCCTATCTCTAGATTGAAGGATGCAGCACATGTATAGTTTGCTTTGATTCAGAAGTACAATAATAACTAACCTAGGCAATGCATCATCATCACATACAAATATTGTAAAGTCTGAAGATAATGCGTGGCAGATTCAGTATCATGTTCCACAAGAACAAACATACCATTTTACACAGGAATGGAACCAACACTCGAGGGCAGAGGCTGACCTGTTTTACTAATCACAATTCACCAACTGCATTAGCCGAGCAGAACCACCGTCGCTAACAAGTGTTGTACTACTTGTTTACCCGGCACAATTGGTTCACATGTGGCCTCATCGGTAGGGCAACCTTGTCACAAGAGCTCACAGTCGCAGCCTTGTCCATGGTGGTTGGACCTGAAAAACATGAATTGAAGATATAAAAAGCATTACTGAAGAACCACATACTAATGATAGAAATGTAATCCTACATACTAATGCTCTTTCAAGAAAATTTATGATGTAAATTAGCTTACAGAGGGACATACAAATATGCATTTTAGGACTTGGCACAAGAACTCCTAGTGAGCAGCTAAGATAAGAACTTGTCAGGATAGATTCAGATGACTAGAAATTTTGTGCACAACTATGTGACTACAAAGCTCGAAGCAACTTATCATACAGACATTTTATAAGAGCAACAAGATTTGGAGACCCAGCAGATATGATATAATAGATTCAATAGACATTGCATTGCATTGCATTGCATTGCAAGCACATTGGATATGATTTCAAAATTCATTAGCATGGTGTCATGCAAAGGAAAAATAAAAATAAACTCGAGCAGATTTGAGCAGTGAGCACATGATTTGAGGTTTACCCTGGTTAGCTGATTAGGTGATGATTCCCAAATAGAAACTTCACTCAGCGTCTCAAACAAGCCACGCGATAGAATAGTTGAGAAGTACTAGACGCTAACAAAAGTCAATGAACGTTGCTGCACAGCCTAGTAATCAACATAACAGCCTTGTCAAACTGTTATGAGCAATCTGCTTGGAGATCAGTTTTCCTATTGTTTTTCTTTACCGACAGGGAAATACATGAACCTTGCAAGTCTAATTCCGTCAGGATAATTATTCACCATTTCATTGGCTGACAAGATACTTTGTTTTCATGCAACAGTGGCTTAAATTAGATAGAAATCATTCATAGAATAGTCAAATTAATTTGATCATACAACTTGCTTAATTATTTGGAACCTTACCTGACAATGGCAATAGTATAAAATCTAGTGCAGAAAATTTCCCTTCATGTGCTATACATTAGTGCACTCACTGCAAGTCACAAAATTAAACATCAGGCATAATTGAGCCCCAATTATGGAGGAAGTATACAGCGATAGGGTACATGTACAGAAAGCAGACTATAACTGAAAATTCATTTGGGCAAAACAGCAAATAGGTGCTGGGTGACCTGTACGTCCTAGTGCTGGCCACGGCCGGAGCATGAATGGTTGTAGTTGAGGAGACAGTTAACAGCCCCAAAACAAATCATCAAATAGTTGAGGCTTGAGATCTTCAAGTCCTACCTTCGCTTGTCTGTGTAGTGGAGGGAGATGCGGCTCATGGTGGTGGCCAAGATGCAGCCAACAGGTAGTGGCTGTCGGCATGGAGACCCCGTGGAGGCGCGGAGGCAGTGGCGTCGACGGGGGAGGGTAGAGGAGGGACGGTGCCGGCGGCACGGAGACCCTGCAAAGGCGCGGGGGCGGCGGCATTGATAGGGGAAGGGGAGAAGAGGCGCGGTGCCGACAGCGTGGTGAAGCAGGGCCGGCGGAATGGATGCCCCGTACGTGGAGATGCGGGGGCGGCGGCGTGGACGGGGGAAGGGGGAGGAGGCGGCTGCGCGCTATGTATGATCCAGAAGAGCGAAACCTAGGGTTTCAGCTAGCAAGTAGCCGTCGGATCCGATAGATGGACGGTCAAAACGTTTTGGGCCGGCAGAGTACATGGATGGGCCAAGAAATGATATGTTTGTGGCTTGTTTAATTATTTTTATTTTCACTTAATTAAGGCATCCTTATAAGTAAATGTGCAAAATAAATTATCATAAATACATAAATATAGTTTCTAAATGTCATATACAACATATAAATTTTCATTTCAGAATTTGAAAAAAATTTCAACATGTTTGATATTTTCTATAATTTGAAAATGTCATATACAACATATAGTAAGTTAAATTAGGAATTACCATGAAAAAACATAATTTTTACTCTTTATTAAGTTGGAAGAAAACATGCTATACGGAAAATATCAAGACTTAGCAATTAACATTTAAATAAGGACCATTAAATGGAAGGGTGTGATTTTAGAAAATCCAGAAAAAAGAATTATCAAATTTAAAGTTTACATGAAGGAGAAATACCAAATACAAGTTTGAATTGTGGATTAAAAACAGAAATACGACAAATACAAGTTTAAATTGATCATGTGCTCCTACACTCCACTCATGTAACATGCCCCCCTTGTTTTATAAAAAGCGAGAGTAGGGGTCCTTTCGACGAGACAGACTCTTCCCTTTTACTTTCTGCTTCTTCCTTCTCCTCTCGGGAGAAGTTCTCTCTCATTTTCTTCTTCTTCAACCTTGAGCCGGACTTGGCTCCCGCACCACAGAGACCTGGGACCGAGTTTCCTCTCTCACCCATTTGTACGTCTACTACAATCCAGTGCAAATAACACAACAGCGCGAACTGAACGTAGGGTGTTACTCTCTGGAGGCCTGAACCAGTATAAATCCTTATGTACCCCCATTTGCACAACCGTCCGAGACCCGGCACGCAATCCGAGAAATTTACTGGCCGGCGGTTACGGAACCCCATCATGGAGCATATTACAAAAACATTCAGAACAAGTCATGGCATAGTGGTAAAGAGCTTTCGGCCTGGAGCCACAGGTCCTGGTTCGAGTCCAAGACTATAGTAGTTTTGTTTTTTTTCAATTTAACTGTGATAATTATAACTTAAAACCTGAGGAACTTAAAATTATAAAAAGAGATATACTATTTTTTTAATTTATTCATCATGACGGCATGGGAAACTTATAATTATAAAAGAGTAATATTAATACCAGAAGATTCCCAGGTTTGCATATTTTTTATTTTTCTAAATTTAAACCGGAGAAACTTAGAATTATAAAAGAGTAATACTAATTTTTTAAATTTATCAATGGTGCAATGAAATGAGAAAACATTAAACTGTGAAGGGTTCGGACATAAATAGCCCTTTTCGGCCAATCGGCCCAGCTATTGTCGGCCGTCCATCATACCGTCCTGTATTACTCCAAGCCAAATCCTAGCTCACTAACTCCCACTCACTCACCCTATAACATCCCGGATTTTTCCGGAATGTTGTTGTTTGCAAAAATGTGAATCCAAAATTTTTCGTACTTGATGTGTTCTCTCAAAATTGCAAGGTTGTTTTCTTGTGCTCTCTCACCTAACTCTTAGTAACTAAATATTAAAGTGCGCCTTGTTTGCTAACGACAATTTCCATATTAGTGTGATTTGGTACTTAAACGATTTATTTGGATCTTTGGGTGTGATTTATATTTGAATTCTAAATTCAAATATAAATCTAAAGTTAGTTGAACTAACTACCCTCTCTAACCTTTCGGACCCGCCCAAGCCATCTGAAGTTCTTTAACCTCTCCATCGGCCTTCTACTTTTTTCCGGACTAATCTTTTAAAGTGCTCTAGAATTCCTTAAATGGATTATGGAATTATCTTCCGACTCTTCAAATTAATTCTTTGCAATTGATTTGATTTCGGGGAATTCATTGGATTAAATTCTCGAGAGCTCATTTGAATTATGACGATATTTTCCGACTTCTCATATTAATACTTCGCTATTGATTCGTTCCGAAAAATAGTCTAACTCTTTTGTTTCAGTTCTACGAAATAAATTGCTATTGGTTTATTTCACGGGTTGAATTTGATTGGGCCAAAATCCTAATGCCATCTAGCTAACCCTAATCACTTTTCCTAAATACGCTCGCTCTCTCTTCTCTCCACGCCTCTTACTTTGTTCCCTGCCGCCGCCACCAGCTTCTCTTCTCTCTCATCTCAGCCAAGCCGCTGCCGCCAGCCTCTTCCTGCTACTCTTTCTTCACGGTGGAGAGCACCTCTCTCTCTCCTTTCTCCAAATCGGCAGAGCAAATCAACAGCTGCACCTCCCTGCCTCCTTCTGAAGTTCTCCACTCGAATCTATGCTAAGCTGCAGCCTTATCCCTCCTCGCCTCAAACCTGCTCGAGGGAATGCGCCAATGGCAAACAACACACGAAAGCTGCTGCGTGGGCCACATCATCCTCACCGCGAAGCTTCTGCTACCTCTCCGTCAAGTCACAGCTGCCGGAGGTGTTGATGGTGAAGCCTGAACCGCAAGCTGCTACCTTCATCGGCCTCACCTTCTACTTGTTCGACGAAATGCCTGAACAGCGACAGCAGCCCTGTTGGTGAGTTCTCCTCTCCTTGATCTCCCTTGTTGTGCCGGCCTTCGTGCCGAGGAGTTGTGCCATGATGTGTCCCTATGCTTGCTTGCACCGCGCCGCCGCGCGACCGTCGACGCTTGTGTGCCGACCATCGAGTCGAGCCTTACGCCTGCAGGTGCCGCTGCCAACGATCCGCGTGCGCACCCCGCTTGACCTTTCTGTCCTTCTCGCAGTTTTCCTTTAAGAAAATAATAGAGAGAATATGTCACGAATACACTTAGAGTTCACATCAACACGTGCTTTACACCCTTACCATTTTATTAGTGACTGTTGTAGATGCCTGATTATAAGAAATACCCGAATTAATGTTCTTTTAGTGACTGTTGTAGATGCCTGATTAATCATTAGTACATATGTGACGTATATACTTATATATATGTTGTGATTTTCCTGTAATTCATGAGTGTGGTCCTTTTGGCATCTTTATTTCACGATGTCTCATGCATAAACCGAAAAGGGATGGAAATTGCCCCCGATTAGGACTTGTTCAGTTTGATACTTTGATGAATTGTTATTTGGATAGCTTAGATAATGTTAGCAATCTTGGCACTTCAGAAAGGCCACTAGGCCAAAAAGATATCACACCATTACTTACTAAACAATGCATTTTAATTTATTGTTTGAGGTAATATGTTATTGCACACATTTATGAAATTTATTGTGCCAAAGCATTTCAGGTTTGGGCTTTGAGTGTTTTTGTCAGCTATATGTGTATATGTAGAAAAATCATGCAATACACACTGCATTTTTCATCAATAGCAAGTTTGGACTTCCTGTGGCTCAATGGATAGCCTAATAATATACTGTAACTGCTGGATACTTCTTGTAGAGAATAGTTAACTGATCACAATATTGTTTATTTGCTATGCATCCTTGCAGGTCGGAGATGCTTACCAACTGATGCAGTTGCTACTTTGGCGGCCATTGAGTCGTAGCTCCAGCAGCAAGGAGTTCATCTGCCATACCAGCAACCTGTTTGGCCAAATGACAGAAAGGTAACAACAACTTGCACAAGTATAGTGAATGTGCTCTATGTGAGATCTATGGTGAAATAATCTCATAGTGAATGCCATAACTTTGTGATACATTTAAGGGATCTGTTTGTAGTGAATGCATGTGTGAACTCCATGTTCCTGCAACTCTGCAAGTATCTATGATAAAAAACAATTTATGGTCTATGATGAAAAACAATTTAATGCTTAATCTTTGGCAAACTAGGTGCGCTAGACTTGGATCAATGTTTCTTTTACATAAAAATCAATAATTCTGTTGAAACCATTCATTGTTGGAACCATGTGTAGAAAATTGGAGTAGAGGTCTGATGTACTGGGAGAGGAATTGACTAGCTGGTAAATTTGAGGAATTGACTTGAATGGAATTAAAATTTCTTAGCAGCCATAGTACTATATGTGTTGATTCATATTTTTATTTTGGTTGCAGATTATTGTTGGATGCAAGATGAGAACAAGAATGTAACCAGCCATTTTTATGTGCTAAGATTGTAACCTGAGATTTTGTATATAATATGTTGTAATTTTGATATATGGGCTGCAAACAATATCTTCTGTGATGAAATGGCTGTTATGATAAATGTGCTCACTATTTCAATGGGTTGAAATTATATGAGTTTGAAATGCTTATTTGCTGAAAATTTGATGTGCTCAGTAGAGTAGGTTGGAAACTGACTAACGTTTAAAATTGGCCCATTAACAAATGGGTCAGCATCCTCTAAAAAACAAATGGGAAAATTGGCCTATTAACAAATGGGTCAGCATCCTTAAAAACAAATGGGTCAGCATCTTCTAAAAAAATAGGTCAAATGGGTCAGCATCTTCTAAAAAAATAGGTCAGGAATGTCAATATAAAAAAACAAATGGGTCAGGAATGTTAATATATGACAGTTTGACCAACATTATGTGACAGTTATAGGCGTCATAACGTAACGTCAAAAGTTCTCACATTATTTAATAGTTTACCATTTTTTCGTCACAAGGTACATTTAGCGACGGTCGATATGTGATGACCCATATGACAGTGGATTTTCTTCACAGGATGCTTTTTATGATAGTTTCTGTACTTTACATGACCATATCATTTTGTCATGGAAACCAATTTTTTTAGTGGCACGGGCACGATCCTAGTACTGGTAAAAATGAAAGAAACAGTTTACTTACTAAAAATGTGTAGGCGTTACAGCAACTAAAGTAGTGAAAAAATAGTTTAGTTTCCAAAGTATACAAGAAAAGAATTCACATAATCCATTGGTGGCAATAGAAGTTAATTGATGCAACAATTTATTTTCTTGAAGAAAACAGACACATGAGCTATCGCAACACATGTTAAGTTTTAGACAATGTTATTTCATCATCGTCACAAGTAGGCAAAATAGCAACCAACTAAATGTTTGTGGCAACAAATGCACATCAAATGCAACGAACTGTTTGCTGGATGCAATAGCCACATGAGCAATTGCAACGAAGGTTAAATTTTAAACAACACTATTTCATCGTGGCCACAAGCATGCCTATTCGCAACCAACTAAATATTCGTGGCAACAAACACACATCAAATGCAATGAACTGTTTGCTGGATGCAATAGCCACATGAGCTATTACAACAAAGGTTATGTTGTAGACAACGTTCTTTCATCGTGGCCACAGGCATGCCTATTCGCAACCAAATAATTATTCGTGGCAAGAAACACACATCTATCGCAACATAAATCGATACTATCGCAATGGACAATTAGTTGTGGCAATAGGTACCCATAAAGGCAACCACCATTTTCACCGTGGCATGAACACCGACCAGTTGCAACGACTGTTTCAACAGACGCAACCCACATTTTTGGTTGCCATAACATCCAGATATCGCAACCCATTAATACATTGGTTGCTATAAAACCAAATATTGCAACCAAATACGTGGTGTTGCAAAAAAAATTTGGTGCTCTAAGGGTCAATTCCTAGTAGTGGGGCCGCCGCCCTCGAGGCATGCCAGGGGGTCGAGGAAGGCGAGGCGCAGGCTGGGAGCTCGATGGCGAGCCGCCTCCGCGCCCTTGGTGGGCACGTCACCCGGCGCATGCGCCGCTCCCTTCACCTGGGTGTCCAGAAGGCGCTTGGTGTGGTGGCCTCCCACTATCAGGTCGACCTCGAAGCTGTCTCTACAGGCTACGTCGTCCCTGTCGGCGTCGACGACGAGGTGGCGATGAACCGCGCGGACGCGCTCGCCGTTCCTGCTGCCGACATCCTCGCCGAGGACTTCACGGACTTCCTGTTCCCGGATGCTCCCGCGGCAGGCGACCCCCAAGCCTGAAGATCACTGGGTGTTTGTGCCCTTGTTGTTTTAAGTGTTAGAATTCGAGCCATGTGGCTATGTAATAAACGATTACTTATTTGAAACATTTGAATGCTTGCGAGTCGAAGCAATGTTTTTTACTCCGGCAGTTGTATTGTTCTGCCTCCCAGTTTTCTTAGGTGAACCCTGGCTGGGAAAGGTTCATTCGCACGAGTAGCTTATAGGCGAAGGCGGCGAGGGGGAAGGGTCGTATCCTGCCGGAGGCGTAGGCTATCCCCGACTCGCACTTCTTCACCCTTTAGCCGCTCGCGTCCCGCGTAAGTTCACCCAGAACTAGGGTCGAGGCGTACTTAGTACATTTGCGACGGGTTTTTGCGAAAAAATGGGACCATTTTTTTGGGGGGGATGCCCCCCGAAGTAGCCCCCGAGGGTGGCTTGGTTTTCTAGGGAAAGCCAAGTCACCCTTTGACTTTATTAATCTTGGTGAAAATTTACATTCGTACGGCCAACTGGGGTGTTGGGTGCGTAAATAAGAAAGAACTTGGAAATCCTCTCTAAGGGTAGAAGCGACGTAGCTATTAGATGTTCCAAGCGTTGGTGAGTTCTTCACCGTCCTCGTTGGCCAGCTTGTAAGTGCCGGGCTTGAGCACCTTGACCACGACGTAGGGTCCCTCCCACGGGGGCGACAGCTTGTGGCGGCCTCGATTGTCTTGGCGCAGCCTTAGGACTAGGCCCCCTTCGTTGAAGTCTCAGCGCCGTATCTTCCGGGCCTGGTGATGCCTCAGAGCCTGTTGCTACCTTGCTGAATGCATCAAGGCCACGGTGCGGGCCTCGTCCAGTTGGTCCAGCGAGTCCTCGTGGGCTCACTGGTTGGTGCCCTCGTCGTAGCCCCGGACTCTGGGCGACCCGTATTCCAGGTCCGTGGGGAGGATAGCCTCCGCACCATAGACTAGGAAGAACAGGGTGAATCCCGTGGCCCTGATCGGGGTGGTTCTGAGGCTCCAAACGACCGCTGGTAGCTCCTGGAGCCATTTTCAACCGGACTTGTTCAGTCTGTCGAAAATCCTGGGCTTGAGACCTTGTAAGATCATGCCGTTGGTGCGCTCCACCTGACCATTGGTCTGTGGGTGCGCCACGGCCGCCCAATCCACGCGGATGTGAAACTTGTCGCAGAATTCCAGGAACTTTCTGCCAGTGAATTGGGACCCGTTGTCGGTGATGATGGAGTTAGGCACCCCGAATCGGTAGATGATGTCGGTGAAGAACGTCACGGCCTGCTCTGCCCTGAGATTGTGATAGGGCGCACCTCGACCCACTTGGAAAACTTGTCGATGGCAACCAGCAGGTGGGTGTAGCCCCTGGGCGCTTTTCGCAGGGGCCCGACGATGTCCAGCCCCCACACGGCAAAGGGCCATGTGACGGGGATTGTCTGGAGGGCGTGCGCAGGGAGGTTAGTCTTGCGGGCATAGAACTGGCACCCTTCGCAGGTGCGCACGATCTCGCTGGCATCAGCGACCGCAGTGGGCCAGTAGAAGCCCTGGCGGAACACATTGCCCACGAGGGTGCGTGGCGCTGCGTGGTGGCCGCATACGCCCGCGTGAGTGTCTCGAAGGAGCTCGCGCCCCTGAGGGATGGGCACGCACCGCTGCAGGATGCCTGTCGCAGCGCGCTTATACAGCTCGTCGTCCACAAGGGTGAACGATTTGGCCATCCTGGCGATGCGTCTGGCCTCGGATCGGTCCGGGGGAAGTTCCCCTCGGTCCATCCAGGCAATGTATTTGTCTCGCCAGTCCTCCGCGCGGGGGACTGGCTCTGTGTCCATGGCTTCGGCCTCGTCTGCGCCATACCCCTTGAGCAGGGAGAGTACGAACGCCTCGTTCAAGGGGTCCTTGTCCATAGGCTCTGCGCCCGTTGGGTCCGAGGGAGCCCCCAAGGGTTCTTCTTGGTTTGAGGGTGTCGGCTCGAGGATGACGGATGGTCTGGCGACATCCCGCGCAAAAACGTTCGGGGGAACGGTGATTCGCCCCAATGCAATTTTGGCGAGCTCGTCCGCCTCCTCGTTGTACCGGCGGGGCATGTGATTAAGCTCTATGCCGTAGAACTTGTCTTCGAGGGCCCGTACGGCGTTGCAGTATGCCTCCATCTTGTCGTCGTGTGAAAGGATCAATGCAAGTGGCCTAGAGGGGGGTGAATAGGCCTGCAAAACAAACTCAACCAATTTCTGCCAACTTCTGCCCAGACCCCGGAACCTCCGGGCTTTTCCCTGGAACCTCCGGGAAAATGCACTTAGGTGTATTTCCCTGGAGGTTCCGGGAATCTGATGCTCTGTCACTTTGCTGCATATGAGATGATTAGAGAGCAACAAGATAGCTAGAAATTGGTTACAAACACTTAGGAGAGGATCTTAATCACACTAGCAACCTTTGGGTTAGAGATATAGAAGAAACAAAGCAAACCCTAATAGATCTAGTGAGCAAGCAACCTAAAGAGATTAAACAACACCAACAACATGTAAAGATTAAGCACAAGGGACAACAATTTATCCCGTGGTTCAGCTCACCACAAAGGTTGGCCTACATCCACGTTGTTGAGGTTAGCCACAAAGGCTATGGAATCTCTCTAGATCCACTCCTCTCACACCTATCACCAAAGTAATAGATGGAGGGTTTCCACTAAGCAAGTGAGGGTAATACAAACTTCTTGGAGCTTCCACAATCGATTGGAGAGCTTCCAAGCAACCTCTAGCCGTCTAGGAGCAAGTCTCCAAGAGTAAAAGATCCACCAAGGAGCTAGGGGTCCACCAAGTGCTCAAGAACACAAGAAGGGGCTTGGATTTGCTTTTTCTCACAAGGAATCACTCCACACTTGAATGCTAGGGTTGGATTTGGATTCAAGTAGGTGGGAGTGAAGATAACCGTTGGGAGATGAGGTGGTATAAATACCCTCAGATCTGGATCTGCAACGGTTACTTTCGAAATCCCGGAACCTCCGGGCTGGATCCCGGAACCTCCGGGAACTGGTGACTTCAGCAGGCTGACTTGGGAACAGCCCGGAACTTCCGGGAAAAGCTCAGAGGTTCCGGGAAAGGTGTTTTCAAGGCTAAGTCAGCTAGCTGATGGGTCATTTGTGGCTGGGATAATTTTGGTTTTGGAGTAGACTTTAAGCACTTGGTTTCATCCATGCCACTATTAGTATCCCTTTTGATAGTACAGCTTGTCCTATACTCAAATTCAAAATAGAAAATGAAATTAAAGCTTGTCTTGAGCTCTAGGAAGCCACTTCAAACAATGAGGGGTCATCTTTCTTTCCTTTTCTCCTTTCTCTAAATCTAAACCTGTCACACATACTCAAAAGCTCATTAGTCCTTTAATTAAGTGGTCAACATCACCAAAACCCACTTAGGGGCTTGATTGCACTTACATCGTGACAACTCGCATTCTTCATGACCTGGTCGATCACGAGCTGCGAGTCTCCCCTAACGTAGGGACGCTTGATGCCTGTCTCGATGGCGATTCTGAGGCCGCAAAGAAGGGCCTCGTACTCCGCCATGTTGTTTGACTGTAACACCCTAAATTCCACTGTTTGTGTTTAACTAAAATTTGCTTAGCAACATGCGTTCCCGCTTAAGGAATATAAGGAGATTGTGCTCTTATAGGCATTTAATCATTTTTCTTAATTAATTAATGAAATATAGGAATTCCCTGTTGCATACATGCTGGTGCATTGTTTCGAGTGTTTGAATTCAAATCTTTGTTTGAATTCATTTGCTTGAGTGGATTTTGAAATTTGAAAACCTTTTTCCTTTTCCCTCCTCTCTCCTTTTTCCTTTTCAGCCCAATCCCTGTTCTCAGCCCGCTATCGCCGGCAGCCCAGCAGAACCACCCCCCTTGCGCCGCAGCCCGTTTCGGCTTTCCGGCCCAGCTCCCAGCCACGCGCGCGCCGCGGCCCAGTTTGTCTGCGGCCCAGCGCGGTCTGCCGCCGCCCGCAGAGGCTGACATGCGGGACCCGCACGTCATCCCCTTCCCCCGCACCGAGTCCGCGCCGGAGTCGGGCACGCCCCGGCGTCCGTGCCGTGCGCGCCTGTCCAGCGGGCCCGCACGCCTAGGCGCTGTCCCCCGCCCCTATAAAGGCCGCCGCCTATCCCCCGTTGCACCGCTTCACCCCCGCGCGCTCAACCCTAGCACCGCCGCCGCGAACCCTAGATTGACAGCGCCGCCGCCGTCCGTGCCAAGCCGTCGCTGCCGACCCGCGCCGTCGCCGCCTCGCCGTCGACTTGGAGCCACCCCGGAGTGTCGCCTCAAGGTGAGGAGCACCCCGGTGTCGTCTGCTCGGGTTCCCGTGCCACGTCCGCGTCGCCCGCGCTCACCGCCGGCGGCCGTCCGCCCCGCCGCGTAGCCCGCCGCCTTCGTCGCCCGCGCGCCTGCGCAGGTGCCCCGGATCGACTCCCTGCGACGCCAGCTACGCGCCGGTGCTTAGCCCGCCGAAAATCGTGCCCCTAGCCGAAGATCAGACCCGCTCGCCGCTGCTGCGCTCACGCTCACCCAGGGCCGCGCGATGGCCATCCTACGGCCCAGATCACGCTTGACCCCCGGGTCAAACTATCAGTACCGGTCAACCCACCCTAATCCACCCGCAATAGATCCTAGCCGCCAGATCAGGATCCTGCGGATCAGATCTGTCCCCTCGCCCTAACCGCGCGCTTTTGCAAATAAAACCTCGAGTTTCTTCAGAATTGCAACCCGGTCCTTCCACCTTAGGAAAATCCTTGCAGTTAGGTCCTGTTTTCTTCAGTTTAGCCCGAAAACTTAATTTTTATTTACAGAATAGTCCTAAAACTTGTTTTAGCCATAACTTAGACGTTTTAGCTCCGTTTTTAGTGTTCTTTATGTCCACGCGATCGTCTCGACGAGTAGAATAGTTTTCTGTTGTTTTTACTTCTGTTTGAGGTGATTGGTGTACTGTTTGTTATTTGTTTCTATTGAATGCTTGTATGTGATGTGTGGAGCGTAGAGTACGAGCAGTTCGGGGACTTCGCTGCTGTTGAAGATTATCAAGACCCTGAGCAGTTTCCGGTGCTGGTAGAAGGCAAGTCCTTGCTGCATTCCTGTTAAATTCCTATTACAACATGCATTTTAATTACATTGTTGTTTATTATTGCTATGCATTAAATTGATGGGTCCTATTGCTAAGGTTCGACTAGTTTTGTTATCCTATGCCTTGATCAACCTGGGTTTACTTTATGTTGGGTAGCACATGCTAGCGCTTTACGTGGTTTCGGATGGTTTAATGAACACTTGTTAATATGGATTTATTTCTGCTATCATTCATGTAATGCAAGAACACTTTATGCTTGTTAATCGGAACATGGAGCGACCACCCAGGAAAACAGTGCAACCACAAGACATATGGCTCTGTCTTGGCTTATTAATTAGTGAACTAGGTGTTAGGTATGCTTTACCTGATAAGGGTTGGGGGCTGGCGGGTAGTGGCGTATGGACCTGCTCGGGCGTAGGTGTGGGCTTAGCTAAGACACGGTACTCGTCAGGGAGCTTTATACGTTGCACTGACCAGGTAACCTAGCGGGCAGCCTTCATCTGGGGATCTTTGTAACGGCCTCGTAGCGTCCCTATGCAATCACACCTCGGTAGTGTGGTATGGTGCCTAGCTAGCACCGCATGGTTGGGTTTAAAGTTCTTCGGGACTTTTACGCGACTTGTGGGTAAAGATGTACGACCTCTGCAGAGTGTAAAACTAACTAGTTAGCCGTGCCCACGGTCAAGGGCGGCCTGGACCCTCACATGATTAATTCTATGGAAGATGGAACTTTTAAACTTGTGCATTACATTTTATGGACCTGTTGCATTTTATTATCTGGGTTTGGTATAAACTTACACATGCTAGTAACAGTTGCTTAATAAAACTTGACCAACTAAAATGCTGACTTGCTTATGAACCATCAGCTTCCACCATAAAGCCTTGCATGTTGTTATAGAACTTTTTCCTTGTTGAGTACGACATGTGCTCATGCTTGTTGTTCCTTTATTGCATCTACACTACCCGGCTGCTGCTCAGATGGATGATTTGAGGACTACTATGAAGAGTTCGATGGGTTCTAGGCATTCGTTCTCCAGTCAGCTGCCTGTGAAGGACTTCTGCATGTGTTTCTTTTCCGCTGTTAGCTACTTGAACGATTGTTTAGTTGAGACATTCGGTCATGTAATAACTGTTTAATACTCTCTTTACGCTTTACACTGTGTTTTGGTATTCACTGAGTCGATGCATGTGTGTAACTTGATCCTAGCGCACATGTATTCTTGCATTCGGGTTTGCCCTTAAATCCGGGTGTGACAAAGTGGTACCAGAGCCGTGTTGACTGTAGGACGTTAGCCTAGTTAGAACTGGTCGAAAACTAAGGATTTTATAATAATAGAAGCCACACATAGCTTAGTTTGCTTTATTCTGTTTATTATATCTAATCTTGGTTTAATCTTATCCTTGGTTTGCTTTTGTTATCTAAGCTTGATCTTGTCTCATCTAGTAATCTGCACTTGTCTCATCTATCTTAGATGGTTCGTCAACTGAAGACCACTCGCTCAGGTGCTTTCCGCTTTCCAAGGTACCTGGAGGACCAGGACTACTACTGCTACTCCTCGGACAGTGATGAGCACCAGGAAGCTTCTGAAGAGGGAGGTGAAGCGAACTCTGCTTCAGGGCAAGCTTCACCACCTTCAGTCATTGAGCTGTCAGATGATGAGCCAGAAGAGGAGCCAGCTGAAGAGCAAGAACAAGGAGAGGAGCCAGCTGAAGAGCAAGAACAAGGAGGTGATCCAGATGACCACTCAGACCCGGAGGACTCTGACCCGGAGGATGGAGGTGCTGATGAGCAACCAGCACCTGAGGAGTGGAAGGTGGTCATTTGTCACCATGATGGAGGGCATGCACGCTTTCCATCCAAGTTGAGGAGGCTCTTCCAGCGTCTTCACCTGCAAGTGACTATTGACTACGTTGGATTACGGAGGACTCACCCTCGTTATCCAACGCAATGGGACGTGTCAGTGCGCATCTTGGAGGCTGATCCACAGGAGGGCGGACTGTACGAGGTTGTTGTCCACCAAGCTCTAGCCACCAGAGCTACCTTCGCCGCAGGGAGAGATGATGCTGCTAGAAGGGTTCTTTCCGCATGGTGTTATGAGGAGGCTCACCATCTCACCAACACTGTGTGGGGTGACTTTCCCCGTCGACGTGCTGGAGCTGTGGGCAGTGAGATTCCAGTGGCTAATGAAACCTTGGGACCACGCTACGCATCTCAAGTGGGACTCGTAGCAGCTCTCAACACCAACCTGGATGACACCATCATGGAGCTTCAAGACCTCTGTGACCAGCAAGATGAAGACCGGAGGGAGATCAAAAGGCTCAAGGCAGTGATCGCGGGACAGGATGAGGAAGAAGTGCAGGAAGATGGAGAAAACTGGCCTGCTATGTCACCAAAACCCGTGAGGACAAGCTATGGGTCGCTTGGATCCCGCACTAGGATCATTTGGCCTTAGGTGCTAGGTGTCTTTATCTTCAAGTTATCGAGTCTGTAATCGTTAGAATGACACGTTGGTTCGATGTGTTAGCTAGTGGTGTGTTCGAGTGCTTGAATTGTGAACATGTGTGAGTTGGATTTTTGTTTGATTGCAGTGTGTTGTGGATTAATGCCACAATGACATTGGTTTAGTAATAGAGTTTGATTAGTGGGTTTAAGTTCTGTTCCCCCCATCTTTTATCTTGTGAATTCGTAATTCTTTATCTATCATATTTTATCTATCTTAAGGAGTATCGTAGTGCAGAATCTGTTCACGTCACTTCCTGACACAGCAGTAGTGTTTTATTTTTATCTCGAGCTACAGAACTCCGAATTAAGTAAAACCAGTTGGGTTAGTTCACAAATTTCATACATGATTTTCTGTCAAAAATTCAGCTCTATCCAATGTATATTCTGGGAGTTATGGATGAAAAACTGAGCCAACAGAAATCTGTCAAATCCTGCTGACATAACTGACTTCATTATTTTATATCTCGAGTTGTAGACCTCCGATTGAGGCAAATCCAGTTGGGTTAGTTCAGTAACTTTATGCATCATATCTCCAGAAAAATTCGTGGTTTTTGGTTACTAGTACAGAGAGATATCCTTGTTTCTTTACAGCTATCAGAATCTGTCATAATCTGGAAGTCTGCATTGTTTATCATTTCAGCTTTTCTATCACTGTCATAATCTAAATCAGTGTTTCTAACGCTCAGATGGTAAACACCAGGTCCGGATCAGGGGTTGATCAACCTCCCGTGGCACGCCAAGGACGAGGCAATAGTTCAGGCAGTGCACCACCCCCACCACCACCACCACCAATGGATCCCATGCAGCAGTTCTTCCAGAATCAGCTACAGCTCTTGGAGAACTTGACCACCACTGTGGCCAACCTGCAGGCCCAGGTCAACAACCCTCCTCAGCCACCACCACAGCAGCCAGCGCCCATGAACAAGCACAGGGAGTTCATGAGCCACCGTCCGCCGGTTTTCACCCATGCTGCTGATCCACTTGATGCTGATGATTGGCTGAAGACTGTGGGTAAGATGCTCACCACTGCTCAGTGCGACGACAGGGAGAAGGTCCTATTTGCTGCAGGCCGACTACAGGGATCAGCTGGAGCATGGTGGGATGCTTACACTACCGCCCATGCTACGCCTAACGCCGTCACCTGGCAGGAGTTCACAGAGAGCTTCAGGAACCACCACATTCCTGCTGGGGTAGGCTGAAGAAGAAGGAGTTCCTCTCTCTTAAGCAGGGGGGAATGTCAGTGGCAGAGTACCGGGACAGGTTCATCGAGCTGTCTCGCTATGCACCAGAAGAGGTAGCTGATGATCCGAAGAAGCAGGAGCGCTTCATGGAGGGGTTGGCTGGACCGCTTCGTTACCAGCTGACGTCTCACACCTTTCCGTCCTTCCAGCAGCTGTTAGACAAAGCTATTGTCTTGGAGTCCATGCGCAGAGAGCTGGGAGAACTGAAGAGGAAGGCCTCCACTCCAGGACAGTCTGGGAGCGGCCCTCGTCCCCGCTTCACCTCACCGCCGGGAGTTCCGTTCCGTCCAGGAGGTCCGACAGGAGGCTATGGTCAGCAGCCGTATCAGTACCAGCCACAGCAGTATCAGCAGTTCCAGCGCACTCCTCAGCAGTTTCCGTGCCCAGGACCGCAGACTCCACGCCCTACCTACCCGCAGCACCGCCCGATGACTCCAGTTGGTACGCCCGTGAGGCCCGGTGCACCCCACACCCCCGCGGGCAACACTTGCTTTAAATGTGGAGAGGCTGGGCATTATGCTAATGCCTGTCCTAAGAGGCACCCCCCAGGCACTCCTGTGCAGAACCAGCAGATGCAGCAGATGAAGAGCGGGAACCAGACCCCGCAGAGCAACAAGGGACAGCAGAGTCAGGGTCGAGGCAGGGTGAACCACGTGAGTACTGAGACCGCTCAGGAGAATCCACAAGTGGTGCTTGGTATGTTCTTTGTCAACTCTATTCCCGCATCTGTCTTATTTGATTCTGGAGCATCTCATTCGTTTATATCTGCTCAATTTGTGGCCAAGCATAGCATACCCATGCGTCCCATGAAACAAACTCTGCTAGTTAGAACACCCGGGGGGGAATGAAATCTTTATATATGTGTCCTAATGTTAGTCTAAAGATCATGGGAACAGACTTCTGGGCAAACTTGATAGTGCTGGAATCAAAGGATCTTGATGTTATTCTGGGTATGGATTGGTTGGGCATACATGATGCGACGATACAGTGTGCTAAGAGGACAGTTCTTCTCACTGGTCCTAACGGGGAAAAGATTGAACTTGTGGCTGATCCACCATCAGATGCAGGAGGTTCTGTGCAGCAGTTGGATGGCAAAGCTCTGGAGGATATCAGGGTGGTCAGTGAGTACCCGGACGTGTTTCCAGAGGAGTTACCAGGTATGCCACCTGACCGAGATGTTGAGTTTGTTATTGATCTATTACCTGGTACTGCTCCTATTTCTAAACGTCCATATAGAATGTCTAGTACACAATTGATAGAACTTAAGAAACAGATTAAAGAATTGTTGGAAAAGGGGTTTATCCGTCCTAGTTCATCACCTTGGGGGGCACCAGTTATCTTTGTTGAGAAGAAGGATGGTACTCAGAGGATGTGTGTGGATTATCGATTGCTTAATGAGGTTACCATCAAGAATAAGTATCCATTGCCTCGCATTGAAGATTTGTTTGATCAGATGAGAGGTGCTAAGGTGTTCTCCAAGATTGACTTGCGTTCTGGTTATCATCAGATGAAGATCAGATGGTCGGATATTCCTAAAACTGCATTCACCACCAGGTATGGACTGTATGAGTATACTGTTATGTCCTTTGGGTTGACAAATGCACCTGCCTACTTTATGTATCTGATGAACAAGGTGTTTATGGAGTACTTGGATAAGTTCGTTGTGGTGTTTATCGATGATATTCTGGTTTACTCCAAGACTGAGGAGGAACATGAGGAGCATTTGAGACGTGTCTTGCAGAAGTTGAGAGAGCAGCAGTTGTATGCCAAGTTCAGTAAGTGTGACTTCTGGATGAAGGAAGTCTCTTTTCTTGGGCATATTATCACAGATGGAGGTATCTCAGTCGATCCAGCTAAGGTTGAAGATGTGTTGAAGTGGGAACCGCCGAGGACAGTTAAGGAGATCAGGAGTTTCCTTGGACTTGCAGGGTACTATCGACGGTTCATTGAGGGGTTCTCTAAGATTGTGAAGCCTCTCACCACTTTACTGGAGAAGGATAGAGAGTTCAAGTGGACTGATGCCTGTCAAGAGAGTTTTGAGGAGTTGAAGCGGAGATTGACAACCGCTCCAGTGCTTGTGATGCCAGACTTGCAGAAGGGCTTTGATATCTATTGTGATGCATCCAGACAAGGTTTGGGATGTGTTCTTATCCAGGAGGGACACGTCATAGCTTATGCATCGAGGCAGTTGAGGAAGCATGAGCAGAACTATCCTACACATGATCTGGAACTGGCAGCTGTGGTTCATGCTTTAAAGATCTGGAGGCATTACATCATGGGAACCAAGTGCCAGATTTACACAGACCACAAGAGCTTAAAGTACATATTCACTCAGAAGGATCTTAATCTGAGACAACGCCAATGGTTGGAGCTGATCAAGGATTATGATCTAGATATACAGTATCATCCTGTGAAGGCTAATCTGGTTGCAGATGCTTTGAGCCGAAAGGGACAAGCCAATACAGCTCTGGCGTTCCAGCTACCTGACGAGCTGATGAAGGAGTTCGAGGGACTCAATCTGGGGATGGCTGCTCACACTGAGGGAGTCACTTTGGAGGTAGAGTCTACTCTGGAGCAGCAGATTCGTGAAGGGCAGTTGGAGGATGAGGAGATCAAGGAGATCAGGGACACCATGGAGAGGGGCAAGGCCCCGGATTTCACTGAGGATGATCAGGGTACGATATGGTTCAAGAATAGGATCTGTGTGCCTGATGTGGGAGATCTCCGGAAGACGATCTTGAGAGAGGCCCATGATTCAGCTTATTCCATCCACCCAGGCAGCACTAAGATGTATCAAGATCTGAAGCAGAGGTATTGGTGGTATGGGATGAAGAGGGATGTGGCCGCTCATGTTGCGTTGTGTGACACGTGTCATCGAGTTAAGGCAGAACATCAGAAGCTAGCTGGATTATTGCAGCCATTGAAGGTGCCTGAATGGAAGTGGGAAGAAATCGGTATGGACTTTATAGTGGGGTTACCACGGACACCAGCTGGGTATGATTCGATATGGGTCATAGTGGATCGCTTGACTAAGGTAGCTCACTTCATTCCGGTTAAGACTACGCATTCAGGTGCGAGATTGGCAGAACTGTACATGTCTCGTATTGTGTGCTTGCATGGTGTGCCTAAGAGGATAGTATCTGACAGAGGTACTCAGTTCACATCGCGTTTCTGGGAGAAGCTTCATGAGTCTATGGATACGAAGTTGCACTTCAGCTCAGCCTATCATCCGCAGACAGATGGTCAGACTGACAGGACAAACCAGATTCTGGAGGATATGTTAAGAGCTTGTGCTCTTAAGCATGGTGGTAGCTGGGATAAGAGTTTGCCGTATGCTGAGTTCTCCTACAACAACAGCTATCAAGCCAGTCTGAAGATGGCACCCTTCGAGGCACTGTATGGAAGAAAGTGCAGAACACCGTTGTACTGGAGTCAGACAGGTGAGAGTCAGTTGTTTGGAACAGATATCATTAAGGAGGCAGAAAGGCAAGTTCAGATCATAAGAGAGAACTTGAGGGTTGCTCAGTCCAGACAGAAGAGTTATGCAGACGGGAAGAGAAGAGATGTATCTTTCCAGGAAGGTGACTATGTGTACTTGAAGGTGTCACCCATCAGAGGTTTACGCAGGTTTAAGGTGAAGGGAAAGCTGTCCCCTCGCTACATTGGACCTTTTCAGATCTTACAATGAGTGGGAGAGGTAGCATACCGACTTGATCTGCCAGAACAGCTTTCAGATGTGCATGATGTGTTCCATATCTCTCAGTTAAAAAGGGGTCTCAAGCCCCATGATAAGGAGCCATTGCCTATGGATGGGTTGGATGTGAAGGAAGATCTCACCATTACAGAACGACCTATCAGGATTCTGGACAGGTTGACACGGGTTACAAGGAACCGGACTTTCACAATGTGCAAGGTGCAGTGGAGTAATCATGCAGAGGATGAGGCAACTTGGGAAAGAGAAAAGGAGTTGAAAGCAGAATATCCACATCTCTTTGATCCATCCGAATCTCGAGGACGAGATTCATCTTAAGGGGGGTAGTATTTGTAACACCCTAAATTCCACTATTTGTGTTTAACTAAAATTTGCTTAGCAACATTGCGTTCCCGCTTAAGGAATATAAGGAGATTGTGCTCTTATAGGCATTTAATCATTTTTCTTAATTAATTAATGAAATATAGGAATTCCCTGTTGCATACATGCTGGTGCATTGTTTCGAGTGTTTGAATTCAAATCTTTGTTTGAATTCATTTGCTTGAGTGGATTTTGAAATTTGAAAACCTTTTTCCTTTTCCCTCCTCTCTCCTTTTTCCTTTTCAGCCCAATCCTTGTTCTCAGCCCGCTATCGCCGGCAGCCCAGCAGAACCACCCCCCTTGCGCCGCAGCCCGTTTCGGCTTTCCGGCCCAGCTCCCAGCCGCGCGCGCGCCGCGGCCCAGTTTGTCTGCGGCCCAGCGCAGCCTGCCGCCGCCCGCAGAGGCTGACGTGCGGGACCTGCACGTCATCCCCTTCCCCCGCGCCGAGTCTGCGCCGGAGTCGGGCACGCCCCGGCGTCCGTGCCGTGCGCGCCTGTCCAGCGGGCCCGCACGCCTAGGCGCTGTCCCCGGCCCCTATAAAGGCCGCCGCCTATCCCCCGTTGCACCGCTTCACCCCCGCGCGCTCAACCCTAGCACCGCCGCCGCGAACCCTAGATTGACAGCACCGCCGCCGTCCGTGCCAAGCCGTCGCTGCCGACCCGCGCCGTCGCCGCCTCGCCGTCGACTTGGAGCCACCCCGGAGCGTCGCCTCAAGGTGAGGAGCACCCCGGTGTCGTCCGCTCGGGTTCCCGTGCCGCGTCCGTGTCGCCCGCGCTCGCCGCCGGCGGCCGTCCACCCCGTCGCGCAGCCCGCCGCCTTCGTCGCCCGCGCGCCTGCGCAGGTGCCCCGGATCGACTCCCTGCGACGCCAGCTACGCGCCGGTGCTTAGTCCGCCGAAAATCGTGCCCCTAGCCGAAGATCAGACCCGCTCGCCGGAGCGCCGCCGCCGCGCCGCCGCTCGCCGCCGGCCCTCGCCGCTGCTGCGCTCGTGCTCACCCAGGGCCGCGCGATGGCCATCCTACGGCCCAGATCACGCTTGACCCCTGGGTCAAACTATCAGTACCGGTCAACCCACCCTAATCCACCCGCAATAGATCCTAGCCGCCAGATCAGGATCCTGCGGATCAGATCTGTCCCCTCGCCCTAACCGCGCGCTTTTGCAAATAAAACCCTGAGTTTCTTCAGAATTGCAACCCGGTCCTTCCACCTTAGGAAAATCCTTGCAGTTAGGTCCTGTTTTCTTCAGTTTAGCCCGAAAACTTAATTTTTATTTACAGAATAGTCCTAAAACTTGTTTTAGCCATAACTTAGTCATTTTAGCTCCGTTTTTAGCGTTCTTTATGTCCACGCGATCGTCTCGACGAGTAGAATAGTTTTCTGTTGTTTTTACTTCTGTTTGAGGTGATTGGTGTACTGTTTCTTATTTGTTTCTATTGAATGCTTGTATGTGATGTGTGGAGCGTAGAGTACGAGCAGTTCGGGGACTTCGCTGCTGTTGAAGATTATCAAGACCCTGAGCAGTTTCCGGTGCTGGTAGAAGGCAAGTCCTTGCTGCATTCCCGTTAAATTCCTATTACAACATGCATTTTAATTACACTGTTGTTTATTATTGCTATGCATTAAATTGATGGGTCCTATTGCTAAGGTTCGACTAGTTTTGTTATCCTATGCCTTGATCAACCTGGGTTTACTTTATGTTGGGTAGCACATGCTAGCGCTTTACGTGGTTTCGAATGGTTTAATGAACACTTGTTAATATGGATTTATTTCTGCTATCATTCATGTAATGCAAGAACACTTTATGCTTGTTAATCGGAACATGGAGCGACCACCCAGGAAAACAGTGCAACCACAAGATATATGGCTCTGTCTTGGCTTATTAATTAGTGAACTAGGTGTTAGATATGCTTTACCTGATAAGGGTTGGGGGCTGGCGGGTAGTGGCGTATGGACCTGCTCGGGCGTAGGTGTGGGCTTAGCTAAGACACGGTACTCGTCCGGGAGCTTTATACGTTGCACTGACCAGGTAACCTAGCGGGCAGCCTTCATCAGGGGATCTTTGTAACGGCCTCGTAGCGTCCCTATGCAATCACACCTCGGTAGTGTGGTATGGTGCCTAGCTAGCACCGCATGGTTGGGTTTAAAGTTCTTCGGGACTTTTACGCGACTTGTGGGTAAAGATGTACGACCTCTGCAGAGTGTAAAACTAACTAGTTACCCGTGCCCACGGTCAAGGGCGGCCTGGACCCTCACATGATTAATTCTATGGAAGATGGAACTTTTAAACTTGTGCATTACGTTTTATGGACCTGTTGCATTTTATTATCTGGGTTTGGTATAAACTTACACTTGCTAGTAACAGTTGCTTAATAAAACTTGACCAACTAAAATGCTGACTTGCTTATGAACCATCAGCTTCCACCATAAAGCCTTGCATGTTTTTATAGAACTTTTCCCTTGTTGAGTACGACATGTGCTCATGCTTGTTGTTCCTTTATTGCATCTACACTACCCGGCTGCTGCTCAGATGGACGATTTGAGGACTACTATGAAGAGTTCGATGGGTTCTAGGCGTTCGTTCTCCAGTCAGCTGCCTGTGGAGGACTTCTGCGTGTGTTTCTTTTCCGCTGTTAGCTACTCGAACGATTGTTTAGTTGAGACATTCGGTCATGTAATAACTGTTTTAATACTCTCTTTACGCTTTACACTGTGTTTTGGTATTCACTGAGTCGATGCATGTGTGTAACTTGATCCTGGCGCACATGTATTCTTGTATTCGGGTTTGCCCTTAAATCCGGGTGTGACATTGACGCGGGGAAATGTAGGGGCAGCGCGTACCTCATGTGCTCCCCGAGGGGTGAGACGAAGAGCAGGCCCGCGCCCGCTCTTGTTTTCATCACCGACCCATCAAAGTAGAGGGTCCAGCACTCAGCCTGGATTTGCGGCGGCGGCAGCTGTGTGTCCGTCCATTCGGCGACGAAATCCGCCAGGATCTAGGACTTGATTGCCTTGCGCAGTGCGTAGGCGAGCGTCTCGCCCATGAGTTCCACGGACCACTTGGTGATCCTGTTCACTGCGTTCGGGTTCCAGATAATCTCCCCAAATGGGAAGGAGGAGACTACCGTAACCGGGTGGGCCTCGAAGTAGTGCCGGATCTTGCGCCGTGCAAGCACCACCGCGTAGAGCAGCTTCTGGATTTGCGGGTAATGCGCCTTGGTCTCGGACAGCACCTCGCTGATGTAGTATACGGGCCGTTGGACTGGTAGGGCGTGCCCTTCCTCTGTACGCTTCTGTTGACGGTTCAAAACCGTGCTCAAGTTCACCGCAAGCCTACGGGTGACTTGGTGCCTTTTTCACCAAGGAGGGTTCTCCCTAGATTTGTCAATCTAAGGATCGGAAGCAAACTTCTAGGATTCTCCATCTAACCTATTGATCTAGCCTAACATGAAGCATTGATTGCATAAGAAGATAAACCTTAAAGATGTATGCATTATAGCATAAGGTTGATCACATCCATGAACGTAGACAAGGTAAAGAGCAAACAAGGGAAACTAATGCCTATCATCTTCTAGTCGTAGTTCCAGCCAAAAGAGCAAGCGCGACATGCATCTCATCCAAAGCCATCTTTAAACTACTATCCTCCGGTCCGATTCCGAAAACACCCGCCTTTCGGAACCCCCGTTCTGTCACAATGTATTCCTATTCATGCGAGTAGTCTAGGGCGAGTTCGATAGAACAAGTTGAAATCACTTGGTCGGTCCGGTATGCACCTCTAGTCACCGCGGCTACAAGAGCACCCTATGTAATCTAGCTATAGACTAGATTGGGGAAGAAGCATAACCAAGAAGAAAACAAAATCATCGAGGGAGGAATCGAGTCGCTAAAAGATCGGATGACTTGAAGTACTTTACTCACATAATAAATGCGTTTAGATCATCTCCACCGAGTACATACATTGATGACCTCAACTAGCTTCGGAACTCCGCCATGGCTCAACCGTGCAAGGCGGCCATGGCGGCTAGGGTAGGCCTAGGCCATCTCCTAGACGACTTCGAGGACTCGCGGCGGCCGTCGTCGCTCTCTCCTAGGTTTCGCCGAGTTCCTGAGGATGGATGGATGGATCAACCCTCCTTGGGCGCCCAAGGGGGTGTATTTATGCCCTTGGGGAGCCTTGGGGCGTGCTCCACCTTGCCTTGCACGAGATCTTCCTTGGGAGAGAAGGGAACTTGGTTTCCATAAAATCAGCCTCGTCCAGATTTTCCTGATTCGCAGCCCTTCCTTGCCGGCATCATATCTCTCACGTCCGGACTCCAAATAATGCAAATTCGGTGTCCTGGTTGTATGGCACGAAATTTCCTCCAACTTTGGTATTCATTTCTTTCTTTGGAAACGAAGATAAGATCTCCAAATCGGCCTTGGAAGATAATCTGTTCTGATTTCGGACTGACTGCGCAGCAGGGATTTCGAGGGTCATATCTCCTAGCTCCCTTATCCGAATTGGGCCTTCCACATATCCAAATCGAAGGTATCGTCGATGCCCACAACTTTGGTAGTCAAACTTTTGCCATTAGAGGACATTTAAGTCTCTGAATCTGCACCGAAAGATCATGCTGTCCTGGGTTGCGAGAATATCTCTCGGGCTGAGTTGATCTCGTTGGTAAACATCCAAGTCCCTGGAGTTTTACGTGTTGATGCTTCGGTCCTTGGATCATTTGGAATCGTGTTCACTTCATGTCTTGACTTGTGACGGGCTTCATGATCTTCTCATAAAGTGCTTGATGAACTTATCCCGAAAGTCTCCTCTTTAACGTTAATTTCCTGCGTAAACAACAAACTCCAAAATCGACATGCGGGAGTGAACTTGATACCTCCTGGGGGTTAGTACCATTGGTTAGAATATAAAATACATGCAAATGTTGACGGTAAACTCATAGCTAGGTGTACCAAAATCGACCGTCAACATCTCCCCCATGCTTAAACCTTGCTCGTCCTCGAGTAAGTTTTCAATGGATATCAGCATTGACTTTCATTGTTCATACCCTGCACTTGATCACACATGAGAAAGCATAATGCTCTCCAAGTTTATATTTGTTAAAATTCCATAATGTAACTAGCTTTCATCTCTATGGAGGGTAGATATAATTTAAACTCTTTCCACAAGTAATCAATCATGCTCCACAAAATTCGAATAGGTCTTAGAAACTTTTGAAGAGAAGAACGAGGTGAATAAAAGAGCTAAACCAAGTACAAAAATTTAAACCTTCTTGCATCTTGCTCATGAACTCTCTCTCACAACACTCTCAAGCCTACTTGATCTATATCCTTTCCCTCTCATGTTTGTAGGTGGAAGGGTTTTATTTGGAGCTCATAGGAAAGTTTTTATCCTACCAAGATGCTAAAGTTGAGACTATTATCAAAACAAGGCAAGCTTCTCATGGACTTATCATGACTCGTTAAAAAGGTCATTGGAAAAATAATGTTCACAAGAAGGGGGAAGAGAAAGAACTCACACTTTTAGATAGGTGGACATGTGCAAATGGCAAAGAATGATCCCGAGGCCCCAACGAAGTCCTCGTTATCGGATTGCACATGGTTGGAAAAATGAGTATGGGTCTTGATCTTGAAGTCCTTGGAAAATCCTTAAGCAACTAGAGAACCGGGGGAGATTATTATTACTCTATTTTTTCCTTTTTCTTTTTCTTATTTTCCTCCTTTTTTTCTTCTTTTTTTTGACATGTGAGGTACTTGGATTTTTTTTATTTTGTCCTCTTATCTTATTCATTTTTTTATCTCCCCTAGAACTCTAATTTGCATAGTACCTACCTCCTCCCCCATGCTTAGACGTTTGCTCGTCCCTGAGCAAAGAGGAAGTGGTGTTAAGGTAGGTACCGGATGTCTTGATGAGAGGGAACTTGAATCTTCCCTTTGAAGCACCTTCTTGTGATGTGTCGATTCCATACTCAAGTGATAGGTTGGTAGGTCAAGGAGGTTAACACAAAAGATGATGTTGGTTTAAAGGGTGGATATCCGGCGAGATTTGCAAAGCTTCCGATGTGGGAGCTCACAATGCACGGATAGAATAGGCTAGCAAAAGATAAGTTACGCAAAAAACGGAATGACCAGCTTCTTAGTCACTAGCCAAAGAATCGAGCCTTGAATCAATTCACCCAACAATAACTCTTGTAATCTATGGTTGCACTCAATATATAAGGCTTTGGATAGGTAGAGCAAAATGCAAGAGGTATTAATGACAAGGTTAGCATGACTTTTAAGCAAAAAGTAATATGTTCTTCGACCCATCCAAAGTTGAGAGCATAAAAGAAACCATGGGTCTTTATTTTTATCATGACCTCCACAAAAGAATAAGCTAGCATTTAATTAATTTCAGATTGGTATTAGAGAGCAATAGCTTAATCATGCATAAATAAGCACAAAGTTTAAACAAAGTGGCAACGGTCATCATATATCAACGAGCAAGATCAAGCCGAAATTATTTCATCATGGTGAGCACAAGGTGATGACAATAAACAAAAACTAAAACTAGGTTGTACTCCTAGAAGCCATGTTATTTAACGAGAGAGACATACAAAAGTTGAATCTAAGGTTGTTGAAGGCATATACATATATACAAGCATTTAGAAAGACAAGGACAAAGAGAGGGTTGAGGAATTGTTACCGTCCTTTGATGCTTGTGACGTAGCGCGCCCTCCCCCATGCTTAAGCATTGTGCCTAGCATGGAAGAAGGAAGATCGGCATCCGTAGCAACCGTGATCCTTGAACTCCATGCGGTCTTCTTTCGTCCACCAAGTCTTCCCCCATGCTTAGCATGTTGCTAGGCACGGAAGATGATGAACCATCTTAAAATTCTTGAAGTCCTACCGTCATGCAAGGAGATCATTGTTGCCTTTGTTCGTCCTTCAATGTCCGCCCTTTGCCACGAGCCTTGCTCCCAAATGTTTCTCATCCCATCTTCTCCTCCTTCCATGTTGTCCCTCACCGCTGGTTCATCTTCCACGAGTTTTTCTTCTACTTCCAGAACTGAGTATGTACTGAATAATTGCTCTATTGCAAAGTTCTTGAAATTATCTTTCTAATGAGTGGTCATTCATCCCGATCGGACTCAGAACAAGAGAGTTACGCCCTTTTTACTTTGTTGGTGCAAGCTGTCCCAGACTGATTTCAGAATGTGTGACGCCCAAAAATTTGGTTGTAACTTCTTGCACAGGTCTCCTAAAATGTTGATTCTTGATGCATTGGAAAGTAGACTTAATGGAGCACTTGAATATCCAATTTTCCCCTTTTGTACATCTCTGAACATGTGCTTAATCTTGATGAAAACAGCAGTGCTCCCTTTGGGATTTTGGAGGTGTTGATGATCTTGATTTCAGCTTTTATCACGAACTCATGGGAGTGATTCACCATGCCTGCAAAATAACTATAATGCACAAAGTACCCCCGAGGTGACGGTCGGGAATACTCACCCTATGCCAACAAACCATGACATCCCTACGATCTTCACTTGTGGCATAGTTAATCTAGTGAAAATACTAATGGGTGTACGTGAGTGCAAGTGTGTATGCAAATGATAGGTTGGTATAAAAACAAAACAATGTTTACACCAAATTCTAAGCTCCATGCTTACAAAGTGGTTGCCAAACTTTCTATTCCCATAGAGATTTGTTAACCAAGGTCAAAACACCATGTTCATCCCAAGATCAATAATTCTTTATAGTGCAAGAAAAGTATGGCGCATTGCTAAGTTTATAAACCAACTAATGCAACATGATAGCTCAGGATATAAGACTAAATGATGGTGGTCTCCAATCATGTCTAAACACCATGTTTACACAAGATTGCAAAAAGTAGTAACGCATGTCAACAAGCATTAACATGGATATGAAAGCATTCATCATAAAGTTTCACAAAAGGTCCCAAGCTAACATAAAGTGGATGATGACAAAGAGATGGATGTAAAATACAAATGCAGAAAGTTAGCACAAACAAACATTAGCAAGGTTTGAAAAACACTATCGATGTGGTCTATAATAAACAAAGGACAAAGCTTGATCTCACACTTCATACAAAGTAAGCATTGTCAACAAGGAAGTAACCCATCGAAAAGAATCAATCAACCAAACTAACAAGGGTTAAGGGTAGGTTATGGGTATCTTATATTTTTGGCTCAAACGAGGATTTTGAAGAGAGAAAGTCAAGTATAGAAATTCTAACTAAGGTGGCGCTACGAGTATTTTAATGAAAAACAAACCTATGGTTTTTGGATGGCTAAAGGTATGAAAGGTTTTCCTAAGGATTTTATGGGGAGGCTAGTCAAAATTTTTAATTAGAAAAGAGGAAAGGGATAGACTTGTTCAACCCCGAGGGTGAGAGCCCTCGGTCAACTCAAAAAAAACCTACCTCTATAGGCTATGGTTTTTGGTGGGGGTTATAGGAAGGCTTAGGTTGGTTGGACAAAAAGTTAGATTAACACAACATGCAATGCAATATAACATGGATGAACAAAACAACATGATATGGAGGTTGTCTAAAACAAAAGTTAGCCTAAATTAACTGGCCACAAGTTTAGAATCAAAGGATGGTGCCAACTTCATATATCTCTCTAAAAGACACAAAAGAAAAAGACTCTAAACTCTAATAGGCACACAAAAAGGTCTACAAGGTTTTTGAGATCAAATAACAAAGCGTTCCCTCAATAGCAATTAGATCATACAACATGGTGTTGTGGGTTTTTTTATTAGAGCAATGGTACAATGTTACTTGATGGTTCGATTAAAGAGCACAATGTAGACGGTCATGTATATATATAAATAAAAACCGGGTTGCCTCCCGCAAAGCGCTTCTTTTAAAGTCATAGAGCTCGACTTTCTCACATACCTTCTTATTGTTGCGGAGCCATGATCCTTCATGCAAGATTTGAAGGTGTTCATGCAGCCTTGATCCACTCTCCATGCTTGACACGATCACTTATGCTCGATGAGAGGCTTGCCCAATCGTCTCCTTGCATCATCATCATCACCTTCTCCTTCACACTTTATCGCTGCCTCTTCTTTCACAAATTTTCCTCTCTGTCCAGATCAGACCATGTAGAGAACAATAGCTTCCATGCGTGGCGCATGAAATTATCTTTCCATCAAGTATTTATTCACCCCCAACGGACTCCGATCGAGTGAGTTATGCCCGTTCTACTCCGGCGCTGCAATCTGTCCAAAGCTGATTTCAGACTGCACATCACTCAATGTTTTTGCCATATCTCCCTGTACGGGTCTTCAAATTCATCGATCTTGGATGCGTTGGAACCGGCACTTGATGGAGCTTCTGATTTTCAACTTTTTCTTCCTTGAACATGTTTGACCAGGTCCTCAAAATTGATGAAAACAGCGACGTCCGTTTTTGAGGTTCGGTGACGGTGATGCACGGGTTTGCAATTCCTTTGGGTATGACTTCTCTCATCTTAATTTATATTTAATGCCCTGCATGGTTAGTGAAACTTGGGATTTCTCCCACAATTTGCTCTTTTAAGGTCACTAGCTTGACCGAGCACAAAGCAAGTCCAAGATTTACAAATCATATTGCAAACAAACGCTTCCATAATCACAATTTATGACAAAGTAAGTTGTGATTAAATATAGCATAAGTTTTCTTGCTCAGCACTAAGCTCTCATTAGGCAAAGGTTCATTAGGCATTTAACAAATTTTAAGCACAACAAAGCCTCTTTATCACTCTCAAGAAATTCTATCCTATCATGATTATCATAAGAATAAGGCATAGAATTGAATCCACCTCACTATTGGATATGAATCATAGATATATCAAAGGAATATTATCAGCTCCAAAAGTGTCTTGAGAGGTTAATTTGTACCTTGGCCTTCGAGCTTTTCATCGTGAGTGGTCTCTCGGAGTTGAAAGCAAACAATCTTCAATGATCGGTGGCTTGTATTGTCTTTTCGCAATTCCTTCGTTCGTGCCACACATCATCAAGGTTGCCTTGTGTGGACTCACTCTTCTTATTCATTTGTAGGACTTCACACATGTCTCAAATATCTTCATGTAACTCCATGATCCTTCGTGTGAGAGCCCAGAGTATCCGCGCCATTGGATGCTATCATTTGTGTGTAATCCATGGTGATTTGCTTCTAACATCTCCTAGCGTCGGATGTTGCCAACTTGTGCCTTCTTTTGCCAATGCTCTTGGAGTCTTTGTTTTGTTCCAAACTTCTGAATTTCATCTCGTGTGGTTCAATGGAAGCGTTGCCCAAGCTTCTCTTTGTTGTCGTCGTCCTCATCTCCACTATCTTGTTCTCATCATGTTGCTGCTGCCTCTTTTTCGTGGATTTTCCCCTATGTACATAACAGAACATATACAAAAATATTGTTCTATTGAAAACTTTATAAAATTACCTTTCCAACGGGTACTCATTCATTTTAATCGGAGCCCAAATGAGGGAGTTATGGCCGTTTTGTTTCCGCTCTTGCATGCTGTCCAGAATTCAGAACGTGCAACCTTCGGTAATTCGGCCATACCCGCTTGTAGGAACCTCCGATTGACTTGATTCTTGATTCGTTGGAAGTGTAACTTCATGGGGCTTATAAATATCCAAAGATATCCTGTTTTTATCCCTTGAGGTTGTGCAGAAATTGATGGGAACAGAAACTTCTTGTGAATTGATCCGAATATGTTGACGACCTTGATCTTGTGGTTTTCGGGGCGTTACACCGCGTCTCCTTTGGCTTTAAGTCGTCACCATTGCTGGACCAGCGAGTAGCATGATGGCAATGGTGTGTCTTCTTCATGATTTTGCTTTAGCCAAAGTGACGGGTGCTTCTTTTGCAACGTGATTGCTTCCAACACCTATTGCTTGGACAAACAAACCTCCACAAAACATTAGTCTTAAAACTTTAATTGACACATTGACATACCTTGTTCAACATCACTCGTGTAGGGTGTGGACTCAATAGCGGATTATGGGACGCTAACAAAAGTTAGCACCTACCACTAAAGAGTGAATCTTGATGTAGTCATCATCTTGTCAGAGTGGATGTGAACTTCTCGAACGTCTTGTGTCTAGCTTTTCACCTACTTTCAAGGACACAAACAAGAAAGCAAGCATGTATACAATAATAAAAATTAGGGTTAGTCAAAGAGATAGATGGATCACCCTAGGGTTCGAGTTGCCAATCCCCGGCAACGGCGCCAGAAAAAGGGGCTTGTTGACGGTTCAAAACCGTGCTCAAGTTCACCGCAAGCCTACGGGTGACTTGGTGCCTTTTTCACCAAGGAGGGTTCTCCCTAGATTTGTCAATCCAAGGATCGGAAGCAAACTTCTAGGATTCTCCATCTAACCTATTGATCTAGCCTAACATGAAGCATTGATTGCATAAGAAGATAAACCTTAAAGATGTATGAATTATAGCATAAGGTTGATCGCATCCATGAACGTAGACAAGGTAAAGAGCAAACAAGGGAAACTAATGCCTATCATCTTCTAGTCGTAGTTCCAGCCAAAAGAGTAAGCGCGACATGCATCTCATCCAAAGCCATCTTTAAACTACTATCCTCCGGTCCGATTCCGAAAACGCCCGCCTTTCGGAACCCCCGTTCCATCACAACGTATTCCTATTCATGCGGGTAGTCTAGGGCGAGTTCAATAGAACAAGTTGAAATCACTTGGTCAGTCCGGTATGCACCTCTAGCCACCGCGGCTACAAGAGCACCCTATGTAATCTAGCTATAGACTAGATTGGGGAAGAAGCATAACCAAGAAGAAAACAAAATCATCGAGGGAGGAATCGAGTCGCTGAAAGATCGGATGACATGAAGTACTTTACTCACATAATAAATGCGTTTAGATCATCTCCACCGAGTACATACCATTGATGACCTCAACTAGCTTCGGAACTCCGGCATGGCTCAACCGTGCAAGGCGGCCATGGTGGCTAGGGTAGGCCTAGGCCATCTCCTAGACGACTTCGAGGACTCGCGGCGGCCGTCGTCGCTCTCTCCTAGGTTTCGCCGAGTTCCTGAGGATGGATGGATGGATCAACCCTCCTTGGGCGCCCAAGGGGGTGTATTTATGCCCTTGGGGAGCCTCGGGGCGTACTCTACCTTGCCTTGCACGAGATCTTCCTTGGGAGAGAAGGGAACTTGGTTTCCATAAAATCAGCCTCGTCCAGATTTTCCTGATTCGCAGCCCTTCCTTGCCGGCACCATATCTCCCACGTCCGGACTACAAATAATGCAAATTCGGTGTCCTGGTTGTATGGCACGAAATTTCCTCCAACTTTGGTATTCATTTCTTTCTTTGGAAACGAAGATAAGATCTCCAAATCGGCCTTGGAAGATAATCTGTTCTGATTTCGGACTGACTGCGCAGCAGGGATTTCGAGGGTCATATCTCCTAGCTCCCTTATCCGAATTGGGTCTTCCACATATCCAAATCGAAGGTATCGTCGATGCCCACAACTTTGGTAGTCAAACTTTTGCCATTAGAGGACATTTAAGTCTCTGAATCTGCACCGAAAGATCATGCTGTCCTGGGTTGCGAGAATATCTCTCGGGCTGAGTTGATCTCGTTGGTAAACATCCAAGTCCTCGGAGTTTTACGTGTTGATGCTTCGGTCCTTGGATCATTTGGAGTCGTGTTCACTTCATGTCTTGACTTGTGACGGGCTTCATGATCTTCTCATAAAGTGCTTGATGAACTTATCCCGAAAATCTCCTCTGTAACGTTAATTTCCTGCGTAAACAACAAACTCCAAAATCGACATGCGGGAGTGAACTTGATACCTCCGGGGGGTTAGTATCATTGGTTAGAATATAAAATACATGCAAATGTTGATGGTAAACTCATAGCTAGGTGTACCAAAATCGACCGTCAACAGCTTCACCACGATGACGGTGCTGACCACCTGGGTGGTTGCGGCGACGTAGAGGTACAGAGGCTCGCCGTCCCGGGGTGGCGTTAAGATCGGCGCGTGGGCCAGCGTCGCCTTGAGCTTGTCAAGCGCCTCCTGGGCCTCGACGGTCCAGGAGAAGCGCTTGTGCTTCTTCAGGAATCGGTAGAGGGGTAACCCCTTCTCGCCGAGCCGCGAAATGAAACGGCTCAAGGCGGCAAGGCACCCTAGCACCTTCTGGACCCCCTTTAGGTCTCGAATTGGGCCCATCCGTTCAAGGGCTGTGACCTTCTCGGGGTTGGGCTCGATTCCTCACTGGGAGAGGATGTACCCCAGCAGCATGCCTCGCGGCACTCCGAAGACGCACTTCTCGGGGTTCAGCTTCACCCCGTTGGCTCGCAGGCAATCGAACGCCACGCGCAGGTCGCTAACCAGGTCGTCCGCCTTCTTGGTTTTTACGACTATGTCGTCAACGTAAGCCTCAACGATTCGCCCGATGTGGTCTCCGAAAACGTGCTGCATACATCGCTGGTATGTAGCGCCCGCGTTTCGGAAACCAAACGGCATCGTTACATAGCAGTACATCCCGAATGGCGTGATGAATGAAGTCGCGAGTTGGTCGGACTCCTTCATTTTTATTTGGTGGTACCTGGAATAGGCATCAAGGAAGCATAGAAGCTCACACCCTGCAGTTGAGTCAACGATTTGATCGATTCGTGGCAAAGGAAAAGGAACTTTAGGACATGCTTTATTCAAAATAGTGTAATCTACACACATCCGCCACTTCCCATTCTTTTTCTTAACTAGTACAGGATTAGCTAGCCACGTAGGGTGGAACACTTCCTTGATGAACCCGGCCTCGAAGAGCTTCCGCAGCTCTACTCCGATCGCCCGGCGTCGCTCTTCGTCAAAGCGGCGCAGCCGTTGCTGCACGGCGCGGGAGTGAGGTATGATGTCAAGGGAGTGCTCAGCGACCTCCCTCGGGATGCTTGGCATATCCGAGGGGCTCCACGCAAAGATGTCGGTGTTGGCACGGAGAAAGTCGACGAGCACCATTTCCTATTTCGGGTCGAGGGTGGAACTGACCCTCAACGCCTTGCCCTCGGGGGCAGCAGGGTCGAGGGGCACCTCCTTGGTTTGCTCAGCAGCCTCGAAGTTGCCAGAGTGCTTGGCGGTGGAGTTGAGGTCCTCGTTGACTAGCTTCTCCATGCTCGCCACAAGCGCTTCATCCAGCGCTAGTGCCTCAGCGTGCTCCACGCACTCGACGTCGCAGTCGAACGCGTGCTCGATCGATGAGCCCACGGTGATGACGCCCTTGGGCCCCGGCATCTTCATCTTGAGGTAGGTGTAGTTCGGGACCGCCATGAACTTGGCGTAGCACGGCCGCCCAAGAATGGCGTGGTACGCGCCCCTGAACCCCACCACCTCGAAGGTGAGTGTCTCCTTGCGGAAGTTGTCTGGCGTGCCGAACCAGACTGGCAGATCGATCTGCCCGAGGGGCTGGACGGGCTTTCCCGGCGCGACACCATGGAACGGCGTCGTGCTGGGCCGCAGCTGGTCCAACCCGATACCCAGCAGGCGCAGGGTGTGCGCGTAGAGGATGTTGAGGCTGCTGCCCCCATCCATCAGCACCTTAGAGAACCGCGCGTTCCCGATGACCGGGTCGACAACCAGCGGGTACTGGCTCGGGTTGGGGATGCGGTTCGGGTGATCCTCGCGGCTGAAGGTGATGGCGTCCTCCAACCAGTCGAGGAAGGAGGGAGGAGCCTTTTCCGCGGCGAGGACCTCGTGCCGCTCTCGCTTGCGCTGGCTGTTGGACATGTCCACGGTCGGTCCCCCGAAGATGAGGAAGACATTCTCCACCGCGGGGAAGCCGCCGGCGTCACCGTCACCCCCGTCCTTCTTGGCCTCGCCATCCTTCGCGGCGACGCGGCTGTAGTACCTTTTGAGCATATCGCATTGCTCGAGGGTGTGGTTGACCGGTGTCTTGTGGTACGGGCAGGGCTTCTTCAACATGTCGTCGAATATGCCGGGACCTCGAGGAGTCGCTCGAGGGCCCCTTCGAGCTGCGTCAACTGCGAGGGCCTCGCCCTCATCGTCGTCGTGTCCCTGCGCGCGCGCCTCGCTGTCACACCTGCTTTTCCAAAGAAAACCAAGTGCATAACTATATGCATGCCAGGATCAAGTTTCATGCATATAGTGACATATAAGTGTATACAGAAACAGTATCACGTAAGAAAACGAGAGATTATCAGAGATTTACGCTTAATCCTGGAAACGAAGGCTCCAAACATCACAAGCAGTCGACTGGGGGTTGCGTACGCCTAGCACCAGCAACACCTTCACAAGACTTCAGAGTAGCCTGCTCCTTCTGAGCAACATTATTTATAGTAAGGGTGAGCACTTGTCGTACTCAGCAAGTGTGGGAGAATACATGAATGCAAAGGCTTCATAGTGGACTGGGCTATAAGCATTTAAGCAATTTTAGTTGGTCAAGTTTTATTAGCACCTGATTACTAATAAAGTATAAGTTTATATCAACCCACAATTATCATAAAGAGACAGATAAGATACACCATAAGCATATGGCAAGCATAACCAGAGAACACGATTTAAGTCCATCTTCAAGTTTAATTATCATGTGAGGGTCCAGGCCGCTCTTGACCGTGAGCACGGCTAATCGATTAGTTTTACACTCTGCAGAGGTTGTACATCTTTACCCACAAGTCACGTAAAAGTCCCGAAGAACTTTAAACCCAACCATGTGATGCCGGCCAAGCATCATACCACACTACCGAGGTGTGATTGCATAGGGACGCTACGAGGCCGTTACAAAGATCCCCAGATGTAGGCTGCCCGCTAGGTTACCTGATCAGTGCAGCGTATAAAGCTCCCGGACGAGTACCGTGTCTTAGCCAAGCCCACACCTACGCCCGAGCAGGTCCATACGCCATCTACCGTCAGCCCCCAACCCTTATCAGGTAAAGCATACCTAACACCTAGTTCTATAATTATTAAGCCAAGACAGAGCCATATGTCTTGTGGTTGTACTGTTTTTCTGGGTGGTTCTCCATGTTCCGATTAAACATATGGTCTAGTATATTAAACATCACACATCACATTGGAACATAAAGTAAAAGAGTATCCATGTTGTTTATTACCAACCCAGTTGAGCAAACTAAGCAAGATCTACCATCAAGATTAATTAAACAACCCAGTTATGCAAGGCAATGGTAAAAAGAAACTAGTCATAATCCTTAACCCAACAAAATTAATGCAAAGCAATGCAATGAGTGATTAAGTATAATTCTTAGGACAAAAGATCAAGGACACACTTGCCTTTAACCAGAGAGTAGTTGCTCAGAGTGTCTTCACCTCTTGCTCTTCAAAGCTTCTCGGACAACGTTCACTCTACTCGCATCAATCATCGGGCACAAGCATACACAAAGCAAACAAACAAGCATACTAAGAACAAAGCACCAATCAAAAGAAAACTTTAAAAGAACGCACTAAAGGATAGGCTCGATTAGATGGATCACTAAAGCACACAAACCGTGCTTGGAGGAAGAAAGGCTTGGTTAACTTTGAAGAGATGGTTGCGGAAGATTGAGCAAGGACCGGAAGGATCACACCGAGATAGAGCTCGATTCTATTGGTTATGCAAGCGCAAGGAACGCTGAAAACAGAACTAAGCTCGAAACTATCGTGAGATCATTATCAAACAACAAGAGACTACGCTCGGCATATTTTAATTAAGAAATCATGTGAATGAATATTTTAGAGAAATACTCTATGTTACCATTAAACAAATTACATTTAATTAAAGAAATCACGATAAACCTAATCATATTTTATTTATAACATTCGAGTAGAAGTTATGTCAAATTAACAATTACTTTAGAAAGATAAAGCAAGTATAAGATATCTAGACGAGTAATTTTATGTCACGTGTTCGACTAAACATATTTAATATTGAAAAGTCATTTATGATGTCATTAGGCATATTAACTTTATTATGAAAACCGATGTTTAACACTAACCATCTTTTATTATTTAAAAAAAAACTAGTTATAAATAGGAATTAACCAAATTAAATCTTAGCTTATGAAAACCGGGATAGAACCTAGTCACTTTTATTTGAAAAGTAATGGAATAAGAATTAGTCAAGATTAACATGCAACTTTAGTGTTAAAACAATTAACAGGTGGTACACATGCTAACGTACAAGTTATGGTGAAACGAACTATACAACGACACAAATGTACTATAACGGTACAAAACTAGCCTACGCGTTAGGATGAACACGTTAGTGAAAGAATTACCGAGATTGAAATTGGATAGAATAAGATATGAATTTTAATAACAAGAAAAAAGACAACTGATTGAATATGACATAAAGATGATGTCACCATGAGCAATAATCAAGAAAAGAAAGTAAATGATAGATAAATTGGCTGACGTGAGCAAGGATTTTACAGATGAATAAATAATTATTCTATAGATCAAAGATTTGCAAGGCCTAGTGATGATCAATGAAGTTTCACATTACCGAAAAGAAGTGTAGGAAAAGTATTGATTATTTGGTAAAGGAAAAGTCCTAGTTACCACATAAGCATGATGTCACCGTGATGTCATCACCGGCAAGAGCAAGTTTGAACGAGGATGCATGGCTTGTTTGCTTCTGTATGTACAAGAACGTAACCTTCTTTCTATAGTTCTCGTACATGGACTTCATGGCCGGTGATCATGTAGCCCTTGATGGCTTGCGATGTCTGTTGCAAAAACACAGAGAAGGCTTCAGCTGAGTTATGGCGAGGAACGACTGGTGACCAAGGTTGGATGAGTTGTACGCAGCATGGATAAGAGAGAAAACATAGACGGAGAGAAACATGATGTGCAGGTCATCTCACCAGAGCGGCGACGACGGCCGGGCTCGACGCTGGCTCGGCAACGCAGGTGATGTGTGTGCACGACGTTGGCATGCAGCGGAGCAGATCACAGGTAGCTGCCATGACAGGAAACAACTGGAGGAAAGAAAGTGCTGATGTTCTCAGGTCAGGCAAAGAATGAACGATGGCGATGAACGTGAACTCGAGACCAAACACGAACTCGATGAGGATGACGATTGGTGTTCAGAGTTCGGCCTTCAGCCTGGACGTACGTATACGTCTTCCTCCAGCAGCAACTCGGTGACGGCTACGGCGACCTCGTGATGGCCGTCGGAGTTGATGGTGATCGAGGATCGATCGCGTCGGCAGGGTTGATCGGTGAACGGCGAGGGTGGCGGTCGGCACGGTCTTCACACGGACGGCGGTGGTGCTCAGGCAGACGGCCAACGACGAGAAGAGGCGGCGTATGTGCAGTCCGGCGAGGCGGAACTCCTGGCGAAGGCCATGCGGAGTGAGACCGCGATGCTAGGTCTCGACTCTTCGACGAGGTTGGCGGCGGCGGAGGCAGCCTGCCAAGGACCTAGGGTAGATGGCCAAAACAGCAATAGATGAAAAAAGATGTATCTAGCTTGCAGCTTAAAGGACTCGCAAAGTGCATGCTGCGGATATATATATCCGACCCTGATTCTGTTTGGAAACAAACTCGACGGTCAGGATTGAACTCACGTTCGCGGTAGCTACGAGAGGCGAGAGGAACAAGCCTTGCAACGAGATAGAGACGGAATAGGAAACGGCAAAGCTGAAACAGAAAACAGAGTGGTTTGTGTGCCTTTTCATTCATGTGCAGGCCAACCAATTGTAGCTTCATTTTGGCCCAAGAAAGATATTCGACAAGATGAAAAGAAAATGCTAGCAGATGTGTTGAGGTGCTAGTAAACACAAGGGTAGCCTCGTGAGCATTTAAATTGTGGAAAGCTTGCATTACATGGAAGAAAGTAGCATGCCCAATGCATACGCCATGTAGAGGATGATAATTAGTTAAGCTATATTGGCAATGATATTATATTGCAAGCAATTGGAGTAGCGATTGATATTATGGTGGGAAGAACAATTAGCTCGTATATCAACCTTGATGAGACATTAGCGATTGGGGCGAAGCTTACGGCCAGAGTTTGTCAACGATCGGCAAACTGGAAGGCATTACCTTAATCTCATGTACGGTTGCCTTGTAAAATGTGGATGGCACAATGCAGGCATAAACTCTGGAGATAGTTTGGGACATGAGGAGTTCAAATAAAATATTTGGAGCTTTGTGTGGAGCTTTGTGAGAAAGATTATAGAGCCATGTAAGAAAAAGATTTAGCTTCGAGAAAAAAAAAGAGAGAGAATTAATTTCAGAATTGACCGAAGAATTCTTGGAATGACTTGGTTAGCACCTACACACATTTTAAAACCTTTTACACTCAAGAAACACCGAGGTGCATCGGCATGAATGCAACACACATAACTTTTTATTTGATTCAGAAAATCAAACAAGGATTTTTCCTATACTATATTTCCTGTAAAGAAAAATAAATGTTGGAAAATTTTTAAAATTATGATAAAATCGTTATTTAATTATTCTCTTTATTCACATTCTGAAATTGGAAATTTCAGGGTGTGACACTCGCGGCGCGGCTTCTTGCCCTTCTTGCCCCGCTTATGCTTCTGCTGGGGCTCCCTGGACTTGCTGCCCTCCGCGGGCGTGTCGTCCACGCGCTTGCCCTTTTTGCCGTCGAAGATGGCCCCCACCGCCTCCTCGCCGGAGGCAAAGCTGGTGGCGATGTCGAACAGCTCGTTGGAGTCGACCGGCGGGCTGCGCCCGAGCTCGCGCACGAGGTCCCGGCAGGTCGTGCCCTCGAGGAAGGCGTGCACGATCTCGGATTGGGCGACGCTCGGGAGCTCCGTACAGCGCTTGGAGAAGCGCCGTATGAAATCCCGGAGCGACTCGCCGGGCTTCTGGGTGCATGCGCGCAGGTCCCAGGTGTTCCTAGGGCGCACGTACGTGCCCTGGAAGTTCCCCACAAAGGTGCGGACTAAGTTGTCCCAATTGTGGATCTGGCTGGCCGGCAGATGCTCGAGCCACGTTCGCGCCGAATCGGCGAGGTGCAGCGGCAGGTTGCGGATGATGACCTCGTCGGTGGTGGCTCCGCCCAGCTGGCACGCCAGACAATAATCGTTGAGCCATACACGGGGGTCCGTCTCCCCCGTGTACTTGTCGATCGACGTGGGTTGGCGGAAGCGTTGAGGGAATCTCGCCGTGCGGATCTCCCGGCTGAACACACGGGTCCCCGGGGGCTCCGGCGTTGGCGAGCGGTCCTCACGACTGTCGTAGCGCCCGCCCCGCCTTGGGTGGTAGCCCACCGCCGCCCATGTCTCTGTGTTGCCCGTCTGCCGGGCGTTGATGACGTTGCGAGCGTCGCCGTCCTGGGCCTGCCCACGCGTGTCAAGGATCCGCTCCCTGACCGGCATCCGGCCTTGGTTGGCGGGCTGCCCCATCGCACCGCCCACGTGAACTGACGCCTCAGGGCCCTACGCGCCTCCGTCATCCCGCGCGCTCCCCTGCTGGTGAATGCGGGATGCTGAGCTCTCGGCCTGTTGCACGGCCGCCTGCTCGATGAGCGCCTGCACCTCGCGGTGCAGGTTCTGCGCCTCGGGTGTCGAAGGGGCGGGCATGGCTCGTAGCAGTCTCGCGGCTGCGATGAGCTTTTAGCTCGCTCGCGGGGGCGTGCTCGGGTTGTTGACGTCGAAGTCGGCGTTGATGCGCTCGCGGGCTTGCTTGCCTAGCTCACGCACGCGCTCGCCGCGCGCGGAGGCTTCTCCGGCGATGGAGGCGCGAAGCAACCGTACCGTGCGGTACTCCTCCGCCAGCTTGGCCTCGAGCTCGCGCGCTTGAGCCAGCTGCGCGTTGATGTCGGCGCCCCCCGCTGGCGAGGTGGGGGGTGCGCTCGGCCCCGCGCCCTGGGGTAGTCCAGCTCCCGGGTTCTGAGGGGCTTCTCCGTCGCCGGCCCCCACCGTGTTTGCGCAGTTTGCCTGGTCGTCGACGACCACCACGAAGTACTCGCGCGCGGGGTCGTATATCCCGGCGCTAGAGTCGTCGGAGTAGCCGAACCAGTAGTCCGCGACATCGAGGAACCACTGGAACATCACCGGATCCGGCACGCCGGAGAAGTCCCATTCCGCGTACCCATGCGAGGTGGCGGGTGGCAGCTCGCTGGCGGAGCCGTGGTAGGACTCGTCGTTGGTGGTGGCGATGAGGTTCCTGTAACACCCCGTGTTTTTGCTCAGTGGTAATTTATGCTAATGACCCTCTTAACACCTCCTTAACCACCCTTGAAGAATCCTAGGTTGACCCATGGTCAAAACCCTACTCAAAAACCCTAATGTCCTTTGACCCTCCTAGTGTCAGTGTAGAATTTGAGCACGTTCTCCAAAATTTCCCTAAACACTCCAAAATCACCCAAAGGGAAAAATGTGCAGAATTTCAAGGCACACAACTTTGTTGTTGAGTGGCATTGCTAGTTTGGACTGTAGGATGGTGAAAATGGCTAAACAAGGCGCTGGTTCACTGTTTATCGGCGCCGAGAAATTGGCCAACTTGGCATGGTGTTCCTGCTCGATTCCTTGAATAAAACCCCTACCAACATTTGTGAAAGTTGTAGAGGGATGTGTGATCTTCAACTTTGCTATAGACCATAAGGTGCAATTTAGTTTGAAAATCCAGAGAAAATTTAATTTGAAAACCCCTTCAGCGAAATTCAAATGCCCCGGGAACGCCGAGACGTGCCACGCCGCGACGTCGTGCACGGCCACGTCGGCAACCCGCCGTACGCGCCGTACCCACGTCGGGCACGCACGCCGAGGCGCCTGAGTGACCGCCGGTCACTGTGCTGCGCCGGCGGGAGCTCGCCCGAGCCGCCCGTGGCAAGTGGGCCGCGCCAGGTGGCACGGATCCACCGGCCGACGCACCGCCCGCGGCGCGCCATTGGCCGCCGAAGCGGCGCACGTCGCCGGCCACGCTGCTACCTCTCCACGCGTGCGCGAGCCTACCGTCGTGACCCCACCTACTCCAACCGACCTCCCGCGCACTTATAAGCCAGCCCCGGCCGCTCCTCGCGCGCACGCGCACCCGCCCCGAGCCACCGCCGTCCGCCATTGGCGCCGCCGGTGCTAACACCCCTCCAGTCGACGCCCTCACCCCCGCAACCGCCTGAGCACTTCCTTGTGCACCACAAAAGCACCCCGAGCCACTTGTTGTTCACGCCGAGCCGCACGATCGCCGGAGCCCGAGTTCCCGCGGCCGCCGCCGGACTGCCGCCGCCGAGCTCGTCCCTCCGCCGATCCTCCGAGCCCAGGCACCTGCCTAGCGTCTTCCCTAGGCCACATGGAAGCTCCCCGTGCAGCACGTGGTTGAGCCGAGTCCCTATCTTCACCGCCGTTGGAGTTCCCGCGGCCGCGCCGCCTCTGCGCCGCCGCCGCCGCTCGCCGGCGACTTCCCCGGCCGACCCTCCTCCTCCAATCGGTCACGGGTGAGTCCAATCGCGAATCCCCGTCGCTTGTTTGCCTGCCCGTGCCCCACCTCGCCGCCGGCGAGCTCGTCATCGCCGTCGGGCCTGAGGGGGAAGGAACCGAGGGTATATGTGTGAAAGTTTTAAAAGTTTTAGGGTCCGGCGCGTAAAAAGATTCTTCTCTGTTTTGTAGTTTGGTCCAGCATCTTGTAAAATCGATTAAAAATCATAGAAAAATCCAAAAATAGCAAACTCAATTTTGCTGTGCTCCGTTTAACAAGAACTACAACTTTCTCCAAATATGTATATACTTTTGAGCTATGGTTTTTGCTTGATAAACTGGAAAGTAAAATACCTAGATTTGTGTTTCTGCAAAATCCACAAAAGATCTTGAGCTGGATTTTGGATATGTTGTGGGAACTAGTATGGTTAGGTTCTGTGCCAAAATTTGCACAATGTTACTGAAGGGATATTTTTATATAAATGATCTTGTAATATTGATAAATCTTCCTAGATGATTTTTGTAGCTTGATATATAATTATTTTTGAGCCCAACTTCTGGTTATGGTCATGTTATACTAAAATGCATCCTTGGTGAATTTACCATGATTTTATCTCTGTTAGAAATATTATTTCCTCATTTATGCTTGTTTTTAATCATAAATATGTGTAGCATGTTTCATAAGGGCTATAGGTGTGTTAATTAGTTATTTGGGCTTGTTTTGGACCAAAGCATGTGTAGTAGAAAGTTGGGATTCATTTCTGTTGTATTTATTTTAATATGTATTAAACCTCTTTTGCTAGCTAGAAATGCCTATAATTTTGCGTCTTAAATTCAGTGGTGCCAAACCCTTTTGCTTGCTGTCCAGAGGTATGCCTCTTGGTCACTAGGACCAGTGGGTACTGCTGGATCAATTTGATATGATTTAGTTATGTAAAAGAGCTCAAACTAGATTAATCTAGTAAAGGGAAAATACTCTCTCTAGTGCATAACTTAAGGAAAAGAGTTAGGAGAAGTAAAATGGTGGTGCAAAGTGAATCCCTTGCTGTTTGTTTTTAAATTAAATATTCCTTAATAGATGTGCACACAATCACCTTAAAGGAAAGGTTAAATAAGCTTTTTGATTATCCTTTAAAAGGAAAAATGTTTGAATATTTTTGTTAAGGTGAATATGGCCGACCATATACTCCTAGTGGCTATTTGATACTGTTTTTGAATTAAATTAAAATAAATGCACTCCTAATCACTGCATTGCATTCTCCGTATAGAAGTCCCCGACGGTAGCTATACGCTTGTGCCGACTGACGAGGACGAGGGAGCAGGAGGAGACGTGCACTACGTGACCGTAGAGCAAGACCCGGACCAAAGTCTGGAAGTGTGTGTGTCTGCTTGTGCTAACGAAGGCAAGCCCCGGTTTATTCATTAACCTATGTGTTTCTTTAAATTCCTGAATTTACTAATTGTTATCTTATGCGCATTTACGTTCAGGAGTTGAATGAAACCCTAGTTGCATGATCCATAAGTACCTGTGATCTTTTACTAGCATGTTAGGTCGCTAGTTGCTATGCTATAAGAATCCGGTACAAGTCGAGTGATGTACGTCGCTCGCGAGAATAGGATCTCCTTTATGGAATCACCATATGTTAAAAGGATTGCTCATGTGGTAGGAGCATGGGATTTGGGCTCCGGTCCAATAGCTTTGTTGGTTAAGTGTTTGAAAGTACTAAACACTTGTCGGAAATGGGCACGGTAAGCCTAGTACCTAAATGAGGCCGTACGGGGTTTTACTATCACTACTCTTAGGGTTGCGGCCCCGGGCTCGCCACCCGAGTGCATGCGTGAGGCTGGGTGACCTTAGTGGCGTAGCCCAGATAAACCTTGTACTTAAGACTGTGAGCTATTATCCCCAAACCGAAGAATGACGGGAACCGCCTGGTTGGTGAACTCTTAGTGAGGGCACCTCCCGTGTGTTTAGGTCCACCTTGCAAGGTTATGAATCAATCGATTGTCGGCCTCTCACCGTCATCTGAGACTACTTACCCGACTGGCCATGATATCCCTTATGATGGAACTTTGTGAAGAGTATTGTTGATTAATTGTTTGAACAACCTTGATTGCAATAGTTGCTTATCTAGTAATGACAACTCTACTAGAACTTGAGCTAAAATGTGAAAGTAAGGATTTACTACTTAGTAGTTTTTTGGCAAACAAACCCACAAGCCAAAAGCCATGCATGATTAGAGGTAAAGTCTTTCTTTTTGGACGGGTAAGCCTTGCTGAGTATTAGTATACTCAGCCTTGCTTTATAAATGTTGTTTCCAGGTAATGCATGTGATGTGTGGCCCGGAGAACTTCCACCCGGCTGGGAGCTGGAATGGGTGGATGACGAAGAGTGATTACATCATGGACAGGCCTCCTGTGATGTGATCGTATCGTTTAGTTATCTTCCGCTGTTTTCAATAAACTCTGAACCATTTACTTTCATGTCAAAGAACTATGTTTGTAATAAGGAACCCTACGGGGATATGATGATTAATTTGTAAGGCACTCTGGACTCTCCTTCGTGGGAGTTTTAATGCATACGTTTGATCCTCTCTGTGATGTCAAGTGATTTACCGGGTGTAAACCCGGCAACACTCAACAGGATACTTCTTTATTATCGCTTAATGACCAAAAGAAGTGGTTTAGGCGATAGTACGGAATTATCTCGGGTGGGGTTGTCACAGTTCCTGGCCGCCAGGAGGTGGTGGCCGGGAAGGTCCTCGTACGCTGCCACATCGGTGCTGGCGGATGAGGCGTAAGCCATCGCGGCGTTGCGCATGTCGTGGGGGAACCGCAGCTTAGGAGCCGCGGGCTCCCCCGCGGGTGCGGTTGCTGCCTCGCAGGCGGGTGCGTCGCGTTGTGAGGCGACGCACGTGGCCCGACGTCGTTCCATCCGCGCCTGTCGGGAGCGCTGGCCGGAGCGTCGTCAGCGCCGTGGTGCCGAAGGGCCCACAGCGTCCGCTTGGGCGGGCGCCAGGGCGTCAGCAACAGGCGTGGCGGGAACCGGTCCCGGGCCGGTCGACCGCCACGGGTGAAACTCGTCGCGGTTGGTGATGCGCATGAGGTAGTCGTTCCCCGTGGCCTGAAAGTTCAGGCTCCCGAACCGGATTTCGAATCCAGCCGGGAGGGGGTCCGAGCTGCCCATGGAGTATCTCTGGCCCCTGTACTCGGTGCGGATCAGCATCGAGATGGCTGGTGGGAGCTGATCTTCAGCGCGCGAAGCCCCTACCTGGCGTGCCAACTGTCGGTGCAGAAAGTAGTCCCGACACTAACTAGTAGAAGCGTTGAGATCTATCTCTTGATGGTCGGTGCTAAGCAACTAGTGACACTGAATTTTGTCCTGGTTCCGGCCGGGGCCATACATCCAGCAGGGGTGTGCTCGGGGCACTATATTGTGTTGCACCGTGGTGCTTGCAGAGGGGGGCTACAAGCGAGGCGGGAGAGGAGGCTGGTCCTCCAGGTCCCAGAGGTACTGATTGAGGCAAGTGCCAATATCGTGGTGAAGGCGGAAAGCGTGCGAGTGTGCGCTGTCCGTCGTCCCCCTGCAGCTAGGGGACTGCCCCTCCTTTTATAGGCTAAGGAGGAGGCAATTTACATCGTGCCGCACTGTTTTATCTACATGTGGAGGCATGGTGTGCAGCGTCGTGGAGTAGACGGCCGTCCTGGCGAATCTTGCTTCTGGCGGGGCGTCATGGCGCGTCCTGTGCGCGTCCAGGAGCGGCTTCGAGGGTGGCGGCGTAGGGATCGCCTGTTTGGTGGCCGCCCGCGTGAGGACTCGAAGGTGCCATTGACGTGAGGCCGTACGAGGCACAGTGGCCGGTGTGGCGGCGTCCTGTCACCGCACGCTTCCACAGCGTCGGGGATGGTGATGCAGTGGTCGGGGTGGCGTCGCAATGGCGGGGATGGCCGCACAGGGCCGATGGCGACGGAGGTGACCACCCCCACTGGCCTGACGTCACGGCGTAGTCCTGTGCGGGCGTGGAGTAGTCGCCCGTCTCCCTTTCGAGGGTTCCGCCGTCCTCTTTCGAGGGTGCGGCGCGTCCGTCGTACGAGAGTAGGCGGTACAGTGTCACGGGACTGTCGCCGGCCATGCCGCACAGCGTCGCGTAGTGGCGGGGACGGCCTCACCGGGGGAGTTGGCGGAACAGTGCCGGGGCTTGATTCCCAGGCACGTCGTGGCGGGGATTCGTCTTTGACCTGGGCGCCTGCGAATGTCAGTGCATTAAAATCCCCCTGTCGGGGGAGCAGGTATGGAGGTGGCAGGCCCGTGAGGTCCTCGAGCAAGATGGAACCTCGCTCGAGGGGGCGTTCAGCTCTCGATCGAGACGGGAGGCGGAACCTCACCCGAGGGGGCGACCGGCCCTCGAGCGAGGCGGAGTTTTACCCGAGGGTGGCTAGACCGATTGTCTAGTGGGTCGTGGGCCCGTGGGTTTATCTTACGCGTGTTTATAGGTTCGTTTGCGTTCGTTTTTTACGAAGGTAAGCGGGTTTTCCCTGATTGTTTAGGGGACCCTTATGGCTGTCCCCGACAATCTGCGGCTACCGTACTCGGTACAATCTTTATTTCCATTGTAAGAACGACTTAAATGCTCGACATCCATATGGTGCTTAATATATTTTGTGTGCTTTAGCAATGTGAATCAAAAGTTTCAGTTACCTACAAGCATTATTATAGATATTTTCTACAGGTAAAATGTCTTGCAAATACATGAAAGTATAATTTTCGTGTACTTTACTATGAGTTCCAAAATTTTCAATATCTACATGCATTATTTAGATACCTTCTACAAATGGAGAGGTGTGCCAAAATAATTGAAAATACATTAAACAAACACACGTATCGACATGCCCATGCGACATGCTTGTTTGTGATGATTACTGAAGATTCCTGCATGAATGGCCCATCAAGAATGATAAAAGAGGCTGATGATCCCTTCTTAAGCTATCGTCAAACCGAATTATATCTTCAAGATACGGATTGTTTGCAATCACATTTGGTTTGCCTCAATTCTTGACTCTTCTTTTGTGCATTTAGGGTCCACAAACAAATCCATATCATTAGCATTTAGTATCATAATAAGTGCCACGTTTCATTACGACGATTTTGAACAATCTCACTCAGTCAGTGGCGGCCGTTTGATTCCCCCCCCCCCCCCTACAATCTCACTAACAGTAGTATCTTCCTTTAGCAAATCATCAAAAGCTATTTCATGAAAAAAAATCTATTAAACCTAGACATGGTGCGATCACTCTGTCATGACTTGAAAAAATGGAATTAGAATATGAGAGGAAAAAAGGTTAAAGTGATCAGGTATATATATGGGTGAGCAATTGCTGCTTCGCGCCTTCGCCATGATAGAAATTAGAAAAGCATTAAAATTCAATGACAGGCAGCTTCTTTCCGGCCCAGTCAAAAGCTGGCACCGGTCTTCAGGTTAAAACGGCTAGACAGGCATCATCAACTAGCCATTGGATGGACTAATCATCTAGGCACCATCATTTGGTTGGCCATTTCGCACTCGATATATCCTTGTGGTGCAAAACGGGAATGTTCTTGCTCATTGAGATCATATGTTCATTGCCCATGATTTATGAATTGCTTTCTGATGTGACATTTTGAATGTCAAAAGCAGTGAAATGAACATCTGGCGTGTGTGCTGTCGAACATGGGAATTTCCTTATATATACGTACCCATTTAAAAATTTCTTGCACGTCACATTCTCAAGATTCGTATTTACTAATATTCAGGAGCTCCAAAACACGTATCACAGTTTTCTTCTTCTGACCCTAGCTGTAGTATCTTATAGTTGTGACAAGACAAGCTTGATAAGCAACCAAATGAACGCTGCTCTCCAATGATAAAGTGGAATCTGCTCTCCAATGAACGCTCATTACCTCTAGATTTAATTAGGGTTCAAGATTAAAATGCGGGTTATAGACTTATATGATATTAGGATGTAACCCTACATTCCTACTTATAAACAGTTTTTTCTCTTTATTTTTTTACCCGCAAAAAAACAGTTTCTTTTTTAGCTTCAGCGTGGCACCACTATAGCAATTAACAATAAGAGCCTGTTTGAGAGAGCTCCGGCTCCGGCTCCTATGGTGGAGCGGCTCTTCTGGTGGAGCGGCTCTTCTGGTGGAGCTGCAGCCGTTTTCTGGTGGAGCTGAAGTCGTTTTAAGAAAATGTTGGCAAAACGACTTCTCTTAGCTGTGTAATGTGGATGAAATACCCATAATGCCCTTCTTTTTTTCTTTTACTTTCTTCTTTACTTTTTTTTTCCTACGTCATCCTTGTCCGTCCCGTCCCCCAACACGGGCAACCCCCCCTCCCTCTCGCCAACTCCACCCACACCCCCCAGACCTCCCCACCGGCCACATCCTCGCCGAGCTCCTCGTTGCACCCCGCCGGCCACCTCCTCGCCGCGTCGCCCCTCATCGTGCCGCCCCTTCGTCGTGGCGAGATCCACCTCGCCACACCCCTCGACGCACCGCTCCTCCGCCTCGACGAGCCCCGCGAGCTCTGCGTGCCTGCCTCCCGGTCTTCACCACCTCTGCCCCGATCCGCCCCACCGTCACCTCTCGGTCTTCCCCGCGCGGCACCTCGGGTTGCCGCCGACGCTCAGCCTTCCGCCCATGCCCGCCTGAGGGCAGGCCTAGAAAAGGTGGCGTGGAGTCGGTCGGAGCCAGGCGGAGCCACTCTTTTGTGACTCCGTCCGGAGAAAAGGGCTCCAGCACGAAATGCGGGGCTCTAGCTCCGAAGCCCAGCGTGAAACCCCCGTCCGTTTGGGAGGGCTCCGGCCAGAGCCGCTCCCGGTGCTGCCGATGTAGCCCTCCCAGAGCGGGTCTAAGCAAAGCAACACATACAGCTACTCCTAGGCACATACAGTAGCCTCATGCAACATTGCCACACGGTTCATCTGATCCAGCATCCTCGCGTCCTCTGAATTGTTGTTTCAGTCAGTCAGACATGGAGTGGCATGGCATGCCTTGCCGTGTTGCCCCCACAAGGCACAAAGAATCAGAACTGGAACATTGAAAAAGATACACTAGTAATAAAAAAACATATCCATACGCCACTACATTTTCTGGTGTTTGGAGCAAGTAATGTGTAATGAGGTGCTGCTTCTCCTGGGAAGGTTGTTTTGCAGCTGCAGCTGGGGCTGGATCACTGTTTGTGTGAGCTTTGAGGATCTTGAGCAACCAGCAGTGAAGAATCTGGCAAAAGCCTGCAAAGAGCTTTTCGGAGAAAGTTGGTGAAAGTGATTAATGATCACTGGTAGAAAGAGCCAAAGAGGGATGCTGGGCAGCAGTGATCAACTGCAAAATGTGGTATTGGTAGATCTCCCTTTTTCACCATTGTGATTTTTGCTGCAGTTTTTTTTTTCCAGAATGAAAGATTTGGCGAAGGCGAAACATTGGCCTGCACTTTTTTGCTTTGCATGCAGAGGAGCTGACTACTGTGCAGTGACAAGTGGAACAGTGCTGCAAGTTTCCAAACACAAGAACTGTTTTAAGTTCTTGATTTTTCTCACGTGGCGCTATGATTGTGTCATGTTGAAAATTACCGAACCCAAGGAGCAGGAGATAAAAGAACTGTCATGTCACTCTGTCCTCCCAATGTAGTGTTAGTTATCAACAACATTAGCGCACTGCTTGTGATTAGGCTGGAACCTGCTGAAAGATGTCAGTTTTTTGGAGAGCCTCAGCTCACCAACCAGCTGATGTGGTTCATTCATCATCTCTTGAAGAGGCTGCAATGGACAGAAAGAATGCAATTGGCACGAGGAGACAGAGTATCTTAACACCAGATTCTTGTTGGTTCTTACTGTTGATCCTCCTCGTTACTAATTTGCATCCACTATCTTACTCCAGATTTAACAAAGCTTACACACTTTAAACTGTACTTATATCCAGGTATAAATAACACGGCAACCCGACCAATTTAGGGGAAATGTGAGCATGGATCTTTCAAAACCAAGAAAACGATTATCTTTGCTCCTGCTACTTTGCTAGTACCATCATACTTGCAGACAATAACAGCTGTGAACACCAGCTTCCACTATGGGGAGTAAGGCTATCCGCACTCGTCGTACTCTAAATCCATCCCCTAAAAGGAATATTCTTGCTTGCTCATCAACAATTTACATTACAGTACCGATTTTCCCGCACCCGTCGTCCCCTATATCTCGTACTCTATTTCAACCACCAGCCATGGGACCCACATGTCATAGACTACCCTTTTATTTACCCCCACCCCACCCTTCTCTCTCCCCCACTCCCCCACCTACCCCCGCCGCCCCTTCCTCCATTCTCTCTCCTCCACTCCTCCACCTACCCCCGCTGCCCCTGCCCACGGCGGCCCTGCGGCGGAGCTCGCAGCGCGTGGCGCCGTGGCCGGACGCGACTCCGGCGAGGCGCGGCGGCTGGCGGCGTTCGTGGGCGCGGGAGCTCGTCCGCCTCCTGCGCACCCGGATCGAGCAGCCCGGGGGTGGAGGTCACCGGCCGCGGCCACGGCGGCGGAGGTCGGCGGCGCAGGTCGGCCACAGCGGCGCGGGTGCAGGCAGGCGGCGGTGGCGCTCCCCATGGTGCGGCGACAGCTGGAGCTCGGGGCCATGGCGACGGCCTCGACCCCTGCAGATCTCACCTCGACCTCGGCTTCCTCCTCCGCGGCTGCGCCGGCCAGCTCCGACGCTGCGGCGGCGGCGGCGCGGGACGCCGTTGGGGGACATCGGCGCCGGAGAAGGGGACCGCCACGGCGCGCGCGCTCGGGGACGCTTCGATTCGGCGGCGACGACGACCACCCCTACCTCTTCTTCCTCGACGTCGAGCCAGCGGGGAGCGGCGTCCTCGATCTGCTGCGCCGGTCGGTGGGTGCGCGGGCCCCCGCTTGTGGCGTATCCTGGGCGGACGCCAGGAATGGGAGATCCGCAACGCGAACAGGGGCGTAGCGTTGCGGTAGCGCACGCCGGTGCGGAGGAAAAAACGGCACAGCGCAACGCTACGCCCCGTAGCGATACCGCACGCCGGTGTGGTCAGCCTAAAAGGGCATGGGGACGCCCTTAACAACCTTTAAAAAAACCAAATTAGATCCTATCTTTACATTTAAAAAACACAATGAAACGACTTAAAAATGCCAAAATTAAACTGACATGAAGAATTTCAAATTAAATTGCTAATCCACAGAGCACAATATTTCAGTTCCTTTGATCTTCCAATGTCACCACAGGGAGTCTGGGTCTTGGACCACTCACCAAAGAGAACAACAAGAACAAGAATCACCATCAAAAGACCAAACTTTTCCAGCGGTCAACACTTACATTACATCACCATGAAATTACTACAAACAGAGATCAAACATCGCCTGATCCCTTTTCTATACAACAAAATAAAGTCAACCCCTTTTTTCTCCCAGCTACTCGCTTACAGTACTTACTTAACACTAAGCTAAGACATGGACGCATGAGCTCCAAGAATGGCAGCTCAAGGAGGAAGAGAAGGCGAGGCGTTCATGGAGGTGGGGGCGTGGTGACAGCGTGCGTCACGGTCTCGACTTGCCGACCGCGGCCGCGGTGGCCAGGCCGTGCATGGCGCAGTAGCCCGGGGAGCCGAGCCCCAGGCAGCCGAGGAGGAGGCCCTGCCGGTACGGCAGGAACGTGCGCCGCCGCATCTCCTCCGCCTCCGCGCGCCGGGCCTCGTACAGGCGCGCGTGCGCCGACCCCCTCGCCCTCCCGCGGCCCCTCGCCGGCGCCGGTGAGGGGTTCCTCTTGGGCGCCGGCGGAGGAGGCGACGGATTGGAGGGTAAAGGTGGGTGCTTGCCGCTGTCAGACTTGCTCCGGTGGAGGAGGTCCTTGAAGAACCCCCACCTGCGGTAGCTTCTTGAAGAGGAGGATGACGCAGAGGACGCGGTCGAGGAGGAGGACGACGACCGGGACGCCGATGGGGCCACCTCCGCAGCCGCTGGCTCGCCGGACCTCGCCGCGGGAGCAGGCGACGACGACGGCGAGAGCCAGTGGCTGCGGAACGGGGAGAGGGAGCGGGACCGGCGGTGCACCGACCGGCTCCGGAAACGGCCGCGCTCGTCCGCCGGCGCCGCTTTCGCCTCCGCCTCCGGCGGCGGGGGCACCGGAGGAACTTCTCCGTCCAGTGGCGGGAGCGCCTGCGGGCGGAGGAGGAAGGACGCGAGCCGCATTGGCCGGATCTGGCCATTGTAGAAGAGCTCGTCGGCGGAGGACATCGCGGCGGCGGCTGGCGACGGGCATCGCGAGGAGAAGTCGAAGTCGAACCCCAGCTCGCAGCCGTACTCGTCCTCGGTGCCGGGTACAACGCGCGCGGGGCTCGCCGGCGCGCTGTAGAAGCAGCCGGCGGCGGAGAAGGACGGGTCGCGGGCGGGGCTGGAGGGCGCGCTGACGAAGGGGGTGGAGCACGCGCTTCCGTCCCCACCCCCTACTCCGCCGCTGCCGCTGCGGCAGTGGTCGCCGGAGATGGCGGCCATTGGGCCGGAGAAGGGGTGGTGGTGGTGGCCGGTGGGGTATGGCGAGACGCGGAACGGCGGAAGTAAAGAGGATTTAAAGCGCTCGCGAGGAGTTAGTTGATGGTGGAATATTTCGATTGGGTCCCTGAACAATATGTCAATTTCTTCTAAGTATCTTTGAACTGGAAGCAAATTTACGTAAGATAAAACAAATAATCATTCGGAATATGTCTTACTCTTACGTAGATTAGGGAGGTAATAAAATTGTAGAGAACGAAGTTGGAAGATAAACTCACCTTTCATATATTGCATAAACCAAACTAGGTTTGTCAAAAAAAGTAATAAACCAAACTATCTCATGAAATTATTTTATACTGACGTGTTTCTTAATTAGTTTTGCTTAATGTTTTTTTGTCTAATTTTCTCTTGTGGCCCATGCATAAGGTCACGAAACCTCTGGCAATAAAGATCGAAGAAGAATGATGAACATAGTCGCATATATGTATAAACGATAGCGTAAAATCGACAAAAGCAAAGAAATCAACCCGCAAAGATACAAGAGATTTAACATGAAAAACCCTCTCAACATGAGAGGGAAAAACCACAGGCGCCAGCCAGCAAGCGCTTCACTACGCTCGGAGTCCGGTTACAAATACCAACGGAAGTCGAGAGAATCAATCTCCAATGGAAAATCCTAACGGGGATTATATGACACGTACCGTACCGCGTGGGCATTGCCCCCCACACCCTCTCCCAATCGCGACCTGGCCAAACGAGGTACGACCCAACAGGCCGCTCCGGCCCTGCCTTCGGCTTTAAGCGGGCCTCCACTTCACTCCGTCAGAAGTTGGCGTTTATCTTGTGCACATGAATTTGAATTACCATTCAACAACGTATGTGAGCACGAGATTAATTAGGATCAAATGGCTAAACTAGCTAGTTTCATGCTTTATCTAGTTTTGAAAAGTGTGATTTGACCTACGTACTGTACATTTGGTTTGTTTTAGGTTCAAAGTTTGGAGGGTAACCATGAAAGAATTTAACTAAGAACACGATTATTATGTTATTATTAGTTGAGAGTATTATTGGTACACAGCACCAAATCTAAAAACGTACGAGTAGTATAGTAAATAAACTATAAGAAATGTATAAACTTCATTAGGAGGTGAATTAGACCGAGAACGGCGGCTTGGGGAGAAGCAATCAAATTTCATAACCTTGAAGTTACTATCCGAATCAAATTTAAAAGTATTTTTTAATGATTATAATTATGCAACCATGCATTTACAACAAATCATTATAGATATGAGATTTAAGTTGCAGTGGTCGAAGATCCATCAATCATTAGTAGTCAAACTAAAAACAACCATATGGAGTAGGTAAGCACAAGAGGAACCTTTCAAAAAACTTGGAGGTCCACGATTGTTTTGTTATCGAATCTTAAATTCTTCTGTAATATTATTATCTCTGGTGGTAGTTATTAACTGATGAGTAGTTGCCATGAAGCATGCATGCCACACGACACCATGCATCTCTCGAGAGATCCATCGGCTCTTCTGACATTTTTTCCGTATATAACTGATCGAAGAGCTAAGCTCGTATTTCATATATTACACAAATAAAACTAATTTTTCTTCTGAAATTATTTTCATTGTATAGTAACCGTGTATCTTATCATTGCCTAGCTAGTATTTTGTCCACGGTTCTCTTTTTGCTCCATGTTTAAATAAAGTCATGAAACCTATGGCAGTAGTGAATTAGCTTCAAGGAAAAATCCAATAACTATGTGTACACATAGTTTTGGAGGGTACTAAAAATAGTGAAAACAAATTAATTAAGATGTATGAAAACTCTTTACAAAGGTCAAACTAAAAAACAAACATATGGAGTTGGTGTAACCTTTCAGAAACTCTTGGAGGTCCACGACGGTGTAGGTGATCGAAAGCTTAGATTCTTGTGATCTTTAGTTTCCTCCGGTGGTTAATATTTAACTGATGAGTTTGTTGCCGTGAAGCATGCACGCCACACGCACCTTCCTGTGAATGGTGAATCCATGGCAAATCAAAGGCGTCTTTCATGCATACATATATATGCGCGTTATTATTAGCTAGCCACCTTCGTTCTCGGCGTTCGTTCGGATCCTACGACGTGTGTGCCCGTACGTCACTAAATTCTAATTTTTGCTGTCACCAAATTCCATTACGTACGGTTTCATGCCTCTTAACTTCATGTGCGTGATGTATACGTACGTGCCACGTATGTATATATGCTCACTCGTCGTTCAATTCGTCGTCTCACAAAATTCCAGCGCGCGCGTGCGTGCGTGCGTGCATGGAACAGTAGAACGGTTCATACTATTTGCTAGTAGTTACCGCATTTTTCATGCATGCATGTCGCTTCATCAGATATTCTCTTTAATTTCGTGCTGCAAATAAAATGAGATATGGATCATTGACGAAATTAAATTTTGGGATCAAGAATTAAGGATCTGTTTGGCAGGGCTCCAGCTACTCCAAAAACAGCTCCGGCTCTAGCTCCTCCGGTGGAGCGGCTTTTCTGATGGATCTGAAACCGAGGTTGTAAAATATCTAAATAGCCCTTTCTTTTTTCCTTTTCTTTATTTTCTTTTCCCCCTCTTATTTTCTTTTCCTCTCTGTTTTTTCCCTCCGCTCTTATCCATTCACCCGCAGAGTTCACATCCCACCCGCCCTGCCATGCGCCGGCGACGCGTCCCACCCCACCCCGCCATGCCGCGCGCCGGCGACGCGCCCCGCCCCGCCGACGACGCGCCCTACCCTGCGCTCCTGTCGCTTTCTTCCCCCCGCCACCGCGACCTCCCTCCGCTGGTGCCGCGGCATCCTCCCTCCTTCCCCTGCCCGGTGCGGCCTTCTCCCTCCTACCCAGCGCGACCCCGCTCCTCATCTCTGCACGGCTCCGACGGGCCCCACCCGGGGGCGAGGCTGGAAAAGGCGAGGCGGATCCGGACGAAGCTAGTGTTTTGCGGCTACACCTCGCCCAAATCGCTCCAGTCAGCGGGATATCCGGGGCTTCTCCGCCGAAGCCGTCCGACGCCGGGGCGTTTGGCAGGACTCCAACAGGAGCCGGTGGAGAAGCCGGAGCTGGAGCCCTCCCGAAGAGGCCCTAAGGCAGTGCGTGGAAGTGGGTATGATAAGTAGCCCATATTTGTCCAACAGCAATACCGTACCCCCGGCGTTTTGTATGCGTGATGAGCTTTACTGTATGCATGCTACGACGACGGTACGGTAAAAGGTTCACTTGACTTGATCGACGGCACCTACTATACGCATAGCTAGACAGCTGCTCGATCCAGTTACAAATTAATGAACCTAATAAGGGTCTGCTTAATTAGTTCCTTCCCAAAAAGTTTTCACCCATCACTCATAGTAGAATAATGTTCGGACACTAACAACAATATATTCCTACCTTTTCTTTCAGCTCTTGGTGAATATTAAGAGTATTAAACACGAATTAATAACAAAACTCATTCCGGATCTAATGAGCCTGAATATGCCATACAGTATACTTCTTCCGTTCTGAAAAAATTGACGTTAGGACAAGGTTTAGGTCATTGAGAATATAAATCATCAATAACTTTTAAGTTGTTGAGTTTGCAAATGTGAAAAGTATATGAATAGATTTGTCTTGAAAATACTTTCATAAAAGTATACATACATCACTATTCGATAAATATTTTTGTAATAAAAAGAGGTCAAAGTTGCATTTTGGAGACCGTATCACTGTCCTAAACGTCAGTTTTTTCAAAACGGAGGGAGTATGTTTAGACCAGAGTAAAATACATGTCCGGTCCTTAAACTTGTCTTACTGTGTCACTTAGGTCCATGTACTCTCAAAATGCATATTTGCCTCCTTAAATTTGAGTTCGGGTGCTATTTAGGTCCTTATACTCTTAAAATGCATATTTTGCTCTCTAAACTTGACTTCAGGTGTTATATAGCTTCCTAAACTCTTGAAATGATGTGTCCTCCCACTAATAGCACATGGTATGATCAAGACGTCAAGCAAGCCATTATTTTTATTGGCACATTTCCAGACTTAATTTATTTGGTCCGCTAGCTTCTTCCAAATTTGATAAGTAATTTAACTTATAACCCCAAATTTAGTTTAGTAAGTGCAACAAGTGATTTAAATTCGAATATCTTTCAAGAATAACAGTGTTATATGCATGTAATGTGCACCTAGCAAGTTACTATATTAAATTGAAAGTAAAAGTTCATCAATATTTTCGGGTTCACAAATTAATATTCTTTGAGCCAAAATTCACTTTATTTTACTGTAACTAAATTGTATCTACATAAAATTAAGTTTCTATCAATTTAATACATGAAAATTCATTCACAGAGTTTAGAGACCTATATATATAAGAGGACAAGGACCTAAGTGACATAGTGAGACAACTTTAACGACCGCACATGTCTTTTACTCTTTAGACAATGTCCTGCCATAGTAAACAATCTCTAACGACAAAATTAATTAGACTTAATAGATTCGTCTCGCGATTTTCAGGTGAGTTATGTAATTAGTTTTTTTATTAATTTCCCAATACCCCTTCCGATTTCCCATTTTCAATTCCCAAAATCTTTCACTTCGCGAGCTAAGCAATCTAAGTCCTGATCATTTAACTTCCTGATTTTCGGTATTTTAAAATGTTGTACAAGTGTACAACATTTCACTTCGCGAGCTAAGCACATTTCCTCGAAAAGTAGCCACATGCTGTACAAGTGTACTACGCCTTTTTAAGTCGTTGTTGCGCTTTGCAAATTATGTTTTATGCAATAAAAGCTAATTCCTGTGCTCGTGAAGGCATAAGTGATGTTATGGCAACAAGAGTAACTCCAACAGCTTCTCTAAAACAAGTTGACTAGCTGAGGTAAAAACGTGTTCCAACTGTCTCTCCAAAATCAACCCTCGCTATCCAGGCTCGGTATCCATCGGCACCGGCTGGCTATATTCCGCGCTCGCTATCCCTCCTCGTTCCGCGCGCACGCCTTGCTCCCACGCGCCCAGCGTCCGACGTTGTCGTCTGGCGTTGGAGGCGGCGGCGCCCCCAGTGGAGAAGCCGGGCCTTCCACGGCGACCTCGCGAGACGCTGCGACTGCGGTGGCCGCGCGCGGCTGGGTGGCGGCGCTCCTCGCCGCTTGTGCGGGCGAGACCCCGCCGCGCATGACACGGCCACCGGGCCTCCGGCCTCCCGTGGTTCCTCTCGCTTCCTGACACCGGCGGGATCGCTTCACGCCTCCTCGGCACCCCCCGCGCGCAGGGGCTGGCGCTCAGACGCCGGGGCCCGCCGCCGGTAGCCGTGCCGCCGGCCGCTAGGCAGCGCTACGGGCTAGGCGACGGAGCTTCGCCCGTAGCCGCGCTGCCGTCCGCAAGCCGTGTCACCGGTCAACTCCCCCTGGATCCGGACTGTAGGTGGAAGAAGATAAGATATGTGTATGACATATGGGACCCACTTGCACAGTTAGATCTGGAGAGCCAGTTTTAAAGAGTATGTTGGATCTCAACATATTTTTGTTAGCTATTTCATTTTACATACTAGCTAAATCGAGATTTTAGCTAGTTATTTTTAGAGAGGCTCTTGGAGTTGCTCTAAGTATAACAAACCAACGTGACTTAAAAAAAAAAGACTACCGAACAAACTACCGATAACCTCAAGTAAAAGTACTTGTTCAAATTTAACAACGATCGTTTGACTTTTCATGTGAAAAGAAACACTAGAGACGTCACTTTTGTTTACATGGCTGAGCAGAGAGAGCCCGGGGGGAGTTGCACGAAGCAAGAGGACGTAAAAAGGCGGAGGCGTGGAGAGGGGCGGCCGGCAGCCGTCCGTGCGCGATCGTACGGCCGATCCACGCACGGCGCCGCCCATTTCTCCGTGCGTAGTAGCGATAATAAACAGAGCACACGGACAGAAGGCGACGTCACTGGCCGGCAAGGTAGTAGGTACACGCTCTCACTGGCAGCAGCTTCGAATTACTACTCCCAATATTTTACCACGAGGCGCCACGTGGCTTAACCGCCTCGGGGGCCGGGCCCCAGCTGTCACCGTCTCAGGTTTTTTTTCCCTCTCGTGAGACGTGACGCGAGTGGCGCGGTTTCGTTTTCAGTTCAGCTCGGCGTCGCAAAAAAAAAAAAATAAATAAATCTCCGCGCATAGCCAATGCAACCGCGCGCGTACGGCACTCGCACACGTCCCGTTCGTGAAAAATCAAACCTTTGTCCTGCGTTAGTAGTAATACATTTGGCAGAATGTAGTACACGTGGATGTGCGCGCTGGAAATGAAATACAGAGTACGTATCTATGTACTCTGCAAAAGATTTTAAAACCCTTTTTTAGCAAATTATGGTAGAACAAAATGGCTGCCCTACATGCCCAGCGCTGTAGGGTGCGTTTGTTCGCGTTTCTGGGCGAACCAGGCCCACCGGGTGCAGGCAAGTGGCGTTTGATTGCCTGCACCACCCCCAGAGCGAGGCTCTTCGGATGCATTTTCTTCCCTCTTGCCTGCATCCCCAGAAACGCCAGAAACAGCCGTTTCTGCAGAGCCAGGCTCGGCTCATGCAACTGTTTCTCTCACTAATGATGTATTAGTGTATAATTAGTAAATATCAAGTGATATTAATGTATTTTATGGATAATTAAAACATGGTTAGATAAAATAAGTCCTCTAAAACTGTATTTGTACAAAATAAAAATTATAATCATAATTTTTTAATATTTTTATCTCATGCAACTTATCTCGTACAAGCAACCAAACACTTGCTCTCTCTAGCCTGACTCTGGATGTCCACGCAACCAAACAACGACACTCTGCATGCTCAGAGCCTAGCCGGAGGGATGCAGGTCAGGAAAACAGAGAAGAGAACCAAACGCACCCGTAGTGTAGGCAACCGGGCAGCCGCCCAGCGCCCCCCCAAATTGCAAGGGTCCCATGCCAGGAGTCTAGCATGTATACTATGGCCATGTTTGGATGGCGGTGTTAGTGTTAGTTTGTTGCAAATTAACACCAAAACTAACACTTTGAAGCCAAACACATGTGTTAGTTTGTTGTTAGTTGGAACTAACACCCCAAAAAAAACTAACACCTCCAAGAGGTGGTAATTGGTGTTAGTTTGGTGGACCCCACCCCTTTTCTCTCTCCCTCTCCCTTTTCAAATGATTAGAAAAGTTACTTTAAATGCAAACTAACACCTCCATCCAAACATCCAAAGTGTTAATTTAGAGGTGTTAAGAACTACCACTAACACTAACATCTACCATCCAAACACGACCTATACTAGGATCTAAAACTTGCTACACTGCTGCAGTTAAATCAAAATGAGATCCCAGCATGGTGTTTTTGCTTCATCTTTCCTTCTTTTCATGTACAAAATGAGATCACAATTTCCAAAATATTTCAAAAATCTCTAGTATAGTTGGCTTATTTCTCATTTGTTCAAGAGAGTGATTAGGAATGCAATTTCTTGCAAGTAAGATTAGATGTCTATTAGCGCCCCCCCCCCAATTTTAGATTCTCCCAGGGCCTTAAAAAACTCAGGGCCGGCCCCTGCCCTAAATTCCCTGTGGGTATCGAAAATTGGGGCTTGGGCGTTCGGATGTCACCCGTGACGATTTCTTCATAAAACTTATTAATTGCATAAAATGGCTCGTATCGACCTTTATTTATCAACAAAAGTTGTCTAAACACACTAACAAGAATTATGTTTTTTAGCCGTACAAAAATTGTGCTAGGCCTGACCCGCGGGCTTGGTCTTTATGTTCGCAAAAGTCCATAACCAGGCCCCAGGCCCAATGGGTCCAAAACCCAGACCCAGGTCCAGCGGAGCCCAGGCCCAGACAAATCCGGGCCGCTCCCAAACAAAAGCTTGACACACCACGACGGGGCGCGTCACGCGTGCGCTTGCTGCTGCTGCTACAGTTCCTTCCCCCCACGGAAGCGCACAGCGCAGCGTCTCCCCCAATCCTGCCCACCGGAATATCCCCTCCTCCGGCCTCATGTCTTCGCCGCTGGCGCCGGCGGGAGAGGAGGAGCCGCGGACCGCGGCGACCAAGTACGTGCTGATCACGGGCGGCGTCGTCAGCGGGCTCGGCAAGGGCGTCACCGCCAGCAGCGTCGGCGTCGTCCTCAAGGCCTGCGGCCTCCGCGTCACCTGCATCAAGATCGGTACGCAGCCCCGTTTTCCCCTCCCCTCCCCTCCGCCCTTCCGCGGCGTCGCAGCGGGTTCTTGCTGGTGTCCGCTCCTTAAACCCTAGGGAATCTTGCGGGTTCTTGGGCGGGGATTGGTAGGGGAAAGCCGGGGGGTGTGCTGCTATTCTTGGACAGTGAATGCGACTCGCCTCCGTGATCCTACTACTAGGATTTAACCTTTTCCTGATTAGGTAATTGGTTGCGGAAAGTTGTAGTTTGTTGGTTTCTGCGTGTGGAGTCTCGGTTGTCGGAGGCAATTCTTTCTTTATTTACTGGTTCTTGGTGGAAATTGGGGGCGACAGTCAAATATTACCTCTTTGGGGGCTTCCAGTTACTTCGTCCACCTCCTCTCTCTGGCGAAATTTAGGCGTACCTCATGAATTGATGAATCCGTCTGCAATCGATGTCGGGTTTTAATGGCTTGTCGCTGTCTCTCTAGTACAGTTTGTTGCTGCTGCTACTTTTAAGTTGCTGTTGGAGGTGGAACCTGTAGCGTGCTTTCGGTTCCATGGTGAACTTTGGTGTTGGGCCTTTTAGGGATAAACATATGTGTCCTTTGATTTTCGTTCGTTTTATTGGTGGGATGGTGCACTCTCTTGAAGCTTTTTGGCTTCTGAATGGCCTTTTGTGTTTGGCGTTTCGTGACTTCTGTGTAAAGAAGGGCACCTTTTAGGATCTTTTGATATGTGAAAAAGATTAAATCAGCAAGTTCTTTTTTCCTGTGATCGGAAATCCACATGTTCTAGTGTAGAGTTAACTGTGAAGTATTTTTCTCAACTTTGGTCTCTCACTTGTCTTAACTAGTTCATCACCTGGTTTTGTAGATCCTTACCTGAACACAGATGCTGGTACCATGTCCCCCTTCGAGCATGGTGAGGTGTTTGTCCTCGATGACGGTGGAGAGGTACAGTCCTCGACTCCCTCTCCATGCTTTCATCGATCACACAATATTTAAATCAAGGTGCTGAGTTATGAATGACATGTGGCATTTGTAGGTTGATTTGGATTTAGGGAACTATGAGCGTTTCATAGATGTTACTCTGACTAGGGACAACAATATCACCACTGGAAAGATATATCAGGTGAGTGTATGCTCCATTGGATTGCTCGTTTGTTCTTGTTTGAGATTGTAAGCAGATATTTTCTGTTTATTTCAGTCTGTCATTGAGAAGGAGAGGAAGGGTGATTATCTTGGAAAGACAGTGCAGGTAATTGTCTTGTGGCATTTGTTTATGGAGTTGCATTGTATGGTATGCCCATATGGCAAAATATGAATTCTCGCAGTCCTAAATGTCCAGGTTGTCCCTCATGTAACTGATGAAATAAAACAGTGGATACAGTCAGTGTCCTCTGTTCCTGTTGATGGGCAGACTCATCCTGCTGATGTTTGTGTTATTGAATTGGGAGGCACTGTAGGTAGGTTTGTTGACATCACCTGACATTTGTAATTATTAGTGTAGCAGATAAATTGATTCTGCGCTTGTTTCAGGTGATATTGAGTCAATGCCATTCATTGAAGCTTTGCGCCAGTTGTCCTTTTCTCTTGGTATAGCTGGTTTTTCCATTGTCATTTCAGTTTTCACATTTTATGCTTGCTGTGATCATTTTTTGGTGCTAATGCGCCAGACTTATGATTTACATTTTTTTTGGAAGCAAAAATATCTTTATTTTTAGTGGCTATCATAAATGTGACCTGTACTCTTATCTACTTCTAGGCAAGGAGAATTTCTGCCTCATACATGTTAGCCTTGTTCCGGTATTGGGTGTAGTTGGTGAGCAGGTAAATAATTCTTCTTATGACGGCAATCATGAATTCTGCTTATCACATCTCCTATCCTTACATTGTGGGGAAAAAATATCTGCATTGCACTTTTCAAGTCTTCTATCTTGACAAATTGTTGCTGGTACTGGGAATCTGACATTATTCGTTTTAACTTTTTGTAGAAAACTAAGCCAACACAACACAGTGTAAGAGAATTGAGGGCCTTGGGTCTGACTCCTGATCTTCTAGCATGCCGGTCAGCACAGGTAATGTAAAAGCCTAAAAGAATATGAGTTAATAGTAGAGCTTTAAAATGCCATATTTTAAGTCATTGCAGAGATTTCTGATACATTTCCCAATGCATTGGATACTTGTGATGGCACATTTGCTGTTCAGTTTGTATTTTATTTTTCTCATAATGATTTTTTGAAGCAGCCATTAGCTCATTCAAATCTGCCCTGGCTTATTACATATACCTATTGTGTTTATGTCTTTTGTGCTCTAATCATTTTTTTCTGTTGTCAATTTGTATTTATTGTGTTCCTTTCCAATCTAAACTATATCTATGCGCTCTTCCAGCCACTAATAGGATCTGTTAAGGAGAAGCTTTCACAATTTTGCCATGTCCCGGTATGTTTCATGATTTAAGTCTGAAAATTGGCCATTTATCCACATTGTTTCTGACTCACATTCTGTCTTCATTCCTGCAGGTCGAGAACATACTGAACATCCATGATGTTCCAAATTTATGGCATGTCCCACTTATTCTTAGAGTGAGTAACTTCCACTGTTCCACAAGAACCTTAACCTTGTTTGCATTTAGTATTGGCTGCAGCACAACTTTTGATGAGTATTATTTTGCAGAATCAAAAGGCTCATGAAGCTATAATCAAACAGCTAAACCTTGTTGGGTGAGTCAGACAATTACTTAAAATGATTGCTCCAATGCACTTATAGTATTTCGATATTTCTGCACATAGAATTTGTTATTTACCCATTTCATGTTTTAGAACTGCTAGGAACTTGTTGGCTGGTGAGTTGGTACCTAGTGCTAGGCAGTCATTTGGTGAGCTAAGGCGGCCTTGCCTAGACAGCCATGAGTAGCATATAGGTGCTAGGTGGGAGGGTTGTTCAGTTGTACCTAGCACCTAAAGCTAGGCACCAACTTAGATGCTCTAGGTGCTTGTTTTTTAAGCAGTGATTCATACTGTTACGGAATTATATATTACTAATATTGATAGACTATTGGCGTAAATTCCAATATTAGACCTGTGTTGAAGTCATTATTAGTGGAAATGGTAACTCAGAGATCTATGATGGTTGACTTGAGATGGTTACCTCATATTGCTGTAATGACATCACCAGTTTTTATGTATAGTGTCGTGGTTAGTATGTTTAGGAGCTATGTCATCTTGGTTTTTTCCTTAGGTCTGCGGGACTGCCTGAGTTACGAGATTGGACAGAGATGGCTGAGTCGTATGACAACCTTAAGAACTCTGTTAGTATTACACACAGTATGATTGTCAATTGGCTCTTTTGTTGGTGCAGAATAAATCTGAATGAACATCAATCTTATGCAGGTTAAAATTGCTTTGGTCGGGAAGTATACGAACTTGACAGATTCTTATCTATCAGTGGTGAAGGTTGGTCCATATATACACAAATGTAGCTTTTTTGGATAGCTTGCCAATAGTGAAAATTAATCCACAAGCTTTTACTTATATTTTTATGTGGTGCGATAATTATTATAGTTACAGTTGTTTCCATGGTTTCATAGGGTAGAAACAATTTTTCTCTACTAGTTAAACAACTGAGATTTTTAGCTGCCACATTATTGTGTTTTACTGTTGATTTAATCTGGGCTTATGTACTATACATGAAAGATATCTCAATTTGTTCCAGGCTCTCCTACATGCCAGTGTTGCCTGTTCATTAAAGCCATCTATTCAGTGGATTGCAGCTTCAGATCTTGAAGATGCAACTGCGACAAATGTAAGCCACTAACCATGTGTTCAGTAAGATAGGGACAACTACAGTAATAGCACATGCTGAATCAGTGATCCATTTTTTGGGGTGCTTATAAGTATCTCAGTACAAAATCACATTTGTATCTTTGCTGGCTCCTCAAGTTGCTGTATCAAGGTGGTTGTACTTTCATTGTCACATTTGTAGCTACACTCATTTCTTCCTATTACATTTTCTGTTCATTCTTTGTTTGTATGTTATTGCACCACATGATGACAGTTTTTTTTTGTAGGCACCAGATGCCCATGCAAAAGCCTGGGAAACTCTTAAAGTGAGTATGCCCATTGCATCTCCTTCCTATTTTAAATATTGATAACCTCAACTTTAAAAGCTAGTATTCATGCTGAAAATTTCAGGATTCAGCATGCATTTTGATACCTGGAGGATTTGGGGACCGCGGAATCTCAGGGATGATATTGGCTGCAAAATATGCCCGTGAGAATAAGGTTCCATATCTTGGTATTTGCTTGGGCATGCAGATATCAGTGATTGAGATGTCCAGACATGTGTGTTTGCTTCTTCGCCCCCCGCCCCCCCCCTTTTCTTTTACTTATGAACCTATACCTATCCATATAGATTCTCACTTTGATTATCCTTCGCTAGGTCCTGGGCCTGGGAGATGCAGACAGTGAAGAGTTCAACAAGGATGCACCAAACCATGTTGTTATGTACATGCCTGAGGTACTTCCTTTCCTGCTATAATAATGTGGAGGAGACAGGGCTTTGATCTAATGCCTTGACAATGAACTGTTCAGGTCTCAAAAACACATATGGGAAACACGATGAGATTGGGCTGTAGGAGAACATTCTTCCGCAAACCTGATTGTCTCACATCAAAACTGTACATACATTTGATTCTTTCTTGGTTAATCATATTTTCCTTGGCACTATTGAATTAATTTGTTTGGCACCAATGGGACCACCATACAAAAATAATGTCCCACGTGGTAGTGCTGGAAATTTACATTCTTTGCTGCATTGCGTTACAAATTTGGCTTTTGTTTAGTTATATAAATTATGGTGCAAACCCTTGGTTATTGACCATCTCTAAGAGTTGCCTTATACATGCACATTCTGATTTGGAGTTTTGGACTATTGTTAACTCTTAGGTATGGGAGTCCTCCACATGTAGATGAGCGTCACCGTCATAGATATGAGGTTTCTCATCTATCTTCGTTTCTAAACATCCTTATATTTTTGCTATCCGCTGTAGCTCAAATGCCTTAATTTTGAACTGATTATTCGCTTCTTTTTAAATAGGTCAATCCCTCTTTTGTTCCCATGCTTGAAAAGGCCGGTCTTCATTTTGTTGGTTGTGATGAAACTGGAAAACGGATGGAGGTACAAAGCAAACATCGTACGCTGTTCTTGTGTCTTGATTTTCATTTCTCAAAGGTTGAACCTGCTTGCACCTATGAGCAGATTGTGGAGCTACAGGATCATCCTTTCTACGTAGGTGTTCAGTTCCATCCAGAGTTCAAATCTAGGCCTCGAAGACCTTCACCTCCTTTTACAGGTGATTTTTTTGGGGTTATACTGGAAAAGTTGACTTATGAAATCAAAACCAAAAAATATCGAGTGTTTAGATCCCCTTTCTGTGAAAATATGCGTTGCTTTGCTTCTTTAGCTGCACTAGTTGGAATGCTGTAGTACCTAATTTACTGCACAGATCTAATATTATTTGTTTTGTTAACTGCGCAGGGCTAATAATGGCGGCCACTAAACAACTGGGAACAAATTCAAGTAACTCGAATGGTTACGCTGGAGCTTCTGAGTAGTGTCATTCAATCAATGTCAGGTAAAGGCTTCTGAGACTTGGTTATCCCTGGAATGCATTTTCTTTGGATATGTAACTAATGTTACTGAACATTCGGTTGATGAGTTCAATTTTTGTTTCTTTTCCAGATAGGGATCTACCTTCGGGTGTGAGTTTGAAGCATTTTGCACCTTGCTGCTGAGGCTCGAGCTGTTTCTGTACACATCACATGTACCAGAAATGAAACTGTGATAGAAGAGATTTTTTTTTTTGCCGTAGAGACCACCTGATTAGTTGAGTGGCGTAGCTGATGATCATAGTGATAGGGGGTTGAACCTCATGACTTTGTTGACTTTTATGAGCATATCTTGTCACCCCCCTGTGATTGCAATTGTAACTGTCATGCCTGCTCACTGCCATGTGGGCCTGATATTCATGGGCCCACATGTCAGTGGTGGTTCAGTCTGCTGCAGTTTCTGCGAAGGATTCGCTTCCCGTTTATTTAAGGCCCTGTTTGACGAGGCTTTTCAGTCATTTGGTGAGGCCATTGCTAAATGGGTAAACAGAAAAAGGCTTCACCTAGGAAGGAGCCAGAACTGTCCCTCCCCAAGCGATAAGTGGACCTGAAATTACCGACGACACTGCTCTTCTGATGCTTTTGCAAAACGTTTGAAAGGGCTTTAGCTCTAAAAAACTATTTCATTGTTGAAGCAAAAACTAGTATTTTAGGAGCCAAACGCATGCTACTGTCCTTGATTTCCAGTTGACATAACGCTACATAATATTGTTTTTAATACAATAAATATACCGAAATCCATGCCAGTAAATCCGTGTCAAGAATCTACTGAAATCCACAGCTGTTTTACTTTGCCAAGACTCCTATATCAATAACCAAACACAATATCGTGTTTTTAATTTATAAATATGATCATTAGGGGCTTGGTCCTTCTGAAAACATTATGCTATTTCTTAATAAAAACAATTGTAGTTACGTACCCATCCAACCCGAAATAATTGTAAAAATGGGACTACAATCATATATTGAAGATATGGGTAGATTGTTTCTGAGCTTCTATACAAGACAAGAATTAGTATATTTAACACTGGAGTAACTTCTAGGAAATCAAGACTGCTTCAACATTTGGAGATGTGGATATATATGGCATCAATTGGCCGAAGAATGTTAATATGTATAGATTTTGATGATCAAGTAAACATGTGTTTGGTTGGGGTGAGAAATTTTTTCACTTTACTGCTCACAATTTTGATTGCTAATTAGACGTATTAAATAAAAGTAGTTTACAAAACTACCTCCACAACCCCTGGTTTTATTTGTGAGACGAATCTAACGAGACATTTGACCGCATAACTTGGCGACTGTAGCATTACTGTAGCAAATCATAGATTGATTAGGCTTGTTAGATTTGTCGCGCAAAGTTGCACTCACCTGTGAAAATATTTGTAAATAGACTTTATTTAGTACTTCATGCATGGAAGATTCCTTGGGAAATTTTTTCCGCAAGGAACCAAAAAGTGACTAAAATGACAACTAAAATTATATCTATAATTTTATTTATAATAACAACTGAAATGAACTAGGGTATGGAAAAAGGACATCTGAAAAATGAACTAGGGTATGGAAAAAGGACATCTGAATTATTTTTCTCATTAGACTTGGACTGGAACAACTATGCAGATGTAAGGGGCTGTTTGGCTGCACGCCACACCTCGCCTCGCCACATACCTCTCCACCACGCTACAGTAACTTTTGTGTGGCGGACGAATCGTCCGCCACATGCTGTGGCGAGAACTACAGGGCGGTGGCAGACGATGGCGGGCAGCCAAACAGCCCCTAAGTCATATATGACATCTGCTCCAGAAGAATACACCCTCTAGTTGTACCATTTGGTCAACTTGATTCATTCAGGAACAAATGCACGATTAAATACATGATATGATCAACTTCTCTAATCATGTAACTGTATACTTCATCATCTCTATAAAAATCTAGTGTTTATCCTATCCAAAGGTTTTTTATCCAAGAATTTTACTTGTTAATGAAAATTTAATTGTGCAGGATAAACGATAAAAACCTTAGGTTATGCACAACTGAGTACATTGAACAATTTAGTCTAAGTTTGAACAAATAATTTAGAATTACAAACAAAACAAATTGTTCTACACAAAAAACATGTATTTACATCGCCAAAAATATAAATTTTTAAAAAATAAAATAAAGAGAAAATGCATAAATACTGAAAAGAAAAGGAAATATGATAAAACAAAAAAATAAAGATAAGAGAAAAGGAATAAAATAAATAAAAATACAAATTGCACGGTGTGGATTGTAATAAACAAAAATAAAGAAGAAGAAAATAGGAACGAAATGGAAACTGAATAAAACAAAAAAGAAAAAGAAAAGACTTAACATTTCCGGCCCAAGGCCCATTCATATTTCTTCAATAGGCCCGGATTGCATCAGGCTATGATCGAAAATTCTATATAGCTTCCACGTGTTCTTCTCTTACGTGGCTTTCAATATTTGAGATCTGTGCTATAGTAAATAGATGGCTCAGATGAGCTTCCGCAAATTTATATTTCGAACCCTCACTCCCCCAAACATATATATCTCATCCACACTCTCTCATAAATTAATATTTGATCTTCATAAAATGTTGAATTAGATTATCTGAATTGTTGAATTAGGTTGCGCTGATTGTTGAATCAGTTGTAAGAAAATGTTGAAACATGTATCAGTCGGGTAACAACTTGGGTGAGGTGGAAGATAAATCTGTTATTAATTTTCCTGATCATCATGAAATGATGAATTAGTCTATCTGCAATGTTGAATCGAAGTTTGAGCATTGTTAAACAAAGATTGAAAATGTTGAACGATGTGCGCTCGGTGGGCTGGAATAGATAAAGTATATGAGTCTCATAGACTTTATATCTATATCCCTTAATTAGCTACTAGTGGAAGCTGAATATGAGCCCCTGGTTTGGATATGACATGATCACTAACATTTATTAACTTGATTTTAAATGGGCCGAGAGAAGCACACATCATGTGTGGAAATCTATCCACTGACCCTCCTTCACTACTTTTTACGTGACACTATCTATATCATTTTATCGTTGATGAAGTGACACGAATTCATTGATTGTTGAACAGTAATTACAAATATATACAAGCCCAAGGGGCTAGATGAAAAGGCGTCGTGCCTCCGCGGTAGGATACTGTGCCCCTTCGGTGGATTTTCTGGGAACTGCCAGGAGCAGTTGCAACTTGGTGGTGACGATGCCTCTTCGGTAGAGGTTTTCTTGCCTTGTACGATACCTGTTGACTAATGCTAATCCTACCACTAATTAACTATATTTATCTATTGATCACCAATTAATTATCTCTAATTAATCTCAACACTCCCCCTTGATCAATGGATCTTATGTAGGCACCGTTTAATCTTGTAGAATCTTTGATATTGGATTGTCAATCGTATTCTTGAAAGCTTTGGAAAAATCCTGTGGGAAAAAACCAAAGTATATATGTATATCTGGTAAAACTCCTTAAAAACCCAGTGGGAAAAATAAGGAGAAACTCCATGATATATATAATTCCCAATGTCTGTAGACCCTTCATGTGAATCTAAAGACTTAGTCTAAAGACAATTTGATCAAAGATCAATATGTCATATATTATCCTTGAAAAACCTCTGTGAGGAAAGATAGATAATATGACAACTATCAAGTGTTGACATTACCTCATTAAAAACTTTATGTGAAAAAAATCCTTAAGAATAAAACTCATAAAAGAAAAGAGTGTAATGTGATGTTTTTGTGTAGATTATATTTTAATGTGATTCTCCCCCTGATTTCTGCAAATCTCTAAGTCTTCTCATACCAATTCCTTTAACGCATTTAGAAAATGATGAATATGGTAGAGACTTTGTAAATAGATCAGCTAAATTATCACAAGACTTAGTTTGCAAGATATGCTTAGTCATATTACTCTTTATATAACCTGACTCCATCTGAGCAACACATGCCGAATTATCTTCAAAGATAATTGTCGGCGTATCAACCGTCCCAATACCACAAGATTGTATTATGTGGTTTATCATTCTGCGAAGCCATACGCATTCGCGTGATGCCTCATATAATGCTATTATTTCAGAATGATTGGTAGATGTAGATACTAGGGTCTGTTTTGAAGATTTCCAAGATATTGCTGTGCTACCTTGTAAAAATACAAAACCTATTTGAGATCTGCCATTGTGGGGATCTGATAAATAACCAACATCTGTATATCCTATTAGATTAGAATCTTGACTTCTACTATAGAATAATCCAAGATCTCTAGTGCCATTGAGGTATCTAAAAATTGATTTAACTCCTACCCAATGACGTTTGGTAGGTGCAGCACTATGTCTTGCTAATAAATTTACTGCAAATTCAATATCTGGCCGGCTATTGTTAGCAAGGTACATAAGTGCTCCAATGGCACTCAAGTATGGGACTTGTGGCCCTAATACTTCTTCTTCTCCTCCTCTTGGTCTAAAAGGATCCTTCTTAACATCTAAGGATCTTACTACCATTGGAGTATTTATAGGATATGACTTATCCATATTGAATTTCTTCAATATTTTCTCAATGTAGGCAGATCGGTATACGAATATACCATTGGGTAAATGCTCAAGTTGTAAACCTAAACAATACTTTGTTTTACCCAAGTCCTTCATTTCAAACTCCGTCTTTAAATGATGACGAGCCTCATTAATATCATTCTCATTGCCAATGATATTAAGATCATCAACATATACCGATATGATACAAAATCCTGTTGAGGATCTTTTAATGAAGACACAAGGACAATCATCATTATTTGTGTATCCTTTTGACTTAAGGAATTCACTTAACCGATTGTACCACATTCGACCTGACTGCTTTAAGCCATATAATGACTTTTGCAATTTGATACAATACATGTTACGATTTGCCTTATTATCTGGTACATGGATTCCATCAGGAACCTTCATGTATATATCAGAATCTAGTGACCCATATAAATATGCTGTCACTACGTCCATCAACTGCATAGATAGACGATTTTGTACTGCCAAGGAGATTAAATATCGGAACGTTATTCCGCTCATAACTGGAGAGTATGTTTCGTTGAAATCAACACCAGGTCTTTGCGTAAAACCTTGTGCCACTAGCCTTGCTTTATATCTCACCACTTCGTTATTTTCATTTCTCTTTCGAACGAAAACCCATTTATATCCCACAGGTAGGATACCAGGAGGTGTGGGCCTAACAGCCGAAAATACCTTTCTTTTATTTAGCGAGGCGATCTCTGTTTCAATTGCTTCTTTCCACTTATCCCAGTCCGAGCGCTTCTTGCACTCAACCATAGACTTGGGATCTAAATCAGTGTGAAAGACATTTGCAATTTCTTTAGAGAAATAACAGTCGACTATTATGGACTTACGATCATAAGATTCTCCAGTCTCAACAAAATTGATAACAATTTCTTCAACCCTTAAAGATCCATCATTATTTCCTTCAACGGTGGATCCAAGGAGTTCCGATGAACTAGCTCCGGTGTTTATGCGCATAACTGAGCTAGCTTGTGGATTATTATCCATAGGACATACAATATCCTCCAGGTGTCTTGTAACCAAATTTGTATTTGATTTAACCAAATTTAGCAGACTCATCTTGCTTCTTGGAAGTGCTTCTCCCCCTCTTGTTATTAATCGGGGGTTGAGTGGTTTTATTTGGTACCTCCACTCTTTCGGGCACATTCTTTGCAAGATGATAAGACATTGTGACACCTTTATAATCTGTAAAAGCGTCTGGCAGATTATTTTCAATATTTTGCAAATCAATGATTCTCTGAACTTGTTGTTCAGTCTCAATAGTACGTGGATCTTGAAATGAAATGCCTTTAGCATTCCATTCTATTTCCGGGCATTTATTTTGGTACGATTCTCCCCCTAATGCCGGGAAATGATCCTCATTAAATATGCAATCAGTGAACCTGGCAATAAAAAGATCCCCTGTCAAGGGTTCTAAGTACTTGATAATTGACGGAGAGGAATATCCAATATAGATCCCCAATTTCCTGTGTGGACCCATTGATGTTCGCTTAGGTGGTGAGATGGGTACGTATACAGTGCACCCAAATTTACGCAAATGGGAAATATTAGGAGGATTCCCACGTACTAGGTGTAAGGGAGAAGTATCATGATATGTAGTTGGGCGGCCCAGCAGTGCACGCGCGGCCCAGACCAGCCCGCCGGCCTGCTATAAGAGGGCAGCGGTTAGGGTTTCACCCTAACCGCCCCCAATCTCCAGGCCGCCGCCGCTGCAGCACCCCGCCTGCCGTGCCCGCCTTCTCGCCGAGCGCCGGCGTCGCCCGCCGTCTCGCCGAGCGTCGGCGTCGCCCGCCGTCACCATGGCAGCCGCACCAGCGCCACCTGCCGCCGCCGTAGCACCCGCTCCGCCTGCGCTCCTCTGTCCTCACTTCGGTCGTCCATGGCCCCGGGGCAGCCGACCATGGAGGTCGGCCGGCAGGGGTGCGCCTCGGCCATCCTCTGGAAGAGGACCGCAGAGCGCGCCCCAGCCGGTCCCGCGCCGACGAGTTAATGAAGGGGAGCATCCTTCCCCTCAACCGAGGAGGAAGGGCGCCCAGAGCCGATGGGGCGAGGTGCGGTGGCGGTGACGTCGGTGTAGGAGCGCAGAGAAGGATTCACAGTGGAGGCGCGAGAAAGAGCGGTGTCGAGGTCGTAGGCGAAGCCTGGTGGCCAACCTCTTGCTCCGGCGACGCTGTTGTTGTAACGCCCACGTTTTTAGCTCCTAATAAATCACCTGCTAAATCACGTGTGTGTTCAAAACCTTTCCGCTGAGCTCGATCATCTCCCCGAAATCCCGATCATATTTCCCCTCTCCCCCTTCCTCGCGCGTGCCGCGAATCCCGCCGGCACCGCCCGCCATCACTTGGGCCACCGCCGCTCACCGCGTGCTGCCCCAGAGCCGCTGTCGGCCACCTTGCCGGGAATCCCGGGCTTGCCGCGGTCCCGCGGGCCGGCCCGCCTCGCCATCACCGCCGTCCCGGAAATTACGCCAGCACCCGAAAAACCGGAAAACCCCATAAAAATCCCTTTTTCTCTCCCTCCTAATTTTCCTAGGATTCCTCCTAATTTTCTAAACCCTTTTTCCTTTCCTTTCTTTTCCCTTTTCCCTATTTTCCTTTTTCCTTTTCTTTTCTCCTTTCTCTTTTTCTTTCTTTTCCTTTTTCCTTTCTCCTTTCTTTCTTTCTCCTTTCTTTCTTTCTTTCTTTCTTTCCTTTCTCTCCTTCCTTTCTCCTTCCTTCGGCCCGACGCCTCTGCCTCGGCCCCGTGCCCTGCTCCCAGCCAAGCCACAGCCGCTGCCGGCCAACCCGCCACCCGGCCGCAGCCAGGCCGCGCCGACCGCGCCAGCCAGCGCCTCGGCCGCGCTTGCGCCGGCCGCGCCAGCCATCGCCCCGGCCGCGCCTACGCCGCACCGCGTCGTGGTCTTACCCGCACCCTACCCACGCTTTCCCGCGCCGCGTTGCCCGCCATAGCGTCGCGCCGCAGGGCCGTAGGCCGCCGATCCCACGACGCGACGAGTCACTGACGACGCGTCCGCCATTAATACGCCTGCCCGAGCCGTCGCCTCGGAGCACCATCGTCGCCGCAAGCGGCCGTCCACCCCGCGACGCACCTCGGCCTGCCACCGCCAGCTCGCACGCCCCGCTCGCCTTCTCTGGCCGACGAGTCACCTCCCACAGTGCCGCTGTCGCTCCCGGCCATGGCGCCATCACTCCACCACCGGCCGGACCTCCATTACTGTCGGCAGCACGAGCTCCGCGTGCTCATTTTCCCCGGTCGAGTTACCTCCATTCCACGGCTATGAAAGGGCCAGCGACGCTTTCCGCTCCGCCTCGCACCTCCACAACCACCTCCCTCTCCCTCTTGAACTTCCCAGCGCCGCCGCCCATAGCCGACACCACCCCTCTCCGCCGCCACCGCCGATCCGCCTCTGCGCGCCATCACAGCCCAAGGTGGGTAGGGGAATCGAACCCCCTTGTCGCCCTCTTCGTTTTACCCCACATCCCGGCCGCTTCCGTGGCCCGGCTAGCCGGCAATCGCCGCCGGCCGGGCGCCCCATAGCCGCTTCCCCCCCTCTGTTCTGAATCGAGGGGGAGGAAGGAGGTGGTCGTTTAGCAAAAGACCCCCTGCCCCTTTCCTTGTTACACCGAAACCCCTCCCTTCTCTATTCTCTCTCTCTTATTCTTTCAAATAGACCCAATCCAATGAATCAAATCTACGAACCAGCCCCCACTTTTCCAAAGACAGTTACAAGCAGGTCCTTAAGCCATTTTATTTTCACCCTAGCTTATTTATATATTACAACCGAGTCCCCTCTCCTTCAAACTTAATTACATTTAAATCTTTAACCCTTCTTAATTAATCCTAACGACGTCATTACCACGTCATTTCATGCTCATATTTTCGCCCGACCGATCCCAGCTCTTGCCTCGGCCCTTCACTTTTTTCCATTCGGCCTTATACCCCTAAATAATATTTACTCCTTCGTTATCAATTTCCTCCTCGAGCTCAGCCAGTAAATTTGTGTGCTTGTATTGATTGCATGCTTGCTTGTGTGTGCGCTATAGCCGACGGAGTGAACGAAGGAGGGTACCACGAGCCGGAGCTTGGAGCCGAGTACTGCGAGCAGGAGCCCGAGATCCCGAACCACGAGCAGGAGCTCCCCGAGGACTTCGAAGACGGCAAGTTCAATCTCATCCTTTGATGCATGCTTTGGTCCCAGTTTTATAAACACAACCCTATACCCATTTTATAAATTGCATATTGTTTTACTGCAAAAACCTGGTAGGATAGCCACCCTTGATTTCTATGATTGAGCCTTGTTTGGCCAAAATGATTTCTTTAAAATGGTGTGAGTGCTTTGAAAATGGGAATGAGATATTTTTTGAAAATGAGTAAAGAACTGGGTAGACGGGATGGACGTGTGTGTCAGGAGTATGGGTGAGCTCGTACCTTTGTGGTTGAGCATGTTGGGAGATGTCCATCTCGTCGTTGAGGGCCGGGTTGCGTGACATCTCACCTGGCCCAATTATCGTACAACCACTCGACCGTTGTATGTGGCAACGGCTTAGCATAAATGCCACTAGTTACTCTACTTGCCATCGGGAGTGCGGGTGAGCAGCGGGAGATCAAGGAGTAGGGGTACGATCTGTGTGAGGTACGCCCTGGTTATGTGAGATAAGCCCTTTGTTGCTTTCGTGGTGGCTCGTAGGGTTTGCTAAGGTGGGTAATGGCTTTGATAGGATCCGCGCGCGGCACTAAGGTGTTCGTGTGGCGGTACCCTACTTGTGGGTAAAGATGTACAACCTCTGCAGAGTGTAAAACCTATTCGAATAGCCGTGTCCACGGTATTGGACGAGTCACAGTGTGGTCACAAAACTAGTGTTTGGGTTTGGGATGTTTTCATGGCGTGAGTAGTTTTTTGGAAAAGTGTGAGGCTGTGTGCCTGGGCTACTACGGACGGGGAGTCCGGTAGACCCTAATTGGTTTTCTCAAAACAACTAAGTTACTTGGGTTATAAAAATTGTTTGCGAAAACCTTTTCGAAAATGGACCCCTGCATGAGTAAATGTGTTTGCAAATAAACCTTATCCTGATCCTTGATATATCCTGTGCATGATCTGCTTATAAGCCCCTCCGTGGGTGGGGTTGAGCTTGTTGAGTACGTATGTACTCACCCTTGCTTAATTAACTGTTTTTCAGAGGAGGATCCCGACTTCGTCCCCGAAGACGTCGAGTAGGTTGTTGTCCTACACCCAACCCGTGCCTGTGGAATCAGGGTCGCCACAGGAAGCTTCCATGGCGCTGTACTCTGATGAGGCTTTAGAAGCCTTTACTATCATAGTTTGGTCACTAGTTCTTGTGTTGCTTCTCGTGGCAGTGGCGCTCCCGTGCCCACAGCCCCGACGTGTTGTAAGGTAATAAACCACCTGTTGTAATAAATGTGTTATCAGGCTCCTGGGATTAGTATTTGTGTCACATTTAGTCACCTCTGATGAGGGGACGCTTCAGGTGGTATCAGAGCCGCAGGTTGGCCGTAGAACGCGACCCCTAGGATCCGAGACCTTTTTCTGGCCCCTCTCTAAAACTTTTCCCTGCTGAGTTCATCTTTCCACAAATTCCTTACCTTGATCCTTGCCTGATTCCAGATGGCTAACCTGGAATGGAACGGAGGAGTCTGCCCCGCAGGACCTAGCCTCCCTAACTTGCTACTACTCAGCCTGGAGCGCGTCGGAGTGAGGGACCCACCGGAGTACATCTATCAGGAGTACGAACGCTATGGCACCCTTCGGTGTAAAGTGCTGATCTTCGTGGGTAGAAGCACACTCTACCCCGACATAGAACCCTGGTTCATCTCCACCACTGGGTTTCGTTTTCCTGACACCTACCCAAAGACTGCCCGGAAAGCCCTGCGACGCCTACGAGTGGTTTATAGGCAACATCTCAGACGGACTCCAATGGGATTTTTCCCACCCTCAAGAGGAAGAGGACGCTCATGGATCGATCGAATGAGGGGACTGGGAAGAGAAGAAGAAGACCTAGAAGATACAGTTTCCCACCTGTCCATCTACCTCAATGGCCTACACCACCTCTACCGTGAACAAGCCGAGCAGCTGAAGCACCAGATCGACAGGGTAGAAAGAGCAGAACAAAGGATAGAATTGGAAAGGGTAAAGACGAGAATGGCGGAAGTTGCCCTAGATAACCTGGAGCGAGATTACGCTAGGGAAAGGGATCGCACTTTAATAGCCAATAAAGCCCTATGGGATGAGGTCCACAAGAAACGTAGAAGGAGAGAAGAAGCTGGTTTGATGGAAGATGAACCTGAAGAAACTCATTGGGACAAAGGAACCAAGACTGAGGACGTGATACTGGAGCAAGACCTCCCACCAAAGAAGCGTCGCATTCAGACGGAGGAAGAGTCCCCATGAGGATAGACTGGAGTGCTTAGGCTAGAGCTGTGTTCTAGTAATAATAAATGTACCCTGAGGAGTGTACCCCAACCTTGTTGCTAAATAAAATTATCTATCTTTTGTACCCTACCCCTTTGCACAACTCGTTCAACTCTATGCTTGTTTTCAGATGGCTGAAGATGGATGGACCCAAGGCGTGTGCCAGGAGGAGCCTGGTTTTGCTCGCCTCCTTATCAACTCCTTGGAGCGCCTCGGTATCACTGAGCGCCCAAGGTACTACAGCAGAGAGTACGAGCAACTCGGCACTCTTCGCTGTAGGGTGGTCCTCTCCATCGCCAGAAGCAACAGCTACCCCAACATCGAGCCGTGGCGCGTGACCGCCACAGGGTTTCGACACCGAGACACCTACCCCTTGGCCCTCAAAAAGCCCTCCGCTACCTGTGTCGGATCTATGAGGAACACCTCGTCCCCACACCGATGAGGTATCCCCCCCGCTATCAGAACCCCAGTCTGGCAGGCCTGCATGAGAAATCTGGAACGGCGCCGCCACCAAGAAGACCTTTTGTACCATGTAGTTGCCTACCTCGTCTCCCTGGACAAACTCTTTGATGACCAGGACAAGCTCTTGAGAGAGTGTTGACGGTTCAAAACCGTGCTCAAGTTCACCGCAAGCCTACGGGTGACTTGGTGCCTTTTTCACCAAGGAGGGTTCTCCCTAGATTTGTCAATCCAAGGATCGGAAGCAAACCACTAAGGTTCTCAATCTAACCTACCGGTCTAACCCTATGTGAAGCATTGATTGCATAAAGGTAACATACAAACACGAAGGGATGTATGGATCACATCCACCTAGCCATAAAGGTAAGCAAACCAAAGGTAAACCTAGCCTATCGTCTTCTTGTTGCCGTTCCGGCCAATGTGATAAACCAATCTAAACCTATACTATGATAAGGATTACACTCGATATGGAGTAACCCGATATGGAGTGGTCCGATGCACGTTCACTCGCCGCTTTCTCCCCTCTCGTACTGTCACTACGCGAGGATAATCATCACCGAGCAACAACCTAGGTCCGTGCACTACTACGGTGTATCCGCAAGACAAGACTAATCACCATGATTCGATCTAGTCCTACTAAAGGCATATGGTAGCTACACATATGAATAAGCATAACTCGTAGTAGATCAAAGTATGACAAGATATAGTTACATCACCGAATGTTGAAGGTACAAACGACATGACGAATTCAAGTCGCGGCTCCGGAACTCCACCATGGCTTCACCACGCAGGGCCAACCATGGCGGCTAGGGCATGGCCTAAGCCATCTCCTAGGCAACTCGAGGACTCGCGGCGGCCGACGGCTTCCTCCCGGTGCTTCTCCTTCGTCTCGGCGGCTCTCTGATGAATAGATGGATTGATCACCCCTCCTTGGGCACCCAAGGGGGTGTATTTATGCCCTTGGGGAGCCTTGGGGCGTGCTCCACCTTGCCTTGCACGAGATCTTCCTTGGGAGAGAAGGGAACTTGGTTTCCATAAAATCAGCCTCGTCCAGATTTTCCTGATTCGCAGCCCTTCCTTGCCGGCACCATATCTCCCACGTCTGGACTCCAAATAATGCAAATTCGGTGTCCTGGTTGTATGGCACGAAATTTCCTCCAACTTTGGTATTCATTTCTTTCTTTAGAAACGAAGATAAAATCTCCAAATCGGCCTTGGAAGATAATCTGTTCTGATTTCGGACTGACTGCGCAGCAGGGATTTCGAGGGTCATATCTCTTAGAGCAACTCCAACAGTTTGGCAAACCAACTTGGCATCCATATAATTTTGGCAAAACAAGAAAAATTGGCCTCCAACAGTTTGGCAAACCAACTTGGCAAAAATAGAAACTTGGCAAAACTCACCTCCCCACGTGCATATATGCGCGCGCGGATCGTGGTTGCCATCGTTGTTTCCCTCTAGGTGGGAGGGTGAAAAAGAAATAAAGAATAGAGAAGGATTCCTGATGTAAGTTTTTCAAGAGGTGGAAGGGCACATACATAATTTTGTTTCTCTCAGGATTCCTGATGTAAGTTAGATCTGGATTTGGCAAGTGAATTATGCCAAACTGTTGGAGATGAATTCTTTTTTTACTTTGCATAGCTTTTTAGAAGTTGGCAAAACACAGGATTTGCCAAGTAAATTTTGGCAAACTCTTGGAGATGCTCTTAGCTCCCTTATGTGAATTGGGCCTTCCACATATCCAAATCGAAGGTATCGTCGATGCCCACAACTTTGGTAGTCAAACTTTTGCCATTAGAGGACATTTAAATCTTTGAATCTGCACTGAAAGATCATGCTGTCCTGGGTTGCGATAATATCTCTCGGGCTGAGTTGATCTCGTTGGTAAACATCCAAGTCCCTGGAGTTTTACGTGTTGATGCTTCGGTCCTTAGATCATTTGGAGTCGTGTTCACTTCATGTCTTGACTTGTGACGGGCTTCATGATCTTCTCTTGAAGTGCTTGGTGAACTTATCCCGAAAGTCTCCTCTTTAACGTTAATTTCCTGCGTAAACAACAAACTCCAAAATCGACATGCAAGTGTGAACTTGTTACATCATTAGTATGCCTAGTGGCGGGTTAGTTGCAAATCATAATCAAAACCAATGTATAACAAGTACTCTAGGTTGACGGAAATTCACCGTCAACAGAGAGCAAATCAGTCAGGCCGAGCAAGCAGAAGTCACAGTAAGGATGCACCAAGTCCGGGTGGCTCAAGCTGAAGCAAGGACCGCAGCCGCCATAAGTAGTGAAGCTGTCGCCCATGAAAGCCTCAGGCGGATCCAAGATCAGCGCATGCAGGAATGGACTAACAGTGGAACACCCGTTCTGGCCATTGGAGAAGCACAAGTCCTGCTTGGGACACCCCTTGTAGGATGGGGAGGAACTATTGAAACCCCGCCAGCACCATCGGCAGTCACCGAACAACCAGTGGCGACCGCAGAAGCTGCAGCACAACCCCAAGAGAATGGAAACCCCGAGGGCGAGGATGACGATGATCTGCTCATTCCACTGGAAGTGCACTCAGCCCCAGAAGATGGCTCGCCTCACGAGTAGCATGCCCCAGTTACCTTGCCTAGGGAATGAAGCCGCGATGGTCCGAGCTTAGAGTCGCACCCTTAGCTTTTGTCGTAGTACCAGATTGTGTAGCATGTCCGCGTTGTATCAGTCGAGTAGTTCGGGATGTATCCTCCTCACTTGTTTGCAATAAAAATTTGTCTGTGCTTGTTTGTTTGCTATGTGCTTGTTGTGTGCTTGCCGACAGGAGTAGACCCTGCCTTTTCAAAAAGAAATTCGTCATAATCCACTTAAACATCACATAAAACCTAGATCTCTTAGAAACCCGCTCCTCTGCAGATGGTCTCAAGGTGCCCTGCTAGGACCCTCCAAGGCTCTTGTCGTATGGACGCGGAAGGATCTCAAGCCGATCGAAGGGAGCGCCTTAACGACCAGGAAGTGAATCAAGGCGAAGATGGAGGAGAGAACGTTGTCCTGCCACCGCCACCCCCTCCCGTAGACCTGGCGCAAGTTTTGGCCAACCAGACTCTGTTGATGGAAGCCATATTCAATGCCGTCAACCGTTCAAGGCCCCGAGTTCTGGGCATGAATGAGAAGCTGATAGAATTTCTCAGGACGAAGCCACCCACTTTTGGCGGGTCCGTGAATCCCTTGGATGCTGATGACTGGCTGAGAGCCATTCTAAGGGAACTGGAGCCCTTCAACTATGAAGACCGAGACAAGGTCCTCCTGGCTACTCACCAGCTCACCGGAATAGCCTTAGCCTGGTGGGAAAACTACTGTGCAGCAGCCAAGGATCCCTCCGCCATCACTTGGGATGAGTTCGTGGAAGAGTTTCGTCGCTACCACATCCCAGAAGCCACGTTGAAGCGCAAGGCAGATGAGTTCCGTGAACCCCGCTAGGGCAACAAGTCCGTGGAGGAATACACTTACCAGTTCATAGAGTTGGCTCGTTATGCCCCTGAGGAAGTGGATAAGGACTCCAAGAAGCAGGAGATGTTCAATAAGGGTTTGACTCCGGAACTGAGGACTCTGCTTACCCCTCAGATCTACCCGGATTTCAACACACTTATGAACATGGCCATCCTCACAGAGAGAGCCAGGGCAGAAGAGAAGAAAGAAAACAAGCGCAAGTTCATGGAGAACAAGGCTCAGCAGCAAGAACGTTCCCAGAGGCAGAGAAGCTTCAGTCACCCCATGTCCAGGTTCCAAGCCCCCATGCAGTACAGAACCCAGTCACAAGCCACGGGCTCTCAAGGCCCCAGAACCCAGTTTAAACCATACAACAACTAGAACACCATGAAGCCCCCACAGAGCAACACTAGCCAGGTCACTGCCAACAACAACAACAACAACTCCAGAGTGTGTTTCAACTGCCGTGAGACCGGACACTTCATTGCCAACTGCCCATATGCCAAAAAGCCAACAACTTCAGCCTTGTCCAACTCAGTGAATGGGCCAAGACCGGTCGTATCTGGAGCCAACCGCATGCCAGTTCGCAGCAACAACAACTTTGGCAACAACAACAACCAACACGTGAGGCGCGAATCCCGCCGGCACCGCGCGCCATCACTCGGGCCACCGCCGCTCACCGCGTGCTGCCCCAGCGCCGCTGTCGGCCACCTTGCCGGGAATCCCGGGCTTGCCGCGGTCCCGCCGGCCGGCCCGCCTCGCCATCACCGCCGTCCCGGAAATTACGCCAGCACCCGAAAAACCGGAAAACCCCATAAAAATCCCTTTTCTCTCCCTCGTAATTTTCCTAGGATTTCTCCTAATTTTCTAAACCCTTTTTCCTTTCCTTTCTTTTCCCTTTTCCCTATTTTCCTTTTTCCTTTTCTTTTCTCCTTTCTCTTTTTCTTTCTTTACCTTTTTTTTCCTTTCCCCTTTCTTTCTTTCTTTCTTTCTTTCTTCCTTTCTCTCCTTCCTTTCTCCTTCCTTCGGCCCGTCGCCTCTGCCTCGGCCCCGTGCCCTGCTCCCGGCCAAGCCACAGCCGCTGCCGGCCAACCCGCTAGCCGGCCGCAGCCAGGCCGCGCTGGCCGCGCCAGCCAGCGCCTCGGTCGCGCCCGCGCCGCAAACGCCAGCCAGCGCCTCGACCGCGCCCGCGCCGCACGCGCCAGCCAGCGCCTCGGCCGCGCCCGCGCCGCACCGCGCCGCGGTCTTGCCCGCACCCTGCCCACGATTGCCCGCGCCGCGCTGCCCGCCACAGCGTCACGCCGTAGGGCCGTAGGCCGCCGGTCCCACGACGCGACGAGTCACTGACGACGCGTCCGCCATTAATACGCCTGCCCGAGCCGTCGCCTCAGAGCACCATCGTCACCGCAAGCGGCCGTCCACCCCGCGACGCACCTCGACCTGCCACCGCCAGCTCGCACGCCCCGCTCGCCTTCACTGGCTGACGAGTCACCTCCCACAGTGCCGCTGCCGCTCCCGGCCACGACGCCATCACTCCACCACCGGCCGGACCTCCATTACTGTCGGCAGCACGAGCTCCGCGTGCTCATTTTCCCCGGCCGAGTTACTGCCATTCCGCGGCTATAAAAGGGCCAGCGATGCTTCCCGCTCCACCTCGCACCTCCACAACCACCTCCCTCTCCCTCTTGAACTTCCCAGCGCCGCCGCCCATAGCCGACACCACCCCTCTCCGCCGCCACCGCCGATCCGCCTCTACGCGCCATCACAGCCCAAGGTGGGTAGGGGAATTGAACCCCCTTGTCGCCCTCTTCGTTTTACCCTACATCCCGGCCGCTGGCGTGGCCCGGCTCGCCGGCAATCGCCGCCGGCCGGCCGCCCCAGAGCCGCCTCCCCCCCTCTGTTCTGAATCCAGGGGGAGGAAGGAGGTGGTCGTTTAGCAAAAGACCCCCTGCCCCTTTCCTTGTTACACCGAAACCCCTCCCTTCTCTATTCTCTCTCTCTTCTTCTTTCAAATAGACCCAATCCAATGAATCAAATCTACGAACCAGCCCCCACTTTTCCAAAGACAGTTACAAGCAGGTCCTTAAGCCTTTTTATTTGCACCCTAGCTTATTTATATATTACAACCGAGTCCCCTCTCCTTCAAACTTAATTACATTTAAATCTTTAACCCTTCTTAATTAATCCTAACGACGTCTTTAACACATCATTTCATGCTTATATTTTTGCCCGACCGATCCCAGCTCTTGCCTCGGCCCTTCACTTTTTTTTTCCATTCGGCCTTATACCCGTAAATAATATTTACTCCTTCGTTATCAATTTCCTTCTCGAGCTCAGCCAGTAAATTTGTGTGCTTGTATTGATTGCATGCTTGCTTGTGTGTGCGCTATAGCCGACGGAGTGAACGACGGAGGGTACCACGAGTCGGAGCTTGGAGCCGAGTACTACGAGCAGGAGCCCGAGATCCCGAACCAAGAGCAGGAGCTCCCCAAGGACTTCGAAGACGGCAAGTTCAATCTCATCCTTTGATGCATGCTTTGGTCCCAGTTTTATAAACACAACCCTATACCCATTTTATAAATTGCATATTGTTTTACTGCAAAAACCTGGTAGGATAGCCACCCTTGATTGCTATGATTGAACCTTGTTTGGCCAAAATGATTTCTTTAAAATGGTGTGAGTGCTTTGAAAATGGGAATGAGATATTTTTCAAAAATGAGTAAAGAACTGGGTAGACGGGATGGACGTGTGTGTCAGGAGTATGGGTGAGCTCGTACCTTTGTGGTTGAGCATGTTGGGAGATGTCCATCTCGTCGTTAAGGACCGGGTTGCGTGACATCTCACCTGGCCCAATTATCGTACAACCACTCGACCGTTGTATGTGGCAACGGCTTAGCATAAATGCCACTAGTTACTCTACTTGCCATCGGGAGTGCGGGTGAGTAGCGGGAGATCAAGGAGTAGGGGTACGATCTGTGTGAGGTACGCCCTGGTTATGTGAGATAACCCCTTGGTTGCTTTCGTGGTGGCTCGTAGGGTTAGCTAAGGTGGGTAATGTCTTTGATAGGATCCGCGCCGGCACTAAGGTGTTCGTGTGGCGGTACCCTACTTGTGGGTAAAGATATACAACCTCTGCAGAGTGTAAAACCTATTCGAATAGCCGTGTCCACGGTATTCGACAAGTCACGATGTGGTCACAAAACTAGTGTTTGGGTTTGGGATGTTTTCATGGCGTGAGTAGTTTTATGGAAAAGTGTGAGGCTGTGTGCCTGGGCTACTGCGGACGGGGAGTCCGGTAGACCCTAATTGGTTTTCTCAAAACAACTAATTTACTTGGGTTATAAAAATTGTTTGCGAAAACCTTTTCGAAAATGGACCCCTGCATGAGTAAATGTGTTTGCAAATAAACCTTATCCTGATCCTTGATATATCCTGTGCATGATCTGCTTATAAGCCCCTCCGTGGGTGGGGTTGAGCTTGTTGAGTACGTATGTACTCACCCTTGCTTAATTAACTGTTTTTCAGAGGAGGATCCCGACTTCATCCCCGAAGACGTCGAGTAGGTTGCTGTCCTACACCCAACCCGTGCCTGTGGAATCAGGGTCGCCACAGGAAGCTTCCATGACGCTGTACTCTGATGAGGCTTTAGAAGCCTTTACTATCGTAGTTTGATCACTAGTTCTTGTGTTGCTTCTCGTGGCAGTGGCGCTCCCGTGCCCACAGCCCCGACGTGTTGTAAGGTAATGAACCACCTGTTGTAATAAATGTGTTACCAGCCTCCTGGGACTGGTATTTGTGTCACATTTAGTCACCTCTGATGAGGGGACGCTTCAGTTGTTCTAGTGGGCAGCAACTGCCGGTGGAATCGTTGAAGACGGCATCAGCGACACGGGCGGCTTCGGCAGCGTGAAGGCGTTCGGCGACGGCATCGGAGGCTGTGGCATTGGAGTCAATGGGGCTCCATCAAGGCGCTGTGCGAATGTGGCGGCGCTGATGTGCCTTGGGCAGACGCTCGGGGCGTACTGGATGAGGCACGGCGACGAGCGTCGGGCTCCGGCGACCGTACGGATGCCATTGAAGCGGTGCAGGGGGGCGCGACCGTCGTCGATGTCACGGAGAGCCCGGCGAACGGTGCTCTGGATGACATAGCGTGGAGGGCCAACGACATGGCGGTCGGTGAACATGGTTTCCACCGCGTTCGTGATGGTGTCCACCATCGCGTTCATGGACGGTGAAGAAGGAACCGAAGCCATGGTGGAGGCTTACTCTGGTGAGTCTCCGACAATCTCCCGGCGAGTCCTGTTCCCTGCCTGTGCTCGGTGGTTGCAGGGCAAAAGTGCTGATAACGTGTTGCGAGTGAATGTGAAAGAATGATTGAATTCATTGATTGTTGAACAGTAATTACAAATATATACAAGCCCAAGGGGCTAGATGAAAAGGTGTCGTGCCTCTGCGGTAGGATACTGTGCCCCTTCGGTGGATTTTCTGGGAACTGCCAGGAGCAGTTGCAACTTGGTGGTGACGATGCCTCTTCGGTAGAGGTTTTCTTGCCTTGTACGATACCTGTTGACTAATTCTAAAAATGAAGCTGAGAGAAGGTTGAAGGTGTGCCTTTGTCACTGTTCAGAGATTCAAGGCAAGATAAAGCTGCAGGTTGCTACAGCACTAGGAGAAAGAGCTAGCGCTTCAAAGAAACGTCTGATAACTAACCTTGTTTTGGTTCGAAGATGGAGATGCTGCTTAGGTTCTGAAAAAAAAAAGCTTCAGAGATCAACAACCTGGTTGCCGGAAGGCCAACTTATCCTCTTTCAAGGTCCCTTGAGAGTTTTGGTTCGATAATTCTACTTCAGGGCCAGAGCTATCCTTCCAGGTCGTGATTGGCCGCGTGACAAGAGCAAACTGTAGTCGTCGATCGGCGGCCGAAAGAGGGTTAGTGGTAATCATAGTTTTATCTTATTTTTATAAAGGAGGGACCGGGGACAATGCAGGTTGGCAAGAAAAAGATTCTCCAATAGAGATCAATCCTTATGAAAAAAATCAAAAGATTTACATGTGGTACTTGCAGTTACTTTCCTTTCTTATGCTTTTTTTTTAAAAAAATAAATAGATTTACACATAATTGAAAAAATACATATATTATAGTAGTTTGTCACTATTTTTTTTACTTCTTGGTACTTAGGTATTACTTGATATTTTTACCATAGATTTCGTCGGATATACAGCTCTAATTAATTTCAAGCTCTCTAAAATTTCTCCTATTTTTTCATTTTTCCCATTAAAATTGAAACAATTTTGTTTTTGCGAAACACACATTACCCTACCTATTTAGTCATTAGAGTAGCCTTTTGACTCTAGGATCTCAAACATCTGTTTGGGTTTCCCAGTCATAAAAAAACTCGACCTACGGGGAGTAAGACCACCCCCACGGTGTTGTATTAAGAAGACCTTCTCACACAGGCTGAGAAATCTCGGAACCCCTGCCCCACCCATACACAGCGGCACCGCAGCATACGTGAGATAAGGCTGGTCTTAGAATTGTGCTTTGGCATGGGACAGACGAGGAGATTTTTTTACAACAACAGACTACCGGGAGGGCCATCCGGCTGCTCAACCACCGCACATATGTGCGTCTGCTAGGGAATAAGGGTGCCTTTGGTTGGGCTTTTACCTGCTTTTGCTTTTGCCAAAAGCCAACAGCCCAACCAAAGGGGTTGGCTGTCGTCCAAAGTCACAACCAAAAGCTGCTTTTGCCTGGTACAAATTTGAAAGCACCTTAATCTCCTGCTTTCAGCTGCTTTTGGGTCACAAACTTACCCACCTGCCACTGATTCCACAATGTACGGGTTCGTTTTCTTTTTTTTTCTTCCCAGCCGCCGCCGCTCGTTACTCCATCCGAGACTCCTCCGTCCGGCCTCGATCTCCGCTGCGACAAGGACGCCGGGAGGAAGCTCTACCGCAGGCTCCTGCGTTCCCCTTCGTTCTCCTGCACAAGGTGCTCGAGCGGCGGACAACCGACGAGCCCCTCCTCTCACCTGGCTTCGGCAGGCGGGAGGCCATGGAGGTGACTGTGCGCGACCGCCTCCTCTCCCCTTGCTCCGGTGGCGGCCATGGAGGTGCACGGTGCACCCCTTCTTCTCCCTAGCTCCGACGGGCAGGCGGCCAGGGCCAGCGGTCCCATCCTCTCCCTGGATCCGGTGGTGACCATCGAGGCAAGCCCCCTCCGCGATCTCCCCTGCCTCTGGCGACGACCATGGAGGCGAGCATGCGCAGCCCCCCTCTCCCCTGTCTCTGGCGACGGCCATGGAGGTGAGTGCGCGCAGCCCCTCTTCCCCTGTCTTTGGCGGCGGCCATGGAGGCGAGGCCTGTCCACTCCTCTAGCACAGGTGGGATCCCAGCCGCCGCGCCCAAGCGGGCGAGACCTAGCCGGCGGAGTGTGGCCATGGCCAGCGCGGGAGCTGGCGGCGGCCCTTCATGGCCAGTGCGGGCAGCCCTGCGCGATCCGACGACGACCGGTGAGCTCCTCCCCTGCGGCGGCCGGCGAGCCCCTCCCCTACACTGCCAAGAGGAAGAAGAGGAACAAGTCCAATCAGTGTGTATGACATGTGGGTCCCGCTTGCAAGTGAAGGGATTTTTTTAAAGCCACACTAACTCTATCAAACGAGCTTCCAACCATCCCACAACAGCTTTTTTCAAAGCTATTTTTCCAAAAGTCACAGTCACAGCTCAACCAAACACACCCTAAATTCCCTGTGACCAGGTTCGATCCAGGGATCGAACCGTGGCGGGCCGTGAGTGCCCACCACCAGGCCAAAGGCCCGTTCGCGGTTTCCCAATCATGATTAACAGGTACGTCCCCAACCACCCAAATAATTGTTTGTTAACTAGTTTCTGAAATAAATTCAATAAAATACGAGAGTTCATGTGCCGATCTGTCGAAGATCAAGGCGCTAAAAAGCATGCATGCAGTTTACGAGCTCCATGTCCAAGGTCTTCAGCACAAGATCGATGTCAGAAACAACTCAACAACGATGGACAGATCGATGCTCACAGAAAAGGCCACGGTAATCAACTGAAAGTTAAAGGGAACTTTCGCATGTCTGTAATCCGTGCTTTTCTTAACCTTTCTGGATATACTTGTTGAGCAAGTTACATGAACGGATACGACGACAACACTTATTATACAAGTTTCAGTATCCCAAGTTCACAACCCTACAGCGTACTAAAAATTTTCAGGGCACGCCGCACGCGTAACAAGGTGATAATTCCGAGACGAAGAGGTGGCCGAGAGGAGGAGGTGATCGATGGCGAGTCGCGGCAGCTGTCTAGAGCGCGTGGGCCTCGGAGTCGTCGCCGGCGCCGCGATCGGTCTAGCCGCCGGTAACTTAACCCCTGCTGGCCTCTTATTAGCTTCTAATTCCTCCCTAAAACCTTAATTAAACTACCCTAGCTAGCTGCTGATCCGTGGTTTGGCGGTCCGTGTCTGGCCGGGGAGAGCAGCGCGGATCGAGTTTTAATTTGTTGACCGAATTGCTTGAGCTTTGAGAGTTTTTGTTCGTTGTCGGTCTGGCGGATGCCGTGATATTCTCATATGCAATTGCTGATCTCAACATGTTTTTCGATAAGAGAAATTTTCATTCAATCTAAGGTTTTTACATAGTAGCTATATTTTTCCTACATTTTTGTTTCAAAAACATATTTTCCCTACATTCCGCGCAGGTGCTTGCGTTGGAACTTTTGAGGCATAGAAACACAAGGTACGCGCATCATCAAACTCAGGGCACAGTGTATAGTATTAATTGGTTTGAATTACAAGAGAAAACATATCTCAAATAAAAAGTTTCACAGATGTTTCTAGGATCATTGCCAGTGATAATAAAAAGTATATTGTTATGTTCCACAGATCCCTGGGTTGCTAAAGATCAGACACATTGGACAAACCACTCTTCTTGCGGCCGCAACTTGCGGGATTTTCTTGGGGTCTGGCAGCTTGATTCACTGTGGAGATCGCTACTAGTTTGGGTCATCATTTTTGTGAACACTATTCATTCAACCGGCTTCAGAGTTCAGAGGAGGATAGATTTTGAGCACTTAAAATTCCCTCATGGGTGACATTCAGAGGACCCCCCGCCGTTTGTTACCATTTGTTCAGCATTTATGTTCAATTTAACAGCTAATTAATAGCTAGCTTAGGGATGGAAAGAACAACCAAATTATATGATCTTTGATATGCAGATCCTACAGTCTGTTCGCTTGGCTTATCAGCCACCAGCCAGCAGTACTTTTCTCTCAGAACAAACCAGCCACCAGCCAGCGTTACTTTTCTCTCAGAATAAATCAGCACCAGCCATTAGCCACCAGCCAAACGAACAGGCTGCTAGCTAGCAAGTTTTGGTGTGGAAATAAAATCCATTTTCAACTCTGTACGTCGGAAAGGACGTTGCTTGAGAGAAGTTTCGTGGATCGCTGGTAGCTTGAAAATACACCAAAAAAAACATCAGAGATCGTGGTGCCCACGGTGCTTACTTTCCTGTTATTTTCACTACGTCTTCTCACTTTTGATGCTTTTCCTCGTATCGTTTCCTTCATCCGGTGATGGGGACAAGCCACTTGAAATGATTTGGTCCCATGTTCTTCTGGCAGAATTCGTTCCTCTCTCTCGAGGCAAAGCATTTTTTTTTTGACAACAACCAATATATTATATTATGCAGCCATCTTACATAAAAGTCCTCCGAAGAGGACTGAAATACAACTTGGTCCCTTGACCGGATAAGAACAACAACTGCTACACCACGAACGACGACGATCTCGCAGGCATAAGGCTGTAAACGCTACAGCCGGATGGAAGACCGTGCAAAGCATCGGTTGTAGTTGGATCGACGGAGCCTTGTAGAAGGCGCACACCGGGCGACCGAATGATAAATGGATTGCCGTCGCTGGAGGTTGAAAAGGAGACTCCAAGTCGAAATCCAGGGGGAGGACGAGGACGTCGAGGCACCATCGGAAGCAGAGCTGCTTGGTAGAAGCCTTGGTCAACCGGATCTGAGGCTGCAACGTTGAGGTGGAGGGTGGAGCAAGCGGCGCGATGATGATGATGGATGACTCGACCAGGGCAAAGCGGAGGTGAGCAGCAGCGTCCTGGAGCAGATCCACCCAGTAGGGTGCTCGATCCGAAGACACAGCGCTGAAATCCACTCCATCCACAGGCGAATCGGAGCAGAGCAGATCTGGTGGGGTGGAGGAATGGAACGGGGAAACTGCTCTGCAGTAAAGGGAGCGAGGGGATTCGGCAACAGATTTATTACTACTGACCTGGACAGCGTCGATGGCGACAAAGAAGAAGCCGAAACCGGAGACGACGGCGACGACGGTGCAGCCCAAGCAGAGACTACCACGGAGGGATAAAGCCATACAGGCACTAAAGATCTACTAACTAGATAACTACTACTACAAACTAGAGGCTTGGGCCCCTCTCCCGGTGCTCACCGGCGAGAACGCCGGAGGCGGACGGGAAGGGGCCGGAGGAAGGAGGGCGGGTGCGGTTCCTTCGGGAGGAAGGAGGGCGGGTCGTGTGGGGTCTTTGTATCTATCTTTGTTCCCCAGTAAAGAATCTCGAGGCAAAGCATTATCTGATCCGGCAACCATGCATTATAGTTTTCTGGTGTACTCTTCACCTACCATGTTCTCGTGTTAATGTGCCAGAATTATAGTTTGTTTGTAGAATGTCACAAAGTTTTTGCACAAGAAATGTGGCCTGGATCGGTGAACTGTACTCTTGCAGGAACATGGCTTTTGAACTGAATTCTACTTGCAGGAACATGGTGATGGCGGGAAGCGGCGAGCGCCAAGGTAATCGATAATCCAGTGGTTGGTATGGACCAGAGTTTACTTTCTCGGTGGAAAAAAAAACGAAAAGTCTGAAAATCGTGTTTCTCAGTTTTTTATTTTATCACCGAAAAATCACTGAAACCAATTAATACTACCTCTCGACTTTCCATAACTCTAAACCTTATCTTTCCTTAAAAAAAACCTCTAAACCTCATCTCATTTCTATGCATTACTTTCATGTTAGGTTGTTTAGAAACAATCTAGGTGTACAATTTGAATATTTTCTCTAAATTTTATCTGAAAGGAATCTGAAAATTTTCCGAGAAATCCGATAAAAACGTCGTCTTGGTCGTCAGTCGTTGCAGAGCTTAGAGCATCTCCAAGAGACTAACTATCTTGGCTTAACTAGCTAAAAAATAGAAAATTTGTCCAAAAACTAAATCCAACAGACTAGCTAAACTTGTCCTAGCTATCCTCCACTAGCTAAACCAGGGGCTTCGCTAGCCATCTTTGGCTGCCACTCCTGCTAGCTATCCCCTTATACATAAGTATGGCAGGCAGGACCCACTAGCGGTGGAGCATATGGAGAGTTGATTTTAGCTAGTCTGTTGGATTTCATCAACTTTTTACTAGCTATTTCATTTTACATACTAGCCAAATCAGTAATTTAGCTAGTGATATTGAGAGAGACTCTTGGAGTTGCTCTTATAACAAAACACGTTCGTTCAGCACTGGCCTGGACCCTGGTCCAAGCATACAAACCAACTCCGATCCGTACTTAAAACGGGTGATTCTAATATAAAACTTCTCATAAAACTTATTTTTTTAGATAAAGGAACCAAGTTCCGGCCTCAACAATTCCAAGGAATTGTCTGCAGCCAACAAACAACAGCACCGCGGCAACAAGGCCACATGAAACAAGACATACACCACACACAAGTCCACTAGGGCCACAACTAAGCCAACAAACTCAAAGCACAAGGTAGACCGGTGCATCCATACACCACAAACTAAAAGCCAATACACCTTAAAGTGTTCCAACCCGATTTATGAAAGATCTCCATTGCCACAGTCTCCACCCATCGACAGCCCTCCTTCAAGATGATCCCTTGAGAGGATGGCCCAACTCCTGATCCAATGAGTCCCCCTAAACGTCACCCGCAAAATAGATATAGAATGCGATTTATGAAACACAATATCGTTCCTACTGATCCAAATGGCCTAGCAGAAAGCCGCCACCCCGACCAAGACTAGGTTCCTTTGTTTTTTCGAAAAACTTCGAAGCCAAGGACCAAAAAGATTCCCGACATCACTCGGCATTCTAATTCCAAAGGTGAGACATAGTATCCCCCACAAAAGCTTGGCCATGGGGCAATAAAAAAACAAGTGTTGGATAGACTCGGACACATCACAGAAACAACACTTAGTACACCCCTTCCATTGCCTTTTCACCAAATTATCCTTGGTTAAAACCACTCCATTTTTAAGATACCACAGGAAGATTTTAATCTTCAATGGAATCTTCGCCTTCCATGCCCAACAATTGGCCGGCGTTCCGGATCTCAGAATCAAATCATTGTATAGATCCTTAACTGAGAATTTCTTACTAGCTGTCCAACGAAAGGAATCTCTGAAGTTGTTTAGGTTCACCTCAAGAACATTTCCAACTAAGCTGAGCCAATTGTCCCAGTTAACCCCAAGTAACGCCCTTCTGAAAGAGACATTAAGTGGTGTCGTACATAGTACTTGGGCAACCGACTAATTTTTCTTCTTAACTAGATTGTATAAAGCTGGATATTTAACTCTTAAAGGTTCTCTCCCTAACCAGAGGTCCTCCCAAAACCTAGTCTGGGATCCATCCTGCACTTGAAACCTATCCCTTTCAAGCACCAAGTTTTTAACTTCCATTAATCCAGACCAGAAGTGCGAGTCTCCTTTTCGTTTCTCTACTTGCGACAAAGTCTTGCCCTTAAGGTATTTCTTTCTTAGCATCTGTTGCCAAACGCCATCCTCATTTAGCAACTTGAAAACCCATTTACTCAATAAGCACTTATTTTGGATATCCAAATCAATAATTCCCATACCCCCGCACTTCTAGGCTTGTGAAGGATACTCCACTTAGCTAGCCTATACTTCTTCTTGTGCTCATCACACTGCCAAAAGAACCTTGATCTATGGTAATCCAATTTCTCCAAAACACCTTTAGGTATCATGAAAAAAGACATCATATACTTTGGCAAGCTATATAGGACCGAATTGATTAGAACTAGCCTTCCTCCTGATGACAACATCTTTCCTTTCCAACTACTCAACTTTTTCTGGAATCTTTCCTCAACCAACCTCCAATCCCCGTTGGAGAGTTTTCTAGGACTCATCGGGATCCCTAAGTATCTGAATGGGAAATCTCCCTCCTTGCATCCGAAAAGCCGAATATACTCTTCGGTCTTATTCTTTGCTTCCCCTAAACAGAATAGCTCACTCTTATGAAAGTTAATTTTCAGCCTGGAAAGCATTTCAAAAGCGCTGAGGACTAGCTTCAGGCCTTTTGCTTTCCCCAGATCATCCTCAAGAAATAAAATGGTGTCATCTGCATATTGCAGGATGGACAAACCATCGTCCACTAAGTGAGGCACCAAACCATCAATAAAACCCATATTCTTAGCTCTCTCAATTAACATTGCTAACATATCTGCCACCAGGTTGAAAAGAATAGGAGACAAAGGGTCTCCCTGCCGCAAACCTTTTCTTGATTGGAAGAAATGTCCCAATTCGTCATTGATTTGCACACATACACTACCTTTTGAGATCACATTTTCCACCCATTGGCACCACAAACTCGGAAATCCTCTCATTCTAAGAACCTGCTGCAAGAATTTCTAGTTGACTTTATCATATGCCTTCTCAAAGTCTAGTTTGAGGATAAGGCCATTCTGTTTCTTCCTTTTTAACTCATGTAAAGTTTCATGTAGAACCACTACCCCTTCCAACATATACCTTCCAGGCAGGAAAGCAGATTGAGAAGGCTTAGTGATCCAACACGCAATCGATTCAAGCCTCTTAGCCATCACTTTTGTAAAGATCTTGAAGCTAACATTAAGCATGCAGATCGGTCTATAATGTTGAATCCTTTTGACCTCCTTCTCTTTTGGAATTAGCGTGATTACTCCAAAATTAAGGCAAAAAAGGGGTAGGTCCCCCGAGTGGAAATCTCTAAACATGGCCATTAGGTCATCCTTGATGAGACTCCAAAACACTTGATAGAATTCAGCTAGGAAACCATCCGGTCCCGGAGCCTTATTATGTTTCATCTGGAAAATGGCCTCCCTTACTTCCTTTTCAGCAAATTCAGCCATGAGCTCCTCCCTCTCTGAGCTGGTGAGCTGAGGAATATCCTCCACCATGGACTAATTGAGAGTCATACCATTTTCCCGCGATGCCCCAAAGAGATCTTTATAATACTTCGTGATATAATCTTTGAGTATCTCCTCACCCTCCACCACTCCCTCCTCTTGTTCAAGCCCGAAGATCCTCGTCTTCCGTCTCTTCCATTAGCAATCATCTGGAAATACTTTGTGTTATTATCTCCTTCCAAAATATTGGTGGTCTTAGCCTGTTGAAACCACTTTAACTCCTCCTCCCGGAATAATTGATTCAATCTTTCATGAATACTTTGCTTCATGTCCCATTCTCGCTGGCTTAGCAGCTGAGACTCAGCTTTTTTGTTTAACTCCTCCGCCTTTCTCAAGAGCTCCTATTTTTCTTTCTTATAAGCCCCATTCATATTTTTTGCCCAACCTCTCAGGAATTTCTCAATCTTTAGATTTTATTTTGCCATCTTTGCATTGAGGTAATGCCCCTATTCTCCTTCCTCCAAACCTCAGAGACCACATCAAAAAAACCCTCCTTCAGTAACCAGCCCAACTCAAATTCAAAGGGAGCCGATTTCTTGGCCTTGCCTTTTCCCCCCAAACTGAGCAGCAGAGGTGTGTGGTCTGAAATTTCCCTATTAAGGGCCACCACTGTCGCTAGTGGATACCGTTGTTCCCATTCTGTACTAATCAGAACCCTGTCTAGCCTCTCATATGTAGGTACCCTACGAGAGTTAGCCCAGGTGAATCTACGACCCGACATCTCAATTTCACATAAATCCAGGCTATCAATGACCGCGTTAAACAGAAAGGGCCATCTCTCATCAAATCTATCATTGTTCTTTTTGCTACTATTTCGAATGATATTGAAATCCCCACCGATGCACAGCGGAAGATTCTCCCCTCTGCAAGCTTGCACTAACTCCGTCAGAAGAGATTCCTTAAACTCCGGCTGAGCTGCACAGTACACAGCCACCAACACCCACTTAAAGTCACTCTTTCTATCTCTGACTCTAAATTTCACAAAAAAGTCTCCGTCCTCAATACTCCCCACATCCAGCAAATCTATGTTAACCCCCATCAAAATACCCCTCGACCTTCCCCGAGGTGCGGTCCAGTGCCAAACGAAGTTCTTCCCTGCACTAAAATTATTTAGTGATCATTGGGAAAAATCATGTTTGCCCGTCTCCAATAAAGCAATGAATGCTAGGTCCTGCTCTATGGAAGTCTCCCTTAGAAATCTTGTTTTAGCCAAGTCACTAAGACCTCTGCTATTCCAAAAGATTCCCATCATTTGACCACTCCTTTTAAGAATTTCACTCTCCTAATCTTGCAAGTCTTATTCAAACACGACTTAGCGTGTGACTTGCCTTTTCGTTTCATACAATCAAGTTCGCTATTTAAAGGGAAGCTTGACTCATCAAAAATTTCTTCCACTAACTCACCACATAAGCTTCTTAGAGCTCTCTTCTCTACTTCCTCACCACTATCCTCCTCACTATCCCAACCTAACCACTCATTATCCGAAACCCCCAACTCACTCACCTCCCCTCCCTTCCCATGATTTAACAAGCTACAAAAAATATTGTCTTGCTCTAAATCAGATGAACCTAGGTTGAGCTGAACTCGACGGTGCTTAGGAATACAGCGCTTCTCACTAGGCCAGAAATGATTTGTCCTGGCACAAGTAAATTAGCGTGCTGGCGGGTGCAACTGGCAACCGCTAGCACAGTGGGGCGCAGGGGCGCCGGGCCAGCAACCGCCAGCATTGAAGGATCAGTGCTGACGGGCGACATAATTCACCCGCTAGCACAAATGGTGCCATTTATGCTGGCGGGCGATTTATGTCGACCGCTAGCATAGAAGGATTAGTAGGGATTAGTGGGGGTGGTCTACATAAGCCACCCGCCAGCACAAATGGTCCCATTTCTACTGGCGGGTGGCTTATATCGGTCGCCAGCAGGGATCTCTACTACTGGCGGCTTTCATATGCACCCGCCAACACAGTGATACTGAAAATAGCTTGAAATTGATACTTCTGTCACCAATATTTCAACATGGACAACACTAACAAGTCAAATTCAAACTGAAATATCAACACAAACAACACCTTAGAAAGGTTTATTTCACACAAACAACATGCATGATCACAAATGTTTTAAAGCACACTTAAAACCAACACAATTAAAGTACACTACAATAGGGGCCTCACTCACATGTCAACCACAACTTGCCTCACTCAGTTCTTAGACAATCCGCTAGTGAGATAACTACCAAGCACTACACCTATTATCAAGACCACAACAGCGAGGATGGTGCCCTGCATGCATAATCCTTGATTTTTCTTGGGCTTCTTCCGATAGCCATTCTTCGCCATAAGTTCATTAAGTTGCCCTCTATGTTCTGGAAGTTCGTGCCTCACTTCATTATTCGATATCTTCAAATCACTAACCCCCACCTTCATATCAGAAATGACACACTTTAGCTGATTCAATTGATCCGTAATTTCAAAAACTGGTTGCACCTGCACCTACCCTGGCGGATACACAACACTAGACGGTTGTGGTGCCGCTTGTGGCGGTACAACAACGACACTGTTGAACATTTGATAGTTTGGCAGCACCAAATGAGGGTGATTTGTTCTCAAATGGTGGAGGTATTGATTTTCCCAATAAACTTCCTGACATGAATGAGGGTCCTCCTACAAGAATAATCAACAAGTGCAACTATGTTATTAGGGCAGTAGCAAATGCAACATAGTTGATAAAAGGGCAGTAACAAATGCAACATAGTTGATAAATATCCATATATGGAAAGATCATTTCGGTTTAACATCATCTACAAGAACAATAAACAAATGTGGCTTCCATCAATAAATTGGGTAATTCTATAGACATAAAATTAACAGAATCACTAAAATTATATCAATCGAATCACTAATATTATATCAACCAAATCATTAATAATCAACAAATCCTACTAATATTATATCAACCGAATCACTAATAATCAACAAATCCTACTAATAATCTACGAATCCTACTAATATTATATCAACTAATAATCACTAATATTATATCAACCGAATCACTACTAATCAAATGAATTGGGGCAGGAGATGAAAATCAAACCGCGTGGTTGTTCGGGCACTTGTAGATGATGTTATTTTCCTTGGTCTTGAACCAAACAAACCGGATCTGACAGTACTTGTAGTCCAGCAGGGGGAGAGGCACGAATTGGCTAAGGTTCGGTGCGGATCTGCTCGCCATGCGGCGGTGATGCTGCTCGACATCAGTTGAGGAACTGGAGGTAGAAGATTGGGTCGACAGCTTGCCTTCGAGCTCCTCCTCCGCCGCAAGCTGCGACGGCGGCCGCGGCGCACGGGTGCTGCTGGCGCGCGAGTTGGCGGGGCTGAGGTAGCGGCTTGCGACGTCAGCGCGCCGGTGAAGCCCACGAGCGGCGGTGGTGGGACACGGGTGGCACGCGGGCGAAGCTCATGAGCGACGGTGGCGGTGCAGGGGCGGTTGCGGCTGCGGCGGTGCTCGCGGCTGCTTGCGGCGGTGGCTAGGGTTGGGAGCGAAGCAAGAGTGTGTGAGTGAGTGTTGAGTAAAACGGTTTCGACCGGTCTTATTCCGACCAGTGTGCTGGCGGGTGGCTTAAGTGCTCGCCAGGAGAGAGATTAGTGCTAGTGGGTGGCTTAAGTCTACCGCCAGCATAAATGTACACAGTGCTGGCGGTCAACATAAGGCACCGCCAGCACAGAGATTACTGCTGGCGGTTGTTTATGCCACCCGCCAGCACTGTGGCTGATATAAATTTAGGATAACCCCTTCTTCCCAGCAACCTTCCAATGGCGCTTTGCTCGAGAGGAGCTTGAGAAAAGCTCCAAAAACACCAAATCTAGGTGGTGTTGACGGTGAAAATCCGTCAACCTAGCCATGAGTTTACCTTCGGTGTTGGCATGACTTTTATATCTTATCCATTGGTACTAACCCCCGTGGTATAACAAGTTCACTTGTGCATGTCGGTTTTGGAGTTAAGTGTTTACGCAGGGTTTTAACGTTAAAAGCAAGACTTCCGGGATAAGTTCATTAAGCACCTCATGACAAGACCTTGAAGCCCGGTACAAGTCAAGCAATGAAGTGAACATGACTCCAAGAGCCCAAGGACCAAGCCCGAGAAGATGACAAACTCCGAGGACCTAGCCAGAAAAGTGCTGAATCTTGCAAGACAAGGAGCTTCGTCCAATTCGGAGAGAAACCGACGACAAGGGCCCACATGCAAAAGGGGAGAGGATCTAGAAGACGCGGGAAGCAACACCGGGCGAAGCAGGCCGCGGACTGGGCCGAAGTGGGCCCAGGCCGACCGGCCCAGGCCGGCCGGCCCAGCCCATTTCGAGGCCCAGTCTGCCTCCCCTTTGACCTAGTTGCATCTCGGGCTATTTATAGCCCCCTGACCGAGAGCCACGCATCAATCAATTCGTCATCCGCCGCCGAGGAGCAGAGAAGCTTGAGGGACACCATCTCGGAGATGAGGGTCGTGCTAGTTGTCTAGGGTTTCCCTAGCTGACGTGGGAACCTTGCATGGAAGACCACGTCGGAGCTCCGGAGCAAGGATCAAGATCGAGGTAGGATCCCGGTGGTGATCTTGTTCATGTAATCATTCATGGTGAAGTTTTTATAGTGAATCCGATTTCTAGCGATCAAGTGCCTTCTCGATGATTTTGTTTTCTTCTTGGTTTTGCTTCTTCTACGATCTATACTTAAGATAGATTACATAGGGTGCTCTTGTAGCCGCGGTGGCTAGAGGTGCATACCGGATCGACCAAGTGATTTCAACTTGTTCTTATCGAACTCGCCCTAGACTACCCGCATGAATAGGGATACATTGTGACAGAACGGGGGTTCCGAAAGGCGGGCGTTTTCGGAGTCGGACCGGAGGCCACGATTTAAAGATGCTTTTAATGAGATTCGCTTTTCTATCTTCATCTATCTTGTTTGGAGCTACAACATAAGCATGATCTAGACTCTCTAGATCGGTTATCTCTTGCTTTCTCTTGCTACCTCTTTAGTAGATTAGATTAGATTCGTTTTCTCGATGATATCTTAGATTAGATGCAACTTGGTTCTTCAATAGATAGATTTCCTTGCTTTACTAGATTGAATCATTGCGTTGCACATTGTTCCACGGATTCGATACCTTGGGTTCACCACTCGAGGGAAGAAGGGTCCCTTGACTACGACGGGAGACTTGTCCGCTTGCAAGTCTAAACGAACTTTGATACAACTATTAACCGTCAACAAGCCCCTTTTTCTGGCGCCGTTGCCGGGGAGCAAGCAATCAAGATCCAATCTAGTATCACTTATTTTTCAGTTTTTCTTTTGATTTTTCTTTTGCATCTTAACTTTGATCATCCTCAAAAAGAAAAAAAAATCAATCTCATCTAGTTTTTGATTAACCCTAATTTTTCTTTTGTTAGATTTTTGTTTTATTGCTAACCCTAACCGGAGATGGTTGGCTACCTCTCCAAGAAACCCAAACTTTTTTGTGGATGATCCAGGAAAACTTTACAGGCAAAGGAGACGTGCAACACAAGCTAAAGGGTTGGAAACCCTAGATCCAAAAGCCAAAGTCGAAGGACCGTCAAAATCTCCAAGGGAATCACCACCTCCAAGTCCAAAGGAAGATCAACCTCAACCGCCACCCGTGGGAGAACAACCACAACCGGAGCACGAGATCGAGCTATGCACCTCAAACACCGTTGATCTACCTATCATAAACCTTCAAGACGCCGGAAGGCCGTTCAAGATCAAGGTCTCAACTATTCGCATGGCGATTGCGGGAGCTTTGGAGCGTTTCAATGAATACATACGAGCCGGATTCCTTGAGTGGCATCTCGGTTTACTTAAGAGGAGGATGGAGAAGATGGAGATAGAGAAAGAAGCTCAACACCTAAAGGCTGCCGAAGCAAGATCCACATGCAAGGAGTGTGAGGAGTACGACCATGTCCAAGGTAAACCCCGATTTAATGCAAGTTCGTCCATTCAAGATTTGGTTCCTCTTTCTACACAATTCAAGAACTTCATGGACGAGCAAGCTAAGATCAACAAGGACATCGTCACTAAGTTCGAGGCTATGGAGAAAATATTGAAGAATTTAGATGGCAAGGTGACGGAGGTCGGAAGCTCTATACGTGAAGTGTTCATCGTGATGAAGATGCTAGAGACGCAAGTGGGACAACTTGCCGGGCGCCCGATGGGTGACAAAGGAGAATATCCGAGACAATCCCAAGGTCCCGAGATGACGAAGGCTACTCAAACTTATTCGGGAGAGATGGAGGATCACACTAAGGAGACCATGAAGATCACGACCGAAGGACCGGAGTTTGAGATGCCGAGCCACTACATGAAGGAAGTTGTTGCATCCGTCAAGACCAAAGGACAAAGCCAGCCTGTGAAGACCAAAAATGACTAAGCCGAAGAATAAGCCCGTGCCCAAGATGGTGCGGAAGTGGGTACCCAAGATTGCAACGCCCGCAAAGAGTGTTGATCCGGAGTAATCAAGTGAAGAAGTCTAGCCATGGACTATAAACGAAGCGCTAGGCGGGAGGCAACCCGTTTCGTCGAGTCAAGAATAAGCTACCGGGAGGACAACCCGATTCCAGGTTTTTCGAGTCTTTTCAAGTAATTTAGTTTTTAATCTTACTACGCAAAACATTAGACTTAGAATGGTTGAACAATATTAGAGACATAATTCTTGGTTGAATATTTTGTTTTGATCATAAACCCTTTATATGAGCCTCCTATGTGTTTGTTTGCTTCTTTTCGAGAAACCACAACCAAAAAAATTCAGAACCTAACTCAACCTTTCATCCTCTTTATGATGTTGTGGTTGACTTATTTTACATGCTAAAAACACACGAGTAGAGCCACGTCTTGTACCTAGACGTTATTTAAATTTCAGCACGTGGTAGGACTCGCATGAACCTAGAAACTTAACTTTTGGTTGTTTTAAAAAATCTATATCCTTGGTTTCTCTAAGATTAGAATTTTTCTAAGCCTCATTTAATTTTATTTTATTTAAAATCTCTCTTATCTAATCAAAATTAGAGCCTAAACCTATGCCCCCGTGATCAAGCCGGGAAAAGTTTGCTCTCAACTAATGAATGCAAACAATACCGGTGAGACCAACATAAAAGTAGTCGGAAATATTTTTCGACTTACATTTGTTTTTAATGCTTTAAAAACTCCTCTAAATTTATATTTAAACTCATTAATAGCTCTGATTTTATTCTTTTATTTTCAAAATTAGAGGAGTGCTTAGTATTAAAACATGCTTAGAGGGAGGCAATCTAGTTAACCTAACCTTACATGCACCATGATACATCATGGGATGCCCCTTTAACATCTCAAACCACATGCAAAGTACAAGCATGGGGGGGGGCAGCCAAGGCTTTGTTTTGTAGGAATATCATGGAGGCATGTGAAGCAAGGGAGTATGGAAGTGACTCAAAGTAAAATCATCAAGTGGAAGGAGCAATAATGCAAGCGAAGGAGTGGACAAGAACGTTTGGAAGGTGCACGCGGCCACAAAGCATGAGTGCGCTAGAGAAGAACCGAGCCGAGAGGAGGAGAGAGGTAAGTCTCCCATCCAGCTCTTTGTTTGTGTGCTCTAGTTTGTAGTCCGGAACCACCTTAGACTTAGCCATCCACCTCGTTTGTTTCGTGCAACAAAACACATCCTAATTCCACTCAAAGTCCAGACTCCAAAATAATATTCGTGTACCTTGTTACCGGTTGGAAACCCCGGATATATATTTGTGAGGGAGAGTGCTGCAACTATGGAAGAAAACTACAAGCCTTTTCACCGAAGAAGAAGGGATCATCGTCGTCTAAGCCATCATCGACTTCGAGGAGGCACTCGGTTTCCGAGTCTCCTCAGAGTATGGAGGAGGACATGGCACCGCCGAGGAGGAACCACACTCTTCTCCTCGGTGGCATGAGGGCCACACGAAACTCGTTTATGAGGTTCACCAAACCTCAAGGACATATGGAGGAGCCGCCCGTCCGACCTCACCGCTCGACACGATCATCCGCTCCACCTCCACACGCTCCGTGGTATTCCAATGGGTTTATCATCATGACGGAGGAGGAGGAGAAGAAGCTCGCTCGCCTTGAGTAGAGGCTTGTAGCGAACGTCGACTTCGACGACCAAGCTCTCCGCATATTGGGTTTTCATACGGGACACCGAGGTTGGGTGCAATTCTCTAACGGAGTGTCGGCAAACACCCACAAGGAATTCGCCTAGGAAATTCTCATGACCATGGCGCATATCCTTGATGAAGGAGTGCTGAGTCTCTCATTCCGTTTGGAGGGAGCCCACAAGTGGAGAAGAAGGAAGACACCGTCGGAAGGGTAACCTTGATCAACGGTGCTATGTCTAGCACCTTGATAGGGTAATCTCCTTATTCATCCATGGGTTGTAATCGATCTTGAGATGTAGTCATACTTTGTTGGATTATCTATCTATCATCTTGTGTTGAAAATACTTTAATGCTTAAGGTTAGCGACCATGCCGTAAAGGGAGTAAAGGTCTCAATGCTTCCTTGGATCCATTCAACATGTCGTGTCCATCATAGGTCTAGTCATGAATACCTTCGCGAGAGGAGGGAATGGGCGAAACCGTGGTCATGACCCCCGATAGATTAGATTGGTTTTCATGTTCGAAACGATTGCATGTTCTAGTATTGTAGACCCATGGGCGAGTGTCTCCTATTTTCAAAAGGGAGCTCCGGAACAAGTGGATGTGCATGGAGGCACATGGGAAGGTTTTTGGAGTATGATCACGGGAGGAGACCATCAACGAAGAAATACTATCCGGAACCCCATCATCCAAGTGTGTCACTTTTGTGCAAGTGGATTTTTGGGAGAATGAGAGAAACAAAGATAACCAACACGGAGTTGAATTGGCTTTACTCGGCTTTGCCAGGCAGCCAATCGACCCCACTCACCTATGATCAACCGGTGGTGTTGTTAAGCAACATCGAGTTCGGGAGATATTGGTTCGGGGTGTTGCCTCTCCATGTTGGCTATCTCTTTAAGACCGGGTATTACAAGGAACCCGAAGCATCTCCTACCCGGACTTCCCTAAGATTTGAAGATGAGAGAGGAGGCTTCAAAGTGGCCAAAGTAAATTTGCCCCTATCGGATGGAAGATTAAGACTTTTTCTTGAGGGGAAAGAAGATTGGTTAGAGGAAGGACTTCTTGTGCCGGCGAAGAAAAATATAAGAGAAGGATTATAGGAGAAGGATCTTCTATGGCCCAAGAAGGAGGTGCACAACAAAGTTATGGAGGAACCCCGGTGCCGCCGAGTTACTACGGTGATGTACCAATGCAAGCATGGGGGAGTGGTGCAGCCATGCCCCCACCAAATTTTGCGGTGCCCAACGTAGCCTTTGCGGAGCCATATGCACACCTTCCTCAACCACAACAAAATGTGGCCATCGTTGGAGGATACGCTGCAAGAAACATGCAAATTATTGCAGCCATCCAAACCAATGCAAACCAAATGGGTGAAGGAAATGCAAACATCGCTTTGACACCTTCACTTAGCACTGTCGGACAATTCATAGGAGGAGTAGTGCATTCCTATTATGAGCAAGGGTGCAACAACCAAGACTATTAATATCAACCACCGGCAGAAGATTAGAGAGAGGAGGAGCTTTAGTTATCTTTCCTTTACCCCCTTTTCTTTAATTTTCAGCTTGTATGCGCCTATGTATGCGTAGTGTTTTCAGTTTTTATTTAAATTTCAGCATGCGTGTTAGTTTATTTTCAGCATGTGTCTTAGTTTTTATTTTCATCATTAATAAAGTCACCACTAAGTTTTTACCATTAGTAAAGTTACAAAGTTTGTGCCATGATGATATATGATTATAATTGCCGCTTTGTTTATCTTTGTAATTGTTTTATGCATGTTTAAGCTAGTGCTCTCTTAAAATACAAATCTGAATTTATCTAAATGCTAGCTTAATCTTTAGCGGAGGTTATGATAAAAATAAAGACCCATAGTGTTTTATGTGCTCTCAAGTTTTAGATGGATTAAAGATGGTTTATTTTTGTTCTTAAAAGTAATGCTAACCTTGTCATAAATACCACTTGCGTGTTGCTCTACCTATCCAGAGCCATATAAATATTTCAGTGCAAAAACTTAGTATACAAGGTTTATTTTTGGGTGAGTTATTTCAGGCCTTGATTTCTCTGGCCCGAGACTAAGAAGCTGGTCATTCCGTTTTTGCGTATCTATCTTTTTGCTAGCCTCTTATCCGTGCATTGTGTATCCCCACATCGGAGATCCCACAAACCTCGCCGGATATCCATCCTTTAAACCAAATATCATCTTTTGTGTTTATCTCCTTGACCACAACCTATCGTTGAGTATGGATCATCAATTCAAGGAAGATAGCAAGACGTTGCCATTATTGAAGATTTCAAGTATCTCTCCAAAGGAAAAGTATTTCCGGTACCTACCTTATCTCTATCACCTCTTTGCCCGAGGACGAGCAAACGTCTAAGCATGGGGGAGGAGGTAGGTACAATGCAAATTTAGAGTTCAAGGGGAGCAAATAAAAAATTTTGATGAGAAAGAAAAAGAAAAAAAATGATGAGAAAAATAAAGAAAGAACAAAAATATGAGTATGAGAAAAAGATGAGAAAAGAAAAAATATGAGTATGTATAATATAAAAAAAATTAAATAAAGTGAACTCCCCGGTTCTCTAAAGTGCATTAGGAATTTCAAGGACTCAAGATTAAAAGATCCATACTCATTTTCCAACCATGTGCAATCCGATAACGAGGACTTACTTTGTGCCCCGGGATCACTCTTTGCCATTTGCACATGTCCACCTATCTCAAGTGTGTGTATTTTTCTCTTTCCCCTCCTTGATTTAACATTATTTTCCAATGGCCTTTTTGACGAGTCTCGGTAAGACCATGAGAAGCTTGTCTTGTTTTGACAACATCTCATTTATAATATCTTGGTAGGACTAAACTTTCCCAAAAAGCTCCATATAAAGCCTACCACATATGTATGAGAGGGAAAGGAGTAGAATAAATAGGCTTGAGAGACAAGATGAGATGAGAATGCAAGGTGGTTTAAATTTGTGAACTTGGTTTAGCTCTTTTTCATCTTGTTCTTTATTTCAAAATTTCTGAGATCCATTCGAATTTTGGAAGCATGTTAATACTTGTGGGATAAGCTAAATTAAATATCTACCCTCCGTAGGGATGAAGCCTAGTACATTATGGAACTTTAATGAACTAAACTTTTGAGAGCATTATGTTTTCTCATGTATGATCAAGTGCAAGGTTTAAACAATGAAGGGCAACGATGATATCCATCGAAGGCTTACTTGAGGACGAGCAAGGTTTAAGCATGGGGGAGCTGTTGACGGTGAAAATCCGTCAACCTAGCCATGAGTTTACCTTCGGTGTTGGCATGACTTTTATATCTTATCCATTGGTACTAACCCCCGTGGTATAACAAGTTCACTTGTGCATGTCGGTTTTGGAGTTAAGTGTTTACGCAGGGTTTTAACGTTAAAAGCAAGACTTCCGGGATAAGTTCATTAAGCACCTCATGACAAGACCTTGAAGCCCGGTACAAGTCAAGCAATGAAGTGAACATGACTCCAAGAGCCCAAGGACCAAGCCCGAGAAGATGACAAACTCCGAGGACCTAGCCAGAAAAGTGCTGAATCTTGCAAGACAAGGAGCTTCGTCCAATTCGGAGAGAAACCGACGACAAGGGCCCACATGCAAAAGGGGAGAGGATCTAGAAGACGCGGGAAGCAACACCGGGCGAAGCAGGCCGCGGACTGGGCCGAAGTGGGCCCAGGCCGGCCGGCCCAGGCCGGCCGGCCCAGCCCATTTCGAGGCCCAGTCGGCCTCCCCTTTGACCTAGTTGCATCTCGGGCTATTTATAGCCCCCTGACCGAGAGCCACACATCAATCAATTCGTCATCCGCCGCCGAGGAGCAAAGAAGCTTGAGGGACACCATCTCGGAGATGAGGGTCGTGCTAGTTGTCTAGGGTTTCCCTAGCCGACGTGGGAACCTTACATGGAAGACCACGTCAGAGCTCCGGAGCAAGGATCAAGATCGAGGTAGGATCCCAGTGGTGATCTTGTTCATGTAATCATTCATGGTGAAGTTTTTATAGTGAATCCGATTTCTAGCGATCAAGTGCCTTCTCGATGATTTTGTTTTCTTCTTGGTTTTGCTTCTTCTACGATCTATACTTAAGATAGATTACATAGGGTGCTCTTGTAGCCGCGGTGGCTAGAGGTGCATACCGGATCGACCAAGTGATTTCAACTTGTTCTTATCGAACTCGCCCTAGACTACCCGCATGAATAGGGATACGTTGTGACAGAACGGGGGTTCCGAAAGGCGGGCGTTTTCGGAGTCGGACCGGAGGCCACGATTTAAAGATGCTTTTAATGAGATTCGCTTTTCTATCTTCATCTATCTTGTTTGGAGCTACAACATAAGCATGATCTAGACTCTCTAGATCGGTTATCTCTTGCTTTCTCTTGCTACCTCTTTAGTAGATTAGATTAGATTCGTTTTCTCGATGATATCTTAGATTAGATGCAACTTGGTTCTTCAATAGATAGATTTCCTTGCTTTACTAGATTGAATCATTGCGTTGCACATTGTTCCACGGATTCGATACCTTGGGTTCACCACTCGAGGGAAGAAGGGTCCCTTGACTACGACGGGAGACTTGTCCGCTTGCAAGTCTAAACGAACTTTGATACAACTATTAACCGTCAACAGGGGGGAAGGTCTTGCTCTTGATTTTCTTGGAGGTGGCTATATAAGGTGAGTTTGTGCTATTTTAACCTTAGTTTTCTCCTTTTATTCATGATTTCTATGTAGATAGGGATCTAGATCTAGACCTAGGGTTAGCTAGGAGAGAGAGGGGAGTGAAGAGAGATATTGATTTAGAGATTTATTTTTTAAATAGCTTTATATTTAAATTATTAGTTTGTCAATGCAAAATATTTAAATGTTCATAATATAATTATTGCAATTATAGAAGCAAGTTTACATATTAAATTGTATAATTTATTAGTTTGTCATTAAAGTCATTAGCTTCATTAATTAAAATTATAGAATTTAGTTTTGTTTCCGTTTTTTACATATTAAATGAAGCAAGTTACAACTGAGTTTGAAATTATAGAATTCAGTTTTGATTATACATGAGTTTATAATAGAATTATCTTTTATAGGTTATTTAAGATGGAACATAGAGCATGGATGTATGGCATACAGAGAAATTCGTCTACATTCTTGACAGAGTTAACAAACTTTCTTGAGGTTGCGCAGAAGCATGCCCAAATTTCTAGGACAAAGCAAATACATTGTCGATGTTGTGATTGTTGCAACAAACTTGTGTGGGAAGATATTAATGCCATCAAGGTGCATTTGATAAAGCGTGGTTTTGTGAAAGGATACAAAACTTGGCCCCACCATAATGAAGAAGAAAGTACTTTCAACAATGCAGATGAAGATGCAGATGAAAATGATCATGTCATGATGGATGATGCTTTTGGCTGCGAAGATCAAAATGATGATCAAACAGATGCACCACAAGTGGACGAGGAATGTGATGTTGATATGGAAGAAATGTTGCGCCACATTGAACCAGAGGTGTTGCTAGGGAGTGGTAAAGGGTTAGAAAATTTTGAGACACTAAAGAAGGCAGCAAAGGACCGTATGTATGAGGGTTGTGGGAAGGAGTGGACTGTGTTGCATTTCATGCTCCATCTTCTGATTGTGAAGGCAAAATTCGGATGGTCGGACAATAGTTTTAACGAACTCCTTACTTTGTTGGCCAATCTAAGCCTAACTTGGTCCCAAGAAACACATATGAAGCAAAGAAGATTATCAACCCATTGAAGATGTGAGTGCAAAGAATACACGCGTGTAGGAACCATTGCATTTGTACCGCGGTGACTATGCAGAACTAGAGAAGTGTCCAAATTGCGATGCTAGTCGTTACAAAAGTGCCGTGGAACGGGTCATTGCATCTAAAGGCGCGAATAGGAATGTGGATGGAAAGAACAGCGGATTTTCTCAAGTTGAGGAGTATAGTATTGGTACTAACAATGCTAGTCAATGTAAAGTCCCTGCATTCGTGATGTGGTACTTGCCGGTGGAGGATCGTCTGAAGCGATTGTTCTCGAACCCAAAGACCGCTGAACTAATGACTTGGCACGCAGATCACCCAGAGAAGTCTGATGGGAAGCTTCGACATTCTTCTGATGCTCGGCAGTGGAGGACCTTTGGTTCCAAGCACAAAGAGTTTAGAGAAGAAAAAAGAAATATAAGGTTCGCATTAAGTACAGATGGCATGAATCCATTTGGTGAAAGAAGCAGCACGCACAGCACATGGCTAGTGTTGATGACCATATACAACCTTCCCCCTGGCTATGTCACAAGAGAAAGTTCCTTTTGCTTACCATTCTAATCCAAGGACCGAAGCAACCTGGTATCGATATAGATGTCTTCCTGGAGCAATTGATGGAAGAAATGGAGAAGTTTTGGAAACATGGGGTTGAGATGTGGGATGAGTACAGAAGGGAGACATTCACACTTAAGGCAATTATATTTGTTACCATTAATGATTACCCTGCCCTATTTTCTTTGTCTAGTCAGAAAAAAAACAGGTTGTGTAGTTTGTTTGAATGGTACAATATTTGTGTACCTGAAAGGATCTCAGAAGATAGTGTATATGGGGCACAGACGCTGGCTAATAAGGACAAATACCGTACGATGGCAGACTCTTTTGATGGAAAGATTGAGAAAGACTCTTTTGCCCCACAACCAGCCACCGGTAGAACCGTATTTGAAATGTGCCAGAAGGTCAAGTTCAAACTTGGTAAGAAGTCAAAAGGTGATGTTGATGATAATTCAAAAAGGGGAAGGAAAGAGGTTGAAACTACAGAAAACATTGATGTGCCTTTCAAGAAGATGTCTATATTTTTTTAAGTACTTGCCATACTGGGAAGATTTAGCAGTGCACCATGCCATCGATGGGATGCATCTTCAGAAGAATGTGTTTGAAAGCACAATGGGATTCTTAGGTTAACAGGAAAGGTAAAGGACGGACTGAAGTCACGTAAGGGTCTTGTTGACCTAAAAATTAGGCAAGAACTCCACCCACAACCACGTCCTAATGGTAAGCAGTACCTTCCACCTGCTAGATACATCTTAACACAACATGAGAGGTTGGCTATCTGCAAATGCTTGCGTGGGCTGAAAGTGCCAACTGGATTCTCATCCAACATCCGATCATTCGTCTCGTTGAAGGACATGCCACTTACTGGTTGTAACTCTCATGATTGTCATGTGATGATTACTGTTTTTCTCTCAATTGCGATCTGAGCTGTCAAACCAGTATTCCTTAAGATGGTCATCACAAGGATGTGCTACTTTTTCAACGTCATTTCGCAGAAAGTGGTAGATTGTGTAGAGTTGGCAAGGCTTCAGCTATTTATGTCAGAAACTCAAGCCCAGCTTGAAATGTGCTTCCCTCCGTCATTTTTTGATATCATGGAACATCTAATAATCCACATGGTCGAGCAAATTACTAAACTAGGACCTATGTACTTTCATCAGATGTGGACGTACGAACGGTTCTTGTCGATTCTCAATGGATACATGAGAAACAAGGCATTTCCAGAGGGAAGCATGATCGAGAGCTACCATACAGAAGAGAGTGTTGATTGTTACATAGACTACATAAAAGATAAGAGAGTGATCGGTTTACCGGAATCTCGACACGAAGGCAGATTGTTAGGGAAAGGGGCCATTGGAAGGAAAAGATTCATTGACGAGGACAACCAACAACTGGAAAAAGCACATGCTAGTGTTCTACAACAACTTGCAATAGTGAAGCCATTTATCGTGCAATAAGAAAATGAGATTCGTGAAGAAAATGATAGTCGGACCAAGGATTGGATCATCAAAGAGCAAAAAAGCATCATTTCCCATCATGGTTAAAGGAACATGGGCATCTATTTCAAGGAAATTCCATAGATGACACAACATTGACAAGGTTGGCGGCTGGTCCATCAAGCAATGTGACCTCATGGCAAGCATACAAAATTAATGGGTACACCTACTATACGAAGGCGAAAGACAACAAGAGTGTCACGTATCAAAACAGTGGTGTTCACATAGATGCGATTGATAAATCTGGAAACAACATCACTTACTACGGGTTCATAGAGGAAATATGGGAACTTGACTATGGAGAGAATATCAGGTTCCCTGTGTTTCGGTGCCAATGGGTCAAACACCCGAATGGCGTCACAGATGACAATTATGGGTTGACACTTGTAGACCTTGCCAATGTAGGTTACAAAGATGATCCATGGGTACTCGCCAAGTGTCTTGCACAAGTTTTCTACATAGCTGATCCTATGAATGTGAAGAAGAAAATAAGCCATCTCCGGAAAACAAAGAATTCCAGGAGTAGAAGGTCTAATTGATGTTGAGGATTACAATCAGTTTGAGGAACTAGTCTTGTTCAAAGATCATGAGAAAAAATTAAAAACAATTGAAGCCAGCATTCCTGAATCGGAGAAGCCATGGTTACGTACAAACTGTGAAGGGAGAATTGTTAAAGGATAAACTTGCACTTCTTATTAGTCGGGCTTGATGTATCATTTGTAAGACTTTATATACTTAGTGTTGTTGTAAGACTGTCAATCAATTTAGGAGAGTTTTGGATGTTTCGATGAAATGAGACTCTCCTATACTTAAATTCAAATATTTTATGATACTTTGGGAAGTTTCAATGAAATTTGAACAATTTAAGCCATGGTTTCAAATTTTGCAAATTATGGAAAAACACTATGCTGGCGGGCGTCTTAAGAGACCGCCAGCAGTGAGACTCACCGCTGGCGGATATCATAAGTCAACCGCCAGCACAGTGGTTTGCTAAAATCTGAAAATTTGAAATCCTAGCCTAAAAATGTTCAAAATTCTGTGAAACTTCCAAAAATTATCATAAAATATTTGAATTTAGTATAGGAGGTGTTTTGTCATAAGAAAAGGTTTGCATTTGAAAAGTTTAGTTCAAATGAGACTCTAGGGTCAAACAACCTATAACTCATTAGGTGTATGACCCTAGAGTCCCATTTGAACTAACCTTTTCTAACTAGGACTTCTTTTACAAGAGACACACCTCCTATACTTAAATTCAAATATTTTAAGATACTTTGGGAATTTTCAATGAAATTTGAACAATTTAAGCCATGGTTTCAAATTTTGCAAATTATGGAAAAACACTATGCTGGCGGGTGTCTTAAGTGCCCACCACCGGTGAGACTCACCGCTGGCGGTTATCATAAGTCAACCGCCATCACAGTGGTTTGCCAAAATCTGAAAATTTGAAATCCTGGCCTAAATTTGTTCAAAATTCAGTGAAACTTCCAAAATTCTCCGAAAATATATTAATTTAAGTATAGGAGGTGTTTTCTCCTAGTTAAATGTTCCTATTTGAAAAGTTTAGTTCAAATTGTGGCAAACCACAGTGCTAGCGGGCGCTAATGATAACCGCCACTGGGATTCTCACCACTAGCGGGCGCTTAAGTCGCCCGCCTGCGCTAATGTTCACCGCTGGCGGTTGTGTAATGTGGCCCGCCAGTGTTGCTTCCATTTATATATAGCAGCCGCGCTCTGAAAATTTTCTAAGTCTCGGCGCGAAATAAAATGACGCCGTCAGGCTGCCAAAATTTCCCACCGAGCGTCGTCGCCGTCCTCCCCGAGCGCCGCCGCCCCTCCGACCACCCCGCCGTCCTCCAGGAGTGCCCCGCCGACCTCCACGAGCGCCCCGCCGTCGTCCGTGAGGGCCCCGCCCCTTCTCCCCGTGGACCACCACCGTCGTCCGCGGGTGCCACGCCAACCTCCTCCCCGAGCGTCATCGCCCCTCTTCCCTAGCAGGATGACGTCTTCCTCCCCATGGGCCGCTTCCCCAACCACCGCCGACGAACCGCCGCCGCGGACAGCTTCGTCGCCGCCGACAGCTCCGCCGCCCCCGCTTGCCACCGACTCCTCATGTCCTCCCCTCGTCTCCTCGGCACGCATGGAGGCCGGGGATGGGGCTGCCGGCGCAGCGACGACCGCCCCCCGCGAGGCTCAATTTGTATTTTTTTTTTAAAATGCAATTACATGTAATTTAGAAAATAGACTATGAGATTGTGTATAATTTTTAAATATGGACTATGGATTGTGGATAAATAGATTTATTTTATAAAAATGGACTATGCATTGTGTATAATAGATTTATTATAAGTATGGAGTATGGATCGTGTATAATGTTTTAATAGATTTATTATATAAAAATGTTCTATGGATTTAATTTAATTAGTTTGTTGTATAAATATGGACTATGGATTGTGGATAAATATATTTATTTTATAAAAATGGATTATGCATTGTGTATAAATAGATTTATTATAAGTATGGAGTATGGATAGTATATAATTTTTAAATATATTTATTATATAAAAATGGTCTATGGATTTAATTTAATTAGTTTTATTGTAAAACAATTACCTATGATCAATTGTAAAAAATATGGAGGAATTGTAAATTATCTATGATCAAATGTTAACAGTGAAGAATCCGGTGAGGAGGATTCTAGTGATAGTGCTATAATTGGCGACTAGGAAACTCCCTCTGAGTACGAACCAAGCGAACCACGACCTCGTAGGCGTCCCGAAGACGATGATGTTGATTACGAACCAAGCGATAATGCGGTCTGCATGCACATTCACTCAAATTAATGTTTGCTTTTGAAATTAAGATATACTTTAAATAGTGTTTTATGTGTAGAACAATGAGCAATCCCCGCCACGACGTCGTAGAGCATCTAACATTCTTGCCCAAGAGGCAGAAGTCATTTCAGCACCACAACCTTTGGGTACTACTACTTCTAGTAACCTGAAAAGGAAACGTGGTCATAGAAGAAGAAACCATATCTCTGAAAGAGGACAACTTGTGATAGAACAGTTGGGTGACAAAGGTGAGCCCGTCGAACCTAAGGGGATATGTCACACTTGTTTTCCGAAGAGAAACCAAGTGCATCTCATATGTGAGCCAGGATCAGTTCACACACATACGATAGACAAAATGAGTGAAATATCATTAACAATATTTAAACATATCTCAGAGTTTAACCACTTATTACACTCATGCGGGAGACTCGAAGGTCTCTAACAACAGAAAACGATAACTACTCGACGAGTCTTCGTCTTCCGCTCCCACAGGCACTTGACTGGGGTCCGCAAGCCTCAAAACTCATCGTAGTCGTCGTAGAACGCGCCTCCATAATTCTCCTCTGAATAGCGATAAGCCAGGCTGAGCACACTTATGGTTGGAGCTCAGCAAGTGGGGGAAGATGCAAGACTATCAAGGTAGGCTATGGTTTTGCAGTGGTTAGCATTTTAGTGTTGGTCAAGTTTTAATTAAAGAATGGCTATTTACTAGGTGTAAGTTCATACCAACCCACTTAAGAAAAACTTTATAACAAAACAACCCAAAGCTCATCGAACCACAATTTATTCTCATCTTTAAGTTTATTAATCATGTGAGGGTCCAAGCCGCTCATGACCGTGAGCACGGCTGATTGATCAGTTTTACACTCTGCAGAGGTTTGCACACTCTACCCACAGTTCGCGTAAAAGCTCCGAAGAACTTTAAACCCAAACATGCGATGCTGGCCAAGCACCGTACCACACTTCCGAGGTGTGATTGCATAGGGACGCTACGAAGCCTTTACAAAGGCATGCAAAAGACCAATGACCCGCATAGTTACAGTTCAGGGCGGGCCATAACCTGTCGTATGGACCTCCCTGGGCCCACTACCTCGGTGGGTACCAGGACCGACTACTCGGTGGGCCCCTGGGACTACTCAGCTTGTGCCACATGACACCTGATGGCGTGAGGCGCAAGGACTACGGTGGAGAAGTACTCGGATAGGAAGCTGTACATGTCCTGCACTGTGTAGAGAACTCCTAGACGTACCCGACTAGTACTCTCTCCCTGAACCGACTTGTAACCCTGCCTCCCGGACTATATAAGGCGAGGCAGGGACCTCTCTCTCTCATACGCATCATCTTGTAAACACACCCAATCAATCCAGAGCTACGCAGCATACAGGACGTAGGGTATTACGCACCTCGCGGCCCGAACCTGTCTAAATTGTGTGCCACGTGTCTCTTCCTTCGAGTTACCGATCTCGGCGAGGCCACATTCATCTACCTCGGGTACTCCCCTTGGTAGGTTGGCGGTCTAAAACACCGACAGCTAGCGCGCTAGGTAGGGGTTCTCGTCGAAGATCTCATGGCGAACTCGATGGCTTCAATCTTCATCAAGCCAATTGTCGCCTTCAACCGCGGCGACACCTTCGTCTTCGGTTCCTGGGTCTGCACCGCTGACGGCGCTGGATCCTTCCAACGCCACCTCACCATGACGCCCAACCCGAAGACCGGGCTCGTGACGCTTCCCAAAGTAGTCACGGGCGATCTCGCCGGAAAGTTCGGCGAAATTTCGCTCTACAACCAACACGCCGACTTCGAGCTCGGATCCGCCTCCAACTCAAACTCGACGTCCCCGTGGGCCATCATATGTGAGTCGGCTACTCAGCCATCGTGTGCGGACTCCCCACTCCATGAGCACTTCCCATACGGCCTCTGCAACGTCAGCAGGGCCCACGCGAAGGCTCTCACCCCGCGCTGGGCCGGCAAGGAGATCGTCTCCGAGTACAACTCGGACTCCAACCCCGTCCCCGGCTACAACTCGGAGTCCAACCCCGTCTCTGGCTACTACTTGGACTCCTCCTACGAGTTTGACTTCGGGTCGGATCCTGACGAGCCCGAGTCCGAGAACAACACGACCAAGCAACCGCTGTCGGGACCAGCCTCCGGTCTGGTTATAACATCTACACCCGCCGGGAGATTCGTCTACTGGCCAGACCGCAAGCCCGCAGACCTGACAGACGGGAACTCACGCTGCGTCGCCTACCTCGACTCGCTTCCCTTCCAGGAGGGAACACCGCTAGCTCCAGCTGAGGAGCATACTCCAACAGAGGTGGCGACTTCTGACTCCAGTCTCGACAGCCCCGATCGCCAAGTCTTCATGGCTGCTGGCGAGACGCCGGGACCTTCAGGGACACGCCCTGACCGATATCTCGAGGATATCTCAGCAGACGAGCTGTCTGCCAATGCACCCGCGGATGAAACCGACGACAACAAGACTGCCCGACGTGAATGCAACAGGAAGCGGAACGAACGACGTCGACGTCTCCGTGAGACCCTACCCATACGGAATCTCGCAGAGGCTCTCGACCAAGTCGAGAATCGGGTGCACACTACCCCAGAGCAATGCCTCATGTCTATCACCACGATAGCACGTCAAGCTCAGGGGATGCCCACGGGAGAAGTCATCGCCAAGCTCGCGGAGGACGCCTACTTCATGAGAGTTGACAATAGAGTTGCTCAAGTGCCCCCTATCAGAACTCGCCAACCCGACAACAACGAAGCTACAGGTCGCAGTCCAGCTGACAACGGACGCAACCGTACTCGAGCAGAACTACTGGCTAACCCCAACCGTACTCGGGCATCGGCCGGTGGACCTTCTCAGGGTGGCAACAGCGCCGGCGGCGCCGGCGGTAATCGCGAAGTCGTTCCTCATCGCGATCCTGGTGGCAGAGGCAGCGGCGGCGGGAGCTCCTCACACAGGGCTGGCAGGAGATCCGGTGGCGGAGGCGACCGTGGCGGCTGAGGCCACGCGAACAGCCACGTCTCTGGAGTCTCACGCGGCGGCTACGATGCCCGCCAAAAAATTGAAGAACTACGACGCAAGAAGTCCTCTACGGCAGGCGACAACGACGGCTTCCCCGCCTTCTCTGCTCGGCTTCGCAACCAACTTCTCCCGGAGAAATTCAAACCCCTGGGGATCACCAAGTACGACGCGAAGCAAGATCCAGTACAGTGGCTCAGATGCTACGCCCTCTCCATCGAAAACGCTGGTGGCAACAACGACACGAAGTGCCTCTACTTTCCTTTCTGCCTGGACCAAGCTCCGCTTACATGGCTCGAGTCACTCGAGAAGTACTCGATCGACAAGTGGGACCAGCTCAAGGAACAGTTCACCAGCAACTTCGCGGGCGCTATGGGTCGCTCGGGTACTCGCATGGACCTGGCAATGGTGAAGCAGGAACAGGGCGAGACCCTTCGCAAGTACATGCGGCGCTTCTTCGACAAGCGCGCCACCGTAGTCGACGTCACGACAAGGAGGTCATCGACCTCTTCCAAGACGGTCTCTACCACCGTCGCACCTTTGAAGACTTCGGTCGCCGCCGCCCGAGCTCCATCACCCACCTCAAGGACATGATCACCTCCTGGGCTGATGAAGAAGAAAAGGCTAACGCCAACTACGACGCCATCCGTGGCAAGAGCAAGCAGAACACGGGCGACAACAACAACAACAACAGGGATCAAGGTGGTCGCAGCAACAACTACTCGGGTCCTAATCACAAGCGCAAGCCAGACAACACAGTCGCGGCTATCCAGCGCCCTGCGAAAGACAACTTGAAGAAGACCTCCGGCGGCTTCAAGGACTTGCTGAAAGAGAAGTGCCTGTGGCATCTGGATGGCAACCACACTACCGAGCAGTGCTACCAACTCCGGCGATCACTCAAAGACACTCCAGAGCCACGACACCCTCACGACAAGAAAGGCAAGAAAAAGGCCGACGAAGGCAACGGCGACTTCCAAGAACCCGACAAGATGGTGAACGTCCTCTTCGGCGGACTACCCAACAGACGGGCTCAGAAGGCCACTCGCCGGGAAGTCTTGAACATTGAACCAGCGGTCCCAACACCTTTCAGGTGGTCGGAGGTACCCATCACCTTCTCCCACGCGGATCAATGGACAAGCTTCTCTGAACCAGGGTGGTTTCCACTCGTCCTGAAGCCGGTAGTCGCGGGCTCCAAACTCAACAAGGTTCTCATCGACGGTGGAAGCGGGCTCAACGTCCTTTTCACCAAGACCTTGAAGAAGATGAAGCTCGACATCACCCACATGCTCACCAAGAGCACTTCGCCTTTCTACGGCATCGTCCTCGGGAACGCGGCTATCCCACTAGGCTCAGTGGTCCTGCCAGTTACCTTCGTTGAGACAAGGGAAAACTACCGCACCGAGTACATCAAGTTCGAAGTTGCGGACTTCGAGACTTCCTACCATGCCATCCTCGGCAGACCAGCTATCGCCAAGTTCATGGCGGTACCTCACTACACATACTTGGTACTCAAGATGCCAAGTCCGGTCGGTGTACTCTCGTTACAAGGGGACTTGAAGATATCCTTCGACTGCGACACAGAAGCTGTGGAACTCGCAGCCACCAATCAAGTACCCAACGCAATGATGGAGATCTACGCTGCATCAAAGAAGCTTGCCCCAAGTGAACTCGACATCCCAGAGAAGTCGGACAATGCCAACAAGCCTCAGCCAGCTGAGGAAGTGCAAGTCAAGACAATTGACCTTGGGACAGGCGACAGCAGCAAGACTACCACCATCGTGGCGGGCCTCGACCCGAAACAGGAAGACGCGCTCGTCAGCTTCCTCCGGGCTAACCGAGACATCTTCGCGTGGAAGCCAGCGGACATGCCAGGGGTGCCCAGGCAGCTGATCGAGCACTCACTCAACGTCGACCCTAAAGCTACCCCGAAGCGACAACACCTCCGCCGTTTCGCCGACGACAGACGGGATGCCATCAAGAAGGAACTCGCCAAACTACTCGCGGCTGGCTTCATCAGAGAAGTCTTCCATCCTGAGTGGCTTGCCAACCCCGTCCTCGTCCGCAAGAAGAACTCGAACGAGTGGAGGATGTGCATCGACTACACCGACCTCAACAAGCACTGCCCCAAGGACCCCTTCGGGTTGCCGTGGATAGACCAAGTCATTGACTCCACGGCGGGCTGCGACCTGCTCTGCTTCCTCGACTGCTACTCCGGGTACCACTAGATCGCTATCAAGGAAGAAGATCAGGAGAAGACCGCGTTCATCACCCCGTTTGGCGTGTACTGCTACACGACCATGTCTTTCGGGTTGAAGAACGCCGGCGCTACTTACCAGCGAGCTATCCAGGCCTGTTTCAAGAGGCAGCTCAACAAGAACGTTGAAGCCTATGTGGATGACGTGGTCGTCAAGACCAGAAACTCTGACACGCTCATCGCCGATCTTGAAGAGACTTTCGCATCCTTGCGAGAGTACCGCTGGAAGCTCAACCCGAACAAGTGCGTCTTCGGCATACCGTCGGGAAAACTACTCGGCTTCATCATCAGCCATCGCGGCATCGAAGCCAACCCCGAGAAGATCTCCGCCATCACCAACATGAAAGCTCCCACGTGCATCAATGGCGTGCAGAAGCTCACTTGGTGCATGGCGGCCTTGAACAGATTCATCTCGAAGCTTGGAGAACGGGGGCTCCCTTTCTTCAAACTACTCAAGCACCAAGAGAAGTTCGTGTGGACTCCAGAGGCAGACCAAGCCCTTGCTCAGCTCAAGGACTTCTTATCAAAGCCACCAGTCCTCACGGCTCCTCGCAAAAGTGAGCAGCTACTGCTCTACCTCGCTGCGACTACTCACGTGGTCAGTACTGCCATCGTCATCGAGCGGCAGGAAGACGGCCACGCCTACCCAGTCCAGCGACCAGTCTACTTCGTCAGCGAGGTCCTGTCGGAATCTAAGGCACGCTATCAACCAGTGCAGAAGCTACTATGTGCAGTGCTCATCACCTCGCGGAAGCTACGACACTACTTCCAGGAGTACTCGATCTCCGTCGTCACCGACTACCCGCTCGGCGACATCCTGCAGAACCAAGATGCTACTGGAAGAATCTCCAAGGGGGCAGTCGAACTCGGCGCCCTCAACATCGACTTCAAACCACGAACAACCATCAAGTCGCAGGCTCTAGTCGACTTCATGGCAGAGTGGCGGGAAAATCAACTACCAACTCCAACCGAGCGCCCAGAGCACTGGGTGATGTACTTCGATGGCTCACTCAAGCTCGAAGGCGCAGGTGCAGGGGTACTCTTGATTTCTCCAACGGGCGAACAACTCAAGTACATCCTGCAGATCTTCTGGAAGGTCTCAAACAATGAAGCCGAGTACGATGCTCTGCTACACGGGCTCCGCCTCACAGCTTCACTGAGCATCAAGCGACTACTAGTCTACGGCGACTCCGCAGTGGTCATCAACCAAGTCAACAAGTCCTGGGACCGCAACAATGAGAACTTGGACGCCTACTGCCTAGAAGTCCGCAAGCTCGAGAACAAGTTATACGGTCTCGAGTTCCACCACGTCGTCCGCGACAACAATGTTGCAGCGGACGTCCTGTCGAAGCTTGGTTCTACTCGCGCTCAAGTACCAGCGGGTGTCTTCGTCCACGAGCTTCACGTGCCATCCATCCCGGAGCTGGCGCCGACGACCACTGACCCAGCACCTTTCCCAGCTGGCCAGGAGGTCATGATGATAGATGTGGACTGGCGACAACCCTTCATTGACTACATCCGCGAGCAGAAGGTTCCAACGGACAAGAACTTGGCCGAGCAACTCGTCCGCCGCGCCAAGTCCTACGTCCTAGTCGGAGACAAGCTCTACAGGCGGGGCGCATCTTCCGGAGTACTCATGAAGTGCGTTCCCCGAGAAGAAGGCAAGGGCATCTTGGAGGAGATCCACAAAGGCGTCTGCGGCAACCACGCGTCTTCACGCACGCTGGTCAGCAAGGCCTTCCGACGAGCTTTCTACTGGCCCACAGCTCTGGGCGATGCCGAAGAACTCGTCAGAAGGTGCCAAGGGTGCCAATACTTCGCCAAGCAACAGCACGTCCCGGCCTACAAGCTAGTCACCATACCACCAACCTGGCCTTTCGCCTGCTGGGGGCTCGACATGATCGGGCCTCTTCCGACTGCGCCAGGGGGATTCAATAGAGTCTTGGTGGCCATCGACAAGTTCACCAAGTGGATCGAAGTCAAGCCGGTCACATGCCCCAAGGCCGACAGAGTACTCGACTTCTTGGATGAACTCGTGCACCGATACAGACTACCCCATCGCATCATCACAGACTTGGGTTCCAACTTCAACAACCACCAGTTCTGGGAGTACTGCGAGAACAGCGGGATCGACGTCCGGTATGTCTCAGTCGCCCATCCACGGGCCAATGGACAAGTCGAGTGTGCCAACGGGATGGTACTCGACGCTCTCAAGAAGCGGTTGCACGATGCTGCCAACACCAAAAGAGGCAAGTGGATCAAGGAACTACCCAATGCACTCTGGGGGCTGCGTACTCAACCCTCCAAGCCAACGGGACAGTCGCCATATTTCCTGGTCTACAGCTCCGAAGCTATCCTCCCTGCCGACGTCATGTGGGATTCACCGGCAGTAGAGCAATACGACGAAGGCATATCTGAAGATAGCAGGCGAGTTGATATCGACGGACTCGAAGAAGCTCACTGTGCCGCCCTCATCCAATCAGCAAGGTACCTCGAGGGTATCCGACGCTACCATGATCGCAACGTCAAGGAACGCTCCTTTAATGTTGGTGATCTCGTCCTCCGCCGCATCTAGAACACAGAAGGACTACACAAACTCAGCTCGCCATGGGAAGGTCCCTTCACAGTTACAAAGGTGACCGAACCAGGCTCGTATCGCCTCCAGACTCTTGAAGGCGACGACATCAACAACTCCTGGAACATCGACCAGCTCTGTCGATTCTATGCCTAGTCTCTCGACTACCGTAGGGGCTCAAGTCTACACGACTACTCCAAGACCCCTTCACTGTAAGCGGCCTTCGGGTCCAGGCACTAGTCTCCGGACTACTCTACTCCAAGATCCAGCGTTAACGGCTACTAACGGATCTCGGGCTGCTCAGAGCGTCAAAGGACTCTAGCAGCGGTCTATCAAGAGACCATGTACTTCTAGATCCAGCCTCTACGGCTACTAACGGATCTTTAGCTGTAAGCGGCCATGCGCCCTAGCACTACTTAGCCGTACGCGGCCTTCGGGTCCTGGTGACTACACTTGTAAACGGGCCTGGCCATCCAGGAGTACTCTTTCAGTAATAAAGTTTGATTTTTCTATCAACTAACTTACTGTGTCTCCCTCAATGGGTCTACCGGCGAGTACCACTACTCGCGACAACTCCACGATGGGCACTCCGCATACATACATCGCGACAACGAGTACTCATTTACGGAAGTTTTTCTCATTCAAACTTAAACAAGTTCATTACAACTTTGTTTATATACAACTATTGCTACAAGCTAACCCTACAGGACTACTGGAGGTTCAGCTTCTCGGCGACTTGTTCAGCTATCAGCGCCATCTGCTCCAGGAGCTCCGCGTATTGCTCATCAGTGCAATTGGCGGCTAGTCCACCCGCGACTACGTCTACTGGAGCCTCGGGGAAGTACAACTTCATATACGCCAAGACTTGGTTGGGGATGGACTTCGCCAGATGCTTGACATACGTCGCCAGACGACTGGGAGCTTCTCTCAACTAGTCAACCAACGGAGCAATCTTCGCCCCGCCCGGATGAGGCACCAGCAGCCTTGCAATGGGAAGTGCGGCTTCTTCAAGTTCTTTGAGTTGTCCCCGCAACTTCTCGCAATCTTCGTTCAGCTTCTGTAGAGATTTATAGCAGTGGACAAGATCACGATCCGAGGCAATCCGAAGCTCCATGTGCACATTACACTCATGGGCCAGATGCTTATATTCGTACTCAAGTACCTCGCGGGCATCTTTCTCTCAGTAGAAGAGGTTCTTCATGTCGACTTCTGATGCCTTCAGCTATTCTACCCGAGTCTCAAGATCTGCAAACAACTCAAAGGGAGATGTCAGACTACTACTGGGTACTCCCAATAAGTACTCGACAAAGCGACATCGACATACCTTTGCTCTTCTGGCGCATGGCGCAGAGACTTGTTCTTGCGCACCAGCTCATCGCTCTTCGCCTGCATATCTTGGACTTCATTATGGTACTAGGCGAAGGCACCATCAAGCTTCGACTGGAGCATGGCGGAGTGCTTCCTGGCCTTGGCGAGTTCTTTCTCCAGTGATTCCGCCCGGAGCACCGCATCGCCATATCCTTGGAGCATTTCAGACTTCTGTCGGGATCTCTCCACGACATCCTGCAGCAGACAACACTCATTACTCGGGTACTCAGCACTTGAGGCAGATCGACTACTCAAGGGCACTGATAACTTACCTTCATCCATTACTCGGCCCGCTGCATCGCCTCCAAGTTGCGCGCTACTGCTGCCGGGTCGACAAGATTGTCCGCCAGAAGCTCGATTCCACCACGACTAGTCGTAGCGGCCTCGGACATCGGCGCCGAACGGATCGGCTCCGCATCCTGAATTTCTGGCGAACGGACGACTACTTCCAGGCTTGACTCTGGCAGTACAACGTCGCGCACCTCTTTGGCCACCCCGGGGGCTACTCCGCTGGCTATCTCCGCCGGCTCAGTTGCTGCCCCGGCGGCTACTTCGGCCTCTGGCACATTGCCTTCAACGGGCACAGCCTCGGGGATGGTGCTTCCCTCGACTTCGGCCCCTGTCAACAGAAGACACACGGGATTAGTTTTCCGGGGGCTACGATGTCACACCTGTTTTTCCAAAGAAAACCAAGTGCAAACCTATACGCATGCCAGGATCAAGTTTCATGCATATAGTGACATAAGTGAATAACAGAAACAATATCACGTAAGAAAAAGGAAGATTATCAGAGTTTACGCTTAATCCTGGAAACGAATGCACCAAACTCCACAAGCAGTCGACTGGAGGTTGCGTACGCCTAGCACCAGCACATCTTCGCAAGAGTTCAGAACAGCTTCCTCTTTCTGAGCAACATTGTTTATAGCAAGGGTGAGCACTTGTCGTACTCAGCAAGTGTGGGGAAAGAATGAATGCAAAGGCTTTATAGTGGACTGGGCTATAAGCATTTAGCATTTTAGTTGGTCAAATTTTATTAGCACCTGATTACTAACAAAGTATAAGTTTATACCAACCCACATTAAGCATAAGGTAAGATGCACCATAAGAATATGGCAAGCATAACCAGAGAGCACAATTTAAGTCCATCTTCAAGTTCAATTATCATGTGAGGGTCCAGGCCGCTCTTGATCGTGAGCGCGGCTAATCGATTAGTTTTACACTCTGCAGAGGTTGTACACTTTCACCACAAGTAGCGTAAAAGCTCCGAAGAACTTTGAACCCAACCATGCGATGCTAGCTAGGCACCATACCACACTACCGAGGTGTGGTTGCATAGGGACGCTACAAGGCCTTTACAAAGGTTCTCCAACAAGTAGTGACCCACAAGGTCCGGATCAGTTAGCAAGGTATAAAGTCCCCTAGCAGGTCGATACCCCACCATAAAAAGAATAACTCACCCAACCCCCTGCTAGCGCGAGTCCATACCCCGCAGTACCACCGATCCCTTGTCCTTATCAGGTAAGATCACCCCAAGGTAAAGTTCCTAATTATTCAGCCAAGACCATTGCCCATTAGTTCTTGTGGTTGTACTGTTTTCCTGGGTGGTTCTCCATGTTCTGATTAAACATATGGTCTTGTATTAAAATTATCATAAAGGAACATAGAGCATAAAATGATAACCATGTTGGTTATTACCAACCCAGTTGAGCACACTAAGCAACATCTACCATCAACATTAATTAAGAACCAGGTTCAAGATAATGGTCAAAAGAGGCTAGTCATCCTAAATAGGAACCCATCAAAATTAATGCAAGCAATGCAATAGTGATTAATAAAATTATTGGGACAAAAGATCAAGGACACACTTGCCTTTAACCAAAGTAGTGATGTTGCTCAGAATCTTCACCTTCACACTCTTCCAAGCTCTCGAACCACGTTCGCTCTAAGCGCATCAATCATCGGACACAAGCATGCAAAGCAAACGCACGAGTACAACTAAGAACAATACATCAATCAAATCAAAGCTTTTAAAAGAACGCACTAAAAGATAAAGATCGATTCTAAGGATCACTAAAGAACACAAAGTGTGCTTGGAAGGGAAAGGCTTGGTTAGCTTTTAAAGAGATGGTTGCGGAAGATTGAGCAAGAACTGGAAAGATCACATTGAGATAGAGCTCGATTCTATTGGTTACGCAAGCGCAAGAAACGCTGAATACAGAACTAAGCTCGAAACTATCGTGAGATCATTATCAAACAACAAGAGACTACGCTTGGCATATTTTAATTAAGAAATCACGTGAAAGAATATTTCAGAGAAATACTCTATGTTACCATTAAACAAGTTATATTTAATTAAAGAAATCACGATAAACCTAATCATATTTTATTTATAACATTCGAGTAAAAGTTATGTCAAATTAACATCTACTTTAGAAAGATAAAGCAAGTATAAGATATCTAGGCGAGTAACTTTATGTCACGTGTTCAACTAAACATATTTAATATTGAAAAGGCATTTATGATGTCATTAGGCATATTGACTTTATTATGAAAACCGATGTTTAACTCTAATATCTTTTATTTAGAAAAACTAGTTAGGAATAGGGATTAACCAAATTAGATCTTAGCTTATGAAAACCGGATTAGAACCTAATCACTTTTTATTTATAAAAAGCATTGGAATAAGAATTAGTCAAGGTTAACATGTAGTTTTAGTGTTAAACAAGTAACAGGTGATACACATGCTAACGTACAAGTTAAGGTGAAACGAACGAGAACGGTAGAAGCGAACTATAACGCACACACAAACCTTAGGTTAGGGTTTAGGAGAACTAGTCTACAAAGAGAACTAGACCGAAGGCAACAACTGAGCAAAAGGTAAGCTAAACTAGTTGGTAAAGGAACCGATAACAAGATTAGCTCTAAAGAAAGGTATAGCTACGAAAGATTGGCATAAGAACATAGCTGATTTACGAAAGACAACCTAACAGAGATGGAATAGACATCAACTAGCTAGATGCTAATAAACAAGATTCTAAGATAAACATGAAACAAGAGTGATAAGATTACTTGATAGACAAATGAGCAGTGCAAACTACTCACACAGATAAAGCTACTAAGCTAAGCAGAAACTCTAAGGCTTGATTAGATGCACACGGTTTAGCTTGGGCTAACACTAGAAAGGTTTAGAGCTTCTGATAAACTTGATCAAAAGAGATACTAAGATAAAGCTGACACCGAACGTCTAACGAATTATTTGCACATATATGAGAGAACAAGACTATAAGCTTAAGTTTATTTTAATTAGCAAAACATATGATAGGATATTTCATAAAGAAAAGTATCCTAAGTTGGAATTAATTCATATTAAATTTTATTTGCAAAACCGTAGAAGAAAGAACCTAATTAAGTTTTATTCATAAATGTTTATGTATAAATTATACCAATTAAACATTTAACTTAGAAAAGATAAACTATATGAATAATCTAAACGTAACTTTATGATTCGAGTAGATCATATTATTATTGAAAACAGCATTACATTGGTATTAATCAAAATTAACATTTATTTATAAAGCCTGAGTAAAAGCCTAATCAACTTTTAATTAGAAAAGTTAATTAATTATTAAATAAATTAATATTTGGCTTATGGAAAACCGGGTAAAAGATCTAATCAGATTCTATTTACAAAAGCATGTGAAATAAACATTAATCAATTTAAATTTGATTATGAAAAATGGTGTATAGCTGTATATAGATTTTATTTAGAAAAGACATTTATGAAGCATTAATCTAAATTAATATTAAATTTATTTTCAGAAAACCAACATGATGAAAACACACCACTAAAGCGTGCTTCGCATTATTATGAACCTAACGCAACTTGAACGGATTAAAACGGAGCTAAAACATAAAAGATATGGGGAAACAAGATGAAAAGGACCTGTTCGCGATTAACTATAGATTTCAAGGAGTAGCTGAAAAGATTCCCGAGACACAGTAAACAGTGCTCGTGAAAAGGATAAAACTCGGGGTTACATCTGTAAAAGAGCTTGGGATGGATCTGGTTGAAGGGATCTAAAGATTCTAGGGGTTTCTTATAGTTTTGCTAAGACACATGAAACAGATCTAAAAATTATCAAGAAAGACAGGGGCTTAGATGTAAAACCGGTCGTCTTCCTCCTCTGTACACCGGCGGTCAGGAACTCTGGGCGGCCTGGGAGGGTAGCGACGCCGGCGACCTGGAGGCCTAGGGGCTCGATTGAGATGTGAAATTGAAAGAGGGGATCGAGTGGGACTCGGTGGAGGGCTCACCTCGGGCGGAGAACGAAGGGGCGGCCGGCAATCAGGAGGTCAACGCCGGCTGTTGGCCACCAGGCGGCGGCTCGGGTAGGTCGGCGGCGGCGGCGTCGGGCTCGCGGTAGCTCGGTGCGCGGTTTTATAGGGCGCGGCTGCAGCAGTCCAGGGCGCGCACGCACAAGGCAGGAGGCGGCGGCGGCGTGTCCGCCATGGACACCTGCCGGCTGATGGGCTCCAGCGGGCTCAGATGGGCCCCGCGCGGGCTGACGGCTGGGCCGGTGCGGACTTGGGTCGGGCCTTCGGGCTCGGCCCAGTTAGATAGGATTTGTTTTTTTTTCGAATTTATTTTTAATGCGAAAACAATTCCAGAAAACATCTAGAAATTGTTTAAAGGCACAAAAAATTCTCCGAAAATCACAAAAATTCCAGGAAAATTCCCAGAGCTAGATTGGGACACGAACAATCCAAACAAAGCATTTGTAGCTCATGAAAAAGATTTTAGAGCCTTCTAATAAGTAGAAATAGCTCAACGAAAAATGAGAATAAATTCCAGAAAAAATCCGGAAAATTCTCGGAAGAGTTAGGACAGCTCCTAAACGCATTTTTGAAACCTTTTGCACTCAAGAAGCACCAAGATGCATCGGCATGAATGCAACACTGACAACTTTTATTTGATTCAGAAAATCAAACAAGGATTTTTCCTATACTATATTTCCTGTAAAGATAAATAAATGTTGGAAAAATTTTAAAATTATGAGAAAATTGTTATTTAATTATTCTCTCTATTCACATCCTGAAATTGGAAATTTCAGGGTGTGACAACTCTACCCCCCTGTCGGTGTTTTAGACCGGCAACCTACTAAGGGGAGTACCCGAAGTAGATGAATGTGGCCTCGCCGAGATCGGTAACTCGAAGGAAGAGACACGTGGCACACAATTTAGACAGGTTCGGGCCGCGAGGTGCGTAATACCCTACGTCCTGTATGCTGCGTAGCTCTGGATTGATTGGGTGCGATTACAAGATGATGCAATCTTAAGCCCTGAGATGAGATGATCGAGAGAGGGGTCCCTGCCTCGCCTTATATAGTCCAGGAGGCAGGGTTACAAGTCGGTTCAGGGAGAGAGTACTAGTCGATTACGTCTAGGAGTCTTCCATACAGTGCGGGACATGTACAGCTTCCTATCCGAGTACTTCTCCTCTATAGTCCTTGTGCTTCACGCCAGCAGATGCCATGCAGCGCAAGTCGGGTAGTCCCAGGGGCCCACCGAGTAGTCGGTCCTGGTACCCACCGAGGTAGTGGGCCCAGGGAGGTCCATACGACAAGCCCCCGAGTACTTTGTAGTCAAGGAGGATAGCTTCGAGTAGTCTTGACAGCCTTAACGAGTAGTCCTCAAGCGTCCCTGAGTTCTACAAGTCAGAGGTCTTCAAGAATAGTTGAAGCATCCCGAGGCTGGAATGTACTCCAGCTGATCTTTGAGCAATCCTGAAGTCTTCTCGAGTAGTCCCAAGCGTCCTCGAGCGCTGCCCTTGAAGGTCTTCAACAATGCCCGTGTTGCCTTGAAGCCGAAACTGATATGGAGGTGCGATTGCAAAATCGCACTCCATATGGAGTAGCCCCCGAGCCTTAGGTTGAGTTGCAGACTCTGGCTGAGGGTCCATCTGAAATTTTGGCAAGAATATCCCGTAAAATCCAGAGAAAAAACCAAAGGACACGTGGCACGGAGCCCCCGAGCCTTGAGTCGAGTACGTCCTCTCGAATTGAAGGGTCATCTTGTAGAATGTGTCCTAAGTTGCTCTTGAGTCTTGTTGCTACCCAGGAAGTCGAGTAGAAGTAGCCGAGCCCCCGAGATGAGGCGCGTCGACTAGTAGAAGTTGAAGAGTCAGGCGCCGCCGCTGAGTCAGCCGAGCGCAGACTTATCCATCCGGCCGTTGGAGGGGCCGCTGTTGACTTATAAATAGAAGCCAAAACCCTTAGGGTTTTTCACCCCACGCATTCGCAGCCATTCCTAGCAGATCTAGCCAGGAATCACCGCCAGTGCGCGCTCCCGCCGGTGAGAAGTTTGTAGATCCAAGCGCGCCGTCGTAGGAAGCCACCGCCGTAGCCCCCGAGCGGATGCGCGTGAAGACACCTTGCACTTGGAGAATGAAGCCCTCACCGTCGAAGACCTCGAAGGCCGCCGGTGGGAAGAAGAGGGCTCGTGAGGAGGCCGCCGGATCTGCTGCGGGGACATCGCCGCCGGTGTCTCTGCCGCGGCCAGATCCGAATTGCGAGTGGAAGAAATCCAAGGCCAAGACCGAAGATTTGCTGGCCCTTCTCAACAGTGGATTCTTGCGGGAGAAGGAGGTGGACATGTGGAGAGCCGCTGCAGGGGATCCGTACCCCATGGAGAAGAACCCGGACGAGATCCCGATGTTCACCCGGTTCGCGGAGCGCGGACTGTCTCTCCCGGCCAGCGACTTCTTCAAGGGGCTACTGGGATACTACGGCATCGAGTACCTCAACCTCAACCCCAACGGTATCTTCCACACCTCAGTCTTCGTACATTTCTGCGAAGCCTTCTTGGGGATCAAGCCCCATTGGATCTTGTTCCGGAAGTTCTTCCGGGTGAAGCCTCAGCCCAGCGCCAGCAATCCCCGAGTAGTCGGAGGAGCGGGGATCCAGATGAGGGAGGACGCCGCGGAGCAGTACCTCTCGTACAAGCTCATTGACTCCAACCAGGATTGGAAAGCGAAGTGGTTCTACGTCACAAACCACCACCCGGAGCTGCCGAAGCCAAGCGGGAAGCAGCCCAAGCACCGGCCGTGGTGGAACTCGGAGCCAACAATGCAGGAAGGCCTCCAGTTGCCCGAGCTGCTGGCGAAGATCAAGGCGCTGAGAGAAGCCGGGCTGAGGGCCGAACATGTGGCCTTCAGCTTCATGAAGCGAAGGGTGCAGCCGCTGATGGCCCGCGACACCCTAGGATATCAGTACACCGGCGACGACGACACGTCGCGAATGCCCGGTGATGAAGTCGACGACGACGACATTGTAGATAGGCTGGGCAGGATCTTCAAAGACATGCCGGTGTACACGCCGTGCCCTGTGCCCGAGTACTCCGCCGCGCGCCCACCAAAAGAGGTCAGTAGCCGCATCCATTGTCGAGTACTCATTACGTAAGAGTAGTCGTACTGACGTGTTGTGCTTCTTGCAGGATGACTTGGCGAAGTTCGTCTCCGAGCCGGCGTCGCCTCCTCAGCTTGTCGAGGTCCCAGAGGAAGGGAAGGCCAAGTCCAAGGAGCGGCGCGAGGTTGGTGAAGGAGACCGCACAACGTGGCCCGCAAGCGCGTGGCCAAGAAGTTGAAGGTCACGGAGACCACGTCCCAGGAGGTAAGCCGTCTCGAATAGGCTAGTCGAGTACTCATGTCTCGATCTTGTGTATTGACGACGAAGTTCCCTTGCTTGCAGGAGATGCCGCCTTCCGACCCCGTTGAGCAGGGTGAGGAAGGCGAGTGGGATACGGTGGGGGAGCCAGCTGGGGGTAGTCGTAGCCCAGCCCCCACCGTTGAGGAGCTCTTGGCGCAGCTGGCGCCCCAGCCCCCTGTTGCTGAGGGGAGCGCAGAACCGGCCGCTGCTACCACTGAAGAGGCAGCAGCTGCTGAGGCGCAGGAGGAGGCGCCTGCCGAGGCGGGTCTGGTCGATATTGCCAGTATCCTCGGCGCCCCAACCGTGACGGTGGTCCGGTCGAGCTTGTAAGTGTTGACCCTTCCCGAGTAGTACATTGGATGTGGTAGTCGTACTGGATTGACAACCAGCCTGAGTACTCTGCAGGAAATCGACGGACTTGACCTGGGAGGGGGATGAACCCGCCACAGCGGTGGCAGAGGAGGAGACCGCGCCACCCGCTGAGGAGTCCGCTCCCGCCCCTCAGGCAGAATCCGAGGCACCGGCCATGGAGGCTACGTTGCCTGAGTCCAGCGTCGTTGAAGGTGAGTACCTTGCTCAAGTGCAAGTAACCCCGATGAGTAGTCATAGCCGCCGGGTATGACTGATCCACTTGTCCTTTGATGACAGGTGCTGAAGCCGAGGGAAGCGATATCCCGTCGGCGGTGCCTGTTGAAGATGTGGCACCGGAGACTCAGGGAGCTGCCGGAGGAGCCCCCGAGCCGATGGAGGTGGCTGTCGGAGAAGCCGCCGCGACGACTGGAGGAAAGGGTGACGACACGCTGCTAGAACCCGCTCTGCAGGTAGTCGTTCGCTCGCCAGAGATCCAGGACGCGGAGCCAATCCGCTCGGCGCCAATGTCCGAAGCCGCGACGAGTAGTCGTGGCGGGACCGAGCTGCTGATGGATGATCTAGTCGACCCAGCGACGGTAGCTCGTCACCTGGAGGCAGTGTGCCAGGCCGAGCAATGGATGAAGGTGAGTAGTCGACACCCTTGAGTAGTCAATCCTTTAATGTTGAGTACCCAGTTGATATGTGTTGCCTGTTGCAGGATGTCGCGGAGAGGTCCCGGCAGAAGTCCGACATGCTTCAGGGGTACGGCGACACAGTACTCCGGGCGGAAGCCCTGGAAGAGCAACTTGTGAAGGCCCGGAAGCACGCCGCCGCGATGCAGTCGAAGCTGGACACCGCCTTCGCCAAGTATCATAACGATATCCAAGATATGCAGGCGAAGAGTGACGAGTTGGTGCGGAAGAACAAGTCCCTCCGCAACAAGAACAAAGGTACGCGACCGCCTTGTCGGGTACTTGTTGATAGTAGCTTGTGGTAGTTTAACCCGCTTTGCCTTGTTGGTTGCAGAGCTTGAGACCCGCGTCGATCAGCTGAAGGCTTCTGAGACCGACATGAAGAATCTCTTCTACCGGGAGCAAGAGGCCTGCAAGGTACTGGAGTATGATTATAAGGAGCTTGCTTACGAGTGCGACAAGCACATGGAGCTCCGTATTGCATCAGATCGTGACCTCGTCAACTGCTACAAATCCTTGCAGAAGCTGAACGAGGACTGCGAGAAGCTGCGGGCCCAGCTGAAGGAACTCGAGGAGGCCGCGCTTCCCATCGCGAGGCTGCTGGTGCCTCACCCCGGGGGACCGAAGATAGCCCCATTGGTGGACCGGCTGAAGGAAGCCCCCAGCCGCCTGGCGACCTACGTCAAGCACTTGGCGAAGTCGATCCCGAACCAGGTGCTGGCCTTCATGAAGTCGTACTTCCCAAAGGCCCCAGTCGACGTAGTCGCCGGCGGACTAGCCGCCAACTGCACCGACGAGCAGTACGCGGAGCTGCTGGAGCAGATGGCGCCCATTGCTGAACAAGTCGCCGAGAAGCTCAATCTCCAGTAGTCCTGTAATAGTTAGCTCGTAGCAGTAGTTGTACATAAACAGTTGTAATGAACTTGTTTAAGTATGAATGAAGGAGAACTTCCATAAATGAGTACTCGTTATCGCGATCTGTGAGTGCGGAGTCCCATCATGGAGTCATCGCGAGTAGTCATACTCGCCAGTAGTCCCGTTGCGGGAAGGAGGCAGTAAAGTAGTTGATGGATAATCAAACTTTATTACTGAAGAAGTACACCTGGATGGCCAGGGCTGTTGTTACAGAGTAGTCGCCAGGACCCGGAGGCCGCCTACGGCTAAGTAGTGCTAGGGCGTATAGCCGCTTACAGCAGTAGATCCGTTAGTAGCCGTGTAGGCTGGATCTAGAGGTACATGGTCTCTCAGTAGACCGCTGCTGGAGTCCTTTGTCGCTCGTCGCAGCCCAGGATCCGTTAGTAGCCGCGTGGGTTGGATCCTGGAGTGTAGTAGTCCGGAGACTGGTGCCTGGACCCGGAGGCCGCTTACGGCGAAGGGGTCTTGAGTAGTCGTATAGACTGGAGCCCCCGGTGTAGTCGTGTAGACTAGGCGTAGAATCGACAGAGTTGGTCGATGTTCCACGAGTTGTTGACGTCTTCGCCTTCAAGTGTCTGGAGGCGATAGGAGCCCGGTCCGGTCACCTTTGCGACTGTGAAGGGACCTTCCCAGGGCGAGCTGAGTTTGTGTAGTCCTTCCGTGTTCTGAATACGGCGGAGGACGAGATCACCAACGTTGAAGGAGCGTTCCTTAACGTTGCGGTCGTGGTAGCGTCGGATACCCTCTAGGTACCTTGCTGACTGGACGAGGGCGGCACAACGAGCTTTTTCGAGTCCGTCGATGTCAACTCGTCTGCTGTCTTCGGATACGCCTTCGTCGTATTGCTCCACTGCTGGTGAATCCCACATGACATCAGCAGGGAGGATTGCTTCGGAGCCGTAGACCAGGAAGTACGGGGATTGTCCCGTTGGCTTGGAGGGTTGAGTGCGTAGCCCCCAGAGAGCGTTGGGTAGTTCCTTGATCCACTTGCCTCCTTTGGAGTTGGCAGCGTCGTGTAGCCGCTTTTTGAGAGCGTCGAGCACCATCCCATTGGCGCGCTCGACTTGTCCATTGGCCCGAGGATGGGCAACTGAGACATATCGGACGTCGATCCCGCTGTTCTCGCAGTACTCCCAGAACTGGTGATTGTTGAAGTTGGAGCCCAGGTCTGTGATAATGCGATGGGGTAGTCCGTAGCGATGTACGAGTTCATCCAGGAAGTCGAGTACTCTGTCAGCCTTGGGGCATGTAACCGGCTTGACCTCGATCCACTTGGTGAACTTGTCGATGGCCACCAGTACTCTGTTGAATCCACCTGGCGCAGTTGGTAGTGGCCCAATCATGTCGAGCCCCCAGCAGGCGAAAGGCTAGGTTGGCGGTATGGTGACCAGCTTGTAGGCTGGGACATGTTGCTGCTTGGCGAAGTATTGGCACCCTTGGCACCTTCTGACGAGTTCTTCGGCGTCGCCCAGAGCTGTGGGCCAATAGAAAGCTCGTCGGAAAGCCTTGCTGACCAGCGTGCGAGAGGACGCGTGGTTGCCGCAGACGCCTTTATGGATCTCCTCCAAGATGTCCTTGCCTTCTTGTCTGGGAACGCACTTCATGAGTACTCCGGAAGATGCGCCCCGCCTGTAGAGCTTGTCTCCGACGAGGACATAGGACTTGGCCCGACGGATGAGTTGCTCGGCCAAGTTCTTGTCCGAGGGAACCTTCTGCTCGCTGAGGTAGTCGATGAAGGGCTGCCTCCAGTCCACGTCGATCATGATGACCTCCTGGCCAGCCGGGGAATGCGCTGGGACAGTGGTCGGTGGCGCCGGCTCCGGGATGGATGGCGCGTGAAGCTCATGGACGAAGACACCCGCTGGTACTTGAGCGCGAGTAGAACCAAGCTTCGACAGGACGTCCGCTGCAACGTTGTTGTCGCGGACGACGTGGTGGAACTCGAGACCATAGAACTTGTTCTCGAGCTTGCGGACTTCTAGGCAGTAGGCGTCCATGTTCTCCTTGTTGCGGTCCCAGGACTTGTTGACTTGGTTGATGACCACTGCGGAGTCACCGTAGACTAGTAGCCGCTTGATGCCCAGTGAAGCCACGAGGCGGAGCCCGTGTAGCAGAGCTTCGTACTCGGCTTCGTTGTTTGAGACCTTCCAGAAGATCTGCAGGACGTACTTGAGTTGTTCGCCCTTTGGAGAGATCAAGAGTACCCCTGCACCTGCGCCCTCGAGGTTGAGTGAGCCATCGAAGTACATCACCCAGTGCTCTGGGCGCTCGGTTGGAGTAGGTAGCTGATTCTCCCGCCACTCCGCCATGAAGTCGACTAGTGCCTGCGACTTGATGGCTGTGCATGGCTTGAAGTCGATGTTGAGGGCGCCGAGTTTGACTGCCCACTTGGAGATTCTTCCAGTAGCATCTTGGTTCCGCAGGATGTCACCGAGCGGGTAGTCGGTGACAACGGAGATCGAATACTCCTGGAAGTAGTGTCGTAGCTTCCACGAGGTGATGAGCACTGCGTGCAGAAGCTTCTGTACTGGTTGGTAGCGTGCCTTGGATTCTGATAGGACCTCGCTGACGAAGTAGACTGGGCGCTGGACTGGATAGGCGTGGCCATCTTCCTACCGCTCGACAATGATGGCAGTACTAACCACATGGGTAGTCGCAGCGAGGTAGAGCAGTAGCTGCTCGCCTTTGCGAGGAGCTGTGAGGACTATTGGCTTCGATAGGAAGTCCTTGAGCTGGGCAAGGGCTTGGTCCGCCTCTGGAGTCCACACGAACTTCTCTTGGTGCTTGAGTAATTTGAAGAAGGGGAGCCCCCGTTCTCCAAGCTTCGAGATAAATCTGTTCAGGGCCGCCATGCACCCAGTCAGCTTCTGGACGTCTTTGATGCACGTGGGAGCTTTCATGCTGGTGATGGTGGAGATCTTCTCGGGATTGGCTTCGATGCCGCGATGGCTGATGATGAAGCCGAGTAGTTTGCCCGAAGGTACGCCGAAGACGCACTTGTTCGGGTTGAGCTTCCAGCGGTACTCGCGCAGGGATGCGAAAGTCTCTTCAAGATCGTCGATGAGCGTGCTGGAGTTTCTGGTCTTGACGACCACATCATCCACGTAGGCTTCGACGTTCTTGTTGAGTTGCCTCTTGAAGCAGGCCTGGATAGCTCGTTGGTAAGTAGCGCCGGCGTTCTTCAACCCGAAGGACATGGTCGTGTAGCAGTACGCGCCAAACGGGGTGATGAACACGGTCTTCTCCTGGTCTTCTTCCTTGATTGCGATCTGGTGGTACCCGGAGTAGCAGTCGAGGAAGCAGAGCAGGTTGCAGCCCGCCGTGGAGTCGATGACTTGGTCAATCCGCGGCAACCCGAAGGGGTCCTTGGGGCAGTGCTTGTTGAGGTCGGTGTAGTCGACGCACATCCTCCACTCGTTCGAGTTCTTCTTGCGGACGAGGACGGGGTTGGCGAGCCACTCAGGATGGAAGACTTCTCTGATGAAGCCAGCCGCGAGTAGTTTGGCGAGTTCCTTCTTGATGGCGTCCCGTCTGTCGTCGGCGAAGCGGCGGAGGTGTTGTCGCTTCGGAGTAGCTTTAGGATCGACGTTGAGTGAATGCTCAATCAACTCCCTGGGCACCCCTGGCATGTCCGCTGGTTTCCACGCGAAGATGTCGCGGTTAGCCCGGAGGAAGTTGATCAGCGCGTCTTCCTATTTGGGGTCGAGACCCGCCCCGATGGTGGTGGTCTTGCTGCTGTCGCCTGTCCCGAGGTCAACTCTTTTGACCAGAACCTCCTCAGCTGGCTGAGGCTTGTTAGCTTTGTCCGACTTCTCTGGGATGTCGAGTTCGCTTGGGGCAAGCTTCTTCGACGCGGCGTAGACCTCCATCATTGCGTTGGGTACTTGATTTGTGGAGGCGATCTCCACAGCTTCCGTGTCGCAGTCGTGCGATATCTTCAAGTCCCCTTGCAACGAGAGTACACCTGCTGGACTTGGCATCTTGAGTACCAAGTAGGTGTAGTGGGGTACCGCCATGAACTTGGCGATAGCCAGTCTGCCGAGGATGGCATGGTAGGAAGTTTCGAAGTCCGCGACTTCGAACTTGATGTACTCGGTACGATAGTTGTCCCGAGATTCCCCGAAGGTAACTGGCAGGACCACTGAGCCTAGTGGGATAGCCGCGTTCCCGGGGACGATGCCGTAGAAAGGCGAGGTGCTCTTGGTGAGCATGTGGGTGATGTCGAGCTTCATCTTCTTCAAGGTCTTGGTGAAAAGGACGTTGAGCCCGCTTCCACCGTCGATGAGGACCTTGTTGAGCTTGGAGCCCGCGACCACCGGCTTCAGGACGAGTGGGAACTGCCCTGGTTCAGAGAAGCTAGGCCATTGATCCGCGCGGGAGAATGTAATGGGTACCTCCGACCACCTGAGAGGGGTCGGAACCGCTGGTTCAATGCTCATGACTTCTCGACGGGTAGCCTTTTGTTCCCGTCTGCTGGGTAGTCCGCCGAAGAGGACGTTCACTGTCTTGTCGGGTTCCTGGAAGTCGCCATTGCCCTTGTCGTTCTTCTTCTTGCCTTTCTTGTCATCAGGGTGCCGTGGCTCCGGAGTATCCTTGAGTGCTCGCCTGAGTTGGTAGCACTGCTCGGTGGTGTGGTTGCCGTCCAGATGCCACGGGCACTTCTCCTTCAGCAAGTCTTTGAAGCCGCCAGAGGGCTTCTTCGAGTTCTCCTTCGCAGGGCGCTGGATAGCCGCGACAGTGTTGTCTGGCTTGCGCTTGCGGTTGGGACCCGAGTAGTTGTTGTTGTTGCGACCGCCTTGGTTCCCGTTGTTGCTGCTGCCGCCGCCCGTGTTCTGCTTGCTCTTGCCACGGATGGCGTCGTACTTGGCGTTAGCCTTGTCTTCTTCATCAGCCCAGGACGTGATCATGTCCTTGAGATGGGTGATGGAGCTTGGGCGGCGTCGACCGAAGTCTTCGAAGGTGCGACGGTGGTAGAGACCTTCTTGGAAGAGGTCGATGACTTCCTTGTCAGAGACATCGACTACTGTGGCGCGCTTGTCGAAGAAACGCCGCATGTACTTGCGAAGGGTCTCGCCTTGCTCCTGCTTTACCATGGCCAGGTCCATGCGAGTACCCGAGCGGCCCATAGCGCCCGCGAAGTTGCTGGTGAACTGCTCCTTCAGCTGGTCCCACTTGTCGATCGAGTACTTCTCAAGTGACTCGAGCCATGTAAGCGGGGCTTGGTCCAGACAGAAGGGGAAGTAGAGACACTTGGTGTCGTTGTTGCCTCCAGCGTTCTCGATGGAGAGGGCGTAGCATCTGAGCCACTGCACAGGATCTTGCTTCGCGTCGTACTTGGTGATTCCCAGAGGCTTGAATTTCTCTGGGAGGAGGAGGTTACGAAGTCGCGCAGAGAAGGCAGGGAAGCCGTCATTGTCGCTTGACGTGGAAGCCTTCTTGCGCCGTAGTTCCTCAATCTTCTGGCAGGCGTCGTAGCCGCCCTGTGAGGCTCCGGAGGCGTGGCTGTTCGCGTGGCCTCGGCCGCCGCGATCGCCCCCGCCACCGGTCCTCCTGTTGGCCCCATGGTTGGAGCTCCCGCCGTCGCTGCCTCCGCCGCCGGGGTCGCGATGAGGGACGATCTCGCGATCGCCGCCAGCAGCTGCGGTGCTGTTGCCACCTTGAGAGGGTCCGCCGGCCGTTGCGCGAGTACGGTTGGGGTTGGCCGGGAGCTCAGCTCGAGTACGGTTACGGCCGATGTCCGCACTGCGACTTGTTGCTTCGTTGTCGCGGTTTCTGACGGGAGGTGGTTGAGCAACCCTGGTGTTGACTCGCATGAAGTAGGCATCTTCCGCGAGCTTGGCGATGACTTGTCCCGCGCGCATCCCCTGGGCCTGACGTGCTATCGTAGTGATAGACATCAGGCATTGCTCTGGGGTAGTGTGTACCCGGCTCTCAACTTGGTCGAGAGCTTCCGCGAGGTTGCGGATGGGGAGGGAGTCGCGGAGACGACGGCGCCGTTCGCTACGCTTTCTGTTGCGTTCACGGCTGGCGTCTCTGTTGGCGGTAGTCTCGTCGGCGGGCGCGTCGGCGGACAACTCGTCCGCGGAGATGTCCTCGAGGTACTGGTCAGGGACCGTGCCTGAGGGCCCTGGCGTCTCGTTGGTAGTCATGAAGACCTGCCGATCGGGAGAGCCAAGGCTGGAGTCGCTGGTCGCCACCTCTGTAGGAGTTTGCTCCCCAGCTGGAGCAAGTGGTGTTCCCTCCTGGAACGGAAGTGAGTCGAGGTAGGCGACACAATGTGAGTTCCCTCCTGTCAAGTCTGCGGGCTTGCGGTCTGGCCAGTAGACGAATCTCCCAGCGGGTGTAGATGTTATAACCAAGCCGGCAGCTGGACCTGACAGGGGTTGCTCTGTAGAGTTGTCCTCGGACTCGGGCTCCTCAGGGTCCGACCCGAAGTCGAACTCGTACGTAGAGTCCGAGTAGAAACTGAAGAGGGGGTTGGAGTCCGAGGCGTGGCCGGGGGCGGTGTCGGAGTCCGAGTCGTACTCGGGTACGGGCTCCTTGCCGGCCCGGCGCGTGGTGGGAGCCTTCGTGTGGGCCCTGCTGATGCTGCGGGGGCCACGTGTGAAGCGCTCGCGGGGTGGGGAGTCCACATGCGATGGCTGAGTAGCCGGCTTGCATACGATGGCCCACGGGGACGTCGAGCTCGAGTTGGAGGCGGATCCAAGCTCGAAGTCGGCGTGTTGGTCGAAAAGTGAAATTTCGTCGAACTTGCCGGCGAGTTCGCCTGTGACTACTTCGGGAAGTGTCACGAGGCCGGTCTCCGGGTTGGGCGTCATGGTGAGGCGGCGTTGGAAGGATCCAGCGCCGTCAGCAGTGCAGACCCAGGCACCGAAGACGAAGGTGTCGCCGCGGTTGAAGGTGACGGTTGGCTTGATGTAGACGGAAGCCGTCGAGTTCGCCATGTGATCTCGGGCGAGATCCCCTACCTGGCGCGCCAGCTGTCGGTGTTTTAGACCGGCAACCTACTAAGGGGAGTACCCGAAGTAGATGAATGTGGCCTCGCCGAGATCGGTAACTCGAAGGAAGAGACACGTGGCACACAATTTAGACAGGTTCGGGCCGCGAGGTGCGTAATACCCTACGTCCTGTATGCTGCGTAGCTCTGGATTGATTGGGTGCGATTACAAGATGATGCAATCTTAAGCCCTGAGATGAGATGATCGAGAGAGGGGTCCCTGCCTCGCCTTATATAGTCCGGGAGGCAGGGTTACAAGTCGGTTCAGGGAGAGAGTACTAGTCGATTACGTCTAGGAGTCTTCCATACAGTGCGGGACATGTACAGCTTCCTATCTGAGTACTTCTCCTCTATAGTCCTTGTGCTTCACGCCAGCAGATGCCGTGCAGTGCAAGTCGGGTAGTCCCAGGGGCCCACCGAGTAGTCGGTCCTGGTACCCACCGAGGTAGTGGGCCCAGGGAGGTCCATACGACACCCCCCTAAAAGGAATCTCGTCCCGAGATTAGAGAAAGGCTAGCAAGAAACAAAGGTTCATGTGGGTATTATCCAAGGCTTATCAACTTTCTTCATATCGACCTTCCTTACACAAACACACCAAACATGCCCTTCTATTCTTCATAGCTCATTGGACTTGTATAGGAATATATAGTCTGGTCCCACTTATAACTTATCCATTCGTCTATTACTGTGATTTCTCCATTCTTCGCTTTGCTCCATCATAGTCCTTGGTAGATCAACTTGTGCATCAGGATTCTTCTTGATAGGAGTGACATATATATAGGTCGGACAATCTTAGGCTGGGGTTTGTCAGAACCAGGTTTAGTACCATTATCTGCCCCTAGATGTGATAACTTCTTCTCTCGTCTTGTTCTACGGTTTTATTTGTTAGATCGCTTGCATCTACCAGGTTTGTATTCCTTGCAAGTGATAATCCAATCATCAAGGTTTAGGGTTTGAGTATGACCTTCAGCTTGAGAACCTTCTTCTTGAGTTAAGTTTTGGGTGGACAACATCTTCTGCTTATTGATATCTATAGGGTTATGTTGGCGAGCTTCTGCTATCAATAGACTAGCTTCCTTCTGGGGACATGAGAGAGCATCGTGCTCACCACCCGGACACCTATCTGGAGCCTTGTTAACCTCATATTGTTAGTTTCAGTGCTTCATTCTTCTTCTTCTTTCTTTGATTATTCCATGCTTCAGCAACTTGCCTCTTCACTGGCCCAATAGGAATTCTGTCGTTGGCCATCTCATTACGAAAGTAGGTTGGGCTAGGCTGCATCCTTCCTTGTAAGGCTTGAGTCTGCATAGCGGATAGCTTCTCTTTATCAAATGGTGGAGGAGTCATGTTTTGATGGTTATCATTGGTGACAGTATTGTGGGCTTTAGGGAGTGAAGCTTGCTCTGTAATGGTCTGATGAATCTTAACCATGGTTTGGGCCATTACTTGCAAAACCTGAGTTTGTGCAGCGATATACTCCAACATCTTGCGTTCCCATGATGAGGTTGCAAGAGGAATGTTGATGTTTCCTTCATTATCTTTATCTTCATGATTTATGTTGGGGCTCTCCATCTGATTGGGTATTTGATGATAGGATCAGAAAAGTTAGACTGAAGAGTAGAGAGAAAGAATGGAAAGAGCAAGGAGGTGGGAGATACAAAAGGAGAACCCAACTAAGCAACTGATATCATTGCAGATATAAGATCCACAATACACCAACACTCACTGCAAAGAAACAAATCAATCAAGGTCATAAAACCAAGCATCATCATGCAAGCACAGAACTTCACCAAATAAGACACGGTTAAGGGAACGAACTACACGTTGTTAATTAAGTCAGAGGGTATCCTCCTAATAGATCAGATGTAGCTCCCAGCAAGGATATCCATAAATAATGGATTTTTTTCCAGATCAAGGAGGCCGAAATTATGAGTTCATCCCAACTAGAATCACCTCAATCGGAGGTTTAGAACTCGAGATATGTATTAAACAAGATGGCTATGTCAGAAGTGTTGACAGATTCGGGAACCTCCAAAATTTCGGGCATAACTCTCTGTATATGCAACCCAAATTGATGAATTTTGGACAGAGTGAAACTTATGATATTCCTGAACTACTCCAATTGTATTTACCTCAATCGGAGGTCCATAGCCCGAGATATAAAATAATGAAGGTAACTGGGTCAGCAGAGTTTACAGGTTCCGATAGCTCCAATGTTTAGAGCATAGCTCCTGGAATATGTACTGGATAGGTCTGAATTTTTGATAGAGATTTACTTATGAAATTTAGGAATTAACCCAACTGGTTTCATGTCAATCGGAGTTCTGTAGCTTGAGAAAGAATTAAAACAGCGCTGGTGTGTCGGAGAGCTGCGCGAACAGATTTGACACCAACTTAACTGGGATGAGAAATAGGTAGATGAATACATATATTTGGTGGAGATAGATATATTGGAAATAAGGAGGAGATATATTTTTTTAAGGACATGCTGATATAATATCAAGGATAACAATTCCACCAAACCAAGGTGATGTCATTGGTTGGGAGAAAGATCCGGAAGCGTTCAGGGAGGGTAAAGGTAAACATACAAGAGTTTAGGATTTAACATTTGTGAGGAAAGGAAGTGCAAATGCTAAGAGTCAACTAGGGGGAAGAGTTTTCATAGTGAGGAGAGAAGAGGATGATTAAGAAGTGAGAACATTCATCAGAGAGGTCATTGATAAGGTATGAATGGATTGTAGAACAAAGGACACATGAGGAAACGACCATTTCTATCTATGTTTGCTTTGGGCATGCTTGCTTTAGGGTACGTCGCAAGGATCAACTAAAAAGAGAACGACACTTTGGAATGAAAAGACATGGAAACAAGGAGATGTCCAAAGTAGCATTATATAAAGGAGAAGTTAAATGAAGAAGATATGTGGATAAGAATTGTCAGCTAGGTTCAAAATAGTTAGTCAAGCAAGATATCCGGGATATGCCTTGCATGGAACAAGTGGTAAGGGAAAGCAAGGTCAAGATCAAGGTAGGGGTCTTAACATTTGCAAAACAATGAAGTGAAAATAAAAAAAGAAGTTAAGTGGGAAGGGTTAAGATATCAAGGGGGATTTTCAAAAGAAAATGGTCAAAGAGTGGGATTATTCATCACAGAGCTCAAAGGGAAAGTAGTGATGAATTTCAGATCATATGAAACCTTAGGGAACAACCATGGCTAACTAGGCTTGCGTCCTACAGTCGATACAGCTCTGATACCACTCCGTCACACCTGTTTTTCCAAAAAAACCAAGTGCAAACCTATATGCATGCCAGGATCAAGTTTCATGCATATAGTGACATAAGTGAATAACAAAAACAATATCACGTAAGAAAAAGGAAGATTATCAGAGTTTACGCTTAATCCTGGAAACGAAGGCACCAAACTCCACAAGCAGTCGACTGGGGGTTGCGTACGCCTAGCACTAGCACATCTTCGCAAGACTTCAGAACAGCTTCCTCTTTCTGAGCAACATTGTTTATAGCAAGGGTGAGCACTTGTCGTACTCAGCAAGTGTGGGGAAAGAATGAATGCAAATGCTTTATAGTGGACTGGGCTATAAGCATTGTTGACGGTGTATTTTGGTGCACCTAGCATGTTCATTACACTTTGGTTTGGATTTGATTATGGAACTAACCCGCCACTAGGCACACTAATCATATAACAAGTTCATCTATGTGCATGCATTTGGAAGTGTTGTGTTTATGTAGGAAAACATGGACATAAAGGACGGATTCGCAACAAGTTCAAAGGAGCATTTACGGAGTCTTGTTCGTGTTCATGAGCTTGATGAAATCACTTCCAATGGTGGCAAGGACCGAAGTGCTACAAAGGAACACCCCCGGGGATTGAAGCGTAAAAGACCGAACTTCATGCGAAGAGAACCACCATCTTGGACGCGAGGATGACATCGTCAAAATCATGCAAGTGGAGGGGGCAAAGTGCATAATCACCTGAGGACCCACGGGAACGAAGGGGCGACCGAACCGGGCCGAGATGGGCCTGGGCCGGTCGGCCCAGGCCGGCCGGCCCAGCCCACCCCGGTGGTCAGTTCGGCCCCCCTTTCCTTGCACCCGAAGGATCTTCAACCCTAAAACCCTGGAGGCGCCGCCATTCGCAAGGAGAGAGCCATTCGCACCAGGAGGCCATCCACAAGCTAGAGAGAGAGGAGGAGGATCTCCGGAGGGATATCAACCACCTCGAAGGAAGCACCCTCTCGTGGAGAAGAAGGAAGACACCGTCGGAAGGGAAACCATGATCAACGGTGCTATGACCAGCACCTTGATGGGGTAATCTCCTTATTCGTCCATGGGTTGTAATCGATCTTGAGATGTAATCATACTTTGTCGGATTATCTATCTATCATCTTGTGTTGAATATACTTTAATGCTTAAGGTTCGCTACCATGCCGTAAAGGGAGTATAGGCCTCAATGCTTCCTTGGATCCATTCAATACGCCGTGTCCATCATAGGTCTAGTCATGAATACCTTCACGTAGTGACAGTACGAGAGGAGGGAAAGGGCAAAACCGTGGTCACAACCCCGATAGATTAGATTGGTTTTCATGTCTTTAAGCGATTGCATGCTCTAGTATCGTAGACCCGTGGGCGAGTGTCTTTTATCTTGATATCTTAATCATTCTCTCTAGTGTAGTTTAGTTGTTTTCTAGTTTAATCGTAGTTAGAGTTTGAGTAGTTAGAGTGTGAAGGTAGATCGAACGCTTGTAATCCCCTTGCTCCGCGGATTGACAAGAACCTTGGGAATCCCGTGGTGAAAAAGGTGTGGGGTCCGTACGCTTGCAGATCGTAGAGGGATACGTCTTTATCCGTCAACAAGCCCCTTTTTCTGGCGCCGTTGCCGGGGAGCAAGCTAGTTTACATTGTTTGGTTTGCATCTAACTTAGTTTTATAATTTAGTTTATCTTTTGTTTGCTATATCTAACACATATTATCTAGAAAACCACTTGTTTCGTTTTTGTTTTTGTTTTTATCTTATTGTCTAGATGGCGTTCGTCAATCAACCCGTGGAAGAACCGGAGAAATCATTAAGGGATTACGCTAGCCCTCGATGTGAAGACATAAAAGTACAAGAGTCGGATTCGAAGCTCGAAGCGACCAAGTATGAGATTAAATCCAAGATCATCGAGATGGTGGCGGCAAACCCATTCGAAGGGATGGTTACGGAGAACCCATATAGACACATAAGGCATTTCACGACGCTATGCAACACCGTGCGTCAAGAAGGAGTTCCCGATGAATGGTTCAAATGGAATCTCTTTCCCTACTCACTTGCCGGCAATGCAAAGACATGGTACTCGTTTGCGTCCTTTGAAGTTGAAGGCAATTGGAACAAGTTGACAAAGAAGTTTTGCGAGAAGTTCTTTCCAATTAGCAAGGTTCAACATCTAAGGAGGCAAGTGATCACTTTCATGCAAGGAGAAGAGGAAGGGATAGACCAAGCTTGGGACAGGTTTAATGAGTTAATCGAACAAGGACCAAGACTCGGCTTCTCCGGTGACGTACTCTTGCATATATTTTTCTTTTCCCTAACCCCTAGTTGCATGCAACACGTCCAAATGTGTGCAGGTGGGGATCTCATGGAGAAAACACTCACGGAAGCCGCCCAACTTCTACAAAAAATTAGTAAAGCGGCTGCCATGCGAAGAGATTGGGAAACAAGACTTGCGGAAGAGCCGGAATACAATTCAAGGAAGAAGAAGTGTGCTGAATTTTCTAAAGAGGCAACCCCGGAAGTCACAAAAGAGGAACCAATCACGGAAAAGCTTGAACAAGAACACATCAAGTCAAGAACTACCCCGAGCATCGACTTCGCCGTACCAAATGAGACAATCAAGAGAAGCATGTCAAGCGCGAAGCCACTAAGGGAGTTCGAACCAATGGATTGGGTTCCTATCGATTACGGAGAAGTATTCGACAAGAGAAGACCGTTCCCTAATCAAAAGGGAATGGCGAGAGCATTGGAAGTGGATTTCCCACCGGAAAGGAAAGCGGAAGAATCATACGACCTTGAAACCACCGGTGAGATCTTTCAAAAGCTCTTTGGAGATGATGAAGTGGATCCGGAACACATAGCCGAGGTGAAGAGAATCATGGGGATCAAGCCCGAAGCATCACCATACACTCGCCTCGCTGAAATTTACGCGATAGGATCCGAAGAAGAAGAGAAGATGGCACCACGCTTGAGTTGCGAGATCAACGGAGTTCAATGCAAAGCTTTATGCGACATCGGAGCCCAAGTAAGTGTCCTATCTTCTAAAACTTACGATAAAGTTCAAGACCACAACCTAGACTTAGCTCCAACATCAACGAAATTAATTATGGGAGACGGTAGAACTATTAAACCTCTAGGTATTGCTTGCAACATGAAAGTAAAAATCTCTGGAAAATGTATACCAACCGATTTCTTTGTTATCGATGCTTACCATAGTAATCATGATCACATAATCTTAGGTAGGCCCTTTCTTAAGTTGGTTGATGCCGTGTTAGATGCCGGAGAAGGCAAGGTAACAATGAACCTTAATGGAACAAAGTACACATATAACTTCCTTCGTGTTTCTAAACACCTTACACCCTTTCCTCCCGAAGACGAAGAAGTAGAGGAGATAGATAGCCTTTGTTTTGTTGAAACCCTTAGAGACCCGCTGCAAAGAGCGATGGAAAATCAAATTAGTAATCAACAAGATGAAGAACTAGAAGAAGCAATAAAAGGCTTGGAACCACACGATGGAAGCATGGAGGAAGGAAAATTCGAAGACATAGGAGAAATAAAACCCGAGGAGCCACAAGCGCCCGAGGTAGACCTTAAACCTTTGCCCAAAGGATTAAAGTATGAATTTTTGGGCCCAGACAAGACTTATCCAGTCATTGTGAGCGACGAGTTGAGTCCCGAAGAAAATGAGAAGTTGCTGATTTTATTGAAAAAACATAGGAATGTGATTGGATATTCGATTAATGATCTCAAAGGTATTAGCCCAGCCTTTTGCACTCATCGTATACCAATGGAAGACCAATGTAAGCCCGTAGTGGACCACCAAAGGAGGCTAACCCACGCCATGCGAGAGGTAGTAAAGAAAGAGGTCATCAAGTTACTTGATGCCGGAATCATCTACCCGGTTCCGCATAGCGAATGGGTGAGCCCGGTACATTGTGTACCAAAGAAAGGAGGTTTGACCGTGGTGAAGAATGAGAAGAACGAATTGATACCACAAAGAACCGTGACCGGGTGGCGGATGTGTATTGATTATCGTAAGCTTAACAAAGCGACGAAGAAAGATCACTTCCCCCTACCGTTCATCGACGAGATGCTCGAGATTAGCAAACCACGCTTATTTTTGCTTTCTCGATGGGTACTCGGGGTTCATGCAAATTCCCATTCACCCGGATGATCAACACAAAACAACGTTTACATGCCCTTATGGAACGTTTGCATATAGAAGGATGCCCTTCGGTCTATGCAACGCTCCGGCCTCTTTTCAACGTTGCATGATGGCCGTATTTTCGGAATTCATCGAAGAAATTGTCGAGGTGTTCATGGATGATTTTTCCGTTTATGGGAAGACGTTCATGGATTTCTTGGCAAACTTGGAAAAGGTCCTCACGGGGTGTGCGGAGGTAGACTTGGTGTTAAATTGGGAAAAGTGCCACTTCATGGTTAAGCAAGGCATAGTGCTCGGACATGTTATATCCGAGAGAAGAATTGAAGTGGACAAGGCTAAGGTAGAGACGGTTGAGCAACTCCCACCTCCTACGGATGTTAAGTCCTTAAGGAGCTTTCTAGGCCATGCCGGATTCTATAGAAGATTTATTAAGGACTTCTCAAGGATCACTAAGCCTTTAACACACCTTCTTCAAAAGGATGTGGCTTTCGACTTTGATGAGAAGTACCTAGCGGCATTCCGGACCTTGAAAAGTGCGTTGGTGAGTGCTCCCATTATTCAACCTCCGGATTGGAGCCAACCTTTCGAGATCATGTGTGACGCAAGTGACTACGCCGTAGGCGCAGTTTTGGGTCAAAGAAAGGAAGGCCGAGTTCACGTCGTTTACTATGCTAGCAAAACTCTTAGTGGGGCGCAATTAAATTATGCCACTACGGAAAAGGAGTTGCTAGCGGTGGTTTTCGCTTTCGAAAAATTCAGATCTTACATCGTGAACTCGAAGGTCATTGTTTACACCGATCACGCAGCCATCAAGTATCTCTTGGCTAAGAAGGAAGCTAAACCACGTTTGATTCGTTGGATCCTTCTTCTCCAAGAATTTGATGTTGAAATTCATGATAAAAAGGGGGTGGAAAATGTTGTGGCCGATCATTTGTCTAGGATGAATCGTGGACAAGATGATAAAGAGCCCATAGAAGATAAGATGAGAGATGACCACCTCTATCGAGTGCTTGATAAAGATACTTGGATGATCGATATCATTCGAGCGATTCGGAAGATGCCTCTCGATCATCTAGATAAAAACTCTCAAAAGAAGATAATCTCCGAAAGTAGGAAATACTTTTGGGATGCACCATACCTCTTCAAACTTGGCAATGATGGAGTAATGAGAAGATGTGTGCCAAGAGAAGAAAGGGTAGAGATTTTGAGAAAGTGCCACTCGGCGGAGTACGGTGGGCACTATAGCCATTTTCGAACCCAAGCAAAAGTATGGTCGAGCGGATTCTTTTGGCCGGAGATGCATGAAGATACTAAAAGATATGTTGCATCATGCCCCGAATGCCAAAGAACCGGAAACATCTCTCAGAAAAATTCTATGCCCTTGAAATACAACCTACAAATCGATATATTCGATGTATGGGGTATAGACTTCATGGGGCCTTTCAAAAACTCATGCGGATATGAACATATTCTAGTCATGGTTGATTATGTATCCAAATGGGTAGAGGCTATGCCGTGTCGTAAAGCTTCCACGGAGGAGTCCATTACTATGATCAAGAACGTGATTTTTCCTCGTTTCGGTACACCGAGAATCTTGATAAGTGATGGAGGAACTCACTTCACCGGGAAGAATTTCAACAAGTGCTTGTCCAAGTTGGGAATTGAGCATAGGGTCTCTACGGCTTATCACCCACAAACCAACGGACAAGCGGAAATGTCAAATAGGCAATTAAAAAGCATCCTCAACAAAACCGTAGAGAAGGGAGGCAAAGATTGGTCAAAGAAATTAGACGGAGCTTTATGGGCTTATCGAACGGCGTTCAAGACACCGATAGGTATGACCCCTTATCAATTCGTCTATGGAAAGGCTTGCCACCTTCCGGTTGAGTTGGAACATAAAGCCTATTGGGCGATTAAAGAGATGAACCTTGATCTCGATGCCGCGGTGGTGAAACGAAGAATCCAAATAAGCGAGCTAGAGGAGATGAGGTTAAAGGCGTATGAAAATGCAAGCATATACAAAGAGAGAATCAAAAGGTGGTATGATATAAGATTGAAAAAGAAAGAATTTAAAGAAGGAGATAAGGTCCTCCTCTACAATTCGAGGTTTAAAACCTTCGGAAAGGGGAAATTGCAAAGCAAGTGGGACGGACCTTATGTTGTGCATTCGGTGCTCTCCAACGGAGCGGTAACCATTATGGATATAAAAGGCGATCAATTTATGGTGAATGGTCAACGGCTTAAGGTTTACTACGAACCCGACGTTGTGCCCCTTCACCATGTTGATGTCTTCACCATGGAAGAAGAGCCCGAACGTCCCACCTAGGACGAAAAACAAGGCATGAATTTCTGTAAATAGTTTTTCTTTTAATTTTCTGGAGTTTCTCGCGAAGATTTACTGGGCCAACTTTTTCCCATGGGCTAAGGAGGTGAAATAAGGGCGGTACGCGAAAAACCGGACCGGCCCGGCCCCCGAGGCAGGGTGGGCCGGCCGGCCCGGTCCGACCGGCCCATATGGGTCCCGGCAGCGGACGTCCCCGATTTTTGCCCGAATTGCTCCTTTTCGACTTCCTTCTTCGGTCAGAAAATTTTAAGGGAAGTTTAAAAAAGGAAAATGAGGTTCCTAGGGTTTTTCTCTTCGGACTACTTATTTGGCCGAATTGGGAGCTCGGGAATCAACCCCTTCAAGCAATATTTTGCACCCTTGCAGCAGCCATTGTGTCCCCAAGAAGCTTAGAGTTGAAGCTAGAAGCCAAGGAGCCATCGATGGAGGAGGCGAAGCGATGCGAGCTCAAGCTACCCGTCAAGATCAAGAGGACCGCCCGCATCCGTTGCGGAGGGCGTGTCCCGACCGGAGCTATTGCATCTCGCAACCCCGTCGAAGGAGAGAAGGTCCCTACGCCAGTTCGAAGGTCGGCGCGCATCCAAGGCATGAAGCGGAAAGACTACAAGGAGGTGTCGCCCGAGCCTAAGGATTATGGGGGTAGCGACTACTCCGACGATCGTAGCCCGAGCTCGTGGGCGGCCGCCGGAAGAGATGATAACGACCTCTACATTTGGGATGAGGTGCCCAAGGAGAAGACTCCCGAAGGCCCTAACGGCGGTGGCAACGGCAGCGGTGACGACAATGGTGGTGGCGACGACGGCGGCGACAACGGTGGCGATGACGGTGGAGACGATGGCAATGACGACCCATTCGGATTGCATCCGATGTGTTGTCGAGCTTGCCGTCAATCCATCGCGGATCTCTACGCGTCGGTCGACTAATGTCTCCAAGCCATGGAAGCGATGAAGCAGCGTTTGGAGGATTTGGAGTGCGTAGTTGAAGACGACTACAAGTTCCTTAACCGCAACGTGCGCAAACTCTTTGGCATGGTCGGGAACATGAGAGGCAAGTGGTGCAATACTTGCTTAAAGTACCACTAGGTCTAGTTTTCCCCTTAGGAATTTTGTAAGATACGACGAGGACGTCGTATGTTTTTAGCGTGGGGGAGAGCTAGCTAGCTAGCCTTAGCTTTTGAGTTTCAAAGTCTAGGTTCGGTTTAGTCTTCGAGAGAGGAGAGTCTTAGAGTTTAATGAGTCTTTAGTTTTCGAGTGTGTTTTAAATTTTTGCAAGTTTGAAGTGTCTTAAATTAGTGTTGAGTCAAAGAAAATCAAATAAAAAGAGTCTTTATATATTTTGTGTCTTGTGTGATGCTTATCTTTATTCACTTGTTTGTTTATCTTTGATTCTTGATATATGAACATAAGTGTGTGGTTCGAAAAACATTTACCGTGGTGCTTAGTGGAATTGCTACTACTTAAAGTACCCATACCACACTTCGATCTTGAGCTTCACATGTTAGTTGTGCTATGTTCAATGCTAAAAGTTGGAGGATTTCAGTTCTGAAAATTATCTTAAAACCCTTGTAATAAAGGTTAGCAAAACCTCTTTTTCCAAGTTGAGAGTAAGAAAAATTCCTATACAAAGCCAAATTTATTTTTTTGCTCCACCATAAGTGTGATTAGCACAATGAGTTGGGCTAGGACCCTTCTCTCTTATGAGTTTTAATTTCGAGCAATGATCATGTTCTTGTGCTTATCTTTTGTTGCTAGCCTCGTCATACATTCGGTAACGTGACTTTCACATCGGAAGTCCCGTACATCGCCGAATTCCATACCCAACCCTATACATCTCTTTTGTACATCGCATTCCTTGAACACAACCTATTTTCAAAGTTTCGTCTCGTCTCTAGCATGGTTTATTTAAAATTTCAGATTGTATGCATGCGAGAAAGAGAGGAGTTGAGAGCTTTGAAAAGTTGTCAAGAGAGGGAAAAATAAAGAGAAAAGTATGAGTATGGAAAAGAAAGAAAGAAAAAAATATATAGAAAAGTAAAGAAAGAGAAAAAAATATGAGAATGAAAGAATGAATGAAAAAGAAAAAGAGAAAAGAGGAGGTAGCAATAAAGATAGGAGAGGGATGAATCAAGTGAAAGAAAAAAAAATTATTAAAAGTGTAAGGAAGGATGTCACGTTGTTGAGAGACGAAACTTTCATTCTTTTCCAACCATGTGCAATCCGACAACGAGGACGTCATCGGTGCCTCGTAGTCATAATTTTCTTTTGCCCTTGCACATGTCCACCATTCTAAATCTTCTCATCCTTGATATCCCTACATATGGTTAATTCTCATGATCATTGGCTTTGAAAGGTAAACGACCATTAGAGGAAGTTCTTAGTTTGACAATACTTGTGTTGATTGCGCTAGCCCTACCTATAGCTCCACTTTACATGTTATATGAGAGACTTATGGGAGGTGAGAGTTTTATAAAATTGGTTTAGGATAGCCACCTCATATGAGTGACTTGAGAGAGCTTGGAGAAAGGTTTTTGTCTAATACTTGTTGCAGGAATTTTGTTTTTAAAATCATAAAAACCCTCCGATGGAAGCAAAGAAGTAAGCATGGCTGAAATTGAAGACTTCGAGTGAAGAGTTTGAGTTGTGGGGTAAATCTTGACGTGGTAAAGATTCTAAACGCCCATGTTTATGTTTGATGATCATTACTTTGTGTTTATGTATTAAAGATGAAAGGATTGACTAACTTGAGAAGAAGGATTAGCGGTACACGATTACAACACCTTGGACGAAGTTCTTTTACGAGTACTTGCTCGAGGACGAGCAAGAGCTAAGCGTGGGGGAGATGTTGACGGTGTATTTTGGTGCACCTAGCATGTTCATTACACTTTGGTTTGGATTTGATTATGGAACTAACCCGCCACTAGGCACACTAATCATATAACAAGTTCATCTATGTGCATGCATTTGGAAGTGTTGTGTTTATGTAGGAAAACATGGACATAAAGGACGGATTCGCAACAAGTTCAAAGGAGCATTTACGGAGTCTTGTTCGTGTTCATGAGCTTGATGAAATCACTTCCAATGGTGGCAAGGACCGAAGTGCTACAAACGAACACCCCCGGGGATTGAAGCGTAAAAGACCGAACTTCATGCGAAGAGAACCTCCATCTTGGACGCGAGGAGACATCGTCAAAATCATACAAGTGGAGGGGGCAAAGTGCATAATCACCTGAGGACCCACGGGAACGAAGGGGCGACCGAACCAGGCCGAGATGGGCCTGGGCCGGTCGGCCCAGGCCGGCCGGCCCAGCCCACCCCGGTGGTCGGTTCGGCCCCCCTTTCCTTGCACCCGAAGGATCTTCAACCCTAAAACCCTGGAGGCGCCGCCATTCGCAAGGAGAGAGCCATTCGCACCAGGAGGCCATCCACAAGCTAGAGAGAGAGGAGGAGGATCTCCGAAGGGATATCAACCACCTCGAAGGAAGCACCCTCTCGTGGAGAAGAAGGAAGACACCGTCGGAAGGGAAACCATGATCAACGGTGCTATGACCAGCACCTTGATGGGGTAATCTCCTTATTCGTCCATGGGTTGTAATCGATCTTGAGATGTAATCATACTTTGTCGGATTATCTATCTATCATCTTGTGTTGAATATACTTTAATGCTTAAGGTTTGCTACCATGCCGTAAAGGGAGTATAGGCCTCAATGCTTCCTTGGATCCATTCAATATGCCGTGTCCATCATAGGTCTAGTCATGAATACCTTCGCGTAGTGACAGTACGAGAGGAGGGAAAGGGCGAAACCGTGGTCACAACCCCGATAGATTAGATTGGTTTTCATGTCTTTAAGCGATTGCATGCTCTAGTATCGTAGACCCGTGGGCGAGTGTCTTTTATCTTGATATCTTAATCATTCTCTCTAGTGTAGTTTAGTTGTTTTCTAGTTTAATCGTAGTTAGAGTTTGAGTAGTTAGAGTGTGAAGGTAGATCGAACGCTTGTAATCCCCTTGCTCCGCGGATTGACAAGAACCTTGGGAATCCCGTGGTGAAAAAGGTGTGGGGTCCGTACGCTTGCGGATCGTAGAGGGATACGTCTTTTATCCGTCAACAAGCATTTAGCATTTTAGTTGGTCAAATTTTATTAGCACCTGATTACTAACAAACTATAAGTTTATACCAACCCACATTAAGCATAAGGTAAGATGCACCATAAGAATATGGCAAGCATAACCAGAGAGCACAATTTAAGTCCATCTTCAAGTTCAATTATCATGTGAGGGTCCAGGCCGCTCTTGACCGTGAGCGCGGCTAATCGATTAGTTTTACACTCTGCAGAGGTTGTACACTTTCACCACAAGCAGCGTAAAAGCTCCGAAGAACTTTGAACCCAACGATGCGATGCTAGCTAGGCACCATACCACACTACCGAGGTGTGGTTGCATAGGGACGCTACAAGGCCTTTACAAAGGTTCTCCAACAAGTAGTGACCCACAAGGTCCGGATCAGTTAGCAAGGTATAAAGTCCCCTAGCAGGTCGATACCCCACCATAAAAAGAATAACTCACCCAACCCCCTGCTAGAGCGAGTCCATACCCCGCAGTACCGCCGATCCCTTGTCCTTATCAGGTAAGATCACCCCAAGATAAAGTTCCTAATTATTCAGCCAAGACCATTGCCCATTAGTTCTTGTGGTTGTACTGTTTTCCTGGGTGGTTCTCCATGTTCCGATTAAACATATGGTCTTGTATTAAAATTATCATAAAGGAACATAGAGCATAAAATGATAACCATGTTGGTTATTACCAACCCAGTTGAGCACACTAAGCAACATCTACCATCAACATTAATTAAGAACCAGGTTCAAGATAATGGTCAAAAGAGGCTAGTCATCCTAAATAGGAACCCATCAAAATTAATGCAAGCAATGCAATAGTGATTAATAAAATTATTGGGACAAAAGATCAAGGACACACTTGCCTTTAACCAAAGTAGTGATGTTGCTCAGAATCTTCACCTTCACACTCTTCCAAGCTCTCGAACCACGTTCGCTCTAAGCGCATCAATCATCGGACACAAGCATGCAAAGCAAATGCACGAGTACAACTAAGAACAATACATCAATCAAATCAAAGCTTTTAAAAGAACGCACTAAAAGATAAAGATCGATTCTAAGGATCACTAAAGAACACAAAGTGTGCTTGGAAGGGAAAGGCTTGGTTAGCTTTTAAAGAGATGGTTGCGGAAGATTGAGCAAGAACCGGAAAGATCACATTGAGATAGAGCTCGATTCTATTGGTTACGCAAGTGCAAGAAACGCTGAATACAGAACTAAGCTCGAAACTATCGTGAGATCATTATCAAACAACAAGAGACTACGCTTGGCATATTTTAATTAAGAAATCATGTGAAAGAATATTTCAGAGAAATACTCTATGTTACCATCAAACAAGTTATATTTAATTAAAGAAATCACGATAAACCTAATCATATTTTATTTATAACATTCGAGTAAAAGTTATGTCAAATTAACAATTACTTTAGAAAGATAAAGCAAGTATAAGATATCTAGGCGAGTAACTTTATGTCACGTGTTCAACTAAACATATTTAATATTGAAAAGGCATTTATGATGTCATTAGGCATATTGACTTTATTATGAAAACCGATGTTTAACTCTAATATCTTTTATTTAGAAAAACTAGTTAGGAATAGGGATTAACCAAATTAGATCTTAGCTTATGAAAACCGGATTAGAACCTAATCACTTTTTATTTATAAAAAGCATTGGAATAAGAATTAGTCAAGGTTAACATGTAGTTTTAGTGTTAAACAAGTAACAGGTGATACACATGCTAACGTACAAGTTAAGGTGAAACGAACGAGAACGGTAGAAGCGAACTACAACGCACACACAAACCTTAGGTTAGGGTTTAGGAGAACTAGTCTACAAAGAGAACTAGACCGAAGGCAATAACTGAGCAAAAGGTAAGCTAAACTAGTTGGTAAAGGAACCGATAACAAGATTAGCTCTAAAGAAAGGTATAGCTACGAAAGATTGGCATAAGAACATAGCTGATTTACAAAAAACAACCTAACAGAGATGGAATAGACATCAACTAGCTAGATGCTGATAAACAAGATTCTAAGATAAACATGAAACAAGAGTGATAAGATTACTTGATAGACAAATGAGCAGTGCAAACACTAGAAAGGTTTAGAGCTTCTGATAAACTTGATCAAAAGAGATACTAAGATAAAGCTGACACCGAACGTCAAACGAATTATTTGCACATATATGAGAGAACAAGACTATAAGCTTAGGTTTATTTTAATTAGCAAAACATATGATAGGATATTTCATAAAGAAAAGTATCCTAAGTTGGAATTAATTCATATTAAATTTTATTTGCAAAACCGTAGAAGAAAGAACCTAATTAAGTTTTATTCATAAATGTTTATGTATAAATTATACCAATTAAACATTTAACTTAGAAAAGATAAACTATATGAATAATCTAAACGTAACTTTATGATTCGAGTAGATCATATTATTATTGAAAACAGCATTACATTGGTATTAATCAAAATTAACATTTATTTATAAAGCCGGAGTAAAAGCCTAATCAACTTTTAATTAGAAAAGTTAATTAATTATTAAATAAATTAATATTTGGCTTATGTAAAACCGGGTAAAAGATCTAATTAGATTCTATTTACAAAAGCATGTGAAATAAACATTAATCAAATTAAATTTGATTATGAAAAACGGTGTATAGCTGTATATAGATTTTATTTAGAAAAGACATATTTATGAAGCATTAATCTAAATTAATATTAAATTTATTTTTAGAAAACCAACATGATGAAAACACACCACTAAAGCGTGCTTTGCATTATTATGAACCTAACGCAACTTGAACGGATTAAAACGGAGCTAAAACATAAAAGATATGGGGAAAACAAGATGAAAAGGACCTGTTCGCGATTAACTATAGATTTCATGGAGTAGCTGAAAAGATTCCCGAGACACAGTAAACAGTGCTCGTGAAAAGGATAAAACTCGGGGTTAGATCTGTAAAAGAGCTTGGGATGGATCTTGTTGAAGGGATCTAAAGATTCTAGGGGTTTCTTATAGTTTTGCTAAGACACATGAAACATATCTAAAAATTATCAAGAAAGACAGGGGCTTAGATGTAAAACCGGTCGTCTTCCTCCTCTGTACACCGGCGGTCAGGAACTCTGGGCGGCCTGGGAGGGTAGCGGCACCGGCGACCTGGAGGCCTAGGGGCTCGATTGAGATGTGAAATTGAAAGAGGGGATCGAGGGGGACTCGGTGGAGGGCTCACCTCGGGCGGAGAACGAAGGGGCGGCCGGCAATCGGGAGGTCAACGCCGGCGGTTGGCCACCAGGCGGCGGCTCGGGCAGGTCGGCGGCGGCGGGCTTCGCGCGAGTGGCGGTGTCGGGCTCGCGGTAGCTCGGTGCGCGGTTTTATAGGGCGCGGCTGCAGCAGTGCAGGGCGCGCACGCCCAAGGCAGGAGGCCGGCGGCGGCGTGTCCGCCATGGACACCTGCCGGCCGATGGGCTCCAGCGGGCTCAGATGGGCGCCGCGCTGGCCGACGGCTGGGCCGGTGCGGACCTGGGTCGGGCCTTCGGGCTCGGCCCAGTTAGATAGGATTTGTTTTTTTTTCGAATTTATTTTTAATGCGAAAACAATTCCAGAAAACATCTAGAAATTGTTTAAAGGCACAAAAAATTCTCCGAAAATCGCAAAAATTCCACGAAAATTCCCAGAGCTAGATTGGGACACGAACAATCCAAACAAAGCATTTGTAGCTCATGAAAAAAATTTTAGAGCCTTCTAATAAGTAGAAATAGCTCAAGGAAAAATGAGAATAAGTTCCAGAAAAAATCCGGAAAATTCTCGGAAGAGTTAGGACAGCTCCTAAACGCATTTTTGAAACCTTTTGCACTCAAGAAGCACCAAGATGCATCGGCATGAATGCAACACTGACAACTTTTATTTGATTTAGAAAATCAAACAAGGATTTTTCCTATACTATATTTCTTGTAAAGAAAAATAAATGTTGGAAAAAATTTAAAATTATGAGAAAATTGTTATTTAATTATTCTCTCTATTCACATCCTGAAATTGGAAATTTCAGGGTGTGACATACGACTACTACTCGAGGAAGGCTACGTCTCCACAGTGTACTCACCTTCTATTATGCTGGCCTCTGGCAGCGTAGCCCCTACGGCCGGCGCCACGGTCTCGGCCTGGGGGAGGGGAGCTGACTCCTCGGCAGCAGGCGTGGAAGCTTCTTCAGCCGCCGCCGTGCTGGGTTCATCTCCCTTCCAGGACAAGCCCGTCGATTTCCTAATCGGTGGTCAATCAAAGTACGACTACCAAGCTACATGTACTACTCAGGGAAGACCTTCACTTACAAGCTTGAACGGACAACAGTCACGGTCGGGGCGCCAAGTATGCTGGCAATGTCGACAAGCCCGGCTTCGGCGGGCGCCTCCTCTTCGACTTGAGCTGCTGCCGGTTCTTCAGCAGCAGTAGTCGCGGCCGGTTCCGTCCTGCTCTCGACGACCGGTGCCCGCGGCTCAACAATTGTAGTCGACCACTGTGTCAACTGCGACACAAGTTCCTCTACAGTGGGGGCTGGGCTGTGGCTTCTTTCAGCCGGCTCTCCCACCGTCTCCCAGTTGCCTTCGTCCCCTTGGTCTACGGGGTCAGAAGGCGGAATCTCCTGCAAGCACTCGGAATTCAGTCGTCAGCATACACAATACTGCAAGACAAGTACCCGACTACTCTACTCGAGGAGTTTACCTCTTGAGACGTAGTCTCAGTGACTTTCAACTTTTTGGCGACGCGCTTGTGTGCCACATTGCGTGGCCTCCTCGGCGGCGTAGGCAGACTAGCCTCCAAGCTAGTCGGAGGATCGTGGATGAGGGGCACGTTGGGAAGTCCAGGGCGGCTGAACCTAGACCGCAGCTGGAACCGCTCCTGAAGCGTCTCCTCGTCCTCCTCGTCGGACGTATCTTCGACGACAACGGTGTCGTCACCTTCGCCGACTTCGCGGCACTCCTTGGCTTTGCCTTTCCCCTCTTCCGGGATATTTACATGTCGGGGAGGCGAAGCCGTCTCAGAGACAAATTTTACAATGTCATCCTGCAACAAGTACATTGGGTGAGCACGACTACTACCACACAATCAGTACTCGGACATTGAGTTTGGCTACTGACCTCGTTCGGCGGATGAGCTGCGGAGTACTCGGGGACCGGGCAGGGCGTGTACGGCGGCATGTCCTTGAAGATCCTGCCCAGCCTCTCGACGATGTCGTCATCATCGATCTCACCGACGGGCATCCGCGACGTGTCGTCCTCGCCGGTGTACTGGTAGCCGAGGGTGTCGCGAGCCATCAGTGGCTGCACCCTCCTCTTCATGAAGCTGAAGGCCACGTGTTTGGCCCTCAGCCCGGCTTCTCTTAAAGCCTTGATCTTCTGCAGCAGCTCGGGTAGTTGAATACCCTCCTGCATCGTCGGCTCCGTGTTCCACCAGGGCCGATGCTTCGGCTGCTTCCCGCTCGGCTTTGGCAGCTCCGGGTGGTGGTTGGTGATGTAGAACCATTTCGACTTCCAATCTTGGTTGGAGTCAATCAACTTGTACGCCAAGTACTACTCGACGGCGTCTTCGCGCATCTGGATGCCGGCCCCTCCGACTACTCTTGGGTCGTTGGCGCTCGGCTAGGGCTTCACGCGGAAGAACTTTAGGAACAACACCCAGTGGGGCTTGATCCCCAAGAATGCTTCGCAGAAGTGAACGAAGACAGAAACATGGAAGATTCCATTGGGGTTCAAGTTGAGGTACTCGATACCGTAATAGTCGAGGAGACCTTTGAAGAAGTCGCTCGCCGGGAGAGCCAACCCGCGCTCCACGAATCGCGCGAACATCGGGATCTCGTCAGGGTTCTTCTCCATCGGGTACGGGTCTCCCACGGTGGCGCGCCACATGTCGACCTCCTTCTCCTGGAGGAAACCGCTGTTCAGCAGTGCCAGCAGGTCCTCAGTCTTCGCCTTGGATTTCTTCCACTCCTTGTTTGGATTCGGGCGCGGGGGAGACGCCGGCGGCGTTGACCCTTCAGCAGATCCAGTCACCTCTTCACGGGATCTCTTTTTCCCGGCGGCGGTCCTCATGCTCTTCGACGGGGATGGCTTCATTCTCCAAAGGCAGCGGGTTTTCACTCGCATTCGCTCGGGGGCTGCGGCGGAGGCAAGCAGCGGCGGTGCGCGTGGATTTGCAGCCTACGGCACGGTGGTAGTGTGCACTGGCGGCTGGCTCTTTGCTAGATTTGTTTCAAATGGCTGCAACTGCGGGGGATGAAAAACCCTAAGGGTTTAGGCTTCTATTTATAAGTCAACCGGTGGCTCCACAACGGCCAGATGGATATGTATCGACAGCTGACTCAGCGGCGGCCGCCTGACCTTTCAACTTCCAGTAGTCGACGCGCTCTATCTCGGGGGCTCGGCTACGTCTACTCAACTCCCTGGGTGGCGACAAGATTCAAGCGCAACTCAGGACACATTCTACATTCAAGATGACCCTTCAATTCGAGAGGAAGTACTCGACTCAAGGCTCGGGGGCTCCGTGCCACGTGTCCTTCGGTTTTTTCTCCAGATTTTACGGGATAATCTTGCCAGAACTTCAGATTGACCCTCAGCCAGAGTCTACGACTCAACCTAAGGCTCGGGGGCTACTCCATATGGAGTGCGATTTTGCAGTCGCACTTCCATATAAATTTCGGCTTCAAGACAACACGAGTATTATTGAAGACCTTCAAGGGGAGAACTCGAGGACGCTTGGGAACTACTCGAGAAGACTTCAAGACTACTCAAGGATCAGCTGGAGTACCTTCCAGCCTCGGGATGCTTCAAGTATTCTTGAGGACTTTTGGCTTGTAGTACTCGGGGACGCCTGAGGACTACTTGTCAAGGCCATCAAGACTACTCGAAACTATCCTGCTCGACTACAAAGTACTCGGGGCTTGTCGTATGGACCTCCCTGGGCCCACTACCTCGGTGGGTACCAGGACCGACTACTCGGTGGGCCCCTGGGACTACACGGCTTGTGCCACACAGCACTTGATGGCGTGAGGCGCAAGGACTACGGTGGAGAAGTACTCGGATAGGAAGCTGTACATGTCCTGCACTGTGTAGAGAACTCCTAGACGTACCCGACTAGTACTCTCTCCCTGAACCGACTTGTAACCCTACCTCTCGGACCATATAAGGCGAGGCAGGGACCTCTCTCTCTCATACGCATCATCTTGTAAACACACCCAATCAATCCAGAGCTACACAGCATACAGGACGTAGGGTATTACGCACCTCGCGGCCCGAACCTGTCTAAATTGTGTGCCACGTGTCTCTTCCTTCGAGTTACCGATCTCGGCGAGGCCACATTCATCTACCTCGGGTACTCCCCTTGGTAGGTTGCCGGTCTAAAACACCGACATAACCCTCCCTAGTGGTCAGCACCTTAGCAAAGGCTGCTACCCCAAAAGGATCGGGCTATACCCCTGCAACCCGGATCCCCCTCTGCTCCTTTCGGAAAAGGGCCATTAGTACGATCACACACCTAATTATTCGGCTAAGGTCAGGGCCATGTGACACTGTGGTTGCGCATGTTTTCTTGGGTGGTTCTCCATGTTCCGATTAAATCAAGTGCTCTTGCATTACCCAAAACATTGATCATTAACCATATAGCATTTCCTTTTTGAAAGACCGCTTTAACCAACCCATGTTGAGCAACTAGCATAATCTACTCAAAAACGTTTATTTAAATGGGCTGTGCCAAGGATCAGGGTAAAAAGTCTAGGTATGTCCTTAAGAAGGTGTTCCCGTCAAGTTAATGCAATACCATCATAAAAGTAAACTTAATTGTAATGCAGTTATATAGGACAAAATAGAACATGCAGGGGGAGAAGACCACTTGCCTTGTTCAACTACACCAAAGTCTTCCTCTTCCTCAAACAACTGTTCCTGATCGACTCCGAGAGGTTGCTCAGTTGAAACAGGCATGATATCTACGATGTCACACATAAAGCATACAATAAATAAAGCAGTTCACCAATGAAGTCTAAAGACTAAAAACACACTACTAAAGCGACGGGCTCGCTGAGACGATCGCATGGACAGCTAAAACGCTAAAAACGGAGCTATAACGGTAAAGATACGCTAAAAACAAGGTACAGGGACTAATCTGCGAAGAACTAAACTTTCCAGGGGCCTAACAGCAAGAAAACATGGGCTAAAAAGTAATTATACTTAAAAATAGAAGGTTTAAATCATAAAAAGAGTGCTCTGTACCTCGAATGTGAGAATCTAATAAACCCAGGGGCTTAAACCTAAATTTCAGGACTGATCTGAGCAACCTCTCGGAGTCGATCAGAAACAGTTGTTTGAGGAAGAGGAAGACTTTGCTGTAGTTGAAGAAGGCAAGTGGTATTCTCCCCCTGCATGTTCTATTTTGTCCTATATAACTGCATTACAATTAAGTTTACTTTTTATGATGGTATTGCATTAACTTGACGGGAACACCTTCTTAAGGACATACCTAGACTTTTTACCCTGATCCTTGGCACAGCCCATTTAAATAAACGTTTTTGGGTAGATTATGCTAGTTGCTCAACATGGGTTGGTTAAAGCGGTCTTTCAAAAAGGAAATGCTCTATAGTTAATGATCAATGTTTTGAGTAATGCAAGAGCACTTGATTTAATCGGAACATGGAGAACCACCCAAGAAAACATGCGCAACCACAGTGTCACATGGCCCTGACCTTAGCCGAATAATTAGGTGTGTGATCGTACTAGTGTCCCTTTTCCGAAAGGAGCAGAGGGGGATCCGGGTTGTAGGGGTATAGCCCGGTCCTTTTGGGGTAGCAGCCTTTGCTAAGGTGCTGACCACTAGGGAGGGTTATGGCCCGCCCTGATCTGTAACTATGCGGGTCATTGGTCTTTTGCATGCCTTTGTAAAGGCTTCGTAGCGTCCCTATGCAATCACACCTCGGAAGTGTGGTATGGTGCTTGGCCAGCGTCGCATGGTTGGGTTTAAAGTTCTTCGGAGCTTTTACGCGAACTGTGGGTACAGTGTGCAAACCTCTGCAGAGTGTAAAACTGATCAATCAGCCGTGCTCACGGCCATGAGTGACTTGGACCCTCACATGATTAGTAAACTTAAAGATGAGAATAAATTGTGGTTCGATGAGCTTTGGGTTGTTTTGTTATAAAGTTTTTCTTAAGTGGGTTGGTATGAACTTACACCTAGTAAATAGGCGTTCTTTAATTAAAACTTGACCAACACTAAAATGCTAACCGCTGCAAAACCATAGCCTACCTTGATAGCCTTGCATCTTCCCCCACTTGCTGAGCTCCAACCATAAGTGTGCTCAGCCTTGCTTATCGTTGTTCAGAGGAGAATTATGGAGGCGCGTTCTACGACGACTACGATGAGTTTTGAGGCTTGCGGACCCCCAGTCAAGTGCCTGTGGGAGCGGAAGACGAAGACTCGTCGAGTAGTTATCGTTTTCCGTTGTTAGAGACCTTCGAGTCTCCCGCATAAGTGTAATAAGTGGTTAAACTCTGAGATACGTTTAAATATTGTTAATGATATTTCACTCATTTTGTCTATCGTATGTGTGTGAACTGATCCTGGCGCACATATGAGATGCACTTGGTTTCTCTCCGGAAAATAGGTGTGACAGGATAGCTACTAGGTTTCGGAACATCGTCGGTGCAATTGTCAAAGACCAATTGGGGTCTTGGATCACAACTAGTAATTGGAAGATAGTGCCTAAGGCTACGAAGGATGTATTATGGGCCAAAGTGAAAGAAAAGTTTGTTTATCCGGAAGGGACAGAAAATGCAGGTAGAACTTTTGTTGAGGGCCTCTGTGGAAGAGCTATTAGGAATTAGAGGTCTACACTTAATACTGAATTTGTCCAGAAAGGCAAGGATGCTAGGGATGTGTATGGTAACATTCCGCTAGCAGTCTGGGAAGAATTCGTAGAACAGAAGAAGACGGCAGAAGCAATAGCTCTGAGTGTCCAACAAAAGGAGAAGGCTATAAAAGCTGCTGAGAACCCCCATCACTTGGGTTCGGGAGGATATGCTGCCAAAATGGCAAAATGGAGGAAGGAGGAAGAAGAAAGGAGGGTAGCTAGTTTACCAGCTTTGTTTGAAGGCATGGATGAGTGTAGCAAGAATTGGATCATTGCTCGAGTTCCGGCTATAGCACCTGACGGCAATGTTTCATTCCATAAGCCAACAACAGAACAAATTTATCAGAAGCTGGAAGGACTTGCGAAAATGCAAAAGAATGGTCTTTTCATGCCTGACAGGGAGAAAGATATGCTAACCACCGCGATCGAAACGCCTGAGCACTCTGGTCGTGTTCAAGGGATTTCTTCTACCTTGCCCTGGGGTAAAGCATTTCGTGAACACCGATCAAGTTATAAGAAGCGGGACCATTATAAGAAGCAGCTTGAAGACAAGATGAGAGAAATCGCCAAGCAAGAGTTGATAGGCTTCTTCATACAACAACAACAAGTTTCTATTGGGCCTAGTGCAGAGAATGTAATATCTGGTGGTTCTGGACAGGTCCCTCCAACCTTGATGCTTGCCCAGATCGGAGCCATCCCGACTCCAAGTAGTGTTGGTTCTATTGCTAATGCCAAGCATCCTGTGGATAACATTGTAGAGGAGACACCATGCAAATTGGTTATTCCATATGGAAGAAAACTAGATAAGTTTCGAGAAGTTGGGACAGCCATGGCACTAATGGGTCATGTGTTTTTGAATCCACCACTACCAGAGTACGCATGGGTTCAAGTTGTTTTGGTTTCTGATGAGTCGTGTGAGATTGATATCCCTACTGAGGATGGGATCGAGCTTCTCGGTGATGCGAAGAACCAATACATATTGTGGCATCGTCGAGATATCATACTTAATGCATCACCAAGTCCCTTGCAACCTAGCCAAGAATGAGTACCCCCCAGGATTCAGATGCTGCAATGGTCGAGTACACGATGGGTGGGGAACATGGAGGTAAAAATGACAACAACATGACCTTCCAAGATGTTGCAGACGTCGGGAACACGGAACAACCTATGATGGGTGGGGAGCAAGGGGTTAACAATAATGACAACAACATGCCACAAGCACCCCTCCAAGCAGATGTCGGGAACACGGAACAACCTACGATGGGCGGGGAGTAGGGAGGTAACAATAATGATAAGAACATGCCACAAGCACCCCTCCAACAAACTCTCGATGAAGGGGCATCATCACCAAAATCTGTTCCAAGACCACCATCTCCTCCGCCATGTCCAGCAACCAAGAAGTCAGCAATACAACGGATGATAAACTCATATCAACCAAAGACGAAATCATTTGATGTTGACTTGTTCTTGAAAGTACAGAAGAATAAACCTAAACAGGCTCCAGTATCTGGTAAAGAATCACCTAATGTTCAAGTACTCAAGAAGGTACCAGATGAAAAATCTGTAACCTGCACCTCTTTTCAAAAACAAAAGGAGGATCACATAAATATGTTTTCGTCAGATGAGGTGCCCGACAAGTATGAGCATGGCAAACCATTCTTGTTTAGGTGGCAACTGAACGAAGGGCTGACAGAATTGATGAGGCTGCATGGATGGATCATGCACGCCATGAAGCAAGGCATTCACACTATCACCGCTAATGTCCTGAAATGGGTGTTCAGTAGCTCTTTAGAACGGAAGGTTGCAATCTATTTCCCCGATTTGCATGCGATGTTCTGTCATGACAAACTCGACATCAATCTCGTCACCATTTGGTCCATGTAAGTCAACATCCCTATACGACATCCAAATCTATTCAATTCCATATGTATTGTTATTACCATCCTAAGTAAACCTTTTTTGCAGGATGCAAGCGTTGGATGAAAGGAAGACACATGGGAGGTGGAAGGTAGCATATATTACCCGCAACAAGTAAGCAAGCCACAACACACGTTCATAATGTCGGATCATCTAAGAAAGCAAATAGAGGAAGAAGCAAAGACACCAAAAGAGAAAGAAGAATAACAAAGGGTTACGAGAAGTTAAACTTCATGAGGTGGTTGTATACATTTCAAGGGTAATGAGGAAAAACCAACATAAGGATTCTATAAAGTGTGCTTACAATTTTGAGTAAGATCCTTTAAATAACTATTTCATCATTTGCCTTCATTTTTAGTCTATTTATATTGATTAATTTAATTTTATGCAGCGATCATTTTATTTGCTTTCACATGTGTCTGAAGTTGGGAACTATGGGGGTCTTCGACTCATTACACTATTCAGAGGTTTCTTACAAGAAAATCATTGAGATTATAAGAAAGTAAGACAACTCAGTGCAATATATAATCACTACTGTGTGTATCGGCTATAGTTCAAATTGTATTACTAACTTATGTCTTTGTATCCTTAAAGTGCGTATAGGCTATACATAGTTAATGGCGGGTAGCACAAGAAGAGAAAATTGGTGATACGACATGCCAAATGGGTAAGAACACTTCTGTTAATAAGTACCAATCATTTTTATCAGAGTTGTACACTTCTGTTCATAAGTACCGATCATTTTTATTTGTTTGCAGTGCTACAAACAACCTCCTGGCAGTGTGCTATGTGGATATTATGTGTGTGAGGTTTTGAGAAATAATGGGAGGTACCGGACGAATCCTGAAGACGTAAGCCTCTTGTTTGTACACAATTATGTATGTGCTAATTATGGTCCTGATGGTAATGCATAACAATCTTTATTTATTGTGTTTACGTGCAAATGCCTAACATTGAGGGATTATGGGGGATCCTTGGTGACAATCAAAACACCAACATTTCTGAGGACATGGCGAGATTCATGCTACGTGAGATTTGCCACGAGGATGGAGAATTCTTCGATAAAGAAGGAATCTTGTCATTAGACGATGCGGAAAGGTTACGTAGATGGGTGTCTTAGGCTTATCTATTATGCACGATGTTTTTTTGTAATGTGACTTATGTATACATTTTTATTTTAGTTTGGATTATTTGTTTATGAGACATATTTGGATTTGGCGGTTAAATACAAATTACATAAGTCTCTTCTGAACTGTTTTGCTGTCTCAACAGGCCTAAGAATCAACTACAGGAAATCTCAAATGCTCCCAATCAATGTTTCAGAAGAAAAAATTCAAAGACTTGCTATGACCTTTGGATGTTCAATTTGAACTTTTCCTTTTACTTATCTGGGCTTGCCAATGGGAACAACTAAACCAAAGTTTGAAGACTTGACCCCAATGATGGACAGAGTGGAGAGGAAACTTTCAGGTTGCTCAACATGGCTATCTTACTCAGGCAGGCTACAGATGCTAAATGCAGCAATAACTCCAATCACAACTTATGCTATGTGCACCATAAGACTCCCTAGAGGAGTGATTGATAACATTGACAGAATAAGAAAGCAATGCTTGTGGAGAGGCAATTCAGAAAAGAAAAAGGGAGGAAACTTAGTAGCCTGGGATACAGTTCAAAGACCAAAAGAGAAAGGGGGGCTGGGAGTGATCAACCTGAAACTGCAAAATGATGCTTTACTGATCAAGCATCTCCATAAATTCTACAACAAAGGGCCAATCCCTTGGGTTGAACTAATCTGGTTTAAGTACTACCATCACAAAGTCCCACATGCAGCAAGAGAAGTTGGCTCTTTCCGGTGGAAGGACATTATGAGATTGAACAACATTTTTTGAGGATTTTCCCAATGCAACATTGGCGATGGTCTGTCTGTCTGCTTCTGGGAAGACAATTGGTCCAATTCTGTGCTAGCCATTTCATACACCAGGCTTGCCTCTTTTGCTTTAAACAGTGCTGCATCAGTCAAAGAAATCCTAGAGGCTAATAGCCTGGACTCCATCTTCACTCTTCCTCTTTCCCAGGAAGCTCTGCAAGAGCTTGATTACTTGCAGAACAGTATGCCAGAACTAGAGCTTAATGAAAATACCCCTGATCAATGGAAGCCTGCTTGGGGGACAGTTTACATTGCCAAAAAGTTTTACTCGAGGGTTTATGATATCTTTCAAGCTCACCCAATTTTCAAATTGGTTTGGAAAGCTAAATGCACACCAAGGATAAAATTCTTCTTCTGGCTTATCCTTGTGGATCGACTCAATACTAAAACAATGCTATCTAGGAGGCATATTTGGGGAAAGAAACAATGATCACTGTGTCTTATGCAGCTTGAGGGAAAATGAGACACTAGAACACCTCTTTTTCCTTTGCCCCTTTGCATCTCAATGCTGGAATCGTCTGGGATTCACCTGGGACCTTCAATTAAGTCTGGAGGATAGACTTTCTCAAGCCAACTGAGACAGTAATCTAGATTTCTTCACAGAAGCAACAATGATAGCAGCTTGGGAGCTTTGGAAGATCAATAATGATCAGGTCTTCAACAGAAATCAGCCAAGTTAGGAACCAAGGTTTCCTTCAATCTGTTAGATTTAGCACTTACCTGCGGTCAGCTTTCTGTTTTTGGTTAGATGCTTTCAGTTAAACCCTTTGTAAGAACTTCTGTCCCTGCTCTTTTTTATGAAATTTAAGTTTTGATGCTGTGGGGATCTCCCCCACAGTTTGTGCTAAAAAAAGTGAATTTGGCATACAAATGCCAATATGAAAACAAAATACGGGCGAATATAGAGGGCAAATACAAATAATAGACGAAAATGACAAATTATATACAAATAATAAAAAATTATGGGAAATTATATAGGAAATGGGAAAAATGCTTTCTGTGGCGGGCACCCTAAGCAACCGCCAGCAAAGATGATCATTGTGCTGGCGGGCGGCCTAAGCAACCGCCAGCACTGATGGCATTTGTGCTGGCGGGCAGCTTAAGTAACCACCAGCTCTGATGACATTTGTGTTGGCAGTCATTTAAGTGACCCGCCAGCACAAATGGCTCTGTGCTGGCGGGCGGCGCACCCGCCAGCACAAAGGGCCATTTCTACTGGCTCAAAATTGCTGACGGGTGCCGCGCCCGTCAGCAAAGACCGGTTTTAGCCACCAGGGCAAATCGTTTCTGGCCTAGTGTCTCCGGCGAACTCGAACATTTCATTTTAATATCAATTCTCTATCCGTATTCAACAAACAACAACAAAGTTCTACTACCTAGATATCATCAAGGACTACACTTGTTTCAATATGATTTGGCTATCAGCAACTCTTCAGCTATTCATTGAATCAACAACAATATACACCACAAGATGTTAAATGAACAACATTACAGATATACTACTGAACATTATACCAATACACAGGAAAATGAAAAAGTATATGAATCACATTTGTAAAACAAACAAATCCCTCAAATTTGGTGTCGAGTAACACTTACTTTGCATTTACATCGGTCACCGGTGTAGGAGACTGTTCCGGCAGCGTCTGGGTTGCGCCGCTGCGCTGCCCAGCCTCCACCGCTTGAACGAGAACCCGCCGCTTGACCGCCTCCACCCCTTCTGGGTGCTGGTCGCCGCCGGTTCGTCCACCTCGCGCGGGTGCTGCAGTTGGACGCCATAAGCGAGCGGAATCCCCATCCCAATCCTACCGGAAGCCCCTCTCGCTGTCGCGGCCTCTCACTTCGAGCGCAGATCCACACAAACCCCTCCGCCCGCGCTGCCAGCACTTGGGCGCGGGTGTTGGGAGTGCTGGCCCCGCGCGTGCCGAGGGGGTTGCGACAGACCCAACGCCCGTGTCGTCCCCCACTTCACCGCGGGGGGGGGGGGTGGGGGTCGCGAGGGGTCCCTCTGTCTGCGCCGCCCCGCACTTGGTCGTGGGTGGCGCGAGGACCCCGCCGTCGTGCCCCGTGCGCAGGCGCCGCCGCCACGGGCACCCGACGCAGCCCGCACTTCGTTGCGGGCGTCGCGAGGGATGCCTCCTCCTAAGTCGCCCTGCACTTGGCCGTGGGTACATCTAGGACCCCATCATTGTGCGGCTTGCGCATGCGCCGTCGCGATGGCGCCGCCGCAACAGCCACGGGCACCCGACCCAGCCCCTGCACGAGAACTCTGATTCAAAATGAAAACAGTGAAATGTTGATAAGGTGTTTAAGAGGGAAAAAATTGAAAAAAGCTAATCATATATTTCATTTATGCCACCGAGAAAACTTCCAACAATACCCCCTACTACCTATGCATACCACCCCGTACCACAGGTGTAGGTTGTGGTAGTATGCTATTAATCTCAACTGTCCGATCCTTCCATACCTATCCTTCTTCAAAAGTGGTATGAGGTGGTATGGTCCACCGTAAAAGTTTAAAAAAAAGATTAGGCGAACTAGCTTTTTTCATATGGTGACGGACTTCAAATGTGATGTCTGTAGAAGTGCAGAAACGGTTTTATTCTCCGTCTGATTCTCCTGAATTGATTTTGATTCCCAGCCTGTCATATGGCTGTGAAACATTTCTGGGCCACAATAAAAAAATCAGTTACTTTTGCTTTCTATAAAAGCAGGGAGACCCCTTGATCGAAAAAAAAACAAGCTCAAAATCATGTGGAATCAAAAGATCTTCATTAGCAGTCACACTGTCAGATCTCAGATACTGCGGAGCTTATAGAAACTATAGTGTTATTAAACAATTAAGGCTTTCAGCATAGACAACACTGGAACATCGTCTGCTTCTATCAGTGACTGTACATACGAACTCTGTTCGGTTCTTCAAATTTTGCTGAACTTTCCTCCCGCCCTCTCCTCGGTAATTTTTTTCTATGTTGGACAGACAACTCTCTCTCTCTCTCCTTGAATGCTTAATGCATCAAATAAATCTACTAGTAGATACTGAAGGTGACATTTTTTAGGAAAAAAAGGGCAAGCATTCCTGCAAGTAAAAAAAACTTGTTAATATTTATATTTACAAATAATAGCATTTCCAAGTAATTAATGCCGATGATAACAGACATGTTCATTGATTTGGGACATAAGGTAATATTTACCTTCCACTAATCGAATCAAATTAATGCACACCTGCCTACCCCAAATATCCCAAGCTTCTCAAAACAAAAAAAAAAGTGCAAAGTACTGTTTCATCTTTATAAAGATCTCAGGACGTACACATTCAGCACTTGTAGAATGACTACTACGTACTTGCATCCTTGGCACAACTAGCAGTCTACCACACCAGCTTCTTGAAGTAAGCTCTCCTCTGTACGCATAAGAATCAACTGTTTAATACGCCTTCAGGCTTCAGAGGATCCACTTTTGGTTGATCGCAAAAGAGGGAAATAAGACTGCAGCATCCAAGAACAGGGGGGATGCAATTCTTGCAGCCAATGCATCGAGCACTTGGCGTGCGGATGCGAAGAACTATGGCCCTGTGGTCAGCTCCGTCCGTGCACCGTAGCTAAGCATGTCTCCGTCTTCGGCCATGATTGGTTGCGTGCGCCAGTTGCCGAGCCAGGCCACGGTGATGCAAAATTTGCCTCCCAACCAGGCTCGTTGGAAACACAGGAATCGAGCGTTTCTTTCGGGCCAGGCCGGCCGCCGGCGTGAGCGCACGGTGTTGCATTTGTGCAGAGACCAGCGGTGCAAGGCCAGCTCATGCATTCAGTCAACCAATGAGCTTCTTTGGTTAGCCATGCTGCATGCACGCAGGCTGTCGAACGGAGGGCATTTGCACGGTGCCTGGCTCACCGGTGTGATGCAATGACGAGGCGTGCGGGAAACCAATCACGCCCGACGCCTCCGGCCAAACTGCGGCAGCCGAGAGGTCGTGGGTGGGACCTGTGGTACCACCCGCACCACTCTCTAACTAATCCCACCTGGCGAGTTAGGACATGTAAAACCCACACACGGGAGCTGTCTGCAGAACCTCGATTTTAGCATACATACAGTTGTACAGACAGCTCATACAACCCACAGACAGAGACACTGTCTGTAAGCTGTTTAATGCATTGTATGGAGGTTAAGATCAACTACAAATGCATTGTGTGTACCATTGTGTGGCTATTAAATTAAATAATATCAAGCATAACTAATAGAAACATGATTACAATAATTTTAGGAATCATAAAAAATAATTATTATATTATATATATAGTTACAACGATTTTTGTCTACTTTTCTTTGTTTCCATAGCGTTGTCATATGTGCTCGATTAAATCCTTCTTGAGTTGTCTATGTGTTGGTCGAGCTTTGATCGCCAAATTTCTACGAAGTGCCTCTGCATAGCTTGGATCAGGGTTGTCATTTGTACGCACTTCCGGTGGGATCATTATCGTCGCACTTGGATTATCATTCAAATCCAAGACATCTGTGACTGCTTCCTTCTCATCTTCCACTATCATGTTGTGTAAGATAACACAAGCTTGCATTATGTTGATAACGTCCGCTTGCTTCCATAATCGTGCTGGTCGACGAACAATATCAAAACGTGCTTGCAGAACACCAAATGCCTTCTCGACATCTTTTCTCACACTTTCTTGCCTCTGTGAAAATAATTTGTGTTCCGCTAATTGAGGAGCATTAATTGTCTTCACGAATGCTGGATATATTTTATCGGCAAGGTAATAACCCATGTCGTATTGATTTCCATTCACAGTATAGTGCACGGTAGGAGCTTCCCCTCTTATTGCTTCAATGAAAAGTGGCGACTTGTTTAGAACGTTGATGTCATTTTGAGACCCGGCGGTACCAAAGAAAGCATGCCATATTCGAAGATTCTTCGATGCCACTGCTTCGAGAATCATAGTAAGCACACCTTCTTTACCACTTGTGAACTGACCCGCCCAACCTTTCGGACAATTCTTCCATGGCCAATGACAGCAATCGAGGCTTCCCGTGCAACCAGGAAAACCACGATCCTCATTTTTTTAAAAATCTGCTCAAGTTCTTCACTTCTTGGAGGCCGTAAATATTCATCGCCAAATACTTCAATAATACCTTCAGCGAATTTTCCTAATATATCCAAACAAGTGCTTGCAGCTAGTTTCAAAACCTCATCGAGTTGGTCAGCTGAGGTTCCATAAGCAAGCATCCTAATAGCCGCCGTACACTTTTGCAGCGGTGAAAGACCTTGTCTACCAATTGCATCTACTCTTTGAGTAAAATAAGGGGACCAATTGCTAAGTCCATCCACGATACGAAGGAACAAAGGCCTATTCATCCTAAACCTTCTATGAAACATCTCATCAGTGTAGATAGGATTTGCGGAAAAATAATTGGCGACAAGATCAGCATGAGCACGTTCACGATTTCTTGGTATGTACCTCCTTGGTCCACTCCGTCGAGGACGGCGAGATACGGATGAAGCTTCTCCATCACCTGCGGCCTTGACTTCTTCTTCCAGCAACTCTTCAAATATCTCATCCTCTGCTAGCATATCTTCCACAGTGAACACTTCGAAGTTGTCGGCACCTTCAACTAATTGATCTTCAATCAAGTCAGCTACTATGTGTTCTATCGGCTCCATTCACAAGGACACGATGCAAGTGGTGGGATGGCTGAGAAATGTACAGAGGCAATGATGCAAGTGGGGGATGGCTTTCGAAGTGTACAGAGGCAAAGCAGCACCTCACAACTTTATATAAAAAAAATAGATGGCCATTCGCTCACACCATTCACATTCAGAAAAAAAAACAGCAAGTAGTGGAGCACTAGTGGATCGCACCATGCAGTTACTAGTGCATTTCACAATTAAATTTGGAAAACTGACGCACCATTCACAATTAAATTTAGAAAACTGACGTCGGCGCACCTTTCACATTCAGTTACTAGTGCCATTCACAATTAAATTTAGAAAACTGACGCACCATGCAGTAACAAATGTAGCACTAGTGGGATACAAACAGGAACTGTCCCGGTCACATTCAGAAACTAGTGGGATACATGCAACACTAGTGGGATACTGCGCACAGTTTGAAATGACATTCAAATAAAGTAGTAAGTTAAGAGGTTCACCAAAATTCAGTACAGATAACTGCAGATGGTAACTATGACCCCTCTTCACCAAAAAATTGAAGTCTTCATAGTAGAACCTGTAAAAAAATAATTTCAGAGAAGTTGACATGCAGCACTGCAAAGAGACAATTCAGATAATTCAGATAACCAACATTTAGCTGGCTACGAGAGTGATGTTGTATGTAACACGATTGCAACATACAGATCACTTAGTTTTTTCCCTTACAGTGCAGGCAAATGGTTCATTTACAAAAAGATTCCAACAAAGGGATCAGACACATTATGCAAAATTCAGAGGCACAACTAACAATTTTCAGATAATTGACAGGTTGGATTTATATTACAAATATGAATGCATATTTGAGACACATCAGCACCTCCCCATAACAAGCTATACCAATCCAAAGCGCTGGTGATCTAGAGGATACTAGGACAGAACAGATCAATTGAATAGGGGAATTCAAGCTTCAGATGGGCTGCATTTGGGATGTCTCATTCAGGCAGAAGAGAATGCTCAATCAGTTTCAGGAAATGTTAGATATCACTAATGTTCTAAAGTTAGAAAAACAAGTCAGTTAGTCACTTCGGTTGCTTTGAAATATCCCTTTTCTCATTTCCTATCTCTCCTAGAAATGAGAGAGAATGCAATGAGAGAGAAGGGTAGGGGGATGAGAGAAAATGGGGAAATGGCATATTTCAAAACACTTGGTGTGCGGTACAGATGAAGCAGTATATAAGCAGCCATCACAAAACACATGTCACAGTTATATCATTTTAATATTTTTCTGCATAAATTTCCTCGGTGAGTTAGCCATTGTCAGTTCAAGTTACCTCTTCACGATAGAAATGTAATTGTACGCAGAGCTACTTTATACAAGTAATATCTATACTTGTTATCAGTTTGAATTGCCTTTTCAGTTTTCTATGCACTGCTTACTAACTTCAAAAACTAAACTATGGAAATCCACTAGACAAAGTCACCCAACTCATATTTACATTATGTTCAGCCAAAATAATAAAAAATAATAAGTTGACAAGCATTTGCACAGCAGAACCAGTGTATAAAATATCTACAAGGTTAAGGTGCATGTGTATATTTATCTCATGCAATTAAACAATAGTATAGCTCAACTCAAAAAGCCAACAATATGGGAGGTTGCAATTAAACAATAGTATAGCTCAACATTCCAAAAGAGAGATTGCTTATATTCCTAGCATATATATGTCAAGTTCTTAGAGGTAGTGGAAAATCAACACAGGAATGGATCACAAATAAATTAAAATGGATAGTTAAGAGAGAAGCTGCTCTAACCATTACGGTTCAACTAAACTAAAACCAATAGGTTCAAAAGGGAAGCTGAGACAAATATTTAAGGTTTATCATTGCCAAGGGCTTTGAAAACAAAAGAAAAAGGTGTGTTATGATAATTTTCAGGATTCCAAAATTGTTTACCTGCTCAATTAGTTTCAGGAAAAAGAGCCTTCTCAAGCATCTTCAACATACTTAATCACTGCGCCCTTTCCTCACCAGACATTGAACTTGTATCTTGTAAGGCGAGCTTGTTGTAAGTCTCCATCATCTTTGTCTCTTTCTCAAACTTCTTTCCTTCTTTGTAATCTTGTGCTGCAAGTTGGGCAATTTTTGTGGCCTCTAGCTTCTCAGAAGTGATCTTCTCTTGTCTGTCCAATTGCTTCATGCGCTGCTCATTGTTGATCTCCTGGAATTTGCTGTACCTATCAAATTTGTCTAGCACAATAGGAGACTCCTTTGAGCTCCCATCATCACTACTGCTAGAGCTCTTTAAATTGCCTTTTTTAGCTTCTAGAGCTGCCTTTTTAGTTGCCTTCTGACCCATTGGTCGCTTTGGCATCTCATCAACAGTGTCCTCATTTTTCTCGGAGTCTCCTTCCATGTGAAATGACTTCCGTTTGCGTGCATTCTTCAGATTTTCATTGTATGTTTTCCACTTTGGCACATCTCGGCAAACTTTCCAAACCTCCGTCAATGTATAGGGTCCAGTAACATCTTTGTTATCTTTGTTGTCATCCACATAGAACTTGTGTGCTGAATCAAGCCACATTTCAGCTGAATATCCACTTGTGAATACCCTACGAGCCTTAGCATAAGCACACTCAAAGAGGTCGGTCCACTTACTAATTTTGTGCCACCTATCTTTGCATTGCTTCACACTTCTTCTTCGAAGTGGAGCGGTAGTCTTGTTGTACGTCTCGACAACCTCACCCCAATATTGGCCGCCACCCTTGTCTGCTCCACAGGTTGAGTCGGTTGAATGTTCTATCCAAGCGCTCATCAATCTAACATCCCCATCCGGATTCTCAGTTCTAACAGTATCTTTCTCATTTTCCAATATGTTCTCCACTTCTTGAGGTGAGGTATCAACATTGTCGGTGGGTATTGGGTTGTTCATCGCACCAACCAAATGAGAATTATGTGGCAGATTGTTGGTTAAGTAGCTCATGAAACCACCAGATGGGTTGGCCCTGAATAGAGGTATTGCCATATCAGAAATGTTTCACAGTTAAGTAAGAAGAAAACAACAAGTCCATTGTATCTACCATGCCTTTACCATAAATAACCCGCCCTTTACTGTGATTTGTTATTCCACTTAAAAAAATTGACCATGCAGCAACAATAAATTGGATGTTCCTTTTCTTGTAAGCCCAACTTTGCAGCAACATTCAAGTATATATTATCCTAGGTGAACTTACAATGGAGTGAACTGCCCAATAGTTTTACTAGGACAAGCAGAACAACAACTTTAACAGTCATGACATCACAAACAAATGCTTATGAACTTCAGACTCCATCTGGGAATACAGTGAGACGCTTATTAACTTAAGATTCCACCAGTCTTTAATTTTGCAAGCACTCAAAACTCTCAGTATTAGTGGTACCAAGTTTACTGTACCCTCCCTTTGTGATTGCATATACAACAAATCCACGAAATATCTACTTGTGAGTAGTGTATGAAGTCAACAAAACTGAACTAAATTCAGCTTCATGGCTGCGCACAAGAATGAGCTTAACAAACCACATCAATACTGAAAGTCGTACCATTTTTTAGGCCCCTTTAAGATTCCAGTTTTTAAGAAACCACAATCTATAGCTAGCTCTTTTATAAGAATCCATAGTGAAACAAATGGGCCCTTGTATCAATAGCAAAATGTTCCAGGTCCATGGTGTAAGTCCAACACATTCTATCAACAGAGGTCAATTACATAATAAAAATAATGATCCTCCATTCAGACAAGTAACACTCATGACTAATATAACTGTTATGGTATTGTGATCCTTGTGGATGAGTCACAGCAGTTTCACCAGCAACATATTGGCATGCTGCAGCACAATCATGCCAATGCATAAATCCAAAACCAGTGGATATCAGTCTATTGAGAAATAAGAAGTTGAAATCCAAGAAAAATAAAAATGTTTAAGTGTCTGACGAACAATAAGTTCAGTTCAATAAAGTCCTGCAGCTCAAAGGCAAGCTTGTTTGTCTGGAATGGCTGCAAGATTGTGGATTTGGACTCACACAGGAGGTGCAGCAAAGATGCAGAGGCATCATATGGTACGACAGAAATTGTGCTGATGTACACAAGAAACTGGAATGTGTGATAGATAACAACAATTTCAGATAACAAGTTGAGTCTGACAGATTGCAACACAATTTTCACATAACAGTTTTCAGCTAACTATTGCCCTGTTCAAAGGGATTAGCAAGCAGAGCCATTCACCATCCTTGAACAACAAACAAAACTAGCAAGAAATAGGGATTACCATGAGGGAGATGAGGGATCCCCGCCGGCCGCATCATACAAAGGAGGAGACGATGCAGGAGGAAAAGGGAATCCTTCCATTGATGCTGATGAGCTGGGGAAGCGGCCTCTGATCCCATCAATGGTGAATGGTGTCGCCGCCGGGATGGTTGTCGCTGCCGCTCCACCATGCCCGTGTGAACGAGGCGGCGGTGGTAACCCAACACCACGACCGAGAGAATGGGCCGTGGCTGAGTCGCCACCACGACATGCCGCCGCTGCCGCCCCGACATGGCGACCTAGGTTTTGGCCTGGGGTCATCGCCGCCGCACCTGCCGATCCGTTTTTCCTCTGTGCTGTGCCGGCCGTGGACATCTCGTTGTACCCCTGCTCCGGCGAGAAGAGTGCGATGGCGAGGAGGGGAAGGCAGATGCAGCGACAAGATGCGGCGAAGGACCCTTTGGGATAGGGGGAGGTGAACTCTTGGCGGGAGATGAGGCGAGCTTTGCGAGCTTGGTGAGAGAACAGGGCGACCGCGGCAAGTTTTGGCGGGGAGAGGGGGAGGAGCGCGCGGGCGCGCGGGATCCTGCCCGCGGCGGCGATGCGAGAAGACGAGCAGTACAACGCGTCTGTTCGGCGTCTGTTCGGCGTCTGCTCGGCCTCTGGGAACGGGACACACCGTCGACTCGCGAGATGACGCGGGCCTCGTCGACTCGGCCACGCGGGGTGGTTTTTGCAAAATGACCAGCATACCGACGGGTCTTGCAGACGCGTTGTACATGCCTTATGGTCAGGAACGGGGACGACAGGTCTGGGCAATAAATGAACCATATGCTTAATTACTGCAATTTTCAAAACATGACTATAGATTAATTACAGTCCTCTCTTGTTCTTCTTGGGCCAAAAACAATGTGTACTAGGGGAATCTCACCCGCGCGTTGCTACGGGAATTAAAAAAAATGCAATGATCATAAGAGAGAATTTCGGCAACCTCGCGCGCGCGTTGCTGCGGGATATTTTGCACAAATTTATATGATTATTTGATACATTTGTAAAGTTATGAGATTTTTTGACATAGATAAATTTGTTTGCGAATCATATTTTATATAATAGATAACTAAGGATGATACAGATTTAGAAATGCTAAAAAAGTTGAAGCAGATGATGTTACCTGATTGACTGAAGTAGGCTAATGTGCTTGTTATTTACAGAGGTGAAATCAATTCATACGAACATGCAAAATTGAGATGAAACTAGTTCATATGAACCTGCAAAATTTAAGATGTTTTTAAGAGGCAATACAGGGAACATATTGATGAGTGCATGAAACTTAACCGAATTGTGAGAAACGCAAATGAAAAGTAGTTGTATATTTTGTAGGTAGCACGTGAAAATGGGGAACTGAGACAGAATGAGCAGTCTTCGTATCTGAACTCCTGAAGGTAGTGCTGGACAGCAAGGGAGTCCCGAGCAGTGAGACGTTGTGCGAGAGAGGCAGTGGCTGTACGGCGGTCCTCAGTGGCGAAGGCAGCCCCACATCTTAGGGGGGTTGCTTCTTCCTTCTTCCTCCTCCAGCCCCCCTTTTCCTCCTCTTCTTCTACCTCCAGCCTAGGGGGCTTAAGGGGGGCTCCATGGTGGTGGCAGCGGTAGGGGGGCTCTAGCCCCGGCCGCCCACCACTGCCTTCGCCACTGGCGGTCCTAACTGGACAGCAAGGGAGCCGACGGTGTCGACAACACCGCAAGCTGCTGTTGGACTGAATGGTGACCATGGCCGGCCTTTGTACTGGACAGAGGCTCTTCGTGTGCCATCATTAGTGCCTGTTGAGGTGACATCTTGTGCCGGTTGAGCTGCTGAGAGATTAATAAAGAAGGTGAAACGAAGCTAGCTGGTTGAGCTGTTGTGCGCATGTCCTTAGGCCAGTCTCAATGGGGTTACATGGACATTAAATAGGCTGCCATGTAAGCATTTTTTATGATGTGGCAGTGTATTAATGAAGAGAGAGGTAAAATGAGTTTCATGAGGATGAAACCCTCCCTACACAATTACCTAGACAACTTGTGTCTTGCATCCAACCTAGAAAACAACAATAGATGAAACTATACAACGAGAGGGAGGTGTTTCATTGTGGTTTTAAATGTTTTTAGATGATGTGTCACTCTATGTAATCGTGTTCATGGCATCTCCACTAAGACTGGCCTTAGGCGGTTGAGTTGTTGTTCAGTTGTTTAGAGTAATAATTGTGGTGTTGATAGTAATAAATAAGAGGGAAGCTTGATGATGATGTGGCGGGATCTTGAAGTGGGACTGAGTGGTGGGGCCGAGCAGCAGCCAATCAGAGGCCTGAGAACACATTAAGGAGGGCTAGTGGGGAGCTCCTATATAGGAGTTATAGAGCCGGTTGAGCTGCTGAGAGATTAATAAAGACGGAACGAAGCTAGCTGGTTGAGTTGTTGTGCGCATGTCCTTAGGCGGTTGAGCTGTTGTTCGGTTGTTTAGAGTAATAGTTGTGGTGTTGATAGTAATAAATAAGAGGGAAGCTTGATGATGATGTGGTGGGATCTTGAAGTGGGACTGAGTGGTGGGGCCGACCAGCAGCCAATCAGAGGCCTGAGAACTCCTTAAAGAGTGCCAGTGGGGAGATCCTATATAGGAATTATAGATATGTTGCTTCCGAGTTGTAACCATCCTGATCGAACATCCAATTTGTTTGCACGATCACAACTCATCACATGGCTCTGGACCATCTCTATCTGCCAGTCCAGTAAAGATACAGCATTATGTCCAGTATATTTATTTTTTCAAATGATGCAAGAGAAACGGGATGATTAAGTTAATTGAGTAGTAGGGTATAGTAGTAGAGCTGAGCATTTGTTTTTGGATAATAGAATTCTGGTTGATGATGCCTGTTGCTTCCTCCGGTGGTTCACCTAGACCTAGATATATATATTGCCGAGGGGAACACAGAACGCATCCGTCCTCTCCCTAAAATAAATAATATGCTATACAAGTGCAATAAATAATATATATGCCACCTTTGTCGAAAAACATTAAGATGAATGACAGCATGTTGTGCCCAATGTCCACTGCCTCCGATTGCAAATATAAAGTTTGTTTAGTTAGGGTGATGAAATGGTCTACAGTTTGAAACTTTGACAAGTGATTTCTGTTGTATTCTTTATCAAACTAGTAAAGTGCACGTGCACACGCACGTGCTCTGAAAAAACATAGTAAGATATAAGTCAAAAACTTATATTTAAGTCAAGATATACACCTAAAAAGTTGGAATTTTTCAAAAAAAATATCAAAGCACTTTTTTTAATTCAGTAACCAACAATGTAATATTAAAATTCTTCTAATTAAAAAAAACATAACACATGCCAAAAAACCGTACAAATGTAGCTTATAACCAATGATGACGTCATTTAAGTGTGACTCTGTCCTCACCACATTATTTGATATAGCAACTTGGATCATAGAACACATAAAAAAATATTAACTACTAGGAATTGACCCTTAGAGCACCATTTTTTTCGCAACACCACACTTTTGGTTGCAATATTTGATCTTGTAGCAACCAACATATTAATGGGTTGCGATATCTGGATCTTATGGCCACCAAAAATGGGGGTTGCGTTAGTTGAAACATTCGTTGCAAGAGGTTGGTGTTAATGCCACTGTGAACAAGGTGGTTGTCTTTATGGGTACCTATTGCCACAACTAATTGTGCATTGCGATAGTTAGGATTTAGTGTTGCGATAGATGTGTGTTTGTTGCTACGAAATTTTTTTGGTTGCGATTAGACATGCCTCTGGCCACGCTGAAAGAAGGTTGTCCACAACTTAACCTTTGTTGCGATAGCTCATGTGGCTGTTGCAACGCGAAATTCATTCATTGCATTTGATGTGTCTTTATTGCCACGAACATTTTGTTGGTTGCGAATGGGCATGGCTGTGGACATAATGAAAAAACGTTGTATAAATTGTAATATTTGTTGCGATAGCACGTGTGCATGTTGCAACCATACAATTGTTCGTTGCGTTTGTTGTGCTTTTTTTTGCCACGATCATTAACTTGGTTGCGAATAAGCATGTCTGCGGCCACGATGAAAAATCGTTGAGTAAAATTTTACCTTTGTTGCAATAGCTTTTGTGCCTGTTGCATCCATAAAAACTTCGTTGCATTAAATAATTTTTTTGCAACCAATGATTTATGTAAATTCATTTAATTTTTGTTGGTTGCCCCAGAAGGAAAAATGTATGACGTGAATTGAAGGGGAAAAAATAAACAACGCAGCCCCCCACCCCACACTACGGCGCGTGACGAGAAAAAAGGCCCTATCTTTTGTCGCCACGGGAGATTGCCCGATCAATTGGAAAAAAAAAGAGTTTGAGTCCTTCTCGGAAAAAAAAACGAGTCCTTCGACTCAGGTCGCGACTACCTCTCGCCACTACAAGAAACTATTTAATCTGTGACAGATTTTTCGTGACGTTTCCTGAGAACGTCGTGGATTTACTGTTATGGGTACCAAGCCCAAAAATTGTAACATTTTATCAGTTTCGTCACGGTTTGGCCCAGAATACTGTGACGATTTGTTACATTCGTTGCAATCTGGCCCACAACTCTGCAACATTTGAGTAGATTCATCGCGATCGACAACTTAAAAAATAGTCGTGTTATAGATGAAAAAATTGATAAATTGAAAAAATCTAATAAAATCAGAAAAGGGGAGAGCCCATAATCAAATCTTGGACCTCATGAAAGTTTAAAGACCCCATGAAAGTTTAAAAACATAGAAACTCATGAATGTTAAAATAGGATTGGAACCTTGCACCACATAAGAGGGAAGGAGTGTACTTTACCACCAAAAAGCACCTCGCGCGCCACATCACCAGCTGCGCTCAACCAAGAATTGGACAAAAAAATGCCGTAGGAACGGTTCGAACCCAGGTAACCAGCCACGTGACTTACCACTGAGATATGGAATTGAATGTGGTACCTTTCCTTGTGTTCCTTAATTTATAACCACACGTGCGCTAACCGGAAAATTGAACAAAAAAATAGACTCTGTAGAGGTTCGAACCCAGGTCAACAGGTAGCCAGTTACGCGACTTACCACTGAGCTACAGAGTTATATGTTGTAACTTTTCTTGTGTTTCTTGCTTTATAACAATTCTCGTGTTTCAGTTGGGCCTCCGAATTATAAAACATAAAATAGGGTGTGGGTGGGATTGGAACTCAGGGGCCTGAGTTAAGCCCACAGCGCACCTTACCACTGCACCACGACCATGTTGGCAAATTCAACAAATGACGATAAAATATTTTGTCCCATATACCGAGTGGTGGAGCTTCGGGACCACGCGGCAGCACTAGGTTGGCCGAGTTGCTTCTTTATGACCACGTGACGCACGCTAAGCCCATTTCCCTAACTTTTTTCTTTTCAATCTACAATTAAAATTTGAAATTAGTGTTTCTCGGTCATAGTAACTCCAAATTCATTGATTCTTTTTTCTTATTTTTTTTTTGTGAAATCACAATCTTTTATGTAATGTCGTTCGTTTTCATACTAATTACCATTTCATTCATATGTTTTATACAACTTCTTTTCTTGTACCGAAAGAGAATAAATAAAAGATACTTTTGCATAGCAAATGGTAACATAACTTCATATTTTCTAATGTTATGATAAACATAAGGTTGTAGCCCAGTTTGAGATGCATACGACTTTGAAAATGTAAATCGCCACTCAAATCTCAAAGTTTGTGTTGAGTTTTTAGAAACTATGTAAGAGATGTATCCATTAATGAGCAATGTATGTCATCACTTCCTTAAAAGTTAAACTTTTTATGGCAAGATTGTTGACAAAAACATGTTGTTATGCTGATTTGTAGAATTTTTTGACCAAATTTAAATATTATTGTGATTATCATATTGTACTTTTGACAGAAAAGTTTGAATGTTCCTTATAACTCAAATTGCATTTCTCATCAATCTCCAAAACATGGCCTAGAATGGAACATACAAGTCTAAATATGATTTTTGTGAAATTTTTCTAGTCTTACTGGAGGTACACATAGGTCAACTTGGAATTACTTTTGTTAAGCACGCGAAAATTCAATTAAATGATAGAAAATAGCAAATATATTCTAGAAATTCTAAAACTCATAGATTACAACTTATGTGTTGTCTGCTACATGTGAAAAATTGATTGGTGGTATTTAAGAAAACTAAATTTTGAGTTTTTTTTTGAAAGAGTGTGTTATTTAGGTGTTTACAAAATAGAAAAAACTTTTTCACAACAAGTGGCAGTGTAACTTCATATTTGATCATACTAAGTAGGGATGGCAGTCCGACCCGTGGGTGCGGGTGCCCGCGGGTGCCAGACCCAGGATCCGGCGCTCTGGGGAGCAGAGGCGGCTATATCCGGCTCTCCGGGCGGCGTCGACGGCCAAGTGGCTACGGAGCCAGCTCGCGGTCCGCAGCGACCGCATGCGCTGGTGCTGGTGCTCTGCACGACATCGCTGCGTGGGGTGCGGCGCACATTCACGGACTACTCCTCGATGCGCGCCATCCTGCGGGGGTTCCGCGTCGCCGTCGACGAGTGGGACATGTCCATGGACGCCGCCTTCCGAAGCGAGCTCCAGGCGCTACTCTACCCGGTGGCTGCAATTTAATTTTGTCACTTGTGTAATGCATTTTAATGTCTACCAATTTGTGCAATTTTGGCTCAAGATGGTCTGCATATGCTAGACTGACTGAACGCCAGCGCATTGATGCAACTGGACGACGTGAGCTCGAGCTCACGCACGCCACAACTCCCTCATGAAGCCACCGCATCTGACTGCTCATCGGCGAGCGCGTAGGGATGCTAACAGACAGTGTGGCACCTCAGCAGCTTCCTTGACGACGGGGATGCAGGTCCACTTCCTGCAGCCATCCCCTTCTTGCAGGTTGTTCCCACTGCTTGGTTCTTGGATACATTTTCTAAAAAAAATAAATCAATTCATTCTATTGCTTGAAAACTGAGACCTCGAGATTCAATATCATATACAGAGAATTGGCTTGCGGGTAGCTTTGGATTTGTGTTTTTGCGCTTTCTGTTTCTGCTAGCAGCTAGCAGAAAATTTCCTATGTGTAATTGATGGCAGTGAATACAATATAGCATAATTCATTTGTTGATAATCCAGGCATCCCTATGTATTCTCAGTTATTTTATTAACCTTTTTTTCTTTTGCTGATTGCTTTATTTAGGTGTCTAATAGTATTTGGTTGATGACTTATGTTTATTTGCAGGTTCAGGACTTCATAGAAAGGTGTTTGTTGCTGCTATGAGCAGGGTTTCAAATTGTTGGTACGAAGGTAGGTTCAACTTCCCTTTCCTGTTAATGTTCCTAACTTTTGTTAGTTAGCCTCGGACAGGATCATATATAAGTATGAAAAGAGCAGCTTTCGACGAGTAAAGAAAATGAACCATAGTGTTCTGTGCCAGTTCTGTATAGTTTCTTCCTTCATTCTTTTTTTGGCTTTATAATGTTTTCCGTTTACTCCTTTTTAATGTACATATAATTTTTTTTATACAGAAAATGAGATGATCTTTTGTCGGATGATGCTTATCTGAATGATGTAATATGGAAATGCATGCCTAACATGTAGCGATAATTATGCATTTTAAGAAATTAATCTGAATAATTAATGTCAATATGTTTTGGAGACCAGAGACTTTTTTTAAAGACAATGTACATTTGCATATGATGCTTTCGAAAAATATATGTACCTTATGCCTTCACTGGGCCAGCTGATGAATCTTTCGCAGGCGAATAATCTCTTACATTTGTTTGATAGATTGGCTTTGCATACCTTGGCACTCGCAAGCTTTTTGATGGATAGGAAAGTGCCCGTGCGCTGCTACGGGCATCTCAAATTTTAATGAAAATTGTAACTATTTTCAAAAGCATTATGCAAAACAATAAAACATGTTACGATCAAGGTTGAGGTAGATAAAATTTAGATCGAACTATCCAGATAATTAAAATGGTTATTTTATCCATGACTTTTTATTTATAAATTAAATAACTTGAATGAAGTAGAATGGCATCAATCAACAATATTAGAAGGAAAATGGCATATTTGTTGACTTACAGATAAATTAGCATAAGTAATTATTTATAGAATGCTGCCATTTTCATTCAGTATCCAGACTTTCTTTTAACATAGATCAACAATGGTCTACAACACCAAATACAACTTCTACCTACTCTTTTGGTTTGCTTAATTATGTCGGAAGATCAAAATTGAAAATTCATTATAAAATGGTCTACAAAACCATCATCACTACCCATCAAATGTGTATCAATCCTTTTGGTTGCCTCAATCATTGCCTCCAAAGCATCTATCTCTACGTAACCAAGTCCACCTTGAGATGCTGTGGTGCCAACATATGCAGCAGCATCAGCCCAACAACTATCATCACAGCAAACTCTTTTGACATACAAGCTGTAGCCACCAAGGTCATTTCCATTCAGTTCATATGCTTTGGAATCTGCCATTCTGCAAAAACTATTCCAAACCACGTGTAGATAGTGAATTCTGATTTTTTTAAAAAATGTAATATCAAAAAAATTCGTCTAAAATCTTGCGCCCAAAACAGTTGACTTACTCTAAAGCCTAAAAGCATTCATGAATGGAGTGAGAGCCAACTGACCCTTTGCATACACCAGTGTCACTCTCAATCTGCCAAAGAAATGCTGTCAGATGTGATGTAACATGACATGGTTCCACAAAAGACACACATGGATGACAAAAGGAACTTCAAATTACCTGGTCCTCACCACCAGATGTGCCAAAGCAGCAAAGCCTTTAATAAATACAGTGTTGCCTGATCTTTGGGCATGCTTCATAAAAAAGAACTGTTACCCTCCTGAGCAAATAAATTAAATTACAGTCGTAAAAAAGAACTCTTGCCCTCCTAAATGAATAAGATGATCTAACTAAATGCAAGAGCCATGTCTAGTTCCATGTATAAGCCTTTTGATTACTTCTTGATAGTGTTGTTTTTTTCTGAGACGAAGTAAAAGCGTTTTCTAACAAATATTTGAAATAAGCAAATGCAGAAAGCCTTTCAATTTTTTGATCTCCAACCCTGGAAAAATGCAAAAAAAATCATAGGCAAATATCATATGCCCAACTATCAGAATGAAGAAGAAAAAGGAACCACCAGTGTTCAACCATCATTCATGTCCTCTTATTTCCACCGAGCAAGCAATCCACAATAGCTAGCTTCTTTAATTTTTCTTCCTCCATAAATGAGCAAGCAAAAGCGCGAAACACACACCTTCAGCTCTGTTCTTCTGTCCACCAAGACTGCAGCTGCACCCACCTACCAGTAGCTCTTCCTTCTTCCTGTCGGCAAGCACCAGGAGGAGATTAGGCACCCAGCTAACTGCCTTCCTTGCAAGTGCAGGAGTAGGAGCACACTAAATATATATCTCAAAAATCCCTAAGGCTTCAGCTTATCAGGACTTCTCACTCCTCTGTACCTGCAGGAAATGAAAAGGCCAATTTGTTAGAAAAGTCAATGGAGAAAAAACTTGCTATATCTTCATGGGCATTTTGTCGAACATTTTACCTTCCATGAACATGGTCACCAGTGGGATGTCCAACACCATCTCGCACCTCTTAATTGATGCCACATGTTTTTCCAGGAGGCTATACCACAAAGGTCTAACTCACTGCTGCAACATCTGCATCGCAAGAACCCTCGACAGAGCAGCCAGAGGGCTGCGGCTCAACACCACACAAGAGATGTAGAGGAGGCCTGGTGGATCTCTAGTACCGTGTCCTGTACCGGTGGAATGTCCAACACCAGTGCAGGGAAGGAGTGGCGGCATGCTCGTCGGCCGGATCCACCTACGTGCTCATGCATAGGCATCGGGAGCGTGCAAAGCGCCCATGCGTGACGAGCGGGTGGGCGGCGGCGGCGAGCTGGTGGTCGAGGGGCCACAGGGTGGATTGGGGGCGAGAGGCAGCTGGCTGGCGGCCGAGGGTTAGGGTGGAGAAAGGGAGGCGACAGGAGCGGGGGGCATGGGGTGGTGAGGAGGCGCCGCGGGGGCCAGGGGATTCGCAGGTGGTGGAAGCGGAGGGAGTCGCGAGGGGGGTGGACCCATGCGAGTGGTGATGGACGGTCTACGTCGTTTTTATCTCTGATTTGACGGTAAAAATCAATCGCAGGGTTCACCCGTCCGAGCGGAGGCAGACCAGGCAGACCCGTCGAGGGGAGGGAGGTATACTGCGAGAGGCTCGCGGCAGACCCGCGCGAGCGGAAGGACTGGAGGACGGGATTTTTTCTCCTTTCTAAACTTTTTAGGAGTAGAGATTTACCCCAGAGAAAATGGTAGCAACAGTAATCGACAAACTCTGTTCATGGTTAGAACTACTTAGTGGAATGATATTTTCATGTAAAAATATGTGGTTGGGAGCTAAGTTATAAGCCTATAACAATTGAATTCTGTATAATTGGCAATGACATAGGATGTGTTACTTGATGTTACCAATTTAGCTTTAGACTACTACTTTTACAGATTTACCTTCTAGAACCTAGATAATATAGATATGCGACTTACATACTTAGACAGAAGTGTGTGTTGGTTCTAAAATTTAACATTGTGTGCTTATTGTATTTTCAAACTTATGTTTTCAATTGATTGCTTATGGAAGTTTAATGAGCCATCAGCCCATTTAAGGTTATGTTGGACAACAACCCAAATGATATTGCCATGTATGTAAATTTTAATGATATCGCTGATGTTGTTCTCTGTTATTGTAGCATCAAGAAAGAGGATTGCCAACCCAAATGGTTCACGATTGTTGAGAGATATACTTTGTTATTGTAGATGCTTAATGTGCAACTTATGTTTGTTGTGTGAATCATAGATTGTTAACGGATATACTTTGTTATTCCTTTCATATACTTTGTATATCAATATTTTCATATCTTTGCTTGTCATAGTTTTGAATAGGATAGGGCGCGCAACACGCACCAGATGTTCTAGTAGTATATAAACGGCTGCAACCCTAGCTCCCCACACAGTCCCCCGACACCTCCCCACCCAATCCCGAACGCCTCCTCTCCCATTGGAACGCCGCTCCCCGCTACCTCTCCACCCCCATGCCGTCGCCAGCTCCCCCGACGGCCATCCTCAACCCCCAAGACTCAAGTGCCTTGACACCTCCCCAGATCAGGTCGCTGGAGCTGTTAACCGTCGCCGCCAATGCAGATAAGTGCTGGCCTCCACCTTTGTCACGCCTCTCTTTCTCCTGCATCCATCCTGTGGCATAAATCTCTCTCGATTTGGTTTATATATGTCTCTCTTTCCGATTTGTTTACTGATGTCACCGAAATCGATTTGGTTTCACACCTAGGGCTTGAACCATGCATCAACCGTCGGACACAAGGGGAGGTCCAGTTGCCGGCCGCATCTGCCAGGATGCTGACGGCGTGCTCGCCGTCGAGGGCGACAAGGGGGTTGAGGTCATCGAGGCCGAGACCCAGTGCGGTACCGTCAACGACTTCGCCGTAGGGGACTGCGACAAGGAGGTCCAGCAACAAGGAGTTGTTATGCCGGCAACCTGTTCCCCCAAAGTGAGTGCCCCATCTGCTTTTGCTCATCCAGATCCACGAAGCATGAGACCGTGAGTCTTCTCCACTTCCTCCCCTTGTTACTCTGCATTGGATACATGTTGCAATGGTCGGAAATTATGTGTCACCTAAATATCTTGAGGAAATTTAATTTTATAAGATGGTCAAATTTGTTCCTGTAGGGGAAATTTTAGAATCAGAAAGTGCTAAATGATTTACCAATAGATGGCATGGCTAGATTATTTTGGTGTCGCATCAACTGGTGGATGGCATGGTTGTTGCTAAATCACTTCAGCAACCCATGGTTGGTTGTGGGTGCATTTGCGATGGTCATTGTCCTCGTCTGCACAATTGTGTATTCTGGTGTATGTTAATCCGCCTAAGTAGATATTGTAGCAGCACTCGTATATGTTAAGTTCAAAATCTGGAGATTGGACAGGGTGTGTGCCTATTCTAAAAAAATGTTCAAGTTCGGGCCATTATGAAAATAATTACACAGGTTGGGTCAATGGCTATGTCACTTCACTGCTCATAGATCCTGAATGATACTCATCGAAGCAATGTAACAAGTCAGTAACTTGAGTTGTCAGTGCTCATCTATTTCACCACAAGACATTGTGGAACAATTGATGCAACTATGAACACAATGGTTGCAATAATAAATTGTTTTAGGTTACTATAAGAACTAGATAAGTGATGCAAATACAGTTAATGTTCAAATTGTAATGCAGTGGAGTTAGTAGTCTTGATTATGTGTGTTCTTCGACTAGAGTTCCTGGAAGTGCCCAGGTCTGGGGCGCAAAGTGCGATTCCGGGAAGTTCAGATGTTTGTCATAAAACACTTGCATGTTTTTTGTTTTTTGAAAGATACATTTCAGTTGTGCCAACTGTTCGATCAGAATGTGCAGTTTTTTGTGCTGTGTTCCAAATTTGCTACCCTAGTGATAGCCTAATCGACCGTTCAGATCATGATCCGGTAGTGCAGTGTTTGGTTAGTCATCACGGATCTTTGGGTGCCAATCAGTGGTGACTTCGAATTTTGTAGATTTCTGCACATTTGTATCCTGCTAGATTTCATGCATCTCAACCATAATAGATGAACCTTTATTGGGCATCTAAGACATAGAACTTTTAGTAGAGATGATGGTGCATTGAATTACTAATCTAATCCCGGATTGCTTAGTCTCTTAGTTGTTAGCTTGGGCAACTGCTTACTAGTCTGCGATGTACTGATGTTCTACCACTGCTATTCTATATATTCAACTTGAGTAGGAGTACCTTTCAATATCTTTGAACTCTAATCTACACATGATGCTTACTTGCATTCAATATTGAGGCTTGTTTCATATCTAACATGTCTTTACATAGTATCCACTAGGCTATGTGTCTCTAGGTTAATTCACAGATGTCCTTGTTGTTACAGTGAGCTTGGTTACTTTAATTAATTTCCAGCAAATATGCTCGGTTATCTCTCATTATATTGATGCATGGAAATGTGCGTACAATATCATTATGAACTCACATTTACTTTTAACTTAAGCACTTACTGATTCATGGCCTTACGTTGCATAAGATGTTACTCAAAGTGATTTATACAAACTTTGAACCAGACTATATGATTGTGAATAGTACATCTAATGTCTGCAGGCTGGTCGGCAGCACAGACATCTAGCGCTGTGCATCAGCAACAGGACAAACCCAGCAGTTCGGCAGGTGAGCAACAATGGCAAGCATGGCTGGATATGCTTGGAATTGTTTCTTCTCAATTCCACTTGTCCAACGATTGCTAACTCCATGATTTTAAACATGCATATTTGTTTTCATGAATCACAGAGAAACTCGGAGAGCCAAAACAATTAGAGAAAGCTTCTATGGCTGCAAGTAGATGGCCGGCACCAACAAGAATGACAAGTTGCTGATGGGCGATGGAGCAACCAACTTACCCATTTCTGGATCAATTTTTTGTGCTAAACAATGCAGTGAACTAAGTTAAATATGATGCCCTTATTTTGTTGGTTATGGGCATGTTCTTTAAACCAGAATGTTGGTCGTTGTGTGATACTTTAGTTTGAGACAAAATTATACTTCAGTTTGAGAAACAATTATACTTAAGTTTGAGACAAAATTATTATTAATGATTGTATCAATTTTTATTTGTGATATTCTCTACTAGCGAAAATAATTGAAAAACTAGCTTCATTTTCACCTCGTTGCGATAGATTAATACGCGACCATTGATTTTGGTTGCAATACGGTTTATTGCAACCAACTTTAAGTGTTGCGTTATTATATTATATATTACTACCAACAATTGTTTGTTGCATGTGCCCTCCATTGCCACCAACACAAATTCGATGGAACTTCTATATATTACCTCGAAGAACTGTTCGTTGCATTATAATATCAACTGCCACCAAAAATTGTTGGTTGCATGTGACCTTTGTTACCACCAACACGAATACGTTGCAATCTACATATATTACCTCGAAGACTAGTTCGTTGCATTAACATATCATCTATTGCCACCATATCTGATATGTTGCAAGAGCAATGTAATGCAATGATCAAACTTCGTGGTAATATGACCATATGACCACGTAGTTTTCGAGTGGCAATACTTTTCTATTGCAACACATTCATTGGTGGCAACCATGGAATATTGCAGCCAAGTGTTTCATCGCATTAGAACCTAAGACAACCAATCTAATCGTTGCAATATTTGTTCTTGCAACCAAGTATTGGTTGCATAAGGCTATTTTGTTCGTTGCAAAATTTGATCTTGCAACGAAGTGTTGGTTGCATTAGGCAATTTTGTTCGTTGCAATGTTTGTTCTTCCAACAATGTATTGGTGGCAATATAATTTCTTGTTCATCGCAATAGAAAAATCTGTTGTAACGCCACATCAAATGGTTGTCTGAGGCTATTACACCGTTCCAATTGCAACCATCCTTCCACCAAAAAACTTAGATGCAATTGATTCCAGTTGCAACCAAAATAGCCATATTGCAACCAAATATAGGCGTTGGCCAAGGCATCATTCCTAGTAGTGATATTTTCACCAGTCATTTGGTTTGTCAAGTAACTCTACCCTTTGTATAATGAACTAACTAATACCGGCAAACTAATGCTCATGTAAAAAAATTATTTATCGATTAACTGATGTATCATTGTCTTTTAACATCAGAAGGACATCATTCCACCGTGTCTGCTTCAAGCTCAATTTTGCAACTACAAGAACAAACATGCCCATTTGCATCGTCAGCATTTCAGGGTCCCCTTATTAGTATGCCTGAGTGTCGCCAAAAATTATAGCAAGTTGTTGCTGCGATCAAAATAATACAGAACCTGAAAGGCAATAGCTTGCAGCTAGCTGTTGCCGACCAGCAAGCAGAGAAATGCAGGTACAACTGTAGAAGGATAATTCAGTTTGCTCCAATTTCCTAACTTTTCTTCTCACAGGAACTGAATTATCTTTTTTCGAATGAACTAAACTTTAATATGAATAAATTGTTATCATGAACATTTAATTTCCGGTAGAGATTGAGAGAATGGCTCATAAGTTATTGCATAGCATGGAAGCAAATTTCAAGTGAATGTGTTCATTGCAATAAATAAGAACTAGGGGAATCTCACCCGCGCGTTGCTGCGGGAATTAAGAAAAATGCAATGATCGTAAGAGAGAATTTCGGCAACCTCGCGCGTCTGATCATAAGAGAGAATTTCGGCGACCTCGGCAACCTCGTCGCCACCGTTGGTAATTCTTTGATCTAGGTTTGAACACCACGCGCGTTGCTGCAGCCCTAAACCCTAGAGTAATTGGTGTTATCATGTGTTAGCATGATGACATACTAAAGTCACGGTGGTATTTCACCAAAATTCACCTAGCTTTATTTGCAGTTTGCACGATTTCTTTTACAATAACATCTCTCTCTTACAATAACATTTCCCTTTCACGGATTGTCAGCATCCAAAAGGAACTTTAGAAACCATAACTTACACTTTTTTTAAGTGTAGTTTAGGGGTGGTGTCGGGCCTACTCACGTGTTGAATAGCTATTTAGTATAAAAATGGATATATTTCATGATGTCAAATGAAAAAAGATATGTTCGTTATGTTTCTGCTAAGACTATCTACACTGCTATTCCTTTATATTCCTCAATTCCCTGCGCGTTGCCACGAGTATGTTGGAGAAATCTATGAGTTAGAATATTACTATCACCCTCCTATTCTTTTTCTTTCTTCTTTTTCCTTTTCCATTTCCTTTTTTCATTCTTTTTTTTACTTTTCAGTATACTATACCAACTACCATGGATGGGGCATATTTGTCATTTTATCAAAATATATTCATATGGGATCTTGTTTTGAAGGATTTATTAAAAGGAATCCAATGATGTAATCAGAATTTAATTTGGTTTTTAAATTTTTGAGTTATAATTTTTTTAGCTAGTTCAAATAATGGGGCCCACCACTTGATGTCATGGTCTTAGTGGGGTTGTTGAGAGAACTCCCTAGTGGGGAGCTCCTATATAGGAGTTATAGATTGCAGACCCACCTCGGTCCTCAAGGTCGACAGTTTCAAATGTCGGATTATTCCAGTACTAATTAGTTGTCCCAATTGCAGGTCAGAAGTTGTACACTGTGCAAACTGTGGGTGGATGAGGTCATGAGGACTAATACAAGGAGGCCATATAGATTTTATCTCCGTAGATTGTAGCACATGCGCGCGGCATGGTCGCCGGCGAGTTCGGCAATGGCATCACCATACTGGTACTGCATGAAGCATGGTCGCCGCCTGTCCTCGGCGACGATGTAGGTGAACTTGCCCACGCTGACCTTTTTGTTTGCGGCGAAATACCATTCTGGGGGACGAATTGAAGGCCATGGGCCTATGGCGGTCATTGCAATATCTCAGACTGCTCGTGCCATCAGCCACCACAACGCTCCAGCTCCTCCTGTCTGATGGATGGCAGGGCGCGGTGCGAACTGGAGGGGTGGCAAAGCCGCTAGCCTGCTAGGCGCTGTGATGAAACAGCGACCAGCGATGTAAAACCCCGAATTTTCATAGAAAAACCTGAATCCATGTACCTTCGCGATAGTCCTTGGATCAGTGGCTATCGCGTACAGAACGTCTCACAGATAAATACACAAATTCATACATCGCATCACATAAGAGTAATAGTACATAATTTATTACATCTCCATTATGGAGTACATCATTACAAGCCTCTTGGCTGAATCAGAGTGAAGTTCTACGCAACGGTAGCTAGTAACTCAGAAGGGTCTCCATCTTTTATTCTTCTCGCCGCAGGCATCCTTGAGCGAAGCGATGCATCCCTCAGTCATACCATCCATCGGCGTTGTTGTCGTACTCTGTCTCGTACCCTGCAAACCCAAAGTCTATCCCCAAGGAGTGGGATAGGTCCACGTCACCAACTGTATGCAGCTTTAAGTAGCCTATCATCTAAAGGGAGAAAAAGAGACAAGGAAGCGGCTCTGGTTTCCTATGCAGCAGCAGCAGAGTAAAAACAAGATATCTCCATCAAGTTCCCGATCCCCAAAGCTCTCATCACAGTTCGGAACCACCTGGTCACCCAGGGCCCCGTCTCCACAACCTACTCCTGTCTAGGGTCGATGCGAGAACTTCCCCTCCTCGCACCTCAATGATTGCAATCGGATCGACGAGGTAGATGGAGCCTCTCTCCTCTAACCGACTGCAACCACGGCTCACCACACACTCACCTATAAGGGGAAGGTAGAAATCCCAAAACATGAGGAACGAACATGCCTTCTAGGCTTTGTCCATGACCGAGGACGCGGCTATAGCTATAGATCGAACAACTCTACAGAGCGTGTACACCTGTAACCATCCCGGAATGGCTCCCGGCCGGTGTACGGCCGACCGAGCCCATCCTACCGGGCGAACTCTCGGTAGTTACGGTCCTATCCTGCATTCGGCCCTCAAAACGGTCCCCCCCTCAGAAGGGACGGCACCGGAACTGTGAAATGCCCTCGTGTGGCCACACGGGAGTTGCTCTGAGAGGGTGGTCTCACCTCCACCGCTCCCCCACTGATACCCCGCTATCCTCTTGGCAGGTATGGTTCCGCACTTGCCGAGCTCAAGTCGGCCCTAACCCCACGCTCGGTGGGGTGGTGTGTACGAAGGTCCTATCGACAAGTTGATCCACTCGGTTTCAGACCGGGGCGAGCTCATATCCTCCATGCGCAAGTAAAACCCCAACACCTAGGCTCCGAAAAACGTCAAGTAGGGATACACTGAGGAGTGCACCCTTATCCCTGATCCCAGATCGGTTGTTTCGAGCCCACCCCGGCCAAGGTACCCAAAACACCTTCTCCTTCCGGTTTTATCCCACTCACGCCAAGAACCACTATTCCCATCCCAACACATGCATCGCAAAGCTCAGCGTATATACACGCTTATAAACATATATAGTAGTAGGACAATCAAGGACAGGATATTAAAAGTAGGTAGTGCAAGGTTCATCATCATCATGCATTTAAAGTAAAGCGCTAGCATTCTATTTAGCAATGCCTAATAGGTATTTCAGAATCAGTCGGGCGTGAACCTGGGGTCGGGTAGTCCTCCGCGGTGAAGTCGTCGGCGTAGTCGTACTCCGGGATCAGCTCCCCGGCTCTAGCTGCTCCTATTAATGTGTAAAAGAAAATAAACAGCGGTCCTAAAGCAATTAACTCCAAAAGAAGGGCAATTAAGAGCCAAAAGAGAGCAAACACTAGCCTAGCACGGAGTTTAAGATTTTAGACAATTTTGTGGAAAATGTTTTATATTTTTCAGAGCAAAAATGAATTTACTAGGGTTTTTCAAAGAGAAAATAGTTTTCTGAAAATAAAATACGCATACACAATAGCACAGACTATAGGCTGACTACTGGCTGGCTCTTAGGGGCTTAAAGCTAGCAGTTGGGTGTCTGCAGGCCGGCTACTGGAGCCGATGTGGCATCCACGTGGGCGACTTTAAGCCAACTACAGCCCAGGTGGCTGCCTCACGTAGCCGGGCGCACAGGATCCGGGCGGATCCGCTGCGGCGCGGCGCAGTGCGGGTAACCGTGTGGCTCAAGAGATGAGTGGCGAGCCGCACCGGATCCCAGTGGATTGGCTACGGCTACAACCACATGTGGTCCACCGTGTGCAAAGGAATCCTACGGTTCCAACCGTGACCCAAGGTGTTCGACGTTATGCCCCAAAGGAAACGACAGCACGGGATGGCCTTGCCGCCTGTGAGGTCTCGCGGTGCCTGGGCAACGTGCCCCATGGCGAGCTTCACGTGATTCCACTGGGTTGCTAAGGCTCATCAGAAACGACCTAGAAAGAAGAGACCGGCGCGGCGAGGTCGACGCCATGATCGGCACGGCGGCGTCGACGCGGCGGCGGTACACGGCAACGCGGTCGGGCGCCTGTGTTGGTGCGAACGCACGTGCGTGCGCGTGCGCTTGGGTGCGAGCGGCTCGGGCTTGGGCCCGGAGTTGGCCGCAAAGCGGCGGGGCGACGTAGGCCGTGGCGGAGCTCGGGCCGGCGCCAAAGGGTGGCGGCGGACAAGGCACCCGCGGTCGGGCACAGACGCGTGCGGGTGTGCGCAAGGGTCGGTGGCGAGGCGTGCACGGAACAACCCAAGGAGGGCGCTCCACTCCCCTGCAGCTGCGTGCGCGAGGCAAAACTCCATGGTAAGGCCACGGCGGCGCGACAAGCAAGGGCGCAACATCGCGGCGAGGTCCGGCGCAAGGGAAAAAGGACCAAAGGCCCGACATTGACCTCCCCGGCTAGGGCGCGCGCGTGCTGGGGTGCACATCTGCTGTAACACCCCGTGTTTTTTGCTCAGTGGTAATTTGTGCTAATGACCCTCTTAACACCTCCTTAACCAACCATGAAGAACCCTAGGTTGACCCATGGTCAAAACCCTAATCAAAAACCCTAATGTCCTTTGACCCTCCTAGTGTCAGTGTAGAATTTGAGCATGTTCTCCAAAATTTCCCTAAACACTCCAAAATCACACAAAGGGAAAAATGTGCAGAATTTCAAGGCACACAACCTTGCTGTTGAGTGGCATTGCTAGTTTGGAGTGTAGGATGGTGAAAATGGCTAAACAAGGCGCTGGTTCACTGTTCATCGGCGCCGAGAAATTGGCCAACTTGGCATGGTGTTCCTGCTCGATTCCTTGAATAAAACCCCTACCAACCTTTGTGAAAGTTGTAGAGGGATGTGTGATCTTCAACTTTGCTATAGACCATAAGGTGCACTTTAGTTTGAAAATCCAGAGAAAATTTAATTTGAAAACCCCTTCAGCGAAATTCAAACGCCGCGAACGCCGAGACGCGCCACGCCGCGACGTCGTGCACGGCCACGTCGGCAACCTCTCCATGCCGGGAACACCGAGACGTGCCACGCCGCGACGTCGTGCACGACCACGCCGCGACGTCGTGCACGGCCACGTCGGCAACCCGCGGTACCCGCGTCGGGCGTGCACGCCGAGGCGCCGGAGTGACCGCCGGTCACTGCGCTGCGCCGGCGGGAGCTCGCCCGAGCCGCCCGTGGCAAGTGGGCCGCGCCAGGTGGCACGGATCCACCGGCCGACGCACCGCCCGCGGCGCGCCATTGGCCGCCGGAGCGGCGCACGTTGCCGGCCACGCCGCTACCTCTCCACGCGTGCGCGAGCCTACCGTCGTGACCCCACCTACCCCAACCGACCTCCCGCGCGGTTATAAGCCAGTCCCCCGGCCGCTCCTCGCGCACACGCGCACCCGCCCCGAGCCACCGTCGTTCCGTCATTGGCGCCGCCGGTGCAAACACCCCCTCCGGTCGACGTCCCCACCCCCACAAGCTCCTGAGCCCTTCCTTGTGCACCACAAAAGCCCCCGAGCCACTTGTTGTTCAAGCCGAGCCGCACGATCGCCGGAACCCAAGTTCCCGCAGCCGCCGCCGGACCGCCGCCGCCGAGCTCGCCCCTCCGCCGATTCTCCGAGCTCAGGCACCTGCCTAGCGTCTTCCCTAGGCCACATGGAAGCTTCCCGTGCAGCACGTGGTTGAGCTGAGGCCCTGTCTTCACCGCCGTTTGAGTTCCCGCGGTCGCGCCGCCTCTGCGCCGCCGCCGCCACTCGCCGGCGACTTCCCCGGCCGACCCTCCTCCTCCAATCGGTCACGGGTGAGCCCAATCGTGAATCCCCGTCGCTTGTTTGCCTGCCCGTGCCCCACCTCGCCGCTGGCGAGCTCGCCATCACCGTCGGGCTCAACGGGGAAGGAACCGAGGGTATTTGTGTGAAGGTTTTAAAAGTTCTAGGGTCTGGGGCGTAAAAAGATTCTTCCCTGTTTTGTAGTTTGGTCCAGCATCTTGAAAAATCGATTAAAAATCGTAGAAAAATCCAAAAATAGCAAACTCAATTTTTCTGTGCTCAGTGTAACAAGGACTACAACTTTCTCTAAATATGTATATACTTTTGAGCTATGGTTTTTGCTTGAAAAATTGGAAAGTAAAATACCGAGATTTGTGTTTCTGCAAAATCCACACAAGACCTTGAGCTGGATTTTGGATATGTTGTGGGAACTAGTATGATTAGGTTCTGTACTACAATTTGCACAAAGTTACTGAAAGGATCTTTTTATATAAATGATCTTGTGATATTGATAAATCTTCCTAGATGATTTTTGTGGCTTGATATATAATTATTTTTGAGCCCAACTCCTGGATATGGTTATGTTATGCTAAAATGCATCCTTGGTGAATTTACCATGATTTTATCTCTGTTAGAAATATTATTTCCCCATTTATGCTTGTGTTTAATCATAAATATGTGTAGCATGTTTCATAAGGGCTATAGGTGTGTTTCTTGGTTCTTTGGGCTTGTTTTGGACCAAAGAATGTGTGGGAGAAAGTTGGGATTCATTTCTGTTGTATTTATTTTATTATGTATTAAACCTCTTTTGTTAGCTAGAAATGCCTATAATTTTGTGTATTAAATTCAGTGGTGCAAAACCCATTTGCTTGCTGTTCAGAGGTATGCCTCTTGGTCATTAGGACCAGTGGGTACTGCTGGATCAATTTGATATGATATGGTTAGGTAAAAGAGCTCAAACTAGGTTAAGCTAGTAAAGGGAAAAATAGGGAAAATACTCTCTCTAGTGCATAACTTAAGGAAAAGAGTTAGGAGAAGTAAAATGGTGGTACAAAGTAAATCCATTGCTGTTTGTATTTAAATTAAATATTCTTTAATAGATGTGCACACAATCACCTTAAAGGGAAGGTTAAATAAGCTTTTTGATTATCCTTTAAAAGGAAAAATGTTTGAATATTTTGTTAAGGGGAATATGGTCAACCATATACTCCTAGTGGCTGTTTGATAATGTTTTTGAATTAAATTAAAATAATTGCACTCCTAATCACTGCATTGCATTCCCCGTATAGAAGTCCCCGACGGTAGCTATACGCTTGTGCCGGCTGACGAGGACGAGGGAGCAGGAGGAGACGTGCACTACGTGACCGTAGAGCAAGACCCGGACCCAAGTCCGGAAGTGTGTGTGTCTGCTTGTGCTGACGAAGGCAAGCCCCGGTTCAATCATTAACCTATGTGTTTACTTCAAGCTTCTGAATTTACCTTTGTTATTTCATGTGCATTTACGTTCAGGAGTTGATTGAAACCCTCGTTGCATGATCCATAAGTACCATGATCTTTTACTAGCATGTTAGGTCGCTAGTTGCTATGCTTTAAGGATCCAGTACAAGTCGAGTGATGTTCGTCACTCGCGAGAATAGGATCTCCTTTATGAAATCACCATATGTTCAAATGGATTGCTCATGTGGTAAGCGCATGGGATTTGGACTCCGGTCCAATGGCTTCGTTGGTTAAGTGTTTGAAAGTACTAAACACTTGTCGGAAATGGGTACGATAAGCCTAGTACCTAAATGAGGCGGTACGGGGGTTTACTATCACTACTCTTAGGGTTGCGGCCCCGGGCTCGCCACCCGAGTGCATGCGTGAGGCTGGGTGACCTTAGTGGCGTAGCCCAGATAAACCTTGTACTTAAGACTGTGAGCTATTATCCCCAAACCGAAGAATGACGGGAACCGCCTGGTTGGTGAACTCTTAGTGAGGGCACCTCCCGTGTGTTTAGGTCCACCTTGCAAGGTTATGAATCAATCGATTGTCGGCCTCTCACCGTCATCCGAGACTACTTACCCGACTGGCCATGATATCCCTTTATGATGGAACTTTGTGAAGATTATTGTTGATTAATTGTTTGTACAACTTTGGTTGCAATAGTTGCTTATCTAGTAATGATAACTTCTACTAGAACTTGAGCTAAAATGTGAAAGTAAGGATTCACTACTTAGTAGCTTTTTGGCAAACAAACCCACAAGCCAAAAGCCATGCATGATTAGAGGTAAAGTCTTCCTTTTTGGATGGGTAAGCCTTGCTGAGTATTAGTATACTCAGCCTTGCTTTATAAATGTTGTTTCCAGGTAATGCGTGTGATGTGTGGCCCGGAGAACTTCCACCCGGCTGGGACCTGGAATGGGTGGATGACGAAGAGTGATTGCATCATGGACAGGCCTCCTGTGATGTGATCGTATCGTTTAGTTATCTTCCGCTGTTTTCAATAAACTCTAAACTATTTACTTCATGTCAAAGAACTACGTTTGTAATAATGAACCCTACGGGGATTTGACGTTAATTTGTAAGGCACTCTGGACTCCCCTTCGTGGGAGTTTTAATGCATACGTTCGATCCTCTTTGTGATGTCAAGTGATTTACCGGGTGTAAACCCGGCAACACTCAACGGGATACTTCTTTATTATCGCTTAATGACCAAAAGAAGTGGTTTAGGCGATAGTACGGAATTATCTCCGGTGGGGTTGTCACAGTTGGTATCAGAGCATCTGTATTCACCAGAGTGATTAGATTAATGCAAATCACATGATTTACAATAAAACTTGCCAAGATTGATTGGATTTTGAAAATTCGTTGGATCGTTAAGGAATGATCTAGATCGAGAGGCCCTAGAGGGAATTTTGGGTTCTTTAAGGTGGCATAAGAATCTATGGTTTATTTTGCTAACTTCCAGCACCTTACTTTATGTCAGACTTACTTTCTTGCACAACCAAACTAGATGAGCCACGTGTTTTATACGTGTGCTGTTCCGCATCATGGGAATTGCGAGGGTTGATGGAGTGATCCATTCCACGGATCCCATCTTCGCGTCTAGTATGAGTTGTGATGTCGCCACGTTTTGCCATACGTGTGCATTCCGCATGTCGATCATGTGAGGCAAGGATACACTCCATTCAAACGGAGGGTGTCCGAGGTTGGACGCTGTCCATGCAGCGGCTTGACGCATGGATACCGTTTCTATAAGTGAACGGTAATGTATGTGGACGCTTTCGTGACGTGCTGGCACGAAAGGTTCATTTTCTGCAGGTACACTAACAACGTTTGTAAGTCGTTAAGTGCGAAGCGTGTAGCTCCGACTAGTTATTATAAGGAGAGCCGATTATAAGCTTGCCGCCGGCACTAACTACGTCTTTTGAATCTAGTGAGTGAGGTCGTTTAAGACGTGTGCATTCATGATTAAAATCTTGATGAACCTAAAATATATCCTTACTTGCTGGAACAATTTTTTCTAGGGAAATTGCTTGATCTTAGACAAGGTTTTACTCTCTTTGATCTTAGGAAATTTCTGGCAGATTCTGTCTCTGTCATTTCTCAATTTTTGTAGCCAAATCTGTAAGGAATCTGACTAGACATTCTTTAGGAAAGTTGTTTCTTATCAAATTGAGCATCCAATGTGAATTTTTCAGGATTTTAGGAATTTTCTGCAGAGAGTTATGCTCAGTTTAGTGAGTCTCTGTTCTGCTGTTTTTCAGAGCAGCACCCTTCTGCAAATGAAATTTTTCGAGCTTGTTCCAATCCAATCTAGATCTACCCTTGAATACCAAAAGTGTGCATAATCATGTCATTGAGTTGCTGCGAAAATTTGGGAATTTTTGGGGCCCTGGTTTTTATGTTACGAATTTTGTTCATACCTACAGATTTTTCCTTTTGCTCGTTTGATGTCGATTGATATCTAACGTGTAGTTCCTAATTTCTTTGTACAGATGGCGCAGCCACCGATCTACGAGATCGACGCGGACGGTACCATTCGTACCGATGCCCTTCACTAGGAGGGTTTTCCTCGCATTTTGTGGGAGACCCTCAGTGAGGTGGGCTACGTTACGCCGCCGCTGTACGAGGTGGTCTCTTTTTGGGACCAGGGTGTTCCCTACGCCCGCACGACCGCTACCGTGCTCCCCCACCCTGAGCACCCGGAGTGGGAGGATTTGAGCATGATGTTCTTTGCTCACCGCGGTGTTGAGTCGGTTGAGTCCGCGGCCATGCGGATCCTTCACACCTTCTGCGAGCAGCACCCGGACGAGGTGATGCTCACTACGCTGGGTTTGTTCCCGGCCATGGACCCACTCGACCCGGCTTGGCGTGAGCGTATCTCGCTCACCGACGTGTTGCTCATGACGGACCCTCCAGAGGTTGTTGTGCGCCAGCTTCTGAGGTTGTTGGAGGCGGTGTACAACATGCAGGTGTTTCGTCTCTCCACTCAGGGTATGCTCTCAGTTGTGTTGATGGACTCCACAGCGATGAGGGATATCCTCACACTCGACCTTCAGTACGAGTGACAGACCGTTGCTCACCTCCAGCAGGAGATTGTTACGCTTCAGGACGAGCGTATTCAGTGGCACCAGGAGCGTGCCCAGCTCACGGAGCAGCTGTTCGCCCGAGACCACGCTCTCGAGATGACTCAGGCGCAGCTAGCTCACACGGAGGCCCAGCGTTTTGCCTTGGTGCAGAACGTGGCGGAGATGCAGAACCAGGTTGCTGAGATGGAGATAGAGGTGGAGGTGTGGCAAGCGATGGCCCAGCAGGGTCAGCAGCCGCCGGTCGCACCACCGGCTGCACCTGCCGCTCCGGACGAGCTACAGGGAGTTTCGGGCTTGAGCGAGGACAGTGTTGGCGGTCCACCACCCGACTCTCCGGACACTAGCACTGGCTCCGCTGCGGGCTATTAGTGGTTTTAGCAGTTGTCTTTGGAGGATGATCATGTACTCTTAGTTTAGCCTCCTCAGCTAGCTTTTGTGTAAGGGTAGAGGCTGCTCAGAGAGTATAATTGATGACCTTTTGTTGTACATAAGTATGTAAGCGATCCAAAGACTCCGCATCATGTAATGCTTAGGTGGACGTCTCGATGTTGTCAGGTTTCAATGAATAATTTAGGGTGGTTGCGATCAAAGTTTCGCCTTGTGTTGAATACCAATCTTGTGTGTTATGATGTGGATATTATGCTCACCAAAATTCACCACCATTGCATAAGCGTACCGAAAGTTATAGCTAAAATTGCGCAGTTCGGCCTACAACAAAAACAGCTAGGCAGAACCCCGGTGATGGAATTTTTCGGGCAGGTTAACGTTGGAATTGGACCTCGGGTTGAATACCAATGTTGGAGCTCATGAAATTTTGCACTTGCTGACCAAAAACGGGAGTTTTTGCTATTAAGGGCAGAGAGTTATGACTTTCCTAGTAACTCAGCTGTGCTGTCCGGTTTTCACCAAATTGATGCTATGAGTTTCGTTTTGCATATTCTTCTTGTGGATAATGTAAACAAGCTCGCGAATATGTAACTAATGAAAATCTCATGGATTTCAGATGGTGGGACAAACTCGTGCTTCTCCCAATTGTTTTGGTGCAAGTGGGAGTGACGCTCCGCCTCCTCCTCCCAACATGACCATTCAAGAGCAGTTTATGGTCACCCAAACCGAGGTGATGCGGCAGCTTTTGCAAACTCAACAGCAGCTTGCTCAGCAGCTGCAGAATAATCCTCGTGGGGAAAACATCGACGGCCAGCCTCGAGTCACCAAATATGAGCATTTTTATGCCATGAAGCCCCCGACTTTCGAAGAGGCCAAGGAGCCACTGGCTGCCGATGCGTGGATCAAGGCTATTGAAGCCAAGTTCTCTGTGTTCACCTTGCCCTATTCCAAGGAGCGAAAGGCCAGCTTCGCTGCCCTCCAGCTCTGTGGTGCAGCGTTGATATGGTGGGAGAATTTCAAGACCATGATTCCTGCCGGACATCAAATCACGTGGGCTGAATTCAAGCAGGCCTTCAAGGAACATAACATTCCTAAAGGTCTCATGGATAGGAAGATGAAGGAATTGCTTGCTCTAAAGCAAGGCTCTGACACGGTGTATGAATATGCTAAGAAATTCAATGCCTTGTGTCAGTATGGTGGGCATCATGTTGACAACGATGCCAAGAAGATAGAGCGTTTCCGTGATGGGCTACATGGGGATCTCTATGAGAGGCTTAATCTGTATGAGCCTAACAATTATCAGGACCATGTGAACAAGGCCATTTCTCAGGAGGATGCCATGTCCAAAGCCAAGAGGGATAGAAAGAGACAGGCCGGATTCACCGCTACTGGTGGGTCGGGCAAGAAATTCCGCTTTATCAAGAAGGGTACTCAGGGTCCTCCCCAGTCATCTTCAACTGGACACTGGAGGGTGACCCCGTCCCAGAACAAGCCGCCTGGGAACTTCCAGTTCCGTAAGGCACAGCAGCAGCCATACAAGCCTAGTGCACCCCCGACTAACAACAATAACAACAGTGCTACCAAGGACCGTCGCTGCTATAATTGTGGGCAGCCCGGACACTACATCAATGAGTGCCCTAAGCCCAGGCAGAACAAGCAGGGCGAAAGCTCAGGCTTCCGTCATGGGAACCAAGGCAAGAAGCCCATGGTGCAAGTCAAGCAGGGGAAACTCAACTTCACCACCTTGGCTGACGTCCCAGAGGGAGCAGCAGTGCTGACGGGTACATTCTCTATCCGCGATCACCCCGTTCAAATTTTGTTTGATTCTGGAGCAACCCATAGTTTCATTAGTGAAAGTCTAGTGAGCAAGTTGGGGCTACATTCTTGTCATACCAAAGACTCCTTCGTAGTAGCCACGGCAAGAGGAAGAATCCTTTCCAACACTATAACCAAAGCTGTCCCTTTGCAGCTTGGCAGCAAAACTTTCTTAACCAACCTGATTCTTTTGGGTTTGGGAGGTCTAGATGTGATTCTAGGAATGAATTGGTTAACCCAACATCAAGTTGTTTTGGATATTGCCACTAGAATGATAGAAATCCATTCCCCTACCAGTGGTCACACCACCTTGTACTTACCCAAGGTAGAAGGCGTAAATCCTTGTTCCTATGCTGCCATAACCATCCAACTAGAAGACATTCCAGTAGTGTGCGAATATCCAGATGTCTTTCCCGACGACTTGCCTGGTATGCCACCAGACAGGGACGTCGAATTTGTCATAGAACTTCAGCAAGGCACTGGACCGATATCCAAAAGGCCTTAACGAATGCCACCCAAAGAACTGGCTGAGTTGAAAGTTCAGTTGCAAGAATTACTTGATAAGGGGTATATCCGCCCAAGTTCTTCTCCTTGGGGAAGCCCCGCTCTTTTTGTGAAAAAGAAAGATGGTAGTTTGCGGATGTGTGTTGACTATCGTCCACTCAATGCGGTGACAATTAAGAATAAATATCCATTGCCCCGCATTGATGTTCTCTTTGATCAATTGGCTGGTGCCAAGGTCTTTTCCAAGATTGATCTTCGCTCGGGCTATCACCAGATTAAGATTCGAGCAAGTGACGTTCCAAAGACAGCCTTTTCCACCAGATACGGTCTCTATGAATTCCTAGTGATGTCTTTTGGTCTCACCAATGCACCTGCCTATTTCATGTACCTTATGAACTCAGTCTTCATGAATGAACTGGACAAATTCGTAGTGGTCTTCATTGATGATATTCTCATTTATTCCAAGAGTGAAACCGAGCATACGAAGCATCTTCGTATTGTCTTGCAGCGATTGAGAGATCACAAACTCTATGCTAAATTCTCTAAATGTGAGTTCTGGCTGGATAGTGTGAAGTTCTTGGGTCACACTATTTCCAAGGATGGTATCTCCGTGGATCCTAGCAAAGTGCAGGAGGTCATGGATTGGAAGCCACCTAAGTCAGTACATCAAATCCGTAGTTTTCTGGGTCTAGCAGGCTATTACCGTCGGTTTATTCCGGATTTCTCCAGAATAGCTAAACCCATGACTGAATTATTAAAGAAGGGTGTCAAGTATGTGTGGAGTGAGGAGTGTGACCAAGCTTTCCATACTTTGAGGAAACACTTAACCTCAGCTCCCGTATTGACTCAACCGGATATGTCCAAACCGTTTGAGGTGTTTTGTGATGCTTCGGGCACTGGTCTTGGTTGCGTGCTTATGCAAGAGAACCGAGTCATTGCCTATGCCTCACGGGCACTTCGATCTCACGAGAAGAACTATCCTACTCATGATCTTGAACTAGCAGCAGTTGTGCATGCCTTAAAACTGTGGCGGCATTACTTGATGGGTAATCACTGCAATATCTACACCGACCACAAGAGTCTCAAGTATATTTTCACTCAATCTGATTTAAATATGAGACAAAGAAGATGGTTGGAATTAATCAAGGATTATGATTTGGAAGTCCATTATCATCCCGGCAAGGCTAACGTGGTTGCAGATGTGCTTAGCCGCAAGCATTGCAACTATGTGGCGTTAGAGCCGAAGAATGAGACTTTATGTGAAGAAATGAGGAAGCTTAGCTTGGAAGTGGTCGAGCATGGCAGGCTTCATGCTGTCTCGATCGAATCTCCTCTCCATGAGAGAATTGCTATAGCTCAACTCAGCGATGAAGAGGTTCATAAAATCAAACAGAAGTTAGAAGAACAAGACCCCAAGTATGATTGTTTCCGAAAGGATGACAAGGGAGTTATTTGGTTCGGACAAAGACTAGTGGTACCCCGGGATCAAGACCTAAAGAAGGAAATTTTAGATGAAGCCCACCTCTCTAAGTTCACCATTCACCCCGGAAGTACCAAATTGTACCGAGATCTTAGGGAAACCTTTTGGTGGTCAAATATGAAGGGCGAAATAGCCGAGTATGTGTCCGGATGTGATACATGCCAAAGAATCAAGGCTAGTCACCTAAGGACCGCAGGTCAAATGCAACCATTGTCCATTCCTGCATGGAAGTGGGACGATATCAGCATGGATTTCATTGTCGAGTTACCTCTCACGCCCCGGAAGCATGATTCCATTTGGGTAATAGTGGACCGGCTTACCAAGACCGCTCACTTCATCCCCGTTCACACTACCTATTCAGCTGAGCGCTATGCGGAAATGTATGTTGATCTCGTAGTGCGCTTACACGGTGTTCCCAAGACTATCTTATCAGATCGAGGCACTCAGTTTATCGCTCGCTTTTGGGCTCAAGTGCAAGAATCTTTGGGAACCAAGCTGATCCATAGCTCCAGCTATCATCCTCAGACTGATGGTCAAACAGAAAGGGTAAATCAGATAGTAGAAGATATGTTGAGAGCTTGCGTCATTCATTTCGACAAATCTTGGGACAAGTGCCTAGCTCTAGCAGAGTTTGCTTATAACAATAGTTATCAAGCTAGCTTGAAGATGGCCCCATTTGAAGCCTTGTATGGAAGAAGGTGTCGTACCCCCTTGAATTGGTCACAGGCGGGTGAGCGAACCTTGTTTGGTCCTAAATTAGTACAAGAAGCCGAAGAGAAAGTGAGTGTGATTAGAGAAAATCTGAGAGCAGCTCAGATGAGGCAAAAGAGTTACCATGACAAAGCTAAAGCTCCCCGAGAGTTCGAAGTTGGTAATTATGTATACCTAAAGGTATCTCCGACCAAGGGCGTACAACGCTTTGGAGTAAAAGGGAAATTAGCTCCACGCTATATTGGTCCTTATGAAGTCACCGAGAAGTTTGGTACGGTTGCTTACCGTATTCGACTCCCCGACCGATTGGCTACGGTGCACGATGTGTTCCACGTCTCGCAATTAAAGAAGTGTGAGCAAATCCCAGAGGCACAAATAATTGAAGAAACCAATGCAGAAATAGAACCGGATCTATCGCTAGCAGAGTATCCAATGAGGGTATTGGATCATAAAGAAAGACAGACTAGGAGACAAAAGGTGAAGATGTACAAGATACAATGGATTCACCACACCGAAGAAGAAGCTACATGGGAGACCGAGCAATTCCTAAACGCCAAGTATCCCGACTTTCTTCCAAGTCAAACTCGTGAATGAATCTTCTTCACGTACTCTTGATTTCGAATCTCGGGATGAGATTCCCGTTAAGGGGGGTAGGCTGTAACACCCCGTGTTTTTTGCTTAGTGGTAATTTGTGCTAATGACCCTCTTAACACCTCCTTAACCAACCATGAAGAACCCTAGGTTGACCCATGGTCAAAACCCTAATCAAAAACCCTAATGTCCTTTGACCCTCCTAGTGTCAGTGTAGAATTTGAGCACGTTCTCCAAAATTTCCCTAAACACTCCAAAATCACCCAAAGGAAAAAATGTGCAGAATTTCAAGGCACACAACCTTGCTGTTGAGTGGCATTGCTAGTTTGGAGTGTAGGATGGTGAAAATGGCTAAACAAGGCGCTGGTTCACTGTTCATCGGCGCCGAGAAATTGGCCAACTTGGCATGGTGTTCCTGCTCGATTCCTTGAATAAAACCCCTACCAACCTTTGTGAAAGTTGTAGAGGGATGTGTGATCTTCAACTTTGCTATAGACCATAAGGTGCACTTTAGTTTGAAAATCCAGAGAAAATTTAATTTGAAAACCCCTTCAGTGAAATTCAAACACCGGGAACGCCGAGACGCGCCACGCCGCGACGTCGTGCACGGCCACGTCGGCAACCCGCCGTACGCGCAGTACCCGCATCGGGCGCGCACGCCGAGGCGCCGGAGTGACCGCCGGTCACTGCGCTGCGCCGGCGGGAGCTCGCCCGAGCCGCCCGTGGCAAGTGGGCCGCGCCAGGTGGCACGGATCCACCGGCCGATGCACCGCCCGCGGCGCGCCATTGGCCGCCGTAGCAGCGCACGTCGCCGGCCACGCCGCTACCTCTCCACGCGTGCGCGAGCCTACCGTCGTGACCCCACCTACCCCAACCGACCTCCCGCGCGCTTATAAGCCAGTCCCCCGGCCGCTCCTCGCGCGCACGCGCACCCGCCCCGAGCCACCGCTGTTCCGCCATTGGCGCCGCCGGTGCAAACACCCCTCCGGTCGACGTCCCCACCCCCACAAGTTCCTGAGCCCTTCCTTGTGCACCACAAAAGCCCCCCCGAGCCACTTGTTGTTCAAGCCGAGCCGCACGATCGCCGGAACCCGAGTTCCCGCAGCCGCCGCCGGACCGCCGCCGCCGAGCTCGCCCCTCCGCCGATCCTCCGAGCCCAGGCACCTGCCTAGCGTCTTCCCTAGGCCACATCGAAGCTTCCCGTGCAGCACGTGGTTGAGCCGAGGCCCTGTCTTCACCGCCGTTTGAGTTCCCGCGGTCGCGCCGCCTCTGCGCCGCCGCCGCCACTCGCCGGCGACTTCCCCGGCCGACCCTCCTCCTCCAATCGGTCACGGGTGAGCCCAATCGCGAATCCCCGTCGCTTGTTTGCCTGCCCGTGCCCCACCTCACCGCCGGTGAGCTCGCCATCGCCGTCGGGCTCAAGGGGGAAGGAACCGAGGGTATTTGTGTGAAGGTTTTAAAAGTTCTAGGGTCCGGGGCGTAAAAAGATTCTTCCCTGTTTTGTAGTTTGGTCCAGCATCTTGAAAAATCGATTAAAAATCGTAGAAAAATCGAAAAATAGAAAACTCAATTTTGTTGTGCTCAGTGTAACAAGAACTAAAACTTTATCGAAATATGTATATACTTTTGAGCTATGGTTTTTGCTTGAAAAATTGGAAAGTAAAATACCTAGATTTGTGTTTCTGCAAAATCCACACAAGGCCTTGAGCTGGATTTTGGATATGTTGTGGGAACTAGTATGTTTAGATTCTGTGCCAAAATTTGCACAAAGTTACTGAAGGGATCTTTTTATATAAATGATCTTGTGATATTGATAAATCTACCTAGATGATTTTTGTCGTTTGATATATAATTATTTTTGAGCCCAACTCCTGGCTATGGTTATGTTATGCTAAAATGCATCCTTGGTGAATTTACCATGATTTTATGTCTGTTCTAAATATTATTTCCCCATTTATGCTTGTTTTTAATCATAAATATGTGTAGCATGTTTCATAAGGGCTATAGGTGTGTTTCTTGGTTCTTTGGGCTTGTTTTGGACCAAAGCATGTGTGGGAGAAAGTTGGGATTCATTTATGTTGTATTTATTTTATTATGTATTAAACCTCTTTTGTTAGCTAGAAATACCTATAATTTTGTGTATTAAATTCAGTGGTGCAAAACCCATTTGCTTGCTGTCCAGAGGTATGCCTCTTGGTCATTAGGACCAGTGGGTACTGCTGGATCAATTTGATATGATTTGGTTACATAAAAGAGCTCAAACTAGGTTAAGCTAGTAAAGGGAAAAATAGGGAAAATACTCTCTCTAGTGCATAACTTAAGGAAAAGAGTTAGGAGAAGTAAAATGGTGGTACAAAGTAAATCCCTTGCTGTTTGTATTTAAATTAAATATTCTTTAATAGATGTGCACACAATCACCTTAAAGGGAAGGTTAAATAAGCTTTTTGATTATCCTTTAAAAGGAAAAATGTTTGAATATTTTGTTAAGGGGAATATGGCCAACCATATACTCCTAGTGGCTGTTTGATAATGTTTTTGAATTAAATTAAAATAATTGCACTCCTAATCACTGCATTGCATTCCCCGTATAGAAGTCCCCGACGGTAGCTATACGCTTGTGCCGGCTGACGAGGACGAGGGAGCAGGAGGAGACGTGCACTACGTGACCGTAGAGCAAGACCCGGACCCAAGTCCGGAAGTGTGTGTGTCTGCTTGTGCTGACGAAGGCAAGCCCCGGTTCAATCATTAACCTATGTGTTTACTTCAAGCTTCTGAATTTACCTTTGTTATTTCATGTGCATTTACGTTCAGGAGTTGATTGAAACCCTAGTTGCATGATCCATAAGTACCATGATCTTTTACTAGCATGTTAGGTCGCTAGTTGCTATGCTTTAAGGATCCGGTACAAGTCGAGCGATGTTCGTCACTCGCGAGAATAGGATCTCCTTTATGAAATCACCATATGTTTAAATGGATTGTTCATGTGGTAAGAGCATGGGATTTGGACTCCGGTCCAATGGCTTCGTTGGTTAAGTGTTTGAAAGTACTAAACACTTGTCGGAAATGGGTACGATAAGCCTAGTACCTAAATGAGGCGGTACGGGGTTTTACTATCACTACTCTTAGGGTTGCGGCCCCGGGCTCGCCACCCGAGTGCATGCGTGAGGCTGGGTGACCTTAGTGGCGTAGCCCAGATAAACCTTGTACTTAAGACTGTGAGCTATTATCCCCAAACCGAAGAATGACGGGAACCGCCTGGTTGGTGAACTCTTAGTGAGGGCACCTCCCGTGTGTTTAGGTCCACCTTGCAAGGTTATGAATCAATCGATTGTCGGCCTCTCACCGTCATCCGAGACTACTTACCCGACTGGCCATGATATCCCTTTATGATGGAACTTTGTGAAGATTATTGTTGATTAATTGTTTGTACAACTTTGGTTGCAATAGTTGCTTATCTAGTAATGATAACTTCTACTAGAACTTGAGCTAAAATGTGAAAGTAAGGATTCACTACTTAGTAGCTTTTTGGCAAACAAACCCACAAGCCAAAAGCCATGCATGATTAGAGGTAAAGTCTTCCTTTTTGGACGGGTAAGCCTTGCTGAGTATTAGTATACTCAGCCTTGCTTTATAAATGTTGTTTCCAGGTAATGCGTGTGATGTGTGGCCCGGAGAACTTCCACCCGGCTGGGAGCTAGAATGGGTGGATGACGAAGAGTGATTGCATCATGGACAGGCCTCCTGTGATGTGATCGTATCGTTTAGTTATCTTCCGCTGTTTTCAATAAACTCTGAACTATTTACTTCATGTCAAAGAACTACGTTTGTAATAATGAACCCTACGGGGATTTGACGTTAATTTGTAAGGCACTCTGGACTCCCCTTCGTGGGAGTTTTAATGCATACGTTCGATCCTCTTTGTGATGTCAAGTGATTTACCGGGTGTAAACCCGGCAACACTCAACGGGATACTTCTTTATTATCGCTTAATGACCAAAAGGAGTGGTTTAGGTGATAGTACGGAATTATCTCGGGTGGGGTTGTCACATCTGCGCAAGGGCGGCAAGCCTGCACGGGCCCGCGCGTGAACGCGAACGCACCGGCGTCAGGCCACGACGGCGGCCAGGACGACGGTGGCACAGCAACGACCACGAGAACTAGGGAGGGTAGGCAGACGGCGCGCGCGCATTGGTGAAGGCGGCGGCACCTGCAAGAAAAACATCCCAGCCTGGCTCGATGGCCGGCATCACCAGCGGCGGCGGGGCGGTGGCGCAGTGTGAGCGTCGCGTTCCCCCTCGGCTCGAAGGTCGGGGCGTCCACAGAGGGCAGGGGAAGCTCGTTCTCAACTTGGTGGCCACGGGCCGTAGTGCAGGCGTCGATGAAGAAGGGCGGCGCGGCTCATCGGTGAGAAGGAGGAAGACGGCGGCGCGGTGACATGGAAGCAGAGGAAGCAGGCGCGCTCAACGGTGGCGGGTCCGGCTCCTCCCACGGGCGGCTCCGGTCTTCGCGGCGAACGGCGTTCCCACGGACGGCCTCCAACTCCTCCTTCTTCCCCCTTCTCCTCTGGCTTGCGGGTGTGTGAGCAGGGGAATGAATCCCCCGAGGCGGCTAGGGTTGGGAGAAACCTGCGGGTTGCGGCGGCGGCTTCTTATAGCGGCGGTCGGGCCTGGACGCGTGGAAGGCCGAGATGCAACGGCGGGCGCGCGGCCACATCGCGACGGCGCTCTGGCGCGGCGCAGCGGCGCCCGGGGCCTCCGGCATCACTAAAGGGGAAAAGAGGAGGATGATGACGACGACGTCACGGCGACGTCAACGCGGGACCCACCGGTCAGCGACTCGAGGTCGACGCGCGGTTGGTGGCGGCAGCGCGGGAGTAGGCGGGCCGCACTTGGGCCGGATTGAGCGGCTGCCGGGTGTGGTTGGCTGCGGCCCAAGTAGGGAAGAATAGGCTTTCCTATTTAAGTTTTCTCCTTAACCTATATTCAAATTTGAATTCCAAATTCAAATTTGAATCCACCCAAATAAGTCCAAAACGAATCCAAATAAAATCCAACTTCTCACACTAGCATTTATAAGTCCTAAAAATTATTGGTTGAGTTGAAATTATATCTAGGAATTGGGGAAAGGAAAGAGGAAGGCATCCTTATTTGATTTCATAAGCACACAACTCATAACAAGTTTTTGAAATCTCCTAAATTTACACACACTCAAATTCAAGGATGTTACAGAACTCCCCCCTCACAAGAATCTCGTCCCCGAGATTAAGAAGTTACCTCCGTTTCAAAGAGGTGAGGGTATTTCTCCCTCCAGATGGACTTCTTCTCCCATGTCGCTTCGCGCTCGGAGTGATTACTCCAGAGCACCTTGCAGAAGCGCGTGGTGGTGCTCCTGGTCGACTTCTCCGCCCAGTCCAGGATCCGGACTGGGTAGTCCAGGTACTCCAGGGTTTCCTGAACGTCGAGTGCCTGAGCGGGCACTCTCTTCTCGACGACCACACACTTCCGGAGCTGAGACACGTGGAAGACCGGGTGTTCTCTGGTGAGCTCCGGAGGTAGCTCGAGCTTGTAAGCCACCTTCCCGATCCTCTTCACGATCGGATACGGGCCGACATACCTTGGGGACAACTTCCCCTTGACATGGAATCTCTTTGTGCCTCGGAGGGGTGACACCTTCAAGTAGACATGTTCTCCCACTTCAAACGATACGTCTCTCCTCTTGGGGTCAGCGTAGCTCTTTTGCCTACTCTGAGCTATCTCCAGATTCTCTCTGACCTTGGCGACATTCTCCTCAGCTTCAACAATGGTGGCGGGACCGAAAAAGGTCCGCTCCCCCACCTCGGACCACATCAACGGTGTCCGACACTTTCTGCCGTAGAGGGCTTCGAACGGAGCCATCTTCAAACTGGCCTGGTAGCTGTTGTTATACGAGAACTCGGCATAGGACAGACTCTTTTCCCAATCGGACCCGTAGGTTAACACACAAGCTCTCAGCAGGTCTTCTAGAACTTGATTCACTCTCTCTGTCTGGCCATCCGTCTGAGGGTGGAAAGCTGTGCTGTAGTTCAACTCGGTGCCCATGGAAGCATGTAGGCTCTTCCAGAACTGGGTGGTAAACTGTGGCCCTCTGTCCGACACAATACTCCTCGGAGCCCCATGAAGCTTTAGGATGTTATCCACATAAAGTGCCACAAGTCGGCACACACTGTAGTTGGCTTTCACTTGAAAGAAGTGTGCTACTTTGGTCAATCGATCGACAATCACCCAAATGGAGTCATTCCCTTTCTGTGTGCGCGGCAAACCCACAATGAAATCCATACTGATATCATCCCACTTCCACATGGGTATCTCAAGCGATTGAAGCAGACCGGCGGGCCTCTGGTGTTCTGCCTTCACTCTCTGACACGTGTCGCATCGAGTGACGTACTCAGCAATATCTTCCCTCATCTTCTCCCATCAGAACCATACCTTCAGATCCTTGTACATCTTCGTGCAGCCAGGGTGGATCGAGTATCGAGAGTTGTGGGCTTCCTTTAGAATCGAGTCTCAAATCTCCTTGTTCTGGGGTATGCATATGCGGTCCTTCAACCGTAGCGTGCCCTGGTGATCGAGGCGGTAGTCGGCTGCTTTGCCTCTTTCCATCAGGCTTTTCACTTCCTCAATCTCCGGACATCCTTTCTGAGCTTGCCAGATCTGGTCTTCGAGTGTGTACTTCACCCTCAACTCGTTCAACTGTCCTTCCTCGACTATCTCCAAACTCAGCCTCTCCATTTCCTCATACAACGCCGGTTGTTCTTTTTGCACCATCAGATTGTTGCAGTAGTGCTTGCAACTCAATGCATCGGCTACGACGTTTGCCTTGCTTGGGTGGTAATGAATGTTCAGGTCGTAGTCCTTGATCAACTCCAGCCATCTTCTTTGCCTCAAGTTCAACTCTGACTGGGTGAAGATATACTTCAGGCTCTTATGGTCGGTAAAGATGTCGCATTTGTTGCCCATCAGGCAGTGCCTCCATATCTTCAAAGCGTGAACGACCGCAGCTAGCTCAAGGTCATGTGTGGGCTAGTTCTCCTCATGCTTCCGAAGCTGTCGCGATGCATACGCAACTACTTTGCCTCCCTGCATCAGTACACATCCGAGTCCCTGCCTCAATGCGTCGCAATACACCACGAAGTCCTTGCTCGCATCGGAAGAGTCAGGACCGGTGTAGTGGTGAGGCGAGTCTTGAGCTCCTAAAAGCTGGCTTCACACTTGTCTGACCACACATACGGAGTGTTGCTCTTCAACAGTTCTGCCATGGGCTTCGCAATTTTGGAGAAGTTCTCGATAAACCGACGGTAGTATCCGGCTAAACTGAGAAAACTGCGGATCTCTGTCACAGACTTTGGTGACTGCCACTTGGATACAGCTTCTATCTTGCTCGGGTCTACAGCCACTCCTTTAGCTGACAACACGTGACCGAGAAAGGTGACTTCCTCCATCCAGAACTCACACTTGTTGAACTTGGCATATAGCTGATGCTGTCGGAGCTTTCCCAACACGATCCTTAGGTGTTCTTCATGCTCCTCTGCGGTCTTGGAGAAGACCAGTATGTCGTCAATGAAGACGATGACACACTTGTCCAACTCATCCATGAATACCTTGTTCATCATGTTCATGAAGTACGACGGGGCGTTCGTAAGACCGAACTATACGACAGTGTACTCGTATTGTCCATACCGGGTCACAAACGCAGTCTTGTGGATGTCCTCCAGTCGAATCTTCATTTGGTGATAGCCTGATCGGAGATCAATCTTGCTGAAGAATTTGGCTTGCCTTAGTTGATCAATCAGGTCATCGATCCGGGGTAGCGGGTACTTGTTCTTGATGGTTACCGCATTTAGGGCGCTGTAATCGACACACAGACGCTGAGTTCCATCCTTCTTTGGAACGAACAGTGCTGGGGAACCCCAGGGTGAAGCACTCGGTCGGATGAACCCCTTCTCAAGCAGCGAGTCTAACTCTGCCTTCAACAACTTCAGCTCAACTTCTGCCATGCGGTATGGACTTTGGGCTATCGGTGCAATTCCTGGCACCAAGTTGATCACAAACTCCACATAGTGGTCAGGTGGCAAACCGGGCAGCTCTTCTGGAAACACATCCTCAAACTCACAAACCACCGGTACATCCACGATAGCTCTAGTGTGAAGACTATACACAGCTGGTATGTCTCGGGAATTCATTGGCTCAAAGGTGACTCTCGTCCCGCCGGGGTGTACCAAAGTCACAAGCCTCGGCAAAGTGGAGATGACCCCTTTGTGGGCAGTGATCCAATCCATCCCCAGTATCACATCAATGCCATTGGAGGGCAACACGGTCAGATCTCCTGAGAACTTGTGGTCCTGGATGACCACTTCCACATCTTTGCACAGCAGGGTGCATCGGATATCTCTGAGTGGGGAACTCGTGATGATAGGAATCGATCGGGTGGTTGTAGGGAGGAAGAGTTTGTTCACGAATCTAGAGGTAACATACGACCCAGTTGCGCTGGTGTCAAAGAGAACCAAAGCAGTAGTACCACAAACTAAAAACTCACTGATCACGACGTCAGGAGCGTCGGCAGCCTCCTCCTCGGTGAGGTGGTTCAGCCTCCCACGGCCGGCAGCCGGCGGTGGTGCAGCCTGAGGAGGTCGGCCTCCTGGAGTAGGTGCTCTCGCGGGTGTAGCAGCGGCCTTCTTGTCTGGGCAGTCATAGGACTTGTGGCCAGGCTTGCCACAGGCGAAGCAGGTGATGGTGAAGCCTCCCGCGGCAGGTCTCGCGGTGCTCGGTGGCGCACGAGTGAAGCCTCCAGTCTGCTGGGGATAGCCGGGGTTCCTCCCTCCGGGGAACGAGCTACGTTCTCCACCTCTGAAGCCACGCCCAGGCTGGTTGTGCCTCGGGCGGTAGCTCCCCCTCAGCATGTTGCTTTGTACGCTCCTTGGCTTCTGGAAGGATCGGTCTTGGTGATCCCGATCTCCCGTCCTCTTCTTGCCCCTCATGCGCTCCTCGTGGCTCCTCCTCTCATCCTCGACCGCGATGGCGCGGTTGACGAGGTGGCGAAGGGACTTGTGCTCGCTCGCCTTCAGTGCCTGGCGAAGGCCTCGCAGGAACTAGAACTGCTTCTTCTGGTCATTGTTTGTGTCGTCAGGGGCATACCGCATCATCTTCAAGAAGTGGTGCTCGTACTCCTCGACCCTCATCACACCCTGGGTCATGGTGCGAAACTCCTGTGCCTTCTGGATCAGCAGCTCACCGGGCAGGTATTGTTCGCGGAACGCCTCACAGAACTCCAGCCAGGTGATGAATGCTGGGTTCGGGTGGGTGGCGGTGTAGTTGTCCCACCATGCCTTGGCTGGACCCTCAAGCTGGTGCGCAGCGATGGCGACACACTCCTCGTCAGAGCAGACGGTGAGGTCGAGCTTGGTCTCGATCACCCTCAGCCAGTCGTCGGCCTCGAGCGGGTCATCCGAGTAGCGGAAGGTGGGGGCCTTCAGGCGGATGAACCTCTCGATCTTCCTCGTGAGGTCCTCGTCCTGCGGAGCGGTGCGGTTCCCACCGTTGCCACGGTGCTCCATGGCTTCCACCATCCTCTGCATCAGCTGAGTCTGGACCGCCATCACTTCCACCAAGTTAGGTGGGGGTGGTAGGGGCTGGTCCGGCTCAGGCTGGTCTTGCTCGGCTTCTCCATGTTCAGCTTCAGCCTCAGGGCCCTCGGGCGGCGGTGGCGGTGCTCCTGCACCCCGGCCTCGAGCTCCCAAAGCTCCTCCACGCAGGGGTGGGCGTCCACGGCCACGTCCGCATCCACAGACCTGCGGGGCTATTAACACCAAAAACTGGTACGGGAAAGGGACTGACTTGTGGGCCGAGTTGGTAACAAAGTACCGTTCGGCAGGAAAAATATCCCTAGAAGATTCGGTAAAGATGCCTGCGGTCGGCAATGCGTCTTCGTTCGGCAAGAGGACTGTTTGCGCTGAGTTTTCGGGGATGCGTGATGACGTGGCCCGGAACGGAAGGAAAGGACGAATGGATGGATGGACATTCGCGATCGGGGCATTAATTTAGGTATTAAATATTGTGCTCGTAGTTAATCTGGAGTCATGCTAGGACAGGGTATAAATATGAACCCTTGATGTATGTAATGGTATCGAACATTTTCATAACAAACCGGCTTTACGCCAAACTCTCGAGTCCTTTAGTCGTGTCGTCGAGTTCTTCGAGGGGAATCATCGATCCGTCGACCTCTGTAAGTACCGGCAACCTTGTATCACATCTAGTATCATGCGGTGGATTTAGATCGTGATGCAAGTAGTCTTGTTACCATGCTTAGTATCATGCGGTAGATTTAAGCTTGGTTCAAGAAGGTTTCTTGTTAGATCATGAGTCATGCGGTAGGCTAAGATCTAGCTTGGAGCTAGTTATCGGCTCTATTAGATTTGGCAAGATCTAATAGATTCATTAAATTACCTCGTGTTGCTTTGAGTTTTGCTTTATGTTTAATTCATGTAACACTCTTTTGCCCAATTTAGATTGATTTGAATCGGCTCTATCTTGTTTTACGATCCTTATGTTGCATGTCCAAGTTTCAAACCCGATGTGGTGCATGGATCGTGTGCTCTCTAATAGCCGAACCCGAATCAATCTAGATTGTCACGTGTTGTGGGTTCAAGTGTATCAATCTTGTTTAGATCTTGACAGAACCGGGTATCATGTGGTAGATGCAGGTTTTTGGGTTGTCTTAGAGCTAATCATCCGGTGGATTAGATTTCGATTCAATCTGATAGATCTATCATCGTTGATAACGCCCGTTCCTTCTCCACGGAACCCGATTCGGTTGTATAGCCGTATTCGGCAATTCTCTCACAGGTGGAACGTGTTTATGAGTTTCGTTTTAAACAACGTATGCTTTTAGCTTTCCATGTTTAGATTGTATCATGCGGTGGATTAATCTTTTCTTGGATAGTGGTGTGATTTTCAAACAAGTTGTATCATGCGGTGGATTAACTTTGCTTGATATCATGCTTGACGGGTTTTAAGATGTCTAGACATGCGGTAGACTAGCGCCTTGGACCTATGCATGCTTGTTTATTGGAGATTCATGATCATGCTTTCACGTTTATTTATTTACCATGTTTTTGATAATCGGTTATGGCTATATGTTGCAACATTATTCACTCAAAGACTGATTTTTCACCATGCTTACGTCATGCATTCGGCTATATCTCATTTTCATGTTTTAAAGCTCCCGAATGATATCTAATCTACTGACAGATAGCTTTTTTCATAGCTATATGTCTTTCACGTGGCTCTATAGCCGTAAATGCGGAACTGTCTGGTACCACCCGGCAAGTTCCAAGTTTGTATCTAACTGCTTTTCATCCTTTGTCAATTTCAGGAAAATTGACTGGCACGCTTTGGAACCAGCTCGCGTGTTAAGCTAGCTTTGTTCGGCTTGCTGTGTGCTTGGCGCGGGGTACGGATTTTGCGTCAACACACTTTTTGGCATGCCTGGTGGGACACTTAACTGATTCAAGATGCCTGACATTCACGACGTCATGGATGTCACCATTAATGACTTGTCTCCGGAGCAGCAAGTGCAGCTGAAGGATGCCATTGACCAGTTCCAACAGAAATGTCTGATGTCGTTTGGCAAGAACAGGAGCGGTGTCCCGTATCTCAAATCTGACATGCCAAGGGTTCTGTTGCCAGGGGAGCCTGATACCACGTCTGCTCAAGAGAAACAGGAGGTCTTGCAAGCTTTTCGGGAGACTATAGACACCGTGATGGTCAAACATCATGCTGCTTTCTTGAATATGTTCAAGCAGATGATGATTGGAGTCTTTGGCCCAGGCATGGAGAGGATGCTTAGTCGAGTATCCCCTCAAGCATCTTCTGCGGAGGTTGGAGAAACTAGTACTGCTCAACCAGTTCGAGATGCGAGTGCTCAGCCGCCTCTACAGAGTATGGGAGGCCAACCAGTTCAACCACCTCCGCAAAGCGTGGGGAGTCAACCGATCCAGCCGCCTCTACAAAGTAATGGAGGCCACCCAGTCCAACAACCGAACCCGTATCAGGCAATGCCCAATAGGCCTACATATGGAGATCTGGCGTTCGGTTCATCTGGAGTTCCACCTAACTCTACTTACAGGATAGCCCCGGCCAACAACAGGTTACAGAAGAATATGTATGGTGAGGGGTATTCAGAAGTCATGGACTATGGCGCCATTGATGCTTTCCCAAACCCTGGGTATGGTACAGCTGCAGGAATGCTCAATGGAAGACCAGGGGACCAAGATGCTAATGTTGATCTCATGGTGCAGAAAATGGCCGATGTGTTGCAAAATCAATTCGGCCTTAAACCTAAAATGCAGGTACAAGCTTACACATCTCCTTTCCCAGAGTGGTACCACAGGGTGGTTTTGCCGCCAAGGGTGAAACCTCCAGCAGATTTCACAAAGTTCTCTGGGCAAGATGATACAAGTACTGTGGAACACGTTGCCCGATACTTGATGCAGCTTGGGGAAGCTTCAGCTGATGAGGCATTTAGGGTCAGATACTTCCCCTTTTCGTTGACAGGCCCGGCCTTTACATGGTTTTCTTCTTTGCCTGCCCAATCAATCAGTACTTGGAAGGATTTGGAACAGAAGTTCCATGCTCATTACTTCACTGGTAGTACTGAGAAAAAGCTAATTGATCTGGCTACCCTGAGACAGAGACACAATGAAACACCCTTGGAGTTTCTCAGACGGTTCAGAGAGGTCAAAGGCATGTGTTTCTCTTTGAACCTGCCAGATGATCAATTGGCTGACATGGCTGTTGCGGGTATGTTGCCGGCTATTCGGGAGAAGCTGTTTGGCATGGAGTTTGACAATCTTGGTCAGCTATCTCAGAGGTTGTCATTAATGAGCAATCAAGCCTACGGATTCAAGAAAGACTCCAGATTTGCTAAACATAATGATATAGCCGACATCTATAACCAATTCCTCGAAAGAGCTGATCAAGTGGAAGAGTTCGATGATGACGAGGAAGTGGCAGCAGCTGAGATCATGTGGGGCAAATAGCCGCTCACTGTGAACCAAAGATGGATAAAGCAGGCCAAGGGCACATACGATTTTGATGTGACCAAAGCTGACAAGCTCTTTGAGTTCCTTGTGAAGGAAGGCCGAATCAAGTTGCCAGAGGGGCATTCTATGCTTCGGCCTGATGGAGTTAAAGAGAAACGTTACTGTGGATTTCATGACAGGAACTCTCACTCCATTAATGACTGCAGGGTTTTCAGGATGAGGATCCAGAAGGCTATCCAGGAGGGTCATTTAAAATTTGACAACAAAATGAAACTGGATGGCAACCCTTTTCCTCAGAACATGGTTGGGTTTGCTGTTAACATGGTGACTACGGAGGAAAAAGGGAAAGTGAAGGTCTTGACTTCAGCGCGAGCGAAACAAGATGGATCAGTTGATCCTGCTCGACAGATAACAGTGGAACAGGTCCACAGAGAAGCGCCTCGCATCCTGAGAAGCCAAGTAGAGATTGGGGAATCTTCTGGAACCAAGCCCAGGGTGACCACGCGTATCCTTCTCAATAAGTGGCAGCATCAGCAGGAGAAAGAACGCTACCAGAAACAGAGATACGAGGAGGAAAAGCGGAGGTTTGAAGAGGAAGCGCACAGGAGAGAACAAGAACAACATGCACGAGAACAGGAGCGTGCACATTGGGGATGTGCGTTTTTCAGGCACTGCTGGAATGAGGGTTTAAAACTCCCCACGATGAACAATTGCCCCGAATGCAGCGATAGGTACATTGAGTATAGGCAGGATACTACCAATCGCCGATCCGTCCATGAAAGAATTGGAAGGATATATCCTAGTGATGGTCGGCGCGTAAAAATAAATGAAGTCAATGATCACCCAAGAAAGAGATATGCTGATCAGAAATGGGTTGATCATGAAGAGCAAGAGCGCGAGTACGTCTGGAAGAAAGGACAGTGGTGCCCACCTGGCTTGAGGAAAAGCCAAAAGAGAAGAGTTCAGTGCTTGAGGAATCAAGAGTTGAAACAAGCAGGAATCAAGAGGAAGCAGGTGTGGCGTCCCAGGGATAGGCCAGATGCGCCTGGTCGTTCGGCTCCAACATGCATGGTATACCTTTTGCCGAATGAGTTCATGGCTCCAGCTAACCAAGTTGTGTAGGATGAGGCTTCACCAGACGTCAATGAAGATGAACAACTTGGGCTGATGGCGCAGCTAGTGTTGACCAAGCAAGCAATTTTCGACAAACCAGCCAAAAATCGACACATGAGGCCGCTGTATTTGAGAGGATACGTCAATGACAAGCCATTGACCAAGATGTTTGTTGATGGTGGAGCTGCAGTCAACGTGATGCCGTACACCACGTTCAGGAAGCTTGGCATGGGTCCCGGAGATTTAACACCAACAAGCATAGTGCTGAATGATTTTGCTGGGAATCCTTCAGATACCAAGGGCTGCGTGCACGTGGACTTGATGATCGGGTCAAAGACTCTCCTCACGACCTTCTTTGTCATTGAGGGCAAAGGGGCTTATAGCTTGCTGCGTGGACGGGACTGGATCCATGCAAACTGCTGCATCCCATATACCATGCACCAACAGCTTGTTCAATGGGTGGATGATGATATAGAAGTAGTCCAAGCAGATGATTCGATAAGCGTGGCAAATGTGGAACCAGCCTTCTGGGAATATCAAGGCATAGATTGTTTCTCAGGCAAGGACTGGGGTGAAGGTCCTGTTGAACCAGTCAACAGTGATCAACAGCCGATTCAAGCAGTCGGCTCCCATAGCAATTTTTAATGGAGAACCCAATTGACGGAACGGATGGAAAATTGGGACGTGGATTCATGTCGGCTGATAAGTTGGAAGAAATTGATATTGGAGATGGTGATAAGCCAAGGCCGACATTTATCAGTGCTAACTTGGAACCAAGTTTCAGAAAAGAGTTAATCGAGCTGTTAAAGGAATATAAAGATTGCTTCGCTTGGGATTATTCGGAGATGCCTGGTTTGGATCGTTCCATCGTTGAGCATGGGTTGCCAATCAAGCCTGGTTTTAGATCGTACAAGCAACCTCCCCGAAAGATCTACAAGGATGAAGTATTGGCCGATGTGAAGAAAGAAGTTGAAAGATTGATTGAGGCAAATTTTATTCGGCCATGCAGATATGCAGATTGGATCTCTAACATTGTCCCTGTTTACAAGAAGAATGGAAAAATGAGGGTTTGCATTGATTTTAGAGATCTAAACAGAGCTACTCCCATGGATGGATACCCAATGCCTGTTGCTGATTTGTTGGTTGATGCCGCTGCTGGACATAAAGTGATCAGTTTCATGGATGGCAATGCGGGGTACAATCAAATTTTTATGGCAATGGAAGATATATCGAAGACAACCTTCAGATGTCCTGGACATATAGGCCTTTTTGAGTGGATTGTCATGACATTTGGGTTGAAAAATGCCGGTGCAACTTATCAACGAGCTATGAACTATATCTTTCATGAGTTGATCGGCAAAATTGTTGAGTTTTACATTGATGATGTCGTGATCAAATCTTTGAATCATGACTCACACTTGGAGGATGTGAAGAAAACTCTAGAGTGCACCCGAAAGCATGGATTGAAGATGAATCCAAACAAGTGTGCCTTTGGGGTTTCAGCTGGAGAATTCTTGGGATTTCTGGTACATGAAGGGGGAATAGAAGTTGGCAAGAAAAGCATGAAAGCTATCGATGAAGTTGTTCCTCCAACCAATCTCAAGGAGTTGCAATCACTGCTTGGCAAGATCAATTTTGTGAGGAGGTTCATCTCAAATTTGTCACAGAGGGTTTTGCCTTTCTCTCCGCTGCTAAGGATCAAGAAAGATCAGAAGTTTGTGTGGGGTGACGAACAACAAAAGGCTTTCGATGAGATCAAGCGGTACATGAAGGAACCACCAGTATTGGTGCCTCCACAGTTGAACAAGCCTTTCAAGTTGTACGTGGCGGCCGATACCCAGACTATTGGATCGGCCCTTATACAAGAATTTGAAGGAAAGGAGCGGATAGTAGCATACCTTAGCCGAAAATTGCTTGATCCCGAAACCAGGTATTCGGCTGCGGAAAAGCTTTGCCTGTGTGTTTATTACTCATGTACGAAGTTTCGGCACTACTTGTTGAATGCCGAATGCGTTGTATATTCGAAGTTTGATGTAATTAAACACATGTTATCTATGCCAATTTTGAATGGAAGGATTGGCAAATGGATTTTGGCTTTATCCGAGGTTGAGCTGAGGTTTGAATCGGCAAAAGCTATTAAAGGTCAGGTTATTGCTGATTTTATTACCGAACATCGTGATCCATCAATTGATTTGCTTGAAATTACTCCTTGGGCTTTATTCTTTGATGGATCTTCATGTGGCAAAGGTGGTGGAGTAGGAATTTTATTGATTTCACCCAGAGGTGAGATGTTTGAGTTTGCTATCCCTATTCAGCCTACTGTTACAAACAATCAAGCTGAATATGAAGCACTGCTTAGAGGGCTTCAATATTTGAAAGAAGCAAAGGCCGTTTCAGTTGAAATTTATGGAGATTCAGAGTTGGTTATAAAGCAATTGAATGGCCAATATGAGTGTAGAAGTGGTATCCTGAGGAATTACTACGAAGAATGCAAGGAAATCTTGAAAAGTTTTCAGTTAGTGATTCTACAACACATTCCTAGAGAACACAATGAAGAGGCAAACAGGTTGGCTCAAAGTGCTTCGGGTTATAGAGAAAATCAAGAGGTGTTTGCCATGGAGGTGTGTGCTTTCGGGAGTGACCTAGCAGAGGATGACTGGAGAAAGGAGATTGTTGATTATCTGGAGAATCCATCCCGAAAGGTTTCTAGGAAGCTCAGGTATAAAGCTATAAAATTTGTTCTTCTTGATGGACGTCTGTTTTACAAATCATTAGATGGAGTGTTGCTGCAATGTTTGGGTCCAGAAGAAGCAAAGAAAATGATGAGTGAAGTGCACGATGGGCTATGTGGAGCACATCAATCGGCTTATCGTACGAAATGGGTTATCAGGCACACTGGATGTTTTTGGCCGACGATACTGGAGGATTGCTTTGAATATTACAAAGGTTGTCAAGATTGTCAAAGGTTTGGGAATATTCAAAGGGTCCCAGCATCAGCTCTGAATCCTTTATCAAGCCATGGCCATTCAGAGGATGGGGTATAGATTTGATTGGCCAAATAAATCCTCCATCTAGCAAGGGGCATAAATTCGTGCTTTTGGCAACAAATTATTTCACCAAATGGGTTGAGGCAATTCCATTGAAAAAAGTAACATCGGAAAACATGGTTGAATTTGTTAAGGAACACATCATCTACAGGTTTGGGATTCCACAAACAATTACAACTGATCAAGGAGCTCAATTTGTATCTTTGGAGTTCAGAGAATTCGCTGAAAGCATGGGTATCAAGCTATTGAATTCTTCTCCTTATTATGCCCAAGCTAATGGTCAAGCAGAGGCTTCTAACAAGATCATGATCAAGCTTATACAAAAGAAAATTGATCAGAAGCCAAAGAGGTGGCATTCGGTACTCAATGAGGCTTTGTGGGCTTACCGAATGGCTCCTCATGGAGGTACAAAAACATCTCCTTATGAGTTGGTTTATGGGCATCATGCTGTTTTGCCCTGGGAAATACAATCAGATTCAAGGAGAGTGGTTTTGCAAAAGGATTTAAGTTCCAAAGATTACAGTGGCTTAATGATGGACGAGTTAGAGGATTTGCATATGATTCGTCTTAAAGCCCTGGAAAATATTGAAAAGAACAAGATGCGAGTTGCTAAATATTACAACAAGAAGGTTAAGGTCAGGCAATTTGCAGAAGGAGATTTGGTTTGGAAAGCGTTGCTGCCGATCGGGACTAAGTACAGTACGTTCGGCAAATGGTCCCCGAATTGGGAAGGTCCTTTTCGGGTAGTCAGATGTACACCTGGCAATGCTTACATATTGAAAACTCTACTAGGGGAAGAGTTTACTGCTGCTATAAATGGAAGATATTTGAAGAAATATTACCCTAGCATTGAAGTTGATCGTTGATTACAAGCACCAGGATTACAGGCATCTGATGCACAGAAACAGCCGGCGTTCGGGAAAGAAGCCGCCTTTAGAACAAAAAAAAATCCTAACAGAGGAGATGGCCAATACTGATATGTATTGCCCTTAGCACAAATATTCTACATTACAGATGTTTCTTGCAGGCTTTTATTTAACAACCCAGCTACCTAAAATTACAAGAGGGTGGGAAGCAGAAGGCCTGGAGAAAGAAGCGAAAGTATGCTTCATTCTTTTGATTTCCTATTTTTCCTCTTCATCTCCTCCCTCTTCAACTGTTCCAGGACCACCGTAACAGCAACCTGGAAGCTTCGGGGTTGCCATGACTTGCAGCTTCCATTAGGCTGTCCCAAGAAGCCTTTAAGTTACTGTATCTGTCAGAGACATCTGAAGAAGGGAACAGTTGTCAAACATGAAGATCTGAAACTAAGCATGGGAGTCAAATAAAGATGAAGATTTTACCCCCTATCAATGCTTCCAGACTCATGCGACGTTCGCGTTCGGTGTTGCAGCGGGCGGTGATGTCCCGCAAGTTGTGCTCTAGATGCCGAATACGGCGGCGCAGTTGGTGGTTTATCCTCTGTTCCGGCGTGGCGTTCTCCTCTTCAGAGGAGGAGTCGGAGAGGATGTACTCGGGGACCTCTTCAGTCCCAAAGATCTCTTCAGGAAGCAGGTCAAGACTGGTGAAAGCAGAGAGGGGTAAACCATGGGATTGCAAATGAGAGCAAGAAACAGATTGATAGAAAACTCACTCTCGAATGGTACGCTTCTTTGGCGGAGTGCTGTCCTCATTGATGGGTTGCTTTCCCTTGTCCGCCATGGCCTTGGGGTTTTCTCCTCTGGAGCAGGGGGAGAAGATGTGAGGTGATGGAAGTGTATGCGAGTGGATTTGCAGTGTACCAAGGGGGCTATTTTATTGACTGAGAGAGTGCATTGGGAGTGATGACTGGTTGGCGTGCGTTATTGGAATACCAAGCGGCAGGGTTTTCTTCCCGAATGCGAAGGGTTTTCATTGAACAGTGTTTATGGCTCCCGAATTGATGATTTTCTGTGGATTCTATGCCAAGGGGCAGGAGTTTTTTGCGTGTTCGGCTAAGATAAAGTTCCCGAATTCGTTCAAAAACAGTAGAGTTCGCGTCCACAAACCGAAGGGAGTCATCACAATGCAAACGCAGAAATTGAAATTTCATTATTTATTGCCGAGAATCCGAACATCCCTAGTACAAACTAATCAAAAAGCCTGTTTAGCACAGACTGGGGATGGATGATTTCGGCAATGGCATCGCCGTGGCCGTCAAGGCGCTCCAGGATGACTTCGATCTCGTCGATGTCCTCTGGTGCGCCGCCTTGGAAGCCGCGCGGCTGTATTGAGTAGTCGACGCCGGTGTGCGTCGCCATGGCGGCCAGGCCCAGGGTGGTACCCAGGCGGACGCCGTGGAGGGCCACCTCATCGACACGATCTTCCACCGCGACGAGGCGGTCCGCCGGCGTGTCTCCGGGGGCGTTCACCTTGTCCGCCAGTTGCTTCACCAGCATCTTCAGCTGGTCAAGCTCGGCGTCGCGGGCTGCAACATTACAAAGCAATGGTGGTTAATTCGAAGTTGAACTGGATCAAAGTCAATCAAGGGATTTACCGTCAATGGTCTCCAGCAGCTGCTTGCGCTGATGTTCCCATTCAAGCTCGGCGATTCCGGCCTTCTTGGAAACATCTTCCAGCTCGCGCTGGGTTTCCTCGAGCTCCGCCTTGAAGCGGAGGGCGTCGCGCTCGCCGTATGGCACAGGAGAATAGTTGTGCGACTCCGAGGAGTCGTCCGGCAAGGCTGGGTTCGTGGCCGGTGCAGGGGCCGGATTCCACTGGATGAGCCTGAAGAGACAAAGGGGATCGTCAGAAACAGAAAGAAATCTGGAAGGAATCGTAAAGAAGTTGATGATCACCGCCTCCGACGAGCGCCGGCGCGGCTTCCTTCCGCCTCCTCGCTGGCACGGCGCCTGTTGTTGCTGCCCGCCATCAGGTTTTTGGGGGTACTAGTGCTGGAGAAGGAAGTTTAGATTGGCAAAGGCTTGAAGGCACAAGATGTGGTGAAAGGCTAGGGGCACCCACGGTTTTATTTATGGATGGCAAAGAGATCGTGGCCTTAGATCGTGGTGCATATCCCGAGAAATTTGGAAGGTGGAGAGACTTCCTTAAACCGAGTCGCCGTTGGGCCGTTTGGAATTCAAGCTGAGTCATATTCGGTTGACTGGCTCGGCTGAGTTGCGGTCGGAGTGCTATTCAGGTATGGTACTGTTTGACTAAAGTTGCCGAATCGGTCGTCTAAAATTGTGAACAGGGTGAGACAGAAAGTAGAAAATGAAGTTTATGAAAGACATAATTACAAAGACGATCCATCATTCGGCTACAAATTGTTTGGCACAATCAGATGTTCAAGAATTTTGCAATTACATTAGAAGCGTCTGATGTCATTTGGTTGATGTTCTCCAGCAGTTTCTGATAAGCTTCTTGAGCATTGGACAGGGCGGAAAGTTTTGTCTTGAGCTGGTTTGATTCAATCATGGCTGCCGATGTTTCCTTCTGGATTTTCTCTGTTAATCCAGGAAGCTCGGCTATCTTTTTCCTATCAGCTTCGATTTCGGCTGACAGATTCCTCAATTCAGCTTCTAACGCAGCTTTTCTGGCGATCTTCAACTCAAGAGCAGGCTATAGTTTGGTCAGCAGTTCCTTGCTGCTCTGGATTTGAGCTTGTGATTCTTTCACAAATTCTTTGACTTTGGCTCTCTTTTGCTCAAGGACTGGTCGGGAGGATTGATTCCTCAAAGCTCGCCTCACTGCTGCATAATGATTGTCCAGATGAGAGATGGGCTCCAAGGAAGCTTTGATGTCATCAGGGAGTTCTTGATCGATAGATTCAAGTATTTCATCCAAGCGATCGACATCTTTGACTTGATCCTGGGCATCTCTTTGCAACCAGGAAAAGACTTCTTTTAGCTTTGCCTGATTTTCCTCTGACAGAACTCGATTTGAAGATGCTTCATCTCCTTTTTCGGCAGTTGGGTCATTCACAATAAATGGAGAGCTTGGTGGTGATGTAGCCTGATCCTGAGAAGGAAGGCTTGCCGAATTAAGGGTGATGTATTAAAGGGAAATAACAGAGTTGGGTGCCTGTACTTACCTCGTTCCTGGCCTCCTGAGTTGGAGCAGGGGTTTGTTCAAGCTCAAGAGGGATTTCCTGAGTAATCAGCTGAGGAGGAGCTTGAGGAGTTCCTGGTAGAGCTGAAGTTTCTATTTGAGGGGAAACTGGTGGAGTTCCTGGTGGATTTGAAGCTTCTGGCTGAGGTAAAGATGGATTCATCCCTGGTGAAACTGGAGCTTCTACTTGAGAGGGGGATGATTGAATCCTTGGTGAAGCTGAGGTTTCTGCTTGGGGAGAAGATGTTTGGGCCCTTGGTGAACTTGGATTTGAAGCATGTTGAGGAGAAGAAATCTCCACAGATTGATTCACCAATGTTTCTTCTGTAAATGACAAATGAAGGGTAAATGCCAATGTAAATAATGGTCTTTGAAAGAAAGTAAGGTGGTAAGGGTTATACCAACGGATGGAGCATTGGCAGGTTCTGAAGCTGTTGATGGTTGCTGGGTTCTGGTCTGAAATTGCACAAGATAAGATTTGTCAGATGGAGAATGGTCTTGTGTTCAAGAAGGAAGAGATATTACCTCAATGAGAACTTTTTTGGTAGTTCTTTTCTTCTTGGCAGCTAGAGGGGCAACCAAAGATGGAGCTTTTCTTTTATCAGAAGTTGAACTGATAAGGGTTGGGTCCGTTGTAGCATATCTGGACATCAGCTGAGCCAGAGTTGTGGATTTGAATCCCAAGGCAGAAATTGGGCCTGCTGTATTGTAAGCAATTACCCTAGCTCGAGGGGCAGGCACTGTATTCTGCAAAGAGTGGCAAAGATCATGGTCAGTAAAAGAGAGGCGTGCTTGATAAAAGAGAAAGATAAGTGCATTACCTCTGAGGTTGGTTGGTAGCCAGGCATCAGCTCAAGGCAAAAGGAGTGCACTGGTTCACTGAAGATATGATCATGAAGCTCTTGCCACCAGGAGATGAAAAGAGGATGAACTATTGATCTTGGTACAAAGGACCAAGGATAAATAGTTGGACTGCATTGATATTCAAAGACCCTTTTGGCTTGCATGTTTTCTTTTATTTCCTCTCTGGGCTTAAGGAATTCATGAAGAAATAGCCGTGGGGGCACTTGTCCACATCCTAGCTGTCGAGCCACCATGTTTGGTTGGTAATATTCATAGGTACTATGATTTTGCCTGCCTCCACAAAATTCTGCTGGCAGGATGCATGGATGAATGAAGATATTGAAAATTTCTATGGATTTTGCATCATTGCATCCATTTTCGAAAGAGAATTCATAAGGAAGGGTCAGGTTATCATTGTTCAAATAAGGAAGCCAAAGGGGATTGGTGAAACCTCTGAAGAAGAGCTCAAAGAGTTGGCTGATGTTTTGGTCAATAATTATGGTTGAGGCAGCTTCACCATAAGTTTGGCATCCTTTTGTGATCTGAGCTTCTCCTTTCTTATAGCCAGATGAAGGAAAATGCCGATTGTTGAGATTAATGCCAACAATCTGGTGCATGTATAGCTGCAGCCACATCTGTACAAACCACCAGGGACCATTGACACAAGAGATCTTCTGGCTGGTGTGCATCAGATGAGTGGTTTGATGAAACATATGGTATACACTTCCTAAGAGGTACTTCCCGAGGGGAATGGAGTGACCAGTAGCCAAATCTTCAGCCATTGTAATATGATTCAAGGTTGGCTCATTGGCTTTGCCACAAAAGATAAATCTGCATAGCCACATGTTTAGGAAGGCTCGGTATTCAACATCAGTTAGAGGGCCATCAGACATATGGTTCTGGATATATTGTTTGTATCCAGATCCTGTTTTTACTCCTCTTTGCCTGATGGAGCTTTTGTACTTGTAAGGATACATGGATCCTGTGACATCAAGGCCGGTCATCATATATACATCGGCCAAAGTGGGGGACATTGGTCCATGACCAAAAAGGAAAGCATTGACGCCGTTTGACCAGAAATGACAGGCTGCAATTAGAAGGCTCTCATTCTTGGGGGTTTCGGCTAGAGATAGTTCCAAACACTGGGCAATACGAAGACTGTCCCAATTGCTGGTTTTTACACTTTTATCTTCGAGTATCCTCTTATACCAGTTTCTCCAGCCTGCAATTGGGGGCAGAGGCCAGTTTTTGAAGGCGTCTTGCCACGCATGAGGTTTTGACAAAGCCGATTTGAAGGGTATTCTATTGGATTCGGCTTCAATAAACTCAAGGGGGTCGGAGATTCCCACAGGTCCGAGGAAATAGGATGATGAATTATCTTCAATGGGAATCAAAAGCTCAGTGGATAGAGCCTATCAGGAAGACACAGAGGAAGAAATCTAAGATGGGGATCGAAAAGGTAATACTGAATGAACCTTAAGGGGATGGGATTTACCTGAACAGCTTGATTTTGGTCCGCCATTGAAGGTTTGAGCTTGAAGATTGATGAACTAGGGTTTGGATCTGAGCATCCAACAGATTGCAAGAGGAAGGAATGGGTGTTGAACGGATTTAGCTCAAAGACGTTGGGCATTTATGGTCAATTCCGGAATAAAATTACTTTTATCCCGTAATTGAAGGGGCATATGTTAACACCAAAAAATGGTACGGGAAAGGGACTGACTTGTGGGCCGAGTTGGTAACAAAGTACCGTTCGGCAGGAAAAATATCCCCAGAAGATTCGGTAAAGATGCCTGCGGTCGGCAATGCGTCTTCGTTCGGCAAGAGGACTGTTTGCGCTGAGTTTTCGGGGATGCGTGATGACGTGGCCCGGAACGGAAGGAAAGGACGAATGGATGGATGGACATTCGCGACCGGGGCATTAATTTAGGTATTAAATATTGTGCTCGTAGTTAATCTGGAGTCATGCTAGGACAGGGTATAAATATGAACCCTTGATGTATGTAATGGTATCGAACATTTTCATAACAAACCGGCTTTACGCCAAACTCTCGAGTCCTTTAGTCGTGTCGTCGAGTTCTTCGAGGGGAATCATCGATCCGTCGACCTCCGTAAGTACCGGCAACCTTGTATCACATCTAGTATCATGCGGTGGATTTAGATCGTGATGCAAGTAGTCTTGTTACCATGCTTAGTATCATGCGGTAGATTTAAGCTTGGTTCAAGAAGGTTTCTTGTTAGATCATGAGTCATGCGGTAGGCTAAGATCTAGCTTGGAGCTAGTTATCGGCTCTATTAGATTTGGCAAGATCTAATAGATTCATTAAGTTACCTCGTGTTGCTTTGAGTTTTGCTTTATGTTTAATTCATGTAACACTCTTTTGCCCAATTTAGATTGATTTGAATCGGCTCTATCTTGTTTTACGATCCTTATGTTGCATGTCCAAGTTTCAAACCCGATGTGGTGCATGGATCGTGTGCTCTCTAATAGCCGAACCCGAATCAATCTAGATTGTCACGTGTTGTGGGTTCAAGTGTATCAATCTTGTTTAGATCTTGACAGAACCGGGTATCATGCGGTAGATGCAGGTTTTTGGGTTGTCTTAGAGCTAATCATCTGGTGGATTAGATTTCGATTCAATCTGATAGATCTATCATCGTTGATAACGCCCGTTCCTTCTCCACGGAACCCGATTCGGTTGTATAGCCGTATTCGGCAATTCTCTCACAGGTGGAACGTGTTTATGAGTTTCGTTTTAAACAACGTATGCTTTTACCTTTCCATGTTTAGATTGTATCATGCGGTGGATTAATCTTTTCTTGGATAGTGGTGTGATTTTCAAACAAGTTGTATCATGCGGTGGATTAACTTTGCTTGATATCATGCTTGACGGGTTTTAAGATGTCTAGACATGCGGTAGACTAGCGCCTTGGACCTATGCATGCTTGTTTATTGGAGATTCATGATCATGCTTTCACGTTTATTTATTTAACATGTTTTTGATAATCGGTTATGGCTATATGTTGCAACATTATTCACTCAAAGACTGATTTTTCACCATGCTTACGTCATGCATTCGGCTATATCTCATTTTCATGTTTTAAAGCTCCCGAATGATATCTAATCTGCTGACAGATAGCTTTTTTCATAGCTATATGTCTTTCACGTGGCTCTATAGCCGTAAATGCGGAACTGTCTGGTACCACCCGGCAAGTTCCAAGTTTGTATCTAACTGCTTTTCATCCTTTGTCAATTTCAGGAAAATTGACTGGCACGCTTTGGAACCAGCTCGCGTGTTAAGCTAGCTTTGTCCGGCTTGCTGTGTGCTTGGCGCGGGGTACGGATTTTGCGTCAACAGGGGCTTCTTCCTCAGTAGCAGCCTCCTCGAGGCGAGCCATCAGCCGGTTGGACCGGCGGATCGACATCCTTCTGAAAACATAAGAGGGGAGGAAAGGATTTCACACAACGTCACTCACCAACACACATATGAGTATGAGACAAGCATGAAAATAAATCTATTTATAACCTACACACAATGAGAAGAAGCATTAAGACATGAATAACTCCATTAAGATCCAAGCATACATCAAGTATGAGTAGTACATATGCTTCCCCGAGGCTGACTTAGACCTTAGGGGTAGCAGCTCAAATCAACGCTCTAACACATCGATACACGCTCAAAAGGGTAGTGCCTACAAGGTGTGACATGACTCTTCATGAACCGGAACATGCTTGCGGCTGCATGGAACAACTCATGGAAACTACTAACATACAACACTACTCCAGGTCATGCCCTCACTCGGCTCTCTACTCGGTGCGAGCCCTCTTGTACGAGACGGGGTAGCGGTCCTCAGTGGGGTAGTCCGGCGGAAAGATCCGGGACACCAAGGCGTGAGGCTCTCGAACCTCCTCAGTCTCGACGGGGGTTGGCAGCTGGGCCATCGGGCACAGGTGAAGCTTGAGACGGGACTGGTGCAGCTCAAAGGTCTCGATGCGGATCTCGCGCTGCGACTCGGGGGGTAGCTCTCCGTTGAGCTCAAAGAGCTCGTCCACACGAAGTGAGTCGGCGTCCTCCCAAGTCCTCCTCAGTCTCTCGGCCTTGTCCCTCAGGTAGACGGCCGTGCGTGTGAGCCACGCGAGGTTGGCGACATTCTCCGCCCTGCTCTTCTCCAGCTTCTCCACCTTGTGCCGCTCACAGCCGAGCAGGTGAGCGCGTACCGTGAGCAGGTCGTCCTTGCGCTGAAGCCTGTCCTTCAGCCTGTTCTGACTCGCTGTCAGCCTGCGAAGGTCCTCCTTGACGTGCAACATCTCCTCACGGGTGTCCACCTGCTCTCTCTCGGACTGCAGCAGGACAGCGGTCGCACGGTCGAGGCTCTGCTCGAGCTGGCGAACACGTTAGCGTAGCGCGCTGTTCTCTGTCTCTCCAGCTGGACACAACGCGACTGGTACTGGAGGGTGTCGACGGTGGTGTCTCTGATCTGGCCGAAGAGGGTACGTGACACGTCCTCCAGGCAGCGTGCGTACTTGTCGAGGTCGACCAAGTAGCTGGCCGTCTCCACCAAGGTCTCGTCAGACTCGCGGAAGGGTGCAGCGTCGACGTCGTCCTGGATCCCCTCGTGCGAAGGAACTCCGTCCACGAGCGGCGCGAGGCGCCAGTAGTCCCAGGGTAGAAGTCAGAGCGTCCCGGACTCGAAGGAGGCGCGGTACTAAGCGAGAAGGCAGCCCAGTGCCTGGTGACAGGCGACATCCAGCGCGGTCGCGACGGTGAGCGCAGTGCTGTAGCAGACCTCTCCCTTGAATCCCGGAAGGCTCGGGTGAGGGAGTACGGCGACCGTGCAGAGCACCATCCGCCCTGTCACTGTGGGTACGTACTCGACGCGGTACGTGACGTAGGTTGGAGGGACCCCAAGCCTGAGAAGGGCCCTCTCCATCCAGTGGCAGATCGCCCCGCACGTCTCGAGGGTGATCTCAGCGACCTGACGCTCCATCTCCTGTGAAACGTAAGAAATTTCAGTTAGTGCAGGTGAGTAAGATGTTTTCAAAAAGGGATAAGTTTTTATAACATAGTTCAAGGGTATAAATATAGAAGTAGAGCGTATAGAGTCCTAACTCTATCGGCCATTTCTAGGGATACGTGCTACGGTCAAGCATGGCTCTGGTACCACCTGTAAAACCCTGCATTTTCATAGAAAAACCCGAATCCCTGTACCTTCGCGATAGTCCCTGGATCAGTGTCTATCGCGTACAGAACGTCTCACAGATAAATACACAAAGTCATACATCACATCACATAAGAGTAATAGTACATAATTTATTATATCTCCATTATGGAGTACATCATTACAAGCCTCTTGGCTGAATCAGAGTGAAGTTCTATGCAACGGTAGCTAGTAACTCAGAAGGGTCTCCATCTTTTATTCTTCTCGCCACAGGCATCCTTGAGCGAAGCGACACATCCCTCAGTCGTACCATCCATCGGCGTTGTTGTCGTACTCTGTCCCGTACCCTGCACACCAAAAGTCTATCCCCAAGGAGTGGGATAGGTCCACGTCACCAACTGTATGCAGCTTTAAGTGGCCTATCATCTAAAGGGAGAAAAAGAGACAAGGAAGCGGCTCTGGTTTCCTATGCAGTAGCAGCAGAGTAAAAACAAGATATCTCCATCAAGTTCCCGATCCCCAAAGCTCTCATCACAGTTCGGAACCACCTGGTCACCCAGGGCCCCGTCTCCACAACCTACTCCTGTCTAGGGTCGATGCGAGAACTTCCTCTCCTCGCACCTCAATGATTGCAATCGGATCGACGAGGTAGATGGAGCCTCTCTCCTCTAACCGACTGCAACCACAGCTCACCACACACTCACCTATAAGGGGAAGGTAGAAATCCCAAAACATGAGGAACGAACATGCCTTCTAGGCTTTGTCCATGACCATAGGACGCGGCTATAGCTATAGATCGAACAACTCTACAGAGTGTGTACACCTGTACCCATCCCGGAATGGCTCCCGGCCGGTGTATGGCTGACCGAGCCATCCTACCGGACAAACTCTCGGTAGTTACGGTCCCATCCTGCATCCGGCCCTCAAAACGGTCCCCCCCCTCAGAAGGGACGACACCGAAACTGTGAAATGCCCCAGTGTGGCCAAACAGGAGTCACTCTGAAAGGGTGGTCTCACCTCCACCGCTACCCCACTGATACCCTGCTATCCTCCTGGCAGGTATGGTTCCGCACTTGCCGAGCTCAACTCGGCCCTAACCCCACGCTCGGCGGGGTGGTGTGTACGAAGGTCCTATCGACAAGTTGATCCACTCGGTTTCAGACCGGAGCGAGCTCATATCCTCCATGCGCAAGTAAAACCCCAACACCTAGGCTCCGAAAACCGTCAAGTAGGGATACACTGAGGAGTGCACCCCTATCCCCGATCCCAGATCGGTTGTTTCGAGCCCACCCTCGCCAAGGTACCCAAAACGGCTTCTCCTGCCGGTTTTATCCCACTCACGCAAAGAACCACTATTCCCATCCCAACACATGCATCGCGAAGCTCAAAGCTGGCAGTTGGGTGTCTGCAGGCCGGCTACTGGAGCCGACGTGGCGTCCACGTGGGCGGCTTTAAGCCAACTACAGTCCAGGTGGCTGCCTCACGTGGCCGGGCGCACGGGATCCAGGCGGATTCGCTGCGGCGCGGCGCAGTGCGGGTAACCGTGTGGCTCAAGAGATGAGTGTCGGGCCGCACCAGATCCCAGTGGATTGACTACAGCCACAACCACATGTGGTCCACTGTGTGCAAAGGAATCCTACGGTTCCAACCGTGACCCAAGGTGTTTGACGTTATGCCCCAAAGGAAACGGCGGCACGGGATGGCCTTGCCGCCGGTGAGGTCTCGCGGTGCCTGGGCAACGTGCCCCATGGCGAGCTTCACGGGATTCCACTGGGTTGCTAAGGCTCGTCGAAAATGACCTAGAAAGAAGAGACCGGCGTGGCGAGGTCGACGCGGCGGTGGTACACGGCAACGCGGTCGGGCGCCCGTGTTGGTGCGAACACGCGTGTGTGCGCGTGCGCTTGGGTGCGAGCGGCTCGGGCTTGGGCCCAAAGGTGGCCGCAAAGCGGCGGGGCGACGTAGGCCGTGGCGGAGCTCGGGCCGGCGCCAAAGGGTGGCGGCGGACAAGGCACCCGCGGTCGGGCACTAACGCGTGCGGGTGTGCGCAAGGGTCGGTGGCGAGGCGTGCACGGAACAACCCAAGGAGGGCGCTCCACTCCCCTGCAGCTGCATGCGCGAGGCAAACCTCCATGGCAAGGCCATGGCGGTGCAGCGAGCAGGGGCGCAACGTCGTGGCGAGGTCCGGCACAAGGGAAAAAGGACCAAAGGCCCGACCTTGACCTCCCCGGCTAGGGCGCGCACGTGCTAGGGTGCAGATCTGCGCAAGGGCGGCGAGCCTGCACGGGCGCGCGCGTGAACGCGAACGCACCGGCGTCGGGCCACGACGACGGCCAGGACGACGGTGGCACAGCGACGACCACAAGAACTAGGGAGGGTAGGCAGACGGCGCGCGCGCGTTGGTGAAGGCGGCGGCACCTGCAAGAAAAACATCCCAGCCTGGCTCGATGGCCAGCATCACCAGCGGCGGCGGCGCGGTGGCGCGGTGTGAGCGTCGCGTTTCCCCTCGGCTCGAAGGCCGGTGTTGACGGTGAAAATCCGTCAACCTAGCCATGAGTTTACCTTCGGTGTTGGCATAAGTTTTATACCTTATCTATTGGTACTAACCCCCGTGGTATAACAAGTTCACTTGTGCATGTCGGATTTGGAGTTTAGTGTTTATGCAGGGTTTTAGCGTTGAAAGCAAGACTTCCGGGATAAGTTCATCAAGCACCTTGTGACAAGACCTTGAAGCCCCGTACAAGTCATGCAATGAAGCAAACTTGACTCCAAGAAGCCAGGGACTTAATCTGAGAAGATGACAAACTCCGAGGACCTAACCAGAAAAGTGCCGAATCTTGCGAGACAAGGAGCTACGTCCAACTTGGAGAGAAACTGACGACAAGGGCCTACATGCAGAAGGGGGAAGGATCTAGAAGACTCGGGAACCGACACCACGCGAAGGAGGCCGGGAACTGGGCCTGGATGGGCCCAGGCCGGTCGGCCCAGGCCGGCCGGCCCAGCCCAGTCCAGGGCCCATTTGCCCCCTCTTTTGACCTAGCCGCCAACCGGGCTATTTATAGCCCCGGGGTCGAGAGCCACGCATAAATCAATTCGTCATCGGCCGTCGAGGAGCAGAGGAGAGAGGGACACCATCCCGGAGAGGAGAGGGTCGAGCTAGTTGACTAGGGTTACCCTAGCCGACGTGGGAACCTTGCACGGAAGACCACGTCGGAGTTCCCGGAGCTAGAAGCAAGATCAAGGTAGGATCCCGGTTGTGATCTTGTTTATGTATCATTGTAATAGTTGAATTATCAAGTTGAATCCGATTTCTAGCGATCAAGTGTTTCTTCGATGATTTCGTTTTTCGATCGGCTTGCTTATTCTAGATCTATTCTCGAGATAGATCACATAGGGTGTTCTTGTAGCCGCGGTGGCTAGAGGTACACGCCGGATCTTCCGAAAGAACTCGACTTGTCCATGGACTCGCCCTAGACTACCCGCATGAATAGGGATACGTTGTGACAGAACGGGAGTTCCGGAAGGCGGGCGTTTTCGGAGTCGGACGGGAAACCACGATTTAAAGAGGCTTCTAATGAGATTCGATTTGCTACTTCTTCTTTGCTTGGAACTTCAACAAAAGGCTTAGCCCGATCTCTCTAGGTCGGTTTATCTACCCAATCTATCTTTGTTACCTCCGGTCTTTAGTAGATTAGATTTGTTCTTGTTTTGTGTTATTTATCTAGATGCATTAGGGTTTCTCTTTACCGAAGATTGAAGTTACTTGGCTTTACTAGATCATCTTTTGCGTCACACATTTGTTCCACGGATTCGATACCTTGGGTTCACCACTCGAGGGAAGAAGGGTCCCTTGACTACGACGGGAGACTTGTCCGCTTGCAAGTCTAAACGAACTTTGATACAACTATTAACCGTCAACAAGCCCCTTTTTCTGCCGCCGTTGCCGGGGAACAAGTGATCAAGATTTGATCTTTTATTGCTTTTTTGTGAATTTCAGTTTTCTTTTAGTTTTTCTTTTTGCATCTACTAAACTTTGATCATCCTCAAAATAAATCTAATCTAGTTTGTCTAACTCTAGTTTCCATAGATTTATTTTTACTTTCTAGTTTTTGCATATTTTGTTTATTGCTAACCCTAACAGGAGATGGACGGCTACCTCTCCAACAAACCCGATACTTTTGTGGATGATCCAGAAAAACTTTATAGGCTAAGGAGACGCAAAGCACATCAAGCTAAAAAGCTGGATTTTGTAGATTCGAAGTCGAAAGACCAAGGATCGTTGGAATCTCCGAAGAATTCACCACCTCAAAGCCCTCGGGAGAATCGACTTCCACCGATGGGAGAACAACCACCGCAAGAACGCAAGATCGGGGAGCTATGCACCCCGGACATCATCGACCTACCAATCTTGAATCTTGAGGAGATCGGAAGACCGTTCGAGATCAAGACCTCAACAATCCGCATGGTGCAACATTCACCCTTCACCGGTAAAGAGGATCCGAACCTTCACCTCCAAGCATTCATTCAACTATGTCAAACTTTCAACATGGATGGGGTGACTCAAGACCAAATGAGGGCAAGGCTTTTTCCGTTCTCGCTACTCGGGAAAGCTTTGCAATGGTTCCACTCTCAACCGGTGGAGACGGTGCAAAATTGGAACACGTTGATGAAGGCTTTCATGAAGGAATACTACTCGCCAGGTAAAACTCAAAGTTTGCATAATAAGATTGCCACCTTTGTTCAATATCCTACGGAAACTATCTCGGAGGCATTCGAGCGCTTCAACGAGTACACTCGGGCGGTTCCACATCACAAGTTCCCGAAGGAAGACCTCGTGCAAAAGTTCTATCAAGGACTCACCATGGCGTCAAGGACGATCATCGATGCATCGGTGGGAGGATCTATCATCGAGCTTACACCGACGGAAGCTTTCACTCTATTCAAGAAGGTCGTGGATAATGACACGTGGGCGTCATCCGGACGCCTACATCCGGTTCAACCAACGGGGAATATCAAAGGAGTCTTGCAAGTGGAGAAGGAGAACATACTTGAAGGCAAGATTGACTCGCTCATGAGGAGGTTGGAGAAGATGGAGATAGAAAAGAAAGAGGCTCAAGACTTGAAGGCTGCCGAAGCAAGATCCACATGCGAAGAATGTGGAGAGTATGGCCATGTTCGCAAAGATTGTCCGGAGGAAGCCAAAGCGCTCGACTACATGAGGAAGGGAGAATTGCCGAACTTCTGCTACGGGCAAGGTAGACCTCAATTTAATGCAAGCTCATCCATTCCGAATTAGGTTCCGCTTCGTATACAATTGAAGGAATTCATGGACGAGCAAGCTAAGATCAACAAGGACACCGTCACCAAGTTCAAAGCCATAGACAAGGTGTTGGAGAACATCGATAGCAAAGTGACGGAGGTCGGAAGCTCCAACCATCAAGTGCTCAACATGATGAAGATGCTCGAGACGCAAGTTGGACAACTCGCGGGGCGCCTCACTAATGATGAAGGGAAGCTTCCGGGACAACCCAAAGGTCCCGAATCGGCGAAGGCTATTCAAACACGTTCGGGAAAGGAGACCGAAGATCCGGAACGTTCCGCGGAAGCAAGGAAGCTTAAACCATCCGCCGAGGTGGAGGAAATTGCTAAGGAGAAGGTTACGGGGATCGTCACCGAAGAACCCGAGTTTGAGATGTCGGGAGAAGACACGAGGATACCACAACTCAAGCCACGCTACTTCCGAGGTAAACTTGACAACCACTTTGAGAAGTTTGTGGAGGTTGTGCGTAGACTTAGTATCAACATGCCATTACTAGATGCCCTACAAGTACCTACATATTCTCGTTACTTTAAAGACATACTTGCAAATAAATATGAGATAGCAACACTCGGGGTAGATCATGTCAAAATGTCTGAGGAGTGTAGTGCCGCTATCGCTAATGGGCTAGAGAAGCAAAAGGACCCCGGATGCCCTACAATTCCATGTTCCGTTGGTTCTTTCAAGTTCGAGAAGGCGTTATGCGACCTTGGAGCAAGTGTGAGCGTCATGCCAAGGGATGTGTTCGAGAAGCTGCGCCTACCATTGGAGCCTACGGGTATGTGTTTGGAGTTGGGAGATAACTCCATTCGCTATCCCTTGGGCATCACCGAAGATGTACCCGTGAAGGTCGGACACCACTTCATCCCCGTCGACTTCGTGGTGCTCGAGATGGGAGAGAGGGAGAAGCCGCCGCTCATCCTTGGGAGGCCTTTCCTCAAGACCGTGGGAGCTACTATTGATGTTGGCAAGGGGGAGATCATGTTCGATATCAACGGAGAAAGGAGTTCCTTCAAGTTCCGACCACGACTCGAGGCATGCAATATGATTGAAGTTAAAAATGTTCCACCTCAACGTCGCGTTGTTAAGGAAGGACCAAGGAAGAAGGAAGGGCTGAAGAAGAAGAAAGAGCCGAAGAAGAAGGACGTAAAGAAAATCAAGGAAGGTGTTGCATCCGTCGAGACAAAAGAAGAAAAGACGCCTGTGAAGACCAAAAAAATGACTAAGCCGGAAGATAAGCCCGTGCCCAAGATGGTGCGGAAGTGGGTACCCAAGATTGCAACACCCGCAAAGAGCGTTGATCCGAAGTAATCAAGTGAAGAAGTCTAGCCATGGACTATAAACGAAGCGCTAGGTGGGAGGCAACCCGTTTCGTCGAGTCAAGAATAAGCTACCGGGAGGACAACCCGATTCCAGGTTTTTCGAGTCTTTTTAATAATTTAGTTTTGAATTTTATTACGCAAAGACATTAGACTTAGAAGTGGTTGAACAATATTAGAGACATAATTCTTGGTTGAATATTTTGCTTTATCATAAACCCTTTACATGAACCCTCCTATGTGTTTGTTTATTTCTTTTTCGAGAAACCACAACCAAATAAATTCAGAACCTAACTCAACCATTCATCCTAAATTATGGTGTTGTGGTTGACTTATTTTTCATGCTAAAAACACACGAGTAGAGCCACGACTTATACCTAGGTGTTATTTAAATTTCAGCACGTGGTAGGACTCGCGTGAACATAGAAACTAAACTTTTGGTTGGTTTGAAAATCTATATCCTTGGTTTCTCTAAGATTAGAATTTTTCTAAGCCTCATCTAATTTTATTTTATTCAAAATATCTCTCATTTAGCCAAAATTAGAACCTAAACCTATGCCCCCATGATCAAGCCGGGAAAAGTTTGCTCTCAACCGATGAAGGCAAACTATACCGGTGAGACCAATATCAACGTAGTCGGATAATATTTTCGACTTACATTTGTTTTTAATGGTTTAAAAACTTCTCTAAATTTATGCTTGAGCTCTTCCATAGCTCTGAAAATATTTTTAATTTTCGAAATTAGAGGAGTGCTTAGCCTTAAACATACTTAGAGGGAGGCAATCTAGTTTAAGTTAATCATGCATGCACCATTGGATGCTCTTTCATCAACTTTCATCAAGACCACATGCAAAGGACAAGCATGGGTGGGCAGCAAGCATAACTTTGCAGGAAATTCATGGTGACATGTGAAGCAAGTGGAGCAAGGGAGCATGGACATGACTCAAAGCATGAAGCATCAAGTGGAAGGACCAATAATGCAAGAAAAGGAGTGGACGAGAGCGTTTGGGCGGTGCAACTCGTGGAGCACGCGGGCAAGAAAGTCATGGAGGAGAAATGATCACGCTGGAGGAAAACGGAGCCCTGGGGAGGCACGCGGCCACCCAGGCCAGTCGGCCCAGGCCGGCCGGCCTCCCCTACAAAAGGAGCCCCCCGGCTCCCGTCTTCTGCAGGCAAGCATCCCTCTCCTTCCTCAGTTTGTGTGCTCAAGTTCTTGTGCCCAGAACCACCGTAGACATAGCCAACCTTCCCAAGCTTGATAGCTCAAACAATTCACACCCTTAATCCACTCAAAGTCCACATTCCGAAGTAAGTTTTTAAGTGCCTAGTTACCGGTTGCAACCCGGAATTTTAGTAGAGAGAAGAGTGCTGCAATCATGTGGAAGAAAACCACAAGTCTCTTCACCAAGAAGAAGGGGTCATCGTCATCCAAGCCGTCTTCGACGACGTCTTCGAGGAGGCACTCGGTTTCCGAGTCTCCTCGGAGTATGGAGGAGGATATGGCACCGCCGAGGAGGAACGATACTCTCCTCCTCGGTGGCATGAGGGCAACAAGGAGCACGTCCATGAGGTTTACCGAACCTCAAGGGCATACGGAGGAGCCGCCCGTTCCACCTCGACGATCGACCCGTTCATCCGCGCCACCTCCATACACTCCGCGGTATTCCACATATGGCTTCATCATATTGTCGGAGGAGGAGGAGAAGAAACTCTCTCGTCTTGAGAAGAGGCTTGTGGCAAACGTCGATTTCGACGATCAAGCACTCAACTATTTGGGTTTCGGCACGGACATATATTATATGTTGGGGCACCTTGGATGGGTGCAATTCTCCAACAGGGTGTCGGCAAACACCCACAAAGAGTTTGCCTTGGAAATCTTGATGACTATTGCGCCTATCCTTGATGAGGGGGTGCAAAGTTTATCATTCCGTTTGGAGGGAATCCAACAAGTGGTTCCCTACGAGTATGTTAGGGAGCTACTTGGGTTCCAAAAGGGAGCTCCGGAGAAAGTTGATGTGCCGGACGGCTTGTTAGATGGATTTTGGAATTTAATCTCCGGAGAAGCCCACCAACAACGCAATTGCATCCGTAACCCCATTATCCGAGTATTCCACTCTTGGATGTGCAAGAGGATTATGGGGAGGATGAGGGAGACGAAGGTGACTGACACGGAGTTGAATTGGCTCTACTCGGCTTTGATTGCCAAGCAGCCAATAGACCCCTCATACCTTATGATCAACTGATGGTGTTGTGAGGCAACATTGGGATCGGGAGATATTGGTTCGGGGTGCTACCTCTCTATGTTGGCCATCTCTTTAAGGCCGGGGATTACAAGAAATCCCGAACATCTTTTACGTGGGACCCCTCTCGGATTTGAGTATTTGAAACAAGGAAAATATATTAGTGGAGATGAGAGAGGAGGCTTTCATGTGGCCAAGGTGAACCTACCCCTTCCGGAGCCAAGGCTTAGGCTTTTCATTCAAGGGAAGGAAGATTGGTTGGAAGAGGGACTCCTCGTCCCGGCAAGGAAAAATAAAAGAGGAAGAATCGTAGAGGAGGGATCCTCCTCCGCGCAAGCGGGTGGTGCACAACCCAACTATGTGCCACCTTTCGGCGGGATCCCTACTCCGCCAAGTTATTACGGAGGGCCACAAATGCAAGCATGGGGGGTGGTGCACCGGTGCCCCCACAAAATTATGTGGTGCCCAACGTGACCTTCGCGGAGCCCTACACACAATATCCCCAACCGCAAGAAAGCATGGCCATAATTGGAGGGTATGTTGCGAGAAACATGCAAAATGTCGCAGCCATCCAATCCAACGCGGCTCAACTTGGTGATGGCAATGCAAATATTGCTAATGAGCTTGGGCGCCTTCACCTAGTACCGCCGGATCAATTCGTTGGAGGGGATGTCCAAACCTACTACGAGCAAGGGTACAACTACCAAGACCACCAATACCAACCACCGGCGGAGGATTAAGAAGAAGGAGGAGCTTTAGTTTTCTTTTCTTTTCCCTTTTTCTGTAATTTTCAGCTTGTGTTAACTTGTGTTTGCGTAGTATTTTCAGTTTTCATTTAAATTTCAGCAAGTGTGTTAGTTTATTTTCAGCTTGTATTTCAGCTTGTTTTCATCATTAATAAAGATACCACCTTGATCACATCATTGGAAAAGTTACAAAATTTGTGCCATGATGATATATGATTATAATTGCCGCTTTGTTTATCTTTGTAATTGATTTATGCATGTTAAAGCTAGTGCTCTCTTAAAATATGAATCTGAATTTATCTAAATGCTAGCTTAATCTTTAGCGGAGGTTATGATTAAAATAAAGACCCATAGTGTTTTATGTGCTCTCAAGTTATAGATAGATTAAAGATGGTTTTTATGCTCAAAAATATCGCTAACCTTGTCATGAATATCACTTGTGTGTTGCTCAACCTATCCATAGCCTTATATATATTTGAGTGCATAAACCTTAGTATACAAGATTTATTTTTGAGTGAGTTATTGCAGGCCATGATTTCTCTGGCCCGAGACTAAGAAGCTGGTCATTCCATTTTTGCGTATCTATCTTTTTGCTAGCCTTTTATCCGTGCATTGTGTATCCCCGCATCGGAGATCTCACAAACCTCGCCGGATATCCACCCCTAAAACCAAATATCATCTTTTGTGATTACTTCCTTGACCACAACCTATCGTTGAGAATGGATCATCAAGGAAGATCGCAAGACGGTGCCAACATTGAAGAATTCAAGTATCTCTCCAAGAAAAAATATATATTTCCGGTACCTACCTTATTTATCACCTCTTTGCTCGAGGACGAGCAAACGTCTAAGCATGGGGGAGGAGGTAGGTACGATGCAATTTTAGAGTTCAAAGGGGAGCAAATAAAAATTTTTGATGAGAAAAAAAAATGAGAAAGAAAAAGAAAGAAAGAAAGAGAAATATGAGAAAAATAAAAAATAGGAGTATGTGTAAAAATAAAAATAAAGTGAACTCCCCGGTTCTCTAAAGTGCATTAGGAATTTCAAGGCTTCAAGATTAAAAGATCCATACTCAATTTTCCAACCATGTGCAATCCGATAACGAGGACTTCCTTTGTGCCTCGGGATCATTCTTTGCCATTTGCACATGTCCACCCATCTCAAGTGTGTGTATTTTTTCTCTTTCCCCTCCTTGATATAACATTATTTTCCAATGACCTTTTTGACGAGTCTCGGTAAGACCATGAGAAGCTTGTCTTGTTTTGACAACATCTCATTTGTAATATCTTGGTAGGACTAAACTTTCCCAAAAAGCTCCATATAAAGCCTGCCACATACATATATGTTATGAGAGGGAAAGGAGTAGAATATATAGGCTTGAGAGACAAGATGAGATAAGAGTTCATGAGCAATATGCAAGGTGATTTAAATTTGTGAACTTGGTTTAGCTCTTTTTCATCTCGTTCTTTATTTTCAAAATTTCTGAGATCTATTTAAATTTTGGGAGCATATTAATACTTGTGGGATAAGCTTAATTAAGAATCTACCCTCCGTAGAGATGAAGGCTAAGTACATTATGGAACTTTAACGAATTAAAATTTCGATAGCATTATGTTTTCTCGTGTATGATCAAGTGCAGGGTTTAAACATTGATAGGCAACAATGATATCCATCGAAGGCTTACTCGAGGACGAGCAAGGTTTAAGCATGGGGGAGCTGTTGACGGTGAAAATCCGTCAACCTAGCCATGAGTTTACCTTCGGTGTTGGCATAAGTTTTATACCTTATCTATTGGTACTAACCGCCGTGGTATAACAAGTTCACTTGTGCATGTCGGATTTGGAGTTTAGTGTTTATGCAGGGTTTTAGCGTTGAAAGCAAGACTTCCGGGATAAGTTCATCAAGCACCTTGTGACAAGACCTTGAAGCCCCGTACAAGTCATGCAATCAAGCAAACTTGACTCCAAGAAGCCAGGGACTTAATTCGAGAAGATGACAAACTCCGAGGACCTAACCAGAAAAGTGCCGAATCTTGCGAGACAAGGAGCTACGTCCAACTTGGAGAGAAACTGACGACAAGGGCCTACATGCAGAAGGGGGAAGGATCTAGAAGACTCGGGAACCGACACCACGCGAAGGAGGCCGGGAACTGGGCCTGGATGGGCCCAGGCCGGTCGGCCCAGGCCGGCCGGCCCAGCCCAGTCCAGGGCCCATTTGCCCCCTCTTTTGACCTAGCCGCCAACCGGGCTATTTATAGCCCCGGGGTCGAGAGCCACGCATGAATCAATTCGTCATCGGCCGCCGAGGAGCAGAGGAGAGAGGGACACCATCCCGGAGAGGAGAGGGTCGAGCTAGTTGACTAGGGTTACCCTAGCCGACGTGGGAACCTTGCACGGAAGACCACGTCGGAGTTCCCGGAGCTAGAAGCAAGATCAAGGTAGGATCCCGGTTGTGATCTTGTTTATGTATCATTGTAATAGTTGAATTATCAAGTTGAATCCGATTTCTAGCGATCAAGTGTTTCTTCGATGATTTCGTTTTTCGATCGGCTTGCTTATTCTAGATCTATTCTCGAGATAGATCACATAGGGTGTTCTTGTAGCCGCGGTGGCTAGAGGTACACGCCGGATCTTCCGAAAGAACTCGACTTGTCCATGGACTCGCCCTAGACTACCCGCATGAATAGGGATACGTTGTGACAGAACAGGGGTTCCGAAAGGCGGGCGTTTTCGGAGTCGGACGGGAAACCACGATTTAAAGAGGCTTCTAATGAGATTCGATTTGCTACTTCTTCTTTGCTTGGAACTTCAACAAAAGGCTTAGCCCGATCTCTCTAGATCGGTTTATCTACCCAATCTATCTTTGTTACCTCCGGTCTTTAGTAGATTAGATTTGTTCTTGTTTTGTGTTCTTTACCTAGATGCATTAGGGTTTCTCTTTACCGAAGATTGAAGTTACTTGGCTTTACTAGATCATCTTTTGCGTCACACATTTGTTCCACGGATTCGATACCTTGGGTTCACCACTCGAGGGAAGAAGGGTCCCTTGACTACGACGGGAGACTTGTCTGCTTACAAGTCTAAACGAACTTTGATACAACTATTAACCGTCAACAACCGGGGCATCCACAGAGGGCAGGGGAAGCTCGTTCTCACTTTGGTGGCCACGGGCCGTAGTGCAGGCGTCGATGAAGAAGGGCGGCGCGGCTCGTCGGCGAGAAGGAGGAAGACGGTGGTGCGGCGACGTGGAAGAAGAGGAAGCAGGCGCGCTCAACGGCGGCGGGTCCGGCTCCTCCCACGGGCGGCTCCGGTCTTCGCGGCGAACGGCGTTCCCACGGACAGCCTCCAACTCCTCCTTCTTCCCCCTTCTCCTCTGGCTTGCGGGTGTGTGAGCAGGGGAATGAATCCCCCGAGGCGGCTAGGGTTGGGAGAAACCTGGGGGTTGTGGCGGCGGCTTCTTATAGCGGCGGCCGGGCCTGGACGCGTGGAAGGCCGAGATGCAGCGGCGGGCGCGCGGCCACATCGCGACGGCGCTCTGGCGCGGCACGGCGGCGCCCGGGGCCTCCGGCGTCACTAAAGGGGAAAAGAGGAGGATGACGACGACGACGTTACGGCGACGTCAGCGCGGGACCCACCGGTCAGCGACTCGAGGGCGGCGCGCGGTTGGTGGCGGCAGCGCGGGAGTAGGCGGGCCGCACTTGGGCCGGATTGAGCGGCTGCCGGGTTTGGTTGGCTGCGGCCCAAGTAGGGAAGAATAGGCTTTCCTATTTAAGTTTTCTCCTTAACCTATATTCAAATTTGAATTCCAAATTCAAATTTTAATCCACCCAAATAAGTCCAAAAAGAATCCAAATAAAATCCAACTTCTCACACTAGCATTTATAAGTCCTAAAAATTATTGGTTGAGTTGAAATTATATCTAGGAATTGGGGAAAGGAAAGAGGAAGACATCCTTATTTGATTTCATAAGCACACAACTCATAACAAGTTTTTGAAATCTCCTAAATTTACACACACTCAAATTCAAGGATGTTACAAGCGACGCCTACGCATCTATGCGTTTTGTCCATCCAAGGCATCTACGTCTCCGCCTTCTCCCTGATGCCTCTGCTTAGGAAGGTGCATCGCCACCGTTGCAAATAAGGATCAGGCTGTGCGTCCTGTTCGTGAAGCTCCCGACAGTGGCGAGGTGCGACGAATGGGAGCGACTCTTCTGCCACGTTGGGTTTTTCGCGGGCGTTGCCGACCAAATGCCGAGCTTGGTCACCGTGACGCTGAACCCGTCTAGTGCCACCTTGCCGTCCTCCTGCTTCGCCGCCGCCGCCGCCGCGGCTGCGGCGTGGGGCGCTCGGAACGCTCAGCGGTGCCGGGTAGGGAGGCGCAACAGGACGCAGCCCACGCCCCCGGCCACCTGCAGGGCCCTCGTCGTCGTGTGTGTGTAGCGCTGGCTCGTGGTGGATTCGTCAAGGGTTTCTAACGCGTGGTCTGGTGGCGGGGAGACACGGGTTTGTTTGGCCAGAGCAATCGTAGCGTAGGGAGACGGAAGAAAAAAAACTTGCGCATGCGCGAAAGCTTTGCGCGGGTACACCAGGCGGGTAAGGGGCGCCTGCGGTGAGAAAAACAATTCATTTCTGGCAGAAACACTCTCCAAATTACGATTTTTTAGTACTTCATAGTCCTTCCACCCTATCCACGTCCAAAAACATATGACGGGTGAGTCCGACGTGAGGGGTACGACGGGTCCGAATCGGATGAGAAAAGTTTTAAATTATTTTCGCTCCTTATAGTATAGATAGTGGCGTGCAGTAGCAAAGTTCGATAAAAAAAATACTCCATAATGCTGCAGCTCTTGCGCGCCAGATGTACTGTGCCAAGTGTCATGTGCTAATGTGATGATGCATGTGCAGTAACAACCTGCACATCTTGCACGATTCCCGCCTCGTTTTGTAATAATAGTATACGTACTACAAAAGAGGCAGGTAAGAGAAGTATGGATGAATCATTGAATAATCAGTGTTTGAAACACTGGACCTGATGGATGTGAAACTAATCCTCATGGTTTCATGCGAAGTCTATAAATACACCGACCATGCATTTTTTTTTCAGCCATATGAAGCTCGTAGTTGTATGGAATCTTTTATAGTAACGCACGTATTTTCGAAAAATAGAAAGAAGATTTTTTTAAAAAAACTATTAATATATAGGGTTTAAATTTATAGTGATGACGAACATGAAACTATAAATAAAAAAACAATTTTAAACAAGGTAGTCATGTGTCATCTTTTTAATCCACATCCTTAATGAATTGTCAATGACTACAACTTACTGTATTGAGATCAAATGAGCCAAAAGTAAATCTAACCTTAGAGTTCAGCCATACATTTTTATTTAACTTCAGCATTGAGTCATAATGAACCATATATAGACACACAAGAATCAACAAACTTGGCTCCATGGCCTCGGTCAAGTCCAAAAGGTTGTGTGGGTGACCCATGAGAGAGTTCTTCTCGAGTGCGCACGAGTGAGGATAAAGTGTGTAGAAAAGATTTGTGTTAGTCTGTGAGGAAATTCTTAAGGTTCTAGAGAGCTGCCAGGCTTGACCCCTGAGGGGGACGTTACAATTGCTGATATCGTATTGAGGTATACGATGTAATAAAACTGGCTAAGAACATACTCCTTCCGTTCTGAAAAACCTGACGTTTAGGACAATGTTTGGGTCAAACATTAGGAATCTAAATCATCAATAACTTTTAAGCTGTTGAGTTTGCAGATGTGAAAACTATACGAATAGATTTGTCTTGAAAAATACTTTCATAAAAGTATAGATATATCACTCTTTGATAAATAGTTTTATAATGACAAGAGGTCAAAGTTGTGTTTTGTAGATCGTGTCGCTGTCTTAAACGTCAGGTTTTTCAGAATGGAGGGAGTATACATGAAGATTATATATGTTTTAAAAATTTATAGAAGAGTCCACGACTTTATCTTTGTACATTTGTAAATTTTTTATATGGCACCCACACATCAAGTAGGCATGCACACACAAAAAATTCATGGACTGAAAATCAATTTACCTCCAAGTTTGAAATAATAGTCTCAAAATCTCATGGCTACAAGCATGGAAGGCCATGAATCAAGCTGGAGTAGCATATATTTTGGAAGACTATTTTAAAAAAGGAATAAGAAAAAAATACTCCAAAAGTAGAGGGCATCCGGTGACTCTGAAATCCGCATGGTAGATATTGAGATTGGTCGAAATCAATGCCTACAATAAGCGTTGTTGTTTATTTACAATTTTGTTTGGGTTCACAACAAATTTTCCACAGCGACGTGAAATTAGAGATTGGAGAGAACACACTGTTGGATGGTAGTTTGGAGTTGTGCCTAACCTTTTGGACTTGACCGAGGCCATGGAGCCAAGTTTGTTGATTCTTGTGTGTCTATATATGGTTCGTTATGACTCAATGCTGAAGTTAAATAAAAATGTATGGCTGAACTCTAAGGTTAGATTTACTTTTGGCTCATTCGATCTCAATACAGTAAGTTGTAGTCATTGACAATTCATTAAGGATGTGGATTAAAAAGATGACACATGACTACCTTGTTTAAAATTGTTTTTTTATTTATAGTTTCATGTTCGTCATCACTATAAATTTAAACCCTATATATTAATAGTTTTTTTAAAAAAATCTTCTTTCTATTTTTCGAAAATACGTGCGTTACTATAAAAGGTTCCATACAACTACGAGCTTCATATGGCTGAAAAAAAAATGCATGGTCGGTGTATTTATAGACTTCGCATGAAACCATGAGGATTAGTTTCACATCCATCAGGTCCAGTGTTTCAAACACTGATTATTCAATGATTCATCCATACTTCTCTTACCTGCCTCTTTTGTAGTACGTATACTATTATTACAAAACGAGGCGGGAATCGTGCAAGATGTGCAGGTTGTTACTGCACATGCATCATCACATTAGCACATGACGCTTGGCACAGTACAGCTGGCGCGCAAGAGCTGCAGCATTATGGAGTATTTTTTTTATCGAACTTTGCTACTGCACGCCACTATTTGATAAAGAATACAACAGAAATCACTTGTCAAAGTTTCAAACTGTAGACCATTTCATCGCCCTAACTAAACAAACTTTATATTTGCAATCGGAGGCAGTGGACATTGGGCACAACATGCTGTCATTCATCTTAATGTTAATCGACAAAGGTGGCATATATATTATTTATTGCACTTGTATGGCATATTATTTATTTTAGGGAGAGGACGGATGCGTTGTGTGTTCCCCTCGGCAATATATATATCTAGGTCTAGGTGAACCACCGGAGGAAGCAACAGGCATCATCAACCAGAATTCTATAATCCGAAAACAAATGCTCAGCTCTACTACTATACCCTACTACTCAATTAACTTAATCATCCCGTTTCTCTTGCATCATTTGAAAAAATAAATATACTGGACATAATGCTGTATCTTTACTGGACTGGCAGATAGAGATGGTCCAGAGCCATGTGATGAGTTGTGATCGTGCAAACAAATTGGATGTTCTTTCAGGATGGTTACAACTCGGAAGCAACATATCTATAACTCCTATATACGATCTCCCCACTGGCACTCCTTAAGGAGTTCTCAGGCCTCTGATTGACTGCTGGTCAGCCCCACCACTCAGTCCCACTTCAAGATCCCACCATTTTGTATAAAATCAAGATGCTTGTCTATATAAAATGGTGCATCTTGATTTTTAGTTTATCAAAAAACTATCTAAAATCCCGCAGCAATACGCAATGGATCACCTAGTTTATATACAAAATTTGAACTACGCGCGGATAAAAAAAAAGTATTGCAAATAAAACAAGGAACAAAAGAAGTACAAATATTTACACACATTCCAGGTTCTAGCTTGTTCTCTCGTTACTCACCTACATGATCCATTATGTGAAAGTCATTCTTTCCCTTGCATCATCTAGGCTAGCGGCATTCTTAATCCTCACACAGGCTCACAACGACGGGGACAGAATTGAGGAAGACATCCTTCGTCACCGCATAGGAGGTAGGCAGTCGCTGTTTGTCGTTGCCCATCTCGCACCCTCCCGTCCTTCACCCTCGCTGTTAGTCAATGCTAGCTGGACCACCATTGATGAAAGATGATTGATCAGTTTCTGTTGCACTTGCCAGAATGATGTAGGACGGCAGACCGAGGTGATCCGCGGACTGCTTGACTGGTGGTTTGCATTGAACGACAAACTGCAACATTTTTCGTGAGCGGGGGAGACGAGTCCTCGTCGTTGTGGGAGAAGGTGCTCCTGGTCTTGATGAAGGTTCTGCCGGGCATGTTAGATGATCAGAGGAGCGGAAGTTTGGGAGGAACGCCGTACCTCTCCTTGGCCGGCGGCTTCGTGTTTATATGTTGAGGAAAAGCCCCTCAAGTGGCTTGTACATCAAGGAACTAGATACACCGGCCGGTGGTTGAGATATATCTGGTTGTTACAACAATCTACAAGAATCCTAATCTAAACAACTCAACCGACTTGTGCATATCTAGGCATACATATCAATTACATTATCTAACACTCCCCCTCAATCACAACCGTGTGAGGTTGAGATTGTTCTTAAAATTTTCTAATTGTCTCACAGCCAAAGCCTTGGTGAAACCATCTGCCACTTGATCTCCTGTTGGCACAAAATCTATTTGTAATTGATTGCTCAAGACCCTTTCTCTGACAAAATGAAAGTCTACTTCAATATGTTTAGTTCTAGCATGGAACACTGGATTTGAAGATAAATACTTAGCTCCCATATTATCACACCATATTCTTGCCATTCTGGGACTTGATATTCCAATCTCCTTGAGTAAAGTTTGAATCCACATGATCTCAGCTGTTGCGTTAGCCACAGCTTTATACTCGGCCTCAGTACTGGACCTAGAAACTGTAGCCTGCTTCCTTGCACTCCATGAAACCAGATTTGCTCCAAGAAAGATAGCAAATCCACTTGTCGACCTCCTGTCATCCACTGAACCTGCCCAGTCAGCATCTGAAAAGCCACTTATCATCATAGAATTAGACTTCTGAATTTTGAGACCTATCCTTGTATTTCCTTTCAAATACCGCAGTATTCTCTTAACTGCAGCCCAATGTATATCAGTAGGTGCATGAAGGAATTGACAAACTTTATTAACTGAGAAAGCAATGTCAGGCCTGGTGAGAGTTAAATACTGCAATGCCCCCACAATACTTCTGTACCTTGTTGCATCATTCGGCCCCAGTCGAGTGCCTTCATAGACCGAAAGCTTCTCACTGGTTGAGAGAGGAGTACTCACTGGTTTGCAACTAGTCATGTTGACTTTCTTCAATAAATCCGAGGCATACTTATCTTGAGTTAGCTTTAGACCACCTGCATCTTTGTTAACTTCTATGCCCAGAAAATAATGCAATTCTCCCAAATCTTTTAATGCAAAATCTTGCCTCAAGCTATGTAAAATACCAGATGTAGCTCTCGGAGTAGAACTAGCTACTATGATATCATCAACATATATCAACACAAAAACTGTAACACCATGCTTGTTAAAGTAGAAGAGTGAAGTGTCAGCCTTGGAAGGAATAAAACCAAGAGCAATGAGCTTAGCACTAAGCCTTGCATACCATGCGCGTGGCGCTTGCTTCAAGCCATACAAAGCTTTGTCTAACTTGCATACAAAATCAGGACAAGACTTATCTATGTATCCATGAGGCTGCCTCATATAAACTTCCTCTTCCAATATACCATGAAGAAAGGCATTTTGCACATCTAATTGACTTAAACTCCAACCTCGTGAAACGGCAATAGACAAAATGACACGAATGGTAGCCATTTTGACCACTGGACTGAAGGTATCTTCATAGTCTATTCCAAACCTTTGTTTATACCCTTTAGCTACCAAACGAGCTTTATATTTATCTAGTGTGCCATCAGCCTTGAGTTTAACTTTAAAGACCCATCTGCAATCTATGATATTACTCCCTCTCTTAGGTGGAACAAGACGCCAAGTATTATTTTTGACCAGGGCATTGTACTCAACATCCATAGCTTCCTTCCAATTTTTATTTCCCAAAGCTTCTTCTACCGTACTAGGTTCACCAGTTATTGTTAAAAGACCATAACGTATAGTACCATCAGTGTATACCTTAGGCTTGCGAATTCCACCTTGAAGACGCGTGCGGGGACGAATCTGTTGTTCCTGCTGCTGCTGTGTTTCCGACGCAGAAGATCCATCCGTGCCATCCGCAGGAGATGCAGATCCGCTTGGCGCAGATTCTGCCGCAGGGGCAGCTGTGTCCCCCGGGTGCGCCGAGGCGAAGGGCGTGGCCGTCGGCGATTGGTGCGGAGCGGCAGCGGCTGTCGGAGATGCGCCCTGGTCGGGCCACGCGTCATCAGCAGAGAGGTGCGCCGGCGCTGGTGTTTCCGACCCGCCGGAGGAGCCGCACGTGTCATCGCCGGACTGGGGTGCTGTCGCAGCTGAGCTGCCGGATGCGCCAAAGCCTCCTGCGCCAATGATTGGCACAAATCCTGAAGCAGATCCACGCAGGTGATCAACTCCGATATCAGCGCCCAACCTTGCTTCTTCCTGCAGCTCATTATTTCTTGTACCAAAATTTTCAGGATTAGCACTGTTAATCATAGAATCATCTACATATTCATCCCCATTTGATGGATTGAGAGAGTTAGATGGTAAAAGAAGGATTTCAGACCTAAGTCTTGCTCCAGCATTGGGATGAAGCTTTGAAAAAGGAAAAACATTCTCATCAAAGACAACATCCCTTGAGATATACACCCGACCTTTAGATATATCTAGACATTTGAACCCCTTGTGAAGGTTACTATATCCAAGAAAGGCACATTCTTTGGAACGAAGAGAAAGTTTATGATTATTATAGGGTCGCAGGTTAGGCCAGCAAGCACACCCAAAGGTGCGAAGGGATTCATAATCAGGTTTTGTATGAAACAGGCGCTCAAGGGGTGTGTCAAAATTGATAACTTTGCTAGGCATTCGGTTAATCAAATAGGTAGCTGTGAGAAACGCTTCATCCCAGAATTTTAGAGGCATATGTGCATAGGCAAGTAAGGAAAGACCAACTTCCACAATGTGCCTATGTTTCCTTTCGGCAGCGCCATTTTGTTGATGTGTATGAGGACAAGAGACTAAGTGAGTTATGCCTACTTTGGTGAAAAAGGAATTTAGCTTCTCATACTCTCCACCCCAATCAGACTGAACGGCAACAATTCTCTTATTAAAGAGCCGCTCAACCAGATTCTGAAAGTCATGGAATTTTTGAAAGACTTCAGATTTGTTCTTTAACAAGTAGACCCAAGTAAATTTACTGAAGTCATCAATAAAACTCACATAATATTTATATCTCCCAACCGAATCAATAGTTGGCCCCCAAACATCAGAGAAAACAAGTTCCAAAGGTTGGGTAGAAATACTTGTGGAAATAGAATAAGGGAGTTGATGACTCTTGGCTTGTTGACAAGCACCACACACTGAATGTTTATTTGATTCTAACAAATGAGGAAGCTTATTATCCCTAAGAACTCTCTCAACTATGGGAATAGCAGGGTGTCCTAGACGACTATGCCATCTATCAATAGACACTTTATTGACTCCAAACACTTGCTTCGACGAAGAAGAAGGAAGAGGGTAAAGCCCCTTGCGGCATGGTCCCTCAAGAAGAGTGCTCTTCGTGTCCCGATCCTTGACAAGAAAGTAATCAGGATGAAATTCAAGAAAAACATTATTGTCGGAAGCAAGTCGATGAACAGAAATAAGATTCTTTTTAGTAGATGGAACATGTAGAATATCTTTAAGATGCAGATTGCGAGATGGGGTATGAATTGTAGATTGACCCATATGACTAATGCGCATACCTGCACCATTTGCAGTGTGGATTTGTTCCACACCATTGTACTTGTCACGAGCCGTCAGCTTCTCCAACTCGCCCGTGATGTGGTCGGTGGTGCCCGTGTCAGTGTACCAATTGGTGTCGACGTTGTAGGAGTTCATGGCCGCCGACACGTGCTTCTCTTCCGGGACGTAGTTCTCCTCAAGCCGGTGCCAGCACCGATCTGCAGTGTGTCCGCTTTTGAAGCACACCTGACAAACAGGCTTGCTATTGTTGCCGCCGGTCCCAGAGGTCCTGAAAAAGTTGCCACATCCACCGCCACCATTGTTGCCTTGGTGTTGGTTGAAATTGCCGCGTCCATTGCCATGACCTCCACCATTGTAGCCACGGCCGCCGCCACTGCGACCGCCGTTGTTGTAGCCGCGCCCAGCATTGTTCCCGCGACCACCACGATTCACCGTGTTGACTGAGGAACTAGATTTGCCAAGACCTAGCATATCCATACGAGTTTCAAATGCAAGTAGCTGCTGAAACGCTTCACTTACAGTTACCGTCTCTTTCCTGGCGATGAGGGCAGAGACAATCGGGTTGAAATCTTCGTCGAGTCCTGTGAGGATGTACTCGACTAGCTCTTCTTCTTCAAGTCGCCGTCCAGCAGCTATCATCTGATCTCCAAGCCCCTTCATCTTCCCGACGTACTCAGAGATCGTCGAGGTGCCTTTCTTCGTGGTTGCGAGGGCGAGGCGAGTGTTGAGCGCACGCGCACGGTTCTGCGAAGAGAACATGTCTTCAACCGCAGACCAAAGGTCCGCCGCCGTCTCCTTGGCAGCGACCTGGGAGAGAACTTCCCGGGCCAATGACCCAAGAACGAAGCCAAGGACCTGTTGATCCCTGGAGAACCACTCTTCATAAGCCGGGTTGGGCACCTTAGTATCCTTCCCATCAGAACTCTTGCCATCAATCTCCACGGCAGGTATTGGTGTAGAGCCGGTGAGATGTCCTTCAAGACGAGCTCCTCGGACAGCAGCGAGGACTTGAGGCTTCCACATGGCATGATTGGTGCGAGATAGCTTCTCGGACACCGTCACGCCGAAGAACGGGTTGGCAATGGAGGAAGTCATGGTTGTGGCTCGAGATTATGAGTATAGATGTATTTGGAGATGTGTTTCAGGCTCTGATTACCATGTTAGATGATCAGAGGAGCGGAAGTTTGGGAGGAACGCCGTACCTCTCCTTGGCCGGCGGCTTCGTGTTTATATGTTGAGGAAAAGCCCCTCAAGTGGCTTGTACATCAAGGAACTAGATACACCGGCCGGTGGTTGAGATATATCTGGTTGTTACAACAATCTACAAGAATCCTAATCTAAACAACTCAACCGACCGGTGCATATCTAGGCATACATATCAATTACATTATCTAACAGGGCATGGTTAGGCTCTGGCTCGCCGTGGCCCATCTGGTGATGTCGACCTCATTGGGTGCCACCAGAACAATGGTGGGGATGACTAGGACGACACTTCGCCGCGCAGGGAGCCGTTGTTGAACTCCGCCACTGGCAGCTCAAGGAGCCCCTTCTCCACACACACGTCAACAACGGGTCGAAGGGCATGGTGGTTGTTGGTTGCGGTGGAGACGAGTGCGTGCGGAACCGCGGAGGAGATGAGTGCGTGCGGCAGAAACAAAATTTAGAAAACAGAGGTCGTGTGATTGACGCTAGGCAGACGTGGACTCAATTAGCAGGCGGGGTGGGTAAGCGGGGTGAGAAAAACACGGTGTATATCTCTACCCTGCTCCATCATAAATATGTCACAGGTCCTCCTGCGCACACCATTCCACACACCGTGTTCTCGGAGCTCCGTAGCCATGGCGGAAGTCTTAGCTGGATTGCTCACGTCCGCCATCGTGGGCATCGCCAAAGACAAGCTGAGCTCCGCCATCGCAGAGCAGGCCAATTTGCTGTGGAACTTTGGCAACGACCTGGAGGACATGAACTCGGTGCTGGAGTCCATCTCAGCAGCGCTAGAGGACGCCGAGAAGCGGTCAGCCAAGGAGAAATCGGTGCAGCTGTGGCTGAAGCGGCTGAAGCACGCCGCCATAGACATCTCGGACATGCTCGAAGACTACCAAGACACTAGTGACCAGATAACTGCAAAGGTGCGTAGTTCCTCCGGCCTACAATTGATTTTGTGACTACTTGCTCAGGTAATTAATTAGTTTGCTAAGGTTTGGTCTAATTTCCAGTTTGTACATGCACCTTGGGCTTGGTTTCCATAGGTGTGGCGATGTTTGATACTAAAATTTCTCAAAGGTCAACTGCCTCGCGCGATAATATATAAGTTATGGTTCAAGGATACAGCAACAAGTAGTACGGTAGTATTATCGATTTTGTTCAGTTTTTTACTATGGGTAAAATAGTAATTGCTCGATGTATATTATTTGGAAAAAAATTCTCCGCTGCCAAGGTTACATAAAAAGACTTGATTTAATTTCATATATTACAACAATATTATTTTGTATATTTCTATAATACCCATATACTACTCATACCACCCATGCCACACTGAAAAAACCGGTGGTACATAATTAATCTCAACCGTCGGATCCGTACATATAGGTCTTTTTCTATTACATACGAGTCCTTCTCAACTAGTGGTACAGGGTGGTATTGTGTATCGGAAAAAAACCTCTTCTAGATATCGCCGACAGGCACAGATAAAAACACCGAGCTGTTGCTGTGCTCATTTCCTCCACTCCATTGTTATTGCCACGTGTTCGTCTTCCCGCCACCCGGCCACGACCAGGGCCGCCGACTCCCGCCGTAGTAGCATACTCAGGATCATCGCGAGGGAACCTTTAGGGCAGTCCCAAATGCAGACTCTACCCGTAGAGTCCATACCTCCGAGACTCTATCACAAGAAACTAGTCTCCAATACAAGTCTGAAATAGTAGTTTCTATAAATAAAAATATTTATTGTTGAGCACAAAAGGAGCTGATCAGCTGTAACATGTTGCCATGTGATCCACCGTACACCTCGGTTGCAAATTGTCTGAATCAGCCTGCTCCCATATGTCCGCCCGCTCGCAAAAACAGAGCTTCTCACTACCTCGTGCCTCCGACAACTAACTCCGCATCCTCCTCTCCGCGGTACAGGACAGCATCCAAGCACTGTTGTGGTAGGCCCTCACGATTAGCGGATTAGCCTCCGGCCATGACGAGCGCTCGTCCTTCCTATCTATTGTACTGTATTTGCCAAGGTCGCCACCGATTGGGAAAAAGAAGCAAGGAAGCAGAAGGCAAGGCAACCAATCAGATGAGGAAATCTTGCCTAGGCTTACGCAGCCAGGGGTAGGCAAGTCTAGCACAGCAAAAGTTCCAAACATGCTCATAATTTCGTGGCCCGATCCGGCGGCGGCCGAATTTTCTCTTCTTCTCGGAGCTTCGATTCATGGGAGAGCGACGGGTGGGAACCAATTCCGGCCGTCTCTGGGCGGATCTCAGCTGAGCTTTGAGGAGATCGAGATGGTTGTTGGGTTTGGTTTGATTTGTTGGTTTGGTGGGAGGGAGAGCTGTGAGTTGCTTCGGGGGAAATAAAGTAGAGATGTCACGGCGGCTGTCGCTGCCGGGTCACGGTGATGGTGTCCTCGACGAGCGGCGGCAACTAACGCGGCGGAGAGCCCGGTAGCAGCGACGGTGATGCGGTTCTGAAGAGGGGCGCCGGCGGGATCAGGATCAACAGCCCAGCGCCGCGGCACTTGAGCCACGCTGCAGGTCTCACCCGGGCGCCGGAGCGGGAGCGCAAGAGAAGGCGCGTGCGGGAAGTGGCCGGAGTAGGAGCAAGCACACACGCGTAGAGGAAGACCGGCGGCGGCGCGTGGATGGAGTACGTATAGAATTCCAAACGAGACGTTCGGCCCTAGCCCTAAAATGGCCTAGCACTAAGCGGCCCGACCCTATCAGGCCCGAAGGATTCTTTGTATGGGGCCGTGTCGGGCCTCGTGACGAACTGGTGGCCCAGGCACAGCCCTATGGCCTGTTTTTAGGGCTGGGCTAGCACGACGCCGAAAACGGTCTGATGGGCCGGCGCCCCCAACAGTGAGTAGAGGAGGGGGCAGTCGGGTAGGGGCGCAAGGCTGCGGTCGCCGGGGCCAGGGGCGGCGGTGTAGCCCGCCACCGCGGAGAGGGGAGAGGGCGGCGGCCACCGGAGGGGCCACCAAGGACGGGAGGAGGAGGCGGCGCAACACCTGGTGTTGACGGATAAAACTCGTATCCACCTACGATTCGCAAGCGTATGGACCGACACATTTTTCACCACGGGGATTCCCTAGGTTCTTATCAATCCGCAGAGCAAGGGGATTACTAGCGCTTAACCAAGTACTAATCTAGTTGATGGAAAACCTTTGAAAGAGGTATTAATGTAAAGGTAAAGACAATCTAACATACGTTAATCTAAGAAGTCTAAGATGAAACTAGATGGCAAATTGTTGGTGCAAAAGAGAGATCAAGGTAGATAAACGTTCCATCCCTAGGGTTTAGGATCACATGAACATGCATCTACTACATGAAAAGGGTGTTGCCTACACTAGCTTCATGGCGGTTATGTGGCCGCTAAGCCTTTTCCCTCCACCGTACTGTCACTACGCAAGGTAATCAAACACTTTCACGTATAATCGCATCTATACCTAAGCATCCATAGGGTTAAGCTAATCACCACGATTACCACAAACTCTACTAAGACCACGTGTTGCGCAAACATATGTAAACAAAGCATACACGAAGACATAGACCATAAAACATCGATTGGCATAAGATTCATGTATAGATTAGATATCATGCACCCATCTAATCCTAGGGACGAACGAAGGCATTACCCCATCATCTTACACGGATTGAAGCACATAGGGGTGATGGAGACTCCGGAGAACATCGTCGATGAAGATGATGGCGATGAAGCTTGGGAACACCCCTAGGCCAGCGGCTTGGAGTCCTCCTCTTGCTTCCTTCCCTCCACCGGCGTTGATCTTTACGATGAGCTCATCCAACTCTCTCCCTCATCTTGCGGTGGCAGTTTTATGGTGAATGGCGTCGGTAGAATGATTGGATCGATGTGGCGGGCGACGGAGGCAGAGGCTATTTATAGAGAAACACCTAGGTCAAAGGGCATCGCGAACCGGGCCCGAAACAGGACTGCCCTGCCGGCCTGGGCTGACCGGACCAGGCCCATTTCGGCCCGGTTCGGCCCTGTGTCGCTCCCCGACGCTTCTCGGTCAATTGTTGACTTGCTCCCTTCTGCATGTGGGCCCTTGACATCATTTTCTCCACAGTTTAGATAGATATCCTTGTCACGCAAGCTTCAACATCTTCTGTTCAGGTCCCTGGAGTTTTGTGCCTTCACGTTGTGGTTCTTGGGTCATTTGGAGTCATGTTCACCTCGAGTGTTGACTTGTGCCGGGCTTCATGATCCTCTCATAAAGTGCTCATTGAACTTCTCCAGGAAGTTCTCCTTTTAGTGCCTAAATCCTGCGTAAACAACATACTCCAAATACCACATTCACAGGTGAACTTGTTACATCATTAGTATTCATAGTGGCGGGTTAGTTGGAAATCATAATCGAAACCAATGCATAACAAGTACTCTACGTTGATGGAAATTCACCGTCAACACCTGGCCACTGCGGAGAGGAGGGATCGTCGGCACAGCGGTGGCCACCGCAGGAGAGGAGTGGTGGTGGCGCAGGCCGCCGGGGGGGAGGCGTCGGTCCGCCTGGCGCGGCCGGAGCTCCGACCCTAAGCGCCGGTGCGGGATCGAGATCGGGAGGTAGTTTTTTTAGGATGATATAGGGAGGGAGAGAAGCAGTGTGTTGCGGAAACCGACAAGGGGTGGGATGAGATGGCAGCAAAGAGGGGCGGCTGTTGACTGTAGTTGGAGGACGACAATATTAGGGTTTCAACTATTTATATAAGAGATACAGATTTGTTATCGGGCTGGCGAAAATCAGGTTGTGCCTCGGGCCGGCACTATGGGCCGAAGTGGCGGCCCAGGCACTATCGACCTATTGTGTCGGGCGACACTAAGCCCTATTGATCGTGCCTCAGGCCGTGCTAGGGCCGTGCTTTTCAGGGTCATGCCTCGTTGTCACACCTGTTTTTCCAAAGAAAACCAAGTGCATAACTATATGTATGCCAGGATCAAGTTTCATACATATAGTAGACAAAAGTGAACAACAGAAACAGTATCACGTAAAGAAAGAAAAGGATTATCAGAGTATTACGCTAAATCCTGGAAACGAAGGCACCAAGATGCATCAGCATGAATGCAACACTTACAACCTTTTATTTGATTCAGAAAATCAAACAAGGTTTTTTCCTACACTTTATTTCCTTTAAAGGAAATAAATGTTGGAAAAGTTTTAAAATTTATGAGAAAATCATTATTTAAATATTCACTCTATTCACATCCTGAAATTAGAAATTTCAGGGTGTGACACTCGTGCCGCCAATCGTGCCCGGCCCATTTGGAAACTATAGGAGTATGGGATCCATGGAAACTAGGCTACCCTCCCCAACACGCTCGGACGGTAGAGTCTACAGCCTCGAAGCTGACAAAGACGTGGAGTCTAGATTAGAAACCGAGTCTTCATTTTTCTTCCTCTTTCTTCAATAAATGCCCCACCACATCAACAATTTGCTTACATGGCAGTGTTATTAATGACTATGGACTCTACCCTAGAGTTAGGGTTGGGACTGCCCTAAATGGCGATGGGTGCGGTGGCAAATTGCTTGTAAATACGGCGAACCATCAAGGTATTTTGCTAACAGACAGAGGTGGGGCGTGGGCGTGGGAAGGAGTTGCGGGGAGCTTTTTTTCGGCGTTGCTAGCAACCAAACATACGTTCTTGGCGCTAGCCGTCGGACACACAGTAGCCGTCAGATTAGATCACTCATCACAATAGCTGTCAGATCTATTTGAGAAAAATTCCCACCGAAACATCAGACCATGTTGCATGCAACATGAACCGGTTATAAATCCACTGCAACACTGAATGGTTGTTTCGTGCAACATTTGCTCAATCACATCGAAACATTGAGACATATGTCGCAACTCGCAAAATGGAAAAGTGTTTGTTTCATACAACATTTGCTCAATCACATTGAAACATTCAGACACATATAGCGCAACATGGAAAAGTACCAAATGAAACACGAAAAAACAACTGTTGCAACATTTATACCACGGTAAAACATTCAAACGCGTAGGTTGCAACATGGAAAATCAACATCTGCAACATTGAAATTCAACGTTTGCAACATCTACACAACGACACCCCGAGCAAGACCTACCTGGGGGCGTGCCACGAGATCCAGGGGGTGCTTGGTCGGCGGTCGGTTCCCGGGCGCGGGGGAGCGCTGGCTCGATCCAAGCACAAGGGAGGGCAGCGGTGCGGGATGCCGGCACCGGAGAGGCCACAAGCCCGCTACAGTTCTCGATGCACACGTGAGGGTCGCAAATCAGCGCCGCTCGCTTGCCCCTTACCCGCGGGAGTGGCGGCTCTCGCCCAAGGCATCGTGTAGGACGATGGTGCCCTGATGCGGCTCGGCTACCCCAGTCGCAGGGAGCGGCCCGCGCGGGGGATGCCGGCGCCGGAGAGGCCGCGACTGCCCGTGCCGCCTCTCGTTCTCGATGTGTGCGCGGGAGGGCTGAGACCCGGGGCCGCTCGCTCAACCCTCAGCCGCGGGGAGCGGCGGCATGCAGATGGTGGCGGTAGGAGGACGACGGTGGACCAGTGGTTCTGTCGCGTGAGAGAGAGAAGGAATAAAAAAGGAGGGATGGAACAAGTGGATAAGAATGGGGGGTTGCGATGCCGACGGGGTCCGATATTTTTCTACCCGCCCGGACAACCGGGCTACAACATTACCATTTTTTTTTGCTCCGTCTGACATAAATCGCTCCAAAGAGCGCGTTTTACAGGGGACTGGATTGTTTTAGAGGGTACTTCCATATAAGTCTCTATGATTTTGATGCTTTTCTCCATTCCACATAAATCCCGATTTTTTTTCTCCTATAACGCTATAAAAGGTTTTCGAGGGTACTTCCATATAAGTTTCTATGATTTTGATGCATCTTTGCTTAGTGTGGCTTCCAACTGAGAAATAAATGAAATTCTTGCAGGTCCCAAGGGTGCTCTCATGTATACCAATTGCACGCAAGAAGATTGCCATGGCAAATAGGATGAAGAATATTAGAGAAGAACTGAGTAAAATTAACAAGGAATTTCGGGATTTTAATTTCACAGAAGACCGCACTCAAACTTCTATTGATCAGCATATTGATGTCCGTGAAACATCATCACTTTTGCCTGAAGAACCAATAATAGGGAGGAATGGAGAAAAACAGGAAATCATAAAACTGTTATCAGCAAGTACCAGCAATGATGACACAGTGATTGTTGCTATCCATGGTCTTGGAGGTATGGGAAAGAGTACTTTGGCACAACTAGTTTACAATGATCCACAGTTCAAGAAGTATGATCATCGTATATGGGTTTATGTGTCCCGAGATTTCAGTTTAAAGAAAATAGGAAGATCTATAATTTCTCAACTACCAATAGAAGTTCAGCAGAATTGGGATACACTGCAAATGATAAATCGGTGCCTTGATAACCTATGGGAGAAAAAGGATAAGAAGGTCCTCATTGTTTTAGATGACTTGTGGGAGGAAAAGGACACAGAGTTGAGAAAACTGAGAAGTATGCTTCACGTGGGTAAGAAGGGTAGTATGATAAATGTCATAGTAACAACACGCAATGAAGACATTGCAAGGAAAGTTTCCACTTGCAAACCATACAAGCTGCAGCCTTTGGAGGATTATAGATGCTGGGAAATTATTAAGAGATATAGCAGGTTTGAAGATCTACATAACAAAGAAAGATTAGAGAAGTTAGGATTGGATATTGCAAAGAAATGTGCAGGTGTGGCATTAGCAGCTCAAGCACTTGGATACATGCTGCAGTCCAAAGATCCATCTGAATGGATGGAAATAAACAACAGTTATATCTGGAATGAATCTTCTGAAGATAATGGTGGCGTTCATGTGCTTCCGTCCTTGAAGTTAAGCTATGAAAGGATGAAACCACAGCTAAGGATTTGCTTTTCCTATTGTGCCATATTCCCGAAAGGATATAATATTGCTGAAGATGATTTGATTCACCAATGGATTGCTCTTGATTTTATCAAGCCATCGAAGGGGAAGGAATACATCAGGCAACTTTTGGGGATGTCCTTCCTTCAAGTTTCAAAGTTGCCCGAGGTATGTCGTTGAAGTATATAGAACATCCACACTACTGTTCCCTGCTGACTGATCCGTTCTTATACCGATTGTTTTTTAGTCGTTTACGGTACACAATACTACCTTGTACTACCGTTTAGAAAGGACTCATACGTCATAAAAAAGATCTATTTTGAAAGATCTGACGGCTAAAATTAATTTTGTACTACCGGGTTTTTTACCGTAGTATGAGTAGTACACATAGGTAGTATAGAGGTTCCCCGCCGGCGGCGGCGCGTGTCGGTCAGCGGCAGGCGTATAGGTACCGGCTGGCAGGGGAATTCCAAATAATATATGTGTGTGAAAATTACCTTTTTACCCACAGAAAAAAACGGTTACACTACCGTACTACCAGTAGGTAGTATTGTGTACCGTAAAAGAGCTTTTGCTTTTGCCAACATCTACTCGATCGTCATATCTCAACTGATGACATTTGACTTTGTTCCTATCATAGGATGTGAAATTATAATATTACATCATGGGTATTCATGTGTTCAGTCGATGTACAGACAAAGTGGGAGGAGCGCGTCACGCGTGCACACACTACTACTTATTTTATGACTTTTCTATTTATATACAACTGAAAATTTGTTTTTATGGAGCGATATGATGCCTATCACGGTATCTGGTAAAATTAACAAAATATTTGCAAAACAATATTTATTGGTATACATGTTTAGAATGTCAGCGCGAGCGGACGCACGTTGTACTAGAGTCGGGAGCTAGATGCGTGCATGGCGGATCCGTGTAGGACCTTTGTGGCTTTGTGTGTTTCCGCTATTCGGGTGCCGGGATGACATTAACGTTATTGACGACCGACAGTGTATTTTACGTTAACTAGTGGAAAATAAAAGGATATTAAAGTAAATCTAATTATAAAAAGCATCGATTCATCCTTCACACCTGGGGATTAGGGAAGTCGGTGTTCATCGACCATCCACCCTACTGGCCTCCGCGTCGTCTCCGCACCGTGTCGGATCACCGCCACCACCTTCAAGGCGGCTTTGAAGGAGACTGTCCGGGGAGGGCGGCGTGTCACTGCCACCACCTTCAAGGCAGGGATGAGGCCGGGTTCGCAGATCCTGCGGGGGAGCCCGCCCTGAGGCTGACCGCGTTGCCGCACCATAGTGGGGGAGCTCACCTGCCCGTGTGCTCGATCCTCGACGGGGGAGCTTGCCACCAGCCGACATGGAAGACGAGGCCAACGGGGAGAAGAAGACCGGCGAGAGGAGGGGTCGACGCCCGCGGGGAGGCGGTGGTGGCGCTAGCGGCTCGTGGATATGAGAATGAGGGCTCGTGGATATGAGAATGAGTTTGGAGAGAATTGAGTTTTATAGGGAACACGAGGTCTAAAAAAGAAAGAGTATTGATTGGCGTGGTTTAGTGCATTGAACTCAAAAGGAAATATTCAAGTACTCAAAACATCATTTACATATAAATGTCATCCATCTAATTGCATTTGAATGTTGTTGAACTCATCATGCGGTGATTCTTTCCTCACTTGATCTTTACTTGTTTCCCTTTCCGTGCTAACTATTTATGAATGACATGGCTACCATTGACAAAATGACGCAACAATTCTTTCCTTGGAATATCTAATCATGCAGTGATTCTTTCCTTATTTTTCCTTTTCTTGATGTGTCATCAGTCACACCAATCAATTTTTCTTTACTTTATACATCAATATCTCCTTCCTTTTGAGTTCCTGAGTATTTTCTTTTTAGCCATGCCATCAATAACGCAAATTAGTTTCTCTCGCCTTGAAAAAAGAATGAAGAAAGGAAACAACAGCTGTGATTGCTACCAACGTTTGAAAAAATATTGAAGAAAGGAAACAATAGTCGTGATTGATGGGGGCAGATCTTCCTTACTTGATCTTTCCTTATTTTCCATTTCCTTGCTAACTATTTATGAATGGCGCAGTTACCATTGGCAAAATAACGTAGTAATTATTTCCTTAGTTCATCTGATCACTTTCCTTATTTTTCCTTTCCTTGATGAGTCATCAATCATAACAATCAATATTCCTTTAGCTTGTACATCAATATCTCTTTCCTTTTGAGTTCCTAAGTATTTCTTTTTTAATCATGCCATCAATCACACCAATCAATTTCTCTTTCCTTAAAAAAGAATAAATAAAGGAAACAACATGCGTGTGATTACGTGGACACCATTGACATGTGGGACACGGCCCGGCAGTAGGGTGGGTCTGGTGAGTAGAAATTTGGGTGAAAAAAGTTTGGGGGTTGGGGCGCCCGGGAGTCAATTTGCACTGCGAAACGACGACCAAATCAATCTCCCCCTTCGTGGTTCGTCGTCCTAGGCCTAAAAAGTGGGGCATCTGTGAGGAGGGAAGTGGGCCTAATCTTGATGAGAATTGAACTCAAGTCTTTTGTTTCTTTATAGTAGAGATAAGTAATTTTTCTATGATGAAGATCTGTTATGCTTTAGAGATACATTTGCCTAAAAGTAAACCAGCTGGTATATCCTCACAGTTTATACGGATATAAACTTTTAATAACGTATGCTCAATTTATCATTTCAGACTTCGGGAGATAATATTGGGTGGTACGCCATGCACGACCTGGTGCATGACCTGGCAACACTCATCATGGGTGATGAGTTAATTGCTTCCTATCTTGCATCGAAGAACAATAATGCACATAGTCAGAAATATTGTCGCTATGCATCTGTCACCAAATATGAGCAGGTAACAAAGTTATCGAATGTTTCACCCTCAAAGGTGAGGGCACTTCATTTTTCAAATAGCGGCAAGCTGGAACTCTTTTGTGGGGCATTTTCATTTGCAAAGTGCTTGCGTATTTTGGACTTTAGTGGATGCTCTAGTATACTGTTGCCACTCTCTATTGGGCAACTGAAGCAGTTAAAGTATCTTGCTGCTCCAAGAACACAAAATAAAAGTCTCCCAGAGTATATCACTGAGCTAACGAAGCTGGAGTACCTAAACCTGGATGGATCTTCTCACATTTCTGCACTGCCTGAATCAATAGGCAAGCTCAGGTGCCTAAAATATCTGGGTTTATCCAGTTGTTCCGGTATATCAAAGCTGCCAGAATCATTTGGTAATTTCAAATGTATGATGCATCTTGACATGTCAGGTTGTTCTGGGATAAGGGAACTGCCAGATTCACTTGGTAATCTCAAAAATTTGCAGCATCTTGATTTGTCTGAGTGCTACCATGTCAAAGAAATACCTGAATCTTTGTGTGGCCTCACACGACTCCTATATTTGAACTTGTCATCTTGTCGTTCTATTCCATGGCTACCAGAAGCTATAGGCAACCTGGTCGATCTACAGTATTTAAACTTGTCAAAGTCTGGAGTAAGGGAACTTCCAGAGTCATTTAGGAGGCTCCGTAGTTTGTTGCATCTTGATTTGGAATACTCCTCTATTGAGAAAGGGTTAGCGGGAGCTTTGTGTGGCCTCACCACGTTACAATATCTGGATATGTCAGAATATATATGGGCAAACAATATGGAGAAGGATGATCTACGTGACCTAGTTCTTGTTGCTATGAGAAACCTCACCAATCTTAAGGTTTTGGATATAGCATGTAGCCTCCGTGGTGCAGAAAAGGTTGACGGATATCTTGATTTCATTGGTACCCTTACTAATCTGGAGCATCTGGACCTATCGAGGAATGTACTTCAGTATCTACCCGAAAGCATTGGTAAATGCAAAAGACTGCATACATTGAATTTCGAGCATTGTGATGAGCTCAAGTCCCTCCCAGCGAGTCTAGGTGATGCAACTGGGTTAAAATCTGTAATCCTGGACGGGTGCTCATATGAATTGATAGACCAGGCCAGTTCTCTATTGCACTATTCACTAACATTACCACTATTTAAGGTTTGCGCTAATAATGTCAGTGCTCAGAGCAATCTGCATCTACTCGGGGGTGAAAATGTTAGTGAGTTAAGTATAGTTTCTCTTGAAAACGTAAGATTTTTGGAAGAAGCAGAAACACTTAAGCTCTTAACCAAACAGAACCTTTTGAGGTTGACACTGACATGGACATTGGATGCTGATCGATTTCTAGAGGACAAGGATTTGCTAGGACAACTAGTGCCACCAATGAGTCTGCAGGAGATGACTCTAGATGGGTATAGCAGCCCGAGCTTTCCTAGCTGGCTCATGGCAATGTATCATCATCTCCCGAATCTTACTTCTATTACAATGAGTGATCTGACTGCATGTAGCAACCTACCACCATTTGGCCAGTTGCCACACCTAGAAAGCCTATGTCTCTGGAGATTACCAAGAGTTACAAAAATCGACAGCAGTATCTGCGGTGGCAAAGGAGCGTTTCCCCGATTGGCAAAATTCAGAGTAGGTTTTATGCAAGGATTAGAGGAGTGGTATACGACATACACTGGCGAGGATGGTGTGGATGAGTTCATGTTCCCTATGCTAGATTCTTTCGAGGTATTTAGTTGTGATAAAAGGTCATTGAGGTTGAAACCATGCCCACCAAAATGTCGTAAATGGACAATACAACATGGCGACGAAGTCATATCTGCACTGGAGGAGCTACAAACCAGCAGCCATCACTGCAATTCTACTCCAACCACCAGCATGTATATCAGTTATATCAAGAACCGCAGTTTCAGGTTGTTTCACCACTTCCCTGGTCTCCAAGAATTGCATTTCTACTACTGTCTAAACTTGACGAGCTTACCGGAGGGCATACAGAAACTCTGCTCCCTTCAGTCTCTCAAGTTGAGTTGTTGTGACGGCATTTCAGTTCTGCCAGAATGGCTGAGCGACATCTCCTCTCTAAAAACAATCGTTATTTATGGGTCTCGGAGCATCAAGTCTTTGCCTTCGAGTATACAGAAGCTCACCAGCCTCCAAAAGTTAGATATTCGATGCAGCCGGGAACTACAGCAATGGTGCATGTCAGAAGAGAACAAGGCGAAGGTCGCACACATTAACGATATAGTAAGTTCACAAACAAAGCTGCATTTATCCAAATCCAGCATCTAAGTTTTCGTTACACAATTAACTTCTGTACTTCCTGAAAAGTCAAGTATCTTCGTTTACTTTCAGATATATAAAGGCTCTCTCTGTTTCCATTCTCTTCGTACAGGACACTTTCTTAATCACTGCAGGAGTGACACTTCCTTTAGTACACATGATACACAGATATTTCTCTTAGACTGCCTTGATTTCCATGAGTACAGATTAAAGCTAACCGGCATGCGCTTCTTTCAATTATGCAGATTTATGAGTAGCTTAACCAAGTACCATCAAAGAATACCACCAGAGTAAAAGGTTATGGTCACAAACAGCTGGACTTCAGAAGTGTGATGCAGGACTTGGCCCTGGTTGTTCCTGCCGGGAGGGAGCGCGCCGGACGCGGCCGCGCAACACTGTGCTGCAGTGATTTGCCTACGGTGGGGAAGCGCGCGGCGATCACTGGCGGTTTGCCGGCATTTTCGCAGTCTGCTGCCTCACCGCACCGCTCGGCGATCCAATTGGTCCCTCTCAGGCCTGTACCAATCATGGCACCACTGCTTCTGTAACTGGGCTCTGTTTAGTCGTCCAGGCAATGGCAATGACCTGCCGGATTAAGCTGTCGATGTGATGTTATCAACTGTAGTGTGCAGATCAATATGCCTTCCTTGGCGTCTCACCTCCATTCTGAAACAACGCTGTCCAGATGTCAACATGTCAGGTGTCTGGAACGCATCTGAGGGAGACTAATTTTAGGCGACGCTTCTGAGTTGTAGTTAGCTTTAGCAGCAGCAAATGCTATTGAGCATTTTCATTGGATGATGGTTTGTACTGAAACACAAAACAGAGATGATACTCCAAATCATTCAGGTATGAATCACAATATCTAAAAACACTTGGAGACTTCACTCCAGGTAAGAGTTAACAAAAAATCAGGTTTTAGGATCCTTAACTGAAAGTGACGTCATACTCAAGAAAGAAGGAAAAACTGAAGTGTGCCAAGACTTAGGGATTGTAAAGAAGCACAAGTTCGCATACTTCGATTCTCATATTTTTGAGATATACACTCCTCTGACGCCTCAAGGGTGACTTGAATTGTCTTGAATTCCCCAACAGTAGCCCCTCATGGAAACTGGTCGACTCCGACGATCTAATTCCGCGAAAATAAAGAATCATTCAAGAAAACGTCACTCTTGAGCGTCGGAGGAGACACGCGTCGCCGTCACTCTTGAGCATCGGAGGAGACACGCGTCGCCTTCTCTTTGGATGACGGTTCGTATCTTTCGATTTACCCGATGCACCCCTTCTTGCTGCCTATATAAAGGGGGGTCGCGGTGAATCGTTTTTTGCGAAACACGCATTACCCTACCCATTTAGTCATTAGAGTAGACTTTTGACTCTAGGATTGTTCCAACCTCACCAGCATAGGGTGTTGACGGATAAAACTCTTATCCACCTACGATTCGCAAGCGTACAGACCTACACATTTTTCACCACGGGGATTCCCTAGGTTCTTGTCAATCCGCAGAGCAAGAGAATTACAAGCGTTTGATCTAGCACTACTAACTAACTTATCCAAACCCTAAACTACAGTTAAACTAGAGAACAACTACGCTACACTAGAGAGGGTGATTAAACTCACAAGATATATAAAAGACACTTGCCCAAGAGTCTACGATACTTGAACATGCAACCGCTTAGAGATATGAAAACCGATCTAATCTACCGGGGGTTGTGACCACGCTTTCGCCCTTTCCCTCCCCCGTACTGTCACTACGCGGAGGCATTCGTGACTAGACCTATGATGATCACGACGTATTGAAGGGTTCTAAGGGAGAAGTGAGATATATACTCCCAACATGGCATGATAGATAACCGTAAACATGAAAGCATCTTCAACACTAGATGATAGATTGAAACCATAAAAGTTGTGATTACATCTCAAGATCATTTATAACCCATGGACAAATGAGATGATTACCCCATCAAGGTGCTAGGCACAGCACCGTTGATCATGGTGACACTTCTGATGGTGTCTTCCATCTCCTCCGGGGGTATCGTGGCAGGGCCTCGATGTACTCCTCCACTTGTGGTTGCTTCCTTCAAGTCGAGTGATCCTCCTCGCGAATGATCTCTCTCCTCTCTCTAGCTTGTGGATGGCCTCTCGGGCGAATGCCTCTCCCCCTGTGAATGGCAACGCCTCCACGCCTTTAGGGTTGTATCTTCTTCACGCTCAAGAAAGGGGGGCCGGACCGACTCGGGAATGGGCTAGGCCGGCCGACCTGGGCCGACCGGCCCAGGCCCATCTTGGCCCGGTTCAGTCGCCCCTTCTCTCCCTTGGGTCCTCTTGACATTTTGCACTTTTCCCCCTCCAATTGCATCAATTTGACGACGTCATCCTTACGTCCAAGATAGAGGGTCTTCTCGCATGAAGTTCGGTTTTTACGCTTCAATCCTTGGGGATGTTCCTTTGTAACACTTCGGTCCTCGCCACCTTTGGAGTGATTTCATCATGCACTTGAACACGAACAGGGCTCCTCATTTACTCCTTTGAACTCGTTACTCCGTCCTTTTTGTCCAAGTTTTCCTGTAAAAACATAACACTTCCAAATGCACATAGCAAGATGAACTTGTTATATCATCAGTGTGCCTAGTGGCGGGTTAGTTCCACAATCAAGCTCAAACCAAAGTGTTATGAACATGTTTGGTGTACCAAAATACACCATCAACATCTCACCCACGTTTAGATCTTGCTTGTCCTCAGGCAAGTTCCTTGCAAAAGAACCTTTGTCCATGGTGTTGGAAAACATGCTCCGCTAGTTCTTCCTTCACAAGTTAGTCAATCCTTTATCTTTAATATAATAAATATGAAGCAATGATCATGATACATAAACATGGGCGTTTAGAATTTTTACCAAATCGAGATTCACCCCACAACTCATACCTCTCACTTGAGGTCCTCAATTCCAGCCATGCTTACTTTTTTGCTTCCATCGGAGGGTTTTCATGATTTTAAAAAAATAAAATTCCTGCAACAAGTGTTAGATGAAACCTTTCTCCAAGTTCTCACATGTTGCTCTTTTGGCTATCCTAAACAATTCATAAACTCTCACCTCCCACAAGTCTCTCATATTATCATGTAAGGTGGAGCTATAGGTATGGCTAGTGAGATCAACACAAATATTGTCGAATTAAGAAATTCCTCTAATGGTTGTTTACCTTTCGAGCCAATGATCATGAGAATTAAACCATGATGTGGGGATGTCAAGGATAAGAAGATACATAATGGTGGACATATGTAAGGGCAAAAGAAATTAAGAATGACCAATGACGTCCTCCTTGTCGGATTGCACATGGTTGGAAAAAGTGGAAGTTTCGTCTCTTAACAACAACGTGGCATCCTTCCTTACACTTCATTTAATCTTCACTTGATTCATCCCTCTTAATACCTTTCTTGCTTTTCCTCTCTTCTCTCTCTCTCTCTATTTTTTCTTCTCTTTTTTCTTTTCTCTTCTCTCTTTATTTTCTTTCTTTTCTTTTCCATACACATGTATATATTTTTTCTTTACTTCTTTCTCTCTCTTTGTTTTTTCTGAAGCTCTTTGCTTATCTTTTTCTTGCATAAATGCAATCTAAATTTTAAATGAAACCATGCTAGAGACGAGACAAAACTTCAAATATAGGTTGTGTTCAAGGAATTACGATGTACAAAAGAGATATTATGGTTTGGGTGTGGAATTCGGCGATGTACGGGACTTTCGATGTGAGAGTCTCGTTACCAAATGCATGATGAGGCTAGCAATAAAAGATATATACAAGGACATGATCATTGCTCAAAAGTAAAACTTCCAAGAGAAGGATCCTAGTCCAACTCATCATGCTAACCGCACTTATGGTGGAGCGGATATCAAGTTGGCCTTATATAGGATTTTTTTTCTGTCTCTCAACTTGGAAGAAGAGAGTTTGCTAACCTTTATTACAAGGAAAAAGTCCATTTTTGACCATCCAACTTTTGCCTCGGTTTAGTTTTGGCCATTGAACTTCAAAACCGGATATCTTTGACCATACAACTACTCAAACCGTTCAAAGGCGGTTTTGATGTGTGGTTTTAACTTTTTTATTTACAATTTAATCCATAGAACTTGAAATGATTATTACTTATTACTAGTAGCTCCAATTTAGATTTAGGTGATTCTTGTGGTCAAGTGTTCATAACGGTGAGCTTTATCTTTTTAGAATGCTTTTATACAACTTTATAACTATTTGTTATATTATTTTTCTGTTGTTGTGTAAAAACAATAATATAAGAAACGTAAAACAAATAGTTACAAAATAATATGAGCAACATTTTAAATGATAAAGTTCATCTTATGAACGCATGACCACAAGAATCACTTAAATTGGAGATACGAGAGAAAAATAGTAATCATTTCAAGGTTCAAGAACTACTTTTCATCATTTTATTTACAATTTAGTCCTTAGATATTAAAATGATTACTATTTTTATTGTACCTCTAATTCAAGTGATTATTGTAATCATACGTTAATAATGATGAGCTTTATCTTTAAAAATGTGTTCATATTATTTTGTAATTGTTTGTTTTACTTTTCTTATATTGTTGTTTTTACATAACAACATAAGAATAATATAACAAACGGTGATAAAATAGTATAAATAACATTTTAGAAGATAAAGCTCATTGTTATGAACACGTGACCACAAGAATCACCTAAATCGGAGCTACAAGCAAAAAGTAATGATCATTTCAAGTTCTATAGACTAAATTGTAAATAAAAAAAGTTAAAACCACCCATCAAAACTGCCTGATGGTCAATTTTGAATGGTTTTAAGAGTTGGATGGTCAAAGATATCCAGTTTTGAAGTTCGATGGCCAAAACCAAACTAAGGCAAAAGTTGGATGGTCAAAAATGGACTTTTCCTTATTACAAGGGTTTTTTCATATAATTTTCAGAATTAAACTCCTCCGACATTAGCATCAAATTTAGCACAACCGAAACAAAGTTCTAGATCAAAGTACGGTGCGGGCACTTTTAAAGGTAAAAACTCCACTAAGCACCACGGTAAATGTTTGAAACCAAATGCTCATGCTCATGTATCAAAATTAAAGGAAAGAATACAAGTAAAGAAAGAAAAAGCATTGGATGAGACAAAAATTAAAAGACACTTTTTATTTGATTTTCGACTCGAGCATTAAATTAACACACTTAACTTGAAAAATTAAAAGCACACCTAAAAATTTACCTCACAAACTCTCCCAAACTCTAAACCAAACCAAACTAAACTCACTAAAGCAAAACTTTTAAGATCTAGCTAGCTAGCTCTCCTCCACGCTAAAATCATATGACATCCTCGTCGTATCTTACAAAAATCCTTAGGGGGAAAACCCTAACTTTCTAGTGGAACTTCCCACAGTCCTTGCACCGCCTTTTCTTCATGTTGCCAACCATCCCGAATAACTTCCTCACGTTCCTATTAAGGAACTTGTAGTCGTCATCGACTACTCGTTCCAAATCCTCCATTCTTTGCCTCATCACCTCCATAGCTTGGAAACGTAGAGGTCCGAGATGGAGTGACGGCAAGTCGCACAACATAACGGATGCATCCCGAATGGGTCGCCGTCGCCGGGGTCGTCGTCGTTGTCGCCGTCGCCGCTGTCGTCGGGATCTCCACCGACGTTTGGACCTTCGAGAGTCTTCTCTTTAGGCACCTCCTCCCAATAGAAGAGATCATTGTTGTCCCTTCCAGTGGCTGCCCACGAGCTCAGGATGCGGTCGTCGGAGTAATCACCCCCCTGTAATCCTTCGGCTCAGGCGACTGCTCCTTGTAGTCTTTCCTCTTCATGCCCCGGAGTTGCTCCGATCTACGGACGGGAGTTCAGACCTCCTCCTTGACATGGTGGCGAGATGCAATCAGCCCGGTCGGGACACGCCTCCGCAACGGATGCGGGCGGTCCTCTTGATCTCCATTGTAGGCTTGAACTCGCATCGCTTCGTCTCCTCCGGCTTCAAAGGCTTCTCGGCACCTAGCTTGATCTCCTTGCTCCTTGGGGACGCCATGGCTGCTGCTTAGGTGCAAAAGGATGTGAATTGGGATCGATTCTCGTGCTCCAATCTCGTTTCTTTAAATAGTCTGAGAAGGAATGCCCTAGACCCCATCTTTTCCTTTTCTTGACTTCCCTAAAATTCTCTGACCAAACAAGGAAGTCAAAGACACGCGTCCCAGAGAAAAACGGGGCGAACCGCCGCCAGGGCCCCTGGGCCGATCGGACTGGACCGGCCGGCCTGCCCTGGTTCGCGGGCCGATTCGGTCCGGTTTTTCGCGTACTCCACGATTTTTTTGATGTGTAGCCCGTGTAGAGAAATTGGCCTGGTAAAAATTCACGAGAAACTCTAGAAAAATAAAATTAGAGCTATTTACAAAAAGCTCACCTTCTTTTACGTCCTAGGCTTGACGCTCGGGCTCATCCTTCATGATGAAAATATCAATATGGTGAAGGGGCACAACGTCGGGTTCGAAATGCACCTTAAGTCGTTGACCATTCACCATGAATTGATCTCCTTTCATATCCATGATGGTAACCACTTCATTTGGAGAGCACCGAATGAACAATGTGTCCTAAATATATCTAATTCCTTAGTGATTATATCTCTGTTAAGTATTCTGGTGTCATGTAACCCCTGCATTATATCACGAAGTGAATGTGTCAACTTTGATGGTTTGTGTGGAATGTAAATGAAACAAGCATTTTGATTATGATAGAAGGAATCCAGAGGCATTTTATTTACAATGCCCCCCACCTAGGTTGGAGGTGGAAGAAGAAGAGGGGAAAGAGGGTCTGGAGGAAGAAGAAGACACCCCCACCCCAAGCTATCAAGTTAGTTTTGCCACTGGTCTAACAGAGTCAGCTTCCTCCACCACTTGGGATCCGCTAGAGACCATTGATTGTCACCATTTTATAATACCGGGTACCCCGAACCTAACCCACCACCCTCCCCTCTCCCTCCTCTTTATGTCAAATTATGAACTCTCTTATCCTCCTTTCTCTCCTCATAGGTGGACGACCACCCCGGCGAGCTGCTGTCGCCCGTGGAAAGCCGCGTCGAGGGTTTTTTATGAGGTATTTTACGGTACATACTACCCAGTGGTAGTACGGTAGTACAACCGATTTTTTGCTATGGGTAAAATGGTAATTTGCTCAAACTATAAAATGTATTTTGCTCCAAATATATTAACCAGTGTGAGATAAGGTTACATAAAAAATTTCATCTGTGTGATTTTATATATATATAAAAAATATTATTTTCCATAGTTCCAATCATACCCCTATACTACCCATACTACCTATGAATACAACTCATACTACCGCTAAAAATTGTAGTATAAAATTAATTTCAACTGTCGGATCCTTCAAAATAGGTCATTTTCATTACATACGAGTCCTTTTCCAACAGCAGTATAGGGCAGTATTGTGCACCGTAAAAGACCTATTTCTATATGCGCTTGGAGGCTGAGTTAAAAAACATCCAATTTATCACACTCTTAGGCTAAGTCCAACAGAGAAGTCATTTGCATTTTTGCCTTCGCACAGGCTATTGTGCCTCTGCTTCCAGGCCTTCAACAGGAGACGCATTGCGCAAGGAAAGATGCCAACAGAGGAGAGAGGAGATGCAAATTGCATCTCCTCTCTCCTCTAAGGCATCAGCTAAGGGGAGGGAGAGGGATGGCCGCATGTGGGAGAAGGAGGAGACGGCGGCCCGAGTGGAGGAGGGAGCTGCGGAGGCGCAGAGATTCGGCGAGAGTACCCAAGGCTGCCGGCAGGGAAGGAGGAGAAGGCCCCGGATCGAGGAGCTCATTGTCGGAGCGGGAGACGCGTGCGGCCACCGGAGATCCGTGGGAGGGGAGGGGAGGAGGGCTCCATCTGCCGGCGTGGGGAGGGCAAAGGTCCACCGACCTCGACGCGGACACGAGCTGCTTCCGTGCGGAGATGGATATGTCGAGGAGCGCGGCGGCGGCTTCCACGCTCGTGAAGATCTTAACTTCCCGGCTTACGGTAGTTGAAAAGAATTGAGCTGAGAGAAGATTGAAGAAGATGTTCTCATCACTGCTACGACTCTAGGAGGAACAACGCTTCAAATACACAAGTCTGAGCGCTAACCTTGTTTTCGCCCGATGTAGATGTTGCTTTTCCAGGGATCAACCTGTCGAGGTGTAGCGAACATGGCCCCATATGCCATTAGTTCGAGTTTGATTTTGGTGATTCATGACAACATGATCAATGGGACTAACCATATTGTTTAGCATGCTCTTGTAGACACTTCTAGGTCCTAAGGATGCAAGAATATCACATGCCAAAATGAGAAGATCCAAGTTGAAGACGGAAGAAAAAGAAGGAAAAGGACACCGTCGGATGAACCGACGGTACCTATATAGCAAGCGTCGGTGCAATCGTCGGACGAGTTGGTTCACTAGGTAAAACCCTAGGCACCGTCGGATGAATCGACGGTCCAATTTCTAGATGCGCCAGACGAGTTGCAGAGGAAGAGCAGCGAAGGAGTAGCACCAGATGATCCGACGAGGACAGCGTCGGTCGATCCGACGCTCAGTTTGAACCAAGACAGAGACGCGCCAAGACGAAGTCTTCAGCACCGGATGATCCGACGCCTTGGTCAAGGGGAAGCGTCGGTCTATCCGACGGTCGCGTGGAAGCTAACAGAGACGACTTGGTCGCGGGGTCTTCAGCACCGGATGATCCGACGCACCGTCGGTGTATAGCATCGGAGCAGTTGTGTCATAGAATCTCAACGACTAAGTGATGTGGGAGGGGCACCGGATGAACCGACGCCCCCGGAAAGTCTTAGCATCGGTTCATCCGATGCTACCTTTTTCAGTGGCTGTTAGCCAACGGCTCTTTGGATGCCTTGGGCTATTTATACCCCCTCCACTCACCCATTTGAGGAGGCTGGATTGTGTGGAAGTGCAGAGGAGTTCAAGACAAATTGAAGATCATATCCAATCCATTCGAGTGCTTAATTGCTCATCCTTAGACTTGCATATGCTTTGTGTATGTGCTTAGTGCTAGGCTTAGCTTAGAGCTGAGTGAGTGCAAAGTTGTGCCAACCTTGTGAGGTGATTCTTGAGTGAATCAAGTTGTACAAGGTTCACCGGAAGCCTTGGGGCCTAAGTGTCTCACCGGCAATCGTCATCGACCCTCCGGCTTGGTGTGGAGCGGCGAGGACACTTTGTGCGGGTGACATGGAGACCCCCTTCCTTGGTGAAGAAGCTCCTTAGTGGAGGCGACATCAAGGTGACCAAGGGAGCTTGACAAGTGCCTAAGTGGCTTGCCTTTGTGGCGAGTCAAGCGGTGCTCTTGGGAGAGACTTGGTGACCGAGAAGCAATACTCTTGTGTGAGTGCTTCAACAACGTGGACTAGGGGTGGCTTAGTGCCTACCGATACCACGGGATAAATCGCGTGTCAAGAGTTTGCTTTCTCTCATCCCCTTTACGTTTCCGCATTTACTCTATTGCAATCTTTGCTTGCCTTTACTTCCCTAGAGTAGTATCATGCTAGGATTGGCTATAGGTTGCAAACCTTGTTTTGGGATGGGAGTTTCACACTAGAACAACCCTAGTTGCACATCTAGATTTTATGTTCTAGTTTATCTTTGTGTAAATTTAGTGAAGCCATAGGCTAAGTTTTTAAGTTGCCTAATTCACCCCCTCCCCCTCTTAGGCTAACGAGCATCCGATTCCTTACAAGTGGTATCAGAGCCGGGACTCACTTCTTTCACAAGGATACGCCAATTCGATTGGTAAATTGTGAAAACCGGCTCATTGGAACGGTTAGGCTTCACCGCCTAGTGAGTTGTTCTATAGAGGAATGAAAGGGGTGGATACCTTAGATTTGGCTCCACATTTCGATGGCACGGGCTATCCTCGGTGGAAGGTTCTCATGGAGGCCTATCTCCAAGCAAGGGACCTTGATGTTTGGAGAGTCACCGATGAGGGCATGAAAAATGGTACTAAGAAGGAAAAGCAATTTGATGTGATTGCTAAGAGTATCATTTTGTCCTCACTAGATGTAGGCGTTTTCAATAGAGACTTTAATTGTGAAAATGCTCATGAGCTATGGAAAACCATCAAGGAGCAAAATGAGGGTTCAAAAGAAGTTGCTAATGAACGCTATGGTTGTCTCCTTGAGGAATTCAATAGCTTTAAGTAACTTGCAAATAGAAATGCAGAATCTATGTACTCACGCCTAAATGTGCTTGTCAATGAGATTAATGCTTTAGGTGTGAAGAACATAACAGACTTGAACATCAACCGCAAGATCCTTCAAAGTCTCCGGAAGCCCGATTATGACTTGGTCAAAGCAATCATCTATGAGAAGAAGCTCGAAGAATTGAAGCCATCTCATATATTGAGCAAGATCATGGCACATGAGCTTCAAATCATGCCCAAGTCCAAGAACGCGCCCCAAGAAAAGCCCCAAGAACCATCCTCTCCAACTACAAGCCATGCTCTCTCAAGCCAACAAGAGAAGATGTTGAGTAGGATGGCTACTCATGGAAGCTCAAGCGAGAATGATGGTGATGATGGTGATGATGAAGATTCCTCAAGTGATGAAGAAGTTAAATCCATGGTGGCCGAGTACGTGAAGAAGATCTTCAAGTATGTGAAGAAAGTCAACATGTACGGCTACAACATCCACTTGAGAGAAGGGCGTCATCATCAACACATCAAGTTCACCAAGATCTTGCACAAGCCCAAGAAGAAGGTGGTCAAGGAGAGGAGACCAAGGCAAGAAGCAACTATCACCGTCCGTGAGTGGACAAGTGGTGGAGAATCAAGTTCTTCTAGCTCAAGTGATGAATCAAGGAAGAACTTCACCACCCGCTTCATGCAAGGTCCTTCATCATCACTACACATGTGCCTTATGGCCAAAGGTATGGAAAGCAATGTAAGTGATGATGAATCCGACACCACCTCTCTCGATGATCTTGTTGAGCTAGTCCATGAGCAAAAAGGAATGCTTAAGAAACAAGCTAATGAAATTAAAGAACTCAATGCTCTCAATGATCTTAGTGCAACCCTTTCTACAAATTATCAATATTTGTTGTGCAAATTCAAATTGCTTAGCAAGGAGTGTGATGAGCTAAAATCTAAGCTTGAGAGCAATGAGACTAAAACAAGTAATTCCTTTGAGCTTGATGAATCATCTATCCCTTTGTGCAATTCCTATCTGCAAGGTAGATGCTTCAACTTCTTGCATTGATTTAATTGATGAATCTTACTCACCATATTGCAATGAGAATGTTGTTGTAGAAACATGTGATTCCCTCATAGGCAAGAAGAATGATGAGCTTAAGAAAGAAGTGAAATGGCTCCGAGAGAGGTTGGCAAGCTTGATGGCCAAGGGCAAGAACGATGAGGAACAAGTGGACATCTCTCAAGACATGAAGAGCAAAGTCCAACCTTCTCAAGATAACCGTGATCCCATGGTGAAGAAGCTTGAGAAGGGTGCAACCGTGACTTGCTACAAGTATAATGGAGCTGGGCACAAGTTCTACAAATGCCCTCAATTTGTCAAGAAGATGGACAAGGGTGAGAAGAAGAAGTTGAAGCCCACCATCAAGAGCTCCCTCATCTACACCAAGACCAACCGCAAGAACAAGACCAAGAGCAACACCTACGTCATCAATAAGAAGGCTATTGGCAAGGTGGTTGCACACAAGGTTGGGAAGATGAAGGAGGAGCTGGGTTGGAACCAACCCATTTGGGTGCCCAAGGAAGTCATCATCAACATGAAGGGGCCTCAAATGGTTTGGGTTCCAAAGGCCACTTGAAGGCCATGAGAGCGGGGACTTGGGAGGCTTGGCACAAAGAAGTTTTGAAGATTCAAGCCTAAAAGCAAGCTTGCAAGTTGGACATGTGTTGCTCAAGTTCCCCGGTTGAGGTAATGGAAACTAGAACTTATCTCATGTATCATTGTAGCTCCATTGCCTTGTTTAGGTTGCATTTGTTGCAATGTTTACATATGGTAGGTTGCTTGTGTCATGTGCTAACCCATGAGCAACTTACATGGTTTGATTAGTGTGTAGGAAAGCTACACTTGTTCTTTCATGGTGCATGTTTTCATATATATCTCTTTGCATCATGAGCAAGCTATAGGGTTAGCTTCCCTTTTGTTGTCATAAACAATGTGCATACAATTGGTTGGTGATTCAAACACTAAATGCACACATTTAGGGGGATCTCATCCTATGGTTTGGTTATGGGACTAACATTGTTTCAAGCTTATCTTATGTAGTCCCTTAGCGACGCGTTCCGGTGCGGTGCTTCATTCTAAGAGAATGCTATTGAGTCATGTCCTTGCAAGCTTATGTATATAAGTTCAAAGGCAATGTACTCATACATTCCTAATCCTTGTGGTACCCCAAGTGTCTTCTATGCAAGCTTCTTTCAAGTGGTGTCACCTAGTGATATCATTACCAAGTGGCTCATCTCAATGAGGTGCCAACAAGGTAGAGAGGATCATTCCCCAGAGGTATGCAATGATCAAAAGACTACAAGTGATATCTACAAGTGGTAATGTAATAAGAACTCATTTGTCTTATCTTTGTCCTTTAAGCTACCTCCTTGCATGATATGCTCTAAGCTTCCATTGTCTTACAAGTTTGTAGTTGTGCACCTATTTTCCACACTATCTTTTTGTGCACACACTTAGGGGGAGCTTAGTTTATATCATGCTAGTCTCATGAGCTTGTGATCCACCTTAGTTATTCTCACATGTGGTATCTTCATTGATATCATACATATGGATCATGGTTCATGCGGCTTTCTCCCTTGCATTTAACATTTCTCTTTGAGCTATGTTTGCTAGGTCTTGCTAGTTTCCTGTACCCTTTTGTTTTGGGACTTTTTGGAGATTTTATTCCAAAGGGGGAGAATGTGGGACCAAAGCAACTAAGTGGTTCCAAAGGGGGAAGAGGCAAGCTATGTGTGAACATAGGAAGAGAAAAACAAAAAGGGGGAAGTTTGATCTAGGGGGAGTTTTGGATGATGGTAAGCATCCAAGCAAGTGTAAGTGGTTCTAATTCTGTCAATTTTTGCAAATTTATGCTTGCTTTGGTTGTGTTGTCATAAATCACCAAAAAGGGGGAGATTGTAGCGAACATGGCCCCATATGCCATTAGTTTGAGTTTGATTTTGGTGATTCATGACAACATGATCAATGGGACTAACCATATTGTTTAGCATGCTCTTGTAGACACTTCTAGGTCCCAAGGATGCAAGAATATCACATGCCAAAATGAAAAGATCCAAGTTGAAGACGCGAAGAAAAAGAAGGAAAAGGACACCGTCGGATGAACCGACGGTACCTATATAGCAAGCGTCGGTGCAATCGTCGGACGAGTTGGTTCACTAGGTAAAACCCTAGGCACCGTCGGATGAACCGACGGTCCAATTTCTAGATGCGTCGGACGAGTTGCAGAGGAAGAGCAGCGAAGGAGTAGCACTGGATGATCCGACGAGGACAGCGTCGGTCGATCCGACGCTCAGTTTGAACCAAGACAGAGACGTGCCAAGACGAAGTCTTCAGCACCGGATGATCCGACGCCTTGGTCAAGGGGAAGCGTCGGTCTATCCGACGGTCGCGTGGAAGCTAACAGAGACGACTTGGTCGCGGGGTCTTCAGCACCGGATGATCCGACGCACCGTCGGTGTATAGCGTCGGAGCAGTTGTGTCAGAGAATCTCAACAGCTAAGTGACGTGGGAGGGGCACCGGATGAACCGACGCCCTAGAAAATCTTAGCATCGGTTCATCCGACGCTACCTTTTTCAGTGGTCGTTAGCCAACAGCTCTTTGGATGCCTTGGGCTATTTATACCCCCCTCCACTCACCCATTTGAGGAGGCTGGATTGTATGGAAGTGCAGAGGAGTTCAAGACACATTGAAGATCATATCCAATCCATCCAAGTGCTTAATTGCTCATCCTTAGACTTGCATATGCTTTGTGTATGTGCTTAGTGCTAGGCTTAGCTTAGAGCTGAGCGAGTGCAAGGTTGTGACAACCTTGTGAGGTGATTCTTGAGTGAATCAAGTTGTACAAGGTTCGCCGGAAGCCTTGGGGCCTAAGTGTCTCACCGGCAATCGTCATCGACCCTCCGGCTTGGTGTGGAGCGGCGAGGACACTTTGTGCGGGTGACATGGAGACCCCCTTCCTTGGTGGAGAAGCTCCTTAGTGGAGGCGACATCAAGGTGACCAAGGGAGCTTGACAAGTGCCTAAGTGGCTAGCCTTTGTGGCGAGTCAAGTGGTGCTCTTGGCGGACCCTGCTCGAGGGGGCGCTTGGTTGGGCCACTCTGGTGGGCCGCGGGGGCCACCGCGGCGTGGGCCGTGCCGTGTGTGCGTGCTTAGGTTAGAGGTGTGTTTTGTTTTGTTTTTGTAGGTTTTAAGCAAGATTCCCCTGGTTTTTTAGGGGGTCCTCGTGGCTGCCCCCGACAGTAGCCCCCCGAGCATCTGTGGGCGTACCGGTCAGGTTCCCCCAGTTGCTGGATCCTACTGATAGGACGTTCTTCCCTCCCGATCGCAAACGCCTTTCCGTGGGGCCGTGTCAGCGGCCCCGCGGGTCTAGCCCTCGAAGCCCTGCAGGAGCGTGAGTGCTCCTGCTGGGGTTTTTTCGCGGAATTTTATCAGCGGGCGTGGTACATGTCTCAACCGGCATCGGCGGTGTCACAGCCGGCTTCGGTGACGCACGCGTAGCTGACATCTTTCGCGTTCGGCGCATCCCAGGAGGTGTAGCCGTGCGTCGAGCCCCCGAGCCTGGGCCCATTCGAGGTGATCGGGGCGAGCTCTTCGTCTTGTTTTAAACGCGCCCTCGCCGTCCCTCCGCGGGACGGAGGGTGAGGTCTCCACAACCCCCATCGATCGGGTCGCGGATTGCGGATTCCTCGTCGAGCTGTTGGCGGGTGGTTCAAGTGGACGCCCATGCCCCATTTGTTAAGGCTAGGCTCGTGGTCCGGAGACTCGTCCATTAAAGCGCTTGCGCGGGTTTGCTAGGTGGGGCTCGGTCCCATTCGCTAGGGACCGAGGGCGCGGAAGCTCTCCCTCGGTGGGATCCCCCCGGCTAGCTGCCCTTGCTGGCTCTTGAACACGACATGTGGGGCGCCCTCGAGCCGGTGGGCTCGAGGAAAGGCTCGAATGCGCGCGCCCTCGTCGTCCCTGACTCTGGTGATCTAGGGCACCTGTTCGAACCCGTCGAGGGTCAGGTTTCGAACCCCTGATCAGTAGGGCTGTGGGGGGTAGCAGCGGAGTGCTCCCGCCCTCTTGCATCTGCGTACTTCGAGGGTTCTCAGCTGCGCTGGTCCTCGAACCGCTGATCAGTAGATCGAGGGCACCTGTGGCGCCTGTTTACTTTGAACAGGCTTCGAGGCCACTGGTCAATGTTCGCACCCTTCGAGGGTCGGTCTTGTCTGAGCCAGGGGCTCGGGCCGCTCGAGGGTCTTCCTTACTTGGTAAGGGACAGGGCCATTTAATGCCCGCAGTCGCGGCTATAGTCACGCGCCGTGGGCACGCCTTTTCAGGCGCCGCGGCCGTGCGCGTAGTGGGCGGGGTGGGTAGGCGGACGTGACCGCCTGCCGCGGCCCGCCGGTTATCACGCCGTGATGATGGCGCGCGTGCGATTATGCAGCTGCCGCGGTCGTGGTGGGCCCCGCTCGTCAGTGAGGGAGTATTTCACCTGCAGTAAATGCGCGCGGGGCGTACGCTCCGGAGAGCACGCCTCGCGGCCTATAAATCCGATAGGCGGAGGAGGGGCGGTTTTTTACCTTTGCACTTAGCGTTTGCTGTCCCTGCCTCTTGCACTCCAGCCCCCGAGCCGTTCTTGCCTTTGCGCCTCTGCTCTTGGAGCCGCGCTTGCTTCTAGTTCCTCGCCCCCCCGCCCGTTCGTATGGCCCCCCAGCAGCCCATCACCATCATCGACCCGCCGGCGTGGGAGCGCTCGACAGCGACGACGCTGTCCCTGGGTCTGCTGGTGGCCGGCGGCCAGCTGGCGGCGAATATGGAGGGGCAGCCTGCGGAGTGGATCATGCCGTCGGAGAGGGACCGAGTTCCCAACCCACCGTACGGCTACGTCGTCAGCTTCATCCGCTTCCAGAAGCGCGGCTTCGCGGCGCCGGCGAGACGCTTCATGCGGGCCCTGTGCTACCACTACAGCGTGGAGCTGCACAACTTCACGCCGAACGCAATCTCGCAGGAGGCCACATTCGTCGGCGTCTGCGAAGGCTTCCTGGGGATCCCGGTAAACTGGGATCTCTGGGTCCACCTCTTCCGCGCGGAGCTGCATACGCTGGCCACGTCGGAGCCGAGGACTCGCCGCGCGGCGCGCGCCGGCGGCTTGGCGCTTGCGGTGCAGAGCGCGCGCAGGGAGGAATACATCCTCTGCACGATGACCTCCAACAACGCGGACTGGGAGCGGGGTTGGTTCTACCTCCGCAACGCCGACCCCGGCCTCCCCCCTACACCGGCAAGGTGCTCAGGGAGAGGGCCGCCTCCTGGTACCATGGGGTGTCTCCGCCCTCACACCAGGCGCGGCTGGACTCGCTCGTGGCCGCGCTGAAGAAACTGGCGGACCGCGGGCTGACCGCGGGATGCGTCCTCGCCAACCTCCACCACCGGCGGATCGTCCCTCTGATGGAGAGGCGGCTCCGCATCTTCGAGATGAGCGAGGACGCGGACCCCGTCGCGTTGGCGGAGTCGCGGCTGCAGCGGGACCCCTTCCCGCGGTCGTACGTGGCCACCCGGGCGCGGTGCGCCATCGACCTCAGGCCGGGGCGTGGTGATGACGCATCCCTGTGGGCATTCGAGATGCTCCCCGTCGGCCCATTGGTGAGTGGATTTCTTGACTTCCTTTCTTGTTTTGCCGATCTTTTGGGTTGCCGGCGCGTTTTAAGGCTTCACCTGACCCCCGCAGATGGTGCGCGTGAACGCCGCGCAGTCCGACCCACCCACGCCTCGGTCCCGCGCGCTCGCACGCGCGGCGCAATAGCGAGAGCGGGAGCGGGTGGATCGCAGGAGGGAGTGCCACGCGCGACGACGAGAGCGCCGGGAGCAGAGGAGCGAAGAGTTCCGGCTGCGCGAGCAGCAGGGACTCTCCTCGCCAGGGACAGAGGAGTACTCGTCGTCGGACGAGGAAGAGGAGGAAGAGGAGGAAGGAGATAGGGGGCAGGTGTCGGTGTTTTAGACCGGCAACCTACTAAGGGGAGTACCCGAAGTAGATGAATGTGGCCTCGCCGAGATCGGTAACTCGAAGGAAGAGACACGTGGCACACAATTTAGACAGGTTCGGGCCGCAAGGTGCGTAATACCCTACGTCCTGTATGCTGCGTAGCTCTGGATTGATTGGGCACGATTACAAGATGGTGTAATAGTGCGCCGTGAGATTGGATGAGATGCTAGAGAAAGGTCCCTGCCTCGCCTTATATAGTCCGGGAGGCAGGGTTACAAGTCGGAGTAGGGAGAGAGTACTAGTCGAGTACGTCTAGGAGTCTTCCATACAGTGCAGGACATGTACAGCTTCCCAACCGAGTACTTCTCCTCCGTAGTCCTTGTGCTCCACGCCATCAGGTGCCATGTAGCGCAAGCCGGGTAGTCCCAGGGGCCCACCGAGTAGTCGGTCCTGGTACCCACCGAGGTAGTGGGCCCAGGGAGGTCCATACGACAAGCCCCCGAGTACTTTGTAGTCGAGAAGGATAGCTTCAAGTAGTCTTGACGGCCTTAACGAGTAGTCCTCAAGCGTCCCCGAGTACTACAAGTCAAAAGTCCTCAAGAGTAGTCGAAGCATCCCGAGGCTGGAATGTACTCCAGCTGATGTTTGAGCAATCTTGAAGTCTTCTCGAGTAGTCCCAAGCGTCCTCGAGTGCTGCCTTCGAAGGTCTTCAAAAAATGCCCGCCTTGTGTTGAAGCCGAAGCTGATATGGAAGTGCAATTGCAAAATCGCACTACATATGGAGTAGCCCCCGAGCCTTAGGTTGAGCCGCAGGCTCTGGCTGAGGGTCCATCTGAAGTCTTGGCAAGAAAATCCCGAAAAATCCGGAGAGAAAAAACCGAAGGACGTGGCACGGAGCCCCCGAGCCTTGAGTCGAGTACTTCCTCTCGAATTGAAGGGTCATCTTGAAGAATGTGTCCTGAGATGCTCCTGAGCCTTGTCGCTTCCCAGGAAGTCGAGTAGAAGTAGCCGAGCCCCCGAGGTGAGGCGCATCGACTAGTAGAATACGAAGGGTCACGCGCGGCCACTGAGTCAGCCGAGCGCGGACTTATCCATCTGGCCGTTGGAGAGCCGGTTTGACTTATAAATAGAAGCCAAAACCCTTAGGGTTTTTCACCCATCGCTGCTGTAGCCATTTCCAATAGATCTTGGTCAGATCCACTTCCAGCGCACGCCTCCGCTGCAGTAGATCCAAGCGCGCCGCCACCCAGAGCTTCCAGAGTAGCCCCCGAGCGAATGCGCGTGAAGACGCCGTGTACTTGGAGAATGAAGCCTTCACCGTCCAAGTCTACGAAGACCGCCGGGAAGAAGAGGGGCCGTGACGAGGCCGCCGCGGCTGCCACGGGGGCAGCGCCACCGATGTCTCCACCGCGGCCAGATCCAAGCCGCGAGTGGAAAAAGTCGAAGACGAAGACGGAGGATCTGCTGACCCTCCTCAACAGCGGGTTCATCCGTGAGAAGGAGATGGACAGTTGGAGGGCCGCCGCCGGGGACCCATACCCCATGGAGAAGAGCGAGGATGAGATTCCGATGTTCGTGCGCTTCGCGGAGCGCGGACTCGCACTGCCTGCAAGCGACTTCTTCAAGGGTCTTCTCGGGTACTACGGTGTCGAGTACGTCAATCTCAACCCCAACGGTATATTCCATACCGCCGTCTTCATTCACTTTTGTGAAGCGTTCCTGGGGATCAAGCCCCACTGGATCCTGTTCCGGAAGTTTTTCCGGGTGAAGCCACAGCCGAGCGCCAGCAACCCTCGAGTAGTAGGCGGAGCCGGCATCCAGATGCGGGAGGACGCCGCCGAGCAGTACCTCGCGTACAAGCTCATCGACTCCAACCAGGATTGGAAGGCGAGGTGGTTCTACGTCACGAACCACCACCCCGGCTTGCCGAAGCCGAGCGGAAGGCAGCCCAGGCATCGGGACTGGTGGAACACGGAGCCCACGATGCAGGAGGGGATCCAGCTCCGCGAGCTGCTGGCACGCATCAAGGTGCTCAGAGAAGCTGGACTGAGGGCCGAGCACGTGGCCTTCAGTTTTATGAAGCGAAGGGTGCAGCCACTGATGGCCCGCGACACCCTGGGCTTCGAGTACGCCGGCGACGACGACACGTCGCGGATGCCCGGAGGCGAGATCGACGACGACGACATCATCGACAGGCTGACGCGCATCCTCAAGGACATGCCGCCGTACATGGCGTGCCCCGTCCAGGAGTACTCCGCCGCGCGCCCGCCAAAGGAGGTAAGTAGCCGTACCCCCTAGTCGAGTAGTCATTGCTTGTGAGTAGTCGCGCTGATGTCTTGTGTCTTGCAGGACGACTTGAAGAGGTTCGTCTCCGAGCCGCAGCCGCCCCCTCAGGGAATCGAGATTCCGGAGGGAGGAAAGACCAAGGCCAAGGAGCGGCGGGAAGTCGGCGAAGGAGATGACACCGTCATCGTAGAAGACACGTCCGAGGAGGACGACGACGAGGAGACGCTGCAAGACCGCTTCCAGCTGCGGTCGAGGTTTAGCCGTCCCGGCTTGCCTCATGTACCCCTCGTGCAAGATCCGCCGGCTAGCCTGGAGGCTAGTCTGGCTGCGCCGCCACGGAAGCCGCGCAACCCCGCCCGCAAGCGGGTGACAAAGAAGCTGAAGGTCTCAGAGACCACGCCTCAAGCGGTGAGTTGTCTTGACTAGTGTAGTCGAGTACCCGTCGTGCGAGTTCACTTGCTGATGACTGATCTTCCTTGTATGCAGGAGGTGCCGCCGACGGAGCCCGTCGAGGAGGGCGACGAAGGCGAGCGGGACACAGTGGGGGAGCCGGCTGGGAGTCGTAGCCCAGCCCCCACTGTTGAAGAGCTCATAGCGCAGTTGGAGCGCCAGCCCCCTGCTCATCAAGAGAGCGCGGAACCCGCATCCCCCGCCGTCGAAGAGGTGGTGGCCACAGGAGCGCAGGAGGGCGCTGCACCGGCTACCGTCATTGCAGAGGAGGCAGCGGCTGCAGAGGCGCAAGAGGAGGCGCCCGCCGAGGGTGGACTGGTAGACATTGCCAGCATCCTCGGTGCCCCAGCCGTGACGATAGTCCGGTCAAGTTTGTAAGTGCTGAGCCTTCCCGAGTAGTACTTGGTGTAGTAGTCGAGCTTGATTGACAACCAATTGTGTACTTTTGCAGGAAATCAACAGACCTATCCTGGGAGGGAGATGAGCCCTCCACGACGGTGGCGGAGGAAGAAGTCGCGCCGCCCGTCGAGGAGTCTACCCCTGCCCCCCAGGCGGAGTCCGAAGCGCCGGCTGCTGGGGCTGCATTGCCCGAGGCCAGCATGGTTGAGGGTGAGTACTCTACTGGGGCTTTAGCCTTCCCCATAGAGTAGTCGTAGTTGCTGATGAACTTGACGTCTTCTTGTCAGGCGTCAAGGCCGAAGGGAGCGACATCCCTGCAGCGGTGCCCATGCAGAAGTCGACACCACAGGCGCCGGAAGCTGCTGAAGGAGCCCCCGAGCCGATGGAGGAGGTTGCCGAGGAAGCCGCCGCGGCAACCGGAGGAGAGGAGGCGGCCGTGCCGCCAGAGGTTGCTCTGGAGGTGGTTGTCCGCTCCCCGGAGATTCAGGACGCAGAGCCCATCCGCTCCGTGCCGATGACTGAGCCCGCCACGAGTAGTCGTGGCGGGGTGGAGCTGCTTGCGGACGATCTGGTCGACCCGGCGACGGTGGCCAGGCACTTGGAGGCGGTCAGTCAAGCTGAACAATGGATGAAGGTGAGTAGTCTTAACTCCTGAGTAGTCAATCCTCTATTGTTGAGTACTCGTTTGACGCGTGTTGTCTGTGCAGGACATCGTGGAGAGGTCCCGCGAGAAGTCCAACATGCTGCAAGGCTTTGGTGACGCGGTGCTTCGGGCTGAAGCGCTAGAAGATCAACTTTTGAAGTCGCGGAAGCACGCGGCCGCCATGCAGTCCAAGCTCGACGCCGCTTTTGCTAAGTATCATAATGACGTCCAGGAGTTGCAGGCAAAGGGCGACGACTTGGTGCGGAAGAACAAGACACTCCGCAACAAGAACAAAGGTATACCGCTTGACTTGTTGGGTAGTTGTTGGAGGTCGAGAGGTAGTCTGACCCGCTGCGCCTTGTTGTTTTGCAGAGCTTGAGACCCGGGTGGAGCAGTTGAGGACCTCCGAGACAGATATGAAGAACCTCTTCTACCGGGAGCAGGAGGCCCGCCAGGTACTCGAGCTTGACTATAAGGAACTTGCCTTCGAGTGCGAGAAGCACATGGAGCTTCGGATCGCTTCTGACCGTGATCTCGTCAACTGCTACAAATCGTTGCAGAAGTTGAATGAAGATTGCGAGGCACTGCGGGCCCAGCTGAAGGATCTTGAGGAAGCCGCGCTGCCGATTGCAAGGCTCTTGGTGCCTCATCCGGGCGGCTCCAAGATTGCACCGCTCGTGGATCGCCTCAGGGAAGCCCCCAGCCGGCTGGCGACTTATGTGAAGCATATGGCGAGGTCGATCCCGAAGCAAGTCTTGGCCTTCATGAAGTCCTATTTCCCGAAGGCGCCCGTGGAGGTAGTCGCTGGCGGGGTAGCCGCCAACTGTACCGATGAGCAGTACGCGGAGCTGCTGAAGCAGATGGCGCCCATTGCGGAGCAAGTAGCCGATAAGCTTAATCTCCAGTAGCCCTGTAATAGTTAGCTCGTAGCCAAGGTTGTACAAAAACAATTGTAATGGAATTGCCTAAGTGTTAATGAAAGAAAAGTTCCATCAATGAGTACTCGTAGTCGCGATCTTAGAGTGCGGAGCCCCATCGTGGAGATGATGCGAGTAGTCGTACTCGGCAGTAGTCCCGTTGAGGGAAGTAGACAGTAAAGAAGTTGATAGTCGATCAAACTTTGTTACTGAGGAAGTACACCTGGATGGCCAGGGCCGTAGTTACAGAGTAGTCGCCTGGACCCGGAGGCCGCTTACAGCTAAGTGGTGCTAGGGCGAGTAGCCGCTTACAGCAGTAGATCCGTAAGTAGCCGTGTAGGCTGGATCTTGGAGTACATGGTCTCTTAGTAGACCGCTGCTAGAGTCCTTTATCGCTCATCGCAGCCCAAGATCCGTAGGTAGCCGCGTGGGCTGGATCCTGGAGAGGAGTAGTCCGGAGACTGGAGCTAGGACCCGGAGGCCGCTTACGGCAGAGGGGTGTTGATGTAGTCGTGTAGACTTGAACCCCGGAGTAGTCGTGTAGACTAGGCGTAGAATCGACAGAGCTGGTCGACGTTCCACGAGTTGTTGATGTCTTCGCCTTCAAGTGTCTGGAGGCGGTAGGAGCCCGGCCCAGTCACCTTTGCCACGGTGAAGGGACCTTCCCAGGGGGAGCTGAGCTTGTGTAGTCCTTCCGTGTTCTGGATACGACGAAGGACAAGATCACCAACGTTGAAGGAGCGTTCCTTGACGTTGCGATCGTGGTAGCGTCGGATACCCTCCAGGTACCTTGCTGATTGGACGAGGGCAGCGCAGCGAGCTTCTTCGAGGCTGTCGATGTCAACTCGTCTCTGTCTTCGGAGACGCCTTCGTCGTAATGCTCCACTGCTGGTGAGTTCCATATGACATCGGCAGGGAGGATTGCTTCGGAGCCGTAGACCAGGAAGTAAGGGGATTGCCCCGTTGGCTTGGAGGGCTGAGTACGTAGCCCCGAGAGCGTGTTGGGTAGTTCCTTGATCCACTTGCCTCCTTTGGAGTTAGCAGCATCGTGTAGCCACTTCTTGAGAGCGTCGAGTACCATCCCGTTGGCGCGCTCGACTTGTCCGTTGGCCTGAGGATGGGCAACTGAGACGTATCGGACGTCGATCCCGCTGTTCTCGCAGTACTCCCAGAACTGGTGGTTATTGAAGTTGGATCCCAGATCTGTGATAATGCGGTGGGGTAGTCCGTAGCGATGTACGAGTTCATCCAGGAAGTCGAGTACTCTGTCAGCCTTGGGGCATGTGACCGGCTTGACCTCGATCCACTTGGTGAACTTGTCGATGGCCACCAGTACTCTGTTGAAACCACCTGGCGCAGTTGGCAGTGGCCCAATCATGTCGAGCCCCCAGCAGGCGAAGGGCCAGGTTGGCGGTATGGTGACTAGCTTGTAGGCTGGGACGTGTTGCTGCTTGGCGAAGTACTGGCATCCTTGGCACCTTCTGACGAGTTCTTCGGCGTCGCCCAGGGCTGAGGGCCAGTAGAAAGCTCGCCGGAAGGCCTTGCTGACCAGCGTGCGGGAGGACGCGTGGTTGCCGCAGACGCCCTTGTGGATCTCCTCCAAGATGTCCTTGCCTTCTTGCCGAGGGACGCACTTCATGAGTACTCCAGAAGATGCGCCCCGCTTGTAAAGCTTGTCTCCGACGAGGACGTAGGACTTGGCGCGGCTGATGAGCTGCTCGGCCGAGTTATTGTCTGAGGGAACCTTCTGCTCGCTGAGGTAGTCGATGAAGGGTTGCCTCCAGTCCACGTCGATCATCATGACCTCCTGTCCAGCTGGTGGGTGCGCTGGGACAGTGGTCGGTGGCGCCGGCTCCGGGATGGATGGCGCGTGAAGCTCGTGAACGAAGACACCCGCTGGTACTTGAGCGCGGGTAGATCCAAGCTTCGAGAGAACGTCCGCTGCGACGTTGTTGTCGCGGACGATGTGGTGGAACTCGAGACCGTAGAACTTGTTCTCGAGCTTGCGGACTTCTAGGCAGTAGGCGTCCATGTTCTCCTTGTTGCGATCCCAGGACTTGTTGACTTGGTTGATGACCACTGCGGAGTCGCCGTAGACTAGTAGCCGCTTGATGCCCAGTGAAGCCGCGAGGCGGAGCCCATGTAGGAGAGCTTCGTACTCGGCTTCGTTGTTTGAGGCCTTCCAGAAGATCTGCAGGACGTACTTGAGTTGTTCGCCCGTTGGAGAGATCAGCAGTACCCCTGCACCTGCGCCCTCGAGGTTGAGTGAGCCGTCAAAGTACATCACCCAATGCTCTGGTCGCACGGTTGGAGTAGGTAGCTGGTTCTCCCGCCACTCCGCCATGAAGTCGACTAGCGCCTGCGACTTGATGGCTGTGCGTGGCTTGAAGTCGATGGTGAGGGCGCCGAGCTCGACTGCCCACTTGGAGATTCTTCCAGTAGCATCTTGGTTCCGCAGGATGTCGCCGAGCGGGTAGTCGGTGACGACGGAGATCGAGTACTCCTGGAAGTAGTGTCGTAGCTTCCGCGAGGTGATGAGTACTGCGTACAGGAGCTTCTGCACGGGCTGATAGCGTGCCTTGGACTCTGATAGGACCTCGCTGACGAAGTAGACTGGGCGCTGGACTGGGTAGGCGTGGCCGTCTTCCTGCCGCTCGACGACGATGGCAGTACTGACCACGTGAGTAGTCACAGCGAGGTAGAGCAGTAGCTGCTCGCCTTTGCGGGGAGCCGTGAGGACCGGCGGCTTCGATAGGATGTCCTTGAGCTGGGCAAGGGCTTGGTCCGCCTCTGGAGTCCACACGAACTTCTCTTGGTGCTTGAGTAGTTTGAAGAAGGGGAGCCCCCGTTCTCCAAGCTTCGAGATGAATCTGTTCAGTGCCGCCATGCACCCGGTCAGCTTCTGGACGTCTTTGATGCTCGTGGGAGCTTTCATGCTGGTGATGGCGGAGATCTTCTCGGGGTTGGCTTCGATGCCGCGTTGGCTGATGATGAAGCCGAGTAGTTTGCCCGAAGGTACGCCGAAGACGCACTTGTTCGGGTTGAGCTTCCAGCGGTACTCGCGCAGAGATGCGAAAGTCTCTTCAAGGTCGTCGATGAGGGTACTGGAGTTTCTGGTCTTGACGACCACGTCATCCATGTAGGCTTCGACGTTCTTGTTGAGTTGCTTCTTGAAGCAGGCCTGGATAGCTCGTTGGTAGGTGGCGCCGGCGTTCTTCAACCCGAAGGACATGGTCGTGTAGCAGTACGCGCCAAACGGGGTGATGAACGCGGTCTTCTCCTGGTCTTCTTCCTTGATCGCGATCTGGTGGTACCCGGAGTAGCAGTCGAGGAAGCAGAGCAGGTCACAGCCCGCCGTGGAGTCGATGACTTGATCAATCCGCGGCAACCCGAAGGGGTCCTTGGGGCAGTGCTTGTTGAGGTCGGTGTAGTCGACGCACATCCTCCACTCGTTTGAGTTCTTCTTGCGGACGAGGACAGGGTTGGCGAGCCACTCAGGATGGAAGACTTCTCTGATGAAGCCAGCCGCGAGTAGTTTGGCGAGTTCCTTCTTGATGGCGTCCCGTCTGTCGTCGGCAAAGCGTCGGAGGTGTTGTCGCTTGGGGGTGGCCTTAGGATCGACGTTGAGGCAGTGCTCGATCAACTCCCTGGGCACTCCTGGCATGTCCGCTGGCTTCCACGCGAAGATGTCGCGGTTAGCCCGGAGGAAGTTGATGAGCGCGTCTTCCTATTTGGGGTCGAGGCCAGCCCCGATGGTGGTGGTCTTGCTGGGGTCGCCTGTTCCGAGGTCGATCGTCTTGACAAGAACCTCCTCAGCTGGCTGAGGCTTGTTGGCGCTGTCAGACTTCTCCGGGATGTCGAGTTCACTTGTAGCAAGCTTCTTCGACGCGGCGTAGACCACCATCATCGCGTTGGGTACTTGATTCGTAGAGGCAATCTCCACGGCTTTCGTGTCGCAGTCGTGGGAGATCTTCAAGTCCCCTTGGAGAGAGAGTACACCTGCTGGGCTTGGCATCTTGAGTACCAAGTAGGTGTAGTGGGGCACCGCCATGAACTTGGCGATGGCCGGTCTGCCGAGGATGGCGTGGTAGGAAGTCTCGAAGTCCGCGACCTCGAATTTGATGTACTCGGTACGGTAGTTGTCCCGAGATTCCCCGAAGGTAACTGGCAGGACCACTGAGCCCAGTGGGATAGCCGCGTTACCGGGGACGATGCCGTAGAAGGGCGTGTTGCTCTTGGTGAGCATGTGGGTGATGTCGAGCTTCATCTTCTTCAAGGTCGTGGTGAAAAGGACGTTGAGCCCGCTTCCACCGTCGATGAGGACCTTGTTAAGCTTGGAGCCCGCGACCACTGGCTTCAGGACGAGGGGGAACCGTCCTGGTTCGGAGAAGCTGGTCCATTGATCCGCGCGGGAGAAGGTGATGGGTACCTCCGACCACCTGAGAGGGGTCGGAACCGCTGGCTCAATGCTCATGACTTCTCGGCGGGTAGCCTTCTGCTCCCGCCTGCTGGGTAGTCCGCCGAAGAGGACGTTGACGGTCTTGTCGGGTTCCTGGAAGTCGTCGTTGCCTCCGTCGTTCTTCTTCTTGCCCTTTTTATCGTGAGGGTGCGGTGGCTCTGGTGTACCCTTGAGTGCATGCCTGAGCTGGTAGCACTGCTCGGTGGTGTGGTTGCCGTTCAGATGCCACGGGCACTTCTCCTTCAACAGGTCTTTGAAGCCGCCGGAGTTCTTCTTCGAGTTCTCCTTCGCAGGGCGCTGTATAGCCGCGACAGTGTTGTCTGGCTTGCGCTTGCGGTTGGGACCCGAGTAGTTGTTGTTGTTGTTGTTGCGGCCGCCTTGGTTCCCGTTGTTGCCGTTGCCGCCGCGCGTGTTCTGCTTGCTCTTGCCACGGATGGCGTCGTACTTGGCGTTGGCCTTGTCTTCTTCATCCGCCCAGGACGTGATCATGTCCTTGAGGTGCGGGATGGACTTGGGGCGGCGACGACCGAAGTCTTCAAAGGTGCGGCGATGGTAGAGGCCGTCTTGGAAGAGGTCGATGACCTCCTTGTCGGTGACGTCGACCATGGTAGCGCGCTTGTCGAAGAAGCGGCGCATGTACTTGCGGAGGGTCTCGCCTTGTTCCTGCTTGACCATGGCCAGGTCCATGCGAGTACCCGATCGGCCCATGGCGCCCGCGAAGTTGCTGGTAAACTGCTCCTTCAGCTGGTCCCACTTGTCAATCGAGTGCTTGTCCAGCGACTCGAGCCATGTGAGTGGGGCTTGGTCCAGGCATAAGGGGAAGTAGAGGCACTTGGTGTCGTTGTTGCCGCCAGCGTTCTCGATGGAGAGGGCGTAGCACCTGAGCCACTGGATGGGGTCCTGCTTCGTGTCGTACTTGGTGATCCCCAAAGGCTTGAACTTGTCGGGGAGGAGCAAGTTGCGAAGTCGAGGTGAGAAGGCGGGGAAGCCGTCGTTGTCGCCTGCGGTGGTTGACTTCTTCCGCCGCAGCTCCTCAATCTTCTGGCGGGCGTCGTAGCCGCCCTGTGAGGCACCGGAGGCGTGGCTGTTCGCGTGGCCTCGGCCGCCGCGACTGCCACCGCCGCCGGCCCTCCTGTTGGCTCCATGGTTAGAGCTTCCGCCGTCGCTGCCGCCGCCGTCAGGGTCATGGCCGCCACCACCGGCTGGAGCGCGGTGAGGGACGACCTCGCGGTTACTGTTACCACCCTGTGGAGGTCCGCCGGCGTTGGAGCGAGTGTGGTTGGGCTGAGCGGGAAGCTCGGCTCGAGTACGGTTGGGACCGTTGTTGGCGCTGCGACTTGTGGCTTCGTTGTCGCGGTGCCTGGCGGGGGGAGGTTGGTTGACCCTGTTGTCGACCCGCATGAAGTAGGCGTCTTCAGCGAGCTTGGCGATGACCTCTCCAGCGCGTATGCCCTGAGCCTGGCGTGCGATCGCCGTGATCGACATGAGGCATTGCTCAGGGGTAGTATGTACTCTGCTCTCGACCGCCTCGAGAGCTTCCACAAGGTTGCGGACGGGGAAATTGTCGCGGAGGCGTCGGCGCCGTTCGCTGCGCTTCCTGTTACGCTCACGTCGAGCGTCTCTGTCTGCGGGGGTCTCGTTTGCTGGAGCGTCAGCAGAGAGCTCGTCGGAGGAGATGTCTTCAAGGTACTTGTCTTGAGCCGTCCCTGAAGGTCCTGGGGTGTCGCCGGCAGCCATGAAGACTTGGCGATCAGGGGTGCCAAGGCTGGACTCAGAAACCGCCACCTCAGTTGGGGTGTTCGAGTCAGCTCGGGCAAGTGGTGTTCCCTCCTGGAACGGTAGCGAGTCGATGTAGGCGACGTAGCGTGAGTCTCCACTTATCATGTCAGCAGGCTTGCGGTCTGGCTAGTAGACGAATCTCCCGGCCGGTGTGGATGTTATAACCAGCCCAGAGGCCGGCCCTGACAAGGGATGCTCAGTGGAGTTGTCCTCGGACTCGGGATCCTCAGGGTCCGACCCGAAGTCGAACTCGTATGCGGAATTCGAGTAGAACTCGGAGAGGGGGTTGGAGTCCGAAGCGTGGCCGGGGGCGGTGTCGGAGTCCGAGTTGTACTCGGGTACGGGCTCCTTGCCGGCCCGGCGCGAAGATGGAGCCCCCGTGCGGGCCCGGCTGAGGATGCGGGGGCCACGCGCGGAGCGCTCACGGAGTGGTGGGACCACGTGCGATGGCTGGGCAGCCGGCTCGCATGCGATAGCCCATGGAGACGTCGAGTTCGAGTTGGAAGCGGACTCGAGCTCGAAGTCAGCGTGATGGTTGAAGAGCGAAATTTCGCCGAACTTGCCGGCGAGTTCGCCTGTGACAACTTCTGGAAGCGTCACGAAGCCAGTCTTCGGGTTGGGCGGCATGGTTAAGCGGCGCTGGAAGGAGCCTGCGCCGTCTGCAGTGCAGACCCAGGCACCAAACACGAAGGTGTCGCCGCGGTTGAAGGCGACGGTTGGCTTGAAGTAGACGGGAGCCGTCGAGTTCGCCATGTGATCTCGGGCGAGAGCCCCTACCTGGCGCGCCAGCTGTCGGTGTTTTAGACCGGCAACCTACTAAGGGGAGTACCCGAAGTAGATGAATGTGGCCTCGCCGAGATCGGTAACTCGAAGGAAGAGACACGTGGCACACAATTTAGACAGGTTCGGGCCGCGAGGTGCGTAATACCCTACGTCCTGTATGCTGCGTAGCTCTGGATTGATTGGGCACGATTACAAGATGGTGTAATAGTGCGCCGTGAGATTGGATGAGATGCTAGAGAAAGGTCCCTGCCTCGCCTTATATAGTCCGGGAGGCAGGGTTACAAGTCGGAGTAGGGAGAGAGTACTAGTCGAGTACGTCTAGGAGTCTTCCATACAGTGCAGGACATGTACATCTTCCCAACCGAGTACTTCTCCACCGTAGTCCTTGTGCTCCACGCCATCAGGTGCCGTGTAGCGCAAGCCGGGCAGTCCCAGGGGCCCACCGAGTAGTCGGTCCTGGTACCCACCGAGGTAGTGGGCCCAGGGAGGTCCATACGACAGCAGGTTCTCCCCGATAGGTGGGAGCCTGCGCCCCCGTCACCGGAGCCGGCTCCGGTGGCAGGAGAGCCATCGCCTGAGGCGGGCGCAGAGGCGCCTGCCACCAGGCAGTTTACGTCAGAGGCGGCACGAGCCGCGGAGGCACCAGCTCGCGCCATGGAGGAGCCCGCGCGCGCGGCGGGTCCCGCGCGTGCGGCGGAGGTGGCTGGAGGTGCGGCGGCGGCCGTGCCGGCCGCGCCCGCGACGTCGGGGGGGACCTCGAGGAAGAGGAAGCGGGCCTTCTCCTCCTTGAGGTAAGGAGTTGCCTTTCGAGGGGTCGCGTGCCCGATAGGCGAGGATCTGACGATTTGTTTCCATGTCCGCAGGGTGGCGCCAACTGTGCCCCCCCTCGCACCAGCCAAGGTGCTGAGGGCGGACGCATCCGTCCCTACTAGGCGGCGCTCATCGAGGGCGCCGCGGGCGGGCGTAAGCACGACGGCAACGGCGAGCGGGGCCTCGCGAGGCGCGGCCGAGTCCTCGGGGTCGCGGCCGGCGACGTTGACCGTGGAGCCGCGGCAGGCGGCGGCAGAGGCGTGACGAGAGCCAGTCGTGGCTGAGGCGCAGCCGGTGGCGGAGGCGCAGCCAGCGGCGCCAATCGTAGTGGCATTGCCGGCGTCGTCGGCCATGGAGGCGCGTCAGGCGTCCGCAGCCGCTGAGGCGCTGCCGGAGGCGGAGGTCGCCGCGCCGCAGCAGGAGTCCGCAGCTGCGGTAGCGCAGCCGGCGGCGGAGGTCGCCGTGCCGCCGCAGGAGCCCGCCCTCGCCGGCAGCTCCCAGGCGACGGCGGTGGAGATTCCCGACGACGACACCCCGCCGCCCGGGTGGGACCAGTGGGGAAGCCTTCCCGCGCCAGCCCCCAAGCCTCAGGCGGGGGCGCTCGTCAGACGGTGGGACGACCACATGGTGGCTGGGGGCTCGAGGCACGGCGTCGAGGCCTCTTCGTCCCACGCCGCCCCCTGGCTCGAGCGGTCCCGCAGCGGACCCGGGGCAGGGGCAGGAGCGCGTCGACGCGCCATCCCCCCTCTTCGCCGACGCCCAAGAGGAGCAGCAGCTGTGGGAGGAGCTACGCGGCCACGGCGCTTCGCTCAACCGAGCGCTGAACGAGGCACTGCAGATCCACGGCGGCCCCGCGTGGCATGTATTCCAGGTATGATGCCGTTGCTTTTTTCCTTGTTCTGTCGTCTTCGTGTTCGTTACTCGTGGCGCGACGCTTATTGGTCTCCGTTTGCTGGCGGCAGGAGCTGGAGCACCGCGCCCGCATCAGGTACGGCGCTCTTGCCCAGATGAGCGCTGAGCTCCGCCGGCTCCGGGAGCGGTGTGACGCTCTCGATGCCCTCGCCAAGGCCCTGAGGACCCGGGATGGCTGGCTGGCGTACCGGGCGGAGGCTCTGCGTGATCAGCTTTTGGAGCTGGAGGGGCAATCCACGGCGCGCCCCTCTGCCATCGAGCGGATTCGCACGGCCCTCATCGACCGGGATGAGGCGCTGCAGCAGGCGAGAGGGGACCTGGAGAGGGCGCGCACCGTGGCGACCGACTGGGAGGCGGAGGTGGTCTCCGTCCGGACCCAGAACCAGGAGGTCCGCGCGGAGCTCATGGAGGCGCAGTCCCAGCGGAGCCGAGCCGAGGAGAGGGCGCGAGAGGCCGAGCAGAGGGCCAAGGAGGCCGAAGAATTGAAGGCCGCCCTCGCCGCTAAGGTCACTGCGGTTGCCGCAGCGGAGGAGCAGCTCCGGCAGGAGCGTGCTGCCCGCCAGGAGGCCGAAGGTCAGCGCTCGAGCGGGAGCATGCTGCTCTCGAGAGAGCGCGGACGTCGCTGGAGGAGCGGGAGGCCGAGGTTTCGAAGCTCGACGGGGAGCTGATCGCCCTCAGCATCTCGAACGCGGACCAGGTCCGGACCCTCGAGGAGCAGAGCGCCACGGTCGTCAGCTTGCAGCAGGCGGTTGAGAGCGGACGCCAAGCTCTTGATGGGGAGAGGAAGCAAGTCGAAGGTGAGTTGCTGCTTTGTTTCTTGTTTTGTTGATCTTCTCTTTGGGGGTCTGTTTACCCTTTTGATTTCTTTTGCTCGTGACATCCAGGCCTGCGCACCGCGCTGGGGCACGCGACCAGTCGGGCCGAGACGCTGCAGGCCGCCAACGACTCCTCCGAGCGGGAGCTGGTGGAGCTACGCGTTGCAGCCTTCGAGACCTGCCAGGAGGTCGAAGAGGGCGAGGCGCAAGCCGGAAGCTTGCTGGCCAGCCGTCTGCGCGCCCTTGGCGGGCACGTCTCAAGGCGCATGTGTCGCGCGCTTCACCTGGGCGTCCAGAAGGCCCTTGGCGTGGTGCGGTCCCACTACGAGGTGAACTTCGAGGCCGTGGTGTCGGGCTACGTCGTCCCGGAGGGCGTCGAGGACGAGGCAGCGATGGAGCAAGCGGACGCACTTGCCGCTGATGCTGCCGAGGCGCTCACCGAGGCCTTCGCGGAGTTCTTGTTCCCGGATGCCGCTGACACCGACGAGCCTCAGGCCTGAAGACCGCTGGGCACTAGGCCCATTTCTGTTTAAATGTTAGTACCCGGGCCATATGGCCGTGTAAATAACCAAGTGAAACTTCTGGATTATTTAAGCACTTGTAAATTTAAGTGGTGCCTCTTATTTGTCGCGCTGTTCTGTTTTTTCCTTTTGCTCGGGCGAATTCGGGTTGGGGGAGTTCAATTTCGTGAGTGGTCCGCTGGGCCGGAGGCAAGAGAGAAGGGCCGTATCCTCGCGGAGGCGTAGGCTATCTCTGACTTGCGCGTCCTTTCCGCTTGGCCACCCGCGCCCTGCCTTGGTTCGCTCGAGGCTATGGTCGAAACATACTTAGCGCGCTTACGAGTTAAATATTTTGCGAAAAAATGGGACCATTTTTTGGGGGGGGGATGCCCCCCGCAGTAGCCCCCGAGGGTGACTTGGTTTTCAGGGGAGAGCCAAGTTGCCCTTCAACTTTATTGCCTTGCTGTCATTTACATTGTGCTGCCAACTGGGGTGCTGGGCACGTAATTTACAAAAAAGACTTGGAAATCCTAGCTAAGGGTAGAAGCGACGTAGCTGCTGGATATTCCAAGCGTTGGTGAGTTCTTCGCCGTCCTCGTTTGCCAACTTGTACGTGCTGGGCTTGAGCACTTTCACCACGACGTAGGGTCCCTCCCATGGGGGTGATAGCTTGTGGCGTCCTCGGTTATCTTGGCGTAGTCTTAGGACCAAGTCCCCTTCGCTGAAGTCCCGCCGCCGCACCCTTCGAGCTTGGTAGCGCCTTAGGGACTGCTGGTACCTTGCGGAGTGCATCAGGGCCACGAGGCGTGCTTCATCCAACTGGTCCAGCGAGTCCTCGCGGGCTCGCTGGTTGATCTGCTCGTTGTAGCCCTGGACTCTGGGCGACCCGTATTCCAAGTCCGTGGGGAGGACGGCCTCCGCGCCATGGACCAGAAAAAATGGGGTGAACCCGGTGGCCCTGCTTGGGGTGGTCCTGAGGCTCCACACTACCGCCAGCAGCTCCTGGAGCCATTTCCGACCAGACTTGTTCAGCTGGTCGAAAATTCTGGGCTTGAGGCCTTGTAGAATCATGCCGTTGGCACGCTCCACTTGGCCGTTGGTCTGTGGGTGCGCCACGGCTGCCCAGTCCACACGGATGTGGAATTTGTCGCAAAACTCCAGGAACTTTCTGCCCATGAACTGAGACCCGTTGTCGGTGATGATGGAGTTGGGTACTCCGAAGCGGTAGACGATGTCGGTGAAGAATGTCACCGCCTGCTCTGCCCTGAGGTTCGTGATGGGGCGCACCTCCACCCACTTGGAGAACTTGTAGATTGCGACCAACAGGTGGGTGTAGCCCCCGGGCGCCTTTCGCAAGGGCCCGACGATGTCCAGCCCCCACACGGCGAAAGGCCACGTGATGGGGATGGTCTGCAGGACGTGCGCGGGGAGATTGGACTTGCGAGCGTAGAACTGGCACCCTTCGCAGGTGCGCACAATCTCGCTGGCATCAGCGACCGCGGTGGGCCAGTAAAAGCCTTGGCGGAACGCATTGCCCACGAGGGTGCGGGGTGCGGCATGGTGGCCGCATACGCCCGCGTGTATGTCGCAGAGGAGCTCGCGCCCCTGGGGGATGGGCACGCATCACTGCTGGATGCCGGAGGTGGCGCGCTTGTACAGCTCGCCGTCGACGAGGGTGAAGGACTTGGCCATCCTGGCGACGCGCCTTGCCTCGGACCGGTCCGAGGGGAGTTCCCCTCGGTCCATCCAGGCGATGTATTTGTCGCGCCAGTCCGCCTCGCTGGGGGCTGGCTCGTCATCCATGGCTTCGGCCTCACCGGCGCCGTACCCCTCGAGAAGGGAGAGCACGTACGCTTCGTTCGAGGGGTCCTCGTCTATGGGCTCTGCGCCCGCTGGACTCGAGGGAGCCCCCGAGGGTTCCGTGCGGTTCGAGGGGTGCGGCTCGAGGGTGACGGACGGTTGGGCGACGTCCCGAGCGAAGACGTTCGGGGGGACGGTGATCCGCCCTGATGCGATCTTGGCGAGCTCGTCCGCCTCCTCGTTATACCGACGGGGCACGTGATTGAGCTCGATGCCATAAAACTTGTCCTCGAGGGCCCGCACGGCCTTGCAGTATGCCTCCATCTTATCGTCGTGGCAACTCGCGTTTTTCATGACCTGGTCGATCACGAGCTGCGAGTCCCCCCGCACGTCGAGTCGTTTGATGCCTATCTCGATGGCGATTTTGAGGCCGCAAAGAAGGGCCTCGTACTCAGCCATGTTGTTCGATGCGGGGAAGTGAAGGCGCACGGCGTACCGCATGTGCTCCCCGAGGGGTGAGACGAAGAGCAGGCCCGCGCCCGCCCCTGTCTTCATCACCGAGCCGTCGAAGTACAGAGTCCAGCATTCTGCCTGGATCTGTGGCGGCGGCAATTGTGTGTCCGTCCACTCAGCTACGAAATCTGCCAGGATTTGGGACTTGATGGCCTTGCGCAGGGCGTAGGCGAGCGTCTCCCCCATCAGCTCCACTGACCACTTGGCAATTCTGCCCGCTGCGTCCGAGTTGCGGATGATTTCCCCTAATGGAAAGGAGGAAACCACCGTGACCGGGTGAGCCTTGAAGTAGTGGCGGAGTTTGCGCCACGCGAGAACCACTGCGTAAAGCAGCTTCTGGAAATGTGGGTAGCGCGTCTTGGTGTCGGACAAGACTTCGCTGATGTAGTACACCGGCCGCTGAACCGGCAAAGTGTGTCCCTCTTCCGTGCGCTCCACTACGATTACGGCGCTGACCACCTGGGTGGTCGCAGCCACGTAGAGATACAGAGGCTCACCATCTTGCGGTGGAGTGAGGATCGGGGCATGGGTAAGGGACGCCTTCAGCTTATCAAGCGCCTCCTGGGCCTCGGTGGTCCAGGAGAAGCGCTCGTGCTTCTTGAGGAGCCGGTAGAGGGGCAAGCCCTTCTCGCCGAGCCGCGAGATGAAGCGGCTCAAGGCGGCAAGGCACCCCAACACCCTTTGGACCCCCTTAAGGTCCCGAATCGGACCCATCTGTTCAAGGGCTGCAACCTTTTCGGGGTTGGCCTCGATGCCTCGCTGGGAGACGATGTATCCTAAAAGCATGCCCCGCGGCACGCCAAAGACACATTTTTCGGGGTTTAATTTCACCCCGTTGGCCCGTAGGCAGCCGAACGCGATGCGAAGGTCGCTAACCAGGTCGTCCGCCTTCCTGGTTTTAACGACTATATCATCTACATACGCCTCGACGGTTCGCCCGATGTGGTCTCCGAAGACGTGCTGCATGCATCGCTGGTATGTTGCGCCCGCATTTCGGAGGCCGAACGGCATCGTGATGTAGCAGTACATCCCGAACGGCGTGATGAACGAAGTCGCGAGCTGGTCGGACTCCTTCATTTTTATATGGTGGTACCCGGAATAGGCATCAAGAAAACAGAGCAGCTCGCACCCTGCGGTCGAATCAACTATCTGATCGATACGCGGCAAAGGAAAAGGAACTTTAGGACATGCTTTATTAAGACTAGTGTAGTCTACACACATCCGCCACTTCCCATTCTTTTTCTTCACTAATACAAGATTAGCTAGCCATGTAGGGTGGAACACTTCCTTGATGAACCCAGCCTCGAGGAGCTTCCGCAGCTCCGCTCCTATTGCCCGCCGCCGCTCCTCATCGAAGCGGCGGAGCCGTTGCTGCACGGCGCGGGAGTGAGGTAGGATGTCAAGGGAGTGCTCGGCGACTTCCCTCGGGATGCCTGGCATGTCCGAGGGGCTCCACGCGAAGATGTCGGCGTTGGCGCGGAGAAAGTCGACGAGCACCACTTCCTATTTCGGGTCGAGGGTAGAACTGACCCTCAACGCCTTGCCCTCGGGGGCAGCAGGGTCGAGGGGCACCTTTTTGGTTTGCTCAGCAGCCTCGAAGCTGCCGGCGTGCTTCGCGGTGGAGTCGAGGTCCTCGTTGACCATCTTCTCCATGTTGGCGACGAGCGCTTCATCCAGCGCCAGCGCCTCGGCGTGTTCCACGCACTCGACGTCGCATTCGAACGCGTGCTCGATGGATGAGCCCACGGTGATGACGCCGTTGGGCCCTGGCATCTTCATCTTGAGGTAGGTGTAGTTGGGGACCGCCATGAACTTGGCGTAGCAGGGCCGCCCAAGTATGGAGTGGTACGCGCCCTGAACCCCACCACCTCGAAGGTGAGCGTCTCCTTGTGGTAGTTGTCCGGCGTGCCAAACCAGACCGGCAGGTCGATCTGCCCGAGGGGCTGGACGCGCTTGCCCGGCGCGACGCCATGGAACGGCGTCGTGCTAGGCCGCAGCTGATCCAACCCGATCCCCAGCAGGCGCAGCGTGTGCACGTAGAGGATGTTGAGGCTGCTGCCTCCGTCCATCAAGACCTTCGAGAACCGCGCGTTCCCGATGACTGGGTCGACCACCAGTGGGTACTGACCCGGGTTGGGGATGCGGTTCGGGTGATCCTCGCGGCTGAATGTGATGGCGTCTTCCGACCAGTCGAGGAAGGAGAGAGGCGCCTTCTCCGCGGCGAGAACCTCGTGCCGCTCCCGCTTGCGCTGGCGGCTGGACATGTCTACGGTTGGCCCCCCGAAGATGAGGAAGACGTTCTCCACGGCGGGGAAGCCACCAGCGTCGCCGTCACCCCCGTCCTTCTTGGCCTCGTCGTCCTTCGCGGCGGCGCGGCCGTAGAACCGCTTGAGCATGTCGCACTGCTCGAGGGTGTGGTTGACCGGTGTCTTGTGGTAGGGACATGGCTTCTTCAGCATGTCGTCGAAAACTCCCGGGCCTCGAGGGGCCGGTCGAGGGCCCCGTCGAGTCGGGTCAACAGCAAGAGCTTCACCATCGACGTCGTCGTCGCGCCCCTGCTCGCGCGCCTCGCGGCGCGGCTTCTTTCCCTTCTTGCCCCGCTTGTTCTTTTGGCGGAGCTCCTTGGACTTGCTCCCCTCCGCGGGCGTGTCGTCCACGCGCTTGCCCTTCTTGCCGTCGAAGATTGCTCCCACTGCCTCTTCCCCTGAGGCGAAGCTGGTGGCGATGTCGAACAGCTCGTTCGAGTCGACCGGCGGGCTGCGTCCGAGCTCGCGCACAAGATCCCGGCATGTAGTGCCCTCGAGGAAGGCGTGCACGATCTCAGATTGCGCCACGCTCGGGAGCTCCGTACAGCGCTTGGAGAAGCGCCGTATGAAGTCCCGGAGCGATTCGCCGGGCTTCTGGGTGCAGGAGCGTAGGTCCCAGGAGTTCCCAGGGCGCACGTACGTGCCCTGGAAATTTCCCACGAACGTGCGGACCAGGTCGTCCCAGTTGTGGATCTGACTGGCCGGCAGGTGCTCGAGCCACGTCCGCGCCGAGTCGGCGAGGTGCAGGGGGAGGTTGCGGATGATAACCTCGTCGCTGGTGGCCCCGCCCAGCTGACACGCCAGGCGATAGTCGTTGACCTACACACGGGGATCCGTCTCCCTGTTGTACTTGACGATGGTTGTGGGCTGGCGGAAGCGCTGGGGGAAGGTCGTCGTGCGGATCTCCCGGCTGAACACGCGGGTTCCCGGGGGCTCCGGTGTCGGCGAGCGGTCCTCATCGCTGTCGTAGCGTCCACCCCGTCGAGGGTGGTAGCCTGCTGCCGCCCGTGCCTCCGCTTTGCTCGTCCGTCGGGCGTTGATGACGTTGCGGGCGTCGCCATCTCGTGCTTGCCCGTGCGTGTCGAGGAGCCGCTCCTTAGCCGGCGTGCGCCCTGGGTTGGCGGGGCGCTCAGCTGCGCCGCCCGCGTGTACCGAGGGCTCGGGGCCTTGCGCACCCCCATCGTCCCACGCGCTCCCCTGCTGGCGGATGCGGGACGCCGAGCTTTCGGCCTGCTGGACGGCCGCTTGCTCTATGAGCGCCTGCGCCTCGCGGTGCAGGTTTCGCGCCTCGGGCGTCGAGGGGGCGGGCATGGCCCGCAGCAGCGTTGCGGCGGCGATGAGCTTCTGGCTCGCTCGCGGGGGCGTGTCCAGATTGTCGACGTTGAAGTTGGCGTTGATGCGATCGCGGGCTTGCCTGCCCAGCTCACGCGCGCGTTCGCCGCGCGCGGAGGCTTCCCCTGCGATAGAGGCGCGAAGCAACCGCACTGTGCGGTACTCCTCCGCCAGCTTGGCCTCGAGCTCACGTGCTTGGGCCAACTGTGCGTTGATGTCGGCCCCCTCGGTGGTGAGGGGGGAGGGGCGCTTGGCCTCGCAGCCAGGCGCGATCCAGTCCCCAGAGCAGGAGGAACCTCTCCGTCGCCGGCACCCGCCACGTCGGCGGCGTTTGCTGGGTCGTTGGCGATGACGACACAGCATTCCCGCGCGGGGTCGTAGCTCCCAGCGCTGGAGTCGTCAGAGTAGCCGAACCAGTAGTCCGCGGCGTCGAGGAACCGCCTGAACATCACTGGGTCCGGCACGCCGGAGAAGTCCCACTCCGCGTATCCATGTGAGGTGGCGGGTGGCAGCTTGTCGACGGAGCCTAAGGATGACTCGCCGCCGGCGGAGGCGCTGGGGTCCCTGGCAACCAAGACGTGGCGGCCAGGGGGAACCCTGCGCATCGTCGCGTTGACGTTGGCGTTGGCGTTGTAGGCCGCCGTGGCGCCGCGCAGACCGATGGGGAAGCGCGGTCCGGAGACCGAGCGCTCCCCCGCCGGGGCAGCGACCGTCTCGCCGGTGAGCGCATCGCGTTGCGAGGCGACGCGCGTGGCATGCCGGCGCTCCGACCGCGCCTGACGTGAGCGTTGGCTGGAACGACGACGGCGCCGTGGCGCCGATGAGCCCGCAGCGTCCGTGCTGGCGGGTGCTGGCGTCGCGGCGATGCGTGCGGCGGCGGCCGGGGCGGACCCGGCTTGGCGCCGCGCGCGGAGTTCCTCGCGGTTAGTGAGGCGCATTAGGTAGCCGTTCCCCGTGGCCTGAAAGTTCAGGCCCCCGAACCGGATTTCGAATCCAGCCGGGAGGGGGTCCGAGCTGCCCATGGAGTAACGCTAGCCGCGGTACTCGGTGCGAATCACCATCGAGAGAACTGGTGACGAGTCGATCTTCAGCGCGCAGAGCCCCACGGTGGGCGCCAACTGTCGATGCGGAATGTAGTCCCGACACTAACTAGTAATAAGCGCTGTGATCTGTCTCTCGATGGTCGGTGCTAAGCAACTAAGGACACTTGGTTTATCCTGGTTCCGGCCGGGGCCGTACGTCCAGCAGAGGTGTGCTCGAGGCACTATATTGCTTTGCACCGGGGTGCCTGTAGTGGGGCGGCTACAAGCGAAGTGGGAGAGGAGGCGTGGCCTCCAAGTCCCGAGCGGGGTGATTGAGGCGAGTGCCAATATCGTGGGGGGAGGCGGAGAGCGTGCAATCGATCGCTACCTACTATCCCGTGTCTGATGTCCTGTCCCCCGCGGCGAGGGGGATCACCTTCCTTTTATAGACCAAGGAGAGGGTGATGTACAGGCACGCCGCACTATTCAGCTACGCGCGGAGGTATGGCGTACAGTTCCGTGGAGATGGCGCCCGTCCTGGCGAGTCTTGCTCCGGTCACGGCGTCCTGGCGTGCCCTGTACTTCAACAGGGGCGGCTTCGAGGATGAAGGCGTAGTGGTTGACCGGGGTGTCTCCAGGCGGGCCCGAGGGAGCCGTTGACGGTGGTCCGTACGGGGTACAGTGGCAGGCGTCGCGGCGTCCCGTCCCCGCGTGCCCAACAGCGCCAGAGTAGTTGTAGCAGTGCGCGGCGTGGCGCTGCAGGGGCGGGGATGGCTGCACAGGACTGACAGCGACGGGGATGGCGCTCCCGCCGGCCTGACGTCACGGTTTGACCCTGCAGAGTAACGAGAAGAGGGCTCGAGGGTGCGGCCGGCCCCCCTTCGAGGGCGCGGCGTGTTAGCCGTACTAAAGCAGGCGGCACAGTGTCACGGAGCTGACACCGGCCTCGTCGCACAGTCCCCCACAGTGGCGGGGATGGGCTCCCCCTAGGGAGTTGGCGGAACAGCGCCGGGGCGTGATTCCCAGGCGCGTGATGGCGCGGCTCTACTGTGTCAGAGCATTAAATGCTCGTACCCGCGCGCGGGAGCAGGTGTGCTCGTGAGGGAGCCTCGAGCGAGGCGGAGCCCGCTCGAGGGGGCGTGAGCCCTCGAGCGAGGCGGACCTTACTCGAGGGGGCGTGAGCCCTCGAGCGAGGCGGACCCTGCTCGAGGGGGCGCTTGGTTGGGCCACTCTGGTGGGCCGCGGGGGGCCACCGCGGCGTGGGCCGTGCCGTGTGTGCGTGCTTAGGTTAGAGGTGTGTTTTGTTTTGTTTTTTGCAGGTTTTAAGCAAGATCCCCCGGTTTTTTAGGGGTCCTTGTGGCTGCCCCCGACAAGTTTCACACTAGAACAACCCTAGTTGCACATCTAGATTTTATGTTCTAGTTTATCTTTGTGTAAATTTAGTGAAGCCATAGGCTAAGTTTCTAAGTTGCCTAATTCACCATGTCCCTCTCTTAGGCTAACGAGCATCCGATTCCTTACATAGGGAGCATCCGATTCCTTACATAGGGAGCACCCTATGTAAGGGAAAGTCCTAGTGCTTGTTTTTTTAGCTCACACCCATGTCTGCTTGTTTTTTAGCTCACACCCATGTCTGCTTGTGCAGGCTTCCACGTTAAAAACATCAAATGAGTGACGAATTTTTTAAAGAGGTGTTTAGTTCCAAAAATTTCTCCTTATCACCCACCACATCTAAACTAACAACACCAAATAGGAGTATTAAATGTGGATTAATGAAAAAAATCAATTTCATAATCCTGACTTGAATCACAAGATGAATCTAATAAGCCTAATTATGTAATGATTAGACACCGTTGTGCTACCGTAAGCAATATCTAATGATGAATTAATAAGGCTTATAGATTCGTCTTGTGATTTCCGTCATCCATGTAATCATCTATACATACAGGAGCACCGCACTAAGGACCATAGCTCTATTTCTCTCAATATGCAAGCATTTCACGTCACAACCCACTATACGTCATGTCACATCCACAATACGCCATATACACCATTATATTTTAAAAATATCACTTTTTTACAATGTAATAATTACTAACTTTCTCATAATAATAAACAATTCTTGCTCAAAAACGATAATAAACAATTAGATTTTATATATACTTATTATTGTGTACGATAAAAGAGCTTGACGATTTTTTCTCTCTTCTATGTCATTTCCTTATGACTATACTAACCCTTGTCCGCTTTCAGATCCTGCCGTTCTCTCCCTTCGTGCCTTCTTCTCCCACCATGTTCTCTGAAGATAATTTGTTTGTAGCAACATGTCATAAAAGTTTTAAAAGGAGAAGCGTGACCTTTAAGATAACTCTAGCACTTGAAAGAACATGGCCTTAAAACAGCACTAGGACTTTTCCTTTTAAATACTAGAAATTTTAAAGCACTTCTAAATAACTTGAGCCAGATGAAATGTAACAAAACATGTCACCAAGTTTTTAAATATTATAAATGACATATTATGTCCTCAGTTTCTTTTTAGAAATTTTAAGGTGCTTATATATAATGTGAGTCATCCATATGATGATTATATCTAATGGTGATAAGTAGTACTGATAGGATAGTTCTAGGTACATCCATCGGATGGGATCTGATGGTGATAGTACCAGATAATAGCAATAGAATAATACCAGGTAGTTACAGATAGGATAATACAATATCTAGTACTAACCGGTACATAATATCCCCTCCGTTTCATAATACTTGTCGTTTTAGCATTTTTATCAAGACACGTACATATCTAGTGCATAAAAAAGTGTATCTAGAAAAGTCAAACGGAGGGAGTAACTACTCCTTAATATTTTCGTCTATTTTATAATATATTTGTTTTTTATTTTAGCTTGCCTGTAAAAGAACTGTCAAGACGACCAAGTTGAGCACTCCATGCTTTAGTGATAAAAAGCGCTAAGTGTTCCACCCGAGAGCACTCCACGCGCGACTCTGTATAAACAGAGGAAACAGAGCTGTGCTCTTCCCCTCCTCTGTTCCTAGACGAACGCCGCGCCCAGAGTCCGCAGAGCCCAGAGGGGTGGTCAAAACTTATATCACATCAGCTGCTTCGATTCTCTATATATTCCCATGTCCATGTCCTTGCCGTGGTAGTGGTAGCTGACGTCAAAGATCGTCGGGTCCCCGTCGTCGGTGCGCTGCACTTTCTTCGTCGCCGGGCATCCCTGTGAGCGCCGGTGCGCACACCGATAGTAGTGAAGGGATACGGGGTGGCTACGCTAGCGCAAAACAAAATTTTTCCCGCAAAACAGGAACTGCTGCTGTCAGAGATCACGGGATTACCACTAGACGCGTAGATGCAACGGAACCGTCTCGATGTAGTCGAACGCGTCGAGGGTAGCAGGCAGTGCAGTTGCTCACGTCCTTCTAGACTTGCACGTGCGGCTCGTCCGATCCAAGTGCTCCAGATGCAGCACCTCCAAGGTATCCACACGTACGGAGGAGAAAGCGACGCACACCGGACTGCTAGGTCCGCGAGTGCGACAAGGAGAGAGCGTTGGCGGCGTGGCTGCTACTTGAAAAAGTTGTGCCTTTTCAGGAGGGGTGTGGTCCATATTTATTGGGAGGAAAACCCCCCACACCATCGTCCATTAGCAATACGGGACTAATAGATGGTGTACCCCTTTCAACGCTAATGGGCTTTACAACATTTGTGGCCCATTAGGACTTTTACACCATAATGGATCAAATCCATCTGAGCCCACTAGTGGATCAAATCCAGTTGGCTCTATGGCATATTTCCAACAGTCTCCCACTTGCACTAGAGTCAACTATGCAAGTATATTCATCCTCATTCGGCTTCCAACCCCTTAAGTGTGTGACCCTATAGGTTCACGTACACATAGTCTTGACCCGAATACATTACTCGATCAATAGTTGATAGCGGCCTCTAGCAAGACGTGTCAACACCTATGCATACGAAAAGATCTTATCAGACAAACCATCACAACATTTCATACATGCTATTCCCTTTGCCTCACGATATTTGGTCTAGCTCCAAACTGACCTCTCTTTCTCGACACTGTGATTCGGATCATTAAAAGGGGGTTAAGCCTTAACCCAGCACGGCCATGCATTTCTTGATCCGATCACTCGAGGGGCCCAGAGATATCTCTCAAGTAGAGGGGCAAATTCTATCTTGATTGACCATGCCTCACAGCATGCTTCCTGACAAACCCGAAAGCCATCTTTATGACTATCTAGTTACGGAGTAGCGGTTGATGGCCCCTAAGTAGGTCAATTCACATCTTGAGTACATGCGACAATCTCAAGTATAAGGACATAGCATATACGTTGTGTAAACAGAGACCAAAGTCTCAAATTGGTTCAGTCCAGCCCCATGTCATACATGTGCACACATTATTAGTTATACATCGCCATGTTCATGACTTGTGAAACATAGTCATCAACTAATACATGTGCTAGTCATTAACTCATACTAGGGACAACTTTTGAATAACCATACAAGTAAAAGAGTTTCACAAACAATTCACATAATTGCCAATCAAATACAAGTCGTCTTTCATGGATATTCAATAAAAGAACCAAGTGACATGGATATAATGAAATATAATCATCTCTAAGATTCCTTATAGGACATATTTCTAACATTCTTCCACTTGCACTTGAGCTAATCTAGAATATATCTAATACCCATAGCTCTCATGTGCGCCTCATGCTTAGGCTGTGGAAGGGGTTTTGTCAAAGGATCTGCAACATTCAAATCCATGTGTACGTTGCATATCTTGATATCACCTCGTCTAACGATCTCTCGTATCAGATGAAATTTCCGCAGTACATGTTTATTCTTTTGGTGGTTCCTTGGCTCCTTTGCTTGCGCAATAGCCCCATTGTTGTCACAATAAAGATCCAATGGGCTAGAGACACTCGGAAACACACCGAGTTCAGAAAGAAACTTCCTTATCCAAACACCCTCCTTTGCAGCTTCCGAAGCCGCGATGTACTCGGCTTCTGTTGTAGAATCAGCCACTGTCTCCTGCTTGGAACTCTTCCAGCTCACAGCTCCACCGTTTATCGTAAATACGTATCCTGATTGCGACTTTGAATCGTCTTGGTCAGTTTGGAAACTAGCGTCGGTGTAACTCGTTACAGCGAGCTCCTCCTCACCACCATAGACTAGGAACATGCCTTTAGTCCTTCTTAAGTACTTAAAAACATTTTTAACCGCTATCCAGTGACCCTCACCTGGATTAGATTGGTATCTGCTTGTAACATTGTGTGCATACGAAATATTTGGACGTGTACATATCATTGCATACATAATAGATCCGATGGCCGAAGCATACGGTATTCTACTCATGCATTCCCGCTCATCAGTTGTCGAAGGACACTGAGTCTTGCTAAGATGTATGCCATGTGACATAGGCAAGAACCCTTTCTTCGCCTCTTCCATGTTGAACCTTTTCAACACTTTATCAATGTAAGTGTCTTGGCTTAATCCTATAAGCCTTTTTGATCTATCTCTATAGACTTTGATGCCCAAAATGTATGCCGCCTCACCTAAGTCCTTCATTGAAAAACTATTTTTAATGAGGTCTTAGCGGCCTCAAGCATAGGAATGTCATTTCCAATCAGTAATATGTCATCCACATATAAGATTAGAAATACTACAGAGCTCCCGCTTGTCTTCTTGTAAACACAAGGCTCTTCTTCACTCTGAATGATGCCAAACCCTTTGACCACTTCATCAAAGCGAAGGTTTCGACTCCGAGATGCTTGCTTCAATCCATAAATGGATTTTTGAAGTTTGCACACCTTTCCAGCATTGGTTGGATCAACAAATCCCTCGGGTTGTGTCATATACACATCCTCAGTCAGATTTCCATTTAGGAAAGCTGTTTTGACATCCATCTGCCATATCTCATAATCGAAATATGCAGCTATAGCTAGAATGATCCGAATAGATTTAAGCATCGCTACGGGTGAGAATGTCTCGTCGTAGTCAACTCCTTGAACTTATCGAAAACCTTTTGCAACAAGTCGAGCTTTATGGATGTGAACATTTCCATCCATGTCCCTCTTCTTCTTATAGATCCATTTGCACTCTATGGGTTTAACACCATCTGGTGGGTCAACCAAGTTCCAAACTTGATTGTCATCCATGGAATCTATTTCGGATCTCATGGCACTTTGCCATTTCTCGAAATTTGGGTCCATCATTGCTTCCGCATATGTCATAGGTTCATCATTGTCTAACAACAATATGTCGAGCTCTCCCGCGATCATGAGATTGAGCTTATCAGTTGTGTGACGTTCCCTTTTCAGACCTTCGTGGTTGTGGTGGTGCTTCTCTTGCCACGGGCATCTCAACTCGTTCAGCTACATTAGCATCAATTGTGAAATCTTGCCCAAGCGGCTCATCTTGAACTTCTTCAAGATACACCTTCTGTCTACATTTTTCTCTTTTAAGAAACTCTTTCTCTAAGAAAACGTCGTTCCGAGCGACAAACACTTTGCCTTTTGATCGGTTGTAGAAATAATATCCCAAGGTTTCCTTTGGATATCCCACGAATATGCACTTGTCCGATTTAGGTGTTAATTTATCTGATTGAAGTTTCTTCACATAAACCTCACAACCCCAAATTTTTAGAAAAGACAAACTGGGAGTCTTACCAGTCCACATCTCATATGGTGTCTTAACTACGGACTTAGAAGGTACCCTATTTAAAGTGAAAGCTGCGGTTTCTAGAGCATAACCCCAAAATGATAATGGTAGGTCCAACTGGCTCATCATTGATCGGACCATGTCCAACAAGGTTCGATTATGTCGCTCGGATACACCGTTTCTTTGAGGTGTTCCAGGTGGCGTAAGTTGTGGAACAATTCCGCAACTCTTTAGATGACTGCTAAACTCATGGCTCAAATACTCACCTCCACGATCAGAACGCAAGGTCTTGATTTTCTTACCACGTTGATTTTCTACTTCACTCTGAAATTCTTTGAACTTTTCAAAAGTTTCAGACTTGTGCTTCATTAAATAGACATAACCATATCTACTTAAATCATCAGTTAACGTTATGAAGTATTGGTATCCACCTCTAGCTGTCGTACTCATTGGTCCGCACACATCCGTATGTATGAGTTCCAGTAAGTCTGAGGCTCTCTCAGGAAAACCTGAGAAAGGCATCTTGGTCATCTTGCCTAGCAAACAAGCTTCACATGTCTCGTAGTATTCAAAATCAAACGAAGTTAAAAGTCCATCGTTATGGAGCTTCTTCATGCGCTTTTCACTGATGTGACCCAAACGACAATGCCATATGTAGGTAGGACTTAAATCATTAGGTCGAGACCTTTTAGCACTTATGTTACAGATAGGTGAATCATCAAGATTTAAAACAAATAAGCCATTCACAATGGATGCACAAGCCACAAACATATTATCCTTAGAGATCACACAACCATTGTTTTCACTCGCAAATGAATAACCATCCTTCATCAAACATTAAGGGAATAAAATGTTTCAACTCAAACTAGGAACAAAATAACAATTATTCAACTCCATAATAAATCCTGACGGGAGGTGGAGTTGCATCGTCCCGACGGTCAACGCAGCAACTCTTGCATTATTGCCCACGCGGAAATCAACTTCTCCTCTTTCAACGCTTCTACTTCTTATCATTCCCTGTGTCGAATTGCAAATGTGAGCAACCGATCCGGTATCAAATACCCAAGAATTAATGATAGTATCAGCGAGGAAAATATGATCTGTAACATAAACATGAAGTGTACCTGAAGTGGAAGTACCCTTACTTCCCTTGTTCTTCAAAGAAGCTAGCTACAACTTGCAGTTTCTTTTCCAATGACCAATTTCCTTACAATGAAAACATTCAGCATTGTGCTGGACTAGCCTTGGGCGTCTGGTTTGGCATGGGGATCTTATCCTTGGCCTTGCCTTTCTTCTTCCAAGAATTGCCCTTCCTTTTAAAGGTCGGCTTGTTTTGGATCGCCATCACATGACTGCTGCCAGTGCCTTTCTTGATGTCACTCTCTGCTGTCTTTAGCATACCACACAGTTCATTCAAGCCCTTCTCCGCCCCATGCATATGGTAGTTCGAGATGAAGTTCCCATAGCTAGGTGGAAGAGACATGAGAATGAAATCTGTGGACAACTCCTTGCCTAGTGGGAAGCCCAGCTTCTCCAACCTTTGAACGTAACCAACCATTTTGATTACATGTGGTCCTAGTGGCGCGCCTTCTGCCAATTTGCACTCCACAAAGGCTTTAGAGACATTGAACCTTTCAGTTCTAGCCTGTGTGGCGAACATATCATTGAGTGTCACGATCATATCGTGCACATGGACTGACTCAAACTGCATTTGCAAGTCAGGTTCCATACACGCAAGCATAAGGCAGCCCACTTCAAGATCGACATCCCATGCCTTCTTGTAAGCGTTCTTTACAGCGAGTGTTGCATTTTCATCAGGCTCCTCGGGTAAAGGGGTGTCTAGAACCTCTTCCTTTTTCTCAACCTTGAGAATAATTCTAAGGTTACGGATCCAATCCGTATAGTTCGTTCCATTCAACTTATCCTTCTCAAGGATCGTACGCAAAGAAAATTCCTTACTAGGTGCCATCTACAACAAAATAATAAATGCAAAATACTAAGACAAAATATCCATGACTGAGTAAATAAAAGAATTTACTCCCACTAAAATCAATATCCCCACATTGATACTTAGTGATTCCGAATCCACAACTAACAAGTCTACTAGTGAGATTTTGCGTCACCGCTAGTAAACAAGGTAGATCGGTAAGCAACTCTTTGCTAATCATATCACATATGACTCCTGTTGTTGGGTGACATCTCTATGTCTAGGCTCCCAACCTTTATGCCCCAAAATACTTAACCGTTAAGATGACTTTGATAAGCAAACCAACACTTATGCGTGTAAATATCCGATACAAACCCGTCTAGTCAAGGAAAACTAGTGGCACCCTAATTTCATAGACCCACCACTAATTGTACGAGACGTGGGACGGTGGCAAGTGTTGGGAGGGCATGTTAACTTAAAATTCCAAAGGGATCGTTCTACTCGTAACATCACACGCAAGAAAATAACATTGTCGCATGTAAAAGTAGAACGGTAAGAACGACATTCACACAGTTGTAACACGGTATGGCCTATTGTCACGTGGTGATTTCCATCTCCATTGACCTGTACATCATGTTGATCTCCATCTCCATGATCTGTGTGTGCCATCCTCCATGTGATGAGTCCTCCAAGAACTATCTAACGCGTGCTAGTAATGAAAGTTACACAATCGCGTATTAGATCATCACAAATTGGTACGCAGACCATTACATTAATTTTGACAATACATGTGGCTCCAGCCGTATTGCCGTACGCGTGATACGCAGGTCACGAAAAAATTACACACATGCATCACATACACATATAGGCCATACCGATCACAAAACCTGCAAAACAGATTATCGCAATTCCGACGTCCAAACTTAAAACGCCCGAAAACCCATCTTGCAAGCCGAATTTGGCAAAACTAATTTCGCCGAGACAAGCAAAGCTGGTTTATCACATGTGTAAAATTTTCTGTAGATCAATTTTTGTATAGAAAACGTCTTCATCCGAGTTAACCACGAAAAGTTATGACTGTTTTACCGAACAACATGTTTTCTGGTTTTCCAGGGCCGGTAGCAGATCCAATCTGCTGCCACCACGCATCCCATGCGCCTGGCACTTGACCTAGCTTCGATTCGACCAATCCAATTGATCTCCTTCTCGTTGTGACTGGGTTTACGTGTATCACTTAATTCCGATGGCGGAATTCCGACCGGTAGGAGTAATTCGTTACACGACCATCACGTAAGAACACGAAGCCGATCAAAACTTTGATCTACATCTGCATATCTCCATATGCACACATCCCGAATCTAAAACTTAGCAGCTACGTCTTTGGTACCACTGAAGGGATACGGGGTGGCTACGCTAGCGCAAAACAAAATTTTCCCCGCAAAACAGGAACTGCTGCTGTCAGAGATCACGGGATTATCACTAGACGCGCAGATGCAGCGGAACCGTCTCGATGTAGACGAACGCGTCGAGGGTAGCAGGCAGTGCAGTTGCTCACGTCCTTCTTGACTTGCACGTGCGGCTCGTCCGATCCAAGTGCTCCAGATGCAGCACCTCCAAGGTATCCACACGTACGGAGGAAGCGATGCACACCGGACTGCTAGGTCCGCGAGTGCGACAAGGAGAGAGCGTTGGCGGCGTGGCTGCTACTTGAAAAAGTCGTGCCTTTTCAGGAGGGGTGTGGTCCATATTTATTGGGAGGAAAACCCCCCACACCATCGTCCATTAGCAATACGGGACTAATAGATGGTGTACCCATTCCAACGCTAATGGGCTTTACAACATTTGTGGCCCATTAAGACTTTTACACCATAATGGATCAAATCCATCTGAGCCCACTAGTGGATCAAATCCAGTTGGCCCTACAGCATATTTCCAACAAGTAAGCCCAGCAAAATTGTGCCAAGCACGTCAGGAACAGTTTCTAAGCTGTAATTGCGAATCTTGCCACAAGAAAAACGAGACACATTTCAAATATTTGGAGCGAGATTAGCACTAGCTAGAAAAAAATGTAGTGTGTTGTTGCCATGACCCTACCTGCCAAGTAGTGAGCAATCATTTTTTCTTAAGAACAGAACAAACGCTACAACTTTCATAAAGGACAGCAACACAGTATTCTAACCCAAGAGACAGAAAAATGGTTTTGATTATTCCAATTGTGAGAAACACAGACTTTCTGATTAAACTTTGAGAGCTTTGTTTTGATACTTGGATGGTAGCCAAGCGGCCCGTAGTGCAGCTGGCTAGCGTCCCTGGGGAGGAGAAAAGTTCAATTTAGGACAAAACTAAAACAATGTGGAGAAAGTTCAATTTAGGACCTGCATGAGGATGATTCACAAGCTAATCTCTATAGGATACTTATACATATTTGATGACCATGTACATATTCACTAGCTAATTTGGCTTTCAAAACTTTAAAGAAAAAAAGAAAGATAGCAAATCACACCCATATATATTATGGATTCTCATATTTAAGAATAATATAGGATTCCTGATGCAAAATATTCTTCTCTATTTTAGCAGTAGATTATTATGAACTCTTGGAGATGACCTTATTTATTTTTTCACAAACTTTTTTAAGAAGTACTAAAACTTCATAGGTTTAAAAAGAAAATATTAGATACTCTTAGAGATGCTCTTACCCGACCCGCTGCCATCCCTACACCCACCCCACACACCTTGGTCAAAAACAAATGAAGAAATAAAAACAATTTTTTAAAACAAAATATGAAAATGCTAATAAAAATTAAAGGTAAAAGTTTGGAAGAAAAATTTTTAAAACAAATTTCAGAACAAAACTTCATAAAAAGATTCGGGACAAAACTTTATAAAAAAATGTGAACGAACTTAAACAAAAAAAGATTATACATGAAAATTTTGAAGACAAAAAAGCAAAAAAAAGTTTTTGAAGAAAACTTTTCAAACAAACTTAAGAAAAAGTTACAAAAAATTGAAAAATCAGAACAAAAAGTTTTTGAAAAAAGATTAGGAATTCTTTTTAGAAAAAGTTATGAAGAAACTTGAGAGAAAGTTATAAAAAAAATATTTTGAATGAACAAATAAGGAACAAAGTTTTTGAAAAATCGTAAAAAAAAGTTTCAAAAGGAAGATTTAGATAAAAAAATTAAAAAAAAACAAAGAAAAAAAATTAGTCGGTGCTTACCTCGCCGGCGAGCTGCTCGTCGCGACCCAGTGCCTCCGCTCCTCCGGGGTCGCCGTCGCGCCATAAGGCTGTGGGTACCCGGCCCGCGGAGCTCACTAGGGGCTCGCGAGCGCACCCCATGGCCGCCGGGGCCGCTGCCCATCCACCACGGGTGGCGCGCTCGCCGCTACTAAGATCCACCTAGAGGAACTATCCGCCGCTGGAGCTCAAAAGGCCTGGAGGAGCTCGCCAAGACCTGCTAGCCGGAGCTCGCCGGGGATGCTCATCAGGGCCTTCAGGAGAGAAGAAATGGGATGATTGGATGAGAAAGAGATGGGCAGTGGTGATTGGTGAAAGGAATAGTTAGATGGGCCCAGCATGTGCTGCTGCGGTGGAATCTAGCGGGAGGAGGAGAAGTTACGCTGGACTTTAAACAGTTAAGGGCTGGTTGGTTTCCATGGGACTAGGATCGTGCCCGTGCGTTGCACGGGCAACACAAATTTCTTTCAAGCATCAACATGATTCAAATGACAATAGATCCTAGATCAAAGCAAATTGTTGAGCAAGAATAATTGAAAGAATACCGAGACTAATCAATTCTTTCATTAATGCAGAACATCTAAACAAAATACATTAGGTAAGTTGTCATCGCAGAGAATTGTGGACGTGACATTTAATTTCTCCACCTATTCCCTAAATAGCTACCGTTACGAAACCCTCTACACCATTTTAAGCATTCTTGCCATCTGAACCAAAAAGAAAAAGACATTATCTCATTTGTAGTCACAAATTAACCAAGACACATATGAATCTCCATTCCATTACTTTCATTTTTCCTCAAGCTTCAACATAGCATCACCTTCAATTTACAATGATATAGAATAACAGTTAATAGAGTTATATTACCGTCAATGAGAGTGTGAGCTCTGATATGAGGAGGGGATTCAATACTTTGGTCACGTTAGGGCCTGGTCACTATAGAAAGCTATAAATGATACAGTTTTAAATGGTGTTACTCCCAGGCTGAACACAGCTCTCCTGCTTGCACATGACGAAGCTAATCTCTAGATGCTTGCTGGGGCGAAAGGGCTTAGGGGCTGTTTGGAATGGAGGAATCCAAAACAAAGGAATGGTAGGAAACGTAGGAATGGAGGGTGAATGTAAAGAGAAAACAGAGGAATGAAAAACACATGAAATGAATAGGAAGAGACGTTTGGAACGTAGGAATTCATGTCACAGGAATCATATTGATGTTGAAACAATAAATGAAAATAGTACTTAATAACTGATTAATTAACTTATTAAAAATGATTGCAGCCGATTAAACGATTAAACATTGTTTTTGTCCACAACATCTCTTACATATAGGTCCCACATACCATAGGCTTTGTAGGCAAAATTCACCGCACGCGCACAGCACCGGAGCACCCCTTACCTTATCCATTACACTGTTCTCATCCTCATCCATTTCCTATCCTCCATAGCTGCATCTTTCGTTGCCTTGCCCCCCTTTCTCTCTCGTATCTAGCCATATCAATAGCCGGTCAACAACAACCAATGTGAGCGGGTGTTGCGAGCCTACGAGTCGTCGAGCTCGGCGCGCGAGAATCTCTGTCCATACGACAGGTAACGGAGGGCAGCAAGTTGGGGATGGCCACTGGCGGCCGCCGGCCGGCGGGCTGCTCAAGAGGGCAGTGCAGTTCGTCTTCTCCATCATGGTGCAGCTCATCCTCTACTTCTTCCTCACCGCTGCGGGCTTGACGGCGCGACGTCTCAACATTTGTGCAGCTTCAGCAAGGTGCGGCTTTGGCGGCCTTCATTATCTCTCGCGCGTGTGCACACGTTCGTCGAGGGGCCCGGCGCCCGAGCGGTGTGAGGCTGAGCTCGCGGCGTACGCGCGCCGGCGGCGGGGCGAGGCGGCCCCTCGAGCTCGTCGCAGGAGGAGGCCGGCGAGCTCGTGGCGGACACGACTCCTCCAGCTCGTCGCCTGGAGATCCAGCCGCGCCGACCGCGCCGACGACCGGTGGCGAGCGGTGGCGGCAGCCAGCTCTGCCCGGCCGGCTCCTCCCCGGCCTCCTTCCTCCTGCGCCCGCTCCGTGGCCCGTGCCAACGTTCGCGAGCACGACTAAGGCCGTGCTGGCCTGCTTCTCCCGCATCGTTGTGCGCCCCGCGACGGCCTTCAACGACGGCATCCTTCATCTCCCTCCTCCGGCGGTCAAGCGGACCCAGCGGCCCTCCTTCTCCTCCGTCGGCTGCCGCGGAGCCCCGTTCTTCCTCTCCGCGGCCGGCGCAACCTCTGCTCCCCGGCCCGCTCTTCCTCTCCCCCACGGCCGGCAGGGCCGCGGCCCTGGCCATCCTTCCTCCGGCTGGCGTGCCTCGATTCGCCACCAGGAGCTCGTGGCCGACCGCGTGCACGGATTCACCTCTTTCCCCTACTCACGCGCGATGACCGCGACGGGGATGGTGGCAGCAGCGGTGAGGTTCGGTGCGTCGGCGAGGTGGCTCGAGGACCGCCCGCCCGCGGTCGCGCTGGAGCAGGGGCGTGGCGGCCCCTCCTTGATTCCTCCGCCGGCGACGGTGCTACGACTGCGAGGACGAGCTTCGGCAACTGGAGAAGCAGGCGGCGTGGTGAAGCTCACGGCGGCGACACGAAGGAGTGAAGAGCGGCGGAGCTCCGCCGGCGGGGACGCCCCTCCTCTGCCCCTGGGCTGGCGTCGCGTCGAGGCGGGGGCGGTCGCAGAGGCATCGGGACGCGTGGTGGGCCCTCGCGGAGCTCTCGCGATCCCTCTGTATCTGAGGAGCGGGGGGCCCACCTGTCAGCGCGGGGTAATGGTGGTTCTGCCGGCAGAACAATCGCACGGGCGGACCATCGTGGGCGACGTTGCCCTTATGGTTTTTTTAGGGGTAGAGATTGGATCCGCCCAGAACTGATAAATATAAGGGCTTGTTCGCTTCTACCGGATTCAATCCGGTCGGAATAACAGATATATCAAGAAATTTGTGATAGAGACTCGGATTCATTCCGGATTGAGATTTAATTTACTCATCATGATAGGTAGAACAAGGGACCGAAAAGCCGGATTGATTCCACACCTCTTGACTAGTGGATTGATTCCGAGTCTCATGGTGTGCCTATCATGAGTAAATTAATTTTCGACCCGGAATAAATCCGGATCTCTTATAGTATCTATCATGATTTTCGTATTACTTTTATCAATTCCGGTCGGAATCAACCCGATGGAAACGAATGAGGCCTAACAAGAAAATCATGATAGCTGCTATAAGGGATCCGGATTTATTCCGGGTTGGAAACCAATTTACTCGTGATATGGACATCAAGAGACTCAAAATTAATCCACTTGTCAAGAGGTGTGGAATCAATCCGGCTCTTTGGTTCCTTGTTATGCTTATCATGATGAGTAAATTAGTTGTTGGACCGGAATAAATCCGGGTCTCTATATTATCTATATTGATTTTTCTATAGTATTTGTCATTTCCGTTCGGATTGAATCCCGTGGATACGAACTAGCCTTAAACATTGCGCGTGTCATCTTGGTCCATGTGGATGCCTCTTCTTCAGCACCTTCATGTGAACCACACAACAAATTTACCAAATGTCAAAGATAATGTGGTCACACGAGTTCACAAAAAAATTATTAAAGAACAAGTTATGCTATGGTGTATTTATTTGGTATTGTACATAAAAATAATTTGAATTTTCCACTTCGAGAAACACAGACGTGCAGATTAGACTTATTAGCTCATTGGACACAAAGTAGAGGTGCCACCCACTCAAGGCTCGAATCATGAATGCTGCTGCACAGTAAAATTCCCCTCGCAAAAAAAAAATGCTCGTGCTCTTCCCTCCTCTCTGTTTCGGAACAAAGGCCCAGAGGCCAGAGGGATGGTCGCATCACATATTCACATCAGCTGCTTTGGTGTTACTGCGGCCAGTGGCGAAGCCAGGATCAAGCTCAAGGGGGGCTCGCTCAGTGCTTCTTCCACCTCGAGCTCCTAATCCTTCATTGTTCGCTCCAAAAATAGTAGAGGGGGGGGGCTTCATAGGATTTGCCGCGGTAGCCGGGGCCAGAGCCCACCCCGCCCCGGCGTTAGCTACGCCACTGACTGCGGCCACCCTAGGATAGAAGGGGAACCAAAAAAGTCAAGCTCCTCCTCGTCCAGGCTCGGAAGGAGGCTGTTCGCCTCTGGGCTGTGCTCCGGCTCGCAATTCTTTTTTATTTTTTAACCCCTTTTAAACTAAAATTTTAAAAATAACCCACCCCAAACTATATTTCCAAGAAGTAGCCCTTGTGGTCGCGCCATTATTAGTCGCGCCACATGATGTGGCGTGACTAATGTACACGGTGGCGTTGAAAAAAGTCGCACGTTACGTGGCAGACTGAGTCGCGCCGAGCGGTGTGGCGTGACTCAGAAGGGAGTCACGCCACGGTACGTGGCGCGACCCAGTTCTACCGTACTGGCTCCGGCCTCCTCGCATTCTCGTTTAGCCGTGTTTCCTTATTCCTTTTAATTAGCAAATGAGCTTCTAAATTTGTGAAACTCGAGATGTATGATCTATAGAGTTCATACGTTCCATTTTAACTTTGTGCACTCGAAATCATGGTGTATAAAATGAGAAATATAATTTTGAAATAGCCTAAGTGTTATTAGATTAACACATGAAAATTGCTAAGTATGAAAATAGAGTCAACTAGTCAACTTCGAGCATACTTTTTGAGAAATTTTACACTAAGACCCTAAATACTTTTGGGCTTCAAGTGAATTTGGATGTTCATAGGAACGTTTGGACAAGTTGTTGGTCAAGAATAACAAAGAATTCATAGTTTTAGCGAGGCTTAAAGTTGGAAAGTTGTGTTGTTTTCTAAGTTTGTCAGCTAAGTATAAAACATCACAACTTTCCAACTTTAAGACACCTTTAAACTATGCATTCTTTGTTATATTTGACCAATAATTTGTCCAAACTTTCCTATGAACATCCAAATTCACTTGTAGGTCAAAAGTATTTAAGGTCTTAGTGCAAAATTTGTCAAAAAGTATGCCCGAAGTTGACTAGTTGACTCTATTTTCAGACTTAGCAATTTTCATGAGTTTATCTAATAACACTTATGCTATTTCAAAATTGGATTTCTCATTTTATACCAAATGGTTTCGAGTGCACATAGTTAAAATGGAACGTGTGCACTCTATAGATCATATTCTCAAGTTTTATAAATTTAGGAGCTCATTTCCTAATTAAAAAGAATAAGGAAACACAGCTAAACGAGAGTGGGAGGAGGCCGGAGCCAGTACGGTAGAACTGGGTCGCGCCACGTACCGTGGAGTCACGCCACACCGCTCGGCGCGACTCAGTCTGCCACGTAACGTGCGACTTTTTTCAACGCTACCGTGTATATTAGTCACGTCACATCATGTGGCGCGACTCAATTATTAGTCGCGACCAAAAGGGCTACATCTTGGAAATATAGTTTGGGGTGGGTTATTTTTAAAATTTTAGTTTAAAAATGGTTTTATAAAAAAAATTCCCGGCTCGCCTGCCGCTGCCGCCGCCCCCGCCCCCGCCCCCGCCCCCGCTGGCCTCTGGATGCAGGTGTGCTCGCCGCGGTAGATGACGTCGAAAAGCGTCGGGTCCTCGTTGGTGCGTTGGACCTTTTTCGTCGCCGGGCATCCCTGCGAGCGGTGCTGCGCGCACCGGTAGTAGACCCTGCAAAATTTGCGCGAAGCAGATTAGGAACAGTTTCTAAGCTGTGCTTGTGAATCTTGCCACAAGAAATATTCTAAATATTTGGAGCAAGATTAGCACTAGCTAAGTAACTAAAAAAAATATGAAGCATGGTTGTTCCAACGACCCTATCTGCCAAGTGGTGTCCAATCACTTAGAACAAAACAAATAAAGGCTACAACTTTCATCAAGGACAGCCACAAAGCATCTTAGCCAAAAGGCATAAAAATGATTTTGATCAAGATGCGCTAACCTTGGGTGATTGGCTCCTTTAATATAATTTTGGGCATACTTCCTCCAGGAAAAGCCATCATCGACCAGGTCGTCACCGGCCGGACGTGTCATCTTCTTATGTGGATGCCTCTTCTTCAACACCTTACTGTGAACCACACAACAAATTTACCAAATGACAAAGACAATGCAGTCACACGAGTTCACAACAAATTTATTACAAAACAAATATGCTTTGGTGTATTTATTTGGTATTGTGCATGGTGGTATTTTTTTCTCTATACATATTAGGGTGTGTTTAGTTCCCAATTTTTTCTCCAACTACCCGTCACATTAATCTTGGGACACTAATAAAGAGTATTAAATGAGTGTTAATAACAAAATCCATTTCATAGCCCTTATCTTAATTTTCAAGACGAATTTGACGAGCATAATTACGTCATCATTACATAACGTCGTACCAAAACAAACAATATCTAATGACAGATTAATTAAGCTCTAACGATAGATTAATTAAACTTAATGGATTCGTTTTGGGATTTCCTGTCATCTATGTAATTAGTTTTGCAATTAGTCTACATTTATTACTCCTAATAGATCTTGAAAGAGACCTCAACATTTTCTTCCAAATTTTTTCCCAAACTATGAGTTATAAAAAAACTAAACCATCTTATATTTTGGAAAGGAGCGAGATATTGTAATATATATTCTTTGAGGTTGATAGCAATTAATTCATTTATACCCAGCGTTGCGACAGGAACTCAGGGTGGAACTTGGCTCCTTAACTTTGGAACAACCCGGCCTCTCCCTCTGGAGCTGCTCCGAGAATTTATCTGTCACCACCACATCCTCCAATCGTGCCTGCAGTTTTTTATAAGCAGAGTGACATCAAGAGTTTATAAGAAAAAAAACTGACCGGAAAGAGTTCCAATAAGTAGTAGATAGATAATTACAAATCTGGGAGGGAGGAATGGGATTTAAGATACTAACATAGTCGGTTCAAATCAGTAATATGGCGCAATTAAAATTTTCTCACAATTAATTTTGGTGATCTTACCTCCCTCTTGTTGCATTCTGCATCTTTCAATGCAAGCATTTCGATAATTCGGCTTGTTGTTGGCCTTTGTGCCCGATCATCTTTCACACAAAGTAGACCAATATCAATGCACCGTCTTATTTGCAGGCAATCGAATTCTTGGGATATATACCCTGGTATTTTTTCCAGCCTGTTTCTCCATTCCTTAACCACCTTTGAAACCAGATCATAAATCTAGAATGTTAGTAAGAATAGCATCTCTGCAGGAAAGGGGCGATCCACAATGAAAGTTGATTTGAAACATAATTTACTTACAGGCTCGATGAATTCTTGGGATGATGTTTCGTCGTCGTTATATGGGTAGTGTTTTCGTCCTGTCACTACTTGTATGATTATTACACCCAAACTAAATATATCTAGTTCCTTTGTGATTATGCCTCTGTTTAAGTATTCTGGTGCCATGTAACCCCTGCATTATATCGCAAAGTGAATGTGTCAACTTCCCAGCATTGTGCTGTGTGAAATGTAATTACATTTTGATTATGACAAAAAAAATGAATCCAGATGCATTTAACTTACAATGTTCCATCAAAAGTTTTTGTGATTGTTCGAGTTTGCTCTTCAGTAAAGAGCCTTGACAAACCAAAATCTGCAATTTTTGGCACCATATTGCAATCCAGCAATATGTTTGCTGGTTTTAGATCCCTATGAATAATAGGGTTATTAGGTTTCCACTCCTCATGAAGATAATGTAAGCCATGACAAATACCCACAATAATTTTGTAGCGTGTCTGCCAATCAAGTCCGGAAGATGCATCTGCACATATAATAAGGTACCTCAAAATCAGAAATAATATACACTCTCTCCTTTCTAAAATGTAGATTGTTTAAGTTTGTTGTAAGTCAAATGTCTCTAATAGAAGTGTGACCAAGTTTCTAGGAAAATACACTGACATCTATAACATCAAATTGGTTTAATTAAATCCACCATTAAAAATCTATTTATCCAATATTGCAAATGTTAATATATATTTTTTACAAACTTGGTTAAATTGGACAAAGTTCAGTTTAGGACAAAACTAAATGATCAAAATAGTATGTTGATAATTTGTTTTTCAAAACTTTGAAGAATAAGAGCAGACCACACCCATAATATATATTGCATTCTCTTACCTGAAATATGATTGTGAAGGCTTCCTTTGGGCATGTACTCCAAGCAAAGCAACCTTTCTGACTTCTCCGCATAAACGTATGTACCATTGTGCAGTACATGGTACTTCTCTTTTTCAAAACAGTATCCTACAAGTTGCACTATGTTTGGGTGTATAAGCCTCATAAGATGACGGACTTCATTCTCATATTGCTTGTCCTGAACTCCTGGCATTGTCGATGTAAAAAGCTTCTTCACAGCTATAATGTTCCCATTTTGCAGTAGTCCCTGCTTAAACTCATCTGGTATTGATATGGATAGAAGCTTTCCTATAAAGCTGTCTTATGAAAAATATATAATTTAGTCTTACCTTATGGACCGTTCCAAAACCACCTTGGCCAAGTAGATTCTCATCAGAGAAATCATTTGTGATCTCTCTCAAATCTTTCAGTGACAAACTGTGTAAATTTAAATTTAAACGTTCATCGTGCAATACACTGTCCAGTTCAATACATTTGCTAGACTCAGTCTCCATACTAATAAATGTTTTCTGAGTACACAAACACTTTCACAAGATTTCAAACCGATTAACTTATTGTCGGTTTTGTCTCCCACTGATATAGAATAGTGCCTTCAACAAGTCTTGTTATAACTTCCGACTGATTGGTTTGCATTGGACCATCAACACTGGATAAACATTGTGTAAACATATATATAAACTTGTGCTTCTGCCATGCATTTACAAAGGAAAAATAGCATTGTATAAACTGGCCAAGAAGACAAATTGTTATGTGTATATATTGCATTCATTCTCAGAAATATTACGCCCAACATTAATTTCCTCTTTTCGTTGTGAAATGAATTGTTACAACTTATGACACATCATGGCGTTCGATTGAAGTTTGGCATTGCTAGAGTACTCCGATAGGAGCACCCCACTAACCATTTCTCTCAATGTGCAAGCAATCCACATCAGCACCACGTCACCATCCATTCGGGTTATCTATTTATTTATCTTGCCGATTTTATGTGACTAACAACATCGTGCATACAATTTATAAGTCCTGCGAGTACCACATTATAAAATTCACACAATAACATCCATGCATACAATTTTGAAATTTGAAATGAAATTTGAAAAAAAAATGACCATACCACCAGAGGGAAATGAAAAAATTGAAATATGCCACAAAAATTTGAAATGAAAAAAATTGAAAATTTAATTTTTGAAATGTGATTAAAAAATTGAAAATTTTCATTTTGGAAATTTGAAATGAACATTTCCGTTTGAAATTTGAAAAAAAATGGCCATTCACCAAAGCGAAATGAGGAAATCATATATTTCATTTATGCCACCGAGATAAAACTTCAAATAATACCCATATACCATCTATGTATACCACCCTATATCACATGTGCAAGTTGTAGTGGTATACAATTCATCTCAGTCGTCGGATCCTTTCATACTGATCATTTTCCAATAATGGTATAGGGTGGTATAGTCCACCGTAAAAGAGCCCTAGATCAAATGCATTTTCCCCTATTTTTAGATTTATAAATGCATATAAACATCCTAAAGAGGTAATACGTCATCAAATCCACAGTCCATAGTCATTTGAGAGTACCTTAGCAAAGTTTGATTCCTCCAGGTAAATCTGAAAATCTTGAGCACCCACCCCTGGGCGCTCTGCCATGTTGTCAATCAACTTCAGCGAAATTATAAAGAAAATCAACTTCAGCGCAGGACCCTTCCGAAAAGAGACGACCATAGTGGGCGCAGTGCTTAGGTGGAAATAGACCTCTAGTGCCAAGTTTATTCCTTATAATTTTCGTAATCACTGCTGTTCAGAATTTCGACTCATTTCTAAGAGCTGGAATCTCCCGAACCATCGTTTCCAAGCTACAAGAGCTCTAGGCGACCCCAAGGCGAAAATCCTCGCCAATCTTCCCGGGTCGGATGAAATAGAATCAGATAATACTCACAGTTGAGAAGAAATTGAGCTGAGAGAAGGTTGAAGAAGGTGTTCTTGTCACAGCCCAGAGGTTCAAGGCAGCCTGCTACAACTCTAAGAGACACAAACGCTTCAAATTGAAATCTGATCGAGCTCTAACCTGTAAAAGGCTCCTGATGCTGCTCCTGTGATCAACCTCCTGCCGGGACCGGCTACCACCCCTCGCCCCCCTCCTCCTTCCAGAGGTCTTGAGAGCTGAGAGACGAAGGAGAGAGGAAAGTGGTTTAGCCTAGTGGTGGTGGATGGGGTGGCTTGACTTTGACTTGGCTCAGTTGGCTGCTTTGCTAGAGATAAAGGAGGTCTGGTTGTCAGCAGCCGAAAGAGCTAAAGATAGACTCCTATTGCACCCATGTTTGTTCGTGCAGCCTTCCACGTTCACACTTCACACATTAGCAATCAACCCGTATTCAAAACATATAATGGGTGACAAAAAACAAAGAGCAACAGATGGACTAAAATTTGTGCAACTGATGATTCTTGCTTGTGTGGAATTATTATCTTTAGGGAAATTTTAGAGTGTTTGTAATTAATGTGAGCCATCCATCCGGTGAAATCTAACGGTGGTAGTACAATAAGATATATAGTACCCAGTACTAGGCACTACCCGGTACTATCCAAATTAAATTAGCTGGTGCAAAAAAATATTAGTATAAGGTACTACTTGGTACTACCCAAGCACCGGAGCAAAGCTTTTACCCGTATCTACCTATATTTCGGTACTTGGATAGTACTGGTAGTACTTGATACTATCACCGTTAGATCTCATCGAATGAATGTTGGATCCACCAAACTGGTACTACCTTGTTCTATACTATTGGTACTACAGGGTATTATCACTGTTAGATTTTATCGGATGGATGGCTCACATTAAATACAAACACCTTAAAATTTGAGGTCTTTTATGATGCACAATACTACCCAGTGGTATTATGGTAGCATAACCAGTTTTTTGCTATGGGTAAAATAGTAATTTTCTTGAGATATAAATGGTAATTTGCTCGAAGTATGTTAACCAGGGGTAGATAAAGTTAAATAAAAAATTTCGTATGTTTGATTTCATATATTTCAACAACATTATTTTCCATAATACCAGTCATACTCTTATACTACCCATACTACCTATGAATACTACCCATGATGTCCCCAAAGTATTTAAGGTCTTAGTGTAAAATTTCTCAAAAAGTATGCCCAAAGTTGACTAGTTGACTCTATTTTCAGACTTCGCAATTTTCATGTGTTGATTTAATAACACTTAGGCTATTTCAAAATTAGATTTTTCATTTATACACCATGGTTTGGAGTGCGCATAGTTAAAATGGAACGTATGCACTCTATATATCATATACCTCGAGTTTCACAAATTTAAAAGTTCATTTGCTAATTAAAAAGAATAAGTAAACACGACTAAATAAGACACGGAACTCCTAGGCCTGCAGTTGATCGATCCGACTCGCGAACGAGTCGCGCCAAGCAGCGTGGCATGACTCCCTCCACCACATCAGATACGACTTTTTCCAACGCCACGGTGTACATTAGTCACGCCACTTCATGTGGTGTGACTTAACTATTAATCACGCCACAAGGCTTGGCGCGACCAAAAGGGCTGCTTCTTGAAAATTTAGTTGGAGAGAGGTTATTATTAAAAAATTGGATTAAAAAGGGTTAAAATATAAAAAAAATCGTTGTTTGAAGCTGCCAGGTCTTGAGTACATAGGATACTCTACAAGAGCTCTGACGGAACAAGGAACGCGCCAAAGTGAGCTCCCTCTGGAAGCTCTGCTCTCCGCAGCTAAAGAATCCAGGTGAGGCCTCCTAAAAAAGTAGCATAGGGCTTGAGAGTGTTAGAAATCAGGTCTCTCAATCACTTAGAACACACACTATTTGTATGAACATAAGAACAAGCACACAAGCAAAGCAAGAGAAGGAGGGAGAGCTTTTGTATTTTACTTCAACTAATGTATCTCTATACAAATGGGTAAACCCTCCTCTATTTATAGAGGGATGAAGATGGAGGAGTAAATACTCATAATTCATCTCTAACTTCTCATCTCTCCATCCTCTACTCCTCCCCTCTCAAACTCTCCATTAATTGGCCACATTAATTATGATTCATAACACTCCCCCTTGGCCAATTACATGCCATGTGTATGCCTCGTTAAAAACTCCCCCAAAAACCCAGTGGAAAAAAAGGTAGGAGAAAAGAGTACATCACAGGCCTCACTTCTGTTGCACCTGTTGCCTCATTAAAAACCTTGCATGAGAAAACCCAGTGGGAAAAAACTCATCAAGGGAAAAAGAGTACAACAGTTGATGCTCGAGTCAGGTCTTCAGGACTGACTTGTGATCTTCAGGATCACAAACTTGGGCTATGACTCTTAGGGTAAGTCTCGCCCTGAACCCTGCAAATCTCTAAGCTGTCTCATTCCAATTCCATAAATGCATTTATAGAAGCTGGAGGCCGGTAGAGATTTTGTGAATAAATCCGCAAGATTATCACATGATCTTGCTTGCAGGATCTTAATTTCCCCGCTGTTCTGGAGCTCGTGGGGATAAAAGAATTTTGGAGCAATATGCTTCGTGAGATTGCTCTTCACATAGCCCATATGCATCTGTGCAACACAAGCAGCATTATCTTCATAGATAATGGTGGGGGTGTTGACAACGCCCTTACCACATGACTTATGGATGTGGTTAATCATTCGCCGTAGCCAAACACACTCTCGTGTGGCTTCATACAGGGCGATTATCTCTGAGTGATTGGTTGATGTGGCAACCAAAGTCTGCTTCACAGACCGCCATGAGATGGCCGCACCACCACAGAGAAACACAAAACCAGTCTGCAATCTAGCATTATGGGGGTCGGACATATAACCAGCATCCACATAACCCACCATAGTCAGATTCCCCCCTTTTGGAAACCACAACCCAAGGTCCTGAGTGCCTTTCAAATACCTGAGGATGGTTTTCACGCCAACCCAATGTCTTCTGGTGGGTGCTACGCTGTACCTGGCCAACAGATTTACTGCAAAAGCAATATTTGGTCGTGTGCAATTTGCAAGGTACATTAGTGCCCCAATGGCACTAAGGTATGGGACTTCTGGTCCCAAACCTTGTTCATCCTCTTCCTTGGGTCGGAACGGATCCTTATCCGCTTCTAATGATCGGACGATCATAGGGGTTCTCAGAGGGTGGCACTCATCCATATTAAACTTTTCAAGTACCCTCTTTGTATAAGTAGACCGGTGAACAAACACTCCTTCAGGGAGGTGTTCGAGCTGTAGGCCCAAACAAAACCTGGTTTTACCCAAGTCTTTCATCTCAAAATCCGTCTTGAGGTAAGCCATCGCTTTCTCAATGTCCCTGGTCGTACCGATGATGTTCAAATCATCGACGTAGACGGAGATGATGCAAAATCCATCACAGGATTTCTTTATGAAGACACAAGGACAATCATCATTGTTGATGTAACCTCTCTGCAAGAGAAAGTTACTCAACCGGTTGAACCACATCCTTCCGGATTGTTTCAACCCATACAACGACCGCTGCAGGCGGACGCTGAACATGTTGCGGTTTTGATTCGGTTCAGGGATCTTGAGTCCTTCAGGGACTCTCATATGGATCTCCGAATCAAGTGACCCATACAAGTATGCGGTCACGACATCCATCAACTGCATTTTCAAATTCAAGTTAGCTGCCATAGAAATAAGATATCGAAACGTTATGCCACTCATAACAGGAGAGTATGTCTCATCATAATCGATGCCGGGTCTCTGCGTGAACTCTTGTGCCACTAGCCTCGCTTTGTATCTTACCACCTGGCCATGTTCATTCCTCTTCCGAAGGAAGACCCATTTGCATCCTACAGGGATGACATTAGGAGGTGTTGGGACTGCAGGCCCAAAAACCTCTCTTTTACAAAGCGAGCGCAATTCTGCCTCGATTGTTGCTTTCCATTTGTCCCAATCTGAGCGCTTCTGACACTCAATCATGGACTTTGGTTCTGGATCCGGATCCAATGAGTCAACAATTTTTGAGGCAAAATATATGTCGACAACAGTGGTCTTTCTATGATATGACTCTCCTGATTCCACATAATTGGTGGCAATCTCCTCATGGTCGTCCACCCACTCATCATGATTTCCCAAAACGACTGAGTGGGGGCGTTCCGATCTCCCCATGCGATATTCTTCGCACGACGCATTGGGGTTTCCATCTTCGGGATGGAGTCCTTCAGGGACTTCCTCAACTTCAGGTTGAGTTGCCACTTCTAGGGCATTTTCAACTTCAGGTTGAACTTCTTCAACTGAATCCTTAAGTGAGGCAAGGGGATCATGTCCTTTCCGTTGCGGACGTCTCCGCGGGACCTTGTCCTGAGCACCCGGAGGTCTCCCCCTCTTCCTAGGATTAGGGGAGACAATAGAGTTGGTAGCCTTCTGGGGTACCTGAACTCTCTCCGGTGCATTTACTGCAGGTATATGCGACCTTGTCACTCTTTTGTGATCAGTGAAGGCATCTGGTAGCTCATTTGCAAGACTTTGCAAATGTATAACCCTCCGAACTTCCAGTTCGGATTCACTGGTGCGTGGGTCTAAGGATTGCATCCCAGCTGCATTCCATTCAATTTCCCGGCATTCTTCAGGATGCCTCTCTCCCCCTAATGCTGGGAAATGGTCTTCATCGAAGACACAATCAGCGTACCGAGCCGTATGAAGATCCCCAGTCATAGGCTCTAAGTACTTGATTGTGGACGGAGTCTCATAACCAACATAGATCCGCAACTTTCGGTGGGGACCCATTGATGTACGCTGAGGCGGTGGTATTGGCACGTACACAGCACTGCCAAATATACGCAGATGGGAAATACTTGGTTCTTTCCCACGCACCAGCTGTAAAGGGGAGGATTCATGATATGCAGTTGGCCTGAGCTGAGTCAGTGCTGCAGCGTGCAACACTGCATGGCCCCAACAACTGGTTGGCATCCTGCAATTCTGTAACAACGGTTGGGCAATCCACTTGATCCTTTTGATTAAGGATTCAGCTAGACCATTTTGTGTGTGGACATGAGGTACTGAATGTTCTACCTTAATGCCCATGGCTAAACAATAATCATCAAAAGCTTTCGACCTGAACTCACCAGCATTATCCATCCGAATGGACTGGATGCGGTTATCAGGGAAACTTGCTTTTAGCCTGATTATTTGGGCGATGACCTTGGAGAAAGCATGGTTTCTCGTGGACAACAGGTCCACATAGCTCCATCTGGTAGACGCATCAATCAATACCATGAAGTACCTAAACGGGCCTGACAGGGGCTGAATAGGTCCACAAATGTCACCTTGTATCCTTTGTAGGAACACATGTGACTTATCCCTAATCTTCAGGAGGGATGGTCTAGTGATTAGCTTTCCCTTTGCACATGCGGTGCAAATAAAATCTTCAGGATTTGGGAAGCTTCTAACATTATGGTCAGCAGAATTGTTGATGATCCTTCTCATCATACTCAACCCAGGATGACTTAAACGGTCAGGCCAATTCAAAATGATTCTATGTTTCGAAATATGGTTTTCATCGCAACATACTCTTCTATGGGTTTAACATACGTATAGTACAAACCCGATGGAGATGAAGGGAGTCTTTCCACCACTCTCTTTTGGTACCCGTCGAATTTAGTAATGAGCAGGTATTCAGTACCATGCTCAATCTCGGTTTCAACATGGAAAACATCCGCATGGATATCTTTGAAACTCAAAAGCGTGCGCTTTGAGTCAGGATACAACAATGCATCCTTCACAAAGATTTGGGTACCCATGAGGAGAACCAGTGTGGCACTTCCGGTGCCCACAATATGAGCATTGCTTCCGGCAATGGTCATAATATTTCCACTTTTCTTTGTTAATGTTTGGAAATATCTGGTTTCCCTTATAATTGTATTGGTGGTCCCACTGTCAACAAGACAGATCTCCGCTTCGGCCATTCGGTTCCCACAGACTCTGTTAAATACCATAATAATAAAAACAAGTATTTAACATAAGGTACATAACATAAATGAAACAACATTATATTATTCCTGGGAAATATATTACATAAGTTTGGACCTTGTTACAAATGCTCTTAAGGAGCATGGACAAACTCTACATCGTGTTGACATGGTATTTTGGAGATTACTGCAGGTCCCCAAAAATATCCATGCCATCGAGAAGGTTTTCCTCATTTCCGTCCATATGGACATTTTCATCATTTGCGTTGACGACTATGTCATCACGCTTCTGAGCTTCAGGCTCAGTGATGAAGTGGGACTCATGTTGACCTTTCCCCTTATTCTTGCTCTGTTGGTAGAGGTCAACGAGGTGTTTGGGGGTGCGGCATCTGCGGGACCAATGTCCCCTTGCTCCGCATCTAAAGCATTCGCCCTGCTCTTCCCCACTATGATCACCTCTTTCCTTCTCGGGTTCGGATCTACCCTTGGGCTTCCTTTTTCCCTTGCCTTTGAACAAGGCACCTCTTTTCCCCTTCCATTTCCCCTTTTCCCGGCCCCATTTCCGGTTGCGAGACCTCTCAGTAACGGTAGCATGTGCTTCAGGCACAGCCATAGAACCAGTGGGCCGGGTAGAATGGTTGCTCATGAGCACCTCATTCTGTTGTTCGGCAATAGATAGTACTTCACTCAGCTCAGAGTACTTCTGGTACTTTGAGTTTATGTATTGTTGTTGTAGTACTATGTTGCCAGGGTGGAAGGTGGACAGGGTCTTCTCGATCATGTCAGCGTCAGTGATCTTCTGACCACATAGACACATTTTGGTCACAATCCTGTGTGAAGCAGAGTTGTATGCTGCCACAGACTTGTAGTCTTGGAAGCGTAGGGTGATCCAAGCTTGTTGTGCTCTAGGGAGCACAATCGTCAGCTGCTGGCTGAAGCGGTCCTTCAGGGACTGCCATAGAACAAGCGGATCTCTCTCCGTCATATACTCAGACTTTAGGTCTAGGTGGAGATGTCGCAAAAAATGCAACGCTCTTGCTTTATCAGGCTTTGTGCACTCATCCTTGCCAGCTTCAGGCTGGACAATGGTATGATCGAGGCTCATGCCGTCGAGTTTGATCTCGACGTCGGTAGCCGAAGTGAGGTACTTGCTGCCGTCCATGGCAAGCACCTCGAACTCCCTCTTTGAGATGTCTGACATGCCTGCACAATGAATGTACATGGGAGTCAATGTCGGTGCGTAATCTTCAGGATTACGACTTTGTATAGTCTTCAGGACCATACAGTAATTACCCATGTGTAATCTTCAGAATTACATCAATATTAAATAAATTATTGCGATAAAGTAAATACACAAGAATTTAAATAACGCAGTAAATAAATAAATAAATTGCAGGAAATAAATAAATGCAATAAATGAAATAATATAGTGGTCTTAAGGCCACTAACATTTTTGCGGACTTCGGGTCGCGCATTTGGGTATTATAGTGGGCTTCGGGCCACTATATTCGCATAAAGCAATAGGTTTCATGCATCCCTTGTCGAAATGGGCCTTCAGAGTCCATTCTCTCGTTAATTGGGCCGGCCCGTTAGGGCTGTTGGGGTCTGACCAATCGTGGCCGTCGATCAATATGGACGGCTCACGTTCACCCCATGCCAAATATAAAAGGGGGGGCATCAAACCCAAATCCTATCCCCCATCCTTATCTTTTTCTCCTATCCAAACTCTGGCAAACACAGAGAGAGAGGGGGCGGCCAGGACCGGCGGCCGGTGGGGCCGCACCTGCGCACGACGGCAGCCGGCGGGGTGGCGCGCCCAGGCTCGAGCGGCGGCGCGAGGCGAGGCTGGGCCCGCGCGCACACGGCAGCGGGGCCCGCGCCTAGCGGGCTGCGCTCGGCTCCCGCTCATTTTGGCGGCCTGCAGGACCGCGCCTGCGCGCGCACGACGGCGGGGGCCCGCGCCTGGCGGTGGCGGCGGGGCTGTGCCCACACCGGGGCGGCGGAGCTGTGCGCCCACGCCTGAGGTGTCGGGGCTTTGCGCCCGCGCGCGTGGTGGCGGGACCCCCGCTTGGGCAGCGGCGGCTTCGGGGCCGCGCCGCACCCAGCGTCGGTGGGGCGCCCACACGCTCGCACATGAGCGATGGCCGACGGGGCATGCGCCCGCGCGGTGATGGGGTGGCGTCCTCACACGCCCGCGCCTGGGCGTGCCCGGTGTATGCTACACGGTCTTCAGGACCGGTGCCGCGGCGATCGGCCGGACTCCGGGGCTGCTGGCCTGGCTCGTCCGTGGGCGTGATGCCTGCACGTCTTCAGGACGGCGGTCACTGGTTTGCATGCTCATCTTCTGGATGGCATCAGTTCAGCGCTTCAGGGTTGTACCGTGGCGAGCGGAGGCAAGGCCTTCCTTGCATCGCCCTGGTTCGCTTCCGGTGGTGGAGGGTGACGACGGTTGAGCCGCCTACATGTCACCGGGCGCTGCCGAGGCGCCAACGACACCAGAAAGGATTTGTGCAGTGATACATATGTGTATGTGCTTAGGTAGAAGAACTGATTTCTGACTCTTTACCTTCTTAGCTCGGTAGAACTGGTGCTGATAACGTGTTAGAAATCAGGTCTCTCAATCACTTAGAACACACACTATTTGTATGAACGCAAGAACAAGCACACAAGCAAAACAGGAGGAGGGAGAGCTTTTGTATTTCACTTCAACTAATGTATCTCTATACAAATGGGTAAACCCTCCTCTATTTATAGAGGGGTGAAGATGGAGGAGTATACTCATAATTCATCGCTAACTTCTCATCTCTCCATCATCTACTCCTCCCCTCTCAAACTCTCCATTAATTGGCCACATTAATTATGATTCATAACAGAGAGAACATGAATCATAGTATTTTGGTTGCAGATAAAGGAGCATGGCTCTTGGCTGTTTATTGATTTCTATGGCTGAAAATTTCATGCTCAAAATGTTCAGGTACTCCCTCTGTCCCAAAAAAGAATGTCATTCTAGAAATTTTAGGACAGATTATTAAGGAGGTGAAATGACCTCGACTGCCCCTATTTATTTGCTATATTAGGTGCTAATTGATTGGTGCATGGCTGCATACATATGCACACATGCCAAATTAAGTAAAACGTCATTCTTTTTCGATAAATTTTAAATTCTAAAACGTCATTCTTTTTTGGACAGAGGGGGTACTTGAAATGGACATAACAGAGATCAAACAGAGGTTGAAATGGACATAAAGATGAACATAATCTCTTACAGCTGACAGATGAACAGCAGCAAGAATTATTGAAGCAACAAGAACAAAGATTTAACACAGCAGCAGCAGTAATTCTCAAAGCAGCCAGGCAGGTGCATGCAACCAATTCTTCTTGCCAATGCCAACCACCGCTGCGCTCCATTATGGCTGACGGAGAGGCATCATCATCAGTACTGGAGCATGTGCCCGCCGCCGATGGGCATGGCGGCGGCTGGGTAGGGCAGCTGCCACGGGCGGAGGAGCGGGTCGTCGGCCGGCATCTCCTCCTGGATGTCCATGGCGACGCCGCTGAACTCCTCGACGACGCGGAGCACCTCGTTGACGGACCGCAGCCGGTCGCCGAGCTCGGCGGCGCGCCCCCGCAGCACCGTGTTCTCCTGCTCCATGCGCGTGTAATGCGACGCGATGTCGGCGGTGCGCGCCGCCACGCGCGCGTTGTCGGCCTGCAGCCGCGCCACCTCCTGCACCAGCTTGTCCACGTGCTGCCGCTTCCGCAGCCGCGACCGCCGCGCCGACTCGCGGGACAGCAGCCGTGGCACATCCTGGCACCAACAAATTCAAGAATAAGTTCCAGATTGGAAACTGGTCCAATAAGTAACGGATATATAGTTACAAATCTGCAAGGGAGGTCGTAATGTTGCATTGGGTGCAAGATACTGTGGTGCAATTAAAAAAAATTGTCACACTTACTTTATGGTGACTTACCTTTCTCTCTTTGCTGTCTTTCATCGCAAGCATCTCGATAATTCGGCGTGTTGTTGGCCTTTCTACCCGATCAAATTTCAAGCAGAGTAGACCAATCTCAACACACCGCCTTATTTGTTGGCAATCAAATTCTTTGGATGTATGCCTTAATACTTTTTCCAGCCTGTTTCTCCATTCCTTAAGCACCTTCGAAACCAGATTATAAATCTAGAATGTTAGTCCTACTATGCAAAGGAAAAAATGTAATAACTTCTCTCTGGAAAAGGGGTCATAAGCAATGAAAGTTGAAACATATATAATTTACTTACAAGCTTGATGAATTCCTTGGATGATGTTTTGTCATCCTTATATGGGTAGTGTTTTTGTCCTGTCACTACTTGTATGATTATTACACCCAAACTAAATATATCTAATTCCTTTGTGATTATACCTCTATCTAAGTATTCTGGTGCCATGTAACCCCTGCATTATATCGCAAAGTGAATCTGTCAAATTGGAAGCTTTGTGTGAAATGTAAATGAAAAGAAGCATTTTGATTATGACAAAAAAAATGTATGCAAGAGGCAATTAACTTACAATGTTCCACGAAATTGTTTTGTGATAGTTCGAGTTTGCTCTTCACCGAAGAGCCTTGACAAACCAAAGTCTGCAATTTTTGGCATCATATTGTCGTCAAGCAATATGTTTGAAGGTTTTAGATCCCTATGAATGATAGGAGTACTAGATCGCCACCCCTCGTGAAGATAATGTAAGCCATAGCAAATACCCACAATAATTTTGTAGCGCGTGTTCCAATCAATCCCAGAAGATGCATCTGCACTTATAATAGGGCACCAAAAGATCTGAAATAAAATATACACTCTCCATTCTAATATAATGTAGATTAGATTTTGTACTAAGTCAAACATCTCTAACAATATCTTTGACCAAGTTTCTAGAAAATTACACCAACATCTATAATATCAAATTAGTTTCAGTAAATCCACCATTGAATATGTTTAATCGTCTATTTATTTAAATTACAAAGTTAACATATTTTTCTACAAACTTAGTCAAAGTGGGAGAAAAGTTCAATTTAGGCCAAAGCTAAAACGATCAAAATAGTATTTAGAGGAACTATCTAATAACCAAACATGGTAATTTGATTTCAAAACTTTAAATAAAGAAGAAGAGCAAACCACACCCATAATATTGGATTCTCATACCTGAAATGTGATCGCGAAGACTTCCTTTGGGCATGTACTCCAAGCAAAGCAACCTTTCTGACTTCTCTGCGTAAACGTGTTTACCATTGTACAGTACAAGGTCTTCCTTTGTTTCAGAACAGTAGCCCACAAGTTTCACTATATTTGGATGTATAAGCCTCATAAGATGGCGGACTTCATTCTCGTACTGCTTTTCCTGAAGTCCTGGCATTGTTGATGTAAAAAGTTTCTTCACAGCTATAATATTTCCATTTGGTAGCAGTCCCTGTTTAAACTCATCTGGTATTGATATGGATAGAAGCTTTCCTGTATAAAGCTTGCTTATGGAAAAATATATAATTTAATCTTACCTTGTAAACCGTACCAAAACCACCTTGGCCAAGTAGATTCTCATCAGAGAAATCATTTGTAAACTCTCTCAAATCTTTCGGTGACAAACTGTGTAAACTTAAATTTAAACATTCATCGTGCAATAAGCTGTCTTCCAGCTTAATACGTTTGCTAGACTCACCGTCCATATTAGTTATGTTTCCGGACTATATACAGATATACTTTCACACCATAGCAAGCATCATATCTTATCGTCGCTTTTGTCTTCCACAGATTAATAGTTGTGATCGAATGGTTGGGACACAAACTGGGTAACTGTATAACAAAACACATACGGATTATGACCATATAGTACAAACTTATAGTTCTGCCAAAGGGAAAATAATTACTCCCTCCATCCCGCAGGGAGTGTTCTTTGAGGTTAATCCTAAGTCAAACTGTTTTAGATTTGACTAAGTTTACAACGAAGAGTATTAATATTTATATCACGAAATAGGTATACTATTAAAAACTATATTTCATAATGAATCAAATGAAACTTGTTAGACATCAAAAGTAGTATTCATATGTTTATATAAATCTGATCACACATAAGATGGTTTGACTTAGCATAAAATCAAAATTACACTCCTTGCGGGACTTAGGGAGTATGTATAAACTAGATATAAAAATAACAAATTTCAAACAAATCATTTGGGCAATTGTTAGAAATTTGTTATTTATATATATCTCACAGACGAAGTCGTGTTTGAAGGTTGTGTATCATCATATCATCTACATGTGTGACTTTTTTGTTCAATTTAGACGACTTTTACCATGATTTGCACGGGTTTTGACGAAGGTTGTGGTATCAACCAGATATGTTCCCGTATAAACTAGCTAAGACAGATTGTTATGGGTATTGCATTCATGCTCAGAAATATTATGTCTCAACCTTAATTTCTTCTGTCACTGTGAAATGAATCGTTACAGCTTACGACTACTGATCTTCTATTGGGTAAATAGCCTCTATCCATGCTGCTCGTACGGGCTACCATCTAGCACTGTTCGCACATGGTCAAATTTTTTTTTATGAACTCCGAAATCTGGAATAGAACTGTTAGGCCTGATCCACTGTTCCTGTAATCAAGCTAACCGGTATTTCAATAGGAAAAAAGTCTGAGGCAAAATCCAAGTAACACAATGAGGAACATAAACTAATTAATCTGAGAGAAGGTTGAAGGTGTCCTTGTGACAGCCCAGATCTAAGGCAAGATCCAGACTGATATTATGACAGTAGGACTAGTAGATGAAAGAAGACTAAAGAAAGGGCACTAGCTAGAAGCCTGAGCACTAACCTCCTGTGATGCGGCTGCCGGCGGTCCTCCAGATCGATCGAGTTGAGGCACTCGAAGCGGTGCTGCAGCAGAGTGATTGATACAGTAGCAGAGCAAAAGAGGTCTTGAGAGTTGACAGACGAAGACGAAGGAGAGGAACGCGGTTTAGCTTGGATGGACAGACCTCATGGGACCAAGTGTTTGGTTAGAGGGACGGAATGATTTCATTTTTGTGTTTGATTGGAGGGATGGTTCAAGAATGAGATGGACCAGTGTTTTAACACTGTTAGGTGTGGGTCCCGGTTGTCGTCCAGTCAAAGATGTGTGGTTTATTCATCAGCAACTCGAAACAGAGGATGGCCATGAAAAATCACCAAAAAATTATCTTCACGGTACGCAACAAAACCGTAGGAATGAAAATATTATCTTCACAGTACATATCTCAAAAGAGGTTTTTTACGGTACACAATTCCACCCAACGGTAGTACGGTGGTATTATCGATTTTTTCAGTTTTGTACTATGGGTAAAATGGTCATTTGCTCGATGTATATTATTTGGAAAAAAATTCCCGCTGCCAAGGTTACATAAAAAAACTTGACTTCATATATTACAACAATATTATTTTGTTTATTTCCGATAATATCCATATACTACCGATACCACCTATGAATATCACCCATACCACACTAAAAAAACCGGTGGCACAGAATAAATCTCAACCATCGGATCCTTACATATAGGTCTTTTTCTATTCCATACGAATCCTTTTCAACCGGTAGTACAAGGTTGTATGTATTGTGTACCGTGAAAACCTCATCTCAAAAACGTTTACACGGTCAGTGTCGTCGTCAGTTGACTCGCCCTTGCAATCCACAGAGAGCATCTTCGGACAATTTATTGACAGCATGGTACGATGGTCGAGGTTTTATTAATTAATGTCTTCATGTGATGTTAGGTTTAGTCTCACATAAAAAATTGATAATAAAGGAGCGCGACATATAGGTGAGTGCAATTCTCGCTCAACAGGCTAGTCGTTTGAGTTGAGTTAGACCCAATGTCTTATTGTTGTGGGCTCCGATAGACCTAAGATTATAGCAGGTCGGACCGAAATCCGCTACTACTCCGACAAGTAGTATCTGAGCCAAAGGTTGGAAAACTTGGCAAAAATATCTCCGAAGTCGCATGGAGATGAGGGAGTCTATGGATGTCTCTGAAAGATCACAGGTATGGTTGTGAATGGAGAATTGAACTCGGGTTGTGAATGAAGAATTAGACTCATAGTCTGGATAACATCTCCGGAAGATCACAAGAGTTGTATGTGATGGAAGAGTTAAGTGTGATGTGTCATGGGGTAGATTGTTACGTTTATGACCCAATGTGTAACAGGGTAGATTGTTAAGTTTAGTCTCACATCGAAAATTGATAGTGGATGAGCACAGCATAGTAGGGGCAATCCTTACCTAATATGCTAATCTTTTAGGTTGAGTAGTTAGATCCAAAACTTAATTGTCATGGGCTCAGACCTGGTGGAGCACCAGCTCGTGAGTATGGCGGGTCGTGCTGAAATTTCGCTGCACACTCTAACATGTTCACTTAGCCATTCTTTACGCAGCTGGTTCAGGTTTTCCTCACAGCTCCGGCGTCTGGCAGCCAGATCTTGGGTACATTTACATAGGATGGATACTCATGCTGTTCCAGAGCTCTAACGGAACAAGAGAGGCGCCAAAGTGAGCTCCCTCTGGTTGCTGCTTCCTGAAACTGGAAATGAAATTGAAATTACGAAAGGTATGTTGTGAACCTCACTAAAATCTTTTTTGCTTCCTGATACTTGCAGTTGTCGTCAGACGGAAATGAAATTGAAATTACGAAAGGTATGTTGTAAACCTCACCAAAACCTTTTTTCTTGTTTTCTTTTTCAAACCACGAACCTTGAATGTCAGTGTAGGTAAGCACCCTGAATTTCGCGCCAGATTATGTTCTCAACAAACATGTTCACAGACAATTTTGATGGGGCCCATTAAGTGGCAATATATTAACATCATCCAAATTTTACAACACTGTAGCAAGCTGAGAATTGAATGAAAAAATATCTTTACTGTACATATCTCCAACAACATTTACTCGATCAATGTTGTCAGTTAACTTGTCGTTGCCGTCCCCCAGGGGACTTCGGATGACGAATCAGCAGGTCGATTATTTATTAATTCGTTATTTTTACTTAGCCATTCTTCACACAGCCGGTTCTGCTCCCATGTTTGCCGAATCATGGCAACCCGGCTCTTTGAAACTGCTATGCCTTGAGTAAATAGGATATTCTGCTAGAGCTCTGACGGCGCAAAGAGAGGCGTCAAAGTGAGCTCCCTCTGGTTCCTGCTCTTCACACAACTGAGGGACTGCAGCATCTGCACAGCACATCGTGTCAGTGATTAGTACAGAAACTTTTCAGTTTCCGGCGCATCACAGAATTGAATTGAAATTTACCATTCTCCGTGAAAGGTATGTTGTAAACTTCATCATCCATTGTCAAGGACGCTTGTGTCAAAACAACAGACCCTGTAGTTTCATTTGCCACTGTAGCTGGGCAATGAAGTGTGACTAAACCTGTGGTGTTATTTGCAGAGGTGTTTGCACAATGTTCAGAGCTAGAGTCCAGGTAGAAACTGACGTCAAATGATTTATCCTGCAAAAGTATGATTCAGTTAATGATCTGCTTTGAATAGTATTGTTCACATAACAAAATAACAAGGAAAATTCTTTTATGTTTTCTTCAAAAGCGAACCGAACTCGTTCTAAAGATCCTTTTATGTCCTTTTATGTATGCGCAGCTTCTTAAAAATTCATCAGTGCTGCTTCTTTAGGACCTGCTTCTATGTCCGATTCTCTTTTATTCTTCTGTGTGTGTGAAAATGCTAATAAGACATTTCTTGAGAAGGAAAATTTCATCTGTGCTTGGAATAATCGAATAAATCTGTACCAAACAATTTTAATAAACTCCTATTATAGAAGAAATAATAACAATATGTTGAACCACTAATCTTTTCTGGATTACTACTGATGTGCAAAATGTCGACTTTTATCTGAAGGATAAGTAAGGCAGCTGCATTTAGAATGCAGAGAAAAATCATGCATTTCTTACATCAACATTTTGCGTCAGTCGAATGGATCCCAGCCTTTTCAATGCGCACTGCTTGGAATGACTACTGGAAGTACCTTGTTGATTATCACCTTCACAAACGTTTCTGGCTGTAAAAAATAAGTTTATTGTCGGCTAACCATTTATTTCGAAGTCAATAAACAGTTGTTGAAAAGATTAAGCATTATGAAGGTTATTACTATCTTCACCATTTCGGCCTTGCATAATAAGGTCAGTAAATTTATTCTCCAACATGTTAACTCCGTGAAAAATTCCCTGATTTATTGGTCTTGGTTTACAATCATCATCCATTTCATAATCCGGCTGATTGTAGGTCATCTTTTCATTTGCAACTTTACTCCATTGTATTACCAGGTCCTGCAACATTTCAATCAGATAAGAAATTAATAATACATTTCATTGAACATGGACATGAATTAGTACGTATATGTGTCATATACACTGCACTATTCTGCAAAAAAAAAAGATTTCAGAATGCACGGCCTGCAGTTTCAGAGACATCAAACATGAAGTGAAGTCTAAATATTAGTATCAGAGTTGCACCTTTGTAGGATTCTCAAGATCATCAAAGGGCGAATAGTTGTCGTCAAATTTCGCTCCAACAATTTGAAATACAGAGTTGAAGAAAAGCAGAACACCATGGCCTTCAACAAGAAAAGAATATAGCTCTCGTCCAGGATCACATTTCTTAGCATGCTCCACAATAGTCGTCCAAGCTGATTCTTGGGCCTTGATGAGAATCTAAATACAGGGGAGGTAACAGAAGCCAGTTATATTAAGCAATATTTAACTCAAATGAGAAGGTACACAAAGGAATTCTTGTCTTACTTTACGAAGAGCTTGCTGATCCTTATAATACAACCTCAATAAGTCCTTGACAAACAAAATGCCAGAACCTCTCAATGCATCATGCAAAGCACCATCCTTTGAGATTTTCTTCAGACGCCATACATCATCATCCAATGATGGTATATCATGTTTTTTGTATCCTGTAAGGATAAAATGACTATAAACATATAAGACTGGATCAATTGAATTTTCAATTCTGATGGTAACATGTTGAAGAAAAGATTCTGAAGGTGACATAAGTTCAATATTATTCAGATTTCAGGATTACCTTCGCCACGCCGCTCCTTGACAACGAAAGGCTCAGTGATGGCTTCTTGGACTCGTTCACCAAGACTATCAATAACCATAACCCCAAGCCTGAACTTGCCACTCCTCACAAATTTGGAATTATCGATAAAAGTAGCATCATGTAGATAAGCCTCTCCATTTGTCAGACTGAGCTCAAGATCTCCTGTCAGGACAGCCCCAACCTTGTCTCGTGGGCGCACAATGGAGTTGCTGAACTCCTCAACCGTCCAGCATTCTTGGTTGAGCCTATTGAAGTCTCCATCAAGAACAACAACCCTGATCTTAGCAGAGAGTAAGCGAGGATCCGATTCTTCCTGGTAGTTTGCTATAATACATATCTTGAGAGACTCCCCATTTGTGTCACGGATGTTCTTCTTTGTGAAAACTTCAGTGCCCAAGCTATTCGTGAAGTTGAGCTTGTATCTTGGAGGTCGGTTCGGATCAACCAGAGTTCTGCACAAACTGATGAGTGGAACAGAAGACGTTGGTAAGAAGGTGTGGCAAACACAAAGCACACACACCAACAACCATAGCACACACTTGCAGCTATTAAAAAATTATGAAAAGTAATACTGGTGGTGAAGTGTAGCGTAGATGCTACCTAGGAGCACGGCTTAAGAAGCTTGTCAGTGCTTTGGCAACTTCCTCTGGTATCTGTCAGAAAAGAAGAGGGTAACTTTATTTAGTAATGATGAACTTAAGAGAAACGCACAACAGAAAGTACAAGAGGTTTTTCCCAGTCATTGCTTCATTGGAGTGTTGGAGAGAACTTTTAAGGGATACCATCTCACAAGTGTATCTTTTTTATACATCTTTCTTTTCCATTTCAAGTTGAGCTACCCTTTTCTATAAGATAAAATATTACAATACTGAACATTTCATCATAAAAAGTCATATAGAAATAAAAACATTTATGTTTCAGGGGTTGGTGCTCAACCGACTCACGATAACGATATCCTAATTTAGAGAAATACCCTGTCGGTCCTCAAACTTGTCAAGGTGTGTCATCTCCGTCCTTGAATTTATAAATAAGAAGAGAGTTTTTACGGTGCATTTGCAGTATTGGGAAGTATTGAGAAGTATTGGGTAGTATTGAGAAGTATCAAGCATCTTGATATTCCCACCATCTGAAAAATTAACTAAATATTGATGTGGGTCCCACCAATTTGATACCTCATAATACTTCCCCATAGCAACTTCCTGGTACTTCCTGATACTTCCACCGTTAGATTTCGTCGGATGGACGGCTCATAAAAAAAAGAAGCACCTTAAAATTTCTCAAATAAGAATTCGGGTCCTTAAAACTGCCATCAAAATATCTCGTGAAATATATTTTCTCAATCTTCTAGAGTTAAATCTATTTTTTAGAAACTTTCAAAAAAATATTTTCATGAGCTCCATTTATTTTGTTTAGGCTCCCGTGCTCCAATGTATATCCACTATCTTTTTTTTGGAATTTTTGAAGGCTTAGAGATTATTCTTATGATTTAAAAAGGAAAAAGTCCATTTTTGACCATCCAACTATAGACTAAGTTTGGTTTTGGCCATCGAACTTCAAAACCGGACATCTTTGACCATCCAACTGTCAAAACCGTTCAAATTTAGCCATCGAGCGGTTTTGATGGGCGGTTTTCAATTTTTTTATTTACAATTTAGTCCTTAGATCTTAAAATGATTATTACTTTTTTCTCATACTTCCGTTTTCGGTGATTCTTACGGTCATGCATTCGTAACGGTGAGCTTTGCCTTTCCAAATGCTATTTATACTATTTTATCACAATTTGTTATATTATTCTTATGTTGTGATGTAGAAACAACAATATATGAAAAGTAAAATAAATAGTACAAAATAATATGAATAACATTTTAAAATACAAAGCTCATCATTAGGAACGCATGCCCACAAAAATCACTTAAATCGAAGATATGAGGAAAAAATAGTAATCATTTTAAGATCCAAGAACTATTTTAATCATTTTATTTACAGTTTAGTCCTCCTAATTAAAATGATTACTATTTTGTACTTGTATCTCTGATTTAAATGATTCTTGTGGGCATACGTTCTTAACGATGAGCTTTATGTTTTAAAATGTTGTTCATATTATTTTGTACCCGTTTATTTTACTTTTCGTATATTGTTGTTCCTACATCACAACATAAGAATAATATAATAAATAGTGATAAAATAGTATAAATAACATTTGAAAAGACAAAACTCGCCATTATGAACGTGTGACCGCAAGAATCACAGAAATCGGAAGTATGAGCAAAAAGTAATAATCATTTTAAGATCTAAGGACTAAATTGTAAATAAAAAAATTGAAAATCACCTATCAAAACCACCCGATGACCCAATTTGAACGGTTTTGACAGATGGATGGTCAAAGATGTCCGGTTTTGAAGTTCGATGGCCAAAACCAAACTTAGCCTATAATTAGATGGTCAAAAGTGGACTTTTTCCATTTAAAAATCATATCAAGTGTTTGTTGTTTTTTAACTAAAAAAATATATGACTTGGCTCAAAACCACTGTAAAAAACCACTTTTAACTATTACATAGACCGGACACGCTCTAACATGTTAGAGGACTCGGGTTTCTGGTTTTATAAATTTAGAGCCTAGGATGACACATCGAGACAACATTGAGGACCGAGGCCAAAGTAGACGAGTAGTAGAATATACTCCATCCGTCTCAAAATAAGTGCACATCTCGCATTTCGAGAAGTCAAACACTTTAAATTTGACCAAGTATATATTTAAAAATATTAATAATTATGATACTAAATAAACATTATTAAATTAATGATGTCATATATTTTCATGACAAACTTGTTTAGAGACACAAATGTTAATATTATTTTCTATATATTTGGTCAACTTTACAACTTGTTGACTTCTCGGAATGTGAGATAAGCACTTATTTTGGGACGGATGGAGTAATGGTAGCATGGACAATATATCCGAAGACTAGAACAACCGTTGATTACTGAAGTGCTTTGGTGAAGTCTACCGAAGCAAAGTTTGTGTCACGCTAAAAAGGGATTTTCGTCACAGCATCATGTACTATTTATCCTGATTAATCACCGGAAATGATCTGCTCAAAAAACAAAAATCGCCGGGAATGATAAATCAAATGACCAAAGCAAGGTTCGCCAACTGAATAGTTGAGAATCCTGTACTGAAATTCCGATTGTTCTAAGGGATTGCAAAAATCCCAAGCGGTCCAAAATCCGAAAATTCCACCAGATGACTAGGACTGCTACTCTGCTGTGTAGTGTGTACTGACTGACGGATGGATCCGGTGAAGGTCAACGTACCCGGGCGACGGCGGACTCAAGCGCAGCCTCGAGGCTGACCTTCACGGCGGCGGCGAAGTCCTGCATGTGCCGGCACCCCCTGATCTCCCTGCAGGCCGAAACGCAATTCAAAGAAGAGGAGAGACCAAGACCAAGGGAAGGGCAGCAATCAATGCAAGCGAGACGCTCACAGGTCGAAGGACCGGCAGCGCTTCTTCAGCACCGGCAGCGCCAGCGACGACGGAGCACCGCCGCCCTCCTCCAGCTCCCGCTTCTTCGGCGGCATGGCTATGTACTATTGCAGGTAGCTCGTCAACACTGTACTCTCCGGCGGTCTTGCCGCGACGCTTGATTGCCCGCGACTAATTCGCGGAGCTCGTCGGCGCCATCTGCGCCAGTCACTAGCGGAGTAGGGGTGGATCCGAGCGAGTGATCGAGTAGGTCGAGAGAGCACGAGGTCGGCGCATATATATATATATATATATATATATATATATATATATAGCACCGACCCGAGGTGCCTGGAAATGTAGTGCCCTCTTCCCCCGCAGCGGCAGGAGTGGCCGGAGGTTTCCAAGAAAAAAAAAGATGCAGAGGGCAGGTTGTCTTGTTGCGATTGCGACGACGAGCACGAACGCGGGAGCGCCGCGTGCCCGCGTCCTTGGAGCCGTGGCGCCACCGCGGGAACGACCGCGATTGCCGGATGCTCTGTTCCCTTGTCATCGCCCCGGAGAGTAGTGGATCCGAACTGAGTAAAATAACGACACCAGGTCGGATTGACATCAACCCTCACTATAAAAACTTAATTTTTAACGAATGTTCTGTATTAGAAAAACCACAATCTGGTACATACATACATACATACATATATATAGTATTACTATATTGTACCCTGGGTATAGAATAACTATTTTATACCCGAGCACATCCGTGGCCTATATATATATATATATTTGCTTTGCAAGGTCTCGTGGAATATACTAACTCCAATCCCTTGTACAAGATTCCTTCTTGTAAACAGATCAAAAGAGCTCCATCACATATTTTGATAAAAAAAACATTTCCTGCTTATACGTGTGGATTGGAGTAAAACAAAAATGGACTAATTTCCATGTAAATCAAGAATAATACATGTGTACTGGAGGTGATTATTATTTCTCCATACGAGACCTTACTTGACAATGGGAACTAGGAATACAACCAAAGACTATTCTAATCCAGACCTTTTCGGAGTTGAAAAGAAAAAAAAACATTGAAAGATTATATTCCAAAGTAATTTAAGCAACACAGAAACACGGTAAGCAAGAGGAAGAACGCAGGGAACGAGCCAGCTTACTACAGTCCCGATATCGGAAAACCCAACAATGCCTTGGCTGTTGGCACAGATCGAGAACCAAAGAGTACCAGAGTATCACCCGTGTTTATATACGCGCGCAACGAATTTGAACTTTGCATTGGCGATCCTTTTTGAACAAATTACATTCGAACTTGTGTGAACTGGCAGCGGCAGAATATTTAAAAGAAGGTAGCTGCTTGCCACTTGCTCTCCGTTGTGTAGCAAAAGGAGGCGACGACCGACGACGACGACTCTGCAAGAATCAACGGCGGCGACCCATGGACGCGTAGAGATTTATCTTATCCTTTTCTGTCCTGCCCCGTGATCTCGACGCGTGAAGATGGATCGAGCAAAGGGAGCCCTCGCTCAAGACCAAAGCTGGGGTCTGCATTCTACTAGTTATTCGTCACCAACTCACCACACTTGTTTAATCCCTAGTCATGTAATGAAAGAAAATTCTGAGAAGATGCAGCGACGATGCCCAGAAAATTCAGGGGCTTTTCGCTGTGTTTAACTGTTTATTCAGCCGTCTTTCTTTGACCTTTTCTGAATGTCAGTTGGCTTGGTTGTTTCTTTGTGTTTGCCCCGAAAAAGTGGAAGTTTGTTTTTCACTTCCTATTACACTGCGTGCAAATTCTCAGCCATCTTCTTTCATTTGGATGCCATTTTTCTGAGTTATGTATATATAGTGCATATGCAAAGCCTGCTCTCGTTCCTTGGAGGATGATCTTTTCCTCCCTTGTCACTTGTCCAGTTTCATCCTCTTCGCTCTCTCGTAGGTTTAGATGCATACTGGAGTTTGCTCTGCCAATTTTTTACCACAACAAAATAATACTAGACAACCAAGGTTTAAAAATCAAAGTCTAACAAATTTACTTATGTTCTGCCAAAATATTGTTTACTTGTCTTTACCAGGGGTTAACAACTGTTGTATACTCCCTCCGTCCTGAAATACAAGGCATTTAAGGATTCGAAATTTGTCCCCAAATATAAGGCGTCCTGGTGTTTTTTATCCGTGTCCTGGAAAATCTCCGCGTCCCTTTCCTTATCCGCTGACCCGTCACCCCTCCTCTCCAACAAAATCAGCGGCAAGGCCCTCCCATCCTGTTTTCCACCCAGCGACTACGCTTCGACAAAATCGGTGGCGAGCTCGTCGCTGGGATGGATAGGCCCCCTCCTCCCCACACCCCCGAGCTCGCCCCTCTCAAACCCCGTCGCTGCCCCTCCCACTCCAAGCCACCAGGAAGTCGTCGACTTTTCTCCACGCCGGATGCAGGTGGCTTCCCGCCGCATGCAGGTGGATTCCCACCGGACGCAGGGGGCACCTGGTCGGCCGCAATGGCGGCGCCTCCAAATCAAGCAAGCAGAGTAGCCTCCGATGCTCCGTCCCTGGACGGTGGGGAATCCCGGCTAGATGCGGTTGCGGCGACTGAGATGCGGCCAAGCGGAAGGGTTCGCGGAAAGTGGTGGTTGCGCAGCAAAAATCCACGGCCAGTCGTGCAAGGTATTGAATTTATCCTAGATACACAGTGTGGTGGTGGCGACGAGGTGGAGTTCATCCCCGACACCGACACCTACGAAGAAGGCTTCAGCGACGATGAATTGGTGGCTCAATCAGATGCGCAGCATGCAGTGGATGGGTTTCATACCAGTACTAGTGGTGCGACACAAGTACATCGTCAGTAAGTATAGCATCAGTTTCCATGTCGAATGTTAGAGTTTTGGAGCTGCGGCGTGAATTGCTAATGCATTTATTTTCAGAACAATGCTTCGTGAATGGGTGACACAGCTACAGGATATGAAAACGAGCACTGCGAAGAGTTTAGCTGAAGTGAAGGCATCCATGGACAAGACTTTAGCTGAAGTGAATGCAACCATGGACAACATCCTAGGCACTGAGGACGAGAAGGAGATGCCAAGCATAGAGGATGCTGAAACTGACGATGAGGGTGTTGGTATGCGTGGGCATTCCCAGATGGAGGAGTACAAAAGTTTGGAGGAAAATGAAATGATCAAGGAATTGCTCATCACAATGATTCCTTCGTACGAACAGGTTAGCAATAAGCGTGGGAACAATAAGTAGACTTGCGATTGAATAAGAGTGTCAGCTTAGTCATGCACTGAATAATAGTGTCGTTTTAGTGAATCAATGAACAAGTATTGTCTCAGTGATGCAATTCTTTAAAGTTTGATTATGTCTGTTACTGTGTTTCTGCAATTTAAGTTTGGGCAACGGTTTATCAATATTATGATAACTAATGATAATAGGCGTCACCAATGTGAATGCCTTCCTGATTAAAAGATCATAGATATTTCAATTCAGCAATTATTACATCGACAAAGACTGAATAACACTATCATAAAGTTCCTTATCAAAACTAAGGCTAGTAGGGAGCATGCCAAGCCTCAGTAAGTGTTGCTTGTTCATGTGCGGTATCTTGTAGCCATTGCCTCCACCAACTTTCATTGTTTCAATTAAACAAGCTTGTAGGGTCAGAAAAACTCTTCTCAGTGAGTCAGGATCATAATCATTGAATTCTTTCACTACATTGCTCACTAACTCATCAATATCTTTAGAATTTGTAAGGTAAGCCTTGGATTGAAGTGAGGCAAAAAAACCCAGATCAAGGACATTCATGTCAGGTGAATTGGGGGGCTGGTTCATTAGGCGTATGTCTAGGCCTGTCTGGGCAGCTGCACGGGCAACATCTGGATCATCTGGCTTCACATGTGAGGGAGCATTATCTTGTTGTATCCATATGGTCTCATTGCGGGATTCTGCAGGCCAACAATGGGCAATTGCAGGTATAACCTTTGAGATCAAGAAAGCCTTACTTGTTTCCCTCTTAACATTAATAGTTTTTGTGATCAAAGTACCCCTCTGCCTGTTGCGGCTCCTCCTCTTGGCTGGCTCCTAAAACAGTATTAGAACAAAGGGAAACTAGTAAGTTGCAACATTTGTAATGAAGAATTGTAAGTTACCAGCAGCAGTAATTATAAATTTACCTTCCTAGTAAAGGGAAATATTCCGATTTTCCCATCGAAATAACAATTCCCTTCATCATCATATCTAGGCGGTGCAACAACTGTTAAAAACATGCATTTATGTATGCTATTTTTATTCTGCACTGTCCTCACAGGATCATCTTCATCAGGATGCATGTACATAGTCTTGACTTTATCAGTGCCATTGTACCACTTCTCATCATAATGCACAATGTTTCTCATGTTTATGAATCTTGGTTGACTATGCACAGTAGATGGATCTATCATAGACACGCAGAACCGTAGGCGTGCTTTTTTATTTTCCTCTCTCAGATATGGTTTCAAGCTGCTTGAGTGGCGTCGTATAAGGCCTTCTTTGAATACCTTGTGCAATTTGGTTTTACTTATAGTCAAAACTGATGCAAGAGATCTAATGGTAGTCCTTGCGTTTAAAGGAATTGACTTAACCTGCTCCACATCGACGTGAACCCGTTTGCGTCCACAGCGTGATTTCTTTGATTTAATGTCAACTCGTGTTCCTGCCGCTCTGAATTTCTTCACATTTGTCCAAATCCTCTGCACAACTCTCCTATTAACACCAAACATACTTGCAACAATTGTTGTCGAATCCCTTTTCAGCTTCCCATTTACACTTCTTGCTAGAAGAGCTTCATATACTTCTTGTCGTTGTTCATCAGACAAATGATTTCTTGTTGCATTGTTACCATTTCCTGGGAATTTTTAATATTAAAAGAGGGCATCAATACAAATACTAGTTATTTTTCAATTGTGCGAGTCTTACCTGTATGGTCTGCAACATTGTTCTGTTGTTCCTCAGATGCACCATCTTCTGGGAAGTAAAAGTGTTATGAACACCATTAAAAAACAGAAGATATACATATGGATCTGGAATTTTACCTGGATCCATATTGAGATCAAAAAATGTGTTATCTACTTGGACAGTATGGATTTGATCTTGTTCATCTGCAACATTTTCTTCCTCTTCGACAAGGTGGTTCTGCTCTTCCTCAAATTCACCATTGACTTGTTCTACATCTACTAATATGAAAGTAAAGTACATGGACACATTTTGATCAAAAAAATATACAAATGACTGCAATTTACCTGGATTGACGTTCAGATCAAAGATTCCGTCTTCTTCTACTTGGACAGCAGGGATTTGATGTTGTTCATCTCCAACATTTTCTCCCTCTTGGACAAGGTGGTTCTGCTCTTCCTCAAATGCGTCATTGTTTTCTTGTAAATTTAATGGTAAGGTAAAGTACATGAGCATGCAATCTAAGGATGGATATAGAAATGACTGCAATTTACCTGGATTCATGTGCAGATCAAAACGTGCTTCTTCCACCAAGGCACCCCCATCTTCTTCAACTTGCACGTGAGCAGCGATCTGATCTGGACCTTCTTCTCCACCTTGGAATGGCACAGGCCAATGTAGATTAGGTGCTGCATCTGGTTCGTCTCCTTCAGCAGGCACCAAGTTTAAATCAAACATGGCAGTGTCCTACTTTTGGTGGCGTCAAGTCAAACTAGGTGCTGCGTGGAAGGATATTTGTATAGGGTCATTCGCTGGTAGTTTTGGCTCCAGAGTGTAATTTGGGTTGGCTCCAAAATGAAAAATTTGCTACGATTGTTTTTGACGGGGCGGTCAAAGAGTAGTAGAGCGTTGGAGGGGCCCAGGGAGTATTTTGGCGGGATGGTTTTTTGGCGCAAAGCATCAACACGTCTACCGTAAATGCCGATATTTTTTAAATCGCCAAGGAGCGCCGGAGGGGGTCGATCCCCGAGTTTTTTGCCGACCAAAACAGACTTTCCCAACCAAACTGGAGGGCACATGCGTCATTTGTTCTTCTCCTTAATTTGTCTTAAAATTGCTAGAACGCCTTGTATTTCAGGACGGAGGGAGTATGTGTTTTTAGATGGGACAAAGTGCAAGAATGTAAACCCCTTGGCCAAAGTCCCTTGCTCAGTCCTCCGGTGGGATGCTTTTACATCATAGCTAATCCATTAGCCATGTTTAGTGTGTCAGTTGCAGAGGCTCTTCGGTCACTCTAGCCTATAGATAACCAAAAAGCACGAGGCCCATGGGCCGGCCCAAAGCACGAATTTTTGGCCCGACACAAGCACGAACCCAGCACGATCATTTTGGGCCTGGGCCGGCACGAGCACGACGTTGGGCTGTGCTGGGCTCCTTTCCCAACCTGTAGTGCCGGCCCAGCACGGCACGAAAACAATCGGCATGCCCATGTGCTGGCACGAGGTCCATTGGCCCAACTGGCCCACATATATATAGTGTATCCTACTCCTCACAAACCTTAGCCGCCTCCCACTCATCGTCTGCCGCCCCTGACGAGGGCCCGGATTAGGGTCCCCTTCAACGACAAGATTATCCCACTCTAAGACAACAAGACCATAACCCTCAAGGTGGAGATTCCAGTCAGCTGGCGAGCAGCTTGAGGATGGCCGTACCCTTGCCGACTGCAACATCCAGAAGGAGAGCACACTTCACCTGGAGTTGTGTCTCAGGGAAGGCATGCTGATCTTTGTCAAGACCCTCACTGGCAAGATGCCCAGTACTAGGCCGGACGGCTGCATTTCCGACCAGCCTCGCACGACAAGTCTCCGCCTCGCACGACAAGTCTGGCTCCGACTAGTCGTGGGGCCCAGGCGCACAACTCGGGCATCACCACCGACACGCACGAAGGGGGTGAATCTCCACGTCATGCGGAAACGACAGCTGGCGGACATGCTGGCAACCTGCCCTCGCAAGAGACTTAACGCAGGTCTGACTAGCCGCGCAACCATCACATCGCCATCACCTTCTACTCTGCCACACGCAAGACTCAACCCGAGGCACTCAAGCACCCTCTACTACGCGCACGAGCCAAGACTTAGGCTCGAGCGTGGCGAGCTAGGAAAGCACTCGGGAAGACTAAGACAAGCCCAAACTACTCGGGGAGAGGGCCAAGCGTCCCAGAGGGAACAGTCCAACCCGGCCACGCGGCGGCTTCCCCGACAAGGCATCGCGACTCGGCTTCAATGCACCCCGACGCACGACGGGACGTGCCAACTGCCGAACACTGTAACTCTTTTTTACTCCCCCTTGTGCCCCTCCCCTTGAGACTATAAAAGGGAGAGGAGGGCAACGGTCACAAGGGTTACATTTTCATACAACCGAACTCCTTCACCCGGGACCTGGGATCGAACTCCCTCTCCCGACTAGCTTGTAACCCCTACTACGAGCACACCTAGCTCAGGAACACGGCAGCAACACACTAGACGTAGGGTATTACTCCCCAGAGGCCCGAACCAGTATAAATCCCGTTGTCTCCTACGCTAACCATCCGAGTCGGACGCACGATCGATAGAAATTTACTGCCGGTGGTAAAGAACCCTGACAGTTGGTGCGCCAGGTAGGGGGCCTTGCGCTGAAGATCTGCTACCCGACGACCGTCACGATGGTGATCCGCACCGAGTACAGGGGCCAGAGGTACTCCATGGGCAGTTCGGACCCCCTCCCGGCCGGATTCGAAATCCGGTTTGGGAGTCTGAACTTCCAAGCCACGGGGAACGGCTACCTCATGCGCATCACCAACCGCGCCGAGCTCCATCCGTGGCGGTCGACTGGATCGGGACCGGTTCCCGCCACGCCTGCTGCTGGAGTCCTGGCTCCCGCACCGTCGGGCGCTGCGGGCCCTTCAGCACCTCGGCGCCGACGCCGTTCAGGCCAGCGCTCACGCCATGCGTGAGCGGAACGACGTCGGGCCGCGCGCGTGTTGACGGTGAATTTCCGTCAACCTAAAGTACTTGTTATACATTGGTTTCGATTATGATTTGCAACTAATCTGCCACTAGGCATACTAATGATGTAACAAGTTCACTTGTTAATGTGGTATTTGGAGTTTATTGTTTACGCAGGAAATCTACGCTAAAGAGGAGACTTTCGGGATAAGTTCACCAAGCACTTTGGAAGAAGATCATGAAGCCCGACAAGAGTCAAGACACGCGATGAACATGACTCCAAATGACCCGAGGACCGAAGCGTCAACGTGCAAGTCTACACGGACTCAACCAGAAAACGGCGAAGCTTGGATAGCAAGGATTCAAGCCTTAACCATGAAGGAAACGATGTCAAAGTCCCACATGCAAGTGCACACAAATAAGGAATCACGCGAGAAGCAACCGGGGAGGAAACCGGGGCCGAACCGGGCCGAAACGGGCCTGGGCCGACCGGTCCAGCCCACTCCGGGCCCGGTTCGGCGTCCCCTTTGCCCTAGGTGTTTGTCTATTTATTGCCTCTTCCTCCGTCCGCCGCCACATCGAACAAATCATTCTACCGACGCCATTCACCAGAAAACCGCCACCGCATGATGAGGGAGAGAGTTGGATGAGCTCGTCGCAAGGATTAACGCCGGTGGAGGGAAGGAAGCAAGAGGAGGACTCAAAGCCGCTGGCCTAAGGGTGTTCCTAAGCGTCATCGCCGCCATCTTCATAGACGACGTTCTCCGGAGTCTCCATCACCCCTATGTGCTTCAATCCGTGTAAGATGATGAGGTAATGTCTCCGTTCGTCCCTAGGGTTAGATGGATGTATGATATGTAATCTATACATGAACCTTATGCCAATCAATGCTTTACGGTCTATATCTTCACGTATGTTTTGTTTACATATGTTTGCGCAACATGTGGTCTTATTAGGGTTTGTGGTAATCGTGGTGATAAGCTTAACCCTATGGATGCTTAGGTATAGATGCGGTTATACGTGAAAGTGTTTGATTACCTTGCGTAGTGACAGTACGGTGGAGGGAAAAGGCTTATAGGCCGCATAACCGCCATGAAGCTAGTGTAGGCAACACCCTTTTCATGTAGTAGATGCATCTTCATGTGTTCCTAAACCATAGGGAGGGAACGCTTATCTATCTTAACCTCTCTTTCTTGTGTCCACCCTTTGCCATCTAGTTTAACCTTAGACTTCTTAGATTAACTTAGGTTAGATTGCTTTTACCTTAGATTATCCTCTCTTTCAAGTCTTTCCAATCAACTAGATTAGTGCTTGGTTAAGCGCTAGCAATCCCCTTGCTCCGCGGATTGACAAGTACCTTGGGGGTCACAGCGTGGTGAAAAAGGTGTAGGTCCGTACGCTTGCGGATCGAAGGTTGTTACGTGTTTCAACCATCAACAGCGCGCCGCGGAACGACGCGACGCGCCCCTCAACGAAACGATGCCGGCATCCGCGGGGGAGAGAGTGGCTCCCGTGCCGTAGTTCCGCCACGGGATACTTAACGCCACAACAGCCTACGCCTCGTCAGCTGGCACCGACGTAGCGGCGTACGACGACCTCCCCGGCTACCACCTTCTGGCGGCCAGAAACCTCATCGCCACTGACGACGAATCGTACCATGGCACCGACAGCGAGCTGCCCCCCCCCCCCCCGTGATCTCGCACGGGTATGCGGAATGGGATTTCTCTGGCGGGCCAGATCCGGTGATGTTCCAGCGGTTCCTCGACGTCGCGGACTACTGGTTCGGCAACTCCGACACCTTCAGTGCTGGAAGCTATGATCCCGCACGCGAGCGCTTCGTGGTCGGCATTAGCGACGTGGTCGACGGGACGGATGCGATGGGGGCTAGCAATGGAGAAGACCCCCAGACTCGGGGATGAGCTGTGGCTCTCACCAGGGACGTACAAGATCCAGTACGAGGACGGGAGAGTCGTCACCAACGCATGGAACATCGAACACCTGCGCTCGTTTTATCCTTGAGTAAATGTTCAGAACTCGTACGTCAATAAATACATGCAGCTTGCCTTTGTTCACATGTCTCCGAGTTCAAATCTTATATTCGGCTGTGTACCCTTTTCTTTATGGCAATGCTTATGCTTGAGCAGGCAGCGTCTTTGCACCAAAGCAAAGACGCTCCCTGCTCGGGGGCTACCAAGGGCACAATGCCCTCATGTCCTCAATGCTTGGACACACTTTTTCGAAATTTTTCAAAAAATTCCGACAACTTTGTCGAGACCGATCTCACGAGCGAGAAGTTTTTTGATGGAAACTCAAACTCGAGAAAGCAAAGATGACAGCTTGCATGAGATGGTGAGTCGCCTATTCGTTCAAAGCTCCTAGTGCTAACGCCCCCGCGGCTACAGCATGAAGACTTGCGAGTACTTCTCTAGTCTCCGGCTTTCATCCGACCTCTTTACGAGAACATTCGAGTGACCACCGGGACTCCGGTCCAAAAGAGGAGTTTGCACGACCAAAACCTCAGTTAAAGTTATCTCTCGAACCACTCGAGGTCCCGGGGGCTGCGAGCGAGCAGCCGCGCTTAGCGGTTCGAAGGGGCCAAGCCTTACGACTCTTACGCTCCCGCGACTCCGGAGCACGGCTTGACTTTTTCGTTTCTCTAAGTCCGACTGTGCGTTGCTGCAGTCATCCTCGGGCACTCGGAAGCAGTCGAGAGATAACCCCAGATAAAACACCTAGCTACTTGGTGGCCTGGCGACCTGTTCAGATTATTACAATAAGATAGTTTGTGGCATGTTTAATTCTGGGGCCCAGGAACTCCTGGGGCCTCCGACTCGTTTTGTGGTAACAGCTCCAGATCCTTCAACGCGGCATCGGCCATCTCGCGGGCGAAGGCGGCGCAGTCAGTCTCCAGTTCGTTGCATTGATCGTCGGAGACGCCTGGGGCCCAGCCGCCGCTCAACACCATGCGGTCCAGCCCTTGGTAGTGCGACTCGATCATGGCGAGGACCCGGTGTACCGCACACCGAGCCGTCGACAACTCAAGATTCTGCACCACACCAGAAAGACGACCAACATCCTCGATCAGCGTCTCGGGCGTTCGCGGACCAAGCGGCACACCAAGCGCGGCCATGGCCGAGCTCATCCCTCTCCCGAGCTTGGCGATGTCTCCGATGGCCTTCTCGCTGATGGCCTCCGACTTGCGCCGGGTGTCGCGGGCCTGGCTTAGGGTGGCTGCGTCCCGCTCCCGTGATGCCCGAGACTGTTCCAGCTCGGCCTGGACTTCTGAGGGACAGACAAGAAGAAGGAGTCATGGAGTTCTCGGAAAGCGGAAGAGGAGAACAGGACTAAGGTTCAGTACGCACTGTGGAGCTGTTCCGATGAACGCTTGATGACACTCTCCTTCTCGATGACTTGGAGGATTGCGGTATTTCATTCTTGATTGACCGACGCAAGCTGCACCACCATCCCGGCACGGATCAAGCGCGATCCTGCAACCGAGACCAACACGTCAGGTCCCGACAAGGACCAAACACTGAGCCAGACAAGAATCAAGGGATCATCTAGCTTACCTTCGAGATCCTACAACAACTTGGCGTTGGAGTACCGAAGCCGCGACGCTTCCTCGGTCACCACTTGGAGCTGGTTCGTGACTTGGGAGAATTGGCGGCTCGACGTCGCCAAGTCCGTCGTGGCCATGCTCAAATCACTCTCTAGCTCTGACACCTTCGCCTCGAGGGCCGCCTTCTCATGAGCGGCGTTCTGAGCAGCTTCGCGAGCGGCGGTCTCGGTCGTTGCCGCAGCGGTCTTGGCCCTCTCAGCGGTCTCCTCCGCCAACGCTGCGGCCGCTCGAAGTTTCTCAACCTCGGACTCGGCGAGTGCAAGCCTTGACGCCAGCGAGTCCCGCTCGGTGACGGCCGTTACGGCAGCGGTCTCGGCGGCGATGGCGCGGTCCTCGGCCGTCTGGCGAGCGGCTTCGAGGGAAGTTCGCGCGGACGCCTCACTCACGACGGCGGCGGCCGCCGCTACACGGGCCATGACGAGTTGCATCTCCATCTGGGTTCGCTCCGCTCGAAGCTTCCGCACCTCGCGGACGCACCTCCGACCTGATGACTCAAGAGTCTGCCACCAACAAGGTGAGGATAAGTGGCGCACCCCGAGAAGGTCACGGAGTCAAGAACCCCGCCTTTGAGCAAGAAGACTCACCGAAGTTGCGGGGAGGATAAGCTCGTCGATCAAACGCGCGACGCGTCCAGTTCAACCTACGCTCCAAGGTGTTGCGCGCCGCCACCTCCTCATCACCCTCGAAGTCGTCCCCAGACCCGGAAATAGCCGGCCATGGGGTGCAGGCGAGTTCGAGAGCCTGGGCCTCGTTGCGTGCGACTTCCTGGGATGAGGACGCCCCCGTCCCCTCGACCTCTTGGATCTCCGAGGAGGCGGTCCTGACTGAACCCTCGGGGGCAGCTTGCCCCTGGTCGGCGGCGGCGGGCTCATCAGGAACATGAGCCCCGTCGGCGTCGGCAGCAACTGGGCAGGGCAGCGACGACCTCACCTCCTCGACAACGGCCTCTGCCACCTCCGTGATGGCGGCGGCGGCTCCGGCTTCGACAGCTTTCGCCGGTCCTGGGAGGAGCTCCTCTCAACTCTCACCCGTCGGTAGAGGCACGGGCGCATCACCGACCAGCTCATCACCAGCTGCGAGCGCCACGAGAGCTGTATCCGCCTTCTCAGCACCAGTCGCTGGGGCGAAGCCGTCGGCGCGCTCGTACTCCTGCAGCGCCTTCGAAACCGACGCGATCGTCTCCATGATCGTCGGCTCGTTGAACATCCGCTCCGCCGCCACCTCGTATACCTTCTTCGGGAGCTGGGGCGCTTCAAGATCAATCACCCCGACGCCGGGGAAGTCGATGTACCGGCACGTCGCCAGCTTCATCATCTCCTCGGCGGTGAGGACAACTCGGGCCGACGAGGACTCAGCCACCTCTGTGGTCGGGGAATGCCCCGAAACTTCCACCGCCGGGGAGGGCACCGGAACCTCCACAGCTGGGAGAAGGCTCGTTGTTGCCTCCGCCTGGACCGGCTCCGACGCCAGGAGAGTCACGGCGTCGCGATTCTCCGACGGTGGGGGAGCTAACGAGTCCTCGCTCACCACCACCACCGCGTTCTCATCGCTGGGGCCGACCTAGATCGTCGTTATCAAGGCCACCCGAGAGGCAGATGCCCTGGTGGTCGCCTCAACCCCCTCAACGGTGGCGGCAGGGACTGGTGGTGGTGGTGTGATGGACGCCTCCGCAGCGGCAGCAAGCATCGGCACCTCGGCCTGCGGCGCTCCCGATTCGGTGCTCGGGGGCTGAGGGTGAGGCTCAGAAGAAACCACCTGCACGCTCAGCGTCAGGCGCTTCAGGGGCGCCAGGCTAAGCACGCTGGTGTCGGCGCGTCTATGATAAGGACAGAAGACAACATCGGCAAACAAGTCGGAAGAATACTACAACGAAGACTAAGAAGTCGGAGACTTACATCTTGGAGCGCACCCGGGCTTTCTTCACCGGGCGGTCCGACATGCCCTGCTCGGGGGCTGCGCGCTTCAAGCCCTACTCAGGAACTGCGCGCCTCGGGTCCATAGTCTCGGGGGCTGCTCCGCTACGACCCGCCGCCTCGACGGCGGCGACGTTCTCTCCCGTACGCTCGGGGGCTGCTCCCCCGGCCTCCGCAGCGACCGGGGCCGGCCCGTGGCCCCCGCCGGTGACGAGGGACACGTGAACGTCCGGGGCTCCGCCGCCCCGGATGAGCAACGACTGCAAACGCCGTGGGGCGGCGCTCGGCTCCGCCACCAGCGGTGCACTCGGCGTCGACGCCGAGTCCGACGACCTTCCCCAAGACCGGCACCTCTGCAGGGAGTCAGAGTTGGGGCGGTCTGAGCCATCATAGAGCTGGCGTGCGGACGCCGGTCGCTCCTCCAATCATCTCGGAGGATTGGCTGAATGGGGCACGGGCCTCTGCGGCCCGGGAGGGCCCGTCCCGCTGGGCGCCGTACGAGAGCGGACCGACCGCTGATCCACTCAAGCGGGGGGAGCCGTTTGGCGTGAGCTCGAGCCCACAGTTTTGTCGCGCCCCGCCACCTGCGGTCGGCGCGACGACGACACATCGCCTCCGCGAGGCGGCGATGACGAGGACGACCCCGACATGTTGCTCCAGTCGACCGCCGCGCTGGCGACATCACCACTCCACGACGGCTCGAGCGACGGGTCCTCATCGGAGGAGACGCCCAGCTCCCCCGCCTTCCGCCTCTTGTTACGGTTGTCGTTGCAATCACGCTTGGCGATCTGGAGCTTCTTGTGCTGCGCCTTGCGCGCAGCGCGCCTTTTCTCCGTCGCGGCCTGTTTCTGGTTGAAGATCGCCTCCTCTCGGAGAGGCGCCTTGGACGAGACAAGGTGGGCGCATTTCAACTGCAACGACAAGAACACCCCAAGATCAACCTCGGACAGATCATTCCACGACAAAGGTGCGAATGAAACTCGTCGAGAAGACAAACAAGTCACAATTTTCTCTGTCACCGCGTTGGTGAGCATTGGAAGCACCCGCGACAGCAGCCACAAGTAGGTCGACCTCCCGATCGCTTGCGCCACGCGGCACTGAACCTCGAGCGGCGACGGGAGCTCCGGTGCGGTCACAGTCCCCACCCAGGGGGCCCTGTCCGCAGTCATGTCGCAGTGGTGCAGCAGCCACCTCCGGAGTGGCACGACACCTCGAGCATGGTATTGCCCGACCACTTCCGCCAAGGTGATCCCGACGTTTCGCAGGCGTTCCAGCACGGCCCAGTGGGACTTGAGCATCTTCTCCTGCTCCTTCTTGGCGGGGCCGTCCGCCCAGTTCCTCTGCGACTCCGCAATGGAGCACCCGGTGTATGCCGAAAGCGCATCCTCGGGGTCGTTCCGCAAGTAGAACCACCCCTTGTGCCAGCCGCTGTTCGAGCTAGTCAGCGACACCGGGATGTAATCGTCGTCGCGCCCCTGCTTCGCCCGGAGGTTGGCGCAGCCGATCGTCACCGCATGGGAGCCTTCCCTCAGGTAGGCGAACATGAAGAAGTACCGGAACAAATCCCAATGCACGCCGATGCCGAGGAACCCCTCGCACATCCCTTCAAAAGCGGCCATCTCCTGGATGTTGTTCCGGTTGAGATGCTGGAGCTGCAACCCGTACGCGAACAGCACCCCGTGGATGAACCGGTCGGCGGGGATGGAGAAGCCGCGCTCGTGGAAGGCCACGAACGACACCACGTACCCACTGGGAGGGCGCGGCATGGACTCGTTGGCAGGTACGATCCATTCGACGGCCTCGGTGAAGGGAGGAAGCTGACCCGCCTCGACAAGAAGAAGGATTTGCTCGCGGGAGACGTTGGAGCGCGTCCAGTTCGACATTGCGATGACGAAGTCATGGGCGAGCTGGAAGTGCAAGCAGCGACGGCGCTGTGGATGCGAAAGGACTCGGAGCTCAAGGGACGAGCGCACGAGAGAGAAGAAGCGGATGAAATGCAAAGCCCCGAACCAGCGCTAGATGCGCGGTTTTAAAGGGGACAGGCCTAACTCTCCGTCTTCAATGTCGGGCCCACCAAGTCAGCAAGACTTCCGCCCACGCCCGCGCGCCCCGGCGAAACAGCCGCCCGCAACCGGAACACCTCTGTCCCCGCGGGATGTGGACTTACAGAGCCTGCGCGCGGTCATGATGGAGCAGTCACATCGGTCACGTCGGCCGAGATGCCCGCGCCCATAACTGCGCCCACGTCACCACTACGGCCACAACTACCCCGGCAAAACCTCCAAGGCTGCAACGGCTACAAATACAAATAAAAGCTCGCGACCGAGTCTCCAACTCACCCACGAGCTCGGGGGCTACATCCGGCGGATGCGCTCGCGCGCAGCCACCGAGAACTTGAACAACACGACCAACACCAAGATCCATCGGCTGAGCCTGAGCGCGACTTCATAAACTCCCCCTCAGGCTCAGGGGCTACTGACGAGGACCCGGATTAGGGCCCCCTTCAACGGCAAAATTATCCCACTCTAAGACAACAAGATCATAACCCTCAAGGTGGAGATTCCAGTCAGCTGGCGAGCAGCTTGAGGATGGTCGTACCCTTGCCGACTGCAACAACCAGAAGGAGAGCACACTTCACTTGGAGTTGCGTCTCAGGGAAGGCATGCAGATCTTCGTCAAGACCCTCACTGGCAAGACGCCCAGTCCTAGGCTGGACGGCTGCATTTCCGACCAGCCTCGCACGACAAGTCTCCGCCTCGCATGACAAGTCTGGCTCCGACTAGTGCGTGGGGCCCAGGCGCACAACTCGGGCATCACCACCGACGCGCACGAAGGGGCGAATCTCCACGTCATGCGGAAACGACAGCTGGCGGACATGCAGGCAACCTGCCCTCGCAAGAGTCTTAACGCAGGTTTGACTAGCCGCGCAACCATCACATCGCCATCACCTTCTACTCTGCCACACGCAAGACTCAACCCAAGACACTCAAGCACCCTCTACTACGCGCACGAGCCTAGACTTAGGCTCGGGCGTGGCGAGCTAGGCAAGCACTCAGGAAGACTTAGACAATCCCAAACTACTCGGGGAGAAGGCCAAGCATCCCGGAGGGAACAGTCCAACCCGGCCACGCGGCGGCTTCCCCGACAAGGTATCGCGACTCGGCTTCAATGCACCCCGACGCACGACGGGACGTGCCAACTGCCGAACACTGTAACTCTTTTTTACTCCCCCTTGTGCCCCTCCCCTTTAGACTATAAAAGGGAGAGGAGGGCAACGATCACAAGGGTTAGATTTTCATACGACCGAACTCCTTCACCCGGGACCTGGGATCGAACTCCCTCTCCCGACTAGCTTGTAACCCCTACTACAAGCACACCTGGCTCAGGAACACGGCAGCAACACACTGGACGTAGGGTATTACTCTCCGGAGGCCCGAACCAGTATAAATCTCGTTGTCTCCTACGCTAACCATCCGAGCCCGACGCACGATCGATAGAAATTTACTGCCGGTGGTAAAGAACCCCGACGGCCCCCTCCCCCCTTCCCCCGTGTCCCCCAGCCCGGCTGCCATTGCCGCCCCCTCCTCCTCGCCGTCCCCACCAAACCCTAGCGGGCCCCTACCCCTACTCCGTCACCGTTGTCCCCTCGTCCGCCGCCGCATCCTCTTCTCCCTCACTTCCCAAGCGGCGCTGCGGCGGTGGCGGCGACCTCCCGCGCATGGAGGCATCAGTGCGGCCTCCATGGCACAGTAGCGGGGGCGTCAGCGGCGCGCCGCGGCGGCCTCCTATTCCTCCCTGCACTCCGACAGCGACGCGGCAGAGAAGGACGCAACGGCCTCCTTTTCTTCCTCCCTTCCGGTGGCGGGCGGCGGCGGCGGCCTCCTCCTTTTCTTCCTCCCCTCCGGCATCAGGTGTGGCGGCTGGCTGGCACGAGCATGAGGGCCCATCGTGCCGTTAGCTATGCCTCGTGCCGGCACGACACGAAAAAAGCACCTCGTGCTCCTGTTGTGCCTCGAGCGCGGCACGTAGTGCCGGCACGGCACGAGCACGACGGTCGTCGTGCCCTTCGTGCCCGTGCCGCGTCGGGCTCGTGTCGTGTTGTGCTGGGCAGGCCAAATGGCCATCTATACTCTAGCCCCATAGGTAACCCCAAATTCCGGATGGTGGGGAGAAGATTAGCTGACATTCATATTGATTTGTGAAAAAAATCGAGCATGAGAGTTCCTCAGAACACTTGGGTGATATAGGTTTCCAAAAAAAACAACCAACATAATATATATTTGTAAAAATATAAAGAAAATACTAACAGCCGGAAAATAACAAGGAGCCATAGATGATAGATTCTCCGTAAAAGTAAATTGCAAGATACATATAAAAGAACTACTGAAGCAGTACTAGGAGGACATTTGTTTGGAACTATTGGAATGAAGATGCCTAACACAAATAGGAGAACTGAAGAAGTACCAAACATGGATCTGAGTAGTGGATTTTTTTTTTAAAAAAAGGAAATGCGTGAGCAGGGACAAATAAATGACAGTCCAGAGCTTAATAGCATCCATCAGGTCGACGAACGCGGTATTTCGTCCTCCATCTTCAGCACAGGCTTCATTGGATGCTCACCAAGCTGGCACTTGAGTTGTTGCTTCAGTGTTTCCTCGTAGGAACCCTTGAGCCAGACTTCCTTAAGTTCAGATAGATGATCCAGGTCAGAAAGCTGATATGACGACCCACTGTAGCAGCCGACTTTCAACACATCAAGATTTTTCATTGTTTCTGATCCAAAAGTCACATGTAAGCTGGACCTGCAAGCAATGTCAAGGACCTTGACCTTCTGATAAGAGGGCTCCTCGATTCCATTCGTAAAGACATGAAAATGGAGGTAGCCATCTTCCTGGTGATTAACACGAAGGCGTAGAATGCACAGTTTCGGTAGCTTGCCAAGAAACCTTATGGCCTCCTCCGTTAATGTATCCATCTCCAAATACAACTTTGCTAGCTTGCTAAGCTGGTTGTCCTGTAAAGCTGGCAACCTGTCTAGAACCCCGAACAGTTTGAGGCTCTGTAGGTTCTTCTCTAAATGCAGGAAGATGTTATCCAGAGAGTTCACGCAACATTGGCTTTCTTTGTCAAGCCACACTGACAAGGATACCAAATGGTGATAATTCGAAATTGCAGAGGAGAACACCGCACAGTTTTTCCTGTTGACGCCGAACACTCCCAACTTGCGCAACTGGGTGAGGTTCCTTAGCTCTTTCAGTATGGCCGCCCCTGCTGAAGCACCGACATTGACAACACCAAGCGTGTGCAATGTCTTCAGTTTCCTGATCCCACTGGGCACCTCAATACCAGCAGGAGGACGGCGACACTGGCCGAACTTGGAGAACCAGGATGCAGAAGTATGTGGAGCTGATGGATTCTCTGCTGCAATGCTAGTCGTGCCACCACGGATGTACTGCAGCCTTTTCAGTTTGGCGATACCTGCTGGTAGGGCGACTATGGAGGTGTTCGTCACATCCAAAGTCTGAAGCTGCCTCAGACCACCTAATGAGCTAGGTAGACAGAAGATCTCACGGCATCCTCGTAGGGAGAGAAACTTGAGGTGAGGCAGCAGCTTCACCATGTTCTCAACATCTTTATCTGCTACACCTGATGCATCCTCCAGATCCAACACGCGGAGAAACTTCATAGTTTCGGAGATAAAGAACGATCTCCACATTCCAAGCACTGTCATTGACCGTAGCCGTGAGAAGTCGATGCTCTCGAACACGATCCTATCTCTGTCCCAGCTTTTCGATATGACAAGATGACGCCCAGTGCGTTGGGTGGTTAGGCTGCAAGTGCCGGTCAGTTCAATGACAAGGTTCTCCTCCATTCCCCGTGAGATGATGCACTCACGCAAAAATCCATTGACTCGGCAAAAGACCATCCGTACGTCACTGAACGCCGTCGCGGCTGACTCTGGTGGCTGCTGGATTATGCTCAGATTGAGGAGCTTGGAGAAGAACTCCTCCCCATTGTCCTCAGCAGATTCTACATCAGTGTCCCTGGAGTAGCCCTCAGCGATCCAACGCCTTACTAGACGCCTTCGTCGGATGTTGTGGTCTCTAGGAAACAATGATAGGTAGAAGATACATGGCTTGAGATAATCCGGACAACTATGGAAGCAATAATGCATCCATATGAATAGACGATCCCATAGGCTGTAAATTTCCGGGTTGATCTCTAGCTCATGCATAAATCTAAGGTTTATGGAAATTGCTGTGTCCATCCACAAGTCTGCCTTGGTAGCCAACATGCCAGCCACAGACACTATTATAAAGGGAAGCCCACCGCACTTTGAAATAAGCTCTCGCAGCACTGCATTTCCACGATAAGACAATAATGAAGCAGGTAACAGAGTCTTCTTAGATACCTGTTTGTTTAAACAAATTAACAACTGAGCGTAGGTAATAATTATGAGAGTAAGTTCATGTTATGACTGGGTGCATCAGTGCAAGAGAAAATAATAGGAAAATATGGTCATTATCTAGGCTAGCACAACAATTCCATTGTAGCAAACTGGCAAAAAAAACTTCAGCTGGTTCTAACCATCGATAATACTGTACAAGACATTTTTGACACGTGGTGTCAAATCAAGAAATAAGTCATAACCAAGTGTACAACTACATGATAAAACAGGTATCTGGTCCATGTGGGACAAATTTAGTGTATGTGGATTGTAAGGAAACATACCTCCTTTTTGAAGAGATCAAAGGCTGCATCAGCTTCTAGAGTTTTGACATTAAACACAAGCTCTTCCTTGTCTGCACAATATGTTGCAATGTTCGCTTCAGTTGTTATCGCAATGATAACTGTTTTAGATTTAGAGTGTCTAGATAACAATGAAGATTGTATCAAATCCCATTCCTGTGTGGACCGAAGATCATCGATGACGACAAGGCACCGACGTGTACTTAGAAGCTCACAACACTTTCGGACAGCATCTTTAATCCCCCCGATACTACGAGAGGGTGCACTTTCCATGGCTTGAAGAGACTCTAATTGAAAATCCATAAGCAACCTCCGTGAGAAGTCCCTTATGTTGAAGGGTTGGGAGTGTGATAAACCCACCCAACTGTATTCTTGAAATTGCTGATTCTCAAGTATCCTGTCATAAAAAAAGTTCTTTACTAGAGCTGATTTCCCAACACCAGCTATCCCCCAAACAGATATAACTTGGGAATTGTTCATTTGTGCATGAACTGTATAGTGATGAAGTTGATTCATCTGCTGTTGGCATCCAACAAGGGGAGAACTCTGCATCCAGTCCCTTGCTGCTTTCATTTTAGAATTTGGAATCCTGTGATAGGAGAAATAGCCATTTCTCTTGTTATGGCTCATCAAGTCATATCCTGCTGATATCTCGTTGCTGGTCGACGTGCTATCATTGTTTGCTTCGCTATTATCTCCATCGTCTTCAAAACCCTAAAAAGATGAAATAGTTAAAAGTCAAAGAGAAGAAAAATCCTTAATCTGTGCAGAAGTCCTGTCAATGACAATCGTTTCCCATATACAATTTTACAGGTACATGTGTATACAAAGTACCGACGTGTAAAGCATATCTCTAACGTACCAATAAAACTCATGGTACCTAAGTGAAAGGGTTGGAGTAGATGATAAGATTACAATAATAGTTTTGATGGCTGTATTACTATATATAATCCACAATGCATATATAGTATATACTTATTATCTTTATTCAATTATGAAAGACTTTAGTTACTAATTACTCCACAATGTTTCCATCAACATTTATAATTTATAACTTCTCACTTTGCATCTCATCGCAGGTATACACTGAATGGATCCTAAGTTTGAATTATAATTTTAATATAGAAATATATATTTTCACCACTTCCTCTATTTCTTTATAAATGGTGACACACATCTTGTGTATATACCTTTATTATTTTATCACATACCAATAGTGGAAGAAATTGACAATTTAATCATCAAGCAAATGATCTAGCGTGGGCGGAGGAACTCCAATTAGTAATAGTATAAGATAGGATAGTTAAGATGATGTGGATTCATACATCGGCTAAATTGAGACCTCCAAACCTATTTGCACGCCCAACTGTAAAAAAATAGAGGCCCAAAATTAAGTTTCAACTCCGGTAGAAAATCAACTCAGGCCAGCTCGATCCGTTCCCTTCGATGCGCGTCGTGCAGCCGCTGCCCCTGCTCCTCACCGCCGCCACCCTGCTCCGAGCAGCGAGCACCACGCAGGTGCGCGACACCTGCTCCTCCGACGCCGGATGCGGTGATGGCAGGGACAGGCTGTGTACTCGCGCCATGCCAATCAACCCGGCGACCCACGACACTCGCCTGCCCTTCAACTAATCATGGCTCACCACGCACGACTCTCCCGGATCGACAGATCCATGGACGACCGGCGGCTGGGGTGAGTGCGGCCCCGGCTCGGAAGACGGTGGAGTTGCTGGCCGCGGCCACGAGCAAGCTCAAGTGCCCGCTCTGCGGCGGCCGGACCAACGAGGCCATTGCTCCTCGCCGCGCTCGTCGTCCTCCTCCCTGCGCCGCGCGGCCTCAAGGGCACCCATGTCGACCGGCGAGGTGCACCTTCTGGTGGGCTAGAGCAGGGGCGGTCGTCCATGGAGAAGGCGCGGCCATGGAGCAGTACCAGGTGGAGCAGGGGTGGTCATCCATGGAGAAGGGACGCCGCCGCCGTGGCCGTGGCGGGGGAGGAGCGGATCCAGCCGGAGGAGACGGGGGTGTGAGACTGTGAGGGAGGTGGCACCGGCTCGATGGGCTGCCCGTGGTGGCGCGGGGGAAGCGCTCGTGCCGCCGGTTGCCATCGGGGTCGGCGAGTTCGTCGGCGGAGGTGTCTGTCTGCTCCCGGTTGATGTGCGGCGAGCAGAGCCTCCCCGGCGCGCATCCAGAGCCTCACGGTGGATCTTGACTAGGAGGTTGCTGTAGCCGCGACCCGCGCCTCCCTCCCCAGAGGCGTACGGCGGCGGCGGCGGCGGGGAGGGAGGCCACAATACCGGGAGGAGGACATGTGCGCCATCCACCTCAGAGGCGCCGACCAACATCTAGTCACTGGCGGTGTTGCCTGTCCCACTCCGCGTCGCTCCGGGGGCAGGGTGCGGCGGACGCGGCGCCGTAGAGGGGCAGGAGGAGGCGGCGGAATCGGCGGCCTGCGCGACGGCTAGGGGATGGGGAGGCGGCCGCCTGCGCACAGAGAGGGGAAGGGGAAGCCGGGCTCGGGGAGGTGAGGTGAGGAGAGAGAGAAAACGAGACGCACGTTTTAGGTCTCCATTGGAATGTAGGATTCTCAAAACAAGGAACAGGGAAAATGTAGAAATCAAGTTTGTTGCCCGCTACAATCCTTTAGAATTCAGGAAAGTTTTCTATGGAGTGTTTGGGTACAACATAGGACAAACATAGGAATTTGAGGAGAGAGACACATAGGAAACTTTCCAAGAGGTTGGACCTCATGTTAGAAATCCTCCAAAATTCCTTTGGATTGAGGCATTCCATAGGAATTTTATAGGATTCTTGGATGTCCAATCCTTTGTTCCAAAGGCACACATAGGAAAAATTCCTATAGGAACTAAATCCTACAAAATTCCTCCACCAATCCTTCATTCCAAAGGGGCCCTTAGTGGGGAGAAAAGAGGCTATATGTCTAACGAAAGGTGCATATATTCCAATAGATGACAAAAAGCACGAGGCCCATGGGCTGGTCTAAAGCACAAAATTTTGGCACGACACGAGCACGGGCCCAGCACGATGATTTCAGACCTGAGCTGGCACGAACACGACGTTGGGTTGTATTGGGCTACAACTTCAGCCCATAGTGTCGGCCTAGCCCAGCATGAAATCGGTCGGCCCGACGCGGCCCATGTGCTGGAACGATGGCCCGTGGCCCAGTAGGCCCGACCACATATAAAGGGGCGCCCCCTTCCTTCCCCCAAACCCTAGCACCCCCATCTCCCATTCTGTAGCCGCCCGCCGCCCCCTTCCCGCATTCCTCCGCCCGCCACCGCCCCATCTTCCGTCGCGGCTCCACCTCTCTCTCCCGGCGCATCGAGGTCGCACGACCGTGGCGAGGAGGGCCGCCAAACGGATCTGTGATGCGGTGGTGGAGGAGCTCCAGGCGCGACGATGGGGGAGCTCCGACCTCCGGGCGTGGTGATGCGGTCGGCGGCGGTGGAGCTCCGGCGTCCATGGCACGACGGCCTCCGGTGCAGCGGTGCGACGACGACCACCTCTTTTTCCTCCTCGTCGGTCGATCTACGACGTCGGCTACCTCCTCCGCCCTCAGTCACCTCCTCCCGACCTCCCCCATCGCCGGCTGGATCAACTGCATCGGTCGCCGCCCACCTCCTCCGCTCCCTCTAGCCACCCTCGTCGGGTCGCGGGCTGGCACGGGCCAGATGGCCCATTGTGCCTACTGTCGTGCCTCGGGCCGGGCCAGCCTGAAAAATTGTCCTCGGGCTAGTGCTAGGCTATAATCCCAGCCCATAGTGCCGCCTAGCACGAGTATGAAGTTTGTCGGGCTGGGTCGCTTCGTGCCCGGGCCGCATGGTGCTCGGGCTGGGCTGGGTTGGGCGGCCCATATGGCCATCTATAGATATTCCTATGAGTTTCCAGCCTACCAAAGCCTATCTAAATGTATGTTTTTTATTTTCCAACCATCGCACATCATAAAAAAATGTTGCAACATTTTTGAGAAATGTTGCAACATTTTTTTCTTCAACATTTTTAGTCATTTTTCGTCATGTTGAAAAAATGGATTCTTCTTTGGTGGCGGCACGCCGGCCGGCAGCGGGGAGCGGCGGAGGAGACGCGGGGCCGCTCCGGCGCGTGGCGGGCGCAACGGAAGCTCGAGGTGGCGGCACGGGTACACAGGAGGGGAAAGGTAGGAGAGAGAGAGAGAGAGGGGTGAGGCTAGGGTTAGCAGTGGTATCCAAGGGCTGTTGTTGGTTCCACGAATCTCAAACATTAGAAGTTCATTTGCCAAAATTCTTACGGAAGATATATAGGATTTCCGGAGAATAGAGGGCCTCCGAGAATGGAGGCTTGGAGGGGAAATTTGGAGGGACCTTTAAAATGCAGGTCCATTTAGAGGTCCTGCAGGAGTTGAGTTTTTCATCAAACATCTAAATTTAAATTTCGGAGTAGAGTCTAATTTAGAAGCCTGCTAGAGTTGCTCTAACCATGGAGAGATACAACTGTATTATATATGTAGAAGCCACATTAATCTAGCGTGCGTGGAAGAATCAAGCGCACAAAGACAAGGACTAAAAGAAAATGGAGAAGACAGCGAGGCAGTAAGTTTATTTCGTGAACTATGCAATGGTAAGGTTGTTTTGAGGTTTACCTCTCTCAAAAAGGCACAAATAGAGTGCTCACCCGGCAAGTTCTTCAGGTCCAATACTTGAAACGGATGTCCCACGCATAAACTTGCAATTTCATATTTCTGTGATGACACGATGATCCAGCTGCCGTTCTTTCTGTCGGGGAGGAACGTCCGGATAGAATCCCACTCTGCCATGGTGGACAGGTCTTCCAAGACGACGAGGTATCTGTTCTTATCAACTAGCTGAACGAACTCGCTGAGGAGATCTCCTTGGGTGGCGCTCGCATCCATACTAGTCAGAACATCAACACCAATGATTGCTCCTTGTCGTTCTTGGCAGCTGTTTGCGTAGAAGTGAGCCATCAAGGACCGGACGAACTCATGGGGATTGAATGGATGCATGAGGTTGACCCAGGCTCGGCATGTGAAACTGTGGCTGATCTCTGGATCCATGTAGGACTTCCTGATGATGGATGTCGTCCAAATGCCTCCGCCTGATGCTCCCCACACCGAAATCACCTGAAGATCAGCATCGTCCTTCTTGGTGATAAGCTGGGTGAGATCCTCTAAAATGTGGGGCCTTCTCGTGTCGTATCCCACAGCAGTCGGAGGCGCCGGCAGCTGGTTCTGCGCGACGACGGGCTTGGAGCCAGAGTCTCCGATGAGTTGGTACCGCGAGTTCCTCGCGCTCACATCCTCGACCCTCGCCTTGAGCGCCATGATCTCCTGAACCGCCAGGTCCAGAGGCAACGGCCCTGTCAAGAATGGCGGGAATAAGCGCCACCACCAGTCTCTGGAGCTGTCGACGAACTTGATGCAATTGATGGAGTCTTCCAGGTCATAGGCTAGCTCACGCATCTGCCTCATCCAGGTCCTCACCACCACATTTCTGACGCGCTCCTCGTTAGCGACGTTGAGGAAGGACAGCATCATCTCGAACTCGCCGATGATGAACACGAGGTCACGCAGCGCTCTCTGTCGCAGACGCGCCTCCTCATCAATCGCAGAGTTGGCATTGTTCAGAGCCCCCACCACCACCGACTTGACTAACCCAATCACCAGGTCCCCCATTGCGTACTGTACGTGCTCTCTCAGTCTGCTAACTCCCTTTGTGTTGGTTGTTTCCTGTGTGGCGTAGCCCGCGGCAGGGAGTAGTGACGATGCTTGTGCTGGAGTCAAGCATGTATCCACTGAAAGTACCTGGAGAGATAGGATTTTAAGAGCATACTGTCTAACAGAAGACAAGAAGGAGCATGCTACTATATATGCATTGGGCGAGGAATTTTTTTCTCTCTATTAACAAATTAAGATGATGCATATTCCACACAGTACCTCGGTTCCCGGTACATCGACGTAGCGCGGGTGTTATATTTTTGTTCGTTCGCTATTATAGAAATTAACTGTGTCCTATACTTTAGTGATAAGCAATGTTAGGTTTCAAAATTTCAGTGAAATGATATTGCCAAAATACAGATGGTCACATTTTATTAGAGTCTATGTATTTTGGAAAAACAAAAATCAATATTATTGGAAAAATTAAATATTGAAGTTACAGTTTTAAGGCATGTGTTCAAAATTAAAATGAATATTTTGAGGCATGCTAGTTTTAGCATATATATGTCCAAAGTCGATTTTACTATCAAAGAGAGGAAAACAAAGTAAATGGCAAGAATGGAAGTGTGTTTTTGCTGTATATACCAGGTCAGTGGGCAGCCCCTGGTCTTTTGTCTCCATCTTGTTTAGCCTATCAATAATATCCCCTATACTTGGCCTTTTGTGCCGATCATTCTCCACACAACTCAAAGCTATTTCAATGCACTTCATTATTTGTTCAGAATATGTCTCCGAAGCAGATGCATCCAATGATGTTGCTTGTAATCTATCCTCCCACTTTTGAAGTACCTGTTAGTTCAGAACATAGGAAATGAAGTGTATGAATTAAAAACTAAAGTGATAAATGTACAATTGATCGTTTTTGTGCTACTTTTCTTACAATCTCGATAAATTCCTTGGAAGACATTTCAGCACATTGGGTGTAAGCTGTAGGCCCAGATATTATCTTTATGATTATAACACCCAAGCTGAATATGTCCAACTTATTTGAGATTACGTTCCTTTCAATGTATTCTGGTGGCAGATACCCACTGCATATGACATCATATATCTTAGCTTACTGATATGATGAAATGAAAAAAAAATATTCCTTGCATTTTATAAAAAAAATTTGGAACCACGTAAAGAAATCTTACGGTGTTCCTATACAAGTTTCTGTGATCCGTGTTTGTTCTTGTCCGAAAAGCCTTGACAAACCAAAATCTGCAAGCTTTGGCCTCATATTGTCATCTAACAATATATTAGCTGGTTTTAAATCCAAATGATAGATAGGTGATTTCAATTCCTCGTGCAGGTATTTCAAACCCTCGCAGATTCCCTTAATTATGGCATAGCGTCTGGGCCAATCGTGCCCACTATATTCATCTGTTGGAGAAAACAAATATCCTCTCAAAATGCAATCTTTAAGAATGGTTACTTCAAGTGTTAAATCAATACAAGAAGAGGCACAATGATACCAGAAAGATGGTTGTCAAGGCTTCCATTGTGCATATATTCAAAGCAAAGCGCCATATGTGTCATGTCAGCAAAAACCATTTTCCCATTGTGCAGTACGAATTCGCGCTGAGTTTCGTGGCAAAACCCAATAAAACCCACAATGTTCTTGTGTTGGAGACTTGTAAGGTTCCTGAACTCCTTCTCAAATTGCTCATCGTCAAGTCCAGGCATGGAACGAAGCAACTTCACCGCGATCGTTTCACCATTTTTATGCACACCCTACTCAATATACAGCATGGAGTAATAATAAACATGGCTTAATAAGCAGAAATTGGTACTCGACATTCAATGCACACGAGGCCAAGAAACCATGTACTATGCATCTCAAATCATACCTTGTAAAGCTTTCCATATGCACCAGCACCAAGTTCACGGTCCTTGGAGAAACCATTTGTGATCTTCTCCAGTAAATGGAGTGGCACACGCTTTGGAAACACACTGCTTGCATGAGCCAAGTTATTGCTTCCCCCAGTTGAAAAACGAAAAGGAGTGGATCCATGTTCATGGAGGCCCGGGAGCGGAGAAGGCAATAGCGTCGGGGTATTTAAAGGATCGTGAGGCCTCGGAAATGCGGCCATCGACGGATCCTAGTTCGAGTCGGATGATCTGCAAGGCCCACCCACTTCATCAGATCAAAGCTATGTATATACTCCAACGTGTCTTGATCAAAGTGGCATCAGATTAAGGCAGGGGATAGAGATTTAAACCTGGGGGAAGACGTCGATGTGCTCTAGGCCTGGTCAAACTACAACTTGTACTCTACAAGGTTACTTCATAACCTACATACAAGGTGATACTCCCTCCGGTTTGGTAAGTATTGTCATTCTGCACGCGACATGAAGTGCAAAGAAAGAAAAAAGAGTCATTCCGTGCGGGTCATGGACTTTTGGATGTTGTTGTCCCTGATTAGTGCCTGACCGCAGGCCGCTTCGTTTCCTAGTCATAGGCCATGCCTAATTGCCCACCACGGGGAAAAACTAGAGGTTTTTTACAATGCACAATACTACTCAGCGGTAGTATGGTACTACAACTAGTTTTTTGCTATGGGTAAAATGGTAATTTACTCAGAATATAAATGATAATTTGCTCAAAATATATTAATCGGCGTGAGATAAGGATACATAAAAGATTTCATATGTTTGATTTCATATATTAAAACAATATTATGTTCCATAGTTTCAATATTATCATACCCCTGTCCATACTACCTATGAATATTACCCATAAAACAACTAGTAATAGTATAAAATTAATTTCAACCATCGGATTCTTCAAGATAGTATTGTGCATTGTAAAAGACCTAAAAAACTATGCAACCGTGAGGACTAGAACAGTGACATCACTCCCAAAGAGCATCGGGACGCGTTGCGCTAGTTAGTCCATCGAGACAGAGTTAGTGTTTAATTTATAGTGCACCCGCCACCTTATTTATTAAGGACAAACATGGAAAACAAACTCCTAATTAATCACTTCTTGGTATATGTAATCTGGTCCTAAACGACCTCATTTCCTAAACTGGAGGGAGTAAATGTGGAATAAAGAAAAATTCAGGGGCAACCCAGAAGGTGCAATAATCTGCCTAAGATACTTTTTCTATTCCAAGCATGCATAGCCAATTACTAGAAAATAATCATCGATTTAGGTCTTTCTTCTCCACATGATCTCTACCAATGGAACAACTAACCGAGCGTGCGTGCAGCCAGCGGCAGATCTACCCGGAAAGCTAGAGCTAGATCTATGCCATCAGAACTAAACTGGCCACCAGCAGATTGTTGAAGCAGTAGCAGATTTAAGGGGAGAGAGCAACGGGAAATTAGCACTAACCTGGGAAGCAAGTTCCGCATGCAGTCAGCGTTCCTCGTCAACGCGCAGTGCAAGGGGAGGGCGAGAAGCTAGCAGCAAGCTTGCTCTTGGGCAGCTCGCAATTCAGCTATAGCATTCTTTTAGAGCCTGCCTGCCGTAGTGGAACGACGGACCAAAGGAGCCGATCGAGTAGCTTTTTGTGCAGCCACTGGTGGTGGATGGCATGATGGTATCTAATTGGTCAGATGCCAAAGACAAGGTTTTAGGTTGATGCTAAGAATGGTTATTAAGTCCCGTGCCCCACAAGGACAGGAAATTAAATAAACCTCTCATTTGCGCTCCCTGAACCACCGTAGAACACGACAAAGCCCTCCTCGACAATAGAAAATGGCTAGTATTTCAATCTCATTAGAGTTGTTGGCTTTTGCATTGTTGGCTTTGCCTGACATGTCACAAATGCGTGACAGTTACGTGGAGAGGTTTACCGTGGTTTTCTTTTTACGCGGCACACCAAACTAATCAGCCAATAAAATACAAAAATAAATTGAGTCACATATCCTGTGTAAATCAAGTGATCGGCTTCTATTGTGGAGGAACGTTTTGGTGAGCGGTTGGAGGTTTGTTTGGAGCTTGGACGGAGAAGAAGTTTGAAGCTTAGTCTTTCTTTTTCTTTGTGCTAGTGTGTTTTTTCTTGGTTTTGTTTACCTCGGTGTAAGGTTTAGAGTCTAAGTACTCTATTGTCGTGTAACCAGTGACCGTATATATCCCCTTGTGGATTAGAGGCTGGAATTTTATTCCTTAATAAAAGAATCCTGTGTAAATGTGTAATGATAACTAGATGTGAGAAAGCAGGGCCAAGAAGTTGCTATCTAAATTTGGGGCTTGGGCTGAGGCATTGAGGGCCGCAGATCCTATATATGTCTTTTGTAAGATAGAAAACGTAACCATCTAGAAGTCCAATAAGAGCCCACCAAAATCCATGAAAGCTAAACCCAGCTCCTTTCCCTCCTTCCCTCCCGTGCCCGCCGCCGCCACACCGCGTGCGGGCCTGCGCCGCGCCGCCCCAGCTCCGCGGTCCCGCACGCCGCGGCCCAGCGCGCGAGCTCGCTGGTGCACCACGGGAAGATGCTACAAAATTTTGTCCAACATTTCAAAAAATATTGCAACATTTTTGCAAAATGTTGAAAAAAATAGTTGACAAAACCAACATCATACAAAACTATATAATCGGTACCATTCTCTCAACTCCTAAAGTTTCTACATCATCGTACCGTCATCATCTATGTTCACCTCTTCTTTACTTACCACGGCAACAGATAATTGCCCAGGCAGCTCAATAGACACATATGTAATAATTGTCCACTTCCTTTTCGATTAAAATCTGCGTGAACCCATACTCATCACGACAAACAGGTTATTGCCAGGCGGCTCAAGAGACACATATACGTAATTTCCACACCCAGCCGACGAAGAGACATGCATAAACTCATTACTTCCTCCTGAATTAAAACATGCGCGCGCCCACCATATCTCATTCGCATCACCCATGTGTAGCTGACATCAATATAAATTGGAGTGTATGCTTTCTAGAAGTGAAGTTTATTCATTCAGGGCATCTTTCATGGGCACGTCAGAGAACCTGTCGTCGGTCATTGTTGGATGGTGCACGAGGGGGCTATCCAAGAGAAAGGGCGATTCGGAAGCATGCACGAATCCTCCACCAAGAGCCAAGAATTGGCACTGGGCACGCTGTGAGGCAATCATGGGACGCTCACGCACAATGAATCGACGAGCGATCTGGTAATGCTGCATCTCTTTTCCATCGTCCACTCATCCCCGAGCAACCTAATCAACGCCGCATGTTGGCATCCGCAGTGCCTAGCAAGGCACACTACTCATGGATGTGATCCTCACCGCTGCAAGCAATGACTTTCATTCGTCAGTTCTCATTTCAGTTTTCAGTTTGATCTACTACTCTCTAATCTCTTGCGCCAGTGCCATCCTCAATTAGCTTTCTTATGCAGATCAACGATTGCGATCAACAAGTTATGTTATATTGCGTGACTTTGTTTTTTCTGAAGTCAATGCAATTGTTCTTTTAAGTGTTTGTGATAATCCCGCGGCAACGCGCGGGAAATCACCTAGTTTCTTAAAAATGTTGCAACATTTCCAGGAAATGTTGGAGCGGAAATAGTGTCCGACATTTCTAAAAAATATTGCAATATTTTGCAAAATGTTGACAAAAATAGTTTATGAAACCAACCTTTCTTAAAAAAATTGGAACATTTTTGGAAGAAGCCTAAAAAAATATTGATTAAAAAATGTTGGTCCCAAAAATATTTCAACATTGTGTAAAATGTTGACGAAAAATAACTAGAAATGTTGAAGAAAAAATGTTGGAACATTTTTAATTTATAATCATGAAGTGGGGCGGTGGGAAAATAAAAAACATACATTAGATGAGCTTTGATAGGCTGGAAGTTCGTACGTTATCCACCTTCCGGTAGGCATATATAAAAGCTCTTGCGGACCGACATAGGGTTAGAGTGAAACAAGGTAAAGGAAAAATATAATATATGTATTGACTCGATTTGGGGTAATTTTTTCAATTGGCCGTGACATTTTTAAATAGAGGCGGCATGGACTTTGCGCCGATCGAATATTTGCAACTTTAACCGAACAGATATCCTAAGGGCATCTGCAGCCCGGCTATACAGGGTGTCTTTTGAGCGGCATATTTGAAAAAAAAAGGAAAACTATAGGTTGCTTGTATGATTTGGACCAACTCCTCGCACGATTTTTTTCTTCCTCAAACTCACCTTCTTCCCCAACTCCGGCGAGCTTTCCGGCGAGTTTAGGGTTCGGGTTAGGGTTCGGGGTTAGGGGTTCGGGGTTGCTGGGGGGGCTGCCGTCCCCGCCGGACCTAGAGGGAGGGTCGGCGGCGGCAGGCCGGCCCGGCGGAGGTGGCGGTGGGCGGGGCGGCGAGGCCAGACGGCGGGGGCGCCGCCGGCCGGGCGGTGGAGGCCGGCGGTTGGGCCAGGGTCGGGCGGGGGCGCACGGCGGAGCCGGAGATGGCGGGGTCGGGCGGCGGCGGCGGGGGTGGTGGGAGGGGGCGGCCGTGGTGGCTGTAGGCGGGGCCGGAGCGGCCGGGCTAGGGTCCGGCGGAGCTCCGTGCCGGCGGCGGTCGGCGCGGAGGTCCACCGGACCCTAGCCCGGCCGCGCCGGCGGGGTGGGGGCGCGGTGGGGCGCGCGGCGGTGGAAGAGGTGAAGGACCGAAACGGCGAACCAGAGAGGGGGGAGTGAATGGGAGCTGATAAAAATTCTTCTCGAAGGAGATGGAAACTCCAACAAGATGAACACGGCTTCCAACACACGTCTCCGACTCACTACCCAAATTGGCCAAGCCCACGTAGCCACTGGAGTGCCACTGGACCTAGGAACCAACACACAACCTTCCGACCCGAGAACGCAGCGGAACACCAAACCTCGAGTCCACTGACCAACACCGGTCAGACCGGTGAGCACCACCGGTCAGACCGGTCCCTGCTGGTGAGGGTTGACGACTTCCACTAAGTGGCTTCACACCGGTCAGGCCGGTGAGACACACCGGTCAGACCGGTCTAAGCCTGAAAGCTCCCAAATCACCAAAGCAGGCCTACTGACCTCCAAACTGACCCAAACTCGAAACAGCTGCAACACAGGACAACAGCGAACACACCCAGACGTTCACCCAAGCAAAAACCCACCAAGGGTTGCACCGGTCAGACCGGTCAAGAGCACCAGTCAGACCGGTGTAGCCTGGGAAGCTCGGGATGAACAGCACCCGCGGGTCAACTCCCCTAAATCCAAACCTCGATCTCCCGAATCGCTCCACGAACTTGAACAAGACTTTGGGGATAATAGGAACACTTCATGAGGAGTCCATAGCCAAGTTTAATCCCATCAAAACTTGTCCAAAAAGGAGGAATCAAAGAAATCCCGTCAAGAACACCTCTAACCCTAGAACTCGGAAAACTCCAAAATCGAGCCCCTTTACTCACGGATTTGGGAGGGGAATCACAGCCCAAAGAACCACGAAGGGTTCCCACAAATTTCTCCCATCAAATCACCAAGAGAAAGGTCCCGAAAACAACCCAAGAAAAACACCAAGAAAGGGCTCCGAAAATCACCACCAACAACAACCGGGAACAACACAACAAGGCCTTGAGGAACCACGCCGAATCATCTATACAAGCCACAAAGGTTCATACAAGGTCTAGCTTGCCGTCCGATCATCCAACCCTCTCACAAGATCTCACCATGAAGCTCTCAAGCTAGTCCTATGGAAATCCTAAGAAAATAGGAAGGGAAAATAGGGAGCAAATGAACTAGGGTTCCAAGAGAGTTGGCTGCCATCCTCTCACCTCTTGGGTTATATGGAGGCAACCGAAAGTCTAAAATACCCTTCTCTAACAACTACGGATACAAGCCCCTTAATGGCGGTTTTGGAAGACTTGAAGCTTTCTCCATCGGACGGATGCCCGGCGACCGCAACCTGCTTAGCCTCGACGCAAGCCTTGCGATCCCAACGCGTGTCCTCCGCTTAGAAGATTCCGAACTGCGTCGTCGCACACCGGTCAGACCGGTGCTCCTCACCGGTCAGACCGGTACCCACCGGTCAGACCGGTCTGGCACTGCTGCAGCACCGTCTTCGGTTCTTCGGTCTTGGCTTTGTGGATCAACCAAGGAACCCAGTGGTTTTCTGGTGAACCACCGGAAACCCCGCGAACTCGGTGTAGCCTCCGCCAATCTCCACTCATGACTCGGCTCCCACGTAGTCCCGGCTCGACCTTGGTTTTGAGGCTCAACCAAGAAACCGTTCATGACTTCATCTTGCTGTTCATGCCACCATGCGGCCCGCACTTGACCCCGCTGGCCACCGGGTCCCTCGAACGAAGCCTACTTGTCTTCTCCACACCTGGAGGCCTCACCGGCGACGACCTTTCACGCTTGTTCTTCACCTGCACCAACACCAGTCAAGCCGCAACCTGCACCTGCAATACTTAGCCAAGAATTAGTCCACACAACGTTGTCAATCACTCATCACACAAGGAAGCGACCATCCACCGGTCCTCAAACCACACATGGTCCTCAATCTCCCCCTTGATGAGTGCATTGACAACACCCACACGAAAGTAACAAGAGAGAAAAGAAAAAGAAAAGAAACGAACAAAAAGAAACTCCAACAAGCGATCGAAAGCCAAACAAAGGCAAAGAGCAAGATCACTCGAAGAAGACAAGTCTTGGACCCCTTAGGCAAGGGCAACGGCTCGACACATCCGAGACAAAACAAAGCTCAAGCAAAGAGCGCAAACCACCAAAGCAAAGCTCGAACAACCACAAAGAGCTCCCCCTGCACACATGCAAGCTCCCCCTGAACCAATGCACCTCCCCCTGGACGAATGCATACAAGACACCACTTGAAACATGGCAGCTGCAACAACTCAGCCCTGACCGGTCAGACCGGTCAACACCACCGGTCAGACCGGTGTGCAACATGTGAACAGAACCAGCACTCACACCGGTCAGACCGGTGCTCCTCACCGGTCAGACCGGTGCACAACAGAGCCCAGAATTGGCTCGAAACCACCTGAAAACCTTCTAAATGCGCCCAGCAAGCCATTTCAAGCTTAAACTTCTCCCCCTTGTTGGCAATGCATGAATCAAGCCAAAAATGCAAAATTTTCAACCTCGAGCTTCTCAAATAGACAAAATTCAACAAAGAATGCTACACATGTCCAAATGAGCAAGTTAGATACTCTACGGCTGTCGGTGTTTAAACCACTCGACCTCCATGGGAGGTACCCGCAGCAAGGTAGAAGGTGGGGATCGCCATGATCTGGAACCCGAAGGTACGCGCGAGGACACAAGACACGAGATTTATACAGGTTCGGGTAGCCGGAGTAGCTACCCTACGTCCTGTTTGGGGTAGTATTGCGCCCTGCGCTTGGTGTTGTTCCCCGGAGGGATTGGATGTTTGGCTAGGTACCCGGCCCTCCTTTATATAGTCAGGGGGGCGGGTTCCTAGTCGGTTACAAGGCAGGAGTCCTAGTAGGATTACACAGAGCGAGTCCTAGTAGGAGTACAGGGGAATTCTAGTAGGAATCTGTCTTCTACTCTTCCTCCTTCCTTGCATGAGTACCCGGGGTGTATGCCCGACAAGCCCCCGAGCACGTTGGAGTCGAGAGTAGTAGTTCGAGTAGTCTTGAAGCCTCTTCGAGTAGTTCTTGAGCGTCCTCGAGTACTGCTTGGAGAAGTCTTCAATAGTACTTGAACTGCCGCGAGGCTGGAAGGTGGTCCAGCTCATCAGTCTTGAAGTCGAGATTATATGGAAGTGCGGTTGCAAAATCGCACTCCATATGGAGTAGCCCCCGAGCCTTAGGTTGAGTTGTAGACTCTGGCTGAGGGTCAATCTTGATTCTGCTTCCGTCTTGAAAAAATCAACTGATGGGTGTAGCCTAGTAGCCCCCGAGCCTTGGAACGATTGAAGAATCAATCCAAGGGTCTTCAGTGTTTGCGGAAGTCATCATCTAAGTACTCTTGTAGCGTTCAGCCCCGAGCTCGTCGCCAGGTGAGCCGTAGGAGCCACGTCGAGTAGTTGTTGGTGCTGAGCCCCCGAGCTAGAGAGCTAGCGGAGACTACTCGAGTTGTTGTCGAGTAGTAATTTGGTGCGTAGCCCCCGAGTTGGGAACTAGCCGCGCCGGTGGAGGTACGCGGAGCGTGCTGGAAGTCGTCGCCGAAGCTTGACCTGAAAGTAGAGATGCGTACATTATGTAGCATTTTTGTAGAAATTGAATCTACAAATGACAAATACAAATATGAATATAGATGTAAATGTCATGTGTCATGCTCTTGTTTCGGTCGTGAGGCGTCGAGTAGTTAGCCTGATGCGGTTTAGCGCCCAGTCTCTGTGGTCGCTGTTTAGCCATAGCCGCTGGGGGCGTGGAGGCATGACAGGAGAGCTGGTTTAAGCGCCCGGTCTCTGAGGAGCCTGTTTAGCCATAGCCGCTGGGGGCGTGGAGGCATGACAGGAGAGCCGAGGCTTTGCGCGGATCAAGGAGTGTGCTACTGTAGCGAGACCATTAAGAGGTAGACGAAAGTAGTCGGCGAGGCGACAAGAGAGAGCGCGTTTGCTCGTTGTTCCGCATGGCGGAGAGCAAGATTGCGCAGTGCCTCCTCAGGGTGTAGTTGTGCGCCTCCAGCACTCAGTACACGAAACGTCGTGGCAAGAGCCTCCTAATTTGGTGCACCAAGCCTGTGGCAGCAGTCAACATCCCCAAGGAATAGCTGGCACGGTGTAGCTCTGCTGGCAGGTAGCCGTTGAGAGGCGTACACGAAGTAGTCTTTAGCGTTGGTTCCTGTATGTGGAGAGCAAGCCAAAGAAAGAATAATTATTGAAATAAGTGACTTAGCTTGATTCGCGGACGAGAGTCGACAAAGCCATGGCGGTCGGTGATGGAGCCGCGACGGTTGTTGCTGAAGTCGACTAGTCGAAGGTGGATCCGACTAGTTATTGATGTCGCGAAAGCCGTTCTCGACTAGTTTACTAGTCGAGATAGTAGTCGAAGTAGTCGTACGCACAGAAAATGACGTCGCGGCGGCGTACGGTGTAGTCGATGTAGAGCCGCTGCGGCCGAGAGACGAGTACTCGCGGCGCACGGCAAGGTTGACGTAGAGCCCGTGCGGCGGGGTGACGAGTAGTCGCAGTGCACGGTGAAGTTGATGTAGAGCCGGTACGACGTAGTTGACGTAGTCGTAGCTGCGTACGTCTTCCAGGTGCATGGAGCAAAGAACTCGGAGAATCCTTGGTAGCTTCTGGTGTGTGCGTGTAGCATAATTCAATGAGTTGATGGCACGCTTCAAAATCAGGGGACAACGCTTTTTCTTCATGCGTGTAATGCCGAATTGCTCTTGTATGTCCTAGAATTGATTACGGAGTCTTGGCCTGGATGCGTGACAGCTGCTGCACTGCTCCACTTTGATTCGGATTTGGACAGTGATGTGTCCATCTTGATCTCCAACCCGACGACTTGGGAACCGAGGCGGAAAAAAAGGAATTGGCGCTGTTTCCGCTTGGTTCATGTGCTTCTCTCGGATACGGCGAGTTGACGTGGAGAACTTCAAACTCGGCGTATTGGAATCCGTTTGCGCCGAGTAGATTGATCTGGATTTGGTCCTTCGAATTCGCCTGATGATCGTGACGATGGCCCCACGGTGGGCGCCAGCTGTCGGTGTTTAAACCACTCGACCTCCATGGGAGGTACCCGCAGCAAGGTAGAAGGTGGGGATCGCCATGATCTGGAACCCGAAGGTACGCGCGAGGACACAAGACACGAGATTTATACAGGTTCGGGTAGCCGGAGTAGCTACCCTACGTCCTGTTTGGGGTAGTATTGCGCCCTGCGCTTGGTGTTGTTCCCCGGAGGGATTGGATGTTTGGCTAGGTACCCGGCCCTCCTTTATATAGTCAGGGGGGCGGGTTCCTAGTCGGTTACAAGGCAGGAGTCCTAGTAGGATTACACAGAGCGAGTCCTAGTAGGAGTACAGGGGAATTCTAGTAGGAATCTGTCTTCTACTCTTCCTCCTTCCTTGCATGAGTACTCTTCCTCCTTCCTTGCATGAGTATCGATCTCAACTACATGATCACCAAGTTTCACAACCATTGGACGAAGCTAAGATGGATTTGGGCAATTTTGCGAAAAAACTTGCCTCTCATGAGCAAAGTCCTAAACATGATCAAAGCATATCAAAATGGCAAAGCCACACAAACTTCATGCTAGGACAGCCATTCTAATCATAAGACCATCACAAACACCCACAAGCACCTCATGTCATGTCAAAGCCACCGAGCCATGTGCCTACTTCTATGTATGAGACTTCTCATTGGTAGGCATCATGCAACGGTTTAGCACCCAAAGCAAGTTAAATTCAGCACAAATGACATGGGAGCATATTTTCCAAGCATTTTTCATTTCATTTTTAGATTGATAAATGGTACATGAAATGTCTTTGTGACAAAAAGGAACTTATGCTCCTCCACAAGATAAATCGAGAGGGCTAAACATTCATGATGGCAAATGAGCCTTTGGTCCCATATGATCAATAAACTAGCTATCCAACCACAAATTAAGCATAATCAAGCCACTAAAACATGTCAAGATCATATAAAGGCATTTACACATGAGAGAGCATACATGTGACAATTTTCAAAAACATAGCCATCAACCATGGATTATTCATCAAGATCATCAAGAGCTAAGCCAAACTAACCATAGCATACCAAACAAGCTCACAAAGACATATATCTCATTCCATGGTGAACAATGTATATGAGAGAAGCTTTTCCTAACCAATGCATATGATACAAAATGCATGCGATCTAAGATACAAGGATGCCTATACATCATGTTACATATGCCATGCCAAATGCAAGAAATGCACAAAGGGAACTATACATATGCTACAAAGAGAGCTCCCACACACCCAACTCAAGAAATCAAACACACACCAAGTTCCCCCCGCAAACGAGTGAAAGTTGCTTGATCTAGGGGTTTGGTGAAAATATCAGCTAGTTGGTCATGTGTGGGTACATGGATCAAATCTATCTTTCCTTTCTCTACGTTGTCTCTCAGAAAATGGTACCTCACTTCTATGTGCTTGGTTTTGGAATGGAGCACTGGGTTCTTTGCAACGCTTATGGCACTGGTGCTATCACATTGAAGTGGGACATGGGTATACTCCTCACCAAAGTCACTCATGGTGTATGAAATCCAAAGGAGCTGAGAGCAACAACTAGCAGCGGCAACATACTCGGCCTCGGTAGTGGATTGAGCAACACTCGATTGTTTGCGGGAAGACCAAGACACCAAAGAAGAACCCAAAAACTGGCAAGTCCCAGAAGTGGACTTCCTATCCAACCGACACCCGGCAAAATCCGCGTCTGAAAAACCATGAAGCGCCAAAGAAGAGGACGCGGAGTACCAAAGGCCGAAGTCGGGAGTGTGACGCAAGTACCTGAAAATTCGCTTCACCGCTTGCCGATGCGAAGTCCTCGGAGACGCTTGAAAACGAGCGCACAGACACACCGAGAACTGTATGTCCGGCCTCGTCGCCGTCAAGTAGAGGAGTGACCCAATCATGCTCCGGTACTCCTTCTGGTCCACGTGTTCACCTTCCTCGTCCGCATCAAGAGCTGTAGTCGTACTCATCGGCGTCGTCATAGCTTTGGAATCCTCCATCTTGAACTTCCGCACAATGTCCTTGGTGTACTTAGTCTGGTGCACAAATGTTCCTTCCTTTGATTGTTTGATTTGTAGCCCGTGGAAGAACTGCAACTCGCCCATCATGCTCATCTCAAATTCCCTGCTCATATCCTCTGCAAACCTTGCAACAAGAGAGTTAGACGAGCCACCAAAGACAATATCATCCACGTACACCTGCACAATCAGGATATCTCTGCCCTGCCTCAGAAGAAACAAGGTCTGATCGACCTTCCCCATCTCAAAACCTCTCTCAAACAAGAACCCCCTCAACCTGCCGTACCAAGCTCTAGGCGCCTGCTTCAACCCATACAGCGCCTTCCTCAACTTGTACACCCGGTGGGGGTACTTCTCACTCTCAAACCCCGGAGGTTGCCTCACATACACTTCTTCCTCCAACACGCCATTTAGGAAAACACTCTTCACATCCATTTGGTGCAACTTGAACCTTTTAGCCACGGAAAAGGCTAGAAGGATCCTTATCGCCTCCAAACGGGCTACGGGAGCAAAGGTCTCCTCGTAGTCGATCCCCTCCTTCTAACTGAACCCCTGAGCAACAAGTCTCGACTTGTTTCTCACAACTTCACCTTTCTCTCCCTCTTTGTTCTTCCACACCCACTTTGTACCTATCGGCTTACACCCTGGGGGAGGGTCAACCAACTCCCAAACCTGATTCCTCTCAAAGTTCCCCAACTCCTCATGCATCGAATTAACCCAATTGTGATCAGATAGTGCGTGTCCAATGTCTTTGGGATCAAAAGTAGCAACAAACGCAGCATGAGCGAAATGAGAATTGTTTCGAACCCTCGACCGTGTAGTGTGTTCATTCAGGTCGCCGATGATCCTCGAAGCTGGGTGATCCACTTGTACTCGCCGGGGAGGTTCTCGCCTCGATGCTACCTCCCCCTCAACATCAGCTTCTCCTCGTTCTTGATTTGTCGTCGTAGGTGTAGGAGAGGGTCCGTCCACCACCGTAGTCGAAGTAGTGGGTACATGTTCAGCCGGGGGCACCACACCGCCATCTTCATCGTCTCCATGTTCATGCTCCTCCTCCTGAAAGATCTCCTCGCCAAGCTCATCATCACCTGCACACTCAAAGACAAGATGACTACGTGGCTCTGTCTCGTCGAAGGTTACCTCGCAAGTCTCCACGATTTGTTTAGTTTCAAGATTGAGCACACGATATGCTCTAGAATGAGATGCATAACCAAAGAAAATACCATCGACAGACCTAGCCTCAAACTTATCCAACTTCTTGCCTTTCCTCAGAATGAAACACTTGCAACCAAAGACATGGAAGTGACTCACCTTGGGTGTGCGACCATGCATCAACTCATAGCATGTTTTCTTCTTGTGCACTCTGAGGTAGATCCTGTTTGACACATAGCACGCGGTATTCACCGCCTCAGCCCAATACCTCCTCGGAGTCCTATGCTCATCGAGCATCGTTCGAGCCATCTCGCACAAAGTCCTGTTCTTCCTTTCCACAACACCATTCTGGGGAGGCGTATACAGACTCGAAAACTGGTGCTCAAGACCCAAGTCATGGCAAAAGGTTTCAAAACGAGAGTTTCTGAATTCCGAGTCATTATCACTGCGGATTGCTCGTATGGCATCTGCGTGCCTCTCGTTCCTCAACCTCAAGACTAGATCTCGAACAAAACCAAACGTCTCCCCCTTATCCTCGAGAAAGAACACCCACGCATACCGAGAATAGTCGTCCACCACAACAAGGACATACCACTTCCCACCCGCAGATCGCACACGAGCTGGGCCAACAAGGTCCATATGGAGCAGCTCGCATGGACGCTCAGTCATCACATCGGTGAGAGGCGGGTGAGAAGAGGCCACCATCTTGGCATGCCTACACGGCGCACAAACCAACTCTTTCTCAAGCCTCAACCGTGGCAATCCTCGGACCAAATTGAGTTTACTCAAGCGAGACAAAAGGTCAAAGCTCAAGTGACCCAACTTCCTATGCCACTTCCACAACTCACTCGAAGAACCAGCCAAGAAACAACGCTCCACACCCGAAGACTGAGAAAAATCAGCACGAAACACCTGACCCTCGGGAACGACCATACAGACAAGGTCCCCTCGAGAGTCCAAAATCCGAGAACCACCGGGCCGAAACAACACCTCAAAACCCTCATCCAACAGCTGGGACACAGAAAGCAGATTGTACCCCAGCGATTGAACAAGAGCAACACGCCTGAGAGTGATCTTGTCACTCACTTTGATCTCACCTTCTGAAAGCACACGCCCACGCCCATTGTCCCCGAAAGTGATGTACCTCCTTGTCACCACCGGGACGAGACTTGAGAACCACCCCCTGTCTCCGGTCATATGCCTCGAGCAACCGGAGTCAATCAACCAAATGTTCTTCAAGTCTCCCACCTGAAATTCAAAAATGAGCACGTGAGCGAACAAACGACTCAGCACTGGGGTTAGTACCAAAAGAGTAAAAACCAGTGCCGAGCCATTTGCTCGAAAGTGGGGTTAGCACAAACCAAGCCATCTCTCCTACCAAAGCTACCTCTACGAACACCACCACGGTAACCACCCTGAGGGAACCACCCCTCTCTGCCTGGAGGAGGACCAAAACCACGAAAGAAAACATGTGGACCATCCCTGCTCTCCTTCTCAAAGCTACGACTACTCCCATCCCCGTAGTGAACTCGAGGGGAGAATGCCTAGCAACCTGACCACCTGCAAACTCTCCAGCCCAACCACCAGAACCACGACCTCCAGAAACAACCCTCGCACCTGTACGAGCATGAAACCCAAACTGCTGCCTGTACAGGCCTGCACCGGTCTGACTGGTGCCCCACACCGGTCTGACCGGTGTGACCTGGGCAGCAGCACCTCCAACAGCCTTCCGCTCTCCCCAAGCCCGAACTGTCCTCACACTCGCCTTGGCCCTGGGCATCTGCACACGAGGCTCAAGTACACCATTGGAAGGGTGGTACTTGTCCTTGTTAGCCCACTCCTTTGCCATTCTCTCCTCTCGCTTCCTCTTGAAGCAAAACTCATCCTTATGGCCATCTCTCCCACAATAGCTACAATGGAACCTCACAAGCTTAGGCTTAGGCTTGGGCTGTGGCTGCTCACTTGGTTTCTCTCCACTCAACTCCTCCACCGGTTTCCCTTCACTAGCCTTCTCACTTTCTTTCCCAAAGAACACTTTCCCGGAAGTGCTCACAAACTTGATAGGCTTTTGGAGATCATTTGTGGGTGTAGGAAACACGGGTGGAGCCGGGGTTGTGTCTAGTCGGTTCCTAAGATGGTTAGGTTTTGGGGGGAAATCATTTTTGTGCTGGGTTTTTGGTGGCTCTGGGATATTCTCTCCACTTCCCTCACCAACCTTGTTTGCCCCAAGTCCCTCACCATCCTGCCTCTTAAATGCCTCGATCATCATCCTCAACTGAGGCTCATGACCAGACAACCAACCCATCAACTTCCTCAGCTCATCATTCTCATCCTGCAAACGATCAACATAATGTGCAAGTTCCAAATTTTTCAAAGCATGCATTTCACAGGTAGAGCATGATGTAGGCATGGGTTCTTTCAGCTTAGCCTCAAGAGAACTAGTGTAAGCATGCATCTCATCAATCTTAGCATGCAAAACAGGGCAAGAAGTGCAAGCACTTAGCAAAGCAGGTCTAGACTTAAGCTAAGCCACTTCAACCCTAAGCACATCTAGTTCCTCACACTTGGAGGCATGCTTCTCCTTAAACAAAGCAAGATCAGCAAGAAAGATGGAACAATCAGCACAATCAACCTCATCCGAAACAACAGGGCTAGCCTTAAGGGAATCAATCTCAAGCTTGCTATCAAGCACCTATGTTTCTAGCTCAGCCACTCTAGTCCTAGCATCCTCGAGTGAAGCCCTAAGCTCTTTTCTCATTTTCTTGGCCTCTCTAAGCATGTCATCACGGTTATCAAGCAAAGAGCCAAGCCTCTCATTCTCCTGGCGCAAGAAGGAAAGTTCATCACGCACCTCGTCGTCGGAATCAGAGTCTGAGTCGCTCTGTGTGCTCTTCTTGCTGCCGGAGCTCAGCGCCATGGTGCAGAAGCTGTCTCTCGCGAAGCAGCTCAGCCCGCTCAGGTTCTTGGATGACTTCTTGCTCTTGCGACGATCACCTTCATCTTCACTGCTGCTCGAGCTCGAGGTGGAGTACGCGGAACTGGAGTCGACGTCGCTCGCTCCAACCATCGCTCGGGACTTGCCTCGGCTCTCCTTCTTCCTCGATCGTCGCTCGTCCTTGTACTTGTTCTTGTGCTTGCTCTTGTGGTCGCGCCTCGACCGGTACTTGCCATCCATCCTCGACTTGTGTTTGTAGCCGTCCTTGTTCTCGACCTTCTCCGGGCAGTCGGCGACGAAGTGTCCTGGCTTGCCGCACTGGAAGCATGTCCTCGTGTTCCTCCTCATGTTCACTCGGTTCTCGTGCAGCCTCTCGAACCGCCTCGTCAGGAGTGCCAGCTCGTCCTCTCCAAGCACGTCGAACTCCTCATCTGGCATAGACATCAAGGAGGACAAAGAGAACATCCTGGTGGATGGGTTAGTGTTAGCCTTTCCTTTCGAACCACCAACGAGGGCAAGACTATGGGAATCAGTCGGACCCTCGAGCTTGGCAGTCATGCCCCTATCCACCTCAGCTGACTTGAGCTTCGAGAACAGCTCGTTCACCGTCAGAGTGTCATACTTCTCTGACTCCACAATGGCCTCGAACTTTCCGCCCCATATTGTACGATCCAAAGAGTGTAAGAGCTTGACCGCTCTATCATGATCATCGTACGGGAGCACGTCCACATTGGCCCTCATGTTGTTCACAACCACCGTGAACCTCTGAAAAAAGGCATCGATGGACTCACTGGGAGATGAGTGAAGTTCTCGTACTCTCCCCGGTAGGTCGCATACATCCGTGCCTGAACCTGGGCATTCCCAACATGAGCCTCCTTCAGCACCGTCCAAATTCTACAAGCCAAGTGCTCGGTGTGCACCCGATCGAACTCAGGCTGACACAAAGCACGAAACAAGTAGTCGACCGCATTAATGTTGGCGTCGAACCTGTCCCTCGATCCTGGAGCGAGGAAGTCCATCGGCTGGACATAGCCTGTGTCCACTGTGACATCCCAAAGGATCTGACCTTTTCCGCGGAGGAACGCACCCATCCGCTTACTCCACATCTGGTAGTTCTTGCCATCGAAGTGTGGAGGACCCGAACCCCGTTCCTGGTACGCCATCCTTGGATCTTAGACTGGTTAGAGTCAATAAAGACCCGAACTGGCTCTGATACCACTTGAAGGACCGAAACGGCGAACCTGAGAGGGGGGAGTGAATGGGAGCCGATAAAAATTCTTCTCGAAGGAGATGGAAACTCCAACAAGATGAACACGGCTTCCAACACACGTCTCCGACTCACTACCCAAATTGGCCAAGCCCACGTAGCCACTGGAGTGCCACTGGACCTAGGAACCAACACACAACCTTCCGACCCGAGAACGCAGCGGAACACCAAACCTCGAGTCCACTGACCAACACCGGTCAGACCGGTGAGCACCACCGGTCAGACCGGTCCCTGCTGGTGAGGGTTGACGACTTCCACTAAGTGGCTTCACACCGGTCAGGCCGGTGAGACACACCGGTCAGACCGGTCTAAGCCTGAAAGCTCCCAAATCACCAAAGCAGGCCTACTGACCTCCAAACTGACCCAAACTCGAAACAGCTGCAACACAGGACAACAGCGAACACACCCAGACGTTCACCCAAGCAAAAACCCACCAAGGGTTGCACCGGTCAGACCGGTCAAGAGCACCAGTCAGACCGGTGTAGCCTGGGAAGCTCGGGATGAACAGCACCCGCGGGTCAACTCCCCCAAATCCAAACCTCGATCTCCCGAATCGCTCCACGGACTTGAACAAGACTTTGGGGATAATAGGAACACTTCATGAGGAGTCCATAGCCAAGTTTAATCCCATCAAAACTTGTCCAAAAAAGAGGAATCAAAGAAATCCCGCCAAGAACACCTCTAACCCTAGAACTCGGAAAACTCCAAAATCGAGCCCCTTTACTCACGGATTTGGGAGGGGAATCACAGCCCAAAGAACCACGAAGGGTTCCCACAAATTTCTCCCATCAAATCACCAAGAGAAAGGTCCCGAAAACAACCCAAGAAAAACACCAAGAAAGGGCTCCGAAAATCACCACCAACAACAACCGGGAACAACACAACAAGGCCTTGAGGAACCACGCCGAATCATCTATACAAGCCACAAAGGTTCATACAAGGTCTAGCTTGCCGCCCGATCATCCAACCCTCTCACAAGATCTCACCATGAAGCTCTCAAGCTAGTCCTATGGAAATCCTAAGAAAATAAGAAGGGAAAATAGGAAAGCAAATGAACTAGGGTTCCAAGAGAGTTGGCTGCCATCCTCTCACCTCTTGGGTTATATGGAGGCAACCGAAAGTCTAAAATACCCTTCTCTAACAACTACGGATACAAGCCCCTTAAGGGCGGTTTTGGAAGACTTGAAGCTTTCTCCATCGGACGGATGCCCGGCGACCGCAACCTGCTTAGCCTCGACGCAAGCCTTGCGATCCCGACGCGTGTCCTCCACTTCGAAGATTCCGGACTGCGTCGTTGCACACCGGTCAGAACGGTGCTCCTCACCGGTCAGACCGATACCCACCGGTCAGACCGGTCAGACCCACCGGTCAGACCGGTCTGGCACTGCTGCAGCACCGTCTTCGGTTCTTCGGTCTTGGCTTTGTGGATCAACCAAGGAACCCAGTGGTTTTCTGTTGAACCACCGGAAACCCCGCGAACTCGGTGTAGCCTCCGCCAATCTCCACTCATGACTCGGCTCCCACGTAGTCCCGGCTCGACCTTGGTTTTGAGGCTCAACCGAGAAACCGTCCACGACTTCATCTTGCTGTTCATGCCACCATGCGGCCCGCACTTGACCCCGCTGGCCACTGGGTCCCTCGAACGAAGCCTACTTGTCTTCTCCACACCTGGAGGCCTCACCGGCGACGACCTTTCGCGCTTGTTCTTCACCTGCACCAACACCAGTCAAGCCACAACCTGCACCTGCAATACTTAGCCAAGAACCAGTCCACACAACGTTGTCAATCACTCATCACACAAGGAAGCGACCATCCACCGGTCCTCGAACTACACATGGTCCTCAAGCGAGTGCGGGAGGCAGGGGAGGTCGGGAGGAAGAAGAAGAGGTCGGGAGGAGGAAGAAGGTAAAAAACTGAGGGAAGGAGAGGAAAAATAGTAACCTTGAGATGTAAATAATTGCAAAAATTCGTGTGAGGAGAGGCTCAGAATTGCGTGGGTGAGCTATAGACAATCCCAAAAAAACATCCCACGTGTACCTACTGACGGCCTTAGCGTCGCTAGGCCAGGTGACGCCGGCGTCCCGTTCCCCCCACGCCTTGCAGACGAAAGGCCCCAATCTGTAGAGGTCGTCTTCAACAAGCGACGGCGGCCTGGACCCGCGGTTGGATCCCGTGCTCCCTCCTTCCCTGCCAAAAGCTCTGCATGCACTGCTTCGGCCAAACCAAAGCAGCAGCGGGAGAGGGTGGAAGGGGAGAAGCGCCGACGGGGAGCGGCGGCAACGGGAGAGGGTGGGGGGAGGAGCTGCAGATTCGTCGGTTCCCCACCTCGCCCAGAGCTCCAGAGCCGGCCAGAAGGAGATGCCAGCGGGGAGGTGGGGACGCAGATCCGGCTCCAACAGAAATCACACGCCCGCCCCGTGCCGGTTGGAGGAGAAGCTGAGTGGGAAGGCCCGCGGCCGGGGGAGAGAGGACCGCGCTGGGGCCGCTGCTGGAGGAGGAAGAGGTCGTGGAGGAGAGGGAGGCGGCGCCGCACCGCTGCCCGAATGCTGTCATTGTTGCTTCCCACGAGCTTCACATTGTGACCTCACAGATCCGCCATTGTAGCTCCCCACCCTCCTTGATCTTTGTCGGATCTGAGCCGGAGGGACACAGAGGAGCTGCTCTGCTCCATCGCAGCCAGGTGAGAGAAGCCACCGCGGGCAGGCCGGCCTGCTCTTCGCTCCTCTACAGCCTGGGGCAGTGTCGTGGCACTCAAGCGGAGGAGGATGCGGCCGTAGTTGCTCCTCCTCCTCTGCTGGCGTCGGTGCGCTGCTGCCCCTCCTCCTCCACCTCGTCATCCATGCAGAGGGGATGACCACCAGCGGGGAGCAAGGTGCCTTTCGTCGCGACCACCGGTGCAGGGGAGAGGGCGGAGAGGAGCAGAGGATGGCAAAAGGAGAGGAATAGAGGTGGGTGAATGGATAAAGCAGAGGAGAGGGAGTGGATGGCGATAGCCAGGCACAAGAAAGGCAAAGGTGGACAGGTGGTGAATGGATAAGAGGGGAAAGGAAAAAGGAAAAAGAGAAAGAGATGTGAAAAAAATAAACAGAAAAATATTTGCTTAATACATTTTCTATCACATGAGCACACAATGGTACATAAAAATACATTTGTAGTTGATCTAAAGCTACATGTAAAGCATTAAACAACATATAGATGATCTCTCTGTCTATGGTTTTATGACCTATCTGTGCATCATTCTGTATGCTAATTTTGAGGTTTTGCAGACGACCCGCCTTATGTGTACTGTACATGCCCTAGAAGATTTGATGAACACGTTTCCTTTGACTAATTAGCACACAAATTAAGGTGCGTTTAGTATGGAGAATTTTCGGGTAAAATTTTTTGGTTCGTCACCGCTACGATGTGCCGTAAGGAATCGGATGCTCGTAACCTAGGAGAGGGAGGGAGTGAATTACACAACTTAAAACCTTAACTTATGGTTTCCACTACTTTGCATAAAGTAAACTAAATCATTTCTATCTAGATGTGGAATCTAAAGTCGATCTAGTGTGAAACCCTCATTCCAACACAAGTTTTGCTACCTATAGTTAATGCTAACAAGATACTGCTCTAGAAAAGTAAAGGGAAACAAGGATTGCAATAAATTAGTAATGTGGAAACGTAAAGAGGGATGAGAGAAAGCAAACTCTTAACACGCGATTTATCATGTGGTATCGTTAAGCACTAAGTCACCTCTAGTCCACGTTGTTGAAGCACTCCACACAAGAGTATTGCTTCCCAGTCACCAAGTCTCTCCCAAGGGCACCACTTGACTAGCCACGAAGGCACTCGCCAAGCCCCTTGGTTACCTTGATGTCGTCTCCACTAAGGAGATTCTCCACCAAGAGAGGGGGTCTCCACGTCCCCGCACACAAGCGTCCTCGCCACTCCACACTGAGCCGGAGGGTCGAAGACTTGTCGGAGACCCACTAAGGCCCCAAGACTTCCGGTGCACCTTGTATAGCTTGATCACTCAAGAATCACCTCACAATGTAGGCACACCTTGCTCTCACTCAACTCTAAGCCTATGCAAGCACTACACACTCTAAGTATGTGCAAAGCCTTTGGATGTTCACTTAATCACCAAGATGTGTAAGGAATCGGATGCTCGTTAGCCTAAGAGGGGGAGGGGGTGAATTAGGCAACTAAAAACGTTAACCTATGGCTTCACTAAAATTACACAAAGATAAACTAGAACAACTATCTAGATGTGCAACTAGGGTTGTTCTAGTGTGAAACTCCCATCCCAAACAAAGGTTTGCAACCTATAGCCAATCCTAGCATGATACTACTCTAGGAAAGTAAAGACAAGCAAAGATTGCAATAGAGTAAATGCGGAAACGTAAAGGGGATGAGAGGACGCAAACTCTTGACACGCGATTTATCCCGTGGTATCGGTAGGCACTAAGCCACCCCTAGTCCACGTTGTTGAAGCACTCACACAAGAGTATTGCTTCCCGGTCACCAAGTCTCTCCCAAGAGCACCACTTGACTCGCCACAAAGGCTAGCCACTAAGGCACTTGTCAAGCTCCCTTGGTCACCTTGATACCGCCTCCACTAAGGAGCTTCTCCACCAAGGAAGGGGGTCTCCACGTCCCCCGCACAAAGTGTCCTCGCCGCTCCACACCAAGCCGGAGGGTCGATGACGATTGCCGGTGAGCCACTTAAGCCCCAAGGCTTCCGATGAACCTTGTACAACTTGATCCACTCAAGAATCACCTCACAAGGTTGGCACAACCTTGCACTCACTCAGCTCTAAGCTAAGCCTAGCACTAAGCACATGCACTAAGCATATGTAAGTCTAAGGATGAGCAATTAAGCACTTGGATGGATTGGATATGATCTTCAATGTGTCTTGAACTCCTCTGCACTTCCACACAATCTAGCCACCTCAAATGGGTGAGTGGAGGGGGTATAAATAACCAAGGCATCAAACTAGCCGTTGGCTAACGTCCACTGAAAAAGGTACCGTCAGATGATCCGATGCTATGCTTTTCCAGGGCGTCGGTTCATCTGGTGCCCCTCCCACATCACATAGCCGTTGAGGTTCTCTGACACAACTGCTCCGACGCTATGCACCGACGCTTCGTCGGATCATCCGGTGCTGAAGACCTCGCGTCCAAGTCGCCTCTGTTAGCTTCCAACTGACCGTCGGATAGACCGATGCTTCACCTTGACCAAGGCATCGGATCATCCGGTGCTGAAGGCTTCGTCTTGGCACGTCTCTGTATGAATTCAAACTGAGCGTCGGATAGACCGACGGGGTCCCGACTTAGACCGTAGGATCATCCGGTGCTACTGTCTTCGCTGCTCCTCCTCTGCAATTCGTCCGACGCTACTAAAACGTGGACCGTCGATTCATCCGACGGTACCTAGGGTTTCACCCTGTGTACCAACTCGTCCGACGATTGCACCGATGCTTGCAATTGAGGGACCGTCGGTTCATCCGACGGTGTCTTTTCTTTTCCTTTTCTTGCTCAGTTTTGACCCTTGTTTTACTCATTTTTGCATGTAGTTTTCTTGCATCCTTGGGACCTAGAAATGTCTACAAAGACATGCTGAAACAATAAGGTTAGTCCCAATGATCATGTTGTCATGAATCACCAAAATCAAACTCGAACTAATGGCATATGAGGCCATGTTCACTACAATATCCCCCTTTTTGGTGATTTATGACAATACAATCAAAGCAAGCATAAATTTGCAAGAATTGACAAAATTAGAACCACTTACACTTGCTTGGATGCTTACCATCATCCAAACTCCCCCTAGATCAAACTTCCCCCTTTTTGATCTTCATGTTCACATTCTCCCCCTTTGGTCTCATATCCTTGAAACCACTTGTAAGCATCCTTGAAACCACTTGTAAGCTTAAGCCACAAGCTTGCTTTGGTCCCACATTCTCCCCCTTTGGAATAAAATCTCCAAAAAGTCCCAAAGCAAAAGGGTCCAAGAAAACTAGCAAGACCTAGCAATCATAGCTCAAAGGAGAGATGTTAAATGCAAGGGAGAAAGCTGCATGAACCATGATCCGTATGTATGATATCAATGAAGATGCCACATGTGAGAATAACTAAGATGGATCACAAGCTCATGAGACTAGCATGATACACCCTAAGCTCCCCCTAAGTGTGTGCACAAAAGGATACCACTTGTAAGACAAGGGTAGTGAGAAACAAGTGCACAACTACAAATTTGAAAGACAAGGAGGCTTAGAGAATATCATGCAAGGAGGTAGCTTAAAGGACAAGAGATAAAACAAATGGGTTCTTGTTACATTACCACTTGTAGATATCACTTGTAGTCTTTTGATCATAGCATACCTCCGGGGGTTGATCCTCTCTACCTTGTTGGCACCACATTGAGATGAGCCACTTGGAAATGATATCACTAGGTGATACCACTTGAAAGAAGCTTGCATAGAAGATACTTGAGGTACCACAAGGATTAGGAATGTATGAGTGCATTGCCTTTGGACTTATATAGTGACATAAGCTCGCAAGGACATGACTCAATAGCATGAAGCTCATATTGCTATATTCACTCTTTTAGAGATGTTAGATCACATTGAGAGTGAAATAGCATTCTCTTAGAATGAAGTATCGCACCAGAACGTGTCGCTTTGGGACTACATAAGATAGGCTTGAAACAATGTTAGTCCCATAACCAAACCATAGGATGAGCTGAATCACCAACCAAATGTATGCACATTGTTTATGACAACAAAAGGGAAGCTAACCCTATAGCTTGCTCATGATGCAAAGAGATATATATGAAAACATGCACCATGAAAGAACAAGCGTAGCTTTCCTACACACTAATCAAGCCATGTAAGTTGCTCATGGGTTAGCGCATGACACAAGCAACTTACCATATGTAAATATTGCAACAAATGCAACCTAAACAAGGCAATGGAGCTACAATGATGCAAGAGATAGGTACTAGTTTCCATTACCTCAATCGGGGAACTTGGGCAACACATGTCCAACTTGCAAGCTTGGCTTATAGGCTTGAATCTTCTCATCTTGATTGTGCCAAGCCTCCCAAGTCCCCGTTCTCAAGGCCTTCAAGTGGCCTTTGGAACCCAAACCATTTGAGGCCCCTTCATGTTGATGATGACTTACTTGAGCACCCAAATGGGTTGGTTCCAACCCCGTTCCTCCTTCATCTTCCCAACCTTGTGAGCAACCACCTTGCCATTTGCCTTCTTCTTGATGACGTAGGTGTTGCTCTTGGTCTTGCTCTTGCGGTTGGGCTTGGTGTAGATGAGGGAGCTCTTGATGGTGGGGTTCAACTTCTTCTTTGCGCCCTTGTCCATCTTCTTGACAAATTGAGGGCATTTGTAGAACTTGTGCCCTTCTCCATGACACTTGTAGCAAGTCACGGTTGCACCCTTCTCAAGCTTCTTCACCATGGGATCACGGTTATCTTGAGAAGGTTGGACTTTGCTCTTCATGTCTTGAGAGATGTCCATTTGTTCCTCATCGTTCTTGCCCTTGCCCATCAAGTTTGCCAACCTCTCTCGAAGTCATTTTACTTCTCGCTTGAGCTCATCATTTTCCTTGCTTATGAGATAATCACATGTTTCTACAACAACATTCTCATGGCAAGATGGTGAGCAAGATTCATCAATTAAATCAATGCAAGAAGTTGAAGCATCTATCTTGGAGATAGGAATTGCACAAGGGATAGATGTTTCATCAAGCTTAAAGGAATTACTTGTTTTAGTCTTATTGCTCTCAAGCTTAGATTTTAGCTCATCACACTCCTTGCTAAGCAATTTGAATTTGCACAACAAATGTTCATAATTTGTAGCAAGGGTGTCACTAAGATCATTGAGAGCATTGAGTTCTTTAATTTCATTAGCTTGTTTTTTCAAGCATTCCTTTTTGCTCATGGACTAGCTCAACAAGATCATTGAGAGAGGTGGTGTCGGATTCGTCATCACTTACATTGCTTTCCATACCTTTGGCCATAAGGCACATGTGTGATGATGAAGGACCTTGCATGAAGCGGGTGGTGAAGTTCTTTCTTGATTCATCGCTTGAGCTAGAAGAACTTGATCCACCACTTGTCCACTCATGGACGGCTATTGTTGCTTCTTGACTTGGTCTCCTCTCCTTGACCACCTTCCTCTTGGGCTTGTGCTTGATCTTGGTGAACTTGATGTGTTGATGATGACGCCCTTCTCAAGTGGACGTTGTAGCCGTACATGTTGACTTTCTTCACAAACTTGAAGATCTTCTTCACGTACTCGGCCACCATGGATTCAACCTCTTCATTACTTGAGGAATCTCCATCGTCACCATCATCACCATCATCCTCGCTTGAGCTTCCATGAGTAGCCATCCTACTCAACATCTTCTCTTGTCGGCTTGAGAGAGCATGGCTTGTAGTTGGAGAGGATGGTTCTTGGGGCTTTTCTTGGGGCACCTTCTTTGACTTGGGCATGAGTTGAAGCTCATGTGTCATGATCTTGCTCAAGATATGAGATGGCTTCAAATCTTCGAGCTTCTTCTCGTAGATTATTGCCTTCACCAAGTCATAATCGGGCTTCCGGAGACTTTGAAGGATCTTGCGGTTGATGTTCAAGTCTGAGATGTCCTTCACACCTAAAGCATTGATCTCATTGACAAGCACATTTAGGCGTGAGTACATGGATTCGGCATTTTTATTAGCAAGTTGCTTAAAGCTATTGAATTCCTCAAGGAGACAACCGTAGTGTTCATTAGCAACTTCTTTTGAACCCTCATTTTGCTCCTTGATGGTTTTCCATAGCTCATGAGCATTTTCACAAGTAAAAACTCTATTGAAAACGCCTACATCTAGTGAGGACAAAATGATACTCTTAGCAATCACATCAAATTGCTTTTCCTTTCTAGGACCATTTTTCATGCCCTCATCGGTGACTCTCCAAACATCAAGGTCCCTTGCTTGGAGATAGGCCTCCATGAGAACCTTCCACCGAGGATAGCCCGTGCCATCGAAATGTGGAGCCAAACCTAAGGTATCCACCCATTTCATTCTTCTAGAGAGCAACTCACTAGGCGGTGAAGCCTAACCGTTCCAAAGAGCCTGTTTTCACAATTTACCAATCGAATTGGTGTTTCCTTGTGAAGGAAGTGAGTCTCGGCTCTGATACCACTTGCAAGGAATCGGATGCTCGTTAGCCTAAGAGGGGGAGGGGGTGAATTAGGCAACTAAAAATGTTAACCTATGGCTTCACTAAAATTACACAAAGATAAACTAGAACAACTATCTAGATGTGCAACTAGGGTTGTTCTAGTGTGAAACTCCCATCCCAAACAAAGGTTTGCAACCTATAGCCAATCCTAGCATGATACTACTCTAGGAAAGTAAAGACAAGCAAAGATTGCAATAGAGTAAATGCGGAAACGTAAAGGGGATGAGAGGAAGCAAACTCTTGACACGCGATTTATCCCGTGGTATCGGTAGGCACTAAGCCACCCCTAGTCCACGTTGTTGAAGCACTCACACAAGAGTATTGCTTCCAGGTCACCAAGTCTCTCCCAGGAGCACCACTTGACTCGCCACAAAGGCTAGCCACTTAGGCACTTGTCAAGCTCCCTTGGTCACCTTGACGCCGCCTCCACTAAGGAGCTTCTCCACCAAGAAAGGGGGTCTCCACGTCCCCCGCACAAAGTGTCCTCACCGCTCCACACCAAGCCGGAGGGTCGATGACGATTGCCGGTGAGCCACTTAGGCCCCAAGGCTTCCGGCGAACCTTGTACAACTTGATCCACTCAATAATCACCTCACAAGGTTGGCACAACCTTGCACTCACTCAGCTCTAAGCTAAGCCTAGCACTAAGCACATGCACTAAGCATATGTAAGTCTAAGGATGAGCAATTAAGCACTTGGATGGATTGGATATGATCTTCAATGTGTCTTGAACTCCTCTGCACTTCCACACAATCTAGCCACCTCAAATGGGTGAGTGGAGGGGGTATAAATAACCAAGGCATCAAACTAGCCGTTGGCTAACGTCCACTGAAAAAGGTACCGTCAGATGATCCGATGCTATGCTTTTCCAGGGCGTCGGTTCATCTGGTGCCCCTCCCACATCACATAGCCGTTGAGGTTCTCTAACACAACTGCTCCGACGCTATGCACCGACGCTTCGTCGGATCATCCGGTGCTGAAGACCTCGCGTCCAAGTCGCCTCTGTTAGCTTCCAACTGACCGTCGGATAGACCGACGCTTCACCTTGACCAAGGCATCGGATCATCCGGTGCTGAAGGCTTCGTCTTGGCACGTCTCTGTATGAATTCAAACTGAGCGTCGGATAGACCGACGGGGTCCCGACTTAGACCGTAGGATCATCCGGTGCTACTGTCTTCGCTGCTCCTCCTCTGCAATTCGTCCGACGCTACTAAAACGTGGACCGTCGATTCATCCGACGGTACCTAGGGTTTCACCCTGTGTACCAACTCGTCCGACGATTGCACCGATGCTTGCAATTGAGGGACCGTCGGTTCATCCGACGGTGTCTTTTCTTTTCCTTTTCTTGCTCAGTTTTGACCCTTGTTTTACTCATTTTTGCATGTAGTTTTCTTGCATCCTTGGGACCTAGAAATGTCTACAAAGACATGCTGAAACAATAAGGTTAGTCCCAATGATCATGTTGTCATGAATCACCAAAATCAAACTCGAACTAATGGCATATGAGGCCATGTTCACTACAAGATGGAATAGATATGATATGATCTCTGATGTGTCTTTTAATCCTTTGCACTTCCACACTCCCCAGCAATCTCAAATGGCGGGGTGGAAGGGGTTTAAATAGCTCAAGCCGTCCATAGAGACGTTGCTCCAACGGCTAGCACTTTTCTGTGTGCCACCGGATGATCCGACGCTATGCATTTTCTAGGCGTCGGTTCATACGGTGCTACTAGTTGTTGCCTTCCACCGCTCTTGACCGTTGAATCCTGCTGACGTCATGCATCCGACGCTTCGACCGACAGTGCGTCAGTTCATCCAGTGCTGAAGGTCCCGCACTAGCAACTCTCTATCTTGGACCAAATAATTTGTGAAATGAACTAACGCGTTCATCTGACGCTACCATCGGTTCATCCAGTGCTTATGGTCACTTCGTCCTCCGTGACTTCATTCATCCGGTGCTTCATCCGATGCTCAGGCAATCATCCGTTGTAACTAAAAAGTGGACCGTCGTTTCATCCAATGGTGCCTATAAACTTGGGTTTTCTTCTGCAGTAGACCACTTCATCTGATACTTGCACTGACGCTGCTTCTTGGTTGTCGTCGGTTCATTTGAAGGTGTCTTTTTGTTGTTTCTTTTGCGTCTCAACTTGCCATCACTTAGAGTTAACATACTACCATTTAGAGCCTCAAAATATATACTCTGGATTTTTCTATGTTTAATTAGTGGTATGTTAACTTTGATTGTGGTTTCGTCCATGAGATATAAATCTTACAAATACAAACTTGACCACAATGGTTAGTCTCATTGACTATGTTGACATGAATCACCAAAATCATACTCGAACAAATGACTAGACAGCCATGTTCGCTACATGTGCGAGTAGAAATGGCAGCCAAACTAGCCTGGCGTCGATGCACCATAACGTCAGTCCATATGAGTAGTGGTGAATGGTGATCTCGGGAGAGCGAGCTGCCAGATGCACGCGAGAGGGCGAGACCAAGTCTGACAAAGCAGTCTGTCCTTCGGGACTTCCTCCTCCGATTACAAATTTTGATGCTGGCCGGGTGGGCGATCTTGGAATTGTATGGGAAGAACACATTATTTAACATGTTGCGTTATATAGTTGCATTATGTGTGTGTACAGACTTATCCTCTTATTTCTTGTCCTTTGCTGGGTTCAACATGTCAGTGGATCTGTTATCCAAGTAAAAACTTCTGCATATTTCTTCTTTTGGCACCTTCGTTCTCTCCTTCCGAGTGGCGATTTCATAAGTTTGCTCCATCACATATATTTTATAGGGTTGTTGTTTGATATTTGACTGGTACTTCCGATCATGACTTCTCGTTTGGGAAATTTTGGACTTGATTGGTTTGATGACATGTTAATTTTGGCCACTATTTGGTTGGCTACCAAATTTTGCCTACATCTCCCCTTTGTCCTACCAAAATCTTAACAAGTTTTTTTTCAACTTTTGACTTTCCAAACTTGAGAATGCTAAAAATTTAACATCAAACCAGTGATGCCCTTTAGCTTACGATCCTCTATTTATTTAACTGTCATTAAGAAAATCAATAGATTCTACTTGAGATCAAACTAAAGACTAGAATTTTCGATTTGGTCAGGATAATTCGCTTTGATCCTTAGTTATCGATTAAGTATACCAACTTCTAGTTGTGTGTATCTAGGGTACGATCTACTACTTGTTAGGGCAACAACTCCAACCGGCCTCTCAAATTTGAACCCTTATCTACCTATACAAGAATATCTTATCTACATTTGAGGCTTTTATTTATTTTCCTTCCACCTCCAACTGATCTCTTGTATACCACCCTACTTCTAACCAACTCTTTTTTTATTCCTTTCTTGCAGATGGACCCCACCTGTCAGCGGATATATTAACCCCACCCTCCCTCTCCCTTTCCCGACCCCTGCTCCTCTTTCTCTCTCGCACAGCGCCATCGCCCCATCCGCCGGCCTCCTCAGGCGTGGCCACAGGTGAATCTCCGTCGGCCGCCTTGGGTGTGGGCGCAGGACGGGACACCGCCGGCCTCCTCGGACGGGTCGCTGCCGGATCTCCGCCGACCGCCGCGCTGTAACTGGATGCGAGGTGGTGGGGCTACCTCCACCGCCGCCGCCCCCATCGATTCGGATGCAAGGAGGCCGGCTCCCGCCGTCGCCGTCGCAGGAGATGTCCGTGGGCAACGAGAGCAGCGGCCATTGGCGTCACAAGCGGATGAAAGCTCCCGCAGTAGCCCCTACAGGTGAGAGTCGAGGGGGTATGAGAGTCTCATCCGTCAGGGGGCAGATTAGAGTTGGGTTGGAGGCGTTTTTAGTCCTTGTGGTTGCGCTGTTTTCCTAGGTTGTTCTCCATGTTCCAATTAATTCATAGTATTCTTGTTTAAAACATAGGGATGGTTAGGACACTTACCTTTCTCCAACAAAAAGCTGCTCATATTGCTCTTCCGCTCTTGCTCTTTGATACTCTTGATCTTCTACTCGAAGCAAACATTGAGCACAAACATGCAAAAGCAAACGAGCACAACTAAGAACAATACACCAATCAAGAAAGGCTTAAAAAGGGAACATGATTTGGTTCTAGGATCGCGAACGCAAGAAATGCTAAGAGAGGAACCATCGAGGGATTTGGATTAACATACAAAGGCTAAATGTGCTTGTTGTATTTTAATTAAATAAAGGAGTGTGCATAGATTATTTTAGAAAAATACCCTATTTAGAATTAAGCAAGTTATATTTTTATATAAAAGACTATGTAAACTTAGCACATTTTTCTTTATAAATATTCGAGTATGACTTATGAAAATTAAACATTTAAGTTTAAAAAGAAGCATGTGAAGCATCAAAACGTATATGTTCATATTTTGAGTTGAATTAATCGAATTATAATTGTAACACATGTTTATATTATATTAGTCAAATTAACATTTGATTAAGAAAGCATGAGATAGAACCAATATTGCTTTTATTTATAAATAAATTGGATAAATATTAATCAATTTAAATTTGATTATGAAAGTTGAGGTATAACCCTAGTTAGATTTAATTGAAAGAATTATTCAAATAAGCATTAATAAAATTAACATTAGTATGAAAACACGTGTAAAGTCTAATTATATTTTAATTATAAAAGCATGTATATAAGTATTTAATCATATTTAAATATTTAAAAAGATTATAAATAGAGAACATGTTTGTAACACCCTAAAATTCCATCACTAAATTAATATAAGCAACAAGGTGTTTTAGATTTAATTTTCTAAGGATTAAATAAATTATCAAATAAATTTGGCCTTTAAAATATTTAAATATCATTTTAATAATTTAGAAGCAATAAGTGCTTGTGCATCATGATTTGAATGCATGAGTTTTGGCTGTGGTGTGGTTTTAAAAGTCTTAAAATATTTGTGAAAAAGTCCTTAAAATAATTGGAGAAATTTGTGTGAAAATTTGAATTTGAAAAGATGTAAAAGATTTGATTTAAAAAGGTTTGAAGTATTTAAATTTTGAAAAGAGTTCAATTTCAAAAGTTTGAAAAATGAGTTTGAAAAGGTTTGAAAAAAAAACTCTCCAAACCCTCTTCCTTCTCTCTCCCTTTCTCCTTTTCCAGCCCAACCCACCTCTTTTCTTTCTCACCCCGTGGCCCAGCTTGGCCCAAATCCCTGCGCGGCCCACCGCAGCCCGCGCAGACCCACCGTAGGCAGCCCGAGGCCCATCTCTCCTCCCCTTTTTCTTCCGGCCTGATAAGCCAGCGCGCGGCCCATCTTCTTTCTCCCCTTTATATTTCTTTTACCCGCGCGCAGCCCAACTCCCTCTCTTGGCCCATCTTCGCACCGCGCAGCCCACCGAGCCGAACTGCCGGCCCAGCATCTCCCTCTCCCCCTTTTCTTTTTCTTCCGGTCGCTGCCAGCTAGGGCCCGCATGTCAGGGTCGCCCTCTACCTCCAGCATCTCCTCTGCCAGAGGAAGCCCGCACCACCGCCGGCCGCTCCCCGCCTTCCGCACCTTCTTCCCCCTTCAAGCCGCCATCAAGAGCATCAAAAGCACCGGCCACCGCCTCCTCCCTTAACCCCCCATCCGTTTCCTCTCCAATTAAACGCTCCCCTTAATGCAATCAAGGCCGCCCCCCATGGCCATTGATGGCCATTACTCCGGCCGTCGCTCCCTCTCGCCTTCCTCGCACTATAAAACCGACCCCAGAGCCCCTGCGGCCGCCCCTTCACTCTCCCGCGCACCACACCCTCCTTCTCGCCCCCTTCACGCGTCGCCGCCATCGCGGACCGCCGCAAGCCGCCGCACCCCTCCACCACCGGCCATCTTCCCGTCCGCCTCCGTCCAAGGTGAAGACCTCCAAGTGTTCCTCATCATCTCCTCTTCGTTTTCCCCTATTTACTCGAGCTCCTCGATGCCCAGGTCGCTGGTGATTTGGCCGACCTGAGCTCCACCGCCGGTCGCCCCTCTTCAAATTCCGGCCATCTCCGTCCGTCTCCTCCGTTGGTGAGCATGTCCCTTTGATCCCATCACTCTCCTCTCTCCGTTTCGCACCTCAGCCGAGCCCTAGGCCGCTCCCACCGCCGGCGACCGGAACGGCTAGGACATCCTGCACACCCCTGTCCGTCTCGAACCTAAGGTAGAAGAAGAAAAGCCATTTTACTTTTAGGACCCTGCAGAAACATGTAATATTTGTCTTTTATCTTGTGCCTTGCATCTTTTCCAGGAAACCCCCTAGAAAGGTTCCACTTCCACGCATAAATCCCACTCAGGCTCTTTTACCAGCTAGCCCCTGTATTCTACTCTTTTTGCGAGCACTATTGATAGTGTCTTGCAAAACTTATCAGCTAACCCTCCAGATCTATAGTTAATCGCGATTAGGTCCTTCCAGCCTTGTTTAGTCCATAGATCTAGCGTTTTAGCTCCGTTTAACCTCGTTCTTGTTGCGTTAGGCTCATATAAACTCAAAGTACGCGTTAGGAGCAATGTTGTACATGTTCTCTGTTTTATAATTTATTTAAATATTAAATATGAATAAATCATATTGCACATGCTTTTCTAATTAAAATCTAATTAGAGTTCAACACGTGTTTTCATAAGAAAGTTAATATGAATAATACTAATTAAATATTTCTTTTAATTAAAAGTTAATTAGATGTATACCTCGGTTTTTTATAATTAAACTTAATTTGATTAATGATTATGCAATTTGCTTTCTACTAAAATGTACCATAGGCTATATCCCGAGTTTTCTTAATTAAATGTTAATTTGATTAAAATGAATATAAATGTGTTTTTAAATTATAATTTGATTAGACTAACTCGAAATATAAAGATAAACGCCTAGATACTTTTACATGCTTCTTTTAAAATTAAATGTTTAATTTGCATAAATCATACTTGAATATTTATAAGTAAAATTGGACTAGGCCTACATCGTATTTTAAATACAAATATAACTTGCTTAATTATAAATAGGGTATTTCTCTGAAATAACCTATACACATGATTTTACTTAATTAAAAGATGTCAAGCACGTAGCTAGCTCTTGTTTGTGATCATCCAAATCTCCCGCTAGTTCCGAGTGTTCCTTGTGTTCGCTTTCCTAGACCCAAACCCTGTTTTCCCTTTAAGCTTTTCATGCTTGGTGTATTGTTTTGTTTATTGTATGTATTCTTGTGTGCTCGTAGACATCGTGCCAATTTCAAGCGAGCAGCCAGTTGAAGTAGATCAAGAGCAAGTGTTTGAAGAAGAAGAACCTTAGTGTTTAAGCAAGGAAGGCAAGTGGTCTTCTCCCCCTGCATGATTCTATTTTATCCTATGTAATTGCATGACAACTAAGTTTATATTTATTGATATTGCATTAAATTGATGGGAACACCCTTTTTAAGGACTTACCTAGACTTTTACCCACAATCCTTGGATCAACCCTGTTTAATAAATGTTTTTGGGTAGAATATGCTAGTTGCTCAACTTGGGTTGGATAAAAGTGGTTTTCCAAGATAAATGCTTATATGTTTTATGACGATGATGCTTTTGGTAATACAAGATCATGTGATTTAATCGGAACATGGAGAACCACCCAAGAAAACATGCGCAACCACAGTGTTACATGGCTCTGACCTTAGCCAATTAATTAGGTGTGCGATTGATCTGATGGCCCTTTTCCGAAAGGAGCAGAGGGGGATCCGGGTTGCAGGGGTATAGCCCGGTCCTTTTGGGGTAGCAGCCTTTGCTAAGGTGCTGACCACTAGGGAGGGTTATGGTCCGCCCTGATCTGTAACTATGCGGGTCGTTAGTCTCTTGTATACCTTTGTAAAGGCTTCGTAGCGTCCCTATGCAATCACACCTCGGAAGTGTGGTATGATGCCTGATCAGCATCGCATGGTTGGGTTCAAAGTTCTTCGGAACTTTTACGCGAGCTGTGGGTAAAGTGTGCAAACCTCTGCAGAGTGTAAAACTGATCGATCAGCCGTGCTCACGGTCATGAGCGGCTTGGACCCTCACATGATTAATAAACTTGAAGATGAGAATAAATCGTGCTTTGGTGAAGCTCGATGAGCTTTGGGTTGTTTTGCTTAAAAGTTTCTTAAGTGGGTTGGTATATACTTACATCTAGTAATTAGGCGTTCTTTAATTAAAAGTTTGACCAACATTAAAATGCTAACCGCTGCAAAACCTTAGCCTACCTTGATAGCCTTGCATCTTCCCCCACTTGTTGAGTACCAACCATAAGTGTACTCAGCCTTGCTTACCGCTGTTCAGAAGAGAACAAATGGTGAAGAGTTCTACATCGACTTTGAGGAGTTCTGAGGCATGCGTCTCCCCCAGTCAAGTGCCTGTGGAAGCGGAAGACGAAGACTCGTCGTGTAGTTATCGTTTTCCGATGTTAAAGACCTTCGTGTCTTCCGAATGAGTGTAGTAAGTTGTTAAACCCATTGTTACGTTTTTTTTACTGTCTATGATAATACACTCATTTCGTCTATCATATGTGTGGAACTAGATCCTGGCACACATATGAGATGCATCTGGTTTCCCTCCGGAAATCGGGTGTGACAGAGTGGTATCAAAGCAGTGTTGACTGTAGGAACGCAGCCTTAGCTAGAAATTGTCGAAAATTAAGGATTCATGTTCTAGAAAGCCATGTCATCCTTCAAAATTATCTTATTTACGCATAAAAATCTAATTTATCCATTGTTCTTTGACAAAACCCATCAATTGTTTTTTTGATCTATACTGAGTTCTGTTCTTGTTCTGTCAGCTGGATCTACCACCAGTGTTTCCTAGTATAAGTTCTTAGATGGCCTACCCTCTTATCAACTTCGATAGAAACATTTCTATGAGGACGATCGTTGTGTTAATGTTTGTTGTTTGAACACATGTTTGATTTGGAGTTTTGATTGTGTGAGTTGTATTGTGGAGTGATGGCCACAAATGCAACAAGAAATAAATTGTTAGGTTAATAAAGATAGTTTGGGTTCAAATCTGGCTTATCCTTATCTGTCATTCAAGTTGGTTGAAGGATGTCAGAAGATCAAAGCCTAAACATCAACAATCAGAAATCTACAAGCATATACAGACATCAATGTATGAAAGAAGTTAAAGAAAAAGATGGTCAATTTCTTTCATCACTATTATTCTCCTCTCTACCACAATGTGATTACAATCACAAAAGATGGATATGATATCAATAATTTTACCTTACTCTTCAATTTATTTCCAACCTCTTCTGAGCTTATCTTTATCACACAACCAGATGGCGAGTCCCATTGGAAATCACGAAGATAAAGACAACAAAAAAAAAACATCGACATTCCATCTACAACCTCAGCAATTGAATGCAGAATGCTAGAGTATATGGCAACACAAACTCAGACTCTACAAGCAATGACTCAAACCATGGTTAATATCCATCAATATAGAGCAAGCATCAAATCCTAAGAATTCCAACCTTGTTTTGGGTGAAACCGTCAGATTCCAACTGTTTCATCGTCATTGGACAAAGAAAAGCTATCAGTCATGCAAGCTCAAGTCTTACAAGGACAGAAGCAGACCAGCACGTCACCCCCTCATAACACAGAGATAACCAAAGCTGGAGTTCCCGCAGGACCAGTAAAGAAGCAAGTTTTAGAAGCATGGAATCATCAAAATAGTAAGAGAAGTCATAGAGCACCAGAGTTGCGGACGAATGAATGATAGGAACATATGAAGACTGCAGGAGCATGTCAATGTTGTGAGCATTATGGTCATTCATGTCTCCAAAAAGAAGCTAGCCTAATGATACCTGAGGCTAGACAATGTTACCATTTGGATATCAATAAGAAGAGGAAGTTATGTACCCAAAATCCAGTCCTAAAAGAAGTTGCTCAAGCTGTAGATAGTAATCAGATTATCAACCTTGAGGATTGGAATATAACTTTCAAAGCATTTCAGCCTGATAGAATCAATCAACTCAAGAAGCATGCAAGTAAAGAAAGCCAAGACAAAAGTATTAAAAGACTGTGTTTCAAATGTGGTGAAGAATGCCACTATGTTAATAATTGTCCAACAAAACGTAAGAGGATTTTACCTAGTCACGATGGATTATATTGCCTCAAGCGTGGAGAAAATGGACATCTTGCTAGTTGGTGTGCAAAAGAGGATGGTAATCAACCCCAGGATCGAAGTCTCAATACCCTTACTTCTAGTCAAACGTGCAATCGCCAGGATACTAAAGCAAGAAAAGCATGTTTCTATTGTAACAAAGAGGGACATTTCATAAGTTAGTGCCCAAGAAGCTTTTGGATCAAAAGAAGAAAAAAAAAGATTTGAAGAGTGATTCCAAATAGTCAAAAAATGGAGTTAATCCAGCTCTATTCAAATCACTTTATCAAGACGACAAGGAAATTCTACCAAGATAAGTCAATGAAGTTGAGGAAGGGAATGGACAGTCACAAGCGAAGTTAGGTTGAGTATTCCAGTGATGTTTATAAAGTGAGTTGTGAAGAATAAAGAATTATGTTTATGGAGCTTGAGTAAGACGAATTATATGGAAGCAAGATAAGCAGTGTTGGATGCTAAACACCCGAACTCTTGTCTCATGCTAACATTTGTGAATCTCAGGATGAGAATTTGTCTTAAAATTGGAAGTTCATGTTGCTTCATCTTTGTGAGTTCATCTCTTCATGCATTAGTTCACTATTCCTATCTGGAATACCTTTCTCTAACAATCAGATGGTAAGCACCAGGTCAGGAGAAGGTCAAGACATTCCATCTGTTGTCTGTGCTCATATTGCTAATCAGCAGAATCAAGCACCACCCCCACCCCTCAACCGAGCAATGGATCTAGTAACGCAACAGTTCCTTGTCACTCAGATGCGGCTAATCCAAAATCCGATTGCCACTATTTCAAATCATTCAAGCTTAGCAAAATCAGTCACCACCAGCAGCACCACCAGCACCGGTGGACAAGCATAAGGAATTCATGAGTCACTGTCCTCTCACATACTCCTACTCAACCGATACATTGGATGTTGATGATTGGTTAAAGACTGTCACCAAGAAGTTGGAGATGACACAGTGCACTGATCGAGAGATGGTCTTGTATACAATAGGCTGTTTGTAAGGAATAACAGCTGAATAGTGGAATGCGTACACTGTCGCACATGCTACACCTAACACCATCACCTGGCAGGAGTTCAAGGATCATTTTCACGTGCACCACATTCCCTCTGGTACGATCAAGCTTAAGCAAAGGGAGTTCCTCGCTATAAAGCAAGGCAATATGTCGGTTAACGAGTATCTGGACAAGTTTACTCAGTTGTCTCGCTATGCATCAGATGAAGTTAATACTGACTCACAGAGGCAAGAATGTTTCTTGGATGGTCTGATAGGGCCACTCAACTATCAACGACAGAGTCACAACTTCCCGAACTTCGCGACATTACTAAACAAAACATAGGTCTGGAGAACAAACGTGTGGAACTTGGTGAACAGAAGCGCAAGTTCCAATCTCATGGACAATCAGTAATACACGTTCCCGCTTCAACTCATCACATGGTTCTCAGTTTAGTTCTGGTAAATCAAGTGGAAATTATTTGCAAAATTCTCAGTTGCAGCGTTCAACCCAACAGTCCTAACATTCTAGCCAACAGACACCACATATTCCAAATCATCATCGAGATCGCTTAGGTGCACTAATGAGAAACAACTCTCAAGTTCACTCTAATGGTTGTTTCAGTTGTGGAGAATTGGAACGGTATGCCATCATCTACCCAAATCGTAACATCTAGACTCCCCAGAAAGACAACAGTCAAAGATTCGGACAACCATCATCTCAGATACACCATGGAAGTGCAAATTCTCAGATCAACAAGGGTCAATGGAATTACGTGCGTGGCAGAGTGAACCACGTGACAGCTGAACAAGCTCAAGACGCTCCTGGTATTGTGCTGGATACGTTTCCTGTCAACTCTGTGTCTGCAACGGTTTTATTTGATTCCGGAGCATCACATTCATTCATTGCTGAATAATTTGTGGCAAAGCATGATATACCTATAAGTTCTATGAAGACACATTTGTTGGTTAGATCCACGAATGGTGAAATAAAATCTGCATATGTATGCCCACAAGTCAATCTTAAGATCAGGGGAATAGATTTTCAAGCCGATCTAGTAGTTCTTACATCTAGTGGAATAGATGTGATACTTGGAATGGAGTGGTTAGGCGAATGTGACAATGATTCTGTGTGCCAAGAAGTCAGTGCTCTTAACCAGCCCGCAAGGAGATAGGATTGAAGTTAGTGCTACCACCTCATCCAACAAGGAAAGAGAAGTGAATCAAGATGAAGGAAAGTAAGACAAGAAGTTATGATTGAAGAACTCAGCATGCAAGATGAGATTATAGAAGTGTACCCTTAGTTTCTTTTCCAATCTCTCCGAATCTCGGGACGAGATTCTTTTTAAGGGGGGTAGATTTGTAACACCCTAAAATTCCATCACTAAATTAATATAAGCAACAAGGTGTTTTAGATTTAATTTTCTAAGGATTAAATAAATTATCAAATAAATTTGGCCTTTAAAATATTTAAATATCATTTTAATAATTTAGAAGCAATAAGTGCTTGTGCATCATGATTTGAATGCATGAGTTTTGGCTGTGGTGTGGTTTTAAAAGTCTTAAAATATTTGTGAAAAAGTCCTTAAAATAATTGGAGAAATTTGTGTGAAAATTTGAATTTGAAAAGATGTAAAAGATTTGATTTAAAAAGGTTTGAAGTATTTAAATTTTGAAAAGAGTTCAATTTCAAAAGTTTGAAAAATGAGTTTGAAAAGGTTTGAAAAAAAAACTCTCCAAACCCTCTTCCTTCTCTCTCCCTTTCTCCTTTTCCAGCCCAACCCACCTCTTTTCTTTCGCACCCCGTGGCCCAGCTTGGCCCAAATCCCTGCGCGGCCCACCGCAGCCCGCGCAGACCCACCGTAGGCAGCCCGAGGCCCATCTCTCCTCCCCTTTTTCTTCCGGCCTGATAAGCCAGCGCGCGGCCCATCTTCTTTCTCCCCTTTATATTTCTTTTACCCGCGCGCAGCCCAACTCCCTCTCTTGGCCCATCTTCGCACCGCGCAGCCCACCGAGCCGAACTGCCGGCCCAGCATCTCCCTCTCCCCCTTTTCTTTTTCTTCCGGTCGCTGCCAGCTAGGGCCCGCATGTCAGGGTCGCCCTCTACCTCCAGCATCTCCTCTGCCAGAGGAAGCCCGCACCACCGCCGGCCGCTCCCCGCCTTCCGCACCTTCTTCCCCCTTCAAGCCGCCATCAAGAGCATCAAAAGCACCGGCCACCGCCTCCTCCCTTAACCCCCCATCCGTTTCCTCTCCAATTAAACGCTCCCCTTAATGCAATCAAGGCCGCCCCCCATGGCCATTGATGGCCATTACTCCGGCCGTCGCTCCCTCTCGCCTTCCTCGCACTATAAAACCGACCCCAGAGCCCCTGCGGCCGCCCCTTCACTCTCCCGCGCACCACACCCTCCTTCTCGCCCCCTTCACGCGTCGCCGCCATCGCGGACCGCCGCAAGCCGCCGCACCCCTCCACCACCGGCCATCTTCCCGTCCGCCTCCGTCCAAGGTGAAGACCTCCAAGTGTTCCTCATCATCTCCTCTTCGTTTTCCCCTATTTACTCGAGCTCCTCGATGCCTAGGTCGCTGGTGATTTGGCCGACCTGAGCTCCACCGCCGGTCGCCCCTCTTCAAATTCCGGCCATCTCCGTCCGTCTCCTCCGTTGGTGAGCATGTCCCTTTGATCCCATCACTCTCCTCTCTCCGTTTCGCACCTCAGCCGAGCCCTAGGCCGCTCCCACCGCCGGCGACCGGAACGGCTAGGACATCCTGCACACCCCTGTCCGTCTCGAACCGAAGGTAGAAGAAGAAAAGCCATTTTACTTTTAGGACCCTGCAGAAACATGTAATATTTGTCTTTTATCTTGTGCCTTGCATCTTTTCCAGGAAACCCCCTAGAAAGGTTCCACTTCCACGCATAAATCCCACTCAGGCTCTTTTACCAGCTAGCCCCTGTATTCTACTCTTTTTGCGAGCACTATTGATAGTGTCTTGCAAAACTTATCAGCTAACCCTCCAGATCTATAGTTAATCGCGATTAGGTCCTTCCAGCCTTGTTTAGTCCATAGATCTAGCGTTTTAGCTCCGTTTAACCTCGTTCTTGTTGCGTTAGGCTCATATAAACTCAAAGTACGCGTTAGGAGCAATGTTGTACATGTTCTCTGTTTTATAATTTATTTAAATATTAAATATGAATAAATCATATTGCACATGCTTTTCTAATTAAAATCTAATTAGAGTTCAACACGTGTTTTCATAAGAAAGTTAATATGAATAATACTAATTAAATATTTCTTTTAATTAAAAGTTAATTAGATGTATACCTCGGTTTTTTATAATTAAACTTAATTTGATTAATGATTATGCAATTTGCTTTCTACTAAAATGTACCATAGGCTATATCCCGAGTTTTCTTAATTAAATGTTAATTTGATTAAAATGAATATAAATGTGTTTTTAAATTATAATTTGATTAGACTAACTCGAAATATAAAGATAAACGCCTAGATACTTTTACATGCTTCTTTTAAAATTAAATGTTTAATTTGCATAAATCATACTTGAATATTTATAAGTAAAATTGGACTAGGCCTACATCGTATTTTAAATACAAATATAACTTGCTTAATTATAAATAGGGTATTTCTCTGAAATAACCTATACACATGATTTTACTTAATTAAAAGATGTCAAGCACGTAGCTAGCTCTTGTTTGTGATCATCCAAATCTCCCGCTAGTTCCGAGTGTTCCTTGTGTTCGCTTTCCTAGACCCAAACCCTGTTTTCCCTTTAAGCTTTTCATGCTTGGTGTATTGTTTTGTTTATTGTATGTATTCTTGTGTGCTCGTAGACATCGTGCCAATTTCAAGCGAGCAGCCAGTTGAAGTAGATCAAGAGCAAGTGTTTGAAGAAGAAGAACCTTAGTGTTTAAGCAAGGAAGGCAAGTGGTCTTCTCCCCCTGCATGATTCTATTTTATCCTATGTAATTGCATGACAACTAAGTTTATATTTATTGATATTGCATTAAATTGATGGGAACACCCTTTTTAAGGACTTACCTAGACTTTTACCCACAATCCTTGGATCAACCCTGTTTAATAAATGTTTTTGGGTAGAATATGCTAGTTGCTCAACTTGGGTTGGATAAAAGTGGTTTTCCAAGATAAATGCTTATATGTTTTATGACGATGATGCTTTTGGTAATACAAGATCATGTGATTTAATCGGAACATGGAGAACCACCCAAGAAAACATGCGCAACCACAGTGTTACATGGCTCTGACCTTAGCCAATTAATTAGGTGTGCGATTGATCTGATGGCCCTTTTCCGAAAGGAGCAGAGGGGGATCCGGGTTGCAGGGGTATAGCCCGGTCCTTTTGGGGTAGCAGCCTTTGCTAAGGTGCTGACCACTAGGGAGGGTTATGGTCCGCCCTGATCTGTAACTATGCGGGTCGTTAGTCTCTTGTATACCTTTGTAAAGGCTTCGTAGCGTCCCTATGCAATCACACCTCGGAAGTGTGGTATGATGCCTGATCAGCATCGCATGGTTGGGTTCAAAGTTCTTCGGAACTTTTACGCGAGCTGTGGGTAAAGTGTGCAAACCTCTGCAGAGTGTAAAACTGATCGATCAGCCGTGCTCACGGTCATGAGCGGCTTGGACCCTCACATGATTAATAAACTTGAAGATGAGAATAAATCGTGCTTTGGTGAAGCTCGATGAGCTTTGGGTTGTTTTGCTTAAAAGTTTCTTAAGTGGGTTGGTATATACTTACATCTAGTAATTAGGCGTTCTTTAATTAAAAGTTTGACCAACATTAAAATGCTAACCGCTGCAAAACCTTAGCCTACCTTGATAGCCTTGCATCTTCCCCCACTTGTTGAGTACCAACCATAAGTGTACTCAGCCTTGCTTACCGCTGTTCAGAAGAGAACAAATGGTGAAGAGTTCTACATCGACTTTGAGGAGTTCTGAGGCATGCGTCTCCCCCAGTCAAGTGCCTGTGGAAGCGGAAGACGAAGACTCGTCGTGTAGTTATCGTTTTCCGATGTTAAAGACCTTCGTGTCTTCCGAATGAGTGTAGTAAGTTGTTAAACCCATTGTTACGTTTTTTTTACTGTCTATGATAATACACTCATTTCGTCTATCATATGTGTGGAACTAGATCCTGGCACACATATGAGATGCATCTGGTTTCCCTCCGGAAATCGGGTGTGACAATGTTCAACATTGCTCCTCGCACAACTTGAAACAATTGAAACAAAGCTAAAACGTGACATCTATGGGTTAAGCTAGGGTGCAAGGATCTAACCACGAGAGAAACTAACTGTCAAGGGCTTAACTGAAAGAAACTAAGGACTAAAACCTGGAAATACTTAAGAACATAGGGTCTAGGGTGCAAAAAGGACGGCGGGCAGGAAAACTAAGGAAACTTAAGGGCCTAAACGGAAGAAGAAGGACTTAACTGAAAGGGTCTTTCTAGGTGGAAGGACTAGAGTGCGATAAAGCAAAACTATGAGGTCTCATTTGCAAAATAACCTGCTTGACTGGTATGAGGTCGGATTGACTTTGGTCAAGGGAGGATCATGGTCGTTCATGCAGATCAGATGGCGGGCGGCAGCTGCAGGTGGCAGGCGACGGCGGGCGCGACGGCGAACGGCATCGCCGGTGGTGGAATTTGTCGGGGAAAATCGAAAACGAGTTCCCGAGCTTGGTTTGAGACGCGGTTTGGCTCTACGCAAAGCTAAGGAGGTGGCAAACCTAATCAGGGGCTCTAGGAGGCAGTTCGGGTGACGCTTGAGGGGCACCACGGCCGGCGGCAGACGACACATGACCGGCGAGCGGGCGCAGGGGCTATAGACTCTAGGCGCGAGGGAAACAAGAGGAGGGGCGGGTTTCTCACCACAACGCTAATGTCCGGGCGAAGAAACAGGAGGCGGAGAAGCGACGTTGAGGGAGTCGAAGGCGGCGGAGCTCTAAGTACGGCTTGGTTCGGCGAAGGAAGAGGCGGCCCTGAGACAGAGAGAGCTCGGGTGAGCGACAAGCGCAAAGAAGAAGAAAGGAGGGAGAGAAAGGAACTCTTCACCAACGGTGGAAAGCTTCGGGCGGTCGTCAATGACTCAGCGGCAGGAGGTGCAACGGCGACGGCGCGAGCGCCAATGTGAGAAGGTGCGGAGCGAGAGCGAGACTGGGAAAGGGGCGATGCAGGGCTCTAGCTCGGATTTTATAGAGTGGAGAGGGAGAAGGAGCGACGGCCGGAGAGGAAAGGCCATCAATGACCATTGTGGCCGGTGGCTTGATTGCAATAATCAAGGAGAAGGCCTTGATTGAGGTGAAACGGAAGGGAAACTGAAGAAATTGAAAGCGGTAGTAGTGTCAGTGCTCCAATCTCTTTGATTGGAGAGGATTGAAGAAGGGGAGAGGCACGCGGTATAGGGGAAACGGCCGGTGGCACATGCGGCGCGACTCGAATTTTTTTTATTTTTTAATCCTTTTTAATCTAATTTATTAAAAATAACCTGGGCCCAACTAAAATTGCAAAAAGTAGCCCTTTTGGTCGCGCCAGGCCGCGTGGCGCGACTCCTAACTGAGTCGCGCCACATGCACTGGCGCGACTGAGGCGCCACGTCGGCCGGGCGCGGGTCGGCGATGCTGAGGTGGCGGGTGAGTCGCGCCACATGCCCTGGCGCGACTCAGTGAGGAGTCGCGCCACGCGGCCTGGCGCGACTCACTTATCATACAGGGGGCCACCGGGCCCCTTTCTTTCTTCCTCCTCCTTTCCTTCTCCCAAACCAAGCAGTCTCCTTCTCCCCATGGCGTCGCCCCCCTCTGCCCCCTCTAGATCCGGCGCATCCCTAGGGGGATTCAACTCCTCCACAAGTGGAAATTACTCCTTAGAGGTACCTCCTTCACTTTAACCAAGTAGTTTTAGTTGATTCGGTTTGTATTCTAGGGTTACTCATTGCTAGGGTTTGTTGAATATGGGGCTCCAATGGTGGATTGAGTACGAATCGGATAACATTAATTGTCTTGTATCGATGCATTGAATCATTGTAACACCGATCTATCGTGTAGTTTGCAATGCATGTTTTGGTTTCGATGGATTTGGGTGGTGTAGATGTTGAAGTAATGTTGAGCATTATGAACAAATGCAATGTAGGCTCATGTTTTATTGTCACTACCTTTGAGTAGTAGTAGCAGCTTTGAGTAGTATTTTCACTAGTATTTCTTTACTTACCTTCGAGTAGTAGTATTTATTTTTCACTAGTATTTCTTTACTTACCTTTCACTAGCCTATTGTATTTTGTTGAAATTTGAATTGCAATTGAATAAATCAATACTTACTTACCTTTGATTGATGTTTGAAATGCAAGTGATGGTACTAGCTTTAGTCATGACTTAGTAGTTTTTTTCACTAGTAATTGTTTCACTAGGTGTATGTATGTTCGAGATTGTAGTATTTTCTTCACAAGTTGTATGCATGTTGGAGATAGTAGTATATATCTTGGTGCTCATCTAGTAGTATTTTCTTCGCTAGCTTGTCTTATGAATTTTAATTTTACTTCACATATGCATGCAATTTTTTAGGTGGGTTATAAATATTGTTTTCTTCATTTAGGACCATGGCGCAACAAGAGCAGTACCACCCAAGGTATCCACTCCTTGAGAAGTACTATGATGACAATCACCGTGGGAGGAAGCTTGAAGAGCGTTTGGAGGTAGGATTAGAAGCACTTGTTAATTTGCTGATGGATGGATTGAAATTGGATTGTCATGTACTAATCATTTGTTGTGAACGTGATATTTTTTTGCAGGTTTTAAAGCCTTTACGACCCCGCACTCACACTCATCTACAATGGGATGATAGGTACACACCTTTCATTCGCCGATCGGGTTTCCTCCCTCTTGCCACATTGATCAAGACAGGGCTCCCGAAGATGGATAATGCTGCTTTGACAGCGGTAGTGGACAGGTGGAGGCCCGAGACACATAGCTTCCACCTTCCCTGTGGTGAGATGACTATCACATTGGAGGATGTTGCCATGCTCTTTGGCCTTCGTGTTGACGGGTATGTTGTGACTGGTCATATAAATCCACAAGATTGGAGGGACATTGTTGAGGCATTGGTAGGAGTGCGGCCAGATGAACCACAAGAAGGTGTGAAGGATAGGAAAACCACTAGAGTGAATTCGTCTTGGTTGGTCCAGCACTTTGGTCATCGCCCACCACAACATGCTAATGCCCTCCAGATTCAGATGCATGCTCGTGCATGGTTGTGGCATATGGTGGGTGGATTTCTTTTTCCGGATTCTAGTGGGAATACCATATCTTGGATGTGGATACCAATCATCGGGCAAGAATGGGAAGGCATTGCAACTTATAGCTGGGCGAGTGCGACTCTTGCATGGTTGTATCGGCAGATGTGTGATGCATGCAGGAGAAGTGGTCCTAATGCTAATCTTGGCGGGTGTGCTTACCTTCTCCAGTTGTGGATGTGGGAGCGGCTTCCAATTGGTCGGCCACTACTCATTTGGTGTACGTAATTTGCATCTCTAATGTTCTTAAGCATTTGTCCTTTGAGTTCTTATTTAGATTTGGCACTATGTTGCAGGATTTGCCATATGACTGCGATGTTCCCTTGGCCACCGTCGGGTATCTTTGGACCAACATTGCAAGGGTCCATGGGAACCCAGGACGGCGCTACACAGACTACACCAACAGCCTGGACTGCCTTCAACCAAGTCATGTAAGTGATACATTTCACCACTACTACTTTCTTTCCTAAGGACTGTTTATATAGGTTACAACATTTGCTTAGACAAATCAATATGTATATCTAGGTTACTTGGCGGCCATATATAAGGGATGAGATTGCTGAAGGAGAATTTAGCCCAATGTGCACAATTGATGAAGATTATTGGCGTAACATTTGCCCTCTTATTTGCTTCTATGTTGTGGAGTACCATCTGCCACATAGAGTGCAACAACAATTTGGGCATCTTCAAAACTACCCTCCAGATTATTACAACACTAGCCACAGCCTCCACGAGTATGTATTTTTCATATGTTTCATACCCTTCAAATTGTTGGTTGTCTACGAAATTACTCACTATGATTAATTACTATGTAAATGCAGAACTGACCGTCGCAAGCAAAGAGGTGCCAAGAATTGGTTGGAGCATCACATCCACGCGATCAATACATGGAATGCGAGAGCGAACAACATAGTGCCTGGGGGGGCACGACACCGTGACGGTCTGTTCAATGAGTACTTGGATTGGCTAAAACAAAACACCCGCTTAAAGTAAGGGTTGCAATGGATGAAGAGTATATTGAGGATCTACCTTCAGATCCGGAAGATGTTTTCCCCGAGTACGACGAAATCACTAGAAGTGGGAGGCAGCCAGAGCGTGGTCCCTTCGAGGATTATATTGTAAGTGACGATACTCTTGTCACTAATTTGGAGTTTCACTTGGTATTGTGACATAATGTTAATTTATTAACCACATATAGGGGCAACAACTAGGAAGATTTGCTAATGAAGCTGAGCAAGCTTTGGCTGTCCCGATTGGATCTCCGGAGGAGGCCGGTGTGTTGAGGAGTTTTGTGTAGGTAATATCCTTTTTCTGCAGGACTTTTGTGCTAGTTATGGATGCATGCTCAATTTGGTTATGGTGCTTTACAGAGGATTACATGAGGATGTAGAAAAGCGGCGTTCAAGTTGAATTGCTTGGCAAGACCGGCACCGGGACCGAAACATGTTGCTGGACCTTCACAGTCCGCACAAAGATCCACGAGACGAGCACAAAGTGCATCAACTTCAGGTGTGTGGCCTTGATAGTTGTAGGTTTGTCTTTTTTTAAATATTGTTGGCTACATCAATGATGCATATATGGTTGTTGTAGGAGGATCTCGTCGTCGTGCACCGGGGATTGTAATTAGATCCCCTCCACGTACCCCAGAGTCGGAAACCGAGTCTGAGGCCAGTGTAGACAGCGAGCCGGGAGACCCCTCTTACCATGAAGCACCAGTGATTGGGTCCTCTCAACTTGCAGGTGCTCCTCTTGGCACACAAGAAACTCCACCGAAGCGGTGTGGGAGGCGGGAGCGTGCGGATGTGGGCAGCCAAAATGTCATTGACACGCAGCCTGCGCGGGTTCGAAAGGCGAAGAAAGTCTACACTCCGAATCCTTAGGCTTGTGCTCGGTTTGTGGTTGAACTATGTGGCTTGTGCTCGGTTTGTGGTCGAACTATGTGGCTTGTGGTCGAACATCGTAGACGGGTTTGTGAAAGAACTATGTAGGTTTGAGGTTTGTGATCGAATTGAACTATGACGGTTTGCGATCGATGTATATGTGTGTTAAATTATGTGTGAATTGGTGTTTCTTAATCATGTAAATATCTGTGGTCGTATACTGGAATTCACTCCAAAAACGGCACAAATTTAGCGAATTTCGAAACCACACAAAAATCTCCAGGACTTAACCAAAATTCCACACTCCAAAGAAGTGCAGTACTGGTTTTGGAACTTCGTTGGCGCGACTGCTTCATGAGTCGCGCCAGGCGGCTTGGCGCGACTCATCGTTGAGTCGCGCCATGTCACTTGGCGCGACTCTTGTTCGCCATTTGACCTCCTGGAAAACTGGCCTTGGCTCCTCACTGGCGTGACTTCTTCATGAGTCGCGCCAAGTGACATGGTGCGACTCAACACTGAGTCCCACCAAGCCTCCTGGCGGCTGGCGTGACTCATGAAGAAGTCGCGCCAAAGAAGTTCCAAAACCAATACTGCACTTCTTTGGAGTGTGGGAATTTGGTTAAGTCTGGGAGTTTTTGTTGTGAGTTCGAAATTCGCTAAATTTGTGACGTTTTTTGGAGTGAGTTCAAGAATACGACCATAAATATTTACATGGTTAAGAAACACCAATTCACACATATATACATCGATCGCAAACCGTAATCGTCATAGTTCAATTCGATCACAAGCAATATAGATCAAAAATAGTAAATACACCAAACATTCAACATGTCCTTAAGCCACAGTTTTCAAACATTCAATAAGGTCCACGACATAAGTTCATTACATTGCATAATTAAAATAATTGAACAGGTACACAACACAAGTTCACTACTCTGACTCAAAATCAAACAATAGTTCATCGTCACCCCAATCGTCATCCTCCACCTCAATCACATTGGTGTTGCCCTTGTCCTTGTCCTCCACCTCTTGCGCCTTGCCCTTGTCATTGTCCTCCACCTCTTGCGCCTTGGTAGCAAGTCTCTTTATCGCCTCCCATTGAAATTTGGTAGTCGCATCCACAATTTCCTCTACATTGTTGCTACACTTTTTTTGTGTTGTAAATTTTGGCAATTCCCTCACAAGAGCTTTCATAGCCTGCAATTGCGCCATTTTTTCCTCAATTCTATCCAACTTCAAATTAATCCCTCTTTTCTTTGCCTCTGCCATTTGGAACCACTCGGCTATGGAATCCTTTGCAAATATCCTAGTTGGATCAAACTCACTCCAATCACGATGCCACTTTTCCCTCATGTTACGCATGCATGTCCCTCTTCTCTCCTTCTCCTCTTCCTCCTCCCTCAACCTCTTCCTCCTCCTCTCACTCGCACTTAGGGGCGGTGGATAGTTCATCCTATTCCGCCTCCAAAATTCAATGAGGCCCTCTCTAATGCCCTCTCCAACACTAGTTTGTGAACATCCCTTCTCTCTAGCAAGTTTATCCTTTGCAATTTGTCCAAACAACTCTTTATCTGATGGAATTGGGACATCATATTTTTCTCTTAATTTATTTTTCCTCTTGGCTGTTTCCTTGATTTTCAAATACCCGGAACATTGCCCCAAATGTAGACGGAGTGCTTCCCTCCCTGCAAAGCTCTCCCAATCACATGTTCTCCCCTCCTAAAAAAATTAATGTCAATTTTTAGGCAACATAACCATTTAAATTGGCACAACACATGGATACAAAGTGAGGAAAGTGACTTTACCCAATAATATCCATATGAGTTACCACAATACCAACCATATCCAAGCTCAGATGAAACCACTCCCTTTCGAGCGAGTATTCCACACTTGCAACGAGGCCTATAAGGCTCATCACATGGCCATGGCTTCTACCCACTCTCGAATGCTTGCACGTCTTCTTCTGATGGCCAATGAGACTTCGGACCGTATATGTCCTCTTGAAAATCACATAGGGGCCATCCATCCTGCACAACAAATTCAATAAAGACCTCTATATGTTAAAATATTGAGCACAATGAATTTATCGGGAAGAGCAATGATGCTTACATGTGTTCTTTGGTTGCACTGAAAGAATGGTGTGAATTTCTCGGGAAGGTCAAGATCGGGAAGTTGCAACTTGCTTGGCCTCCCATAATGACACAATGGAGGGTTGCTAACACGCTTGCATCCCGCCTCTTGTTTTTCTTGGAATGTCATTTCTGGTGGATTTGGTGGTGGTGGCACCCACCGTCTGAACTCATGATAGGGTTGCACCACCGATTCTATCCACGGAAATAATCGGATCCTAGGATCAAATTTTTCTAGTCCATCAATCCACTGGTGGAAAAAGCAAGGTGCTATATTGTATTGACTTGGGCCGCCATCTTCATTTAGTATCCACTTTCTTGGACATGTGTAGAACGCCCTTCCAGCTGTTGCCTCATCCCTTGATTGCTTCACTTGAGCTGGAATGCCACAATGACACATAGGAACCGGAAGAGGCGGTGGGACGGGATCATCACGCCTGCCTCTGCTCGCCGCCATTTGCCTGAAAAAACATAAAGTTTCATCAGATTATTTATACCAAAGGAAATGACAAAAATATTATTTACATAATTAAGAAATAGAGACATGAAATCCTAAGTAGCTACTGTATGACTGCTCCCACTAGATTGTTTATTTCGTTCCTTCCGATGACCCTCCTCGTGGCAGACACTACATCGGTTCTTCGATTTTTCTTGGTCAAACTCCCTGGCACCGTAAATATCCCTATCATACCCACTTGTTTGGTCCATCTCATTTCGTAATCGCTTTTTCTTCCTCCTTCTGACACCCTGTTTTCTCTTCTCGTCATCTGGGACGTAGTCAGGACCATTGTACTCAGGCCAATGTGTCTCGTCTAGTATTGGCTCAAAACGAGCCGCCCATGTCTTCAATACTGAATCCTTAGAATACAATTGTGTCATGTACGCTGGTGCTAGCCAAGACACCCCTCTAACAGTGCATGCGGCTATCATATGAGAGCATGGAACATGTAGCAATTGAGGTATACAACAAGTGCAAGTCACTCCTGAGAGGTCCACCTTATATATGCGTCCGTCCGTCATCTCACCTCCAACATTCAAAGCGGAAGCTGTCCTCATTGAGTACACATACAATGTGGGATCGAACAACTCAGCCCTCATGCTCGCAGCTTTCAAACCTTGTTCGGTTAAGTGCTTCTTTGCGGCTTTACCAAAAATATTTACCCTACGTAACCCTCTATCTATGTGGTCTTTTGCTTTTTTCCACCTATGCACAAAATATGAATTGATCTTGTAGAAAGTGTACTCCACAATAGCCGATACTGGCATAGCACAGATGCCTTTGAGGACCTTGTTGAGCACTTCCGATAGATTTGTATTGTTCACACCATATCTCAATCACCTTCATCAAATGCATTGGCCCACTTATGTTCATTGACCATCTGTTCCTCCAACCACTCTTTTGCTTTTGGATTCATCATTTGTTTTAGTTTCTCTAATCTAATATTAAATGTCCTCTCCGCTTTGGCTGCACACACCGATTTTAGCTGATCTCTAACTTTCTTGTTAGCTTGCCTATGCCATATGTTCGCTGCAAAGTGTTGCATGCACCAACGACTCACGACAGGTTGGTACCCTTCCATGTAATCCTCAACCGCACTTAGTATTCCTTGATGGCGGTCTGAAACTATGCACATCTTCCTGAGACGTCCCACAACATCCCGACGGACCAAATGCAAGAACCAATACCAGCTGTCAATATTCTCACTTTCAACTAAGGCAAATGCAAGGGGTACCAATCTATCCTCACCATCAACACCAGTGGCGATCAACAAAACACCCCTGTACTTTCCAGTTAAGAATGTGCCATCGACACTTATCACCGGTCTGCAATGCTTGAATGCCTCTACACATTGGGGGAAACACCAATACACCCGCTCCATTACGGGCTTCATTACACCTTTGTAGAGCTCCTCCTTTCCCGTAGTATGAGTGCACCACTTCGTACCCGGGTTGAAGTGAGTTATTGCTTGTAGGACTTTTGGCACCCTACCGTAAGCATCTCCAATCACCCCACAACATGGATATTGCATGCTGCTTAGCTCTCCAGGCCTTTCCATAATTCACCGTGTAGTTGCTGAAAGCTTTGATGGACTCAATGATGGCAGCTACAGAAACATCGGGATCCTTATAAACCATGCCAGCAATCCGTCTTGAAATGTAATGAGCCGTGCATTGAGAATGTTCTTGTGCCGCTTCTGACGTCCCACATGTATGAGGTTGGACAACTCTTGTGATTCTCCAGTTGTTCCTATCATCAGGAAGTGGACGCGCCCACACCTTCCAAGAACAATCTTGTTGGCAAGCAACCGTATATCTTGTTTTGGCCGATGAATGAATCACATTATATGGCCTATGGTGCCGCACTGAGTAACCCCTTAAGAAAAACTTTAATTCTTCCAAGTTATCAAATTGCATTCCCTTGGTTATAAACAATTGACCACTGTCAGGATCAACTTCACTAAGACGTAACCCTGAATCACAATATGCCTTCCTCGGAACCGAGTGCAAAACGGAAACTTCAAGTACATCAACATGTACAGCTTCCAATTGCCTCAACTCTGTTTGAGTGAATTCTGGCACTCGAAATCCAGAAAGAGTATACACCGACCCTCTAGACGCCTCATCTACCCTCTCACCAAATAATGGAATCTCTTCACCCAAAGAACTAAATTGGCGTATAGGATTTACTCGAACCACAGGTGTTGGTTGGGTTGGTTGCCTAAGTGGAGTTGGGGTTGGTTGGCTAACTGGAGTTGGTTCTTCTTCTTCTTCTTCAGAGCTCACAGATATATCATCCCCATCTTCTTCCTCATCATCTTCATACTCACCAAAATTATTATTCAACCCACATCTATCAAAGTCATCTTCCCCATCTAAACCATAAGAACATTCCTCATCATCACCACCTACTTCATCATCCTCATTATCATGAACCTCATTGTGTGGTACCATATCTTCATGAGTTAAGTGTTCCATGGGCTCATCATTATGCGGTAAATCAACCGGAGAGTAAACATCACCAACTAACTCGGCACAACGAACTTGAGATTCTTTCACACACTCTTTGTAAAATAATCAATCATCACCGCATTTAATAGGTATCATCACATAGTGACTTCTTTTGTCACCGGAGTCAAACCTTCCATGAATCCTTAATTCCTCCCCCTCATTTCCAACCTTGAACAAAGTATTCACGGTTTTAATATCTTCAAATGTTGGAGGACTATCAAATCTTGCTACTTGTTGCCTCATGCTTTTAAACTCCCCATTGTCATCAACCATGCCACCCGAAAATATACAAACTAAACGATCCATCTACACACAACCACAAATTAAATTGATTATACCAACCCTCATCTCACATATCAATAGCATCTACACTATCCAATATGGAAATGATGAAATCCTACCAATCTACCATGCAAGAGAAACTAGATGATAAGAGGAGGTTAACATCGGTCACTTGAACGATACACTACACTTAATCATACCCGATTCGTACTCAATCATGCTATCTATCTCAAATCATTCACTAAACATAACCACCTCAAATCCAACGAAAACAATGGAATCCGCGAAAACTAATTGGTTAGAATGGAGGAGTTACCTTCCACGAGCAATTTCCCACACTTTCCTCTTCAAAACGGGTGAGGGATGGAGTGGATCTAGAGGGGGAGGGTTGGGGCGGCGCCATGGGAGGGGGGGCTCGAGTTAGGTCTTGGAAGTGAAGTGGGGAAGTGAGGAGGAAGAAAGAAAGGGCCCGGCGGCCCCCTGTATGTGAAGTGAGTCGCGCCAGGCCGCATGACGCGACTCCTCACTGAGTCGCGCCAGGGCGCGACTCACCCGCCACCTCAGCAATGCCGGCCCGCGGCCGGCCGACGTGGCGCCTCAGTCGCGCCACATGCCCTGTCGCGACTCAGTTAGGAGTCGCGCCACGCGGCCTGGCGCGACCAAAAGGGCTACTTTTTGCAATTTTAGTTGGGCCCGAGTTATTTTAATAAATTAGATTTAAAAGGATTAAAAAATAAAAAAAATCGACCGAGTCGGAGTGGCTAGAGATGGAAGACGCGCCGACATGCGGGCCCGAGCTGTTAGCGACATAAGAGAGGGAAAAGGTGAAGCTGGGCCGTGCGGGTGAAATGGGCTGATTGAGCTTGCAACGACTCCTTGGGCCGGAAAAAGAGAGAGTAAGGTCGGCCTGGGCCCAAAGAAAGAAAGGAGAGAGAAATGAGAAGGGTTTAGGGGTGGTTTTTGGACTTTTTGTGATTTTGAAAACACCAACTCAAAAAAATGCAACTAAAAAGAAAACAACACTCATAGAACCATTTTATTTAATTTAGAAAAGAATAAGGTGAGCAAATTTTAAAATTATATGAAATTGTTGTTTTATTATTCTTTCAATTAACATCCTGAAATCCAAGAATTCCAGGGTGTTACAGCTTTGTACGCTGCTCTGTTCAGCAGAAGAACAGAATTAGCAGATCTCCTGGGTGCTTACCCATGACCACTTCCACGGCGAACACACCAAAGCTATAAACATCGCACTTCTCGGTAAACACCATTGTAGAAGACAATCCTGCGAAGTGATATAGAGGCACTCCCTCAGCCTTTTGGTCTGCATCCTACTCTGGTCGGAGTTTCTAAAGTTTGCACAGAGTAGTTGATTTTCATAGGATACACTGCCGTTTAATAGAGCTGCACACTAAACATAAGATTCAGCGTGATAAAGTTACTGCTGTAACACGAAGCATCTTCTCTGCAGTAGATTAAAACACCAATTTTAGCTTTCATGCTTCGCGCACAAAAATTCCCAAGCAACAAATGCACATCAGACATCGAGTCAGTCTCACGCAGAATCCGCAGTCAGTACGCAATGATAGAAGCTAGACTCTGATGCCATTCAGAATCTTCAAGATTTTGCCATAGACAATCTGCTACATACATCAATGGCAATCTAATAACTCTAACAGGCCAATCAGGCTATGTTGCTAACGCTGAGGCTAACATCTACTATGGTACAAACCAGCCAAAAAAAAAGGTAGCATGATACCTCGGCTGAAACAACCACACATGTCAACTAAATGGGGGGGCTGGTTTGCTGCATGTAAGGCAGTCAACCATAATTCAAGTAACCAGTCAAAACTTGACTCTAGGCAAATACAAGCTACTCTGATTTAGGAACCCCTAGTCAGACAACTAAGCTGTTCATGTCTAGAAGATCAACAGTCAGGGCATCATCTAAGGCCATGCTGAATCAATTGCCTTTCCTTCTCGAGAAACCTTGATCTTCCTCATATAGTGGCCCTCGTATAGTGCTTCGTACAGAAGCCTTTTGCTTCCAAACTTCCACCAGAAGGGCCCTGGTCCTCCTGAATGCTTCCTTTTCTTCAGCTCATTAGTTTTGTTAGCTATACATACAAAACAAAAAAAAATATCAGAATCTTTCTAATCAAGAGATACAATTAGAAGGAAAAAAACATAGGAAAAAATATATATGCTCAGATAGTTCATAGCGTCCATAAATGAACTAACCCAACAGGGTCAAATAAAGACTCAACATTCTTCTATCTAGCTATAAAATGCTCCACATTTGGGAGCAACTAAAGAAAGATTCAGTAAAAGGTGGCATTTGAAACAGTAGTGTTGAACACTTAAAATAAATGCTTGCATTTTTTTTGTTTTGCAAACTAATGAGTTCCCAATCCTGACTTGGATTTCTTGCGAAAATGTCAACCATTCAGATCTTAAATGTCAGTGCCCAAGGTATCCAGCCTATTCAGGGTACGAAGCTTCATGAATCATGATATTTATGTAATTCAATTATTAGTGATGTTAGCTGTGCATTTTCGTTACTCACTAGATTTGGAAAAAACCGACCCCTGCTGTTCCTGTAGTGATGCATAGGTTGGACCTAAAACTGGCCAAAATTGTTGCTGAATCTTCAGGACTTGTAAAACAGTCTTCAAGCCCTCTTTTGATGGTGCAGTTTCAAATTGAAAACCTGAACTTTCGCCAACTAAGATCTGCATTTGTCACAAAGGAACATAATGACCCCACAGCTATAATGGATAGCAAATCAAAAAATTAAATTATCTGCAACAAAATCTACAATTGGCTGGGTGCATATTTTAGCATGTCGACGACCAAATAACTGCAAGGCCTGTTTTCATCCTAGCATTACAGTCCTGCCTCTAATAGTAAACCAAACAACAAAATTTGAATTATGATTGATAAAAGGAATATAAAAGTATTTCTTTTGTTTTTTGGACAACTCACAAGCAGCTGATTCAGATAATCCAATTACGCATAGTTGAGCTTACTGACATATTTACACATCCAATTCTGACATGACTGGTGTTATTACAAAGATACAGACCTTGACAACTTCAGTAGCTGATGAAGATATCGACCGAAGATTGTATCTGTGCATAGCAGGTAGGACAACAACAAACACAATTTGTGAGTACTGTCGGGGGTATTTCTGAAATAGATATGGTGATCATAAAAACAATGCTACTGTTATCGAACAGTATTAATATTTAAATGGTATTTGAGTTGAAAGACAAAACTAGATAATCACAAAAGTTGAGGGCTAAAGATGGACTAGTTCCTTTTTAAAAATTTATTTGAACATTTTTAAATTAAGAAAAGAACCAGGTACATACCCTCCCTCAAGTATCACCAACAATTTTCCCTTTGAGCAATCAGATAACAAGGATGTCATCATAGAGTATCCCATAGGAGTGACCTGTCATCAAAGAAGGCAAGTTATACAAAACTACCCTGAAGGCCTGAATTGTCATGACAACCAACTAGAATGAATGCACAAGTAATATCAATAAAAGGACGTGAAAGTTTCACTTCCAACACTTTCAGTAAACTTAATTGTCTTATGTTTGACAGTGCTCTGGACCTACTGCCAAATACTACAAGAAAAGGAACTGTATGTACAGTGATGCATCTTGCAACCGTACCATGGTAACAAGTTCTATATCATCCCTAGAGAAGTTTGAATGGTACATGAGGTTGTACTCTTGACAGAATCTAACGATTCAAAGCAGACCTACAAATAGGATGGCTCGACAAATCTAGCTCCTACAAATTACCAAGTGAGGAGGCCCAAACAAACTCAATTTTAGTGATGCATCTTGCAACCGTACCATGGTAATGAGGTCTATATCATCCCTAGAGAAGTTCGAATGGTACATGAGGTTTTACTCTTGACAGAATCTAACGATTCAAAACAGACCTACAAATAGGATGGCTCGACAAATCTAGCTTCTACAGATTACCAAGTGAGAAGGCCCAAACAAACTCAATTTTCTGTACATTGAAAGATGGAGGTCAGCCTAAATTTCAAGAGGACAAAGTTACATTAAGTCGGGAGTATGCTCGTTGATTCCCAGTACCAATGAAGCAGAAATGTAATACATATGGGGCAGGGTGCAGCAGCTGCATTTTACATTTATAAGAAATTTAAATCAGGAGGAATCTTACATCACAACAACCAAGAGGGTCACCTCTAGCTGCATCAAATCCTGCAGATATTATTGTGATGTCTGGGGCAAATTCTGCAGCTGCACAAACACGAGATTGACAACAATAAGAAAAGGCAGTAAGAAAGCAGTGGGCTGTGGGGGCATGAACATCAAATTATTTAAGTAATATAAGCTATGCCTTTCCCCCCACAGGAAACGAAAGCAAAGAGACCGCACCATATCAAGCAAATAAGTCGGAATTATGATGTGGTAAATATATTAAAGTTTTGTCTTTCTAATAAGGATTAAAATGCTAAGTAAACTAGAAGACAAAGCACGTATAAGCAACAACAAAATCGAGAACAGTATGTCATACTTTTTCTGACTTCTACAAATTACATATTACTTCGACAAGTATCTTTCAGGAATAACATCTTGATGTTCTTACATCATTACCTATTGGAAGTACCACGGTCTGAAAAGCAAAGATGTAGTCGTTGTCTCCAACACCACCACAGCTCCAAGGTATATTAACCGAAAAACCTTGACCATCGAGAATTCCAACCTAAGGTGATATTCATGCAAGAAGTTACATTTACACATTGAATGATTTCCAAAGTCTCCAAAGCTTTTGGGATCAAACATTGATGAGGGTGGTATGCCAATTACAATAAGAAATGGCATCCACTCCTAATTTGGTTCATCAGAAGTGCACGGGTCCAACTGGATGTCTTAAATAAGTACAAATGAACTTTCAGCGCGTGCTAGATATTTTAGACTTTGGTCCTAATGCCGTCCAAGGCTTATATTTAGCCAGATCTTGGGGCCTCACTAACAAATTACAAACAAACAAGAAATTTTGGTTGTTAATCAATTGGTTAACTCATCGACCAAGTACTGTTGGTGCGCATTAGATTGATTCAGTGAAAATACAGGAGTACATATAGCCATCCGATTCTGTATCCTGCTTGACCAGTTTTACAAAATATTAACCAGGACATACAGAAGGATCCTAGCAACCAAACCATCCATGGCGTGCATACATGCACAACATGAACTCATGCTCATGTGTGGAACATATCTAACATATACAATTTGAAGAAATACCCTAATACTGCAGATTTGTCAAAGATAGTCACCTCATCTGCTGCTCCAGTTCCAGGGTAGAAGTTTCCATACTCATGACGATGTAGAGATATGTACAATACCTAAATTAAGACAAGGGAACATACATTCATATAAGGACTTCAAATTGAGCAGCTAATATAGTATACAGAATAGTGGTGCAGGGGATGCCCATAGTTGATCTATAGATTAACAAAAAGATTTGAAACACCTGGAGATTAAAAGGTTTCAAACTCAATTAACATGGATAACATCACAAAGATGCTAGCTACGTAGCCCTAAAAGAGGGCTATAGCTACATCTCCTTGTTTCTACTATACAAACAACACCACAATAGCCTTTTGTCCCAAGCAAGTTAGGGTAGGCTAGAGATGAAACCCAAAAGAAACAAGGATAAGAGGAACACAAAAAGGGCACAAGATAAAAGGTAGAGTTAGGGGTAAACAGTGTTTTAAATAGCGGGCTATCAAGGTGCTATCATGGTTCTTATGGCGGTAAGGCGAGGCGTGGCGACCCACCACCTTGGAGACGGCTAGGCGAGTATGGCGCGTGGCGAGGCGACGCCATACCAATGCCAAAACAGCATCACATAGCCATATATAATGAATAAAAAAAGAAGAAAAAAGAGAAAAAAGGAGCAGAGTACTTGGGCTAGTGCAGGCCATCAGGCAGCCCACCACAAGTCTGTCTCTCTCTCTCATGTACGTATGCATATTAACCTAGCCTCCTCTCTCCTGTCTCCTGCAGCCAGCGCCGCCGCACGCTGTCTGTCCGGCGCCGCTGTTCTCGCGTGCCTTCTCCAGCGCCGCTGCTCCCTCCTTCCCTCCCTCTTCTCCAGCCCGCAACTTCTGCCGCTTCCCCTCCCTCCTCCACGGCCCGCCCCTGCCTCCAGCGCAGTCCGAGGAGCGAATATCGGCGGCACGAATCGATGGAGTGGAGGTCGGAGGAGCAAATCACGGCGCAAATCGATGGAAGCCGTGGACGTGGAGCAGCGGAAGGGGGCGGGAGCAGTTGGACGGAGCGGCTCGCCGCCGGATTCATGTGCTGCTGCTGCCCTCTTCCCTTCCCCTCTCGCCTCTCTTCCCAATTTCCCCACTCGCGCGCCGCTTCCTTTTCGTTTCCCGCGCGCTCGCAGCCAATTTTTCGTTGCTGCGGCGTCCTCCAACGACTAGGCGGCGTGCGGCGGCGGCATACTCGTGTAGGTCGTGGCGGACGCGACGCCACAGTTGAAAAAACGCCCTGACGCCTAGTCGACACCTAGGCGACGACTAGGCGACACCAAGAGAACCATGGGTGCCATAGAGGCTCTGAAGAGCTACCACTATGAACGCTGCAGTAGAAATAGAGGTGCTTGGCTGGAGAAACATGCCACTAATAAATCTTGTAGCCTCCTATCAAAAAACTGCAAAAGAGACATAGTAGTATAGTACAATAAATTGGAAATGAAAGGGGGTTAAGTGCTTCTCCAAAATGGATTTTGGTAAAATTTCTGCTATACATTGAAGCGAAACATTATTTGCAAAACTTGATGAAAATGAATAGAGGATGAATCTGAGAAAAAAGAAACATTTAGCAAAAGAGGGGGTTGGGGGGAGGGGGGGCACTACAAAGCAAAAAAAAACATGAAAACACTACGAAGTCACTGCTACATTTCAACTTTGCTGTACCGACAAAAAGAAGGCAGGCCACAGACATGAAAAAGGGAGAAACTTACAGAGCTGTCCCCGTCAAATATCTCTTGTGTGCCATTTCCATGGTGCACATCCTGCAACAAAAATTAAGAATACTATTGATGAGACTATCTCAATATTAGTTTGCATTATTGGCTACAAAACGAGTTCAGAACAGGAGAAAAATATGCCAAGACCATTACCCAGTCAACTATGAGGACTTTCTTTGCACCTGCTCTTTTTGCAGCTAACGCAGCCACTGCTGCATTGTTGTGAAGACAAAAACCCATTGCTTGTTTCACCCCTGCATGATGCCCAGGAGGTCTCACCTGTCTTACAGTGACACGATCAGTACTGTACAAGTTGTCTCAATGCACTGTGCAGAATGAAAGATTAGATGAAAAATTAAAGATACAAGAACATCAGCACAGTACCAGTGCAAAGCCATTGTGAACACGCCCAGATACTATCAAACTAGCAAGATCAGCACATAGTCCTGCTGCAAGTTTGGCAGCACATGCTGAGTGTCCATTTGCATAAGTATCCGAAGTGAAGTAACTGCAATGAGTAACCCAAGAATGATGTTCACACAAAAATACCAGGATATGAAGTAAGGTAAGCTAAAAGATCATGATCTATTCAAGTAAAAAACTAATCAAATAGTACCTGTAAAGCATGTTTTTTGTCTGCTCAACACTTTCAATGTGGTCTGGAGTATGAACCTAGAAGTTACCAAAATTTGAGTTATCAGAGAGGTTATGAAATGGAAAACTACACTGGGGGGATAACACCTGTGAACTTCTTACTTACCATTAGGAGTTCCTCCTTGGTAATTTCCCGAGGGGGTACCAAAGCACATTTTGAGGGAAAGATTCCTAAAGTATATAACAATGAGTGTACTGATAAGTAACAACAACCAGAACAGAAAGAACGCTCATCAAACTACTTTGTTGACATGAAATCATGTTATAGTATTTGCTACAAAACACACTGCTGGCGTTTTCTTGCAGTAGATTTTCCTCAGTGCATAAAATGATACCATTTCCATAAACTAACACATAATTGCAGAAAGAAACATAAGATTTGACATGTGTAAAATATTCACAGATCCCAGAAACAACCAGATTATTAGATGTAAATGACAGTATGCACCTGCAGCAGCAAGACTGGCAGCAATTGCACGAAGGCGGTCCGGTCTTTCTGGATGTGGATTTGGTTTGATTTCTAGCTGCTAGCGTGAAAAATATGATACTTCAGTTCAACAGTAATCAGGAAACAATCTAAAACAATAGTGGAAGGATATCTATAAACTTTATATTGAAAAGTTGAAACAAGGAATTTTATATTCTGGAAACAGCACAATGGAGAACTCATTGTATCACATTTAAACAAATAAAGTAGGTGTTACGCAAATTGCAAACAATAACATAAAGTAGGATAGGTAGATATCAGACACAACAAGCAATCAAACAAAAATAGTCACTAAAGTAAACAGCAATTAAGGTATACACAGAACATCACTCCAGTGCATAATCTTAGATCTACCATCATTGATGTATAAGAAGCCAATCTAAACATTATATCATCATATCTGCTAGCTCAATACCTCACTGTGGAGCAGCATTCTTTCATCAAAACCTATCGCTGTAGACACCGGTGGTAGCTCTGTATGGGATAGTAATATAATCAGAAAATTGAAACAGAATACACTAGGTGATGAAAAATAATGCAGAATTATGTTTCTTTAAACTATTGTGTGATGATGAAGATACATTGTCTCGTTTTGTGTCACACACACCATTCTATGTCATTTCATGCAGATAAGAAATGCTCAGCCACATGTGTTGACTAAATCACCAATTCATGTTAGAAGAAGCCATGTCCATCAAAAAACAAGTTTTATTCAGCTCAGTAAGGAACATGGACTAGGCAAAGTGAACACATATTTGGGAACATGGGTCAGGACTAACGTGTATCAGTCTGTTTGTGAGTTGTGTTCAACATGATGCAAACTTGAAACGATATGCATATCACATGTTTGATCAAAGGATGCCTACTTGAAAAGATTCTGTGAGAGAATTTTTTTTGTTTGTATATTGCCAATTTAAGTAGTATCCTCATGTGGCCACTCTCTTCCACAGATAAAAGTCAACTCTAATTATGTTACTTATAATTATTAATTTACCTAGCGTGAAACTTGGCTACGTCTAATTTGTCCCAGGCTTCTTATGTTCGTATCTTTCCTTTTTTTTCATTTTAATTAGTTAGTACCAATCTTGATATCCAAAGTAAGAAACAACATCAAAATTTGAAGCAAATATCTGGCATTGATAATGAAAAGATTATCATAGCTCCAAATGCGAACAACACCTGTGTCAGGAGATACCAAAGCAGCCTGTGCAATCTGAGTTTTGAAAGCATTGTATCCACCTACAACTGATCCCTTAAGCTCATGGCAATTCTAGAATGTGACAAGTACCGAGAAGACGAGTCAAAACAATAATACTGGATGTAGACATGTAGTGAGATAAAAACTAGTCCGACTGCTTTCCTGACCACCAAAAAGATAATCTCACCATGCAATGAGTAATCTCATCCACATTTGGCATTGTGCAGTTCAAGCAAAACCACCTATTCACAACAAGGCTACTGGTGGGATCCCAGTCACTGTCATCTTCCTCTTCATCATTAGAGAAAAACAGCTCATCCAGTGTAGCCCCAGCATGCTCTCTCTCAAACTCCTGCGGCAGATCATCAACAGCCATGCAACTTCCATTTTTGGCAGTGAGAGCGCCGTCAGGATAAGCACTCTCAGCATGACCTGGCCTTGCCACGGCAACCTTGACATCTTCTACTAACGCATCAGCATGATCATAAGTAAAATTGTATGCCCCACAGTTCTCTTTTGAAGCCTTCCCATCAGTATGATTCCCAACCAACGAGGAAACTCCATTGACTTCAGCACAAAATGGTTTTACATCGCTGTCACAACGTTGGGATTTGCCATGAAAAGCTTGGTCAGAAACTCCACAGTTCTCCACAGAACAGGAGGGTATCTCATCCTTTTGCTCGCTAAGTGGTTTCATATCAGATGCTGTAAGAAAATATCCAACGTGAGGCTAAAATCTGCATATAAAAAGATCAAATTAGATCAAGAAAAACACTTAGCACCAAGCATTATTAATTATGCTAATCTTACATGGTGCCAAATATCTGCAAGCCAGTATACCTACTACGTGCATCCCACCTAAAGCAGAGATTGTAACGACCGCAGCCACAGCAGACTCAGTTGCATCAACATTACAACTACCAATTAAACATCTACACCGCAAAACACCACAACAACGCTGTCATTAACGTGCTACACTTGCAAAGGTACTTTCCAGAAATAGGCTTGTTACAAAATGGATATAGACGCTCATCTATCCATCTACCAACTTTTGCCATGCAAAATTTATTAAACCTTTCCAAAACCTCCTCTCCTAGTCTCATCTAACAATTTTGCCGCACAGCCTCAATGAAACCCTATTGAAATTTCAGTGGAGAGCCGTGGGGAATTCCGCGGGAGGAAGACAGAAATCGGCAGCCTCCTGGCGGAGAGAAGGGGGGGGGCTATGTAGGGACAAGCATTAGGTGGAGACCGTGATGATGTAGAGGAGAGTGCCAATGCTACCGCCCAGGTAACACTATAACAGTAGTGTGGCACTGATGAATGGAATATTTACAAATATCGCATTTGTTCTGTTATCTCCTCATTAGTATACAACCTTTGCAATCTTGGTATGATTTGAAGGTACCTTAGTACTTTACGTGGAACTTTGTTTGGGCCATCCTCATAACGAAATGTCTTACAAAAATCACATGTAACTTTGTCCGCATTCTCTTTGTATTATAGCATGCAGTTATTGTAGCACACTAGCACATGTGAATCTTCTCATAAGGCATGCCAAGGCCCTCTAGAGTGGTGGTAGAAATCCTCCTCCAACTTTGAACCATCAGGGAGAAGTTCTTGGGTTAGCTAAACCACATCATCATAACATCCAACCGGCATGTTATATCGGGACTTGATAGAGAGAAGACGGGCTATGGCAGACAATCTAGAATGTTGTGTTAGACCATGGACTGCCTCATCTGCACCAGCCACCATTCTGTAGAAAGCTTTAGCAGATGATGTTGGCTAGCCACTAGCTATGTCGGACAACATATCATCCATACGGTCCACATCATCTGCTGTTGAAGAACTTCCTTGGCCATGGGCAAAATAACCCTCGCCATGTGCTGTCCAAGTGTTATAATTTGAAACCATGTGCATAAATGTTTCTCAATGATTTGTCTTTTTTGCCTAACATAGCTGCGGCTAGGGGTGGATATCGAGCCGGCTCGGCTCGTTATCAGCTCAACTCGTTATGGCTCGGCTCGTTACGGCTCGACTTGTTATGGCTCGTTAAGATACCGAGCTGAAAGCCTAGCTCGGCTCGGCTCGTTTAAAATCTCGAGCCAGCTCGTTAGCTCGTGAGCTAGCTCGTTTAAAATCTGACCAAATCATCACATCTTGATATATACTGTAACTTAGTCTATATTATATAAGTTCCAACAAAAAAATAAAAAGAAACAAAGCACATATAAAAATATAATCAATCTGAGCATTAAATCAATCATCAACGTTAAGTTCACCGAATTGCAAAACTCCATGTGATGCATGCTAAAAATCATTATTTTTGTTCATCTAAGAGCAAATTAAAACACTCTCCATGCTACAACACTTCACTTCATGTCTCCCTTTCGGCCTTTCCTTGTAAGAGGTAAACTTGTAGCCTATACACAAATAGTAAATTATTTTAGTGAAGTGGCAAAAAATATTTTTACTATACAAAGAGTGCTCGTAGTAATATCCGATCGACACTTATGCTTCCCACCATACAGGTTGGAAACTCCACAAACTCAATGTCACCATCAACATTGTGGACTTCTGGTTCCTTTGCGGGCTGTGGTTGTGGTCGTGGGCCAAGGAGGCGACAATGTATTTTGTTGGATTATTAATTAAGGTTGGCTCGTTTTGGCTCGCGAGCGGCTCGCGAGCCAGCTCGAGCTGGCTCGTTATACGACCGAGCTAAAACCTAAGCTCAACTCGTTTAAAAATTCTAACGAGCCGAGCCAAACCGAGCTACTAACGAGCGAGTTCGAGCGAGTTTGCGAGCTTCGAGTTTTTCGTCCAGCCCTAGCTGCGGCACAATGAGCATGGGGACTTAATTTGTGCATCAACAACTAGACTAGGCATAGAAAAGGCACGATCCAAGAACTCCCTAGTATGCTCTACCCACGCTTCCATCCCCTATACATCCACTCACCGCTATCTGACATATTATTATTCTGCAGCTTCGGGTTCAAGTATAAACCATAACATGAGTACTTTAACATAGACCAGTTAACCTTAGCAAAAGATAATAAGCAACATAGTATTTTTAAAATAGTAAGCACATGAGAAATAGCATAATAGCATTTTTCTTATATCACTAGACCCTTTGGATATACATAAGAGGATTAAACAGCACATCTGTTGAGGAACATATGCATAAGAGTTTTACTCCTTGTCAATCGGTTGAGATCCTGATTAATCGACCAGGTTCCATTAGGGCTGGGAGTTGGGCGTTGGGCGGGAGGTGTGTGTGTGTGTGTGTGGGGGGGGGGGGGGGGGGGGTGGCCGGCGGCGAGGTCGCCACCGCCCTGGTTAGTGTTCTGGGGTTTCCGGGGTTCAGCCATTCAGGGGCTCCAAGGCCGCCGTCCTCAGAGAAGAAGCTTGGGGTGGGAGGAACCGACAGGCGGTGGGCGGCGGTGTGTGGGCGGCCGGCAAGGCGGCGGAGCGCCGCCGGCCGGGGTGGTGGTTGCCGGCGGTCGGGCCAGGTTCAGGGACGGGGGCGTGACAGATCAAAGAGGTTAGGGGAAGGTGGGGATTCGAGGTTAGAGGTTACCTGTGGCTTCCGGGCTTAGAGGGAGCTCCGGGGGGCTCGCCGTCCGGAGGTGGTGGCGGGAGAGACGGCGGGGGAGCGGAGGCAGCGAGGTCGCCGCCGGAGCCGGACGGAGGAGGCCGCCGGGGCCGGGGGAGGAGGTGGCGGCGGGGACGGCGTGCCCTACGTCGAGCTTCGATCGGGACTCGGAGTTTGCAGCCGCGCGACTGCGCGAGGAAGATGATGAAAGGAGGAGGAAGAAAGAGAAAGGAGAGAGAGAGGACCGCGTGGGCTGTTGGAGGGCAGATGTGTGCTGGGCTTCAGGATCAGCAACGTTTTTTCCCTTTAATAAAGTAAGGAAAAAGTCCTTTCGCCGTCCCTCAACTATCAACGAAGTTTGGTTTCAGTCCTTGATCTGGAAAACTGGGTATCCTACGTCCCTAAACTATCTAAATTGTTAGTCCCTTGCTGGTTTTGATGGTGGTTTTCGATGACGTGGCAGCGGCCCCCACATGTCAAGGGTGGGTCCCACAGTCTTTCTTCTCTCCTCTCCTCTGTGGAAAGCAGGCGCGGTGCCTCCGCCGGCGAGGGAGGGATAGGGCGGCGCGCGGGAGGAAGGAGGCCGGCGCGACCTGCCCACGCTCGTGGACGCTGGCGCGGGCCGCGTAGCGGCGCAGGAGGAAGGAAGCGCTGCCACTCCCGCCGCCGGCCAAAGTCGAATTTCCTCACGCGCGGCGCCGGGGACCTGCTCCTCCCGCGCGGCCGCGGTCGTGCCCTCGAGGTTGCCGTGGCTGAAGCTCTTCCTGTGGTGCAGAGGAGTCGTTGCCCTTGCCGGCCTCTGCGGGAGTGAGGGAAGGGAGTTGGGGAGGCGTGGCCGCCGTCGCGTCGGCCTCTGAGCGTGCCTCCGCCCCCGGAGAGAGGCCGCGAGCCGCCGGAGGGAGGCGGATGGACCGAGGAGCCGGACACCGACGACATCGGGTGGGAGGGAGAGGGGGTTATTAAATGTGATGTGTGGGAGAAGAAAGCCTGTGGGGCCCACCCCTGACATGCGGGACCCGCTGTCACGACATCGAAAACCACCATCAAAACCAGCGAGGGACTAAAAATAGACGGTTTAGATAGTTCAGGGATGTAGGATACTCAGTTTTCCGGATTAGAAACTGAAACCAAACTTCGTTGATAGTTGAGGGACGGTGAAAGGACTTTTTCAATAAAGTAACGTTTGGTGGGCTTTTTTAGAGATATCCCGTGTGGTGGTGGGCTTCAACGTGGAGGCCGTCTCTCTTCTTTAGGAATTTTTATACTCTTTAGGATTTTTCAAATATAAATACCAATAATTGGCAAAACTATACCATTCCGGATATCTGAAACGGTGGTCGGAACTAACCGTCATTTGAAATGGTAGTTACTTCCAATCGCCATTTCAAATGGTGGTTGGCGTTAGGCCATGGTGGTTGCTCTACTGGAGCGGTGGCAGCCCCCCACCCTCAACTGCCGTTTGAAACGACGGTTAGGTGTTTTCTTTTGGTTTTTGGAATAATTGGATCTATATCATTGAAAGATTACAAAGTTATTTTTAGACTAACAGATTGCAAAAGTTAGATATATACTATTGACATCACATGTCATTGACTCATGTGAGCCCCACATGTAAGTGAAATATCAATTTTTAGATTTCTTATTTCATTTTTTATTTTCCAATTGAGATTTCTTCTTGGCGGACGACGCGGTCATTCCGAACCACGTTCACGAACTGAGCAAGGATCTCGTCATGCCACGTGGCGGAGATGTCAACCTCTCTCGTCGCCTAGCCTACACACGGTAGCCCAAGAAAGAGCGTCGTTGTTATGAAGAGTGACTGCCATCTCCCAACGGGAAAGTTGAACTTGTGCGTCTCGAGCCGCCACATGTCCAAAAATACGATAGTAATATCAAAAATATAAATCTAGAATTTCCAAACTATTTTCTAATATTTGTAAGGAATATATTTAAATTATAAACTATTTCCTAGTATTTCTAAAGAAAATCTAGAATTTATATACTATTTTCTAGTATTTCTAAAGAAAATCTACAATCTCCAAATTATTTTCAATACTTTTAAAGAAAATCCACAATTTTTAAATTATTTTATAGACTCTCTAAGTAAAATCTAGTATTTCTAAACTAGTTTCTAGTGCTTCTAAAGAAAATATAGAATTTATAAATAATTTTGTAGTATTTTGAAAGGAAATCTAGTATTTCTATACTATTTTTTGGTATTTCTAAAGATAATGTTGTATTTATAAATTATTTTCTAGTATATCAGAAATAAATCTAGTATTTATTAAGAAAATCTAGAATTTCTATACTATTTACTAGTATTTTTTAAAGAAAATCTAGTTTTCTATACTATTTACTAGTATTTTTAAAGAAAATCTAAGTATTTCTAAACTATTTTCTAGTATTTCTAAAGAAAATATAGAATCTCTAAACTATTAATCTCTCAAGAAAATCTAGTGTTTTTAAACTATTTTCTAATATTTCTACACAAAATTTGTAATTTGAAACTATTTGCTATTATTTCTAAACAATTTCTAATATTTCTTTAAAGGATCTAATATTTTAAATTATTTCCTACTATTTATAAAACAAATCTAGTATTTATATAGAAAAACTAGAATTTCCATATTATTTTCTAGTATTTCTGAAGAAAATATGTCATTAATAAAGTTTTTCTAGTATTTCCGAACCGTTTTATAATATTTCTAAACTAAGAAAGGTACATAAGTTAGAAAATACTACAATGCTTCACTGCTACAGATGCAGCAAAGCTTCACTGCTACAGCCAACGAGTGAGAGAAGAGGGCTCAAATCGAGGAGGCTGGCGGTTGGGAGGCAACTGCTGTTTTATACTCCCTCGATCCACCAATAAACGCAACTCTAGTGTTTAAATTTTGTCCCTCAAAGCTAGCAACTTCATGCTGATTTGGGCCCCACCGATTAGTAAAAAATCACTTGCGGTAACAAAAAAACTATTGGCAAAGCAATCCCACCAACACTGCCTCCTTTTCTCAGTCACCGTGACTCTCACGAAACTTCCAGAGCAGCACAGCTTCCATTTTTCACCACACATTTTTAACTGTACCATGGGCAAATGTGTCTTTTCACTTGTGAAGAGTATCTTGGCCCCCTAAGTGGGTTTTGGTGGTTTAATGACACACACTTAAGTAGCTAACGATTTATCTAGTCCATGAGCAGGGATTAAAATTATAAGTGGCATCAAGTGCAGTCCATTGACACTACAAAAAGGAAGTGATGCTACAAAGGGTTCCTAAGAGGCCTTTATTTATTTTACACTTTTGAATTTGAGTCCTAGGAATGCCGTGCTATCAAGAGGGACAGGAATTGTGTCTTCCAAGAGTCGAACAGGTGCTATAGTTGCTAAAACAAAACCTATGAGAGACACCTTTGCACCAACACTTTCACGGGGATCTTTTCTTGGGTGCTGACCTTGGGAGGCCGGAGTATCCGGGTTTACCCCGGAGTCTCCGGACTTCCCGGAGTTTCCGGGTTTACCCCGGATACTCCGGGTCTTAAAGCCTCAACGGCTATATTATGGGTGAGGGGGTATAAAAGCCCCCTCCACCCCTTCCTTTACCACTCTCTCCTGCCATTTCGACCTGAACACTTCATACCTCATTTACCCCCTCCTTCACTCCCCTTGGCTCAAGTTTGGTGAGATTTGTTGTGGGGATTTAAGAGGGTTTGAGAGCAAGAGCTTGGAGAGTGCTAGTGAGCTGATTTCCCATCTCTAGAGCACCTCGTTCTTCGCTTGGTTGGCAAAATTCGTGTTTGTTACTCTTGGAGCTTTGAGCTCCTAGCCGGCTAGGCGTTGCCTTGGCGCATCCAAAGATTGTGGCTGCCCAAGGAAGTTTGTATCACCCCGACTTTGAGTAAGTAACTCTAGCTTGATCTTTGTGGTCGCTAGAGGAAGGAAAGTGACCTAGGTGTAAAGGTCCACCCTTTGTGGGTACCTCAACGGAGACGCAGACCTCAAGGTGTGAGGTTGAACTCCGATAACAAATCCTTGTGTCTCTTGTGCTTGTTCATCTTGTTGTATGCTTGTTTCGCTCTTGAACACATATCTAGGGTTTGGTGCCGATCTATCTCGTGGTGAGGTTTCAGCAAGATTGGAGTGGATAAACAGGCTTGTCTCATCTCAGTGCATAACCTATTTTCACAGATTTACATTTGAGCAAGTTTAATTTCTGTCGAATTTGATTCCCCCCTGACAGGCCGGAATATCCGGACATTTTCCCGGATTCTCCGGATTTCCCGGAGTATCCGGAAACTCCGGACCTGAATTTAACAGCTGCGAAAAAGTTGTGATTTTTCAGGTTCGACTATTCACCCCTAGTCGACATCTTGATCCTTTCAACTTGTTTCTTGGTGTACGTGAGGAAAGCTAGACTTGCTTCCTTTCTTGGGTGGAGGGAGTAAGTGAGAGAGAGGAGAGGGGGCTCAAATGGCTGGGTGCAATGGTATAGTTTTGCAACTGAGCACTTAATAATTGAAAGTATCTTGTGTGAATGCATAGCTGAGAGAGAGAGCACGAGGCCGGTGCATATATATAGCACCAATACACGGATACACGCCGGTGTGGAAATGTAGCGCGCTCTTCCACATGTCGCCCCCACTCCCATAGACTGAAGGAGTGACTGGTTAGCTGGAGGTTTCCAAGAAAAATATATGGAGAAGAGGGAAGGTTTGTTTTGTTGCGACGTCGAGCACTAACACTTTAGCGTCGCGTCGTGACCTCGTTGGGCCGTGACGCCACTGTACCTAAGCATTTTTCGGGTCGAGTCGGACTGAAAAAAATCTGGATATTTCAGGTCAAGAAAATCCTGCCGACGACCGTCCCACTGCACACGGCGGGCCGTTCATGCGATTTGTAGTGTAAAAAACAGCATTTCGGGTCACACTCGGATCAAGATTTTTTTTTCTCGGACTGTAAGATATGTGTCCATGCCCGTCCAGTAAGGTCCGTGAACGGACCGAGTTCGGGTCGGGCCGTGTAAAAATGCTCAGGTATAGGTGCCACGGTGTAACGATCAACTGCAATTGGATTCTTGTCATCTCTCTCGAGACTAAACCTTGGTAGACATGACCGTCCAATTGGATAATTCAGCAACAGCTGATTTCCCCGAGATAACTCCACCTATGAGACATAGGTAGACGGGGTTCTCATTTTGTGGTCAGGTGTAATAACTTGTAATGCGCAGAGGTTAGGAAATGTGGTTCGAGGATTTTAGACCAACTTGATGTAAAAATAGCTAAACTTCTTAAAACAAATCACATAAGAGCAGCCGATTATATTACAAAGAAGAATAAGCCCAAACTTGGTAAAAAAAGTAGCAAATAACAATATTGTCCGCTTGGATTGGAATGTCAACCCATGCCATATAAAATCCTTGAACTTTAATTAATTTTCTTTATTGAAAACCCACAATTTGGTGCATATCTTTGTTTTGGGAGGTCTCGTGGAATATAATAATATCAATCCCTGTTGGAATTAGATTGTTCTGGAATATATATGTAACATCCTGCAGGACTTCTTCTTGTAAATGGACCAAAAGAGCTCCCCCGCTTTGTTTTGATTAAAAAAAAACATTTCCTGCTTATACATGTGGATTGGAGTAAAATTTTCTTTTCGACTATTTTCCATGGCAATCAATCACAAAACATGTGCATTGGAAGCAGGCGATTATTATTTCTCCGTAGGAGACCTTACTTCACAATGGGAATTAGGAATAGAACCAAGATTATTCAAATTTCAGACCTTTTCGGAGTTGATGAAAACGGAAAAACATTGAAAGATTATATCCAAAAAGTTGGAGCAACACAGAAACACGGTAAGGAAGAGGAGGAAGAACAGAGGACACAGATATATTAGAGAACGCGAGAGATCACCCATGTATATATATACGCGCGCAATGCGTTTGAACTTTGCGATCTCTTTTGAACGAATTCCATTTGAACTTGTGAACTGTGACAGCGGCAGAATATTTAAAAGAAGGTAGCTGCTTGCCACTTGCTCTCCGTTGTGCAGCTAAAGGAGGCGACGACCGCCCACGACGACGACTCTTCAAGAATCAACGGCGGCGACCCATGGACGCGTAGAGATTTATCTTATCCTGCCCGGTGATATCGACGCGTGAAGATGGATCGCCTCCCGCGTAAAGGGAGCTCTCGCTCAAGACCCAAACCTGGCGTCTGCAGTCTGCTGGTTATTCCTCACACAACGCGTTAATCTCGCACTTGTTCTGAATGCCGATGATCCATCGTATACGGCTACACGCAAATGGTGCAAATCTTGTTTAATCTCTAGTCGAAGAAGGAAGGAAAAAATCTCAGAAGATGTAGGGACGATGCCCAGAAAATGCAGGGGCTTTTCGCTGTGTTTCCGGGTTGGTATCCTTGCAGCTTCTCTGAAAAAACAGAGGAGGATTTATTCAGGATCCTTTCTTTGACCTTTTCTGAATGTCTTTGCCCTGAAAAAGGGGGAGTTTGTTTATTATTTCCTGTCACACTGCGTGCAAATTCTCAGCCATCTTCTTGCATTTGGCTGCCATTTCTCAGTGTTATGTATATAAGCATATGCAATGGCTGCTCATGTTCCTTGGAGGATGATCTTTTCCTCCCTTGTCCGCCCTCTTCGCTCTCCCTGTCATGTAGTTTTGGATGGATAGTGGGAGTTTTGCTCCTACCATTTTTCTGTCCAAACATAGTGTGAGAGCTTTCTGTGTGTTACGACGGAAGAGTTCGGCAGTCCGAGCACTCGAGTGTTTTTCTTTTCTTTTCGGCTAGCCAGTTGTTTTCTCTTCGTTATCAATGAATAAGGCATTGTCTTGTGCTCATTCGTTAAAAAAAAAACTAGACAACCATGGTTCAAAGCCTAATCAATCTGCCTATGTGTTTGTAGATGAGAGAAGGTGAAAGAGTATAAAACCCCAGGGCCAATGTCCATTGCCCAGACCTCATTCAAAACCAGGCCAGACAAACCAGATGACTTGGAGCAGATAATAACATATCGTTATTGAGTACCCGGATTATTGCGAATTACAGAGCAATCTCACCAGATAGGTAAAGGTAAGTTGTATTCACAGAGTAATGAAGATATATATATTTTTTTTGAACAGAAAACAGCGGAGGAGTCCCCCGCAGTTGAATTATTAAGAGAAAAAAATATTTACAAAGTAGCAACAACCAGAAATTTACAACCCAGCTCCGTGTGGAGTTACACTTTTTACAACAAAAGAATTTGAATACATAATATACCAATTACCAACAGAAGTTCAGTGGCTCAATGAGGTTGAGGAAATCCAATTTATACGTGTTCAAGATCTAGCCTTTGCTCCTCCAAGCCTTTAGCATAGCCATCGACTTCACAAGCGTGGCCAATTTGAGCCATCTGCGGCAGGAGTCTAGCTTGGTCATGCTGCAACCACCGTCAGCTGGCACCATGCTAACACTGGGTGCAGACAAAAACTGAGCAACAATGTCTTCACCATGAATGTTTTGCCATAGAGGATCCTGCTCCCAGATGTTCCAAATATCCTGCATGTCGATGTCTCCGAAGTTGTTTTCCATCGAGATATGAGGAGGTTCAGATTGGATGCTTTGGGAGATAGGAGATGCACACTGGGAAGCTGCTCCTTGCTCTCGACACTGGGAATCTGCAAAGCTTTGCTATTAAGTGTACTGATTTCTATTCAGTTTTCAAAAAAAAGATAGGAGAAAATGGTAATATGCAATCGGTGTCGTCAGCACCCACCATCGTTTCCTAATGTCATCTGATTGCTGCCCTGATCCATTGTTACAGCACCTTGATCCAGTTCTGGTGAACCTATAGTTTCATCATAATATTCACCCTGGGACAACATGATTCAGTCAGTGATATCAGGAAAGCAAAAGCAAATTCAACGACATTACAGAAATGCTTCAATGCTTTGTAAAAAGGAAATAAGGATGATCCTAAATCAATTAGTGGGACAATTTGTAGGTAAGCCCTTATCACAACAAATGCTCTTTGCCTCTTTCTATCTATGGAATTTTAAATTTTCATCTAAAAAACATGAAAGAAGCACTACTTGTTAGAAGGACCAATCCATTTGTTGTTATGAATTGTGAACCATATCCATTTGTAACAGATATAAACATAAGAACGATGCCATTGTTGAAGAGTAATATAAGAAGCTAATGTAATATTCCAGGCCGCTGCTACATAGAGGTACTACTTACAATTAAGTCAGTGTATTCAAGTGCTGAGGGCAATTGCTGGGAGAGACTGCAAGAAACATTACTGTCCTTTGAACTGTCTTGCAGCTGATCAGTCTCATGAATGATTTTATCTGAAAAAAAAGCTCTCATGTCAAAACTCCGTAGTTCAATATGTTGCAAAAAAAAAAGAAAAAAAATGCAGTTTGACATTCTTTACCAGTAGGTTCAATAGATGCAGAGCCTGATAGGATTATTTCCTGCAAACTACTGCAGTCAATTGGTCTTGGTTCACCATTGTACATTTCAAAATCAGGTTGACTGTTGGTCATACATTCAAATGCATTCTTACTCCATTGTTCCAATACAGCCTGCAATGTGCAAAGGTGTATAATCACATTTAAAAAAATGTTGGTGATTCAGATTCCTCAGTTGCTAATGTGTCGTATCTTCTTTTGTTTGTTTCAAGTCAAATTCTCTACATATCTAAAACAAATTACTTTTTTTTGTCATTTCCATACCCCCCTAATTAATTAGCAAAAAACTATTGAGCTCCCAAGTTACACTATGCATCCATTAAATGAAGTGGCCTGTTTATGTGTTCACATCAGAAATTTTGTGAACGTGCTCATATCAGTCCAGGAATTTCTAATATAGACATCGCAAATAAGTACTGTAAAAACATACCTTATTCCGAGACAAATAAGCATCATCAAAAGCATTGTATTGATTAGCTATTGTTGCTCCGACAATCTGGCCAACAGAACTGAAGTACAACCTAATATCCTTGTCTTCTATGAAGTGAGAGTAAAGGGTTCTCCCAGGATCACATTTCTTAGCATGGTCAACAATAGTTTCCCAGACTAACTTTGAGGGGTTCTTGAGAATCTGGATACACAAGGAAAGTAGCATATGACATTAATGAAGAACCAATCAAGAAAAATGGCACAAACAGAATTCTTGTCTTACATGGCGTAGAGCTTTTTCATCCTTATAATACAGCCTCAAGAATTCCTTCACTGTACGAATGTCACTCCGCTTCAATGCATCATGGAACACACCACCCTTCGAAATCTTACGCAGTCGCCAAACTTCATCGTCTAACCTTGGAATTTTATGTTTTATGTATTCTAACCAGGAATATAACGAATATATGAAGACTAATTAGACAAAGTTTTGAATATTTACATAACAAATATGAAGTTAAGGAATGCATGAATAGCAATTAGTCAAAAGTTCGAACTATTTACAAACAAATATGAAAAATAAGAGAGAGTATGAAATAACCTTCTCCACGCCGGTCCTTCACAATGAAGGCTTCAGTTATACCTTCTTGGACTCTTTCACCAATATCATCAATAAAACTTACCCCAAGCCTAAACTTGCCACTCCTTGTGAACCTTGAGTTATCGACGAAAGTAGCATTTTCGATACATGCCTCACCATTTTTCAGTTTTAATTCCAAATCTCCAGTTAGCACCACCCCAACTTTGTCACGCGGGCGTACAATATGGTTGCAGAACTCCTCCGATGTCCAGACCTCGTGATTATCCACATTGAAGTCGCCATCAAGAACAACAATCTTGATTCTGCTGGAAAGAAGGCGAGGAGAAAGGCTGGATTGTTGATTCCTATCACCACCACCGATTGCTATCTTGATGAGAGCCCCATCGTCTGCCCGGATCTCCCTCTTTGTAAAGATTTGATCGCTCAAGCTGTTTGCAAAGCTGAGTTTGTAAGTTGGAGCCATGTTCTGTATAATTCTTGCTCTGCACAAACGAGGCAAACAAATGGCACATGGGTGATGTTTGCAAGAGGGGATCCTGAATTTAACCAAACAGGTTGAAGAAGCTTGCAACGCAAAATTATACCCAGGAACACAGTAGACGTTGCTCGTGAGTACTTTCGCGATCTCTTCGAGCTGTGAAATTTACGAGGGCAAAGTTGAGGGGGTTAAAAAGTGTGCAGGGATGCATAAGACGCACAAAAAAAAAGACTGTGCAACGTAGTATTTGTAAAACCCAACAAATCATGCATAATATTATATTATAGCACATAAGTATATCATAACAATAACAAGCAGATCCCTAATGAAACTTGTGTATGTTGTGATCGACAAGCTAGCTCTATACAAAATGATCTGCTCATCCACTACCAATTAAGTTGCGAATTTGCATTTTCCCCCTCGGTCAAGAAATAAGGTCGTGGTTATTATTACCCGTCTAGAGGCAGCATTCAGCATATGGGCCGCTTGCACACAGCTACTGGCGACCTCCTGGAACTGGAAGTGGCTGCTGGTGCGATCCCTAATCTCACTGGAGATTTGCCACACGTGCACACATATATACAAGGAAAAGAAGAAGAAGAAGAATTAGCTTACGATGACATCAACAGCGAGGCCTGAAGTACAGATCATATTTGTAAGCAAGCAGCAGCAAGGATATGATCATGTCGCCATGCATGCTACCCACACATGTTGAGCAGAACTGCATTCCTTTGGGAACGGGTGGAGTAGCCATGTTGGGGGTAGGGAATGAAACGGCTACTCACAGCAGGTCCACCGGCCGCCTCTTGAGCGGCGGCGGCGGCGGCGTCGAGCGGCCCTCTCTTTGGCTTCCACCTGCGTCGTCGCCGCAGCATTCTCCTCCTCCGGCGCCCTCCCGCCGCCGCTTCTGGCGCTTGGGCGGCATGATCGATCGATCAGGAGGCGTCGTCGTCAGCTAGCTCTGTCGCTTGCTTTGCTCCTGCATGCGCTTCGTTGCTTGGGGTGTGTGTTCAGCTAGCTGTGGACTGTGCTTCTTCTCTGAAGTCGTAGCCGGCGCAGTGCTCGGAGAGGGAGCCTTCTGCGTGTGTATATATATACAAAGGGTGTGACCGAGAGCTATGGAAAGTTGCCGGGCTTTTCCTCTGATGCGTCGGTCGGTTGGGTGCTTTCCGAGCTGCCTGTCAAGTGTCAAGTCAAGAAGCTAGAACCCAAGTTTCTTTCGGCAGTCGCTCGCTCCCTCATCACGTACGGCGACCGGCCGGAGAGGCCATGGCTGACCGACCTTGGCCGCACCTCCTCGCGCAGGAATGGGCCGCGTTCGCTAGCTAGCTGGATTGTCTAACTTGACGCGCGACGGCGACGCGGCTCCGTACGGTGGAAATCGCCGGCGGCGACGGCTCGACGACGACAGCGCGCACGCGGCGCATCATCGCACGCTTCGACACCCGCAGTTCCAACGCGACAGTGCCAGGGCGAGCTAGAACGTACGTGACGCGCGCGCTGACGGCGGTGGCGGCGGCGCTCGATCTCGCTCTCCAGACAAAATCCGGCAGCTTCGTCTCTGATGCTCAGGAAACTTCTACGTGCTGGTCGTACCGTGTGACTCAAGCCTTATCACCCGTTGTTTTCTTGTAGCTAACTACCGTGGATATGCAAAATTTGGGATTTGAAGTTCGATCACATAATAAACAGTAATGCTAAGGAGAACACGTCCAGACGCAGCAAATATATCATGACATTTCCCATCCACTCGTTCCACTTCCACCCGGCCTCATCCACTCGTTTTCTCTCTCATCTCATTCCCCCCTAACTCCCTCTCTCATTTGTGCATCTCGCCCCCATTTTCCCACCACACACGCCATCGCGCTTTGAGCAGCCCGACACTCCCCCGCAGCGACAGGCACGGGCGGCCCCGCCCCATCCCCGGTCCCTCCTCCGGCGGCGATGGGCGTGGGTGGCCCGCACCATCTCTGGCGGCGGGCACCTCCGTGCGGCCGAGGGGGGCCTACGGGCGGTGACGGGCAGCTCAGGGCGGCCGACCTCGATCTGCAACGGTAGGAGAAGCATGGTCGGGGTGGGCCCCATCTCCTTTCCTTACTTTGCGGGCGGCGGCAGGCGCGGGCGCCCCGGCCTCCTCCGATGGCCGCGCCCTTTTCTTCGGCGGCTTCACACCTCATCTCCGACCTCCTATAGTTACGTGCCCCTGCCTCCTCCTGCGGCGGCGATGTTAGCATGGAGGCCGGACGCGGCCAGGGGCGCAGTTTGTGCTCCCCCACGGCTAGGGAGCAAGCCACCGCTCCCGTGAAGACGAGAGGCAGCTCGATACAGACAGGCTGCCTAGTCAAGAAGCATGTTTTTTCCCATGTTTCAAGCGAACGTTTCATGTGTTTCAGATGTTTGTGAAGGATGTTGCAAGTGTTTCGTGTGGACGTTGAAAAAGTAACTCTAGATGTTTCAATGTTGCGGGATGATGCAGATGTGTTTTTGGATGTTTTAGACATTGTTTTTTAATGTTGCGGATGTTGTTTTGAATGTTGCGGAATCTCATGTTGAGCCCAAGCATTAGGGACCCATGTTGCAGACATTTGATATTGGGTGTTGTGTCGAGGGGGAGGAGGGCACCTGATGTTGGATGTTGCAAACATTAATTTGCAATGTTGCGGATGTTGAGTTTTGATATTGCAGACATGTGATGTTGGGCTCCTGATGTTGGATGTCGCACGCAAAACGGGTTGCAACATGGTCACAACATGGGTCGCTTGGGTATTGTGCCAGGGGGAGGAGGGGGGAGGCTCCCTGATATTGGATGTTGCACGCAACATGCTCGCAACATGCTCACAACATTGCTCGCTGGACTATATATCTAACGGCTGAGCATCTTAGGATCCAACAGTTGCGGAGGTGTACGACGCTAGCGCCCGGGACGGACATCCGGGCGCTAGCAACAAAGCCTTTGAACGTCTATCCTCGTGTGCATGCCTGTGCACATTCCTACTGAGAAGTTTTTTTTTCAAAAAAAAGTTTTGCAATGCACACTCCTAGCTAAAAAATTCCCCTACCCCACCCAGCTAATAATTCCTCAACTAGAGGGGACGCCATGCCTTCCCCAACCCTAGTGACCTTTTCGGGTTGTTAATTTGGTGAGGAAGCATACGTAGAGGGAGAACCCTCGCGTGTATCACAGAAATTCCAGAGCGGTCGTGGAGCTTATTGTAGCCATATGTGATTGGTGGCATGCACCAACAGATTCTCCCATTTAGTATAGTTTATCTACGTGGACCCCCATCAAACCAAACTGCCTCTCATTGAGAAATTGCCTCTTTCGACGCCGCAAGACAGAAAATCGATATATGCCCAGCTCATCACCTCTAACTACCTCACTTCTCATCTCCTCCGACTACTTCATCTCACCAACACCGATGAGTGCCTCATCTCCTCATCTGCCTCCTCCACTCAACTCTTCTCATTCAGACCCTCTTCATTCTCATCTCTACTATATTCCTTCACCTACGTGACAAGGGCCATAATTGTACGTCGCCTTTGACACCGGTCCTTAGTACTGCCTTAGAATGTGTGTGTCTTGTCATTTCCTAGATGTTGAGATGTATATTAATTGATGTTCTTTGTTCTTACCTTTGTTGTATGCAGGTGGCGTGCATAGAGGGAGAACATTTTTGTTACAGACTAGCGGATGGTCAGTGATGCCACCTCCCAACTCGCCAAGTACCCCCTACAAATTTTGAGGAGGAAGAAGAAGGAAGGAAAGGAGGAGGAGGAAGGAGAAGAAGGAGGAGGAGGAGAAGAAGAAGAAGAAGAGCCCCCTAGCTCTCATTCCTGCATTTGCCACTGCAGACAGTTGTGGTGCGGTGAGGGGGTGGAGACAAGCAGTTGGGTGTGGGGGTGGGGTGGGGCAGTACCAGTTACACTTATATATTGGTTGTAGGGACGAAGAGGGATGATTGATCAGTGGTGGTGGTGCAGGAGAAGCTTTAGGAGGCCACAACGACATTAGTACAGTGTTGGTGAGACGAAGGGTGATATAACATTGGTCCGGTCTTCTGACAGTAGCATGTATGGTAAATTCAATAGTTGGAGATTCGGCATTGATGATCCGCTCCTGATGTTGCATCATTGCAATTCTCCGAAAAATATGCTATGCAGTACACACGTCTTTTAAAAAATCTGATCTGTGACCCCAAGGAACTTTCAAATATGCGGCAAACAGTTTGTAATACGAGATGCCATGGGTGTGACCAAACTGTCCGGCCGGGAACCGACTATTTGCCATGAACTGATGATAATTAATTTACACTTTAGTATGATCATTGTTGACGGTCGATTTTCGTCAACCAAGAGCACTTGTCACACTTTGGTTTGATCTTTAAATTATAACTAACCCGCCACTAGGCATACAGATGATGTAACAAGTTCACACTTGCATGTGGTTTTTGAAATATGTTGTTTTGAAAGGATCTTGATGTCGCCTAGAGAGGGGTGAATAGGCGAGTCCTGAAAATCACCACTTAAAACAATTTTATTAGTAAAGTCCGGATACTCTGGACTTTTCTCCGGAGATTCTGGAAAGTACGGAGTCTCCGGACAAGCACCTGTGCAGCGGAAATGTAGCACTGCCCAAACCGGTGCCATCGGTTTTGCCAACCGGGTGCCACCAGGTTTGCCTGGCAGTGACTCCCCTATGTCCTCCTTCTTGTTTGCTTGCTTGAAATCAACTCAAAGTGGATGAGTAGTTCATAGTAAAGTTCTATGAGGAATATTCAATGCCTGCACTTCACAAACACTAACACCTGAGTAGATCGACAAATATGACAAAGAGCAAGCTAGGAATAAGAAGTAAGGTAAATGCGAGGTAAACCAACAAGAGACATAATGAATTGTTTTACCGAAGTTCGGATTCACCACCGTGTGAATCCTAGTCTCCGTTTGGTGCTTCTCCTACCGAAGCCGGGTTGCATTCAACCCTTTTCCCGATCCACTAGATGGCTGTCACACCCGGATTTAAGGGCGAATCCGAATGCATAGAATACATGTGCGCCAGGATCAAGTTACACACATGCATCGACTCAGTGTATACCAAAACACAGTGTTAAAGCATATAGAGAGCATTAAACATTTATTACATGACCGAATGTCTCAAAATCGTAACATAAGCGAGTACTAGCAGCGGTAAAGGACGTCTCCACAGGCAGCTGACTGGTGGCACGCTCGCCTAGAAACCATCGAACTCTCCAGGAAAGTCTTCAAAGTGTCCGTCTGAGCAGCAACCGGGTTGTGTAGATACAATATAAAAGAACAACAAGCATGAGCACATGTCGTACTCAACAGGGGAAAACTCTACAACAACATGCAAAGGCTTTATGGTGGAAGCTTGTGGTTGCATAGCAGATCAGCATTTTAGTTGGTCAAATTTTATTAAGCAGGCCAAATTACTAGCAAATGTAAGTTTATACCAACCCAGAGATTAGCATAAGTATCATCATCATGAACGAAAGTAAATGCAACAAGTTTAATTCGTCTTCCATAGTTTACTCATGTGAGGGTCCAGGCCGCCCGTGACTGTGGGCACGACTAACTAGTTAGTTTTACACTCTGCAGAGGTTGTACATCTTTACCCACAAGTCGCGTAAAAGTCTCGGAGAACTTTAAACCCAACCATGCGATGCCGGCCAAGCATCATACCACACTGCCGAGGTGTGATTGCATAGGGACGCTACGAGGCCGTTACAAAGATCCCCAGATGCAGGCTGCCTGCTAGGTTACCTGATCAGTGCAGCGTATAAAGCTCCCTGGCGAGTACCGTGTCTTAGCCAAGCCCAACTCCCCGCCAGAGCAGATCTATACGCCATCTACCGTCAGCCCCCAACCCTTATCAGGTAAAGCATACCTAACACCTAGTTCTCTAATTATTAAGCCAAGACAGAGCCATATGTCTTGTGGTTGTATTGTTTTCCTGGGTGGTCGCTCCATGTTCCGATTAACAGGCATAAAGTGTTCTTGCATTACATGAATAACAACATAAATAAATCCATATTGACAAGTGTTCATTAAACCACCCAAAACCAAGTAAAGATCTAGCATGTGCTACCCAACATAAAGTAAACCCAAGTTGATCAAGGCATAGGATAAACAAAGCTAGTCCAACCTTAACAATAGGACCCATCAATTTAATGCAAAGCAATAATAAATAACGGTGTAATTAAAATGCATGTTGTAATAGGATCAACAGGAATGCAGCAAGGACTTGCCTTCTACCAACGCTTGCTGCTGCTCAAGGTCTTGGAAATCTTCAACTCCGGCGTATTCCACGCACGAACCGTCTTCTACGCACCACATCATTCACATACAAGCATACAATGGAATAAAATAAGAAACAATCACCAAACAGTACTAACAGAGCAAAACAGGGGCAAAAAGTTGTTCTACTCATCGAGACGATCGCGTGGATATAAAGAACGCTAAAAATGGAGCTAAAACGTGGAAGATATGGGGAAAACAAGATTGGAAGGACCTATACGCGATTATCTATAGATTTTAGGGGCTAGCAAGGAAGATTCCCGAGACACATCAAACAGTGCTCGTGAATAGATCTAAAATCAGGGTTAGATCTATAAAAGGGCTCAGGTTAGATTGGATCTAAGGAATCTAATAGTTATAGGGGTTTCCTGCAGATGTGCATAGACACAAAAAAAAACCTAAAGAATTACATTGAACCACAGGGTCCAATCTGCAAAACTGCCAAAACTCATCTCCTTCCTCTGGCCTGCCATGGGTGGCGGACAGGGAGGTCCTGGCCATCGGTGGCGCCGGCGACTCGGGCGTCTAGGGGCATGAGCGAGGCGCGGAATTGGAAGAGGAGGACGAGGGGACCCCGTAGATGGCCTCACCCGCGGCAGACGGCAACAGAAGCGACCGGAATCGGCGGCGGCGGAGCTCGCGGCCGGCTCGGTCTCCAGCAGGGTGGCGGCGGCACGCTGGCGAGCAAGGCGGCGCGAGGCGACGGCTAGGGCGCGCGAGGGGCTCGGCTCCGCCCTTTTATGGGGGCGCGCGACCAAGCCTGCCGTGGCGCGCACGCCTAGGAGAGGCAGCGGCGCCCTGGCCATACTGGCCATGGCCGGCCTGGCCAAGGTGGCCGGATGGGCTGGCCGCTGGGCCGGGGCGGGTGCAAGCGCGGATAGGGTCGGGCCGTGGGCTCGGCCCGTTAGGGAAAAAGAATTTTTTTCGTAAATACCATTCAGTGCATAAGTAATTCCAGAAAAAGTTCAGAAAATACTTTAAAGCACGAAAAATAGTCCGAAAATCCCAAAAATTCTAGAAAAAATTCCTAGAGATAGATTGGGACATGAACAATCCAAATAAAGTATTTGGAGTTCATGAAAAAGATTTTAGAGCATTCCAATAAATAGAAATAGCTCAAGGAAAATGAGAATAAAATTCCAGAAAAAATCGAAAAATTCTCGGGAGAGTTTGGACAGCACCTAAACGCATTTTTGAAACCTTTTGCACTCAAGAACTACTAGATGCATCGGCATGAATGCAACACACACAACTTTTTATTCGATTCAGAAAATCAAACAAGGATTTTTCCTATACTAGATTTCCTGTAAAGAAAAAATAAGTGTTGGAAAAATTTTAAAATTATGATAAAATCGTTATTTAATTATTCTTTCTATTCACATCTTGAAATTGGAAATTTCAGGGTGTGACAATGGCTTCTTCCCTTGCAGAGGCGAAGCAAGACCTTCACAAACTTTCCCACAGCTCACCACACCTTGGGAGCTTATGGGCGATGCCTAGCCGTCTAGGAGGCAACCCTCCAAGAGTAACAAACGCTACGAAGATCTCTTGCTATGAACTCGAGTGCTCAAGGATGGATTAGCTCAACTTTCGCTCAATCTTTCAATCCCTCACCCAAATCTCTTCTCTTCTCAAATCTCTTGCTATACTAGAGATGGGAGGGCTTAAAAGGGATGTGGAGATGTGTTTTTCATGTGGGGAACCAACAACCACAAATAAGAGAGGGTGAGGGGTATTTATACCCATCATCCAAAAACTAGTCATTGGCTGTTAAGTCCCGGAGTCTCCGAAAAAACCCCCGAATACTCCGGAATCCCCAAAACTAGCCGTTAGGTTCAAAAGTTTCAGATTTTCCGGACATTTTTCTGGAGTCTTTGGAAAGTCCGAAGTCTCCGGAAATTCCCCGGAATCTCCGAAGCTTCACTAGACAGCACATGTCACCTCGGAGAAAAAGCCATAACTTTTTTCTCCGGACTCCGAATTTGATGATCTTGGACTCTATGGAAAGCTTATTCAGAGGATCATCCATTCCAACTGAAAATAATCTCCAAAACCACCATGTGCATGTGTTGTGGTAAGTGTTTCTCTCATGATAGCACTTGGGAGGTTAGGTTTGAGCACCGAGACACAAACAAAGCTATCCACGTTGCATCCCTCTTGATAGTATGACATACCTATACTCAAGATCAAATATAAATACAATATTAGAACTCTTGAGCTTCATCTTCATGAATCACCATACTAGAACAATATATCCATTTGAGGGATTCATCCATCAATGTCTCATTGATTTGAGCACTTCACCTTGAGCTAGTGACTTGGATCAATATTTAACACATATGAATGAAATCCACTTCTAGATGCCAAGTCAACCTTCACATGATCCAAACAACGGTTGTTGCATCCTCATTGTTCCACTCGATTAGGCTCGACTTGATACCTCGAAATTCTCCAAGCTATAGCCACTTCACCCTAGCCAAGCACATGGTCCAAGTCACTACTTGGCCAACCTTAGCTTAATACCTTGTTGCTAATTCCCTTGCTTGATTTCTTCATCCATTCGTTGCCAATTTGAGTTTAGCTTGATTCAACAACAAGAGTGAAATCCAATTGAGATCATGCCTTCTTTTTAATTTAAATATCCCTTTTGATTATAACAAGCTTCTTCCTTCAATAAGAGACCATCCAATGTTCCAATATCAATATGCATCTATCTTAACCTTCATTAGCTTGTCAATATGCTTCATGGGATCATACATATCAAAAACCATGACATTCAACCTTAAATAGAGTCATTTCACAATGTGAGGCAATACCCACTCCTCAACTGATCTTGTACAACAATGACTTGTCTTCTCATATAGATGTTCAATGTCATATATCATGCTTTGTTATTTATATGTTGCAACCTGCTCACATGCTTAACAAAGACATTAGATCTTTAATCTAGTTGTCATTTAGTACACCAGAACCCACTTAGGGCCTAGTTGTCTTTCATGTTTACGCAGGATTTAAGCGCTTAAATGATGACTTTCGGGTAAAGTTCATTGAGCACTTTATGAGAAGATCACGAAGCCCGGCACGAGTCAAGACACGAAGTGAACATAACTCCAAATGACTCGAGGACCGAAGCTTGGAGCTGTGAAACTCCAAGGACCTAAACAGAAGATGCGGGAGTTCACACGCCAAGTACCCTTATCCAAACCATGGGGAAAACGATGACAAAGACCCACATGAAGTTCGACAAATATTCAAGGAAGTGCGAGAAGCGTTGTGGAGGAAGATGGGCCCAAACCGGGCTGAAAAGGGCCTGGGCCGGCCGGCCCATGCTGACCAGCCTACCCCTTCCGGGCCTGATTCGCGACGCCCTTTGACCTAGATGCTCCTCTGCTTATTTATAGCCTTTGCCTCTGTCAGCCACCACATCCATTCATCAGAGAGCCGCCGAATTGAGGAATACACACCGAAAGAAGCCATCGCCGTTGCGAGTCCTCGACATTGCCTAGGAGATGGCTTAGGCTAGACCCCTAGCCGCCATGGTTGGCCCTACGTGGTGAAGCCATGGTGGAGTTCTGGAGCCATGCCTTGGATTCATCAAGGTACATGTACTTTTGACGGTGATATCAATCTAATCTTGTCTCTACTTTTGATCTACTTCGATGCATGCCTTCTCTCATTCATGTGTGTAGCTAGCGTATGACCTTAGTAGGAATAGATCTAATCTATTTCATGCGGATACATCGAAGTGGTGCACGGACTTACGAGTAGTCATTCGATGTTGATTACCTTGCGTAGTGACAGTACGATATAGGGAAAGCAACGAACAAACGTGCAATGGATATCTCTTTATCATGGTATGAGCTTTAGGTTAGTTTATCTATTTGGCCGGAGTTGCAACTAGGAGACGGTAGGCTCGTGCTACCCTTTTGTCGTGTTACCGTTTGGCTATCAAATGTGATCCATACATCCACCCATGTTTGTATGTTAAACCCTTATGCAATCTATGCTTCATGTAGGTTGGTTTAATAGATTAGATGGTAAACCCTAGGTAGTTTTCTTCCTATCCACGGATCGATACCTTGAATTACCCCGAGTGAAGAAGGGCAACACGTAATCCGTACGCTTGCGGATCGAAACGCGACACATGTTTCAACTGCCAACACATATAGGGCTAGTGCACGCTTGAACACGTGCAACTTCTCAAGCGCCATTGCTTGCATTGGCTGCTAGCTGCTTGGTATATATGCATGCCATGGGCAATGGATGTTTCCCTGCCGAGCTCTCTTTTGCTCGCGCCTGTGTTTTTTTTCTTGTGGCTGTGTTTTCTCAAGCTCTTTTTTGCACCAGCAATTTTTGGTCCAGAAGCCACAAGAAAAACAACAAGAGAGCGAACCACGGAGGGAACGATAGCCACAACAGCTAACAACGGGACGAAAAAGAGAAAAGACCTATGACGTCGTAGGATGAGCAGCAAGGCCAACATGGGGGTCTTTGTTGAGTTGTCGAATGATAGAGCTCCACGTCTACTTTGATCATTGTCGCCACTTCATCTATTTCTTTTGAGGCATTCTAAAACACTCTTCTGTTCCTTTCTTTCCAAATATTCCACAGAAAAAAGAGGATCATCCCATCAAAGGAGCGTCTGTGGCTCCTATCTGCTAATCGCCGAAGTCGTTTCCACCAGGCATTGAGAGAGTGCGGCGGTGTCACTTGAAGGTCTTGACGACCCATCCATGATGTCAACTTTATCCAGACATTACATGTGAAAGTGCATTCAAGGCAGAGATGAATTGGTGTTTCCGGGCAGGAATTGCATAGTTTACAAACTGGTTCATGCGGCCATCCTCTTTTTGCTAGATTGTTTGCCGTTAGAATTTTATGTTGGATGAGAAACCACACAAAAAGCTTTACCTTAGGTTCTGTCTTTGCTGCCCAAATGTGTATAAAAGATAGTTTCTTTTGCCGACCCACGAACTGTATTTGGTAGGCACTTTGTGTGGTATATTGGCCGTCTGCTTTCTTGGGCTTGAATTGGCTAGTTTTTCATTATTTCTCGGAAAGGCTACTCTTAAAATAAGAGTAGTTCAGTTTATTTTTATCTTCAAAGTATTTTGACCATTACTTTCTCAGGATTCAATGTAGTGTGAACTAACATATGAATTGGATTAAATAAATTTCATACACGAATTATACTTATTATATATGATGTTTTTAACAGAAGATGTAATAATAATGACAATGCAAGTAACCAATAATACAAGTAGTAGCTTATGCATGCTCACTGCGGTAAGAGTCTCGCACGCGTAGAGATTTATATTTACCTATATTATATCATGCCCCATGATCTCGACGCATAAAGATCAAGGAAGAAGGGGCTCACAACGACTAATAAGACCTTGGGGTCTTCTCTGGACTCTGGATGTACTGTACATGAGTGCACCACACAACGCGTTAATCTCTCCTAGATCTGAATATATCTGATGACGTATAGTTACATAGGCCGATTGATATAAAATTAACGTGCATTTTGCTCAACTCCTCGTCATGCGTAGGAGGCAAAAGTAAATTAAACGAAGCTAGGGAGGAAAAGTCGTATCAGAAGGATCGATGTATGGAAAATGCCAGGAAGAAGCACACTTTCTTCACTGTATTTTCAGGCTGTTATCCTAGCAACTTCGGACACGAAGTATGGTCTACTGTTAGGGCATTGGTTGGGCCTCTCATGTATCTCCTCTGCAGACACCATGCACATAGGTGATTGCTGACACCTGACAGTGTATTCCTTTCTAAAGAAAATGCGAAAGTTGGAGACACTACCACCTTGTTCGCTTGGCTTATCAGCCACCAGCCAGCAGTACTTTTCTCTCAGAACAAACCAGCCACCAGCCACCAGTATTTTTCTCCCAGAAGAAATCAGCACCAGCCACCAGCCACCAGCCAAACGAACAGGCTGTACATTTCTTTCCACGCTGCGAGCATAATTATCTCTGCACTTGCTATATATACATGTTACATGGACGGCAAACTTTTGGATCCTATCATGTCCAAATATTAGTGCCGTTTTGTTTCAGCCTCAAGTGTAATTCAAGTGTTTGCGAACTGAGCGTAATTCAAGCGTACCTTAGTTGGTTAGGTTCCTTGTGATGGAACCTAATCACCAATGTTCGGAGTCCACGACTTAACACTGGTGCTCACATTTTTCTGGATTTATTCTAGAATTAAACCAGTGAGCTTTCAGTGGTAGGCATGTGGCCGTTCGCAACGATGCGTTTGTGGCGACTTCATCAATCTCGAGGATTAGCCGACTCAGTCTTTCTCGAAGGTGCTCATAGGGGTAGGGTTGTGTGCGCTGTTCTTTCAGTGGTAGGTGACGTGCTCGTCGACAGCGAAGTACCTGTGGTAATTTCGTCAATCTCGATGATTTCCTGACTCTGTCTTTTGGATGTGCTCATAGGGGTAGAGTTGCGAGAGTGTGTTCATAGGGGCGAGTATACGTACCATGTGAGCATTTATGTCTGTATTGTGTAATTCAAGTATTGAGTTTATGAGGTGCGCAAACTTTGAAATTTTCATCCATCGCATATTCACATCAGCTTCGGCAGAGATCTAGTACTGCAATTCTATTTTTTAGACTAACGAAAATAGGACACAACGCGTGACATATATGTTGCAAATATGTTAACTATGTTGGTATTTATAGTACAAAAAATGAAGAAAGGATCCGAAGAGATGAACACATATAAACAGAAAGAGTAAATGTACGGACCATGATTCGACCCTAGCTTGTAGGGATTATATATCTCAACTGTACACTTGTACGTAATAAAAAGTATTTATACCATTGCCAGCGGGCGTTAGAATCTATACAAGTCATCAACAATAATAAAACAAGAAGATTATCAAAATGAGAATATACTAGAAGCATACAGTTGATGTTAGCATAGTGAGTACTATAGAATTTCCTTCCATTAAATAATGCCTCTATCTCTCAGGAAGCTATGACTAATCTCCATAAATAAATTATAGAGGCTAGTGGCTACTTCAATAATGCAAGTATAGTCTTTAATTAACTCGGAAGGTGATTGGCTCCTGGGTGAAAAATCTTTTTGCAAAGCTTTTTCATAGATGAGAGCAATTTTGCATGACAAATCTAATGAGTAATTAATTCATGATTTGCTACAGTAATGCTACAGTTGTCATCGTCTAATCATGAGGCTAATGGTCTCATTAGATTCGTCTCGTGAATTAGCCTAAGGATTGTAGAGGTAGTTTTGTAAACTGCTTTTATTTAATACCCATAATTAACATTCTCGGTCGTCAGAGTTAGAGTTTTAACCATTATTTTCCAAAAAATTTACAATTTCTTAGTTGTGTATAGTGAATTAAAACATTGAGTTTAGAACGGAATATGGATTATGATTGGAAGAATTACTAAATATTACATTTATCTTTTTAAATAAAATATCCCTCAAATATTTTAAAGGACTACACTGGTAGTTCACACTCTCATAGAGATGCCTTTGATGTTTTTGCTTCTATAAATACCTAAGTATATACGAGAAAAAGCACCTTAAAAAGAACAAAATCTTGATAGGTGACATACTTTGATCAATCAACTCTGAAACCGTGGAACCAAAGTGAAATTTCTCAACCATATATTTGTTAGATCATGATATCTAGGTGGGAAATGAAAAAAAAAACACGCAATGCTACGGTGGTATTTCTGTATAGCACAGATGCAATAATGATTTGTACCTATATTATAAGTTAGCTCAAGGAAATGAAAGGAACCAATTTCCTAGCATTAGGAATTAAGCTACATATATACTCCCTCCGTTCCAAATTATAAGTCGTTTTGACTTCATTAGATTCATAAATAATATTATGCATTTAGATATACACTATGTGTAGGTGCATAATAATATCTATAAATCTAGAAAACCCGAAATGATATGTAATTTAAAATGGAGGGAGAAGTTTGAAGCCATAGACATTTTGATGAGTGAAGCTATTATTTTCTTGACATTATTGCAAACAGATTACAAATGAGCTTCTTCAAATACAAGATTGTATACACTTGGGCAGAGCAAAAACAAACTCAAATATCGGTAAAAACAACTGCGAAACATGGAAAAATCAGCTACTGCTTGCGCACAAGTGCAAATCTACAGCTTGTGAATCCATCCCAAAAATGTCAACAAAGGCAAAGATTCTATTTAGTCTTTTCATTGAAGTCCAAGAAAGGTCAACGATTCCGACAGCATATCCTCTCCTCAGCGCGAGCTCGAGGGGCAGGCCGCAGGCAGGCAGAGAGCGAGAGCACGCGGCGATTCCGTCGAGCATCCCGGAGCTGCGGCCACCGGCCGGGGAGGAATGGCTGCCGATTTGGCAACCACGCGCTTTCGCCGGACGCGTGTCCGAGTCGAATCGGACATTTCCATGACATGTCGTCTCGGCTCTCGCCTCGCCGCCCACCTGGGACCTGGCGCTGGCGGCAGTGAGCTCCGCCACTCAGCTGCCTCCGTCTTCGTCGCTATAAAACGAGGGTCCACGCAGCACGCACACCTCGATCCTTGCGTAGTACGCGGCAGGACCACTTCCCCCCAAAGAATCACCATCAGAGGGAGGTGAGATGGAGAGGGAGAGCGGGGTTGTTGAGCAGCCGCCGGCGAAGCGGATGAGGCTGGCGGTGCCGGTTAGGGTCGGGGTCGGCGGCGGTGCCGGGGCGTTGTCTCCGAGGAGCCGGAAGCTGCGGCAGACCCTGCTGGTGGTGCTCTTCCTCGTGCGGGCGTGAGTGCTCCCACTTCCCGGCCTTCCAGATTCGTTGGTTCTTGAACCGCCGCTTTGAGTGCGTTTCTTTTCCTGAGATGCGCGTGCGCGTGGTTGCAGGAGCGCGAGGGCAACGGTGACGGCCAGCGTCTCCCGGATCGGTGTCATGGTGAGTTCATCTCCGCTGCATCCTTGCAAGAATTCTTTTTTTGTGAGAGCGCATCTCTTTTTGTTCGATTAGCAAATCTGGTACTTGACCTGTGCCCAACTTGGGTCATACCAACTGCCTGATTCCCTCCTTAAACAGGCAAACAACTGAACCCCTGTTTGGCTGTTCCACAAACCCATAATATTATCCACCAAAGACAGTGTCTTTACCCTTTATTGTCCCCCTTTTTGCTAAATGCAGCAGGGTTTCCTCTGCACATAGTATATTATTCTAACACTTTGTGTGCCCTGATTTGATTTGTCCTGCAATTTTGCAGCTCGATCGCACCTTTCACAAATATCTTGGGATGATTTATAGGTAAGGATTTTTCCTGTCCCACTCTAATCCTATCTTCCTTTATTTTTTTCTAATTCAACTGCAAAAGAAAAGGCTTCTATCTCGTAGATTAGTACTATGTCCACTGGCCAGCGCAAATATTACGTGTAGGATTTTTTTGTGAGAGCGCACCTCTTTTTGTGTAGGTCCTTATAGCAGCCCTGCTGAAGAGACACTTCTTGGATCAATTGGTAGGTGAGCCACGAGTGCCGGTAAAAAAATTGTGATTAACTAAGGGTTGAGTTCATTTAGTTGTACGTGTGTTCCTTACGTTGTATACTTTCTATGTTTCATTTGGGCACCTTTTGCCTTACGAAAAATATCTAATCGTTCTCTCTTACAAAAAGGTTTCAATTTGTTTTTGTCAGGAACGACTTCCTGCAATTCTCATTAATACTGATCCAGTTTTCCATCAAAGCATTATTTTGGTTGCTATATTTTTTTTTAATGCAATCTGAGTTTTCTCTTCTCCTTGCTTTCTTTGGTCAGCAAGCTGGACGGCATCCAGAGGCAGGTTGAGGGCAAACTGGAAGTTTTCCAAGGGCAGGTTGAGAGAAAATTGGAAACTTTTCATGGGCAGATTGAGGGTCTCCACCAAGAAGTGGTTAGTTTATCTTCTCCACAATAGCACATGTTAATCCCATTAAGAGAATTCAGTTGATTTTCATATGAACTCGTAATGACAATCTAGTATAAAAAATGCAGAGACAACTGGCTCTCTTGCATTCCAATCGCCATCCTGAACGGCACACCAGGTATTGATTAACAATTGATTTCAGCCTCAAATGTAGTACATGTAGTTCACACTTCTGTACATTTCCTTGTATTAACTGAGCATATGAACTTCTCAGTTAAATAGTTTACAGCATTCATTTGATGCCTATGTACAGGACAATGAAGTATGTTTGTGTTATAAATCCATCAAATGCTAACTGAATATATCTCTGTGCTACATCCTTTGTGTGTCATTCATGTTGATGTTTCAGATTAGAGCCAAACCAGGAGCATGCTGCTTCCAGTGGATCAAACGCAAATATCTGTCTGCGTTTCCTGAACAATTGGAAACCACCCATTTACACGGATAAGGATATAACAGATGAGAACAATGTGTCTATCAAAGTTGCGGTGTTCGAAGGTGACAAGAGGATCACTACTGGTCCTCTTTCCAAGGCAGAAATTGAGATATTGGTTCTTTATGGCGGCTTCTATAAAAAATTCCATGACAGTTGGACTGAAGAGGAGTTTGATAAGCACACAGTGCAAGGTCGAGATGGGCAAATGCTTGTGCTGGGCACTGTGCAGTTGATCAATGGAGAGGGAGACCTTAGCCAGATCCGTTTCAAGGAAGGTTCATGCAGGAAGAAGTTCAGCATGGCAGCAAGATTTTGCAGTAGTGAAAAGATTTCTGGTTGGGTTTGTGAAGCAGTCATGGAGCCTATCGAGGTCAAGGATCGCAGAAACGAATGTATGAGATAAGACTCCTTTTTGTCAGGTTTATTATTATTATTTGATTTAGGTTAAGAGTTTTTTTCAGGTTTCCTACTGTTATTTGATTTGGTTTATCCGCGAAAATTGCTTCTTTGTTGCAGCAAATGAGAAGAGTAACTCTCCAAAATTAGATGAGGACGTATATCGCATAGAGGCGATCGCCAGAGATGGAGCTTACCACCAGAGGCTTCAGGGGGCGAATATCCACACAGTGCAGGACTTCTTGAAGGCCTTGAACAAGGATCCCGACGAGCTTTATAAAGTAAAGATATATGCAACTTTACTTAATTTAGTTATTGTATGGTAGCTGTCTATCATTTGTATGATGTTATTTTGGTTTCTTGGCTTGCAGATCCTAAAGATGAAAACAAAGGGCAAGTCTTGGTCAAAAATGACAGGGCATGCCAGGAAGCGCATTCTTGAGGACAGGCATGAGCTCAAAGCGTATCAAACTGAAGATGGGACTGTGATGCTCTTTTTCAATTGTGTGCATGATCTCGTTGGAGGAAGATTTGGTAATAATTACATCGCCTGTGAACAATTTGGCATAGATCACAAGGTACACCTTGAACTCGGCAACATCATATACTAATGCTGCGGCATTGTTGGTGTTAAACAATCTTGAACCCTTGATTATAAGCATGTATGGTGCCTTGTATCCAGGCTTCAGTGAAGAGGTGGAAAAAACATGTGTACAGCAGATTGGAGAACATTCCTTACGATTATGTAATGAAAGGCGATGCTCCGGAGCGAATTTCTTTAGGCACTGGTGCTGCTGCTGGCCCGTCTGTTGTATCAGTGGACGCAGGGCAACCAAATTCTATTGCTAATAACCTTGAGGCTAATCAAGGTTACCAAGGTACCAGTCCCTGAATTCAGAGTTTCTGACTGCTCCTTGAGCTCATTGCAATGCTTAATTTGTCTGATGCTGGAATGTCTGTTTCAATTTATAAGGAGCTGGAGTACCTGGAAATTGTCCAAGTGATGATTTCAACCTTGATACTGAGCCGATTGACACAAATGCAAACTATGGTCCCATGAACACTGATCCTCTAAACAAATATGATTGCCAAGGTAATTTACTTTGAAAATTTGTAAATGAACACAAGTTATCTGCAGTAGTTATTCTGATGCAATGATTTCAAACTTTGCAGGTCGAGGAATTCCACAACCTTTTCAGCAGCAAACAACTGCGCTTTCTGTTGGACTTGACTGGCAACAAAATGCACAAGTCCCCACGGCTTCTCCCGACGTGTTTGACTTTGAGGAGGTGATGCAAACTAGCACAAATCGGCACAACTATTTGCATATACGTTGCCGGCTTGACGCTCTGCATTCATTCTGTGCCTGCATAAAATGAGCACCACCAGACTGGTAGTTAGCTCACGGCTGCGCATTTGTTTTTGCAGTTGGCAAGAATGACGAACCTTGACGTGTTGCAGCAATCCTATGGGGCATCATCCTCTGCTCAATCCAACAATGAACCCCATCACCTTTGTCAACCCCATCAAACGGCGCCTGCTGCTCCACATGCATGGACTCCAGCGCGACCATCGTTCCCTGAACAAGCTCAGGGACCCAGGCACCCAGCTGCTCTCTGTTTCCAGGATCAGGCCACGGCAATGAATGGTGACTACTAGTTAGCAGAGCACAGGCCCTGGACACTGCAGTTTAAGGCTGTAAATAGCAATGTTTCCTGGCCTGTAATTGTAAGTTGTTGATGGTTTTCAGTTTGTGTAATATGTGCATTCCTATTAACTGTTTGTACAAACATGGTGTACATGTGTTTGTAGTTAGCATGGTGTACAGGTGTTACTGTTAGGTTGTAAATTGTCGTGTAAATTTGCAAATGTACATAGTGTTTGCTAGTAGAAACAAAATCCTATGTATTGCCATAACTATTTTTCCAAAGGAGTATAATTCATACATGACTGAAAATTCTTGTCCACTGAGTCTTCATAAGGAAAAGGAATCCAAAGATTACCAAGGTAAACATTATCATAGAAGTCTCTTAGACTTCATTTCAAGTCAACCGCAGCACCTAAACGTGTGGGGGTCGACGTCCAAAGGTCGCCTCCATCATGCCAAATTATAAATTTAAATTCAGTTTATCAGGCTTGAACAAAATAGTGCAAAGACACTGAACTTAGGAGCTCTTGTCGAATAAAAAAACGGCTAAAAGATGTGATGAAAACACACGGTTTGCCAAACACGTCGTCGTTTATGCAGGCTTGGCAAGCACGCGTTGATGACTTGACAAACGCAAGTCTTGTAATCTAGTGGTTGCTACCATTTCATCAATAATTTGACATAGCCAGTGCCACTAGCCTTGGCTTCATATTTTGGAGGGTCATTACCTGATTTATAAACCTGGGAAATTCAGCAAGTTTTCATGCGCAGAATTTGGTTCGATTCAATTAATGCAACTAGAGCACGCCTGCTTCCAGCAAAACTTTTCTTTTTTTGGAGGAAACATCAAAACTTTTCACCAAACCATTCAGTCTTTGAAAGAAAACGCATTTGACAACTGGGTCGTTGGCCAATACAGGCACATTCCAGTCAGATGTGTACGTACCTACGCACATTCCAGGGTTCGAGCGTCAACAATCCGTGTCACGATCGATCCGCGGAGGCGACGAGGGATTATTCGACAATACGCACTTGACGTATGAGGAATCTCTGCATCCGTCGTATCGTATCCACGTCGATCGCCTTCGGGTCAAGATGTGACAGACTACTGTCACGGTTACTGATGAGCAGCTCGACCGAAGGATGGAGGAAGACAAATTAAACTAAGTCTTCTACACCGACGTAAGATAAGGGATTGTTCGTTGAAATATTGGTTTGTAGGATCGACGTAAGATGTTAGACGGATTTTTTTTTCTGATTTGTATAACTGATTTGTTCTGAGTACGCTGATTTGTATAGTTGATTTATTTTGACAGAAAATAGTACACAAGAAACAGAAATATATACTAACATAGTCGCATTTGTCCGCTTCTTGGCCACCCCCTGACCTTGCCCTTCTGACCTTCTCTTCCCCTGCAAGTCTGCAACTTCTATGCAAAGTTGGAGATCGACGTCGTGGGGCACTGCCGCCGATGAGTCGATGACCGTCCCGCGACAACGCGTTCACCTCGTCAATGTAATTTTTTTTTTAAAAAAACTACGCGTAAACGATACGGGACGTCGCTGAAGAAGGAAGGAAAAGTCTGACTGTCTGAGAAGAAGTAAAGGGTGCTTCGCTGTATTTTCAGACGAGGGTCATCCTTCGTTCCTTGCAGATTCTCTGAAACTTTTGCACGCTTTTTTATTTACAAAAACTATGTGAAGTTGGTGCTGCATTTCCTTCCTGCAGGCTGCTTGCAAAACTTCTCCTACATTCTGCCTGCCGGCCCCTCCACTTTCTTCTTGCATTATTGCCAGTCGTGAGTCGTGAGTCGTCGTCTCACAACGTTTACCCTCCTCTCCTGCCGCATATATATGCATGCGACCTGGTTGCATTGTTCATTCAAGCATGGATGCCATTTCTTCATTAGCATCTCTGCTGAGAGACTTCACTTCTTCTCTCCTATCTCTCTCCCTCCCCAAATGAAAGTCCAAGTTTTCCTCTTCCAAGATGTTGCTGAGAGTTTTTTTTTTAAAAAAAAGTCGATCCATTTTGTTTGCCCACATGTCACAAGTATCTCTTTACTACACTTTTTTGCCATCCTTTAAGATTACCTTCCATGTCATAATTTGCTTATGGCGAGCGCTGTCCCTAATAATACCCCCATGTTGAAATTAAATAGTATGCTGGTGAGCTCGCATATGCATATATAGTATCTCTTTGCTAGACTACCAAGACGTATTATTAAAATTATATCGTTTCTATCTCTATTGTTATCTACCTTACCTTCTACCTTTCCTATCGTTTCTATCTCTATTGTTGGTTTTGATTATGCATGCATTATGATGTTCACATATGAAATGGTTCGTAATGTAAGAGAAACATAATTTATGTGTAAACTACATAATAGATGCTCAACATAAGTTGTTGACTATATGGTTTTAAAGTTGCAGCTTCATTTGACATTCTTAAATTGTATTAAAACATGTCCCCATCTTATTCCATTTATCATCACTATATATACTCTTGATGAGGAATGCAAAAAAAACCATATAAATACGTTAGAAGATATCTTTATTACAAAATATTTTGCTACCAGCCGTTAGCCGTATAATATAAGCTACTATGTAGTTCTTTGACATAAATTTCGTTCGATTGAATATTTATCCATCATCCTATATATGTGTGCATCTTCAAATGGAAAATTTAAAACAACTCGTATATTGAACAAGTCCTTCCCCTTATCACAATGAAAAATCCATCTAAATTTATCCAGAATCAACTTAAAATTTTGTATGAAAAATCTTGGATAGCATCGGAAGTTACTGAGTAGTACCTTGTATTAAGATATTTTCAACAGCTAATTTAATTAGTTGTTGGCCTCACAAAACTAATACTTCCTAGTACTATCCTATGGGTACTTTCTAATACTTTCACCATATGGATGACTCACATTAATTATAAGCACCCGTCGTTTGGGTTGAAGGTTGCAGTTGTGGTGCTGCTGGTTGTAAACTGTGGCTGTAGGCATTCCTGGAATGCCGAGGCCGGAACTGTCATGCTCCTTAATCTAAACAAATTCTCCTAAATGAAAGTAATACATGGTCATGTTTTTTAATAAACCTTATTATACATCCTCAATCTATATGTATGTAATTTTAGATATTGGTGTTAGATATGCAAGTAATGTACATTTGCTCGTGGATACGGTGTATAATGCTCATGATTGTGAGGTGGAGAGTTTTAATCCGGTTTGGGTAGACACAGATAGTGAGGAGGAGAGTTTGGAGAAACTGGAATTAAAGGCTCTAAGAAGTCTTTGTGGTGATTTGGTAGAAGAGATATTTGATGAATCAAGTTTTCCTCTAAATAGCGAGCTGGATGACATTGGGCGTAAGGGCAAGTCACACGCTAAGTCGTGTTTGAACAAGATATGCAAGACAAGGAGGGTTAAATTTTCTAAAAAGAGGGCCAAATGAGAGGAATATTCTGGAATAACAGAGGTCTTAGTGACTTGGCTAAAACAAGGTTTCTGAGGGAAACTGCTTTAGAGCAGGACCTAGCGTTCATTGCTTTATTGGAGACAGGAAAAAAGGATTTCTCCCAAGGAACACTAGATAACTTTAGTGGGGGGGAAGAATGTCGTGTGGCACTGGACAGCTCCTAGGGGGAGGTCCGGGGGCATTTTGCTTGGAGTTAATTTAGATTGGTTGGACGTGGGGGGTGTTGAGGATGGGGACTTTTTTGTGAAATTCAGAGTTAGGGACAGGAGAAGTGATTTTAAGTGGGTGCCGGTGGCCGTTTACGGGGCGGCACAACCGGAGTTTAAGGAATCTTTTCTGACAGAATTGGTGCAGGCGTGTAGTAGTGAGAGTCTTACTCTGTGCATAGGTGGGGATTTTAATATTATCCGGAATAGTAGTGAACAAAACAATGATAGATTTGAGGAAAGATGGCCTTTTCTGTTTAATGCGGTGATTGACAGTCTTGACCTGCGTGAGATTGAGATGTCTGGACGTAAGTTCACCTGGGCTAACTCTCGTAGGGTACCTACATTTGAGAGGCTAGACAGGGTGCTGGTCAGCACGGATTGGGAGCAGAATTTCCCACTTGCGACTGTGGAAGCCCTTAATAGGGAGATTTCTGATCATACTCCTCTCTTACTCAGTCTGGGCGAAAAAGGCAAATCCAAGAAACAACCACCCTTCAAATTTGAGTTGGGTTGGTTGATAAAGGACGGGTTTTTTGAGATGGTCGCCGAGGTGTGGAAGAAATAGATCAGGGGTACTTCCCCAATGCAGAGATGGCAAAATAAAATTAGAAGGCTGAGACAATACTTGAGAGGCTGGGCAAAAAATATGAATGGAGCATATAAAAAAGAAAAACAGGAACTCATGAGGAAAGCAGAGGAGCTGGACAAATTGGCTGAGTCCCAACTGCTAAGTCAGAGGGATTGGGATTTAAAGCAAAGTATACATGAAAGACTTAATCAGTTACTCAGAGAGGAGGAATTAAAGTGGTTTCAAAGGGCTAAGACCACCAAGATCTTAAAGGGGGATAACAATACAAAGTATTTCCAGATGATAGCTAATGGTAAGAGGCGGAAGACGAGGATCTTTCGGCTCGAGCAAGAGGAAGGAGTAGTGGAGGGTGTGGAGCGGCTCAAAGAACTTATCACAAAGTATTACAAAAATCTCTTTGGACCATCGCATTCTTGTGGGCTAACACTCAATGAGTCGTTGGTGGAGGATATTCCTCAAATTACCAGCTCGGAGAGTGAGACGCTTTTGGCGGACTTTTCAGAGAAGGAAGTTAGAGAAGCCATTTTCCAATTGAAACATAATAAGGCGCCTGGACCCGATGGTTTCCCTGCGGAGTTTTATCAAGTGTTTTGGAGTCTCATCAAAGATGACCTAATGGCCATGTTCCGAGACTTCCACACAGGGGACCTGCCTCTCTTTTGTCTTAACTTCGGAATTATTACGCTAATTCCCAAGGAGAAGGAGGTCAAGAGGGTTCAGCAATACAGGCCCATTTGCATGCTTAATGTTAGTTTCAAAATCTTTACAAAAGTGTTGGCTAACAGACTCACGTCGATAGCATGCAGGATCACTAAACCGTCCCAATCGGCTTTCCTTCCTGGAAGATATATCTTAGAGGGGGGTGGTGTTGCATGAAACTATTCATGAGCTGAAAAGAAAGAAGCAAAATGGCCTCATTCTCAAACTAGATTTTGAGAAGGCGTATGATAAAGTCAACTGGGACTTCCTTCAGCAGGTGCTTAGAATAAGGGGTTTTCCAAGGTTATGGTGCCAATGGATGGAGAAAGCGGTCACAAAGGGCAGCGTTTGTGTGCAGGTGAATGATGATCTTGGGCACTTCTTCCAGACGGGGAAAGGTTTACGGCAGGGTGACCCCCGATCTCCTATTCTTTTTAATCTGGTGGTAGATATGCTGACAGTGTTAATCGAAAGGGCAAAAAGTTTAGGTTTCCTTGATGGGCTGGTGCCTCACTTAGTGGAGGACGGTCTATCCATCCTGCAGTATGCAGATGATACGATCCTGTTTATTGATGATGATATTGAAAAAGCCAAGGGCTTAAAAATAGTGCTTAGTGCATTTGAGAAGCTTTCCGGTCTAAAAATCAATTTCCATAAGAGTGAGATATTCTGCTTTGGGGAAACGAGGGATAAATCCGAAGAATTTGTTCGCCTTTTTGGGTGTAAAGAGGGTGAATTTTCTTTCAGGTACTTGGGAATTCCTATGAGTCCTAAGCGACTCTCTAACAAGGATTGGAGAATGGTTGAAGAGAGATTTCAGAAAAAATTGAGTAGTTGGAAAGGAAAGATGCTGTCATCGGGAGGTAGATTAGTTCTAATCAATTCTGTCCTATCTAGCCTGCCCATGTATATGATGTCCTTCTTCAGGATACCTAAAGGTGTCTTGGAGAAATTGGATTATTTTAGGTCTAGGTTCTTTTGGCAATGTGATGACCATAGGAAGAAATACAGGTTAGCCAAGTGGAGTATTGTTCACAAGCCAAGGAGTGTGGGGAATGGGCATTATTGACTTGTATATACAAAATAAATGTCTTTTAGGTAAGTGATTTTCAATTTGCTCAATGAAGATGGTTTATGGCAGCAAGTGCTTAAAAAGAAATACCTTGTCGCAAGTAGAGAGAAAGAAAGGAGATTCACATTTTTGGTCAGGGTTAATGGAAGTTAAAAATTTGGTGCTTGAGAGAGGTAGGTTTCAAGTTCATGATGGATCCCAGACTAGGTTCTGGGAGGACCTTTGGAAGAATCTTTCAAGGTTAAGTTTCCTTCTCTTTATAACCTGGTTAGGAAGAAGAATATGACAGTTGCCGAAGTAACTAGTACCACTCCATTTAATGTTTCCTTTAGAAGGACATTGGATGGGGTTAATCGGGATAAATGGACTTTCTTAGTGAGCAGTGTTATTTCGATGAACCTTAGTGAACACATGGATTCCTTCCGATGGCGGCTAGTAGGAATTTCTCAGTTAAGAATATGTATAATGACTTAGTGTTGAGGTCCGGAACTCTGGTTAACTGTTGGGCTTGGAACGCAAAGATTCTCTGAAGATTAAGATCTTCCTCTGGTATCTTAAAAATGGAGTGGTGTTAACAAATGATAATTTAGTGAAAAGACAGTGGAAGGGGTGTACTAAGTGTTGCTTTTGTGCAGTACAGGAGTCCATCCAACATTTGTTTTCTGATTGTCCCATGGCTAGATTAATGTAAGGAACTATATGTTTCACTTTTGGGATTAAGAAACCAGTTGACGTGGGGCATATTTTTGTCCTTGGCTTCGAAGTTTTTCGAAAAAGCAAAGGAACCTTATGCTGGTTGGGATGGCGGCTTTTTGCTGGGCCGTATGGATCAGTAAGAATGATCTGGTGTTTCATAAGTCACAATTTAAATCTATTTTGCAGGTGATGTTTAGAGGAACCTACTGGATTAGGAGCTGGGCCATCTTGTCTAAGGAGGATGGCATGGTCATTTTGAAGGAAGGCTGCCGGTTGTTGGAGACTATGGCGTTGGAGATCTTCCATAAGTATGGATGGAATACTCTAAGGCGTATCGACAGTTAGGTTTGGGTGCTTATGATATATTGTTTGCCATGTCTCCCATACCTTGTTTAGGATGTATCTGTGTTGGTTTGTTGTTGCGCCCTAGGGCGGTTGGATGGGTGTATACCTTTCTGGTGCGGCTACGTTGCTGTGACGTTGTATGTCGGCTGTAGACAATTCCTGGAATTGTTGAGGCCGGAACAATGTTCCGTTATTAAAAAAAATAATGCTCATTGCTGGTCTTGTTTCGTGCCACTTTGCCATTGTCGCTCTTGTTTCATCCACATCAAATCAAATTTTCCTAAGTCAAGACTCATCTCGTATTTGTCAACGGAGATATTTCATCTCAACGGAGAAATACCAATTACACAAACCCGCCATCCTTAATGAAAATGTGAAACAGGGAAACAGGCTCATCTCCCCCAAAACTCGTTCGGCAAAAAGAAACAAAAAGTCAATCCAGCAAAGATTGCGCTTTGGCGGGGATGGATATTCTCTAGCAGAGAGAGACGTCGGCAAGATTCCTCTGACACCCCGGAGGCCGGAGCCAGCCGCGCCCGCGCCCGCGCCGCGGCCACGGCCGGGGCTGATAGCCACGCACTTTCGCCACATCGACACCTGTTCGATCCACTCGTTTCCTCGTCATCTCCTCTCTCTCTCTCTCTCCCCCCGGCGACGAGCTGCCCCGAGTCCGGTCGGATCTACTATATAAGAGAGAGAATGGGCGTGTGGTTGCGTACTCCACAGCAGGCCGGGCAGCGCAGCAGAGCGAGCGAGCCGCGAGCGAGAGAGCGGGAGGAGAACAGAGCGAGCGAGAGCGTGGGAGGAGAACAGAGCGAGCGGGAGCGATGTTTGCTGAGCCACCGCCCGCGAAGCGGCAGAAGACGGCGGCGCCGCCCGGTGGGGCGGCGGCGATGCCGGGGAGCCGGATGCTGCGACAGACCCTGTTCGTGGTGATGTTCTTGGTGCGAATGTGAGTGCCCGTTTACTCCTTTGTTCTTTGAACTTGAATGAACCCATACCTGTCCGTCGCCTTTCTTAATCAGTCCGTGTTGTGAGCAGGAGCGTCAGGATCGCAAGCTTCACCAGAATCCGCAGCATGGTAGGTTCACCCCCTTTCCGTGCGAAAAATTAGTACCACTAACTTCTTTAACTAGCATAATCAATTTCCATCCCTGATGTGTCTTCATCACTGCAACTCTACTTTTTAGAGTGATTGGTCTGCTCCCAAATTGGGTATGTATAGTATAGCAACTGTCTGCTTGTGGAGAGAAGTTCCTAATGGGGTATTATGACAGTACAGATTACATAGGAAAAGCCGAAGAGGACCTTATATGTTCGCCAATCATATAACCCATAACACTTCCCAAAATGCTAGTAGATACCATGACAAAAAAACTTTGCCTTTCGTGTCCCCACCTTTTTGTTACATGTATCAGTCTTTTCCTATGTACTGATCTGATCTTCTCTAATATCTTTTGCCCATGCACTGATCATTCCTGCACTTTCACAGATTCAAAGATATGTCAGTCACGTCTTTCGAATGGTTTCTGGGTAAGATCTTCTTTCCCTCTGGTTCTGTAGGCCTTCAAATACACTTTTTTTTCATAAGAATAAAAAATCTGGATTTTACATTGCGGTTAGAAGGGATACCTGGCGATTAGTTGTACTGGTTAGCCCAAAAATATTGTTTTCGTGTTTCCCTTTAGTGAGACTGTAAAATTTATATGTAGGTCTTCATCAGCCCTGCTTGAGAGGTACATATCGGATCAATTGGTAGGACAATACTCCCTCCGGTTTGGTAAATGAAGTCGTTTAGGACAGCGACACGGTCTCCAAAGTATAACTTTGACTTATTTTTATAAAAATATTTACTAAAAACTAACATATGTATACTTTTATGAAAGTATTTTGTAAGAAAAATCTATTCATGTAGTTTTCACATTTCCAAACTCAAGGACTTGAAAGTTATTCGTGATTTATATTCCCAATGTTTGACTCAAACCTTGTCCAAAACGACTTCATTTACCAAACCGGAGGGAGTACCTCTATTTTTCATCCCAAAGTTTGGTTTTCAGTTTTCTAGAGAAGTGTGATATAATCATCATTCAACCAAATGTAGTACCAGACAGTACTATGTCTTTCCAACTTTATATGTTTCCTATGATGTATTTCCACTTCTGATTCATTGTGAAATCTCACTACCCTTTAGATGAACTTGGAAAATTTTCTTTCTCTATTTAAAATGATTTTCTAAGTTAGAGCATTCTTTACTGTTAACGCTTTCTTGCTGCCAGATTCAGAGCATACATAAAAATTTATTCCTGCTGTTAGTTTTTAGATATATATTTTGTCTTGCATCAGAAACACATTCACTTGCGGTATTCCCCAAACTCAATTGGGTTTGCTTGTCTCCTTTCTATTTTATTTGGTTACAGCCAGATTGAGGGTCTCCACCATGAAGTGGTTAGAGGCCATAGGCAGATTGAGGGTCTCCGCCATGAAATGGTTAGAGGTCACATGGAGATTGAGGGCCTCCGCAATGAAGTGGTTCGATTACTATCTCCATAATAGCTTCCATATATGTTGTTCCTTCATAAGGAATACGTTAATAACACTCCAGTATAAAATGTGAAGGGACGATTGTCACGTTCGTGTTCGAATTGCCATGCTGATCAACACACCAGGTACAAAATCAACAATCTGTCTCAACCTGAAATGTTTTTGCCATTACTCTTAGTGAAAAGAAAAATCTCAAAATCCATTTCATGTTGCTCCGTGATGAAACAAAGAAGTGCATGCTAAATTCAGAAAATGCCTAGTAGAAGTACCATTGTGTTTCCTTATGCGACTCATACCTGTGTTTCAGAGTAGAACCAAACCAGGAGCATGCCACTACTGATGGATCAAATACAAACATTCGGTTGCGTTTCCAGAATGGTTTGAAGCCACTCATTTACACGGATGAGAACATAACATCTGAGAATAATACAGCTATCAAACTTGCCATGTTTCAAGGTGACAAGGTAGTGACATCTGGTGCACTTTCGGAAGTGAAAATTGAGATCTTGGTTCTCCGTGGAAACTTCTCCGAGAAATGCCGCGATAATTGGACTGAAGATGATTTTGACAAGTACATAGTGCCAGGTCGGGATGGTCAGGATCTTGTGCTGGGGTCTGCGTGGTTATCCAATGGAGAGGTAGAACTTGGCCAGATCCGTTTCAAGGAAGGTCGTGCAGGAAAAAGGTCATTATGGCAGCAAGAGTTTGCAAGAGTGAAAAGGTTTCTGGTCGGGTTCAGGAAGCCATCATGAAGCCTGTGACAGTCCTGGACCGTAGAAACAAATGTACGAGTATGGCTTTGCGTATTGTGTTCATTTGCTGTTTCTGTATTTATATATGGTCTGGTTGTTCACTGAAAGTTGTTTCTTGCAGCAAATGAGAAGAGGCATCCTCCAAGTTTAGATGATGAACTATATCGCTTAGAGGAGATTTCCAGGGATGGAGTTTACCACAGGAGGCTTAAGGAGGTGAAAATCAACAAAGTGGAGGACTTTTTGAAGGCTTTGAATGAGGATTCCAACAAGCTTCGTGGAGTAAAGAATTTTATATGCATTATTATGCCCTGTTTTGCATCTTTCTGTTTCATTCACATGAACATGTTTAAATTCTTGGCATGCAGATACTCAAGATGAATAAGCAGCAAAATTCTTGGTCAAAACTGACGGACCATGCCAGGGAGTGTGTTCTTGAAGATAGGCAGGAGCTCAAACGTTATCAGAGTGAAGAAGGGAATGTGGTTCTCTTCTTTAATTGTGTGCACGATCTTATTGGAGCAGCATTCCAGCGTGAATACGTTGCATACCAACAATTTGACACAGTTCAGAAGGTACACGGTTTACTCATTGACTTCATACACCCATGTTACTTTGGTGACCATGTTTGACAATGGCTGTGGCTCCAACTTTTTATAATATAAGCAGGTGCAATGTTCTGATTGCAGGCTTTAGCAAACAAGTGGAAACGACATGCTTATGAAAAACTCGAGGAAATCTCACCTGATTTTATAATGAAGGACAATATTCCTGAGCCAATTTCTTCAAGCACAGATATTGCTGCTGCCCCTTCTATCCAAATCCAATCAGTGGGTCCATCACAACCAATATTTTCTGCTAATCAGCTTGCTCCATATCATGGTGATTAGGATATCATTCTGAATTTTGACTGCTCTTACATTCATAACTATGATTTGTCTGATGCTGGAATTTCCTTTAATCATCCAATGAACAGGAGCAGCCCAAAAGTTGCACTATGACGAGCGTGTAATGGGACCAACTTACGCAACTGCAAACTGTGGCCCCACCATTCCTGAGGATCTAAACACACACTTTTACCAAGGTACTGTGATTGTCCCCTCTTCAAAAATATTACGATTTTTTATTTAAAATTTAGTGTTCCTCTTCAAAAATATTAATATTATCTGTTGGTATATGTTCCTTCTTATTCCTTTCAGAGACATTTTCCTCTTATATTTTTGTTCCTTTCCATGTGGTTTCTGCACCAGTTATTCTGGTACATGATTTTTTTTAACTTACCAGGAACAGGAAGAGCTGAAAATTTGCACCAGCAGCATGCAAGAGCGACAATTTATCCAATTGCAAGCTGTTGTCCCGTTATCACCGCTCCTGATGATATGAACACACATTATTGCCAAGGTACATACTTTCAGAAATGATGACCCCTCTTCAAAAATATTACCAGGGTACATGGTGGTGGTTCTCTGAAGGACCCACTTGACTGTTTCTAGAAGCATCACCCTCTTGCATTTTCCCTTTCCATATGTTCTATGCATTATGAGTTATTATGATACAATATTTTTTGAACTTCACTCAGTAATCCTGATGCAATACTTTTGAAACATTACAGATCAAGGAATTCCACTGCATGAACAGCAACAGACAATTTCGTCTTGGCCACAAAATCCCCAAAGCGTGATGGACTTTACTCACCCAATAGAGGTGATGCAAATAGAAAAAGTTAAATCAGGTTTTGTGTGTCCTTTCACCTTTGCTTCCAGGACATATGTACCTGCATAAATTTGACATCATAGGAGTATTACTGACCTCATGGCTGGCATTTGTTTTTGCAGTTGGCGAACTTGCACATGTACCAAGACTCCTCAGGCGCATCAACCTCTGCTCAACCCTACCTCGGACTACATGATCTTCCTCAATCCCATCAAATGGTGTCGTTTGCTGAGCATGACTTACCTGATTGCCCTGGGTTCCCAGGATCAGATGACGCCGCCGACTTCCAGTAAGCACACAAGCCCTGGACAAGGCAATTACAGGCTGTACATATGTCTACACCCTCCGTCCCAGAAAGAGTGTCCCTAGAAAACCGTTTTTTGTCTCACAAACACGCTTCCCGGACGACACTCTTTCTGGGACGGAGTAGTAGTTGGTAACGTAGAGTGTCAGCCGTGTCATGTTGTATCAATCTGTTTCTGTGACATGTGCACAACCATTGTTTGTACGGAGTTCAGATGTTCCTGTTGTGTTGCACTTTTTCGTGTGATTGCAATGGACAGATGATGGTGATTTCGATAGTCGAAACAAAATTCTGTGTATTTAATGTTTCTCAGTTCCTATAAAGCGACTCTTTTTCAGAAATATAGCTTGTGATTGACCGAAATGTCATGTCCACTAAAAACTCACGCAGTACAGATTACCAAGTAACCCTCATCATCCGTGTTAATGCCAAGCCATTTGAATTTAGAGGCACACTTCGGATGAAAAGGCTAAAGATTTGACGAAAACCACACGGTTTTCCTAACCTGACGACCATCCATTTTCTTTTTGGAATAAAACGCATTTGATAAAAACTGGGTTTGGCAATCACAGGCAGATGTCAGATGTGTACCTACGCACATTCCAGCAGCAAAACACCACAAACGCATGATCAGATGGCTGATTTACGATAGATAGGGTCCATTTCGGCGGTGGCTCGGCCTCCCGCAATATTACATACAGGGCTCTCCCAACATATCCGGTACCATGATGCTACCAAACTATACATACATATACTCTATTGTCCATGCAATGATGATGCATATACTAAGGATTAAGGAACATCCATATCCACAATTTCATCTCCCGGTTATCCCGGAGCAATGGCGCCATCTTCTGATGGCAGATCAGCAAGTCGTTACAACAGCTGCGGCAGCACCTTGTGCTCGGTGTAAGGCCTGTTTGATGGTAGCGAGAGTTGCCTCCGCCATCAGCTTTTTGGGGCACCCTTCATAAGATGTCGTCAAATATCAGGGACAAGACTAACCCCTGCACGAATTGGCTCCTCCTGATTCGCTCCACCTTGACCTCAGGGAGCAAAGGCTCATCCACACTGGCAAATAACAAGTGTCACAGGATATAGATTCAGTCATCGATAGAGACATGTAGATACAATATCACTATTTACAAGATGTATGTATTCCGACATGTACAAGGAGATTAAACAAACCATCCACTCTTTTCAGTTTATTTCACTCATTACAAACTCTAAATCAATTGCAAAACTATAAGTGATGGCGTAACCAGGAGTCCAGAACACAGTCTCTCCTACCTATGGCTTAACATCAGCGACAGTCTGGTCTGGGCGTCACTAGCTTTTTACTGTTTATATTGACTTATGACATATCAATACGTTATAAACAACTTCAAATAATTTCCTGCAGGAAACAAAATACAATTGAATTAAATTGGATGTGGGCATACCTCTCTGCTGCTTTCTGGTCCAAGTTATCACTTCTCACTTGTGTCTCATCCAAGGGCTCTTTCTTAGGATCCTTTGGCAAATCTACTTCAGAGAAGTTACCGACAAAAGAGGACAGTAGAGGATCAGGCACTGTGCTGACTGGGGCAGCACGTGACGATCCACTTATACTCTCAAGATCTCTCTTCAATGATGCAAGCGTTGAATAACGTGACCTAGACGAACCTTGCTGATTTCTCCACTTATCCTGCACATGAATTTCAGTAAAAAGCGTCAAATAATGAAAGGTTGGTGTAGTTTTCTGATCTTCGTCATGAATAAATATACCATACGATCAAAGTTTGTATAAACGGTACCTTCAAGAAAGCTCGATGCTGTGAGCTCATGTGGTCAACTAACATGTCAACCTTACCTGCACAAATTGGGCACACCTGAAAGAGGCAAAGAAATGAAAGTAAGATCACTGAACAAAGAACTTGCGGTCTCCAACAGAATAGGCATTTCTACTGTCTGATGTATACAGCATAGAGAGCAAGGCACATATTGTTTTTGCCACATTCGAGCTATTTATGGAACACATAAATTTAAGGTACAGAAAATTTTGTAGAACACTCAACCATCTGTGTAGCAGATGTACACAAACTTGGACTGCATATAAACTATTGAGCATCTGACTAAATCATGGATAAAAGGACTGCAGTGTTCCTATATAAATATAGTAACTGTAAACCAAACACTGGTCCAGAAATTATCTTCACATGTCATCTCCATGCCAACAAGTCTATTTCTAGATACATTGGGATCTGACTGTCATAGTTAAGATCTATAGATAAGCCTAGCAAACAAAGCAACAATGCTAGGAGGGCGGGTAAGCTCTTGTGTGGGAACTGAGAAGCAAAAGGTGGGCACTGGATGCATAGATTTCACAACAATTTTTTTGTTTAAAAAAGCTTTCCCTTTTTTGGTACAATTAAACATTTAATCGAACTGGAGAAGACTAAGTTTAGATTACGGTTTCTGTAACTTCCTCTGCTACCAAAAAGGGCACTGGCAGCCTGGTTTGGATTGAAGTGGTACAAGAGAGAACAGCCAGTTGGAGGGCTGTACATGGATTAAGCTTAGCAAAATTGGAATACAATAATTGCAATCCAGTATAAAATAGTGGCTTCAGTATTTTAGTCCTTCACACGAAAACAATGATTGGGCAGTGTCAGCAACAAATGAAAAAACTAGCAGCACAAAGAAACAAGACAACTACAGCAATATTGCATGTAACAGGACAGAATTGGATGACTAAAAATCTATAGAAGGCATTCATTCAAAGATGCACACTACCTGAATAATGCAGCTATTAATAGTCCTCAGACCACTGAAGACAATTACAACAATATTGCATGTAACAGGACAGAATTGGATGACTAAAAATCTATAGAAGGCATCCATTCAAAGATGCACACTACCCAAATAATGCAGCTATTAATAGTCCTCAGACCACTGGGTGCTTCAGTAGCTACCATGCGTGTTTCACCAAGTTGAATAGGCTAAATGAAAACTCATGAAGAACTTCCATAAAAAACGACAGGGAATAAATAGATCATGTCCTGATACTAGGAATCGCTTACAAATAACAGAAAGTGGAAAAGGATCCTAATTTAACTGCTCAGTTTACGTGGTATACCATCATCCTCAGGGAAAACTAGTCAAAGAGTCAAGAGATTTGAGCCAATTAACCCTTCTTTCTCATAACATATTTCTTGCCAGAAGACATGAAAGCACAGCAATTGAAAAACATAAATCTTGTCCATACTAAATCCCAAGTGAATCTTTACATGTGGTACAGTAGTAGCATTGCACAAATACTAGAACAGTAACAAAATACACGCAATCAGTCAAAACCAATATAACCATAGTACACTGTGAGGTCCATTCTTAACATAGCAGAAATAAGGATAGCAGGCACTACACATCACGCTATATTTACAACAAATGGACATTTATCGCAACAAGGGCAAACCTAAAATTCCCAAAACTATGAGAATCAAGCACAGATTGTGAAACATCTGACCATCAAACCTCAACCAGATATTTACACCTTGTCTAAAACTAAAGAATGCAAACATGTGAACAACCAACTACAATCATACTCGATGCTTTCGACACGGTAGGATAGTGACTTTGGTCTTCACACCTGGATCTTGATATTGCCCACTGTCAAGTGAGCAACATTGTCCCAAACAACACAATTTCATCTTCAATTAATGATTTAATGCTTTACTGTAAACAAAGGCGACTCTGTGTTTCATTCATTAGTATGTTCATAGTATTTCAATACAATATTAATTAAAAACAACATAACTGAGATTTATAATTAAAACCATGGAGCACAATAACTATTGCAGTATTATTTTTTCAGAAGCATCAATGCCACACGGATGTAAATGTGACCTGGATTGGTTAGGATATTAACACAACGTACTTGCAAACACCCAATGATGAAATGCACAAATACTTACCAAAAGCAGATGACACACCAATCAGTACATATGATTCATATACCCAAATAAAAGTGGCATGCAAACTATATCCTACACGTATTTATCATTTCAACCACATGAGTATCACACCCACCAGGCATCGAACATGCCATGACAATGGAAGGATGAACAAAGGTATTAACTAGACGATGAGAACATGCAGAGACCAACCAAACTAGGAATATTCTAATTTCAACAGAGGAAAATAGCTAGACAACACAAACAAGATGGTAGAAACACTTAATTGCCTAAAAATTCCACCATTACTATAACTAAAAGCTTTCTTGTAATACTCTCAAAAGTTCTTAAACACAACATCACTCGACCAAAACCACATAAAATAAAATATTCCCACCTAGTGGCCCTAAAGGGAAAAGCTAAGCTTGCAAAAAAAAAATGAAAACATGCAAGTTCACATTGTTCCTTAACAACGTGGATCAATATGCTGCCCCATACATTCAGATCTACAGATTAACTCTTAGCAACTAAAAAAATATTGCTACCTGAAAGCAAATAAATGGAGATATTACATGGAAAACACATGAAAGAATGTCATTTGTCACAGAACAGGGGAATGCTGAAAAGCTTTAGGCGGCAAGTCAAGCATCCAACCAGTTATAATAAGTGAGAGCAAATGGTTTAAACGAAAGTATCATTGAAAACAAGAAAAAAGTAAAACTTATGATGAATAAGACATAGCAACTGATCCTACAACTAAGAGCAAGAATTTCCAAACAAATGAATCGCCATGGATGTAATGTAAGCCTAACCACACAAACACTACATCATGTTGGCATGGGTGCCTAACATAGCATATCGAAGGACAATAAGTTAAACTGTAACTTATAACAAAATGAACTCCAAATTCAATGTACAATAGAACTGAGGAAAAAACTTCCACAGCTAGACAGCTGAGGCAACCTGATATGCCATGCACGGAAGTATAGATGCCTAAAAGATTCTCCTTTGCAACTAAAACAAACTTGGTAAACATATCACGCATGAGCAGGAACAACTTAGACAACCCAAAAAAAAAGAAACCATCATTGCATCTAGTATTGTATCTTGATAGAAAAAATAATCACTCCTTTCTATATGAGCAGAAGCAACTTGAAAATTCAAACACATCTTTGGAAGTTTGGATCTAAAATCATACATTGGGAACTAGAAAAGGGCTCAGACACACTTGGGGTAGCAGAGGAATCTTACACAACTAGAGAAACACAGCACTAGCAACTAAAATCTTAGCAGCTAAAGGCAGCCAAAAAAACAACACTTTATATATAATCGCAAGCACGTTATGCCTCGAACAATTCCATCCTCAGAGCTAAAATATTAGCTCTGAAACTTCAGCATAGCAAGCCTGGCACGCAAGACATAAATTACACTTACATCCCAGACTTCCATCATAACAGCTAATAAAATCATAGTTCCAGAACTAAAACGCACTGAAGCGTGCATTGATAAACTCAATCACACTCTGAACGCAAGCAGCAGCAGCAGCAGCCTACAAGCCTGAGTGCAAGGTGCTACCTTTATAGAAATGAGAAATCTATTCTTCAGACCTAAAATCAGCTCAAACATGCAGGCATTCCCCCCAAAACTTTTAAAATCTATTCTTCAGACCTCTAAAATCAGCTCAAGCTGGCATGCAGTCATTCCCCCAGAAACCTACAGACAGCAAAAAAAATCGCAACATACTCTAGAAACGGAAAAAATTGCAAGTTTTCGCAGAGAAAGTACCCCGGCATTGGCCTCGGCGTGGTGCTCATCCTCCATATGGCACAGCAGCCCCACGGTGTCCAGCTCCTCGCCGCAGAACGGGCAGGGGAGCTCGTCGGCCACCCCGACCCCCGCCACCCGCTCCTCCTCTTCCTCCTCCTCATCCTCGTCGCTCCCTTCCGCCTCGTCCAGCACGATCAGCGCATCTGCCGTCACCCCCCACAAAAACCCCGGTCAAAAAACCTCCCATCCGAAAATCCAGAGAGTCCCCCCCACACACTGACGGAAGCACCGCGAAATCCACGAAATCTCGGGGGGAGGGATCGGAAATCCGGCTCACCGAAGCGCGTCCCGCGGCGTCGGTTCTCGGCGACGAGGCGCTCGTAGGTATCCATGTCCATCTCGGCGGCGTTGGCGTCGGCGTCGGCGGTAGTAGGGTGGGTGGGGGGGACGGGCGCTTGGCGGAGCCGGGGCGCGCTCGCGCGCGCGGGCGGGACGGCAGGAGGGCGGCGGTGAACGAGAGGATGGAGCTAGGGTTTTGGCGGCGGGTGTGTTGGGGGAGGTCGGAGGAAGGAGAGAGAGATATAGTGGGGGAGAGAGGAGGGAGAGGGAGACGCAGACACCGACAAAGGGGAGAAGCGTGGCGTGGGTGGCCTGGGGCGTTTGGGTGAAGTGAAGGAAGGAGCTCGCTTAGGGACGAAGGCGGTTATTTTGCGGAAACCCCCCTTGATTGTTTGGATTTTCTTATCGTTACAGTGATGGGCTGATCAAGCCTAATCATAGTGAAGGTAAGGATTTTTTCTTTTTTTAAAAAAAAATCTTTAGTGAAGGTAAAGATTTACATGTCAACACAACTCTACTTTGTATTCTTTTTCTGCCTTCATCATGCACCACCCAATTTTTTTTTAAAAAAAATAGTTAATTTTATTTCTAAAAATTTGCAGTGTGTGGGGGAGGGGGGCCTTGGCCCCTATGCGTCTTCCCATGTACAACACAGGACTGACGGGGTGGGGCACGCCAAAGCAACTCGGGACCCCGGAAGGGTCACTACAAAAGCGTTGGTGCCTTCTTTTGAAGGTGAAAATCTACGTTTCAAATAAAGCTAAGAAAAACGAAAGGGCTGCAGTCAGTGGCGTATCTAGGATTTTAACTTAGGGTATGCCGTCCAAAAAGTTCATATACGATTCGGCAAATCCATTTTACTAATTCGGTTATAATTATAAAATTGACAACAAATTCGGTTATAATTATAAAATTGACAACAAATTCGGTATATATGCTCTAATTAGCAAATAACAACTAGCAATTTAAAAACACGTGATTTTCAATAAAGTCAAAGAAGAAAGATTGAATCTCACATGAACAATTCTGTGATCACAAATTCAGCTAGATGCTGCGATTATAGGGCAGTGCGAAGGCAACAGCAGACGACGTGAACATAAGGATGGCAGGGTTGAACGTGATCACTGTGAGTACTCAAACGGGTTCATGCATGTCGCACACTTGGCCAGCGATTCTGTCGTGTATATTGCCTCAACCTCGACTCCTCGCAGCGTTGCCTGACGCATGGGGCCACACGCCCGCATGGTGTGGATCTTGCGCTTTCTCGTGGTCTGCCACTCACTTCGCTCGCACTCGAAGTCTAAAACGCTACTGGCTTGTTGCCTTTTTTATGCTGAAAAACATACTACGTATATATACTTGCTTGCTCGTCAGAATTGCAGGGTATGCCGGTGCATACCTGGCATACCCTGCAGCTCCGCCACTGGCTGCACTAATGGCAAGGAGCAAGAAAATGGCAGTTAGCTCGAAATCCGATAAATCGAATACCTCCTTTCAGTTATGAGAGATACACAAACAACCATAAATAAGCAAAGAACGAGACTACACACAATAAGTAAGAAGCTAAAGTCTGAAGCTATTTGTTGAAAAGCAAACCCTACTTGATAATTAATTGAATGAGCAAGCCCGCATTGCTACACGAGCTTAGGCCTCAATCAAAAACACTAACTAACCACCCGCTAACAAAGCTATAAATGCTGGAAGGACACTAACCAGAGGAGATTGAATGATACAATTGCTCTTGCTCGACTCTTCATGGCACGGTTGGCTGAGAATGAGAACAAAAGGAGTAAGAAGAAACTGGCTAAGATTCAATTGACCTATATAGCAACCAGTTCAACTAAAGGAAGTAGCTTACGGGCTTAAGGCTGCTAGGGACTCTGCGGCGAGAAGAAGTGGTGAGGTACCAGGGGGAAGATGAAAACTTCTTCACAAGCCTGGGCTGGGCCTACCCCCATCCCTAGAGGAGCCGTATGAGGCGGAAGCTCCACGTACGGAAGCAGGTCGCTCGAACATTGTCTGATTTTTTTTTGAAGAGACTCGATCTTATGTATCTACTTATTGTCTTTTTGCCTTTGCTCGGTAGTTCTGTAGCCGGTTTTTTCGGACGTTTTCTAGGATCTGAAGGAGCGAAAGAGAAAGAAGTGTATAATCTATCTAACCTTTGGTTACTGGAGAAACAACTTAACAAACCAAAGTGGGTCAAGTCCGTCCTTATTCCTTTTTTGTTAGAATTCAGAAAAAAGGGGGGCCGAGAGCTAGACCTCGGTGTTAGAGCAAAGACCAAATACAAAGTTCTGTTCTCCTTTCGTTCTCTTCTTTCTTTTTGGAATGATACTTTACGAGTTTTTTCTATCAAAACTTCCGGTGAGAACTAAAGTAAGAAAGAATCCAAAAAAGGGGACCACACGGGAGTTTCCCCTCTTTCGAAGTATCATAAAATAGAAAAAAAACTATTAGTAGGAGCAAAAAAAGAATGAAAAATACCACTCGATCGTTGGACCACAACGCATCTAGTGAAAAAACAAGCAGCACCAGAGTTCATTGTAACGTTTCGCTCTGATCTCTATGGCTGAAACGGAAAGTAGGCACCGAGAAGAAATCCTCTTCTGGCCTATCCGCTCTGACTTAGCTCTTTCCCTGCATGCAGCCCTAGAGAGTAAGCCTGGTGCCTGCTAAAATAAGGGGCAGTAAATGATGGAGATTAAAAAAATGATTTAAGGTGGCATTGTCCACGGAGAAACCACCCCAAAGCCAAGTGACTATGGTATCTCCTACTACTGGTATGGCACTAGCTAAGCTTGTAATTACTGTTGCTCCCCAAAAGCTCATCTGACCCCAAGGTGGTATGTATCCTATAAAAGCTGTCACAATCATTAATAGGAATATGACAACTCCGAGACACCTCCCAAAAAAGGTTTCACCCACACTTCACTGAATTTATTGGAAATGCCTAGGACAAAGTTCATTCACTTGCCCTGCTGCCCTACTCCTCATAGTTGATCCGAAATTCTATCCCTGATTGAGTCAATAAGGAAGAGGAAGACTTGATAAAAGATGAAAAGAAAGGATTGATTACCCTTTTTTTAAGTCAAGAAAAGAAAGGAAAGGGCTATTTATGTAGATGAAGTTCTTTCGCATAGGGCTTTAACAGATAAACTCTTTACAATACTTTATGCTGTAAAACAAGAGGAAGAAAAGAAAGCATCCATGATGTGCATGTGCATTTTGGTCTTGTGCCAACACTCTTTAATAACGAGGCTTTCTAGCTTCTGGGATGCTTCATAGCGAGGTAAGATCTAACTCCCTGGGTGGATTTGTATTCCTCTTCACTCATTCTAGTCCTGTTCTACTTGCTCGAAAAATGTATATAGATAGGGGATAAAATTACGATGTGGAAAACAAGACAGGGGTTTTGTACAATGACATTGTACAACAATTTTGAAAAGGGATGTAGCGCAGCTTGGTAGCGCGTTTGTTTTGGGTACAAAATGTCACGGGTTCAAATCCTGTCATCCCTACCTATTACTTCGCCTATGGGCGGTAACGAGGGATCAATTGAGATCGATTCAAATTGGACAAAATTCATAGTTTACGTTTTCGATTTTCTATTCACTCATGATCGGGCCTGACCTAGTCGACCTGATCAAACTATTTCACTTATGATCTGGCCTGGTTGACCCAATCATGATATTGAAGGATGGGACCTTATTTCGATAAACTCAGGATCCCGAGAAGTTTTGAAGATGGTGCTCCTGTTACGTTACTTCGAATGGAAGATGATCTTGTCTACACATGAAATAGTCTTGATTCATAACTTTTATTAGAATGCTAACTATATATACCATTTCTATGTTTACGCTATGTCTGATTTTCACATATTTTTTCAAGACTCACTTTCTGATCCACCAGTGTAACACACGAATATTCCCCTCTCTTTTTCTTCTTGCATTAAATGATTGAACTTTGCTAGAAACTAACTTTATCTTCTTTTTTAAATGAAACGAATCGGAAATACAATTTTGCTATGTATGTGTGTGTGGGAGGGGGACTGGCCCAGTGCGCCTTTCGTCGGGGTACACCGCCGGATGATCTTGTCTACACATGAAATAGTCTCCATTAATAACTTTTTATTAGGACACTAAGCCACTAACTATATGTACCATTTTATCATTTTCATGCCACCTTGTAATGGATGTTTCATTCCCCTTTCATAATGATTTTGGTACCCTCACAATTCTATGATAACTTAGCAGGCGGGGTTTTTTCCGGCCGACTCCCACAGCTATTGGCCACCCTTTACTTTTGTTATTATTGATAATATAACACCACAAGAGCGGTCCTCTCTTTTTTTCCGTGTCTTCTTGCATCAAAGGAATGTGCTTCGATAGCAGCTAGTATCTACCTTCTTTTCAGATGAATCAGGAATACAATTTAAAAAAGAACCACGGCAACAACCTCAATACAACTCAGCAACTTCAGCGAAAAAGGCCAAAATCAAGTAACATGCACTAAAGAAATTGTGCTTACACATACCTACATTAATTAGCCGAAAAGAAATGTCTGGTTGTAAATGTCTCAAACGGCTACTTATATTTTACTATGAAAACGAGTATTGGCTCAAAAGAAGAAAAAAACTACGAAAACAAGTTGTTTATTTCTATAACCACCTCACGGAAAAATCAAGTCACATTCACTTGAGCTTATATGAAATCTAGATTAATGATGAACATGGTATAAAATACTTTTACATAGTATACTCCGTAAAAGACAAGTCAATGGTGGTAGCCACGGAACTAGTGCCGTGGCCCATACCCCTCCTACTTGGTCGAAACTTGGAGGCCACGCATGTGCAAATAAAACACATGTGAAACATGCCTCCAAATTCAGCTAAACTACCTCCCAAAATATAGCGGATTCCAGCTTTTTGTCGGAACTTTGTTAATCACAAAGAATATCGGGTCCATGTCACCTAAAAGTTTAATGAAGCATCTCGACCTTTTTGCAAACCTTTCAAACTCAAATGATCATCATATCCGGGCGAAATGCTACACAGCATATATACTCGCATATGTCGCATCTTGCTTGACGCAGTGGGGCCTGCCGCCTGCCCAATGCTATCTGTGGAGCGTGGACAGTAAGATATACCTACTTCAAATATATTTAAAACTCTGAAACAACAAGCTCTCGTAGCTCAGTTGGTTAGAGCACCCGTTTAGTAAGCGGGAGGTCTTGAGTTCGACTCTCAATGAGAGCACAGCTTGTTTTTTGCCGTTTTGTAGCTTTTTTTTAATAATCCCAAAACATTGAGCTGCACATCTCTAGCTGATTCAGATTTACGCAAAGTTGTGAGGTGACAAGAAAACATGTCCCACAAAAAAAAAAAAAAACAGAGAGTGCATTGGCATACTCCGTATTTTAGAAATGTGCACGCCCTTTTCTATCGATCCTCCACATTTCCGCAACAACATCCTCTTCTTTGATTCTGTCCATATTCTTGTTCGCGAGTGTTATCTCCACCTCCGGCAACTAATGTCCACGTCATCTTAATTAGCCTTGCCACAACCCACAACCATCGGCCTCGCACTATGTCACGGGTCATTTCTTCTTCGTTCGTTCTTGCTGACTGACTTGCCACTCCAGGACCAACGATGTCGTCGTCATTAACTTAGCACGTACATTCACCACATTACTTCTCGCAAACTCGCAGGTCCCCTTAGCCTTCCCCGTCTTTTAACTTGCCGACGATACAATAAAGTGCCTATTGGCATATCATCATACTTCTCTCGGCTCGGCTTATTTAGTTTCACACAACACTATTCAATCTAGAGAAAATTCTCTGTATGCTATGAAAAAATGTAGCTCATGTGCTCTACGCCATTGAAAATTAGAATTTGAGCTCTATGCCACATAGGTTGTATTTTTTTGTGTGTTTTATGGCATTTTTTTATGTGCTCTATGCCATTAATTGCATTTTTTTCTGGTGTGTTTTATGCCATCAAAAATGGCATAGAGCACATCAAAAAATACAACCTATGTGGCATGGAGCTCAAATTCTAATTTTCAATGGCGTAGAGCACATGAGCTACATTTTATGCAACGTAAGGGCATATTTGTGACTTAGGCAAAGTTCCTGAGGGTTCCTCTGTAAAAGTACATTACAGTTTCAGCAGCAACTTCGAAAATTCGTTAAAAATCGTAGAAAAATCATAAAAATGCAAATCCAATTTTGTTGGGTTCCTGGTGAAGAATCCTACCTTTTCTAGAAAGCATGTATAGGGTTTTTCTGTGCAGTTTTTGAATTAAAAATTCAAACTCAGTTTGGTGTGTTTTTGGTGTAGTTTAAAATATACACATGCTATGAACTTGAATTTTGGATATGTTGCTCTTTATGGCATATCTAGATCTGTGACTAAAGTTTGCATGATTTTGATGTGTATATTTTCAGTTATGAATTATGTAAGCTTTATGCTAGATTAAGTAGCCCCTTTAGTGAACTTTTATTTAACCACATGTGCACCCTAGGGATTTGCCTTGTTGAGTAGTACCTCTGGTAGAGTGGATTTGATTTCAGGAAATTGTTTAATAGATGATTTGGAATTAATCTTGTGTAGGAGTTTAAATTCAAAGGTTGAAAAATAATTTGAATCTGCACTTATACTTTGGTCAGAAGCTTATTTTTCGCATACATGACTTGTAGGAGAAAGTTGAGATCAAAAAGTTTATTAAATATTTTTATATGAATTAATGGTGATTTACTAGGCTGAAATTTGTCTTTTTCGTATAAATTAATTTATAAATGATCTTAAGTTATATTTTGGTTTGAGAGCTTAAAAATGATGATGTGTGCAGAATCTTAGATTTATTTGAAGTGTTTTTGATTTAATTTGGATTTATTGTTGTAAGGCTTGTTTTAAGTAATTAAATAAAGAAAGGGCAACTCCCCGTGGACTGCCGCCGTCTTCCGCTAGGGCGCCGCCCCTTCTCCCGTGGACCGCCGCCGCGTCGTCGTCCGCGGGCGCCCCGCCGACCGACGACCTCCTCCCCGAGCGCCACCGCCCCTCTTCCCTACCAGGATGACGTCCTCCTCCCCACGGGCCGCTTCCCCAACCGCCGGCCTGGAATCGCCGCCGACTGCTCCGCCGCCGCCTCCGCCGACAGCTCCACCGCCCCCGCTCGCCACCGACACCTCATCTCCTCACCGCTCGGCACGCATGGAGGCCGGGGATGGGGCCGGCGGCGCAGCAACGACAGCCCCGACTTGGTTGGTTTTTTTTCCTTTTTTTTCAAAATGCAATTTCATGTGTTAAAAATGTGGATAAAAAGATTGTGGATAAATGCAATTACATGGATTGTGGATAAATAGATTTAAAAATGTTACAAATGGACTATGGATTTAATTTTATTAGTTTTGTTGTATAAATAATTAAATATGGACTATGGATTGTGGATAAATAGATTTATTTTATAAAAATGGATTATGCATTGTGTATAAATAGATTTATTATAAGTATGGACTATGGATTGTGTCTAATTTTTAAATAGATTTATTATATAAAAATGGACTATGGATTTAATTTTATTAGTTTTGTTGTATAAATAATTAAATATGGACTATGGATTGTCGATAAATAGATTTATTTTATAAAAATGGATTATGCATTGTGTATAAATAGATTTATTATAAGTATGGACTATGGATCGTGTCTAATTTTTAAATAGATTTATTATATAAAAATGGACTATGGATTTAATTTTATTAGTTTTGTTGTATAAATAATTAAATATGGACTATGGATTGTTGTATAAGTATGGACTATGGATTGTTGTATAAATATGGACTATGAATTATTGTATAAATATGGACTATGGACTATGGATTATCTATGATCAAATGTTAACAGTGAACAATCCGGTGAGGAGGAATCTAGTGATAGTGGTATAATTGGAGACTATGAAACTCCCTCTGAGTACGAACCAAGCGAACCACGACCTCGTAGGCGTCCCGAAGACGATGATGTTGATTACGAACCAAGCGATAATGAGGTCTGCATGCACATTCACTCAAATTAATGTTTGTTTATTCAATTAAGATATACTTTAAATAGTGTTTTATGTGTAGAACAATGACCGATCCCCGCGACGATGTCGTAGAGCATCTAACATTCGTGCCCTAGAGGCAGAAGTAAAGGAATTAGGTCTAAAATGATTCCAATTAGAAAAACTTTAATCATTTTGATTCGTTTGAGGGCTAGAATTTATTTGCATCGGATGTATGAAGGGGAGGTAAAACATACTACCTCCGTCCTTAATTAAATATATGACGTTTAGAACAAATTAGTTAGTTAGTTAAAAAATGAACTAATTTGTTTGTAATAAACATCATATATTTAAGAACGGAGTTTGAGTAGTATGGAGAGGTTGCGACACCGATAAATAAAGGAAGGGATTTAAGTGTGTTTGGCTAAGGATTAGGGAGCCTTGCGTATTTGGTTGGAAAGTGGCGGGAGCTCTTGCTTAGAAAGGAATGCATCTCTTCTGCAACATTTCTATGAGCATACATGCATGGAACATGGTTTTTTCAAAGTGGTATATATACTACTATACACTTTTGCAAGGTATTTGTGTGTGTGGCATTCTGCTCCCTGCATCAAAAATTACAGACAGCAATAGCCACAACGAACAAGTATATATACGCAGCCTGTTTACGTGCTGAAGCTGCCGAGAAGCAAGAAAAACATATTGGAATCTCTTTCAAGTTTATTTTGGAGTGACACGATGGACTTTTTTTTTAAAAAAAATGAACTGGCAGAAGAGCTTCCTATTATATTAAAAAGAAAGGAGATACAAAGGAGCTAAAAGAAAGAGGGCATGAAGGTGGCGCCTACAACTATACGGTCTCAAGAAACAATGATCTATAAAAAAAGAAGCAAGATGTTTTGTTCCTACCATTATCCATTCGCTTGTTTCTTGCTGAATGCAACTCATTACTGAGTTGCTAGATTATTCTTTTTGGTCAAAGATATTGTGTTGCACTCTTTCCACAGGATGGACTTTCGTACTCAGGTCTATATAGACGTGCACGTGCCTGGATAGCGGCGAAGCCACCACTGTTTTTGCCATGAAACCCCAGAAGCCTCTCCTTCCATTTTTGAGGAGAAATGAGAAAGAAGAAGAGAGAAAATGAGAGAGTAAGAAGAAGAAGAAGGGGGAAGAGCCCCTCCTAGTAGCTAGAGTTGCCTTTTCCGGCGGGCGGGCGCACCTGCGAGCGGCCGGGCGGGAGCGCAACCTCGCCGACAGCTGGGCAGGCGGCGGGTGCCCCGCGAGCGGCCGGGCAAGCGCACCCTCGCCGGCGGGCGGCAGGCGCTCCTCGTGCACGACCGGGTTGGGCCCGCGCCAACGGCGGCTTGGAAGCAACAATCTCAGCATAAACACCTCTCCTCGTCGTGGCGTACAGCTTCTCTTCGAGCTGTTTCAATCGAAGACGATTCTTTCTCACTGGTTCTTCCTCGTCCATCTTCCTTTGACGGTTCGGCCTCACGTCTCGCGAGGTTGATCTGTCGTTCGTGCATGGATTTTCTTGGTGCAGACAACAGAGCGGTTCGTAATCTTGGCTTGGCAGGTGCCCCCCGATTTTGATTTCAGTGGATGAATTGCTGAAGAAGAATTTGTGAGGGAATTTGAGGATTTTGGCGTCTAGGTGTAACACCCCAGGTGTTTATTAAAGATAACTAACTTAATTAGTTGTGTTAATCATGTTTAAATTGGCTCATAAACATGTTTGACATGATTTGACACACATTTGCACAAAAGACCTTGGTCAAAATCTCAAATTGTGGTCAAACCCTAAGTGCTCCATAAAGGCTGATTTAGTTTTCTTGCGCGTTCTCCAAATTTCACTATAGAAGTTCAAAATTGGCCAATATGAAAGTTCTTCGTTATTTCCGGGAACACATTTTTCGTAATTGGCGGACATTCCAATTTTGAGTGCAAATTGGCAAAAAAAAACAAGTTGAACGCGCTGTGAACAGTCACTCGGGGCCGAGAATTTCTGCAACTTCGTCACGTTATTCCCACAAATCCGTTGATCAAAACATATGTCTCCCTTTGGGAAAGTTGTAGGTCTATAGCTCCTCTACAACTTTTATTTTTGGAGATTTTTAAGTTAGTTGTCACTTTTTCGAGTTTTGCTTTTGCGAAGACGCTTAAGTGGAATAAAAAGTGACGCACCTGACGCCGTCGCCGTGCCCCGTGCGTCGTGCTCGCGCTTCGGCCGCGCCGGCCACGTGGCGTCCTCGCGATGCCCCAGTGTGCGGTCGACCTCGACACCTTCGTGGTGGACCGCGGACCGCCGTGGGCCCTCCGCCTCGCTCCTTTGCCCGTACACCACGCCCAGGCATGCACCACGCCGGGTTCAGGAACACGCACCCACGCACGCGGATGCCGCGCGGCCTGCGCGCATGCGCGAGGCTAGCTGGCAGTTGCCCTGGCGTCGTCCAGGTCGTCCTCGTTCTCGTCGAGAAGTCGTCCCCTTTTTATGTGAAGCCAAGCCATCATCGTTTCCTTTTTTGCCCGCCGCCGCTTCGGCCTTGCAGAGCACCGCCACCGTGCCCTTGCCGCTCCACCACGCGCCCCCCTTCCGACCAACTGCGTGCCACCTTCCCTCGTCCAAGGCTCCGCCGTAGCTCCCTGAACCCCACCACGCCACCGCCGGCCTGCCAGACCGCGTCGGCGCCGGCCGCATGCAATCACGGTGGGCGGTCCAGGGCCGCCACGCCGCCGACGCCCGTCGACTCCATATCAAGCCCGTGCCCCACCTCAAATCAGCCCGTGAAGGTACAAATCGGCCCTAGGGCCGCTCACTGTCGAGCTCCGGCGACCAGACCGCCGCCGGCGAGCACCTTCCGCCGGCAGGGGCCACATTGCTTCTTCTCCGTTCTTTCCAGGGAGTTTTATGCAACGTAAGGGCATATTTGTGACTTAGGCAAAGTTCCTGAGGGTTCCTCTGTAAAAGTACATTACAGTTTCAGCAGCAACTTCGAAAATTCGTTAAAAATAGTAGAAAAATCATAAAAATGCAAATCCAATTTTGTTTGGTTCCTGGTGAAGAATCCTACCTTTTCTAGAAAGCATGTATAGGGTTTTTCTGTGCAGTTTTTGAATTAAAAATTCAAACTCAGTTTGGTGTGTTTTTGGTGTAGTTTAAAATATACACATGCTATGAACTTGAATTTTGGATATGTTGCTCTTTATTGCATATCTAGATCTGTGACTAAAGTTTGCATGATTTTGATGTGTATATTTTCAGTTATGAATTATGTAAGCTTTATGCTAGATTAAGTAGCCCCTTTAGTGAACTTTTATTTAACCACATGTGCACCCTAGGGATTTGCCTTGTTGAGTAGTACCTCTGGTAGAGTGGATTTGATTTCAGGAAATTGTTTAATAGATGATTTGGAATTAATCTTGTGTAGGAGTTTAAATTCAAAGGTTGAAAAATAATTTGAATATGCACTTATGCTTTGGTCAGAAGCTTATTTTTCGCATACATGACTTGTAGGAGAAAGTTGAGATCAAAAAGTTTATTAAATATTTTTATATGAATTAATGGTGATTTACTAGGCTGAAATTTGTCTTTTTCGTATAAATTAATTTATAAATGATCTTAAGTTATATTTTGGTTTGAGAGCTTAAAAATGATGATGTGTGCAGAAGCTTAGATTTATTTGAAGTGTTTTTTATTTAATTTGGATTTATTGTTGTAAGGCTTGTTTTAAGTAATTAAATAAAGAAAGGGCAACTCCCCGTGGACTGCCGCCGTCTTCCGCTAGGGCGCCGCCCCTTCTCCCGTGGACCGCCGCCGCGTCGTCGTCCGCAAGCGCCCCGCCGACCGACGACCTCCTCCCCGAGCGCCACCGCCCCTCTTCCCTACCAGGATGACGTCCTCCTCCCCACGGGCCGCTTCCCCAACCGCCGGCCAGGAACCGCCGCCGACTGCTCCGCCGCCGCCTCCGCCGACAGCTCCACCGCCCCCGCTCGCCACCGACACCTCATCTCCTCACCGCTCGGCACGCATGGAGGCCGGGGATGGGGCCGGCGGCGCAGCAACGACAGCCCCGACTTGGTTGGTTTTTTTTCCTTTTTTTTCAAAATGCAATTTCATGTGTTAAAAATGTGGATAAATAGATTGTGGATAAATGCAATTACATGGATTGTGGATAAATAGATTTAAAAATGTTACAAATGGACTATGGATTTAATTTTATTAGTTTTGTTGTATAAATAATTAAATATGGACTATGGATTGTGGATAAATAGATTTATTTTATAAAAATGGATTATGCATTGTGTATAAATAGATTTATTATAAGTATGGACTATGGATTGTGTCTAATTTTTAAATAGATTTATTATATAAAAATGGACTATGGATTTAATTTTATTAGTTTTGTTGTATAAATAATTAAATATGGACTATGGATTGTCGATAAATAGATTTATTTTATAAAAATGGATTATGCATTGTGTATAAATAGATTTATTATAAGTATGGACTATGGATCGTGTCTAATTTTTAAATAGATTTATTATATAAAAATGGACTATGGATTTAATTTTATTAGTTTTGTTGTATAAATAATTAAATATGGACTATGGATTGTTGTATAAGTATGGACTATGGATTGTTGTATAAATATGGACTATGAATTATTGTATAAATATGGACTATGGACTATGGATTATCTATGATCAAATGTTAACAGTGAACAATCCGGTGAGGAGGAATCTAGTGATAGTGGTATAATTGGAGACTATGAAACTCCCTCTGAGTACGAACCAAGCGAACCACGACCTCGTAGGCGTCCCGAAGACGATGATGTTGATTACGAACCAAGCGATAATGAGGTCTGCATGCACATTCACTCAAATTAATGTTTGTTTATTCAATTAAGATATACTTTAAATAGTGTTTTATGTGTAGAACAATGACCGATCCCCGCGACGATGTCGTAGAGCATCTAACATTCGTGCCCAAGAGGCAGAAGTCATTTCAGAACCACAACCTTCGGGTACTACTAGTTCTAGTAACCTGAAAAGGAAACGTGGTCATAGAAGAAGAAACCAGATCCCTGAAAGAGGACAACTTGTGATAGAACGGTTGGGTGACAAAGGTGAGCCTGTCGAACCTAAGGGGATAGCTGCTAGGTTTCGGAACATCGTCGGTGCAATTGTCAGAGACCAATTGGCGTCTTGGATCACAACTACTAATTGGAAGACAGGCCCTAAGGCTACGAAGGATGTATTATGGGCCAAAGTGAAAGAAAAGTTTGTTTATCCAGAAGGTACAGAAAATGCAGGTAGAACTTTTGCTGAGGGCCTTTGTGGAAGAGCTCTTAGGAATTGGAGGTCTACACTTAATACTGAATTTGTCCAGAAAGGAAAGGATGCTAGGGATGTGTATGGTAACATTCCGCTAGCAGTCTGGGAAGAATTCGTAGATCAGAAGAAGACGGCAGAAGCAGTAGCTCTGAGCGTCCAACAAAAGGAGAAGACTATGAAAACTGCTGAGAACCCCCATCGCTTGGGTTCAGGAGGATATGCTGCCAAAATGGCAAAATGGGGGAAGGAGGAAGAAGAAAGGAGGTTAGCTGGTTTACCAACTATTTTTGAAGGCATGGATGAGCGTAGCAGGAATTGGATCCTTGCTCGAGTTCCGGCTATAGCACCTGACGGTAATGTTTCATTCCAGAAGCCCTCAACAGAACAAATTTATCAGAAGCTGGAAGGACTTGCGGAAATGCAAAAGAAAGGTCTTTTCGTGCCCGACAGGGAGAAAGATATGCTAACCACCGCGATCGGAACGTCTGAGCACCCTGGCTGTGTTCGAGGGATTTCTTCTACCTTGCCCTGGGGTAAAGCATTTCGTGAACACCGATCAAGTTATAAAAAGCGATACCGTTATAAGAAGAAGCTTGATGACAAAATGAGAGAAATTGCCAAGCAAGAATTGATAGGCTTCTTCATACAACAACAACAACAAGCTTTTGTTGGGCCAAGTGCAGAGAATCTAATATCTGGTGGTTCTGGATAGGTTCCTCCAAACTTGATGCTTGCCCATATCGGAGCCATCCCGACTCCAAGTAGTGTTGGTTCTATTGCTAACGCCAAGCATCCTGTGGATGACATTGTAGAGGATACACCATGCAAGTTGGTTATTCCATATGGAAGAAAACTAGATAAGTTTCGAGAAGTTGGGACACCCATGGCACTAACGGGTCGTGTGTTTCCGAATCCACCACCGCCAGAGTACGCATGGGTTCAAGTTGTTTCGGTTTCTGATGAGTCGTGCGAGATTGATATCCCTACTGAGGATGGGATCAAGCTTCTCGGTGATGCGAGGAATCAATACATACTATGGCATCGTCGAGATATCATACTTAATGCATCACCAAGTCCCTGGTTGCAACCTAGCCAAGAACGAGTACCCCCCAGGATCCAGATGCTGCAATGGTCGAGTACACAATGGGTGGGGAACATGGAGGCGGTAACAATGACAACAACATGATGATTGTGGAGCAGGGAGTTAACAATAATGACAACAACATGCCACAAACTCCTCCGGCGTCAGGGGCAGGGGCAGGGGCATCATCATCTCTGAAATTTGTTCCAAGACCACAAACTCCTCCGACATCAGGGGCAGGGGCAGGGACATCATCTCCGAAATCCGTTCCAAGACCACAAACTCCTCCGACATCAGGGGCAGGGGCATCATCATCTCCAAAATCTGTTCCAAGACCACCATCTCCTCTGCCATGTCCAAGACCACCATCTCCTCCTCCAGCAACCAAGACGCCAACAACAATACACCGGATGATAAACTCATATGAACCAAAGACGAAATCATCTGATGTTGACTTGTTCTTGAAAGTACTAAAGAATAAACGTAAACGGGCTCCAACATCCGGTAATGAATCACCTAATGTTCAAGTACTCAAGAAGGCACCAGATGAAAAGTCTTTATCCTGCACCTCTTTACCAAAAACCAAAGGAGGAGCACATAAGTATGTTTTCGTCGGATGAGGTGCCCGACAAGTATGAGCATGGCAAACCATTCTTGTTTAGGTGACAACTGAACGAAGGGCCGTCGGAATTGATGAGGCTGCATACTTGGATCATGCACGCCATGCAGCAAGGCATTCACACTATCACCGCTAATCTCCCGAAATGGGTGTTCAGTAGCTCTTTTGACCGGAAGGTTGCAATTGATTTCCCCGATTTGCATGCGATGTTCCGTCGTGAAAAACTTGACATCAATCTCGTCACCATTTGGTCCATGTAAGTCAACATCCCTATACGACATCCAAATCTATTCAATTCCATATGTATTGTTATTACCATCCTAAGTAAACTTTTTTGCAGGATGCAAGCGTCTGATGAAAAGAAAACAAATGGGAGGTGGAAGGTGGCATATATTGACCCGCAACAAGTAACCAAATCACAACACACGTTCATAATGAGGGATCAACTAAGAAAGAAAATAGAGGAAGAAGCAAAGACACCAGAAGAGAAAGAAGAATTAATAAAGAATTACCAGAAAGCTAAACTTCACAAGGTGTCTGTATACATTGCAAGGGTCATGAGGATAAACCAACATAAGGATTCTATCAAGTTTGCTTACAATTTTGAATAAGATCCTTTAAATAACTATTTCATCATTTGCCTTCATTTTTAGTCTATTTATATTAATTATTTTAATTTTATGCAGTGATCATTTCATTTGCTTTCACATGTGTCCGAAGTTGGGAACTGTGGGGGTCTTCGACTCATTACACTATCCAGCGGCTTCTTACAAGACAATCATTGATATTATAAAAAAAGTAAGACAACTAAGTGCAATATATAATCACTAATGCGTGTATCAACTATATTTCAAATTGTATTACTAACTTATGTTTTTATATCCTTAAAGTGCGTATAGGCTATACATACTCAATGGCGGGGAGCACAAGAAGAAAAAATTGGTGATACGCCATGCCAAATGGGTAAGAACACTTCTGTTAATAAGTACCAATCATTTTTATCAGAGTTGGTACAATTCTGTTAATTAGCACCGATCATTTTTTATTTGGTTGCAGTGCTACAAACAACCTCCTGGCAGTGTGCTATGTGGATATTATGTGTGTGAGGTTTTGAGAAATAATGGGAGGTAACGGACGAATCCTGAAGACGTAAGCCTCTTGTTTGTACACAACTATGTATGTGCTAATTATGGTCCTGATGGTAATGCATAACAATCTTCATTTATTGTGTTTACGTGCATATGCCTACCATTAAGAAATCATGGGGGCAACTTGGTGACAATCAAATCACCAACATTTGTGCGGACATGGCGAGATTCATCCTACGTGAGATTTGCCACGAGGATGGAGAATCCTTCGATAAAAAAGGAGTTTTGTCATTAGACGATGCAGAAAGGTTACGAAGATGGGTGTCTTAGGGTTATCTATTATGCACAATGTTTTGTAATGTGACTTATGTATACATTTTTTATTTTAGTTTGGATTATGTGTTTGTAAGACATATATTTGGATTTGGCGGTTAAATACAAATTAAATTATAGTAAATTAAAGTGAATTTAGCATACAAATGCCAATGTGAAAAAAATAATAGATGAAAATGACAAATTATATACAAATAATAAACAATTATGGGGAATTATATAGGAAATGGGAAAAATGCTTTCTGTGGCGGGCGGTCTAAGCAACCGCCAGCAAAGATGACCCTTGTGCTGGCGGTTCACTTAAACGACCGCCAGCAAAAATGGCATTTATGCTGGGGGGCTGCTTAAGTAACCGCCAACACTGATGACATTTGTGCTGGCGGTCGTTCAAGTGACCCGCCAGCACAAAGGGCCATTTCTACTGGCTCAAAGTTGCTGGCGGGTGCCGCGCCCGCCAGCAAAAACCGATTTTAGCCGCCAGGACAAATCGTTTCTGGCCTAGTGGGCGGGGAAGATTACAATTAAGTTTCTGAAGAAAGACAGACAAAAAAACAAAAAAAATATTCTAAGCCTTGACTCTGTGGACGATAATTTACGTGTCAGCATCAGGTGCGTGCAACAGTCGTAGGGTACGTGCTTCTACAGCGATTCTTACAGCATATATAATCATACTTCGGTTGGTGCAACATGTATGATAGCCTCCACTCTCAACTCTTCCCTCATGTACCCGAGTTCAGCTGGGCTTTGCTTGGCAGTTGTCACACCGCATGCATAATGCTGAGTTCAGCTGTGTGAATCCTCAGAGCTACAACCCGGCGGTGACCATGCTTTTCTCGGTGCATCCCATTTCCATTTCTAATATAATTTGCACACCAGCAGGAAACGTTGGAGTTGCATTTTTTGGCGCTCATGTGGTTTTCTTCCCAGATTATTTTTTCGGGTTCAGTTTCCCATGAACAAATGAGGGAAATGAGAAGGGAAACCCAGCTAAGAAAGGGCGCATACTAGAGTAGTGTGTTGTGTGGCAGTCAAGAGGGTTTCTCGAATATTTATAGGCATGCATGTGTGGTTTCATTTAGATATGTTAGGTTAGACATTAACTCTATATATACTAGTAGCAGATTGACACCTTTTCTAATATATATCTAGTAGGGGCTCGCCCCTCCTATTCTTTCAAAAAAAAAAAAGGTGTAGCTGCTCGGTTTGGTGCACGAACATTTCTAATGCCTAATGATCGTCATAGTTGTTAAGGTCGTTAGTTCAAATAGGATGGTACGTAGCTTTTATTTACATGTATAATCCAAGTAGTAACATTAAACTATATTAAGACATGATTCCCATTAAAACTCTTGCAATTTAACTATCACTATCAGACAATATAGATATCTTACCCTATTCATGCTCTTAATTGAAAACATCGTCGATGCATATTATTGTGCATATCGCACTTAATTCTTGTAAAGCATCTGCATGGAAATGATTGAATTAGTATAATATTATGCATTACAGGTTTTATGCACATGTGTGTGTAGTGGTCAATATATGATTTGTCCAATATATTATAGGCACGTGATTTCATCAACATGTGTTAGGCTAGATATTAACTACATCCCCTCCAATTTGAAATATTTACCACCTTCGATTTTTTTTATTGCAACATTTGACATTTATCTTGTTAAATATATTATTGCAAATATAGGAAAAGATAAGTCATACTTAAAGTATCTTTGATGATAAAGTAAATCATGAACAAAATAAATGATTCATACATATTTTTAATAATACGAAAGGTCAAAAAGTTATTAGTGGCATTTGTGATTAAAATCATACTATCGCAGCTGTTTTTTCTCCCTGTGATTTGTTGTTTTCTGTAGCACTGTCTATACACCACAAGTTGCAGAGTGCATATCTACTAGATGAATTCTCAGTTGATAGCAACTTGTGCAAAAATTAAGTCTTTTCATGTCCTAAAACTGAATGCAAAAGTTGTTGTTATGGCCGCTGGAGTCCATTTTCAGCTAAGTACGATGAGTTTAAAATTCCATTCAATGCCAAATTTTGGTCCCTGTATCTTGTTTTTCATGAAGTAGTTGAAGTGCACAATTACCAAATTTATTCAAGCTTTGATGTTTTTTCGATCAACTATTCGAGTCACGTCACACAATATATAGTAACAATGAGAAAATTGCAATTTTGGATTCCAAACATCGTGTTTCGCACTTTTGCCATTTTTAAAGTCGTCTTCGTAAAAATAAGTCTCGAAATGTTAACCTCTTGCAAACCATGCCCTTAGACGTATTTCCTCTCATTTGTAATATATAAAATAAGTGTATTTGCAACATGAAAAGACACTTCTGCCCCCTTGTTCCTGGCGCCGCGCCGCTCGTCCCGGGCCGTGATGAACGCCGGGGGTGCTCGAGCTGGGCGTGCTCGGGCAGCTGCTGCAGTCGGCGCTCCCCGCACTCGAGGCGGCGGGCAGTGCGCGCGGACGAGCTCGCCAGGGCGATCGGGGCTGTCAGCAGCGTCAGGGCTGTGGACTGCGCCGACATCACGAGTGCCTCGACAGCGACAGCGACAGCGACATCACCATCGATGAGTTCAGGTTCATGGCCGACCTGTGCCCTAGATCGAGCCTACGCGCTGTGTTCACGTCGCGTAGCGTATGGAGATGGAAAATAATCAAGCAGGAGCGATCTGTGCGAGTTGTAGGTGTATATGTTTATTGTTTGTCTGTTTAGACGATGTATCTCTATCAAGTTAACTGTTTGTGTTCCTCCGATCGATGCCCGTGGCTTGTGCAACTTGCAAGACGAACACGAAACACGCGACGCTTGCAATTTGTGAATGAATCCTCGTCGCATCTTTTCCGGACCAGGCCATGGCCAGGCCCACGTCTCACCACCACGTACGCTGCCGCTACTGGAGTCGGCAGTCCGCCGTGGTTGCTAATGCTCACTCGATGCTCACCGGCGACCGACCAGCTCGCTGAACACGATGGACGCGGGTAGTGGAGCTCGGGGCGGGTTCGCTAGTCGCTGCTGCCGTGAGTTGCGTCCAAAATCGATACCGGACGGACGAGAGGGGCGGCGCGGGGGATGAGTTAGGGCAGAAGTGTCATTTCAGGTTACTTATTTTGATTACAAACGAGGGGAAATACGTCTAAGGGCAGGGTTTGCAAGAGGTTAACATTTAGAGACCTATTTCTACGAAGACGACGTTAGAAATGGCAAAAGTGCGAAGCGTAATGTTTGGAGACCAAAAACTGCAATTTTCTCCGTAACAATGATGATCCAAAAGGTACCAAGATTTTTCTTCTGAACATGCATTCCATCTCTAAAGACTTTAGAGGTAATTAACTCCTAGCCCTTACCTTTCTGAAGCTCTGATGCATGCCATGAAGTTGTCAACCAAGACAAAAGGCAAGATGGTCAGAGAAAATATAATCAGATGCATTTTAGTGCTGTCAAATGAGTTGATGCGAAAAGAGAAAATATAAATTTACTGTAGAATTAAGGAAAACAGGAGTGCTTAACCTCATGCGTCATGGAACCTGGTAATATCACTCAGCTAACCGACCGAAGTGATCGATCTCGTCTACTTCTTCCTCTGCTTCACCTCCAAAGTCAGCATATTCTGCTGCATGCTCTAGCATAAGAAATCCAGAGCAAATTAAAGTATGCCGAGTGAAATAAAATTTCCATCTCCAACCTTGCCGAAGCAACTGAACATTCGGACACAATCAAAAGGTCGTTTCTCAAAAGTCTACATGACTCCATGTTTTCTGTTGCCATTGCAGTACAGGGACCAGAAAACTGTGAGCACAGCAGAGTGTTTTGTTACCGAAATTCATCACCCTTGGTGTTCAACGGTGATACGGCGTTGAAAATTGCAAGAGTCAAAAATGTCCCCGGTATAATATAGTAGCCTGAAATCTTCATCTTAGAGCATGGGGCTTAATTGTCCTTGAAGGCTACAGACCAGTGACCAGTGACGCACGCATCTCAGTGTCATTGATAGACTCGGTTGGCATGTTACTTTCTTTGGACCTCAGTGGATTGACTTGCCCTGTGCAATCTTCCCAAGACTTGATTAAATCCGTTGGCTGCTGAAACAATCTTCATCTTATGTGAAGTAGTATTGTTCAGCCTTAAGGAATGAGGAATCTGGCTGTTCATACCAATAAAGCTATGAATAATTTCACTTCCATTTTAATTGTGTTTTTGTCCACGTAACTCAATGGACTAATGACAGTGCAAAAATATTATATTTACAACCCTCTAATAGAAAGAATGGAATACCAAGGCAAGAGCCTCTCGATCTGTTCCAAGCACGAATGAAATGTGTGCCCGCTTTCCTAGTACAGAGAGCAGCTGAGAGCTCTGTATCACTCCTTTCTACGCTGCTCGGATGTCTGCCGATGTCGTGCTTTCGTTCGGTCGGTGCAACAACATGCATGATAGCCTCTATCGCAAGCCATGTCGGCCCTCTGCAAGGAATGGAGGATGCCCAATGTGTCTATTGTGCCATCGATTCGGAAGGCATTGAGGCGAATTACAGCAGGAGATCAACCTCCTTTCAAAGCAGTCGATGTTAATCGATTCATGGAGCACATCAATCGGGATTTGGTTCTCACCTCATCGCTGCATCTTAGCGAAGGAGTGGGCAAGTTTTGGGACTATGATTCGGAGTCCGAGTTTGAAGACCTTGGAGATGCAGAGCTCCCGTCGGGGTCGTCGCCGGCGCCGCCGCTTCCGACTCCTCCCGTGGTTGCGCCTCCCCCTCCTGCGCAATGGTCGGCGCCGTCGCCGGCTTCCCCGTCCGCGCCGCCACACCGGTGCAAGCCGCCGTGGAAATCATTGTGGAAGGGCCCTTTGCCACCCGCAAAGCTCTCCTCGCTGGCGACCCTAGGGGATTTCCTACCGCCGGTGTTCGCAGGGAGGCGGGGCGCCGCCGGGGCGGAGGTCGCGGTCGAGGCCCCCGATCCGTATTCAACGTCGGTTCTTTTGGGAAATCGGAATCAGCGCGATACGGTTCCTGTCAAGGCCCACCAGCAGGCAGACTCGGTGCCTGGTGCTTGGCCCGGCTTGCGATCGGGTCCACCGCCCCCTGAAGCAGCCTCGGTACCCGGAAGCCGTCGCTTCGTCAAAGCACGAAACGAATCGATCTCTGGTTCGCCTACTCCTACGGTTCCTTCGAATTCGCCGCCGCCAGAACCTCCTTCGACTCCCGGACGCCGCCGACGCCTTGTGAACGCTACTGTCCCGCCGCATCTCCTCTCCACCATGCCCTACCATGACGCCCTGATGGCGGGGAGGGGACGCCACATCCGTCGACGGGGCATTGGAGGCCGCGGCACTCAGGTGGGGGGTCGAGGAACCGCCGCAACCCCAGCTTCTAGCTCCGGCAACCATGGTGAGCCTCCGGCGGCGCCGCGTGGTCGCGGGGCTAACCCCCAGCCCGCGCAGGCTGCTGGAGCCGACGCGCCGGATCGCGCCTGGAGCACGGGGCCTGGGCGTGGCCGTGGCCGCGATGGGGGACCCCGGCGTGGCGGCGCGGTTGATCAACCACGTCGGGAACGCGGCGACGACACTGCTGCAAAAGTCGTTGCCCCGGAGACTGTGCAGGCTGTTGAGGGCGGCAAAGGGAAGCGCAAACGCACTATGGAGTGCGTTATTTGCACTGATGACCACTTCACCAACCAGTGTCCGCTTCTCCGTGGTCCGAAGCCGTCGGTCGCCTATTGTGCTGCCTCTGATGACAATGGAGGTTTTTTTCATATCCAGGCAGCTAATGAAAGTGACATAGTTTCAACTGATTTTTCTCCGGTCGCAGCCATCATTAAAGTGGAGTCCGGCGAGGTTTCTAAGGAACTCCTCTTGGCTACGCTAGCACGGATCATTCCTGTCCCCTGGCAATGGGAGGCGCAAGAGGAGGGGCACAAGTGCTTTATTGTGCCTTTCCCCAGCAAGGACGAATTGACCCGAATGGTTGCTATCGGAACTATCATGACAAGGAACAAGGAAGGTACCTTTTCTATTGAAGAATATGTTGATGATGTTCAACCCATCAAAGTCCTGGATCAGGTTTGGGTAACTGTCACCAAGGTACCGCGTGCACTTCGTTCCTTCCTTCCTTTGTGGGCTGTTGGCACTATGATTGGAGCTACTCAGAAGGTGGACATCCACCACCTTCGGCGTACGGGAGAGGTACGCATACTTGTGGCAGTTTTGGACAATAAAAAAATACCAAAATTCGCTGATGTTTGTGTGAAGGGATGCATGTACCGCCTTTACTTCAAGCCCGATGAGGAGGTATCGAAAGTTGCAGATCAGGATGATGATGAGGACCTGCTCACAGATGATGATAAGGGTAATGATGCGGATGGGGACCGGAACATGAGGGATGCTAACCCCGCTCGGAACCCACAGGGTGGTCATAAGGAGGCTTCTTTTGCAAACCCCCAGTCTGCACCCCAGAGCGGGAAATCTCACAGGCAGACTACTTTGATCCAAGAGGCACTTGATATGGCTTGCGAGCAGCTGTTGGATGAGATTAGCATTAAGGTCATGCTGGAGAAGGATCCTGTGGGGTGGAAAGCTTACAACCCGTTAACTGATGAAGAGCGGAGGTTGTACAATGCTATGGTGTCACCTCCTATTAACCCTCACCCTTTTATCTCCGATGTGTTTGAGCAGGCTGCTGTAACTCACCTATCTTCGGCCGGGGGAACACCGACACTCTTCTACCCGGCGCCTACGACACTCCCCGCTAAGGGGGAGGATGGAGGCATGCCCACCCCTATTCTATCAGGAGGGGCAGGGTCTCCGTTGGGGGCTGCCCCTCTCTTTGCCGACGAAGGGGGGTCGGAAGATGCGGACTCGACCACTTCGGACGGACCGACTCACCCCACGGCTGGGGGGATGCTTCCCACTCCACTACCACTGAGGTGACCGTGGTGGCTACAGCCGCTTCGGACGGGCTGCCCCCAACGGCTGGGGGGACGCCTCCCTCTCCTCTACCACTGAGGCGGTGGCCGCAGTGGAGGCGGAGGACACCGCTGCGGAGCTGATCACCTGCGCAGCGCCGCTGCGGGTGATGGCACCCGCGCCTACTTCACCGGAGGAGGACACATCCAGGAGCAGCGGAATCCCTGCTATGGGGGTCACCGTTGTGGCCACTTCTGAGGGGGCCGCAACCCCAGTTGGGGTCGAGACCGAGCTAGTCACCAGCGCTGCACCGCGGCGAGTGGTGGCACCTGCACCTACGGCTGGGGAGGAGGCCCCTAGGACACTACGTCGGAGCAGCAGGAACGCGGGAAGGGCTGACGAGCATACCCTACTCAAGGCGGAACGTCTGGCGAAGAAAAGGAACCTCGAAGGTATTTCCTTTTCTAGCTTTTCAGATTCGCGCATTATATCAAACCTTGGTAGGCTAGACATCAACACAACTACCTCGGGTGTCACTCGTCTTAAGAACTTAGAGGTAGATAGATTAGTTGTTTGCGCTAACAAAAATAATAAAGTTAACGCTAATGATCTATTAAGTGATGATGAAAGGGAAGAAAGACTGCAGGAAGCTCTCAACCACGCTGGTGGTTTCCTAAACGAGAGCTTGTTTGATGCAGAGAATGATCATATTCTAGATCTCTCTCGTGTCAGTCGAAAGAAAAAATTTAATAAGGCCAAGACATAAAAAACTGGCAATCTTCCCAAGAAGCCAAAAACCCCTTCAAAGATAATTATACAATGAAAGGGGTATTCTGGAATAGCAGAGGTCTTGCTGACTTGGCTAAACACAGATTTTTGGCTGAACTAGTTAGAGAAGAGCAGATTAATTTTATTTCTCTCTTTGAAACTGGTCGTGAGTCCTTTCCTGATCATGTCCTCAAAAATTTATGTGCTGGACGTGATTTTCTTTGGCACGCTATGGCTCCCCATGGCAGATCAGGTGGGATCTTGCTGGGGGTCGATCTTAGTGTGTTTGATATTTGTGCTATCGATGTTAAATTCACCCTTAGATACAAGTCAACTGACTTCAAGTTTGTCCTTTATTCTATTTATAAACCGGCACAATCACAAAACAAGGGCGTGTTTCTTGCTGAACTCACTAATACCTGCTCAAAGGAGAACCTTCCTTTTCTCATTGGCGGGGATTTTAATATTATGCGAAAACCTGAGGACAAAAGCTGTGGAGAGTTTGATACTAAATGGCCCTCCCTTTTTAATGCTATCATTGAATCCCTTGATCTTAGGGAAATTGTCATGACAGTTCGCCAGTTTACTTGGGCGGGTGCGGGGGATAATCCGACTTATGAAAAGCTGGATAGAGTTTTAGCTGGTACGGAGTGGGAGTTAAATTTCCCCTTGGCTAAGGACGAAGCTAGAGACCGGAACATTTCAGATCATACTCCACTAGTTGTGTCCACAGGTGCTTCCACTCACCAGTCTGGATCCAGACCCTTTCGATTTGAGAGGGGATGGCTCCTAAAGGAGGGTTTTTACGACATGGTTGCAAATATTTGGCGATCAGAAAACTTTGGATCTTCTCCCCTACAGAGTTAGCAGTCCAAGATCCGCAGACTTAGGCAACATCTTAGAGGCTAGGCGTCAAATTTGGTGGGCTCCTATAAAAAGGAGAAAAATACTCTTTTGGCCCTACAGTAGGATCTTGATAAAAAAGCTGAAATTGATAGGCTTTCTGATCATGACATCGATTTAAAGCACTATCTTAAAGAGCGGCTCATTTCGCTTTTGAGGGAGGAAGAGATTAAGTGGTATGAAAGAGCTAAGGTCAAAACTCTCTTGGAAGGGGACGCTAATACAAGGTTCTTTCACCTTGTTGCCAATGGCAAACACCGTAAGCAGCTTATTTATAGGCTCGAGGATGACAATGGTGTTGCTGTTAGTTCTTACCGTCTTAAATGCCACATCACGAATTATTACAAAAATCTGTTCGGGATCCCAGAGCAGACGAAAATCACCTTGATGGAGGATCAGATTCATGATATTCCACAAGTATCCGATGAGAAAAATGAGGTCCTCATTGCCGATTTCACTGAAAATGAGGTGAGAGAGGCGGTCTTCCAAATGGAGCATAACAAGTCTCCTGGACCAGATGGCTTCCCAGCTGAATTCTATCAGGTGTTCTGGGGGTGATTAAAGATGACCTTTTGGCTATGTTCCATGATTTCCATAAGGACAGTCTTTGACCTTTTTAGCCTCAACTTTGGGATCATTACTTTAATTCCCAAAATTGAGAATGCCACAAAGGTTCAGCAATATAGACCGATTTGTGTCCTCAACGTTAGTTTCAAGATTTTTACTAAAGTTGGAACTAACAGGCTGAATAAAGTAGCAAGGACGGTGGTGAGCCCAACACAAACTGCCTTCATACCTGGTAGGAATATCATGGAAGGTGTTGTTATTCTACACGAGACCATCCATGAACTTCATACCAAAAAATCTAATGGAGTCATTTTTAAGATTGACTTTCAAAAGGCCTATGATAAGGTTAAGTGGTCATTTCTCCAGCAGACTTTACGCATGAAAGGTTTCTCACCTAAATGGTGTAGATGGATCCAAAACATGGTTTCGGGAGGGAGTGTGGGAATCAAAGTTAATAATGATATTGGACCATGCTTCCGAATGAAACGGGGGCTCAGACAAGGGGATCCTATGTCTCCTATCTTATTTAACATCGTCGCTGACATGCTAGCCCTGCTCATTAATCGAGCGAAAGCAGATGGGCAAATTAGAGGGGTGATACCCCATCTAGTTGATGATGGTTTGTCTATCTTACAATACGCAGACGACACCATAATCTTTCTAGACCATGACCTTGAGCAAGCTAAAAATCTTAAGCTCATTTTATGTGCTTTTGAGCAGCTTTCGGGGCTGAAGATTAACTTCCACAAGAGTGAAGTCTTCTGTTATGGTGCGGCCAGAGAGATGGAATCTTCCTATACTTCTCTCTTTGGTTGTAATTCGGGAGATTACCCTTTCAGATATTTAGGTATTCCGATGCACCATAGACAACTCCTAAATTCCGAATGGAGTAAAGTCGAAGAACGCTTCCAGCAAAAGCTCTCGTGTTGGAAAGCAAAATCTCTATCCTATGGAGGGAGGTTGGTTCTGCTGAATTCAGTGTTAAGTAGCTTACCCATGTTCATGATGCGCTTCTTTGAAGTTCCTAAGGGAGTTCTTAAAAACCTGGATCATTTCAGATCCAGATTTTTTTGGCAAGGCTCTGCTATTAAACATAAATATAGACTTGCCAAATGGGACATCTTGTGTCGCCCCAAAGATCAGGGTGGCCTTGGGATTTTGAACTTACAACTACAAAACAAATGCCTGTTGGCTAAGTGGTTAGTGAACCTTTTGAACATTGAAGGGACCTGGCAATCTTTGCTAAGGAACAAGTATTTGAGAACCAAAACCCTCACGCAAGTATCATCAAAACCAAATGTCTCTCACTTTTGGAGAGGACTCATGCGTATAAAAGATGAGGTTCTGTCTAACGGTTCTTTCATTATTAAAGATGGAACCAACACGAGATTTTGGGATGATACGTGGATAGGTGATAAGCCGCTCAAGGATACATACCCATCCTTATACCATATAGCGCGGGATAAGCATGTCACGGTTTCTAAGGTTTTGTCCTCTAGGCCCCTTAATATTTCTTTCAGGCGGTCTTTGGTGGATAACAACCTGAACCATTGGCTTCACCAAGTAGCTCGGGTCTCTAATGTAGTTCTGGTGGATGATAAAGACTTTTTTAAATGGAGGCTGACAAAAAGTGGTTTTTTCACTGTTCGGTCACTGTATCTACATGACATAGATACTCATCCACCTTTTCAGCATAGGAAGATCTGGAAGTGGAAAATACCTCTAAAGATCAAAATTTTCCTTTGGTTTCTTCAGAAGGGGGTCGTTTTGACAAAAGATAACCTTGCAAAGAAAAATTGGAAAGGGAGCCAGCAATGTGTCTGCTGTAATTTTAATGAGACCATTCAGCACCTGTTTTTAGATTGCCCTTCCGCAAAAATGATTTGGAGGATTATTTTCTATGCTACTAATTTGACCCAGCCTAGATCTATTAGCCATATGTTTGGTATGTGGCTTAATAATCAACATAAAGACTATAAGCCCCTGATCTGGGTTGGTGTCGCTGCCATTTGCTGGGCTATTTGGAAATGCCGGAATGATATAGTTTTTAAAAAGACGAAGTTTAATTCGCTTTTGCAGGTTATTTTCAGGGGAGCTTACTGGCTACGCTTCTGGGCCCAGTTGCAGCATAAGGAGCAGGCTAAGGATACCTTCATCGCCATGAGCAGAAAATTAGAAGTCGTTGATCTACAGATTGCTAATAGAGGATGGAACAATTTTTATCGTTTACCTTAGTCGGGGCTTGTTGCCCGTTACTGCTTTTTTTACCCTTTTGTGGACGGTTCTTTTTGAACTCTGTAATAATTGGCTGTGTACATCTTCGGATGTAAAGACCGGATTTAATTATCCAATATCTAAAAAAAAATGTCGGCGTCTTCAGGCCGCGCGGCTTGACGATCGATCTTGTGGGTTTGAGCATGACAATAATGACTCTGAAAACGTACGTGAATCCGCAGGAGGGCCTGGCGGCCATTCTTTCCTCGGTGCCACCCATTTCTATTCTATTGTATATGCATGCTCGATGACAATTGACAACTTTGGAGTTTGGATGTCATCTGTTGCTTTTTGTGGTGTTTAGTAGATGCATGGGTTCCTTTCTCGAATATTTTATAGGCATGTGATCATCGAGCTACGAGCTCGGCTGTTTAGTGCACCAAAATTTTCCTCCAGTTCACTATTTATTCTATCACATCTTCTGATCTTCATCATTTTTTTCAAATTAAACACTTAAACTCCAACTTTCCACTATTCATCATCCTTTCACTCATTACATCTCCTCTCAACACGTGGCCCAATGCACTATTCTCCCATCGTATCTCACCACTTTTTCCAAACTAAACATACGTAGCTACTCTGTTGCAGGGACGACATTTCTCTACTTACCGCCATATGGTTATAAAGGGAGTAAACTTTGTTGAAATTATTTCCCATGTGGGTTAGTTCAAATGTTGGATGGTGGTTTTTTCTTTATTTGTATAATTCGAGCAGGCACATTAAAATAGTACAGAATTCCCTGAAAATTCTCACAATTTTCATGTTGGACATCCTCACACAACAACACGGCTGGGTTCGTTAGGAATTTCTCATAGCACAATACTGCATCCTCTCGATTGATGGCTGCTCGCCAGAATCGACAGCAGGAGGGCACGACACATTGTCAAAGACAACATCATCATTGTTGCAAAGGGACACGCTCACAACACACTTGATTGTCCAGACTATCTGAGAGCATTTTCCCGGTTGCCAGCCATTCTCAAACTGCATTTGTATGCACTCAATCTTGTTTGGACGAAGAAATAAAAACAAACCAGAAACTGAACAGCTCTGCTCATGCTAGATGGCCTCTCTTTGTCTCGTGACTAACATCAGTGGATGCACATATATAGTAGCAGTAATGAACTTAATTTTAGATGCGAGCTACAAATTAATTTTAGAGGTGTGGGGTTCTTCTCTTGTTTCCTACGTTGTTTCGGTTAGTAGGTCGCTTTGTTGGTCATTGTAGTGTTGCGCTTTGGAGTCTCTTCTAAAGTCACTTCATTATAACTTAATTATTCTCTTCTCTTAATGAAAAACGTGATATACACATTATTTTAAAAAAGCAAGCTACAAATTAAATTTCCCTTGATAGACTGAGATTCGAGGGTATCTATGATAAATCCCTTCTGTTCGACTTGCTTACTGAAGGCAACAGTGTGTCCGCTTGTGGTTAATAGGATTTTATATAGATATATGCAGGTGATTTCTGCTCAGACACATGCATGGATGTTAAGTTAGATATTAACCAAGGTCCAAGTACTATAATAAGTAGTAATGAGAAAAGGATGATAGAGACACATGCATGATAGAGACCCAAGCAAACATGCAAATCGATGCAAATTATTAGAACACGATTCCCTCTAAAATTCACACAATTTTTCTATTCAGACGTATAGAGACACATTGTGTTCTTCGAAATATATCTTCGACGTACAGTCGTTCCTTACCAAGCCATCTTAATTACCCTTTCGTTGCTTAATTAAGCCATCAGCTAGGAGCACATGTGTTCCACTGAACTATGCTCTTGTCAATCGCTAGCCCGTTGTAAGGGCTCGGGTACCCTCACAACAATAGACTAAGAGGGTGTGATTGTGGTTCAAGGAGAAGTCCATGATTATCACGAGATTCAAGCTCATCATGTTCCATACTCAAGCTAAGCATCCATGAGAAGCTCATCATGTTCGTTACTCAAGTACCACGAGACCCTCTTTCCTCGGTGCCACTGTAACCATTTCCATTCTCCCAAGCATCATGCATCCTCGAGAAGAACTTTGGAGCTGCAGTTGTTGCTTCTTGTGTTTAGCAGACTGGGCACATGACTACAAGAGAAAGAAACTGAGAGAAAGCTAAGAGCCTCGGACTACTGGAATGGGCAGATGACTCCGTTTGTACATTGCCCGTTGGATGGGACACCCTCACAAAAACACTAGATCGTAGCATTTTCCCAGATGCCTGCCATTCTTTAAAGATATGTATTTGCACTTCTCAATGTTGTTTATCCGAGCAAATAGTTTGCACAGCTCTCTCTCTCTCTCTCTCTCTCTCTCTCTTGCTAGGTGGCCTCTTTGTCTGCATCACTGCTGACTAGTGGATGCACATACTTGCAGCCTATCTTATATTAGTGGCCTTGCAGTGGATGTAGCAGAGAAGGATGTTAAATGCCATGATGTTGAATGCACGTTATATATTGTGAGAGGAATAAATGATCCTATATGTTGGCGAAGCTTTCTGTGCATTATTGCTCTGAAAAAAATATTTGCTTTCACCAACAATTCACTAGGTTATCAGATCTCATATGGAGTTCTCAAATGGGATTTCTTGAATATTTATAGGCATGTGTGATTTCACCTAGACATACGTTAGATATATATTACTAGCTACTAGCTAGTTGTGGTCAATTTGTACTGACCAATGATCACCATAGTTTTTTTAGAATAGATGATCACCATAGTTATGAACAGAGCAAATTTTATTGAAATTTCCCATGTAAGTTAATGTCACGCCCGGATTTAAGGGCAAATCCGAATGCATAGAATACATGTGCGCCAGGATCAAGTTACACACATGTATCGACTCAGTGTATACCAAAACACAGTGTTAAAGCGTATAGAGAGCATTAAACATTTATTACATGACCGAATGTCTCAAAATCGTAACATAAGCGAGTACTAGCAGCGGAAAAGGACGTCTCCACAGGCAGCTGACTGGTGGCACACACGCCTAGAAACCATCGAACTCTCCAGGAAAGTCTTCAAAGCATCCGTCTGAGCAGCAACCGGGTTGTGTAGATGCAATATAAAAGAACAACAAGCATGAGCACATGTCGTACTCAACAAGGGAAAACTCTATAACAACATGCAAAGACTTTATGGTGGAAGCTTGTGGCTGCATAGCAGATCAGCATTTTAGTTGGTCAAATTTTATTAAGCAAGCTGAATTACTAGCAAATGTAAGTTTATACCAACCCAGAGATTAATATAAGCATCATCATCATGAACGAAAGTAAATGCAACAAGTTTAATCCATCTTCCATAGTTTACTCATGTGAGGGTCCAGGCCGCCCGTGACCATGGGCACGGCTAACTAGTTAGTTTTACACTCTGCAGAGGTTGTACATCTTTATCCACAAGTCGCGTAAAAGTCCCGAAGAACTTTAGACCCAACCATGCAATGCCGGCCAAGCATCATACCAAACTACCGAGGTGTGATTGCATAGGGACGCTACGAGGCCGTTACAAAGATCCCCAGATGCAGGCTGCCCGCTAGGTTACCTGATCAGTGCAGCGTATAAAGCTTCCTGGCGAGTACCGTGTCTTAGCCAAGCCCAACTCCCCGCCAGAGCAGGTCTATACGCCATCTACCGTCAGCCCCCAACCCTTATCAGGTAAAGCATACCTAACACCTACTTCTCTAATTATTAAGCCAAGACAGAGCCATATGTCTTGTGATTGTACTGTTTTCCTGGGTGGTTCTCCATGTTCCGATTAATAAGCATAAAGTGTTCTTGCATTACATGAATATCAGCATAAATAAATCCATATTGACAAGTGTTCATTAAACCACCCAAAACCAAGTAAAGCTCTAGCATGTGCTACCCAACATAAAGTAAACCCAGGTTGATCAAGGCATAGGATAACAAAGCTAGTCGAACCTTAACAATAGGACCCATCAATTTAATGCAAAGCAATAATAAATAACGGTGTAATTAAAATGCATGTTGTAATAGGATCAACGGGAATGCAGCAAGGACTTGCGTTCTACCAACGCTTGCTGCTGCTCAAGGTCTTGGAAATCTTCAACTCCGGCGTATTCCACGTACGAACCGTCTTCTACGCACCACACCATTCACATACAAGCATACAATGGAATAAAATAAGAAACAATCACCAAATAGTACTAACAGAGCAAAACAGGGACAAAAGGTTGTTTTACTCATCGAGACGATCGCGTGGATATAAAGAACGCTAAAACGGAGCTTAAACGTGTATTCTACTGTCAAAACAAGATGTAGGGGCTTTTCTGCAAGAAATCTAAACTTCCAGGGGCTAAACTGCAAGAATCTAAGGGCTAAAACATAATTTTATATAAAAACTCAGGGGCTGCGGTGCAAAACTTTAAAGGAGGGACCTCGGGCGCTAAAACCAGGAAGTCTAGGGTTTAAAACATAAAAGGAAAGGACCTAACGTTAAGGGCCTTAGCACGTGGAAGGGTATTCTTGTTAAACTAAAACACTTCAGGGACTCTTTGCAAAAATGGCGCGGCGGGGCCTGGTTGACCGGCATGGACCGGCTTGACCCGGGGTCATACCCGATCTGAGCCATCGGATTGAGATCCGACGGCTGCAATCGCACGCAGGCGGCCGCGGCGGCAACCATGCCGGCAAGCGGCGGCGCTGCAGCGGCGCTCCGGCGAGCGCATGCGAGTTCGAGCTAAGGGGCTCGTTTTGACCCGCGGTTAACACCAGGGAGAGGCATGTGGCACGAGAAACCGATCTATGGCACCGGAACGGGCGGTCGGGCAACGGAGACGGCGGGTGGCTCGGCGCAGCGAACGGCACGGCGGCGCCGACTCCGGTGAGCTCGAGTTTGCAGCACGCGGCACGAGATCGACGACAAGCGGCACTGGAAGGCTCCTCACCTCGTGGCGGAGCTCCGGGCGTCCTTCTCGTTGGCGGAAAGGCGGCGGAGCGGAAGATCGACGGCGGCACTCGGCTAGGGTTTCGCGGCGGCGGCTAGGGTTTGGGGGAAAGGAGGCAAGGAGCGGCGGCGGCCTTTAAATAGGCCAAGGGAGTCACACATCGGCGTGCGGGCCAAGCCTAGCGCGGGGCGCGGGGGGGGGGGGGGGCGGGGGCTGCGGCGCGGCTGGGTCGGCACGGACCCGAGTCTGGTGCGGCGCGGCGCACCGGTAGGGATGACGGGCGGGGCCCGCGTGCCAGCGACAGAGAGAGAGGGGAGGGTTTCGCGGGCCGGCGCTGGGCCAGGGTAGGCTGGGTCAGGCCTTCGGGTTCGGCCCAGGTAGAATAGGATGGATTTTTTTCGAATTTATTTTTAATGCAAAAACAATTCCAGACAAATCTAGAAATTGTTTAAAGGCACGAAAAATACTCCGAAAATCACAGAAATTCCAGAAAAATTCCCAAAGGTGGGTTGAAGTATGAAAAATCCAAATAAAGTATTTGGAGTTCATGAAAAAGATTTTAGAGCCTTCTAATAAATAGAAATAGCTCAAGGGAAAGGAGAATAAATTCCAGAAAAATCCGGAAAATCCTCGGATGGATTTGGACAGCTCCTAAACACACTTTTGAAACCTTTTGCACTCAAGAAACACCAGCTGCATCGGCATGAACGCAACACTCACAAATTTTTATTTAATTTAGAAAATCAAACAAGGATTTTTCCTATACTATATTTCCTGTAAAGAAAAATAAATGTTGGATAAATTTTAAAATTATGAGAAAATTGTTATTTATTTATTTTTCTCTATTCACATCCTGAAATTGGAAATTTCAGGGTGTGACAGTTAATTAGTTCGAATAGGGTGGGTAAATTGCTTTTTATTCATAAGTATAATCCAAGCAAGCGCATTAAATTAAGACATGATTTTCTCTAAACCTCTCGTAATTTTCTTAGACGGTTTTTTTTTCAATTTTTTTTCTCAAACAGTATTTCTAGCCATTTCTATAATTGAGTTGTGCTTCGCTTCCATCCATCTATACATTCCCCGTTGCAAATTAGACCACCCCAACGCCGTGCGGATTCATCAGGTGCATTTGAGAACAGTTTCCCATATGCCAGCCATTCTCAAAATGTTTTTGCATTTGATCTTGTCTTGTCTAGTGCATCCCATCAACCATAAGACCATAAAAGTTACTCAACTTTAATAATTTGCAGCAAGTTTGTGTCCAACATGAATGAGCTGACAGACCCCTAAGGGCTTGTTTGGGAAATGGAGGATTCAAGTGGATGGAAGAGGATTGAAGGGGATTTTGGGAAATTTTGACTTATAATGGAAATTTCTCCACCCCAATGCCCTTCATTCCCCTTCATTCCACTAATTCCCAAACAAGCCCTAAAGGAATACTACAAATAAACTAAGAGAACAAAACACAAATCCAAGCAATTTCAGAAGGGTAAAATGATGATATACTGATGAAGACCACAGATGTGTTCAGCCACCGCCCACCGGCCAGACTACTAAACTGTAGCATCTATATGTTTTCTTATCCATGTCACACGACAAAACACATTGCATTAGCTAGCGTTCATCAGAGGTAACATCCTCGGTGCGTGCGACTCATACGCCGAAAAAAGGATAGTGTAGTCTTATTTGTAAAATTCAGATCGGGAAAAATAACTATAGCTTTATTAAGTCCGTATTGAAGCACAAAATGAAACTCCCTCAAAAAAAGCACAAAATGAAACACATTCATTCACTGATTCTATCAAAAACCACACATGAAAGATCATCACAGTTGATAATCCTCATTGCAAGAGTTACTACTGGCCTCAGACCATGATACTACTCATCACAGTAGGAACTTGAGACAGTTTTTGCTGTTGAGGAATCACCGGTTAATCTGCCGACGGCAACCAAATCAGAGCAGCCATTTGGTATTTGGTGTTCCCGCCGCCATAGCTGAAGGCTACGACACGGAAAGCGGCAACCTCCGTAGTAGGATCTCGACGCCATGGCGACCACACCGGACCGCGACGCCCCCGCCGGAGTCGCTGCCCCGCTCGATCCCCGCCTTCCTCAAAACAGGCGATGGTCCTCGCCGGAGTCGCTGCCACGAGACACTGTCATAGATAAACAGAGATTGCCGGACTTGCGTCGCCGGTGAGCTCTAGAACGCGCACGAGAACAACAACGGAGTCTGTGTTTTTGTGCCGCGATAACTGGCAGCGTTTTTCATTGAATTGCAACTGAATATATGGTTCACAAGAAGCAAAAGAACGGAGAGCTATTGTATCTATTGTATCTGCTTTGTGCGCAAGGTATGGATGGGATCCTGTTGTATGCGCCATGACAGAGGTTTTTCCTGCCTATATAACACGGATGCATTGTACGTGACAAGCACCACGTTACGCCATTCTTCACAGTTGCATGGTATTTCCGAGAGTATTTTCCCAGATGCCAACCATTCTTAATATGTATTCGCACTCGATCTTGTTTGGGGGAGCAAATAAAAACAAGCAGCTCCCTCATGCTAGGTGACTGGTGGATACTCCCTCCGGTTTGGTAAAAGAAGACGTTTTAGACAAGATTTGAGTCAAACATTGGGAATATAAATCATGAATAACTTTTAAGTTGTTGAGTTCGGAAATGTGAAAACTACCTGAGTAGATTTGTCTTGTAAAATACTTTCATAAAAGTATACATATGTTAGTTTTTAATAATTATTTTTGTAAAAATAGGAAGTCAAAGTTGCACTTTGGAGACCGTGTCGCTGTCCTAAACGTCTTTATTTACCAAACCGGAGGGAGTAGATGCACAAAGTTTCAGTAGGGAGTTCTTTATATACTAGCACCACCCACCCCACACCCCCCCCCACCTAGGCACCTAGCACAAAGTTTCATGCTAGGTGCTGTGCTGTGCTTAGCATGCAGGAACATCTTACAATCACAGTAGCAATAATGATTTTATTTCAGAGGCGAGCTACAAATTTCCCCATGGCAACGCTGATAAATCCCTATTACTGTGTAGGATGTGACAGTCGACACATGCATGTTATGTTAGATATTAACTAAGTACTATAGTAGTAAACGAGGGTACCTGCCCTGTGCTGAATGCAATATAGTATGCCCCCTAGTCATGAAATGGAGTAAATAAACTGTTGGGGGGTTACCCGAAAAATTCGGATGAATCCCCGAACACGCGCGAGAGAGAGAGTTCTTAGCACGTTCAAGCACACAGTTAGAATGCGAGGAGACTGCAGTTCCCTCTGCTGATTGCACAAGTTCCAAAAAAGTCTGAATCCGTTTACACGTGCCCTCGCGCCCCCTTTTATAGGGAGATGAAGGGACTTTTACATGCCGAAAACACCCTCAGCCTCAGAGAATATTCCTAATGTGAACGCATATAAGAATGTCTTTTTCGTCTAACATATTTACAAGTCTGCCACTAGTTCACACTCTAAACCCGGATTTTTTGGGACAACAACTTTGACTTTGCCTCTTCTCAGGTTCGCGAATGTCTTCACGCGTAACCCCCGAACTGGGTCTTCGACAGATTCCCGAATCGGCCTTCGCTTCTTCATCGGTTCGTGCATGTCTTCGCGCGTGACTTCCGAACTGGGCCCTCCACAGATTCCCGAATCGGCCGTCCTCCGAAGTTCGCGCTACCGCCAGCTCGAGGTTCCAGGCTTCCGCATGTCCGTGACCCCATTTCTCCACCGAATCAAGATTCCCGAACTTCGCACATTCACGAATTCGAGGCTTCACAGGTTCCCGGCTCCCGAAAATCGTGAGTTTCCTGCTCCTGAAAAACATGTCTCAAGAACTTTGTCAAACTTAACGTTTCGAGGGTGACGGGTTTTCCTGAATTCCCCAACACTAGCCCCTCGGGGAAGCGGGTTGACTCCAACGATCCGATTCCACGAATCTTTCGGAAATTTAGTAAAAAACGTCACCCTCGGAACGTCGGAGGGGACACGCGTCGCCCGGGAACCCTAGAACGGTTGGATCGAGGCATGTTTCGCGGAACTACCCCTCCCCGCCCCTATAAATAGAAGGCCGCCGCTGTTAAAAAGTTTTACAGCTTTCCTGCTTTTTTTTTTACGATTCGTGCATCTTTCTTGCTCGCGGAATTTCGTCTTCTTCTGCAAAGTTCGCGAACTCCCGGTTCTCTTCGCATCTCTCTAAGGTATTATCTTATTTCTCTCTTTTGATTCTTGCTTGTCATACTTTGTTGTAGTGATATTTTTGTTTTACGAACTTCATTCTCGAATGCTGTTTTTATTGGTTCGCATGTTTGTCTTTGTTGGTTAGGTGGCTCGAGTTAAAAGTACTGCTAGACCCATGACTACCGAGGAACTCATCGCAGCTGGTCTCCCAATTGACCCAGCTGTCGAGGGTGCTGAACATGCTGCACCCACCGAAGATGCTGGTTCTCCTAGCGGCTCCAGAAGTCGCGAAGACGGGGAAGTTCAGTCTGATGATGATGAAGATATCGGGGACGTGGACGCCGGTGTCAGCGATTTGGTTAAAGCGAAGACTGCCGGACCGTTGCCACCCTCACTCGCCTTCGGAGAATCCAAGGTCACGGCTAACATGATTCGGGAATACGAGAAGGCTGGGTTCTTCCCTCCGGGCGCCGGGCGAGCTCCGCTTGATGAGCAAATCCCTACCCCTAGAGACGGAGAAGTTGTCGTCTTTCGCGACTTCTTCATCTGCGGACTCCGGTTCCCCTGCGATCCCATTCTGCCGGCTATCCTGGACGCCTTTTCGGTGAAGATCCACCAACTCTCGCCGACTTCCTTTCTTGAAATATCGAAATTCATTTGGATCATGAAGACCTTCGGCTGCAATCCCAGTGTCCATGCTTTTGCCAGACTCTACGAACTGGTGATTATCCCCAAAGTTATCAAGGGCAGCGATGGGGAGTTCTATCACACCCAACATGCGTGTTGCACTTTCAACACTCGGCGGCAGAACACTCGAAAGGGGATTACCCGAATTCAAATTGCTCCCTGCTGCAAGACTAACCTCACCGAAGATTGGAACTCTCATTGGTTCTACTTGAAGGTCAACATGTTGGAAGTTCCCGGCTACACTGGCCCGGCTCACCCCTTGTCTTGCCCGATTGCGCCCCTGACAGCAGTAAACACAGCCGAATTCAATCAGCGGGCCTTGGGGATTCGGAACTGCGAAAGTGCGTTTCACCTTGCCAGTACCATACTTGGTGGTCGCGATATCATTGAAGAGTTCGTGGCTGCCCGGGTCTGGCCTATTTCAAGCGGTTGGTCTCCCACTGAGATCGTATACTTCAACGTCAATTGGGCCACTCAAGAGGTTCCTTTCCCGAAGTTCGGGATTAAACTTCGTGAGAACCAGAGCGCCGACGCCTTCATGGTTGAGATAGAAAAGAGGGTGAACGTCATGATCGGCGAGTACACCATGAACGAGTATAAGGCGTACAAGGCTCTTGTGAAGCACAAGAGGAGGATCAACCGCGTGTTTTCCGAAGTTTGCGGGGACAAATCTTTCAGTTCTCGAGGCCCGGGTCCCAAGCTAAAGGTTCCCGCAGTTGCCGTGGCCAGTTGTTCGGCTGCCCCCATCAACGCTCCACGAATAAGGTCTTCGAAGCGAGGCTCATCATCTGTCAGCGAAGGCACTTCCTCTGGAGTTAAGCCTTCCAGAACAAGATCCCTAGAATCGTCGAAACGCAAGCGCAAGACTTCTGAACGAACTTCGGATGCAGAGCTCCAGGCGGCTTCGGGCCTGGCCCAGATGAGCCGCAAAAAGTTGAAGAAGGCGGTGAAGAAAGTTTCTTCCGTCGGTGTTCGGCGAGTTCCCTCCGCCTTCGACGATGATGCCTTAGTAGAAGCAGTGAGCCGGAAAGGTGTCTGCTTCTGGCCTCTGTTTAACTTTCGAGACAATTGTCCGTCGGGTTCTGAGAATGAATTCGTGGATGTTGATTCCTTTTCAGATGCTGCTCCCGAAGTTCGCAAGGAGTCTGTACCTGTTGCTGCTGTTGAGGCCACTGCCGAAGCTGAAGTTACTGTCCCCGCTGAAGCCCCCGCTGCCGAAGCCCCTGCTGCCGATATCTCTCAACCCGCTCGCTCTCGGGATGAAGCCTCCCCCGAATTCGCCAAGGAACTTGAGCTCACCGTACAAAGGGGGGGGGGAATCCTACCGAACATGTTCCCTTGGTCGAAGTTCGGGAGGTTGTTCCCGAAGATCAAACTCCCTCTCCTTCTTTGGCTGCTTTCAACAAGAGTTTTGGTACGTCTCATCGCGGCAAATTATTAAGTGTTGGCTTCGAGACAACTGGCGTTGGGAGCAAGACTTCTAAGATTTTAACACTGTGGAAATCATCTATGACTGTTGATGAATCAGGAGGGGAGAGCTCGGGACAACCTGAAGGAGCTGCTTCGGGTTCTGATAAAGGGCCTCATCCTACTCCCGAAGCCACCCCTTCGCCTCAGGGTAAGGCTTCTTCTGGTTCGGCGAAACAAGTGACCATGCAGCATTTCAGTAAACAAGGTTCGTTCCTTCTCACTACCTTTTCGTGCTTTTTCCGATTCTTGAATTTTGATCTGATACTTTGATCTTGAATTTTTTCAGAATTCAAGGATCTTTTGCACTCCTACTCTCCCTCGAAGCTAGCGCGCTTTCAGGAGGACTATGCACTTAAACATTCTATGCTCGGGAAAGTTGCCGTAGAGCGGCTTGTTGAACAAGAAAAGGTGAACAAGCAGCTTTCCCAGAAATCTAAGGAACTCAAGCGCAGCTTCGCCCTTGCGCAATCCGCGAACATAGAACTTGAAAAGAAGGTGGCTGAGTTGGCGGAGGCTTTGAAGATAAGTCAAGACGAAAAGAAGCTCGTGGAGTCGGCACTTGAGCAATCTAGAAAGGAACTTGAAAAGACTCAGAAATCCCACGAAGATGACCTCAGTGTGATCGAGAATCTTCGGGGAAAACACGAGAGGGCTATGAAAATTGCCGAAGATCTTCGCACCAACAACGCCAGCCTCGCTAAGTCTCTGAGCACAAAAGATCGTAAGATCCAGGATCTTGAAAAAGCGTTGGCGGAGGAGAATGCAGCTTCAAAGAGGAATACTTCTGAAACTCTGGAAAAGCTGAAACTTCTTTACGAGGAGTACAAGAAGTCATTGAACGAGTTCGGCGTTCGTCCGGCTCCTCTCCCGGATAACATCGAGATTCCCGAATTCATGGATTGGATGGAGACCGAGTTCAAGGCCCTTACTGAGGTGATCTCCGGCGCCAGTGACTTCGCGGCTGCCTTCTCCGTGGAGAGCATTTTGAAAATTCTTCATGACTTCGACTGCGCTGACTTGGAGAAGTTTCGCGAGAAGATCTCCCAATTCCCCAGCGCCACAAGCACTGCGATACTTCGAGCTAATGCCGATGTTCAGGCCATCAAGAACAAGTTCGCAAGGGAATTCTGGTTGACCAGTGGGAAGGAGACCGTCAAGGTCATTGCGCGCGCCAAACTTGCTGAGGTAAATTTTTGCACGATTTCGTCACTTACAACGGCTATCGATGTTTCAGTTTCTCGAGTTTTCCTTACATTTGCTTTTCCTTCTCAGCTGAACGAGGAAGAGAATCGCGAGGACGTCGCTGCGTCCCCCGAAGGGTCAACCTCCGGCGAAGATTCGAGCGACTCAGGCGAAAGGAATTCGGGAAGCGGCAGCAGCAGTAGCAGTAGTAGCAGCGACGAGGACGGCAGCGACGGACAAGCTTCCGGGCGTGATGACAATTCTCCGAAGGTGGATGTCACGAATTAAATGTTTTGTCCGAACTTTGCACACCCTCAGAGGCTGTCTGTACACTTTGTAAATTTACTTAGCTTTTCTGAGCAAGTGTTTTGTAAACTTTTAACATGCGCAGGTCCTGCAAGCTGGGCCTGCGCAGGACGTGATGCCGCTACGAATTCATCGAGATAGGATGTGTGTTAGCGGCGAAGCGTGGCGCTTGTTTAAGCGAGCTCATCCCGAACAGGATTTCTCAGATTTTTGGCTCGAAGCCTCACTTAAGTTTTCTATGGGCTGTTTTGATCTCTCTTCCTTTTTCTTGTTTCGTAAGAAGGAACGCTCTGCATCCACTTCTTCGCGCTCCACGACTATCCCGAAGACGGAGCCCCTTAGCCCCTTAGCAGGCGCGTCTGGCTTCGCTTATGCTAGTGATATTGCCGAAGACAATGTTTGTAAACCAGGACATGTTGTGGAGCTTTCCTTCTAAATTTTTGTACTAACTGCTGTAATCTTGATAAACTATTCCGAAGTTTTTATGCGACTAAGGCAATGAATACGTTTTTTTCTTGAAAAAACGTCACCCTCCCCCACCTTGCCGTTTTGCATGAAAACTTGAAGACAGGTTGACGAAGCTTACTATTCACGGATTTCGAGCATATTTTTAGGAGAAATCTTCGTTAGTTTTTGAAAACTTCAACCGTCATTGCGCAAGTCGACAAAATTTGTTTTCGAATTTTGTGGACTTGACCCGACCGGCAGACTTGCCTCGGTTGATACTGCAACCCTCAGTTGCTTCAACCAAGACTTTTTACAATTCTCCGCACGAGCCCCTTGCCCTTTTCTTACAACGATGTTATCACGAAAAACCCTTCGGCCATTTACGCTAAAGAAAAACTGTAGGCAACCCCCTACGCATTCACTTTCTCGAAATCATCATGCATATCTTTTCGGTGGAAATCCCCTCGTGGATGGGGTTCTAGGCCACAACTTGTTGTTGTCTCCGGCCTTTTTTGGTGGGAATCCCTTCGTGGATGGGATTTTCTAGGCCACAACTTGTTGTTGTCTCCGGCCATTTTCGGTGGGAATCCCTTCGTGGATGGGATTTTCTAGGCCACAACTTGTTGTTGTCTCCGGCCATTTTCGGTGGGAATCCCTTCGTGGATGGGATTTTCTAGGCCACAACTTGTTGTTGTCTCAGGCCTCTTTCTTTACGATGGAATTTCGGCTATCACGAAGCCTTTCTCACGAACTTTCTTTTTTCACGATGGAATTCTGGCTATCACGAAGCCTTTCTCTCGAACTTTCTTTTTTCACGATGGAATTCTGGCTATCACGAAGCCTCTTTCACGAACTTTCTTTTTTCACGATGGAATTCTGGCTATCACGAAGCCTTTCTCTCGAACTTTCTTTTTTCACGATGGAATTCTGGCTATCACGAAGCCTTTCTCACGAACTTTCTTTTTTCACGATGGAATTCTGGCTATCACGAAGCCTTTCTCACGAACTTTCTTTTTTCACGATGGAATTCTGGCTATCACGAAGCCTCTTTCACGAACTTTCTTTTTTCACGATGGAATTCTGGATATCACGAAGCCTCTTTCACGAACTTTCTTTTTTCACGATGGAATTCTGAAAATACGCGATTTGGGGGAAGACTCTTTTTATACATATATCACAAAGAGTATTTACATAGGATCCGCCTCATTAAAAACCTTGCCTCTTGATTTAGAGCCCCCTTTGCAAGGAAAAGAGTACGGTCCTTCTTATTCTAATGCGACTAGAAAAGGTAAAACTAATTTTTTCTCCCGAAATCACTTATAGACACGTGATTCGGATTTTTTAGTTTTCTAGAGTACAAACTTACGAAAATTAAAAAACTACTATATTTTACATCTAGCTACAACTAGGGTTTTCATGGATAATACCTTTTTAGACTGTCAGCATTCCACGAATACGGCAACTCTTCGCCAGTTTGCTCCATCAAGCGAAAAGCCCCTGGCATATCTGTTTCCCTGGCGATGTAAGGCCCTTCCCACGACTCATGAAGTTTTCCTGGGTTCTCCCAATTTTTCTTCCTTTTCAACACAAGGTCGCCAGTCTTGATGTCTTTTCGGACTACCTTCTTGTCTCTCCATGCCCTTGTTTCTCTTTGGTACTTCTCAATATTTTCTGCGGCCTCAAGGATCGTCAGCTCGATCATGTCCTTTTCCACCTTCTTGTCGATTTCCTCTATCTCTTTTCCTTTCAAGACTCTCATACTTTCATTCTTGATTTCCTCGGGTGTCATAGCCTCAGTGCCGAAAAGTAGGCGAAAAGGTGTGAAACCTGTTGCTCTTGATACTGTGGTGTTGTGCGACCAGATCACCTTCGGTAGTTCATCTACCCATTTTCCCTTCTTCTGGTCGAACAAGCATTTCTTGATTCCCGAAAAAATCAGGCCATTGGCTCTTTCGACTGCCCCATTGGACTGCGGGTGATATACTGACGAAAATCTCACTTGAGTGCCCAAGGTTTTGCAATATTCTTTGAAGGTGTAGCAGTCGAACTGTTTGCCATTGTCAACAGTTAGTTCTCTAGGAACCCCGAACCTGCAGACTATGTTCTGCCAAAAGAATTTCTGAATTGTTGCTGCTGTGATATTCGCGAGCGGTTTTGCCTCCACCCACTTTGTGAAATAATCGACTGCAACAGCTGCGAATCGGCAGTTGCCTTGAGCTGTTGGCAACGGGCCCACTAGATCCATTCCCCACCTTTGCAGAGGCCAAGTTGGTGGAATTAGGTGAACTGGCATTGAAGGCAGATTCTGTTGATTTGCAGTTTTTTGACATGCTTCACATTGCCGAACTAATGTCTTGGCATCAATGTTTATGGTGGGCCAATAGAATCCCTGCTTTATCGCCTTTCCGGCCAAAGCCCTGGTGCCTATGTGCGCCCCACAGAATCCGCTGTGAATTTCCTTTAGGAGTTCCTGACCTTTTTCGGAGGTGATGCACCGCAGCCAAGGCTCAGTGACTCCTGATTTGTATAGTTCTCCATTCACTACTGTATAGCCCCGAACCCTTTGCTTCAATCTTTTCTCCTCTAACTCATCTTGTGGTTCGTAGTGTCCTCTCAGATAAGCCATGATTTCTGCTCTCCAATCAGGAGTCTCTACTACATTCACGATTTTGGCCCTCGAATCCTTGATGGAGGGCTCTCTGATGATTTCGAAGAACACATCCGGGGGTAGCTCTTGATTTCTGGCTGCCGCTTTCGCCAGTTTGTCTGCCTCATTGTTGTCATCCCTTGGGATATGCTGGACTGAATACCCTTTGAAGTGTTTTTCCATTTCTCTGACTTTTTCGAGATATTTCATGAGAACAGGATTCCTTGCCTCGCTTTCTTTCTCGATATGTTCTTGGATCACTTTCGAAACCGTTCTGATTATGAAGGTCTGCTGCCCCAAGGCTCTCATTTTCCTTAATGCCAACAGAAGAGCTTCGTACTCCGTTGTGTTGTTCGTGGAATGCTCATTGTTCGCGAATACGAGCCGCGCTGCGTATCTTATGACCACGCCCGTCGGGGACGTCACAACAGCCGAAATTCCAACTCCCTTGTAACACCAGGCCCCGTCACACTGTACTATCCAAGGTTCGGGTGCATCTTCCTCGAGGTTCTGAGTGGGTGAAGTCCAGTCCACGACAAAATCTGCCAGAACTTGCGATTTTATTGCACTTCTTCTCTCGAAGTCTACCACGTACTCAGAAAGCTCAGCACCCCACTTGATGATTCGGGTGGATGCCTCTCTATTTGCGAACAAGTCATTCAGCGGCTGGTTGGTGATGACTCTTATTCTGTGACCCTCAAACTAATGCCTTAGCTTCCTTGCTGCCATGATGACCGCATATGCGATTTTTTCCAGCTCGGAATAGAAGATCTTGGAACCAGACAATGCTTCAGAAGCAAAGTATACAGGAATTTGTCTGAGCTTTCCTTCTTCCTCTTTTTCCTGCACTAGCACTGCGCTTACTGCCGAATTTGATGCGGACACATACAACAGAAGTGGCGATTTTGGTTCAGGAGGACAAAGTTTGGTCATGGTGGACAAGTAATCCTTCAGTTCGCGAAAGGCCCGCTTCTGAGGTTCAGACCACTGGAAATTCTTAGCACTTCTGAGGACTTGGAAGAACGGTAAGCTTCTTTCTGCGGCTCTGGGAATGAATCTGTTGAGGGCAGCTACTCTCCCTGTTAGCTTCTGGACATCTTTCACTGAAACTGGATCTTGCATTTCCACTAGAGCCTTAATTTTGTCAGGATTTGCTTCTATGCCTTTCGTTGAAACTAGGCATCTAAGAACTTTCCCCTTGTGAATGCCGAATACACATTTTTCCAGATTCAGCTTCAAATTCGCTGCCCTCATGTTCGCAAATGTTTCCGCCAGGTCACTGATATGGTCTTTCCTCTGAACACTTTTGACAACTATGTCGTCCACATATGCCAAGATGTTTCTCCGAATTTGCTGGTGTAGTACTATTGCTATCATTCTCGAAAATGTACATCCCGCGTTCTTTAGCCCCTCTGGCATTCTTACAAAGCAAAATGTTCCGAAGGGAGTGATGAAACTTGTTTTCTCCTCGTCCTCTTTACGAACCCTGATCTGATGATACCCAGAGAACATGTCCAGGAGCGAGAGCATCTCACTATTGGCTGCATCATCCACGATTTTGTCTACCCTCTCCAAGGGAAAATCGTCTTTCTTGCATGCCTTGTTCAAATCGGTGAAGTCCACACACATTCTCCACTTTCCATTTTTTTTCTTGACTGGCACAGTGTTGGCTAGCCAGACTGGGTACTTGACTTCTCTGATTACCTGTGCATCCTGTAATCTCTGAACTTCTGCTTCAACTGCTTTGACCTTTTCCTCAGACATTTTCCGAAGTTTTTGCTTCTTGGGTGGTATTTGTTCATCTGTTTCCAGGGCATGTTCGATGATATCCCTGTCAACACCTTGCAGGTCCTTAGCTGACCATGCGAAAACATCCTTATTTCTGTTCAGAAATTGTACTAGTTCCTTGTCCTCTTCGGCGCTGAGATTGGCCCCTATTATGACTGCTCTATCGGGCATGTCATCCAGATACACTTTCTTTGTTTCATCCTCTGCGGTTATCTCATTTTTTTCCTTGTCCCGCTTAGGCTCTTCGTAGATTTCCTTCTTCTCGTCAGCTGCTTTCAGCTGGTACACGTTCGTTTGGCCGGGCGTGTGGCCTTTTTCTATGTTTCTGGCCTCTTGCTGATTGCCGAACACTGTGATGACCCCTTTGGGGGCCGGCATCTTCATGCATAAGAACTGTTGCCTTATGACAGCATCAAACTTGTTCATGAAACCTCTGCCGAAAATCGCGAGGTATGGGTGGTAAATGTCAACTACATCGAAAGTGAGACTCTCCGTTCTGGCATTCTCAAGATCTCCGAATGAAACTGGGAGTGAAATTTTTCCAACCGGCTTGATGGGTTTTCCTCCGAACCCTTGCAGCGGGTACTCTGGGGGGTCCAACATGTGCTGGCTTAGATTCATCTTTTCGAAAGTCTTCAAGAACAGGATATCCGCCGAGCTCCCATTGTCAACTAGGACTTTTCCTATGACCCACCCAGCAATATTCACCTCAATGACCATGGCGTCATTGTGAATCGCAGATTTCAGCCTGAAATCTTCCTCTGTGAAGGTGATTGGCACCTTTGCCCACTCTGGGCGAGCAGCTGGGCCGTCATTGATAATGGTGTTTACGGACCTGAAATAATTGCTTCTCTGTTTCTTGGTCTCGAATTCCATAGCAGATCCACCCGTGATTGGCATGATAGTCCCGAACGATGGCAATGCCTTGGAGTTCTGAGGTCCCGAACTTGACTGAGGTCTTGACGAACTTTCTGGAGGTGGTGGCAAGATTTCCCGAATGGGTTGTGGTTGCTGGATTGACTGGATCGCTTGCGACTGAGGGAAAAATTGCTGCGACGGCTGCCATGCTGACTGTGGTTGTGGGAATTGCTGAACTGAGACCGAGCTCGACTGTGGATTCGCGAATTGCGGCTGCCAGAAATTCGGGCGAAACTGGCTTGGCATTGAGGATGCGATGCTTATTAGTGCTTTCTCTTGCTGAATTCTTGCCATGTTCTTCTTTGTTTCTGGGCACCCTTCGGTGCTGTGGCCCCTTCCATGATACTGGCAATAGAAGTAAGGATCCCTCGGGTTGTGGTTCGTGGGTGCTGGGGGTCCTCTGCCTCTCCCCCTTCCTCTGGGATTGAACCCTCCCCTGGTACTTGGCCTGCCGCCCTGTTCAGGTTGCGAATTTCCGACGTTGTTGACATTTCGCGGATGTTGGGGTGGTGCCCTCCACGTCATCTCTCTGTTGCCTTGTCTTGCCTCGTTCCGCTCGGCCACTCTTCTGCGGTGGTCATCATCTGACAAAATGTACTCCTCCAATTCGTGAAAGAGTTCCTCAACTGTCTTGGGTTTCTTTCTTGTGAGATGCGAAGCTGTAGGCCCTGGGGTGAGACCTTTGATCAGTGCGTTGATCGTTGTTTTGTCATCAGCTTCGGGGATTTGAGACCTTTGTTGCATGAACCTTCTCACGAAGTTCCGCAGTGGCTCTCTGTCTTTCTGCTTGCAGTTATACAAATCTGATGCTTCTGCAGTTGTATCGTGGAACATCTGAAATGCTTGCATGAACTTTGTCTTGAGATCTACCCAACTGTAGACTGAATGTGGAGGCAGCAGTGAATACCAATTCAGTACTGTTCCTTCGCAAGCTATGATGAAGGATTTGGCCAGTGCAACATCATCCCCTCCTGCCGAATTCACAGCTGATTCGTATCTCATGAGAAATTGCCTGGAGTTTCCGAAGCCGTTGTATTTAGGGAGAGAGACAGGCTTAAACTTCGGCGGCCAAGGTGCTGTTTGCAGCCCAATCGACAGTGGAGATTCTGGATCCACGAAGTGTGAGACTCCATTTCCCGCGAAGAAATTTTCTTTCGGGAGTTCTCTTGCCGGCCCAGCGTTCTGTTGCGGTGACTCCTGCCACAGGGAACTGTTTTCTTGTTCTTTCATTTCATCAATTTCTCTCTGTATTGCTTCGATTTGCTCTTTTGCTTTGTTCAGCTGCTCTAGCTTTTCTGAGATTTTTCTCTTTGCTTGCAATTGAGCTGCGAACTTTTCTTTGTCTTTCTGCAGCTGCTGTATCTTTTGCTGAACCATTTGTAGCTCCCTGTCTATGGTGTCATCATCATCATCCACATTCTCAAATTCTTGCTGTTCAGCAGGTTGTTCTTGGGTATGAGCTGTTTTTTCTGCTCTTGCCTTCATGAGAGCTTCGAGCTTTGCTCTCCGTTCTTGGTCTGTTGTGTTGGAAGGTTCAGGGACGAAAGAGGTTTCGTTCCTTTGGGTAGGATGGTGGTCGTCTCGATTTGCCTCTGCTGGGACGTTCTTCTTGGATTTCTTCTGAGGTGGCATCGTGAGTTTCTGTTCGGCTGGACCACGGTGGGCGCCAATGTTGGGGGGTTACCCGAAAAATTCGGATGAATCCCCGAACACGCGAGAGAGAGAGAGAGTTCTTAGCACGTTCAAGCACACAGTTAGAATGCGAGGAGACTGCAGTTCCCTCTGCTGATTGCACAAGTTCCAAAAAGTCTGAATCCGTTTACACGTGCCCTCGCGCCCCCTTTTATAGGGAGATGAAGGGACTTTTACATGCCGAAAACACCCTCAGCCTCAGAGAATATTCCTAATGTGAACGCATATAAGAATGTCTTTTTCGTCTAACATATTTACAAGTCTGCCACTAGTTCACACTCTAAACCCGGACTTTTTGGGACAACAACTTTGACTTTGCCTCTTCTCAGGTTCGCGAATGTCTTCACGCGTAACCCCCGAACTGGGTCTTCGACAGATTCCCGAATCGGCCTTCGCTTCTTCATCGGTTCGTGCATGTCTTCGCGCGTGACTTCCGAACTGGGCCCTCCACAGATTCCCGAATCGGCCGTCCTCCGAAGTTCGCGCTACCGCCAGCTCGAGGTTCCAGGCTTCCGCATGTCCGTGACCCCATTTCTCCACCGAATCAAGATTCCCGAACTTCGCACATTCACGAATTCGAGGCTTCACAGGTTCCCGGCTCCCGAAAATCGTGAGTTTCCTGCTCCTGAAAAACATGTCTCAAGAACTTTGTCAAACTTAACGTTTCGAGGGTGTCGGGTTTTCCTGAATTCCCCAACATAAACTTCTTGAATTTTTCGTGCTTCCCATCTCAAATAATACAGTACAAATACTGTAGGATGGTAGTTTTTATTTATTTATTTATTCGTATATAATCCAAGCAGGCAAATTAAATTAAAACAGGATTCCTGAACTAGAACATCTCAATTATCCTAGGGCGTCCACTATTTTCTCGGTTCCACCCAGTGTCCAGTCCTTCTTCCATTCTGCCTAGTTTGGCAAGCAACCAAAGCCAACTTGCACCCCACGAAGCAGCCGGATGGTGCGTTGGATCGTGTGGGCTGGGCTACCAATCACCTCCTAAATACTAGTGATGCTTGTGGCCTTCTCAGTGCATTTTCCTAGATGCCAACCATTCTCAAAGTGTATTTCGTAATCGATCTTGAGCAAACAAGCCAACATCACTACTGCTGGCTAGTGGATATGTAGCGAGTTGCAGTATGCAATGGTATATATTGTATATAAGAAGACCATATTCTAATACTCCCTTCATCGCCTGACAGAGGTCACGAGCATGCAGCGTTGACATTAAGAAACATACTTTAATTTTGACCAACAAACAGACACAGGTGGTGTAGTAATGTGTTCTTCTTGGTAAGAACCTCCTCGATCTGATTTCACAAGAAACTAACTGGACAGCATCGATTCTCAGTATGATTCAATTCCAATCGTCATTCATAAGAATAGTCAAAGAAATTACATGATCTTATTAAAAAACAATTACCCACCTGTACCATAATAGAAACACTCTTTTTTTTGCGAATACGTTATAGCAACACTTTAAATTAACCCCCCCTACATACATATGCCATCAGCAGGTGCAATCAATCACGCCCATGATGAACCTAGCTTGTTCAATCTATGCTCTCGCGCTCGACGTATGTTTTGCTCCAATATGTGCCGGCATTGTGCTATTGGTCAGTGTGACATGTATGACAGTTGACAGCCTCCATTATTGTGAAATCTGTCATCATCTTCAGGGTAGCTGCGGCACTGTGTGACAATTGTGGATCGACGTAAGTACCATGAGACCATTCTTTCTTTCCTTGGTTGGTGCCACCGCCACATTATATATATTTCCATTCTCCCTAGCATGCATGCTCGACATGGAGTTGCAGTTGTTGCTCTATGTGTCAAGCATACCGGTCACATGACTAACCTCAGGAACTTGTCGTCCTGATGCCAGCCATTCTCAAAATGTATTTGGTGCAATCAATCTTTGATTGTGAGAGCAAATAAAACAATGAACAATTGAACAACTCTCTCATGTCTTACGCTCTCTTAACTAACGACACTCAGTTCTTCTGAGACAAATAATTACATACTAATAGAACAACTGAAATGTTCATCCCAATTTCAAGGAAAAATTTATGAACAGCAAATTAGATAAATTAGGATGAAACACTGAACTTCTTGAATCAAAGGAATTTTTTTTTAAAAACGTTGTACGACTCACAAGAATGTCGTGATGTGGGGAGAGTGCACATATTGAAGACAGAGTATGCGTGAATGATTGATTTTTTTTAGATTCTCAACATACTCGCAAGTGAGTGCCTACGACAACCATTAGAATACAAGTACTTATACCACCAAACACCTCCAGGAAGATTACAAGTTTTCAAAGGCAGATAAACAAAAAAACAAAGAAAATATTATAAGCCTTGATTCTGTGGACCAGATAATGTGTCATCATCATGTGTGTGCAACACTGTGCATACGTTTGGCTACAACGATTCAGCTGGGCCACAGCGCAGGCGAGCAAGGATGGAATAGGACGCGCATGTTGAGAGTGGAGGCTATCATGTACCCAAGTTCAGCTGGGCTTCGATTGGCGGTTGTCACACCACGCACATAATGCTGACTTCAGCAGTTCCGCTGTACAACCCTGTGACCATTCTTTTCTTGGTGCATCCCATTTCCATTCCTAATAAAATTTGCACACCAGCAGGAATATTGGCGTTGCATTTCTTGGCGCTTATGTGGTTTTCATCCCAGATTATTGTTTCGGAATCATTTTGCCCTCAGCAGATCAAGGAAATGAGAAGGGAAACCTAACTAGAAAAGGGATTTATTCTCGAATATTTATAGGCACGCATGTGCGATTTCATCGAGATATGTTAGGTCACATATTTACTATATATATATATATATATATATATATATATATATATATATATATATATATATATATATATATATATATATATATATATACTAGCTGTAGTTTTGACCCCTTTTCTAATATATATCTAGTAGGGGCTCACCCCTCCTATTCTTTCCGACAGTCGGGCCTCGACAACTGGAGACGACAACACCTACAGTGCCGCCGATCTTTCCGCTAGGAGGTTCCAGACCACCGGCTTTTCAGTTACTGGCGGCAGATATTCCTTCCTCGTCCACTCGGCCTATGTTCCAGCCTGCTTTCGACACGACCACCGAGGACCAGCTGGGCTGGGATCAGATGGGGTTTAGCGACATTCTCGCGACCCTAGATGCCCCGCAGCAGGCCGAGGAGGTTGGCTCGTCACAGTTGACGCAGGCGCCGGTTTGAACTCAGCCGACACAGCGACAGGGTGGAGCGACCCCGACGGCCAGCAGAGCGACACCGGCCGGCGGAGCGACCCCGGCGGCCAGCGGAGCGACACCGGCGGGCGGAGGGACACCGGATGCTGCAGGCTTGTCGCAGGCGGCCATGGTGACACCGTCTCCCGACCGGCTAGGACCACAGGTGGTCAGGGCACCTGACCCCTGGACATACGACCGGGACCACACCTGGGCTGGCGCTAGAGCTGTTAAGCCGAAGAGGCACCGACGCATTTAGATGTAGTACTACTTTTACCATGATTTTGTATAAACTATTTGCATCTACTCGTTGATTATGATATTCCCTTGTGATTATGCTTACACTTATCGGTTTGTTGTTTTTAAAAAGGTTAAAAGTGTTTTAAAAATGAAAAAATAACAAAAAAACGGTCCTAACGCCGCGTGGCACAGCGGTAGGGGCCTGCCGCCGTGGCGCTGGGCGGCAAGGTCTTGGCGCCGTGCCGCGCGGCCCTGCCGCCAGAAGTGCTCTCCTGCCCGCCATGCCCCATGGCGGCAGGGACTTAACGCCGTGGGGTATGGCGGCAGGGATGCTGCCGCCGTGCGACATGGCGGCAGGTACCTGCCGCCGTGGGGTTTGGCGGCAGATGTATATTTCTCGAAATTTTTGGTTTGATCATTTATTTTTCAAAAATCAAAAAATATATATATAAAATTCCAATTCAGCTTGGCCATGGCGGAGGCGAGTAAGGATGGAATAGGACGCGCATGTTGAGAATGAAAGCTATCATGTACCCAAGTTCAGCTGGGCATCGATTGGCGGTTGTCACACCATGCACATAATGCTGACTTTAGCAGTGTGAATCTTCCATACTAAAACCCCGTGACCATTCTTTTCTTGGTGCATCCCGTTTCCATTCCTAATATAATTTGCACACCAGCAGGAATTTTGGAGTTGCATTTCTTGGCGCTCATGTGGTTTTCATCCCAGATTATTGTTTCGAAATTATTCCTAATAGCCGTATAGTAGCAGAAAGAACTGTGGCTATGTAGTACATTATTTTATTGCATCCCTGGCATATCTTCATCCTGATTCAGTGTGGTGGCAGGCAGTGATGCTAATGAATGGATTTTATTTGCTCTCTCGAAATTCATCGGAATGAATGCTCTGTCTGTTTGCACATATATATATGAGGTTTTGCAAGCGTCCAAACCTCGTCACTCATGCTGACCCAGCAATATGGTGCTGCCTCGTGTCCTTCGGAGATGGATCATACATCAGAGACGGACTCTTCAGAGAAGATCAGGATCACAAACTCTGAATTCTCTGCTACACTGAACAAGCTAGTCTGAATCTGAAACTTTTTTTTTTGAAGTAAATGAATTCGAAACTGAACTTGGTTGCGCTTACCCGCTTCAGAAAGACATGGCTGCATGTATAAACTATAATGTCCCTTGTCTCATAGATCATATAAACATCAAGAACATTACTGATATATAACTTAATCTTGGAATAAAGATCATATAAACTCAGTGGATTGACTAAATCCGTTTGGGTGCTGAAACAATCCGTTTGGGTGCCACTACTGGACTAAATCATATAAACTCAGGCTTAGCAATGAGGAATAATCTATCTGTTCATATCAGACAAGCGATGAATAATTCCACTTGGATTCAGAAATGATTGCATTTGCTACTGCAGTGTCAATTACAGTTCAAGGTAGTATATTCAGAGTCCTCTAATGAAGATAAATAAAATACATATGCATTATTATTTATTAGGTGTGTCCTCAAATGATGAGGACGTGTGTAGCAGAAAGAACTGTGGTTTTGCACGTTCTTTTATTGCATCCCTGGCATAGCTTTTATCTGATTCAGTGTGAATTGAATAGATTTTCTTTGCTATATCATAATTCATCAGAATGAAATGAATCCTCTATTTGCATATGAGGTTTTGCAATTGCCCAGACCTCATCACTCACGCTGACCAACCAATGGGGTGATGCCTCGTGTCCTTCTGCTCAAACAGAATGGGTTCAACAACAGCTAGCTAGCATCAAAGAGTCATGCAGGAATGCCCAATACAACAATAGTATGTGTTTACAGACAATAGCTAAGCTTGAACATGCTTCACAGAGCAGTAACAGCAAAGGGTTAACTAATTTGACACAGTTTGAGTTTTTTTTGATAGTATAATGAATATCTATCATAACTAAATTGCCCAAGTATGAGGCACCTGTCAATGAACAGACGCAATCAAAGGTAAGACATGCACTACCACAAAACGGAGTTCACGTGAGAGGAGCACCATTTTCATGAGTTGCGCTATAAGAGAGCCTCTCGGTGTGCTATTCCAAGCTTGAAAGAATGTTCTGTGCCTGCTTTCCTAGCACAAAGCACCAAATTCAGAGTCTGACTGCCCGAAACGACAAGCTCCACCCGCACTACGCTTCTGATTACTCTGAAGTAACCATCTACATGCATGTAATGAAGTGCAATCAATCACGCCCATGATGAATCTTCACTTCGGCGTCTGCCGTTGTCGTGTTTCCATTCGATCGGTGCCTCTGTTGTGAACTCTATTGACATCTTTAGGACATGCCGCCTGACGATAGTGTGAGCATAGGCATGACAATGACTCTGGAAACATGAACCCACAGCAGCGTCTGGCGGCCATTCTTTCCTCGGTGCCACCTATTCCCATTCCATTGCATATGCATGCTCGAAAAGAACTTTGGAGATCATTTGTTGATTTGTGGTGTTTAGTAGATGTGTTCCTTTGTCGAATATTTATAGGCATGTGATCTTCATCGAGACGTACATGTTATAGGTTTGATATATTAACTCATAGAGTCCTAGTACGTAGTAAACTAAGAAGGTGTCATAGTTGCTCTGTGTTGCACAGGCAACATTTCTACTTACCGCGTACCCATATGGTTATGAAGGGAGTACACTTTGTTGTAATTATTTCTTCTGTAGATTATCAGTTCAGATAAGGATGATAATTTTTTTATTTGTTTGTATAATCCGAGATGGCAAGTTAAATTAATACAAGATTCCCTGTAACATTCTCTCAATTTTCTTCAGGAATTTCTCATATACAACACAATTTCTGTATTTGCCCTCAATCTTGTTTTGACAATGTATTTGCCCTCGATCTTGTTTCAACGATCAAATAAAACAAGCCAACAACTGAATGTTGTTGTAAGGGTGCTATTCTTGTACACAGATGCAATATACAGCGTGCTATTATTCTAAGGGTTTGACGAAATGCAAAACTGAATAACAAAGCTGAAACACCGATTTACTTGAATCAAATGAACTAATAATTGAATCACCGAGTTACTTTTATGTTTGCTACACTGCTCTGCCATTCGCTGTGTTGTCATACGTGTTGTCAGTTGGTGCAACGCTGTATGATAGCCTCCACTCTCAACTCTCTAATCATCTTCAGGCATTTGTAGGATTCTACAATCCTCTTGCTGGATGCTGATTTCACCAGTGCGGATCCACACAGGAGTGTCCCATGCGTTTTCTTGGTGCCACCCATTCCCACTCAATAATTGCATGTTCACAAGAACTTTGGAGTAGTATTTGTTGGTTCTTGTGTGTGTTTTCTTCCCCTGGTTGTTGTTTAACAAGTTTTGGATCAGTAGATGGGAAAATGAGGAAGGGAAACCTAGAATAGGATAAGATGCTATAATAGAATGGCTAGTGTGGTGTTGGTGGTAAAAAGGATTCCTTGAATATTTGTTGGCATTGTGGTTTCATCCATCGAGATGGGCTATTAGGAGTACTAGCAGAAATGCCCGTGCGTTGCTACGTGTCTTTATTATCTATGCTCAAGTTGTTATTAGCATGTTCCTATATGCCAGCTTCGCTTCATAATCTAATGGTGCAACATAACTATGAGAGATAAGATCAAAAGACCTAGCCAGGTTTTGTTTCCTCACCACACCTCCTCGATCATTCATCGGCGCTCTTAATGATGCTCAGGGGCAAATAAAGTCCGCGTAGCATCTATTCTCCTACTATATACCTTTGTGGTTTTGTCTTTGTTTCCGCTGTCACACAACTGACCAATATTTTTAGCTTTATTTTTTTGTCAAAGAAAATTACGGAGTAGCTTATTTGTGGACGCATCTACATCCTTTGAGTCAGAAAAAAAACCTTTTTAAGACAAAGATAAACATTGTTTACTGTAGCATATATGGTAATTGGAGTACTGAACTTAATTCTAATATGTTAAATTTGACAAAATGTGATCATTATACATAAACAAAAGCGTAGCTCAAGTGGTTGGTATTGCTCCTGCAGTTGAATTTTTTTTAGGTCGTAGGGGCTCAGATTTCCCCGTTGACAATTATGAGATGAATGTAATTTAGCCCAAGTGGCCGGTCCAATTATTTCAACCCATGGTTCGAAAACAAGTCGTCTCATCCTCTTATATTGTTAATTTTTACATGGGCCTTTGGGCTGTTTTTAATTGGCTACATGGGCCCATGGGTAGTTAATTGGTTCTGTTCAGTCCCGCTGGTTGCGGTCGGTTCCAGCCAGGGAGGGCAGCGTTATTTTTTATTTTTGGCAACATTTTTTGCTCGGTTTTGGCTCACTTACGCCGGTTCGTGTGGGACAGCTTCGGCTTTTCTCCGAATTTGTTTCAGTTACCGCAGACGACGAAAATTATGGGCAGAAACAGTCCTTGCTTTAATATTAGGTAGAGATAAAGGAGCTGTGTGGTGGTCCTATGGGGTTAGGAAGGGAGGAGTAGACTTTTTTGAAATCTCCCATGTAAATTAGTTCAAGTAGGTTATTTAAAATCTGCACAAATGTTGTGCGACCATTATTTTCTTGGTGCCACCCATCCCCACTCCATAATCACCTGCTGACACAAGAACTTAGGAATTGCATTGTTGGTTCTTGTGTTTTTTTCTTCCCTGATTGTTTTGGAATGAATTTTGGATCATTAGTAGACGTGTGGGAAAATGAGAAGGGAAACCTAGAAAAGGATAATACACTATAATAGAAATGACGCCGCATACATGACTAGTGTGGTGTTGGTGGTCAATAGGATTCCTTTCTTGAATATTTATAGGCATTGTTGTTTCATCCATCGAGATGGGTTATCTATAAAACTTATATAGGTGAGACCCACTACAAGTCATGGTTGTATTTCTCTCAACATGCAAGCATTCCACGTCATCATCCACTATGCGCCATGTCACCATCCACTATACGCCATGTCATCATCCACCAAATCACATATTTATGTCTTGAATCGATTTTCTGTGGCTTATAGCATGTATATCACACCACAAAATTCCTGCTGACGATTTTAGAATGATTCACTCTCAACAAAATAACATGCTTTCATATATAATGAGTTTACAAACGAATATTGCCATGTAATATCTTTGGTGTCACTACTTTCACATTTCACCTTAAAATTTTGTTTAAAAAATTCTCGCAGCAACGCGCGGGGTATCACCTAGTTAGGAGTATAAAGGAGGTGTGCAGTGGTTCTATGGGGTTAGGAATGGAGGAGTAGACTGTTGAAACCTTCCCCGCGTAAATTTATTGAAATAGGTTATTTGAAAAAATAATTTAAATAGGATGGTAGAATCTGTTTATTTGTGTAATTCAAGCAACTACAATAAATGAAAACATGATTCCGTCAACTCTCACAATTTTCCTAGCTATATATTAGGCATATATATAGAGGCATGTGTACCCTATTCGACGATCATGTTCTTAAGACCCTCACCGGTATGCTATTGTCCATGCCACTCCATCCTGGTAAAAGATACTTGCATGGAGATTAAAATAGTTGGATTAATTGGTGTTTTACACAAGAGGTATGGTGCATATATTCAAAATCAATCGCTAGTACACACAAATAACAGATAGCACACAACATATATCCATGGAGTGTCAGTATGTGTGGCACATGAATCTGACAACGCCTTTGGTTGTTAATTAAGTTATCACCCAGCTGCAGTTGATACACTCGATTCGATCTGGGGTGAAATTTCCATCTTGTCCATTATTTTTGGTTGGGATGCAATCCCCACATTTTCATTTGACAATCTTTAAGCAAGCCAAAAGCTTCCAGCAATTTAGCAATTTTAAAACAAGGGGGGTAAAAGGTTATTTATTTTTGAGCAAGGGTAAAAGGTTATTATGCAGCTGGCATTACATTGAAGAGAAAGCTCGGCACCGGGCATCAACAATCATCCGTTCAGGGCTTCGCCATCTCGAACACCATAGTCCATAGGTGTGCATCCTCTCGACGGCTGCTCCCAAAATCGACAGCAGGAGGGTGGCACATTGTCGAAGACGACATTGTTGCCAGGGACACCCTCACGACACAATGGATCGTCCATCGTATCTGAGAGCATTTTCCCAGATGCCAGGCATTCTCAAAATGCATTTGCACTCAATCTTGTTTTTGGACAAACAAATAAAAACAAGCCAGCAACTGAACAGCTCTCTCATGCTAGATGGCCCCTCTTTGTCTCATGATTAATAACATCACATACTAGTGGACGCGCTGATAAATCCCTAATGATCGACATGCTTACTGAATGCAACGGTGCGTGTGTAGTTCGTAGGATTTTATATATAGGCATGTGATTTCATCTGGACACATGGATGTTAGGTTAGATATTAACCGAGATCCAAATACTATAGTATATAAGTAGTAAACGCCAGAGTATTCGACTTCTTGGATGAACTCGTGCACCGCTACGGACTACCCCACCGCATCATCACAGACCTGGGTTCCAACTTCAACAACCATCAGTTCTGGGAGTATTGCGAGAATAGCGGGATTGACGTCCGGTATGTCTCAGTCGCCCATCCACGAGCCAATGGACAAGTCGAGCGCGCCAATGGGATGGTACTCGACACTCTCAAGAAGCGACTGCACGACGCTACTAACACAAAAGGAGGCAAGTGGATCAAGGAACTGTCCAATGCACTCTGGGGGCTTCGTACACAACCCACCAAGCCGACGGGACAGTCACCCTATTTCCTGGTCTACGGCTCTGAAGCTATCCTACCTGCCGACGTCATGTGGGATTCGCCGACAGTAGAGCAATACGACGAAGGCATCTCTGAAGACAGCAGACGAGTTGACATCGATGGACTCTAAGAAGCTCGCTGTGCCGCCCTCGTCCAATCAGCAAGGTACCTTGAGGGTATCCGACGCTACCACGATCGCAACGTCAAGGAACGCTCCTTCAACGTTGATGATCTAGTCCTCTGTCACATCCAGAACACGGAAGGACTACATAAGCTCAGCTCACCATGGGAAGGTCCCTTCTCAGTCGCAAAGGTGACCGGACCAGGCTCGTACCGCCTCTAGACACTGGAAGGCAACAACGTCAGCAACTCGTGGAACATCGACCAGCTCTGTCGATTCTACGCGTAGTCTCTCGACTAATCTGGGGGTTCAAGTCTACACGACTACTCCTGGGCCCTTCGCCGTAAGCGGCCTCCACGTCCAGGCACTAGTCTCCGGACTACTCTACTCCAAGATCCAGCGTTAACGGCTACTAACGGATCTCGGGCTGCTTAGAGCGTCAAGGACTCTAGCGGCGGTCTATCAAGAGACCATGTACTCTTAGATCCAGCCTATACGGCTACTAACGGATCTATAGCTGTAAGCGGCCACGCGTCCTAGCACTACTTCAGCCGTAAGCGGCCTCCGGGTCCTGGCGACTACACTTGTAAACGGCCCTGGCCATCCAGGTGTATTTTCAGTAATAAAGTTTGATTCTCAGTCAACTCATTTACTGTGTCTCCCGCAACGGGTCTACTGTCAAGTACTACTACTCGCAACACCTCCATGTATGGGTACTACGCACATACACACAGCGATAACGAGTTCTCATCCTACACATGGAAGATTTTTTCATTCAAACTTGACACAAGTTATTTACAACTTTGTCTATATTACAAATGATGCCAAAAGCTAACCCTACAGGACAACTACTGAAGGTTGAGCTTCTCCGCGACTTGTTCCGCGATTGGCGTCATCTGCTCCAGAAGCTCCTTGTACTAGTCGTCTGTGCAATTGGCGGCTAGTCCTCCCGTGACTACATCCACCGGAGCCTTGGGGAAGTACGACTTCATATATGCCAAGACCTGGTTGGGGATGGACTTTGCCAGATGCTTCACATAAGTTGCCAGACACCCGGGGGCTTCCTTTAGCCGATCAACCAACGGAGCTATCTTTGGCCCGCCCGGGTGAGGCACTAGCAGTCTTGCAATGGGGAGTGCGGCTTCTTCAAGCTCCTTGAGTTGGCCCCGCGGCTTCTCGCAATCTTTGTTGAGCTTCTTCAGAGATTTATAGCAGTTCACGAGGTCACGGTCCGAGGCTTCTCGAAGCTCCATGTGCTTGACGCACTCATAAGACAGCTGCTTATATTCATATTCAAGTACCTCTCAGGCATCCTTCTCTCGGCAGACGATGTTCTTCATATCGGTCTCCGATGCCTTCAGCTGGTCTACCCGGGCCTCAAGATCTGCAAAAGTCCAAGAACATATGTCAGGCTACTACCAGGTACTCTTAATAAGTACTCAACAAGCTAGCGGCGGCATACCTTTGTTCTTCTGGCGCAACGACTTGTTCTTGCGAATCAAGTCATCACTCTTTGCCCGCATCTCTTGTACCTCGTTGTGGTACTGGGCGAAGGCTCCATCCAGCTTGGATTGCAACATGGCGGAGTGCTTCCTGGCCTTGCTGAGTTCTTTCTCTAGCGCCTCCGCCCGGAGCACTGTGTCACCATACCCTTGGAGCATGTCAGATTTTTGTTGGGATCTCTCCACGACATCCTGCAACAAGGCAACAATCATCTTTGAGTACTCAATTCTCGTGGAATTCGACTACTCAAGGGTACTGTCACATACCTTCATCCACTGCTCAGTCCGGCGCATCGACTCCAAGTTGCAGGCCACCATCGCCGAGTCGATGATGTCATCCGCCAGAAGCTCGAGCCCGCCACGACTAGTCGCCGCAGCCTCTGACATCGGCATCGAACGGATCGGCTCCGCGTCTTGGATCTCTGGCGACCGAATGACAACGTCCATGCTCGACTCCGGCAGCGCGTCGTCACGCACCTCTTCCATGGTCTCGGGGGCTATTGTCACCTCCGGTCCGGAAGCTGCTCCCTCCAGCACCTCGGCTTCAGGCACGACGCCTTCAACCGGCACGGCTTCAGAGCGTGGTCCCTTCGACTTGTGTCTCTGTTATCACAAGACATACAATGTCAGTACTTGGGGGCCACGACTACTACACGGGGCAGACGGCATCGCCGCAGTCTACGTACCTTCCACTACGGTGGCCTCCAGCGGTGTAGCCTCTGCGCCTGACGCCATGATCTCGGCCTGGGGAAGTGGAGCGGACTCCTCAACGGTTGGCGACGGATTTTCCTCAGCAGCTGTTGTGCTGGGTTCTTCTCCTTCCCAGGACAGATCGGTGGATTTCCTGCACAGTACAAGTTTGGTGGTCAGTCAAGCACGACTACCCAAATCCATGAACTCCTCAGGGATGGACTTCACTTACAAGCTGGACCGGACAACAGTCACGGTCGGAGCGCCAAGTATATTGGCGATATCAACGAGCTCGGCTTCCGCGGGTGCCTCCTCTTCAGCCTGGGCTGCTACTGGTCCTCCGGCTCCAGTAGTCACGGAAGGCTCTGGCCTGCTTTCTTCTGCCGACACTTGCGGCTCGGAAGTACCAGGCGTCTGCTGTGCCATCTGTGGTACGGTCTCTTCTACGGTGGGGGCTGGACTGAAGCTCCTCTCAGTCGGTCCGCCCACCGTGTCCCAGTCGTCCTCCTCCCCCTGATCCGCGGGGTCGGATGATGGAATTTCCCACGACAACTCAAAATTCAACTGTCAGCACGTAATACTTCAAGACAAGTACTCAACTACTCTACTCGAGGAACTCACCTCTTGGGAAGTGGTCTCTGCCACCTTCAGCTTCTTGGCGACACGCTTTCACGCCACATTGCGCGGCCTTCTTGGCGGCGTAGGGAGACTAGCCTCCAAGCTAGTCGGTGGATCCTCAACGAGGGGGATATGGGGTAGTCCAGGTCGGCTGAACCTAGACCGCTGCTGAAATCGCTCCTGGAGCGTTTCCCCATCCTCCTCGTCGGATGTGTCTTTAATGGTGACGGTGTCGTCACCTTCACCGACTTCACGGCGTTCTTTGCTTTGCTCTTGCCCTCCTCTGGAATATCTACAAGTCGAGGAGGGGGAGCTGGCTCGGAGACAAATTTCGCAATGTCATCCTGCAGCAAACAACTTGGGTGAGCGTGACTACTCCAATTCAATCAGTACTCGGAGGTAGAGGTCACAGTTACTAACCTTGTACGGCGGACGAGCCGTAGAGTACTCGGGGACTGGGCAGGGTGTGTACGGTGGCATATCCTTGAATATCTTGCCCAGCCTCTCGACAATGTCTTCATCGTTGACTTCATTGCCGGGCATCCTTGACGTGTCTTCGTCACTCGTGTACTGGTACCCGAGGGTGTCGCGAGCCATCAGTGGCTGCACCCTCCTCTTCATGAAGCTGAAGGCCACATGCTTGGCCCTCAGCCCGGCTTCTCTCAAAGTCTTGATCTTCTGCATCAGCTCGGGTAGTTGGATATCCTCTTGCATCGTCGGCTCAGTGTTCCACCACGCCCGATGCTTCGGCTCCTTCCCACCCGGCTTCAGCAGCTCTGGGTGGTGATTACTGATATAGAACCACTTGGCCTTCCAGTCTTTGTTCGAATCAATGAGCTTGTACGCCAAGTACTAGTCGGCCGCGTCTTCTCGCATCTGAATGCCAGCCCCTCCGACTACTCGCGGGTCGTTGGCGCTCGGCTGCGGCTTCAAATGGAAGAACTTCCGAAACAAGATCCAGTGGGGCTTGATCCCCACAAATGCTTCACAGAAGTGTACGAAGATGGAGACGTGGAAAATACCATTGGGGTTCAAGTTCAAGTACTCGATACCGTAGTACTTGAGAAGACCTTTGAAGAAATCGCTGGCCGGAAGTGCTAGTCCGCGCTCCATGAACCTGACGAACATGGGGACTTCGTCGGGATTCTTCTCTATGGGGTACGGGTCGCCCGCGGCGGCACGCCACATGTCCATCTCCTTCTCCCGCAAGAACCCGCTGTTCACCAGGGCCAGCAGATCCTCTGTCTTCATCTTGGATTTCTTCCACTCCTTGGCCGGATTGGGGCGCGGGGGAGATGTCGGCGGTGACGACCCTTGAGCAGATCCCTCTGCCTCGCTACAGGATCTCTTCTTCCCGGCTCCAGCCTTTGAGCCCTTGGATGGAGACGGCTTCATCCTCCAAGTGCACGGGGTCTTTACTCGCATCCGCTCGGGGGCTACGCTGGTGGCGAGCAACGGTGGCGCGCGTTGACTTGCAATGTACGGCGCGACAGCAGAAGCAACAGTGGCTGGACACTTGGGTAGATCTATTCCAGCGGCTGTTACTGCGGGGAATGAAAAACCCTAAGGGTTTCGACGTTTATTTATAACCTAACAAGCGACACCGCAACGGCCGGATGAATAAGTATCGGCGGTTGACTTAACGGCGGCTGCCTGACTCTTCGGCTTCCGGTACTCGATACAGCCCATCTCGGGGGCTCGACTACATTCGCTTGGTCTAATGGGTGGCGACGAAACTCAAGATCCACTCAGGACACCTTCTACAGTCAAGATGACCCTTCAATTCGAGAGGAAGTACTCGACTCAAGGCTCGGGGGCTCCGTGCCACGTGTCCTTCGGTTTTTTCTCCGGATTTTATGGGATAAGCTTGACAGAACTTCAGATTGACCCTCAACTTGAATCTACGATTCGACCTAAGGCTCGGGGGCTACATTCCATATGGAATGTGATTCTTCGAATCACATTTTCCTTATGGTTTCTTCTTCAAGACATTACGAGTACTATTGAAGACCTTCAAGAGGAGAACTCGAGGACGCTTGGGGACTACTCGAGAAGACTTCAAGACTACTCAAGGATCAGCTGGAGTACCTTCCAGCCTCGGGATGCTTCAAGTATTTCTGAGGACTTTTGGCTTGTAGTACTCGGGGACGCCTGAGGACTACTCGTCAAGGCCATCAAGACTACTCGAAACTATCCTCCTCGACTACAAAGTACTGAGGGGCTTGTCGTATGGACCTCACTGGGCCCACTACCTCGGTGGGTACCAGGACTGACTACTCGGTGGGCCCCTGGGACTACTCGGCTTGTGCCACATGGCACCTGATGGCGTGGGGCGCAAGAACTATGACGGAGGAGTACTCAGATAGGAAGCTATGCATGTCCTGTACCATGTAGAGAACTCTTAGACGTACACGACTAGTACTCTCTCCTCAAACCGACTTGTAACCCTGCCTCCCGGACTATATAAGGCGAGGCAGGGACCCCTGCCTCTCTCATACGCATCATCTTGTAAACACGCCCAATCAATCCAGAGCTACGCAGCATACATGACGTAGGGTATTACGCTCCTCGCGACCCGAACCTATCTAAATTGTGTGCCACGTGTCTCTTCCTTCGAGTTACCGATCTCAGTGAGGCCACATTCATCTACCTCGGGTACTCCCCTTGGTAGGTTGCCGATCTAAAACACCGACAGTAAAGAAGGATGATAGAGACACACATGTATGTTAGTTTTTATCTATTTGTATAATCCAAGAAGACAAATCAATACAAATTATTAGTACACGATTCCCTCTAAAATTCCCACAATTTTCTAACCAAGCATATAGAGGCAGATCTTAATTACTCTTTATATTTGTGTTCTTCGAAATATAATCCTCGACATATAGTTGTTCCTTATCAATCCATCTTATATATTAATTACCCTTTCCTTGTTTAAGCCATCAGCTATGTGCAGTTGCTGCAGTACCATGTGTTCCTTTGGCACAGCTCCGGGAGTAGATTTTGAAGGAGGTGTGCCAATGGGGTGAAAAAGTAGCTCCTTGAGGGTAGCCCCCGTAAACACGCTCTCTAGAGCGAAATGGCAGACAGGGAGCGGAAAAGTGCCACTCCCCCCGCTCCCCACGCAGCCCCGCCCTGAGTTTTCCTTCCTTTTGCCCTCATGGAGGGGGGCATGGACAACTAGCACGGCTGGAGGTGGCCGGCGGGGCAGAGGACTGGAACATGCATGATAACCTCTATTGCGAACCCTCTTCGCATCTTTAGGCCACGCCGCCTTACAATTGTATGTGCACATGCATGATAATGACTCTGGAAACGCGAATCCATAGCAACGTATGGCGACCATTGTTTCCTCAGACCTCGGTGCCACCTATTGCCATTCCATTGCATATGCATGCTCGCTAACAACTTAATTTGGAGGTCATCTATTGATTTGTGGTGTTTATGAGTAGATGGGCACATAATGGAAAGTAGATGGTCAAAATGATTTCTTTCTCGAATAATTGTAGGCATGTGAGATTTCATCGAGACGTGTTAGGTTCGATATATTAACTCATAGTATAGGCATCGAATTAAGGAGGTGTAGCTGCTCTGTGCTGCATGGGCAACATTTCTACTTACCTTCGTACCCGTATGGTTACGAAGGGAGTACACTTTGTTGAAACCATTTCCCATGTGGATTAGTTCAAATAGAATGGTATTTATTTCTTTATTTGTATAATACGAGTAGGTGCATTAAATGAATACAGGATTCCTTGTAAAATAATTCTTGCAATTTTCCTATTGGACACCGCCCTCACAGGATCACGCAACAACATGGCTGGGTTTGTTAGGAATTTCCGCTTGTGAATGCACATAGTTGCAATATACAGTGTGCTATTATTACTTTACAAGGGTTGATCAAATGCAAAACTGATGAACAACAAAGGCGAAACACCGAATTACTTGAATCAAATAAACTAGTAATTGATGAGATAAGTTTTCATGCTCAAAAAATGCTACTAAAATTATATGACCGGGAGTCCCAGATGGAGAATACATGCATCTAAGAGATACAATGTTGCCCATGATGTGAATTAATCCAAGCAGGCAAATCAATACAAATTATTAGAACACAATTCCCTCTCTAAAATAATTCACACAATTTTCTAATTAGGCATATAGAGACATATATTTTAATTACCCTATATATTTGCGTTCTTCAAAATATATCATCGACGTACAGTCATTCCTTATTAAGCCATCATAATTACCCTTTTGTTGCTTAAGCCATCAGCTAGGTGTTCCTGCACTACCATGCATGTGTTCCATTGTGTTTCAAAAGCTCTTTATTGACCTCCTCAATGAAGCATACCAAGAGGTGGCACACAAAAGGTTTATGACCTTAAAGCCATCTAATGGCAGCTCCTAATAGCAGCCACTAGAGGGTGATATGAAGTGCCACTATAGGGTCAGGGTGTTATCAAGTCTCATCCTTATGACATTGTAACTGATCATGTAATCTCCCTATAATGATTATGTAATCTCCCTATAAAAGGAACAATGAGATCACTGACAATTACCAATTCACTATTCACTTGTCTCTACAATTTTACTCTACAACCCATTGAACTGATGTGCTCTTCTCGATTGCTCACCTATTGTAGGGGTTGGTGTCACTCTCTCACAACAATAGACTAAGGGTGTGTGGTTGCAGTTCAAGGAGGGGTCCATGATTATCAGGGCCGGCTCTTGGGCCACGCAACAGAGGCGACGACCGGAAGCCCATGGGAGAGGGGGGCCCAAGAGTATATCTGTCTATGCAGCATACATGCATATTCAGACTTGTAGCCCGTAAAGAAACCAGGCCAGGAGCCCACATTCGGCAAGTTGCACACGGATGTGCTGTTGGTAACCTGTGATTAATTCCTGCCTGCCACCGCTTACAGGGTCTTGAGGAGTCGGAAAATTAAAAAATCGAAACGTCAATTTCCATCTGTGTGTGGTCGCCAGGCGCCGAACTCCCGTCGTCGACTCGATCACCGGACGCCTCACCGGCTCACCCTCATCGTCACAACTCGCACCCTCCCGGCCACCACACGTGAGAGCCCCCCTCGACCCTCGCCTACTCCAGGAGTCCAGGTACAAGCTCCAAGCCTCCAACGAATGATTTCTGTAAAGCTATTCTATTTACCTATTTCATTAATCGACTATTAATAATTTAAATTCCAATCTAGTTCATATTTTCTTTACTTTATAAATTATAGGTTTCGATGTTGCCAAAGAAGCATCTGTCAGGTGCTCAAAAAATAAAAAGACAAAAAGAAGAAGATCAATTGGCTGAATCACAAAGGGGTGCTTTACATAAATTTTTTCAAAGTTCAAGTAATGTTGATGTCAATGAAGCTCAAGGGGAAGGACAGCAAGAACATGATCATGATTTAAATGCACAAGTTGAGGTCACTAAAGTTGCAACAATGGAATATGTTATAGGGGAAGATGAAAGGGAAAATTTGCAACCATCATCTGATCATGAAAATTTAAGTGGTGATGAACAAGATGGATTTGGTTTTTCTATCTATGATCCTAGAGTATGGGATAATCTTGACAATAGCAAAAGAGATATCTTAATTGAAAGGGGGCCAGTGAGAGAATTGAATCTGGAGTTTCCTAAGGCTGCCATTGGTAGACATTTTTCATATTCTTACTACTCCAAGAATTTAACTAATGGTGAGTCTGTTGATAGAAAGTGGCTGGTTTATTCTAAACATGTGGATAAAGTTTATTATTTTTACTGCAAGTTGTTCAAGACAATTAAAAGCAAGTCTTTTTAGCATCTGATGGAGTGAGGGATTGCCAGCGTCTCAGTAGGAAATTGAAAGAACATGAGAGTAGTGTTGAGCATTTGACAAACATGAATAAATGGAATGAGCTTAGAGTGAGGCTGAGCAAAAATCAAACAATTGATGATGATATGCAACGACAAATCACAAAGAAAAAGGAGCGTTGGAGACAAGTTTTGGTAAGAATAGTTGCTGCTGCGAAGTTTCTTGCCAAAAATAATTTGGCCTTTCGAGGATCAAATGAGAAGCTTTATGAAGATAATAATGGTAATTTTCTAGCCATTGTTGAAATGATTGCTGAGTTTGATCCTGTGATGCAAGAACACATTAGGCGCATAAAAAGTAAGGAAATTCATCATCATTATCTTGGTCACAATATTCAGAATGAGTTAATTTCTACTCTTGCTGATGTTGTGAAGGATTACATCTTAAAGATCATCAAGGCTGCTAAGTACTTCTCTGTTATTTTGGATTGTACCCCAGATGCAAGCCATGAAGAACAGATGACCCTAATTGTGCGTTGTGTCAATATGTCAAGTCCCATTCCCAGAGTGGAAGAATTTTTCCTAGGGTTCTTAAAGGTTGATGACACATCAGGATTGGGCCTTTTTAATGTACTAATAGATACATTGGTTGATATGGGTTTGAATGTTGCAGATGTGAGAGGTCAAGGTTATGATAATGGCTCCAATATGAAGGGACGCAACAAAGGTGTACAGAATCGTTTGCTTCAGATTAACCCTAGAGCATTATACATGCCATGTGCTTGTCATAGTCTGAATCTCACTCTTTGTGATATGGCTAAATCTTGCTGACAAGCTCTTTCATTTTTTGGTGTTATACAACGGATATATGTGTTGTTTGCACGTTCTACTAAAAGGTGGAAGATTTTGCTTGATAATGTTCCTAAGCTGACAGTTAAACCATTATCTGATACTCGATGGGAGAGTCGAATAAAGAGTGTGCAACCTATCAGATACCAAACTCCTGAAATAAGATTAGCCTTGCAACAAGTTGAGGAGATTTGTACTGATGATGCAACAGCAATAAGTGAAGCTCAATCTTTGGTTAGCACACTAGAGAATTTTGAGTTTCTTGTTGGTTTGGTCATCTGGAATGATATTTTATTTTCTATAAACATGGTGAGCAAAAAGTTGCAATCTAAGATTGTGTGCCTGGATGCTACTCTCAAACAAATTGAAGGGGTCATCTCATATTTTCAGAAGTACAGAAATGAGGGCTTTGACTCTAGTATTGAGGTTGCAAAAGGCATTGCGTCTGATATGGACATTGAGCCAATATTTCCTACAAAACGCAAAAGTAAAAGGAAGAAGCAATTTGATGAAACAAATGATGAAGATGATGAAATACAATTGTCAGCTATCGAATCCTTTAGAGTAAATTACTTTCTTGTCATCGTTGACGCTGCAATTGCTTCGTTGACTAGTCGATTTGAGTAGTTGAAGACCTTTGAAAAGGTGTTTGGTTTTCTATTCAACTCAGAGAATCTGAAGTCCTTGGATGATACTGATTTACATAAACATTGCACTCATTTTGCAGAAATTTTTTCTCATGACGGCTCATCAGATGTTGATCTAGATGATTTTTTCTCTGAATTAAAAGTGCTGCAAGTAACGTTACCAGATGGTTTTATGTCTGCACCTGTGATCCTTCAGTTTATTACAACTGTAGATTGCTATCCAAATGCCTCTGTTGCATATCGGATCCTCTTAACTATACCTGTGACTGTAGCCTCAGCTGAAAGAAGTTTCTCCAAATTGAAAATACTGAGAAATTGTTTGAGGACAACTATGTTACAAGACAGATTGAATGGCTTGGCTATGTGCAGCATTGAGAAGGATATCTTAAGAAACATCGATCTTGATAATGTTCTTAATGATTTTGCATCAAAAAATGCCCGAAGGAGTTTCTTTATGAAGGAGTGAAGCATCGTTATCACTGGATCATGTGGGTTAGTTATTATTTGAGGGAACTATATTATTTTTATTTTGTTGATCTGGCTTGTACTATTGACAATGTTCTTCAACAATTAAATATATCATTAGTACTACTATCTTCATTCATTATATAAAAAAATATTTAGTGTAATGGGCCCATAATATATAGTTCGCTCGTAGGCCCTTAAAATTATAGAGCCGGCCCTGATGATTATCACGAGATTCAAGATCATCGTATTCTGTACTCAAGCATCAGGCAGAGACTTGATTAGTTTACATAAAGTCTGAGCTAGGATGGAAAGAGAGTTGTTGATTAGTTGACTGCATGATAGGTTGCTTTTTGTCGAACTGCAAGTGGAACCCAGAGTTCTGCGTAGCATGATAGGGTGCCTATTATTGACGAGAGGCCATGCAACAAAAAATATGCAAGTTTTGGAAGCAATCAAAGCCAACCTACACTTCACGGAACCGGATGGTACGGTGGATCGTGTGAGCTGGGCTACCAATCGATCACTCCTTAAATAGTTGTGGCTTTCTCACTGCAATTTTCTAGTAGATGTGTCAACCATTCTTAGAGTGTATTTTGTACTCGATCTTTACTTGGACGATGAGCAAACAGGCCAACGACTGAACATCTCTCTCTCTTTCTCTCTCATCCCTGGCTATTGGATATGTAGATACTTCCAGTATGCAGTGCAGTGGTATGTACTATATGCATGAAAAAACCAGATTCCATTGCTCCCCCTCATTATTGCCTGGCAGAGGCCGCGAGCCCCGTTCATTAAGAATACGTACTTTAATAGTTTGGCCAAAAAGCAGACAAACAAATTAAACACAGTTGGTGTAGTAATGTGTTGTGCTTGGCAAGAGCCCTCCTCTATCTGATTTCACAAGAAACTAACCGAACAACATCAATTCAGTATGATTCTTTTTTTTTGAGCAAAGATTTGGTATGATTCTAATCATCATTCATAAGAATAGTCACTGAAAAATATATGTTCTTATTTTTTAAGAAAACAATTACCCACCAGTACCGTAATAGAAACACTATAAACGTATTAACCCCCTACATACGTGCCATCAGGTGCTATCGGTCAGTGCAACATGTATATATGACAGTTGAAAGCTTCCATTGTGAACTGAACTCTGTCGTCATCTTCAGGCAGCACTGCATAACAGTTGTAAATCGACAAAAGGTACCATGAGACCTTCTATCCTTGGTGTCACCGTACCCATTTCCATTCTCCCTAGCATCCTTGAGAATAACTTTGGAGTTGCAGTTGTTGCTTGTTGTGTTTAGCAGATTCACATGACTATGAGAAGGAAACAGATAGAAAGCTAACAGCATAAGACTAGTGGAATGCGCAAATGACTCCGCTTGTATATTGCCCATTGGATGGGACACCCTGACAAGTCACAACAACACTAGAACATAATGAACTTTTCAGGGCATTTTCCCAGAGATGCGAGCCATTCTTAAAATATGTATTTGCACTTCTCAATCTTGTTTGGGCGAGCAACAACACTCACAAGTCAGTGGAACTCAAGCAAAGTGCAGTACTAGAGGTCATCTTCAGAGCGTCGCCGTGTCCATCTGCAGTACTCGAGCTCATCTTCGTACTTGGGTCGGTGCAACATGGATGGTAGCTCTAAACTCCGCCGTCGTATTCCACACTAGAGTTCCACTGCGCTTTCTCACGGGTGCATCCCATTTCCATCCCGACCCCTTGTTTGCATGCCAACAAGAAGGGAATTTTTGAATCAGTTTTCGATCAGCAGATGGGGGGAATGAGAAGGGAAACCTAGCTAGAAAAGGCTAAGCCACTAATATAATACACTATCTACTTTACTTAGAATGGTCGTGCCGCGCGTGTGGAGCTGTCAATGGGGTTTCTCGAATATTTGTAGGCATGTGAGATTTCACCATGTGTTCGATATTACTGCTAGCAGTGGTCAGTTTTTACTGACCAATGACCACTGTAGTTTTTTCAGAATAGATGATCACCCTAGTTATGAACAGAGTAAATTTTGTTGAATTTTCCCATGTAAGTTAGTTCAAATAGGATGGGTACATATCTTTCATTCACAATATAATCTAAGCAGGCACATTAAATTAAGACATGATTTCCTCTAAAATTCTCGCAATTTTCCTCTTATTAATTTGAAACCTCACCGGTTCTTGTGTGTAAGCTATAATTCTTGGAAAGCATTTGCATGAGATTACAGAAAAAAGATGATAGTGTGCTTGCATTCACAATCAAGTACACCCAAATAAGAGATCACGCGTGCCACCACTACATGGCTACATGAATCCAGAGGATGCTTTTGTTGCTCACAGTAAGCAGTCACCTAGCAGGATAGCAGCAGTTGCTAGTCTACGCTCTCTGTGGTAGGGTGGCATTTCTACCCATCTCTGCAATTGAGATGTGCTTCGCTTCCATCCATGTGTACGTTCCCCGTTGCAAGCTACACCACCCCAACTCCGCACACCATCATCTGGTATATCTGAGAGCATTTTCCCAGATGCCAGCCATTCTCAAAATGTTTTTTTTTTGCATTCGACCTTGTCTGGACAATCGATCGATCGAGCAAAACAAGCCGCCTCACAAGTCACACCAACTCAATCTTCCCAGATAACAGCCACCGGCCAGACTATACTAAATTATAGCATCTATATCTGTTTTCTTATCCATCTCACACGACAAAACTTATCGCATTGTTTACACGATATTGCATTAGTGCGTCATGAACAAGAACTAAGCTTAAACATGGAGAGGCAGGAGCATAGGATTAACTAATTTAACGTTCATCAGAGGTGACATCCTCGGTGCGTGCGACTCATATGCTGAAAGAAGGGTAGTGTATGTAGTCTTATTTGTAAAATTCCGATCGGGAAAAATAATTGTAGGCTTATTAAGTCTGTACTGAAGCACAAAGCGAAAACTTCAACCATCCGCTGATTCTATCAAAAACCACATGCAAGATCATCACAGTTGATAGGGTTTTGGCGATAGACGGTACAAACAGAATGGTCTGCTACTCTGCTTTCAAACCATAAGCAGAGCATGTCGTGTCTACCCTCACTCACGGAAGAGATAGGGAAGTAAATATAAAGATTTATGCAAAATCAGCACAACATCCATTGTCGTCCAGTCCGGTTAGGATACCTGGCTTTCACCCAGGCGACCCGGGTTCAAATCCCGGCAATGGAACTATTTTTAATTTTTTTTCTTATTTCTGAAAGAGAGTATACCTCTGAAATGAGATTCTACAGTCGACTTTAATTTGATTTTTTATTTGTTCCTCGACTTGCACTTGTGCAGGATATACGGCCAGAATAAAAAAATATATCCAAAGCTCTTGACTGCATTTCGGGTCCGTCATTTTCGCTCAGCTGGATGAAAATGTAGAGTTTGTAATTGCAGTCTTCCAATGTAGAGGAGCATATATCCAACATATATAGGAGTATATGTATATCATTCAAAAAGTGAAATACTTGTTTTTTTTTCGTATAGTTTTGTTGGAAACCACAAGAAGCTTTATCCCAATTTGAAATATTTTCAGCTATTATAATCGTCATCCTGACTCTCGTCAGGACAAAAATGAAAAATACCAGAGAAATCGAGTGACAAGATGGGCCTACATTTCTAGCTGGACCTGATTTTCGCCATGGACGGAAGCCAGCTCCTCCATGGGCCGTGCTGGGTCGCCTTCACGCCGTCGGTTGGCCGCCGGTTGCTCTCGGATAGAACGCCGGCCGCCGCTCCCAGACCGGCGCCGCCCTCGGCTGTCGCCACTCGCGCCGCCGCTCTCCTTTTTGCCCCCCGTCAGGCACTCCCGCCTCTCTCGCCCCAACAGTCACTGAAAGTTCCAGCCCCCGTCGTTCATTGGTCATGGGAGCCGTGGAGTCAGCGGCTGCACCGGCCACGGATCTGTGCAGCTGCGAACCTCACGAGGCCTCCGCTCGCCTCGTCCTCCACGACCGCTCGCCGGTGCTGCCGCGTTACAGTGAAGCCATCGACGGGGAGCCGCCAGCATTTGCACCTAGCTAGCAGCTCTGTAAGCACTCTGACTCTGTGGATCCATCCACAGTGGTGCTCTACTGAAATATCAGAAATTCCATTATATTACAAGAATAGCTAGTTGCTGAGTTTTTTCTCTATTTATAGTAAGTGTCTTCTCGATTGGTTGTATAACAGTACTATAAGCCAAGCATTTGATGACTCGCCTACAGGACATGGAATGGAACTAGTTTAGCTATCTTTCTTTCTATTTATAGTTTGGGTGTCCTCTGCTGTCTTCGTTTGCAATTCTGCTAGTACTATTAGAAATTTGTTAAAAGCCAGGGATATCAAATTGGTTTTCTTTTTGAAATTTGTTTTGTTTTCGAATTCTAGTCCTGTGGGTTCATTTTTTAATTTTTGAAGACCAGAAATTCTGTATTGGCTGATTTGATTGTTTGATGTTGGAGCAGAAAGGAAACTGCGGGCAAGTCAACTGAGGCCAACCACCAGAAGGCTTTCCTTTCTTTTCACGCGCTCTCACCATCTTCTTCCTCCCAAGTTCCAACTCCATCCCCACGCACTGCTCTTCCGTCCATATCTGGTCTTGCTCGAAGCTTTCTGCCATCGGTGACGGCGTGTAGCTTGTTTCATCATCCCTTGTTTCCCTTTTCTCAGAAAGAAAACACCAGGTTGGTTTCCATGTCCTTTCTTTGAAGTTCCTATACATCACTCAGTTGACTGACAATTGCAATTGTTTCGTTGTCCACCTTTCCCAGCCGCTCACCATAGACCATACATCTCCGCTGGACCGACGCCGTGGCTGCCACCTGCCACCCGATCTACCGATGCAGCCTCCCAGTCCTCTCCTTCCCTGTTGGCTCGATTGCTTCACTGGCCTCATCAGATCGAGGACGAGCTAGGAGACCGATGAAGTCTGCAGTGGTGAGTGGGCTCAGCAAATCACGCTCTCTTCTCCCTCCCTCCCTCACTGTTTTCCCTATTTGCACTACGAAGAAACATCAGATTGTCAAAAAAAAAAGTAAAAAACTGATTGTAGGTCCAGATCGACCAATGGAATTTTTATTCTCGACGACCAAATGTCTAAATTGATTTGTTGATTTGATTGTTTCATTTAGGACTGAAAGAAATCTAGTTCAACATTGTCTACTTGAGAGTGAGCACAAGAAAGGAAAGCCGTCGAGGTGATGGAGGCTGCCGTGGTTAGCGTTTCGCAAGGCGCCTTAGGCTCCCTGCTTGGGAAGCTTGGTGATCTGCTCTCCGACAAGTTCAATCTGGTGGAAGAAGCTAAGGGAGAGATCAGGTTCCTCAAAGCTGAGCTCGAGAGTATGCATGCATTCCTGAAGAGGATCTCAGATACTGAGGAGCCTGACGATCAAGACAGGTGCTGGGCCAAGGAGGTACGCGAGCTGTCCTATGACATTGAGGACAGCATCGACGATTTCATGCTCCACATGGAACGCGAGTCCAACAGCAGAACGAGCGGATTCAAGGAGGTTCATTGATAGGTGCATGAACTTCCTGACAACCATGAACGCTCGGTACGAGATCACCAAAGAGCTCCAAGGTCTCAAGAGACGTGTCGTGGAGGTGAGCGAGCGACGCATGAGGTACAAGATTGATGTTGTTGTCCCCAACCGAAACAACACAACTATCGATCTTCGTCTACTTACGCTCCATGCGGAAACGGCCAGCCTTGTCGGTATGGATGGCCCTAGAGACGAATTGATTCAATTGATGAGTGAAGATGGTGTGCCTGCAGATCAGCTAAAGGTGTTATCTATTGTGGGGTTTGGAGGTCTGGGAAAAATTACACTTGCAAATGAGATCTATTGCAAACTTAAGGGCAAGTTTCAGTGTCGAGTTTTTGTTTCTGTATCCCAGAAACCGAATATGAGAAAGATTCTGAGAACTATACCATTTCAAGCTGGCTTTGCAGCTCCATGGAACAGCAACATGGAAATGTGGGAAGAGTCTGAATTGATTAGTGCACTGCAAAATTTTCTTTTGGATCTTAGGTATGCCAGCATGAATATAATGGTACTCTTAGTAATCTATGATGTGGTAGTTTAATTATTCTCTCTTTAAAACGTCATTCTTCTCTAGCATCCTAGTATTCTGTAGGACACATTCTGCTGTGTCTGCATTTCTTTTGTCAACCTTGGTTTCTTGTGCTTGTGGCTGGCTAGTCTACATGGTGCTTGTTGCACTCATAGATCTTGGGAATGGATGTGATCTGTATTTTGTCATATTATTTAAAAAATCTAATAACCAATAATATTAGAGAAACCTATAAATAAAAGTTTAAAATTTCCATTAGAACTCTGAATGTTGACTTTCCATTTCTAATATGCAAATAACGATCCTCAAATTAGCATTTCAGTTCTCTCCAGTACCCATTAGTGCTGCGAATAGTTACTTGGGGAACAACAAAGCTATTGTTTGTTAAATTGTAGCAGCCACCCATATTGTTATGCCAACCAAATAACGGTTCTGCAGCTTCAGCCTAAGTGACATAATTGCTTTAAAAGTTTGATCGATTGAATTTCCTTGTTCTTGTTTCAATCTTTAGTGATGACAATTTTATATGTTCAGTTAGTTTTTCCTAATGCTTGTTACACTCCATATGTATTTGTATGGCAGGTACTTCATTGTAATTGATGACATATGGGATGCAGAAGCATGGAAAATTATTAGATGTGCTTTTCCTGAGAACATGCGTGGTAGTAGGGTAATGACAACTACACGAATTGAGACTCTGGCTAGAGAATGCTGCAGTAACAACATTGAATTTGTTTACAAGCTGAAGCCACTTAGTGACCAAGACTCAGGAATTCTATTCTTCAAAAGAATATTTGGTTCAGAGGATGCTTGCCCTCTATATTTGAAACAAGTCTCAGTTGAAATTCCGAAAAATGTGGTGGTTTACCACTTGCATTAATCACAATATCTAGCCTTTTAGCGAATCAGCCAAACAAACTAAAGGAGCAATGGGAGTATGTCCTGAAATCTCTGGGGTCCAACTCTGAAGTGAGCCCAAGCTTGGTTGGCACAAGGAAAATATTGAACCTTAGCTACATAACTCTCCCTGGCTACTTGAAGACTTGCATGCTATACCTAGTGAAAGGATTAAGATGTCGACTAGAGGGGGGGTGAATAGTCAAACCTGAAAATCACAAACTTTTTCGCAGCTGTCAGATGCAGGTCCGGAGACTCCGGATATTTTTCCGGATACTCCGGGAAATCCGGAGAATCCGGGAAAATGTCCGGATAGTCCGGCCTGCTAGGGAGAAATTAAAACGACAGAAATTAAACTTGCTCAGAAGTAAATCTGTGAAAATAGGTTATGCACTGGGATGAGACAAGCCTGTTTATCCACTCAAATCCTGTAGGAACCTCAACACGAAGTAGATCGGCACCAAACCCTAGATATGTGTTCAAGCAAGAAACAAGCATACAACAAGATGAACAAGCTCAAGAGACACAGGGATTTGTTACCGGAGTTCAACCTCACACCTTAAGGTCTACGTCTCCGTTGAGGTACCCACGAAGGGTGGACCTTTACACCTAGGTCACTTTCCTCCCTCTAGCGACCACAAAGATCGAGCTAGAGTTACTTACTCAATGTAGGGGTGATACAAACTTCCTTGGGCAGCCACAATCTTTGGATGCTCCAAGGCAACGCCTAGCCGGCTAGGAGCTCAAGGCTCCAAGAGTAACAAACACGAATTTTGCCAACCAAGCGAAGAACGAGGTGCTCTAGAGATGGGAAATCAGCTCACTAGCACTCTCCAAGCCCTTGCTCTCAAATCCTCTTAACTCCCACAACAAATCTCACCAACTTTGAGCCAAAGGGGGAGAAAGGAGGAGTAAATGAGGTTTGCAACAGTTCAGCACGAAAATGGCAGGGGAGAGGAGTAAATGAAGGGGTGGAGGGGGCTTTTATACCCCCTCACCCAGAATATAGCCGTTGAGGCTTTATGACCCGGAGTATCCGGGATAAACCCGGAGTCTCCGGGAAGTCCGGAGTCTCCGGGGTAAACCCGGACACTCCGGCCTTCCAAGGCCAGCACCCAAGAAAAGATCCCCGTGTATGTGTTGGTGCAAAGGTGTCTCTCATAGGTTTTGTTTTAGCAACTAGAGCACCTATTCGACTCTTGGAAGACATAATTCCTGTCCCTCTTGATAGTACGGCATTCCTAGGACTCAAATTCAAAAGTAAAAATAAATAAGCCTTCTTAGGAATCCTTTAGATCACCACTTTCCCTTTTGCATGGTCAACGAGCAGTGCTTGATGCCATACATAATTTTAATACCTGCTCATGGACTAGGTAAATAATTAGCCACTTAGGTGTGTGTCATTAAATCACCAAAGCCCACTTAGGGGGCCAAGATACTCTTCAATCTCCCCCTTTTTGGTGATTGATGACAACACACTTAAGTCATACAAGAGATAATCAATGAATATTAAAAGCTTTTGTAATACTCCCCCTTAATATGTGCATTTTGATCTTGAATATCAATGGTCCTATTAGGGACAAAATTTTGCACAACGAGAGAAACAAGAGAGTATTACAACAGTGGGGTGCTTGTGACGTGCAACAGATCAAAAGGTGAAATGCTCATGACAGGTTATGCATTCAACAAAAAGAAAAGGAATTCTGGTGCTGAGAGGTCCGGAGTCTCCGGGCCAGGTCCGGAATGTCCGGAAAATCCGGATACTCCGGGAAAAAGTCCGGACTCTCCGGGCTTCAGCACAGCAGCAGAAAAACAGACATCACACAGTTTTTCAATCTAGCATAAGCTGTCCTTAGCAGATAAAAACAAGGAAAAACATCACAAGCACACAACCAAATTTCTCAAGCTCACATAGTCTCACACGAACGAAATTTAGAGTTAGAGTTATTACAAGCCAATTTCCAAATTCAAATACAAGTTCATTGTTCCACAAGCACATAAATAGATAACTTCACTCCCCCTTTGGCATCAAGCGCCAAAAAGGAAGTGTGGAGCAGCGGAGTCACTCGGAGTCGTCGTCCTCCTCCTCTTCTTCTTCTTCATTGCCCTCCTCTTCTTCTTCTTCTTGGGCACCTTGGGCGTCCCACTCCGCAAACGGGTCATCAAACTCGGGAAGCTCACGGTAGGGATCGGTGGGAAGGCCAAGATGAGACTTGATCTCGATGATGTCGCGGCGGTTCTCATTTGTCTCCGTGGCTATAGTCTTGCACATGTTGAAGATGCTCTTGAGCACCCTCTTTATCATAGAGCCACGGTGCCGACGAGGAGGTGGAGAAGAGGAACGTGCAGCGGGCAAATCATCATGGGAAGGAGCTGCACTCGACGATCCAACATACTTACAGCCTTTGGGAGGCCTCTTTGCACGATCACGGAGGTGGCGAAGCGGCTCATGGACAACATCCTTGGGGTAGCGGACATTTGTCACTCTCTCAATCATGTGCATGAGATAGGGGGCATACGGAAGATGCTTCATGGGATCATTCATGGCCCTCCTCAACTCATTCCAAATGAAGTCAAAGACACAAAATCCTTCTTCATCCGGTGCCATCCTATGGAGAAGATTTGGAGCATAATATCTCAAAGCTGTAACATCTCCAATCTTAGGATCAATAGTGGCACGAAAGAATTGATTGAGATAGTAGTAGTAGGGATTAAGTTGGTCCGCCTTGCCCTCAATGGCCAAATCTCGGCTAGGAAACATAAAGGGGAGCTCCTTGGGCTTGTACTTGTTCTCATTGTGCACGGGGGAGCGCCTCTCATCTTTAGAGCCAAGACCCAAAAGCCTAGAGAAGGTCATGTAATCAATGGTGCACTTTTGACCTTGAGTTGTCCAAGTGATGGTGTTGTCATGTGGATTGAAGTAGTACGAGCAATGGAATTGAGCAAGAATTTCTTTGTTCCAATTGTACCTAAATCCCATGATGTCATAGAGGCCAACTTCCTTGCACTTGTCAATAACCGAGTTGAACACGGTGTTGTTTAGCTCTTCATAATACTTCCAATCAATGTACTTCATTGGCACAATGGGAGCCATGTTCTTGGAAGCTAGCTTGGGATTGCGAATCACGGATTGATAAAAGTCCCGGTGGAAGTCACACCAAAACCTTGCCTCAAGTCCCTCTCCCTTGAGATACAAATAGACATTTTCCGCTCTTTGCTCCCTCACTGCTAGAGAGTTCCTTGAGTAGTCCCTAATCATATGTTCAGCAAATCCAAGGACTGAGCCGGGGTCCCTTAGCTTGATAGGGGTATCGACTACTCGGACATTTGGTGGAAGGGTAGGAATAAGCCTAGGAGGGGTTTTGGGGCAGATGTGAGCAGCTACTCCTTGCTTATGTTTCGGACGAACTCGAGTAGCTGGACGGCTTTGATGGACATAAGGGGCTTGATGGCTCCTTTTAGGATGGGGCTTGTAGCGGGATTTTTCTTTTGCTGGCCCCTTTCCATGGCGACGAGGGGGCTCAGGGGACTGCTCATACGTCTCATCTTCAACTTCATCATCATCACTCTCTGTCCTCTCCTCCTCCTCCTCCTCTATTTCTTCTTCACTCCCTTCGGCATAGGAGGGAGGAGGGTCACCACGTCTTGGTCTAAAGCTGCGCTGAGAGCTTTCTTGTCCCAAAGCTTCTTGCACGGCCCGTAGAGTGGCGGGGTCATGCCTAGCCTTGGTCCTCCTTTGGGTGGAGGGCTCCTCATTGTCACGACGGACCTTCACTCTCACCATCTGGATAGGTAAAAGGATATGGAAGTGAGAGATTAACAAAGATGGAGACACACTACACTTTGTGGTTTAGGGTTGCAGTGCGAACCCCAGATACTCTGGGAAAAGTCCGGAGACTCCGGATATTCCGGAGAGTCCGGGTTCTTCGACCCCGGAGAGTCCGGGTTTCGCAGCCGAAACCCTAAATCACAATGCAACAAAAAATATCCGTCCAAACTGAGAGGAAACGCAGATCTAGAGTCTATGGAGCATTTCCTACCTATTCCCTACGAGGATACTACAAGAACTACGCTAGGGAAGTAGATCGGGAAGAACTCCTTTGAATGTACCTTGGGGAGAGAGGAGAGAAGACTTGAATCCTTTGAACTTTGAGTAGATTCTTGATCTCCACGCCTTGGGACCTTCAAATCCTCACTCTCACGATATTTGGGGGGTTGGATGTTGAAATCGCCCAAGGGGAAGGGAAGAGGCGACGGGGAGAGAAGGGGGCGCGGTTAAAAACTGGGTGGTGGTGAAACAAGGGTTTTCACCGCGGTCAAAGGCTTTTATACTATTACAACCCGGAGTCTCCGGGCTAGGTCCGGAGAGTCCGGGAAACCCGGAGTGTCCGGCCCCAACCCCGGATACTCCGCTCCCCCTGAAACCAGCGAGCAGATTTTCAAGGAATTTAATTTTGAATAGATTTGGAAGGTTGCTTATGTGAAAAATGTGAGCCTGAGCAATATCAACACCTTGGACTAGCCACAAGCAAGCAATGAGAACTATAGTCCAAATGTTGTACTCTAAAGATCCAAATTTTTCAAAACAAATGCAATACAAGCTTTTCACAAATCTTTTGTTTTCAAAAGTTCTATACTAGGTCACTCAAATATGTGCATGATCTCAAGCCAAGTTACGAGAATCCAAGATATTTAGCTCACTCCTCAAAGCACAAAACCTTAGTTCATCAAGAGGCTTTGTGAAGATATCGGCTAGTTGCTTATCGGTGCTCACATGACTTAAGGCGATATCTCCTTTGGCTTCGTGGTCTCTCAAGAAATGGTGTCTTATATCTATGTGCTTTGTTCTTGAGTGGTTTACGGGGTTGTTAGCTAGCTTAATGGCACTCTCGTTGTCACACAAGAGTGGCACCTTGCTAAACTTGCAACCAAAGTCTCTCAATGTGAGCCTCATCCAAAGTAGTTGAGCACAACAAGCGTCGGCTGCAACATACTCTGCCTCGGCGGTGGAAAGGGCAACGGAGTTTTGTTTCTTGGAACTCCAAGACACCAAGGACCTTCCAAGGAATTGGCAAGTCCCGGATGTATTCTTTCTATCTACTTTGCAACCGGCATAATCCGAATCGGAGTAGCCAAGTAGATCGAAAGTGGAGCCCTTAGGATACCATAAACCAAGGTTAGGAGTATGAACTAAGTATCTAAAAATTCTCTTAACGGCCATTAGATGGCACTCCTTAGGATTAGCTTGAAACCTTGCACACATGCACACACTAAGCATAATATCGGGCCTAGATGCACAAAGGTAAAGCAAAGAACCAATCATGGAGCGATATACCTTTTGATCAATGCTTTTGCCTTCCTCATTTAGATCAAGATGTCCATTTGATGGCATAGGAGTTTTGATGGGCTTGGCGTTGTTCATGTCAAACTTCTTAAGCATGTCATGAGTGTACTTGGTTTGACTTATGAATGTCCCATCCTTGAGTTGCTTGATTTGAAAGCCGAGAAAGAACTTCAACTCGCCCATCATAGACATCTCGAATCTTTTAGTCATGATCCTACTAAACTCATCAACCCAAATTTGATTAGTAGAGTCAAATATGATATCATCAACATATATTTGACATACAAATAAATCATTGCCTTGTTTACGAGTGAAGAGAGTAGGATCGGCTTTGCCTATTTCAAAACCTTTCTTTAAGAGAAATTCCTTAAGGCATTCATACCATGCTCTAGGGGCTTGCTTGAGCCCATAGAGCGCCTTATGGAGCTTGTAGACGTGGTTTGGAAGTTGAGGATCTTCAAAGCCCGGTGGTTGCTCAACATAGACTTCTTCGGAGATTGGACCATTCAAGAAGGCACTCTTGACATCCATTTGTTGTAGCTTGAAGTTGTGATGGGTGGCAAAGGCTAAGAGTATACGAATTGCTTCAAGTCTTGCCACCGGTGCATAAGTTTCTCCAAAGTATAAGCCTTCTACTTGAGTATAACCCTTTGCAACCAATCTAGCTTTGTTCTTGGTCACCACGCCGTCTTCATCTTGTTTGTTGCGAAACACCCACTTGGCTCCAATCACATTTTGTTTGGGGCGTTCCACTAAGGACCAGACTTCATTCCTAGTGAAGTTATTGAGCTCTTCTTGCATGGCCATCACCCAATCAGCATCTCCAAGAGCATCTTCAACCCTAAGAGGTTCCAACATGGAAACAAACGAGTAATGTTCACAAAAATTTGCTAATCTTGAACGAGTTGTTACCCCTCTACGAATGCTTCCAAGTATGTTGTCAACGGGATGATCTCGTTGAACACTTTGTCGAACTCTTGGATGTGGGTCAGACACTTCTTGTTGAATCAAGTCCTCAGTTTCTTGACTGCCTTGTGAAGCTTCAGCAGCAGGTCCGGAGTCTCCGGGCTTATCTCCGGAGTTTCCGAAAAATCCGGAGTCTCCGGATTTTTGTCCGGACTCTCCGGGTTTCGCGGTAGGAGGCAGAGCTGCTGCATCTTCAATCATGCAATCCTCATCATCTTCTTCTTGAGGCTTGATTTCTCCAATGGCCATTCTCTTTATAGCCTTTTCAGCGGGTACTTCCTTGCCTACACACATTTCATCAACTTGCTCCTCTTGAGAGCCATTAGATTCATCAAACGTCAAGTCACACGTGACTTCAACACAACCGGTGGTTTTGTTGAGGACACGATAGCCATGAGCGTTTGAGGCGTAACCAAGAAAGATACCTTCATCAACTTTAGATGCAAACTTAGAGCTTTTGGGCTTCTTGTTGAGAATGAAGCACTTACAACCAAAAACTCTAAAGTAAGAGACATTAGGCTTTTTACCAATTAGGAGCTCATAGGCGGTCTTGTGGCGAACCTTGTGAAGATACAAACGGTTGATAGCATGACATGCCGTGTTGATTGCTTCCGCCCAAAAACTATCCGAAGTCTTGTACTCGTCAAGCATGGTTCTTGCAGCTTCAATAAGAGTTCTATTCTTCCTCTCTACAATCCCATTTTGTTGTGGAGTGTATGGGACGGAGAGCTCATGACCAATGCCTTTTTCATCAAGATACTCTTCAATGTTGGAGTTCTTGAACTCAGTGCCATTGTCACTTCTTACTCTTTTGATCTTCACATCAAACTCATTTTGGGCTCTTGTTGCAAATTTCTTGAATATTTCATGAACTTTGCTCTTGTCTTTCATAAAGAATACCCAAGTGTATCGAGAGTAATCATCAACAATGACAAATCCATACTTGTTTCCCCCAATGCTAACATAGGCTACCGGACCAAAGATATCCATGTGAAGTAGTTCCAATGGCCTTGTGGTGGATACAACATTCTTGGCGGGATGAGGAGCACCCACTTGCTTTCCGGCTTGACAAGCACTACAAATTCTATTTTTCTCAAAATGAACATTTGTTAGTCCTAGGATGTGTTCCCCCTTTAGAAGCTTATTGAGATTGTTCATCCCAACGTGAGCTAGTCGCCAATGCCAAAGCCAACTCAAGCTAGACTTTGCCAATAAGCATGTATCAAGTTGGGCTTTATCCGATGAAAAATCCACCAAGTAAAGCCTTCCCTTGAGTTCACCCTTAAAGGCAACGGAGTCATCGCCCCTTCTAAAGACGGTCACACCCTCATTTGTGAACAAACAATTGTAGCCCATCTCACAAAGTTGTGAGACGGACAACAAGTTGTAGTCCAAAGATTCAACCAAATAAACATCGGAAATTGAATGATTGATTGAGATAGCAATTTTACCAAGACCAACAATCGTTCCTCCACCATTGCCTCCAAAGGCAATGCTTTCCGTAGGATTTTCAATCATATCACAAGATGTAAACATTTTCTTCTCCCCGGTCATATGATTTGTGCATCCACTATCAATCACCCATTTTGTTCCACCGGAGGAGTATGCCTACAAAACAAATTATGCTTGTGTTTTAGGTACCCAAGTGGATTTGGGTCCTAGAGTGTTAGTCACAAGAATCTTGGGCACCCACACATTCCTTTTTATCATTGTCCCTTTTGTGCGAGGCCCCACATACTTGGCAACCACCTTACCCTTGTGGTTCCAAGTCAACACATAATCGGCATAAAAACTATCTTGTGATGCATGAGGTTTGGGCTTCTTGCTTGACTTGTTTGGTATTGATTTTGGTGCATGAGTAGTAGCTTGGGTGCTTTTGAACTTGATAGGAGTGTTGTATCTAACATGGTTGTCGTGCTTCTTGACACCCATTTGCTTCATGCCGTGCACCACATTTCTTGTTCCCATACCTTTGGTGTGGTGGTTCTTGATGAATGGGATGGGGTCTTTTGTGCCTTGTTCTTGCTTACCAAGCCCCTTCCCATCCTCAAAGCCAAACTTCTTCATGTAGCTTGACCCAAACCCTTTGGTGTGGTTTTCAAACTCACCTCTCTTGGGTTCTTTCTTCTTTTCAATCATGAGAGAGTTTGACAACCTAGCAATTTCCTTTTTCATGGCATTCATCTCGGCAACATTAGTAGCACAAGCATTTATATCAAGCTTATAACATCTAGAACAACCTTTGCTTGTTGATGTTTGAGAATTAGAGAAAGCATCATTAGATGAAGTTGTAGCATTGTTCTTGAGGTTGTCAAGTTGAACTTCTAATGCTATGTGACTAGTCTTTAAGCTATCAAAGCTCTTTTGAAGTTCAAGTTTTTCATCCTCAAGTTTCTTGCAAACATCCTTAGCTAGGAAAGATTCCCTAGTTAATTCATCTACCAACAACTTTTCTTTAGCTAGGGATTTCTTGAGGCTAAGAATTTCTATCTCCTTTTCCTTGAGCGAGTCCTCTTGCACCTTGAAACCCTTCTTTTCAATTACAAGGGCATCGTCAAGGGCAATGGTTTTCTCCCGCTCAAGTCTAAAGAGTTCTTCTTGCACCTCAAGAGTCCCATCTCTATTCTCAATTTCTTTCATTAAAAACATGATTTTCTTTGTTGCCTTTTTACCAAAGCTAGTGATCATTTTTTCAAAATCGAAATCATTTTCACTATCATCATCTAGGGGCGGGGTGGGAGTGTCTACCTTGGAGCCCCTAGCCATGAGGCAAGTGTGGGTGAAGTCATCTTCATCATCGGTGAGATCTTCGAATAGTGATGACTTGTTGATTGGTTCCCTAATGGTTATGGTAGAAAGGCCGGCTTCCGTGTCGGAGTCGGAGCTATCATCATTTGAATCCCATTCTTCACCCAAATGAGCTTCACCAACTTCCTTTTTCTTGTTCTTGTCAAACTTGTTGGTGTCTCTTCTTCTTACTTTTATGTTGGGGCACTCCGCAATGAAATGTCCCTCCTTGCCACATCCAAAACATGGTCTCTTGGAAGTTCTCTTGGTCTTGATCTTGTCCTTGTCCTTGTTCTTGTTGAAGAAGCCACTCCTCTTGAACATTTTGTTGAACTTCCTTACAAAGAGAGCCATTTGTTCGGGAGTCATGTCCATGTCACTATCTTCATCATCATCTTCCTCAACCATGGTCCTTGAGGTTGATGAGCTTGACCTTTTCTCCTTGCTAGATGCCTTGAGGGCCACTCCCTTGTTCTTCTCAAGTTGTTCATGCATCTTTGATATTTCTTGTGAGAGCTTGGACTCCTTGACGGTGATAAGATGTTCTTCCATTCTTCCAATCACATCCGCCGGAGTGAACTTGTTGAACCCTCTCTTTTCCCTTATGAGTGTAGGGAGTTGAACATCCCTTGCCATGTAAGCGGAGAGGATCTTGTCAACCACTTCTCTTCTTCCCCATCTTGTACTTCCAAGTGATTTGATTTTGTTGATGATCTTGTTCAATCAGTTGTACATATCTTGAGGTGATTCATCATCCTTGATGACAAACCGGTTGAGCTCACTTTCCAAGGCTCGGATCCTTCCTTCCCTTACTTGCTTTGTCCCTTCATGGTTGATGAACAAGGTGTCCCACACTTCCTTGGCGGACTTCAACCCATCTACCTTGTCATATTCTTCGGCCGTGAGTGAACTCTTGATGATGCGTATGGCTTGATAGTTTCTTTGTATCTCATTTGCTTGATCTTGAGTTAGCGTCGCATTACCACTTGGAAAGGTAATTCCCCTGTTCACAATAGTCCAAAGTGCGGGATTCACCGCCATCAAATACTCCTCCATCGAGTTCTTCCACTTGGAATAGCCGGTTCCATCAAATTGGGGTATCTTCCCAATGTGGCTAGAACCCGATGGATGGTTAAAGGATAAGCGAGAGTAATCGAAAGAGGTTCGAGTATAGTCCCTTGATGGTCGTCGAGCGGAGCGAGTGGACCTTGCATCATCGAACTCCTCGTCCTCACTATCGGAGGACTCATCACCACGTCCATGCGCTTGATGGCTAGTGCTTGCACCACGAGTGTTGTCTCCTCGAGGGGGAGGAGGCATGCCAACAACATTGTTGACGGGATCACCTTCGGCGAGAGGTAGGGCTTGATCATTTGGATTCGACATCTTCTTAACTCCAAGCGGTTAGGCTTCAAATACGGAGCACTTGGCTCTGATACCAATTGAAAGGATCAAGATGTCGACTAGAGGGGGGGTGAATAGTCGAACCTGAAAATCACAAACTTTTTCGCAGCTGTCAGATGCAGGTCCGGAGACTCCGGATATTTTTCCGAATACTCCGGGAAATCCGGAGAATCCGGGAAAATGTCCGGATAGTCCGGCCTGCTAGGGAGAAATTAAAATGACAGAAATTAAACTTGCTCAGAAGTAAATCTGTGAAAATAGGTTATGCACTGGGATGAGACAAGCCTGTTTATCCACTCAAATCCTGTAGGAACCTCAACACGAAGTAGATCGGCACCAAACCCTAGATATGTGTTCAAGCAAGAAACAAGCATACAACAAGATGAACAAGCTCAAGAGACACAGGGATTTGTTACCGGAGTTCAACCTCACACCTTGAGGTCTACGTCTCCGTTGAGGTACCCACGAAGGGTGGACCTTTACACCTAGGTCACTTTCCTCCCTCTAGCGACCACAAAGATCGAGCTAGAGTTACTTACTCAATGTAGGGGTGATACAAACTTCCTTGGGCAGCCACAATCTTTGGATGCTCCAAGGCAACGCCTAGCCGGCTAGGAGCTCAAGGCTCCAAGAGTAACAAACACGAATTTTGCCAACCAAGCGAAGAACGAGGTGCTCTAGAGATGGGAAATCAGCTCACTAGCACTTTCCAAGCCCTTGCTCTCAAATCCTCTTAACTCCCACAACAAATCTCACCAACTTTGAGCCAAAGGGGGAGAAAAGAGGAGTAAATGAGGTTTGCAACAGTTCAGCACGAAAATGGCAGGGGAGAGGAGTAAATGAAGGGGTGGAGGGGGCTTTTATACCCCCTCACCCAGAATATAGCCGTTGAGGCTTTATGACCCGGAGTATCCGGGATAAACCCGGAGTCTCCGGGGTAAACCCGGACACTCCGGCCTTCCAAGGCCAGCACCCAAGAAAAGATCCCCGTGTATGTGTTGGTGCAAAGGTGTCTCTCATAGGTTTTGTTTTAGCAACTAGAGCACCTGTTCGACTCTTGGAAGACATAATTCCTGTCCCTCTTGATAGTACGGCATTCCTAGGACTCAAATTCAAAAGTAAAAATAAATAAGCCTTCTTAGGAATCCTTTAGATCACCACTTTCCCTTTTGCATGGTCAACGAGCAGTACTTGATGCCATACATAATTTTAATACCTGCTCATGGACTAGGTAAATAATTAGCCACTTAGGTGTGTGTCATTAAATCACCAAAACCCACTTAGGGGGCCAAGATACTCTTCACCTAGGTATTTATCCAGAAGACTACACAATTCACAAGAATATTTGACTAGGCAGTGGGTAGCTAAAGGTTTTATAACTAAAGCCCATGGGATAGATCCGGAGGATGTTGCAAAGAGTTATTTTAATGAGCTTATCAACAGGAGTATAATTCAGCCCTCAGATGTAGATGATAATGGCGAGGTGATGTCTTGCAGGGTTCATGATATGATGCTTGATCTTATCCTGCATAAGTCCAAAGAAGAGAATTTTATCACTGTACTACATGATATACAAGACATGGAAGGACAATGTGAGAAGATCTGTCGGCTCTCTCTCCACTTGGATGGCCCAATTAATAAAAGAGTAGCAGGATCTGTTCTTCTATCTCAAGTACGGATGCTATCAAGATTTGGTACTTCTGCATATTTGCCCTGTTTTCTACTGTTCAAGCATCTCCGAGTTTTAACAATTGAAATTTCAGAAGGGTCCCATTCTTCATCGATGTTCCTTGACATCACAGGAATATGCCATTTGTTTCAGTTGAGATACATAAAGATCAAAGCATTTGGTCATACTATAAAGTTACCCAAGAAAATTGGATGTCTGCAGCAATTGGAAACATTTCATGTAGAAACCAGAGGACAATCGTCTTTGGAACTTCCGACGGATATTGTTCTTATGAGCTGGTTATTGCATCTGATAATTCCGAATTCGCGAATGCTGGCTGATGGGCTTGGGTGTATGAAATCCTTGCGTACTCTATGCTGCTGGTTTAGTCCAAGCACCAACTCACCAGACAATATAATGGCTCTTGGAGAATTGACCAATCTGACCAAACTTGTTATCAAATTTGAGGTGGTGGAGAGATGTAACGAAGTTCTGTGCATTTGCCTTGAGAAACTTTACAACCTCAAATACCTAGATATTGGCAGCCTTGACTATTTTAATGACTTCTGCTTGGATGTGTCTTGCGTAGTCGCTCCTTCTTTTTGCCATCTCCAGAGGTTACGTCCACCTTTTGGTGCCTGGTTCTGGAGGGTTCCTGAGTGGATTGGCCAACATCAAAACCTCTATGACCTGCGACTTGCGGTTAAGGAGTTGTTGGAAGATGATGTTAGAATCCTTGCACAGCTGCCTTCCCTTGTCCACCTATTATTGCACATCAAAGGAGCTTCTAAAAATAAGATCATCATCCGCGGAGGAAGGAGATTTCCTGTTCTGAAGAAGTTTGAAGTTTCCTGTAGCAGGATATCGTACCTGAACTTCGAGACAGGGGCAATGCCCAAGCTTGAAAGGCTGGGCCTGGAGCTGTGTTTCAATGCGCGTGGATGGGACAGGTACGGAGCCGCGCCTGCTGGCATCGAGCACCTGTCGGGCCTCAGACTGGTCGCACTGGGTGCGCTACCAGCAACGGTACGCGACATGCAGTACGCTGGTAGCGCACCAAACCGCCGCACCGGGCGACGCTACAGACTACGGCACATCCCGTTCGCGTGGCGAATCCCCCAAATCCAGCGTCGTAGCGTGCCTGCGCTATCTCTCCACGTCGGAGAGCAGCCCAACGACCTCACGCCTCCCGCCGCAGCCGCTTCATCCCCGTGCCGCAGGGAAAAGCTCCACCGGAGATGGAGGGGCGCCAACAGGTAGAGTGGAGGGAGAGGAGCAGGCCGCCACCGCGTCGGAAGATAGATGTCGTCCAGCGCCGTCGCCGAGGAGAGGCCGGCGAAGGAGCAGGGCCACCGCGCAGATCGACGGGAGACGGCCATCCGCACCGCCCGCCGCTCCTTGCCGACCCAGTGAAGATGGAGCCGAACTGCGCCGCCGCCGGGTCGATCCGGCCATGGATCCGGCGGATCCGCCATTGATTGGGCAGTGGAGGGGGCGGAGGGGAAGCAGTCCGCCGATCCGCCGCCATCCGAGCTCCGCCTCCCTACTCCACCGCGCTCCACCTCCACCTCGCCTCGCTCCTAACCGTCGGCGCGCCGCCTGCGCACCACCACCTCCGCCGCCGCCGCCGACCGCCACGGCCCTTGCTCCGCCGCTGTGGCTCGCCGTCCTGTGGCTCCTCCGCCTGGCGCCGCTCGATTCAGAGGTCCGCACGCGCGAGGAGGCCGAGCCGCCGACACCGGCGCAAGCAGGGAAGGGAGGGAGGGCCAAGGGGAGAGAGATGGGGAGGGATGGCGCCGCCAGCCACCGCGGGATGAGCAGGCGCGCCGGCGGTGGGGGCGGAACGGGCGGAGAGGCAGAGGAGAAGGATGGGGGCGGAGAGGCAGAGGAGAGATGATGTTGAAGTGTTAAAAAAATTTCACATGTGGGCCCTACTGAGATAGTTGGTATGGAGTACAAGAAATAGAGGATGACGGGTGCGGAGAAATTGGTACTGCACTGTAAATTTGTCGATGACTAGGCAGAATATTCCCTTTAGGGTACGCAAATAGGGTACGACGAGTGCTACCAGCCTCAAGGAGATCTCTGCATGGATTGCGGAAGGTGGTGCCAAGGAATCCAACAAAAGAGCTGCAGAGTGGGCGCTGAGGGACGCGGCAGACACGCACCCATGTCATCCTGTAGTCAGCATCGGATATGCGGGGGGATGTTATCAATTTGGCCTGTTCGTTTGGCTGGTGGCTGATGGCTGGTGCTGGTTTGTTCTGAGAGAAAAGTACTGCTGGCTGGTTGCTGGTGGCTGGTTTGTTCTGAGAGAAAAGTACTGCTGGCTGGTGGGCTGATAAGCTAAGCGAACAGGCTCATGGATTTTCGCCCTTAATGTCTGTGCAGCTGCGAACCACGAGGCCTCTGCTCTCCTCGTCGTCCACGACCGCTCACCAGTGCTGCCGATTTACGGTCCAGCCATGAGGAGCCGCCAGCATTTGCAACTAGCAGGTCTGTAAGTACTCTGAATCTGGATACATCCACATTGGTGCTCTACTGAAAGATAAAAATTGCCATTATTTCGCGAGAATAGCTATCTGCTCGATTCAGACAAACATTTGATGACTCCCCTACATGCAATGGAATTAGCTTCGTTTGCAATTCTACTAGCACCTTTCAAGTGACCATGTGCGAACTATTGGCAGGGAGCTAGGGTGTTGGGGACTGGACACTGGACCTGGTTCGGGTTTTATTTTTTTAAGATTGGCCACCAACTAGAAATGTTTCGATTGTGCTACTTCACATTAAGGCCAAGTGAACAGATAAAGTTGAGCGATGCACATCACTCTAGGTCAAGCAAATGAACTTTATAAAGTTGATAGCTACATGCACCTGCAAACTTTGTTTACATTTAGTTATTTATTTGGTTGGCATTATGCAAAGGGCATCATATTTTCCATTTGCAGTACTTTATGATTAAAATACAATAATCAGATGTGAAAAGATGATGGGAGAAAAGGAAAAGGCACTGTGTATGAGTGTATCAACAACTGATGAGAGGAATCAATGTGCGTTCCAACTCATCTTCCCGCATCCTCTTCCTTTTCTTTATTCTCTGCTACTTCCACCCATCTTCCTCCATTTCACGATCAAACTTGATCCAGAAGCCACCAATGCCGCACCGTACCACCGTGATGTTTCAAACATCAACTGTTTGAACAATGGAATTTTTGTATTTGGTGGCTACCGTACATGATGAGGGGGCAGAAAAATGTGGTGCAAACCTCGGAGACTAGCTCAACAATTTGAGAGTCACGCACCAGGGAAGACTATTAAGTATTTGGCCTAATAAACCCATGAAGTGAATCTTTGTTTATATTGACGACGGTGGACCGGGCATGTGACATGCTGCAGTGCTAATTAAAGGGTGGTGATGGAACAGGGCAGCAGAGGTCCTGGCATGCACATGCATCTCACCATCCATCGGTGCACTTGGGTGGCTGGCTGTTGCAGCAGGGAGTTGAGCACTACACTACACTACACCAATGCAAGCTACTAAGGCGCCAAGAAGTTGACATCTGATGAGCAATTACCAGTTAGACTGCCAATGGCTTGATGACATGGATCGGTAAAATGTCCCCAGTTGCAGTTAATAATGTAGAGTAACAAGGGACTTTTTCCCCCTGAATATGCTTGGAAAAATAAGACATCAGGTTCACACTTCCTCAGTTTGAACCGTTATAACTGATGTTGAGAGGAATCTTCATCATACAAGAAAAAGTGAAAAGCCATGACAGCTTTCTTCTCTTTTCACGCTCTCTCTCCCTAGCTCACTCTTCTGTCATCTCATTCCTCCCAATTTCCATCTCCATCCCCATGCAGCACACACTGCTCTTCCGGCTTCTCTGGTCTCTTGGGGAGATCACTTTCAAGGTCAAGGGCCTGCTACTTTGCTCGAAGCTTCCGGCTGGAACCGGCAATAGAGTGCAGCTTCATCACCCATCTTCTCAGAAAAACAGGTGGGGTTTTCCACCAAGTTCGTAAAGATCTCTCAGTTGACTGACAATTGGAATCTTCTCATCGTCCACCTTTCCCAGCCGCTCACCATACATCTCTGCTGGACCAACACAACCTGCTGCCCGAGCTACTGTCACCGCCTTCCATGGTCCTGTCCTTCTCTGTTGGCTCGTTTGCTTGACTGACCTGATCAGAAAGCATTCCTAAGGAAACTGGTCACCGTCAAACTCAGATCGAGAGCAAGCTAGGAGACCCAATGAGGTCTGCAGTGGTGAGTGAGCTCAGTGAATCTATCTCTGTTTTTCTTGTTTCTGTTTGCGCTCCAAAGGAACAGCTAGCAGCAGATTGTAAAAAATGAAAAAAAAAATGTGACTATAAGTACGGATCTTCGACCAGTAGAATTTTTATTCTGGATGATCAAATGTCTGAATTAATTTGTTGCTTTGATTGTTTCATTTAGGACTGAAAGAAAACAAGTTCAACACCATTTACTTGGGAGTGAGCACAAGAAAGGAAAGACGACGAGGTGATGGAGGCTGCCGTGGTCAGCGTGTCGCAAGGCGCCTTAGGCTCCCTGCTTGGGAAGCTTGGTGATCTGCTCTCCGACAAGTTCAATCTGGTGAAAGAAGCTAAGGGAGAGATCAGGTTCCTCAAAGCTGAGCTCGAGAGCATGCATATCTTCCTCAAAAAGGTCTCAGATACTGAGGAGCCTGACGAGCAAGACAAGTGCTGGGCCAAGGAGGTACGTGAGCTGTCCTATGACATCGACGACAGCATCGAAGATTTCATGCTCCGCGTGGAACACCAGTCTAACAGCAGAACAAGCGGATTCAAGGGATTCATTGATAGGTGCATGAAGTTGCTGACAACTATGAATACTCGGTACGAGGTTGTCAAAGAGTTCCAAGGTCTCAAGAGACGTGTCATGGAGGTGAGCGAGCGACGCACAAGGTACAAGATTGATGATGTTGCCCCAAAGTCAAACACCACAGCCATCGATCTTCGTTTACTGGCTCTCCATGCAGAAACGGCCAGCCTTGTCGGTATGGATGGCCCCAGAGACAAATTGATTCAGCTGATGAGTGAAGAGGGTGTGCCTGCATATCAGCTAAAGGTGCTCTCTATTGTGGGGTTTGGAGGTCTTGGAAAAACTACACTTGCAAATGAGATTTATCGCAAACTTGAGGGCAAGTTCCAGTGTCGAGCTTTTGTTTCTGTATCCCAGAAACCAAATATGAGAAAGATTCTGAGAACTATATTATCTCAAGCTGGTTTTGCAGCTCCAAGTGACAGCAATATGGAAATGTGGGAAGAGTCTGAATTGATCAATGCACTGCAAAAATTCCTTTTGGATCGTAGGTATGCCAGCATGAAGATAATCGTACTCTTAGTAATCTATGGTGTGGCAGTTTAATTATTCTCTCTTTTCAAAGCTATTGTTCTCTAACATCCTAGTATTCTGTAGGAAACATGCCGCTGTGTCTGCATTTCTTTTGTTGATCCTGGGAATGGATGTGATTTGTATTTGTCATATTATTTAAAAATAGTAATAACAAATAATATTAGAGAAACCTTATAAATAAAAATTTACAATTTCTATTAGAACTCTGAATATTGACTTTTTATTTCCAGTCTGCAAATAATTAATGTTCCTCAAATTATCATTTCAGTTCTCTCCAGTCTTCAGTGTACCCAAGTAAAATTTACTACTGAGAATAGTTACTTGGGAAACAACAGAGCTATCATTTGTTAAATTTTAGCACCATACATATTGTTGTGGCAACCTAATAACGGCTCTGCAGCATTAGTCCAAGTGGCATAATCTCTTTAAATGTTTGATTGAGTTTTTGTTTCAATCTTTAGTGATGACAATTTTACATGTTCAGTTAGTTTTTTCTAATGCTTGTTACACTCCATATGTTCTTTATGGCAGGTACTTCATTGTAATTGATGACATATGGGACACAGAAGCATGGAAAATTATTAGTTGTGCTTTTCCTGAGAACATGTGTGGTAGTAGGGTAATGACAACTACACGGATTGAGACAGTGGCTAGAGCATGCTGCAGTAACAACATTGAATTTGTTTACAAGATGAAGCCACTTAGTGACCAAGACTCAAGAATTTTATTCTTTAAAAGAATATTTGGTTCAGATGATGCTTGCCCTCTATATTTGAAACAAGTCTCAGTTGAAATTCTGAAAAAAATGTGGTGGTTTACCACTTGCAGTGATCACAATATCTAGCCTTTTAGCGAATCAGCCAAACAAACTAAAGGACTGATGGGAGTACGTCCTGAAATCTCTGGGGTCCAACTCTGAAGTGAGCCCAAGCTTGATTGGCATGAGGCAAATATTGAACCTTAGCTACACAAATCTTCCCCATAACTTGAAGACTTGCATGCTGTACCTAGGTATTTATCCAGAAGACTATACAATTGACAAGAATGATTTGACAAGGCAATGGATAGCTCAAGGTTTTATAACTAAAGCACATGGGATAGATCCGGAGGATGTTGCAAAGAGCTATTTTAATGAGCTTATCAACAGGAGTATGATTCAGCCTTCGGATGTAGATGATAATGGTGAGGTGATGTCTGGTAGGGTTCATGATATGATGCTTGATCTTATCCTACATAAGTCCAAAGAAAAGAATTTTATCACTGTACTAGATGACATACAAGACATGGAAGGACAAAGTGAGAAGATCCGTCGGCTCTCTCTCCATTTGGATGGTCCAACTGATGAAAGAGTAGTGGAATCTGTCCTATCTCAAGTACGGATGCTAGCAAGATTTGGTACTTCTGCATTTTTACCCTGCTTACTGCTGTTCAAGCATCTCCGAGTCTTGACAATTGAAATTTCAGAAGGGTCCCGGTCGTCGTCTGTAGCGAACATGGCCTCATATGCCATTAGTTCGGAGTTTGATTTTGGTGATTCATGACAACATGATCATTGGGACTAAGCATATTGTTTGAGCATGTCTTTGTAGACATTTCTAGGTCCCAAGGATGCAAGAAAACCACATGCAAAAAGGCCAAAACAAAGGGTCAAACCGAGCAAGAAAAAGAAAAGAGAAGACACCGTCGGATGAACCGACGGTCCCTCAAATACAAGCGTCGGTGCAATCGTCGGACGAGTTGGTGCACAGGGTCAAACCCTAGGTACCGTCGGATGAACCGACGGTCCATTATTTAGCAGCGTCGGACGAGTTGCAGAGGAGGAGCAAGGAAGACAATAGCACCGGATGATCCGACGGTCTGAGTGGGGACACCGACGGTCTATCCGATGCTAAGTTTGAATTTATACAGAGACGCGCCAAGACAAAGCCTTCAGCACCGGATGATCCGACGCCTTGGTCAGGGTTAGCGTCGGTCTATCCGACGGTCAGTTGGAAGCTAACAGAGGCGACTTGGACGCGAGGCCTTCAGCACCGGACGATCCGACGTAGCGTCGGAGCATAGCGTCGGAGCAGTTGTGTCAGAGAACCTCAACGGCTACATGACGTGGGAGGGGCACCGGATGAACCGACGCCCTGGAAAAGCATAGCGTCGGATCATCCGACGGTACCTTTTTCAGCAGCTTTTAGCCAACGGCTAGTTTGATGCCTTGGGCTATTTATACCCCCTCCACTCACCCATTTGAGGTTGCTGGATTGTGTGGAAGTGCAGAGGAGTTCAAGACACATTGAAGATCATATACAATCCATCCAAGTGCTTAATTGCTCATCCTTAGACTAGTACATGCTTTGTGTATGTGCTTAGTGCTAGGCTTAGCTTAGAGCTGAGTGAGTGCAAGGTTGTGCCAACCTTGTGAGGTGATTCTTGAGTGAATCCTGTTGTACAAGGTTCGCCGGAAGCCTTGGGGCCTAAGTGGCTCACCGGCAATCGTCATCGACCCTCCGGCTTGGTGTGGAGTGGCGAGGACACTTTGTGCGGGGGACGTGGAGACCCCCTTCCTTGGTGGAGAAGCTCCTTAGTGGAGACGGCATCAAGGTGACCAAGGGAGCTTGACAAGTGCCTAAGTGGCTAGCCTTTGTGGCGAGTCAAGTGGTGCTCTTGGGAGAGACTTGGTGACCGGGAAGCAATACTCTTGTGTGAGTGCTTCAACAACGTGGACTAGGGGTGGCTTAGTGCCTACCGATACCACGGGATAAATCGCGTGTCAAGAGTTTGCTTCCCCTCATCCCCTTTACGTTTCCGCATTTACTCTATTGCAATCTTTGTTTGCCTCTACTTTCCTAGAGTAGTATCATGCTAGGATTGGCTATAGGTTGCAAACCTTCTTTTGGGATGGGAGTTTCACACTAGAACAACCTAGTTGCACATATAGATAGTATGTTCTAGTTTACCTTTGCGCAAAATTAGTGAAGCCATAGGTTAAGGTTTTTAGTTGCCTAATTCACCCCCTCCACCTCTTAGGCTAACAAGCATCCGATTCCTTACAAGTGGTATCAGAGCCGGGACTCACTTCCTTCACAAGGAAACACCAATTCGATTGGTAAATTGTGAAAACCGGCTCATTGGAACGGTTAGGCTTCACCGCCTAGTGAGTTGCTCTATAGAGGAATGAAAGGGGTGGATACCTTAGGTTTGGCTCCACATTTCGATGGCACGGGCTATCCTCGGTGGAAGGTCCTCATGGAGGCCTATCTCCAAGCAAGGGACCTTGATGTTTGGAGAGTCACCGATGAGGGCATGAAAAATGGTAATAGAAAAGAAAAGCAATTTAATGTAATTGCTAAGAGTATCATTTTGTCCTCACTAGATGTAGGCATTTTCAATAGAGTTTTTACTTGCCAAAATGCTCATGAGCTATGGAAAACCATCAAGGAGCAAAATGAGGGTTCAAAAGAAGTTGCTAATGAACGCTATGGTTGTCTCCTTGAGGAATTCAATAGCTTTAAGCAACTTGCTAATGAAAATGCCGAATCTATGTACTCACGCCTAAATGTGCTTGTCAATGAGATTAATGCCTTAGGTGTGAAGGACATCACGGACTTGAACATCAACCGCAAGATCCTTCAAAATCTTCGGAAGCCCGACTATGACTTGGTGAAAGCAATCATCTACGAGAAGAAGCTCGAAGATTTGAAGCCATCGCATATCTTGAGCAAGATCATGGCACATGAGTTTCAACTCATGCCCAAGTCAAAGGAGGCGCCCCAAGAAAAGCCTCAAGAACCATCTTCTCCAACAACAAGCCATGCTCTCTCAAGCCGACAAGAGAAAATGTTGAGTAGGATGGCTACTCATGGAAGCTCAAGCGAAGATGATGGTGATGATGGTGACGATGGAGATTCCTCAAGTGATGAAGAGGTTGAATCCATGGTGGCCGAGTACGTGAAGAAGATCTTCAAGTATGTGAAGAAAGTCAACATGTACGGCTACAACGTTCACTTGAGAGAAGGGCGTCATCAACAACACATCAAGTTCACCAAGATCAAGCACAAGCCCAAGAAGAAGGTGGTCAAGGAGAGGAGACCAAGGCAAGAAGCAACAATAGCCGTCCGTGGATGGACAAGTGATGGATCGAGTTCTTCTAGCTCAAGCGATGAATCAAGAAAGAACTTCACCACCCGCTTCATGCAAGGTCCTTCATCATCACACATGTGCCTTATGGCCAAAGGTATGGAAAGCAATGTAAGTGATGACGAATCCGACACCACCTCTCTCAATGATCTTGTTGAGCTAATCCATGAGCAAAATGGAATGCTTGAACAACAAGCTAATGAAATCAAAGAACTCAATGCTCTCAATGATCTTAGTGACACCCTTGCTACAAATTATGAACATTTGTTGTGCAAATTCAAATTGCTTAGCAAGGAGTGTGATGAGCTAAAATCTAAACTTGAGAGCAATGAGACTAAAACAAGTAATTCCTTTGAGCTTGATGAAACATCTATCCCTTGTGCAATTCCTATCTCCAAGGTAGATGCTTCAACTTCTTGCATTGATTTAATTGATGAATCTTGCTCACCATCTTGCCATGAGAATGTTGTTGTATAATCATGTGATTATCTCATAGGCAAGGAAAATGATGAGCTCAAGCGAGAAGTGAAATGGCTCCGAGAGAGGTTGGCAAACTTGATGGGCAATGGCAAGAATGATGAAGAACAAGTGGACATCTCTCAAGACATGAAGAGTAAAGTCCAACCTTCTCAAGATAACCGTGATCCCATGGTGAAGAAGCTTGAGAAGGGTGCAACCGTGACTTGCTACAAGTGTCATGGAGAAGGGCACAAGTTCTACAAATGCCCTCAATTTGTCAAGAAGATGGACAAGGGCGCAAAGAAGAAATTGAAGCCCACAATCAAGAGCTCCCTCATCTACACCAAGCCCAACCGCAAGAACAAGACAAATAGCAACACCTACGTCATCAAGAAGAAAGCAAATGGCAAGGTGGTTGCACACAAGGTTGGGAAGATAAAGGAAGAGCGGGGTAGGAACCAACCCATTTGGGTGCCTAAGGAAGTCATCACCAACATGAAGGGGCCTCAAATGGTTTGGGTTCCAAAGGCCACTTGAAGGCCTTGAGTGCGGGGACTTGGGAGGCTTGGCATAATCAAGATGAATTCAAGCCTATAAGCCAAGCTTGCAAGTTGGACATGTGTTGCCCAAGTTCCCCGGTCGAGGTAATGGAAACTAGTACCTATCTCTTGCATCATTATAGCTCCATTGCCTTGTTTAGGTTGCATTTGTTGCAATGTTTTCATATGGTAGGTTACTTGTGTCATGTGCTAACCCATGAGCAATCTACATGGTTTGATTAGTGTGTAGGAAAGCTACACTTGTTCTTTCATGGTGCATGTTTTCATATATATCTCTTTGCATCATGAGCAAGCTATAGGGTAAGCTTCCCTTTTGTTATCATGAACAATGTGCATACATTTGGTTGGTGATTCAAACACTAAATGCACACATTTAGGGGGAGCTCATCCTATGGTTTGGTTATGGGACTAACATTGTTTCAAGCTTATCTTATGTAGTCCCTTAGCGACGCGTTCCGGTGCGGTGTTTCATTCTAAGAGAATGCTATTTCACTCTCAATGTGATCTAACATCTCTAAAAGAGTGAATATAGCAATATGAGCTTCATGCTATTGAGTCATGTCCTTGCGAGCTTATGTCTCTATATAAGTTCAAAGGCAATGTACTCATACATTCCTAATCCTTTTGGTACCCCAAGTGTCTTCTCTACAAGCTTCTTTCAAGTAGTGTCACCTAGTGATATCATTTCCAAGTGGCTCATCTCAATGTGGTGCCAACAAGGTAGAGAGGATCAACCCCCGGAGGTATGCAATGATCAAAAGACTACAAGTGATATCTACAAGTGGTAATGTAACAAGAACCCATTTGTCTTATCTCTTGTCCCTTAAGCTACCTCCTTGCATGATATGCTCTAAGCTTCCTTGTCTTTCAAGTTTGTAGTTGTGCACTTGTTTCTCACTACCCTTGTCTTACAAGTGGTATCCTTTTGTGCACACACTTAGGGGGAGCTTAGCTTGTATCATGCTAGTCTCATGAGCTTGTGATCCACCTTAGTCATTCTCACATGTGGTATCTTCATTGATATCATACATATGGATCGTGGTTCATACGACTTTCTCCCTTGCATTTAACGTTTCTCCTTTAAGCTATGATTGCTAGATCTTGCTAGTTTCCTTGGACCCGTTTGCTTTGGGAATTTTTGGAGATTTTATTCCAAAGGGGGAGAATGTGAGACCAAAGCAAGCTTGTGGCTTAAGCCTACAAGTGGTTTCAAGGATATGAGACCAAAGGGGGAGAATGTGAACATAAGATCAAAAAGGGGGAAGTTTGATCTAGGGGGAGTTTGGATGATGGTAAGCATCCAAGCAAGTGTAAGTGGTTCTAATTCTGTCAATTCTAGAAAATTTATGCTTGCTTTGGTTGTGTTGTCATAAATCACCAAAAAGGGGGAGATTGTAGCGAACATGGCCTCATATGCCATTAGTTCGGAGTTTGATTTTGGTGATTCATGACAACATGATCATTGGGACTAACCATATTGTTTGAGCATGTCTTTGTAGACATTTCTAGGTCCCAAGGATGCAAGAAAACCACATGCAAAAAGGCCAAAACAAAGGGTCAAAACCGAGCAAGAAAAAGAAAAGAGAAGACACCGTCGGATGAACCGACGGTCCCTCAAATACAAGCGTCGGTGCAATCGTCGGACGAGTTGGTGCACAGGGTCAAACCCTAGGTACCGTCGGATGAACCGACAGTCCATTATTTAGCAGCGTCGGACGAGTTGCAGAGGAGGAGCAAGGAAGACAGTAGCACCGGATGATCCGACGGTCTGAGTGGGGACACCGTCGGTCTATCCGACGCTAAGTTTGAATTTATACAAAGACGCGCCAAGACAAAGCCTTCAGCACCGGATGATCCGACGCCTTGGTCAGGGTTAGCGTCGGTCTATCCGACGGTCAGTTGGAAGCTAACAGAGGCGACTTGGACGCGAGGCCTTCAGCACCGGACGATCCGACGTAGCGTCGGAGCATAGCGTCGGAGCAGTTGTGTCAGAGAACCTCAACGGCTACGTGACGTGGGAGGGGCACCGGATGAACCGACGCCCTGGAAAAGCATAGCGTCGGATCATCCGACGGTACCTTTTTCAGCAGCTTTTAGCCAACGGCTAGTTTGATGCCTTGGGCTATTTATACCCCCTCCACTCACCCATTTGAGGTTGCTGGATTGTGTGGAAGTGCAGAGGAGTTCAAGACACATTGAAGATCATATCCAATCCATCCAAGTGCTTAATTGCTCATCCTTAGACTAGTACATGCTTTGTGTATGTGCTTAGTGCTAGGCTTAGCTTAGAACTGAGTGAGTGCAAGGTTGTGCCAACCTTGTGAGGTGATTCTTGAGTGAATCCTGTTGTACAAGGTTCGCCGGAAGCCTTGGGGCCTAAGTGGCTCACCGGTAATCGTCATCGACCCTCCGGCTTGGTGTGGAGTGGCGAGGACACTTTGTGCGGGGGACGTGGAGACCCCCTTCCTTGGTGGAGAAGCTCCTTAGTGGAGACGGCATCAAGGTGACCAAGGGAGCTTGACAAGTGCCTAAGTGGCTAGCCTTTGTGGCGAGTCAAGTGGTGCTCTTGGGAGAGACTTGGTGACCAGGAAGCAATACTATTGTGTGAGTGCTTCAACAACGTGGACTAGGGGTGGCTTAGTGCCTACCGATACCACGGGATAAATCGCGTGTCAAGAGTTTGCTTCCCCTCATCCCCTTTACGTTTCCGCATTTACTCTATTGCAATCTTTGTTTGCCTCTACTTTCCTAGAGTAGTATCATGCTAGGATTGGCTATAGGTTGCAAACCTTCTTTTGGATGGGAGTTTCACACTAGAACAACCTAGTTGCACATATAGATAGTATGTTCTAGTTTACCTTTGCGCAAAATTAGTGAAGCCATAGGTTAAGGTTTTTAGTTGCCTAATTCACCCCCTCCCCCTCTTAGGCTAACGAGCATCCGATTCCTTACATCGTCATCATTCCTTGACTTCACTGGAATATGCCATTTGTTGCAATTGAGATACATAAAGATCATAGCATCAAGTGATACTATAAAGTTACCCAAGAAAATTGGATGTTTGCACCAATTGGAAACATTTCATATAGAAACCAGCATACACTTGCCTCTGGAACTTCCAACGGATATTGTTCATATGAACTGGTTGTTGCATCTGATCATTCCGAATTTGCGATTACTAGCTGATGGGATTGGGAGTTTGAAATCCTTGCGTACTCTATGCTGCTGGTTTGTTTTAAGCACCAACTCACGCGACCATATAAAGGCTCTTGGAGAATTGACCAATCTGACCAACCTTGATATCAGATTTGAGGAAGACGACTCTGATAATAAGGTGGAGGGGTATAAGGAAGTTGTGTGCACTTGCCTTGAGAAACTCTGCAACCTCAAACGTCTAGATATTGGCCAGGCTGACTGTAGTGGCTTCTGCTTGGATGTGCCCTGCGTCATCTCTCCTTCCTTTTGCCATCTCCAGAGATTACGTGCACCTGCTGCCTGGTTCTCGAGGGTTCCTGAGTGGATTGGCCAGCAACAAAACCTCTATGACCTGCAACTTACGGTGAAGGAGCTGTTGGAAGATGATGTTAGAATCCTTGCACAGCTGCCTTCCCTTACCCACCTAAACTTGTACATCAAAGGAGCTCTTAAAGATAAGATCCTTATCCATGGAGGAAGGGGATTCCCTGTTCTGAAGCACTTTGAAGTTTACTGTAGCAGGATATCACACCTGAACTTTGAAGCAGGGGCAATGCCCAAGCTTGAAAGGCTCGAGCTAGGTTTTAATGTGCAGGGATGGGACAAGTACGACGCTGCGCCTACTGGCATCGAGCACCTATCTCGCCTCAAGGAAATCTATGCATGCATTGCGGCCAAGGAATCCAACAAAAGTGCTGCACAGTCGGCGCTGAGGGACGCGGCCAACATGCACTCACGTCGTCTTTTAGTCCTTATCAGATATTTCCCTCCGTACTTTCCATTTGATGGCATGGATTTACAGCCCGAGGATGACGACCGGATGAGGACGGTGGGAGAATCATTAAAGTTGGGCACAGTTCTGTACACCGATGAGGAGGGGGGCGACCGGATGAGGATAGTGGGAGAACCATTAAAGATGGGCACGGTTCTGTTCGGTCCACAGGTTCATCGAACCAGCCCATCGATCCATGAAAAACGATCGGTTCGACGGACTCGAACCCTATAGGGTGGTCGAGTGGTTTGACCACGCCGCTGTCGACGCCACCTCCTCTACCATCCCCACTGCTGCCAAGAGGAATGATATGCTAAGAGGTACATTCAATTATGTATTTCTTTTGTGTTACCCTGGATACACTTTTGTATTTGTTTCAGACTTATTTTTCAATGTAGTACAAATTATTAAATTTAATGGTAAGCAAACGGACCAGTGATATTTACAATAAACCATTCTTCTGACCATGTTGATGATATTCAGTGCTGTGTGCTTGTTTGCTTCCTGATGCTCCTTTGGTCTCATTATCAGAGCCTACTGCATCCATTAGGTGCTGGTTTCCTAATTACTTTCAGATCCTCTAAGGTGTCCTTCATGCCTGTTTTCGTTTAGCTTATCTTCAAAGTTGGAATTGTGACTTATCTTCAGAGTTTGATGTTATGGCTTATGGTTTAACTCAGGGCAATATTTCGATTTTGGATGGAGGCTTATATAAAGAATTTCATTAGTCAAAATTGTACCACAAACCTGTGCAACCTTACTAGTAGTCAGTTAAAGAGAACTGTCTTTTGTGAGGAGGCTATGCAGTTCACGAGAACCTGTGGCACAACATAGTGGTTAGCCACATTATGGAAGTGTTTCCTTTTAGCTTCAGTACATTTAGAGTTATAAATGGTTGCTACATTAGTTTTTATTTTAATATTCTGAAATCAGTTTATTCATCCTATTTGTTTCTTCAGACTAAAGATGTCATCAGAATTGGCATGGCCTCTTGGAAATTCAAATTATTCAAGCCCAGTCTGACAATTTTTTGTTTGCGACAATTTTTCTTTGTGTTTTCTCATTAAGAAAAACAGCAGTCCTGTATTTTGCTACTGGATGGTGCTTGTTACAATAGCCAAACCATTGTGCTGCCGAAAGCCACCGCATTATCTTTCTTTTCTTTATTCTCTGGTACTTCCACTCAGCTTCCTCCGATTCATGATCAAACTTGATCAGCTCAGAAAAAACAACTCGATACCCAATCCATTGTGCTGCCGAAAGCCACCACTGCTGCACTGTGCCATGCTACAAGGCCCTGGCTTAGCCGGCTCACCCTGAGCAGTTGCAACAGCAACAGCGTGCTGCTACACCAGCCTTCTCCTTCTTGTGCTATACCAAAACACTAGGTTTGTCTCAGTGTCCTTTTGGCTCACAGCCAGGGATATTAATTTGCTTTTATTTTTGAAATTTGTTTTTAGAATTCCAGTCCTGTGGGTTCAGTTTTGATTTTTGAAGACAAGAAATTCTGAATTGGCTCATTTGATTGTTTGATGTTGGAGCAGAAAGAAGGCTCAAGAAGGCTCTAGATGGAGGCTGCAGTGGTGAGTGCGTCCCATAGCGCCATGGCCTCCCTGCTTGGGAAGCTTGGTGAACTACTCACAGCCAAGTACAAGCTGCTCAAGGAATCCAAGGGGCAGATCATGTTCTTAAAGGCTGAACTCGAGACCATGTATGTCTTTCTGAAGATCTCAGGTACAGAGGAGCCTGATGAGCAAGACAAGTACTGGGCCAAGGAGGTACGCGAGCTGTCCTATGACATCGAGGACAGTGTTAGCGAGTTCATGCTCCGTGTGGAACTCGAATCCAGCAAGCCACACGGATTCAAAGGGTTCATCAATAAGAGCATGGAGTTGCTGACAACCATGAACACTAGGCATGAGATTGCCAAAGAGTTTGAAGGCCTGAAGATCCTTGTCAAGGAGGTGAGTGAGCGGCGTACGAGGTACAAGATGGATGATGTTGCCCCAAAGTCAAATGATACAGCCATTGATCTTCGCTTGCTAGCACTCCATGCTGAGACGACAAGCCTTGTTGGCGTCACAGGACCAAGGGACCAGCTGATTCAGTTGATGGATGCAGAGGGTGTGCCTGCGCATCAGTTAAAACTTAAACGTGCTCTCTATTGTGGGGTTTGGAGGTCTTGGAAAGACTACGCTTGCAAATGAGATTTATCGCAAGCTTGAGGAGAAGTTTCAGTGTCAAGCTTTTGTTTCTGTGTCCCAGAAACAAAACATCAAGAAAATTCTGAGAACAATACTATCTCAAGTTGGTTTTAAACCTCCTAAGGACACCAACATCGAAATTTGGGAAGAGCCTGAACTGATTAGTGCAGTGCAAAAATTCTTATTGGACAAGAGGTACATACTCTAAGAGTTTTATACTTTGTTTCTTATTTTGAAGCTATTATTCTTTAGAATCCTGGTATTTGGTAGGCAACATTCCACTGATTTCTACTTTATCAGATCATTTAAAATATATATTTACATATGAGGATCTGAGGAACCTCTATAAATAAGCAAATATTTATAATTGCTATCACAACTCTGAATATCGCTTTTTATTTCTTCCAAGTTGCATATCTCAAACTAGCCATTCAGTTCTCACCACTAAGTAAGATTTGGTGCGTGAGATCCCTATGTATTTACATGCTTGCTACATTCCCTATGTATTTACATGGCAGGTACCTCATTGTAATTGATGACATCTGGGATGCAGAAGCATGGTATATAAAATGTGCTCTTCCAGAGATGATGAATGGTAGTAGAGTGATAGCAACTACTCGAATTGAGGCTGTGGCTAGAGCATGCAGCACTAATCACATTGAGTGTGTTTACAAGATGAAGGCACTTAGTGACCAAGACTCAAAAAAGGTTGTTCCTCAAAAGAATATTTGGTTCGGAGAATGCTTGCCCTTCATATTTCAAAGAAGTGTCAGGTGAAATTTTGAAAAAATGTGGTGGCTTACCACTTGCAATCATCACAATATCTAGCCTTTTAGCCAATCAATCAAACAAATTAAAGGAGCATTGGGATTATGTACGGAACTCTCTGGGCTCCAACTTTGACCCTAGCTTGGAAGGCATGAGACAAGTATTGAGTCTTAGCTACACAAATCTTCCTTACCATTTGAAGGCATGCATGCTATATTTAGGTATTTATCCCGAGGATTACACAATAAAAAAGAATGATTTGGCAAGACAATGGGTAGCTGAAGGTTTTATATGTAAAGTTGGCGCAACAGATCCAGAGGATATTGCAAAGAACTATTTCAATGAGCTCGTCAATAGGAGTATAATTCAGCCTGTGGATACAGATTATAATGGCGAGGTGATATCCTGCAAGGTACATGATATGGTGCTTGATCTCATCCTACATAAAGCAAGGGAAGAAAACTTTGTAACTGTAATAGATGATATACAAGACATGACAGGACATAAAGACAAGATCCGTAGACTCTCTTTCAACCAGGACTGTGTTATAGATTGTGGAGTTATGGGATCTGTCCAGCTATCCCAAACACGAACCCTAGCAAGATTTGGCACCTCTTCACAGTTACTGCCGTTTCTACTGTTCAAGCATCTACGGGTTTTAATAATTGAAATTTCACAAGTAAATCGGTCATCATCATTACTTAACTTCAATAGAATATGCCATTTGTTTCAGTTGAGGTGCTTAAAGATTGTGGTGGGAAACTATGATGTGGTGTTACCTAGTAAAATTGGAGGTTTGCAGCAATTGGAAACGTTGGAAGTACAAACAAAATTGCGTCGATTTAAGAAATTACCTTCAGATATTGTTTATTTGAGCCGGTTATTGCATTTGATTGTTCTCAGTGCGGACATTGCCTGATGGAATTGGTAATATGAAATCACTGCGTACTGTACACAAATTTAATTTGGACTCACCAGACAGTATCAAGAGTCTGAGAGAACTAACCAATTTGACAGACCTTGATATCCGTTATGTGGATCAGGATCATGTGGTGGAACGAGGTAGGGAAATCCTGCTCATTTGTTTGGAAAAACTTTGCAACCTCAAATATCTAAAAATGGATATTTTTCCCATCGGACCCTACATTGATGCATTCAGCCCAATTTCTGCTTCTTTCCGTCAACTTCAGAGATTCCATGGATCCAACTATCCAAGTTTTGGAGGGTTCCTGAGTGGATTGGCGAACTCCATAGCATCTATGACTTGGTGCTTACTGTTCAGGAGGTGTTGGAGGACGGCGTTTGGATACTTGCACAGCTGCCCTCCCTTATGTTAGAATAGACAGCCGCCGTACACGGCAGGCCCATAGGCCCATAGTCCTTGTATATTGTAACCCTAGCCTAATTGGCTATATAATCAAAGGTCACCCCCTATTCAGGGTGTGCGGTGTTTCTCTACATGGTATCAGCCTAATAACGATTCTTCTTTCCCCTTCCGCTACCTCCCAAACCCATCTGCTTGTGCGTCCATCCCGTGCGCACGCCGCCGCACCAGGCTCGAGCGTCGCCCGGCCGCGCTCCCTCGCGCCGCCACCAGCGCGACCCGCCCCCGTGCGCACGCCGCCGCACCAGGCCCGCAGGCGTCGCCCGGCCGCGCTCCCTCGCGCCGCCACCGGCGCGACCCGCCCCCGTGCGCACGCCGCCGCACAAGGCCCGCAGGCGTCGCCCGGCCGCGCACCCTCGCGCCGCCATCGGTGCGACCCGCCGGTCCCTCGCGGCGCAGCCGCCGCACGTCTCCGCCCGTCGTCGTGCGCCTCCGCGCGTCCTCTCGTCGCCACCGCGCGCGACCCGCCGCGCCTTCGCGCCGCCGCCGCTTCGGTTTCATCTGCGTCGACCGGCCGCCGCAACATCCGCCGGCCCAGCCATGACATCCTCCACGACTTCCTCGGCTACGTCCGGCGTTCTGGGCTCCGGCACCGCTCCAATCTTCGGTGATGGAGTTGCTCCTCCTCTCTTTGCCGCCTACGCCGCCGTCAACGTGAAGCAGCATGTCCCCGTCTCACTGAGCCTTGAGCGCCCCAACTTCTCCAAGTGGGAAGCCTTCTTCACCGCGCTCTGCGGCAAGTACGGACTACTCGGCCACATCAACGGCACTTTGGCAGCACGCCCGGCTGACCCCTCATGGTCTCAGCCCAACGCTTGCGTTCGCGGCTGGATGTACGGCTCCGTCGACGACGCCGTCCTCGACCTCGCCATGGAGCCTGCTCAAGACGCCCGCGCGTTGTACGTCTCCATTGAGGCACTGTTCCAGGCCAACAAGGAGTCTCGCGCCATCGTCCTCGAGCAGGAGTTCCATAATCTGTCCCAGGGCGACCTCTTGGTCGACGCCTACGCCCAGCAGCTCAAGCGTACCGCCGACGCCCTCCGGGAGGTCGGTCACACCGTCTCCCCCGCGCAGCTCGTCCTCAACCTCCTGTGCGGCCTCAACGCCCGGTTTGCAACTACTGCCGACATCATCGCCAACACCACGCCACTTCCTGACTTCAAGTCCGCCACCAACATGCTTCGTGTCAAGGAACTCCATCTCGGCACCGAGCAGAAGGCAGCTTCGACCTTCGCCTTGGTCGTCTCCACCGCCCCCTCCTGCACGTCGTCTTCCTGCCACTCCACCTCCTCCACCACCAACAGTGGGGGCGGCGGTAAAGGCAAGGGGGGCAAAGGCAAGGGCGGTCGCAGTGGTAATGGTGGCAGCGGCAGCGACAGCAACAACGGCAACAGTGGTCGTCGCAACCAGCAGCAGGGTGGCGGCCGCCAGGTTTCCTCGCCCGCCGGTCCTTGGGTCTGCTACCCTTGGGTCGGCCCATGGTCTGCACCAAGCGGCCAATGGCCTCCGCAGCAGCAGCAGTGGACACCGCCGGCACCGCCCCCACAGTAGGCACACACCGCTTTCGCGCCATCACACTTCTCCACCGCCGGCCCCGCTCCGGGTGGCTGGAACGCTACCGGCTTGATCGCTGCCCTCAACCAGCTGGTGGTGCAGGGGTCTTCTCCTTGGGTAATGGACAGCGGAGCGACATCCCACATGTCCTCCAACGACGGTATACTCCTCTCTTGTCTCCCGTCACCACCATCTTCCATTATTGTTGGTAACGGGCAGTCCATTCCTATTTCTGGTCGTGGCACTTCCTCTTTACAAATATCTGATCGTCTTTTTCATCTTGATAATGTTCTTGTCGCTCCTCAGCTTGCTCGTAACTTACTTTCCGTTCGACAACTTACCCGCGACAATAACTGTTCTATTGAGTTTGACGCCTCTGGTTTTTCTGTTAAGGATCTCCAGACCAAGACGGTCCTTCTTCGGTGCAATAGCAATGGGGATCTCTACACCATTCCACATCACATGCCTACTCGTTGTCATGTCGTTGTCGTCTCCCCGGAGCTTTGGCACTCTCGTCTCGGTCATCCAGCACCAGCAGCTGTTCAGACTCTTAATAAACTTTCAGCCGTCCAGTGTAATAAAGCAGCTCGTCGCATTTGTCATGCTTGTCAGCTTGGTAAACACGCTAGGCTGCCCTTTGCTAGTTCGGTTTCTAGTACATTAGCACCTTTTGAACTCCTTCATTGTGATATCTGGACCTCTCCAGTTTTGAGTATTTCTGGTTACAAATATTATCTTGTGATCGTCGATGATTTTACCCATTACTGTTGGACTTTTCCTCTGCGTCATAAATCTGGAGTTCACGAACATATTGTCCAGTTCATCGCCTACGCTCACACACAATTCAGCTATCCTGTGCGCTGTTTTCAGGCAGATAATGGCACGGAGTTCCTCAACAATGCCACTGCTACCTTCTTGGCTGGCCGCGGCATCCTTCTCCGCACTTCGTGCCCCTACACCTCTGCCCAAAATGGCAAAGCTGAGCGCATGCTTCGCACCCTGAACAGTACTGTTCGGACCCTCCTGATACATGCCGCCATGCCTCCCCCTTATTGGGCCGAAGCTCTTTCCACCGCTGTGTTTCTTATCAACCGGCGGCCTTCATCGTCCATCAACAACGGTATTCCCTATCATCTTCTTTATCACAAGATGCCGGACTACTCACTCCTTCGAGTTTTTGGTTGCCTGTGCTACCCGAACCTCAGTGCCACGACCCCCCACAAATTGTCCCCTCGCTCAGCAGCGTGTGTCTTCCTTGGTTACCCTCCTTCCCAGAAGGGTTACTGCTGCCTTGATCTTTCCACTCGCAAGATCATCATCTCTCGTCGCGTTGTTTTTGATGAGACTCACTTTCCGTTTGCGGCCTCCAAGCCCCAACCGGACTCGTTTGATTTTCTGTTACAGGACATCCTCCCCGCGCCTGCCCCGTCTACCTTAGACGCTCGGCACACGCGGACCTCGGTTGTGCCAGCCTCTTCCACCTCGGACGACGCCGGCGACCCTGTCGGGCTGGACCCGGCTATCCTATGGCACGGTGCTGCCTACCAGCTGCCCTAGGCGCCCCCTCTGGCTGCACCCGCGTCCTCGGCTCCTGCACCAGTCGGCAACGGTGCTGACATCGCCGGGACTCGACGCTTCGGCCTCCACTACAGCAGGCGCCCGCCTCCAGCTCCGGTTTCACAGCCACCGACGGACGCACCACCGGCCCCAGCGCCGCCGATCGTGCTGCCCACAGCTCCGGCACCTTCCGCGTCCTCTGCTCGGGCGACTCGTTCACAGACGGGCTCCCTGCCACCGCCCATGCAGCGGTATGGCTTTACCGCGACCAGCTCGGCGTCCCCGCTGCCTGGCAACACTCGCGCCGCGCTCGCTGATGCGAATTGGCGCGCGGCGATGGCTGAAGAGTACAAAGCCCTTATCGACAATGGCACCTGGCGTCTTGTTCCTCGTCCGCCTCGTGCCAACGTCATAACCGGCAAGTGGGTCTTCAAGCGCAAGTTCCGTGCTGATGGCTCCCTGGCTCGCTATAAGGCCAGGTGGGTCGTTCGCGGCTTCTCGCAGCGGTACGGCATCGACTATGACGAGACGTTCAACCCCGTCGTCAAACCAGCCACCATCCGGGCTGTCCTCAGCATCGCCGTCTCCCGCTCCTGGCCGATCCATCAGCTGGACGTGAAGAACGCCTTCCTCTACGGCTAGTTGAACGAGACGGTCTACTGTCAGCAGCCGCCTGGCTTCGTCGACCCGGCCGCCCCTGATCACGTCTGTCTCCTGCAAAAGTCCTTATATGGGCTCAAGCAGGCGCCCCGGGCGTGGTACCAGCGTTTTTCTGGCTTCGTTCAGAAGACTGGCTTCACCTCGTCGATCTCCGACACATCCCTCTTTACCTACAGAGAGGGTGCTGACATCGCCTACTTGCTGCCCTACGTCGACGACATCATTCTGACAGCCTCGTCGCCACGGCTTCTTCGCCGCATCACTGAGCTCCTTCACTCCGAGTTCGCCATAACAGATCTCGGGGATCTTCATCACTTCCTCGGGATCTCTGTCACGCGCTCCTCCGACGGCCTCTTTCTCTCCCAGCGTCAGTATGCTGCAGATCTACTTCAGCGCGCAGACATGGCTGAATGTCACCCTACGGCGACCCCCGTTGACACTCATGCCAAGCTGTCTGCTACGGCTGGGGCTCCAGTGGCCGACGCCACCCAGTACCGCAGCCTCGCCGGAGCTCTACAGTATCTCACGCTGACTCGTCCGGACCTCATCTATGCTGTTCAGCAGGTGTGTCTCTTCATGCACGACCCGCGAGAGCCTCATCTGGCGATGCTCAAGCGCGTCCTGCGGTATGTCAAGGGCACTCTCTCCACCGGGTTTCACATCGGCGCAGGCAGCATCACCACCTTGACAGCCTACTCCGATGCTGACTGGGCGGGCTGTCCAGACTCTCGGCGTTCCACTTCCGGCTACTGCGTCTTCCTTGGCGACAACTTGGTCTCTTGGTCCTCTAAATGACAGACTACGGTCTCTCGTTCGAGTGCGGAGGCTGAGTATCGTGCAGTTGCGCACGCTGTGGCTGAGACTTGTTGGCTACGTCAGTTGCTTCAGGAGCTTCATGCACCCATCTCTTCGGCGACAATCGTCTATTGTGACAATGTCAGTGCTGTCTACATGACCGCCAACCCCGTCCATCATCATCGCACGAAGCATATCGAGATCGACATCCACTTTGTCCGCGAGAAAGTTGCTTTGGGACAGGTTCGGGTGCTCCATGTTCCATCGTCTCACCAGTTCGCGGACATCATGACCAAAGGGTTACCTGTACAGTTGTTCACTGACTTTAGGTCCAGTCTTTGTGTTCGTGACACTCCCGCTTAGACTGAGGGAGGGTGTTAGAATAGACGGCCGCCGTACACGGCAGGCCCATAGGCCCATAGTCCTTGTATATTGTAACCCTATGTAACCATAGCCTAATTGGCTATATAATCAAAGGTCACCCCCCTATTCAGGGTGTGCGGTGTTTCTCTACATGGTATCAGCCTAATAACGATTCTTCTTTCCCCTTCCGCTACCTCCAACACCTATTCAGGAGGTGTTGGAGGATGGCGTTTGGATACTTGCACAGCTGCCCTCCCTTATCCACCTATATTTGTACATCAGAGGAACACCTAAACATAAGGTCCTCGTCCATGGACGAAGTGGATTATTTCCAGTTCTAAAGTATTTTGAAGTTGGCTGCTGTAGGATATCGCACCTCAGCTTCGAGGCTGGGGCAATGCCCAATTTTGTTGTAATAATAACGTACGGTTGCCGAACATATGGATTTCTTTGGAGTAGCAGCAGGTTGCACTCTGAGAAAAGAACACATGTGATCTTTTTTGTTCATTCCCACCAAAATTTGAAGCACCTCTTGCATTGAGTGGTTTTTTCATTCAGTAGACGGCTTGCTCCAGTTTGAGGTAAGCCGTAGATACGAATTCACTGAGGTTATTGGCGATGCAGCTCCACGCAGCTTATGACCTGGTGGAGCGAGGTGCTGCACAGCTGCCCTCCCTCGTCCACCTCAACTTGATGATCCTAAGAGTTCTCTCTTGCAGGCTGCCGGAGACCTGGCCTTTGATGCAGGGGCCATGCCCAAGCTTGAAAGGCTCGAGCTATGGTTTGAGTCAGACTGTTGTTACAAGTCTGTTCAGTTGCCATCTTTTTGGTGACAACATTTTCTCGGGACCAGGAGCTGCGTCATGTTGCTTTGATGTTTATACTATTGCAGGTAGAGATGTGGACTGCCCCCTGCTCTGGTGGTGGCTGTCTCAACTCTGAACGTCTGAAGATGACGATTCAGACTGTTGTTGCAAGTATTCAGTTCAGTTGCCAAGCACAAGGTTGAGTTCAGAAACATATCCAGCCGCAACAAAAGTTGCAAATGTCAAAAACGAGAGTCATCGTACAGCCTCAACTCTTCAAGAAGAGTTCAACCTAATGACGAACCACACACTGAAGTAACGTGTCTGGTGCTTCAGAGACAATAAGAAATTCGACTGGTTGAATCAAGAGCAACTTAAAAACGGCAGTTGAATCTTGCAACTTGCTGTAGTTAGTTTCATGCTATGGCCCATTTGCTAATTATTATATCCAGGTATCGATTTTCTTCTCTAGTATCATTAAATCTTCCACATCAGCTGCTAATAGCTTACTGCTTACCTAAATCAATCTATATATGTAACACAGCACAGCACTGATAAATAGGACAGATGTAACCTGAAAAGTACCTAGCAAAAACTAGTTGAGCCTAAACTACATGAGTAGAACAAGCCATCCAAATCTGTTCCATCCAAGCAAGTACATGATTATCCCACAGCTAGCACTAACACTGCAAGCTTTGCGTCCAACAATATAACTTGTAACCAGGCACAAAAGGCATTGTTATCCGCTACATGCATAATATTACACTGATCCAACATTATCCAGGGCACAAAAGTACAGCTGTCCGATACAATATGTCATGCAACACCACAGGATAAAAACACAAATAAGTTAGACTCTTAAGTTATTCATGGGAAGTGCCCTGTGCAGCAGGTTGTGTGGACTTTTCGTGGCTCCAACTCCAAAACACAGAGTAAGCAGTTATCCCTGTCAATGAAACACCATAAATCTTTAAAACCCTCTTCATCTCACCTCGGAGTTTTTCGAAATCCTTTTCACGCTGCCTTTCAAAGGGAAACAGAAAAGGAGAAGAAAAATCAAATGTCTGAAATCATGTGAATCAAATCAGGTAAATAATGAATCGCAATGCCTTCACCTAAGAGCCTCAAAAACTCTGTCCAGCTCTTTCAATAGTAGAAAGGCCTTCTCGTCTGAAGCTTCCTTTTGGGTTCCACTGCTGTGCTGTTTGACCTACAATTTAAATAACAATGAAGCTAAAATAAGCTACCATGCCTTATTGAAATTACTGATATTGGTCAGTATAAATCAAAAGGCCACCCATCGTTGCAATTAAACATAGCAAAGACAAGGGTAAGATAAGCACGTGTAACGTCTAGCATTAAAAGTTTATGACCCAATGCTTGAAAGTTTCTCAGAAGGCAGTAAAGGTTGGGGTATTCCTGAGATCCTAGGAACAGATGCAACACAACATGCGTAGGCATTAGCATTGTGTTGTGTGCGCACTATGGAACATCGATTATAGAGTACCCTGGGACACAAGCATCCGCGCACTTGATCCTAACCATCTAGGCAGCAGGGGGGAAGGGTGTTGTGCGAGTTTTGCGGTGATGAAAAAGTGTGTAGAGTAGAGACAACACAATTCAACGGAAAGTCGAATCCAAGTAATGTAGACTGCAAGCAGCAATTCTGCAGACTCCAAGCATTGGTATAGTTGGGTAAAGAATATGTCTTTCGACTGCACTTGGCAAGCGCAGGCTGGTCATAATGATATGGTTGATGGATTGGTTAATTTCATATCTATCAACGCGGCAGGCGTCTTATCAAATCCGAGAGATGCATGCGAATCAGGGTGCTAATACAAATACCACACAGAAAACTAACAGATCGAGGGTCTTATTACGCCGGAGACGGACGGCCGGGGGGATCGACGAACCTGCTTCCGGACGGTGGAGAGAAACCGAGAGGGCGCCGCCGCCGCCGCCGCCGCCGGCGGCGTACCGGCGCCCGAAGGGCATCGGAGGGCACAAGCCGCAGGGGCCCAAGTGCCCCTCGCCAGGCTGCGAAGCGCCATAGGCGGAGACCTGGCCTGGATTCTCTCCTTCCTCGAGAGGCAGAAACCAGGAGGCGGCTAGGGTTTGGGAACGTGGTGGGGGATCGGCTCTTCCTCCTCCTGTCCTGCTGCGCTACTCCTCCGTCCGCCGCGGGTGGGTATAAACGAACACGTTTTCTTTTCTTTTCTTTTTCTTTTTTAAGCACAACACGTTTCCGTTTCACATCCCCTTACCTACCCAGGCCGGCTAGGTGGGCCTTATTGGGCCGCGCAAACTTTTGGAATTCTTTTAATTTATTTTTTTCTCGATTTTGCGAAAATAAATCGTCGGATTTAACATTTGCACAAATATCCTCGAACCGTTTTGGAATTTTTTCTAATTTATTCTCTTCTCGATTTTACGAAAATAAGTAGTCGGATTCAACATTTGCACAAATAGCCTCGAACCGTCGTTTGCTATATTTCATAATAAACCTAATAAATTTGGTCAAACATAAGAGGTGGAATTTCGCCCATCGAATAATCCAATGCATGAAACCTCACGCTTGGCGTAGTTAACCAAATCGGTCGTGTTTTTAAAAAATATATTAAATAAAGAATTTTTTTTATATAAAAAATGTACACACGCATGCATTTTTTGAAAAAAAAATCAACTAATGATTATATTAAAAAATATGAGTGGCAGGTTCAGTCATTTAGCAGAGCACAACCTCATCATATGTTAGAAGGTGCATATATATCGTATAATCGTATAAAATAAATAAAAAGTAAAGAAAGGACTTGATTTTGTGTCTGCATGGTGCGTGTTACAAGTTTATATATGATAATAATTAAAAATTTTAATATCATGAAATATTTTTGATTCAAATATTTATGAGACTCGTTTGCAAGTTCCTACGTAGTGGGAGAGTGCGGCCCCGACGTTGCGGAGTGCGACAGCATACCCCACGTTTAGGGGCCGCTAATTTGCGGGCGCCCGTACACAGGAGCTAGCTAGCGGTCGATTTTCCGACTGGGGCACTCACCCACTCGCATATGCAGGTATACATGTGGAACACCCGCGGTGAGACCGAGGAGTCCGCCTACCCACGGTCCACACGTGAGGACCTCACTCAACATTTCCGCACTTGACTTGGAGTACCCGGTCCGAAAAAAGAAAAGTAAAAATAAAAAGCAATTCAAGAATAAAAATATTTACAAAAAAGTTGTAATTAAAACTTTTTGAAAATATTTGGGGCACAAAAGTTTTCCAAAAAGTTTGGTAAAAAGATTTAACAAAAAATTTACTCACTAATCTTTGAAGTGGAAATATGAACAGTTCTTTTAAAAAATATTCACACAAAAATTAAAAACCGAAAAGTTTTGAATAATATAAAACAATTCTGCAAAAGTTTTTGCATAAAAGTTTGGTAAAAAGATTTAACAAATAATTACTCACAAATCTTTGAAAGCGAAACTCTATGAACAAAATTTTTTTAAAAAAATATTCTGCACAAAAGTTAAAAACCGAAAATTTTGAATAATCTAAAAAATTTCTACAAAACTTTTTGCATAAAAGTTTTGTAAAAAGATTTAACAAAAAATTTCCCACAAATCTTTGAAGCGAAACTTTATGAACACATTTTTTTGAAAATATTCTGCACAAAGAAATTGAAACCGAAAAGTTTTGAGTAATCTAAAAGGTTTTCTACAAAACTTTTTGCATAAAAGACAAAGAGAAAGAGAAAAGGCAAAAAAAAAAACTCGGTAGCCCGGCCGATGGTGGCCGCCGGCAGAGCACAGCTCTACATTTGCACAAATAGCCTCGAACCGCCGTTTGACACGGTGGTTGGGCTCCTGCCGTCGTTTCAAACGGCAGTAGGGACCTACCGCCGCGGACGGTGGCGGCGGGGGGGGGGGGGTTGTTCCGAGAAAGGGTTCGCCGTACCCGTGCAAATCGGCCGGTATACCGCGGATTCCGGTGCTACCGGTGGCCGTCAGTACCGGTTTGCACCGGTGGGTACCGGCGGTCGGGGTTCAAATGTTTTGAATTTGAATTCGAAAAATTGAAAATTGAAACAAAAATACCTAAAAATACTTAAAGATTTATAGAATCTAATAGTGTCAAATTTTTTGCAGACTTAGTTCATTTAGTATTTTTTCGATCATTACAACATCAACCAAAATAGGAAAAGAAAAAAAATCCCGCCGGCCCATAAGGCCAAAACTTCGGGGACCTAAATATCCTGCTGAAAAAGTTTATCTTACCTCCCTGGACATAGCGTTGAGTACACGATTCCTCCGTAGACATGAAAAATGGGTGAACTGCCTCGCACAACTTTGAAAACCGTAAAATTTACCTCCCTACCTTGAATTCAGAGTTGTTTTTGTCATTTTCAATTATAATTAAATCTTGTAAATATTTAATGAGGTTATTCTCCTTGCGAGGAGGAGGGATCACCAGGGCCCGCCACGACTGACGAAGTGCGGTCGTATTTAGATTTGTTTTTTTTGAACACTTGTCGTGTAAACTACTTTTGTTTGTTGTAATTAATTTATGTATTTTCGTATTCATTTTGGTGTCATTTCGCATTTATAATTTCAGGGAAAACCAAATGAAAAACAAAAAAAAAACCAATCGCCGTTTGAACCGACGGTTGTCTCCATCGAGGAATACAACACCAAGAACTGGACGTAGGGTTTTACTCTCCGGAGGTCCGAACCAATACAGAATCGTCTTGTCCCTTGTGTCTCGCACGTGATTTTCCGTGTGCTGCACTAGCATAATCATCGCGTTCTTAGCTCCCGATCTCCTTCACCGAACAAATAAATCATCGGGGGGGGGGGGGCTTGAACGATTTATATTTGTCATTTTAATCGTGTCGCAAACCGCACACAGAGGTTTAGAGAAATATATTGTTTGTTTGGGACCTCAAGACAGGTTTTATCCCAAAGTACATGTTCGTTCCTAAATCCATTCGTTTTGCTACACACCTTAGATATAACTTTTATGTTTAGGTGCATAACAAAAGAAGAAATGTATCAAAAAGCGACGATAAGTAATATAGGACATGGGGGTGGCATAAATGAATGAATGAATGAAAAAGAAAAAGAAGAAGCAAATGGGGGGAGAAACGGAAACATCTCCTCGTGGGCCTCCGGCCCGACTGGGCCCACCCGATGTCGGTCCCTTTAACCCGCCGCCGCGGCTCCCAGGCAACTCGGATTTGGCGGAATTGGCAGTCCAACTCACCACTCCCCACTCCCCACCGACCTCCTCCCCTCTCCGCGAGTGAGGAGAATGGTGTTCCCCGCTGCGCGGCGGATCGCCGGCGCGGCCGCGGAGCGCCTGCTGCGCCGCCACCCACGGATCCGCCCCACGCCTCCCGCGTCCCCCGTGGCGCTCACCCAGGTGTACCGCGCCTGCGCCTCCTCCTCGTCCTCGACCCCTAATCCGAGGTACGGAAACCCTAACCCCTCCTGCGACTCCGCTCCGACGTACGGATCGCGCGACATTGACCTGCTCTTCTGTGTTTGTGTCGTAGGATACCGCTCTACCGCGCACCATCCCTCGTGCTCGGGGACGGGGGGAAGGTGTCCGACAAGGTCGCGGAGATCTTCGTCGACAACCTCCGCCACGGCGGCATCCCCAAGCTCGCCCTCACGGGGGACCTCGACCGCATCGCCCCGATGGTCCTGCGCCGTCTACAGGCCCTACCCTTCGCCGACCAGTCGAAGGCCATGGCGAAGGTATACCCCTGTTCTCCGCCTCCCCTCGTTGCCTAGAGCCGATCCGGCTTTGGCTTTGCGCCCTTCTAAATTCGGGTCTGGTTCGAGTTGCGTGTGATGAACGAACGCAACAAATCAAAATCATACTGAACAGATGCTTGCAACTGAAAACCGAACGGCGGCTTCGTTCGTTTTAGGAAATTGTTATTGTGGGCATCTCATCAGTTGCTTCCTGCTTTGATCCTTAACTTGGATACTATGCCGTTCTTAAATTACTGCACGTCGGTATAAATTTTTATACCCTGCTTGCATTGCATGCCTGAACACTGAATTTGAAAGTCTTTGAAATCGTGGACCGTTTCCTAACATCCGAACATAAACTTTGTTCTAACATTGCAGCTTCTGCAACCGCACACCCACCTGCAGACCTACGCCGACGGCATCAAGCTGGTGGTCGGCCAGGACCTCCGCAAAAAGGGCTGGGCCCTCATGGGGGTGGCACAGGCATGGGCATCGTTCGTGGCCAATGTGGCGGTCGTCGTTGCCTTTGCGACTGTCGTGGGTGTGGTTTCCTACAGCTGGCTGCGTCCTCTTGAGTTCCGTCAACACTTGGACGATCTCATACGCGACCTCTATCAGTCCGTAGCGTACAACGCTTCCAAGGGATGGGTGGGTGAGACGCTCGCTGGTAAGTACAGCAGATTGCAAGCGGAAGCCAAGATCGAGGAAGAATTTCGCAGGAGGCTAGCTGAGGAGGCCGCAAGGCGGGTCAAGGCAGAACTCATTGATCAAGCCATCCGCCGCATGCAGAACGATCCACTGGCACCCCACCGGATGACCCCTCTGGAGATTGTCCGACTCACAGGCCAAGCTATGGGCGCGAGGGACAGACAGTTTATTCTGCACCGCATGGGCTGCAAAGTCAACAGGTGGGACCCGATGATCAGAACCAAGCATCCTGGGCCCCTTGGCAGGAAGATTTGGCTCGAAGACCACTTCAGGCAATGAGCGTGTCGGGTTATATGCTGATAGGAATTTTGGCTGTCGTCAACTGACAGATACTTGTAGACATATATGCATGCTTTGCCTTAATTTGCGAGCTGCTGTGGAGGATACATACATGTATGGATGGATGACTATTACTTGCCCTTGATATTTGGTTTTCTCCCCAATTTGGAATCTGTACGGGTGTTTGTTTGTTCAATCTGCACTAGAATGTGTGGACAGCTGTCTGTCTGCGCAGATTCTGAATCTGCGTTGTTAAGTTGCGAGTGGTTGCAGATCAATGCCTCATCAGCTTTGAAGTGCGTCTAGTTTCAGTCAGCCTGTTGAAGTATTATTTCCCGAAATAGGACTTTGCATTGTGTGCTTCGCATTTGAAGATTTCGCAGGCCTGATGCCTGTAAACATGCTCATTGAAGTATTAACTGCTTGCCGCAACAAGACTTTCGTTTTGGCAGTGTTCCTTGTATTTGAGAATTTGCAATTGCTTGTTGACTGACTCCGGGCTCCAGCTCTTAGGTAGCTCTGTACGTGTTTCTCACTTGAATATCTTGCACAAGCTCTTGTAACGATCTGGTTTTTGTCATGTGCTTCTGCTAGTGTTTGACTTATACTGCTGTCTTTTGGGTTGTGCAAATTATTTGAATTTTCTTTAGCAGCTTTATTCTGCCAGAGTTTTTGGGTTTTGTAAGAGGAGTGCAGATTAAATTCGCTGTAAACTTACAGTAGTTACTTCTTTCGAGGTTGCGTATTGGTATTTGTCATTCAGTTATTTTATGTGCTGAAATCGAGTTGCCGCGTATTGGTATTTGCCATTCAGTTATTTTGTATTGTCAGAAAGTTGTACTGATGTGTGCTGAAATCGAGTTGCCTTGTTCATGAATCATGATAGATGCATGTGGTTCTCACCGCTCGTTGGCTCAATTCGGACGCTGCGGGGAGCTCTGTAGAGTTGGTTGTTTTTGCCTCTTTGGCAACTGCATGCAGCTCAATTCGGACGCTGCTGACTCAAAGCTGGCTTCAGACGTTGAGTATCTTGTGCAGCTCCGCGTTTGTGTGATTCTGTTTTCTCAGCATTAGGCCTCGTTTGGCAAGTTGAGTGCTGTTTCCACAGGAAAATAATTCCACCGGTGGGCTGGGGTGATTCCCGGCGGCCCACCAAATTCACTGGTGGGTTGAGTTCCACCACTTTGCAGGGACGTGGGTTTGATTTGTTTTTGAAGTGGGTTGGGTTTGTGTTTGACGTTAGCTGTGTTTTCTGTACATAGGCTGGATAACAGAGACTGAAACTGAACTGACAATAAAATTGCATAGGAACTCAAACTGAACCGACCCATTTCCACAACCATTCAGTTCAGATTACTGAACAGAACAGACAACATTCACATGGTGCATTTCAGTTCACACATAGCTATTACAATTCCCATAGAACTGTAAACAATTCAATTCACCAAGTTCAGAAAACAAAAACTTGGCCATGACAGTTCACAATGACAACGTGCCATCCAACTGCATTGCACCATCATAGTTCGACCATCAGTTCACAGTCTACAAATCTTCTTGGGCATGTCAAGGCACTCCCAGTTAACTTACATAAACATCTTGACTTTCCTCCAGCTAGACCTGCCGTTAAAGCATATGAATGAGCAAAAGAAAACAAATTCATGCATGGCAAATTCAAAGCCATTGGCTACATGACAAATTAAATGGTTACTGAGCAGATACATAAAAGAGGAAATTATGGACACATAAACTAAATGGTTACATGGCAAATTATGGATACATAACTAAATGATGCTGATCGGTTTTTTAGGAAGAAATACCACGCCTTCCATTGAAGAATTTTTCTATTTTGAAGCTGGAACTCCGACCCATGAGGTGTCTTGTCTTTGGGATACATTTCTCATTCACGTGTTTGATATATACTTGATCATGCATGTACATAACCGTCAGAAGCTAATGAGACATATACTGATACTTCTATATAGCAGGATCGTGTTTGGAGACTACCAGCACGACATTTTTCATCACAAACCAACTAGGCTAATCAGGACAAGGATATTAGCATGTCATGAACCAAGCCCTTAATGCAGTATACATTTCACTGAAAATTAGGAACAACAAGTAAATTGGGATCATGTGGACAAGTGCCATCATGTCTTTTTCCTGACTAAATTGGGATTTCTAACTGATACTACTGAACAGCACGACTTTTTTTGAACTTCAAGAGTGGATAAAACAAAGGAGAAGGTGATTGATTTGTGTATTGTACCTGAAATAATCAACTGAGATCGATATGGTGCATACCACCACTACTCTTGCCTGAACAAAAGTCATATCAAACATTGGTCGATATGATGCAACTAGCACTATATATACAAGAGTGTAAGATAAAAAGCATTATTTCTTCATCATCTTCTTCATCGCGTTTCCTAATAAGATCATCCATCGTCGAACCCATTTTTCTAAAAAAAAATTTGTATTTATATTATGGCTCTTTTGTGTATATAAAAATAGTTTTTAAAGCACTATTCTGTATAGCAGCCATATAAAAAATAACTAGTAGCCGTGGGGAATTTATATTATGGCTACAGAATTTATATTATAACAATAACTAGTAACAATAACAAGCAAATCAAGTTTCTTTCACTGCACATATATGCTACACATAAACTGAGTCAACCTTGCTGAGCAAATCTTGCAATACAAGTGAACGTCTCCAGTAGACAGACTCTTCAAATCTATTTATCTAAACTAAGGAGCGTGTGTCCCATGAATAGCTCCAGCACCTCCTCTAATCTAAACCAGCTCCTCCTCCAAACCATGAGTGAGACAAAAGCAAAGGCATGCAAACAAGATCAAAAGCTGCTGATGACTGAGGAAATAACAGGAGAGCCATAATTAAGAGAAGTTTCTATTATAGGATGCTGGGGTTTAGAGCTGCAGGTTGTCTTTCAGGGAAGTTTCTATGCATCCAAAAAGTAATTATGCATCGCCATAATAAATACCAACTTTAATTATGTACAGGTATAGCTTGTGCAGAAGTTCAGGTTCTTTTGGCTGTGCCAGCTACAAACAGTTAATGCTTATTTTAGGAATTACTAACATAGTGATGCTTGCTGTAGAAAAATACTACACTACAGATCAGTTTAGTTCAGAAAAATTGCAGCGCAACGCAAATTGCTGAGATGTGAAATATATAACACAAGGAATAAACCTATCTTGTGGCATATGTTAAAATGAATCAGCAGGACAGCAACTAAGGCGTAACATATGAGATGACACAGAAGGTACACTTTTATCAACAATCCAGGCTATGCACTGTCCATAATCGAAATAACAATGATTTATAAAGGTACAAACAAACATAATCAGTAAGTGACTTCTACAAAATTCTGCAGCCTATGCACTGATGTAAGCTCAGCAGACTTTAGACCAAAAAATGGAGAAGATCCACCGCTCCTTGTTACCTGGATGGGGAAGAGCTTGGTGATGCCCTTGCTGCCGAGTCTATCGACGATCTTGGACGAGATCCGCAGCTTGGCAAACTCCAGCCCCTCCAGCGCCAATCCCTGGAAAGAATCCCACTGCTTGTACAAACAGAAAAGAAAACTATTAGAATATGCCACCAGATAGAATGGACAGAAACATCACCAATGCTTTGCTAAAGGGAAAGGCAAGGATGGGCATGCACATGAGTCACAAAAGTGAAGTTTCAGATGACTGAGAAAACAGAGATAACAATGCAAGGGCAATGACTAAAAATCACTGGACAGTCTATTTTTTTTATCAGATTTTATTTGAACACAGCTACACAAAGTGATGAGTATTATGATGTAACAAGACAGGCTTAAAGTCAGTATAGGTAAATAAACCCCATTTATTTTTTCAGCTCCACATTCATATTCTTCACTGTTTTTTCAGAAAGTAATTAACATGGTACTTCTCAGTTAACAATCTGTTCTCCTAATATTCTCTCCAGCTAAGCATCACGGTCCTAAACAAGAGTGACGTACTGTAAGAGCACTGATTGAAGTGAGCAAGCGCATGGCCGGCCTGAACCAGATGAGCTGCTCTCGTTTCGCTAGTACTACGTGCTTGCTTTCGTTAGTTTAAACTAAATGGGCATATGAAGATAAAAAAGGAAAATGGAAGATAAGAAAGATAATTAGACAGATGCAATACAATGGGCAGCTAGGGTATCAACACATAATACAGGTTATTTGCACAAATCATTTGTGTGCAAAACAATCAATAAGTGTGAAATATAGATATTTTCCAGCAATGTTCTTGTTAATGCTGATCCAGCAATGGCATGTCTGCAACTGAGGATGAGCATAGTTGCCGATGATAGCTTGAAAGGGGTTACTTTAAATACTAGTGTTGACAGGGGATCCGTGAGTAATAAGCAGAGAGGACAAACAGGTAGGGCTCATGGCGTCAGGTGAACACACAACTAGCACAGAAGGTAGCAGCAGACGCATCAAAAGATGAACAACAAATCTTGTTGGCGGATCTAAGATAGCAAGAAGGGAGGAGGAGGGGGGAGGGAAGGAGGGGGATAACCACCTGGAGAAGACGAATCGAGGCCAGAGCTCGAGCAGTAGTCATCGCCGCCGCCGCCACCGCCGCCGCCGCCGCCACCGCCGCCTCTGGCTGACGAACCCTAGCAAGAAAACAAGATTAGGGAAGGGATGAGGTGGGGGAGATGAGGGAGGGGAGCTGTAGGAGGAGGGGGAGGAGGAGGATGCACACCTCTGCTCGGGCTCGCCGCTGGCGCGACGAGAGGTGACGACGACGTCGTCTTCCGCGGAGCAGAGGGCGGCGATGCGGGAGGAGAGGGAGGCGTCGTCCCGGTGCGCGGATGTGTGGATGGTTACTGACTGAGTTGGGTGAAAAACCAATCCTCCCTTTCCCAAATACGTTTCGTGGGCCGGCAAGAAATTTCGCCCCCGCGTGGGCTCAATTCCGCGTGTCACGGGTTTTGGGCCAAACAAGGCCTTCCTGTGTCTTCTTGTTCACTTTCAGAAAATAATAGTGGGTACAATTAGAAGGCCACAGTGATCAACGGGGTCAGTCAGATTAGCACTAAATATTGCGACGACAACTTCAGTAAGAAAAAGATTTCAGAACATCAAACCCATGAGTTGCACTGTGATATATGCTTCGATTTTGACAACCCCCACCCCACACACACATCATCGCTTGAGCTTCAAAAATGAACTCTAAGCTGCGTTACAGACTAGTTCATCAGACTACAGTTGTAGTATTTTGTTAGCAACCAGCAGGGGACAGGGAAGGTAAGCACATGAATCAGGGATAGGCAGCAAGGGGAAGATAGGAGAAGAAGCACGACGCCATGGCCGGCAGCTTTGAGAAAGGGAAAGAGATACAGTGTTTGTTACAAGTAGCTCCATCTTGCAACAAGAGTCTCAAGGATCATCCACAACTTGATGGTAAAACTGAATGAGGAAGAGCGATGACCTCCAGTAGTTGACTACCATGCTCAGCTCTTGTTGGATCTTGAGTTCAAATTTGTACTCGAGTGATAACCATAGTACCATGCTCCAATTCTGCATGAACCCTGTCTCGTGAATTACCAGAATGATATCTGCCATCCAGATAATGAGAAAACTACCTTGTGCACTTATATCACCAATATTCCTTGCCAGGTCTGCAGGACTGAACTCGATCTCAAAGAAAGGGGTTGACAAGAAACTTGTACCGAACCAATAATGAATATTGCTAATTTAACTATCAAGTTCCAGAAGATGTGGATCATGCTCCCTCATATGGTTGGCATGTGCAGCATATACCAAGTCAGTCAGATACCAGTGCAGTGAAAGAACCAGCAACGATCTCGCACTACATCTGACAGTTGAAGACCGACATAGTAACTGTGTCAACATTTGTCTGTATGGCACCCAGCTTTTCTTGACCAAGTATAGAACAACTTTCCTCTTGTACAGACCCATCAAACAATCTAGAGGCTTATATCCATCCAGGAAACGTGGATCACCACCTGGATCCCAAAGCTTCATTTGACCAACGAAATATAGGTAATGGCACAGCTTCACATGGATCCCAACACTGAGCAAAGGAAGCAAACTAATCTGAAATAAGCCCATCCTACCATTGCACTCTGAACAAAGAGACTTGAATGAATGAAAGCTATCTGAGTGCAACGCAACTGTATGGCAGTCAAGGAATGGTTGATGTGTTGGCTTTAGTTGAATACTATCACTCGGGACCTCAACCTGCACAGGCAGTGGCCATGGTTGCATCTGAAGCCTACTGACCCATCCACAAGTCTCAACCTGCACAGGCGGTGGCCATGGTTGCATCTGAAGCCTACTGACCCATCCACAAGTAACGGACTTCCTTGAACTTGAGCAAGACTGTATGGTACTAGCGAACACAATGTGACAGTAAAGCAAATGAGGAGGCCAAGGTCCTTTGTTGACTAAAATAGCATGTGCTGGCTCTAGCATTACTGAATTCTGATTAATTACCATCTCAAGCACTTTGCAGTCTGTAGGAATATAGATAGCAGCCTCAAACGGAACAACCCGAACTGATAAAACATGGGTACTGGAATTGATATACCTTCTCTCCATGTCCACAAGTGAGCAGCCATCACGACTAATATAATCCGCCAAACAGTTGGTGATGAGTGCCTCCTCAGTACTCTGAGATGCAGCTGGAACTGTAATGGAGGACGGCGCCTTGCCGATGGGCTTCAGCGTGGTGATGTCGCAGCTGAGGAAATCAGTCGAACACCCGACGGGCAATACTCGCGGAAGCTCATGGGTGTGGCAGAGCGAGGTGGTGGAGATGGCTTCATGGAGTGTCTTGGCTGCGACTGTAGACGAGGTAGAGGTGGCAGGTCGCGGCAGGTGCCCAAGATGGCACGCAGGAGCACGCCCCAGTCTGTGAAGCCGAGGTGAGCGCGGACGGTAGAGCCAGTGCGGACGCGGAGGACGACGGGGTCGTCGACGCGCGGAGGATGACGCCGAATCAAGCGAAATGGCGCTCGCCGCGGACATCGAAGCCAAGGCGGGCGCGGAGGAGCTCGCCGCAGTCGACGGTGCCGAGGCTCACACAGAGGAGTAGCACGTCGAGGACGAGGCGCACCCGCGCACGCAGTGGAGCTCGTTGTGGACGTCGAGGACGAGGCGGGTGCGGTGGAACACGCCACAGTCGGCGAAGCCGCATCAGACGTGGTGGAGTGGAGCACGCCGAGCTGGATGCGGGACGGAGAGGGCGCCATGGGTGTGGATGGATGCTGAAGTCGAGTGCAGGGATGACGTCGGCTTGGAGCGAGAAAATTGCAAAATTTGGAACTCCAAACGTTAATGTTTCGTAATTTGCCATTTTTAACGTCAACTTCGGGAAAAAAGTCTCGAAACATAGTCTTGTTGCAACACATGCCCTCGTCGGCAACCACGATGGCAGAACTGGTGAAGGTGGCATCGCAGAACACCGTGGTGGGGACGGCTGCTGCATGAGATGTTGCGGTGATTGCCGGCGTTGGAGGTCGGAACCTGTGTTGAACACCTTGCGGGCGGATGATGCAAAGGTGTCTCGGTGGTGGTGGAGCCGAGCACCGCGGTGTCCTCGCTGCCGGAGCTGGTGAAGACGGCCTCGCGGGGAGCCGCGGCCCGCGGCGGAGGCAGCTGCTGCCGGAGACGCCGCGGTGTTCGAGGTCGGCAAAGGGGAAGGTGATGGTGCCGAAGGGGAGGTGAGCTGCTTCTCCCTCTTCGGGTCAAACTCCTCGATCCGCTTGAGACGGTTGCTCACATCGTCGATGTGGTCGCAGAGACGGTCGCTGAACTTCCTCATCTCGTCGAGTAGGAGGAGCACGGAGGCGTCGTCCATGGCGGTGGTAGGCGGAGATACAGACTGAGAGGAATTTTGGGAAAGGGAAGAAAAAATTCAGAGGGAAAACCCCAAGAATCGGTGTCTCAATTGTTAGCAACCAACAGGGGACAGGGAAGGGAAGCACATGAATGAGGAAGGATACGCAGCAACTCATAGGAATTTTTTCTTATTTTTTACATTTTTCCACCTCAATTTTGCAAAAATATATGGTCCGCAAAAAGTTTTGCAAAACTATACATCTGGCGTTGTGGGAGGCGGCGTTAGGCACCTAACGCCGTGCCCCACAGGGGTAGGAGGCGCGCGGTACTGTAGCACCTGCCGCCGTGGGCCACGGCGGTAGGGTCCAGTCTCTTTTCAAAAGTTTGTATTTTTTTGTTTGAACTCGGATGGAGGTAAACTTTATATGAAAATTGTAGCTTTCGACGAGATCTACAACTTTTTAGTTCAAAGTTTTTCCATTTGAAGTCATTTTCATAGTCAAATAATCGATAAACTATCCAGATCTCAGTTTGCAGTCTTCAGATCTGAATAGTGTATCGATTATTTGAGTGTGAATATGACTTCAAATGGAAAAACTTTGAACTACAAAATTGTAGATCTTGTCGAAAGCTACAATTTTCATATAAAGTTTACCTCCATCCGAGTTCATGCAATAAAACTTACAATTTTTTAACGTAAACTGAAAACTGAGATCTAGATAGTATATCGATCGATTATTTGACTATGAAGATGACTTCAAATGGAAAAACTTTGAACTACAAAGTTGTAGATCTCGTCGAAATCTACAATTTTTATATAAAGTTTACCTCCATCCGAGTTCGAAAAAAATACAAATTTTTGAAAAGGGACCGGACCCCTACCGCTGTGGCCCACGGCGGCAGGAGATGCTACGGTACCGCGCGCCTCCTACCACCGTGAGGCACGGAGTTAGGTCCCTAACGTCGTCCCCCACGGCGTCAGATGTATAGTTTTGCAAATTTTTTTGCGGACCATATATTTTTGGAAAAAGAGGAAAGAAAAATGTAAAAAAATAAAAAAATTCCAACTCCTGGTGTATGAAGAAAGGAATACACGGACCAAGCCCATCAGGTAGCACGCAGGCCCACTCGCACATAAGCCCAGTAGCTGGTCCAATACAAGCTAATACATAGGTCTAATCTCTATCTCTATCTCTGCTGCTAAAAAGAATCTAACTTAAGATCAAAGTTGGTACGTCTTTTTTCTTCTCGACACCACGCGTCCGCCCACCCCTCTGCGCGTCCGCTCGGTTCGAGAAAGAAAAAAACCCTCAGACTGCTGCCGCCGGCCGTACTGCTCCTCCCGGCGAGCCCGTGCATGTGCCTGTGCGCCGCCGACCCCGCGTGCTGCCGGCCGTCGTCCCACAGCGCCGCGCGCCGCCGGCCGTCGTCCCCCGGTCCTGCCCGCCGCCGGCCGTCGTCCACCGGTCCTGCCTGCTGCCGGTCGTCCTACTGCTCCTCCCGGCGAGCCCGTGCCCGCCGCCGGCCACGCGCGCAGCCGGCCGTCGTCCTCCGGTCCTGCCCGCCGCCGGCCGTCGTCCCCCGGCCCTGCGAGCCGCCGGTCGTCGTCCTTAACATCTGCGGTTGTTTCAGCATCGTCACCACCGCCACCAACGGTCCTCTGTGTCGCTGTCAACGTCCTCTTTGCCATCCAATGTAAGTCTCTCTCTCCTTCCCTCCCTCTCTTTCTTCCTCTCTCCTATCTGAGCCTGTGGCGATGGGAACATGGGGTGCTGGGATCTATTGCTGCAGGATGAGTGGTTGGGTGGCCGAAGAAAGAGGAGATAGAATCATCTTTCCTTTTACATCACTCACACCAGATGCCTCTAGCGTGCCTCCTGCCCCACAAATGTTCTCAAATTTTTTATAGCTTGGACTTCTCAATTCTGAATTTTCCACAATTTTGTTGAGCCATGTCTGATTTTGATAGCAAAAAGGTCAAATCGACAATGGGTTGTGTGGAGATGCCCATTGAAGAATTTCTTCAATGTGATGCGGCAAGTAGCAACAGGAAGAGGGATGCAATGCTCTTCTCTGTGCATACTAATCGATTGATGCAATGCAATGATCGTTTTGTCAGTAATTAGTGTAGCTTAAATACAGGTACTTTCTGAACTATATCTGAAAGAGGAGGCTACTACTTCTAGACAGATGATATAATAATTACATTTGGAAGTAATACAACATAACTTGCAGATCGCTGATATCTTGAATTTTTGCCCTCTTTCTTTGATGCTCTACTTGTTAATCGGAATTTGATGCTCCAAACATCCAGTAAAAGCCATGTACATATTTTGCAATACTGCAGCTTCCGGGCTGTTAAAGTGTTATCTAGGCTTGAACTTTTCTACAACAGTTGAAGTTGTTTGTTCATGTGAGTTTCTTGGGGTGTCCAAAATACAGGTGGCAAGTTTTGGATTTGTAAAGCATGCACTGTTAGTGATTTAATTTGAATAAAAATGTGTGATGAACTACAAATTTTTTCTATATGTGGGCGATTGGAATGTCCGACAAGGAATGATCATCATTAGTAACTAAAATATGTTTAATGCAAGTTATACAGTTCTCCTTATTAGTAATCTTTCCAGTAGATGGCATTAACATCAAATGCAATTCTAATGTTATTTGGGTTTAGGGAATGATCGCCTTTGTTGCTTAGTCTGTGTTCTATCTCTTAACACATAACACTGATAGATTGATCATTGATGTTCATTGTGCAGGGTCCCACCTAAACTCAGAACCTCAGTGATTCACTAGCTGAAGCAAAGTCAGACATTGTTTCAAAGGTTAGTTCTCTTGTAAGGAGTAGTATATATCAGCCCTGGTACATGGGGCTGTGTTTTGATATGGAAACCACATTGACCAAAACATCTAAACAACATGGGCCTACATGTTTTTCAGAAAAAAGTTGTACTATGTGGAGCTTCACTGAAATATCTTTGTAACTCCATGACATGCCTATGTTGGATTTGAAAGTAGTACATATAGTTTCTGAGGTAATCACAGTTGCTCATATTGTTATTCAACATGTATTACTTGCTATCTTGCTCTTTAAATCTGTTAGCTGAAGCAGTCTGGTGTCCTGTTTTAGTTTTGACGAAATCTATCAAAGTAAATAATCTTGCTCATATTGTTAATTTTTCATTTTTTCAATTAATCTTATCTGCATCTACATCTAACTTATGAAAGTTTGACACATGACACTTATCCATATTTCTGATCAGCTTTAGTTATCACCATGAGTATTCTATTTGAATGCTATTTGTCTTTGCATTGCCCTGTATAGAGTGAGAAACCACATGAGAGACGATTTGATTCTTCTTCGTGTTCCCTCACGCATGTTTAAACTTGATCTGAACTTGATTACGAAGAGCCGAGCAGAGCGGAGCTAGGGTCAACTACGGTTCTACCTGCTAAGTGTTGGAAAAAATTGACTGAACCAAATTGCTTGACGTCCTTGACTGAAATACTAGTTTGGTGATCGGGAGATTAAATTTTATTATCTTATCCATGGAGGAAGTCAAAAGAAAATAAAGTTCAGAGGTAACTATCATGTAACTTCGGTTTCATGGTAGCCTACGCTACCTGAAAACCTTAGAAGATTATGTTTCTGCATGCCTGTCTTTGCTTATTGTTTGATACTAAAACTGGGAAGCTCATCAATTGGTCTGTGTCCATGTCCTTTTGTATTAATGTGAAGATGGACTTGCGAAGCTCTTTTAAAAATTAGCTGGTGATCAAAATTATGCTATTATCTTAGTTACTCTTGTGTTGCTTAATAGTTAATACACTACACATATAGAAAAAAAAAATTGGTGCTTACTATGAGACCATATACATTGAAATTAGCTAAAGCTTTGCTCCTGTTGCCTCCATTATCTGTATCAAATTGTAGTCTCAATTCTGTGCCTCGTCTATTAGGGTAATAACTAAGTGGTGAGATGTGGGATAAAATCAAAAGGGTGGTTGATTAGTAAACTTTATATACATATTTCTCATTCATAAGCTCTTGTAATCATGCTTGTTAGTATAGTAGGATAGCCAAATTAGTAGATTGATTTGAATAGGCACGACACAGGTTACTCAGAGGAGGGGAAAAGCAGTAGGAAAGCCTACTTCAGCCTACATCAGTTATATCTCATATTCAATTTCTACAAATCTGCATATGTACTTCTTTCTTGGGGAAGAATGGGCAGAGAAATGTAGACCTGGAAGAATTCAGTATATCTGAAGTTATCTATACTTACATCCGCACACCAAATTCTGTATTTCATTTTCTTTCAGGTTGCACATTAATTTTTTTCATTTTGTTAACCTATCGATTTTATTTCATTTTTCCAATAAATTCCACTCAATCATGTTTGAATGTTTCCGGTTACCAGTTGTTACCTAGGATTGGAGTGCATGGTAAATGGTAAATCACTGCTTAATTTTCAGCTGCACTTCTTTTTTATTCCTGATTATCCCCACAAATTTCTGAATGTATAGGTGATTTACAAAACATTCCTATCATTTTCTGAATGTATAGGCGAGTTTGGAACGAAGGAAGTATATCCCATTTGGATGGATCTAATGAATCTCTGTTTTAGAAAAGTAGTAGTGTCCTGAACGTGTGCTGTAAGTGACCATATCATGTACCTTTTGTTAATTAGTTTGAAGACCATCGAACGATGCTTTATCTTATCTATACATAATTAGAGCTTCTACTTCAATATTCTGTTTTTGAGACCTAACCATGCTAATTTCTATGCAATCAAATTGCGGTAATTGTCGAGTGATGGCTGACAGCCTGACACTATCAGTTTGAATGCTTTTGTACCATGATTGCTTAAGTAGGCATGTTAATTCACATTTCACACTGCCACCATAAACTTGAGATATGCACTATCTGACATAATTTCTACTGCATCTTTGCTACCAGGGCTGTAGAACGGAGTGACTATATATTTGTAGGTAAAGATTCTCATTTGCTTTGCCATGATCTTCGCATTCTATTAAATAAAAAAAGAATGTGTCCATCTTGGTTTCGTGTTTACATTTCTTGTCTCTCGAATTCCTTGTTTCATGGCAGTTCTGTTCTAATCAGAACTACAAAATGGACCACCAATCAACATCGAAACAGCCTCGGATCCTTCTTGGTGATCTCACAAATACGTATCAAAGAGGTGACAATTCTTTGTTCCACCGTCAACTCATAGTTGCACACACGTTTCTTTTACAGTGGTCTAACCACGATTTGTCAGGAGATGGGCAAGAGGACAGTTCCAATGTCCGTAAAAGGTTGAGAGATAAAGAATGTTATGAAAACATGTCAAGGGAGGAGAAGGATGAAAGAAACAGGAAGGAGCGTGAGAGGCAAAGGATGAAGAAGGCCCTAGCAATTGGTAATCGGCAAGGTGAAGTCTATATCCCAAATTTTTTATAATTAAATTCATAGTTTTTTACCGGATGTTATTTTCCCAGATGGTGAAGATGATGCATGGCTTCATAGGGGACATTTGACAAGAAACAGTAACAACCTTTCTGTTAACACCAAAAATTGGTACAGGAAGAAATTGACATGTGGGCCGAATTTGGTAGGAAAGTACCATTCGGCAGGAGGTTTCCTTCAACGCATTCGGTAAGAAGCGTCTGCGGTCGGGAGTGCATCACCATTCGGCAAAAGAGCTATTCCACGGTTGAAAGCGGAAACATTCGGGAGTGCGTGATGATGTGGACCGGATATAAAGAAAGAGGCGAGTTGATGGTGGACACGAAACCGACATGACGTCATGTTGTTAGTTTTAGGCAGTAAATATTGTAATCATGGTCGACTAGGAGTCGTGTTAGAACAGGGTATAAATATAAGCCCTTAGTGTTTGTAATAGGGATCGAACAATTTCACAACAAACCGGCCCCGTGCCAACTTTCAAGTCCTTCTAGTCGTGTCGTCGAGTTCTTCGAGAGGAAGCATCGATCCGTCGACCTCCGTAAGTACCGGCAACCTTGTATCATGTCTAGTATCATGCGGTGGATTTAGACCTTGATGCAAGTAGTCTTGTTACCATGCTTGGTATCATGCGGTGGATTTAAGCTTGGTTCAAGAAGGTTTCCTTGTTGGATCATGAGTCATGCGGTAGGCTAAGATCTAGCTTGGAGCTAGTTATCGGCTCTATTAGATTTGGCAAGATCTAATAGATTCATTAAGTTACCATGTGTTGCTTTGAATTTTACTTTTTATGTTTAATTCATGTAACACTCTTTTGCCCAGTCTAGATTGATTAGATTTGGCTCTATCTTGTTGTGATCCATATGTTACACCTTTAAATCTTTGGCTTTATATATGGCAAGCGGATCATGTGCTCTCAATAGCCGAATTTAGATCAATCTAGATTGTCACGTGTTGCGGGTTCAAGCTTGTTGACTTTTCAATGTTTGTTCCTTCTCCACGGAACCCGATTCGGCTGTACAGCTGTATTCGGCAATTCTCTCACGGGTGAAACATGTTCACGAGTTTGCTTTAAATAATGTATGCTTTTAGCCTTCCATGCATAGATTGTATCATGCGGTGGATTGATCTATTCTCGGTTGGTGGTGTGATTTCAAACAAGTTGTATCATGCGGTGGATTAACTCGCTTGATGTCATGCTCGACGGGTTTGAAGGTGCCTAGACATGCGGTAGACTAGTGCTTTTGGCCTATGCATGGTTGTTTACTGAGAGTTCAAGATCATGCTTTCACCTTTTATTTATTTATCATGCTTTATCCTCGATAATTGGTCATGGTCACATGTTGTAACGTTATCTAAACAAAGACCGATCTTTCGTCATGCTTACGTCATTCATTCGACAGTGTTCTATTCATATGTTTTATTGTTTCCTGAATGATATTCAAGTTGCTGACAGATAGCTTATTCGTAGCTATATGTCGTTTGGATTGGCTTCATGGCCGTAAATACGGAACTGTCTGGTACCACCTGACAAGTTCCAGGTTTTTATCTAACCCTTTTCATCCTTTGTCAGTTTCAGGGAAAATTGACTGGCACTCTTCCGGATTCTAACGCCCGGGTCACGTGTGTGAAGCTAGCTAATCCGGCTTGCTGTGTGCTTGGCGTGAGTTGCTGATTTTACGTCAACACACTTTTTGGCACGCCTGGTGGGACCATCAAGTTGATCAAGATGCCATAGATCCAGAATGTCCTGGATGTCACTTTGGAAGATCTGTCTACGGACCATCAACTGATAGGTTGTAGATCAGTTCCAGCAGAAGTGTCTGATGTCTTTCTCCAAGAATAGGAGTGGCGTGCCATTCCTCAAGTCAGACATGCCAAGAGTTCTGATGCCAGGGGAGACTGATGCTACTGCTGCTGCTGAAAAACAGGAATCTTATGAAATGATACGGAGAACTATGGAAGACATAATGGCCAAACACAATATTGCATTCTTGAATATGTTCCGACAGATGATGATTAGTGTCTTTGGCCCAGGTATGGAAATGGTGCTTAGCCGAACATCACCCCAGGGGCCTAATGGTGAGACGGGAGAGTCAAGTGCTGCTGTTAATGGCCAACCACCTCAAGATACAAGTGCTCAGCCGCCTCAGCAGAGTATGGGTAGTCAGCCAATCCAGCAGCAGAACCCTTATCAGGCAATGCCTAATCCACCCACATATGGAGAGATGGCATTCGGTACTTCTGGAGTTCCACCTGGCTCTACTAAACGATACGATCACATCATAGGAGGCCTGTCCATGATGCAATCATTCCTCGTCATCCACCCATTCCAGCTCCCAGCCGGGTGGAAGTTCTCCGGGCCATACATGACATGCATTACCTGGAAACAACATTTATAAAGCAAGGCTGAGTATACTAATACTCAGCAAGACTTACCCGTCTAAAATAAAGACTTTACCTCTAATCATGCCTGTCTTTTGGCTTGTGGGTTTGTTTGCCAAAAAGCTACTAAGTAGTGAATCCTTACTTTCACATTTTAGCTCAGGTTCTAGTAGGAGTTATTATTACCAGATAAGCAACTATTGCAACCAAAGTTGTACAACCAATTAATCAACAATAATCTTCACAAAGTTCCATCATAAAGGGATATCATGGCCAGTAGATTAAGTAGTCTCAGATAACGGTGAGAGGCCGACAATCGATTGATTCAAAACCTTGCAAGGTGGATCTAAACACACGGGAGGTGCCCTCACTAAGAGTTCACCAACCAGGCGGTTCCCGTCACTCCTCGGATTGGGATCAGATGCTACAGTCTTCAGTATGAGGTTTACTGGGCTACGCCACCAAGGTCACCCAGCCTCACGCAAGTACTCGGGGAGCAAGCCCGGGGCCGCAACCCTAAGAGTAGTAGCGCAAAGTTCCCGCACCGTCTCATTTAGGCACTAGGCTTGCCGTGCCCATTTCCGACAAGTGTTTAGTACTTTCAAACACTTAACCAACGAAGCCATTGGACCGGAGCCCAGATCCCATGCTCTTACCACATGAGCAATCCATTTAATCAATATGGTGATTCCATAGAGGAGATCCTATTCTCGCGAGTGACGAACATCACTCGACTTGTACCGGATCCTTAAAGCATAGCCACTAGCAACCTAACATGCTAGTAAAATATCATGGTACTTAGGGATCATGCAACTAAGGTTTCAATTCAACTCCTAAACGTAAATGCAATAAAATAACAAAGATAAATTCAGAAGTTTAAATGAAACACATAGGTTAATGATTGAACCGGGGGTTGCCTTCGTCAGCACAAGCAGACAGACAACCTTCCGGACTTTGGTCCGGGTCTTGCTCTAAGGTCACGTAGTGCACGTCTCCTCCTGCTCCCTCGTCCTAGTCAGCCGGCACGAGCGTGTAGCTACCGTCGGGATTTCTACACGGGGAATGCAATGCAGTGATTAGGAGGGTGATTAATTTAATTTAATTAACAAACAGTAGCAAACAACCACTAGGAGTATATGGTTGGCCATATTCAGCTTAACAAAAGTATTTAAACATTTTTCCTTTTAAAAGATAATCAAAAAGCTTGTTTAGTCTTCTCTTTAAGGTGATTGCGTGCACATCTATAAAAGAATATTTAATTTAAATACAAACAGCAAGGAAAAGTCACTTTTATGCCACAAATTACTTTACTAACTCATTTGTATAATTTAAGCACAAAAGGATTTGCTTTTCTTATTTTTCCTTCACTAGATTAATCTAATCTGCAACCTTTAAGCAACCAATCATTCCTCAACTTGCCCAACAGCACCCCCTGGCCCTACTGACCGGGAGACCCTCCTTTGGACAGCAAGCAACTAGTCTGATCCATTGCAAAGTCACATACTCACAAATACTAGCATTCGCTTCCTATAACATATATATATGTGAGTCTTTATTATTTTAATCTTTTACTAAGCCCACACATGTGTTCATGCAAAGAAATAATTTTAGAACTCATACCCAGCAAAGAAATGACATCCTAAGCCACAAGTCATCTCTCTATTCATTTGAAATCATTCATTTGTTTTAAAAGACCTTTTTCCCTTTAATCCATTATTCAACCTATGGTGGTCCATTCACTTAATTCCACCAAGGGACTCCATAAATCATTCTAACAGTACCACTAGGGTATACTAAGCTTAAAAACATTATTGGGACAGCAAGCCTTCATATTCTTTACATTACAATTTATATATCTCAAATTAAAGCATTTCTAGCTAGTTAGTTAGAGATAAATGCATGATAAAATAACAGTAGCATATTTGGAGTTAAATTTTCTCCCACATGTTCTCTGACCCAAAACAAGCCTAGGAAACCAACAAACACACCTATAGCTATTATGGATCTTGATATACACATTTATGAGTAAACACAAGCATAAATTAAGAAATAATATTTCTAACAGAGATAAAATCATGGTAAATTCACCAAAGGTGTATTTTAGCATAACATGACAATATCCAGAAGTAGGGCTCAAAAATAATTATATTTGAAGCTACAAAAATCATCTAGGCAGATTTGTTGATAACACAAGATAATTTATATAAACAGATTCCTTCAGCAACTTTGTGCAAATTTTTGCATAGAACCTAAACATGCTAGTTCCCACAACATATCCAAAATCCAGCTCAAGATCATATATGGATTTTGCAAAAACATAGATCTAGACATTTTACATTTTAATTTTTCAAGCAAAAACTAAAGCTCAAAAGTATATACATGCTTAGTTGTAGTTCTAGTTACACATAGCACCACAAAATTAGATTTGCAATTTTTGGATTGTTCTACGATTTTATATGATTTTTCCAAGGTTCAGCACAAGGGGTCAAAGTCTGACTTTTGGTTTTACGAACAGGTCCTTGGATTTCACAGTTAGACCCTTAGGCGGAGCTCAACTTCTGCAATTGGGTCCCTGGGCGCGGCCAGCAGCGGGGATCGCCGGAATCCGGCCAAGGAAGGGTCGGGATTGGCCGGGAAAATGGCCGGGGATGACGAGGGACTCACCTAGGGTCGATTTGAGGGGTTGGAGGTGGCGGGAGGTGCTCCGGCGAGCGAGCTCGGCGGTGCCATGGATGGGCAGCCGCGGGAGCTTCTGCTCCGGCGAGTAGGGGCGCAACACGAGGCAAAAGACTGCAGGGGGAGCTTCGGTGGGGTGCACGGAGACCTTGCGGAGTCTTAGGCGGTGTTTGAGACGAGGGTGGAGCGGAGTTCCACAGCGTCGGCGCCAATGGCGTCCGCGGTCTGTGTCGTGTGCGAGGAGCAGGAACGAGGCTCGATTTTATAGACCATGAGACGTGGAGGAGAAGCAAGCACGACTGGTGGACGTGCATGCGTCGTGGAGGGGGGTACGACGGCGTGGACGGCTCGGTAGCGGCCAATGGCGGGCTACAGGCGGCGTACAACGGTGATGCCGTTGGTTGGGCGGCGCGGGTCGGTTCGCTCGGCCCGTGGGCGTGCGGCGCGTGGCGACGGGGTATTGGGCGCGGACATGGGTGCGGGGGCTGTAGGACCGGCGGTCGCAGCGGTGCCACGACGTCTGGGCCCAGCCAGGGGCGCGGGGGCACGGTCTGGCGCATGCCGGCGCGCGACGTCGCGCAGGAGCGCGTTTCGGCGCGAAATCATTTTCGGGTTGCCCTGTTTGACTGCTGTTTTCTCCAAAAAGTTGAACTGAAGTGCACCAAGGTCTAGCATCCCTCTACAACTTCTACAAAGGGCGTATGGTGTTTTTCTCGACCAACTGTTCACAAATCGCATGCCAAGTTGGCTGTTTTCTAGGCGCCTATGAATAGTAATATGAGGCGTTGACCTGCATTTTTCACCCATTTCCACTCCAAACTAGCAATGCCACTCAACATGAAAGTTGTGTCTCTCGACAAAATACACAACTTTTACATTGGGAGATTTTGAAGTGTTTAGGTGAAATTTGGTGAACGCGACAAAAGTTCTAGGGGACATGGAGGGTCAAAGGGGTGTTCAAGCGGTTTGACTAGGGTTTTGACCGAACCTTGACCATGGGTTGACCAAGGGGTGTCATTAGGGATTGTCGTTGATGTTTTCGAGGTGATGACCCAGGTTGACTGTTGTTTGACCAAAGTCAACACAGTTGACCTGCTCATTAGGGTTAATACTCCGGCTGAAAACCTGGGGCGTCACAGCGACCGTCGGATAGACCGACGCTTCCCCTTGACCAAGGCATCGGTTCATCCGGTGCTGAAGACTTTGTCTTGGCGCGTCTCTGTCTTGTTTCAAACTGAGCGTCGGATAGACTGCTGCTGACCCATCGGTTCATCCGGTTCTACTGCGTTGATCTTGGCGCGTCTCTGTCTTGTTTAAACTTGACCACCGGATAGACCGACGGTTCCCTCCAATGGACCGTTGGTTCATCCGACGCTATTGTCTTCTCTTCTTCTTCTCTGCAACTCATCCGACGCTACTAGAAAATGGACTGTCGGTTCATCCGGCGGTGCCTTAGTTTTCACCCAGTGTACCAACTCGTCCGACGACTGCACCGACGCTTGCTATCTAGGTACCATCGGTTCATCCGACGGTGTCCTTTCTTTTTCTTTTCTTTCTCGTTTTTGACCCTTGAAAAATAGACTATCTTCTCAATTTGGCATGTGGTATTTTGGCATCCTTGGGACCTAGAAATGTCTACAAAGACATGCTAAACAATATGGTTCCCATTGATCATGTTGTCATGAATCACCAAAATCATACTCGAACTAATGGCATATGAGGCCATGTTCGCTACGGCGGTGAGGTGGGACTGCAAGTCTGGGAGTGGGAGTGGGACGCACCCCAGCCCATGGCTCGGGGTGTGCGGAGGGGTGTTTGCAGCGCAGGAGAAAGGATGGCGGGTTTGATGTCGACGGTAGGAGAACAGATAACTTTGAAAAAATAAGAGAGGAGAAAAAGGAAAGAAAAAAAAGGAAGGGCAGTGTAGTCATTTTACTTGTTTTATCCATTTTCAACGTCAAGGAGAAGTTGTTTTGCCAAATGTTTTTCTAACCAGAGAAGTCGGAGTTGAAGAAGTCACTCCATCATAGGAGCCTGAGCCGTTTTCAAGAGTCGTAGCCCTACCAAACATGCCTAAAGTAATAGGTGAGGGATGTTTAAAGGACTTTTTCCATGTGTAAATCATATTAATGTAAAGCCCATAAATGAGTACACTCTAACGATGCCTATTGGGCCTTCTGCTGATGATAATAGTTTCGGCCTAGTTAGGCCCACGGAGACGGAGAGTGGAACTCTCGTCTCTCACGTTCCCAGTCCATACTGATATCATCCCACTTCTACGTGGGTATCTCGAGCGGTTGCAGCAGTCCGGCAGGTCTATGGTGTTCTGCCTTCACTCTCTGACACGTGTCGCATCGAGCGACGTACTCAGCAATGTCTTCTCTCATCTTTTCCCACCAGAACCGTACCTTCAAATCCTTGTACATCTTGGTGCAACCAGGGTGGATCGAGTATCGAGAGTCGTGAGCCTCCCTAAGAATCGAGTCCCGAATCTCCCTGTTCTGGGGTACGCATATGCGGTCCTTCAACCATAGTGTGCCCTGGTCATCGAGGCGATAGTCGGCTGCTTTGCCTCTCTCCATCTGGCGCTTTACCTCCTGAATTTCCGGGCACCCTTTCTGAGCTTGACGGATCTGGTCTTCGAGTGTGTATTTCACTCTCAACTCATTCAACTGCCCCTCTTCTACTATCTCTAAACTCAGCCTCTCCAGCTCTTCATGCAATGCCGGCTGTTCTTCACGCACCATCAGGTTGTTGCAGTAGTGCTTGCGACTCAGAGCGTCGGCTACGACGTTTGCCTTGCCGGGGTGGTAGTGAATGTTCAGGTCGTAGTCCTTGATCAGCTCCAGCCATCTTCTTTGCCTCAGGTTCAATTCAGACTGGGTGAAGATATACTTCAGGCTCTTGTGATCAGTATAAATGTCGCACTTGTTTCCCATTAGATAGTGCCTCCAAATCTTCAAGGCGTGAATGACAGCGGCTAGCTCGAGGTCGTGCATAGGGTAGTTCTCCTCATGCTTTCTAAGCTGCCGTGAGGCATAGGCTACCACCTTGCCTCCCTGCATCAACACGCAGCCGAGTCCCTGTCTTGACGCGTCACAGTACACCACGAAGTCCTTGCTCGCGTCGGGCAATGTCAAGACTGGCGTAGTGGTGAGGCGAGTCTTGAGCTCCTGAAAGCTGGCTTCACACTTGTCCGACCACACATACGGCGTGTTGCTCTTCAATAGCTCTGTCATGGGCTTTGCGATCTTGGAAAAGTTCTCGATGAACCGGCGGTAGTATCCGGCTAAACCGAGAAAACTGCGGATCTCTGTCACCGACTTCGGTGACTGCCACTTGGACACTGCTTCTATCTTGCTCGGGTCTACGGCCACTCCTTTGGCTGACAACACGTGACCAAGAAAGGCGACTTCCTCCATCCAGAACTCACACTTGCTGAACTTGGCGTACAACTGATGTTGTCTGAGCTTTCCCAACACGATCCTCAGGTGCTTCTCGTGCTCCTCTGCGGTCTGGGAGTAGACCAGTATATCGTCAATGAAGAGGACGACACACTTGTCTAACTCATCCATGAAGACCTTGTTCATCATGTTCATGAAGTACGCCGGGGCATTTGTTAGGCCAAACGACACGACTGGGTACTCGTATTGCCCATACCGGGTTACAAACGCCGTCTTGTGGATATCCTCCGGGCGAATCTTCATCTGGTGATAACCCGACCGGAGGCCAATCTTGCTGAAGTATTTGGCTTGCCTTAGCTGATCCATCAGGTCATCTATCCTGGGTAGCGGGTACTTGTTCTTGATGGTCACCGCATTTAGGGCGCGGTAGTCGACGCACAGACATTGAGTCCCATCCTTCTTCAGGACGAACAGTGCCGGTGAGCCCCAAGGTGAAGCACTTGGTCGGATGAACCCCTTCTCGAGCAGTGAGTCTAGCTCTGCCTTCAACAGTTTCAGCTCAACCTCTGCCATACGGTACGGGCTCTGGGCTATCGGCGCCGTTCCCGGCACCAAGTTAATCACAAACTCCACATCACGGTCGGGAGGTAGCCCAGGTAGGTCCTCCGGGAACACATCCTCATACTCACAGACTACCGGCACATCTGATATGGCCTTCGTGTGAAGGCTGTACACAGCCGGTATGTCTCGAGACTTCATCGGCTCGAAGGTAACTCTCACCCCATCAGGATGCACTAGAGTCACAAGTCTCGGTGAAGTGGAGATGACACCTTTGTGGGTAGTGATCCAATCCATCCCCAGTATCACGTCAATGCCATGGGAAGGCAATATGGTCAGATCCCCATAGAACTTGTGGCCTTGGATATCCACATCCACTCCCTTGCACAGCAAGGTGCATCGGATATCACCGAGCGGGGAGCTCGTGATAATAGGAATCGGTCGGGTGGTTGTAGGGAGGGAGAGTTTGTTCGCGAACCGTGAGGTAACATACGACCCGGTCGCACCGGTGTCGAAGAGAACCAGAGCAGAAGTACCACAAACTAAAACTTATCGATCACGACGTCAGGGGCGTCGGCAGCCTCCTCCTCAGTAAGGTGGTTCAGCCTCCCACGGCCGGCAGCCGGCGGCGGCGCAGCCTGAGGAGGTCGGCCTCCTGGAGCAGGTGCCCTCGCGGGGGTGGCAGCGGCCTTCTTGTCGGGGCACTCGAAGGACTTGTGGCCGGGCTTGCCACACGCGAAGCAGGTGACGGTGAAGCCTCCCGCGGCGGGTCTCGCGGTGCTCGGTGGAGCACGAGTGTAGCCTCCAGTCTGCTGGGGATAGCCGGGGTTCCTCCCTCCGGGGAACGGGCTACGTCCACCTCCTCCGAAGCCACGCTCAGGCTGGTTGTGCCCCGGGCGGTAGCTCCCCCTCAGCATGTTGCTCTGTCCGCTCCTCGGCTTCTGGAAGGATCGGTCTGGCTGGTCCCGATCTCCCATCCTCTTCTTGCCTCTCATGCGCTCCTCGTGGCCCCTCCTCTCATCCTCGACCGCGATGGCGCGGTTGACGAGATGGCGAAGGGACTTGTGCTCGCTCGCCTTCAGCGCCTGGCGAAGGCCATGGTGTAGGCTTCGCAGGAACCAGAACTGCTTCTTCTGGTCGGTGTTGGTGTCGTTGGGGGCGTACCGCATCATCTTCATGAAGTGACGCTCGTACTCCTCGACCCTCATCGCACCCTGGGTCATGGTGCGGAACTCCTGCGCCTTCTGGACCAGCAGCTCACCGGGAAGGTACTACTCGCGGAACGCCTCGCAGAACTCCAGCCAAGTGATGAATGCTGGGTTCGGGTGGGTGGCAGTGTAGTTGTCCCACCATGCCTTGGCAGGACCCTCTAGCTGGTGCGCGGCGATGGCGACGCACTCCTCGTCGGAGCAGACGGTGAGGTCGAGCTTGGTCTCGATCACCCTCAACCAGTCGTTGGCCTCGAGCGGGTCGTCCGAGTAGCTGAAGGTGGGGGCCTTCAGACGGATGAACCTCTCGATCTTCCTCGTGAGGTCCTCGTCCTGCGGAGCGAGGCGGTTTCCACCGTTGCCTCGGTGCTCCATGGCTTCCGCCATCCTCTGCATCAGCTGAGTCTGGAGCGCCATCACCTCCACCAAGTTAGGTGGGGGTGGTGGGGGCTGGTCCGGCTCAGGTGGGCCTCGCTCGGCTCCTCCTTGCTCAACATCGGCCTCAGGGTTCTCGGGCGGTGGTGGCGGCACTCCGTCACCCTGGGCCCTAGCTCCCAAAGCTCCTCCACGCAGGGGTGGGCGCCCACGGCCATGCCCGCATCCACGTCCCTACGGGGCTTCTTCCTCGGCAGCTGCCTCCTCGAGGCGAGCCATCAGCCGGTTGGATCGGCGGATCGACATCCTTCTGAAACATAAGTGAGGGGGAAAGGTTTACACACGTCACTCACCAACACATATGAGTCTAAGGCAAACATGAAAATAATTCTAATTATAACCTAAACACAAGGGGAAAAAGCATTAAGACACGAATAACTCCATTAAGATCCAAGCATACATCAAGCATGAATAATACACTTGCTCCCCCGAGGCTGATTCAGACCTTAGGGGTAGCAGCAACAAGTCAACGCTCTAATACATCGGTACAATCTCAAAAGGGTAGTGTCTACATGGGGTGGCATGACTCTCTTCATGCACCGGAACATGCTCGCGGCTGCATGGAACAACTCATGGAAACTACTAGCACACTACACTACTCTAGGTCATGCCCTCGCTCAGCTCTCTACTCAGTGCGCGCCCTCTTGTACGAGACGGGGTAGCGGTTCTCAGTGGGGTAGTCCGGCGGAAAGATCCGGGACACCAAGGCGTGAGCCTCTCGAACCTCCTCGGTCTCGACGGGGGTCGGCAGTCGAGCCATCGGGCACAGGTGAAGCTTGAGGCGGGACTGGTGTAGCTCGAAGGTCTCGGTGCGGATCTCACTCTGAGACTCGGGGGGTAGCTCTCCGTTGAGCTCGAAGAGCTCGTCCACGCGAAGTGAGTCGGCGTCCTCCCAAGTCCTCCTCAGTATCTCGGCCTTGTCTCTCAGGTAGACGGACGTGCGTGTGAGCCACGCGAGGTTGGCGATGTTGTCCGCCCGGCTCTTCTCCAGCTTCTCCACCTTGAGCCACTCACAACTGAGCAAGTGAGCGCGCACCGTGAGCAGGTCGTCCTTGCGCTCGAGCTTGTCCTTCAGCCTGTTCTGACTCGCTGTCAGCCTGCGGAGGTCCTCCTTGATGTGCAGCATCTCCTCATGGGTGTCCACCCTCTCCCTCTCGGACTGCAGCAGGACAGTGGTCGCACGGTCGAGGCTCTGCGAACACGGTAGCGTAGGGCGCTGTTCTCTCTCTCCAGCTGGACACAGCGTGGCTGGTACTGGAGGGCGTCGACGGTGGCGTCTCTGACCTGGCCGAAGAGGGTACGTGACTCGTCCTCCAGGCGGCGTGCGTACTTGTCGAGGTCGACCAAGTAGCTGGCTGTCTCCACCAGGGTCTCGTCGGACTCACGGAAGGGAGCAGCGTCGACGTCATCCTGGATCCCCTCGTACGAAGGAACTCCGTCCACGAGCGGTGCGAGGCGCCAGTAGTCCCGGGGTAGCAGCCGAAGCGTCCCGGACTCGAAGGAGGTGCGGTACTGCGCGAGAAGGCAGCCCAGTGCCTGGCGGCAGGCGACGTCCAGCGCGGTCGCGACGGTGAGTGCAGCGCTGTAGCAGACCTCTCCCTTGAACCCCGGGAGACTCGGGTGAGGGAGCACGGCGACCGTGCAGAGCACCATCCGCCCAGTCACGGCGGGTACGTACTCGGCGCGGTACGTGACGTAGGTCGGAGGGACCCCAAGCCTGAGAAGGGCCCTCTCCATCCAGTGGCAGATCGCCCCGCACGTCTCGGGGGTGATCTCAGCGTCCTGGCGCTCCATCTCCTGTGAAACGCAAGAAATTTCTGTTAGCGCAGGTGAGTAAGAAGTTTTCAAAAAGGGAACGAGTTTTTATAACATATCTCAAGGGTATAACTATAAAAGTAGAGCGTATAGAATCCTATCTCTATCGACCTTTTCTAGGGATACGTGCTACGGTCAAGCATGGCTCTGGTACCACCTGTAAAACCCCAGATTTTCATATAAAATCCGAATCCCTGTACCATCGCGATAGTCCCTGGATCAGTGGCTATCGCGTACAGAACGTCTCACAGATAAATACACAAAGTCATACATCGCATCACATAAGGATAGAAGTACATAATTTATTACAAGTCCATTATGGAGTACATCAATACAAGCCTCTTGGCTGAATCAGAGTGAAAATTCTATGCAACGGTAGCCATCTTCTCAGAAGGGTCTCCATATTTTATTCTTCCCGCCACAGGCATTCTTGAGCGAAGCAACGCATCCCTTAGTCGTACCATCCGTCGGCGTTGTAGTCGAACTCGGTCTGGTACCCTGCACACCCAAAGTCTATCCCCAAGGAGTGGGATAGGTCCACGTCACCAACTGTATGCAGCTTTAAGTGGCCTAACTTCTAAAGGGAGGAAAAGAGACAAGGAAGCAGCTTTGGTTTCCTGTGCAGCAGCAGCAGAGTATAAACAAGGTATCTCCAACAATATCCCCAAATCCCAAGTCTCTCAACACAGCTCGGAACCTCCTGGTCACCCAGGGGACCCGTCTCCACAACCTACTCCTGTCTAGGGTCGGTGCGAGAACTTCCTCTCCTCGCACCTCAATGATTGCAACCGGATCAATGAGGTAGATGGAGCCTCTCTCCTCTAGCCGGCTACAACCACGACTCACCACACACTCTCCTATAGGGGGAAGGTAGAAATCCCAAAACATGAGGAACGAACATGTCGTCTAGGTTGTGTCCATGACCGAGGACGCGGATATAGCTATAGATCGAACAACTCTGCAGAGTGTGTACACCTGTACCCATCCCGGAATGGCACCCGGCCGGTGTACGGCCGACCGAGCCCATCCTACCGGGCGAACTCTCGGTAGTTACGGTCCCATCCTGCATCCGGCCCTCAACACGGTCCCCCCCCCGCAGCAGGGACAGCACCGGAACTGTGAAATGCTCCCGTGTGGCCACACGGGAGACGCTCTGAGAGGGTGGTCTCACCTCCACCGCTCCCCCACTGATGCCCTCTATCCTTCCTAAGCAGGTATGGTTCCACACTTGCCAAGCTCAACTCGGCCCTAACCCCACGCTCGGCGGGGTGGTGTGTACGAAAGTCCTATAGACAAGTTGATCCACTCGGTTTCAGACCGGGGTGAGCTCATATCCTCCAAGCGCAAGTAAAACCCCAACACCTAGGCTCCGAAAACTGTAACAGTAGGGGTACACTGAGGAGTGCACCCCTGTCCCCGATCCCAGATCGGTTGTTTCGAGCTCACCCCCGCCAAAGTACCCAAAACGCCTTCTCCTGCCGGTTTTTACCCCACTCACGCCAAGAACCACTATTCCCATCCCAACACATGCATCGCGAAGCTCGGCATATATACACGCTCACATAAACATATATATACAGTAGTAGTAGGGCAATCAAGGACAGGGTAGATAAAGGGGCAGTGCAAGGTTCATCAACATGCATATAAAGTAAAGCGCTAGCAATTCTACTTAGCAATGCCTAAATAGGAATTTCAGAATCAGTCGGGCGTGAACCTGGGGTCGGGTAGTCCTCCGCGGTGAAGTCGTCGGCGTAGTCGTACTCCAGGATCAGCTCCCCGGCTCCAGCTGCTCCTAATAGCGCGAAAGGAAAATAAATAGCGGTCCTAGAGCAATTAACTCCAAAGAAACACAAATAAGAACCAAAAGAGAGCAAACACCACCTGAGCCCGGAGTTTAAGGTTTTAGGAATTTTCTGGAAAAGGTTTCACAATTTTCGGTGTTAAAATGGATTTACTAGGGTTTTTCAAAGGGAAAATAGGATTTCTGGAAAAGAAAATACGTTCACCCCCTTTAAAACGGCTCAGCCACACCGGATCCCCCCAGATCCGGATCCGATGCGGCCAGCCCTCCCGCGGCCCGCGCGTGGCTGGCCCGCCATTGGCTGCCGCATGCGATCCCGTGAGGGAACCGTGCGGCTCGGCGCGGTGAGGGCCGGCGTGTGGCCGCGACGGGATCGGCCTAGCCGCAGCGGATCCCGGCGGATAGGTTGTGGCCACGCCGGCATGTGGTCTCCGGTGCACAACGCAAGTCTGAGAAACCGACTGTGCCCCTAGGTGTTCGGTGAAATGCCCAGGAGAGGGAGGCGGCGGCGCGGGAGGACCTCGCCGGCGGCGAGTCCCACGGCGCCTGGGCGACTGGCCAAAACGGGGAAACCACAAGGGACCTCCCAGGCTGCTAGGCGCGAAAGGGGCGCAAGACCGGGGTGGTAACCGTCGCGCGAGGCCATCGTCGGCGTGGGCGCGGCGGCGGCGGCGCGGCGGCGGTGCTGGTGACCTAAACCAGTGCGGGGCGCGTGAGCGCGTGTGCGACGGCGTGCGCGGGGGAGTGCGCGCGCGCAAGGTGACTACCACGGCCAGTGGGGAGGTTGGCCGCGACAGGGGCGACGCGGTGGATCCCGGGTCGACGCCATGGGTGGCGGCGAGCACGGCGCCCGCGGTCGGCTCACGAAAGTACGTGTGGGTTTCGCCGGTGGCAAGGCGCGTTCAGCGGCCAAGGATGCGGTGCCTTTTTCCTTCCCCTCCGCGACAGTGCACGAGGCTCCCGGCCACGGCGAGGCCGTGGCGGTGCGGACCGGTCTAACACGACGGCGGCGTCCTACGCGAGAGGAAAGGGGCCAAGGTCCAACCTTGCCCCCGGGATCGACGCACGCGTGTGCTGGGGTGCACGGTGGCGTGGGACGTCGGGTCCGCGAGGCGACGCGCGCGAGCGCGAACGGCTCGGCGCGGCGCCGCGGACGCGAGTGGCAAGGCACGGCGTTCAACAACGACAAGGGAAGGCTAGGCCAAGAGAGCGGGCGCGCGTCGATGAAGGCAGCGGCACCTGCAAACGGGTTGTCCCAGCCTGGCACGAAGGCCGGCATTACCAGAGGCGGCGCGGCGGCGCGGAGCAACAGCGCGTTCCACCTCGGCTCGAAGGCCGGGGCATCCACATGGGGAGGGAAGCGGTCGTCCTCACCTCGGTGGCCACGGGCCGTAGTGCAGGCGTCGGTGTAGAGTGGTGGTGCGGCTCGTCGGCGGGGAAGAAGACGAGGGCGGCGGCGCGACGTCGAGGAAGAAGAGGAATTAGGGGAAGTAGGCGTCCTCGTCGACGGCGGGTCCGGCTCCTCCCACGGGCGGCTCCGGTCTTCGCGGCGGGCGGCTCCTTCCACGGGCGGCTCCACTCCTCCTTCTCCCCCCTACACTCCCTTCTCCTCTGGCGGGTCGATGGGTAGGCAGGGGAGCAACTCCCCGAGGCGGCTAGGGTTGGGATCTCCCCCCGGGGCTCGGTGGCGGCTTAAATAGTGGCGTGCGGCGATGGGACACGCGGACGGACGAGATGCGCCGGGGGAGCGCGCGGCACGCCGCGACGGCGAGGCCCGCGGCCGGCGCGCCCGCCTTTGGCTTTGGTCGTCAGCCAAAGCAACAAAGGTAGGGGATGACGCGGCGACGTCATCGCGGGGCCGGGTGACGCGGTGAGCGGGGCCCGCTTGCTAGCGACCCAGGCGGCGCGCGCGGTAGGTGGCGACGGCGGGGCGGGTTGTTGGGCCGCGGTTGGGCCGAAAGCGAGGCTGGGCTGGTTAGGAGGTTGGCGGCCTGCGAAGTGAAGGAGTGCTTTCTCTATTCTTTAAACTCTAGTTTTGATTCAAATTTGAATTCCCATTTCAAATTTGAATCCACTCAAGGAAGATCCAAACAAAATTCAAATAAAGATCCAGCTTGTCACACTAGCAAATTGTAAGCCTAAAATTATTGATGGTGCCAAATTAAGTCTAGGAATTCTGGGAAAGAAACAGGAAGTCATCCTTATGTGTTGCATGAGCACCCAAATACAAATCAAGTTTTAGAAATTTCACATTTTGCAACCAAACCAATTCTAAGGGTGTTACAGTGCTTGTGCTGAATCTGTACGTGTTGTTTAATTTGTTAGGAGAGATATCAAGTTGATATTGAGGAGTATCAAAGCCGTGAATTAAGTGGGCTTGCTACTTTGCTAGCTGTTTCAGCTACCGCTGCCGCCGCAGTACGTGACGCCATCATGCCAGTCTCGCTCAATGGAGTTCTATGGCGAGTTGCACGACATACCTAACTAATTTTCAGCAGTCTAGGTAATTGTATAATGAAGTTTGCACTCTATGTTATTTAGTAGGTCTGAAAACTGATCGACGCTATGCATGTGTCCAGAATATATATTGTTATTATGAATATTTTTTTTCCATTGGTTAAGCAGTAGATTGTATACACGTCGAGTGTGCTGAACAAACTCTACCAAGCTAATCTGTTTTCCTTGACAAAAAGCCTTGCACATCCTAAACTAATAACGGCTCAACATGCATAACGGATGCATATATACGCTCACAAACACACACACACGACGGGTGCATCACTTACACCAATTAGAATGAAAATGGTTCTTGATCATAATGGATGTGGTGTGGTCTATATGCAGCTATGCTACACTATGAGATGGATGCTGTTATGGGCCTCGCGCGCACACACTGCTGTCGTAGTGCCATTAGGAAAAACTCCTTTCCATCCCTCAACTATCAACGGAGTTTGGTTTCGATCCCTGATCCGGAAAACCGGGTATCCTACATCCCTGAACTATCTAAACCGTCTATTTTTAGTCCCTCGCTGGTTTTGATGATGGTGGTTTTCGATGACTTTTTATTATAATCTTATGTGCTTAAAATATGTTTCCACATCAATATTTCCTTTTTCCTATCGGTTAATGACAGGAAAACTATTTTTCCTTTTCCCTGTCAGTTATTTTCTTTTTCCCGTCGGTATCGAGACACACAGGGAAATTTCGTTTTCTAGTAGTACACAATAACAATTCAGGTGCTCCATCACCTTGGGGCACACTACGGGAAAATCAACGTTTGTCGTGCATTCCGATCTTTGCCGTGCGCATTTTTTCGGGCCCACGGCAAAAAAAAAGGGTCCGGTAAAAAATAGTTTGTCTTGCGTTTTTATATTGGCGCACGGCAAACAAATACGACAAACACTTTTTTCCCACCAGACGTTACCCTGTTAGCTTGTTTGTTGCCTTTGCCGTACGCCGTAGGAAAACGCACGGCAAAGACATTCCCTTTGTCGTGCGCCATAGGAAAACGCACGACGCACGGCAAACGTTCCCACAACACCGTAGTATTTTTAAATTTTTTGATTTTTGTACTTCTTTTTCTTTCAAATACGCGACGAGGACAGGGCGTATTGAGGGGATGTGCATACCCTTAGTAATTTAATTAGTATATACGAGCACTCATTCCAACATCACATGAAACATCGGCACAATTTTGACATGAGAATTTTTGTTTTTCGAATTTTTTGACATGTGAATTTAAACACCCCTTAGTAATAACATAATTGGTGAATGGAAATTAAACTTTATGGGTGGGCTTCGCGTGCTGCTTGCTATAATGTTTCGGCTCAATTAGACCCAAGAGATGGAGAATTTTTCTGCCCAGTTGGGTAAGGAGCAAGGACTGGATGGAGGAAGAGTTGGAATACGATCATCATACGGCGAGTTTCCCACGCCGCCTGTCTGTCTGAAGCTCCCACCAAATAAACAAAATCCTCCTCGTTGCCGCGCTCGCATCGCCTCGCCTCGCCTCCTGGTCTGGTCTGTGGGCGCCGGTACGCCGCCGCCGGCGGCAGCGCCGTCTCGGTTTCTCGCCACCGTCCGCATTCAGGTTCGTCGTCGATCCCTCCCGTCGTCTCCGGCATAAAAATAATATAATTAAGGCACGACAGTTAATGATATGACGATGGGATCCTGAACTCTGAACCACGAACCCACGATGGTTGTCCCAACTCTGTTGAACAGCAGGCGTCAGCTTGGATTTACATCTCGATCACCACCGACGTTAGAATAGATTGATGGAGGTGGAGGTGGAGGTCATTGCTTGCCCGCTTTCCTTCATGTTGTCAATCCAATGCCCTGTCCAGGCTCCAGGAGAGGGTACTGCAGCTGCAAGTCTGCACTGCCCTTTTCACTTTTGTAGTTTTGTTACCTTCAGACTTGAGCAACCGGCGTTGCTTGAAAACATTCCCGGCCGGAATCCTCCGAAATTCCCAGAATTTCGTCTTTCCCGACGGGGTCTGAAATTTTATTTTCCCGGCCGGGATTAATATTTTAATATCTTTTGTAAAAAAATAAATTTAAAAAATTAAAAAAACGCAGGAAAAAATAATAAAAAATCCTGAAATTCCCGGAATTTCTTGTTTCTCGCTGGGGTTCGAAATTTTTTTTCTCCCGGAATTTAAAACCCTCTTGCTTTGACCTTTGAACGGTTTGACATGGCATGTGCCTTGTTGGCAATGCTGCCATCAGAAGTTGGATCCTGCAACAGGTCTCCTGGACATGTACAGGATCCCGTGCCCTGCCACCATTTTTTAACTGTCGTCGTCGGTCAGAAAAGTTTTCTGTCTAGTGTTAAGCCAAAATTTATGCATCACGCTGTTAAGCCAAAATGTGTAGTACTCGAAAGAGATATTCTTTACCCAACTAGATTTATGCTCTCCCTACAGATTGATGGCTTGTCTCTTGGCTAATTCAGTTCAGCCTTTTTTTGGTTGAGCCAGCAGATCGAACACGTACCGTCTGCAGAATTACGTACGTAGTTGCATTGAGTTAATCTCTGCTACTAAGTTAATTGTGTTGCTTGCAGTCTACATCACTTGAACTCTCTCTCTCTGCTGAGTTGTGTTATCTGCACTCTACGAGTCTACGTATGTACCACTCTACAAGTGATAATGTAGCTCATTTTAGCTTAATTCATTGCTACGTACTTAAACTGTAGGTCAAACAGCACAGCAATGGAGCCCGAAAGCAGGAAACTTCAGACGACAAGGCCTTTGATGAAGAGCTGGACAAAGTTTCTGAGACTCTTAGGTGAAGGCATCACAATTCATTATATATACTATTTACCTGATTTGACTCACATGATTATTCCAGACATTTGATTTTTCGTCTCCTTTTCTGTTTCCCTTTGAAAGGCAGCGTGAGGAGGATTGCGAAAAAGTTCTAGGTGAGATAAAGAGAGTTGTGAAGATTTTTGGCCTTTCATGTGTTGGGATAGCTGCTTACTCGCGGTTTAGGAGTTGGAGCCTCGAAAAGTCTACACAACCTGCTGCACGGGGCACTTCCCATGAATAGCTTATATTGCCCTTACAACTTTGTGCAACATATCCTGTGATGTTGCATGACATATCGTATCAGACAGCTGCACTTTTGTGCCCTGGATAATGTTGGATCAGTGTAATGTATGTACCAGATAATAATATATGCCTTGTTATGTGTTGAGTCTGAAATTCCTGTAATCGTGTCAGAGTGTGTATCCATGTTAGGTGCATTAGACTTGTTAAGTTAGGTGATGCATGTTTGTAATCGCGTAGATATCTGGTGTCACGGTGAGTGCACACGTGGACACGCCAGACCGCGTCTTGTGGATCTCCCCACCATGGCGAGTGCGCCGTGCATATCGCACGAGTGGCCGGAAAAAATGCCGCATCGTGCAGCGCGTGGCGGTGGTGGGGGGTTGCGGCCTCAGGCCTTGATATGGAACATGAAATGCATCAGAAAGAGCTGCGCAGTTGCAGTGTATATCTCTCTCTCTCGCTTGCTCTCGCGTTCTAGCACATTCGCCGTAGAACACTCGCCGCCGCGGTTACCACTCGCCGGGACCGTGACGTTGCCGGGCTCCTCGCCGGAGTTCGTTCCCAACAATCTGGTATCAGAGCCGGTTCATGCAGTATAGTGGATCGGTGAGTCCTCCGAAGTCGCCGCCGAGGAAGAAGTTCGTCGTCCCGCGCCGCCGGACACCGGAGGAGAAGATGGGAGACGGGCCAAGCACCGGCGGCCATGTCGTGAAGGAGACATCGCTGATGTGGCCGATGCTGACGCGGGACAACTACACCGAGTGGGCCATGATCATGCAGTGCAATCTCGAGGCGTTGGAGATCTGGGAGGTGATTGACCCGGGGACCAATGTCAAGAGGTCGCACGATCGTCAGGCAATGAGCTCGTTGTTGCGCTCGGTGCCGAAGGAGATGTGGCAGATGCTCGGCCGGCACAAGACGGTGAAAGAAGCCTGGGAGGCGGTGGAGAAGATGCGGCTGGGCGCCGATCGCGTTAAGGAGGTAAACGCACAGAAGCTCTTGAAGGATTTTGAGAACATAATGTTCAAGGATGGGGAGTCCGTGGATGATTTTGCGATGAGAATCACCAATCTCGTCGGCAATCTCGAGGCTTTGGGGGGACATGTCGAAGCTTTGCGCGTCGTCAAGAAGTTCTTGCGCGTGGTGCCGGCGCGTTTCAGCCAGGTCGCGGTCAACATCGAGATGTTCCGAGATCTCAAGAAGCTGACTGTCGACGATCTGGTGGGGCTGCTGCGGGCGGCCGAGGATCGAATTGATGACAAGGTCGACCAGATCGTGGACAAGGCGGGACGTCTCCTCCTCTCTGAGGATGAATGGCTGGAGAAGCACAAGCATCGTTTCCAATCCGGGAACAAGCCTGGAGGAAGCAGTTCGGGTGGCGGATCCTCGAAGGGCAAGGCGGTGGCGCGCTCGTCGGCAGATGGTGGCGGCTCTGGGGGTGTCAAGCTGACATCCGAGGGCACGCCGCGTCGCAAGGGGCGGTGCCGTAACTGTGGCATCTATGGCCACTGGGCGGAGGACTGCAAGAGGCCCAAGAAGGAGAAGAACAAGGAGGCGCGGCAGCAGGAAGTGAATGTTGCAGTCGGCGCTGAAGATCAGGGCGATGCACTGATGTTGGCATCATGCGACGTTGTGCACGACCTCACTCCAAGTGTGCACCTGACAGAGAAGGTGATTCCTGTTGCTGTTCCAGATGACTCATGGGTGCTAGACACAGGTGCAAACAATCACATGACTGCAACAAGGTCGATGTTGTCACAGCTCGATGAAAGCATTCAAGGAACAGTGCTCCTGGGAGATGGCTCTCGCGTCAAAATCCAAGGTATGGGTTCAGTGGTGATACAAGATCGTAGTAATGGTCATAAAGTGCTAACTGATGTTTACTGCATACCTGAACTGAAAAGTAACATAATAAGGTTGGGTCAACTTGAGGAGAAAGGATTTAAGTTTTAAGGGAAAAATGGTAAACTATGTGTGTTTGATCAAGAACATGTACTTCTGATTTCTGCACCAAGAATTGGCAATAGACTGTATTTAGCAAAGTTTGGGTTGGCTGCACCAGTCTGTTTTCTTGCACAGTCTGAAAATCTGTCATGGACCTGGCATGGGAGATTTGGGCACTTGAATTTCAGAGCTTTGAGTGACCTTAGTGCTAAGCAAATGGTTATTGGCCTTCCTACTATTTCCAAAGTGGAGAAGGTGTGTGATGGGTGTGTTCTTGGGAAACAGCATAGAAAACCATTCCCTCAGGTGTCAAGCTATAATGCAGAGAGGGGCTTAGAACTTGTGCATGTTGATCTGTGTGGGCACATAACTCCAAAGACCATAGGAGGGGCATCCTATTTCTTGCTAGTAGTTGATGATTATAGCAGGTACATGTGGGTGGAGATGCTCAAGACCAAAGATCAGGCCCTGGAGAGTTTCAAGAAAATTAAACTCAGGGCAGAAATGGAATGTGATGGCAAGTTGAAGTCACTGAGAACAGATAGGGGGTGAGTTCTTATCCAATCTGTTCTCTGTTTTCTGCAGTGAGGGTGGCATTAAGCATTTCACAACCACTCCATATTCCCCACAACAAAATGGAGTAGTAGAAAGAAGAAATCAAACTGTGGTTGAAATGGCTAGGTGTATGCTTAAAACTATGGGGATGCCATCTGAATTTTGGGGTGAAGCGGTCAGGGTTGCAGTTTATGTGCTAAACAGGTGTCCTACTAAGAGCTTGAATAGAAAGACCCCATATGAAGCTTGGCATGGCAAGAAGCCAAGTGTGAGTCATCTCAGAATTTTTGGTTGTGTTGCTCATGTTAAACAGGTTGGTCCAGGACAGAGCAAACTGTCAGACAGATCCAAGAAAATGGTCTTTATAGGCTATGAATCTGGCACAAAAGGCTACAGGTTGTTTGATCCTTCTACCAGGAGATTGGTGGTAAGCAGAGATGTTATCTTTGATGAAACCAAACCTTGGAACTGGACATATGCTACTGCAGACAGTGAGCAACAGTCAGACAGCTTCACAGTTCATTACCACTGGTCTGACAAACATCCGACAACAGAAGCTGAGGGTGATTTCCAAGCAGCAGGGGGTGAAGTGGGTGGCTCTCCTGCACATGATGGTGATGTGGTTCATGATGAAGCATTACCAACACCCCAACACAGTCCAGGATCAGCTGTAGCACAGAATGTGGATTTTGTGACTCCACCAAGTCAATACTCTGAAGATACATTCGGAGGACCACTGAGATTCAGATCACTGAATGATCTTTTTGATTCAACTGAGGAATTGCAAGATTTTCAGTACAGTGGTGTTTGTATGGTAGCAGCTGATGAACCAATTTGTGTAGATGAAGCAATGGAAGAGAATTGCTGGGTTGAAGCTATGAACAGTGAGCTGAAGTCAATACAAGACAACAACACATGGTACTTGACTGATTTACCAAAGGGTCACAAAGCTATTGGACTAAAGTGGGTCTATAAGGTGAAGAGAGATCCAGATGGCAAGATTGTTAAGTACAAAGCTAGGCTAGTTGCAAAAGGCTATGCTCAGAAGTTTGGGGTGGATTATGAAGAGCTTTTTGCCCCTGTGGCTAGAATGGAGACAGTGAGGCTAATTTTGGCACTTGCTGCAAGTGGTAAATGGGAAGTGCATCACATGGATGTGAAATCAGCCTTCCTAAATGGTGAGCTGCAGGAGGATGTTTATGTACACCAACCTCCAGGTTTCCAAAATCCAAAGCATCCAGAGAAGGTGTTGAAGCTAAAGAAGTCATTGTATGGTTTGAAACAAGCCCCCAGAGCCTGGAATGCTAAGTTGGATCAGGAGCTGATCAAGCTGGGTTTCTGCAGGAGTGAAGAAGAGCATGCAGTATACAAAAGGGGTAGTGGTACTTCTCTACTACTTGTTGGTGTATATGTAGATGATCTCATCATCTGTGGGCCTAACAGTAAGAGCATCTATGAATTTAAGCAACAGATGAGCAGAACATTCAGTATGAGTGACTTGGGCTTACTGAGTTACTATTTGGGACTGGAGGTGAAGCAACAACCTGGAAACATAACCATCAGTCAAAGAGCATATGCTGCAAAGATTGTAGAACTGTGTGGCATGACAGGGTGTAATCATGTTGACACACCCATGGAACAGAACACAAAGCTCTTGCCTGGCAGACCTGATCTTGTCAAAGATGTAACCAAATTCAAAAGTCTTGTGGGTAGCTTGAGGTATTTGGTGAACTCTAGGCCTGACATTGCCTATGTTGTCGGCATTGTAAGCAGATTCATGGAGACTCCTACCTCTGAGCATTGGGCTGCCATAAAAAGAATTGTAAGATATGTGGCAGGAACCACTGAATATGGGTGCAGATATACTTGCGAATCTACTGCTAATCTGAAACTGTTGGGGTTCTCAGACAGTGATCATGCTGGAGATTTGGAGAAAAGGAAGAGTACCTCAGGTGTTGTGTTTTTCTTGAATGGCAATGTTGTGACATGGACATCACAGAAGCAAAGGGTTGTTGCTCTGTCAAGCTGTGAGGCTGAATACATAGCAGCAGCATCTGCAGCATGCCAGGGAGTGTGGTTGAGCAGGCTCATAGCAGATCTCGTGTTATGGTCGGCAAGACCTATGGGCGGCGCCCTAGACGTGGCTAGGGGGCGCGCGCGGCTAGGGCAGGAGCCAAGGGCCCAGTCTTTTAATTTCCAGGAAACCCTAGGGGGTTCGTTAGCAATTTATGCGCTCATAAATACTCATGTAAACTCTTGGTTTTAATCAGGCAGAAACATATTAATTGTTTCCGGCTTCCCGAAGGGAGCCGGGAGATTGCCAACCCTAGCCGCCCTTCCCTCTCCTCCTCTCACGCGTGCCGCCAGCCCGACGGCGCCCCTGCACCGTCCTCGCCACCGTCCGCTGCCAGCACCTCATCCCTATTCGCTGAGAGAAGTTCCCGGTAGGATCCGAAATCCTATCAACCTGGTATCAGTGATGTCAGGCGCTCCTCCCATCGCTCCGTTGTCGCCCTCATCACAGGCGCCGCCGCCGTCAACGACGGCGCCACCGCCCACCTCCACGTTCCTGGCAGCCTCCACCACCGTCTCGACCGCGATCTCCGACCCGTTCGCCATGCCCACCATGACGAACGAACAGCTGACGGCCGCCGTCCTTAAGCTGTGCCAGGGCATGGATGCCCTAGGTCGCGACCTGACGGAAGTTCGTGCCGTCCTCCTGGGTCCCCCACCACCGTCGCCCCTACCGCCCCTGACGCCGCCAGTCACGGCGCCGCCGACCGGGGGGGCGTCCCAGCCATGGCGCCGACATCCTCCGGGGTGCCGATTCACTGCCTGCCGCTCCCGTCATCACCCTCGCAACTCCCGCCGTGGGTGTTGGGGTCGACGACGGCCGCCACCTTCTCCTCGCCGCCACCGCGCACCACTCCGGAGCGGCAGCTGCGCCCACACCCCGCCCCCATGGGGTCCCGCGGGGCCGCGCCTCCCCCAGGCGCCCTGTACGGCGGGGTCGACGGGTACCTGTTCTCGTCGGCCTCCGCAGCCGCCAGGGAGGGCGCAGAGTCGTCCGCCAGAGGGGCGGCCTTTGAGGTTCCTCTGGGCCAGGCCACCCCGCGCTTCTACAAGTTGGAGTTCCCGATGTACGACAGCGCGGTCGACCCGCTGGACTGGCTCAATCAGTGCGAGCAGTTTTTCCGCGGCCAGTGCACCCTCGCCTCCGACAGGACATGGTTGGCATCGTACCACCTCACTGGGGCGGCCCAGACGTGGTATTTCGCCATCGAGCAGGACGAGGGGATGCCGTCCTGGGATCGGTTCAAGGAGCTGTGCCATCTCCAGTTTGGTCCGGCCGTGCGTGGCTCTCGCCTGGCGGAGCTCGGACGCCTCCAGTTCACGTCGACCGTCCAGGACTACGCCGACCGCTTCAACGTGGTGTTGTGCCATGCACGGAACCTCGACACCGTCCAGAAAGCTGAGCTGTTTGTGGGCGGCCTACCGGATCACATCAGGGTGGACGTCGAGCTGCGCGCACCACAAGACTTGCCGACGGCGATGCACCTGGCCCGCGCCTTCGAGCTCCGCGCCTTGGCCGTGGCGTCACTGCGCCCACCCGAGCTCCCGCGCCCGGCGCGCCAGCAGCGCTTCCAGCAGGCGCCGGCCGCCCGCCCCGCGCTGCCACCGCCGGCGGGGACACTAGCAGGGGGCGCCCCACCGGCCCCAGCCGCTGCCGTTCCGCCACCGCCGATACGACAGTTCCGCCGTCTCACGCCAGCGGAACAATTGGAGCGCCGATGCCAGGGCTTGTGCTACAACTGCGACGAGCCTTTCGTTCGCGGCCACCAGTGCAAGCGCCTGTTTTACCTCGAGTCGGGCAACTACGTGGACGACGACACCCCCCGGACCATGAGGCGACATCAGACGACACGGGGGCCCTCCTGGACGCGTCCGCTAATGCATTGGTGGTCTCCCTACATGTTGTGGTAGGTTTACAGACGGAGAACAGTATGGTGATATACATCACCATCAAGGGCGAACGCTTGCTCGCCCTGCTGGACACTGGCTCGACGCATAATTTCATCCAGGGGGCTACATTACGACGGCTTGGTCTTCCGTTGTCGGGAGGCGACCAGCTTCGGGTCACGGTGGCCAACGGCGACCGCTTGCCATGCGCCGGGGTCGCCCAGGGCGTGGAGGTCTCCATCGCGGGCGCGCCCTACACCATCACGTGCGTCGGGATCGACCTGGGCTGCTTCGACTTCATCCTCGGCGTCGACTTCCTGCGCACATTGGGCCCCATCACCTGGGACTTCGACGCACGGACCCTCGCCTTCCAGCGCGACGGGCGGCCAGTCGTGTGGCACGCGGCTCCGAGGCCGGGCGTCTCTCGGCCCGCGGCGGCAGTCGCGGCCGCCGCCGCCGAGCAGCCCATCCTCGACAGGCCTCTCCAGCACCACGCCGCCATCTTCGAGGAGCCGCAAGGCCTGCCACCAGCCCGACCGTACGACCACCGCATCCACCTACTGCCGGGTACCGCTCCCGTCGCCGTCAGGCCGTACCGCTACCCCCAGCTGCAGAAGGACGAGATGGAGCGCCAGGTCGCAGGCATGCTCGCGCAGGGTATCATCCGCCCGAGCACGTCCCCGTTCTCCGCTCCGGTTCTCCTCGTTCGTAAGCCGAACGGCTCCTGGCGCTTCTGCATCGACTACCGAGCCCTCAACGCGCGGACGTCTAAGGACAAGTTCCCCATTCCGGTGGTCGACGAGCTTCTCGACGAGCTGCATGGCGCCCGATACTTCTCCAAGCTCGACCTGCGATCGGGCTACCATCAGGTGCGCATGTTCACGGGAGACATCGACAAGACAACGTTCCGCAAACATCACGGCCACTATGAGTTCCTCGTCATGCCGTTTGGTCTCTCCAACGCCCCAGCCACGTTCCAGGCTCTGATGAACGACGTTTTGCGCCCATACCTACGAAGGTTCGTCCTAGTATTTTTCGATGATATTCTCATTTACAGTTCGTCGTGGGCAGAGCATCTCAGCACATCAGCATCGTCCTCAACGAGCTTCGGGCGCACCAGCTACACCTTAAGCGCTCGAAGTGCTCGTTCGGGGCGCCTTCGGTGGCCTACCTGGGCCACGTCATCTCCGAGGCGGGCGTCGCCATGGATGCGGACAAGGTCGCGGCGGTCTCCGCTTGGCCGCAGCCTCGGTCCGCCCGAGGTCTTCGCGGCTTCCTGGGGCTTGCAGGATACTACAGGAAGTTCATCCGCGACTTTGGTCTGATCGCGGTGCCACTCACCCGTCTCCTGCGCCGAGACGCCTTCTCCTGGGATAAGGAGGCGGAGGACGCGTTCCAGGCGCTTAAACGCGCCCTCACGACGGGACCCGTTCTACAGATGCCGGACTTCGACAAGCTCTTCATCGTCGACTGCGACGCGTCCGGTGTTGGGTTCGGGACGGTGCTACACCAGGGCGTCGGCCCTGTCGCGTTCTTCAGCCGCCCGTTCGCCGCTCGACATCTGAAGCTGGCGGCTTATGAGCGGGAGCTCATCGGCCTGGTGCAGGCTGTGCGCCATTGGCGCCCCTACTTGTGGGGACGCCAATTTCTCGTCCGCACCGACCACTTCAGTCTGAAGTACCTGCTGGACCAGCGCTTGTCCACGGTGCCGCAGCACCAGTGGATCAACAAGTTGTTCGGCTTCGACTTCACCGTGGAGTACCGCCCGGGACGGCTTAATACGGTGGCCGACGCTCTCTCTCGCCGCGACGCGGAGCACGCCCAGGACGCTGCTACGGAGCTAGGCGCCATGTGCGTCCGCTCGAGCCCGACGTTCGCCTTCCTAGACGTCGTGCGCCAGGCGACGGCACGGGCGCCTGACGCACAAGAGATGCTGCGGCGCCTGGGTGCCGGTGAGCTCCAGGCGCCCTGGTGCTTCGACGACGGCCTCCTCCTTCACGACAGTCGCGTGTTCCTCCCCGACCACGACGATCTGCGGCACCAGGCGCTCCAGTTGGCACACTCCGCAGGTCATGAAGGGGTCCAGAAAACCCTGCATCGCCTGCGCTCTGATTTCTACATCCCCGGTGACCGGACCCTGGTCAGGGACCGGGTCCGTACGTGCACCACATGCCAGCGTAACAAGACCGAAACGCGCCCGCCGGCCGGCCTCCTGCAGCTCCTCGAGGTTCCCTCCCAGGTGTGGGCGGACATTGCCATCGACTTCATCGAAGGTCTGCCAAAGGTGGCAGGCAAGTCGGTGATCCTGACGGTGGTCGATCGCTTCTCCAAATACGCCCACTTCATCCCGCTTGGCCACCCGTACACTGCAGCATCGGTGGCCTGGGTGTTCTTCGATGGCATCGTCCGGCTGCACGGTTTCCCCTCGTCCATCGTGAGCGACCGGGACCCCGTCTTCACTGGCCACGTCTGGCGCGACCTGTTTGGCTTGGCGGGAGTCAAGCTCCGCATGAGCACGGCGTTTCACCCACAGACGGATGGGCGGTCTGAGGTGGTGAACAAGGTGATTGCTATGTATTTGCGCTGTGTTACAGGTGATCGACCGCGTTCGTGGGTGGATTGGCTCTCATGGGCGGAGTATTGCTACAACACCTCGTTCCACACTGCGCTCCGCGCCACCCCGTTCGAGGTCGTCTACGGGCGCCCACCACCGCCGATCCTGCCTTACACGGTGGGTTCGGCCAAGACAGAGACAGCAGATGCGCTCCTCCGCAGCCGCGACGAGATGTTGGCGGAGGTGCGCCAGCGGCTTCTCCAGGCTCAGCAGCTCTCCAAGAAGTACTACGACGCCAGCCATCACGACATGGAGCTCGACGTCGGCACCTGGGTCTGGCTGCGCCTCCTCCACCGGACCGCACAGTCGCTCGACCCGCAGGCTCGGCGCAAACTGGGTCCCCGCTATGCTGGTCCGTTCCAGGTGTTGGAACGCGTCGGCCAGGTCGTCTACCGCCTACGACTTCCAGAGGGCGCCAAGATCCATGACGTGTTCCACGTGGGGTTGCTCAAACCTCACCGCGGAGAGCCGCCGGCTGCGCCTGGAGTCCTGCCGCCCCTACTCCATGGCCGCATTCTTCCAGAGCCGGAGGCTGTTGTGCGCGCTGAGCTGCGGCGTGGCGTGTGGCATGTGCGTATCAAGTGGCGCGGCTTGCCGGAAGATGACGCCACATGAGAGCAGCTGGAGGAGTTTCGCAGCCACTACCTCGATTTCCAGCTCGACGACGAGCTGTTTGCACAGGCGGGGAGAGATGTTATGGTCGGCAAGACCTATGGGCGGCACCCTAGACGTGGCTAGGGGGCGCGCGCGGCTAGGGCAGGGGCCAAGGGGCCAGTCTTTTAATTTCCAGGAAACCCTAGGGGGTTCGTTAGCAATTTGTGCGCTCATAAATACTCATGTAAACTCTTGGTTTTAATTAGGCAGAAACATATTAATTGTTTCCGGCTTCCCGAAGGGAGCCGGGAGATTGCCAACCCTAGCCGCCCTTCCCTCTCCTCCTCTCACGCGCGCCGCCAGCCCGACGGCGCCCCTGCGCCGTCCTCGCCGCCGTCCGCTGCCAGCACCTCACCCCTATTCGCTGAGAGAAGTTCCCGGTAGGATCCGAAATCCTATCATCTCGTTGGAGAGAAGAAGAAGAAGTTCAAGCTTTTAATGGACAGCAAATCAGCTATTGAGCTGAGCAAAAATCCAGTGCATCATGAAAGGAGCAAGCACATAGATACTCAGAGAGTGCGTTGCTGATGGAAAAGCAGAGGTGGAACATGTGAGTACTGACAGACAACTTGCAGACATCCTCACGAAGCCTTTGGGAAGGATCAAATTTGTGGAGATGCGTCAAACGATTGGTGTCAGTAGAGCCTGTCACGATTAGGGGGTGATTTGTTGAGTCTGAAATTCCTGTAATCGTGTCAGAGTGTGTATCCATGTTAGGTGCATTAGACTTGTTAAGTTAGGTGATGCATGTTTGTAATCGCGTAGATATCTGGTGTCACGGTGAGTGCACACGTGGACACGCCAGACCGCGTCTTGTGGATCTCCCCACCATGGCGAGTGCGCCGTGCATATCGCACGAGTGGCCGGAAAAAATGCCGCATCGTGCAGCGCGTGGCGGTGGTGGGGGGTTGCGGCCTCAGGCCTTGATATGGAACATGAAATGCATCAGAAAGAGCTGCGCAGTTGCAGTGTATATCTCTCTCTCTCGCTTGCTCTCGCGTTCTAGCACATTCGCCGTAGAACACTCGCCGCCGCGGTTACCACTCGCCGGGACCGTGACGTTGCCGGGCTCCTCGCCGGAGTTCGTTCCCAACAATCTGGGATATATTTGTGTGGTTACAATTATACATTGTTGCTGTTATTTGCAAAGCTTGCAGTGTTATTAGTGCTAGCTGTGGGATAATCATGTATTTGCATGGATGGAGCAGATTTGGATGGCCTGTTCTGTTCATGCAGTAGTATATGGCTATATATGCTCAACTAGTTTTCGCTAGGTACTTTTCAGGTTACATTTGTCTTATTTATCAGCGCTGTGCTGTGTTGCATATATAGATAGATTGATTTAGGTAAGCAGTAAGCTATTAGCAGCTGATGTGGAAGATTTGCTAATACTGGAGAAGATAATCGATACCTGCCTGCAGCTGCAGGATATAATATTTGCATCTTGACCACACTGCTACTCACAATGCTGATTGCAAGATTTGCTTATTGAGGGCAAGCTGTTTAATATTGTCACAAGGTTGATCTTCAACAATTAACAAATGGGCCATAGCATGAAACTAACTACAGCAAGTTGCAAGATCCAGCAGCCATTTTATATGTTGCTGTTGATTCAGCCAGTCGAATATCTTCTTGTCTCTGAAGTCTGAAGCATCAGACATGTTACTTCGGTGGCTGGTTCATTGGGCTTCACACTTAAGAGTTCAGACCGTACGATGACTCTCGTTTTTGACATTTATTTGCAACAACTTCGTTGCGGCTCTATATATATGTTTCTGAACTGAACCTTGTGTTTGCATTGGCAACTGAACTGAATACTTGCAACAACAGTCTGAATCGTCATCTTCAGATGTTCAGAGTTCAGACAGCCACCACCAGAGCAGGGGGGCAGTGAACATCTGAACTTGCAACAGTAAAAACATCAAAGCAACAGGGAGCAGTTCCTTGTCCCGAGAAAATTATGCAGTCACCAAGAAGATGGCAACTGAACTGACTTGCAACAACAGTCTGAATCAAACCATAGCTCGAGCCATTGCATCCAAGGGCAGGTCCGGCAGCCTGCAAGAGAGAACTCTTAGGATGATCAAGTTGAGGTGGACGAGGGAGGGCAGCTGTGCAAGAATTCCAACACCGACCTCCAGCACCTCGCTCCAGCCTCCACCAGGTCATAAGATGCGTGGAGCTGCATCGCCAATAATCTCAGTGAACTCATATCTACAGATTAATTACCTCCAACTGGAGCAAGCTGTCTACTGAATGAAAAAAACCACTCAATGCAAGAGGTGCTTCAGAGAAAGAAGATCATCGACTGACAACTGGTTCAAATTTCGGTGGGAATGAACAAAAAAGATCACATGTGTTCTTTTCTCAGAGTGCAAACTACTACTACTCCAAAGAAATCCATATGTTCGGCAACCGTACGTTATTATTACAACAAAATTAGCCCACAAGGCAAGATGCAGGAAGCAGGTGGTTCTAACTCAATAAACTCACAAGTACTGCTGCTGATCTATAACCAACAGCTTGTGTAGATTAAGTCTGAGATCAAGGCGCCAAAACATAATCAGAAAGTCTTAAACAAATTAACAGCTCGTCGATGCACATAGAACGTACGCAGCATGCAGAAAGTGCAGAGAGATACTTCGGCTCTTGATACGTGCGTGCATCTAGACTTCATCTACCAGCGGCTGCAAACGCAACAGCAGGTGGTGGCAAGACTGCTGGCCATAACGATACCACAAAGCAACGCCAGTTAAATACTTTTTTAATTGGAACTGTTACTGATGAACATATAAAGAGGGCTTTCTATAAATTTATTTTAATTGATGGCACATTTATAGATATAGGTGTGACAAAAAGTTACTAACACTTCGTACCTGGCTTTCGTCAGATGCTGCTGCTCCCACCTTCCTCGTCCTTCTCCCAAGTTTCATCACCAAATGCCCAGCCTAATAAAGAAAATAAAGGAAGACATCTAAAAGCAATGGTCCCAAAAAAAATTGCGGAATTGCTTGGGGTAGGACGTCCGACGGCTGTAGAAAAATCGGACGCCTCCCGCACTGCAACAACAGGTGTGGGTCCCACAACAAGCTTATCTTTCAATCCTCCGCCCACCAGCCACCGCTCGTCCGTCTTCGCAGCGCCGCTCGGACCCTCTCCCTCGCGCCTCGCGCTACTCGCCAGTGGAGGCTCCCTCCTGTAGCCATCGGCCCCGCGGCGGAGCCCATGGCGGCGCCCGCGCGCGGCGGAGCTCCGGTGGGGAGGTGGCGAAAGCACCTCCTCGTAGCGCTGGAGGAGCGAGATGCCACAGCGCGACCTGAGTGGCGGGCTCGGTGGTGAGCGGCCCGCGAGGGCGCGGCGGCGAGCGGCCGCGTGGCGCGGAGGAGCATGGGGTGGCGGCGGGGATCAACGAGATGTGCTCCTCCCCTATTGACTTTCCATTTTTTCTGATTTTTGCATGTTGCAAGCTTAGAGTTCCAGAGTTTCGGACGTTATATGTGAATGTTTCAAATGTTTTTGTATGGATGTTGCAGAGAGAATCATGATGTTGTGAATGTTTCACACGTGTGTTCCATGTGTTTCATTTGAATGTTGACATGAAGTAGATGTTGCAGCGGCGTTTCCTCAATTATCGACAGTTTATTATCAACAATTTTTTATGTCGCAAACATTGATTTTCGATGTTGTGGATGTTGGCCTTCGATATTGCAGACACGTGATGTTGAGTGTTGTGTCGAGAGGGGAGGGAGGAGGGCCCTGATGTTTGGATGTTGCACGCCACATGGGTCGCAACATGCTCGCAACATGACTCGCAATATGGCCCTGAATACTTTTTTGATGTTGTGAATGTTTAATTTGAATGTTGTGAAGACTCGTTTCTATGTTGCGAACACAATTTTGAATGTTGCGAAGGGTCACGGTTCGCAACATGGAAAAAATGTTCGCAACATGGGAAAAGCTCTTCGCAACATCGCAAAAGTTGTTCGCAACATCTATACATTTTCGCAACATGATCGCAATATAGTCGCAACATGGGGGAGGAGAGAAGAAAAACTCCTGATGTTGGATGTTGCGAGCAACCGCGTTCGCAACATTTTCGCAACACGTTCGCAACACGCTCGCAACATTTACTCGGCGGACTTTACATCTAACGGCTGACGATTGAACATCTTAAGATCCGACGGCTGCGAACCCGTCCGATGGCTAGCGCCCGGATCGGACGTCCGGGCGCTAGCAGTGCCGAAAAAATTGTCCCGGAAATGGGAAGGGAAATGAAGCCCAAACTCCTGGATGTCATAAGGGCAACGTGTCCGGTCCAATTGGATAACGGGTGCATGAAACGTACAACAGACCCGGTTGTAGAAAAAGAGTCTCGGTCGTATGAAAAAAAACCCACCAACCATAGCAATCGTTAGATCTATTATCAAGGGCTGGAAAAAAAAGTGATCGAGAGACATCCACAAATCCCAAACGATTGATGACTAGACATCCCCTTTTTTTGATAATATTCGTATAAATGCAAATGCTAGGATTGGCGATTTAAAGAAAAATGCAATAGAGCTGGGGTAGCTTTTTTGAACTGTCAGCTTTATCATACCAGATCCAAAACAGTATTTACAATTTTGAGGTGGGAGCTACAAGAATCATTTTATGAGACTGACTTTTACATGTATGCCACTAAAAAAAATCGTCACCTGTGTGTCATTAAAAAGTTCGAGCGCACTTATATGCCACTGGTCAAAACTTTGTTGCCCTCCATGCCACTTCCGTCAGATTTAGGTCAGATTGTGCAGGGAAAAGTCCAAAATACCATCAAGGCTAAATGTACCATTGTTTTCTTTGAGCATTTTAACAATTTCAAATCAAAAAACTCAGAACTATAAAGTTGTAGATCTCGTCAAAATCTATAACTTTCAAATTTTCAGTTCTTTTTCATTTATCATCATGTATTATTTTCAATATTTTGAATTTTAAATCATTAAGACACCAAAATAATAATACACAACACGAAATAAAAAAATCTGAAAATTTTAGTTGTAGATCTTGGCGAGATATACAACTTTCTAGTTCTGAGTTTTTACTTTAAAGTGGTTAAAATGCTCAAAGAAATTAATAGCACATTTAGCTTTGAGGGTATTTTGGACTTTTCCCTCCCCAATTTGATGTAAACTTGACAAGGCATGGAGGGCAACAGAGTTTCGATCAAACTTTTCGGTAGCACACAGGTCTCATATACATGTAAAAGTCTCATTTCATTGGTAGACTAGGCAAAAGTTATCTTCAACCCATGAATAAAATAGGCAAATCTTTCAGCGCTATGTTCTCCTGTCAGACGTGTTTCAGTGCTCTCCTAACCTGCTAATTATTTTGATTATCATGCAACGAAACGATGGGTTTCCTTGCATAGGCTGCAGCTTTAGTAAAGTATAGAGGTAGATATAGGGTAACGATATGTATATATACTTACTAGCTCTGGCACCAAATCCTTGGTACAGAGCTCACACAGACAAACAGAACTCACAAACAAAACAGATTGGTACAAACTTATGCCACATAACCAAGCAAACAGAGCTCACAAAGGCATAAACACCAAATCCTTGGTAACAGAGCTCACACAGACAAACAGAACTCAAACAAAATAGATATTGGTACAAATTTATGCCACATAACCAAGCGAACAGAGCTCACAAAGACATAAACAGACATGAGTTGAACATAAACAAACGGAGCTTCATGGTTTGCCAACCCTCACAGCAGTGGCAACGGTAACTGAAACACAAAGGTAGCAAGCCCACTCCACGGCTTTGGCACCTCTTGAGAACCACTTGATCCCTCTCCTAACAAAGAACGGGAACTCCACTATCAGAAACATTTGTGTTGAAGTATATAATAAGCCAAAACAAAATAGAATCGAGTGCCCCTACCTCATATCTTCCTCTTGTTTCTTGGCTCTTTTCAGCAAGTCTTGAGCATATTCCACATCATATGATAACCTCGGTATTGCAATGTCATTCTGTTACACGTGCAAACCATTCCCAGAAATGAGAAGAAAAAAACGAGGAAACAAAAACAGAAAGTAAGCTTGGATGAAATGATACAGGTTTGACAGTAAGGAATTGAAACTAATGCCAGCAAATGCTATATTTCTATCATGAGCCAATGTAAGATACAAAAGATTTTAAAAATGCACTATGTTCGTACATGCTCCCGCATATCACACAGTATGCATGCCCATATTCACAAGAGCTACTGATTCTTTTGTCCAAAAGGGCACAATGGATGAACGAATACAACATAAAATTGTTAGTATGTCCAGATTGTGAAGAGGTAACAACTTTTTTTTTGCAAAACAGACAGCAGGTAAGCACAACAGACATAACTCACAGTACAGTATGCAGTATGCACACAACGGGGGGAGCTGTGAGGTACTGGTATTTCTTTCTTTTTATAGCAAAAGACAATGTAATTAATATCATTTTAATAATGGGAATAGCCACAAACAGCCCCATTTATAAATAACTTAATGGGTGCATTGATGCATGCAGATTGTGGTGCCATGACTGGCAAGAACTTTTGTGATACCTCAAGACTATCACAGTAACAAACTAACAATAGAAGACAAGCTAACATGCAGTTGCACCACAGCAAACTGTTTTGAAGAAATAATTACTTTTTCCTAATCCAAGGCAGGTGGAAACATAATGCCAGTATTTTCAGAGGAAGCATATGCTGGTTTGACTTGTTGCCCCTAAAAGAAAGTTAAATTAGTATGCATAGGATAGCATTGCTGGTACACAACCAACAGTCTTTACAGAAAGTTGACTACTTCACACCAACGGTGATCAGGTGACTATCATGCCATTAGTCCTAGGCTCAACAATGACGAGAATTGGACCTGTCAGACATATACAAGCTGTACAACTCCCTCAAGTATGTGAATTTTATACTAGCCATGTGGTACACAATAAGGCAGTGTGGCTACTGCCAAGCTACTTGTGGTGCAACTACGTGCTCTAGCAATATGTGAACACAGCCATGCTTTACAAACAACAACACAAGAGAACACAAGTTTGACTAGAGCAATTATGCACCCAGCTCGGCAGCCTAAATCCCTCACCCTCCATGCTCAACTTTCTATCTGTCTTGTCATGATCCAAACCTGTTCCAGTACTTGAAGAGCAACCAAAACAAATCTGATTGCCATGGCAGGATTTTTCCCTTCATTATTCCCTATTATATTTAGGAAAGGCGGTAAAGGTTGGTGCATTCGTGAGATCCAAGGAACAAATGCAACACAACTTGCGCAGTCATTATTGACAGGTTGAAAAAGGTTGGTATACTTAGAAACGGACGAAAAACTGGCGGAGCTAAATATATCTGCCGGAAGATGTGACCGCAGATAATGTGCATGCGTGCACGGGACACCACCACAAAATGCAGCCTGAAGTCAATTGGCACAAGTTTGACTATGGAACATCGATTATAGAGTACCCTGGGACACAAGCATCCGCGCACTTGATCCTAACCATCTAGGCAGCAGGGGGGAAGGGTGTTGTGCGAGTTTTGCGGTGATGAAAAAGTGTGTAGAGTAGAGACAACACAATTCAACGGAAAGTCGAATCCAAGTAATGTAGACTGCAAGCAGCAATTCTGCAGACTCCAAGCATTGGTATAGTTGGGTAAAGAATATGTCTTTCGACTGCACTTGGCAAGCGCAGGCTGGTCATAATGATATGGTTGATGGATTGGTTAATTTCATATCTATCAACGCGGCAGGCGTCTTATCAAATCCGAGAGATGCATGCGAATCAGGGTGCTAATACAAATACCACACAGAAAACTAACAGATCGAGGGTCTTATTACGCCGGAGACGGACGGCCGGGGGGATCGACGAACCTGCTTCCGGACGGTGGAGAGAAACCGAGAGGGCGCCGCCGCCGCCGCCGCCGCCGGCGGCGTACCGGCGCCCGAAGGGCATCGGAGGGCACAAGCCGCAGGGGCCCAAGTGCCCCTCGCCAGGCTGCGAAGCGCCATAGGCGGAGACCTGGCCTGGATTCTCTCCTTCCTCGAGAGGCAGAAACCAGGAGGCGGCTAGGGTTTGGGAACGTGGTGGGGGATCGGCTCTTCCTCCTCCTGTCCTGCTGCGCTACTCCTCCGTCCGCCGCGGGTGGGTATAAACGAACACGTTTTCTTTTCTTTTTCTTTTTTAAGCACAACACGTTTCCGTTTCACATCCCCTTACCTACCCAGGCCGGCTAGGTGGGCCTTATTGGGCCGCGCAAACTTTTGGAATTCTTTTAATTTATTTTTTTTCTCGATTTTGCGAAAATAAATCGTCGGATTTAACATTTGCACCAATATCCTCGAACCGTTTTGGAATTTTTTCTAATTTATTCTCTTCTCGATTTTACGAAAATAAGTAGTCGGATTCAACATTTGTGTCGGGGACAGCCACGAGGGTACCTAAAAAACCGGGGGAATCCTGCTTAAAACCTGAAAAAACATAAAACGCAAACACACCTCGAACCTAACGCAAAACGTATGCACACAGCACAGCCCACGCCGCGATGGCCCCCGCGGCCCACCAGAGCGGCCCAACAAGACGCCCCCTCGAGCAAGGTCCGCCTCGCTCGAGGGCTCGCGCTCCCTCGAGCGGGCTCCGCCTCGCTCGAGGGTCCCTGCCTTCCTCGAGCGGGGTCCGCCTCGCTCGATGTTCCCTCACGAGCGCACCTGCTCCCGCACGCGTGTACGAGCATTTAATGCTCTGACACGGCAGAGTCGCGCCACTACGCGCCTGGGAATCACGCCCCGGCGCTGTTCCGCCGACTCCCTAGGGGAGCCCATCCCCGCCACTGTAGGGAACTGTGCGACGAGGCCGGTGTCAGCTCCGTGACACTGTGCCGCCCACTCTAGTACGGCTAACGCGCCGCGCCCTCGAAAGGGGGCCGGCCGCACCCTCGAGCCCTCCTCTCGTTACTCTGCAGGGTCAAGTCGTGACGTCAGGCCGGCGGGAGCGCCATCCCCGTCGCTGTCAGTCTTGTGCGGCCATCCCCGCCCCTGCAGCGCCACGCCGCGCACTGCTACAACTACTCCGACGCTGTTGAGCACGCGGGGACGGGACGCCGCCACGCCTGCTACTGCACCCCGTACGGATCACCGTCAACGGCTCCCTCGAGCCCGCCTGGAGACGCCCCGGTCAACCACCACGCCTCCACCCTCGAAGCCGCCCCTGTTCAAGCACAGGGCACGCCACGACGCCATGACTGGAGCAAGATTCGCCAGGACGACCGTCAACTCCCCGGCACTGTACGCCATACCATCACACGTAGCGAAATAGTGCGGCATGCCTGTAAATCACCCTCTCCTTGGCCTATAAAAGGGAGGTGATCCCCCTCGCCGCAAGGACACGGGATAACGGATAGCGATCGATAACACGCTCTCCGCCTCCCCCACGATATTGGCACTCGCCTCAATCACTCCTCTTGGGACTTGGAGGCCACGCCTCCTCTCCCGCCTTGCTTGTAGCCGCCCCACTACAGGCACCCCGGTGCGAAGCAATATAGTGCCTCGAGTACACCCCTGCTGGACATACGGCTCCGGCCGGAACCAGGATAAACCAAGTGTCCTTAGTTGCTTAGCACCAACCATCGAGAGGCAGATCTTAGCGCTTATTACTAGTTAGTGTCGGGACTACATTCCGCACCGACAGTTGGCGCCCACCGTGGGGCTCCGCGCGCTGAAGATCAACTCGTCACCAGCTCTCTCGATGGTGATTCGCACCGAGTACCGCGGTCAGCGCTACTCCATGGGCAGCTCGGACCCCCTCCCGGCCGGATTCGAAATCCGGTTCGGGGGCCTAAACTTTCAGGCTACGGGGAACGGCTACCTGATGCGCCTCACTAACCGTGAGGAACTCCGCGCGCGGCGCCAAGCCGGGTCCGTCCCGGTCGCCGCCGCACACGTCACCGTGACGCCGGCGCCCGCCAGCACGGACGCTGCGGGTCCTTCGGCACCACGGCGCCGTCGTCGCTCCGGCCAGCGCTCGCGACAGGCGCGGTCGGAGCGCCGGCATGCAGCGCGCGTCACCTCACAACGCGACGCGCTCACCAGCGAGACGACAGCCGCCCCGGCGGGGGAGCGCTCGGTCTCGGGACCGCACTTCCCTATCGGCCTCCGCGGCGCCACGACGGCGTATGTCGCCTCCGCCAACGTCAACACAACGATGCGCAGGGTTCCCCCTGGCCGTCATGTCCTGGTCGCCAGGGACCCTAGCGCCTCCGCCGGCGACGAGTCATCCCAAGGTTCCACCGACGAGCTGCCGCCCGCCACCTTGCATGGATACGCGGAGTGGGACTTCTCCGGCATGCCGGACCCAGTGATGTTCAGGCAGTTCCTCGACGCCACGGACTACTGGTTCGGCTACTCCGACGACTCCAGCGCCGGGAGCTACAACCCCGCGCGGGAGTGCTGCGTCGTGATCGCCAGCGACCCAGCAAACGCCGCCGATGCGGTGGGAGCCGACGACGGGGAGGTTCCCCCTGCCCTGGGAACTGGACCACGCATGGCTGCGGGGCCAAGCGCCCCTCCCCCCTCACCGCCGAGGGGGGCCGACATCAACGCGCAGCTAGCCCAAGCACGCGAGCTTGAAGCCAAGCTGGCGGAAGAATACCGCACGGTGCGGTTGCTCCGAGCCTCCATCGCGGGAGAGGCCTCCGCGCGCGGCGGGCGCGCGCGTGAGTTGGGCAGACAAGCCCGCGACCGCATCAACGCCGACTTCAACGTCGACAATCCGGACACGCCCCCGTGAGCGAGCCAGAAGCTTATTGCTGCCGCAACACTGCTGCGGGCCATGCCCGCCCCCTCGACTCCCGAGGCGCGGAACCTGCACCGCGAGGCGCAGGCGCTTATCGAGCAAGCGGCCGTCCAACAAGCCGAAAGCTCGGCGTCCCGCATCCGCCAACAGGGGAGCGCGCGGGACGATGGGGGTGCGCAAGGCCCCGAGCCCTCGGTGCACGCGGGCGGCACAGCTGAGCATCCCGCCAACCCGGGGCGCACGCCGGCCAAGGAACGGCTCCTTGACACGTGCGGGCAAGCCCAAGATGGCGACGCCCGCAACGTCATCAACGCCCGGCGAACGAGCAACGCGGAGGCGCGGGCGGCGCCGGGCTACCACCCTCGACGGGGTGGACGCTACGACAGCGGGGAGGATCGCTCACCGACGCCGGAGCCCTCGGGAACCCGCGTGTTCAGCCGGGAGATCCGCACGGCGAACTTCCCCCAGCGCTTCCGCCAGCCCACGACGATCGTCAAGTACAACGGGGAGACGGACCCCCGTGTGTGGCTCAACGACTACCGTCTGGCATGTCAGCTGGGCGGGGCCACCAGCGACGAGGTTATCATCCGCAACCTCCCCCTGCACCTCGCCGACTCGGCGCGGACGTGGCTCGAGCACCTGCCGGCCAGCCAGATCCACAACTGGGACGACCTGGTCCGCACGTTCGTGGGAAATTTCCAGGGCACGTACGTGCGCCCTGGAAACTCCTGGGACCTGCGCTCTTGCACTCAGAAACCCGGCGAGTCGCTCCGGGATTTCATACGGCGCTTCTCCAAGCGCTGTACGGAGCTCCCAAGCGTGGCGCAGTCCGAAATCGTGCATGCTTTCCTCGAAGGCACCACGTGCCGGGATCTTGTGCGCGAGCTCGGGCACAGCCCGCCGGTTGACTCGAACGAGCTGTTCGACATCGCCACCAGCTTGCCTCAGGCGAAGAGGAGGTGGGGGCGATCTTCGACGGTAAGAAGGGCAAGCGCGTGGACGATACGCCCGCGGAGGGCAGCAAATCCAAGGAGCTCCGCCAAAAGAACAAGCGGGGCAAGAAGGGAAAGAAGCCGCGCCGCGAGGCGCGCGAGCAAGGGCGCGACGACGATGACGGCGAAGCTCTTGCTGTTGACCCGGCTCGACAGGGCCCTCGACCGGCCCCTCGAGGCCCGGGAGTTTTTGACGACATGCTGAAAAAGCTATGTCCCTACCACAAAACGCCGGTCAACCACACCCTCGAGCAGTGCGACATGCTCAAGCGGTTCTACGGCCGCGCTGCCGCGAAGGACGACGAGGCCAAGAAGGACGGGGGTGACGGCGACGCCGGCGGCTTCCCCGCCGTGGAGAATGTCTTCCTCATCTTCGGGGGGCCGACCGTCAACATGTCTAGCCGCCAGCGCAAGCGGGAGCGGCACGAGGTTCTCGCCGCAGAGAAGGCGCCTCCCTCCTTCCTCGACTTGTCGGAGGACGCCATCACGTTCAGCCGCGAGGCAAAGAAGATGGTAAGAGTTAATCAAAGATTATGATCTTGAGGTTCATTACCATCCTGGAAAGGCGAATGTAGTTGCAGATGCTCTAAGCCGCAAGGCTCACTGCAATTGCCTATCAATGGAACCCTACAGTGACACTCTGTGTGAGGATTTGAGAAGGCTAAACTTGGAAATTGTTGAACAAGGAAGTCTAAATGCCCTTTCCACGGAGTCTGACCTGTTTGATAGAATTGTTAAGGCTCAACTTCAAGATGAGGGTATTCTCTTAATTAAACAAAAATTGCTAGAAAAGGATCCTAAACATAATTGCTTCCGGAAGGATGAGAAAGATATAATCTGGTTTGGGCAACGCCTTGTTGTTCCAGATAATTGGGAGTTGAAAAAGGAAATCTTTGATGAAGGACATCTCTCTAAATTCTCTATCCATCCGGGGAGTAGTAAAATGTATCAAGATTTAAAGGAGAATTTTTGGTGGTCCAATATGAAGGTGGACATTGCCAAATATGTGTCGGAATGCGATACTTGTCAAAGAATTAAAGCAAGTCATTTGAAACCTTCCGGTACTCTTCAACCCCTACCCATACCTTCATGGAAGTGGGATGACATAAGTATGGACTTTGTGTCCGGATTGCCACTCACATCTAGGAAACATGATTCCATCTGGGTTATCGTTGACAGATTGACAAAAACAGCTCACTTTATTCCAGTCCGCACTACATATGATGCCAAAGATTATGCAAGTCTTTATATTGAGCACATTGTTCGCTTGCATGGTGTTCCTAAAACCATCATTTCCGATAGGGGATCTCTCTTTGTGGCACGTTTTTGGGAACAATTACATAAGTCACTTGGCACAAAAATCATACGCAGTTCAGCTTATCGTCCTCAGACTGATGGTCAAACTGAAAGGGTAAACCAGATTCTAGAGGACATGTTGCGAGCATGCGTGATTCATTTTGATAAGAGTTGGGACAAGTGTCTCGCCCTGGCTGAATTTTCTTACAATAACAGTTATCAAGCCAGCTTGAAAATGGCACCTTTTGAGGCTCTTTATGGACGGAGATGTCGTACTCCCTTGAACTGGTCACAGACCGGGGAGAGGAAATTCTTTGGTCCAGCCTTGGTTGAGGATGCCGAAGAAAAAGTAAGGGTAATCAAGGAAAATTTGAGAATTGCTCAAGAAAGACAAAAGAGTCATTATGACAAGGGAAAGACACCTAGAGAATACAAAGTTGGTGACTTTGTGTACTTAAAAGTTTCGCCAACCAAGGGTGTCCAGAGATTTAGTGTGAAAGGGAAGCTAGCTCCTCGCTACATTGGCCCTTATGAGATCATTCAAGTCTGTGGGCCAGTGGCATACCGTATTCGGCTACCCGAACGATTCTCTGCCGTACACAATGTGTTTCATGTATCACAATTGAGGAAATGTGCACATGAACCGGCTAAAGAAGTTATTGAAGAAGCTAATGCTTGGATTGAACCGGATCTCTCTGTTGTGGAACATCCTTTGAGAATTCTTGATGTAAAAGAAAGAAAAACTCGAAGGCAATCTGTAAAGATGTATAAAATCCAATGGAGTCATCATACCGTAGAAGAAGCTACATGGGAAACTGAACATTATCTCAATGAGAATTATCCGGGTTTTCTTGAATCAAGGCAAAGTAAGTTCTTTCCCCCTACTTCCATCTTTTAAATCCTAAATCTCGGGACGAGATTTCTTTTAAGGGGGGTAGGCTGTAACATCCCTGATGTTTGATTGCGCTAATAACATTAATTATATAAGTTAATCAAGGTTAATTAACTTCTAAGCATGTTTGGTGTGATTGGGCACACTTTTGCACAAAAGACCTCGGTCAAAATCCCTAATCACGGTCAAACCCTAGATCTACTTTAAAGGCTGAAATGGTTTTCTTGCGCGTTCTCCAAATTTCACTATAGAAGTTCAAAATCGGCCAATACGAAAGTTGTTCGTTATTTCCGGGAACACATTTTTCGTAATTGGCGGACATTCCAATTTTGAGTGCAAATTGGCCAAAAATCGGTTTGACTGCGCTGTGAACAGTAAATCGAGCCGTGGAAAATCTGCAACTTCGGTCGACGTTCCCGGGCAAACCGTTGATCAAAACATATGTCGCCCTTTGGGAAAGTTGTAGATCTATAGCTCCTATACAACTTTCGTTTTTGGAGATTTTCAACTTAGTTGGCACTTTTTGGAGTTACGCAATTTCGAAACAGGGTAAACGAATTTGAGCATGGCCAGCCAGCCGACGTCGCCGCGCCCTGCGCGTCGTGCGCGCGCTGCGGCCGCGCCGGCCACGTGGCGTCCGCGCATTGCGCCGGTGTACGGATGCCCAGGAAACTCCGCGGTGGACCGGGCCGGCCTTAGGGTGCTCCGTTGCCGCCGTACGCCACGCCCACGCGCGGGAACGCGTCGGGCCGGGCAGGCCACGCGCCGCGCGCCAGGCAGGCCGCGCGCGCGCGCCGCTCATGCACGGTGGCCAGCTGGACCGCGAGGCCTTAAGGCCAGGGGCGCCGTCTCGTTCGCGTCGTCGTCGAAACCGTCGCCCTGCCAAAAAAACGAAGCCGCCGTCGAGTTCCCTGCGCCACCGCGCAGCCTTGCCGTCGCCGCCGTCCTTCGACCGCCGGCCGGTCTCGCGGCTGCTCAACCCTTCCAGCACCCTCCTTAGCCCGCAGCAGCACTCCCCCCACCCCACCGCGCCTCCAATTTTGGCCGCCGCCGCCGGCAGCCGTGCTCAGGCGGCCGTCCTCCCTGCGCTCCGTTGAGGGGGGCCGCCGGCACCTTCTCTGGCCGGGCGGCGCACACCGGCGGCACCGGGCGGGCCTGCTGGTGCCGCTCGGGCACTCGCCCGCGCCCCTCCGCCTCTCCTCCGGCCGCCGGAGTTGGCCACCGCGCCGGCGAGGGTAGGATTGCAAGGATTGAAATATTTCCAGGGAGATTTATGCAAAGTTCCAGGGACCCGGCTGTGAAAGAAGTTTTAGGGTTACAACAGCGACTTCGAAAAATCATTAAAAATCGTAGAAAAATCAGAAAAATGCAAAACTAATTTTGTTGGGTTCATGGTGAAGAAATCTATCTTTTCTAGAAAACATGTATAGGGTTTTTCTGTACACTTTTTGAATTAAAAATTCAAACTCAGTTTGGAGTGTTTTTAGTGTGATTTAAAATATACACATGCTATGAACTTGAATTTTGGATATGTTGCTCTTTATAGCATGTCTAGATCTGTGGCAAAAGTTTGCATGATTTTTGATGTATATATTTGCAGTTATGATTTATTTAAGCTTTATGCTAGAATAAGTTTGATGCTTTTTATAGCACCTTTAATGAACTTTTCTTTGAGCACAAGTGCACCCTAGGGCTTTGACTTGATGATTAGTACCCCTGGTGTGATGGATGTGAATTTAGGGAATTGTTTACTAGGTGTGTTGGATTTAATCTTGTGTAGGAGCTTAAATTCAAAATCTGAAAAATAAATTGAATTTGCAACCATGCATTGGTCAGAAACTCATTTTTGGCATACATGACCTGCAGGAGAAAGTTGAGATCAAAAAGTTTATTAAATCTTTTTATATGAATTAATGTAGATTTACTAGGCTGCAATTTGTCTTTTTCGTGTAATTTAATTTATAAATGTTCTTCAGCCAAATTTTGGTGTGAGAGCTTAAACTAAGCATATGTTGCTGTGTGCAAAAGATTAGGTTCATTGGAAGTGTTTTTGATTTAATTTGGATTTATGGTTGAAAGGCTTGTTTTAAATAATTAAAGAAAGAAATGGAAATTAAAGTGTTAAATTTGTGAAATCATGTTTTGGTTCTGTTTTTGATATTTAGTCACATCCCCCTTGCTGTTTGGTGAAGTTAAATAACTTAAATTGCTTAGATGTGCACACAATCACCATCAAAATAGAGTTTTGTTTATTATCACACACCCTAATAATTTCTGTGAGAAACTAATAATGTTTGGATGAATGTGTCCAACAAGAGTTGATTTTGTGGTAATTCTCCCACCTTCACCATAACCTAATGCATGTGCATGTAAACGTGTAGATATTCCTGACGGAACATACACGCTCACCCAGGAGGAGGAGGGAGCAGCTAGCGGAGAGGTGAATCAGTTGAGTGTGCAGCAAGACCTGGACCAAAGTCCAGAAGAGCCCAAGGCTTGTTTGGGTACTGAGTCTGAGGAAGGCAAGCACCGGTTTCATCTAACCCATTTTGTAAATTAAAATCATGTCTTTTACTTTTCAGCATTTATGCTTTACTTTGTGCATTTAAGTTTCAGGAGTTGTTTTGAAACCTAGTTGCATGATCCTTAGGACTCCTATGCTCTTTTACTAGTATGTTAGGAACGCTAGTGCCATGCTCTAAGGATACGGTAGAAGTCGAGTAATAACTCATTGCTCGCGAGATATAGGATGCTTATGTTGGAATCATAAGTTGGTTAAATTGACTCGCTCATGTGGTAAGAGCAATGGGTTCGGTCTCGACCGAGTAGCATGGTGCTGGTCCTAAGCTATTGAACGTACCAAGTACTTGCCGGGAATGGGACCGGTAAGCCTAGTACCTTCTGAACCGGGGCGGGATCTTTCTAGCTACCCGCTTGGGATGTGTCTCCGGGCTAGCTACCCGTGGTATAGTGTGTGAGTTCGGACTGGTCGGGTTAGACCCTCCGGATAACCGTGTACCAGAGTTTGTAGCGTCTGATCCTAAACTGTGGGATGTTGGGAACCGTCTGGTCGGGGTAGACCCTGCATTTGCTTTTATTTGAATTCTTGGGGTCTACTTCTTCCGTGTATCTTGGGTTTACCTTGCAAGGATATAAATCGATCGATCGTCGGTCACTCGCCGTTATCTGAGTCGGCTTGACCACTGGCTACCCCATGTTTATTTATGGAATATTTTTGATTAATATTGTTACCTGTTTAATATTGTTTGCACAACATGCTTGTTTAGTACAGGTGCTCACCTAGACTGATTAACATACTAGAATATGAGCTAAAACTTGAAAATAAGGATCCACTCTTAGTCGCTTTTGGCAAACACAAACCCAGCAGCCAAAAAGCCTTGCATGTCTGGCTGTACTTTTCTTTTTGTCGGGTAAGTCTTGCTGAGTATTAGTACTCAGCCTTGCTTAATTTGTGGTTTTCAGGTAATCCCATCTGGCCTGGTTCTATCCCAGATGGTTGGGAGCTTGAATGGGAGAACGATGATGATGAGTGATATGCATGGATGGCCTCCTATGTGTATCATGCGCTAGTTTTATTTCCGCTGTTTAAACTCTGAACACTTTTACTTTTATGTATGAAAAACCTGGTTTGTAATAATGTCGAACTTGTGAACCTTTTATGTAATGTAATGTTGTACTCTGGTCCCGCCTTCGTGTGGGCTTAGCGCATATCAGCGATCCTGTTGTATGTGATTTACCGGGCTTTACCCGGCGGAAGCGACTTAATAATTCTTTATTATTGCTTAATGGCCATGTGGACCGGCTTAGGCGATAATACGAAATTATTTTGGGCGGTTCTGTCACAGCTGGTACCAGAGCGATGATATGCACCAGAGTAATTAAAATACCTTAACAAACTTGTTTTTGAATAAAAGTTGCCAAGATTAATAATCTTGCTAAAAGAGTTGGACGTTAAGGTTTAATCTAGTCCGAGAGGCCCTAGAGGGAATTTTGGGTTCTTTCAGGTGGCTAGTATTCTATGGTGTATTTAGTCTGACTTCCAGCACATTTATTCCTGTCAAAACTTACTTTCATGCACAACCATACTAGTTCATCACGTTTTGCCATACGTGGTGGTACCACAGGGAAGTCCTGTGAGGGACTAGTGGGACCTATTCCAATGGGTGCCACGTCGCGTCTGAGTCTCGTCACGTTTTGCCATACGTGATGGTACCACGGGAAAGTCCGTGAGGGATGAGTGAGGCCTATTCCAATGGGCACTCACGTCGCGTCAGAGTCTTAAATAGGACGCTGTCCATGCAGCGGCTTTACGCATGGATACCGTTTCTATAAGTGAACGGTAATGAATGTGGACGCTTTTGTGAGTGCTGGCACAAAAGGTCTTGAATATCTGTGATTTTCTGCAGGTACACTAACCACGGTTGTTAGGCACGGTAATTAAGAAACGAATAGCTTCCGACTAGTTATTATAGGGAGAGACGGTTTTATATGCCCTGCCACCGGCACTAACTTCGTTTTTAAGCTTAAAGGCTTTGTGAGGAAGTTTAGGACGCTTTTTGCATCATGTAAAAGCTATTGAACCAAAAATGAACTTAAATCATGTGTCATTTGATCTTTAGTTAATTTGTGTTTCTTAAGGATCAATCATGCTAGTTTGATGCTTTGATGTGTGATTAAGCAAAAAATTAACTAGCTGCTGTCCAAATCTTCCTAAGGATTATCTAGGAATTTTCCGGCTAGGTGCTCTTTAGGGAAATTATTCATCACCTAGTTAAGTTTGCTCTCTGAATTTCTCATGATTTTAGGAGGTTTAAAACTGAAGTTAGGATCTAAATGGCTAGCCTACGTCTTGCTGAATTGCTGTCAAAATTCTGAGTTAGGCAGAAAACTCGAATCTTTACCTATAGTTCCAAACAGAATTTGACCTGAGAATCTACAGCAAAAATGTTCATTGTCTAGCATAGATCGTGCTGTGAAAATTTCATGGTAATTGGGTACTCATGTATTGAGTTATGGTCTTTTTAGTGAAGCTGTGCCCTGCTGAATTTCTGGGCAACAGCACTCTGAAAATGGACCTTTTGCACCCTTTTCCAATCTGAATTGGTTCGACCTTTGAATACCAAAAATGTGAGTTATAACATTGTCGAGTTGCTTACAAAAATTTGGAATTTTTGGGGTACTGGTTTTTCAGTTATGAATTTTTGTTCAGAACTGCCAGTTTTGCCATATTGCATGTTAAACTCATATTTTTGGGTTCTAACGTGTGTTTGTAATTATTTTACAGATGGCTGCCCCTGGGTTTGTTGCGGTGGGCGATGATGGCACGTTTGCCACCACAGGCTTGCAGTGGGAGGGCTTCACACGCATTGCGTGGAGAGCCTTGTGTGCTGTCGGCTACACCACCCCTCCCTTCTACGAGGGGGTGGAGTACGAGGAGTGGGGCGTACCGAGCTGCAGAGTTCGAGTGACTGTGCTCCCCCACCCGGGCCACCCCGAGTGGGCAGACTTGAGCATGGAGCTCCTCTGTTTCCGCGCTGTCGAGGCAGTGGAGTCGGCAGCCTTGATGGTGCTCCACGCTCTCTCCACCCACAGACCGCAGGAGATGCTTCAGACACCGTTGGGGTTGGCTCTAGCTTTGGACCCCAACGATCCTTTGTGGCTAGGCAGGATGGCCAATATATCCACACTTCTCGAGACTGTGCCACCCTACGACACAGTACAGACTTTGGGCACGTGCTTGAGGGCCTTGTACGCTCTACAGGACCTTCGTCGAGTTATCGCGGATGACTTGGCTAGTCGTCTCACTGGAGCTACTTGGTACATCTACTGGGTTGTCGGCCTTTTCACCGAGCAGTATGTTAAGTACACTCAGGCTGTGCAGGTTATTGCTGACCTTCAGGATCAGATACAGCAGCTCCAGGAGCAGGCACACCAGTTTCTGTTTGAGCGAGGTGACCACTTGCAGCAGATTCTGGACTTACAGGCTGGGCAGCAGGGTCTGCAGGCTCAGCTGGTGGATAGGTATGCTGAGAGGCTTGTGCACCTTGAGCACATCCAGGATTTGCAGGAGCAGGTTGGGGACCTCGAGCTCGATATACAGGCCTTGGAGGGTGTTGTGGTTATGCTCCAGCAGGTGCACCACCCACCGGCTATTGTTGATGATGAGCAGATGGAGATCCAGCTGGACCCAGAGGAGGTTCAGGACGTTCCCGGACTCGATTAGAGGAGCTTGGTGCTCTATTCTTACATGTCGCGGGGAAACTCTCCATAGTTTGTACATAGGACCTAGATCCTAGTTGTTGTAGTAGGAAAACTTGACATGTACTCTTGTTAGCCCTTTTGGTTGGATTTTGGTGCTAGGCTGACTTAGAGTATTCTTTTGTGTAGCTAGAAGCTACATAGTGACCCCCTATGTAATGGTGATCCACCAAATTTTGTAATCTGTAATTATGGTGGAAAACACCTTTCCGGCAGCAAGCTGCCTAAGAAATGAAATGAAGAAAGTTATGGTCATTTCTGGATTTTTCAATGACTACCAAAGTTGTTTGAAATTTCATAATGGTCATGCTCACCAAAATTCAGCATTTTTGCATGTGTAGTTTAGTAAATATCGAATTTTTAGTAAGCTACTGGCTGCTGTCCAAACTGCTAGACAGAACCTTGAAAACTGAATTTTTCAACCCCTGTAAAGGATGAATCTGATCTGGAGTTGAATACCAAAGTTGAAGCTTATAAAATTCTACACATGCTGACCAAATTTTATGAATTTTGGACTTCTGTACAGAGAGTTATGATTTATTTACCCAGAACTGTGATGCTTTCTGAATTCTGAAATTTCAATAAGTCTGAATTTTCGTATGCATATTCTTCTTGTATTCTTTTAAGCAAGCTTTGAATATGTATCTAATGAAAGTTCAACTTTTCAGATGTCTGATAACACACAGAATGACTCTCGGGGTGCGGGAGGCAGTGGGGATGCTCGTCTTCCTCCACCTCCACCCATGACACCCGCAGAAGCGTTCATTGCTGCGCAGACCGAAGTGTTGCGCCAAATACTTCAAACTCAGCAGCAGATTGCTCAAAGATTGCAGCAACCTGTGCACAATCAAGGCCATGTTCAGGAGGGGCCTAATGCAGTCATGTCCTATGAAAAATTCAGGGCAATGAGGCCACCCCTTTTCACCAAGGCAGAGGAGCCCCTAGAGGCAGATGCTTTCATCAGGGCCCTAGAGGCCATGTTTTCCATCTTCACACTGCCTTGCTCAGAAGAACATAAGGCAGGCTTTGCTGCTCAGCAACTGAGGGGTGAAGCATTAATCTGGTGGGAGCATTTCAAATCCATGCAGCCACAGGGTCACCAGATTACTTGGGCAGAATTCAAGAAAGCCTTTAAAGAGCATTATATTCCTAAGGGTCTTGTTGATAGGAAGATGAGAGAGCTAATGAATCTCAAGCAAGGCTCTGACTCAGTTTATCAGTATGCTCAGAAGTTTAATAGTCTCTGTCAGTATGGGGACTATCATGTTGATACTGATAAGAAAAAGATGGAGCGATTCCGTGAAGGGCTTGATGGAGAGCTCTATGAGAGGTTGAACTTAGTCAAAATTGATAGTTACCCTGAGCTGGTAAATTTGGCCATCTCTCAGGAGGATGCCATGAAGAGAGCTCAACAGGATAGAAAGAGGAAGTTCAATCAAGCTTCAGGCAGTGGCCAAGGCAAGAAATTTAAATTTGTGAAGAAGAATGTGCAGGGTGCCACCCAGCCATCTTCAGCTGGACGCTGGGTGATGAGGCAATCTCAGTCTAAGCCGTCTGGCAGCTTTGGCTATCGCAACACTCAGCAGACCGCTTCTAGGCCTAGTGCACCCCCACCTCCCCGCAACAATGATGATCGCCGTTGCTATAACTGCGGACAGCTGGGGCACTATGCTAACAAGTGCACACGCCCTCGACAGCAGCATCAGCAAAGTCAGGGGCAAGGCTCTAAGGCTGGAAATCAGGGAAAGAAACAAACTGTGCAAGTGAAGCAAGGCCGTTTAAACTTCACCACAGTGGTTGATCTGCCAGAGGGAGCACCAGTATTGACGGGTACATTTTCTATCCGTGGTCGTCCTGTTATTATATTATTTGATTCTGGTGCTACTCATAGCTTTATTAATGTGAAAACCGTGAGAAATTTGGACTTGAAGTGGTGTCATACTAAGCAGGCCTATATGATTGCCACACCGGGTGGAAAGGTTGCTTCAAATCAAGTAGCCTTAAGCGTACCACTTGAGATAGGTAGCAAAACTTTTCCAACTAATCTGGTCACTATGTACCTAGAAGGGGTAGATGTTATCTTAGGCATGAATTGGATGACTCAGCACAAAGTTGTCCTGGATATTTCTGAAAGAATGTTAGAAATCAACTCACCTTTGGTCGGAAATTCAATTCTTTACCTTCCCCCAACAGGCCATAAAGGCTCATGTGTGTATGCAGCCATAACTACTCAACTTGAGGACATTCCAGTAGTATGTGAGTACATGGATGTCTTTCCTGATGAATTGCCTGGCTTGCCACCAGACAGAGATGTTGAGTTTGTCATTGAGCTACAGCCTGGCACTGCTCCTATTTCTACGCGATCTTATAGAATGCCACCCAAAGAACTTGCTGAATTAAAGAAACAACTTCAAGAGTTGCTTGATAAGGGCTATATCCGCCCAAGCTCTTCTCCTTGGGGCTGTCCTGCCCTCTTTGTGAAAAAGAAAGATGGTAGCCTGAGGTTGTGTGTGGACTACCGACCTCTCAATGTGGTGACTATCAAAAACAAATATCCGTTGCCCCGCATTGACGTGCTATTTGACCAGTTGGCTGGAGCTAAGGTCTTCTCAAAGATCGATCTTCGGTCTGGTTATCACCAAATTAAAATCCGGCCTAGTGATATTCCCAAGACAGCTTTCTCTACTCGCTATGGCCTATATGAATTCTTGGTTATGTCTTTTGGTCTCACAAATGCACCAGCCTACTTCATGTACCTTATGAATTCCGTATTTATGACGGAGTTGGATAAATTCGTCGTGGTTTTCATTGACGACATCCTTATTTATTCCAAGAATAAGGAAGAACATGCAGAACATCTTCGCATTGTCCTACAACGCTTGCGAGAACATAAACTCTATGCTAAATTCTCCAAGTGTGAGTTTTGGCTGGATAGTGTTAAATTTCTGGGGCACACTATTTCCAGCGAAGGCATATCTGTCGATCCAAGCAAAGTGCAAGAGGTTATGGATTGGCAACCTCCTAAATCAGCTCGTCAAATCCGCAGCTTTCTAGGCTTGGCTGGTTATTATCGCCGTTTTATTCCGGATTTCTCTAGAATTGCTAAGCCTATGACTGAGTTGCTAAAGAAAGGCGTGAAATTTGTGTGGAGTGAGGCTTGTGATAAAGCTTTCCAAAAATTAAGAGAACATTTAACTTCAGCCCCAGTGCTAGCGCAGCCGGACAATTCAAAGCCGTATGAAGTTTATTGTGATGCTTCAGGCACGGGTCTTGGCTGTGTTCTTATGCAAGAAAATCGGGTTATTGCCTATGCCTCACGAGCGCTTCGCCCTCATGAAAAGAATTATCCCACACATGACTTAGAGCTAGCAGCGGTTGTTCATGCATTGAAAATGTGGAGGCACTACCTTATGGGAACCCGCTGCAATATCTTTACTGACCACAAAAGCCTCAAATATATTTTCACTCAATCTGATTTAAATATGAGGCAAAGAAGATGGTTAGAGTTAATCAAAGATTATGATCTTGAGGTTCATTACCATCCTGGAAAGGCGAATGTAGTTGCAGATGCTCTAAGCCGCAAGGCTCACTGCAATTGCCTATCAATGGAACCCTACAGTGACACTCTGTGTGAGGATTTGAGAAGGCTAAACTTGGAAATTGTTGAACAAGGAAGTCTAAATGCCCTTTCCGCGGAGTCTGACCTGTTTGATAGAATTGTTAAGGCTCAACTTCAAGATGAGGGTATTCTCTTAATTAAACAAAAATTGCTAGAAAAGGATCCTAAACATAATTGCTTCCGGAAGGATGAGAAAGATATAATCTAGTTTGGGCAACGCCTTGTTGTTCCAGATAATTGGGAGTTGAAAAAGGAAATCTTTGATGAAGGACATCTCTCTAAATTCTCTATCCATCCGGGGAGTAGTAAAATGTATCAAGATTTAAAGGAGAATTTTTGGTGGTCCAATATGAAGGTGGACATTGCCAAATATGTGTCGGAATGCGATACTTGTCAAAGAATTAAAGCAAGTCATTTGAAACCTTCCGGTACTCTTCAACCCCTACCCATACCTTCATGGAAGTGGGATGACATAAGTATGGACTTTGTGTCCGGATTGCCACTCACATCTAGGAAACATGATTCCATCTGGGTTATCGTTGACAGATTGACAAAAACAGCTCACTTTATTCCAGTCCGCACTACATATGATGCCAAAGATTATGCAAGTCTTTATATTGAGCACATTGTTCGCTTGCATGGTGTTCCTAAAACCATCATTTCCGATAGGGGATCTCTCTTTGTGGCACGTTTTTGGGAACAATTACATAAGTCACTTGGCACAAAAATCATACGCAGTTCAGCTTATCGTCCTCAGACTGATGGTCAAACTGAAAGGGTAAACCAGATTCTAGAGGACATGTTGCGAGCATGCGTGATTCATTTTGATAAGAGTTGGGACAAGTGTCTCGCCCTGGCTGAATTTTCTTACAATAACAGTTATCAAGCCAGCTTAAAAATGGCACCTTTTGAGGCTCTTTATGGACGGAGATGTCGTACTCCCTTGAACTGGTCACAGACCGGGGAGAGGAAATTCTTTGGTCCAGCCTTGGTTGAGGATGCCGAAGAAAAAGTAAGGGTAATCAAGGAAAATTTGAGAATTGCTCAAGAAAGACAAAAGAGTCATTATGACAAGGGAAAGACACCTAGAGAATACAAAGTTGGTGACTTTGTGTACTTAAAAGTTTCGCCAACCAAGGGTGTCCAGAGATTTAGTGTGAAAGGGAAGCTAGCTCCTCGCTACATTGGCCCTTATGAGATCATTCAAGTCTGTGGGCCAGTGGCATACCGTATTCGGCTACCCGAACGATTCTCTGCCGTACACAATGTGTTTCATGTATCACAATTGAGGAAATGTGCACATGAACCGGCTAAAGAAGTTATTGAAGAAGCTAATGCTTGGATTGAACCGGATCTCTCTGTTGTGGAACATCCTTTGAGAATTCTTGATGTAAAAGAAAGAAAAACTCGAAGGCAATCTGTAAAGATGTATAAAATCCAATGGAGTCATCATACCGTAGAAGAAGCTACATGGGAAACTGAACATTATCTCAATGAGAATTATCCGGGTTTTCTTGAATCAAGGCAAAGTAAGTTCTTTCCCCCTACTTCCATCTTTTAAATCCTAAATCTCGGGACGAGATTTCTTTTAAGGGGGGTAGGCTGTAACATCCCTGATGTTTGATTGCGCTAATAACATTAATTATATAAGTTAATCAAGGTTAATTAACTTCTAAGCATGTTTGGTGTGATTGGGCACACTTTTGCACAAAAGACCTCGGTCAAAATCCCTAATCACGGTCAAACCCTAGATCTACTTTAAAGGCTGAAATGGTTTTCTTGCGCGTTCTCCAAATTTCACTATAGAAGTTCAAAATCGGCCAATACGAAAGTTGTTCGTTATTTCCGGGAACACATTTTTCGTAATTGGCGGACATTCCAATTTTGAGTGCAAATTGGCCAAAAATCGGTTTGACTGCGCTGTGAACAGTAAATCGAGCCGTGGAAAATCTGCAACTTCGGTCGACGTTCCCGGGCAAACCGTTGATCAAAACATATGTCGCCCTTTGGGAAAGTTGTAGATCTATAGCTCCTCTACAACTTTCGTTTTTGGAGATTTTCAACTTAGTTGGCACTTTTTGGAGTTACGCAATTTCGAAACAGGGTAAACGAATTTGAGCATGGCCAGCCAGCCGACGTCGCCGCGCCCTGCGCGTCGTGCGCGCGCTGCGGCCGCGCCGGCCACGTGGCGTCCGCGCATTGCGCCGGTGTACGGATGCCCAGGAAACTCCGCGGTGGACCGGGCCGGCCTTAGGGTGCTCCGTTGCCGCCGTACGCCACGCCCACGCGCGGGAACGCGTCGGGCCGGGCAGGCCACGCGCCGCGCGCCAGGCAGGCCGCGCGCGCGCGCCGCTCATGCACGGTGGCCAGCTGGACCGCGAGGCCTTAAGGCCAGGGGCGCCGTCTCGTTCGCGTCGTCGTCGAAACCGTCGCCCTGCCAAAAAAACGAAGCCGCCGTCGAGTTCCCTGCGCCACCGCGCAGCCTTGCCGTCGCCGCCGTCCTTCGACCGCCGGCCGGTCTCGCGGCTGCTCAACCCTTCCAGCACCCTTCTTAGCCCGCAGCAGCACTCCCCCCACCCCACCGCGCCTCCAATTTTGGCCGCCGCCGCCGGCAGCCGTGCTCAGGCGGCCGTCCTCCCTGCGCTCCGTTGAGGGGGGCCGCCGGCACCTTCTCTGGCCGGGCGGCGCACACCGGCGGCACCGGGCGGGCCTGCTGGTGCCGCTCGGGCACTCGCCCGCGCCCCTCCGCCTCTCCTCCGGCCGCCGGAGTTGGCCACCGCGCCGGCGAGGGTAGGATTGCAAGGATTGAAATATTTCCAGGGAGATTTATGCAAAGTTCCAGGGACCCGGCTGTGAAAGAAGTTTTAGGGTTACAACAGCGACTTCGAAAAATCATTAAAAATCGTAGAAAAATCAGAAAAATGCAAAACCAATTTTGTTGGGTTCATGGTGAAGAAATCTATCTTTTCTAGAAAACATGTATAGGGTTTTTCTGTACACTTTTTGAATTAAAAATTCAAACTCAGTTTGGAGTGTTTTTAGTGTGATTTAAAATATACACATGCTATGAACTTGAATTTTGGATATGTTGCTCTTTATAGCATGTCTAGATCTGTGGCAAAAGTTTGCATGATTTTTGATGTATATATTTGCAGTTATGATTTATTTAAGCTTTATGCTAGAATAAGTTTGATGCTTTTTATAGCACCTTTAATGAACTTTTCTTTGAGCACAAGTGCACCCTAGGGCTTTGACTTGATGATTAGTACCCCTGGTGTGATGGATGTGAATTTAGGGAATTGTTTACTAGGTGTGTTGGATTTAATCTTGTGTAGGAGCTTAAATTCAAAATCTGAAAAATAAATTGAATTTGCAACCATGCATTGGTCAGAAACTCATTTTTGGCATACATGACCTGCAGGAGAAAGTTGAGATCAAAAAGTTTATTAAATCTTTTTATATGAATTAATGTAGATTTACTAGGCTGCAATTTGTCTTTTTCGTGTAATTTAATTTATAAATGTTCTTCAGCCAAATTTTGGTGTGAGAGCTTAAACTAAGCATATGTTGCTGTGTGCAAAAGATTAGGTTCATTGGAAGTGTTTTTGATTTAATTTGGATTTATGGTTGAAAGGCTTGTTTTAAATAATTAAAGAAAGAAATGGAAATTAAAGTGTTAAATTTGTGAAATCATGTTTTGGTTCTGTTTTTGATATTTAGTCACATCCCCCTTGCTGTTTGGTGAAGTTAAATAACTTAAATTGCTTAGATGTGCACACAATCACCATCAAAATAGAGTTTTGTTTATTATCACACACCCTAATAATTTCTGTGAGAAACTAATAATGTTTGGATGAATGTGTCCAACAAGAGTTGATTTTGTGGTAATTCTCCCACCTTCACCATAACCTAATGCATGTGCATGTAAACGTGTAGATATTCCTGACGGAACATACACGCTCACCCAGGAGGAGGAGGGAGCAGCTAGCGGAGAGGTGAATCAGTTGAGTGTGCAGCAAGACCTGGACCAAAGTCCAGAAGAGCCCAAGGCTTGTTTGGGTACTGAGTCTGAGGAAGGCAAGCACCGGTTTCATCTAACCCATTTTGTAAATTAAAATCATGTCTTTTACTTTTCAGCATTTATGCTTTACTTTGTGCATTTAAGTTTCAGGAGTTGTTTTGAAACCTAGTTGCATGATCCTTAGGACTCCTATGCTCTTTTACTAGTATGTTAGGAACGCTAGTGCCATGCTCTAAGGATACGGTAGAAGTCGAGTAATAACTCATTGCTCGCGAGATATAGGATGCTTATGTTGGAATCATAAGTTGGTTAAATTGACTCGCTCATGTGGTAAGAGCAATGGGTTCGGTCTCGACCGAGTAGCATGGTGCTGGTCCTAAGCTATTGAACGTACCAAGTACTTGCCGGGAATGGGACCGGTAAGCCTAGTACCTTCTGAACCGGGGCGGGATCTTTCTAGCTACCCGCTTGGGATGTGTCTCCGGGCTAGCTACCCGTGGTATAGTGTGTGAGTTCGGACTGGTCGGGTTAGACCCTCCGGATAACCGTGTACCAGAGTTTGTAGCGTCTGATCCTAAACTGTGGGATGTTGGGAACCGTCTGGTCGGGGTAGACCCTGCATTTGCTTTTATTTGAATTCTTGGGGTCTACTTCTTCCGTGTATCTTGGGTTTACCTTGCAAGGATATAAATCGATCGATCGTCGGTCACTCGCCGTTATCTGAGTCGGCTTGACCACTGGCTACCCCATGTTTATTTATGGAATATTTTTGATTAATATTGTTACCTGTTTAATATTGTTTGCACAACATGCTTGTTTAGTACAGGTGCTCACCTAGACTGATTAACATACTAGAATATGAGCTAAAACTTGAAAATAAGGATCCACTCTTAGTCGCTTTTGGCAAACACAAACCCAGCAGCCAAAAAGCCTTGCATGTCTGGCTGTACTTTTCTTTTTGTCGGGTAAGTCTTGCTGAGTATTAGTACTCAGCCTTGCTTAATTTGTGGTTTTCAGGTAATCCCATCTGGCCTGGTTCTATCCCAGATGGTTGGGAGCTTGAATGGGAGAACGATGATGATGAGTGATATGCATGGATGGCCTCCTATGTGTATCATGCGCTAGTTTTATTTCCGCTGTTTAAACTCTGAACACTTTTACTTTTATGTATGAAAAACCTGGTTTGTAATAATGTCGAACTTGTGAACCTTTTATGTAATGTAATGTTGTACTCTGGTCCCGCCTTCGTGTGGGCTTAGCGCATATCAGCGATCCTGTTGTATGTGATTTACCGGGCTTTACCCGGCGGAAGCGACTTAATAATTCTTTATTATTGGTTAATGGCCATGTGGACCGGCTTAGGCGATAATACGGAATTATTTTGGGCGGTTCTGTCACAGTCACGATGCTGTTCGGCCTCCGAAACGCGGGCGCAACATACCAGCGATGTATGCAGCATGTCTTCGGAGACCACATCGGGCGAACCGTTGAGGCGTACGTAGACGATATAGTTGTAAAAACCAAGAAGGCGGACGACCTGGTTAGCGACCTTCGCATCGCGTTCGGCTGCCTACGGGCCAACGGGGTGAAGTTAAACCCCGAAAAATGTGTCTTTGGTGTGCCGCGGGGTATGCTATTAGGATACATCGTCTCCCAGCGAGGCATCGAGGCCAACCCCGAAAAGGTTGCAGCCCTCGAACGAATGGGTCCGATTCGGGACCTTAAGGGGGTCCAAAGGGTGCTGGGGTGCCTTGCCACCTTGAGCCGCTTCATCTCGCGGCTCGGCGAGAAGGGCTTGCCCCTCTACCGGCTCCTCAAGAAGCATGAGCGTTTCTCCTGGACCACCGAGGCCCAGGAGGTGCTTGATAAGCTGAAGGCGTCCCTTACCCACGCCCCAATCCTCACTCCACCGCAAGATAGCGAGCCTCTGTACCTCTACGTGGCCGCGACCACCCAGGTGGTCAGCGCCATGATCGTGGTGGAGCGCACGGAGGAGGGACACGCTTTGCCGGTTCAGTGGCCGGTGTACTACATCAGCGAAGTCTTGCCCGACACCAAGACACGCTACCCGCAAGTCTAGAAGCTGCTTTACGCAGTGGTTCTCGCGCGACGCAAACTCCGCCACTACTTCGAGGCTCACCCGGTCACGGTGGTTTCCTCCTTTCCGTTAGGGGAAATCATCCGTAACCCGGATGCAGCGGGCAGAATTGCCAAGTGGTCGGTGGAGCTGATGGGTGAAACGCTCGCCTACGCCCCGCGCAAGGCCATCAAGTCCCAAATCTTGGCAGATTTCGTAGCCGAGTGGACGGACACGCAATTGCCACCGCCACAGATCCAGGCCGAATGCTGGACTCTGTACTTCGATGGCTCGGTGATGAAGACAGGTGCGGGCGCAGGCCTGCTCTTCGTCTCACCCCTCGGGGAGCACATGCGGTATGCTGTGCGCCTTCACTTCCCCGCATCAAACAACATGGCTGAGTACGAGGCCCTGCTTTGCGGCCTCAAAATCGCCATTGAAATAGGCATCAAACGCCTCGATGTGCGGGGGGACTCGCAGCTGGTGATCGACCAGGTCATGAAAAACGCAAGCTGCCACGACGATAAGATGGAGGCATACTGCAAGGCCGTGCGAGCCCTCGAGGACAAGTTCTATGGCATCGAGCTCAACCACGTGCCTCGCCGGTACAACGAGGAGGCGGACGAACTCGCCAAGATTGCGTCGGGGCGGATCACCGTCCCCCCGAACGTCTTCGCTCGGGACATCGCCCAGCCGTCCGTCAACCTCGAGCCGCACCCCTCGAGCTGCACGGAACCCTCGGGGGCTTCCTCGAATCCAGCGGGCGCAGGGCCATGGACGAGGACCCCTCGAACGAGACGTACGTGCTCTCCCTCCTCGAGGGGTACGGCGCCGACGAGGCCGAAGCCATGGACGTCGAACCAGCCCCCAGCGAGGTGGACTGGCGCGACAAGTATATCGCCTGGATGGACCGAGGGGAACTCCCCTCGGACCGGTCCGAGGCCAGGCGCATCGCCAGGATGGCCAAGTCCTTCACTCTCGTCGACGGCGAGCTGTACAAGCGCGCCGCCTCCGGCATCCTGCAGCGATGCGTGCCCATCCCCCAGGGGCGCGAGCTCCTCCGGGATATACACGCGGGCGTATGCGGCCACCACGCCGCACCCCGCACCCTCGTGGGCAATGCATTCCGCCAAGGCTTTTACTGGCCCACCGCGGTCGCTGATGCCAGCGAGATCGTGCGCACCTGCGAAGGGTGCCAGTTCTACGCTCGCAAGTCCAATCTCCCCACACACGTCCTGCAGACCATCCCCATCACGTGGCCTTTCGCCGTGTGGGGGCTGGACATCATCGGGCCCTTGCGGAACGCGCCCGGGGGCTACACCCACCTGTTGGTCGCAATCGACAAGTTCTCCAAGTGGGTGGAGGTGCGCCCCATCACGAATCTCAGGGCGGAGCAGGCGGTGACGTTCTTCACCGACATCGTCTACCGCTTCGGAGTGCCCAACTCCATCATCACCGACAACGGGTCCCAATTCACAGGCAGGAAGTTCCTGGAATTCTGCGATAAGTTCCACATCCGCGTGGACTGGGCAGCCGTGGCACACCCACAGACCAACGGTCAAGTGGAGCGTGCCAACGGCATGATTCTACAAGGCCTCAAGCCCAGAATTTTCGACCAACTGAACAAGTCTGGTCGGAAATGGCTCTAGGAGCTGCCGGCGGTTGTGTGGAGCCTCAGGACCACCCCAAGCAGAGCCACCGGGTTCACCCCATTCTTCCTGGTCCATGGCGCGGAGGCCGTCCTCCCCACGGACTTAGAATACGGGTCGCCCAGGGTCCGGAGCTACGACGAAGGTGCCAACCAGCGAGCCCGCGAGGACTCACTGGACCAATTGGATGAGGCACGCATCGTGGCCCTAATGCATTCTGCGAGGTACCAGCAGGCTCTAAGGCGCTACCAAGCTCGAAAGGTGCGGCGGCGAGACTTCAGCGAGGGGGACCTCGTCCTAAGACTACGCCAAGACAATCGAGGCCGCCACAAGTTGTCGCCCCCATGGAGGGACCCTATGTCGTGGTGAAGGTGCTCAAGCCCGGCACGTACAAGCTGGCTAACGAGGACGGCGAAGAGCTCACCAACGTTTGGAACATCCAAAAGCTACGTCGCTTCTATCCCTAGCTAGGATTTCCAAGTTTTTTGTTGTAAATTACATGCCCAACACCCCAGTTGGCAACACGAATGTAAATAACAGCAAGTTAATAAAGTTAAAGGGCAACTCGGCTTTCCCCTGAAAACCAAGTCACCCTCGGGGGCTACTGCGGGGGGCACTCCTCCCCCGAAAAATGGTCCCATTTTTTCGCAAAAATTCAATTCGCAAACGCGCTAAGTACGATTCGACCTTGGCCTCGAGCGAATCCAGACGAGGCGCGGGTGGCCAAGAGGAAAGGACGCGCGAGTCAGAGATAGCCTACGCCTCCGCGAGGACATGGCCCTTCTCTCTTGCCTCCGGCCCAGCGGGCTGCTCACGAAAATCGAACTCCCCCAACCCGAATTCGCCCAAGCAAAGGAAGAAACAGAACAGCGCAATAAATAAAACAAGAAACACCGCTCATAAGTGTTCAACACCTTAACAAAATACTTGTTCATTTACACGGCCGCGTGGCCCAGATACTAACATTTAAACAAAAAAATGGGCCAAGTGCCCAGCGATCTTCAGGCTTGGGGCGCGCCGGCGTCAGGAGCGTCGGGGGACAAGAACTCCATGAAGTCCTCGGTGAGCGTCTCGGTGGCATCAGCAGCAAGCGCGTCCACGTGCTCCATCGCCACCTCGTCCTCGACGCCCTCCGGGACGACGTAGCCTGACGCCACAGCCTCAAAGTTCACCTCGTAGTGCGACCGCACCACGCCGAGGGCCTTCTGAACGCCCAGGTGAAGCGCGCGGTGCATGCGCCTCGAGACGTGCCCACCAAGGGCGCGCAGACGACTCGCCAGCGAGCTTCCAGCGTGCGCCTCGCCCTCCTCGACCGCCCGGCAGGTCTCGAGGGTGGCAGCGCGCAGCTCTACCAGCTCCTGCTCGGAGGAGTCGTAGGCCGCCTGCAACGTCTCGGCCTGATCGGTCGCACGCCTCAGCACGATGCGCAGGCCTGGATACCACGAGCAAAGGAAATCAAGAAGAGAACAAACCCCCGAAGGGAAGATCAGCAAAACAAAACGATGATACATCAACTCACCTTCAACCTGCTTCCTCTCCACCTCGAGAGCTTGGCGCCCGCCCTCGACCGCCTGCTGCAGGCTGACGACCGTGGCGCTCTCCTCCTCGAGGGTCCGGCGCTGATCCTCGTTGGAGATGCTGAGGGCGATTAGCTCCCCGTCGAGCTTCGAGACCTCGTCCTCTCGCTCCTTCAGCGACGCCTGCACCCCCTCGAGTGCCGCATGCTCCCGCTCGAGCGCCACCCGGGCATCGTCGAGGGCGGCCCGCTCCTGCTGCAGCTGACCCTCGGCCTCCTGGCGGGCGGCACGCTCCAGCCGGAGCTGCTCCTCCGCCGCGACGACCGCGGCGGCCTTGGCGGCGAGTGCGGCCTTCAACTCCTCGGCCTCCTTGGCCCTCCCCTCGGCCTCCCTCGCCCTCTCCTCGGCCTGGCTTCGCTGGGACCGCGCCTCCTCGAGCTCCGCGCGATCCCGCCGGCATTCAGCCCGGACGGAGACCACCTCCCTCCCCCAGTCGGCCGCCACGGAGCGCACCCTCTCCAGGTCCTCCCTCGCCTGCTGCAGCGTCTCGTCCCGGTCGATAAGGGCCGTGCGGACCCTCTCAACAGCGGAAGTGCGCTTTGCGGGTTGCCCCTCCAGCTCCAAGAGCTGGTCGCGCAGAGCCTCTGCCCGGTACGCCAGCCAGCCGTCCCGGGTCCTTAGGGCCTCGGCGAGCGCATCGAGGGCATCCCGTTGCTCCCGGAGCTGGCGGAGCTCAGCGCTCATCTGGTCGAGGGCGCCGTACCTGTCGCGGGCGCGGAGCTCCAACTCCTGCCACCAGCAGACAAAAACCAATTAGCGCCGCGCCGCAAAGACGAACGCGAAAACAACTGAGCAAGGAAGAAGGCGACAAGCTGACGAACGTCGACGCACCTGGAAAACACGCCACGCCGAGCCACCATGAATCCGCAGCGCCTCGTTCAGTGCCCGGTTGAGCGAGGCGCCGTGGTCACGGAGCTCCTCCCACAGCTGCTGCTCCTCTTGGGCATCGGCGAAGTGGGGGCGGCGCATCGACGCGCTCCTCGCCCGAAGCAGGGGGGGCGACGCGGGACGAAGAGGCCTCGGCACCATGCCTCGGGCCCCCGGCCACCATGTGGTCGTCCCACCTTCTCACAAGCGCCCCCGCCTAGAGCTCGGGGGCTGGCGTGGGCAGGCTTGCCCACTGGTCCCACCCGGGCGGCGGGACGTCGTCGTCGGGGATCTCCACCGCCGTCGCCTGGGAGCTGCCGGCGAGGGCGGGTTCCTGCTGCACCACCACGGCCGCCTCCGACCGCGCCACCGCGGCTGCGGGCTCCTGCTGCGGCGCTGCGACCGCCGTCTCTAGCTGCGCCTCAGCGGCCGCGGGCGCTGGGCGCGCCTCCGCGACCGACGTCACCTGCTGCACCGCGGTGATTGGCGCCTCCGGCTGCGCCTCCGCCACCTGCCGCGCCTCCGCCGCGGCCGGCACCCGCCGTGCCTCTGCAACCGCCTGCTGCGGCTCCGTGGACGTCGTCGCCGGCCGCGGCCCCGGGGCCTCGGCCACGTCTCGTGAGCCCCCGCTCCCCGTCGCTGCCGTGCTTACGGCCGCCCGCGTCGCCCTTGACGAACGCCGCCTGGTGGGGACGGACGCGTCTGCCCTCAACACCTTGGCCGACGCGAGGGGGGTACAGTTGGCGTCACCCTGCGAACACAAGAGCAAAGCGTCAAACCCCTGCCTATCGAGCACACGACCCCTCGAAGGTCAACTCCTTACCTCAGGGAGGAGAAGGCTTGCTTCCTCTTCCTTGAGGTTCCCGCCGACATCGCGGGCGCGGTCGGTGCGGCCGCCGCCGCGCCCCCGGCCGCCTCCACCGCGCGCATGGGCGCCTCCATGGCGCGCGCTGGCACCTCCGCGGCTCGTGTCGCCTCTGTCGTAGACCGCTCGGCAGCGGGCGCCCCTGCGCCCGCCCCGGGCGATGGTTCCCTTGCCACCGGAGTCGGCTCCGGTGACGGGGGTGCGGGCTCCCACCTGTCGGGGAGAGCCTGCCCCCTATCTTCTTCCTCCTCTTCCTCGTCTGACGACGAGTACTCCTCTGTCCCGGGCGAGGAAAGCCCCTGCTGCTCGCGCAGCCGGAACTCCTCGCTCCTCGGCGCTCCCGTCGCCGCGCATTCCGCTCTCTTCTGCGTTCCACCCGCTCCTGCTCCTGCCGTCGCGCCGCGCGCGTGAGCGCGCGAGACCGGGGCGTGGGCGGGTCAGACCGCGCGGTATTCACGTGCACCATCTGCGGGGATCAGGCCAAGCCTTAAAACTCGCCGGCAACCCAAAAACCGGCAGAACAAGAAAGGAAATCAAGAAATTCACTCACCAATTGGCCGACGGGGAGCATGGCGAATGCCCACAGGGACGCGTTATCACAACGCCCCGGCCTGAGGTCGATGGCGCGCCGCGCCCGGGTGGCCGCGTAATCCCGCGGGGAGAGGTCCCGCAGCAGCCGCGACTCCGCCAACGCGATGGGGTCCGCGTCCTCGTCCATCTCAAAGATGCGGAGCCGCCTCTCCATCAGGGGGACGATCCGCCGGTGGTGGAGGTTGGCGAGGACGCACCCCGCGGTCAGCCCGCGGTCCGCCAGATGCTTCAACGCGGCCAGGAGCGAGTCCAGCCGCGCCTGGTGCGAAGACGGAGATACCCCGTGGTACCAGGAGGCGGCCTTCTCCCTCAGCACCTTGCCGGTGTAGGGGGGAGGCCGGGGTCGGTGTTGCGGAGGTAGAACCACCCCCGCTCCCACTCCGCGTTGTTGGAGGTCATCGTGCAGGGGATGTACTCCTCCCTGCGCGAGCTCCGCAATGCAAGCGACAACCCGCCAGCGCGCGCCGCGCGGCGAGTCCTCGGCTCCGACGTGGCCAGCGTGTGCAATTCCGCACGGAAGAGGTGGACCCAGAGATCCTAGTTTACCGGGATCCCCAGGAAGCCTTCGTAGACGCCGACGAACGTGGCTGCCTGCGAGATCGCGTTCGGCGTGATGTTGTGCAGCTCCACGCCGTAGTGGTAGCACAGGGCCCGCATGAAGCGGCTCGCTGGCGCCGCGAAGCCGCGCTCGTGGAAGCGGACGAAGTTGACGACGTAGCCGAACGGTGGGTTGGGAACTCGGTCCCTCTCCGACGGCACGATCCACTCCGCGGGCTGCCCATCCACATTCGCCGCCAGTTGACCGCCGGCCACCAGCAGGTTCAGAGACAGCGTCGTCGCCGTCGAGCGCTCCCATGCCGGCGGGTCGATGACGGTGATGGACTGCTGGGGAGCCATGCGAATGGGCGAGGGAACAAGGAACGAGAAGCAAGAACGACTCTAGAGCAGAGGCGCAAAGGCAAGAACAACACGAGGGCAGAAGCACGAGAGGCAAGGATGGCAAACACTAAGTGCGAAGGTAAAAAACCGCCTCTCTTCCCCCTATTGGATTTATAGATCCACGGGGCGTGCTCTCCGGAGCGCACACCCCGCGCGCATTAACTGCAGGTGAAAATTTCTCTCACTGACGAGTGGGACCCACCACGACCGCGGCGGCCGCACGTCTGCACGCGCGCCATCATCACGGCGCGGTAACCGGAGGGCCGCGGCAGGCGGTCACGTCCGCCTGCCCACTCCGCCCACTACGCGCGCGGCCGCGGCGCCTAAAAAGGCGCGCCCGCAGCGCCTGGCTACAGCCACGACTGCGGGCATTAAATGGCCCGGTCCCTTACTAAGTAAGGAAGACCCTCGAGCGGCCCGAGCCCCCGGCTCAGATAAAACCGACCCTCGAAGGGTGCAATTACCGACCAGTGGCCTCGAAGCCTGTTCAAAGTAAACAGGCACCACAGGTGCCCTCGATCTACGAAGTTTACTGATCAGCGGTTCGAGGGCCAGCGCAGCTGAGAACCCTCGAAATACGCAGATGCGAAAAGACGGGAGCACTCAGGTGCTACCCTGCACGGCTCTACTGATCAGGGGTTCGAAACTGACCCTCGACGGGTTCGAACAGGTGCCCCAGATCACCAGAGTCAGGGACGACGAGGGCGCGCGCATTCGAGCCTTTCCTCGAGCCCGCCGGCTCGAGGGCGCCCCACATGTCGTGTTCGAGAGCCAGCGAGGGCAGCTAGCCGGGGGGATCCCACCGAGGGAGAGCTTCCGCGCCCTCGGTCCCTAGCGAACGGGACCGAGCCCCACCTAGCAAACCCGCGCAAGCGCTTCGATGGACGAGTCTCCGGACCACGAGCCTACCCTTATCGAACGGGGCATGGGCGTCCACTTGAACCACCCACCAACAGCTCGACGAGGAATCCGCGATCCGCGACCCGATCGATGGGGGTTGCGGAGACCTCACCCTCCGTCCCGCGGAGGGACGGCGAGGGCGCGTTTAAAACAAGACGAAGAGCTCGCCCCGATCGCCTCGAATGGGCCCAGGCTCGGGGGCTCGACGCACGGCTACACCTCCTAGGATGCACCGAACGGGAAAGATATCAGTCGCACGTGCGTCACCGAAGCCGGCTGAAACATCGCCGATGCCGGTTGAGACATGTACCACGCCCGGTGATAAAATTCCGCGAAAAAACCCGTGCAAGAGCACTCACGCTCCCGCAGGGCTTCGGGGGCTAGACCCGCGGGTCCGCTGACGCGGCCCCACGGAAAGGCATTTGCGACCAGGAGGGAAGAACGCCCTATCAGTAGGCTCCAGCATCTGGGGGAACCTGACTGGTACGCCCACAGATGCTCGGGGGCTACTGTCGGGGACAGCCACGAAGGTCCCCTAAAAAACCGGGGGAATCCTGCTTAAAACCTGCAAAAAACATAAAACGCAAACACACCTCGAACCTAACGCAAAACGTATGCACACAGCACAACCCACACCGCGATGGCCCCCGCGGCCCACCAGAGCGGCCCAACAAGACGCCCCCTCGAGCAAGGTCTGCCTCGCCCGAGGGCTCACGCCCCCCTCGAGCGAAGTCCGCCTCGCTCGAGGGCTCGCGCTCCCTCGAGCGGGCTCCGCCTCGCTCGAGGGTCCCTGCCTTCCTCGAGCGGGGTCCGCCTCGCTCGAGGTTCCCTCACGAGCGCACCTGCTCCCACACGCGTGTACGAGCATTTAATGCTCTGACACGGCAGAGCCGCGCCACTACGCGCCTGGGAATCACGCCCCGGCGCTGTTTCGCCGACTCCCTAGGGTGAGCCCATCCCCGCCACTGTAGGGAACTGTGCGACGAGGCCGGTGTCAGCTCCGTGACACTGTGCCGCCCACTCTAGTACAGCTAACGCGCCGCGCCCTCGAAAGGGGGGCCGGCCGCACCCTCGAGCCCTCCTCTCGTTACTCTGCAGGGTCAAGCCGTGACGTCAGGCCGGCGGGAGCGCCATCCCCGTCGCTGTCAGTCCTGTGCGGCCATCCCCGCCCCTGCAGCGCCACGCCGCGCACTGCTACAACTACTCTGACGCTGTTGAGCACGCGAGGACGGGACGCCGCCACGCCTGCTACTGCACCCCGTACGGATCACCGTCAACGGCTCCCTCGAGCCCGCCTGGAGATGCCCCGGTCAACCACCACGCCTCCACCCTCGAAGTCGCCCCTGTTCAAGCACAGGGCACGCCACGACGCCATGACTGGAGCAAGATTCGCCAGGACGACCGTCAACTCCCCGGCACTGTACGCCATACCATCACACGTAGCGAAATAGTGCGCCATGCCTGTAAATCACCCTCTCCTTGGCCTATAAAAGGGAGGTGATCCCCCTCGCCGCAAGGACACGGGATAACGGATAGCGATCAATCACACGCTCTCCGCCTCCCCCACGATATTGGCACTCGCCTCAATCACTCCTCTTGGGACTTGGAGGTCATGCCTCCTCTCCCGCCTTGCTTGTAGCCGCCCCACTACAGGCACCCCGGTGCGAAGCAATATAGTGCCTCGAGCACACCCCTGCTGGACGTACGGCTCCGGCCGGAACCAGGATAAACCAAGTGTCCTTAGTTGCTTAGCACCGACCATCGAGAGGCAGATCTCAGCTTATTACTAGTTAGTGTCGGGACTACATTCCGCACCGACAATTTGCACAAATAGCCTCGAACCGTCGTTTGCTATATTTCATAATAAACCTAATAAATTTGGTCAAACATAAGAGGTGGAATTTCGCCCATCGAATAATCCAATGCATGAAACCTCACGCTTGGCGTAGTTAACCAAATCGGTCGTGTTTTAAAAAAATATATTAAATAAAGAATTTTTTATATAAAAAAACGTACACACGCATGCATTTTTTGAAAAAAAAAATCAACTAATGATTATATTAAAAAATATGAGTGGCAGGTTCAGTCATTTAGCAGAGCACAACCTCATCATATGTTAGAAGGTGCATATATATCGTATAATCGTATAAAATAAATAAAAAGTAAGGAAAGGACTTGATTTTGTGTCTGCATGGTGCGTGGTACAAGTTTATATATGATAATAATTAAAAATTTTAATATCATGAAATTATTTTTGATTCAAATATTTATGAGACTCGTTTGCAAGTTCCTACGTAGTCGGAGAGTGCGGCCCCGACGTTGCGGAGTGCGACAGCATACCCCACGTTTAGGGGCCGCTAATTTGCGGGCGCCCGTACACAAGAGCTAGCTAGCGGTCGATTTTCCGACTGGGGCACTCACCCACTCGCATATGCAGGTATACATGTGGAACACCCGCGGTGAGACCGAGGAGTCCGCCTATCCACGGTCCACACGTGAGGACCTCACTCAACATTTCCGCACTTGACTTGGAGTACCCGGTCCGAAAAAAGAAAAGTAAAAATAAAAAGCAATTCAAGAATAAAAATATTTACAAAAAAGTTGTAATTAAAACTTTTTGAAAATATTTGGGGCACAAAAGTTTTCCAAAAAGTTTGGTAAAAAGATTTAACAAAATATTTACTCACTAATCTTTGAAGTGGAAATATGAACAGTTCTTTTAAAAAATATTCACACAAAAATTAAAAACCGAAAAGTTTTGAATAATATAAAACAATTCTGCAAAAGTTTTTGCATAAAAGTTTGGTAAAAAGATTTAACAAATAATTACTCACAAATCTTTGAATGCGAAACTCTATGAACAAAATTTTTTTAAAAAAATATTCGGCACAAAAGTTAAAAACCGAAAATTTTGAATAATCTAAAAAATTTCTACAAAACTTTTTCATAAAAGTTTTGTAAAAAGATTTAACAAAAAATTGCTCACAAATCTTTGAAGCGAAACTTTATGAACACATTTTTTTGAAAATATTCTGCACAAAGAAATTGAAACCGAAAAGTTTTGAGTAATCTAAAAGGTTTTCTACAAAACTTTTTGCATAAAAGACAAAGAGAAAGAGAAAAGGCAAAAAAAACTCGGTAGCCCGGCCGATGGTGGCCGCCGGCGGAGCACAGCTCTACATTTGCACAAATAGCCTAGAACCGCCGTTTGACACGGTGGTTGGGCTCCTGCCGCCGTTTCAAACGGCAGTAGGGACCTACCGCCGCAGACGGTGGGGGGGGGGGGGGTTGTTCCGAGAAAGGGTTCGCCGTACCCGTTCAAATCGGTCGGTATACCGCGGATTTTGGTGCTACTGGTGGCCGTCAGTACCGGTTTGCACCGGTGGGTACCGGCGGTCGGGGTTCAAATGTTTTGAATTTGAATTCGAAAAATTGAAAATTGAAACAAAAATACCTAAAAATACTTAAAGATTTATAGAATCTAATAGTGTCAAATTTTTTGCAGACTTAGTTCATTTAGTATTTTTTTCGATCATTACAACATCAACCAAAATAGGAAAAGAAAAAAAATCCCGTCGGCCCATAAGGCCCAAACTTCGGGGACCTAAATATCCTGCTGAAAAAGTTTATCTTACCTCCCTGGACATAGCGTTGAGTACACGATTCCTCCGTAGACATGAAAAATGGGTGAACTGCCTCGCACAACTTTGAAAACCGTAAAATTTACCTCCCTACCTTGAATTCAGAGTTGTTTTTGTCATTTTCAATTATAATTAAATCTTGTAAATATTTAATGAGGTTATTCTCCTTGCGAGGAGGAGGGATCACCAGGGCCCGCCACGACTGACGAAGCGCGGTCGTATTTAGATTTGTTTTTTTTGAACACTTTTCGTGTAAACTACTTTTGTTTGTTGTAATTAATTTATGTATTTTCGTATTCATTTTGGTGTCATTTCGCATTTATAATTTCAAGGAAAACCAAATGAAAAACAAACAAAAAAAAAACCAATCGCCGTTTGAACCGGCGGTTGTCTCCATCGAGGAATACAACACCAAGAACTGGACGTAGGGTTTTACTCTCCGGAGGTCCGAACCAATACAGAATCGCCTTGTCCCTTGTGTCTCGCACGTGATTTTCCGTGTGCTGCACTAGCATAACCATCGCGTTCTTAGCTCCCGATCTCCTTCACCGAACAAATAAATCATCGGGGGGGGCTTGAACGATTTATATTTGTCATTTTAATCGTGTCGCAAACCGCACACAGAGGTTTAGAGAAATATATTGTTTGTTTGGGACCTCAAGACAGGTTTTATCCCAAAGTACATGTTCGTTCCTAAATCCATTCGTTTTGCTACACACCTTAGATATAACTTTTATGTTTAGGTGCATAACAAAAGAAGAAATGTATCAAAAAGCGACGATAAGTAGTATAGGACATGGGGGTGGCATAAATGAATGAATGAATGAAAAAGAAAAAGAAAAGAAAAAGAAGAAGCAAATGGGGGGAGAAACGGAAACATCTCCTCGTGGGCCTCCGGCCCGACTGGGCCCACCCGATGTCGGTCCCTTTAACCCGCCGCCGCGGCTCCCAGGCAACTCGGATTTGGCGGAATTGGCAGTCCAACTCACCACTCCCCACTCCCCACCGACCTCCTCCCCTCTCCGCGAGTGAGGAGAATGGTGTTCCCCGCTGCGCGGCGGATCGCCGGCGCGGCCGCGGAGCGCCTGCTGCGCCGCCACCCACGGATCCGCCCCACGCCTCCCGCGTCCCCCGTGGCGCTCACCCAGGTGTACCGCGCCTGCGCCTCCTCCTCGTCCTCGACCCCTAATCCGAGGTACGGAAACCCTAACCCCTCCTGCGACTCCGCTCCGACGTACGGATCGCGCGACATTGACCTGCTCTTCTGTGTTTGTGTCGTAGGATACCGCTCTACCGCGCACCATCCCTCGTGCTCGGGGACGGGGGGAAGGTGTCCGACAAGGTCGCGGAGATCTTCGTCGACAACCTCCGCCACGGCGGCATCCCCAAGCTCGCCCTCACGGGGGACCTCGACCGCATCGCCCCGATGGTCCTGCGCCGTCTACAGGCCCTACCCTTCGCCGACCAGTCGAAGGCCATGGCGAAGGTATACCCCTGTTCTCCGCCTCCCCTCGTTGCCTAGAGCCGATCCGGCTTTGGCTTTGCGCCCTTCTAAATTCGGGTCTGGTTCGAGTTGCGTGTGATGAACGAACGCAACAAATCAAAATCATACTGAACAGATGCTTGCAACTGAAAACCGAACGGCGGCTTCGTTCGTTTTAGGAAACTGTTATTGTGGGCATCTCATCAGTTGCTTCCTGCTTTGATCCTTAACTTGGATACTATGCCGTTCTTAAATTACTGCACGTCGGTATAAATTTTTATACCCTGCTTGCATTGCATGCCTGAACACTGAATTTGAAAGTCTTTGAAATCGTGGACCGTTTCCTAACATCCGAACATAAACTTTGTTCTAACATTGCAGCTTCTGCAACCGCACACCCACCTGCAGACCTACGCCGACGGCATCAAGCTGGTGGTCGGCCAGGACCTCCGCAAAAAGGGCTGGGCCCTCATGGGGGTGGCACAGGCATGGGCATCGTTCGTGGCCAATGTGGCGGTCGTCGTTGCCTTTGCGACTGTCGTGGGTGTGGTTTCCTACAGCTGGCTGCGTCCTCTTGAGTTCCGTCAACACTTGGACGATCTCATACGCGACCTCTATCAGTCCGTAGCGTACAACGCTTCCAAGGGATGGGTGGGTGAGACGCTCGCTGGTAAGTACAGCAGATTGCAAGCGGAAGCCAAGATCGAGGAAGAATTTCGCAGGAGGCTAGCTGAGGAGGCCGCAAGGCGGGTCAAGGCAGAACTCATTGATCAAGCCATCCGCCGCATGCAGAACGATCCACTGGCACCCCACCGGATGACCCCTCTGGAGATTGTCCGACTCACAGGCCAAGCTATGGGCGCGAGGGACAGACAGTTTATTCTGCACCGCATGGGCTGCAAAGTCAACAGGTGGGACCCGATGATCAGAACCAAGCATCCTGGGCCCCTTGGCAGGAAGATTTGGCTCGAAGACCACTTCAGGCAATGAGCGTGTCGGGTTATATGCTGATAGGAATTTTGGCTGTCGTCAACTGACAGATACTTGTAGACATATATGCATGCTTTGCCTTAATTTGCGAGCTGCTGTGGAGGATACATACATGTATGGATGGATGACTATTACTTGCCCTTGATATTTGGTTTTCTCCCCAATTTGGAATCTGTACGGGTGTTTGTTTGTTCAATCTGCACTAGAATGTGTGGACAGCTGTCTGTCTGCGCAGATTCTGAATCTGCGTTGTTAAGTTGCGAGTGGTTGCAGATCAATGCCTCATCAGCTTTGAAGTGCGTCTAGTTTCAGTCAGCCTGTTGAAGTATTATTTCCCGAAATAGGACTTTGCATTGTGTGCTTCGCATTTGAAGATTTCGCAGGCCTGATGCCTGTAAACATGCTCATTGAAGTATTAACTGCTTGCCGCAACAAGACTTTCGTTTTGGCAGTGTTCCTTGTATTTGAGAATTTGCAATTGCTTGTTGACTGACTCCGGGCTCCAGCTCTTAGGTAGCTCTGTACGTGTTTCTCACTTGAATATCTTGCACAAGCTCTTGTAACGATCTGGTTTTTGTCATGTGCTTCTGCTAGTGTTTGACTTATACTGCTGTCTTTTGGGTTGTGCAAATTATTTGAATTTTCTTTAGCAGCTTTATTCTGCCAGAGTTTTTGGGTTTTGTAAGAGGAGTGCAGATTAAATTCGCTGTAAACTTACAGTAGTTACTTCTTTCGAGGTTGCGTATTGGTATTTGTCATTCAGTTATTTTATGTGCTGAAATCGAGTTGCCGCGTATTGGTATTTGCCATTCAGTTATTTTGTATTGTCAGAAAGTTGTACTGATGTGTGCTGAAATCGAGTTGCCTTGTTCATGAATCATGATAGATGCATGTGGTTCTCACCGCTCGTTGGCTCAATTCGGACGCTGCGGGGAGCTCTGTAGAGTTGGTTGTTTTTGCCTCTTTGGCAACTGCATGCAGCTCAATTCGGACGCTGCTGGCTCAAAGCTGGCTTCAGACGTTGAGTATCTTGTGCAGCTCCGCGTTTGTGTGATTCTGTTTTCTCAGCATTAGGCCTCGTTTGGCAAGTTGAGTGCTGTTTCCACAGGAAAATAATTCCACCGGTGGGCTGGGGTGATTCCCGGCGGCCCACCAAATTCACTGGTGGGTTGAGTTCCACCACTTTGCAGGGACGTGGGTTTGATTTGTTTTTGAAGTGGGTTGGGTTTGTGTTTGACGTTAGCTGTGTTTTCTGTACATAGGCTGGATAACAGAGACTGAAACTGAACTGACAATAAAATTGCATAGGAACTCAAACTGAACCGACCCATTTCCACAACCATTCAGTTCAGATTACTGAACAGAACAGACAACATTCACATGGTGCATTTCAGTTCACACATAGCTATTACAATTCCCATAGAACTGTAAACAATTCAATTCACCAAGTTCAGAAAACAAAAACTTGGCCATGACAGTTCACAATGACAACGTGCCATCCAACTGCATTGCACCATCATAGTTCGACCATCAGTTCACAGTCTACAAATCTTCTTGGGCATGTCAAGGCACTCCCAGTTAACTTACATAAACATCTTGACTTTCCTCCAGCTAGACCTGCCGTTAAAGCATATGAATGAGCAAAAGAAAACAAATTCATGCATGGCAAATTCAAAGCCATTGGCTACATGACAAATTAAATGGTTACTGAGCAGATACATAAAAGAGGAAATTATGGACACATAAACTAAATGGTTACATGGCAAATTATGGATACATAACTAAATGATGCTGATCGGTTTTTTAGGAAGAAATACCACGCCTTCCATTGAAGAATTTTTCTATTTTGAAGCTGGAACTCCGACCCATGAGGTGTCTTGTCTTTGGGATACATTTCTCATTCACGTGTTTGATATATACTTGATCATGCATGTACATAACCGTCAGAAGCTAATGAGACATATACTGATACTTCTATATAGCAGGATCGTGTTTGGAGACTACCAGCACGACATTTTTCATCACAAACCAACTAGGCTAATCAGGACAAGGATATTAGCATGTCATGAACCAAGCCCTTAATGCAGTATACATTTCACTGAAAATTAGGAACAACAAGTAAATTGGGATCATGTGGACAAGTGCCATCATGTCTTTTTCCTGACTAAATTGGGATTTCTAACTGATACTACTGAACAGCACGACTTTTTTTGAACTTCAAGAGTGGATAAAACAAAGGAGAAGGTGATTGATTTGTGTATTGTACCTGAAATAATCAACTGAGATCGATATGGTGCATACCACCACTACTCTTGCCTGAACAAAAGTCATATCAAACATTGGTCGATATGATGCAACTAGCACTATATATACAAGAGTGTAAGATAAAAAGCATTATTTCTTCATCATCTTCTTCATCGCGTTTCCTAATAAGATCATCCATCGTCGAACCCATTTTTCTAAAAAAAAACTTGTATTTATATTATGGCTCTTTTGTGTATATAAAAATAGTTTTTAAAGCACTATTCTGTATAGCAGCCATATAAAAAATAACTAGTAGCCGTGGGGAATTTATATTATGGCTACAGAATTTATATTATAACAATAACTAGTAACAATAACAAGCAAATCAAGTTTCTTTCACTGCACATATATGCTACACATAAACTGAGTCAACCTTGCTGAGCAAATCTTGCAATACAAGTGAACGTCTCCAGTAGACAGACTCTTCAAATCTATTTATCTAAACTAAGGAGCGTGTGTCCCATGAATAGCTCCAGCACCTCCTCTAATCTAAACCAGCTCCTCCTCCAAACCATGAGTGAGACAAAAGCAAAGGCATGCAAACAAGATCAAAAGCTGCTGATGACTGAGGAAATAACAGGAGAGCCATAATTAAGAGAAGTTTCTATTATAGGATGCTGGGGTTTAGAGCTGCAGGTTGTCTTTCAGGGAAGTTTCTATGCATCCAAAAAGTAATTATGCATCGCCATAATAAATACCAACTTTAATTATGTACAGGTATAGCTTGTGCAGAAGTTCAGGTTCTTTTGGCTGTGCCAGCTACAAACAGTTAATGCTTATTTTAGGAATTACTAACATAGTGATGCTTGCTGTAGAAAAATACTACACTACAGATCAGTTTAGTTCAGAAAAATTGCAGCGCAACGCAAATTGCTGAGATGTGAAATATATAACACAAGGAATAAACCTATCTTGTGGCATATGTTAAAATGAATCAGCAGGACAGCAACTAAGGCGTAACATATGAGATGACACAGAAGGTACACTTTTATCAACAATCCAGGCTATGCACTGTCCATAATCGAAATAACAATGATTTATAAAGGTACAAACAAACATAATCAGTAAGTGACTTCTACAAAATTCTGCAGCCTATGCACTGATGTAAGCTCAGCAGACTTTAGACCAAAAAATGGAGAAGATCCACCGCTCCTTGTTACCTGGATGGGGAAGAGCTTGGTGATGCCCTTGCTGCCGAGTCTATCGACGATCTTGGACGAGATCCGCAGCTTGGCAAACTCCAGCCCCTCCAGCGCCAATCCCTGGAAAGAATCCCACTGCTTGTACAAACAGAAAAGAAAACTATTAGAATATGCCACCAGATAGAATGGACAGAAACATCACCAATGCTTTGCTAAAGGGAAAGGCAAGGATGGGCATGCACATGAGTCACAAAAGTGAAGTTTCAGATGACTGAGAAAACAGAGATAACAATGCAAGGGCAATGACTAAAAATCACTGGACAGTCTATTTTTTTTATCAGATTTTATTTGAACACAGCTACACAAAGTGATGAGTATTATGATGTAACAAGACAGGCTTAAAGTCAGTATAGGTAAATAAACCCCATTTATTTTTTCAGCTCCACATTCATATTCTTCACTGTTTTTTCAGAAAGTAATTAACATGGTACTTCTCAGTTAACAATCTGTTCTCCTAATATTCTCTCCAGCTAAGCATCACGGTCCTAAACAAGAGTGACGTACTGTAAGAGCACTGATTGAAGTGAGCAAGCGCATGGCCGGCCTGAACCAGATGAGCTGCTCTCGTTTCGCTAGTACTACGTGCTTGCTTTCGTTAGTTTAAACTAAATGGGCATATGAAGATAAAAAAGGAAAATGGAAGATAAGAAAGATAATTAGACAGATGCAATACAATGGGCAGCTAGGGTATCAACACATAATACAGGTTATTTGCACAAATCATTTGTGTGCAAAACAATCAATAAGTGTGAAATATAGATATTTTCCAGCAATGTTCTTGTTAATGCTGATCCAGCAATGGCATGTCTGCAACTGAGGATGAGCATAGTTGCCGATGATAGCTTGAAAGGGGTTACTTTAAATACTAGTGTTGACAGGGGATCCGTGAGTAATAAGCAGAGAGGACAAACAGGTAGGGCTCATGGCGTCAGGTGAACACACAACTAGCACAGAAGGTAGCAGCAGACGCATCAAAAGATGAACAACAAATCTTGTTGGCGGATCTAAGATAGCAAGAAGGGAGGAGGAGGGGGGAGGGAAGGAGGGGGATAACCACCTGGAGAAGACGAATCGAGGCCAGAGCTCGAGCAGTAGTCATCGCCGCCGCCGCCACCGCCGCCGCCGCCGCCACCGCCGCCTCTGGCTGACGAACCCTAGCAAGAAAACAAGATTAGGGAAGGGATGAGGTGGGGGAGATGAGGGAGGGGAGCTGTAGGAGGAGGGGGAGGAGGAGGATGCACACCTCTGCTCGGGCTCGCCGCTGGCGCGACGAGAGGTGACGACGACGTCGTCTTCCGCGGAGCAGAGGGCGGCGATGCGGGAGGAGAGGGAGGCGTCGTCCCGGTGCGCGGATGTGTGGATGGTTACTGACTGAGTTGGGTGAAAAACCAATCCTCCCTTTCCCAAATACGTTTCGTGGGCCGGCAAGAAATTTCGCCCCCGCGTGGGCTCAATTCCGCGTGTCACGGGTTTTGGGCCAAACAAGGCCTTCCTGTGTCTTCTTGTTCACTTTCAGAAAATAATAGTGGGTACAATTAGAAGGCCACAGTGATCAACGGGGTCAGTCAGATTAGCACTAAATATTGCGACGACAACTTCAGTAAGAAAAAGATTTCAGAACATCAAACCCATGAGTTGCACTGTGATATATGCTTCGATTTTGACAACCCCCACCCCACACACACATCATCGCTTGAGCTTCAAAAATGAACTCTAAGCTGCGTTACAGACTAGTTCATCAGACTACAGTTGTAGTATTTTGTTAGCAACCAGCAGGGGACAGGGAAGGTAAGCACATGAATCAGGGATAGGCAGCAAGGGGAAGATAGGAGAAGAAGCACGACGCCATGGCCGGCAGCTTTGAGAAAGGGAAAGAGATACAGTGTTTGTTACAAGTAGCTCCATCTTGCAACAAGAGTCTCAAGGATCATCCACAACTTGATGGTAAAACTGAATGAGGAAGAGCGATGACCTCCAGTAGTTGACTACCATGCTCAGCTCTTGTTGGATCTTGAGTTCAAATTTGTACTCGAGTGATAACCATAGTACCATGCTCCAATTCTGCATGAACCCTGTCTCGTGAATTACCAGAATGATATCTGCCATCCAGATAATGAGAAAACTACCTTGTGCACTTATATCACCAATATTCCTTGCCAGGTCTGCAGGACTGAACTCGATCTCAAAGAAAGGGGTTGACAAGAAACTTGTACCGAACCAATAATGAATATTGCTAATTTAACTATCAAGTTCCAGAAGATGTGGATCATGCTCCCTCATATGGTTGGCATGTGCAGCATATACCAAGTCAGTCAGATACCAGTGCAGTGAAAGAACCAGCAACGATCTCGCACTACATCTGACAGTTGAAGACCGACATAGTAACTGTGTCAACATTTGTCTGTATGGCACCCAGCTTTTCTTGACCAAGTATAGAACAACTTTCCTCTTGTACAGACCCATCAAACAATCTAGAGGCTTATATCCATCCAGGAAACGTGGATCACCACCTGGATCCCAAAGCTTCATTTGACCAACGAAATATAGGTAATGGCACAGCTTCACATGGATCCCAACACTGAGCAAAGGAAGCAAACTAATCTGAAATAAGCCCATCCTACCATTGCACTCTGAACAAAGAGACTTGAATGAATGAAAGCTATCTGAGTGCAACGCAACTGTATGGCAGTCAAGGAATGGTTGATGTGTTGGCTTTAGTTGAATACTATCACTCGGGACCTCAACCTGCACAGGCAGTGGCCATGGTTGCATCTGAAGCCTACTGACCCATCCACAAGTCTCAACCTGCACAGGCGGTGGCCATGGTTGCATCTGAAGCCTACTGACCCATCCACAAGTAACGGACTTCCTTGAACTTGAGCAAGACTGTATGGTACTAGCGAACACAATGTGACAGTAAAGCAAATGAGGAGGCCAAGGTCCTTTGTTGACTAAAATAGCATGTGCTGGCTCTAGCATTACTGAATTCTGATTAATTACCATCTCAAGCACTTTGCAGTCTGTAGGAATATAGATAGCAGCCTCAAACGGAACAACCCGAACTGATAAAACATGGGTACTGGAATTGATATACCTTCTCTCCATGTCCACAAGTGAGCAGCCATCACGACTAATATAATCCGCCAAACAGTTGGTGATGAGTGCCTCCTCAGTACTCTGAGATGCAGCTGGAACTGTAATGGAGGACGGCGCCTTGCCGATGGGCTTCAGCGTGGTGATGTCGCAGCTGAGGAAATCAGTCGAACACCCGACGGGCAATACTCGCGGAAGCTCATGGGTGTGGCAGAGCGAGGTGGTGGAGATGGCTTCATGGAGTGTCTTGGCTGCGACTGTAGACGAGGTAGAGGTGGCAGGTCGCGGCAGGTGCCCAAGATGGCACGCAGGAGCACGCCCCAGTCTGTGAAGCCGAGGTGAGCGCGGACGGTAGAGCCAGTGCGGACGCGGAGGACGACGGGGTCGTCGACGCGCGGAGGATGACGCCGAATCAAGCGAAATGGCGCTCGCCGCGGACATCGAAGCCAAGGCGGGCGCGGAGGAGCTCGCCGCAGTCGACGGTGCCGAGGCTCACACAGAGGAGTAGCACGTCGAGGACGAGGCGCACCCGCGCACGCAGTGGAGCTCGTTGTGGACGTCGAGGACGAGGCGGGTGCGGTGGAACACGCCACAGTCGGCGAAGCCGCATCAGACGTGGTGGAGTGGAGCACGCCGAGCTGGATGCGGGACGGAGAGGGCGCCATGGGTGTGGATGGATGCTGAAGTCGAGTGCAGGGATGACGTCGGCTTGGAGCGAGAAAATTGCAAAATTTGGAACTCCAAACGTTAATGTTTCGTAATTTGCCATTTTTAACGTCAACTTCGGGAAAAAAGTCTCGAAACATAGTCTTGTTGCAACACATGCCCTCGTCGGCAACCACGATGGCAGAACTGGTGAAGGTGGCATCGCAGAACACCGTGGTGGGGACGGCTGCTGCATGAGATGTTGCGGTGATTGCCGGCGTTGGAGGTCGGAACCTGTGTTGAACACCTTGCGGGCGGATGATGCAAAGGTGTCTCGGTGGTGGTGGAGCCGAGCACCGCGGTGTCCTCGCTGCCGGAGCTGGTGAAGACGGCCTCGCGGGGAGCCGCGGCCCGCGGCGGAGGCAGCTGCTGCCGGAGACGCCGCGGTGTTCGAGGTCGGCAAAGGGGAAGGTGATGGTGCCGAAGGGGAGGTGAGCTGCTTCTCCCTCTTCGGGTCAAACTCCTCGATCCGCTTGAGACGGTTGCTCACATCGTCGATGTGGTCGCAGAGACGGTCGCTGAACTTCCTCATCTCGTCGAGTAGGAGGAGCACGGAGGCGTCGTCCATGGCGGTGGTAGGCGGAGATACAGACTGAGAGGAATTTTGGGAAAGGGAAGAAAAAATTCAGAGGGAAAACCCCAAGAATCGGTGTCTCAATTGTTAGCAACCAACAGGGGACAGGGAAGGGAAGCACATGAATGAGGAAGGATACGCAGCAACTCATAGGAATTTTTTCTTATTTTTTACATTTTTCCACCTCAATTTTGCAAAAATATATGGTCCGCAAAAAGTTTTGCAAAACTATACATCTGGCGTTGTGGGAGGCGGCGTTAGGCACCTAACGCCGTGCCCCACAGGGGTAGGAGGCGCGCGGTACTGTAGCACCTGCCGCCGTGGGCCACGGCGGTAGGGTCCAGTCTCTTTTCAAAAGTTTGTATTTTTTTGTTTGAACTCGGATGGAGGTAAACTTTATATGAAAATTGTAGCTTTCGACGAGATCTACAACTTTTTAGTTCAAAGTTTTTCCATTTGAAGTCATTTTCATAGTCAAATAATCGATAAACTATCCAGATCTCAGTTTGCAGTCTTCAGATCTGAATAGTGTATCGATTATTTGAGTGTGAATATGACTTCAAATGGAAAAACTTTGAACTACAAAATTGTAGATCTTGTCGAAAGCTACAATTTTCATATAAAGTTTACCTCCATCCGAGTTCATGCAATAAAACTTACAATTTTTTAACGTAAACTGAAAACTGAGATCTAGATAGTATATCGATCGATTATTTGACTATGAAGATGACTTCAAATGGAAAAACTTTGAACTACAAAGTTGTAGATCTCGTCGAAATCTACAATTTTTATATAAAGTTTACCTCCATCCGAGTTCGAAAAAAATACAAATTTTTGAAAAGGGACCGGACCCCTACCGCTGTGGCCCACGGCGGCAGGAGATGCTACGGTACCGCGCGCCTCCTACCACCGTGAGGCACGGAGTTAGGTCCCTAACGTCGTCCCCCACGGCGTCAGATGTATAGTTTTGCAAATTTTTTTGCGGACCATATATTTTTGGAAAAAGAGGAAAGAAAAATGTAAAAAAATAAAAAAATTCCAACTCCTGGTGTATGAAGAAAGGAATACACGGACCAAGCCCATCAGGTAGCACGCAGGCCCACTCGCACATAAGCCCAGTAGCTGGTCCAATACAAGCTAATACATAGGTCTAATCTCTATCTCTATCTCTGCTGCTAAAAAGAATCTAACTTAAGATCAAAGTTGGTACGTCTTTTTTCTTCTCGACACCACGCGTCCGCCCACCCCTCTGCGCGTCCGCTCGGTTCGAGAAAGAAAAAAACCCTCAGACTGCTGCCGCCGGCCGTACTGCTCCTCCCGGCGAGCCCGTGCATGTGCCTGTGCGCCGCCGACCCCGCGTGCTGCCGGCCGTCGTCCCACAGCGCCGCGCGCCGCCGGCCGTCGTCCCCCGGTCCTGCCCGCCGCCGGCCGTCGTCCACCGGTCCTGCCTGCTGCCGGTCGTCCTACTGCTCCTCCCGGCGAGCCCGTGCCCGCCGCCGGCCACGCGCGAAGCCGGCCGTCGTCCTCCGGTCCTGCCCGCCGCCGGCCGTCGTCCCCCGGCCCTGCGAGCCGCCGGTCGTCGTCCTTAACATCTGCGGTTGTTTCAGCATCGTCACCACCGCCACCAACGGTCCTCTGTGTCGCTGTCAACGTCCTCTTTGCCATCCAATGTAAGTCTCTCTCTCCTTCCCTCCCTCTCTTTCTTCCTCTCTCCTATCTGAGCCTGTGGCGATGGGAACATGGGGTGCTGGGATCTATTGCTGCAGGATGAGTGGTTGGGTGGCCGAAGAAAGAGGAGATAGAATCATCTTTCCTTTTACATCACTCACACCAGATGCCTCTAGCGTGCCTCCTGCCCCACAAATGTTCTCAAATTTTTTATAGCTTGGACTTCTCAATTCTGAATTTTCCACAATTTTGTTGAGCCATGTCTGATTTTGATAGCAAAAAGGTCAAATCGACAATGGGTTGTGTGGAGATGCCCATTGAAGAATTTCTTCAATGTGATGCGGCAAGTAGCAACAGGAAGAGGGATGCAATGCTCTTCTCTGTGCATACTAATCGATTGATGCAATGCAATGATCGTTTTGTCAGTAATTAGTGTAGCTTAAATACAGGTACTTTCTGAACTATATCTGAAAGAGGAGGCTACTACTTCTAGACAGATGATATAATAATTACATTTGGAAGTAATACAACATAACTTGCAGATCGCTGATATCTTGAATTTTTGCCCTCTTTCTTTGATGCTCTACTTGTTAATCGGAATTTGATGCTCCAAACATCCAGTAAAAGCCATGTACATATTTTGCAATACTGCAGCTTCCGGGCTGTTAAAGTGTTATCTAGGCTTGAACTTTTCTACAACAGTTGAAGTTGTTTGTTCATGTGAGTTTCTTGGGGTGTCCAAAATACAGGTGGCAAGTTTTGGATTTGTAAAGCATGCACTGTTAGTGATTTAATTTGAATAAAAATGTGTGATGAACTACAAATTTTTTCTATATGTGGGCGATTGGAATGTCCGACAAGGAATGATCATCATTAGTAACTAAAATATGTTTAATGCAAGTTATACAGTTCTCCTTATTAGTAATCTTTCCAGTAGATGGCATTAACATCAAATGCAATTCTAATGTTATTTGGGTTTAGGGAATGATCGCCTTTGTTGCTTAGTCTGTGTTCTATCTCTTAACACATAACACTGATAGATTGATCATTGATGTTCATTGTGCAGGGTCCCACCTAAACTCAGAACCTCAGTGATTCACTAGCTGAAGCAAAGTCAGACATTGTTTCAAAGGTTAGTTCTCTTGTAAGGAGTAGTATATATCAGCCCTGGTACATGGGGCTGTGTTTTGATATGGAAACCACATTGACCAAAACATCTAAACAACATGGGCCTACATGTTTTTCAGAAAAAAGTTGTACTATGTGGAGCTTCACTGAAATATCTTTGTAACTCCATGACATGCCTATGTTGGATTTGAAAGTAGTACATATAGTTTCTGAGGTAATCACAGTTGCTCATATTGTTATTCAACATGTATTACTTGCTATCTTGCTCTTTAAATCTGTTAGCTGAAGCAGTCTGGTGTCCTGTTTTAGTTTTGACGAAATCTATCAAAGTAAATAATCTTGCTCATATTGTTAATTTTTCATTTTTTCAATTAATCTTATCTGCATCTACATCTAACTTATGAAAGTTTGACACATGACACTTATCCATATTTCTGATCAGCTTTAGTTATCACCATGAGTATTCTATTTGAATGCTATTTGTCTTTGCATTGCCCTGTATAGAGTGAGAAACCACATGAGAGACGATTTGATTCTTCTTCGTGTTCCCTCACGCATGTTTAAACTTGATCTGAACTTGATTACGAAGAGCCGAGCAGAGCGGAGCTAGGGTCAACTACGGTTCTACCTGCTAAGTGTTGGAAAAAATTGACTGAACCAAATTGCTTGACGTCCTTGACTGAAATACTAGTTTGGTGATCGGGAGATTAAATTTTATTATCTTATCCATGGAGGAAGTCAAAAGAAAATAAAGTTCAGAGGTAACTATCATGTAACTTCGGTTTCATGGTAGCCTACGCTACCTGAAAACCTTAGAAGATTATGTTTCTGCATGCCTGTCTTTGCTTATTGTTTGATACTAAAACTGGGAAGCTCATCAATTGGTCTGTGTCCATGTCCTTTTGTATTAATGTGAAGATGGACTTGCGAAGCTCTTTTAAAAATTAGCTGGTGATCAAAATTATGCTATTATCTTAGTTACTCTTGTGTTGCTTAATAGTTAATACACTACACATATAGAAAAAAAAAATTGGTGCTTACTATGAGACCATATACATTGAAATTAGCTAAAGCTTTGCTCCTGTTGCCTCCATTATCTGTATCAAATTGTAGTCTCAATTCTGTGCCTCGTCTATTAGGGTAATAACTAAGTGGTGAGATGTGGGATAAAATCAAAAGGGTGGTTGATTAGTAAACTTTATATACATATTTCTCATTCATAAGCTCTTGTAATCATGCTTGTTAGTATAGTAGGATAGCCAAATTAGTAGATTGATTTGAATAGGCACGACACAGGTTACTCAGAGGAGGGGAAAAGCAGTAGGAAAGCCTACTTCAGCCTACATCAGTTATATCTCATATTCAATTTCTACAAATCTGCATATGTACTTCTTTCTTGGGGAAGAATGGGCAGAGAAATGTAGACCTGGAAGAATTCAGTATATCTGAAGTTATCTATACTTACATCCGCACACCAAATTCTGTATTTCATTTTCTTTCAGGTTGCACATTAATTTTTTTCATTTTGTTAACCTATCGATTTTATTTCATTTTTCCAATAAATTCCACTCAATCATGTTTGAATGTTTCCGGTTACCAGTTGTTACCTAGGATTGGAGTGCATGGTAAATGGTAAATCACTGCTTAATTTTCAGCTGCACTTCTTTTTTATTCCTGATTATCCCCACAAATTTCTGAATGTATAGGTGATTTACAAAACATTCCTATCATTTTCTGAATGTATAGGCGAGTTTGGAACGAAGGAAGTATATCCCATTTGGATGGATCTAATGAATCTCTGTTTTAGAAAAGTAGTAGTGTCCTGAACGTGTGCTGTAAGTGACCATATCATGTACCTTTTGTTAATTAGTTTGAAGACCATCGAACGATGCTTTATCTTATCTATACATAATTAGAGCTTCTACTTCAATATTCTGTTTTTGAGACCTAACCATGCTAATTTCTATGCAATCAAATTGCGGTAATTGTCGAGTGATGGCTGACAGCCTGACACTATCAGTTTGAATGCTTTTGTACCATGATTGCTTAAGTAGGCATGTTAATTCACATTTCACACTGCCACCATAAACTTGAGATATGCACTATCTGACATAATTTCTACTGCATCTTTGCTACCAGGGCTGTAGAACGGAGTGACTATATATTTGTAGGTAAAGATTCTCATTTGCTTTGCCATGATCTTCGCATTCTATTAAATAAAAAAAGAATGTGTCCATCTTGGTTTCGTGTTTACATTTCTTGTCTCTCGAATTCCTTGTTTCATGGCAGTTCTGTTCTAATCAGAACTACAAAATGGACCACCAATCAACATCGAAACAGCCTCGGATCCTTCTTGGTGATCTCACAAATACGTATCAAAGAGGTGACAATTCTTTGTTCCACCGTCAACTCATAGTTGCACACACGTTTCTTTTACAGTGGTCTAACCACGATTTGTCAGGAGATGGGCAAGAGGACAGTTCCAATGTCCGTAAAAGGTTGAGAGATAAAGAATGTTATGAAAACATGTCAAGGGAGGAGAAGGATGAAAGAAACAGGAAGGAGCGTGAGAGGCAAAGGATGAAGAAGGCCCTAGCAATTGGTAATCGGCAAGGTGAAGTCTATATCCCAAATTTTTTATAATTAAATTCATAGTTTTTTACCGGATGTTATTTTCCCAGATGGTGAAGATGATGCATGGCTTCATAGGGGACATTTGACAAGAAACAGTAACAACCTTTCTGTTAACACCAAAAATTGGTACAGGAAGAAATTGACATGTGGGCCGAATTTGGTAGGAAAGTACCATTCGGCAGGAGGTTTCCTTCAACGCATTCGGTAAGAAGCGTCTGCGGTCGGGAGTGCATCACCATTCGGCAAAAGAGCTATTCCACGGTTGAAAGCGGAAACATTCGGGAGTGCGTGATGATGTGGACCGGATATAAAGAAAGAGGCGAGTTGATGGTGGACACGAAACCGACATGACGTCATGTTGTTAGTTTTAGGCAGTAAATATTGTAATCATGGTCGACTAGGAGTCGTGTTAGAACAGGGTATAAATATAAGCCCTTAGTGTTTGTAATAGGGATCGAACAATTTCACAACAAACCGGCCCCGTGCCAACTTTCAAGTCCTTCTAGTCGTGTCGTCGAGTTCTTCGAGAGGAAGCATCGATCCGTCGACCTCCGTAAGTACCGGCAACCTTGTATCATGTCTAGTATCATGCGGTGGATTTAGACCTTGATGCAAGTAGTCTTGTTACCATGCTTGGTATCATGCGGTGGATTTAAGCTTGGTTCAAGAAGGTTTCCTTGTTGGATCATGAGTCATGCGGTAGGCTAAGATCTAGCTTGGAGCTAGTTATCGGCTCTATTAGATTTGGCAAGATCTAATAGATTCATTAAGTTACCATGTGTTGCTTTGAATTTTACTTTTTATGTTTAATTCATGTAACACTCTTTTGCCCAGTCTAGATTGATTAGATTTGGCTCTATCTTGTTGTGATCCATATGTTACACCTTTAAATCTTTGGCTTTATATATGGCAAGCGGATCATGTGCTCTCAATAGCCGAATTTAGATCAATCTAGATTGTCACGTGTTGCGGGTTCAAGCTTGTTGACTTTTCAATGTTTGTTCCTTCTCCACGGAACCCGATTCGGCTGTACAGCTGTATTCGGCAATTCTCTCACGGGTGAAACATGTTCACGAGTTTGCTTTAAATAATGTATGCTTTTAGCCTTCCATGCATAGATTGTATCATGCGGTGGATTGATCTATTCTCGGTTGGTGGTGTGATTTCAAACAAGTTGTATCATGCGGTGGATTAACTCGCTTGATGTCATGCTCGACGGGTTTGAAGGTGCCTAGACATGCGGTAGACTAGTGCTTTTGGCCTATGCATGGTTGTTTACTGAGAGTTCAAGATCATGCTTTCACCTTTTATTTATTTATCATGCTTTATCCTCGATAATTGGTCATGGTCACATGTTGTAACGTTATCTAAACAAAGACCGATCTTTCGTCATGCTTACGTCATTCATTCGACAGTGTTCTATTCATATGTTTTATTGTTTCCTGAATGATATTCAAGTTGCTGACAGATAGCTTATTCGTAGCTATATGTCGTTTGGATTGGCTTCATGGCCGTAAATACGGAACTGTCTGGTACCACCTGACAAGTTCCAGGTTTTTATCTAACCCTTTTCATCCTTTGTCAGTTTCAGGGAAAATTGACTGGCACTCTTCCGGATTCTAACGCCCGGGTCACGTGTGTGAAGCTAGCTAATCCGGCTTGCTGTGTGCTTGGCGTGAGTTGCTGATTTTACGTCAACACACTTTTTGGCACGCCTGGTGGGACCATCAAGTTGATCAAGATGCCATAGATCCAGAATGTCCTGGATGTCACTTTGGAAGATCTGTCTACGGACCATCAACTGATAGGTTGTAGATCAGTTCCAGCAGAAGTGTCTGATGTCTTTCTCCAAGAATAGGAGTGGCGTGCCATTCCTCAAGTCAGACATGCCAAGAGTTCTGATGCCAGGGGAGACTGATGCTACTGCTGCTGCTGAAAAACAGGAATCTTATGAAATGATACGGAGAACTATGGAAGACATAATGGCCAAACACAATATTGCATTCTTGAATATGTTCCGACAGATGATGATTAGTGTCTTTGGCCCAGGTATGGAAATGGTGCTTAGCCGAACATCACCCCAGGGGCCTAATGGTGAGACGGGAGAGTCAAGTGCTGCTGTTAATGGCCAACCACCTCAAGATACAAGTGCTCAGCCGCCTCAGCAGAGTATGGGTAGTCAGCCAATCCAGCAGCAGAACCCTTATCAGGCAATGCCTAATCCACCCACATATGGAGAGATGGCATTCGGTACTTCTGGAGTTCCACCTGGCTCTACTAAACGATACGATCACATCATAGGAGGCCTGTCCATGATGCAATCATTCCTCGTCATCCACCCATTCCAGCTCCCAGCCGGGTGGAAGTTCTCCGGGCCATACATGACATGCATTACCTGGAAACAACATTTATAAAGCAAGGCTGAGTATACTAATACTCAGCAAGACTTACCCGTCTAAAATAAAGACTTTACCTCTAATCATGCCTGTCTTTTGGCTTGTGGGTTTGTTTGCCAAAAAGCTACTAAGTAGTGAATCCTTACTTTCACATTTTAGCTCAGGTTCTAGTAGGAGTTATTATTACCAGATAAGCAACTATTGCAACCAAAGTTGTACAACCAATTAATCAACAATAATCTTCACAAAGTTCCATCATAAAGGGATATCATGGCCAGTAGATTAAGTAGTCTCAGATAACGGTGAGAGGCCGACAATCGATTGATTCAAAACCTTGCAAGGTGGATCTAAACACACGGGAGGTGCCCTCACTAAGAGTTCACCAACCAGGCGGTTCCCGTCACTCCTCGGATTGGGATCAGATGCTACAGTCTTCAGTATGAGGTTTACTGGGCTACGCCACCAAGGTCACCCAGCCTCACGCAAGTACTCGGGGAGCAAGCCCGGGGCCGCAACCCTAAGAGTAGTAGCGCAAAGTTCCCGCACCGTCTCATTTAGGCACTAGGCTTGCCGTGCCCATTTCCGACAAGTGTTTAGTACTTTCAAACACTTAACCAACGAAGCCATTGGACCGGAGCCCAGATCCCATGCTCTTACCACATGAGCAATCCATTTAATCAATATGGTGATTCCATAGAGGAGATCCTATTCTCGCGAGTGACGAACATCACTCGACTTGTACCGGATCCTTAAAGCATAGCCACTAGCAACCTAACATGCTAGTAAAATATCATGGTACTTAGGGATCATGCAACTAAGGTTTCAATTCAACTCCTAAACGTAAATGCAATAAAATAACAAAGATAAATTCAGAAGTTTAAATGAAACACATAGGTTAATGATTGAACCGGGGGTTGCCTTCGTCAGCACAAGCAGACAGACAACCTTCCGGACTTTGGTCCGGGTCTTGCTCTAAGGTCACGTAGTGCACGTCTCCTCCTGCTCCCTCGTCCTAGTCAGCCGGCACGAGCGTGTAGCTACCGTCGGGATTTCTACACGGGGAATGCAATGCAGTGATTAGGAGGGTGATTAATTTAATTTAATTAACAAACAGTAGCAAACAACCACTAGGAGTATATGGTTGGCCATATTCAGCTTAACAAAAGTATTTAAACATTTTTCCTTTTAAAAGATAATCAAAAAGCTTGTTTAGTCTTCTCTTTAAGGTGATTGCGTGCACATCTATAAAAGAATATTTAATTTAAATACAAACAGCAAGGAAAAGTCACTTTTATGCCACAAATTACTTTACTAACTCATTTGTATAATTTAAGCACAAAAGGATTTGCTTTTCTTATTTTTCCTTCACTAGATTAATCTAATCTGCAACCTTTAAGCAACCAATCATTCCTCAACTTGCCCAACAGCACCCCCTGGCCCTACTGACCGGGAGACCCTCCTTTGGACAGCAAGCAACTAGTCTGATCCATTGCAAAGTCACATACTCACAAATACTAGCATTCGCTTCCTATAACATATATATATGTGAGTCTTTATTATTTTAATCTTTTACTAAGCCCACACATGTGTTCATGCAAAGAAATAATTTTAGAACTCATACCCAGCAAAGAAATGACATCCTAAGCCACAAGTCATCTCTCTATTCATTTGAAATCATTCATTTGTTTTAAAAGACCTTTTTCCCTTTAATCCATTATTCAACCTATGGTGGTCCATTCACTTAATTCCACCAAGGGACTCCATAAATCATTCTAACAGTACCACTAGGGTATACTAAGCTTAAAAACATTATTGGGACAGCAAGCCTTCATATTCTTTACATTACAATTTATATATCTCAAATTAAAGCATTTCTAGCTAGTTAGTTAGAGATAAATGCATGATAAAATAACAGTAGCATATTTGGAGTTAAATTTTCTCCCACATGTTCTCTGACCCAAAACAAGCCTAGGAAACCAACAAACACACCTATAGCTATTATGGATCTTGATATACACATTTATGAGTAAACACAAGCATAAATTAAGAAATAATATTTCTAACAGAGATAAAATCATGGTAAATTCACCAAAGGTGTATTTTAGCATAACATGACAATATCCAGAAGTAGGGCTCAAAAATAATTATATTTGAAGCTACAAAAATCATCTAGGCAGATTTGTTGATAACACAAGATAATTTATATAAACAGATTCCTTCAGCAACTTTGTGCAAATTTTTGCATAGAACCTAAACATGCTAGTTCCCACAACATATCCAAAATCCAGCTCAAGATCATATATGGATTTTGCAAAAACATAGATCTAGACATTTTACATTTTAATTTTTCAAGCAAAAACTAAAGCTCAAAAGTATATACATGCTTAGTTGTAGTTCTAGTTACACATAGCACCACAAAATTAGATTTGCAATTTTTGGATTGTTCTACGATTTTATATGATTTTTCCAAGGTTCAGCACAAGGGGTCAAAGTCTGACTTTTGGTTTTACGAACAGGTCCTTGGATTTCACAGTTAGACCCTTAGGCGGAGCTCAACTTCTGCAATTGGGTCCCTGGGCGCGGCCAGCAGCGGGGATCGCCGGAATCCGGCCAAGGAAGGGTCGGGATTGGCCGGGAAAATGGCCGGGGATGACGAGGGACTCACCTAGGGTCGATTTGAGGGGTTGGAGGTGGCGGGAGGTGCTCCGGCGAGCGAGCTCGGCGGTGCCATGGATGGGCAGCCGCGGGAGCTTCTGCTCCGGCGAGTAGGGGCGCAACACGAGGCAAAAGACTGCAGGGGGAGCTTCGGTGGGGTGCACGGAGACCTTGCGGAGTCTTAGGCGGTGTTTGAGACGAGGGTGGAGCGGAGTTCCACAGCGTCGGCGCCAATGGCGTCCGCGGTCTGTGTCGTGTGCGAGGAGCAGGAACGAGGCTCGATTTTATAGACCATGAGACGTGGAGGAGAAGCAAGCACGACTGGTGGACGTGCATGCGTCGTGGAGGGGGGTACGACGGCGTGGACGGCTCGGTAGCGGCCAATGGCGGGCTACAGGCGGCGTACAACGGTGATGCCGTTGGTTGGGCGGCGCGGGTCGGTTCGCTCGGCCCGTGGGCGTGCGGCGCGTGGCGACGGGGTATTGGGCGCGGACATGGGTGCGGGGGCTGTAGGACCGGCGGTCGCAGCGGTGCCACGACGTCTGGGCCCAGCCAGGGGCGCGGGGGCACGGTCTGGCGCATGCCGGCGCGCGACGTCGCGCAGGAGCGCGTTTCGGCGCGAAATCATTTTCGGGTTGCCCTGTTTGACTGCTGTTTTCTCCAAAAAGTTGAACTGAAGTGCACCAAGGTCTAGCATCCCTCTACAACTTCTACAAAGGGCGTATGGTGTTTTTCTCGACCAACTGTTCACAAATCGCATGCCAAGTTGGCTGTTTTCTAGGCGCCTATGAATAGTAATATGAGGCGTTGACCTGCATTTTTCACCCATTTCCACTCCAAACTAGCAATGCCACTCAACATGAAAGTTGTGTCTCTCGACAAAATACACAACTTTTACATTGGGAGATTTTGAAGTGTTTAGGTGAAATTTGGTGAACGCGACAAAAGTTCTAGGGGACATGGAGGGTCAAAGGGGTGTTCAAGCGGTTTGACTAGGGTTTTGACCGAACCTTGACCATGGGTTGACCAAGGGGTGTCATTAGGGATTGTCGTTGATGTTTTCGAGGTGATGACCCAGGTTGACTGTTGTTTGACCAAAGTCAACACAGTTGACCTGCTCATTAGGGTTAATACTCCGGCTGAAAACCTGGGGCGTCACAGCGACCGTCGGATAGACCGACGCTTCCCCTTGACCAAGGCATCGGTTCATCCGGTGCTGAAGACTTTGTCTTGGCGCGTCTCTGTCTTGTTTCAAACTGAGCGTCGGATAGACTGCTGCTGACCCATCGGTTCATCCGGTTCTACTGCGTTGATCTTGGCGCGTCTCTGTCTTGTTTAAACTTGACCACCGGATAGACCGACGGTTCCCTCCAATGGACCGTTGGTTCATCCGACGCTATTGTCTTCTCTTCTTCTTCTCTGCAACTCATCCGACGCTACTAGAAAATGGACTGTCGGTTCATCCGGCGGTGCCTTAGTTTTCACCCAGTGTACCAACTCGTCCGACGACTGCACCGACGCTTGCTATCTAGGTACCATCGGTTCATCCGACGGTGTCCTTTCTTTTTCTTTTCTTTCTCGTTTTTGACCCTTGAAAAATAGACTATCTTCTCAATTTGGCATGTGGTATTTTGGCATCCTTGGGACCTAGAAATGTCTACAAAGACATGCTAAACAATATGGTTCCCATTGATCATGTTGTCATGAATCACCAAAATCATACTCGAACTAATGGCATATGAGGCCATGTTCGCTACGGCGGTGAGGTGGGACTGCAAGTCTGGGAGTGGGAGTGGGACGCACCCCAGCCCATGGCTCGGGGTGTGCGGAGGGGTGTTTGCAGCGCAGGAGAAAGGATGGCGGGTTTGATGTCGACGGTAGGAGAACAGATAACTTTGAAAAAATAAGAGAGGAGAAAAAGGAAAGAAAAAAAAGGAAGGGCAGTGTAGTCATTTTACTTGTTTTATCCATTTTCAACGTCAAGGAGAAGTTGTTTTGCCAAATGTTTTTCTAACCAGAGAAGTCGGAGTTGAAGAAGTCACTCCATCATAGGAGCCTGAGCCGTTTTCAAGAGTCGTAGCCCTACCAAACATGCCTAAAGTAATAGGTGAGGGATGTTTAAAGGACTTTTTCCATGTGTAAATCATATTAATGTAAAGCCCATAAATGAGTACACTCTAACGATGCCTATTGGGCCTTCTGCTGATGATAATAGTTTCGGCCTAGTTAGGCCCACGGAGACGGAGAGTGGAACTCTCGTCTCTCACGTTCCCAGTCCATACTGATATCATCCCACTTCTACGTGGGTATCTCGAGCGGTTGCAGCAGTCCGGCAGGTCTATGGTGTTCTGCCTTCACTCTCTGACACGTGTCGCATCGAGCGACGTACTCAGCAATGTCTTCTCTCATCTTTTCCCACCAGAACCGTACCTTCAAATCCTTGTACATCTTGGTGCAACCAGGGTGGATCGAGTATCGAGAGTCGTGAGCCTCCCTAAGAATCGAGTCCCGAATCTCCCTGTTCTGGGGTACGCATATGCGGTCCTTCAACCATAGTGTGCCCTGGTCATCGAGGCGATAGTCGGCTGCTTTGCCTCTCTCCATCTGGCGCTTTACCTCCTGAATTTCCGGGCACCCTTTCTGAGCTTGACGGATCTGGTCTTCGAGTGTGTATTTCACTCTCAACTCATTCAACTGCCCCTCTTCTACTATCTCTAAACTCAGCCTCTCCAGCTCTTCATGCAATGCCGGCTGTTCTTCACGCACCATCAGGTTGTTGCAGTAGTGCTTGCGACTCAGAGCGTCGGCTACGACGTTTGCCTTGCCGGGGTGGTAGTGAATGTTCAGGTCGTAGTCCTTGATCAGCTCCAGCCATCTTCTTTGCCTCAGGTTCAATTCAGACTGGGTGAAGATATACTTCAGGCTCTTGTGATCAGTATAAATGTCGCACTTGTTTCCCATTAGATAGTGCCTCCAAATCTTCAAGGCGTGAATGACAGCGGCTAGCTCGAGGTCGTGCATAGGGTAGTTCTCCTCATGCTTTCTAAGCTGCCGTGAGGCATAGGCTACCACCTTGCCTCCCTGCATCAACACGCAGCCGAGTCCCTGTCTTGACGCGTCACAGTACACCACGAAGTCCTTGCTCGCGTCGGGCAATGTCAAGACTGGCGTAGTGGTGAGGCGAGTCTTGAGCTCCTGAAAGCTGGCTTCACACTTGTCCGACCACACATACGGCGTGTTGCTCTTCAATAGCTCTGTCATGGGCTTTGCGATCTTGGAAAAGTTCTCGATGAACCGGCGGTAGTATCCGGCTAAACCGAGAAAACTGCGGATCTCTGTCACCGACTTCGGTGACTGCCACTTGGACACTGCTTCTATCTTGCTCGGGTCTACGGCCACTCCTTTGGCTGACAACACGTGACCAAGAAAGGCGACTTCCTCCATCCAGAACTCACACTTGCTGAACTTGGCGTACAACTGATGTTGTCTGAGCTTTCCCAACACGATCCTCAGGTGCTTCTCGTGCTCCTCTGCGGTCTGGGAGTAGACCAGTATATCGTCAATGAAGAGGACGACACACTTGTCTAACTCATCCATGAAGACCTTGTTCATCATGTTCATGAAGTACGCCGGGGCATTTGTTAGGCCAAACGACACGACTGGGTACTCGTATTGCCCATACCGGGTTACAAACGCCGTCTTGTGGATATCCTCCGGGCGAATCTTCATCTGGTGATAACCCGACCGGAGGCCAATCTTGCTGAAGTATTTGGCTTGCCTTAGCTGATCCATCAGGTCATCTATCCTGGGTAGCGGGTACTTGTTCTTGATGGTCACCGCATTTAGGGCGCGGTAGTCGACGCACAGACATTGAGTCCCATCCTTCTTCAGGACGAACAGTGCCGGTGAGCCCCAAGGTGAAGCACTTGGTCGGATGAACCCCTTCTCGAGCAGTGAGTCTAGCTCTGCCTTCAACAGTTTCAGCTCAACCTCTGCCATACGGTACGGGCTCTGGGCTATCGGCGCCGTTCCCGGCACCAAGTTAATCACAAACTCCACATCACGGTCGGGAGGTAGCCCAGGTAGGTCCTCCGGGAACACATCCTCATACTCACAGACTACCGGCACATCTGATATGGCCTTCGTGTGAAGGCTGTACACAGCCGGTATGTCTCGAGACTTCATCGGCTCGAAGGTAACTCTCACCCCATCAGGATGCACTAGAGTCACAAGTCTCGGTGAAGTGGAGATGACACCTTTGTGGGTAGTGATCCAATCCATCCCCAGTATCACGTCAATGCCATGGGAAGGCAATATGGTCAGATCCCCATAGAACTTGTGGCCTTGGATATCCACATCCACTCCCTTGCACAGCAAGGTGCATCGGATATCACCGAGCGGGGAGCTCGTGATAATAGGAATCGGTCGGGTGGTTGTAGGGAGGGAGAGTTTGTTCGCGAACCGTGAGGTAACATACGACCCGGTCGCACCGGTGTCGAAGAGAACCAGAGCAGAAGTACCACAAACTAAAACTTATCGATCACGACGTCAGGGGCGTCGGCAGCCTCCTCCTCAGTAAGGTGGTTCAGCCTCCCACGGCCGGCAGCCGGCGGCGGCGCAGCCTGAGGAGGTCGGCCTCCTGGAGCAGGTGCCCTCGCGGGGGTGGCAGCGGCCTTCTTGTCGGGGCACTCGAAGGACTTGTGGCCGGGCTTGCCACACGCGAAGCAGGTGACGGTGAAGCCTCCCGCGGCGGGTCTCGCGGTGCTCGGTGGAGCACGAGTGTAGCCTCCAGTCTGCTGGGGATAGCCGGGGTTCCTCCCTCCGGGGAACGGGCTACGTCCACCTCCTCCGAAGCCACGCTCAGGCTGGTTGTGCCCCGGGCGGTAGCTCCCCCTCAGCATGTTGCTCTGTCCGCTCCTCGGCTTCTGGAAGGATCGGTCTGGCTGGTCCCGATCTCCCATCCTCTTCTTGCCTCTCATGCGCTCCTCGTGGCCCCTCCTCTCATCCTCGACCGCGATGGCGCGGTTGACGAGATGGCGAAGGGACTTGTGCTCGCTCGCCTTCAGCGCCTGGCGAAGGCCATGGTGTAGGCTTCGCAGGAACCAGAACTGCTTCTTCTGGTCGGTGTTGGTGTCGTTGGGGGCGTACCGCATCATCTTCATGAAGTGACGCTCGTACTCCTCGACCCTCATCGCACCCTGGGTCATGGTGCGGAACTCCTGCGCCTTCTGGACCAGCAGCTCACCGGGAAGGTACTACTCGCGGAACGCCTCGCAGAACTCCAGCCAAGTGATGAATGCTGGGTTCGGGTGGGTGGCAGTGTAGTTGTCCCACCATGCCTTGGCAGGACCCTCTAGCTGGTGCGCGGCGATGGCGACGCACTCCTCGTCGGAGCAGACGGTGAGGTCGAGCTTGGTCTCGATCACCCTCAACCAGTCGTTGGCCTCGAGCGGGTCGTCCGAGTAGCTGAAGGTGGGGGCCTTCAGACGGATGAACCTCTCGATCTTCCTCGTGAGGTCCTCGTCCTGCGGAGCGAGGCGGTTTCCACCGTTGCCTCGGTGCTCCATGGCTTCCGCCATCCTCTGCATCAGCTGAGTCTGGAGCGCCATCACCTCCACCAAGTTAGGTGGGGGTGGTGGGGGCTGGTCCGGCTCAGGTGGGCCTCGCTCGGCTCCTCCTTGCTCAACATCGGCCTCAGGGTTCTCGGGCGGTGGTGGCGGCACTCCGTCACCCTGGGCCCTAGCTCCCAAAGCTCCTCCACGCAGGGGTGGGCGCCCACGGCCATGCCCGCATCCACGTCCCTACGGGGCTTCTTCCTCGGCAGCTGCCTCCTCGAGGCGAGCCATCAGCCGGTTGGATCGGCGGATCGACATCCTTCTGAAACATAAGTGAGGGGGAAAGGTTTACACACGTCACTCACCAACACATATGAGTCTAAGGCAAACATGAAAATAATTCTAATTATAACCTAAACACAAGGGGAAAAAGCATTAAGACACGAATAACTCCATTAAGATCCAAGCATACATCAAGCATGAATAATACACTTGCTCCCCCGAGGCTGATTCAGACCTTAGGGGTAGCAGCAACAAGTCAACGCTCTAATACATCGGTACAATCTCAAAAGGGTAGTGTCTACATGGGGTGGCATGACTCTCTTCATGCACCGGAACATGCTCGCGGCTGCATGGAACAACTCATGGAAACTACTAGCACACTACACTACTCTAGGTCATGCCCTCGCTCAGCTCTCTACTCAGTGCGCGCCCTCTTGTACGAGACGGGGTAGCGGTTCTCAGTGGGGTAGTCCGGCGGAAAGATCCGGGACACCAAGGCGTGAGCCTCTCGAACCTCCTCGGTCTCGACGGGGGTCGGCAGTCGAGCCATCGGGCACAGGTGAAGCTTGAGGCGGGACTGGTGTAGCTCGAAGGTCTCGGTGCGGATCTCACTCTGAGACTCGGGGGGTAGCTCTCCGTTGAGCTCGAAGAGCTCGTCCACGCGAAGTGAGTCGGCGTCCTCCCAAGTCCTCCTCAGTATCTCGGCCTTGTCTCTCAGGTAGACGGACGTGCGTGTGAGCCACGCGAGGTTGGCGATGTTGTCCGCCCGGCTCTTCTCCAGCTTCTCCACCTTGAGCCACTCACAACTGAGCAAGTGAGCGCGCACCGTGAGCAGGTCGTCCTTGCGCTCGAGCTTGTCCTTCAGCCTGTTCTGACTCGCTGTCAGCCTGCGGAGGTCCTCCTTGATGTGCAGCATCTCCTCATGGGTGTCCACCCTCTCCCTCTCGGACTGCAGCAGGACAGTGGTCGCACGGTCGAGGCTCTGCGAACACGGTAGCGTAGGGCGCTGTTCTCTCTCTCCAGCTGGACACAGCGTGGCTGGTACTGGAGGGCGTCGACGGTGGCGTCTCTGACCTGGCCGAAGAGGGTACGTGACTCGTCCTCCAGGCGGCGTGCGTACTTGTCGAGGTCGACCAAGTAGCTGGCTGTCTCCACCAGGGTCTCGTCGGACTCACGGAAGGGAGCAGCGTCGACGTCATCCTGGATCCCCTCGTACGAAGGAACTCCGTCCACGAGCGGTGCGAGGCGCCAGTAGTCCCGGGGTAGCAGCCGAAGCGTCCCGGACTCGAAGGAGGTGCGGTACTGCGCGAGAAGGCAGCCCAGTGCCTGGCGGCAGGCGACGTCCAGCGCGGTCGCGACGGTGAGTGCAGCGCTGTAGCAGACCTCTCCCTTGAACCCCGGGAGACTCGGGTGAGGGAGCACGGCGACCGTGCAGAGCACCATCCGCCCAGTCACGGCGGGTACGTACTCGGCGCGGTACGTGACGTAGGTCGGAGGGACCCCAAGCCTGAGAAGGGCCCTCTCCATCCAGTGGCAGATCGCCCCGCACGTCTCGGGGGTGATCTCAGCGTCCTGGCGCTCCATCTCCTGTGAAACGCAAGAAATTTCTGTTAGCGCAGGTGAGTAAGAAGTTTTCAAAAAGGGAACGAGTTTTTATAACATATCTCAAGGGTATAACTATAAAAGTAGAGCGTATAGAATCCTATCTCTATCGACCTTTTCTAGGGATACGTGCTACGGTCAAGCATGGCTCTGGTACCACCTGTAAAACCCCAGATTTTCATATAAAATCCGAATCCCTGTACCATCGCGATAGTCCCTGGATCAGTGGCTATCGCGTACAGAACGTCTCACAGATAAATACACAAAGTCATACATCGCATCACATAAGGATAGAAGTACATAATTTATTACAAGTCCATTATGGAGTACATCAATACAAGCCTCTTGGCTGAATCAGAGTGAAAATTCTATGCAACGGTAGCCATCTTCTCAGAAGGGTCTCCATATTTTATTCTTCCCGCCACAGGCATTCTTGAGCGAAGCAACGCATCCCTTAGTCGTACCATCCGTCGGCGTTGTAGTCGAACTCGGTCTGGTACCCTGCACACCCAAAGTCTATCCCCAAGGAGTGGGATAGGTCCACGTCACCAACTGTATGCAGCTTTAAGTGGCCTAACTTCTAAAGGGAGGAAAAGAGACAAGGAAGCAGCTTTGGTTTCCTGTGCAGCAGCAGCAGAGTATAAACAAGGTATCTCCAACAATATCCCCAAATCCCAAGTCTCTCAACACAGCTCGGAACCTCCTGGTCACCCAGGGGACCCGTCTCCACAACCTACTCCTGTCTAGGGTCGGTGCGAGAACTTCCTCTCCTCGCACCTCAATGATTGCAACCGGATCAATGAGGTAGATGGAGCCTCTCTCCTCTAGCCGGCTACAACCACGACTCACCACACACTCTCCTATAGGGGGAAGGTAGAAATCCCAAAACATGAGGAACGAACATGTCGTCTAGGTTGTGTCCATGACCGAGGACGCGGATATAGCTATAGATCGAACAACTCTGCAGAGTGTGTACACCTGTACCCATCCCGGAATGGCACCCGGCCGGTGTACGGCCGACCGAGCCCATCCTACCGGGCGAACTCTCGGTAGTTACGGTCCCATCCTGCATCCGGCCCTCAACACGGTCCCCCCCCCCCCGCAGCAGGGACAGCACCGGAACTGTGAAATGCTCCCGTGTGGCCACACGGGAGACGCTCTGAGAGGGTGGTCTCACCTCCACCGCTCCCCCACTGATGCCCTCTATCCTTCCTAAGCAGGTATGGTTCCACACTTGCCAAGCTCAACTCGGCCCTAACCCCACGCTCGGCGGGGTGGTGTGTACGAAAGTCCTATAGACAAGTTGATCCACTCGGTTTCAGACCGGGGTGAGCTCATATCCTCCAAGCGCAAGTAAAACCCCAACACCTAGGCTCCGAAAACTGTAACAGTAGGGGTACACTGAGGAGTGCACCCCTGTCCCCGATCCCAGATCGGTTGTTTCGAGCTCACCCCCGCCAAAGTACCCAAAACGCCTTCTCCTGCCGGTTTTTACCCCACTCACGCCAAGAACCACTATTCCCATCCCAACACATGCATCGCGAAGCTCGGCATATATACACGCTCACATAAACATATATATACAGTAGTAGTAGGGCAATCAAGGACAGGGTAGATAAAGGGGCAGTGCAAGGTTCATCAACATGCATATAAAGTAAAGCGCTAGCAATTCTACTTAGCAATGCCTAAATAGGAATTTCAGAATCAGTCGGGCGTGAACCTGGGGTCGGGTAGTCCTCCGCGGTGAAGTCGTCGGCGTAGTCGTACTCCAGGATCAGCTCCCCGGCTCCAGCTGCTCCTAATAGCGCGAAAGGAAAATAAATAGCGGTCCTAGAGCAATTAACTCCAAAGAAACACAAATAAGAACCAAAAGAGAGCAAACACCACCTGAGCCCGGAGTTTAAGGTTTTAGGAATTTTCTGGAAAAGGTTTCACAATTTTCGGTGTTAAAATGGATTTACTAGGGTTTTTCAAAGGGAAAATAGGATTTCTGGAAAAGAAAATACGTTCACCCCCTTTAAAACGGCTCAGCCACACCGGATCCCCCCAGATCCGGATCCGATGCGGCCAGCCCTCCCGCGGCCCGCGCGTGGCTGGCCCGCCATTGGCTGCCGCATGCGATCCCGTGAGGGAACCGTGCGGCTCGGCGCGGTGAGGGCCGGCGTGTGGCCGCGACGGGATCGGCCTAGCCGCAGCGGATCCCGGCGGATAGGTTGTGGCCACGCCGGCATGTGGTCTCCGGTGCACAACGCAAGTCTGAGAAACCGACTGTGCCCCTAGGTGTTCGGTGAAATGCCCAGGAGAGGGAGGCGGCGGCGCGGGAGGACCTCGCCGGCGGCGAGTCCCACGGCGCCTGGGCGACTGGCCAAAACGGGGAAACCACAAGGGACCTCCCAGGCTGCTAGGCGCGAAAGGGGCGCAAGACCGGGGTGGTAACCGTCGCGCGAGGCCATCGTCGGCGTGGGCGCGGCGGCGGCGGCGCGGCGGCGGTGCTGGTGACCTAAACCAGTGCGGGGCGCGTGAGCGCGTGTGCGACGGCGTGCGCGGGGGAGTGCGCGCGCGCAAGGTGACTACCACGGCCAGTGGGGAGGTTGGCCGCGACAGGGGCGACGCGGTGGATCCCGGGTCGACGCCATGGGTGGCGGCGAGCACGGCGCCCGCGGTCGGCTCACGAAAGTACGTGTGGGTTTCGCCGGTGGCAAGGCGCGTTCAGCGGCCAAGGATGCGGTGCCTTTTTCCTTCCCCTCCGCGACAGTGCACGAGGCTCCCGGCCACGGCGAGGCCGTGGCGGTGCGGACCGGTCTAACACGACGGCGGCGTCCTACGCGAGAGGAAAGGGGCCAAGGTCCAACCTTGCCCCCGGGATCGACGCACGCGTGTGCTGGGGTGCACGGTGGCGTGGGACGTCGGGTCCGCGAGGCGACGCGCGCGAGCGCGAACGGCTCGGCGCGGCGCCGCGGACGCGAGTGGCAAGGCACGGCGTTCAACAACGACAAGGGAAGGCTAGGCCAAGAGAGCGGGCGCGCGTCGATGAAGGCAGCGGCACCTGCAAACGGGTTGTCCCAGCCTGGCACGAAGGCCGGCATTACCAGAGGCGGCGCGGCGGCGCGGAGCAACAGCGCGTTCCACCTCGGCTCGAAGGCCGGGGCATCCACATGGGGAGGGAAGCGGTCGTCCTCACCTCGGTGGCCACGGGCCGTAGTGCAGGCGTCGGTGTAGAGTGGTGGTGCGGCTCGTCGGCGGGGAAGAAGACGAGGGCGGCGGCGCGACGTCGAGGAAGAAGAGGAATTAGGGGAAGTAGGCGTCCTCGTCGACGGCGGGTCCGGCTCCTCCCACGGGCGGCTCCGGTCTTCGCGGCGGGCGGCTCCTTCCACGGGCGGCTCCACTCCTCCTTCTCCCCCCTACACTCCCTTCTCCTCTGGCGGGTCGATGGGTAGGCAGGGGAGCAACTCCCCGAGGCGGCTAGGGTTGGGATCTCCCCCCGGGGCTCGGTGGCGGCTTAAATAGTGGCGTGCGGCGATGGGACACGCGGACGGACGAGATGCGCCGGGGGAGCGCGCGGCACGCCGCGACGGCGAGGCCCGCGGCCGGCGCGCCCGCCTTTGGCTTTGGTCGTCAGCCAAAGCAACAAAGGTAGGGGATGACGCGGCGACGTCATCGCGGGGCCGGGTGACGCGGTGAGCGGGGCCCGCTTGCTAGCGACCCAGGCGGCGCGCGCGGTAGGTGGCGACGGCGGGGCGGGTTGTTGGGCCGCGGTTGGGCCGAAAGCGAGGCTGGGCTGGTTAGGAGGTTGGCGGCCTGCGAAGTGAAGGAGTGCTTTCTCTATTCTTTAAACTCTAGTTTTGATTCAAATTTGAATTCCCATTTCAAATTTGAATCCACTCAAGGAAGATCCAAACAAAATTCAAATAAAGATCCAGCTTGTCACACTAGCAAATTGTAAGCCTAAAATTATTGATGGTGCCAAATTAAGTCTAGGAATTCTGGGAAAGAAACAGGAAGTCATCCTTATGTGTTGCATGAGCACCCAAATACAAATCAAGTTTTAGAAATTTCACATTTTGCAACCAAACCAATTCTAAGGGTGTTACAGTGCTTGTGCTGAATCTGTACGTGTTGTTTAATTTGTTAGGAGAGATATCAAGTTGATATTGAGGAGTATCAAAGCCGTGAATTAAGTGGGCTTGCTACTTTGCTAGCTGTTTCAGCTACCGCTGCCGCCGCAGTACGTGACGCCATCATGCCAGTCTCGCTCAATGGAGTTCTATGGCGAGTTGCACGACATACCTAACTAATTTTCAGCAGTCTAGGTAATTGTATAATGAAGTTTGCACTCTATGTTATTTAGTAGGTCTGAAAACTGATCGACGCTATGCATGTGTCCAGAATATATATTGTTATTATGAATATTTTTTTTCCATTGGTTAAGCAGTAGATTGTATACACGTCGAGTGTGCTGAACAAACTCTACCAAGCTAATCTGTTTTCCTTGACAAAAAGCCTTGCACATCCTAAACTAATAACGGCTCAACATGCATAACGGATGCATATATACGCTCACAAACACACACACACGACGGGTGCATCACTTACACCAATTAGAATGAAAATGGTTCTTGATCATAATGGATGTGGTGTGGTCTATATGCAGCTATGCTACACTATGAGATGGATGCTGTTATGGGCCTCGCGCGCACACACTGCTGTCGTAGTGCCATTAGGAAAAACTCCTTTCCATCCCTCAACTATCAACGGAGTTTGGTTTCGATCCCTGATCCGGAAAACCGGGTATCCTACATCCCTGAACTATCTAAACCGTCTATTTTTAGTCCCTCGCTGGTTTTGATGATGGTGGTTTTCGATGACTTTTTATTATAATCTTATGTGCTTAAAATATGTTTCCACATCAATATTTCCTTTTTCCTATCGGTTAATGACAGGAAATCTATTTTTCCTTTTCCCTGTCAGTTATTTTCTTTTTCCCGTCGGTATCGAGACACACAGGGAAATTTCGTTTTCTAGTAGTACACAATAACAATTCAGGTGCTCCATCACCTTGGGGCACACTACGGGAAAATCAACGTTTGTCGTGCATTCCGATCTTTGCCGTGCGCATTTTTTCGGGCCCACGGCAAAAAAAAAGGGTCCGGTAAAAAATAGTTTGTCTTGCGTTTTTATATTGGCGCACGGCAAACAAATACGACAAACACTTTTTTCCCACCAGACGTTACCCTGTTAGCTTGTTTGTTGCCTTTGCCGTACGCCGTAGGAAAACGCACGGCAAAGACATTCCCTTTGTCGTGCGCCATAGGAAAACGCACGACGCACGGCAAACGTTCCCACAACACCGTAGTATTTTTAAATTTTTTGATTTTTGTACTTCTTTTTCTTTCAAATACGCGACGAGGACAGGGCGTATTGAGGGGATGTGCATACCCTTAGTAATTTAATTAGTATATACGAGCACTCATTCCAACATCACATGAAACATCGGCACAATTTTGACATGAGAATTTTTGTTTTTCGAATTTTTTGACATGTGAATTTAAACACCCCTTAGTAATAACATAATTGGTGAATGGAAATTAAACTTTATGGGTGGGCTTCGCGTGCTGCTTGCTATAATGTTTCGGCTCAATTAGACCCAAGAGATGGAGAATTTTTCTGCCCAGTTGGGTAAGGAGCAAGGACTGGATGGAGGAAGAGTTGGAATACGATCATCATACGGCGAGTTTCCCACGCCGCCTGTCTGTCTGAAGCTCCCACCAAATAAACAAAATCCTCCTCGTTGCCGCGCTCGCATCGCCTCGCCTCGCCTCCTGGTCTGGTCTGTGGGCGCCGGTACGCCGCCGCCGGCGGCAGCGCCGTCTCGGTTTCTCGCCACCGTCCGCATTCAGGTTCGTCGTCGATCCCTCCCGTCGTCTCCGGCATAAAAATAATATAATTAAGGCACGACAGTTAATGATATGACGATGGGATCCTGAACTCTGAACCACGAACCCACGATGGTTGTCCCAACTCTGTTGAACAGCAGGCGTCAGCTTGGATTTACATCTCGATCACCACCGACGTTAGAATAGATTGATGGAGGTGGAGGTGGAGGTCATTGCTTGCCCGCTTTCCTTCATGTTGTCAATCCAATGCCCTGTCCAGGCTCCAGGAGAGGGTACTGCAGCTGCAAGTCTGCACTGCCCTTTTCACTTTTGTAGTTTTGTTACCTTCAGACTTGAGCAACCGGCGTTGCTTGAAAACATTCCCGGCCGGAATCCTCCGAAATTCCCAGAATTTCGTCTTTCCCGACGGGGTCTGAAATTTTATTTTCCCGGCCGGGATTAATATTTTAATATCTTTTGTAAAAAAATAAATTTAAAAAATTAAAAAAACGCAGGAAAAAATAATAAAAAATCCTGAAATTCCCGGAATTTCTTGTTTCTCGCTGGGGTTCGAAAATTTTTTTCTCCCGGAATTTAAAACCCTCTTGCTTTGACCTTTGAACGGTTTGACATGGCATGTGCCTTGTTGGCAATGCTGCCATCAGAAGTTGGATCCTGCAACAGGTCTCCTGGACATGTACAGGATCCCGTGCCCTGCCACCATTTTTTAACTGTCGTCGTCGGTCAGAAAAGTTTTCTGTCTAGTGTTAAGCCAAAATTTATGCATCACGCTGTTAAGCCAAAATGTGTAGTACTCGAAAGAGATATTCTTTACCCAACTAGATTTATGCTCTCCCTACAGATTGATGGCTTGTCTCTTGGCTAATTCAGTTCAGCCTTTTTTTGGTTGAGCCAGCAGATCGAACACGTACCGTCTGCAGAATTACGTACGTAGTTGCATTGAGTTAATCTCTGCTACTAAGTTAATTGTGTTGCTTGCAGTCTACATCACTTGAACTCTCTCTCTCTGCTGAGTTGTGTTATCTGCACTCTACGAGTCTACGTATGTACCACTCTACAAGTGATAATGTAGCTCATTTTAGCTTAATTCATTGCTACGTACTTAAACTGTAGGTCAAACAGCACAGCAATGGAGCCCGAAAGCAGGAAACTTCAGACGACAAGGCCTTTGATGAAGAGCTGGACAAAGTTTCTGAGACTCTTAGGTGAAGGCATCACAATTCATTATATATACTATTTACCTGATTTGACTCACATGATTATTCCAGACATTTGATTTTTCGTCTCCTTTTCTGTTTCCCTTTGAAAGGCAGCGTGAGGAGGATTGCGAAAAAGTTCTAGGTGAGATAAAGAGAGTTGTGAAGATTTTTGGCCTTTCATGTGTTGGGATAGCTGCTTACTCGCGGTTTAGGAGTTGGAGCCTCGAAAAGTCTACACAACCTGCTGCACGGGGCACTTCCCATGAATAGCTTATATTGCCCTTACAACTTTGTGCAACATATCCTGTGATGTTGCATGACATATCGTATCAGACAGCTGCACTTTTGTGCCCTGGATAATGTTGGATCAGTGTAATGTATGTACCAGATAATAATATATGCCTTGTTATGTGTTGAGTCTGAAATTCCTGTAATCGTGTCAGAGTGTGTATCCATGTTAGGTGCATTAGACTTGTTAAGTTAGGTGATGCATGTTTGTAATCGCGTAGATATCTGGTGTCACGGTGAGTGCACACGTGGACACGCCAGACCGCGTCTTGTGGATCTCCCCACCATGGCGAGTGCGCCGTGCATATCGCACGAGTGGCCGGAAAAAATGCCGCATCGTGCAGCGCGTGGCGGTGGTGGGGGGTTGCGGCCTCAGGCCTTGATATGGAACATGAAATGCATCAGAAAGAGCTGCGCAGTTGCAGTGTATATCTCTCTCTCTCGCTTGCTCTCGCGTTCTAGCACATTCGCCGTAGAACACTCGCCGCCGCGGTTACCACTCGCCGGGACCGTGACGTTGCCGGGCTCCTCGCCGGAGTTCGTTCCCAACAATCTGGTATCAGAGCCGGTTCATGCAGTATAGTGGATCGGTGAGTCCTCCGAAGTCGCCGCCGAGGAAGAAGTTCGTCGTCCCGCGCCGCCGGACACCGGAGGAGAAGATGGGAGACGGGCCAAGCACCGGCGGCCATGTCGTGAAGGAGACATCGCTGATGTGGCCGATGCTGACGCGGGACAACTACACCGAGTGGGCCATGATCATGCAGTGCAATCTCGAGGCGTTGGAGATCTGGGAGGTGATTGACCCGGGGACCAATGTCAAGAGGTCGCACGATCGTCAGGCAATGAGCTCGTTGTTGCGCTCGGTGCCGAAGGAGATGTGGCAGATGCTCGGCCGGCACAAGACGGTGAAAGAAGCCTGGGAGGCGGTGGAGAAGATGCGGCTGGGCGCCGATCGCGTTAAGGAGGTAAACGCACAGAAGCTCTTGAAGGATTTTGAGAACATAATGTTCAAGGATGGGGAGTCCGTGGATGATTTTGCGATGAGAATCACCAATCTCGTCGGCAATCTCGAGGCTTTGGGGGGACATGTCGAAGCTTTGCGCGTCGTCAAGAAGTTCTTGCGCGTGGTGCCGGCGCGTTTCAGCCAGGTCGCGGTCAACATCGAGATGTTCCGAGATCTCAAGAAGCTGACTGTCGACGATCTGGTGGGGCTGCTGCGGGCGGCCGAGGATCGAATTGATGACAAGGTCGACCAGATCGTGGACAAGGCGGGACGTCTCCTCCTCTCTGAGGATGAATGGCTGGAGAAGCACAAGCATCGTTTCCAATCCGGGAACAAGCCTGGAGGAAGCAGTTCGGGTGGCGGATCCTCGAAGGGCAAGGCGGTGGCGCGCTCGTCGGCAGATGGTGGCGGCTCTGGGGGTGTCAAGCTGACATCCGAGGGCACGCCGCGTCGCAAGGGGCGGTGCCGTAACTGTGGCATCTATGGCCACTGGGCGGAGGACTGCAAGAGGCCCAAGAAGGAGAAGAACAAGGAGGCGCGGCAGCAGGAAGTGAATGTTGCAGTCGGCGCTGAAGATCAGGGCGATGCACTGATGTTGGCATCATGCGACGTTGTGCACGACCTCACTCCAAGTGTGCACCTGACAGAGAAGGTGATTCCTGTTGCTGTTCCAGATGACTCATGGGTGCTAGACACAGGTGCAAACAATCACATGACTGCAACAAGGTCGATGTTGTCACAGCTCGATGAAAGCATTCAAGGAACAGTGCTCCTGGGAGATGGCTCTCGCGTCAAAATCCAAGGTATGGGTTCAGTGGTGATACAAGATCGTAGTAATGGTCATAAAGTGCTAACTGATGTTTACTGCATACCTGAACTGAAAAGTAACATAATAAGGTTGGGTCAACTTGAGGAGAAAGGATTTAAGTTTTAAGGGAAAAATGGTAAACTATGTGTGTTTGATCAAGAACATGTACTTCTGATTTCTGCACCAAGAATTGGCAATAGACTGTATTTAGCAAAGTTTGGGTTGGCTGCACCAGTCTGTTTTCTTGCACAGTCTGAAAATCTGTCATGGACCTGGCATGGGAGATTTGGGCACTTGAATTTCAGAGCTTTGAGTGACCTTAGTGCTAAGCAAATGGTTATTGGCCTTCCTACTATTTCCAAAGTGGAGAAGGTGTGTGATGGGTGTGTTCTTGGGAAACAGCATAGAAAACCATTCCCTCAGGTGTCAAGCTATAATGCAGAGAGGGGCTTAGAACTTGTGCATGTTGATCTGTGTGGGCACATAACTCCAAAGACCATAGGAGGGGCATCCTATTTCTTGCTAGTAGTTGATGATTATAGCAGGTACATGTGGGTGGAGATGCTCAAGACCAAAGATCAGGCCCTGGAGAGTTTCAAGAAAATTAAACTCAGGGCAGAAATGGAATGTGATGGCAAGTTGAAGTCACTGAGAACAGATAGGGGGTGAGTTCTTATCCAATCTGTTCTCTGTTTTCTGCAGTGAGGGTGGCATTAAGCATTTCACAACCACTCCATATTCCCCACAACAAAATGGAGTAGTAGAAAGAAGAAATCAAACTGTGGTTGAAATGGCTAGGTGTATGCTTAAAACTATGGGGATGCCATCTGAATTTTGGGGTGAAGCGGTCAGGGTTGCAGTTTATGTGCTAAACAGGTGTCCTACTAAGAGCTTGAATAGAAAGACCCCATATGAAGCTTGGCATGGCAAGAAGCCAAGTGTGAGTCATCTCAGAATTTTTGGTTGTGTTGCTCATGTTAAACAGGTTGGTCCAGGACAGAGCAAACTGTCAGACAGATCCAAGAAAATGGTCTTTATAGGCTATGAATCTGGCACAAAAGGCTACAGGTTGTTTGATCCTTCTACCAGGAGATTGGTGGTAAGCAGAGATGTTATCTTTGATGAAACCAAACCTTGGAACTGGACATATGCTACTGCAGACAGTGAGCAACAGTCAGACAGCTTCACAGTTCATTACCACTGGTCTGACAAACATCCGACAACAGAAGCTGAGGGTGATTTCCAAGCAGCAGGGGGTGAAGTGGGTGGCTCTCCTGCACATGATGGTGATGTGGTTCATGATGAAGCATTACCAACACCCCAACACAGTCCAGGATCAGCTGTAGCACAGAATGTGGATTTTGTGACTCCACCAAGTCAATACTCTGAAGATACATTCGGAGGACCACTGAGATTCAGATCACTGAATGATCTTTTTGATTCAACTGAGGAATTGCAAGATTTTCAGTACAGTGGTGTTTGTATGGTAGCAGCTGATGAACCAATTTGTGTAGATGAAGCAATGGAAGAGAATTGCTGGGTTGAAGCTATGAACAGTGAGCTGAAGTCAATACAAGACAACAACACATGGTACTTGACTGATTTACCAAAGGGTCACAAAGCTATTGGACTAAAGTGGGTCTATAAGGTGAAGAGAGATCCAGATGGCAAGATTGTTAAGTACAAAGCTAGGCTAGTTGCAAAAGGCTATGCTCAGAAGTTTGGGGTGGATTATGAAGAGCTTTTTGCCCCTGTGGCTAGAATGGAGACAGTGAGGCTAATTTTGGCACTTGCTGCAAGTGGTAAATGGGAAGTGCATCACATGGATGTGAAATCAGCCTTCCTAAATGGTGAGCTGCAGGAGGATGTTTATGTACACCAACCTCCAGGTTTCCAAAATCCAAAGCATCCAGAGAAGGTGTTGAAGCTAAAGAAGTCATTGTATGGTTTGAAACAAGCCCCCAGAGCCTGGAATGCTAAGTTGGATCAGGAGCTGATCAAGCTGGGTTTCTGCAGGAGTGAAGAAGAGCATGCAGTATACAAAAGGGGTAGTGGTACTTCTCTACTACTTGTTGGTGTATATGTAGATGATCTCATCATCTGTGGGCCTAACAGTAAGAGCATCTATGAATTTAAGCAACAGATGAGCAGAACATTCAGTATGAGTGACTTGGGCTTACTGAGTTACTATTTGGGACTGGAGGTGAAGCAACAACCTGGAAACATAACCATCAGTCAAAGAGCATATGCTGCAAAGATTGTAGAACTGTGTGGCATGACAGGGTGTAATCATGTTGACACACCCATGGAACAGAACACAAAGCTCTTGCCTGGCAGACCTGATCTTGTCAAAGATGTAACCAAATTCAAAAGTCTTGTGGGTAGCTTGAGGTATTTGGTGAACTCTAGGCCTGACATTGCCTATGTTGTCGGCATTGTAAGCAGATTCATGGAGACTCCTACCTCTGAGCATTGGGCTGCCATAAAAAGAATTGTAAGATATGTGGCAGGAACCACTGAATATGGGTGCAGATATACTTGCGAATCTACTGCTAATCTGAAACTGTTGGGGTTCTCAGACAGTGATCATGCTGGAGATTTGGAGAAAAGGAAGAGTACCTCAGGTGTTGTGTTTTTCTTGAATGGCAATGTTGTGACATGGACATCACAGAAGCAAAGGGTTGTTGCTCTGTCAAGCTGTGAGGCTGAATACATAGCAGCAGCATCTGCAGCATGCCAGGGAGTGTGGTTGAGCAGGCTCATAGCAGATCTCGTGTTATGGTCGGCAAGACCTATGGGCGGCGCCCTAGACGTGGCTAGGGGGCGCGCGCGGCTAGGGCAGGAGCCAAGGGCCCAGTCTTTTAATTTCCAGGAAACCCTAGGGGGTTCGTTAGCAATTTATGCGCTCATAAATACTCATGTAAACTCTTGGTTTTAATCAGGCAGAAACATATTAATTGTTTCCGGCTTCCCGAAGGGAGCCGGGAGATTGCCAACCCTAGCCGCCCTTCCCTCTCCTCCTCTCACGCGTGCCGCCAGCCCGACGGCGCCCCTGCGCCGTCCTCGCCACCGTCCGCTGCCAGCACCTCATCCCTATTCGCTGAGAGAAGTTCCCGGTAGGATCCGAAATCCTATCAACCTGGTATCAGTGATGTCAGGCGCTCCTCCCATCGCTCCGTTGTCGCCCTCATCACAGGCGCCGCCGCCGTCAACGACGGCGCCACCGCCCACCTCCACGTTCCTGGCAGCCTCCACCACCGTCTCGACCGCGATCTCCGACCCGTTCGCCATGCCCACCATGACGAACGAACAGCTGACGGCCGCCGTCCTTAAGCTGTGCCAGGGCATGGATGCCCTAGGTCGCGACCTGACGGAAGTTCGTGCCGTCCTCCTGGGTCCCCCACCACCGTCGCCCCTACCGCCCCTGACGCCGCCAGTCACGGCGCCGCCGACCGGGGGGGCGTCCCAGCCATGGCGCCGACATCCTCCGGGGTGCCGATTCACTGCCTGCCGCTCCCGTCATCACCCTCGCAACTCCCGCCGTGGGTGTTGGGGTCGACGACGGCCGCCACCTTCTCCTCGCCGCCACCGCGCACCACTCCGGAGCGGCAGCTGCGCCCACACCCCGCCCCCATGGGGTCCCGCGGGGCCGCGCCTCCCCCAGGCGCCCTGTACGGCGGGGTCGACGGGTACCTGTTCTCGTCGGCCTCCGCAGCCGCCAGGGAGGGCGCAGAGTCGTCCGCCAGAGGGGCGGCCTTTGAGGTTCCTCTGGGCCAGGCCACCCCGCGCTTCTACAAGTTGGAGTTCCCGATGTACGACAGCGCGGTCGACCCGCTGGACTGGCTCAATCAGTGCGAGCAGTTTTTCCGCGGCCAGTGCACCCTCGCCTCCGACAGGACATGGTTGGCATCGTACCACCTCACTGGGGCGGCCCAGACGTGGTATTTCGCCATCGAGCAGGACGAGGGGATGCCGTCCTGGGATCGGTTCAAGGAGCTGTGCCATCTCCAGTTTGGTCCGGCCGTGCGTGGCTCTCGCCTGGCGGAGCTCGGACGCCTCCAGTTCACGTCGACCGTCCAGGACTACGCCGACCGCTTCAACGTGGTGTTGTGCCATGCACGGAACCTCGACACCGTCCAGAAAGCTGAGCTGTTTGTGGGCGGCCTACCGGATCACATCAGGGTGGACGTCGAGCTGCGCGCACCACAAGACTTGCCGACGGCGATGCACCTGGCCCGCGCCTTCGAGCTCCGCGCCTTGGCCGTGGCGTCACTGCGCCCACCCGAGCTCCCGCGCCCGGCGCGCCAGCAGCGCTTCCAGCAGGCGCCGGCCGCCCGCCCCGCGCTGCCACCGCCGGCGGGGACACTAGCAGGGGGCGCCCCACCGGCCCCAGCCGCTGCCGTTCCGCCACCGCCGATACGACAGTTCCGCCGTCTCACGCCAGCGGAACAATTGGAGCGCCGATGCCAGGGCTTGTGCTACAACTGCGACGAGCCTTTCGTTCGCGGCCACCAGTGCAAGCGCCTGTTTTACCTCGAGTCGGGCAACTACGTGGACGACGACACCCCCCGGACCATGAGGCGACATCAGACGACACGGGGGCCCTCCTGGACGCGTCCGCTAATGCATTGGTGGTCTCCCTACATGTTGTGGTAGGTTTACAGACGGAGAACAGTATGGTGATATACATCACCATCAAGGGCGAACGCTTGCTCGCCCTGCTGGACACTGGCTCGACGCATAATTTCATCCAGGGGGCTACATTACGACGGCTTGGTCTTCCGTTGTCGGGAGGCGACCAGCTTCGGGTCACGGTGGCCAACGGCGACCGCTTGCCATGCGCCGGGGTCGCCCAGGGCGTGGAGGTCTCCATCGCGGGCGCGCCCTACACCATCACGTGCGTCGGGATCGACCTGGGCTGCTTCGACTTCATCCTCGGCGTCGACTTCCTGCGCACATTGGGCCCCATCACCTGGGACTTCGACGCACGGACCCTCGCCTTCCAGCGCGACGGGCGGCCAGTCGTGTGGCACGCGGCTCCGAGGCCGGGCGTCTCTCGGCCCGCGGCGGCAGTCGCGGCCGCCGCCGCCGAGCAGCCCATCCTCGACAGGCCTCTCCAGCACCACGCCGCCATCTTCGAGGAGCCGCAAGGCCTGCCACCAGCCCGACCGTACGACCACCGCATCCACCTACTGCCGGGTACCGCTCCCGTCGCCGTCAGGCCGTACCGCTACCCCCAGCTGCAGAAGGACGAGATGGAGCGCCAGGTCGCAGGCATGCTCGCGCAGGGTATCATCCGCCCGAGCACGTCCCCGTTCTCCGCTCCGGTTCTCCTCGTTCGTAAGCCGAACGGCTCCTGGCGCTTCTGCATCGACTACCGAGCCCTCAACGCGCGGACGTCTAAGGACAAGTTCCCCATTCCGGTGGTCGACGAGCTTCTCGACGAGCTGCATGGCGCCCGATACTTCTCCAAGCTCGACCTGCGATCGGGCTACCATCAGGTGCGCATGTTCACGGGAGACATCGACAAGACAACGTTCCGCAAACATCACGGCCACTATGAGTTCCTCGTCATGCCGTTTGGTCTCTCCAACGCCCCAGCCACGTTCCAGGCTCTGATGAACGACGTTTTGCGCCCATACCTACGAAGGTTCGTCCTAGTATTTTTCGATGATATTCTCATTTACAGTTCGTCGTGGGCAGAGCATCTCAGCACATCAGCATCGTCCTCAACGAGCTTCGGGCGCACCAGCTACACCTTAAGCGCTCGAAGTGCTCGTTCGGGGCGCCTTCGGTGGGCTACCTCGGCCACATCATCTCCGAGGCGGGCGTCGCCATGGATGCGGACAAGGTCGCGGCGGTCTCCGCTTGGCCGCAGCCTCGGTCCGCCCGAGGTCTTCGCGGCTTCCTGGGGCTTGCAGGATACTACAGGAAGTTCATCCGCGACTTTGGTCTGATCGCGGTGCCACTCACCCGTCTCCTGCGCCGAGACGCCTTCTCCTGGGATAAGGAGGCGGAGGACGCGTTCCAGGCGCTTAAACGCGCCCTCACGACGGGACCCGTTCTACAGATGCCGGACTTCGACAAGCTCTTCATCGTCGACTGCGACGCGTCCGGTGTTGGGTTCGGGACGGTGCTACACCAGGGCGTCGGCCCTGTCGCGTTCTTCAGCCGCCCGTTCGCCGCTCGACATCTGAAGCTGGCGGCTTATGAGCGGGAGCTCATCGGCCTGGTGCAGGCTGTGCGCCATTGGCGCCCCTACTTGTGGGGACGCCAATTTCTCGTCCGCACCGACCACTTCAGTCTGAAGTACCTGCTGGACCAGCGCTTGTCCACGGTGCCGCAGCACCAGTGGATCAACAAGTTGTTCGGCTTCGACTTCACCGTGGAGTACCGCCCGGGACGGCTTAATACGGTGGCCGACGCTCTCTCTCGCCGCGACGCGGAGCACGCCCAGGACGCTGCTACGGAGCTAGGCGCCATGTGCGTCCGCTCGAGCCCGACGTTCGCCTTCCTAGACGTCGTGCGCCAGGCGACGGCACGGGCGCCTGACGCACAAGAGATGCTGCGGCGCCTGGGTGCCGGTGAGCTCCAGGCGCCCTGGTGCTTCGACGACGGCCTCCTCCTTCACGACAGTCGCGTGTTCCTCCCCGACCACGACGATCTGCGGCACCAGGCGCTCCAGTTGGCACACTCCGCAGGTCATGAAGGGGTCCAGAAAACCCTGCATCGCCTGCGCTCTGATTTCTACATCCCCGGTGACCGGACCCTGGTCAGGGACCGGGTCCGTACGTGCACCACATGCCAGCGTAACAAGACCGAAACGCGCCCGCCGGCCGGCCTCCTGCAGCTCCTCGAGGTTCCCTCCCAGGTGTGGGCGGACATTGCCATCGACTTCATCGAAGGTCTGCCAAAGGTGGCAGGCAAGTCGGTGATCCTGACGGTGGTCGATCGCTTCTCCAAATACGCCCACTTCATCCCGCTTGGCCACCCGTACACTGCAGCATCGGTGGCCTGGGTGTTCTTCGATGGCATCGTCCGGCTGCACGGTTTCCCCTCGTCCATCGTGAGCGACCGGGACCCCGTCTTCACTGGCCACGTCTGGCGCGACCTGTTTGGCTTGGCGGGAGTCAAGCTCCGCATGAGCACGGCGTTTCACCCACAGACGGATGGGCGGTCTGAGGTGGTGAACAAGGTGATTGCTATGTATTTGCGCTGTGTTACAGGTGATCGACCGCGTTCGTGGGTGGATTGGCTCTCATGGGCGGAGTATTGCTACAACACCTCGTTCCACACTGCGCTCCGCGCCACCCCGTTCGAGGTCGTCTACGGGCGCCCACCACCGCCGATCCTGCCTTACACGGTGGGTTCGGCCAAGACAGAGACAGCAGATGCGCTCCTCCGCAGCCGCGACGAGATGTTGGCGGAGGTGCGCCAGCGGCTTCTCCAGGCTCAGCAGCTCTCCAAGAAGTACTACGACGCCAGCCATCACGACATGGAGCTCGACGTCGGCACCTGGGTCTGGCTGCGCCTCCTCCACCGGACCGCACAGTCGCTCGACCCGCAGGCTCGGCGCAAACTGGGTCCCCGCTATGCTGGTCCGTTCCAGGTGTTGGAACGCGTCGGCCAGGTCGTCTACCGCCTACGACTTCCAGAGGGCGCCAAGATCCATGACGTGTTCCACGTGGGGTTGCTCAAACCTCACCGCGGAGAGCCGCCGGCTGCGCCTGGAGTCCTGCCGCCCCTACTCCATGGCCGCATTCTTCCAGAGCCGGAGGCTGTTGTGCGCGCTGAGCTGCGGCGTGGCGTGTGGCATGTGCGTATCAAGTGGCGCGGCTTGCCGGAAGATGACGCCACATGAGAGCAGCTGGAGGAGTTTCGCAGCCACTACCTCGATTTCCAGCTCGACGACGAGCTGTTTGCACAGGCGGGGAGAGATGTTATGGTCGGCAAGACCTATGGGCGGCACCCTAGACGTGGCTAGGGGGCGCGCGCGGCTAGGGCAGGGGCCAAGGGGCCAGTCTTTTAATTTCCAGGAAACCCTAGGGGGTTCGTTAGCAATTTGTGCGCTCATAAATACTCATGTAAACTCTTGGTTTTAATTAGGCAGAAACATATTAATTGTTTCCGGCTTCCCGAAGGGAGCCGGGAGATTGCCAACCCTAGCCGCCCTTCCCTCTCCTCCTCTCACGCGCGCCGCCAGCCCGACGGCGCCCCTGCGCCGTCCTCGCCGCCGTCCGCTGCCAGCACCTCACCCCTATTCGCTGAGAGAAGTTCCCGGTAGGATCCGAAATCCTATCATCTCGTTGGAGAGAAGAAGAAGAAGTTCAAGCTTTTAATGGACAGCAAATCAGCTATTGAGCTGAGCAAAAATCCAGTGCATCATGAAAGGAGCAAGCACATAGATACTCAGAGAGTGCGTTGCTGATGGAAAAGCAGAGGTGGAACATGTGAGTACTGACAGACAACTTGCAGACATCCTCACGAAGCCTTTGGGAAGGATCAAATTTGTGGAGATGCGTCAAACGATTGGTGTCAGTAGAGCCTGTCACGATTAGGGGGTGATTTGTTGAGTCTGAAATTCCTGTAATCGTGTCAGAGTGTGTATCCATGTTAGGTGCATTAGACTTGTTAAGTTAGGTGATGCATGTTTGTAATCGCGTAGATATCTGGTGTCACGGTGAGTGCACACGTGGACACGCCAGACCGCGTCTTGTGGATCTCCCCACCATGGCGAGTGCGCCGTGCATATCGCACGAGTGGCCGGAAAAAATGCCGCATCGTGCAGCGCGTGGCGGTGGTGGGGGGTTGCGGCCTCAGGCCTTGATATGGAACATGAAATGCATCAGAAAGAGCTGCGCAGTTGCAGTGTATATCTCTCTCTCTCGCTTGCTCTCGCGTTCTAGCACATTCGCCGTAGAACACTCGCCGCCGCGGTTACCACTCGCCGGGACCGTGACGTTGCCGGGCTCCTCGCCGGAGTTCGTTCCCAACAATCTGGGATATATTTGTGTGGTTACAATTATACATTGTTGCTGTTATTTGCAAAGCTTGCAGTGTTATTAGTGCTAGCTGTGGGATAATCATGTATTTGCATGGATGGAGCAGATTTGGATGGCCTGTTCTGTTCATGCAGTAGTATATGGCTATATATGCTCAACTAGTTTTCGCTAGGTACTTTTCAGGTTACATTTGTCTTATTTATCAGCGCTGTGCTGTGTTGCATATATAGATAGATTGATTTAGGTAAGCAGTAAGCTATTAGCAGCTGATGTGGAAGATTTGCTAATACTGGAGAAGATAATCGATACCTGCCTGCAGCTGCAGGATATAATATTTGCATCTTGACCACACTGCTACTCACAATGCTGATTGCAAGATTTGCTTATTGAGGGCAAGCTGTTTAATATTGTCACAAGGTTGATCTTCAACAATTAACAAATGGGCCATAGCATGAAACTAACTACAGCAAGTTGCAAGATCCAGCAGCCATTTTATATGTTGCTGTTGATTCAGCCAGTCGAATATCTTCTTGTCTCTGAAGTCTGAAGCATCAGACATGTTACTTCGGTGGCTGGTTCATTGGGCTTCACACTTAAGAGTTCAGACCGTACGATGACTCTCGTTTTTGACATTTATTTGCAACAACTTCGTTGCGGCTCTATATATATGTTTCTGAACTGAACCTTGTGTTTGCATTGGCAACTGAACTGAATACTTGCAACAACAGTCTGAATCGTCATCTTCAGATGTTCAGAGTTCAGACAGCCACCACCAGAGCAGGGGGGCAGTGAACATCTGAACTTGCAACAGTAAAAACATCAAAGCAACAGGGAGCAGTTCCTTGTCCCGAGAAAATTATGCAGTCACCAAGAAGATGGCAACTGAACTGACTTGCAACAACAGTCTGAATCAAACCATAGCTCGAGCCATTGCATCCAAGGGCAGGTCCGGCAGCCTGCAAGAGAGAACTCTTAGGATGATCAAGTTGAGGTGGACGAGGGAGGGCAGCTGTGCAAGAATTCCAACACCGACCTCCAGCACCTCGCTCCAGCCTCCACCAGGTCATAAGATGCGTGGAGCTGCATCGCCAATAATCTCAGTGAACTCATATCTACAGATTAATTACCTCCAACTGGAGCAAGCTGTCTACTGAATGAAAAAAACCACTCAATGCAAGAGGTGCTTCAGAGAAAGAAGATCATCGACTGACAACTGGTTCAAATTTCGGTGGGAATGAACAAAAAAGATCACATGTGTTCTTTTCTCAGAGTGCAAACTACTACTACTCCAAAGAAATCCATATGTTCGGCAACCGTACGTTATTATTACAACAAAATTAGCCCACAAGGCAAGATGCAGGAAGCAGGTGGTTCTAACTCAATAAACTCACAAGTACTGCTGCTGATCTATAACCAACAGCTTGTGTAGATTAAGTCTGAGATCAAGGCGCCAAAACATAATCAGAAAGTCTTAAACAAATTAACAGCTCGTCGATGCACATAGAACGTACGCAGCATGCAGAAAGTGCAGAGAGATACTTCGGCTCTTGATACGTGCGTGCATCTAGACTTCATCTACCAGCGGCTGCAAACGCAACAGCAGGTGGTGGCAAGACTGCTGGCCATAACGATACCACAAAGCAACGCCAGTTAAATACTTTTTTAATTGGAACTGTTACTGATGAACATATAAAGAGGGCTTTCTATAAATTTATTTTAATTGATGGCACATTTATAGATAGGTGTGACAAAAAGTTACTAACACTTCGTACCTGGCTTTCGTCAGATGCTGCTGCTCCCACCTTCCTCGTCCTTCTCCCAAGTTTCATCACCAAATGCCCAGCCTAATAAAGAAAATAAAGGAAGACATCTAAAAGCAATGGTCCCAAAAAAAATTGCGGAATTGCTTGGGGTAGGACGTCCGACGGCTGTAGAAAAATCGGACGCCTCCCGCACTGCAACAACAGGTGTGGGTCCCACAACAAGCTTATCTTTCAATCCTCCGCCCACCAGCCACCGCTCGTCCGTCTTCGCAGCGCCGCTCGGACCCTCTCCCTCGCGCCTCGCGCTACTCGCCAGTGGAGGCTCCCTCCTGTAGCCATCGGCCCCGCGGCGGAGCCCATGGCGGCGCCCGCGCGCGGCGGAGCTCCGGTGGGGAGGTGGCGAAAGCACCTCCTCGTAGCGCTGGAGGAGCGAGATGCCACAGCGCGACCTGAGTGGCGGGCTCGGTGGTGAGCGGCCCGCGAGGGCGCGGCGGCGAGCGGCCGCGTGGCGCGGAGGAGCATGGGGTGGCGGCGGGGATCAACGAGATGTGCTCCTCCCCTATTGACTTTCCATTTTTTCTGATTTTTGCATGTTGCAAGCTTAGAGTTCCAGAGTTTCGGACGTTATATGTGAATGTTTCAAATGTTTTTGTATGGATGTTGCAGAGAGAATCATGATGTTGTGAATGTTTCACACGTGTGTTCCATGTGTTTCATTTGAATGTTGACATGAAGTAGATGTTGCAGCGGCGTTTCCTCAATTATCGACAGTTTATTATCAACAATTTTTTATGTCGCAAACATTGATTTTCGATGTTGTGGATGTTGGCCTTCGATATTGCAGACACGTGATGTTGAGTGTTGTGTCGAGAGGGGAGGGAGGAGGGCCCTGATGTTTGGATGTTGCACGCCACATGGGTCGCAACATGCTCGCAACATGACTCGCAATATGGCCCTGAATACTTTTTTGATGTTGTGAATGTTTAATTTGAATGTTGTGAAGACTCGTTTCTATGTTGCGAACACAATTTTGAATGTTGCGAAGGGTCACGGTTCGCAACATGGAAAAAATGTTCGCAACATGGGAAAAGCTCTTCGCAACATCGCAAAAGTTGTTCGCAACATCTATACATTTTCGCAACATGATCGCAATATAGTCGCAACATGGGGGAGGAGAGAAGAAAAACTCCTGATGTTGGATGTTGCGAGCAACCGCGTTCGCAACATTTTCGCAACACGTTCGCAACACGCTCGCAACATTTACTCGGCGGACTTTACATCTAACGGCTGACGATTGAACATCTTAAGATCCGACGGCTGCGAACCCGTCCGATGGCTAGCGCCCGGATCGGACGTCCGGGCGCTAGCAGTGCCGAAAAAATTGTCCCGGAAATGGGAAGGGAAATGAAGCCCAAACTCCTGGATGTCATAAGGGCAACGTGTCCGGTCCAATTGGATAACGGGTGCATGAAACGTACAACAGACCCGGTTGTAGAAAAAGAGTCTCGGTCGTATGAAAAAAACCCACCAACCATAGCAATCGTTAGATCTATTATCAAGGGCTGGAAAAAAAAGTGATCGAGAGACATCCACAAATCCCAAACGATTGATGACTAGACATCCCCTTTTTTTGATAATATTCGTATAAATGCAAATGCTAGGATTGGCGATTTAAAGAAAAATGCAATAGAGCTGGGGTAGCTTTTTTGAACTGTCAGCTTTATCATACCAGATCCAAAACAGTATTTACAATTTTGAGGTGGGAGCTACAAGAATCATTTTATGAGACTGACTTTTACATGTATGCCACTAAAAAAAATCGTCACCTGTGTGTCATTAAAAAGTTCGAGCGCACTTATATGCCACTGGTCAAAACTTTGTTGCCCTCCATGCCACTTCCGTCAGATTTAGGTCAGATTGTGCAGGGAAAAGTCCAAAATACCATCAAGGCTAAATGTACCATTGTTTTCTTTGAGCATTTTAACAATTTCAAATCAAAAAACTCAGAACTATAAAGTTGTAGATCTCGTCAAAATCTATAACTTTCAAATTTTCAGTTCTTTTTCATTTATCATCATGTATTATTTTCAATATTTTGAATTTTAAATCATTAAGACACCAAAATAATAATACACAACACGAAATAAAAAAATCTGAAAATTTTAGTTGTAGATCTTGGCGAGATATACAACTTTCTAGTTCTGAGTTTTTACTTTAAAGTGGTTAAAATGCTCAAAGAAATTAATAGCACATTTAGCTTTGAGGGTATTTTGGACTTTTCCCTCCCCAATTTGATGTAAACTTGACAAGGCATGGAGGGCAACAGAGTTTCGATCAAACTTTTCGGTAGCACACAGGTCTCATATACATGTAAAAGTCTCATTTCATTGGTAGACTAGGCAAAAGTTATCTTCAACCCATGAATAAAATAGGCAAATCTTTCAGCGCTATGTTCTCCTGTCAGACGTGTTTCAGTGCTCTCCTAACCTGCTAATTATTTTGATTATCATGCAACGAAACGATGGGTTTCCTTGCATAGGCTGCAGCTTTAGTAAAGTATAGAGGTAGATATAGGGTAACGATATGTATATATACTTACTAGCTCTGGCACCAAATCCTTGGTACAGAGCTCACACAGACAAACAGAACTCACAAACAAAACAGATTGGTACAAACTTATGCCACATAACCAAGCAAACAGAGCTCACAAAGGCATAAACACCAAATCCTTGGTAACAGAGCTCACACAGACAAACAGAACTCAAACAAAATAGATATTGGTACAAATTTATGCCACATAACCAAGCGAACAGAGCTCACAAAGACATAAACAGACATGAGTTGAACATAAACAAACGGAGCTTCATGGTTTGCCAACCCTCACAGCAGTGGCAACGGTAACTGAAACACAAAGGTAGCAAGCCCACTCCACGGCTTTGGCACCTCTTGAGAACCACTTGATCCCTCTCCTAACAAAGAACGGGAACTCCACTATCAGAAACATTTGTGTTGAAGTATATAATAAGCCAAAACAAAATAGAATCGAGTGCCCCTACCTCATATCTTCCTCTTGTTTCTTGGCTCTTTTCAGCAAGTCTTGAGCATATTCCACATCATATGATAACCTCGGTATTGCAATGTCATTCTGTTACACGTGCAAACCATTCCCAGAAATGAGAAGAAAAAAACGAGGAAACAAAAACAGAAAGTAAGCTTGGATGAAATGATACAGGTTTGACAGTAAGGAATTGAAACTAATGCCAGCAAATGCTATATTTCTATCATGAGCCAATGTAAGATACAAAAGATTTTAAAAATGCACTATGTTCGTACATGCTCCCGCATATCACACAGTATGCATGCCCATATTCACAAGAGCTACTGATTCTTTTGTCCAAAAGGGCACAATGGATGAACGAATACAACATAAAATTGTTAGTATGTCCAGATTGTGAAGAGGTAACAACTTTTTTTTTGCAAAACAGACAGCAGGTAAGCACAACAGACATAACTCACAGTACAGTATGCAGTATGCACACAACGGGGGGAGCTGTGAGGTACTGGTATTTCTTTCTTTTTATAGCAAAAGACAATGTAATTAATATCATTTTAATAATGGGAATAGCCACAAACAGCCCCATTTATAAATAACTTAATGGGTGCATTGATGCATGCAGATTGTGGTGCCATGACTGGCAAGAACTTTTGTGATACCTCAAGACTATCACAGTAACAAACTAACAATAGAAGACAAGCTAACATGCAGTTGCACCACAGCAAACTGTTTTGAAGAAATAATTACTTTTTCCTAATCCAAGGCAGGTGGAAACATAATGCCAGTATTTTCAGAGGAAGCATATGCTGGTTTGACTTGTTGCCCCTAAAAGAAAGTTAAATTAGTATGCATAGGATAGCATTGCTGGTACACAACCAACAGTCTTTACAGAAAGTTGACTACTTCACACCAACGGTGATCAGGTGACTATCATGCCATTAGTCCTAGGCTCAACAATGACGAGAATTGGACCTGTCAGACATATACAAGCTGTACAACTCCCTCAAGTATGTGAATTTTATACTAGCCATGTGGTACACAATAAGGCAGTGTGGCTACTGCCAAGCTACTTGTGGTGCAACTACGTGCTCTAGCAATATGTGAACACAGCCATGCTTTACAAACAACAACACAAGAGAACACAAGTTTGACTAGAGCAATTATGCACCCAGCTCGGCAGCCTAAATCCCTCACCCTCCATGCTCAACTTTCTATCTGTCTTGTCATGATCCAAACCTGTTCCAGTACTTGAAGAGCAACCAAAACAAATCTGATTGCCATGGCAGGATTTTTCCCTTCATTATTCCCTATTATATTTAGGAAAGGCGGTAAAGGTTGGTGCATTCGTGAGATCCAAGGAACAAATGCAACACAACTTGCGCAGTCATTATTGACAGGTTGAAAAAGGTTGGTATACTTAGAAACGGACGAAAAACTGGCGGAGCTAAATATATCTGCCGGAAGATGTGACCGCAGATAATGTGCATGCGTGCACGGGACACCACCACAAAATGCAGCCTGAAGTCAATTGGCACAAGTTTGACTATGGAACATCGATTATAGAGTACCCTGGGACACAAGCATCCGCGCACTTGATCCTAACCATCTAGGCAGCAGGGGGGAAGGGTGTTGTGCGAGTTTTGCGGTGATGAAAAAGTGTGTAGAGTAGAGACAACACAATTCAACGGAAAGTCGAATCCAAGTAATGTAGACTGCAAGCAGCAATTCTGCAGACTCCAAGCATTGGTATAGTTGGGTAAAGAATATGTCTTTCGACTGCACTTGGCAAGCGCAGGCTGGTCATAATGATATGGTTGATGGATTGGTTAATTTCATATCTATCAACGCGGCAGGCGTCTTATCAAATCCGAGAGATGCATGCGAATCAGGGTGCTAATACAAATACCACACAGAAAACTAACAGATCGAGGGTCTTATTACGCCGGAGACGGACGGCCGGGGGGATCGACGAACCTGCTTCCGGACGGTGGAGAGAAACCGAGAGGGCGCCGCCGCCGCCGCCGCCGCCGGCGGCGTACCGGCGCCCGAAGGGCATCGGAGGGCACAAGCCGCAGGGGCCCAAGTGCCCCTCGCCAGGCTGCGAAGCGCCATAGGCGGAGACCTGGCCTGGATTCTCTCCTTCCTCGAGAGGCAGAAACCAGGAGGCGGCTAGGGTTTGGGAACGTGGTGGGGGATCGGCTCTTCCTCCTCCTGTCCTGCTGCGCTACTCCTCCGTCCGCCGCGGGTGGGTATAAACGAACACGTTTTCTTTTCTTTTTCTTTTTTAAGCACAACACGTTTCCGTTTCACATCCCCTTACCTACCCAGGCCGGCTAGGTGGGCCTTATTGGGCCGCGCAAACTTTTGGAATTCTTTTAATTTATTTTTTTTCTCGATTTTGCGAAAATAAATCGTCGGATTTAACATTTGCACCAATATCCTCGAACCGTTTTGGAATTTTTTCTAATTTATTCTCTTCTCGATTTTACGAAAATAAGTAGTCGGATTCAACATTTGTGTCGGGGACAGCCACGAGGGTACCTAAAAAACCGGGGGAATCCTGCTTAAAACCTGAAAAAACATAAAACGCAAACACACCTCGAACCTAACGCAAAACGTATGCACACAGCACAGCCCACGCCGCGATGGCCCCCGCGGCCCACCAGAGCGGCCCAACAAGACGCCCCCTCGAGCAAGGTCCGCCTCGCTCGAGGGCTCGCGCTCCCTCGAGCGGGCTCCGCCTCGCTCGAGGGTCCCTGCCTTCCTCGAGCGGGGTCCGCCTCGCTCGATGTTCCCTCACGAGCGCACCTGCTCCCGCACGCGTGTACGAGCATTTAATGCTCTGACACGGCAGAGTCGCGCCACTACGCGCCTGGGAATCACGCCCCGGCGCTGTTCCGCCGACTCCCTAGGGGAGCCCATCCCCGCCACTGTAGGGAACTGTGCGACGAGGCCGGTGTCAGCTCCGTGACACTGTGCCGCCCACTCTAGTACGGCTAACGCGCCGCGCCCTCGAAAGGGGGCCGGCCGCACCCTCGAGCCCTCCTCTCGTTACTCTGCAGGGTCAAGTCGTGACGTCAGGCCGGCGGGAGCGCCATCCCCGTCGCTGTCAGTCTTGTGCGGCCATCCCCGCCCCTGCAGCGCCACGCCGCGCACTGCTACAACTACTCCGACGCTGTTGAGCACGCGGGGACGGGACGCCGCCACGCCTGCTACTGCACCCCGTACGGATCACCGTCAACGGCTCCCTCGAGCCCGCCTGGAGACGCCCCGGTCAACCACCACGCCTCCACCCTCGAAGCCGCCCCTGTTCAAGCACAGGGCACGCCACGACGCCATGACTGGAGCAAGATTCGCCAGGACGACCGTCAACTCCCCGGCACTGTACGCCATACCATCACACGTAGCGAAATAGTGCGGCATGCCTGTAAATCACCCTCTCCTTGGCCTATAAAAGGGAGGTGATCCCCCTCGCCGCAAGGACACGGGATAACGGATAGCGATCGATAACACGCTCTCCGCCTCCCCCACGATATTGGCACTCGCCTCAATCACTCCTCTTGGGACTTGGAGGCCACGCCTCCTCTCCCGCCTTGCTTGTAGCCGCCCCACTACAGGCACCCCGGTGCGAAGCAATATAGTGCCTCGAGTACACCCCTGCTGGACATACGGCTCCGGCCGGAACCAGGATAAACCAAGTGTCCTTAGTTGCTTAGCACCAACCATCGAGAGGCAGATCTTAGCGCTTATTACTAGTTAGTGTCGGGACTACATTCCGCACCGACAGTTGGCGCCCACCGTGGGGCTCCGCGCGCTGAAGATCAACTCGTCACCAGCTCTCTCGATGGTGATTCGCACCGAGTACCGCGGTCAGCGCTACTCCATGGGCAGCTCGGACCCCCTCCCGGCCGGATTCGAAATCCGGTTCGGGGGCCTAAACTTTCAGGCTACGGGGAACGGCTACCTGATGCGCCTCACTAACCGTGAGGAACTCCGCGCGCGGCGCCAAGCCGGGTCCGTCCCGGTCGCCGCCGCACACGTCACCGTGACGCCGGCGCCCGCCAGCACGGACGCTGCGGGTCCTTCGGCACCACGGCGCCGTCGTCGCTCCGGCCAGCGCTCGCGACAGGCGCGGTCGGAGCGCCGGCATGCAGCGCGCGTCACCTCACAACGCGACGCGCTCACCAGCGAGACGACAGCCGCCCCGGCGGGGGAGCGCTCGGTCTCGGGACCGCACTTCCCTATCGGCCTCCGCGGCGCCACGACGGCGTATGTCGCCTCCGCCAACGTCAACACAACGATGCGCAGGGTTCCCCCTGGCCGTCATGTCCTGGTCGCCAGGGACCCTAGCGCCTCCGCCGGCGATGAGTCATCCCAAGGTTCCACCGACGAGCTGCCGCCCGCCACCTTGCATGGATACGCGGAGTGGGACTTCTCCGGCATGCCGGACCCAGTGATGTTCAGGCAGTTCCTCGACGCCACGGACTACTGGTTCGGCTACTCCGACGACTCCAGCGCCGGGAGCTACAACCCCGCGCGGGAGTGCTGCGTCGTGATCGCCAGCGACCCAGCAAACGCCGCCGATGCGGTGGGAGCCGACGACGGGGAGGTTCCCCCTGCCCTGGGAACTGGACCACGCATGGCTGCGGGGCCAAGCGCCCCTCCCCCCTCACCGCCGAGGGGGGCCGACATCAACGCGCAGCTAGCCCAAGCACGCGAGCTTGAAGCCAAGCTGGCGGAAGAATACCGCACGGTGCGGTTGCTCCGAGCCTCCATCGCGGGAGAGGCCTCCGCGCGCGGCGGGCGCGCGCGTGAGTTGGGCAGACAAGCCCGCGACCGCATCAACGCCGACTTCAACGTCGACAATCCGGACACGCCCCCGTGAGCGAGCCAGAAGCTTATTGCTGCCGCAACACTGCTGCGGGCCATGCCCGCCCCCTCGACTCCCGAGGCGCGGAACCTGCACCGCGAGGCGCAGGCGCTTATCGAGCAAGCGGCCGTCCAACAAGCCGAAAGCTCGGCGTCCCGCATCCGCCAACAGGGGAGCGCGCGGGACGATGGGGGTGCGCAAGGCCCCGAGCCCTCGGTGCACGCGGGCGGCACAGCTGAGCATCCCGCCAACCCGGGGCGCACGCCGGCCAAGGAACGGCTCCTTGACACGTGCGGGCAAGCCCAAGATGGCGACGCCCGCAACGTCATCAACGCCCGGCGAACGAGCAACGCGGAGGCGCGGGCGGCGCCGGGCTACCACCCTCGACGGGGTGGACGCTACGACAGCGGGGAGGATCGCTCACCGACGCCGGAGCCCTCGGGAACCCGCGTGTTCAGCCGGGAGATCCGCACGGCGAACTTCCCCCAGCGCTTCCGCCAGCCCACGACGATCGTCAAGTACAACGGGGAGACGGACCCCCGTGTGTGGCTCAACGACTACCGTCTGGCATGTCAGCTGGGCGGGGCCACCAGCGACGAGGTTATCATCCGCAACCTCCCCCTGCACCTCGCCGACTCGGCGCGGACGTGGCTCGAGCACCTGCCGGCCAGCCAGATCCACAACTGGGACGACCTGGTCCGCACGTTCGTGGGAAATTTCCAGGGCACGTACGTGCGCCCTGGAAACTCCTGGGACCTGCGCTCTTGCACTCAGAAACCCGGCGAGTCGCTCCGGGATTTCATACGGCGCTTCTCCAAGCGCTGTACGGAGCTCCCAAGCGTGGCGCAGTCCGAAATCGTGCATGCTTTCCTCGAAGGCACCACGTGCCGGGATCTTGTGCGCGAGCTCGGGCACAGCCCGCCGGTTGACTCGAACGAGCTGTTCGACATCGCCACCAGCTTGCCTCAGGCGAAGAGGAGGTGGGGGCGATCTTCGACGGTAAGAAGGGCAAGCGCGTGGACGATACGCCCGCGGAGGGCAGCAAATCCAAGGAGCTCCGCCAAAAGAACAAGCGGGGCAAGAAGGGAAAGAAGCCGCGCCGCGAGGCGCGCGAGCAAGGGCGCGACGACGATGACGGCGAAGCTCTTGCTGTTGACCCGGCTCGACAGGGCCCTCGACCGGCCCCTCGAGGCCCGGGAGTTTTTGACGACATGCTGAAAAAGCTATGTCCCTACCACAAAACGCCGGTCAACCACACCCTCGAGCAGTGCGACATGCTCAAGCGGTTCTACGGCCGCGCTGCCGCGAAGGACGACGAGGCCAAGAAGGACGGGGGTGACGGCGACGCCGGCGGCTTCCCCGCCGTGGAGAATGTCTTCCTCATCTTCGGGGGGCCGACCGTCAACATGTCTAGCCGCCAGCGCAAGCGGGAGCGGCACGAGGTTCTCGCCGCAGAGAAGGCGCCTCCCTCCTTCCTCGACTTGTCGGAGGACGCCATCACGTTCAGCCGCGAGGCAAAGAAGATGGTAAGAGTTAATCAAAGATTATGATCTTGAGGTTCATTACCATCCTGGAAAGGCGAATGTAGTTGCAGATGCTCTAAGCCGCAAGGCTCACTGCAATTGCCTATCAATGGAACCCTACAGTGACACTCTGTGTGAGGATTTGAGAAGGCTAAACTTGGAAATTGTTGAACAAGGAAGTCTAAATGCCCTTTCCACGGAGTCTGACCTGTTTGATAGAATTGTTAAGGCTCAACTTCAAGATGAGGGTATTCTCTTAATTAAACAAAAATTGCTAGAAAAGGATCCTAAACATAATTGCTTCCGGAAGGATGAGAAAGATATAATCTGGTTTGGGCAACGCCTTGTTGTTCCAGATAATTGGGAGTTGAAAAAGGAAATCTTTGATGAAGGACATCTCTCTAAATTCTCTATCCATCCGGGGAGTAGTAAAATGTATCAAGATTTAAAGGAGAATTTTTGGTGGTCCAATATGAAGGTGGACATTGCCAAATATGTGTCGGAATGCGATACTTGTCAAAGAATTAAAGCAAGTCATTTGAAACCTTCCGGTACTCTTCAACCCCTACCCATACCTTCATGGAAGTGGGATGACATAAGTATGGACTTTGTGTCCGGATTGCCACTCACATCTAGGAAACATGATTCCATCTGGGTTATCGTTGACAGATTGACAAAAACAGCTCACTTTATTCCAGTCCGCACTACATATGATGCCAAAGATTATGCAAGTCTTTATATTGAGCACATTGTTCGCTTGCATGGTGTTCCTAAAACCATCATTTCCGATAGGGGATCTCTCTTTGTGGCACGTTTTTGGGAACAATTACATAAGTCACTTGGCACAAAAATCATACGCAGTTCAGCTTATCGTCCTCAGACTGATGGTCAAACTGAAAGGGTAAACCAGATTCTAGAGGACATGTTGCGAGCATGCGTGATTCATTTTGATAAGAGTTGGGACAAGTGTCTCGCCCTGGCTGAATTTTCTTACAATAACAGTTATCAAGCCAGCTTGAAAATGGCACCTTTTGAGGCTCTTTATGGACGGAGATGTCGTACTCCCTTGAACTGGTCACAGACCGGGGAGAGGAAATTCTTTGGTCCAGCCTTGGTTGAGGATGCCGAAGAAAAAGTAAGGGTAATCAAGGAAAATTTGAGAATTGCTCAAGAAAGACAAAAGAGTCATTATGACAAGGGAAAGACACCTAGAGAATACAAAGTTGGTGACTTTGTGTACTTAAAAGTTTCGCCAACCAAGGGTGTCCAGAGATTTAGTGTGAAAGGGAAGCTAGCTCCTCGCTACATTGGCCCTTATGAGATCATTCAAGTCTGTGGGCCAGTGGCATACCGTATTCGGCTACCCGAACGATTCTCTGCCGTACACAATGTGTTTCATGTATCACAATTGAGGAAATGTGCACATGAACCGGCTAAAGAAGTTATTGAAGAAGCTAATGCTTGGATTGAACCGGATCTCTCTGTTGTGGAACATCCTTTGAGAATTCTTGATGTAAAAGAAAGAAAAACTCGAAGGCAATCTGTAAAGATGTATAAAATCCAATGGAGTCATCATACCGTAGAAGAAGCTACATGGGAAACTGAACATTATCTCAATGAGAATTATCCGGGTTTTCTTGAATCAAGGCAAAGTAAGTTCTTTCCCCCTACTTCCATCTTTTAAATCCTAAATCTCGGGACGAGATTTCTTTTAAGGGGGGTAGGCTGTAACATCCCTGATGTTTGATTGCGCTAATAACATTAATTATATAAGTTAATCAAGGTTAATTAACTTCTAAGCATGTTTGGTGTGATTGGGCACACTTTTGCACAAAAGACCTCGGTCAAAATCCCTAATCACGGTCAAACCCTAGATCTACTTTAAAGGCTGAAATGGTTTTCTTGCGCGTTCTCCAAATTTCACTATAGAAGTTCAAAATCGGCCAATACGAAAGTTGTTCGTTATTTCCGGGAACACATTTTTCGTAATTGGCGGACATTCCAATTTTGAGTGCAAATTGGCCAAAAATCGGTTTGACTGCGCTGTGAACAGTAAATCGAGCCGTGGAAAATCTGCAACTTCGGTCGACGTTCCCGGGCAAACCGTTGATCAAAACATATGTCGCCCTTTGGGAAAGTTGTAGATCTATAGCTCCTCTACAACTTTCGTTTTTGGAGATTTTCAACTTAGTTGGCACTTTTTGGAGTTACGCAATTTCGAAACAGGGTAAACGAATTTGAGCATGGCCAGCCAGCCGACGTCGCCGCGCCCTGCGCGTCGTGCGCGCGCTGCGGCCGCGCCGGCCACGTGGCGTCCGCGCATTGCGCCGGTGTACGGATGCCCAGGAAACTCCGCGGTGGACCGGGCCGGCCTTAGGGTGCTCCGTTGCCGCCGTACGCCACGCCCACGCGCGGGAACGCGTCGGGCCGGGCAGGCCACGCGCCGCGCGCCAGGCAGGCCGCGCGCGCGCGCCGCTCATGCACGGTGGCCAGCTGGACCGCGAGGCCTTAAGGCCAGGGGCGCCGTCTCGTTCGCGTCGTCGTCGAAACCGTCGCCCTGCCAAAAAAACGAAGCCGCCGTCGAGTTCCCTGCGCCACCGCGCAGCCTTGCCGTCGCCGCCGTCCTTCGACCGCCGGCCGGTCTCGCGGCTGCTCAACCCTTCCAGCACCCTCCTTAGCCCGCAGCAGCACTCCCCCCACCCCACCGCGCCTCCAATTTTGGCCGCCGCCGCCGGCAGCCGTGCTCAGGCGGCCGTCCTCCCTGCGCTCCGTTGAGGGGGGCCGCCGGCACCTTCTCTGGCCGGGCGGCGCACACCGGCGGCACCGGGCGGGCCTGCTGGTGCCGCTCGGGCACTCGCCCGCGCCCCTCCGCCTCTCCTCCGGCCGCCGGAGTTGGCCACCGCGCCGGCGAGGGTAGGATTGCAAGGATTGAAATATTTCCAGGGAGATTTATGCAAAGTTCCAGGGACCCGGCTGTGAAAGAAGTTTTAGGGTTACAACAGCGACTTCGAAAAATCATTAAAAATCGTAGAAAAATCAGAAAAATGCAAAACCAATTTTTTTGGGTTCATGGTGAAGAAATCTATCTTTTCTAGAAAACATGTATAGGGTTTTTCTGTACACTTTTTGAATTAAAAATTCAAACTCAGTTTGGAGTGTTTTTAGTGTGATTTAAAATATACACATGCTATGAACTTGAATTTTGGATATGTTGCTCTTTATAGCATGTCTAGATCTGTGGCAAAAGTTTGCATGATTTTTGATGTATATATTTGCAGTTATGATTTATTTAAGCTTTATGCTAGAATAAGTTTGATGCTTTTTATAGCACCTTTAATGAACTTTTCTTTGAGCACAAGTGCACCCTAGGGCTTTGACTTGATGATTAGTACCCCTGGTGTGATGGATGTGAATTTAGGGAATTGTTTACTAGGTGTGTTGGATTTAATCTTGTGTAGGAGCTTAAATTCAAAATCTGAAAAATAAATTGAATTTGCAACCATGCATTGGTCAGAAACTCATTTTTGGCATACATGACCTGCAGGAGAAAGTTGAGATCAAAAAGTTTATTAAATCTTTTTATATGAATTAATGTAGATTTACTAGGCTGCAATTTGTCTTTTTCGTGTAATTTAATTTATAAATGTTCTTCAGCCAAATTTTGGTGTGAGAGCTTAAACTAAGCATATGTTGCTGTGTGCAAAAGATTAGGTTCATTGGAAGTGTTTTTGATTTAATTTGGATTTATGGTTGAAAGGCTTGTTTTAAATAATTAAAGAAAGAAATGGAAATTAAAGTGTTAAATTTGTGAAATCATGTTTTGGTTCTGTTTTTGATATTTAGTCACATCCCCCTTGCTGTTTGGTGAAGTTAAATAACTTAAATTGCTTAGATGTGCACACAATCACCATCAAAATAGAGTTTTGTTTATTATCACACACCCTAATAATTTCTGTGAGAAACTAATAATGTTTGGATGAATGTGTCCAACAAGAGTTGATTTTGTGGTAATTCTCCCACCTTCACCATAACCTAATGCATGTGCATGTAAACGTGTAGATATTCCTGACGGAACATACACGCTCACCCAGGAGGAGGAGGGAGCAGCTAGCGGAGAGGTGAATCAGTTGAGTGTGCAGCAAGACCTGGACCAAAGTCCAGAAGAGCCCAAGGCTTGTTTGGGTACTGAGTCTGAGGAAGGCAAGCACCGGTTTCATCTAACCCATTTTGTAAATTAAAATCATGTCTTTTACTTTTCAGCATTTATGCTTTACTTTGTGCATTTAAGTTTCAGGAGTTGTTTTGAAACCTAGTTGCATGATCCTTAGGACTCCTATGCTCTTTTACTAGTATGTTAGGAACGCTAGTGCCATGCTCTAAGGATACGGTAGAAGTCGAGTAATAACTCATTGCTCGCGAGATATAGGATGCTTATGTTGGAATCATAAGTTGGTTAAATTGACTCGCTCATGTGGTAAGAGCAATGGGTTCGGTCTCGACCGAGTAGCATGGTGCTGGTCCTAAGCTATTGAACGTACCAAGTACTTGCCGGGAATGGGACCGGTAAGCCTAGTACCTTCTGAACCGGGGCGGGATCTTTCTAGCTACCCGCTTGGGATGTGTCTCCGGGCTAGCTACCCGTGGTATAGTGTGTGAGTTCGGACTGGTCGGGTTAGACCCTCCGGATAACCGTGTACCAGAGTTTGTAGCGTCTGATCCTAAACTGTGGGATGTTGGGAACCGTCTGGTCGGGGTAGACCCTGCATTTGCTTTTATTTGAATTCTTGGGGTCTACTTCTTCCGTGTATCTTGGGTTTACCTTGCAAGGATATAAATCGATCGATCGTCGGTCACTCGCCGTTATCTGAGTCGGCTTGACCACTGGCTACCCCATGTTTATTTATGGAATATTTTTGATTAATATTGTTACCTGTTTAATATTGTTTGCACAACATGCTTGTTTAGTACAGGTGCTCACCTAGACTGATTAACATACTAGAATATGAGCTAAAACTTGAAAATAAGGATCCACTCTTAGTCGCTTTTGGCAAACACAAACCCAGCAGCCAAAAAGCCTTGCATGTCTGGCTGTACTTTTCTTTTTGTCGGGTAAGTCTTGCTGAGTATTAGTACTCAGCCTTGCTTAATTTGTGGTTTTCAGGTAATCCCATCTGGCCTGGTTCTATCCCAGATGGTTGGGAGCTTGAATGGGAGAACGATGATGATGAGTGATATGCATGGATGGCCTCCTATGTGTATCATGCGCTAGTTTTATTTCCGCTGTTTAAACTCTGAACACTTTTACTTTTATGTATGAAAAACCTGGTTTGTAATAATGTCGAACTTGTGAACCTTTTATGTAATGTAATGTTGTACTCTGGTCCCGCCTTCGTGTGGGCTTAGCGCATATCAGCGATCCTGTTGTATGTGATTTACCGGGCTTTACCCGGCGGAAGCGACTTAATAATTCTTTATTATTGCTTAATGGCCATGTGGACCGGCTTAGGCGATAATACGAAATTATTTTGGGCGGTTCTGTCACAGCTGGTACCAGAGCGATGATATGCACCAGAGTAATTAAAATACCTTAACAAACTTGTTTTTGAATAAAAGTTGCCAAGATTAATAATCTTGCTAAAAGAGTTGGACGTTAAGGTTTAATCTAGTCCGAGAGGCCCTAGAGGGAATTTTGGGTTCTTTCAGGTGGCTAGTATTCTATGGTGTATTTAGTCTGACTTCCAGCACATTTATTCCTGTCAAAACTTACTTTCATGCACAACCATACTAGTTCATCACGTTTTGCCATACGTGGTGGTACCACAGGGAAGTCCTGTGAGGGACTAGTGGGACCTATTCCAATGGGTGCCACGTCGCGTCTGAGTCTCGTCACGTTTTGCCATACGTGATGGTACCACGGGAAAGTCCGTGAGGGATGAGTGAGGCCTATTCCAATGGGCACTCACGTCGCGTCAGAGTCTTAAATAGGACGCTGTCCATGCAGCGGCTTTACGCATGGATACCGTTTCTATAAGTGAACGGTAATGAATGTGGACGCTTTTGTGAGTGCTGGCACAAAAGGTCTTGAATATCTGTGATTTTCTGCAGGTACACTAACCACGGTTGTTAGGCACGGTAATTAAGAAACGAATAGCTTCCGACTAGTTATTATAGGGAGAGACGGTTTTATATGCCCTGCCACCGGCACTAACTTCGTTTTTAAGCTTAAAGGCTTTGTGAGGAAGTTTAGGACGCTTTTTGCATCATGTAAAAGCTATTGAACCAAAAATGAACTTAAATCATGTGTCATTTGATCTTTAGTTAATTTGTGTTTCTTAAGGATCAATCATGCTAGTTTGATGCTTTGATGTGTGATTAAGCAAAAAATTAACTAGCTGCTGTCCAAATCTTCCTAAGGATTATCTAGGAATTTTCCGGCTAGGTGCTCTTTAGGGAAATTATTCATCACCTAGTTAAGTTTGCTCTCTGAATTTCTCATGATTTTAGGAGGTTTAAAACTGAAGTTAGGATCTAAATGGCTAGCCTACGTCTTGCTGAATTGCTGTCAAAATTCTGAGTTAGGCAGAAAACTCGAATCTTTACCTATAGTTCCAAACAGAATTTGACCTGAGAATCTACAGCAAAAATGTTCATTGTCTAGCATAGATCGTGCTGTGAAAATTTCATGGTAATTGGGTACTCATGTATTGAGTTATGGTCTTTTTAGTGAAGCTGTGCCCTGCTGAATTTCTGGGCAACAGCACTCTGAAAATGGACCTTTTGCACCCTTTTCCAATCTGAATTGGTTCGACCTTTGAATACCAAAAATGTGAGTTATAACATTGTCGAGTTGCTTACAAAAATTTGGAATTTTTGGGGTACTGGTTTTTCAGTTATGAATTTTTGTTCAGAACTGCCAGTTTTGCCATATTGCATGTTAAACTCATATTTTTGGGTTCTAACGTGTGTTTGTAATTATTTTACAGATGGCTGCCCCTGGGTTTGTTGCGGTGGGCGATGATGGCACGTTTGCCACCACAGGCTTGCAGTGGGAGGGCTTCACACGCATTGCGTGGAGAGCCTTGTGTGCTGTCGGCTACACCACCCCTCCCTTCTACGAGGGGGTGGAGTACGAGGAGTGGGGCGTACCGAGCTGCAGAGTTCGAGTGACTGTGCTCCCCCACCCGGGCCACCCCGAGTGGGCAGACTTGAGCATGGAGCTCCTCTGTTTCCGCGCTGTCGAGGCAGTGGAGTCGGCAGCCTTGATGGTGCTCCACGCTCTCTCCACCCACAGACCGCAGGAGATGCTTCAGACACCGTTGGGGTTGGCTCTAGCTTTGGACCCCAACGATCCTTTGTGGCTAGGCAGGATGGCCAATATATCCACACTTCTCGAGACTGTGCCACCCTACGACACAGTACAGACTTTGGGCACGTGCTTGAGGGCCTTGTACGCTCTACAGGACCTTCGTCGAGTTATCGCGGATGACTTGGCTAGTCGTCTCACTGGAGCTACTTGGTACATCTACTGGGTTGTCGGCCTTTTCACCGAGCAGTATGTTAAGTACACTCAGGCTGTGCAGGTTATTGCTGACCTTCAGGATCAGATACAGCAGCTCCAGGAGCAGGCACACCAGTTTCTGTTTGAGCGAGGTGACCACTTGCAGCAGATTCTGGACTTACAGGCTGGGCAGCAGGGTCTGCAGGCTCAGCTGGTGGATAGGTATGCTGAGAGGCTTGTGCACCTTGAGCACATCCAGGATTTGCAGGAGCAGGTTGGGGACCTCGAGCTCGATATACAGGCCTTGGAGGGTGTTGTGGTTATGCTCCAGCAGGTGCACCACCCACCGGCTATTGTTGATGATGAGCAGATGGAGATCCAGCTGGACCCAGAGGAGGTTCAGGACGTTCCCGGACTCGATTAGAGGAGCTTGGTGCTCTATTCTTACATGTCGCGGGGAAACTCTCCATAGTTTGTACATAGGACCTAGATCCTAGTTGTTGTAGTAGGAAAACTTGACATGTACTCTTGTTAGCCCTTTTGGTTGGATTTTGGTGCTAGGCTGACTTAGAGTATTCTTTTGTGTAGCTAGAAGCTACATAGTGACCCCCTATGTAATGGTGATCCACCAAATTTTGTAATCTGTAATTATGGTGGAAAACACCTTTCCGGCAGCAAGCTGCCTAAGAAATGAAATGAAGAAAGTTATGGTCATTTCTGGATTTTTCAATGACTACCAAAGTTGTTTGAAATTTCATAATGGTCATGCTCACCAAAATTCAGCATTTTTGCATGTGTAGTTTAGTAAATATCGAATTTTTAGTAAGCTACTGGCTGCTGTCCAAACTGCTAGACAGAACCTTGAAAACTGAATTTTTCAACCCCTGTAAAGGATGAATCTGATCTGGAGTTGAATACCAAAGTTGAAGCTTATAAAATTCTACACATGCTGACCAAATTTTATGAATTTTGGACTTCTGTACAGAGAGTTATGATTTATTTACCCAGAACTGTGATGCTTTCTGAATTCTGAAATTTCAATAAGTCTGAATTTTCGTATGCATATTCTTCTTGTATTCTTTTAAGCAAGCTTTGAATATGTATCTAATGAAAGTTCAACTTTTCAGATGTCTGATAACACACAGAATGACTCTCGGGGTGCGGGAGGCAGTGGGGATGCTCGTCTTCCTCCACCTCCACCCATGACACCCGCAGAAGCGTTCATTGCTGCGCAGACCGAAGTGTTGCGCCAAATACTTCAAACTCAGCAGCAGATTGCTCAAAGATTGCAGCAACCTGTGCACAATCAAGGCCATGTTCAGGAGGGGCCTAATGCAGTCATGTCCTATGAAAAATTCAGGGCAATGAGGCCACCCCTTTTCACCAAGGCAGAGGAGCCCCTAGAGGCAGATGCTTTCATCAGGGCCCTAGAGGCCATGTTTTCCATCTTCACACTGCCTTGCTCAGAAGAACATAAGGCAGGCTTTGCTGCTCAGCAACTGAGGGGTGAAGCATTAATCTGGTGGGAGCATTTCAAATCCATGCAGCCACAGGGTCACCAGATTACTTGGGCAGAATTCAAGAAAGCCTTTAAAGAGCATTATATTCCTAAGGGTCTTGTTGATAGGAAGATGAGAGAGCTAATGAATCTCAAGCAAGGCTCTGACTCAGTTTATCAGTATGCTCAGAAGTTTAATAGTCTCTGTCAGTATGGGGACTATCATGTTGATACTGATAAGAAAAAGATGGAGCGATTCCGTGAAGGGCTTGATGGAGAGCTCTATGAGAGGTTGAACTTAGTCAAAATTGATAGTTACCCTGAGCTGGTAAATTTGGCCATCTCTCAGGAGGATGCCATGAAGAGAGCTCAACAGGATAGAAAGAGGAAGTTCAATCAAGCTTCAGGCAGTGGCCAAGGCAAGAAATTTAAATTTGTGAAGAAGAATGTGCAGGGTGCCACCCAGCCATCTTCAGCTGGACGCTGGGTGATGAGGCAATCTCAGTCTAAGCCGTCTGGCAGCTTTGGCTATCGCAACACTCAGCAGACCGCTTCTAGGCCTAGTGCACCCCCACCTCCCCGCAACAATGATGATCGCCGTTGCTATAACTGCGGACAGCTGGGGCACTATGCTAACAAGTGCACACGCCCTCGACAGCAGCATCAGCAAAGTCAGGGGCAAGGCTCTAAGGCTGGAAATCAGGGAAAGAAACAAACTGTGCAAGTGAAGCAAGGCCGTTTAAACTTCACCACAGTGGTTGATCTGCCAGAGGGAGCACCAGTATTGACGGGTACATTTTCTATCCGTGGTCGTCCTGTTATTATATTATTTGATTCTGGTGCTACTCATAGCTTTATTAATGTGAAAACCGTGAGAAATTTGGACTTGAAGTGGTGTCATACTAAGCAGGCCTATATGATTGCCACACCGGGTGGAAAGGTTGCTTCAAATCAAGTAGCCTTAAGCGTACCACTTGAGATAGGTAGCAAAACTTTTCCAACTAATCTGGTCACTATGTACCTAGAAGGGGTAGATGTTATCTTAGGCATGAATTGGATGACTCAGCACAAAGTTGTCCTGGATATTTCTGAAAGAATGTTAGAAATCAACTCACCTTTGGTCGGAAATTCAATTCTTTACCTTCCCCCAACAGGCCATAAAGGCTCATGTGTGTATGCAGCCATAACTACTCAACTTGAGGACATTCCAGTAGTATGTGAGTACATGGATGTCTTTCCTGATGAATTGCCTGGCTTGCCACCAGACAGAGATGTTGAGTTTGTCATTGAGCTACAGCCTGGCACTGCTCCTATTTCTACGCGATCTTATAGAATGCCACCCAAAGAACTTGCTGAATTAAAGAAACAACTTCAAGAGTTGCTTGATAAGGGCTATATCCGCCCAAGCTCTTCTCCTTGGGGCTGTCCTGCCCTCTTTGTGAAAAAGAAAGATGGTAGCCTGAGGTTGTGTGTGGACTACCGACCTCTCAATGTGGTGACTATCAAAAACAAATATCCGTTGCCCCGCATTGACGTGCTATTTGACCAGTTGGCTGGAGCTAAGGTCTTCTCAAAGATCGATCTTCGGTCTGGTTATCACCAAATTAAAATCCGGCCTAGTGATATTCCCAAGACAGCTTTCTCTACTCGCTATGGCCTATATGAATTCTTGGTTATGTCTTTTGGTCTCACAAATGCACCAGCCTACTTCATGTACCTTATGAATTCCGTATTTATGACGGAGTTGGATAAATTCGTCGTGGTTTTCATTGACGACATCCTTATTTATTCCAAGAATAAGGAAGAACATGCAGAACATCTTCGCATTGTCCTACAACGCTTGCGAGAACATAAACTCTATGCTAAATTCTCCAAGTGTGAGTTTTGGCTGGATAGTGTTAAATTTCTGGGGCACACTATTTCCAGCGAAGGCATATCTGTCGATCCAAGCAAAGTGCAAGAGGTTATGGATTGGCAACCTCCTAAATCAGCTCGTCAAATCCGCAGCTTTCTAGGCTTGGCTGGTTATTATCGCCGTTTTATTCCGGATTTCTCTAGAATTGCTAAGCCTATGACTGAGTTGCTAAAGAAAGGCGTGAAATTTGTGTGGAGTGAGGCTTGTGATAAAGCTTTCCAAAAATTAAGAGAACATTTAACTTCAGCCCCAGTGCTAGCGCAGCCGGACAATTCAAAGCCGTATGAAGTTTATTGTGATGCTTCAGGCACGGGTCTTGGCTGTGTTCTTATGCAAGAAAATCGGGTTATTGCCTATGCCTCATGAGCGCTTCGCCCTCATGAAAAGAATTATCCCACACATGACTTAGAGCTAGCAGCGGTTGTTCATGCATTGAAAATGTGGAGGCACTACCTTATGGGAACCCGCTGCAATATCTTTACTGACCACAAAAGCCTCAAATATATTTTCACTCAATCTGATTTAAATATGAGGCAAAGAAGATGGTTAGAGTTAATCAAAGATTATGATCTTGAGGTTCATTACCATCCTGGAAAGGCGAATGTAGTTGCAGATGCTCTAAGCCGCAAGGCTCACTGCAATTGCCTATCAATGGAACCCTACAGTGACACTCTGTGTGAGGATTTGAGAAGGCTAAACTTGGAAATTGTTGAACAAGGAAGTCTAAATGCCCTTTCCGCGGAGTCTGACCTGTTTGATAGAATTGTTAAGGCTCAACTTCAAGATGAGGGTATTCTCTTAATTAAACAAAAATTGCTAGAAAAGGATCCTAAACATAATTGCTTCCGGAAGGATGAGAAAGATATAATCTAGTTTGGGCAACGCCTTGTTGTTCCAGATAATTGGGAGTTGAAAAAGGAAATCTTTGATGAAGGACATCTCTCTAAATTCTCTATCCATCCGGGGAGTAGTAAAATGTATCAAGATTTAAAGGAGAATTTTTGGTGGTCCAATATGAAGGTGGACATTGCCAAATATGTGTCGGAATGCGATACTTGTCAAAGAATTAAAGCAAGTCATTTGAAACCTTCCGGTACTCTTCAACCCCTACCCATACCTTCATGGAAGTGGGATGACATAAGTATGGACTTTGTGTCCGGATTGCCACTCACATCTAGGAAACATGATTCCATCTGGGTTATCGTTGACAGATTGACAAAAACAGCTCACTTTATTCCAGTCCGCACTACATATGATGCCAAAGATTATGCAAGTCTTTATATTGAGCACATTGTTCGCTTGCATGGTGTTCCTAAAACCATCATTTCCGATAGGGGATCTCTCTTTGTGGCACGTTTTTGGGAACAATTACATAAGTCACTTGGCACAAAAATCATACGCAGTTCAGCTTATCGTCCTCAGACTGATGGTCAAACTGAAAGGGTAAACCAGATTCTAGAGGACATGTTGCGAGCATGCGTGATTCATTTTGATAAGAGTTGGGACAAGTGTCTCGCCCTGGCTGAATTTTCTTACAATAACAGTTATCAAGCCAGCTTAAAAATGGCACCTTTTGAGGCTCTTTATGGACGGAGATGTCGTACTCCCTTGAACTGGTCACAGACCGGGGAGAGGAAATTCTTTGGTCCAGCCTTGGTTGAGGATGCCGAAGAAAAAGTAAGGGTAATCAAGGAAAATTTGAGAATTGCTCAAGAAAGACAAAAGAGTCATTATGACAAGGGAAAGACACCTAGAGAATACAAAGTTGGTGACTTTGTGTACTTAAAAGTTTCGCCAACCAAGGGTGTCCAGAGATTTAGTGTGAAAGGGAAGCTAGCTCCTCGCTACATTGGCCCTTATGAGATCATTCAAGTCTGTGGGCCAGTGGCATACCGTATTCGGCTACCCGAACGATTCTCTGCCGTACACAATGTGTTTCATGTATCACAATTGAGGAAATGTGCACATGAACCGGCTAAAGAAGTTATTGAAGAAGCTAATGCTTGGATTGAACCGGATCTCTCTGTTGTGGAACATCCTTTGAGAATTCTTGATGTAAAAGAAAGAAAAACTCGAAGGCAATCTGTAAAGATGTATAAAATCCAATGGAGTCATCATACCGTAGAAGAAGCTACATGGGAAACTGAACATTATCTCAATGAGAATTATCCGGGTTTTCTTGAATCAAGGCAAAGTAAGTTCTTTCCCCCTACTTCCATCTTTTAAATCCTAAATCTCGGGACGAGATTTCTTTTAAGGGGGGTAGGCTGTAACATCCCTGATGTTTGATTGCGCTAATAACATTAATTATATAAGTTAATCAAGGTTAATTAACTTCTAAGCATGTTTGGTGTGATTGGGCACACTTTTGCACAAAAGACCTCGGTCAAAATCCCTAATCACGGTCAAACCCTAGATCTACTTTAAAGGCTGAAATGGTTTTCTTGCGCGTTCTCCAAATTTCACTATAGAAGTTCAAAATCGGCCAATACGAAAGTTGTTCGTTATTTCCGGGAACACATTTTTCGTAATTGGCGGACATTCCAATTTTGAGTGCAAATTGGCCAAAAATCGGTTTGACTGCGCTGTGAACAGTAAATCGAGCCGTGGAAAATCTGCAACTTCGGTCGACGTTCCCGGGCAAACCGTTGATAAAAACATATGTCGCCCTTTGGGAAAGTTGTAGATCTATAGCTCCTCTACAACTTTTGTTTTTGGAGATTTTCAACTTAGTTGGCACTTTTTGGAGTTAAGCATTTTCAAAACTGGGTAAACGAATTTGAGCATGGCCAGCCAGCCGACGTCGCCGCGCCCTGCGCGTCGTGCGCGCGCTGCGGCCGCGCCGGCCACGTGGCGTCCGCGCATTGCGCCGGTGTACGGATGCCCAGGAAACTCCGCGGTGGACCGGGCCGGCCTTAGGGTGCTCCGTTGCCGCCGTACGCCACGCCCACGCGCGGGAACGCGTCGGGCCGGGCAGGCCACGCGCCGCGCGCCAGGCAGGCCGCGCGCGCGCGCCGCTCATGCACGGTGGCCAGCTGGACCGCGAGGCCTTAAGGCCAGGGGCGCCGTCTCGTTCGCGTCGTCGTCGAAACCGTCGCCCTGCCAAAAAAACGAAGCCGCCGTCGAGTTCCCTGCGCCACCGCGCAGCCTTGCCGTCGCCGCCGTCCTTCGACCGCCGGCCGGTCTCGCGGCTGCTCAACCCTTCCAGCACCCTTCTTAGCCCGCAGCAGCACTCCCCCCACCCCACCGCGCCTCCAATTTTGGCCGCCGCCGCCGGCAGCCGTGCTCAGGCGGCCGTCCTCCCTGCGCTCCGTTGAGGGGGGCCGCCGGCACCTTCTCTGGCCGGGCGGCGCACACCGGCGGCACCGGGCGGGCCTGCTGGTGCCGCTCGGGCACTCGCCCGCGCCCCTCCGCCTCTCCTCCGGCCGCCGGAGTTGGCCACCGCGCCGGCGAGGGTAGGATTGCAAGGATTGAAATATTTCCAGGGAGATTTATGCAAAGTTCCAGGGACCCGGCTGTGAAAGAAGTTTTAGGGTTACAACAGCGACTTCGAAAAATCATTAAAAATCGTAGAAAAATCAGAAAAATGCAAAACCAATTTTGTTGGGTTCATGGTGAAGAAATCTATCTTTTCTAGAAAACATGTATAGGGTTTTTCTGTACACTTTTTGAATTAAAAATTCAAACTCAGTTTGGAGTGTTTTTAGTGTGATTTAAAATATACACATGCTATGAACTTGAATTTTGGATATGTTGCTCTTTATAGCATGTCTAGATCTGTGGCAAAAGTTTGCATGATTTTTGATGTATATATTTGCAGTTATGATTTATTTAAGCTTTATGCTAGAATAAGTTTGATGCTTTTTATAGCACCTTTAATGAACTTTTCTTTGAGCACAAGTGCACCCTAGGGCTTTGACTTGATGATTAGTACCCCTGGTGTGATGGATGTGAATTTAGGGAATTGTTTACTAGGTGTGTTGGATTTAATCTTGTGTAGGAGCTTAAATTCAAAATCTGAAAAATAAATTGAATTTGCAACCATGCATTGGTCAGAAACTCATTTTTGGCATACATGACCTGCAGGAGAAAGTTGAGATCAAAAAGTTTATTAAATCTTTTTATATGAATTAATGTAGATTTACTAGGCTGCAATTTGTCTTTTTCGTGTAATTTAATTTATAAATGTTCTTCAGCCAAATTTTGGTGTGAGAGCTTAAACTAAGCATATGTTGCTGTGTGCAAAAGATTAGGTTCATTGGAAGTGTTTTTGATTTAATTTGGATTTATGGTTGAAAGGCTTGTTTTAAATAATTAAAGAAAGAAATGGAAATTAAAGTGTTAAATTTGTGAAATCATGTTTTGGTTCTGTTTTTGATATTTAGTCACATCCCCCTTGCTGTTTGGTGAAGTTAAATAACTTAAATTGCTTAGATGTGCACACAATCACCATCAAAATAGAGTTTTGTTTATTATCACACACCCTAATAATTTCTGTGAGAAACTAATAATGTTTGGATGAATGTGTCCAACAAGAGTTGATTTTGTGGTAATTCTCCCACCTTCACCATAACCTAATGCATGTGCATGTAAACGTGTAGATATTCCTGACGGAACATACACGCTCACCCAGGAGGAGGAGGGAGCAGCTAGCGGAGAGGTGAATCAGTTGAGTGTGCAGCAAGACCTGGACCAAAGTCCAGAAGAGCCCAAGGCTTGTTTGGGTACTGAGTCTGAGGAAGGCAAGCACCGGTTTCATCTAACCCATTTTGTAAATTAAAATCATGTCTTTTACTTTTCAGCATTTATGCTTTACTTTGTGCATTTAAGTTTCAGGAGTTGTTTTGAAACCTAGTTGCATGATCCTTAGGACTCCTATGCTCTTTTACTAGTATGTTAGGAACGCTAGTGCCATGCTCTAAGGATACGGTAGAAGTCGAGTAATAACTCATTGCTCGCGAGATATAGGATGCTTATGTTGGAATCATAAGTTGGTTAAATTGACTCGCTCATGTGGTAAGAGCAATGGGTTCGGTCTCGACCGAGTAGCATGGTGCTGGTCCTAAGCTATTGAACGTACCAAGTACTTGCCGGGAATGGGACCGGTAAGCCTAGTACCTTCTGAACCGGGGCGGGATCTTTCTAGCTACCCGCTTGGGATGTGTCTCCGGGCTAGCTACCCGTGGTATAGTGTGTGAGTTCGGACTGGTCGGGTTAGACCCTCCGGATAACCGTGTACCAGAGTTTGTAGCGTCTGATCCTAAACTGTGGGATGTTGGGAACCGTCTGGTCGGGGTAGACCCTGCATTTGCTTTTATTTGAATTCTTGGGGTCTACTTCTTCCGTGTATCTTGGGTTTACCTTGCAAGGATATAAATCGATCGATCGTCGGTCACTCGCCGTTATCTGAGTCGGCTTGACCACTGGCTACCCCATGTTTATTTATGGAATATTTTTGATTAATATTGTTACCTGTTTAATATTGTTTGCACAACATGCTTGTTTAGTACAGGTGCTCACCTAGACTGATTAACATACTAGAATATGAGCTAAAACTTGAAAATAAGGATCCACTCTTAGTCGCTTTTGGCAAACACAAACCCAGCAGCCAAAAAGCCTTGCATGTCTGGCTGTACTTTTCTTTTTGTCGGGTAAGTCTTGCTGAGTATTAGTACTCAGCCTTGCTTAATTTGTGGTTTTCAGGTAATCCCATCTGGCCTGGTTCTATCCCAGATGGTTGGGAGCTTGAATGGGAGAACGATGATGATGAGTGATATGCATGGATGGCCTCCTATGTGTATCATGCGCTAGTTTTATTTCCGCTGTTTAAACTCTGAACACTTTTACTTTTATGTATGAAAAACCTGGTTTGTAATAATGTCGAACTTGTGAACCTTTTATGTAATGTAATGTTGTACTCTGGTCCCGCCTTCGTGTGGGCTTAGCGCATATCAGCGATCCTGTTGTATGTGATTTACCGGGCTTTACCCGGCGGAAGCGACTTAATAATTCTTTATTATTGGTTAATGGCCATGTGGACCGGCTTAGGCGATAATACGGAATTATTTTGGGCGGTTCTGTCACAGTCACGATGCTGTTCGGCCTCCGAAACGCGGGCGCAACATACCAGCGATGTATGCAGCATGTCTTCGGAGACCACATCGGGCGAACCGTTGAGGCGTACGTAGACGATATAGTTGTAAAAACCAAGAAGGCGGACGACCTGGTTAGCGACCTTCGCATCGCGTTCGGCTGCCTACGGGCCAACGGGGTGAAGTTAAACCCCGAAAAATGTGTCTTTGGTGTGCCGCGGGGTATGCTATTAGGATACATCGTCTCCCAGCGAGGCATCGAGGCCAACCCCGAAAAGGTTGCAGCCCTCGAACGAATGGGTCCGATTCGGGACCTTAAGGGGGTCCAAAGGGTGCTGGGGTGCCTTGCCACCTTGAGCCGCTTCATCTCGCGGCTCGGCGAGAAGGGCTTGCCCCTCTACCGGCTCCTCAAGAAGCATGAGCGTTTCTCCTGGACCACCGAGGCCCAGGAGGTGCTTGATAAGCTGAAGGCGTCCCTTACCCACGCCCCAATCCTCACTCCACCGCAAGATAGCGAGCCTCTGTACCTCTACGTGGCCGCGACCACCCAGGTGGTCAGCGCCATGATCGTGGTGGAGCGCACGGAGGAGGGACACGCTTTGCCGGTTCAGTGGCCGGTGTACTACATCAGCGAAGTCTTGCCCGACACCAAGACACGCTACCCGCAAGTCTAGAAGCTGCTTTACGCAGTGGTTCTCGCGCGACGCAAACTCCGCCACTACTTCGAGGCTCACCCGGTCACGGTGGTTTCCTCCTTTCCGTTAGGGGAAATCATCCGTAACCCGGATGCAGCGGGCAGAATTGCCAAGTGGTCGGTGGAGCTGATGGGTGAAACGCTCGCCTACGCCCCGCGCAAGGCCATCAAGTCCCAAATCTTGGCAGATTTCGTAGCCGAGTGGACGGACACGCAATTGCCACCGCCACAGATCCAGGCCGAATGCTGGACTCTGTACTTCGATGGCTCGGTGATGAAGACAGGTGCGGGCGCAGGCCTGCTCTTCGTCTCACCCCTCGGGGAGCACATGCGGTATGCTGTGCGCCTTCACTTCCCCGCATCAAACAACATGGCTGAGTACGAGGCCCTGCTTTGCGGCCTCAAAATCGCCATTGAAATAGGCATCAAACGCCTCGATGTGCGGGGGGACTCGCAGCTGGTGATCGACCAGGTCATGAAAAACGCAAGCTGCCACGACGATAAGATGGAGGCATACTGCAAGGCCGTGCGAGCCCTCGAGGACAAGTTCTATGGCATCGAGCTCAACCACGTGCCTCGCCGGTACAACGAGGAGGCGGACGAACTCGCCAAGATTGCGTCGGGGCGGATCACCGTCCCCCCGAACGTCTTCGCTCGGGACATCGCCCAGCCGTCCGTCAACCTCGAGCCGCACCCCTCGAGCTGCACGGAACCCTCGGGGGCTTCCTCGAATCCAGCGGGCGCAGGGCCATGGACGAGGACCCCTCGAACGAGACGTACGTGCTCTCCCTCCTCGAGGGGTACGGCGCCGACGAGGCCGAAGCCATGGACGTCGAACCAGCCCCCAGCGAGGTGGACTGGCGCGACAAGTATATCGCCTGGATGGACCGAGGGGAACTCCCCTCGGACCGGTCCGAGGCCAGGCGCATCGCCAGGATGGCCAAGTCCTTCACTCTCGTCGACGGCGAGCTGTACAAGCGCGCCGCCTCCGGCATCCTGCAGCGATGCGTGCCCATCCCCCAGGGGCGCGAGCTCCTCCGGGATATACACGCGGGCGTATGCGGCCACCACGCCGCACCCCGCACCCTCGTGGGCAATGCATTCCGCCAAGGCTTTTACTGGCCCACCGCGGTCGCTGATGCCAGCGAGATCGTGCGCACCTGCGAAGGGTGCCAGTTCTACGCTCGCAAGTCCAATCTCCCCACACACGTCCTGCAGACCATCCCCATCACGTGGCCTTTCGCCGTGTGGGGGCTGGACATCATCGGGCCCTTGCGGAACGCGCCCGGGGGCTACACCCACCTGTTGGTCGCAATCGACAAGTTCTCCAAGTGGGTGGAGGTGCGCCCCATCACGAATCTCAGGGCGGAGCAGGCGGTGACGTTCTTCACCGACATCGTCTACCGCTTCGGAGTGCCCAACTCCATCATCACCGACAACGGGTCCCAATTCACAGGCAGGAAGTTCCTGGAATTCTGCGATAAGTTCCACATCCGCGTGGACTGGGCAGCCGTGGCACACCCACAGACCAACGGTCAAGTGGAGCGTGCCAACGGCATGATTCTACAAGGCCTCAAGCCCAGAATTTTCGACCAACTGAACAAGTCTGGTCGGAAATGGCTCTAGGAGCTGCCGGCGGTTGTGTGGAGCCTCAGGACCACCCCAAGCAGAGCCACCGGGTTCACCCCATTCTTCCTGGTCCATGGCGCGGAGGCCGTCCTCCCCACGGACTTAGAATACGGGTCGCCCAGGGTCCGGAGCTACGACGAAGGTGCCAACCAGCGAGCCCGCGAGGACTCACTGGACCAATTGGATGAGGCACGCATCGTGGCCCTAATGCATTCTGCGAGGTACCAGCAGGCTCTAAGGCGCTACCAAGCTCGAAAGGTGCGGCGGCGAGACTTCAGCGAGGGGGACCTCGTCCTAAGACTACGCCAAGACAATCGAGGCCGCCACAAGTTGTCGCCCCCATGGAGGGACCCTATGTCGTGGTGAAGGTGCTCAAGCCCGGCACGTACAAGCTGGCTAACGAGGACGGCGAAGAGCTCACCAACGTTTGGAACATCCAAAAGCTACGTCGCTTCTATCCCTAGCTAGGATTTCCAAGTTTTTTGTTGTAAATTACATGCCCAACACCCCAGTTGGCAACACGAATGTAAATAACAGCAAGTTAATAAAGTTAAAGGGCAACTCGGCTTTCCCCTGAAAACCAAGTCACCCTCGGGGGCTACTGCGGGGGGCACTCCTCCCCCGAAAAATGGTCCCATTTTTTCGCAAAAATTCAATTCGCAAACGCGCTAAGTACGATTCGACCTTGGCCTCGAGCGAATCCAGACGAGGCGCGGGTGGCCAAGAGGAAAGGACGCGCGAGTCAGAGATAGCCTACGCCTCCGCGAGGACATGGCCCTTCTCTCTTGCCTCCGGCCCAGCGGGCTGCTCACGAAAATCGAACTCCCCCAACCCGAATTCGCCCAAGCAAAGGAAGAAACAGAACAGCGCAATAAATAAAACAAGAAACACCGCTCATAAGTGTTCAACACCTTAACAAAATACTTGTTCATTTACACGGCCGCGTGGCCCAGATACTAACATTTAAACAAAAAAATGGGCCAAGTGCCCAGCGATCTTCAGGCTTGGGGCGCGCCGGCGTCAGGAGCGTCGGGGGACAAGAACTCCATGAAGTCCTCGGTGAGCGTCTCGGTGGCATCAGCAGCAAGCGCGTCCACGTGCTCCATCGCCACCTCGTCCTCGACGCCCTCCGGGACGACGTAGCCTGACGCCACAGCCTCAAAGTTCACCTCGTAGTGCGACCGCACCACGCCGAGGGCCTTCTGAACGCCCAGGTGAAGCGCGCGGTGCATGCGCCTCGAGACGTGCCCACCAAGGGCGCGCAGACGACTCGCCAGCGAGCTTCCAGCGTGCGCCTCGCCCTCCTCGACCGCCCGGCAGGTCTCGAGGGTGGCAGCGCGCAGCTCTACCAGCTCCTACTCGGAGGAGTCGTAGGCCGCCTGCAACGTCTCGGCCTGATCGGTCGCACGCCTCAGCACGATGCGCAGGCCTGGATACCACGAGCAAAGGAAATCAAGAAGAGAACAAACCCCCGAAGGGAAGATCAGCAAAACAAAACGATGATACATCAACTCACCTTCAACCTGCTTCCTCTCCACCTCGAGAGCTTGGCGCCCGCCCTCGACCGCCTGCTGCAGGCTGACGACCGTGGCGCTCTCCTCCTCGAGGGTCCGGCGCTGATCCTCGTTGGAGATGCTGAGGGCGATTAGCTCCCCGTCGAGCTTCGAGACCTCGTCCTCTCGCTCCTTCAGCGACGCCTGCACCCCCTCGAGTGCCGCATGCTCCCGCTCGAGCGCCACCCGGGCATCGTCGAGGGCGGCCCGCTCCTGCTGCAGCTGACCCTCGGCCTCCTGGCGGGCGGCACGCTCCAGCCGGAGCTGCTCCTCCGCCGCGACGACCGCGGCGGCCTTGGCGGCGAGTGCGGCCTTCAACTCCTCGGCCTCCTTGGCCCTCCCCTCGGCCTCCCTCGCCCTCTCCTCGGCCTGGCTTCGCTGGGACCGCGCCTCCTCGAGCTCCGCGCGATCCCGCCGGCATTCAGCCCGGACGGAGACCACCTCCCTCCCCCAGTCGGCCGCCACGGAGCGCACCCTCTCCAGGTCCTCCCTCGCCTGCTGCAGCGTCTCGTCCCGGTCGATAAGGGCCGTGCGGACCCTCTCAACAGCGGAAGTGCGCTTTGCGGGTTGCCCCTCCAGCTCCAAGAGCTGGTCGCGCAGAGCCTCTGCCCGGTACGCCAGCCAGCCGTCCCGGGTCCTTAGGGCCTCGGCGAGCGCATCGAGGGCATCCCGTTGCTCCCGGAGCTGGCGGAGCTCAGCGCTCATCTGGTCGAGGGCGCCGTACCTGTCGCGGGCGCGGAGCTCCAACTCCTGCCACCAGCAGACAAAAACCAATTAGCGCCGCGCCGCAAAGACGAACGCGAAAACAACTGAGCAAGGAAGAAGGCGACAAGCTGACGAACGTCGACGCACCTGGAAAACACGCCACGCCGAGCCACCATGAATCCGCAGCGCCTCGTTCAGTGCCCGGTTGAGCGAGGCGCCGTGGTCACGGAGCTCCTCCCACAGCTGCTGCTCCTCTTGGGCATCGGCGAAGTGGGGGCGGCGCATCGACGCGCTCCTCGCCCGAAGCAGGGGGGGCGACGCGGGACGAAGAGGCCTCGGCACCATGCCTCGGGCCCCCGGCCACCATGTGGTCGTCCCACCTTCTCACAAGCGCCCCCGCCTAGAGCTCGGGGGCTGGCGTGGGCAGGCTTGCCCACTGGTCCCACCCGGGCGGCGGGACGTCGTCGTCGGGGATCTCCACCGCCGTCGCCTGGGAGCTGCCGGCGAGGGCGGGTTCCTGCTGCACCACCACGGCCGCCTCCGACCGCGCCACCGCGGCTGCGGGCTCCTGCTGCGGCGCTGCGACCGCCGTCTCTAGCTGCGCCTCAGCGGCCGCGGGCGCTGGGCGCGCCTCCGCGACCGACGTCACCTGCTGCACCGCGGTGATTGGCGCCTCCGGCTGCGCCTCCGCCACCTGCCGCGCCTCCGCCGCGGCCGGCACCCGCCGTGCCTCTGCAACCGCCTGCTGCGGCTCCGTGGTCGTCGTCGCCGGCCGCGGCCCCGGGGCCTCGGCCACGTCTCGTGAGCCCCCGCTCCCCGTCGCTGCCGTGCTTACGGCCGCCCGCGTCGCCCTTGACGAACGCCGCCTGGTGGGGACGGACGCGTCTGCCCTCAACACCTTGGCCGACGCGAGGGGGGTACAGTTGGCGTCACCCTGCGAACACAAGAGCAAAGCGTCAAACCCCTGCCTATCGAGCACACGACCCCTCGAAGGTCAACTCCTTACCTCAGGGAGGAGAAGGCTTGCTTCCTCTTCCTTGAGGTTCCCGCCGACATCGCGGGCGCGGTCGGTGCGGCCGCCGCCGCGCCCCCGGCCGCCTCCACCGCGCGCATGGGCGCCTCCGTGGCGCGCGCTGGCACCTCCGCGGCTCGTGTCGCCTCTGTCGTAGACCGCTCGGCAGCGGGCGCCCCTGCGCCCGCCCCGGGCGATGGTTCCCTTGCCACCGGAGTCGGCTCCGGTGACGGGGGTGCGGGCTCCCACCTGTCGGGGAGAGCCTGCCCCCTATCTTCTTCCTCCTCTTCCTCGTCTGACGACGAGTACTCCTCTGTCCCGGGCGAGGAAAGCCCCTGCTGCTCGCGCAGCCGGAACTCCTCGCTCCTCGGCGCTCCCGTCGCCGCGCATTCCGCTCTCTTCTGCGTTCCACCCGCTCCTGCTCCTGCCGTCGCGCCGCGCGCGTGAGCGCGCGAGACCGGGGCGTGGGCGGGTCAGACCGCGCGGTATTCACGCGCACCATCTGCGGGGATCAGGCCAAGCCTTAAAACTCGCCGGCAACCCAAAAACCGGCAGAACAAGAAAGGAAATCAAGAAATTCACTCACCAATTGGCCGACGGGGAGCATGGCGAATGCCCACAGGGACGCGTTATCACAACGCCCCGGCCTGAGGTCGATGGCGCGCCGCGCCCGGGTGGCCGCGTAATCCCGCGGGGAGAGGTCCCGCAGCAGCCGCGACTCCGCCAACGCGATGGGGTCCGCGTCCTCGTCCATCTCAAAGATGCGGAGCCGCCTCTCCATCAGGGGGACGATCCGCCGGTGGTGGAGGTTGGCGAGGACGCACCCCGCGGTCAGCCCGCGGTCCGCCAGATGCTTCAACGCGGCCAGGAGCGAGTCCAGCCGCGCCTGGTGCGAAGACGGAGATACCCCGTGGTACCAGGAGGCGGCCTTCTCCCTCAGCACCTTGCCGGTGTAGGGGGGAGGCCGGGGTCGGTGTTGCGGAGGTAGAACCACCCCCGCTCCCACTCCGCGTTGTTGGAGGTCATCGTGCAGGGGATGTACTCCTCCCTGCGCGAGCTCCGCAATGCAAGCGACAACCCGCCAGCGCGCGCCGCGCGGCGAGTCCTCGGCTCCGACGTGGCCAGCGTGTGCAATTCCGCACGGAAGAGGTGGACCCAGAGATCCTAGTTTACCGGGATCCCCAGGAAGCCTTCGTAGACGCCGACGAACGTGGCTGCCTGCGAGATCGCGTTCGGCGTGATGTTGTGCAGCTCCACGCCGTAGTGGTAGCACAGGGCCCGCATGAAGCGGCTCGCTGGCGCCGCGAAGCCGCGCTCGTGGAAGCGGACGAAGTTGACGACGTAGCCGAACGGTGGGTTGGGAACTCGGTCCCTCTCCGACGGCACGATCCACTCCGCGGGCTGCCCATCCACATTCGCCGCCAGTTGACCGCCGGCCACCAGCAGGTTCAGAGACAGCGTCGTCGCCGTCGAGCGCTCCCATGCCGGCGGGTCGATGACGGTGATGGACTGCTGGGGAGCCATGCGAATGGGCGAGGGAACAAGGAACGAGAAGCAAGAACGACTCTAGAGCAGAGGCGCAAAGGCAAGAACAACACGAGGGCAGAAGCACGAGAGGCAAGGATGGCAAACACTAAGTGCGAAGGTAAAAAACCGCCTCTCTTCCCCCTATTGGATTTATAGATCCACGGGGCGTGCTCTCCGGAGCGCACACCCCGCGCGCATTAACTGCAGGTGAAAATTTCTCTCACTGACGAGTGGGACCCACCACGACCGCGGCGGCCGCACGTCTGCACGCGCGCCATCATCACGGCGCGGTAACCGGAGGGCCGCGGCAGGCGGTCACGTCCGCCTGCCCACTCCGCCCACTACGCGCGCGGCCGCGGCGCCTAAAAAGGCGCGCCCGCAGCGCCTGGCTACAGCCACGACTGCGGGCATTAAATGGCCCGGTCCCTTACTAAGTAAGGAAGACCCTCGAGCGGCCCGAGCCCCCGGCTCAGATAAAACCGACCCTCGAAGGGTGCAATTACCGACCAGTGGCCTCGAAGCCTGTTCAAAGTAAACAGGCACCACAGGTGCCCTCGATCTACGAAGTTTACTGATCAGCGGTTCGAGGGCCAGCGCAGCTGAGAACCCTCGAAATACGCAGATGCGAAAAGACGGGAGCACTCAGGTGCTACCCTGCACGGCTCTACTGATCAGGGGTTCGAAACTGACCCTCGACGGGTTCGAACAGGTGCCCCAGATCACCAGAGTCAGGGACGACGAGGGCGCGCGCATTCGAGCCTTTCCTCGAGCCCGCCGGCTCGAGGGCGCCCCACATGTCGTGTTCGAGAGCCAGCGAGGGCAGCTAGCCGGGGGGATCCCACCGAGGGAGAGCTTCCGCGCCCTCGGTCCCTAGCGAACGGGACCGAGCCCCACCTAGCAAACCCGCGCAAGCGCTTCGATGGACGAGTCTCCGGACCACGAGCCTACCCTTATCGAACGGGGCATGGGCGTCCACTTGAACCACCCACCAACAGCTCGACGAGGAATCCGCGATCCGCGACCCGATCGATGGGGGTTGCGGAGACCTCACCCTCCGTCCCGCGGAGGGACGGCGAGGGCGCGTTTAAAACAAGACGAAGAGCTCGCCCCGATCGCCTCGAATGGGCCCAGGCTCGGGGGCTCGACGCACGGCTACACCTCCTAGGATGCACCGAACGGGAAAGATATCAGTCGCACGTGCGTCACCGAAGCCGGCTGAAACATCGCCGATGCCGGTTGAGACATGTACCACGCCCGGTGATAAAATTCCGCGAAAAAACCCGTGCAAGAGCACTCACGCTCCCGCAGGGCTTCGGGGGCTAGACCCGCGGGTCCGCTGACGCGGCCCCACGGAAAGGCATTTGCGACCAGGAGGGAAGAACGCCCTATCAGTAGGCTCCAGCATCTGGGGGAACCTGACTGGTACGCCCACAGATGCTCGGGGGCTACTGTCGGGGACAGCCACGAAGGTCCCCTAAAAAACCGGGGGAATCCTGCTTAAAACCTGCAAAAAACATAAAACGCAAACACACCTCGAACCTAACGCAAAACGTATGCACACAGCACAACCCACACCGCGATGGCCCCCGCGGCCCACCAGAGCGGCCCAACAAGACGCCCCCTCGAGCAAGGTCTGCCTCGCCCGAGGGCTCACGCCCCCCTCGAGCGAAGTCCGCCTCGCTCGAGGGCTCGCGCTCCCTCGAGCGGGCTCCGCCTCGCTCGAGGGTCCCTGCCTTCCTCGAGCGGGGTCCGCCTCGCTCGAGGTTCCCTCACGAGCGCACCTGCTCCCACACGCGTGTACGAGCATTTAATGCTCTGACACGGCAGAGCCGCGCCACTACGCGCCTGGGAATCACGCCCCGGCGCTGTTTCGCCGACTCCCTAGGGTGAGCCCATCCCCGCCACTGTAGGGAACTGTGCGACGAGGCCGGTGTCAGCTCCGTGACACTGTGCCGCCCACTCTAGTACAGCTAACGCGCCGCGCCCTCGAAAGGGGGGCCGGCCGCACCCTCGAGCCCTCCTCTCGTTACTCTGCAGGGTCAAGCCGTGACGTCAGGCCGGCGGGAGCGCCATCCCCGTCGCTGTCAGTCCTGTGCGGCCATCCCCGCCCCTGCAGCGCCACGCCGCGCACTGCTACAACTACTCTGACGCTGTTGAGCACGCGAGGACGGGACGCCGCCACGCCTGCTACTGCACCCCGTACGGATCACCGTCAACGGCTCCCTCGAGCCCGCCTGGAGATGCCCCGGTCAACCACCACGCCTCCACCCTCGAAGTCGCCCCTGTTCAAGCACAGGGCACGCCACGACGCCATGACTGGAGCAAGATTCGCCAGGACGACCGTCAACTCCCCGGCACTGTACGCCATACCATCACACGTAGCGAAATAGTGCGCCATGCCTGTAAATCACCCTCTCCTTGGCCTATAAAAGGGAGGTGATCCCCCTCGCCGCAAGGACACGGGATAACGGATAGCGATCAATCACACGCTCTCCGCCTCCCCCACGATATTGGCACTCGCCTCAATCACTCCTCTTGGGACTTGGAGGTCATGCCTCCTCTCCCGCCTTGCTTGTAGCCGCCCCACTACAGGCACCCCGGTGCGAAGCAATATAGTGCCTCGAGCACACCCCTGCTGGACGTACGGCTCCGGCCGGAACCAGGATAAACCAAGTGTCCTTAGTTGCTTAGCACCGACCATCGAGAGGCAGATCTCAGCTTATTACTAGTTAGTGTCGGGACTACATTCCGCACCGACAATTTGCACAAATAGCCTCGAACCGTCGTTTGCTATATTTCATAATAAACCTAATAAATTTGGTCAAACATAAGAGGTGGAATTTCGCCCATCGAATAATCCAATGCATGAAACCTCACGCTTGGCGTAGTTAACCAAATCGGTCGTGTTTTAAAAAAATATATTAAATAAAGAATTTTTTATATAAAAAAACGTACACACGCATGCATTTTTTGAAAAAAAAAATCAACTAATGATTATATTAAAAAATATGAGTGGCAGGTTCAGTCATTTAGCAGAGCACAACCTCATCATATGTTAGAAGGTGCATATATATCGTATAATCGTATAAAATAAATAAAAAGTAAGGAAAGGACTTGATTTTGTGTCTGCATGGTGCGTGGTACAAGTTTATATATGATAATAATTAAAAATTTTAATATCATGAAATTATTTTTGATTCAAATATTTATGAGACTCGTTTGCAAGTTCCTACGTAGTCGGAGAGTGCGGCCCCGACGTTGCGGAGTGCGACAGCATACCCCACGTTTAGGGGCCGCTAATTTGCGGGCGCCCGTACACAAGAGCTAGCTAGCGGTCGATTTTCCGACTGGGGCACTCACCCACTCGCATATGCAGGTATACATGTGGAACACCCGCGGTGAGACCGAGGAGTCCGCCTATCCACGGTCCACACGTGAGGACCTCACTCAACATTTCCGCACTTGACTTGGAGTACCCGGTCCGAAAAAAGAAAAGTAAAAATAAAAAGCAATTCAAGAATAAAAATATTTACAAAAAAGTTGTAATTAAAACTTTTTGAAAATATTTGGGGCACAAAAGTTTTCCAAAAAGTTTGGTAAAAAGATTTAACAAAATATTTACTCACTAATCTTTGAAGTGGAAATATGAACAGTTCTTTTAAAAAATATTCACACAAAAATTAAAAACCGAAAAGTTTTGAATAATATAAAACAATTCTGCAAAAGTTTTTGCATAAAAGTTTGGTAAAAAGATTTAACAAATAATTACTCACAAATCTTTGAATGCGAAACTCTATGAACAAAATTTTTTTAAAAAAATATTCGGCACAAAAGTTAAAAACCGAAAATTTTGAATAATCTAAAAAATTTCTACAAAACTTTTTCATAAAAGTTTTGTAAAAAGATTTAACAAAAAATTGCTCACAAATCTTTGAAGCGAAACTTTATGAACACATTTTTTTGAAAATATTCTGCACAAAGAAATTGAAACCGAAAAGTTTTGAGTAATCTAAAAGGTTTTCTACAAAACTTTTTGCATAAAAGACAAAGAGAAAGAGAAAAGGCAAAAAAAACTCGGTAGCCCGGCCGATGGTGGCCGCCGGCGGAGCACAGCTCTACATTTGCACAAATAGCCTAGAACCGCCGTTTGACACGGTGGTTGGGCTCCTGCCGCCGTTTCAAACGGCAGTAGGGACCTACCGCCGCAGACGGTGGGGGGGGGGGGTTGTTCCGAGAAAGGGTTCGCCGTACCCGTTCAAATCGGTCGGTATACCGCGGATTTTGGTGCTACTGGTGGCCGTCAGTACCGGTTTGCACCGGTGGGTACCGGCGGTCGGGGTTCAAATGTTTTGAATTTGAATTCGAAAAATTGAAAATTGAAACAAAAATACCTAAAAATACTTAAAGATTTATAGAATCTAATAGTGTCAAATTTTTTGCAGACTTAGTTCATTTAGTATTTTTTTCGATCATTACAACATCAACCAAAATAGGAAAAGAAAAAAAATCCCGTCGGCCCATAAGGCCCAAACTTCGGGGACCTAAATATCCTGCTGAAAAAGTTTATCTTACCTCCCTGGACATAGCGTTGAGTACACGATTCCTCCGTAGACATGAAAAATGGGTGAACTGCCTCGCACAACTTTGAAAACCGTAAAATTTACCTCCCTACCTTGAATTCAGAGTTGTTTTTGTCATTTTCAATTATAATTAAATCTTGTAAATATTTAATGAGGTTATTCTCCTTGCGAGGAGGAGGGATCACCAGGGCCCGCCACGACTGACGAAGCGCGGTCGTATTTAGATTTGTTTTTTTTGAACACTTTTCGTGTAAACTACTTTTGTTTGTTGTAATTAATTTATGTATTTTCGTATTCATTTTGGTGTCATTTCGCATTTATAATTTCAAGGAAAACCAAATGAAAAACAAACAAAAAAAAAACCAATCGCCGTTTGAACCGGCGGTTGTCTCCATCGAGGAATACAACACCAAGAACTGGACGTAGGGTTTTACTCTCCGGAGGTCCGAACCAATACAGAATCGCCTTGTCCCTTGTGTCTCGCACGTGATTTTCCGTGTGCTGCACTAGCATAACCATCGCGTTCTTAGCTCCCGATCTCCTTCACCGAACAAATAAATCATCGGGGGGGGCTTGAACGATTTATATTTGTCATTTTAATCGTGTCGCAAACCGCACACAGAGGTTTAGAGAAATATATTGTTTGTTTGGGACCTCAAGACAGGTTTTATCCCAAAGTACATGTTCGTTCCTAAATCCATTCGTTTTGCTACACACCTTAGATATAACTTTTATGTTTAGGTGCATAACAAAAGAAGAAATGTATCAAAAAGCGACGATAAGTAGTATAGGACATGGGGGTGGCATAAATGAATGAATGAATGAAAAAGAAAAAGAAAAGAAAAAGAAGAAGCAAATGGGGGGAGAAACGGAAACATCTCCTCGTGGGCCTCCGGCCCGACTGGGCCCACCCGATGTCGGTCCCTTTAACCCGCCGCCGCGGCTCCCAGGCAACTCGGATTTGGCGGAATTGGCAGTCCAACTCACCACTCCCCACTCCCCACCGACCTCCTCCCCTCTCCGCGAGTGAGGAGAATGGTGTTCCCCGCTGCGCGGCGGATCGCCGGCGCGGCCGCGGAGCGCCTGCTGCGCCGCCACCCACGGATCCGCCCCACGCCTCCCGCGTCCCCCGTGGCGCTCACCCAGGTGTACCGCGCCTGCGCCTCCTCCTCGTCCTCGACCCCTAATCCGAGGTACGGAAACCCTAACCCCTCCTGCGACTCCGCTCCGACGTACGGATCGCGCGACATTGACCTGCTCTTCTGTGTTTGTGTCGTAGGATACCGCTCTACCGCGCACCATCCCTCGTGCTCGGGGACGGGGGGAAGGTGTCCGACAAGGTCGCGGAGATCTTCGTCGACAACCTCCGCCACGGCGGCATCCCCAAGCTCGCCCTCACGGGGGACCTCGACCGCATCGCCCCGATGGTCCTGCGCCGTCTACAGGCCCTACCCTTCGCCGACCAGTCGAAGGCCATGGCGAAGGTATACCCCTGTTCTCCGCCTCCCCTCGTTGCCTAGAGCCGATCCGGCTTTGGCTTTGCGCCCTTCTAAATTCGGGTCTGGTTCGAGTTGCGTGTGATGAACGAACGCAACAAATCAAAATCATACTGAACAGATGCTTGCAACTGAAAACCGAACGGCGGCTTCGTTCGTTTTAGGAAACTGTTATTGTGGGCATCTCATCAGTTGCTTCCTGCTTTGATCCTTAACTTGGATACTATGCCGTTCTTAAATTACTGCACGTCGGTATAAATTTTTATACCCTGCTTGCATTGCATGCCTGAACACTGAATTTGAAAGTCTTTGAAATCGTGGACCGTTTCCTAACATCCGAACATAAACTTTGTTCTAACATTGCAGCTTCTGCAACCGCACACCCACCTGCAGACCTACGCCGACGGCATCAAGCTGGTGGTCGGCCAGGACCTCCGCAAAAAGGGCTGGGCCCTCATGGGGGTGGCACAGGCATGGGCATCGTTCGTGGCCAATGTGGCGGTCGTCGTTGCCTTTGCGACTGTCGTGGGTGTGGTTTCCTACAGCTGGCTGCGTCCTCTTGAGTTCCGTCAACACTTGGACGATCTCATACGCGACCTCTATCAGTCCGTAGCGTACAACGCTTCCAAGGGATGGGTGGGTGAGACGCTCGCTGGTAAGTACAGCAGATTGCAAGCGGAAGCCAAGATCGAGGAAGAATTTCGCAGGAGGCTAGCTGAGGAGGCCGCAAGGCGGGTCAAGGCAGAACTCATTGATCAAGCCATCCGCCGCATGCAGAACGATCCACTGGCACCCCACCGGATGACCCCTCTGGAGATTGTCCGACTCACAGGCCAAGCTATGGGCGCGAGGGACAGACAGTTTATTCTGCACCGCATGGGCTGCAAAGTCAACAGGTGGGACCCGATGATCAGAACCAAGCATCCTGGGCCCCTTGGCAGGAAGATTTGGCTCGAAGACCACTTCAGGCAATGAGCGTGTCGGGTTATATGCTGATAGGAATTTTGGCTGTCGTCAACTGACAGATACTTGTAGACATATATGCATGCTTTGCCTTAATTTGCGAGCTGCTGTGGAGGATACATACATGTATGGATGGATGACTATTACTTGCCCTTGATATTTGGTTTTCTCCCCAATTTGGAATCTGTACGGGTGTTTGTTTGTTCAATCTGCACTAGAATGTGTGGACAGCTGTCTGTCTGCGCAGATTCTGAATCTGCGTTGTTAAGTTGCGAGTGGTTGCAGATCAATGCCTCATCAGCTTTGAAGTGCGTCTAGTTTCAGTCAGCCTGTTGAAGTATTATTTCCCGAAATAGGACTTTGCATTGTGTGCTTCGCATTTGAAGATTTCGCAGGCCTGATGCCTGTAAACATGCTCATTGAAGTATTAACTGCTTGCCGCAACAAGACTTTCGTTTTGGCAGTGTTCCTTGTATTTGAGAATTTGCAATTGCTTGTTGACTGACTCCGGGCTCCAGCTCTTAGGTAGCTCTGTACGTGTTTCTCACTTGAATATCTTGCACAAGCTCTTGTAACGATCTGGTTTTTGTCATGTGCTTCTGCTAGTGTTTGACTTATACTGCTGTCTTTTGGGTTGTGCAAATTATTTGAATTTTCTTTAGCAGCTTTATTCTGCCAGAGTTTTTGGGTTTTGTAAGAGGAGTGCAGATTAAATTCGCTGTAAACTTACAGTAGTTACTTCTTTCGAGGTTGCGTATTGGTATTTGTCATTCAGTTATTTTATGTGCTGAAATCGAGTTGCCGCGTATTGGTATTTGCCATTCAGTTATTTTGTATTGTCAGAAAGTTGTACTGATGTGTGCTGAAATCGAGTTGCCTTGTTCATGAATCATGATAGATGCATGTGGTTCTCACCGCTCGTTGGCTCAATTCGGACGCTGCGGGGAGCTCTGTAGAGTTGGTTGTTTTTGCCTCTTTGGCAACTGCATGCAGCTCAATTCGGACGCTGCTGGCTCAAAGCTGGCTTCAGACGTTGAGTATCTTGTGCAGCTCCGCGTTTGTGTGATTCTGTTTTCTCAGCATTAGGCCTCGTTTGGCAAGTTGAGTGCTGTTTCCACAGGAAAATAATTCCACCGGTGGGCTGGGGTGATTCCCGGCGGCCCACCAAATTCACTGGTGGGTTGAGTTCCACCACTTTGCAGGGACGTGGGTTTGATTTGTTTTTGAAGTGGGTTGGGTTTGTGTTTGACGTTAGCTGTGTTTTCTGTACATAGGCTGGATAACAGAGACTGAAACTGAACTGACAATAAAATTGCATAGGAACTCAAACTGAACCGACCCATTTCCACAACCATTCAGTTCAGATTACTGAACAGAACAGACAACATTCACATGGTGCATTTCAGTTCACACATAGCTATTACAATTCCCATAGAACTGTAAACAATTCAATTCACCAAGTTCAGAAAACAAAAACTTGGCCATGACAGTTCACAATGACAACGTGCCATCCAACTGCATTGCACCATCATAGTTCGACCATCAGTTCACAGTCTACAAATCTTCTTGGGCATGTCAAGGCACTCCCAGTTAACTTACATAAACATCTTGACTTTCCTCCAGCTAGACCTGCCGTTAAAGCATATGAATGAGCAAAAGAAAACAAATTCATGCATGGCAAATTCAAAGCCATTGGCTACATGACAAATTAAATGGTTACTGAGCAGATACATAAAAGAGGAAATTATGGACACATAAACTAAATGGTTACATGGCAAATTATGGATACATAACTAAATGATGCTGATCGGTTTTTTAGGAAGAAATACCACGCCTTCCATTGAAGAATTTTTCTATTTTGAAGCTGGAACTCCGACCCATGAGGTGTCTTGTCTTTGGGATACATTTCTCATTCACGTGTTTGATATATACTTGATCATGCATGTACATAACCGTCAGAAGCTAATGAGACATATACTGATACTTCTATATAGCAGGATCGTGTTTGGAGACTACCAGCACGACATTTTTCATCACAAACCAACTAGGCTAATCAGGACAAGGATATTAGCATGTCATGAACCAAGCCCTTAATGCAGTATACATTTCACTGAAAATTAGGAACAACAAGTAAATTGGGATCATGTGGACAAGTGCCATCATGTCTTTTTCCTGACTAAATTGGGATTTCTAACTGATACTACTGAACAGCACGACTTTTTTTGAACTTCAAGAGTGGATAAAACAAAGGAGAAGGTGATTGATTTGTGTATTGTACCTGAAATAATCAACTGAGATCGATATGGTGCATACCACCACTACTCTTGCCTGAACAAAAGTCATATCAAACATTGGTCGATATGATGCAACTAGCACTATATATACAAGAGTGTAAGATAAAAAGCATTATTTCTTCATCATCTTCTTCATCGCGTTTCCTAATAAGATCATCCATCGTCGAACCCATTTTTCTAAAAAAAAACTTGTATTTATATTATGGCTCTTTTGTGTATATAAAAATAGTTTTTAAAGCACTATTCTGTATAGCAGCCATATAAAAAATAACTAGTAGCCGTGGGGAATTTATATTATGGCTACAGAATTTATATTATAACAATAACTAGTAACAATAACAAGCAAATCAAGTTTCTTTCACTGCACATATATGCTACACATAAACTGAGTCAACCTTGCTGAGCAAATCTTGCAATACAAGTGAACGTCTCCAGTAGACAGACTCTTCAAATCTATTTATCTAAACTAAGGAGCGTGTGTCCCATGAATAGCTCCAGCACCTCCTCTAATCTAAACCAGCTCCTCCTCCAAACCATGAGTGAGACAAAAGCAAAGGCATGCAAACAAGATCAAAAGCTGCTGATGACTGAGGAAATAACAGGAGAGCCATAATTAAGAGAAGTTTCTATTATAGGATGCTGGGGTTTAGAGCTGCAGGTTGTCTTTCAGGGAAGTTTCTATGCATCCAAAAAGTAATTATGCATCGCCATAATAAATACCAACTTTAATTATGTACAGGTATAGCTTGTGCAGAAGTTCAGGTTCTTTTGGCTGTGCCAGCTACAAACAGTTAATGCTTATTTTAGGAATTACTAACATAGTGATGCTTGCTGTAGAAAAATACTACACTACAGATCAGTTTAGTTCAGAAAAATTGCAGCGCAACGCAAATTGCTGAGATGTGAAATATATAACACAAGGAATAAACCTATCTTGTGGCATATGTTAAAATGAATCAGCAGGACAGCAACTAAGGCGTAACATATGAGATGACACAGAAGGTACACTTTTATCAACAATCCAGGCTATGCACTGTCCATAATCGAAATAACAATGATTTATAAAGGTACAAACAAACATAATCAGTAAGTGACTTCTACAAAATTCTGCAGCCTATGCACTGATGTAAGCTCAGCAGACTTTAGACCAAAAAATGGAGAAGATCCACCGCTCCTTGTTACCTGGATGGGGAAGAGCTTGGTGATGCCCTTGCTGCCGAGTCTATCGACGATCTTGGACGAGATCCGCAGCTTGGCAAACTCCAGCCCCTCCAGCGCCAATCCCTGGAAAGAATCCCACTGCTTGTACAAACAGAAAAGAAAACTATTAGAATATGCCACCAGATAGAATGGACAGAAACATCACCAATGCTTTGCTAAAGGGAAAGGCAAGGATGGGCATGCACATGAGTCACAAAAGTGAAGTTTCAGATGACTGAGAAAACAGAGATAACAATGCAAGGGCAATGACTAAAAATCACTGGACAGTCTATTTTTTTTATCAGATTTTATTTGAACACAGCTACACAAAGTGATGAGTATTATGATGTAACAAGACAGGCTTAAAGTCAGTATAGGTAAATAAACCCCATTTATTTTTTCAGCTCCACATTCATATTCTTCACTGTTTTTTCAGAAAGTAATTAACATGGTACTTCTCAGTTAACAATCTGTTCTCCTAATATTCTCTCCAGCTAAGCATCACGGTCCTAAACAAGAGTGACGTACTGTAAGAGCACTGATTGAAGTGAGCAAGCGCATGGCCGGCCTGAACCAGATGAGCTGCTCTCGTTTCGCTAGTACTACGTGCTTGCTTTCGTTAGTTTAAACTAAATGGGCATATGAAGATAAAAAAGGAAAATGGAAGATAAGAAAGATAATTAGACAGATGCAATACAATGGGCAGCTAGGGTATCAACACATAATACAGGTTATTTGCACAAATCATTTGTGTGCAAAACAATCAATAAGTGTGAAATATAGATATTTTCCAGCAATGTTCTTGTTAATGCTGATCCAGCAATGGCATGTCTGCAACTGAGGATGAGCATAGTTGCCGATGATAGCTTGAAAGGGGTTACTTTAAATACTAGTGTTGACAGGGGATCCGTGAGTAATAAGCAGAGAGGACAAACAGGTAGGGCTCATGGCGTCAGGTGAACACACAACTAGCACAGAAGGTAGCAGCAGACGCATCAAAAGATGAACAACAAATCTTGTTGGCGGATCTAAGATAGCAAGAAGGGAGGAGGAGGGGGGAGGGAAGGAGGGGGATAACCACCTGGAGAAGACGAATCGAGGCCAGAGCTCGAGCAGTAGTCATCGCCGCCGCCGCCACCGCCGCCGCCGCCGCCACCGCCGCCTCTGGCTGACGAACCCTAGCAAGAAAACAAGATTAGGGAAGGGATGAGGTGGGGGAGATGAGGGAGGGGAGCTGTAGGAGGAGGGGGAGGAGGAGGATGCACACCTCTGCTCGGGCTCGCCGCTGGCGCGACGAGAGGTGACGACGACGTCGTCTTCCGCGGAGCAGAGGGCGGCGATGCGGGAGGAGAGGGAGGCGTCGTCCCGGTGCGCGGATGTGTGGATGGTTACTGACTGAGTTGGGTGAAAAACCAATCCTCCCTTTCCCAAATACGTTTCGTGGGCCGGCAAGAAATTTCGCCCCCGCGTGGGCTCAATTCCGCGTGTCACGGGTTTTGGGCCAAACAAGGCCTTCCTGTGTCTTCTTGTTCACTTTCAGAAAATAATAGTGGGTACAATTAGAAGGCCACAGTGATCAACGGGGTCAGTCAGATTAGCACTAAATATTGCGACGACAACTTCAGTAAGAAAAAGATTTCAGAACATCAAACCCATGAGTTGCACTGTGATATATGCTTCGATTTTGACAACCCCCACCCCACACACACATCATCGCTTGAGCTTCAAAAATGAACTCTAAGCTGCGTTACAGACTAGTTCATCAGACTACAGTTGTAGTATTTTGTTAGCAACCAGCAGGGGACAGGGAAGGTAAGCACATGAATCAGGGATAGGCAGCAAGGGGAAGATAGGAGAAGAAGCACGACGCCATGGCCGGCAGCTTTGAGAAAGGGAAAGAGATACAGTGTTTGTTACAAGTAGCTCCATCTTGCAACAAGAGTCTCAAGGATCATCCACAACTTGATGGTAAAACTGAATGAGGAAGAGCGATGACCTCCAGTAGTTGACTACCATGCTCAGCTCTTGTTGGATCTTGAGTTCAAATTTGTACTCGAGTGATAACCATAGTACCATGCTCCAATTCTGCATGAACCCTGTCTCGTGAATTACCAGAATGATATCTGCCATCCAGATAATGAGAAAACTACCTTGTGCACTTATATCACCAATATTCCTTGCCAGGTCTGCAGGACTGAACTCGATCTCAAAGAAAGGGGTTGACAAGAAACTTGTACCGAACCAATAATGAATATTGCTAATTTAACTATCAAGTTCCAGAAGATGTGGATCATGCTCCCTCATATGGTTGGCATGTGCAGCATATACCAAGTCAGTCAGATACCAGTGCAGTGAAAGAACCAGCAACGATCTCGCACTACATCTGACAGTTGAAGACCGACATAGTAACTGTGTCAACATTTGTCTGTATGGCACCCAGCTTTTCTTGACCAAGTATAGAACAACTTTCCTCTTGTACAGACCCATCAAACAATCTAGAGGCTTATATCCATCCAGGAAACGTGGATCACCACCTGGATCCCAAAGCTTCATTTGACCAACGAAATATAGGTAATGGCACAGCTTCACATGGATCCCAACACTGAGCAAAGGAAGCAAACTAATCTGAAATAAGCCCATCCTACCATTGCACTCTGAACAAAGAGACTTGAATGAATGAAAGCTATCTGAGTGCAACGCAACTGTATGGCAGTCAAGGAATGGTTGATGTGTTGGCTTTAGTTGAATACTATCACTCGGGACCTCAACCTGCACAGGCAGTGGCCATGGTTGCATCTGAAGCCTACTGACCCATCCACAAGTCTCAACCTGCACAGGCGGTGGCCATGGTTGCATCTGAAGCCTACTGACCCATCCACAAGTAACGGACTTCCTTGAACTTGAGCAAGACTGTATGGTACTAGCGAACACAATGTGACAGTAAAGCAAATGAGGAGGCCAAGGTCCTTTGTTGACTAAAATAGCATGTGCTGGCTCTAGCATTACTGAATTCTGATTAATTACCATCTCAAGCACTTTGCAGTCTGTAGGAATATAGATAGCAGCCTCAAACGGAACAACCCGAACTGATAAAACATGGGTACTGGAATTGATATACCTTCTCTCCATGTCCACAAGTGAGCAGCCATCACGACTAATATAATCCGCCAAACAGTTGGTGATGAGTGCCTCCTCAGTACTCTGAGATGCAGCTGGAACTGTAATGGAGGACGGCGCCTTGCCGATGGGCTTCAGCGTGGTGATGTCGCAGCTGAGGAAATCAGTCGAACACCCGACGGGCAATACTCGCGGAAGCTCATGGGTGTGGCAGAGCGAGGTGGTGGAGATGGCTTCATGGAGTGTCTTGGCTGCGACTGTAGACGAGGTAGAGGTGGCAGGTCGCGGCAGGTGCCCAAGATGGCACGCAGGAGCACGCCCCAGTCTGTGAAGCCGAGGTGAGCGCGGACGGTAGAGCCAGTGCGGACGCGGAGGACGACGGGGTCGTCGACGCGCGGAGGATGACGCCGAATCAAGCGAAATGGCGCTCGCCGCGGACATCGAAGCCAAGGCGGGCGCGGAGGAGCTCGCCGCAGTCGACGGTGCCGAGGCTCACACAGAGGAGTAGCACGTCGAGGACGAGGCGCACCCGCGCACGCAGTGGAGCTCGTTGTGGACGTCGAGGACGAGGCGGGTGCGGTGGAACACGCCACAGTCGGCGAAGCCGCATCAGACGTGGTGGAGTGGAGCACGCCGAGCTGGATGCGGGACGGAGAGGGCGCCATGGGTGTGGATGGATGCTGAAGTCGAGTGCAGGGATGACGTCGGCTTGGAGCGAGAAAATTGCAAAATTTGGAACTCCAAACGTTAATGTTTCGTAATTTGCCATTTTTAACGTCAACTTCGGGAAAAAAGTCTCGAAACATAGTCTTGTTGCAACACATGCCCTCGTCGGCAACCACGATGGCAGAACTGGTGAAGGTGGCATCGCAGAACACCGTGGTGGGGACGGCTGCTGCATGAGATGTTGCGGTGATTGCCGGCGTTGGAGGTCGGAACCTGTGTTGAACACCTTGCGGGCGGATGATGCAAAGGTGTCTCGGTGGTGGTGGAGCCGAGCACCGCGGTGTCCTCGCTGCCGGAGCTGGTGAAGACGGCCTCGCGGGGAGCCGCGGCCCGCGGCGGAGGCAGCTGCTGCCGGAGACGCCGCGGTGTTCGAGGTCGGCAAAGGGGAAGGTGATGGTGCCGAAGGGGAGGTGAGCTGCTTCTCCCTCTTCGGGTCAAACTCCTCGATCCGCTTGAGACGGTTGCTCACATCGTCGATGTGGTCGCAGAGACGGTCGCTGAACTTCCTCATCTCGTCGAGTAGGAGGAGCACGGAGGCGTCGTCCATGGCGGTGGTAGGCGGAGATACAGACTGAGAGGAATTTTGGGAAAGGGAAGAAAAAATTCAGAGGGAAAACCCCAAGAATCGGTGTCTCAATTGTTAGCAACCAACAGGGGACAGGGAAGGGAAGCACATGAATGAGGAAGGATACGCAGCAACTCATAGGAATTTTTTCTTATTTTTTACATTTTTCCACCTCAATTTTGCAAAAATATATGGTCCGCAAAAAGTTTTGCAAAACTATACATCTGGCGTTGTGGGAGGCGGCGTTAGGCACCTAACGCCGTGCCCCACAGGGGTAGGAGGCGCGCGGTACTGTAGCACCTGCCGCCGTGGGCCACGGCGGTAGGGTCCAGTCTCTTTTCAAAAGTTTGTATTTTTTTGTTTGAACTCGGATGGAGGTAAACTTTATATGAAAATTGTAGCTTTCGACGAGATCTACAACTTTTTAGTTCAAAGTTTTTCCATTTGAAGTCATTTTCATAGTCAAATAATCGATAAACTATCCAGATCTCAGTTTGCAGTCTTCAGATCTGAATAGTGTATCGATTATTTGAGTGTGAATATGACTTCAAATGGAAAAACTTTGAACTACAAAATTGTAGATCTTGTCGAAAGCTACAATTTTCATATAAAGTTTACCTCCATCCGAGTTCATGCAATAAAACTTACAATTTTTTAACGTAAACTGAAAACTGAGATCTAGATAGTATATCGATCGATTATTTGACTATGAAGATGACTTCAAATGGAAAAACTTTGAACTACAAAGTTGTAGATCTCGTCGAAATCTACAATTTTTATATAAAGTTTACCTCCATCCGAGTTCGAAAAAAATACAAATTTTTGAAAAGGGACCGGACCCCTACCGCTGTGGCCCACGGCGGCAGGAGATGCTACGGTACCGCGCGCCTCCTACCACCGTGAGGCACGGAGTTAGGTCCCTAACGTCGTCCCCCACGGCGTCAGATGTATAGTTTTGCAAATTTTTTTGCGGACCATATATTTTTGGAAAAAGAGGAAAGAAAAATGTAAAAAAATAAAAAAATTCCAACTCCTGGTGTATGAAGAAAGGAATACACGGACCAAGCCCATCAGGTAGCACGCAGGCCCACTCGCACATAAGCCCAGTAGCTGGTCCAATACAAGCTAATACATAGGTCTAATCTCTATCTCTATCTCTGCTGCTAAAAAGAATCTAACTTAAGATCAAAGTTGGTACGTCTTTTTTCTTCTCGACACCACGCGTCCGCCCACCCCTCTGCGCGTCCGCTCGGTTCGAGAAAGAAAAAAACCCTCAGACTGCTGCCGCCGGCCGTACTGCTCCTCCCGGCGAGCCCGTGCATGTGCCTGTGCGCCGCCGACCCCGCGTGCTGCCGGCCGTCGTCCCACAGCGCCGCGCGCCGCCGGCCGTCGTCCCCCGGTCCTGCCCGCCGCCGGCCGTCGTCCACCGGTCCTGCCTGCTGCCGGTCGTCCTACTGCTCCTCCCGGCGAGCCCGTGCCCGCCGCCGGCCACGCGCGCAGCCGGCCGTCGTCCTCCGGTCCTGCCCGCCGCCGGCCGTCGTCCCCCGGCCCTGCGAGCCGCCGGTCGTCGTCCTTAACATCTGCGGTTGTTTCAGCATCGTCACCACCGCCACCAACGGTCCTCTGTGTCGCTGTCAACGTCCTCTTTGCCATCCAATGTAAGTCTCTCTCTCCTTCCCTCCCTCTCTTTCTTCCTCTCTCCTATCTGAGCCTGTGGCGATGGGAACATGGGGTGCTGGGATCTATTGCTGCAGGATGAGTGGTTGGGTGGCCGAAGAAAGAGGAGATAGAATCATCTTTCCTTTTACATCACTCACACCAGATGCCTCTAGCGTGCCTCCTGCCCCACAAATGTTCTCAAATTTTTTATAGCTTGGACTTCTCAATTCTGAATTTTCCACAATTTTGTTGAGCCATGTCTGATTTTGATAGCAAAAAGGTCAAATCGACAATGGGTTGTGTGGAGATGCCCATTGAAGAATTTCTTCAATGTGATGCGGCAAGTAGCAACAGGAAGAGGGATGCAATGCTCTTCTCTGTGCATACTAATCGATTGATGCAATGCAATGATCGTTTTGTCAGTAATTAGTGTAGCTTAAATACAGGTACTTTCTGAACTATATCTGAAAGAGGAGGCTACTACTTCTAGACAGATGATATAATAATTACATTTGGAAGTAATACAACATAACTTGCAGATCGCTGATATCTTGAATTTTTGCCCTCTTTCTTTGATGCTCTACTTGTTAATCGGAATTTGATGCTCCAAACATCCAGTAAAAGCCATGTACATATTTTGCAATACTGCAGCTTCCGGGCTGTTAAAGTGTTATCTAGGCTTGAACTTTTCTACAACAGTTGAAGTTGTTTGTTCATGTGAGTTTCTTGGGGTGTCCAAAATACAGGTGGCAAGTTTTGGATTTGTAAAGCATGCACTGTTAGTGATTTAATTTGAATAAAAATGTGTGATGAACTACAAATTTTTTCTATATGTGGGCGATTGGAATGTCCGACAAGGAATGATCATCATTAGTAACTAAAATATGTTTAATGCAAGTTATACAGTTCTCCTTATTAGTAATCTTTCCAGTAGATGGCATTAACATCAAATGCAATTCTAATGTTATTTGGGTTTAGGGAATGATCGCCTTTGTTGCTTAGTCTGTGTTCTATCTCTTAACACATAACACTGATAGATTGATCATTGATGTTCATTGTGCAGGGTCCCACCTAAACTCAGAACCTCAGTGATTCACTAGCTGAAGCAAAGTCAGACATTGTTTCAAAGGTTAGTTCTCTTGTAAGGAGTAGTATATATCAGCCCTGGTACATGGGGCTGTGTTTTGATATGGAAACCACATTGACCAAAACATCTAAACAACATGGGCCTACATGTTTTTCAGAAAAAAGTTGTACTATGTGGAGCTTCACTGAAATATCTTTGTAACTCCATGACATGCCTATGTTGGATTTGAAAGTAGTACATATAGTTTCTGAGGTAATCACAGTTGCTCATATTGTTATTCAACATGTATTACTTGCTATCTTGCTCTTTAAATCTGTTAGCTGAAGCAGTCTGGTGTCCTGTTTTAGTTTTGACGAAATCTATCAAAGTAAATAATCTTGCTCATATTGTTAATTTTTCATTTTTTCAATTAATCTTATCTGCATCTACATCTAACTTATGAAAGTTTGACACATGACACTTATCCATATTTCTGATCAGCTTTAGTTATCACCATGAGTATTCTATTTGAATGCTATTTGTCTTTGCATTGCCCTGTATAGAGTGAGAAACCACATGAGAGACGATTTGATTCTTCTTCGTGTTCCCTCACGCATGTTTAAACTTGATCTGAACTTGATTACGAAGAGCCGAGCAGAGCGGAGCTAGGGTCAACTACGGTTCTACCTGCTAAGTGTTGGAAAAAATTGACTGAACCAAATTGCTTGACGTCCTTGACTGAAATACTAGTTTGGTGATCGGGAGATTAAATTTTATTATCTTATCCATGGAGGAAGTCAAAAGAAAATAAAGTTCAGAGGTAACTATCATGTAACTTCGGTTTCATGGTAGCCTACGCTACCTGAAAACCTTAGAAGATTATGTTTCTGCATGCCTGTCTTTGCTTATTGTTTGATACTAAAACTGGGAAGCTCATCAATTGGTCTGTGTCCATGTCCTTTTGTATTAATGTGAAGATGGACTTGCGAAGCTCTTTTAAAAATTAGCTGGTGATCAAAATTATGCTATTATCTTAGTTACTCTTGTGTTGCTTAATAGTTAATACACTACACATATAGAAAAAAAAAATTGGTGCTTACTATGAGACCATATACATTGAAATTAGCTAAAGCTTTGCTCCTGTTGCCTCCATTATCTGTATCAAATTGTAGTCTCAATTCTGTGCCTCGTCTATTAGGGTAATAACTAAGTGGTGAGATGTGGGATAAAATCAAAAGGGTGGTTGATTAGTAAACTTTATATACATATTTCTCATTCATAAGCTCTTGTAATCATGCTTGTTAGTATAGTAGGATAGCCAAATTAGTAGATTGATTTGAATAGGCACGACACAGGTTACTCAGAGGAGGGGAAAAGCAGTAGGAAAGCCTACTTCAGCCTACATCAGTTATATCTCATATTCAATTTCTACAAATCTGCATATGTACTTCTTTCTTGGGGAAGAATGGGCAGAGAAATGTAGACCTGGAAGAATTCAGTATATCTGAAGTTATCTATACTTACATCCGCACACCAAATTCTGTATTTCATTTTCTTTCAGGTTGCACATTAATTTTTTTCATTTTGTTAACCTATCGATTTTATTTCATTTTTCCAATAAATTCCACTCAATCATGTTTGAATGTTTCCGGTTACCAGTTGTTACCTAGGATTGGAGTGCATGGTAAATGGTAAATCACTGCTTAATTTTCAGCTGCACTTCTTTTTTATTCCTGATTATCCCCACAAATTTCTGAATGTATAGGTGATTTACAAAACATTCCTATCATTTTCTGAATGTATAGGCGAGTTTGGAACGAAGGAAGTATATCCCATTTGGATGGATCTAATGAATCTCTGTTTTAGAAAAGTAGTAGTGTCCTGAACGTGTGCTGTAAGTGACCATATCATGTACCTTTTGTTAATTAGTTTGAAGACCATCGAACGATGCTTTATCTTATCTATACATAATTAGAGCTTCTACTTCAATATTCTGTTTTTGAGACCTAACCATGCTAATTTCTATGCAATCAAATTGCGGTAATTGTCGAGTGATGGCTGACAGCCTGACACTATCAGTTTGAATGCTTTTGTACCATGATTGCTTAAGTAGGCATGTTAATTCACATTTCACACTGCCACCATAAACTTGAGATATGCACTATCTGACATAATTTCTACTGCATCTTTGCTACCAGGGCTGTAGAACGGAGTGACTATATATTTGTAGGTAAAGATTCTCATTTGCTTTGCCATGATCTTCGCATTCTATTAAATAAAAAAAGAATGTGTCCATCTTGGTTTCGTGTTTACATTTCTTGTCTCTCGAATTCCTTGTTTCATGGCAGTTCTGTTCTAATCAGAACTACAAAATGGACCACCAATCAACATCGAAACAGCCTCGGATCCTTCTTGGTGATCTCACAAATACGTATCAAAGAGGTGACAATTCTTTGTTCCACCGTCAACTCATAGTTGCACACACGTTTCTTTTACAGTGGTCTAACCACGATTTGTCAGGAGATGGGCAAGAGGACAGTTCCAATGTCCGTAAAAGGTTGAGAGATAAAGAATGTTATGAAAACATGTCAAGGGAGGAGAAGGATGAAAGAAACAGGAAGGAGCGTGAGAGGCAAAGGATGAAGAAGGCCCTAGCAATTGGTAATCGGCAAGGTGAAGTCTATATCCCAAATTTTTTATAATTAAATTCATAGTTTTTTACCGGATGTTATTTTCCCAGATGGTGAAGATGATGCATGGCTTCATAGGGGACATTTGACAAGAAACAGTAACAACCTTTCTGTTAACACCAAAAATTGGTACAGGAAGAAATTGACATGTGGGCCGAATTTGGTAGGAAAGTACCATTCGGCAGGAGGTTTCCTTCAACGCATTCGGTAAGAAGCGTCTGCGGTCGGGAGTGCATCACCATTCGGCAAAAGAGCTATTCCACGGTTGAAAGCGGAAACATTCGGGAGTGCGTGATGATGTGGACCGGATATAAAGAAAGAGGCGAGTTGATGGTGGACACGAAACCGACATGACGTCATGTTGTTAGTTTTAGGCAGTAAATATTGTAATCATGGTCGACTAGGAGTCGTGTTAGAACAGGGTATAAATATAAGCCCTTAGTGTTTGTAATAGGGATCGAACAATTTCACAACAAACCGGCCCCGTGCCAACTTTCAAGTCCTTCTAGTCGTGTCGTCGAGTTCTTCGAGAGGAAGCATCGATCCGTCGACCTCCGTAAGTACCGGCAACCTTGTATCATGTCTAGTATCATGCGGTGGATTTAGACCTTGATGCAAGTAGTCTTGTTACCATGCTTGGTATCATGCGGTGGATTTAAGCTTGGTTCAAGAAGGTTTCCTTGTTGGATCATGAGTCATGCGGTAGGCTAAGATCTAGCTTGGAGCTAGTTATCGGCTCTATTAGATTTGGCAAGATCTAATAGATTCATTAAGTTACCATGTGTTGCTTTGAATTTTACTTTTTATGTTTAATTCATGTAACACTCTTTTGCCCAGTCTAGATTGATTAGATTTGGCTCTATCTTGTTGTGATCCATATGTTACACCTTTAAATCTTTGGCTTTATATATGGCAAGCGGATCATGTGCTCTCAATAGCCGAATTTAGATCAATCTAGATTGTCACGTGTTGCGGGTTCAAGCTTGTTGACTTTTCAATGTTTGTTCCTTCTCCACGGAACCCGATTCGGCTGTACAGCTGTATTCGGCAATTCTCTCACGGGTGAAACATGTTCACGAGTTTGCTTTAAATAATGTATGCTTTTAGCCTTCCATGCATAGATTGTATCATGCGGTGGATTGATCTATTCTCGGTTGGTGGTGTGATTTCAAACAAGTTGTATCATGCGGTGGATTAACTCGCTTGATGTCATGCTCGACGGGTTTGAAGGTGCCTAGACATGCGGTAGACTAGTGCTTTTGGCCTATGCATGGTTGTTTACTGAGAGTTCAAGATCATGCTTTCACCTTTTATTTATTTATCATGCTTTATCCTCGATAATTGGTCATGGTCACATGTTGTAACGTTATCTAAACAAAGACCGATCTTTCGTCATGCTTACGTCATTCATTCGACAGTGTTCTATTCATATGTTTTATTGTTTCCTGAATGATATTCAAGTTGCTGACAGATAGCTTATTCGTAGCTATATGTCGTTTGGATTGGCTTCATGGCCGTAAATACGGAACTGTCTGGTACCACCTGACAAGTTCCAGGTTTTTATCTAACCCTTTTCATCCTTTGTCAGTTTCAGGGAAAATTGACTGGCACTCTTCCGGATTCTAACGCCCGGGTCACGTGTGTGAAGCTAGCTAATCCGGCTTGCTGTGTGCTTGGCGTGAGTTGCTGATTTTACGTCAACACACTTTTTGGCACGCCTGGTGGGACCATCAAGTTGATCAAGATGCCATAGATCCAGAATGTCCTGGATGTCACTTTGGAAGATCTGTCTACGGACCATCAACTGATAGGTTGTAGATCAGTTCCAGCAGAAGTGTCTGATGTCTTTCTCCAAGAATAGGAGTGGCGTGCCATTCCTCAAGTCAGACATGCCAAGAGTTCTGATGCCAGGGGAGACTGATGCTACTGCTGCTGCTGAAAAACAGGAATCTTATGAAATGATACGGAGAACTATGGAAGACATAATGGCCAAACACAATATTGCATTCTTGAATATGTTCCGACAGATGATGATTAGTGTCTTTGGCCCAGGTATGGAAATGGTGCTTAGCCGAACATCACCCCAGGGGCCTAATGGTGAGACGGGAGAGTCAAGTGCTGCTGTTAATGGCCAACCACCTCAAGATACAAGTGCTCAGCCGCCTCAGCAGAGTATGGGTAGTCAGCCAATCCAGCAGCAGAACCCTTATCAGGCAATGCCTAATCCACCCACATATGGAGAGATGGCATTCGGTACTTCTGGAGTTCCACCTGGCTCTACTAAACGATACGATCACATCATAGGAGGCCTGTCCATGATGCAATCATTCCTCGTCATCCACCCATTCCAGCTCCCAGCCGGGTGGAAGTTCTCCGGGCCATACATGACATGCATTACCTGGAAACAACATTTATAAAGCAAGGCTGAGTATACTAATACTCAGCAAGACTTACCCGTCTAAAATAAAGACTTTACCTCTAATCATGCCTGTCTTTTGGCTTGTGGGTTTGTTTGCCAAAAAGCTACTAAGTAGTGAATCCTTACTTTCACATTTTAGCTCAGGTTCTAGTAGGAGTTATTATTACCAGATAAGCAACTATTGCAACCAAAGTTGTACAACCAATTAATCAACAATAATCTTCACAAAGTTCCATCATAAAGGGATATCATGGCCAGTAGATTAAGTAGTCTCAGATAACGGTGAGAGGCCGACAATCGATTGATTCAAAACCTTGCAAGGTGGATCTAAACACACGGGAGGTGCCCTCACTAAGAGTTCACCAACCAGGCGGTTCCCGTCACTCCTCGGATTGGGATCAGATGCTACAGTCTTCAGTATGAGGTTTACTGGGCTACGCCACCAAGGTCACCCAGCCTCACGCAAGTACTCGGGGAGCAAGCCCGGGGCCGCAACCCTAAGAGTAGTAGCGCAAAGTTCCCGCACCGTCTCATTTAGGCACTAGGCTTGCCGTGCCCATTTCCGACAAGTGTTTAGTACTTTCAAACACTTAACCAACGAAGCCATTGGACCGGAGCCCAGATCCCATGCTCTTACCACATGAGCAATCCATTTAATCAATATGGTGATTCCATAGAGGAGATCCTATTCTCGCGAGTGACGAACATCACTCGACTTGTACCGGATCCTTAAAGCATAGCCACTAGCAACCTAACATGCTAGTAAAATATCATGGTACTTAGGGATCATGCAACTAAGGTTTCAATTCAACTCCTAAACGTAAATGCAATAAAATAACAAAGATAAATTCAGAAGTTTAAATGAAACACATAGGTTAATGATTGAACCGGGGGTTGCCTTCGTCAGCACAAGCAGACAGACAACCTTCCGGACTTTGGTCCGGGTCTTGCTCTAAGGTCACGTAGTGCACGTCTCCTCCTGCTCCCTCGTCCTAGTCAGCCGGCACGAGCGTGTAGCTACCGTCGGGATTTCTACACGGAGAATGCAATGCAGTGATTAGGAGGGTGATTAATTTAATTTAATTAACAAACAGTAGCAAACAACCACTAGGAGTATATGGTTGGCCATATTCAGCTTAACAAAAGTATTTAAACATTTTTCCTTTTAAAAGATAATCAAAAAGCTTGTTTAGTCTTCTCTTTAAGGTGATTGCGTGCACATCTATAAAAGAATATTTAATTTAAATACAAACAGCAAGGAAAAGTCACTTTTATGCCACAAATTACTTTACTAACTCATTTGTATAATTTAAGCACAAAAGGATTTGCTTTTCTTATTTTTCCTTCACTAGATTAATCTAATCTGCAACCTTTAAGCAACCAATCATTCCTCAACTTGCCCAACAGCACCCCCTGGCCCTACTGACCGGGAGACCCTCCTTTGGACAGCAAGCAACTAGTCTGATCCATTGCAAAGTCACATACTCACAAATACTAGCATTCGCTTCCTATAACATATATATATGTGAGTCTTTATTATTTTAATCTTTTACTAAGCCCACACATGTGTTCATGCAAAGAAATAATTTTAGAACTCATACCCAGCAAAGAAATGACATCCTAAGCCACAAGTCATCTCTCTATTCATTTGAAATCATTCATTTGTTTTAAAAGACCTTTTTCCCTTTAATCCATTATTCAACCTATGGTGGTCCATTCACTTAATTCCACCAAGGGACTCCATAAATCATTCTAACAGTACCACTAGGGTATACTAAGCTTAAAAACATTATTGGGACAGCAAGCCTTCATATTCTTTACATTACAATTTATATATCTCAAATTAAAGCATTTCTAGCTAGTTAGTTAGAGATAAATGCATGATAAAATAACAGTAGCATATTTGGAGTTAAATTTTCTCCCACATGTTCTCTGACCCAAAACAAGCCTAGGAAACCAACAAACACACCTATAGCTATTATGGATCTTGATATACACATTTATGAGTAAACACAAGCATAAATTAAGAAATAATATTTCTAACAGAGATAAAATCATGGTAAATTCACCAAAGGTGTATTTTAGCATAACATGACAATATCCAGAAGTAGGGCTCAAAAATAATTATATTTGAAGCTACAAAAATCATCTAGGCAGATTTGTTGATAACACAAGATAATTTATATAAACAGATTCCTTCAGCAACTTTGTGCAAATTTTTGCATAGAACCTAAACATGCTAGTTCCCACAACATATCCAAAATCCAGCTCAAGATCATATATGGATTTTGCAAAAACATAGATCTAGACATTTTACATTTTAATTTTTCAAGCAAAAACTAAAGCTCAAAAGTATATACATGCTTAGTTGTAGTTCTAGTTACACATAGCACCACAAAATTAGATTTGCAATTTTTGGATTGTTCTACGATTTTATATGATTTTTCCAAGGTTCAGCACAAGGGGTCAAAGTCTGACTTTTGGTTTTACGAACAGGTCCTTGGATTTCACAGTTAGACCCTTAGGCGGAGCTCAACTTCTGCAATTGGGTCCCTGGGCGCGGCCAGCAGCGGGGATCGCCGGAATCCGGCCAAGGAAGGGTCGGGATTGGCCGGGAAAATGGCCGGGGATGACGAGGGACTCACCTAGGGTCGATTTGAGGGGTTGGAGGCGGCGGGAGGTGCTCCGGCGAGCGAGCTCGGCGGTGCCATGGATGGGCAGCCGCGGGAGCTTCTGCTCCGGCGAGTAGGGGCGCAACACGAGGCAAAAGACTGCAGGGGGAGCTTCGGTGGGGTGCACGGAGACCTTGCGGAGTCTTAGGCGGTGTTTGAGACGAGGGTGGAGCGGAGTTCCACAGCGTCGGCGCCAATGGCGTCCGCGGTCTGTGTCGTGTGCGAGGAGCAGGAACGAGGCTCGATTTTATAGACCATGAGACGTGGAGGAGAAGCAAGCACGACTGGTGGACGTGCATGCGTCGTGGAGGGGGGTACGACGGCGTGGACGGCTCGGTAGCGGCCAATGGCGGGCTACAGGCGGCGTACAACGGTGATGCCGTTGGTTGGGCGGCGCGGGTCGGTTCGCTCGGCCCGTGGGCGTGCGGCGCGTGGCGACGGGGTATTGGGCGCGGACATGGGTGCGGGGGCTGTAGGACCGGCGGTCGCAGCGGTGCCACGACGTCTGGGCCCAGCCAGGGGCGCGGGGGCACGGTCTGGCGCATGCCGGCGCGCGACGTCGCGCAGGAGCGCGTTTCGGCGCGAAATCATTTTCGGGTTGCCCTGTTTGACTGCTGTTTTCTCCAAAAAGTTGAACTGAAGTGCACCAAGGTCTAGCATCCCTCTACAACTTCTACAAAGGGCGTATGGTGTTTTTCTCGACCAACTGTTCACAAATCGCATGCCAAGTTGGCTGTTTTCTAGGCGCCTATGAATAGTAATATGAGGCGTTGACCTGCATTTTTCACCCATTTCCACTCCAAACTAGCAATGCCACTCAACATGAAAGTTGTGTCTCTCGACAAAATACACAACTTTTACATTGGGAGATTTTGAAGTGTTTAGGTGAAATTTGGTGAACGCGACAAAAGTTCTAGGGGACATGGAGGGTCAAAGGGGTGTTCAAGCGGTTTGACTAGGGTTTTGACCGAACCTTGACCATGGGTTGACCAAGGGGTGTCATTAGGGATTGTCGTTGATGTTTTCGAGGTGATGACCCAGGTTGACTGTTGTTTGACCAAAGTCAACACAGTTGACCTGCTCATTAGGGTTAATACTCCGGCTGAAAACCTGGGGCGTCACAGCGACCGTCGGATAGACCGACGCTTCCCCTTGACCAAGGCATCGGTTCATCCGGTGCTGAAGACTTTGTCTTGGCGCGTCTCTGTCTTGTTTCAAACTGAGCGTCGGATAGACTGCTGCTGACCCATCGGTTCATCCGGTTCTACTGCGTTGATCTTGGCGCGTCTCTGTCTTGTTTAAACTTGACCACCGGATAGACCGACGGTTCCCTCCAATGGACCGTTGGTTCATCCGACGCTATTGTCTTCTCTTCTTCTTCTCTGCAACTCATCCGACGCTACTAGAAAATGGACTGTCGGTTCATCCGGCGGTGCCTTAGTTTTCACCCAGTGTACCAACTCGTCCGACGACTGCACCGACGCTTGCTATCTAGGTACCATCGGTTCATCCGACGGTGTCCTTTCTTTTTCTTTTCTTTCTCGTTTTTGACCCTTGAAAAATAGACTATCTTCTCAATTTGGCATGTGGTATTTTGGCATCCTTGGGACCTAGAAATGTCTACAAAGACATGCTAAACAATATGGTTCCCATTGATCATGTTGTCATGAATCACCAAAATCATACTCGAACTAATAGCATATGAGGCCATGTTCGCTACGGCGGTGAGGTGGGACTGCAAGTCTGGGAGTGGGAGTGGGACGCACCCCAGCCCATGGCTCGGGGTGTGCGGAGGGGTGTTTGCAGCGCAGGAGAAAGGATGGCGGGTTTGATGTCGACGGTAGGAGAACAGATAACTTTGAAAAAATAAGAGAGGAGAAAAAGGAAAGAAAAAAAAGGAAGGGCAGTGTAGTCATTTTACTTGTTTTATCCATTTTCAACGTCAAGGAGAAGTTGTTTTGCCAAATGTTTTTCTAACCAGAGAAGTCGGAGTTGAAGAAGTCACTCCATCATAGGAGCCTGAGCCGTTTTCAAGAGTCGTAGCCCTACCAAACATGCCTAAAGTAATAGGTGAGGGATGTTTAAAGGACTTTTTCCATGTGTAAATCATATTAATGTAAAGCCCATAAATGAGTACACTCTAACGATGCCTATTGGGCCTTCTGCTGATGATAATAGTTTCGGCCTAGTTAGGCCCACGGAGACGGAGAGTGGAACTCTCGTCTCTCACGTTCCCAGTCCATACTGATATCATCCCACTTCTACGTGGGTATCTCGAGCGGTTGCAGCAGTCCGGCAGGTCTATGGTGTTCTGCCTTCACTCTCTGACACGTGTCGCATCGAGCGACGTACTCAGCAATGTCTTCTCTCATCTTTTCCCACCAGAACCGTACCTTCAAATCCTTGTACATCTTGGTGCAACCAGGGTGGATCGAGTATCGAGAGTCGTGAGCCTCCCTAAGAATCGAGTCCCGAATCTCCCTGTTCTGGGGTACGCATATGCGGTCCTTCAACCATAGTGTGCCCTGGTCATCGAGGCGATAGTCGGCTGCTTTGCCTCTCTCCATCTGGCGCTTTACCTCCTGAATTTCCGGGCACCCTTTCTGAGCTTGACGGATCTGGTCTTCGAGTGTGTATTTCACTCTCAACTCATTCAACTGCCCCTCTTCTACTATCTCTAAACTCAGCCTCTCCAGCTCTTCATGCAATGCCGGCTGTTCTTCACGCACCATCAGGTTGTTGCAGTAGTGCTTGCGACTCAGAGCGTCGGCTACGACGTTTGCCTTGCCGGGGTGGTAGTGAATGTTCAGGTCGTAGTCCTTGATCAGCTCCAGCCATCTTCTTTGCCTCAGGTTCAATTCAGACTGGGTGAAGATATACTTCAGGCTCTTGTGATCAGTATAAATGTCGCACTTGTTTCCCATTAGATAGTGCCTCCAAATCTTCAAGGCGTGAATGACAGCGGCTAGCTCGAGGTCGTGCATAGGGTAGTTCTCCTCATGCTTTCTAAGCTGCCGTGAGGCATAGGCTACCACCTTGCCTCCCTGCATCAACACGCAGCCGAGTCCCTGTCTTGACGCGTCACAGTACACCACGAAGTCCTTGCTCGCGTCGGGCAATGTCAAGACTGGCGTAGTGGTGAGGCGAGTCTTGAGCTCCTGAAAGCTGGCTTCACACTTGTCCGACCACACATACGGCGTGTTGCTCTTCAATAGCTCTGTCATGGGCTTTGCGATCTTGGAAAAGTTCTCGATGAACCGGCGGTAGTATCCGGCTAAACCGAGAAAACTGCGGATCTCTGTCACCGACTTCGGTGACTGCCACTTGGACACTGCTTCTATCTTGCTCGGGTCTACGGCCACTCCTTTGGCTGACAACACGTGACCAAGAAAGGCGACTTCCTCCATCCAGAACTCACACTTGCTGAACTTGGCGTACAACTGATGTTGTCTGAGCTTTCCCAACACGATCCTCAGGTGCTTCTCGTGCTCCTCTGCGGTCTGGGAGTAGACCAGTATATCGTCAATGAAGAGGACGACACACTTGTCTAACTCATCCATGAAGACCTTGTTCATCATGTTCATGAAGTACGCCGGGGCATTTGTTAGGCCAAACGACACGACTGGGTACTCGTATTGCCCATACCGGGTTACAAACGCCGTCTTGTGGATATCCTCCGGGCGAATCTTCATCTGGTGATAACCCGACCGGAGGCCAATCTTGCTGAAGTATTTGGCTTGCCTTAGCTGATCCATCAGGTCATCTATCCTGGGTAGCGGGTACTTGTTCTTGATGGTCACCGCATTTAGGGCGCGGTAGTCGACGCACAGACATTGAGTCCCATCCTTCTTCAGGACGAACAGTGCCGGTGAGCCCCAAGGTGAAGCACTTGGTCGGATGAACCCCTTCTCGAGCAGTGAGTCTAGCTCTGCCTTCAACAGTTTCAGCTCAACCTCTGCCATACGGTACGGGCTCTGGGCTATCGGCGCCGTTCCCGGCACCAAGTTAATCACAAACTCCACATCACGGTCGGGAGGTAGCCCAGGTAGGTCCTCCGGGAACACATCCTCATACTCACAGACTACCGGCACATCTGATATGGCCTTCGTGTGAAGGCTGTACACAGCCGGTATGTCTCGAGACTTCATCGGCTCGAAGGTAACTCTCACCCCATCAGGATGCACTAGAGTCACAAGTCTCGGTGAAGTGGAGATGACACCTTTGTGGGTAGTGATCCAATCCATCCCCAGTATCACGTCAATGCCATGGGAAGGCAATATGGTCAGATCCCCATAGAACTTGTGGCCTTGGATATCCACATCCACTCCCTTGCACAGCAAGGTGCATCGGATATCACCGAGCGGGGAGCTCGTGATAATAGGAATCGGTCGGGTGGTTGTAGGGAGGGAGAGTTTGTTCGCGAACCGTGAGGTAACATACGACCCGGTCGCACCGGTGTCGAAGAGAACCAGAGCAGAAGTACCACAAACTAAAACTTATCGATCACGACGTCAGGGGCGTCGGCAGCCTCCTCCTCAGTAAGGTGGTTCAGCCTCCCACGGCCGGCAGCCGGCGGCGGCGCAGCCTGAGGAGGTCGGCCTCCTGGAGCAGGTGCCCTCGCGGGGGTGGCAGCGGCCTTCTTGTCGGGGCACTCGAAGGACTTGTGGCCGGGCTTGCCACACGCGAAGCAGGTGACGGTGAAGCCTCCCGCGGCGGGTCTCGCGGTGCTCGGTGGAGCACGAGTGTAGCCTCCAGTCTGCTGGGGATAGCCGGGGTTCCTCCCTCCGGGGAACGGGCTACGTCCACCTCCTCCGAAGCCACGCTCAGGCTGGTTGTGCCCCGGGCGGTAGCTCCCCCTCAGCATGTTGCTCTGTCCGCTCCTCGGCTTCTGGAAGGATCGGTCTGGCTGGTCCCGATCTCCCATCCTCTTCTTGCCTCTCATGCGCTCCTCGTGGCCCCTCCTCTCATCCTCGACCGCGATGGCGCGGTTGACGAGATGGCGAAGGGACTTGTGCTCGCTCGCCTTCAGCGCCTGGCGAAGGCCATGGTGTAGGCTTCGCAGGAACCAGAACTGCTTCTTCTGGTCGGTGTTGGTGTCGTTGGGGGCGTACCGCATCATCTTCATGAAGTGACGCTCGTACTCCTCGACCCTCATCGCACCCTGGGTCATGGTGCGGAACTCCTGCGCCTTCTGGACCAGCAGCTCACCGGGAAGGTACTACTCGCGGAACGCCTCGCAGAACTCCAGCCAAGTGATGAATGCTGGGTTCGGGTGGGTGGCAGTGTAGTTGTCCCACCATGCCTTGGCAGGACCCTCTAGCTGGTGCGCGGCGATGGCGACGCACTCCTCGTCGGAGCAGACGGTGAGGTCGAGCTTGGTCTCGATCACCCTCAACCAGTCGTTGGCCTCGAGCGGGTCGTCCGAGTAGCTGAAGGTGGGGGCCTTCAGACGGATGAACCTCTCGATCTTCCTCGTGAGGTCCTCGTCCTGCGGAGCGAGGCGGTTTCCACCGTTGCCTCGGTGCTCCATGGCTTCCGCCATCCTCTGCATCAGCTGAGTCTGGAGCGCCATCACCTCCACCAAGTTAGGTGGGGGTGGTGGGGGCTGGTCCGGCTCAGGTGGGCCTCGCTCGGCTCCTCCTTGCTCAACATCGGCCTCAGGGTTCTCGGGCGGTGGTGGCGGCACTCCGTCACCCTGGGCCCTAGCTCCCAAAGCTCCTCCACGCAGGGGTGGGCGCCCACGGCCATGCCCGCATCCACGTCCCTACGGGGCTTCTTCCTCGGCAGCTGCCTCCTCGAGGCGAGCCATCAGCCGGTTGGATCGGCGGATCGACATCCTTCTGAAACATAAGTGAGGGGGAAAGGTTTACACACGTCACTCACCAACACATATGAGTCTAAGGCAAACATGAAAATAATTCTAATTATAACCTAAACACAAGGGGAAAAAGCATTAAGACACGAATAACTCCATTAAGATCCAAGCATACATCAAGCATGAATAATACACTTGCTCCCCCGAGGCTGATTCAGACCTTAGGGGTAGCAGCAACAAGTCAACGCTCTAATACATCGGTACAATCTCAAAAGGGTAGTGTCTACATGGGGTGGCATGACTCTCTTCATGCACCGGAACATGCTCGCGGCTGCATGGAACAACTCATGGAAACTACTAGCACACTACACTACTCTAGGTCATGCCCTCGCTCAGCTCTCTACTCAGTGCGCGCCCTCTTGTACGAGACGGGGTAGCGGTTCTCAGTGGGGTAGTCCGGCGGAAAGATCCGGGACACCAAGGCGTGAGCCTCTCGAACCTCCTCGGTCTCGACGGGGGTCGGCAGTCGAGCCATCGGGCACAGGTGAAGCTTGAGGCGGGACTGGTGTAGCTCGAAGGTCTCGGTGCGGATCTCACTCTGAGACTCGGGGGGTAGCTCTCCGTTGAGCTCGAAGAGCTCGTCCACGCGAAGTGAGTCGGCGTCCTCCCAAGTCCTCCTCAGTATCTCGGCCTTGTCTCTCAGGTAGACGGACGTGCGTGTGAGCCACGCGAGGTTGGCGATGTTGTCCGCCCGGCTCTTCTCCAGCTTCTCCACCTTGAGCCACTCACAACTGAGCAAGTGAGCGCGCACCGTGAGCAGGTCGTCCTTGCGCTCGAGCTTGTCCTTCAGCCTGTTCTGACTCGCTGTCAGCCTGCGGAGGTCCTCCTTGATGTGCAGCATCTCCTCATGGGTGTCCACCCTCTCCCTCTCGGACTGCAGCAGGACAGTGGTCGCACGGTCGAGGCTCTGCGAACACGGTAGCGTAGGGCGCTGTTCTCTCTCTCCAGCTGGACACAGCGTGGCTGGTACTGGAGGGCGTCGACGGTGGCGTCTCTGACCTGGCCAAAGAGGGTACGTGACTCGTCCTCCAGGCGGCGTGCGTACTTGTCGAGGTCGACCAAGTAGCTGGCTGTCTCCACCAGGGTCTCGTCGGACTCACGGAAGGGAGCAGCGTCGACGTCATCCTGGATCCCCTCGTACGAAGGAACTCCGTCCACGAGCGGTGCGAGGCGCCAGTAGTCCCGGGGTAGCAGCCGAAGCGTCCCGGACTCGAAGGAGGTGCGGTACTGCGCGAGAAGGCAGCCCAGTGCCTGGCGGCAGGCGACGTCCAGCGCGGTCGCGACGGTGAGTGCAGCGCTGTAGCAGACCTCTCCCTTGAACCCCGGGAGACTCGGGTGAGGGAGCACGGCGACCGTGCAGAGCACCATCCGCCCAGTCACGGCGGGTACGTACTCGGCGCGGTACGTGACGTAGGTCGGAGGGACCCCAAGCCTGAGAAGGGCCCTCTCCATCCAGTGGCAGATCGCCCCGCACGTCTCGGGGGTGATCTCAGCGTCCTGGCGCTCCATCTCCTGTGAAACGCAAGAAATTTCTGTTAGCGCAGGTGAGTAAGAAGTTTTCAAAAAGGGAACGAGTTTTTATAACATATCTCAAGGGTATAACTATAAAAGTAGAGCGTATAGAATCCTATCTCTATCGACCTTTTCTAGGGATACGTGCTACGGTCAAGCATGGCTCTGGTACCACCTGTAAAACCCCAGATTTTCATATAAAATCCGAATCCCTGTACCATCGCGATAGTCCCTGGATCAGTGGCTATCGCGTACAGAACGTCTCACAGATAAATACACAAAGTCATACATCGCATCACATAAGGATAGAAGTACATAATTTATTACAAGTCCATTATGGAGTACATCAATACAAGCCTCTTGGCTGAATCAGAGTGAAAATTCTATGCAACGGTAGCCATCTTCTCAGAAGGGTCTCCATATTTTATTCTTCCCGCCACAGGCATTCTTGAGCGAAGCAACGCATCCCTTAGTCGTACCATCCGTCGGCGTTGTAGTCGAACTCGGTCTGGTACCCTGCACACCCAAAGTCTATCCCCAAGGAGTGGGATAGGTCCACGTCACCAACTGTATGCAGCTTTAAGTGGCCTAACTTCTAAAGGGAGGAAAAGAGACAAGGAAGCAGCTTTGGTTTCCTGTGCAGCAGCAGCAGAGTATAAACAAGGTATCTCCAACAATATCCCCAAATCCCAAGTCTCTCAACACAGCTCGGAACCTCCTGGTCACCCAGGGGACCCGTCTCCACAACCTACTCCTGTCTAGGGTCGGTGCGAGAACTTCCTCTCCTCGCACCTCAATGATTGCAACCGGATCAATGAGGTAGATGGAGCCTCTCTCCTCTAGCCGGCTACAACCACGACTCACCACACACTCTCCTATAGGGGGAAGGTAGAAATCCCAAAACATGAGGAACGAACATGTCGTCTAGGTTGTGTCCATGACCGAGGACGCGGATATAGCTATAGATCGAACAACTCTGCAGAGTGTGTACACCTGTACCCATCCCGGAATGGCACCCGGCCGGTGTACGGCCGACCGAGCCCATCCTACCGGGCGAACTCTCGGTAGTTACGGTCCCATCCTGCATCCGGCCCCCAACACGGCCCCCCCCCCCCCCCCGCAGCAGGGACAGCACCGGAACTGTGAAATGCTCCCGTGTGGCCACACGGGAGACGCTCTGAGAGGGTGGTCTCACCTCCACCGCTCCCCCACTGATGCCCTCTATCCTTCCTAAGCAGGTATGGTTCCACACTTGCCAAGCTCAACTCGGCCCTAACCCCACGCTCGGCGGGGTGGTGTGTACGAAAGTCCTATAGACAAGTTGATCCACTCGGTTTCAGACCGGGGTGAGCTCATATCCTCCAAGCGCAAGTAAAACCCCAACACCTAGGCTCCGAAAACTGTAACAGTAGGGGTACACTGAGGAGTGCACCCCTGTCCCCGATCCCAGATCGGTTGTTTCGAGCTCACCCCCGCCAAAGTACCCAAAACGCCTTCTCCTGCCGATTTTTACCCCACTCACGCCAAGAACCACTATTCCCATCCCAACACATGCATCGCGAAGCTCGGCATATATACACGCTCACATAAACATATATATACAGTAGTAGTAGGGCAATCAAGGACAGGGTAGATAAAGGGGCAGTGCAAGGTTCATCAACATGCATATAAAGTAAAGCGCTAGCAATTCTACTTAGCAATGCCTAAATAGGAATTTCAGAATCAGTCGGGCGTGAACCTGGGGTCGGGTAGTCCTCCGCGGTGAAGTCGTCGGCGTAGTCGTACTCCAGGATCAGCTCCCCGGCTCCAGCTGCTCCTAATAGCGCGAAAGGAAAATAAATAGCGGTCCTAGAGCAATTAACTCCAAAGAAACACAAATAAGAACCAAAAGAGAGCAAACACCACCTGAGCCCGGAGTTTAAGGTTTTAGGAATTTTCTGGAAAAGGTTTCACAATTTTCGGTGTTAAAATGGATTTACTAGGGTTTTTCAAAGGGAAAATAGGATTTCTGGAAAAGAAAATACGTTCACCCCCTTTAAAACGGCTCAGCCACACCGGATCCCCCCAGATCCGGATCCGATGCGGCCAGCCCTCCCGCGGCCCGCGCGTGGCTGGCCCGCCATTGGCTGCCGCATGCGATCCCGTGAGGGAACCGTGCGGCTCGGCGCGGTGAGGGCCGGCGTGTGGCCGCGACGGGATCGGCCTAGCCGCAGCGGATCCCGGCGGATAGGTTGTGGCCACGCCGGCATGTGGTCTCCGGTGCACAACGCAAGTCTGAGAAACCGACTGTGCCCCTAGGTGTTCGGTGAAATGCCCAGGAGAGGGAGGCGGCGGCGCGGGAGGACCTCGCCGGCGGCGAGTCCCACGGCGCCTGGGCGACTGGCCAAAACGGGGAAACCACAAGGGACCTCCCAGGCTGCTAGGCGCGAAAGGGGCGCAAGACCGGGGTGGTAACCGTCGCGCGAGGCCATCGTCGGCGTGGGCGCGGCGGCGGCGGCGCGGCGGCGGTGCTGGTGACCTAAACCAGTGCGGGGCGCGTGAGCGCGTGTGCGACGGCGTGCGCGGGGGAGTGCGCGCGCGCAAGGTGACTACCACGGCCAGTGGGGAGGTTGGCCGCGACAGGGGCGACGCGGTGGATCCCGGGTCGACGCCATGGGTGGCGGCGAGCACGGCGCCCGCGGTCGGCTCACGAAAGTACGTGTGGGTTTCGCCGGTGGCAAGGCGCGTTCAGCGGCCAAGGATGCGGTGCCTTTTTCCTTCCCCTCCGCGACAGTGCACGAGGCTCCCGGCCACGGCGAGGCCGTGGCGGTGCGGACCGGTCTAACACGACGGCGGCGTCCTACGCGAGAGGAAAGGGGCCAAGGTCCAACCTTGCCCCCGGGATCGACGCACGCGTGTGCTGGGGTGCACGGTGGCGTGGGACGTCGGGTCCGCGAGGCGACGCGCGCGAGCGCGAACGGCTCGGCGCGGCGCCGCGGACGCGAGTGGCAAGGCACGGCGTTCAACAACGACAAGGGAAGGCTAGGCCAAGAGAGCGGGCGCGCGTCGATGAAGGCAGCGGCACCTGCAAACGGGTTGTCCCAGCCTGGCACGAAGGCCGGCGTTACCAGAGGCGGCGCGGCGGCGCGGAGCAACAGCGCGTTCCACCTCGGCTCGAAGGCCGGGGCATCCACATGGGGAGGGAAGCGGTCGTCCTCACCTCGGTGGCCACGGGCCGTAGTGCAGGCGTCGGTGTAGAGTGGTGGTGCGGCTCGTCGGCGGGGAAGAAGACGAGGGCGGCGGCGCGACGTCGAGGAAGAAGAGGAATTAGGGGAAGTAGGCGTCCTCGTCGACGGCGGGTCCGGCTCCTCCCACGGGCGGCTCCGGTCTTCGCAGCGGGCGGCTCCTTCCACGGGCGGCTCCACTCCTCCTTCTCCCCCCTACACTCCCTTCTCCTCTGGCGGGTCGATGGGTAGGCAGGGGAGCAACTCCCCGAGGCGGCTAGGGTTGGGATCTCCCCCCGAGGCTCGGTGGCGGCTTAAATAGTGGCGTGCGGCGATGGGACACGCGGACGGACGAGATGCGCCGGGGGAGCGCGCGGCACGCCGCGACGGCGAGGCCCGCGGCCGGCGCGCCCGCCTTTGGCTTTGGTCGTCAGCCAAAGCAACAAAGGTAGGGGATGACGCGGCGACGTCATCGCGGGGCCGGGTGACGCGGTGAGCGGGGCCCGCTTGCTAGCGACCCAGGCGGCGCGCGCGGTAGGTGGCGACGGCGGGGCGGGTTGTTGGGCCGCGGTTGGGCCGAAAGCGAGGCTGGGCTGGTTAGGAGGTTGGCGGCCTGCGAAGTGAAGGAGTGCTTTCTCTATTCTTTAAACTCTAGTTTTGATTCAAATTTGAATTCCCATTTCAAATTTGAATCCACTCAAGGAAGATCCAAACAAAATTCAAATAAAGATCCAGCTTGTCACACTAGCAAATTGTAAGCCTAAAATTATTGATGGTGCCAAATTAAGTCTAGGAATTCTGGGAAAGAAACAGGAAGTCATCCTTATGTGTTGCATGAGCACCCAAATACAAATCAAGTTTTAGAAATTTCACATTTTGCAACCAAACCAATTCTAAGGGTGTTACAGTGCTTGTGCTGAATCTGTACGTGTTGTTTAATTTGTTAGGAGAGATATCAAGTTGATATTGAGGAGTATCAAAGCCGTGAATTAAGTGGGCTTGCTACTTTGCTAGCTGTTTCAGCTACCGCTGCCGCCGCAGTACGTGACGCCATCATGCCAGTCTCGCTCAATGGAGTTCTATGGCGAGTTGCACGACATACCTAACTAATTTTCAGCAGTCTAGGTAATTGTATAATGAAGTTTGCACTCTATGTTATTTAGTAGGTCTGAAAACTGATCGACGCTATGCATGTGTCCAGAATATATATTGTTATTATGAATATTTTTTTTCCATTGGTTAAGCAGTAGATTGTATACACGTCGAGTGTGCTGAACAAACTCTACCAAGCTAATCTGTTTTCCTTGACAAAAAGCCTTGCACATCCTAAACTAATAACGGCTCAACATGCATAACGGATGCATATATACGCTCACAAACACACACACACGACGGGTGCATCACTTACACCAATTAGAATGAAAATGGTTCTTGATCATAATGGATGTGGTGTGGTCTATATGCAGCTATGCTACACTATGAGATGGATGCTGTTATGGGCCTCGCGCGCACACACTGCTGTCGTAGTGCCATTAGGAAAAACTCCTTTCCATCCCTCAACTATCAACGGAGTTTGGTTTCGATCCCTGATCCGGAAAACCGGGTATCCTACATCCCTGAACTATCTAAACCGTCTATTTTTAGTCCCTCGCTGGTTTTGATGATGGTGGTTTTCGATGACTTTTTATTATAATCTTATGTGCTTAAAATATGTTTCCACATCAATATTTCCTTTTTCCTATCGGTTAATGACAGGAAATCTATTTTTCCTTTTCCCTGTCAGTTATTTTCTTTTTCCCGTCGGTATCGAGACACACAGGGAAATTTCGTTTTCTAGTAGTACACAATAACAATTCAGGTGCTCCATCACCTTGGGGCACACTACGGGAAAATCAACGTTTGTCGTGCATTCCGATCTTTGCCGTGCGCATTTTTTCGGGCCCACGGCAAAAAAAAAGGGTCCGGTAAAAAATAGTTTGTCTTGCGTTTTTATATTGGCGCACGGCAAACAAATACGACAAACACTTTTTTCCCACCAGACGTTACCCTGTTAGCTTGTTTGTTGCCTTTGCCGTACGCCGTAGGAAAACGCACGGCAAAGACATTCCCTTTGTCGTGCGCCATAGGAAAACGCACGACGCACGGCAAACGTTCCCACAACACCGTAGTATTTTTAAATTTTTTGATTTTTGTACTTCTTTTTCTTTCAAATACGCGACGAGGACAGGGCGTATTGAGGGGATGTGCATACCCTTAGTAATTTAATTAGTATATACGAGCACTCGTTCCAACATCACATGAAACATCGGCACAATTTTGACATGAGAATTTTTGTTTTTCGAATTTTTTGACATGTGAATTTAAACACCCCTTAGTAATAACATAATTGGTGAATGGAAATTAAACTTTATGGGTGGGCTTCGCGTGCTGCTTGCTATAATGTTTCGGCTCAATTAGACCCAAGAGATGGAGAATTTTTCTGCCCAGTTGGGTAAGGAGCAAGGACTGGATGGAGGAAGAGTTGGAATACGATCATCATACGGCGAGTTTCCCACGCCGCCTGTCTGTCTGAAGCTCCCACCAAATAAACAAAATCCTCCTCGTTGCCGCGCTCGCATCGCCTCGCCTCGCCTCCTGGTCTGGTCTGTGGGCGCCGGTACGCCGCCGCCGGCGGCAGCGCCGTCTCGGTTTCTCGCCACCGTCCGCATTCAGGTTCGTCGTCGATCCCTCCCGTCGTCTCCGGCATAAAAATAATATAATTAAGGCACGACAGTTAATGATATGACGATGGGATCCTGAACTCTGAACCACGAACCCACGATGGTTGTCCCAACTCTGTTGAACAGCAGGCGTCAGCTTGGATTTACATCTCGATCACCACCGACGTTAGAATAGATTGATGGAGGTGGAGGTGGAGGTCATTGCTTGCCCGCTTTCCTTCATGTTGTCAATCCAATGCCCTGTCCAGGCTCCAGGAGAGGGTACTGCAGCTGCAAGTCTGCACTGCCCTTTTCACTTTTGTAGTTTTGTTACCTTCAGACTTGAGCAACCGGCGTTGCTTGAAAACATTCCCGGCCGGAATCCTCCGAAATTCCCAGAATTTCGTCTTTCCCGACGGGGTCTGAAATTTTATTTTCCCGACCGGGATTAATATTTTAATATCTTTTGTAAAAAAATAAATTTAAAAAATTAAAAAAACGCAGGAAAAAATAATAAAAAATCCTGAAATTCCCGGAATTTCTTGTTTCTCGCTGGGGTTCGAAAATTTTTTTCTCCCGGAATTTAAAACCCTCTTGCTTTGACCTTTGAACGGTTTGACATGGCATGTGCCTTGTTGGCAATGCTGCCATCAGAAGTTGGATCCTGCAACAGGTCTCCTGGACATGTACAGGATCCCGTGCCCTGCCACCATTTTTTAACTGTCGTCGTCGGTCAGAAAAGTTTTCTGTCTAGTGTTAAGCCAAAATTTATGCATCACGCTGTTAAGCCAAAATGTGTAGTACTCGAAAGAGATATTCTTTACCCAACTAGATTTATGCTCTCCCTACAGATTGATGGCTTGTCTCTTGGCTAATTCAGTTCAGCCTTTTTTTGGTTGAGCCAGCAGATCGAACACGTACCGTCTGCAGAATTACGTACGTAGTTGCATTGAGTTAATCTCTGCTACTAAGTTAATTGTGTTGCTTGCAGTCTACATCACTTGAACTCTCTCTCTCTGCTGAGTTGTGTTATCTGCACTCTACGAGTCTACGTATGTACCACTCTACAAGTGATAATGTAGCTCATTTTAGCTTAATTCATTGCTACGTACTTAAACTGTAGGTCAAACAGCACAGCAATGGAGCCCGAAAGCAGGAAACTTCAGACGACAAGGCCTTTGATGAAGAGCTGGACAAAGTTTCTGAGACTCTTAGGTGAAGGCATCACAATTCATTATATATACTATTTACCTGATTTGACTCACATGATTATTCCAGACATTTGATTTTTCGTCTCCTTTTCTGTTTCCCTTTGAAAGGCAGCGTGAGGAGGATTGCGAAAAAGTTCTAGGTGAGATAAAGAGAGTTGTGAAGATTTTTGGCCTTTCATGTGTTGGGATAGCTGCTTACTCGCGGTTTAGGAGTTGGAGCCTCGAAAAGTCTACACAACCTGCTGCACGGGGCACTTCCCATGAATAGCTTATATTGCCCTTACAACTTTGTGCAACATATCCTGTGATGTTGCATGACATATCGTATCAGACAGCTGCACTTTTGTGCCCTGGATAATGTTGGATCAGTGTAATGTATGTACCAGATAATAATATATGCCTTGTTATGTGTTGAGTCTGAAATTCCTGTAATCGTGTCAGAGTGTGTATCCATGTTAGGTGCATTAGACTTGTTAAGTTAGGTGATGCATGTTTGTAATCGCGTAGATATCTGGTGTCACGGTGAGTGCACACGTGGACACGCCAGACCGCGTCTTGTGGATCTCCCCACCATGGCGAGTGCGCCGTGCATATCGCACGAGTGGCCGGAAAAAATGCCGCATCGTGCAGCGCGTGGCGGTGGTGGGGGGTTGCGGCCTCAGGCCTTGATATGGAACATGAAATGCATCAGAAAGAGCTGCGCAGTTGCAGTGTATATCTCTCTCTCTCGCTTGCTCTCGCGTTCTAGCACATTCGCCGTAGAACACTCGCCGCCGCGGTTACCACTCGCCGGGACCGTGACGTTGCCGGGCTCCTCGCCGGAGTTCGTTCCCAACAATCTGGTATCAGAGCCGGTTCATGCAGTATAGTGGATCGGTGAGTCCTCCGAAGTCGCCGCCGAGGAAGAAGTTCGTCGTCCCGCGCCGCCGGACACCGGAGGAGAAGATGGGAGACGGGCCAAGCACCGGCGGCCATGTCGTGAAGGAGACATCGCTGATGTGGCCGATGCTGACGCGGGACAACTACACCGAGTGGGCCATGATCATGCAGTGCAATCTCGAGGCGTTGGAGATCTGGGAGGTGATTGACCCGGGGACCAATGTCAAGAGGTCGCACGATCGTCAGGCAATGAGCTCGTTGTTGCGCTCGGTGCCGAAGGAGATGTGGCAGATGCTCGGCCGGCACAAGACGGTGAAAGAAGCCTGGGAGGCGGTGGAGAAGATGCGGCTGGGCGCCGATCGCGTTAAGGAGGTAAACGCACAGAAGCTCTTGAAGGATTTTGAGAACATAATGTTCAAGGATGGGGAGTCCGTGGATGATTTTGCGATGAGAATCACCAATCTCGTCGGCAATCTCGAGGCTTTGGGGGGACATGTCGAAGCTTTGCGCGTCGTCAAGAAGTTCTTGCGCGTGGTGCCGGCGCGTTTCAGCCAGGTCGCGGTCAACATCGAGATGTTCCGAGATCTCAAGAAGCTGACTGTCGACGATCTGGTGGGGCTGCTGCGGGCGGCCGAGGATCGAATTGATGACAAGGTCGACCAGATCGTGGACAAGGCGGGACGTCTCCTCCTCTCTGAGGATGAATGGCTGGAGAAGCACAAGCATCGTTTCCAATCCGGGAACAAGCCTGGAGGAAGCAGTTCGGGTGGCGGATCCTCGAAGGGCAAGGCGGTGGCGCGCTCGTCGGCAGATGGTGGCGGCTCTGGGGGTGTCAAGCTGACATCCGAGGGCACGCCGCGTCGCAAGGGGCGGTGCCGTAACTGTGGCATCTATGGCCACTGGGCGGAGGACTGCAAGAGGCCCAAGAAGGAGAAGAACAAGGAGGCGCGGCAGCAGGAAGTGAATGTTGCAGTCGGCGCTGAAGATCAGGGCGATGCACTGATGTTGGCATCATGCGACGTTGTGCACGACCTCACTCCAAGTGTGCACCTGACAGAGAAGGTGATTCCTGTTGCTGTTCCAGATGACTCATGGGTGCTAGACACAGGTGCAAACAATCACATGACTGCAACAAGGTCGATGTTGTCACAGCTCGATGAAAGCATTCAAGGAACAGTGCTCCTGGGAGATGGCTCTCGCGTCAAAATCCAAGGTATGGGTTCAGTGGTGATACAAGATCGTAGTAATGGTCATAAAGTGCTAACTGATGTTTACTGCATACCTGAACTGAAAAGTAACATAATAAGGTTGGGTCAACTTGAGGAGAAAGGATTTAAGTTTTAAGGGAAAAATGGTAAACTATGTGTGTTTGATCAAGAACATGTACTTCTGATTTCTGCACCAAGAATTGGCAATAGACTGTATTTAGCAAAGTTTGGGTTGGCTGCACCAGTCTGTTTTCTTGCACAGTCTGAAAATCTGTCATGGACCTGGCATGGGAGATTTGGGCACTTGAATTTCAGAGCTTTGAGTGACCTTAGTGCTAAGCAAATGGTTATTGGCCTTCCTACTATTTCCAAAGTGGAGAAGGTGTGTGATGGGTGTGTTCTTGGGAAACAGCATAGAAAACCATTCCCTCAGGTGTCAAGCTATAATGCAGAGAGGGGCTTAGAACTTGTGCATGTTGATCTGTGTGGGCACATAACTCCAAAGACCATAGGAGGGGCATCCTATTTCTTGCTAGTAGTTGATGATTATAGCAGGTACATGTGGGTGGAGATGCTCAAGACCAAAGATCAGGCCCTGGAGAGTTTCAAGAAAATTAAACTCAGGGCAGAAATGGAATGTGATGGCAAGTTGAAGTCACTGAGAACAGATAGGGGGTGAGTTCTTATCCAATCTGTTCTCTGTTTTCTGCAGTGAGGGTGGCATTAAGCATTTCACAACCACTCCATATTCCCCACAACAAAATGGAGTAGTAGAAAGAAGAAATCAAACTGTGGTTGAAATGGCTAGGTGTATGCTTAAAACTATGGGGATGCCATCTGAATTTTGGGGTGAAGCGGTCAGGGTTGCAGTTTATGTGCTAAACAGGTGTCCTACTAAGAGCTTGAATAGAAAGACCCCATATGAAGCTTGGCATGGCAAGAAGCCAAGTGTGAGTCATCTCAGAATTTTTGGTTGTGTTGCTCATGTTAAACAGGTTGGTCCAGGACAGAGCAAACTGTCAGACAGATCCAAGAAAATGGTCTTTATAGGCTATGAATCTGGCACAAAAGGCTACAGGTTGTTTGATCCTTCTACCAGGAGATTGGTGGTAAGCAGAGATGTTATCTTTGATGAAACCAAACCTTGGAACTGGACATATGCTACTGCAGACAGTGAGCAACAGTCAGACAGCTTCACAGTTCATTACCACTGGTCTGACAAACATCCGACAACAGAAGCTGAGGGTGATTTCCAAGCAGCAGGGGGTGAAGTGGGTGGCTCTCCTGCACATGATGGTGATGTGGTTCATGATGAAGCATTACCAACACCCCAACACAGTCCAGGATCAGCTGTAGCACAGAATGTGGATTTTGTGACTCCACCAAGTCAATACTCTGAAGATACATTCGGAGGACCACTGAGATTCAGATCACTGAATGATCTTTTTGATTCAACTGAGGAATTGCAAGATTTTCAGTACAGTGGTGTTTGTATGGTAGCAGCTGATGAACCAATTTGTGTAGATGAAGCAATGGAAGAGAATTGCTGGGTTGAAGCTATGAACAGTGAGCTGAAGTCAATACAAGACAACAACACATGGTACTTGACTGATTTACCAAAGGGTCACAAAGCTATTGGACTAAAGTGGGTCTATAAGGTGAAGAGAGATCCAGATGGCAAGATTGTTAAGTACAAAGCTAGGCTAGTTGCAAAAGGCTATGCTCAGAAGTTTGGGGTGGATTATGAAGAGCTTTTTGCCCCTGTGGCTAGAATGGAGACAGTGAGGCTAATTTTGGCACTTGCTGCAAGTGGTAAATGGGAAGTGCATCACATGGATGTGAAATCAGCCTTCCTAAATGGTGAGCTGCAGGAGGATGTTTATGTACACCAACCTCCAGGTTTCCAAAATCCAAAGCATCCAGAGAAGGTGTTGAAGCTAAAGAAGTCATTGTATGGTTTGAAACAAGCCCCCAGAGCCTGGAATGCTAAGTTGGATCAGGAGCTGATCAAGCTGGGTTTCTGCAGGAGTGAAGAAGAGCATGCAGTATACAAAAGGGGTAGTGGTACTTCTCTACTACTTGTTGGTGTATATGTAGATGATCTCATCATCTGTGGGCCTAACAGTAAGAGCATCTATGAATTTAAGCAACAGATGAGCAGAACATTCAGTATGAGTGACTTGGGCTTACTGAGTTACTATTTGGGACTGGAGGTGAAGCAACAACCTGGAAACATAACCATCAGTCAAAGAGCATATGCTGCAAAGATTGTAGAACTGTGTGGCATGACAGGGTGTAATCATGTTGACACACCCATGGAACAGAACACAAAGCTCTTGCCTGGCAGACCTGATCTTGTCAAAGATGTAACCAAATTCAAAAGTCTTGTGGGTAGCTTGAGGTATTTGGTGAACTCTAGGCCTGACATTGCCTATGTTGTCGGCATTGTAAGCAGATTCATGGAGACTCCTACCTCTGAGCATTGGGCTGCCATAAAAAGAATTGTAAGATATGTGGCAGGAACCACTGAATATGGGTGCAGATATACTTGCGAATCTACTGCTAATCTGAAACTGTTGGGGTTCTCAGACAGTGATCATGCTGGAGATTTGGAGAAAAGGAAGAGTACCTCAGGTGTTGTGTTTTTCTTGAATGGCAATGTTGTGACATGGACATCACAGAAGCAAAGGGTTGTTGCTCTGTCAAGCTGTGAGGCTGAATACATAGCAGCAGCATCTGCAGCATGCCAGGGAGTGTGGTTGAGCAGGCTCATAGCAGATCTCGTGTTATGGTCGGCAAGACCTATGGGCGGCGCCCTAGACGTGGCTAGGGGGCGCGCGCGGCTAGGGCAGGAGCCAAGGGCCCAGTCTTTTAATTTCCAGGAAACCCTAGGGGGTTCGTTAGCAATTTATGCGCTCATAAATACTCATGTAAACTCTTGGTTTTAATCAGGCAGAAACATATTAATTGTTTCCGGCTTCCCGAAGGGAGCCGGGAGATTGCCAACCCTAGCCGCCCTTCCCTCTCCTCCTCTCACGCGTGCCGCCAGCCCGACGGCGCCCCTGCGCCGTCCTCGCCACCGTCCGCTGCCAGCACCTCATCCCTATTCGCTGAGAGAAGTTCCCGGTAGGATCCGAAATCCTATCAACCTGGTATCAGTGATGTCAGGCGCTCCTCCCATCGCTCCGTTGTCGCCCTCATCACAGGCGCCGCCGCCGTCAACGACGGCGCCACCGCCCACCTCCACGTTCCTGGCAGCCTCCACCACCGTCTCGACCGCGATCTCCGACCCGTTCGCCATGCCCACCATGACGAACGAACAGCTGACGGCCGCCGTCCTTAAGCTGTGCCAGGGCATGGATGCCCTAGGTCGCGACCTGACGGAAGTTCGTGCCGTCCTCCTGGGTCCCCCACCACCGTCGCCCCTACCGCCCCTGACGCCGCCAGTCACGGCGCCGCCGACCGGGGGGGCGTCCCAGCCATGGCGCCGACATCCTCCGGGGTGCCGATTCACTGCCTGCCGCTCCCGTCATCACCCTCGCAACTCCCGCCGTGGGTGTTGGGGTCGACGACGGCCGCCACCTTCTCCTCGCCGCCACCGCGCACCACTCCGGAGCGGCAGCTGCGCCCACACCCCGCCCCCATGGGGTCCCGCGGGGCCGCGCCTCCCCCAGGCGCCCTGTACGGCGGGGTCGACGGGTACCTGTTCTCGTCGGCCTCCGCAGCCGCCAGGGAGGGCGCAGAGTCGTCCGCCAGAGGGGCGGCCTTTGAGGTTCCTCTGGGCCAGGCCACCCCGCGCTTCTACAAGTTGGAGTTCCCGATGTACGACAGCGCGGTCGACCCGCTGGACTGGCTCAATCAGTGCGAGCAGTTTTTCCGCGGCCAGTGCACCCTCGCCTCCGACAGGACATGGTTGGCATCGTACCACCTCACTGGGGCGGCCCAGACGTGGTATTTCGCCATCGAGCAGGACGAGGGGATGCCGTCCTGGGATCGGTTCAAGGAGCTGTGCCATCTCCAGTTTGGTCCGGCCGTGCGTGGCTCTCGCCTGGCGGAGCTCGGACGCCTCCAGTTCACGTCGACCGTCCAGGACTACGCCGACCGCTTCAACGTGGTGTTGTGCCATGCACGGAACCTCGACACCGTCCAGAAAGCTGAGCTGTTTGTGGGCGGCCTACCGGATCACATCAGGGTGGACGTCGAGCTGCGCGCACCACAAGACTTGCCGACGGCGATGCACCTGGCCCGCGCCTTCGAGCTCCGCGCCTTGGCCGTGGCGTCACTGCGCCCACCCGAGCTCCCGCGCCCGGCGCGCCAGCAGCGCTTCCAGCAGGCGCCGGCCGCCCGCCCCGCGCTGCCACCGCCGGCGGGGACACTAGCAGGGGGCGCCCCACCGGCCCCAGCCGCTGCCGTTCCGCCACCGCCGATACGACAGTTCCGCCGTCTCACGCCAGCGGAACAATTGGAGCGCCGATGCCAGGGCTTGTGCTACAACTGCGACGAGCCTTTCGTTCGCGGCCACCAGTGCAAGCGCCTGTTTTACCTCGAGTCGGGCAACTACGTGGACGACGACACCCCCCGGACCATGAGGCGACATCAGACGACACGGGGGCCCTCCTGGACGCGTCCGCTAATGCATTGGTGGTCTCCCTACATGTTGTGGTAGGTTTACAGACGGAGAACAGTATGGTGATATACATCACCATCAAGGGCGAACGCTTGCTCGCCCTGCTGGACACTGGCTCGACGCATAATTTCATCCAGGGGGCTACATTACGACGGCTTGGTCTTCCGTTGTCGGGAGGCGACCAGCTTCGGGTCACGGTGGCCAACGGCGACCGCTTGCCATGCGCCGGGGTCGCCCAGGGCGTGGAGGTCTCCATCGCGGGCGCGCCCTACACCATCACGTGCGTCGGGATCGACCTGGGCTGCTTCGACTTCATCCTCGGCGTCGACTTCCTGCGCACATTGGGCCCCATCACCTGGGACTTCGACGCACGGACCCTCGCCTTCCAGCGCGACGGGCGGCCAGTCGTGTGGCACGCGGCTCCGAGGCCGGGCGTCTCTCGGCCCGCGGCGGCAGTCGCGGCCGCCGCCGCCGAGCAGCCCATCCTCGACAGGCCTCTCCAGCACCACGCCGCCATCTTCGAGGAGCCGCAAGGCCTGCCACCAGCCCGACCGTACGACCACCGCATCCACCTACTGCCGGGTACCGCTCCCGTCGCCGTCAGGCCGTACCGCTACCCCCAGCTGCAGAAGGACGAGATGGAGCGCCAGGTCGCAGGCATGCTCGCGCAGGGTATCATCCGCCCGAGCACGTCCCCGTTCTCCGCTCCGGTTCTCCTCGTTCGTAAGCCGAACGGCTCCTGGCGCTTCTGCATCGACTACCGAGCCCTCAACGCGCGGACGTCTAAGGACAAGTTCCCCATTCCGGTGGTCGACGAGCTTCTCGACGAGCTGCATGGCGCCCGATACTTCTCCAAGCTCGACCTGCGATCGGGCTACCATCAGGTGCGCATGTTCACGGGAGACATCGACAAGACAACGTTCCGCAAACATCACGGCCACTATGAGTTCCTCGTCATGCCGTTTGGTCTCTCCAACGCCCCAGCCACGTTCCAGGCTCTGATGAACGACGTTTTGCGCCCATACCTACGAAGGTTCGTCCTAGTATTTTTCGATGATATTCTCATTTACAGTTCGTCGTGGGCAGAGCATCTCAGCACATCAGCATCGTCCTCAACGAGCTTCGGGCGCACCAGCTACACCTTAAGCGCTCGAAGTGCTCGTTCGGGGCGCCTTCGGTGGCCTACCTGGGCCACGTCATCTCCGAGGCGGGCGTCGCCATGGATGCGGACAAGGTCGCGGCGGTCTCCGCTTGGCCGCAGCCTCGGTCCGCCCGAGGTCTTCGCGGCTTCCTGGGGCTTGCAGGATACTACAGGAAGTTCATCCGCGACTTTGGTCTGATCGCGGTGCCACTCACCCGTCTCCTGCGCCGAGACGCCTTCTCCTGGGATAAGGAGGCGGAGGACGCGTTCCAGGCGCTTAAACGCGCCCTCACGACGGGACCCGTTCTACAGATGCCGGACTTCGACAAGCTCTTCATCGTCGACTGCGACGCGTCCGGTGTTGGGTTCGGGACGGTGCTACACCAGGGCGTCGGCCCTGTCGCGTTCTTCAGCCGCCCGTTCGCCGCTCGACATCTGAAGCTGGCGGCTTATGAGCGGGAGCTCATCGGCCTGGTGCAGGCTGTGCGCCACTGGCGCCCCTACTTGTGGGGACGCCAATTTCTCGTCCGCACCGACCACTTCAGTCTGAAGTACCTGCTGGACCAGCGCTTGTCCACGGTGCCGCAGCACCAGTGGATCAACAAGTTGTTCGGCTTCGACTTCACCGTGGAGTACCGCCCGGGACGGCTTAATACGGTGGCCGACGCTCTCTCTCGCCGCGACGCGGAGCACGCCCAGGACGCTGCTACGGAGCTAGGCGCCATGTGCGTCCGCTCGAGCCCGACGTTCGCCTTCCTAGACGTCGTGCGCCAGGCGACGGCACGGGCGCCTGACGCACAAGAGATGCTGCGGCGCCTGGGTGCCGGTGAGCTCCAGGCGCCCTGGTGCTTCGACGACGGCCTCCTCCTTCACGACAGTCGCGTGTTCCTCCCCGACCACGACGATCTGCGGCACCAGGCGCTCCAGTTGGCACACTCCGCAGGTCATGAAGGGGTCCAGAAAACCCTGCATCGCCTGCGCTCTGATTTCTACATCCCCGGTGACCGGACCCTGGTCAGGGACCGGGTCCGTACGTGCACCACATGCCAGCGTAACAAGACCGAAACGCGCCCGCCGGCCGGCCTCCTGCAGCTCCTCGAGGTTCCCTCCCAGGTGTGGGCGGACATTGCCATCGACTTCATCGAAGGTCTGCCAAAGGTGGCAGGCAAGTCGGTGATCCTGACGGTGGTCGATCGCTTCTCCAAATACGCCCACTTCATCCCGCTTGGCCACCCGTACACTGCAGCATCGGTGGCCTGGGTGTTCTTCGATGGCATCGTCCGGCTGCACGGTTTCCCCTCGTCCATCGTGAGCGACCGGGACCCCGTCTTCACTGGCCACGTCTGGCGCGACCTGTTTGGCTTGGCGGGAGTCAAGCTCCGCATGAGCACGGCGTTTCACCCACAGACGGATGGGCGGTCTGAGGTGGTGAACAAGGTGATTGCTATGTATTTGCGCTGTGTTACAGGTGATCGACCGCGTTCGTGGGTGGATTGGCTCTCATGGGCGGAGTATTGCTACAACACCTCGTTCCACACTGCGCTCCGCGCCACCCCGTTCGAGGTCGTCTACGGGCGCCCACCACCGCCGATCCTGCCTTACACGGTGGGTTCGGCCAAGACAGAGACAGCAGATGCGCTCCTCCGCAGCCGCGACGAGATGTTGGCGGAGGTGCGCCAGCGGCTTCTCCAGGCTCAGCAGCTCTCCAAGAAGTACTACGACGCCAGCCATCACGACATGGAGCTCGACGTCGGCACCTGGGTCTGGCTGCGCCTCCTCCACCGGACCGCACAGTCGCTCGACCCGCAGGCTCGGCGCAAACTGGGTCCCCGCTATGCTGGTCCGTTCCAGGTGTTGGAACGCGTCGGCCAGGTCGTCTACCGCCTACGACTTCCAGAGGGCGCCAAGATCCATGACGTGTTCCACGTGGGGTTGCTCAAACCTCACCGCGGAGAGCCGCCGGCTGCGCCTGGAGTCCTGCCGCCCCTACTCCATGGCCGCATTCTTCCAGAGCCGGAGGCTGTTGTGCGCGCTGAGCTGCGGCGTGGCGTGTGGCATGTGCGTATCAAGTGGCGCGGCTTGCCGGAAGATGACGCCACATGAGAGCAGCTGGAGGAGTTTCGCAGCCACTACCTCGATTTCCAGCTCGACGACGAGCTGTTTGCACAGGCGGGGAGAGATGTTATGGTCGGCAAGACCTATGGGCGGCACCCTAGACGTGGCTAGGGGGCGCGCGCGGCTAGGGCAGGGGCCAAGGGCCCAGTCTTTTAATTTCCAGGAAACCCTAGGGGGTTCGTTAGCAATTTGTGCGCTCATAAATACTCATGTAAACTCTTGGTTTTAATTAGGCAGAAACATATTAATTGTTTCCGGCTTCCCGAAGGGAGCCGGGAGATTGCCAACCCTAGCCGCCCTTCCCTCTCCTCCTCTCACGCGCGCCGCCAGCCCGACGGCGCCCCTGCGCCGTCCTCGCCGCCGTCCGCTGCCAGCACCTCACCCCTATTCGCTGAGAGAAGTTCCCGGTAGGATCCGAAATCCTATCATCTCGTTGGAGAGAAGAAGAAGAAGTTCAAGCTTTTAATGGACAGCAAATCAGCTATTGAGCTGAGCAAAAATCCAGTGCATCATGAAAGGAGCAAGCACATAGATACTCAGAGAGTGCGTTGCTGATGGAAAAGCAGAGGTGGAACATGTGAGTACTGACAGACAACTTGCAGACATCCTCACGAAGCCTTTGGGAAGGATCAAATTTGTGGAGATGCGTCAAACGATTGGTGTCAGTAGAGCCTGTCACGATTAGGGGGTGATTTGTTGAGTCTGAAATTCCTGTAATCGTGTCAGAGTGTGTATCCATGTTAGGTGCATTAGACTTGTTAAGTTAGGTGATGCATGTTTGTAATCGCGTAGATATCTGGTGTCACGGTGAGTGCACACGTGGACACGCCAGACCGCGTCTTGTGGATCTCCCCACCATGGCGAGTGCGCCGTGCATATCGCACGAGTGGCCGGAAAAAATGCCGCATCGTGCAGCGCGTGGCGGTGGTGGGGGGTTGCGGCCTCAGGCCTTGATATGGAACATGAAATGCATCAGAAAGAGCTGCGCAGTTGCAGTGTATATCTCTCTCTCTCGCTTGCTCTCGCGTTCTAGCACATTCGCCGTAGAACACTCGCCGCCGCGGTTACCACTCGCCGGGACCGTGACGTTGCCGGGCTCCTCGCCGGAGTTCGTTCCCAACAATCTGGGATATATTTGTGTGGTTACAATTATACATTGTTGCTGTTATTTGCAAAGCTTGCAGTGTTATTAGTGCTAGCTGTGGGATAATCATGTATTTGCATGGATGGAGCAGATTTGGATGGCCTGTTCTGTTCATGCAGTAGTATATGGCTATATATGCTCAACTAGTTTTCGCTAGGTACTTTTCAGGTTACATTTGTCTTATTTATCAGCGCTGTGCTGTGTTGCATATATAGATAGATTGATTTAGGTAAGCAGTAAGCTATTAGCAGCTGATGTGGAAGATTTGCTAATACTGGAGAAGATAATCGATACCTGCCTGCAGCTGCAGGATATAATATTTGCATCTTGACCACACTGCTACTCACAATGCTGATTGCAAGATTTGCTTATTGAGGGCAAGCTGTTTAATATTGTCACAAGGTTGATCTTCAACAATTAACAAATGGGCCATAGCATGAAACTAACTACAGCAAGTTGCAAGATCCAGCAGCCATTTTATATGTTGCTGTTGATTCAGCCAGTCGAATATCTTCTTGTCTCTGAAGTCTGAAGCATCAGACATGTTACTTCGGTGGCTGGTTCATTGGGCTTCACACTTAAGAGTTCAGACCGTACGATGACTCTCGTTTTTGACATTTATTTGCAACAACTTCGTTGCGGCTCTATATATATGTTTCTGAACTGAACCTTGTGTTTGCATTGGCAACTGAACTGAATACTTGCAACAACAGTCTGAATCGTCATCTTCAGATGTTCAGAGTTCAGACAGCCACCACCAGAGCAGGGGGGCAGTGAACATCTGAACTTGCAACAGTAAAAACATCAAAGCAACAGGGAGCAGTTCCTTGTCCCGAGAAAATTATGCAGTCACCAAGAAGATGGCAACTGAACTGACTTGCAACAACAGTCTGAATCAAACCATAGCTCGAGCCATTGCATCCAAGGGCAGGTCCGGCAGCCTGCAAGAGAGAACTCTTAGGATGATCAAGTTGAGGTGGACGAGGGAGGGCAGCTGTGCAAGAATTCCAACACCGACCTCCAGCACCTCGCTCCAGCCTCCACCAGGTCATAAGATGCGTGGAGCTGCATCGCCAATAATCTCAGTGAACTCATATCTACAGATTAATTACCTCCAACTGGAGCAAGCTGTCTACTGAATGAAAAAAACCACTCAATGCAAGAGGTGCTTCAGAGAAAGAAGATCATCGACTGACAACTGGTTCAAATTTCGGTGGGAATGAACAAAAAAGATCACATGTGTTCTTTTCTCAGAGTGCAAACTACTACTACTCCAAAGAAATCCATATGTTCGGCAACCGTACGTTATTATTACAACAAAATTAGCCCACAAGGCAAGATGCAGGAAGCAGGTGGTTCTAACTCAATAAACTCACAAGTACTGCTGCTGATCTATAACCAACAGCTTGTGTAGATTAAGTCTGAGATCAAGGCGCCAAAACATAATCAGAAAGTCTTAAACAAATTAACAGCTCGTCGATGCACATAGAACGTACGCAGCATGCAGAAAGTGCAGAGAGATACTTCGGCTCTTGATACGTGCGTGCATCTAGACTTCATCTACCAGCGGCTGCAAACGCAACAGCAGGTGGTGGCAAGACTGCTGGCCATAACGATACCACAAAGCAACGCCAGTTAAATACTTTTTTAATTGGAACTGTTACTGATGAACATATAAAGAGGGCTTTCTATAAATTTATTTTAATTGATGGCACATTTATAGATAGGTGTGACAAAAAGTTACTAACACTTCGTACCTGGCTTTCGTCAGATGCTGCTGCTCCCACCTTCCTCGTCCTTCTCCCAAGTTTCATCACCAAATGCCCAGCCTAATAAAGAAAATAAAGGAAGACATCTAAAAGCAATGGTCCCAAAAAAAATTGCGGAATTGCTTGGGGTAGGACGTCCGACGGCTGTAGAAAAATCGGACGCCTCCCGCACTGCAACAACAGGTGTGGGTCCCACAACAAGCTTATCTTTCAATCCTCCGCCCACCAGCCACCGCTCGTCCGTCTTCGCAGCGCCGCTCGGACCCTCTCCCTCGCGCCTCGCGCTACTCGCCAGTGGAGGCTCCCTCCTGTAGCCATCGGCCCCGCGGCGGAGCCCATGGCGGCGCCCGCGCGCGGCGGAGCTCCGGTGGGGAGGTGGCGAAAGCACCTCCTCGTAGCGCTGGAGGAGCGAGATGCCACAGCGCGACCTGAGTGGCGGGCTCGGTGGTGAGCGGCCCGCGAGGGCGCGGCGGCGAGCGGCCGCGTGGCGCGGAGGAGCATGGGGTGGCGGCGGGGATCAACGAGATGTGCTCCTCCCCTATTGACTTTCCATTTTTTCTGATTTTTGCATGTTGCAAGCTTAGAGTTCCAGAGTTTCGGACGTTATATGTGAATGTTTCAAATGTTTTTGTATGGATGTTGCAGAGAGAATCATGATGTTGTGAATGTTTCACACGTGTGTTCCATGTGTTTCATTTGAATGTTGACATGAAGTAGATGTTGCAGCGGCGTTTCCTCAATTATCGACAGTTTATTATCAACAATTTTTTATGTCGCAAACATTGATTTTCGATGTTGTGGATGTTGGCCTTCGATATTGCAGACACGTGATGTTGAGTGTTGTGTCGAGAGGGGAGGGAGGAGGGCCCTGATGTTTGGATGTTGCACGCCACATGGGTCGCAACATGCTCGCAACATGACTCGCAATATGGCCCTGAATACTTTTTTGATGTTGTGAATGTTTAATTTGAATGTTGTGAAGACTCGTTTCTATGTTGCGAACACAATTTTGAATGTTGCGAAGGGTCACGGTTCGCAACATGGAAAAAATGTTCGCAACATGGGAAAAGCTCTTCGCAACATCGCAAAAGTTGTTCGCAACATCTATACATTTTCGCAACATGATCGCAATATAGTCGCAACATGGGGGAGGAGAGAAGAAAAACTCCTGATGTTGGATGTTGCGAGCAACCGCGTTCGCAACATTTTCGCAACACGTTCGCAACACGCTCGCAACATTTACTCGGCGGACTTTACATCTAACGGCTGACGATTGAACATCTTAAGATCCGACGGCTGCGAACCCGTCCGATGGCTAGCGCCCGGATCGGACGTCCGGGCGCTAGCAGTGCCGAAAAAATTGTCCCGGAAATGGGAAGGGAAATGAAGCCCAAACTCCTGGATGTCATAAGGGCAACGTGTCCGGTCCAATTGGATAACGGGTGCATGAAACGTACAACAGACCCGGTTGTAGAAAAAGAGTCTCGGTCGTATGAAAAAAAACCCACCAACCATAGCAATCGTTAGATCTATTATCAAGGGCTGGAAAAAAAAGTGATCGAGAGACATCCACAAATCCCAAACGATTGATGACCAGACATCCCCTTTTTTTGATAATATTCGTATAAATGCAAATGCTAGGATTGGCGATTTAAAGAAAAATGCAATAGAGCTGGGGTAGCTTTTTTGAACTGTCAGCTTTATCATACCAGATCCAAAACAGTATTTACAATTTTGAGGTGGGAGCTACAAGAATCATTTTATGAGACTGACTTTTACATGTATGCCACTAAAAAAAATCGTCACCTGTGTGTCATTAAAAAGTTCGAGCGCACTTATATGCCACTGGTCAAAACTTTGTTGCCCTCCATGCCACTTCCGTCAGATTTAGGTCAGATTGTGCAGGGAAAAGTCCAAAATACCATCAAGGCTAAATGTACCATTGTTTTCTTTGAGCATTTTAACAATTTCAAATCAAAAAACTCAGAACTATAAAGTTGTAGATCTCGTCAAAATCTATAACTTTCAAATTTTCAGTTCTTTTTCATTTATCATCATGTATTATTTTCAATATTTTGAATTTTAAATCATTAAGACACCAAAATAATAATACACAACACGAAATAAAAAAATCTGAAAATTTTAGTTGTAGATCTTGGCGAGATATACAACTTTCTAGTTCTGAGTTTTTACTTTAAAGTGGTTAAAATGCTCAAAGAAATTAATAGCACATTTAGCTTTGAGGGTATTTTGGACTTTTCCCTCCCCAATTTGATGTAAACTTGACAAGGCATGGAGGGCAACAGAGTTTCGATCAAACTTTTCGGTAGCACACAGGTCTCATATACATGTAAAAGTCTCATTTCATTGGTAGACTAGGCAAAAGTTATCTTCAACCCATGAATAAAATAGGCAAATCTTTCAGCGCTATGTTCTCCTGTCAGACGTGTTTCAGTGCTCTCCTAACCTGCTAATTATTTTGATTATCATGCAACGAAACGATGGGTTTCCTTGCATAGGCTGCAGCTTTAGTAAAGTATAGAGGTAGATATAGGGTAACGATATGTATATATACTTACTAGCTCTGGCACCAAATCCTTGGTACAGAGCTCACACAGACAAACAGAACTCACAAACAAAACAGATTGGTACAAACTTATGCCACATAACCAAGCAAACAGAGCTCACAAAGGCATAAACACCAAATCCTTGGTAACAGAGCTCACACAGACAAACAGAACTCAAACAAAATAGATATTGGTACAAATTTATGCCACATAACCAAGCGAACAGAGCTCACAAAGACATAAACAGACATGAGTTGAACATAAACAAACGGAGCTTCATGGTTTGCCAACCCTCACAGCAGTGGCAACGGTAACTGAAACACAAAGGTAGCAAGCCCACTCCACGGCTTTGGCACCTCTTGAGAACCACTTGATCCCTCTCCTAACAAAGAACGGGAACTCCACTATCAGAAACATTTGTGTTGAAGTATATAATAAGCCAAAACAAAATAGAATCGAGTGCCCCTACCTCATATCTTCCTCTTGTTTCTTGGCTCTTTTCAGCAAGTCTTGAGCATATTCCACATCATATGATAACCTCGGTATTGCAATGTCATTCTGTTACACGTGCAAACCATTCCCAGAAATGAGAAGAAAAAAACGAGGAAACAAAAACAGAAAGTAAGCTTGGATGAAATGATACAGGTTTGACAGTAAGGAATTGAAACTAATGCCAGCAAATGCTATATTTCTATCATGAGCCAATGTAAGATACAAAAGATTTTAAAAATGCACTATGTTCGTACATGCTCCCGCATATCACACAGTATGCATGCCCATATTCACAAGAGCTACTGATTCTTTTGTCCAAAAGGGCACAATGGATGAACGAATACAACATAAAATTGTTAGTATGTCCAGATTGTGAAGAGGTAACAACTTTTTTTTTGCAAAACAGACAGCAGGTAAGCACAACAGACATAACTCACAGTACAGTATGCAGTATGCACACAACGGGGGGAGCTGTGAGGTACTGGTATTTCTTTCTTTTTATAGCAAAAGACAATGTAATTAATATCATTTTAATAATGGGAATAGCCACAAACAGCCCCATTTATAAATAACTTAATGGGTGCATTGATGCATGCAGATTGTGGTGCCATGACTGGCAAGAACTTTTGTGATACCTCAAGACTATCACAGTAACAAACTAACAATAGAAGACAAGCTAACATGCAGTTGCACCACAGCAAACTGTTTTGAAGAAATAATTACTTTTTCCTAATCCAAGGCAGGTGGAAACATAATGCCAGTATTTTCAGAGGAAGCATATGCTGGTTTGACTTGTTGCCCCTAAAAGAAAGTTAAATTAGTATGCATAGGATAGCATTGCTGGTACACAACCAACAGTCTTTACAGAAAGTTGACTACTTCACACCAACGGTGATCAGGTGACTATCATGCCATTAGTCCTAGGCTCAACAATGACGAGAATTGGACCTGTCAGACATATACAAGCTGTACAACTCCCTCAAGTATGTGAATTTTATACTAGCCATGTGGTACACAATAAGGCAGTGTGGCTACTGCCAAGCTACTTGTGGTGCAACTACGTGCTCTAGCAATATGTGAACACAGCCATGCTTTACAAACAACAACACAAGAGAACACAAGTTTGACTAGAGCAATTATGCACCCAGCTCGGCAGCCTAAATCCCTCACCCTCCATGCTCAACTTTCTATCTGTCTTGTCATGATCCAAACCTGTTCCAGTACTTGAAGAGCAACCAAAACAAATCTGATTGCCATGGCAGGATTTTTCCCTTCATTATTCCCTATTATATTTAGGAAAGGCGGTAAAGGTTGGTGCATTCGTGAGATCCAAGGAACAAATGCAACACAACTTGCGCAGTCATTATTGACAGGTTGAAAAAGGTTGGTATACTTAGAAACGGACGAAAAACTGGCGGAGCTAAATATATCTGCCGGAAGATGTGACCGCAGATAATGTGCATGCGTGCACGGGACACCACCACAAAATGCAGCCTGAAGTCAATTGGCACAAGTTTGACTATGGAACATCGATTATAGAGTACCCTGGGACACAAGCATCCGCGCACTTGATCCTAACCATCTAGGCAGCAGGGGGGAAGGGTGTTGTGCGAGTTTTGCGGTGATGAAAAAGTGTGTAGAGTAGAGACAACACAATTCAACGGAAAGTCGAATCCAAGTAATGTAGACTGCAAGCAGCAATTCTGCAGACTCCAAGCATTGGTATAGTTGGGTAAAGAATATGTCTTTCGACTGCACTTGGCAAGCGCAGGCTGGTCATAATGATATGGTTGATGGATTGGTTAATTTCATATCTATCAACGCGGCAGGCGTCTTATCAAATCCGAGAGATGCATGCGAATCAGGGTGCTAATACAAATACCACACAGAAAACTAACAGATCGAGGGTCTTATTACGCCGGAGACGGACGGCCGGGGGGATCGACGAACCTGCTTCCGGACGGTGGAGAGAAACCGAGAGGGCGCCGCCGCCGCCGCCGCCGCCGGCGGCGTACCGGCGCCCGAAGGGCATCGGAGGGCACAAGCCGCAGGGGCCCAAGTGCCCCTCGCCAGGCTGCGAAGCGCCATAGGCGGAGACCTGGCCTGGATTCTCTCCTTCCTCGAGAGGCAGAAACCAGGAGGCGGCTAGGGTTTGGGAACGTGGTGGGGGATCGGCTCTTCCTCCTCCTGTCCTGCTGCGCTACTCCTCCGTCCGCCGCGGGTGGGTATAAACGAACACGTTTTCTTTTCTTTTCTTTTTCTTTTTTAAGCACAACACGTTTCCGTTTCACATCCCCTTACCTACCCAGGCCGGCTAGGTGGGCCTTATTGGGCCGCGCAAACTTTTGGAATTCTTTTAATTTATTTTTTTTCTCGATTTTGCGAAAATAAATCGTCGGATTTAACATTTGCACCAATATCCTCGAACCGTTTTGGAATTTTTTCTAATTTATTCTCTTCTCGATTTTACGAAAATAAGTAGTCGGATTCAACATTTGTGTCGGGGACAGCCACGAGGGTACCTAAAAAACCGGGGGAATCCTGCTTAAAACCTGAAAAAACATAAAACGCAAACACACCTCGAACCTAACGCAAAACGTATGCACACAGCACAGCCCACGCCGCGATGGCCCCCGCGGCCCACCAGAGCGGCCCAACAAGACGCCCCCTCGAGCAAGGTCCGCCTCGCTCGAGGGCTCGCGCTCCCTCGAGCGGGCTCCGCCTCGCTCGAGGGTCCCTGCCTTCCTCGAGCGGGGTCCGCCTCGCTCGAGGTTCCCTCACGAGCGCACCTGCTCCCGCACGCGTGTACGAGCATTTAATGCTCTGACACGGCAGAGTCGCGCCACTACGCGCCTGGGAATCACGCCCCGGCGCTGTTCCGCCGACTCCCTAGGGGAGCCCATCCCCGCCACTGTAGGGAACTGTGCGACGAGGCCGGTGTCAGCTCCGTGACACTGTGCCGCCCACTCTAGTACGGCTAACGCGCCGCGCCCTCGAAAGGGGGCCGGCCGCACCCTCGAGCCCTCCTCTCGTTACTCTGCAGGGTCAAGTCGTGACGTCAGGCCGGCGGGAGCGCCATCCCCGTCGCTGTCAGTCTTGTGCGGCCATCCCCGCCCCTGCAGCGCCACGCCGCGCACTGCTACAACTACTCCGACGCTGTTGAGCACGCGGGGACGGGACGCCGCCACGCCTGCTACTGCACCCCGTACGGATCACCGTCAACGGCTCCCTCGAGCCCGCCTGGAGACGCCCCGGTCAACCACCACGCCTCCACCCTCGAAGCCGCCCCTGTTCAAGCACAGGGCACGCCACGACGCCATGACTGGAGCAAGATTCGCCAGGACGACCGTCAACTCCCCGGCACTGTACGCCATACCATCACACGTAGCGAAATAGTGCGGCATGCCTGTAAATCACCCTCTCCTTGGCCTATAAAAGGGAGGTGATCCCCCTCGCCGCAAGGACACGGGATAACGGATAGCGATCGATAACACGCTCTCCGCCTCCCCCACGATATTGGCACTCGCCTCAATCACTCCTCTTGGGACTTGGAGGCCACGCCTCCTCTCCCGCCTTGCTTGTAGCCGCCCCACTACAGGCACCCCGGTGCGAAGCAATATAGTGCCTCGAGTACACCCCTGCTGGACATACGGCTCCGGCCGGAACCAGGATAAACCAAGTGTCCTTAGTTGCTTAGCACCAACCATCGAGAGGCAGATCTTAGCGCTTATTACTAGTTAGTGTCGGGACTACATTCCGCACCGACAGTTGGCGCCCACCGTGGGGCTCCGCGCGCTGAAGATCAACTCGTCACCAGCTCTCTCGATGGTGATTCGCACCGAGTACCGCGGTCAGCGCTACTCCATGGGCAGCTCGGACCCCCTCCCGGCCGGATTCGAAATCCGGTTCGGGGGCCTAAACTTTCAGGCTACGGGGAACGGCTACCTGATGCGCCTCACTAACCGTGAGGAACTCCGCGCGCGGCGCCAAGCCGGGTCCGTCCCGGTCGCCGCCGCACACGTCACCGTGACGCCGGCGCCCGCCAGCACGGACGCTGCGGGTCCTTCGGCACCACGGCGCCGTCGTCGCTCCGGCCAGCGCTCGCGACAGGCGCGGTCGGAGCGCCGGCATGCAGCGCGCGTCACCTCACAACGCGACGCGCTCACCAGCGAGACGACAGCCGCCCCGGCGGGGGAGCGCTCGGTCTCGGGACCGCGCTTCCCTATCGGCCTCCGCGGCGCCACGACGGCGTATGTCGCCTCCGCCAACGTCAACACAACGATGCGCAGGGTTCCCCCTGGCCGTCATGTCCTGGTCGCCAGGGACCCTAGCGCCTCCGCCGGCGACGAGTCATCCCAAGGTTCCACCGACGAGCTGCCGCCCGCCACCTTGCATGGATACGCGGAGTGGGACTTCTCCGGCATGCCGGACCCAGTGATGTTCAGGCAGTTCCTCGACGCCACGGACTACTGGTTCGGCTACTCCGACGACTCCAGCGCCGGGAGCTACAACCCCGCGCGGGAGTGCTGCGTCGTGATCGCCAGCGACCCAGCAAACGCCGCCGATGCGGCGGGAGCCGACGACGGGGAGGTTCCCCCTGCCCTGGGAACTGGACCACGCATGGCTGCGGGGCCAAGCGCCCCTCCCCCCTCACCGCCGAGGGGGGCCGACATCAACGCGCAGCTAGCCCAAGCACGCGAGCTTGAAGCCAAGCTGGCGGAAGAATACCGCACGGTGCGGTTGCTCCGAGCCTCCATCGCGGGAGAGGCCTCCGCGCGCGGCGGGCGCGCGCGTGAGTTGGGCAGACAAGCCCGCGACCGCATCAACGCCGACTTCAACGTCGACAATCCGGACACGCCCCCGTGAGCGAGCCAGAAGCTTATTGCTGCCGCAACACTGCTGCGGGCCATGCCCGCCCCCTCGACTCCCGAGGCGCGGAACCTGCACCGCGAGGCGCAGGCGCTTATCGAGCAAGCGGCCGTCCAACAAGCCGAAAGCTCGGCGTCCCGCATCCGCCAACAGGGGAGCGCGCGGGACGATGGGGGTGCGCAAGGCCCCGAGCCCTCGGTGCACGCGGGCGGCACAGCTGAGCATCCCGCCAACCCGGGGCGCACGCCGGCCAAGGAACGGCTCCTTGACACGTGCGGGCAAGCCCAAGATGGCGACGCCCGCAACGTCATCAACGCCCGGCGAACGAGCAACGCGGAGGCGCGGGCGGCGCCGGGCTACCACCCTCGACGGGGTGGACGCTACGACAGCGGGGAGGATCGCTCACCGACGCCGGAGCCCTCGGGAACCCGCGTGTTCAGCCGGGAGATCCGCACGGCGAACTTCCCCCAGCGCTTCCGCCAGCCCACGACGATCGTCAAGTACAACGGGGAGACGGACCCCCGTGTGTGGCTCAACGACTACCGTCTGGCATGTCAGCTGGGCGGGGCCACCAGCGACGAGGTTATCATCCGCAACCTCCCCCTGCACCTCGCCGACTCGGCGCGGACGTGGCTCGAGCACCTGCCGGCCAGCCAGATCCACAACTGGGACGACCTGGTCCGCACGTTCGTGGGAAATTTCCAGGGCACGTACGTGCGCCCTGGAAACTCCTGGGACCTGCGCTCTTGCACTCAGAAACCCGGCGAGTCGCTCCGGGATTTCATACGGCGCTTCTCCAAGCGCTGTACGGAGCTCCCAAGCGTGGCGCAGTCCGAAATCGTGCATGCTTTCCTCGAAGGCACCACGTGCCGGGATCTTGTGCGCGAGCTCGGGCACAGCCCGCCGGTTGACTCGAACGAGCTGTTCGACATCGCCACCAGCTTGCCTCAGGCGAAGAGGAGGTGGGGGCGATCTTCGACGGTAAGAAGGGCAAGCGCGTGGACGATACGCCCGCGGAGGGCAGCAAATCCAAGGAGCTCCGCCAAAAGAACAAGCGGGGCAAGAAGGGAAAGAAGCCGCGCCGCGAGGCGCGCGAGCAAGGGCGCGACGACGATGACGGCGAAGCTCTTGCTGTTGACCCGGCTCGACAGGGCCCTCGACCGGCCCCTCGAGGCCCGAGAGTTTTTGACGACATGCTGAAAAAGCTATGTCCCTACCACAAAACGCCGGTCAACCACACCCTCGAGCAGTGCGACATGCTCAAGCGGTTCTACGGCCGCGCTGCCGCGAAGGACGACGAGGCCAAGAAGGACGGGGGTGACGGCGACGCCGGCGGCTTCCCCGCCGTGGAGAATGTCTTCCTCATCTTCGGGGGGCCGACCGTCAACATGTCTAGCCGCCAGCGCAAGCGGGAGCGGCACGAGGTTCTCGCCGCAGAGAAGGCGCCTCCCTCCTTCCTCGACTTGTCGGAGGACGCCATCACGTTCAGCCGCGAGGCAAAGAAGATGGTAAGAGTTAATCAAAGATTATGATCTTGAGGTTCATTACCATCCTGGAAAGGCGAATGTAGTTGCAGATGCTCTAAGCCGCAAGGCTCACTGCAATTGCCTATCAATGGAACCCTACAGTGACACTCTGTGTGAGGATTTGAGAAGGCTAAACTTGGAAATTGTTGAACAAGGAAGTCTAAATGCCCTTTCCACGGAGTCTGACCTGTTTGATAGAATTGTTAAGGCTCAACTTCAAGATGAGGGTATTCTCTTAATTAAACAAAAATTGCTAGAAAAGGATCCTAAACATAATTGCTTCCGGAAGGATGAGAAAGATATAATCTGGTTTGGGCAACGCCTTGTTGTTCCAGATAATTGGGAGTTGAAAAAGGAAATCTTTGATGAAGGACATCTCTCTAAATTCTCTATCCATCCGGGGAGTAGTAAAATGTATCAAGATTTAAAGGAGAATTTTTGGTGGTCCAATATGAAGGTGGACATTGCCAAATATGTGTCGGAATGCGATACTTGTCAAAGAATTAAAGCAAGTCATTTGAAACCTTCCGGTACTCTTCAACCCCTACCCATACCTTCATGGAAGTGGGATGACATAAGTATGGACTTTGTGTCCGGATTGCCACTCACATCTAGGAAACATGATTCCATCTGGGTTATCGTTGACAGATTGACAAAAACAGCTCACTTTATTCCAGTCCGCACTACATATGATGCCAAAGATTATGCAAGTCTTTATATTGAGCACATTGTTCGCTTGCATGGTGTTCCTAAAACCATCATTTCCGATAGGGGATCTCTCTTTGTGGCACGTTTTTGGGAACAATTACATAAGTCACTTGGCACAAAAATCATACGCAGTTCAGCTTATCGTCCTCAGACTGATGGTCAAACTGAAAGGGTAAACCAGATTCTAGAGGACATGTTGCGAGCATGCGTGATTCATTTTGATAAGAGTTGGGACAAGTGTCTCGCCCTGGCTGAATTTTCTTACAATAACAGTTATCAAGCCAGCTTGAAAATGGCACCTTTTGAGGCTCTTTATGGACGGAGATGTCGTACTCCCTTGAACTGGTCACAGACCGGGGAGAGGAAATTCTTTGGTCCAGCCTTGGTTGAGGATGCCGAAGAAAAAGTAAGGGTAATCAAGGAAAATTTGAGAATTGCTCAAGAAAGACAAAAGAGTCATTATGACAAGGGAAAGACACCTAGAGAATACAAAGTTGGTGACTTTGTGTACTTAAAAGTTTCGCCAACCAAGGGTGTCCAGAGATTTAGTGTGAAAGGGAAGCTAGCTCCTCGCTACATTGGCCCTTATGAGATCATTCAAGTCTGTGGGCCAGTGGCATACCGTATTCGGCTACCCGAACGATTCTCTGCCGTACACAATGTGTTTCATGTATCACAATTGAGGAAATGTGCACATGAACCGGCTAAAGAAGTTATTGAAGAAGCTAATGCTTGGATTGAACCGGATCTCTCTGTTGTGGAACATCCTTTGAGAATTCTTGATGTAAAAGAAAGAAAAACTCGAAGGCAATCTGTAAAGATGTATAAAATCCAATGGAGTCATCATACCGTAGAAGAAGCTACATGGGAAACTGAACATTATCTCAATGAGAATTATCCGGGTTTTCTTGAATCAAGGCAAAGTAAGTTCTTTCCCCCTACTTCCATCTTTTAAATCCTAAATCTCGGGACGAGATTTCTTTTAAGGGGGGTAGGCTGTAACATCCCTGATGTTTGATTGCGCTAATAACATTAATTATATAAGTTAATCAAGGTTAATTAACTTCTAAGCATGTTTGGTGTGATTGGGCACACTTTTGCACAAAAGACCTCGGTCAAAATCCCTAATCACGGTCAAACCCTAGATCTACTTTAAAGGCTGAAATGGTTTTCTTGCGCGTTCTCCAAATTTCACTATAGAAGTTCAAAATCGGCCAATACGAAAGTTGTTCGTTATTTCCGGGAACACATTTTTCGTAATTGGCGGACATTCCAATTTTGAGTGCAAATTGGCCAAAAATCGGTTTGACTGCGCTGTGAACAGTAAATCGAGCCGTGGAAAATCTGCAACTTCGGTCGACGTTCCCGGGCAAACCGTTGATCAAAACATATGTCGCCCTTTGGGAAAGTTGTAGATCTATAGCTCCTATACAACTTTCGTTTTTGGAGATTTTCAACTTAGTTGGCACTTTTTGGAGTTACGCAATTTCGAAACAGGGTAAACGAATTTGAGCATGGCCAGCCAGCCGACGTCGCCGCGCCCTGCGCGTCGTGCGCGCGCTGCGGCCGCGCCGGCCACGTGGCGTCCGCGCATTGCGCCGGTGTACGGATGCCCAGGAAACTCCGCGGTGGACCGGGCCGGCCTTAGGGTGCTCCGTTGCCGCCGTACGCCACGCCCACGCGCGGGAACGCGTCGGGCCGGGCAGGCCACGCGCCGCGCGCCAGGCAGGCCGCGCGCGCGCGCCGCTCATGCACGGTGGCCAGCTGGACCGCGAGGCCTTAAGGCCAGGGGCGCCGTCTCGTTCGCGTCGTCGTCGAAACCGTCGCCCTGCCAAAAAAACGAAGCCGCCGTCGAGTTCCCTGCGCCACCGCGCAGCCTTGCCGTCGCCGCCGTCCTTCGACCGCCGGCCGGTCTCGCGGCTGCTCAACCCTTCCAGCACCCTCCTTAGCCCGCAGCAGCACTCCCCCCACCCCACCGCGCCTCCAATTTTGGCCGCCGCCGCCGGCAGCCGTGCTCAGGCGGCCGTCCTCCCTGCGCTCCGTTGAGGGGGGCCGCCGGCACCTTCTCTGGCCGGGCGGCGCACACCGGCGGCACCGGGCGGGCCTGCTGGTGCCGCTCGGGCACTCGCCCGCGCCCCTCCGCCTCTCCTCCGGCCGCCGGAGTTGGCCACCGCGCCGGCGAGGGTAGGATTGCAAGGATTGAAATATTTCCAGGGAGATTTATGCAAAGTTCCAGGGACCCGGCTGTGAAAGAAGTTTTAGGGTTACAACAGCGACTTCGAAAAATCATTAAAAATCGTAGAAAAATCAGAAAAATGCAAAACCAATTTTGTTGGGTTCATGGTGAAGAAATCTATCTTTTCTAGAAAACATGTATAGGGTTTTTCTGTACACTTTTTGAATTAAAAATTCAAACTCAGTTTGGAGTGTTTTTAGTGTGATTTAAAATATACACATGCTATGAACTTGAATTTTGGATATGTTGCTCTTTATAGCATGTCTAGATCTGTGGCAAAAGTTTGCATGATTTTTGATGTATATATTTGCAGTTATGATTTATTTAAGCTTTATGCTAGAATAAGTTTGATGCTTTTTATAGCACCTTTAATGAACTTTTCTTTGAGCACAAGTGCACCCTAGGGCTTTGACTTGATGATTAGTACCCCTGGTGTGATGGATGTGAATTTAGGGAATTGTTTACTAGGTGTGTTGGATTTAATCTTGTGTAGGAGCTTAAATTCAAAATCTGAAAAATAAATTGAATTTGCAACCATGCATTGGTCAGAAACTCATTTTTGGCATACATGACCTGCAGGAGAAAGTTGAGATCAAAAAGTTTATTAAATCTTTTTATATGAATTAATGTAGATTTACTAGGCTGCAATTTGTCTTTTTCGTGTAATTTAATTTATAAATGTTCTTCAGCCAAATTTTGGTGTGAGAGCTTAAACTAAGCATATGTTGCTGTGTGCAAAAGATTAGGTTCATTGGAAGTGTTTTTGATTTAATTTGGATTTATGGTTGAAAGGCTTGTTTTAAATAATTAAAGAAAGAAATGGAAATTAAAGTGTTAAATTTGTGAAATCATGTTTTGGTTCTGTTTTTGATATTTAGTCACATCCCCCTTGCTGTTTGGTGAAGTTAAATAACTTAAATTGCTTAGATGTGCACACAATCACCATCAAAATAGAGTTTTGTTTATTATCACACACCCTAATAATTTCTGTGAGAAACTAATAATGTTTGGATGAATGTGTCCAACAAGAGTTGATTTTGTGGTAATTCTCCCACCTTCACCATAACCTAATGCATGTGCATGTAAACGTGTAGATATTCCTGACGGAACATACACGCTCACCCAGGAGGAGGAGGGAGCAGCTAGCGGAGAGGTGAATCAGTTGAGTGTGCAGCAAGACCTGGACCAAAGTCCAGAAGAGCCCAAGGCTTGTTTGGGTACTGAGTCTGAGGAAGGCAAGCACCGGTTTCATCTAACCCATTTTGTAAATTAAAATCATGTCTTTTACTTTTCAGCATTTATGCTTTACTTTGTGCATTTAAGTTTCAGGAGTTGTTTTGAAACCTAGTTGCATGATCCTTAGGACTCCTATGCTCTTTTACTAGTATGTTAGGAACGCTAGTGCCATGCTCTAAGGATACGGTAGAAGTCGAGTAATAACTCATTGCTCGCGAGATATAGGATGCTTATGTTGGAATCATAAGTTGGTTAAATTGACTCGCTCATGTGGTAAGAGCAATGGGTTCGGTCTCGACCGAGTAGCATGGTGCTGGTCCTAAGCTATTGAACGTACCAAGTACTTGCCGGGAATGGGACCGGTAAGCCTAGTACCTTCTGAACCGGGGCGGGATCTTTCTAGCTACCCGCTTGGGATGTGTCTCCGGGCTAGCTACCCGTGGTATAGTGTGTGAGTTCGGACTGGTCGGGTTAGACCCTCCGGATAACCGTGTACCAGAGTTTGTAGCGTCTGATCCTAAACTGTGGGATGTTGGGAACCGTCTGGTCGGGGTAGACCCTGCATTTGCTTTTATTTGAATTCTTGGGGTCTACTTCTTCCGTGTATCTTGGGTTTACCTTGCAAGGATATAAATCGATCGATCGTCGGTCACTCGCCGTTATCTGAGTCGGCTTGACCACTGGCTACCCCATGTTTATTTATGGAATATTTTTGATTAATATTGTTACCTGTTTAATATTGTTTGCACAACATGCTTGTTTAGTACAGGTGCTCACCTAGACTGATTAACATACTAGAATATGAGCTAAAACTTGAAAATAAGGATCCACTCTTAGTCGCTTTTGGCAAACACAAACCCAGCAGCCAAAAAGCCTTGCATGTCTGGCTGTACTTTTCTTTTTGTCGGGTAAGTCTTGCTGAGTATTAGTACTCAGCCTTGCTTAATTTGTGGTTTTCAGGTAATCCCATCTGGCCTGGTTCTATCCCAGATGGTTGGGAGCTTGAATGGGAGAACGATGATGATGAGTGATATGCATGGATGGCCTCCTATGTGTATCATGCGCTAGTTTTATTTCCGCTGTTTAAACTCTGAACACTTTTACTTTTATGTATGAAAAACCTGGTTTGTAATAATGTCGAACTTGTGAACCTTTTATGTAATGTAATGTTGTACTCTGGTCCCGCCTTCGTGTGGGCTTAGCGCATATCAGCGATCCTGTTGTATGTGATTTACCGGGCTTTACCCGGCGGAAGCGACTTAATAATTCTTTATTATTGCTTAATGGCCATGTGGACCGGCTTAGGCGATAATACGAAATTATTTTGAGCGGTTCTGTCACAGCTGGTACCAGAGCGATGATATGCACCAGAGTAATTAAAATACCTTAACAAACTTGTTTTTGAATAAAAGTTGCCAAGATTAATAATCTTGCTAAAAGAGTTGGACGTTAAGGTTTAATCTAGTCCGAGAGGCCCTAGAGGGAATTTTGGGTTCTTTCAGGTGGCTAGTATTCTATGGTGTATTTAGTCTGACTTCCAGCACATTTATTCCTGTCAAAACTTACTTTCATGCACAACCATACTAGTTCATCACGTTTTGCCATACGTGGTGGTACCACAGGGAAGTCCTGTGAGGGACTAGTGGGACCTATTCCAATGGGTGCCACGTCGCGTCTGAGTCTCGTCACGTTTTGCCATACGTGATGGTACCACGGGAAAGTCCGTGAGGGATGAGTGAGGCCTATTCCAATGGGCACTCACGTCGCGTCAGAGTCTTAAATAGGACGCTGTCCATGCAGCGGCTTTACGCATGGATACCGTTTCTATAAGTGAACGGTAATGAATGTGGACGCTTTTGTGAGTGCTGGCACAAAAGGTCTTGAATATCTGTGATTTTCTGCAGGTACACTAACCACGGTTGTTAGGCACGGTAATTAAGAAACGAATAGCTTCCGACTAGTTATTATAGGGAGAGACGGTTTTATATGCCCTGCCACCGGCACTAACTTCGTTTTTAAGCTTAAAGGCTTTGTGAGGAAGTTTAGGACGCTTTTTGCATCATGTAAAAGCTATTGAACCAAAAATGAACTTAAATCATGTGTCATTTGATCTTTAGTTAATTTGTGTTTCTTAAGGATCAATCATGCTAGTTTGATGCTTTGATGTGTGATTAAGCAAAAAATTAACTAGCTGCTGTCCAAATCTTCCTAAGGATTATCTAGGAATTTTCCGGCTAGGTGCTCTTTAGGGAAATTATTCATCACCTAGTTAAGTTTGCTCTCTGAATTTCTCATGATTTTAGGAGGTTTAAAACTGAAGTTAGGATCTAAATGGCTAGCCTACGTCTTGCTGAATTGCTGTCAAAATTCTGAGTTAGGCAGAAAACTCGAATCTTTACCTATAGTTCCAAACAGAATTTGACCTGAGAATCTACAGCAAAAATGTTCATTGTCTAGCATAGATCGTGCTGTGAAAATTTCATGGTAATTGGGTACTCATGTATTGAGTTATGGTCTTTTTAGTGAAGCTGTGCCCTGCTGAATTTCTGGGCAACAGCACTCTGAAAATGGACCTTTTGCACCCTTTTCCAATCTGAATTGGTTCGACCTTTGAATACCAAAAATGTGAGTTATAACATTGTCGAGTTGCTTACAAAAATTTGGAATTTTTGGGGTACTGGTTTTTCAGTTATGAATTTTTGTTCAGAACTGCCAGTTTTGCCATATTGCATGTTAAACTCATATTTTTGGGTTCTAACGTGTGTTTGTAATTATTTTACAGATGGCTGCCCCTGGGTTTGTTGCGGTGGGCGATGATGGCACGTTTGCCACCACAGGCTTGCAGTGGGAGGGCTTCACACGCATTGCGTGGAGAGCCTTGTGTGCTGTCGGCTACACCACCCCTCCCTTCTACGAGGGGGTGGAGTACGAGGAGTGGGGCGTACCGAGCTGCAGAGTTCGAGTGACTGTGCTCCCCCACCCGGGCCACCCCGAGTGGGCAGACTTGAGCATGGAGCTCCTCTGTTTCCGCGCTGTCGAGGCAGTGGAGTCGGCAGCCTTGATGGTGCTCAACGCTCTCTCCACCCACAGACCGCAGGAGATGCTTCAGACACCGTTGGGGTTGGCTCTAGCTTTGGACCCCAACGATCCTTTGTGGCTAGGCAGGATGGCCAATATATCCACACTTCTCGAGACTGTGCCACCCTACGACACAGTACAGACTTTGGGCACGTGCTTGAGGGCCTTGTACGCTCTACAGGACCTTCGTCGAGTTATCGCGGATGACTTGGCTAGTCGTCTCACTGGAGCTACTTGGTACATCTACTGGGTTGTCGGCCTTTTCACCGAGCAGTATGTTAAGTACACTCAGGCTGTGCAGGTTATTGCTGACCTTCAGGATCAGATACAGCAGCTCCAGGAGCAGGCACACCAGTTTCTGTTTGAGCGAGGTGACCACTTGCAGCAGATTCTGGACTTACAGGCTGGGCAGCAGGGTCTGCAGGCTCAGCTGGTGGATAGGGATGCTGAGAGGCTTGTGCACCTTGAGCACATCCAGGATTTGCAGGAGCAGGTTGGGGACCTCGAGCTCGATATACAGGCCTTGGAGGGTGTTGTGGTTATGCTCCAGCAGGTGCACCACCCACCGGCTATTGTTGATGATGAGCAGATGGAGATCCAGCTGGACCCAGAGGAGGTTCAGGACGTTCCCGGACTCGATTAGAGGAGCTTGGTGCTCTATTCTTACATGTCGCGGGGAAACTCTCCATAGTTTGTACATAGGACCTAGATCCTAGTTGTTGTAGTAGGAAAACTTGACATGTACTCTTGTTAGCCCTTTTGGTTGGATTTTGGTGCTAGGCTGACTTAGAGTATTCTTTTGTGTAGCTAGAAGCTACATAGTGACCCCCTATGTAATGGTGATCCACCAAATTTTGTAATCTGTAATTATGGTGGAAAACACCTTTCCGGCAGCAAGCTGCCTAAGAAATGAAATGAAGAAAGTTATGGTCATTTCTGGATTTTTCAATGACTACCAAAGTTGTTTGAAATTTCATAATGGTCATGCTCACCAAAAGTCAGCATTTTTGCATGTGTAGTTTAGTAAATATCGAATTTTTAGTAAGCTACTGGCTGCTGTCCAAACTGCTAGACAGAACCTTGAAAACTGAATTTTTCAACCCCTGTAAAGGATGAATCTGATCTGGAGTTGAATACCAAAGTTGAAGCTTATAAAATTCTACACATGCTGACCAAATTTTATGAATTTTGGACTTCTGTACAGAGAGTTATGATTTATTTACCCAGAACTGTGATGCTTTCTGAATTCTGAAATTTCAATAAGTCTGAATTTTCGTATGCATATTCTTCTTGTATTCTTTTAAGCAAGCTTTGAATATGTATCTAATGAAAGTTCAACTTTTCAGATGTCTGATAACACACAGAATGACTCTCGGGGTGCGGGAGGCAGTGGGGATGCTCGTCTTCCTCCACCTCCACCCATGACACCCGCAGAAGCGTTCATTGCTGCGCAGACCGAAGTGTTGCGCCAAATACTTCAAACTCAGCAGCAGATTGCTCAAAGATTGCAGCAACCTGTGCACAATCAAGGCCATGTTCAGGAGGGGCCTAATGCAGTCATGTCCTATGAAAAATTCAGGGCAATGAGGCCACCCCTTTTCACCAAGGCAGAGGAGCCCCTAGAGGCAGATGCTTTCATCAGGGCCCTAGAGGCCATGTTTTCCATCTTCACACTGCCTTGCTCAGAAGAACATAAGGCAGGCTTTGCTGCTCAGCAACTGAGGGGTGAAGCATTAATCTGGTGGGAGCATTTCAAATCCATGCAGCCACAGGGTCACCAGATTACTTGGGCAGAATTCAAGAAAGCCTTTAAAGAGCATTATATTCCTAAGGGTCTTGTTGATAGGAAGATGAGAGAGCTAATGAATCTCAAGCAAGGCTCTGACTCAGTTTATCAGTATGCTCAGAAGTTTAATAGTCTCTGTCAGTATGGGGACTATCATGTTGATACTGATAAGAAAAAGATGGAGCGATTCCGTGAAGGGCTTGATGGAGAGCTCTATGAGAGGTTGAACTTAGTCAAAATTGATAGTTACCCTGAGCTGGTAAATTTGGCCATCTCTCAGGAGGATGCCATGAAGAGAGCTCAACAGGATAGAAAGAGGAAGTTCAATCAAGCTTCAGGCAGTGGCCAAGGCAAGAAATTTAAATTTGTGAAGAAGAATGTGCAGGGTGCCACCCAGCCATCTTCAGCTGGACGCTGGGTGATGAGGCAATCTCAGTCTAAGCCGTCTGGCAGCTTTGGCTATCGCAACACTCAGCAGACCGCTTCTAGGCCTAGTGCACCCCCACCTCCCCGCAACAATGATGATCGCCGTTGCTATAACTGCGGACAGCTGGGGCACTATGCTAACAAGTGCACACGCCCTCGACAGCAGCATCAGCAAAGTCAGGGGCAAGGCTCTAAGGCTGGAAATCAGGGAAAGAAACAAACTGTGCAAGTGAAGCAAGGCCGTTTAAACTTCACCACAGTGGTTGATCTGCCAGAGGGAGCACCAGTATTGACGGGTACATTTTCTATCCGTGGTCGTCCTGTTATTATATTATTTGATTCTGGTGCTACTCATAGCTTTATTAATGTGAAAACCGTGAGAAATTTGGACTTGAAGTGGTGTCATACTAAGCAGGCCTATATGATTGCCACACCGGGTGGAAAGGTTGCTTCAAATCAAGTAGCCTTAAGCGTACCACTTGAGATAGGTAGCAAAACTTTTCCAACTAATCTGGTCACTATGTACCTAGAAGGGGTAGATGTTATCTTAGGCATGAATTGGATGACTCAGCACAAAGTTGTCCTGGATATTTCTGAAAGAATGTTAGAAATCAACTCACCTTTGGTCGGAAATTCAATTCTTTACCTTCCCCCAACAGGCCATAAAGGCTCATGTGTGTATGCAGCCATAACTACTCAACTTGAGGACATTCCAGTAGTATGTGAGTACATGGATGTCTTTCCTGATGAATTGCCTGGCTTGCCACCAGACAGAGATGTTGAGTTTGTCATTGAGCTACAGCCTGGCACTGCTCCTATTTCTACGCGATCTTATAGAATGCCACCCAAAGAACTTGCTGAATTAAAGAAACAACTTCAAGAGTTGCTTGATAAGGGCTATATCCGCCCAAGCTCTTCTCCTTGGGGCTGTCCTGCCCTCTTTGTGAAAAAGAAAGATGGTAGCCTGAGGTTGTGTGTGGACTACCGACCTCTCAATGTGGTGACTATCAAAAACAAATATCCGTTGCCCCGCATTGACGTGCTATTTGACCAGTTGGCTGGAGCTAAGGTCTTCTCAAAGATCGATCTTCGGTCTGGTTATCACCAAATTAAAATCCGGCCTAGTGATATTCCCAAGACAGCTTTCTCTACTCGCTATGGCCTATATGAATTCTTGGTTATGTCTTTTGGTCTCACAAATGCACCAGCCTACTTCATGTACCTTATGAATTCCGTATTTATGACGGAGTTGGATAAATTCGTCGTGGTTTTCATTGACGACATCCTTATTTATTCCAAGAATAAGGAAGAACATGCAGAACATCTTCGCATTGTCCTACAACGCTTGCGAGAACATAAACTCTATGCTAAATTCTCCAAGTGTGAGTTTTGGCTGGATAGTGTTAAATTTCTGGGGCACACTATTTCCAGCGAAGGCATATCTGTCGATCCAAGCAAAGTGCAAGAGGTTATGGATTGGCAACCTCCTAAATCAGCTCGTCAAATCCGCAGCTTTCTAGGCTTGGCTGGTTATTATCGCCGTTTTATTCCGGATTTCTCTAGAATTGCTAAGCCTATGACTGAGTTGCTAAAGAAAGGCGTGAAATTTGTGTGGAGTGAGGCTTGTGATAAAGCTTTCCAAAAATTAAGAGAACATTTAACTTCAGCCCCAGTGCTAGCGCAGCCGGACAATTCAAAGCCGTATGAAGTTTATTGTGATGCTTCAGGCACGGGTCTTGGCTGTGTTCTTATGCAAGAAAATCGGGTTATTGCCTATGCCTCACGAGCGCTTCGCCCTCATGAAAAGAATTATCCCACACATGACTTAGAGCTAGCAGCGGTTGTTCATGCATTGAAAATGTGGAGGCACTACCTTATGGGAACCCGCTGCAATATCTTTACTGACCACAAAAGCCTCAAATATATTTTCACTCAATCTGATTTAAATATGAGGCAAAGAAGATGGTTAGAGTTAATCAAAGATTATGATCTTGAGGTTCATTACCATCCTGGAAAGGCGAATGTAGTTGCAGATGCTCTAAGCCGCAAGGCTCACTGCAATTGCCTATCAATGGAACCCTACAGTGACACTCTGTGTGAGGATTTGAGAAGGCTAAACTTGGAAATTGTTGAACAAGGAAGTCTAAATGCCCTTTCCGCGGAGTCTGACCTGTTTGATAGAATTGTTAAGGCTCAACTTCAAGATGAGGGTATTCTCTTAATTAAACAAAAATTGCTAGAAAAGGATCCTAAACATAATTGCTTCCGGAAGGATGAGAAAGATATAATCTAGTTTGGGCAACGCCTTGTTGTTCCAGATAATTGGGAGTTGAAAAAGGAAATCTTTGATGAAGGACATCTCTCTAAATTCTCTATCCATCCGGGGAGTAGTAAAATGTATCAAGATTTAAAGGAGAATTTTTGGTGGTCCAATATGAAGGTGGACATTGCCAAATATGTGTCGGAATGCGATACTTGTCAAAGAATTAAAGCAAGTCATTTGAAACCTTCCGGTACTCTTCAACCCCTACCCATACCTTCATGGAAGTGGGATGACATAAGTATGGACTTTGTGTCCGGATTGCCACTCACATCTAGGAAACATGATTCCATCTGGGTTATCGTTGACAGATTGACAAAAACAGCTCACTTTATTCCAGTCCGCACTACATATGATGCCAAAGATTATGCAAGTCTTTATATTGAGCACATTGTTCGCTTGCATGGTGTTCCTAAAACCATCATTTCCGATAGGGGATCTCTCTTTGTGGCACGTTTTTGGGAACAATTACATAAGTCACTTGGCACAAAAATCATACGCAGTTCAGCTTATCGTCCTCAGACTGATGGTCAAACTGAAAGGGTAAACCAGATTCTAGAGGACATGTTGCGAGCATGCGTGATTCATTTTGATAAGAGTTGGGACAAGTGTCTCGCCCTGGCTGAATTTTCTTACAATAACAGTTATCAAGCCAGCTTGAAAATGGCACCTTTTGAGGCTCTTTATGGACGGAGATGTCGTACTCCCTTGAACTGGTCACAGACCGGGGAGAGGAAATTCTTTGGTCCAGCCTTGGTTGAGGATGCCGAAGAAAAAGTAAGGGTAATCAAGGAAAATTTGAGAATTGCTCAAGAAAGACAAAAGAGTCATTATGACAAGGGAAAGACACCTAGAGAATACAAAGTTGGTGACTTTGTGTACTTAAAAGTTTCGCCAACCAAGGGTGTCCAGAGATTTAGTGTGAAAGGGAAGCTAGCTCCTCGCTACATTGGCCCTTATGAGATCATTCAAGTCTGTGGGCCAGTGGCATACCGTATTCGGCTACCCGAACGATTCTCTGCCGTACACAATGTGTTTCATGTATCACAATTGAGGAAATGTGCACATGAACCGGCTAAAGAAGTTATTGAAGAAGCTAATGCTTGGATTGAACCGGATCTCTCTGTTGTGGAACATCCTTTGAGAATTCTTGATGTAAAAGAAAGAAAAACTCGAAGGCAATCTGTAAAGATGTATAAAATCCAATGGAGTCATCATACCGTAGAAGAAGCTACATGGGAAACTGAACATTATCTCAATGAGAATTATCCGGGTTTTCTTGAATCAAGGCAAAGTAAGTTCTTTCCCCCTACTTCCATCTTTTAAATCCTAAATCTCGGGACGAGATTTCTTTTAAGGGGGGTAGGCTGTAACATCCCTGATGTTTGATTGCGCTAATAACATTAATTATATAAGTTAATCAAGGTTAATTAACTTCTAAGCATGTTTGGTGTGATTGGGCACACTTTTGCACAAAAGACCTCGGTCAAAATCCCTAATCACGGTCAAACCCTAGATCTACTTTAAAGGCTGAAATGGTTTTCTTGCGCGTTCTCCAAATTTCACTATAGAAGTTCAAAATCGGCCAATACGAAAGTTGTTCGTTATTTCCGGGAACACATTTTTCGTAATTGGCGGACATTCCAATTTTGAGTGCAAATTGGCCAAAAATCGGTTTGACTGCGCTGTGAACAGTAAATCGAGCCGTGGAAAATCTGCAACTTCGGTCGACGTTCCCGGGCAAACCGTTGATCAAAACATATGTCGCCCTTTGGGAAAGTTGTAGATCTATAGCTCCTATACAACTTTCGTTTTTGGAGATTTTCAACTTAGTTGGCACTTTTTGGAGTTACGCAATTTCGAAACAGGGTAAACGAATTTGAGCATGGCCAGCCAGCCGACGTCGCCGCGCCCTGCGCGTCGTGCGCGCGCTGCGGCCGCGCCGGCCACGTGGCGTCCGCGCATTGCGCCGGTGTACGGATGCCCAGGAAACTCCGCGGTGGACCGGGCCGGCCTTAGGGTGCTCCGTTGCCGCCGTACGCCACGCCCACGCGCGGGAACGCGTCGGGCCGGGCAGGCCACGCGCCGCGCGCCAGGCAGGCCGCGCGCGCGCGCCGCTCATGCACGGTGGCCAGCTGGACCGCGAGGCCTTAAGGCCAGGGGCGCCGTCTCGTTCGCGTCGTCGTCGAAACCGTCGCCCTGCCAAAAAAACGAAGCCGCCGTCGAGTTCCCTGCGCCACCGCGCAGCCTTGCCGTCGCCGCCGTCCTTCGACCGCCGGCCGGTCTCGCGGCTGCTCAACCCTTCCAGCACCCTCCTTAGCCCGCAGCAGCACTCCCCCCACCCCACCGCGCCTCCAATTTTGGCCGCCGCCGCCGGCAGTCGTGCTCAGGCGGCCGTCCTCCCTGCGCTCCGTTGAGGGGGGCCGCCGGCACCTTCTCTGGCCGGGCGGCGCACACCGGCGGCACCGGGCGGGCCTGCTGGTGCCGCTCGGGCACTCGCCCGCACCCCTCCGCCTCTCCTCCGGCCGCCGGAGTTGGCCACCGCGCCGGCGAGGGTAGGATTGCAAGGATTGAAATATTTCCAGGGAGATTTATGCAAAGTTCCAGGGACCCGGCTGTGAAAGAAGTTTTAGGGTTACAACAGCAACTTCGAAAAATCATTAAAAATCGTAGAAAAATCATAAAAATGCAAAACCAATTTTGTTGGGTTCATGGTGAAGAAATCTATCTTTTCTAGAAAACATGTATAGGGTTTTTCTGTACACTTTTTGAATTAAAAATTCAAACTCAGTTTGGAGTGTTTTTAGTGTGATTTAAAATATACACATGCTATGAACTTGAATTTTGGATATGTTGCTCTTTATAGCATGTCTAGATCTGTGGCAAAAGTTTGCATGATTTTTGATGTATATATTTGCAGTTATGATTTATTTAAGCTTTATGCTAGAATAAGTTTGATGCTTTTTATAGCACCTTTAATGAACTTTTCTTTGAGCACAAGTGCACCCTAGGGCTTTGACTTGATGATTAGTACCCCTGGTGTGATGGATGTGAATTTAGGGAATTGTTTACTAGGTGTGTTGGATTTAATCTTGTGTAGGAGCTTAAATTCAAAATCTGAAAAATAAATTGAATTTGCAACCATGCATTGGTCAGAAACTCATTTTTGGCATACATGACCTGCAGGAGAAAGTTGAGATCAAAAAGTTTATTAAATCTTTTTATATGAATTAATGTAGATTTACTAGGCTGCAATTTGTCTTTTTCGTGTAATTTAATTTATAAATGTTCTTCAGCCAAATTTTGGTGTGAGAGCTTAAACTAAGCATATGTTGCTGTGTGCAAAAGATTAGGTTCATTGGAAGTGTTTTTGATTTAATTTGGATTTATGGTTGAAAGGCTTGTTTTAAATAATTAAAGAAAGAAATGGAAATTAAAGTGTTAAATTTGTGAAATCATGTTTTGGTTCTGTTTTTGATATTTAGTCACATCCCCCTTGCTGTTTGGTGAAGTTAAATAACTTAAATTGCTTAGATGTGCACACAATCACCATCAAAATAGAGTTTTGTTTATTATCACACACCCTAATAATTTCTGTGAGAAACTAATAATGTTTGGATGAATGTGTCCAACAAGAGTTGATTTTGTGGTAATTCTCCCACCTTCACCATAACCTAATGCATGTGCATGTAAACGTGTAGATATTCCTGACGGAACATACACGCTCACCCAGGAGGAGGAGGGAGCAGCTAGCGGAGAGGTGAATCAGTTGAGTGTGCAGCAAGACCTGGACCAAAGTCCAGAAGAGCCCAAGGCTTGTTTGGGTACTGAGTCTGAGGAAGGCAAGCACCGGTTTCATCTAACCCATTTTGTAAATTAAAATCATGTCTTTTACTTTTCAGCATTTATGCTTTACTTTGTGCATTTAAGTTTCAGGAGTTGTTTTGAAACCTAGTTGCATGATCCTTAGGACTCCTATGCTCTTTTACTAGTATGTTAGGAACGCTAGTGCCATGCTCTAAGGATACGGTAGAAGTCGAGTAATAACTCATTGCTCGCGAGATATAGGATGCTTATGTTGGAATCATAAGTTGGTTAAATTGACTCGCTCATGTGGTAAGAGCAATGGGTTCGGTCTCGACCGAGTAGCATGGTGCTGGTCCTAAGCTATTGAACGTACCAAGTACTTGCCGGGAATGGGACCGGTAAGCCTAGTACCTTCTGAACCGGGGCGGGATCTTTCTAGCTACCCGCTTGGGATGTGTCTCCGGGCTAGCTACCCGTGGTATAGTGTGTGAGTTCGGACTGGTCGGGTTAGACCCTCCGGATAACCGTGTACCAGAGTTTGTAGCGTCTGATCCTAAACTGTGGGATGTTGGGAACCGTCTGGTCGGGGTAGACCCTGCATTTGCTTTTATTTGAATTCTTGGGGTCTACTTCTTCCGTGTATCTTGGGTTTACCTTGCAAGGATATAAATCGATCGATCGTCGGTCACTCGCCGTTATCTGAGTCGGCTTGACCACTGGCTACCCCATGTTTATTTATGGAATATTTTTGATTAATATTGTTACCTGTTTAATATTGTTTGCACAACATGCTTGTTTAGTACAGGTGCTCACCTAGACTGATTAACATACTAGAATATGAGCTAAAACTTGAAAATAAGGATCCACTCTTAGTCGCTTTTGGCAAACACAAACCCAGCAGCCAAAAAGCCTTGCATGTCTGGCTGTACTTTTCTTTTTGTCGGGTAAGTCTTGCTGAGTATTAGTACTCAGCCTTGCTTAATTTGTGGTTTTCAGGTAATCCCATCTGGCCTGGTTCTATCCCAGATGGTTGGGAGCTTGAATGGGAGAACGATGATGATGAGTGATATGCATGGATGGCCTCCTATGTGTATCATGCGCTAGTTTTATTTCCGCTGTTTAAACTCTGAACACTTTTACTTTTATGTATGAAAAACCTGGTTTGTAATAATGTCGAACTTGTGAACCTTTTATGTAATGTAATGTTGTACTCTGGTCCCGCCTTCGTGTGGGCTTAGCGCATATCAGCGATCCTGTTGTATGTGATTTACCGGGCTTTACCCGGCGGAAGCGACTTAATAATTCTTTATTATTGGTTAATGGCCATGTGGACCGGCTTAGGCGATAATACGGAATTATTTTGGGCGGTTCTGTCACAGTCACGATGCTGTTCGGCCTCCGAAACGCGGGCGCAACATACCAGCGATGTATGCAGCATGTCTTCGGAGACCACATCGGGCGAACCGTTGAGGCGTACGTAGACGATATAGTTGTAAAAACCAAGAAGGCGGACGACCTGGTTAGCGACCTTCGCATCGCGTTCGGCTGCCTACGGGCCAACGGGGTGAAGTTAAACCCCGAAAAATGTGTCTTTGGTGTGCCGCGGGGTATGCTATTAGGATACATCGTCTCCCAGCGAGGCATCGAGGCCAACCCCGAAAAGGTTGCAGCCCTCGAACGAATGGGTCCGATTCGGGACCTTAAGGGGGTCCAAAGGGTGCTGGGGTGCCTTGCCGCCTTGAGCCGCTTCATCTCGCGGCTCGGCGAGAAGGGCTTGCCCCTCTACCGGCTCCTCAAGAAGCATGAGCGTTTCTCCTGGACCACCGAGGCCCAGGAGGTGCTTGATAAGCTGAAGGCGTCCCTTACCCACGCCCCAATCCTCACTCCACCGCAAGATAGCGAGCCTCTGTACCTCTACGTGGCCGCGACCACCCAGGTGGTCAGCGCCGTGATCGTGGTGGAGCGCACGGAGGAGGGACACGCTTTGCCGGTTCAGTGGCCGGTGTACTACATCAGCGAAGTCTTGCCCGACACCAAGACACGCTACCCGCAAGTCTAGAAGCTGCTTTACGCAGTGGTTCTCGCGCGACGCAAACTCCGCCACTACTTCGAGGCTCACCCGGTCACGGTGGTTTCCTCCTTTCCGTTAGGGGAAATCATCCGTAACCCGGATGCAGCGGGCAGAATTGCCAAGTGGTCGGTGGAGCTGATGGGTGAAACGCTCGCCTACGCCCCGCGCAAGGCCATCAAGTCCCAAATCTTGGCAGATTTCGTAGCCGAGTGGACGGACACGCAATTGCCACCGCCACAGATCCAGGCCGAATGCTGGACTCTGTACTTCGATGGCTCGGTGATGAAGACAGGTGCGGGCGCAGGCCTGCTCTTCGTCTCACCCCTCGGGGAGCACATGCGGTATGCTGTGCGCCTTCACTTCCCCGCATCGAACAACATGGCTGAGTACGAGGCCCTGCTTTGCGGCCTCAAAATCGCCATTGAAATAGGCATCAAACGCCTCGATGTGCGGGGGGACTCGCAGCTGGTGATCGACCAGGTCATGAAAAACGCAAGCTGCCACGACGATAAGATGGAGGCATACTGCAAGGCCGTGCGAGCCCTCGAGGACAAGTTCTATGGCATCGAGCTCAACCACGTGCCTCGCCGGTACAACGAGGAGGCGGACGAACTCGCCAAGATTGCGTCGGGGCGGATCACCGTCCCCCCGAACGTCTTCGCTCGGGACATCGCCCAGCCGTCCGTCAACCTCGAGCCGCACCCCTCGAGCTGCACGGAACCCTCGGGGGCTTCCTCGAATCCAGCGGGCGCAGGGCCATGGACGAGGACCCCTCGAACGAGACGTACGTGCTCTCCCTCCTCGAGGGGTACGGCGCCGACGAGGCCGAAGCCATGGACGTCGAACCAGCCCCCAGCGAGGTGGACTGGCGCGACAAGTATATCGCCTGGATGGACCGAGGGGAACTCCCCTCGGACCGGTCCGAGGCCAGGCGCATCGCCAGGATGGCCAAGTCCTTCACTCTCGTCGACGGCGAGCTGTACAAGCGCGCCGCCTCCGGCATCCTGCAGCGATGCGTGCCCATCCCCCAGGGGCGCGAGCTCCTCCGGGATATACACGCGGGCGTATGCGGCCACCACGCCGCACCCCGCACCCTCGTGGGCAATGCATTCCGCCAAGGCTTTTACTGGCCCACCGCGGTCGCTGATGCCAGCGAGATCGTGCGCACCTGCGAAGGGTGCCAGTTCTACGCTCGCAAGTCCAATCTCCCCACACACGTCCTGCAGACCATCCCCATCACGTGGCCTTTCGCCGTGTGGGGGCTGGACATCATCGGGCCCTTGCGGAACGCGCCCGGGGGCTACACCCACCTGTTGGTCGCAATCGACAAGTTCTCCAAGTGGGTGGAGGTGCGCCCCATCACGAATCTCAGGGCGGAGCAGGCGGTGACGTTCTTCACCGACATCGTCTACCGCTTCGGAGTGCCCAACTCCATCATCACCGACAACGGGTCCCAATTCACAGGCAGGAAGTTCCTGGAATTCTGCGATAAGTTCCACATCCGCGTGGACTGGGCAGCCGTGGCACACCCACAGACCAACGGTCAAGTGGAGCGTGCCAACGGCATGATTCTACAAGGCCTCAAGCCCAGAATTTTCGACCAACTGAACAAGTCTGGTCGGAAATGGCTCCAGGAGCTGCCGGCGGTTGTGTGGAGCCTCAGGACCACCCCAAGCAGAGCCACCGGGTTCACCCCATTCTTCCTGGTCCATGGCGCGGAGGCCGTCCTCCCCACGGACTTAGAATACGGGTCGCCCAGGGTCCGGAGCTACGACGAAGGTGCCAACCAGCGAGCCCGCGAGGACTCACTGGACCAATTGGATGAGGCACGCATCGTGGCCCTAATGCATTCTGCGAGGTACCAGCAGGCTCTAAGGCGCTACCAAGCTCGAAAGGTGCGGCGGCGAGACTTCAGCGAGGGGGACCTCGTCCTAAGACTACGCCAAGACAATCGAGGCCGCCACAAGTTGTCGCCCCCATGGAGGGACCCTATGTCGTGGTGAAGGTGCTCAAGCCCGGCACGTACAAGCTGGCTAACGAGGACGGCGAAGAGCTCACCAACGTTTGGAACATCCAAAAGCTACGTCGCTTCTATCCCTAGCTAGGATTTCCAAGTTTTTTGTTGTAAATTACATGCCCAACACCCCAGTTGGCAACACGAATGTAAATAACAGCAAGTTAATAAAGTTAAAGGGCAACTCGGCTTTCCCCTGAAAACCAAGTCACCCTCGGGGGCTACTGCGGGGGGCACTCCTCCCCCGAAAAATGGTCCCATTTTTTCGCAAAAATTCAATTCGCAAACGCGCTAAGTACGATTCGACCTTGGCCTCGAGCGAATCCAGACGAGGCGCGGGTGGCCAAGAGGAAAGGACGCGCGAGTCAGAGATAGCCTACGCCTCCGCGAGGACATGGCCCTTCTCTCTTGCCTCCGGCCCAGCGGGCTGCTCACGAAAATCGAACTCCCCCAACCCGAATTCGCCCAAGCAAAGGAAGAAACAGAACAGCGCAATAAATAAAACAAGAAACACCGCTCATAAGTGTTCAACACCTTAACAAAATACTTGTTCATTTACACGGCCGCGTGGCCCAGATACTAACATTTAAACAAAAAAATGGGCCAAGTGCCCAGCGATCTTCAGGCTTGGGGCGCGCCGGCGTCAGGAGCGTCGGGGGACAAGAACTCCATGAAGTCCTCGGTGAGCGTCTCGGTGGCATCAGCAGCAAGCGCGTCCACGTGCTCCATCGCCACCTCGTCCTCGACGCCCTCCGGGACGACGTAGCCTGACGCCACAGCCTCAAAGTTCACCTCGTAGTGCGACCGCACCACGCCGAGGGCCTTCTGAACGCCCAGGTGAAGCGCGCGGTGCATGCGCCTCGAGACGTGCCCACCAAGGGCGCGCAGACGACTCGCCAGCGAGCTTCCAGCGTGCGCCTCGCCCTCCTCGACCGCCCGGCAGGTCTCGAGGGTGGCAGCGCGCAGCTCTACCAGCTCCTGCTCGGAGGAGTCGTAGGCCGCCTGCAACGTCTCGGCCTGATCGGTCGCACGCCTCAGCACGATGCGCAGGCCTGGATACCACGAGCAAAGGAAATCAAGAAGAGAACAAACCCCCGAAGGGAAGATCAGCAAAACAAAACGATGATACATCAACTCACCTTCAACCTGCTTCCTCTCCACCTCGAGAGCTTGGCGCCCGCCCTCGACCGCCTGCTGCAGGCTGACGACCGTGGCGCTCTCCTCCTCGAGGGTCCGGCGCTGATCCTCGTTGGAGATGCTGAGGGCGATTAGCTCCCCGTCGAGCTTCGAGACCTCGTCCTCTCGCTCCTTCAGCGACGCCTGCACCCCCTCGAGTGCCGCATGCTCCCGCTCGAGCGCCACCCGGGCATCGTCGAGGGCGGCCCGCTCCTGCTGCAGCTGACCCTCGGCCTCCTGGCGGGCGGCACGCTCCATCCGGAGCTGCTCCTCCGCCGCGACGACCGCGGCGGCCTTGGCGGCGAGTGCGGCCTTCAACTCCTCGGCCTCCTTGGCCCTCCCCTCGGCCTCCCTCGCCCTCTCCTCGGCCTGGCTTCGCTGGGACCGCGCCTCCTCGAGCTCCGCGCGATCCCGCCGGCATTCAGCCCGGACGGAGACCACCTCCCTCTCCCAGTCGGCCGCCACGGAGCGCACCCTCTCCAGGTCCTCCCTCGCCTGCTGCAGCGTCTCGTCCCGGTCGATAAGGGCCGTGCGGACCCTCTCAACAGCGGAAGTGCGCTTTGCGGGTTGCCCCTCCAGCTCCAAGAGCTGGTCGCGCAGAGCCTCTGCCCGGTACGCCAGCCAGCCGTCCCGGGTCCTTAGGGCCTCGGCGAGCGCATCGAGGGCATCCCGTTGCTCCCGGAGCTGGCGGAGCTCAGCGCTCATCTGGTCGAGGGCGCCGTACCTGTCGCGGGCGCGGAGCTCCAACTCCTGCCACCAGCAGACAAAAACCAATTAGCGCCGCGCCGCAAAGACGAACGCGAAAACAACTGAGCAAGGAAGAAGGCGACAAGCTGACGAACGTCGACGCACCTGGAAAACACGCCACGCCGAGCCACCATGAATCCGCAGCGCCTCGTTCAGTGCCCGGTTGAGCGAGGCGCCGTGGTCACGGAGCTCCTCCCACAGCTGCTGCTCCTCTTGGGCATCGGCGAAGTGGGGGCGGCGCATCGACGCGCTCCTCGCCCGAAGCAGGGGGGGCGACGCGGGACGAAGAGGCCTCGGCACCATGCCTCGGGCCCCCGGCCACCATGTGGTCGTCCCACCTTCTCACAAGCGCCCCCGCCTAGAGCTCGGGGGCTGGCGTGGGCAGGCTTGCCCACTGGTCCCACCCGGGCGGCGGGACGTCGTCGTCGGGGATCTCCACCGCCGTCGCCTGGGAGCTGCCGGCGAGGGCGGGTTCCTGCTGCACCACCACGGCCGCCTCCGACCGCGCCACCGCGGCTGCGGGCTCCTGCTGCGGCGCTGCGACCGCCGTCTCTAGCTGCGCCTCAGCGGCCGCGGGCGCTGGGCGCGCCTCCGCGACCGACGTCACCTGCTGCACCGCGGTGATTGGCGCCTCCGGCTGCGCCTCCGCCACCTGCCGCGCCTCCGCCGCGGCCGGCACCCGCCGTGCCTCTGCAACCGCCTGCTGCGGCTCCGTGGACGTCGTCGCCGGCCGCGGCCCCGGGGCCTCGGCCACGTCTCGTGAGCCCCCGCTCCCCGTCGCTGCCGTGCTTACGGCCGCCCGCGTCGCCCTTGACGAACGCCGCCTGGTGGGGACGGACGCGTCTGCCCTCAACACCTTGGCCGACGCGAGGGGGGTACAGTTGGCGTCACCCTGCGAACACAAGAGCAAAGCGTCAAACCCCTGCCTATCGAGCACACGACCCCTCGAAGGTCAACTCCTTACCTCAGGGAGGAGAAGGCTTGCTTCCTCTTCCTTGAGGTTCCCGCCGACATCGCGGGCGCGGTCGGTGCGGCCGCCGCCGCGCCCCCGGCCGCCTCCACCGCGCGCATGGGCGCCTCCGTGGCGCGCGCTGGCACCTCCGCGGCTCGTGTCGCCTCTGTCGTAGACCGCTCGGCAGCGGGCGCCCCTGCGCCCGCCCCGGGCGATGGTTCCCTTGCCACCGGAGTCGGCTCCGGTGACGGGGGTGCGGGCTCCCACCTGTCGGGGAGAGCCTGCCCCCTATCTTCTTCCTCCTCTTCCTCGTCTGACGACGAGTACTCCTCTGTCCCGGGCGAGGAAAGCCCCTGCTGCTCGCGCAGCCGGAACTCCTCGCTCCTCGGCGCTCCCGTCGCCGCGCATTCCGCTCTCTTCTGCGTTCCACCCGCTCCTGCTCCTGCCGTCGCGCCGCGCGCGTGAGCGCGCGAGACCGGGGCGTGGGCGGGTCAGACCGCGCGGTATTCACGCGCACCATCTGCGGGGATCAGGCCAAGCCTTAAAACTCGCCGGCAACCCAAAAACCGGCAGAACAAGAAAGGAAATCAAGAAATTCACTCACCAATTGGCCGACGGGGAGCATGGCGAATGCCCACAGGGACGCGTTATCACAACGCCCCGGCCTGAGGTCGATGGCGCGCCGCGCCCGGGTGGCCGCGTAATCCCGCGGGGAGAGGTCCCGCAGAAGCCACGACTCCGCCAACGCGATGGGGTCCGCGTCCTCGTCCATCTCAAAGATGCGGAGCCGCCTCTCCATCAGGGGGACGATCCGCCGGTGGTGGAGGTTGGCGAGGACGCACCCCGCGGTCAGCCCGCGGTCCGCCAGATGCTTCAACGCGGCCAGGAGCGAGTCCAGCCGCGCCTGGTGCGAAGACGGAGATACCCCGTGGTACCAGGAGGCGGCCTTCTCCCTCAGCACCTTGCCGGTGTAGGGGGGAGGCCGGGGTCGGTGTTGCGGAGGTAGAACCACCCCCGCTCCCACTCCGCGTTGTTGGAGGTCATCGTGCAGGGGATGTACTCCTCCCTGCGCGAGCTCCGCAATGCAAGCGACAACCCGCCAGCGCGCGCCGCGCGGCGAGTCCTCGGCTCCGACGTGGCCAGCGTGTGCAATTCCGCACGGAAGAGGTGGACCCAGAGATCCTAGTTTACCGGGATCCCCAGGAAGCCTTCGTAGACGCCGACGAACGTGGCTGCCTGCGAGATCGCGTTCGGCGTGATGTTGTGCAGCTCCACGCCGTAGTGGTAGCACAGGGCCCGCATGAAGCGGCTCGCTGGCGCCGCGAAGCCGCGCTCGTGGAAGCGGACGAAGTTGACGACGTAGCCGAACGGTGGGTTGGGAACTCGGTCCCTCTCCGACGGCACGATCCACTCCGCGGGCTGCCCATCCACATTCGCCGCCAGTTGACCGCCGGCCACCAGCAGGTTCAGAGACAGCGTCGTCGCCGTCGAGCGCTCCCATGCCGGCGGGTCGATGACGGTGATGGACTGCTGGGGAGCCATGCGAATGGGCGAGGGAACAAGGAACGAGAAGCAAGAACGACTCTAGAGCAGAGGCGCAAAGGCAAGAACAACACGAGGGCAGAAGCACGAGAGGCAAGGATGGCAAACACTAAGTGCGAAGGTAAAAAACCGCCTCTCTTCCCCCTATTGGATTTATAGATCCACGGGGCGTGCTCTCCGGAGCGCACACCCCGCGCGCATTAACTGCAGGTGAAAATTTCTCTCACTGACGAGTGGGACCCACCACGACCGCGGCGGCCGCACGTCTGCACGCGCGCCATCATCACGGCGCGGTAACCGGAGGGCCGCGGCAGGCGGTCACGTCCGCCTGCCCACTCCGCCCACTACGCGCGCGGCCGCGGCGCCTAAAAAGGCGCGCCCGCAGCGCCTGGCTACAGCCACGACTGCGGGCATTAAATGGCCCGGTCCCTTACTAAGTAAGGAAGACCCTCGAGCGGCCCGAGCCCCCGGCTCAGATAAAACCGACCCTCGAAGGGTGCAATTACCGACCAGTGGCCTCGAAGCCTGTTCAAAGTAAACAGGCACCACAGGTGCCCTCGATCTACGAAGTTTACTGATCAGCGGTTCGAGGGCCAGCGCAGCTGAGAACCCTCGAAATACGCAGATGCGAAAAGACGGGAGCACTCAGGTGCTACCCTGCACGGCTCTACTGATCAGGGGTTCGAAACTGACCCTCGACGGGTTCGAACAGGTGCCCCAGATCACCAGAGTCAGGGACGACGAGGGCGCGCGCATTCGAGCCTTTCCTCGAGCCCGCCGGCTCGAGGGCGCCCCACATGTCGTGTTCGAGAGCCAGCGAGGGCAGCTAGCCGGGGGGATCCCACCGAGGGAGAGCTTCCGCGCCCTCGGTCCCTAGCGAACGGGACCGAGCCCCACCTAGCAAACCCGCGCAAGCGCTTCGATGGACGAGTCTCCGGACCACGAGCCTACCCTTATCGAACGGGGCATGGGCGTCCACTTGAACCACCCACCAACAGCTCGACGAGGAATCCGCGATCCGCGACCCGATCGATGGGGGTTGCGGAGACCTCACCCTCCGTCCCGCGGAGGGACGGCGAGGGCGCGTTTAAAACAAGACGAAGAGCTCGCCCCGATCACCTCGAATGGGCCCAGGCTCGGGGGCTCGACGCACGGCTACACCTCCTAGGATGCACCGAACGGGAAAGATATCAGTCGCACGTGCGTCACCGAAGCCGGCTGAAACATCGCCGATGCCGGTTGAGACATGTACCACGCCCGGTGATAAAATTCCGCGAAAAAACCCGTGCAAGAGCACTCACGCTCCCGCAGGGCTTCGGGGGCTAGACCCGCGGGTCCGCTGACGCGGCCCCACGGAAAGGCATTTGCGACCAGGAGGGAAGAACGCCCTATCAGTAGGCTCCAGCATCTGGGGGAACCTGACTGGTACGCCCACAGATGCTCGGGGGCTACTGTCGGGGACAGCCACGAAGGTCCCCTAAAAAACCGGGGGAATCCTGCTTAAAACCTGCAAAAAACATAAAACGCAAACACACCTCGAACCTAACGCAAAACGTATGCACACAGCACAACCCACACCGCGATGGCCCCCGCGGCCCACCAGAGCGGCCCAACAAGACGCCCCCTCGAGCAAGGTCTGCCTCGCCCGAGGGCTCACGCCCCCCTCGAGCGAAGTCCGCCTCGCTCGAGGGCTCGCGCTCCCTCGAGCGGGCTCCGCCTCGCTCGAGGGTCCCTGCCTTCCTCGAGCGGGGTCCGCCTCGCTCGAGGTTCCCTCACGAGCGCACCTGCTCCCACACGCGTGTACGAGCATTTAATGCTCTGACACGGCAGAGCCGCGCCACTACGCGCCTGGGAATCACGCCCCGGCGCTGTTTCGCCGACTCCCTAGGGTGAGCCCATCCCCGCCACTGTAGGGAACTGTGCGACGAGGCCGGTGTCAGCTCCGTGACACTGTGCCGCCCACTCTAGTACAGCTAACGCGCCGCGCCCTCGAAAGGGGGGCCGGCCGCACCCTCGAGCCCTCCTCTCGTTACTCTGCAGGGTCAAGCCGTGACGTCAGGCCGGCGGGAGCGCCATCCCCGTCGCTGTCAGTCCTGTGCGGCCATCCCCGCCCCTGCAGCGCCACGCCGCGCACTGCTACAACTACTCTGACGCTGTTGAGCACGCGAGGACGGGACGCCGCCACGCCTGCTACTGCACCCCGTACGGATCACCGTCAACGGCTCCCTCGAGCCCGCCTGGAGATGCCCCGGTCAACCACCACGCCTCCACCCTCGAAGTCGCCCCTGTTCAAGCACAGGGCACGCCACGACGCCATGACTGGAGCAAGATTCGCCAGGACGACCGTCAACTCCCCGGCACTGTACGCCATACCATCACACGTAGCGAAATAGTGCGCCATGCCTGTAAATCACCCTCTCCTTGGCCTATAAAAGGGAGGTGATCCCCCTCGCCGCAAGGACACGGGATAACGGATAGCGATCAATCACACGCTCTCCGCCTCCCCCACGATATTGGCACTCGCCTCAATCACTCCTCTTGGGACTTGGAGGTCATGCCTCCTCTCCCGCCTTGCTTGTAGCCGCCCCACTACAGGCACCCCGGTGCGAAGCAATATAGTGCCTCGAGCACACCCCTGCTGGACGTACGGCTCCGGCCGGAACCAGGATAAACCAAGTGTCCTTAGTTGCTTAGCACCGACCATCGAGAGGCAGATCTCAGCTTATTACTAGTTAGTGTCGGGACTACATTCCGCACCGACAATTTGCACAAATAGCCTCGAACCGTCGTTTGCTATATTTCATAATAAACCTAATAAATTTGGTCAAACATAAGAGGTGGAATTTCGCCCATCGAATAATCCAATGCATGAAACCTCACGCTTGGCGTAGTTAACCAAATCGGTCGTGTTTTAAAAAAATATATTAAATAAAGAATTTTTTATATAAAAAAACGTACACACGCATGCATTTTTTGAAAAAAAAAATCAACTAATGATTATATTAAAAAATATGAGTGGCAGGTTCAGTCATTTAGCAGAGCACAACCTCATCATATGTTAGAAGGTGCATATATATCGTATAATCGTATAAAATAAATAAAAAGTAAGGAAAGGACTTGATTTTGTGTCTGCATGGTGCGTGGTACAAGTTTATATATGATAATAATTAAAAATTTTAATATCATGAAATTATTTTTGATTCAAATATTTATGAGACTCGTTTGCAAGTTCCTACGTAGTCGGAGAGTGCGGCCCCGACGTTGCGGAGTGCGACAGCATACCCCACGTTTAGGGGCCGCTAATTTGCGGGCGCCCGTACACAAGAGCTAGCTAGCGGTCGATTTTCCGACTGGGGCACTCACCCACTCGCATATGCAGGTATACATGTGGAACACCCGCGGTGAGACCGAGGAGTCCGCCTATCCACGGTCCACACGTGAGGACCTCACTCAACATTTCCGCACTTGACTTGGAGTACCCGGTCCGAAAAAAGAAAAGTAAAAATAAAAAGCAATTCAAGAATAAAAATATTTACAAAAAAGTTGTAATTAAAACTTTTTGAAAATATTTGGGGCACAAAAGTTTTCCAAAAAGTTTGGTAAAAAGATTTAACAAAATATTTACTCACTAATCTTTGAAGTGGAAATATGAACAGTTCTTTTAAAAAATATTCACACAAAAATTAAAAACCGAAAAGTTTTGAATAATATAAAACAATTCTGCAAAAGTTTTTGCATAAAAGTTTGGTAAAAAGATTTAACAAATAATTACTCACAAATCTTTGAATGCGAAACTCTATGAACAAAATTTTTTTAAAAAAATATTCGGCACAAAAGTTAAAAACCGAAAATTTTGAATAATCTAAAAAATTTCTACAAAACTTTTTCATAAAAGTTTTGTAAAAAGATTTAACAAAAAATTGCTCACAAATCTTTGAAGCGAAACTTTATGAACACATTTTTTTGAAAATATTCTGCACAAAGAAATTGAAACCGAAAAGTTTTGAGTAATCTAAAAGGTTTTCTACAAAACTTTTTGCATAAAAGACAAAGAGAAAGAGAAAAGGCAAAAAAAACTCGGTAGCCCGGCCGATGGTGGCCGCCGGCGGAGCACAGCTCTACATTTGCACAAATAGCCTAGAACCGCCGTTTGACACGGTGGTTGGGCTCCTGCCGCCGTTTCAAACGGCAGTAGGGACCTACCGCCGCAGACGGTGGGGGGGGGGGTTGTTCCGAGAAAGGGTTCGCCGTACCCGTTCAAATCGGTCGGTATACCGCGGATTTTGGTGCTACTGGTGGCCGTCAGTACCGGTTTGCACCGGTGGGTACCGGCGGTCGGGGTTCAAATGTTTTGAATTTGAATTCGAAAAATTGAAAATTGAAACAAAAATACCTAAAAATACTTAAAGATTTATAGAATCTAATAGTGTCAAATTTTTTGCAGACTTAGTTCATTTAGTATTTTTTTCGATCATTACAACATCAACCAAAATAGGAAAAGAAAAAAAATCCCGTCGGCCCATAAGGCCCAAACTTCGGGGACCTAAATATCCTGCTGAAAAAGTTTATCTTACCTCCCTGGACATAGCGTTGAGTACACGATTCCTCCGTAGACATGAAAAATGGGTGAACTGCCTCGCACAACTTTGAAAACCGTAAAATTTACCTCCCTACCTTGAATTCAGAGTTGTTTTTGTCATTTTCAATTATAATTAAATCTTGTAAATATTTAATGAGGTTATTCTCCTTGCGAGGAGGAGGGATCACCAGGGCCCGCCACGACTGACGAAGCGCGGTCGTATTTAGATTTGTTTTTTTTGAACACTTTTCGTGTAAACTACTTTTGTTTGTTGTAATTAATTTATGTATTTTCGTATTCATTTTGGTGTCATTTCGCATTTATAATTTCAGGGAAAACCAAATGAAAAACAAACAAAAAAAAAACCAATCGCCGTTTGAACCGGCGGTTGTCTCCATCGAGGAATACAACACCAAGAACTGGACGTAGGGTTTTACTCTCCGGAGGTCCGAACCAATACAGAATCACCTTGTCCCTTGTGTCTCGCACGTGATTTTCCGTGTGCTGCACTAGCATAACCATCGCGTTCTTAGCTCCCGATCTCCTTCACCGAACAAATAAATCATCGGGGGGGGGGGCTTGAACGATTTATATTTGTCATTTTAATCGTGTCGCAAACCGCACACAGAGGTTTAGAGAAATATATTGTTTGTTTGGGACCTCAAGACAGGTTTTATCCCAAAGTACATGTTCGTTCCTAAATCCATTCGTTTTGCTACACACCTTAGATATAACTTTTATGTTTAGGTGCATAACAAAAGAAGAAATGTATCAAAAAGCGACGATAAGTAGTATAGGACATGGGGGTGGCATAAATGAATGAATGAATGAAAAAGAAAAAGAAAAGAAAAAGAAGAAGCAAATGGGGGGAGAAACGGAAACATCTCCTCGTGGGCCTCCGGCCCGACTGGGCCCACCCGATGTCGGTCCCTTTAACCCGCCGCCGCGGCTCCCAGGCAACTCGGATTTGGCGGAATTGGCAGTCCAACTCACCACTCCCCACTCCCCACCGACCTCCTCCCCTCTCCGCGAGTGAGGAGAATGGTGTTCCCCGCTGCGCGGCGGATCGCCGGCGCGGCCGCGGAGCGCCTGCTGCGCCGCCACCCACGGATCCGCCCCACGCCTCCCGCGTCCCCCGTGGCGCTCACCCAGGTGTACCGCGCCTGCGCCTCCTCCTCGTCCTCGACCCCTAATCCGAGGTACGGAAACCCTAACCCCTCCTGCGACTCCGCTCCGACGTACGGATCGCGCGACATTGACCTGCTCTTCTGTGTTTGTGTCGTAGGATACCGCTCTACCGCGCACCATCCCTCGTGCTCGGGGACGGGGGGAAGGTGTCCGACAAGGTCGCGGAGATCTTCGTCGACAACCTCCGCCACGGCGGCATCCCCAAGCTCGCCCTCACGGGGGACCTCGACCGCATCGCCCCGATGGTCCTGCGCCGTCTACAGGCCCTACCCTTCGCCGACCAGTCGAAGGCCATGGCGAAGGTATACCCCTGTTCTCCGCCTCCCCTCGTTGCCTAGAGCCGATCCGGCTTTGGCTTTGCGCCCTTCTAAATTCGGGTCTGGTTCGAGTTGCGTGTGATGAACGAACGCAACAAATCAAAATCATACTGAACAGATGCTTGCAACTGAAAACCGAACGGCGGCTTCGTTCGTTTTAGGAAATTGTTATTGTGGGCATCTCATCAGTTGCTTCCTGCTTTGATCCTTAACTTGGATACTATGCTGTTCTTAAATTACTGCACGTCGGTATAAATTTTTATACCCTGCTTGCATTGCATGCCTGAACACTGAATTTGAAAGTCTTTGAAATCGTGGACCGTTTCCTAACATCCGAACATAAACTTTGTTCTAACATTGCAGCTTCTGCAACCGCACACCCACCTGCAGACCTACGCCGACGGCATCAAGCTGGTGGTCGGCCAGGACCTCCGCAAAAAGGGCTGGGCCCTCATGGGGGTGGCACAGGCATGGGCATCGTTCGTGGCCAATGTGGCGGTCGTCGTTGCCTTTGCGACTGTCGTGGGTGTGGTTTCCTACAGCTGGCTGCGTCCTCTTGAGTTCCGTCAACACTTGGACGATCTCATACGCGACCTCTATCAGTCCGTAGCGTACAACGCTTCCAAGGGATGGGTGGGTGAGACGCTCGCTGGTAAGTACAGCAGATTGCAAGCGGAAGCCAAGATCGAGGAAGAATTTCGCAGGAGGCTAGCTGAGGAGGCCGCAAGGCGGGTCAAGGCAGAACTCATTGATCAAGCCATCCGCCGCATGCAGAACGATCCACTGGCACCCCACCGGATGACCCCTCTGGAGATTGTCCGACTCACAGGCCAAGCTATGGGCGCGAGGGACAGACAGTTTATTCTGCACCGCATGGGCTGCAAAGTCAACAGGTGGGACCCGATGATCAGAACCAAGCATCCTGGGCCCCTTGGCAGGAAGATTTGGCTCGAAGACCACTTCAGGCAATGAGCGTGTCGGGTTATATGCTGATAGGAATTTTGGCTGTCGTCAACTGACAGATACTTGTAGACATATATGCATGCTTTGCCTTAATTTGCGAGCTGCTGTGGAGGATACATACATGTATGGATGGATGACTATTACTTGCCCTTGATATTTGGTTTTCTCCCCAATTTGGAATCTGTACGGGTGTTTGTTTGTTCAATCTGCACTAGAATGTGTGGACAGCTGTCTGTCTGCGCAGATTCTGAATCTGCGTTGTTAAGTTGCGAGTGGTTGCAGATCAATGCCTCATCAGCTTTGAAGTGCGTCTAGTTTCAGTCAGCCTGTTGAAGTATTATTTCCCGAAATAGGACTTTGCATTGTGTGCTTCGCATTTGAAGATTTCGCAGGCCTGATGCCTGTAAACATGCTCATTGAAGTATTAACTGCTTGCCGCAACAAGACTTTCGTTTTGGCAGTATTCCTTGTATTTGAGAATTTGCAATTGCTTGTTGACTGACTCCGGGCTCCAGCTCTTAGGTAGCTCTGTACGTGTTTCTCACTTGAATATCTTGCACAAGCTCTTGTAACGATCTGGTTTTTGTCATGTGCTTCTGCTAGTGTTTGACTTATACTGCTGTCTTTTGGGTTGTGCAAATTATTTGAATTTTCTTTAGCAGCTTTATTCTGCCAGAGTTTTTGGGTTTTGTAAGAGGAGTGCAGATTAAATTCGCTGTAAACTTCACTTTGCAAAGGTGTAATTGTATTCATATAACCAACTAAGAGTGTTTCTTTCTTATTGAGCACTGCCACAATTATTTGGATATAGAAATTACCTAGCTTCTGCATTATCTGAACTAGGGCTGCCAGTTGCGCCTACCAGGCTATTGATGTAGCAGGTAGTGGGCAGCATGCGCTTGTTCTGAATATTCAGTCTTTTTACTCCCAAAGGATAGGAAGAGAAATTTAGGCAAGTAAACAGAACCTACTTTTCTACATTTTTCAACTAACTTTCCCTGGCAAGTGGACTGTCATATCCATTAACAAAATTTCCAGGAGCTCATTCTATTTTTCTTTTGGAACTGAAAATCATGTATTTATTTGTATCAAGTAAAACCTGTTCTAAATTTTTACTCTGTTATTATAAACTAAGTACACCATTATTTTCTTTGTACTAAAAACAGTGTTGAACTAATTTCACCAAAGTTTATCATAAATGTGGAATCCTATGTACCAATCAATCAAAAATACTTTGTTTTGAGTGGACACTAAATAATTTTTATATAAGAATAGGCAAAGACTTTATTCAGGCTGGCTGTATTTTGGGCTCGAGGACAGTTGGCACTATCTACCGTCTGTGTAGGATAGGACTCACCACCATCGTTGATGTCCCTACTCCCCAACCTCTGTCACGCTCCTCCCTGTGTCTCCTCACGAGGGAGCAGCGGCCCCGGGAGAGGGCGCGCATGGCGGCAGTCCCCGCCGAGGGCACTCGCGGCAGCCTTCCCGGCTAGGGCGCGCTTGCGGCGGCGACCCCTTGTGAGCGGCGGCCTTGGCAAGCCTCCTGCTTTCCCTGTTCATTTCACCCCTCCCCCCTCTCTCTCTAGGGTTAGCCTCCTCTGTCGCCTTCCCGTTCCCTGGATGATTCGTCTTGTTCGTCCTCCGATTGGCGATTCCGCGAGGTGGGAAGCGGATCAGAGCAGGAGAGGCAAGGGATACGCATGGAGGTGAGTCAGTGCCCCCATATTTTCCATTGATTCCTTGATGTTTTTCCATTTTATCATGTGAAACGAACTCGTTTTTTTTTGGGGGATTTTTCTGGTGGATTTTCCAGTAGCGATGTGGTGACATCCAGTTCGTGGTGGAGAAGATGATGCACACGGAGGTGAGAAATCGTTTGTATAGGAGCTGGATTCGTGAATCAATTTGTATAGCAGAGATTTGGGAATCGATTTGATTTGATTTCTAAGTTTTTCTGTAAGGTAGAAGTCCAAATTGAGCGAGGAGGAGCCCTCGCACATGGAGGTGAATAATATGATTCTGTATTATCCAAATTTAGACGAAAAATATATGATTCTGCATTATCCAAAACAGTATACTTCATTAGGCAATGATATGATTACCAACTAGGCAAGACAATTTGCTTCACTAGGCAATGTTTAATCTAGAATTATAATTTATTTTGATTGGCTACCAAAAGTAATAGGTGATATATAACTATGAAAACTAGCATTCTTAGACACAGAACCTAGTTTTTTTGATCTGACTACATGGAAGTAAACATTGTATGTGTAGTAATCTCTTGAGAGTTGAGAGTACATATTAAAAATCAAATGGGTTTAAATTAGGCACTTATGTTTTTATTAATGAGGCAATAATATCAAATTGATCAGGAAAGTAGTGTAACTAGTTAGGCAATGTTGTTGAATTTCTAATTTTCCTAATTAGGCGAAGTGGTATACTCATTGGTAGTAGATGCAAAGTATATGGAGTATGTTATATGCTTGGTGAATATCAAAAAGTATCCTGAATAATATGGCGTATATGTTCTTAACATATTATAGAGCTTTCAATATCTACTAGAATCATTTACCTTTCTCATTTAGTGGAGAAACCACTCGATCAGTTATGGTCATTTGAGGATCCAACTTAAGAGAAAATTTACTTTATTTCAACCGAAAGATACGTTGTTCCCAGTGTCCAAACAAGACCGGAATATTGCTAGCCCTAAGACTCACTGCACAGCGCACAAGCTCTAAGACTGCATGGGAAGTACGGCACCTTGCCCTACCTAGAAGGTCACATGCGAGGCATCTCGATCTTCAGTTTTAGATATTGTAGCAGTACATTGCTTTGTTGAACACACAGCAAGCATGGGGCACGGAAACCTAGCAGACCTTATGATCATCTAACTGAATTAGACAATGTAAGGTTTGATATTTGTGCCATTTACCCCCATCTTTTGACAATTTATGCAACATGTGGGATTTACCCCTCCAGCATGGTGGTTAAGGTTTTACTTTCATGTGTAGATGTTTTGTAATTTTGGTTTGTCCATTTTTTATGTTAAGTTTTAGAAAATTAATGTACTTAATTAAGCAAAGTATCATCATTAGTTAGGCAAAGTACTGTTATCATTCAAGCAAAGTATTATTTTTAGTTAGTTAAAGTACTATTATTAGTGAGGCAAAATAATGTTTTTTTTTTCTCAATTGGCTTATTCTACTAATTCTTCAGTTAGACAAAATCTAGTCATTGGTGCACATAAGTTTGAGTTTATGACTTTATGCTAGATAGCTTCATTGTTGTATTGCAAGTTTTTTTGAAACATATTGGACGCTAGCATTCAAACTAGTAATAATCTAGCAAAATCTAGTCATTCTACTATTTACTTCAGTAGTCAAAAGTATAATTCCTTGACTGATTAAACATACATAAGAAATAATATTGGTTGATCCGTTTTTATATGGGAATCATCATTGCATAGCATGGCATAGCCTTCGCAAAGGGTTAATCTAGTTGCATCATCAGATGTAATTTGACAATTTTTCAAGTAATCTGCTAGCCTATTTATTGCATTGTTCTCTAATATATTTTTTCCAATGACTTTTACTTTGTAAATGTGGATTATATGCGCCCAAGCAATGAGAAACTTGAAGTGCATGGGTGGTACAGATAGGAGGAGGCTACAGCCTCGATTTGCTATTTAAAGACCTTTCCAAGCAACCTAAGGTTAGTGTCAGGAATGTGTTCCAGTACCGCTTGAGTGTGTGTGTGGTTACATTATGCTGATATGTGAATCTTCTAACACGTGTGCTGATATACTGTTGTTTTAGGCACTTTTGGTATTCTTGTTAGGCAAATTATTATACTTAGATAAGCACAATATTGTTATTTATAGGCAAAGTACTGTTATTAGGTTGACAAAAGTATTATTTCTTAGTTACACATTGAGTTGTTCCACATTTTATTTTAGCAAGCAAAGTATTTATTACCTAGTAGTTGGTGTTTATTAGGTTATCATAACCTTCTTGTTGTGTAGAATAGATATATCCAAATATTGTTGTGCATGTTAGCATGCATTTTTACAGTTAGAAACTGTGTAGATAACTAGATATCTTATTTTACCTTGCCTTTTCATTGGGGTTTATCATGTTTAGTATGTGTGTGTAACGCCCGCGTTTTTAGATCCAAATAAATCACCTAATAAATCGTGCGTATTTCCAAAACTGTCCAGCCGAGCTCAATTGCCCCCTTCAAATCCTAGTCACCGTCCCTCCCTCTCACCCCGGCGCGCGTGCCGCGAATTCCGCCGGCACCGCCCGCACCCAGGCCAGCACCCACGCGTGCCTTCCCAACACCGCGGTCGGCCACCGTGCCGGGAATCCCGCGCACACCGCGGTCCCCGCCGGCCGGTCCGCCTCGCCATCACCGCCGTCCCGAAAATCACGCCGACGCCCGGAAATCGGAAAATCCCGCAAAACCCTTCCCCTATTTTTTCCTAACAATTTTCCCTATTTTTCCCTTATTTCTTTTCCTTTTCTATTTTCTTTCCCTTCCTTTTCTTTCTTCTCTTTTTCTTTTTCTTCTTTCCTTTTTCCCTTCCTCCTTTTCTTTTTCTCCCTTCTCTTTTCCCCTCCTCCTTCTTCCTTCCGCGGCCAGGACGCGCGCCCGCGACGCCCGCACCCCGCGCCTGGCGCCGTTGACGCCCTGCACCGCTCTGGGCCCGCGCGCCTGTGCCCGACCACGCAGGCTCCCCCTCCCCTCCAGCACGCCACCGCCCTGTCTTCGCCGGCGCCGCACGCCTGCCGGTCCCGCGCCGCCGGCAGGAGCCCGGGACCGAGCTGACAAGCGACGACCCGACGCACCGCCCCTCGCCACCACCAGCACGCCACCCCGGCCCCGCGACGCGACCACACACCGCCATTACTCCGCCTGTCCCAACCACCATCACCACCACCGCAAGCCGCCAGCCCCGCTCCGCCCCTGGACGCGCTGTCCCTGCAACAAGTTGACCCGCCGCTGCTCGAGCTGTCTCGTCGCCGGTCGCCGCGGAGTCCGGCCGGACATCGAGAAGACGCGCGAGCTCACCGGCGGCCTTCCGCCGGAAATATCCTTTCCCCCCGAACCGCCTTAGGCCACCTATAAATAGGCCCCGGATCTCCTCGCCACCCCACACCGCACCACCAAACTCACACAAACCTTCCCCGAGCTCCACAGCGCCGCCGCCCCTTGAGCACCGCCACCGAGCCGCCACCCTCTCGCGGAGCCGCTCCTTCGGGCCGCCCTAGAGCAAGGTAAGCACGGGAATAGGACCCCCTCGGCGCCTTCTCCGTTTTGCCCCACCGCCCGTCCGCCGCCGTGGCCTGGTCCGCCGGGATTTGGCGCCGGCCGGCCGCCCCGGCGACCCCTCCCCTGCCTCTGTCTAAAATCGTGGGGGGGGGGGAAAGGAAGGAGATGGCCTTTTGGCCGAGACCCCCCCCACCTTTCTCCTTTTTACCACCAAACCGTGACCCCCTTCCCTCTCTCTCTTGTTCTTTTCAAATAAGCCCCTAGGATCATGATTAATTATAAAATAAATTCTGTCAGGCCCTAAAACAATTTATAACTAGGCCCTAATCAAGTTTATAAAATCATAACCACACCCTTTCCCCATTAATAAAAATTACCAATAGGTCCTTAGCACTTATAACCCCTCTTTAACCCAACACCTTATGCACAATTTTATTTCCGTTTAAACCCAAACTTCACCACACCCTTCCCAGTAGTACCCCCACCGAACCAACCCTCTCCCTAGGACTTATATATATCCCCTCTCCGCTCATCTTCCCCTCCTCGAGCTCGGCCGGTGATATGTGTGCTTATATTGCTTGCTTGCCTATGTGTGCACTATAGCCAACGGAGTAGACGAAGGAAGGTACCCCGAGCCGGAGATCGGAGTCGACTACTGCGAGCGGGAGCCCGAGGTCCCGAACGCCGAGCCAGCACTCCCCGAAGACTTCGAAGACGGCAAGTTCAATCTCATCCTTTGATGCATGCTTTGATCCTAGTTTTATAAACACAACCCTATACCCATTTTATAAACTGCATATTGTTTTTCTGCAAAAACATGGTAGGATAGCCACCCTTGATTGCTATGATTGAATCTTGTTTTGGCCTAAATGATTGCTTTAAAAATATGTGAGTGCTTTCAAAATGTGTGAGTGCTTTAAAAATGGAAATGGGATATGTTTGGAAAATGAGTAGACGGGATGGACGCGTGTGTCAGGAGTATGGGTGAGCTCGTACCTTTGTGGTTGAGCGTGTTGGAGATGTCCATCTTGCCATTAAGGACCGGGTTGCGTGACATCTCACCTGACCCAATTATCGTACTGCCACTCGACCGTTGTATGTGGCAACGGCTTAGCATAAATCCCACTAGTTAATCTACTTGCCATCAGGAGTGCGGGTGAGCAGCGGGAGATCAAGGAGTAGGGGTACGATCTGTGTGAGGTACGCCCTGGTTACGTGAGATAACCCCTTGGTTGCTCCCGTGGTGGCTCGTAGGGTTAGCTAAGGTGGGTAATGGCTTTGATAGGATCCGCGCCGGCACTACGGTGTTCGTGTGGCGGTACCCTACTTGTGGGTAAAGATGTACAACCTCTGCAGAGTGTAAAACCTATTCGAATAGCCGTGTCCACGGTATTGGACGAGTCACGGTGGGGTCACAAAACTAGTGTTTGGGTTTGGGATGATTTCCATGGCGTGAGTTGATTTCTGGAAAAGTGTGTGGCTGTGTGCCTGGGCTACTGCGGACGGGGAGTCCGGTAGTCTGCATTTGGTTTTCACAAAACAACTGTGTTACTTGAGTTATAAAAATGGTTTGCGAAAACCTTTTCGAAAACAAACCCTTGCATGAGTGAATGCGTTTGCAAAATAAACCTTATCCTGATCCTTGATATATCCTGTGCATGATCTGCTTATTAGCCCCTCCGTGGGTGGGGTTGGACTTGTTGAGTGCGTATGTACTCACCCTTGCTTGTTTAACTGTTTTTCAGAGGAGGATCCCGATTTCGTTCCCGAAGACGTCGAGTAGGTCGCTGCCCTACACCCAACCGTGCCTGTGGACTCAGGGTCGCCACAGAGAGCTTCCATGGCGTGGTAATCTGATGAGGCCTTAGAAGCCTTCGCTATCGTAGTTTGGTCTTTAGCTTTTGTGTTGTTTCTCGTGGCAATGGCGCTTCCGTGCCCACTATGCCGCCGTGATGTAAGGGACTGAACCACCTGTTGTAATAAATGTGTTGCCAGCCTCCTGGGACTGGTATTTATGTCACATTTAGTCACCTCTGATGAGGGGACGCTTCAGGTGGTATCAGAGCCGTAGGTTGGCCGTAGGACGCGACCCCTAGGATACGAGACCTCCTCTGGCCCCTCTTTAATCTTTCCTTTGCTAAGCTCATCTTTTCCCAAATCTTTACCTTGATCCTTGCCTGATTCCAGATGGCTAACCCCGAATGGAACGGAGGAGTCTGCCCTGTCCAGCCTGGTCTCCCTAACCTGCTGCTACTCAGCTTAGAACACGTCGGCGTAAGGGATCCGCCGGAGTTCGTCTATCGGGAGTACGAACGCTACGGCACCCTTCGGTGTAAGCTGCTGATCTTCGTGGGAAGAAGCACGCTCTACCCCGACACAGAACCTTGGTTCGTCTCCGCCACTGGGTTTCGCTTCACCGACACATACCCAAAAGCTGCCCGAAAAGCCCTGCGACGCCTACGAGTGGTCTATAGGCAACACCTTCGACGGACTCCGATGGGATTTTTCCCACCCTCTGGAGGAAGAGGACGCTCATGGATCGCCCGGATGAGAGGACTCGGAAGGGAAGAAGAAGACCTAGAAGATACGATTTCTCACCTGACCATCTACCTCAGAGGCCTAGACCACCTCTACCAGGAGCAAGCCCAGCAACTGAAGCAACAGATTGACAGAGCGGAAAGAGCGGAGCAAAGGATAGAGCTGGAAAGGATTAAGACAACCATGGCGGAAGTTGAGCTACGCAACATGGAGCGAGACTACGCCAGAGAAAGGGAACGCTCTGAAGTATTCCACAAGAACCTATGGGATGAGCTCCACAAGGAACGTAGGAGAAGAGAAGAAGCTGGGTTGATGGAGGATGAACCCGAAGAAACCCACTGGGATAAGGGAACCCAGACCGAGGATGTGATGTTGGAACAAGATCTTCCACCGAAGAAGCGTCGCATTCAGCCTGAGGAAGAATCCCCATAAGAAGAGTATGGAACGCCTAGGCTAGAACTATCGTCATAATAATAAGTGTACCCCTGAGGAGTGTACCCAACCTTTGTGAATAAATAAAACTATCTATCTTTTGTACCCTACCCTTTGCACAACTTGTTCAACTCTACCCTTGTTTTCAGATGGCCGAAGATGGATGGACCCAAGGCGTGTGCCAGGAGGAGCCTGGTTTTGCTCGCCTTCTTATCAACTCCCTGGAGCGCCTCGGTATCACTGAGCGCCCAAGGTACTACAGTAGAGAGTACGAGCAACTCGGCACTCTTCGCTGTAGGGTGGTCCTCTCCATCGCCAGAAGCACCCGCTACCCCAACGTCGAGCCGTGGCGCGTGACCGCCACAGGTTTTCGACATCGGGATACCTATCCCTTGGCCCTCCGGAAAACTCTCCGTTACCTGTGCAGGATCTACGAGGAACACCTCGTCCCCACACCGATGAGGTATTTTCCTCCCGCCATCAGAACCCCAGTTTGGCAGGCCCGCATGAGAAACCTGGAACGACGCCGCCACCAAGAAGACCTGCTGTACCACATAGTCGCCTACCTTGTCTCCCTGGATAAGCTCTTCGATGACCAGGCCAGGCACTTGAGGGAACAAATCAGTCGGGCCGAGCAAGCTGAAGTCACAGTAAGGATGCACCAAGTCCGAGTGGCCCAAGCAGAAGCAAGGACCGCAGCCGCCATAAGCAGTGAAGCCGTTGCCCATGAAAGCCTCAGACGAATCCAGGACCAACGCATTCAGGAATGGACCAACAGTGGAACACCCGTTCCGGCTGTGGGAGAAGCACAAGTCCTAATTGGGACACCCCTCATAGGATGGGGAGGAGTTCCTGAGACTCCAACACCGACTGTAGCCGCCGAGCAACCAACATCAACCGTCGAAGAAGGAACTTCCGCCCAGCCCCAAGAGAACGGGAACCCCCAGGATGATGACGGCGATGAGCTGCTCATTCCGCTGGAAGCACACTCCGCCCCAGAAGATGGCTCGCCCCGCGAGTAGCATGCCCCAGAGGCCCTTGCCAAGGATTGAAGCCGTGCTGGTCCGAGCTTAGAGCCGCACCCTTAGTTTTTGTCATAGTGCCTTGTCGTGTAGTAGCGTTGTACCGGTCGAGTAGTTCGGGATGTATCCTCCTCTCATGGTTGAAATGAAGTTGGTTGTGCTTGTGTGTCATGTGTGCTTGTTGTGTGCTTGACGGCAGGAGTCAGATCCTGTCTTTTCAAAAGCCCGTCTTAATCAACTTAAACATCACCTAAAATCTCTTAGAAACCCGCTTCCCTACAGATGGTTTCAAGGCGTCCCGCCGGGAGTTTCCAAGGCTCCGGTCGTATGGACCCAAATGCGGAAGGATCGCATGCAGAACGAAGGGAGCGCCCTAACGACCAAGAAGTGTATCAGGATGAAAATGGAGGAGAAAACATGGTTCCGCCTCCACCACCACCTGCCGTAGACCTGGCGCAAGTGTTGGCTAACCAGACCCTGTTGCTGGAAGCCATAGCCAATGCCATCACCCGCCCAAAGCCCCGTGTTCTGGGCATGAATGAAAAACTGATAGAATTTCTCCGGACAAAGCCACCCACGTTTGGCGGGTCCGTGAATCCCTTGGATGCAGATGACTGGCTAAGGGCCATCCTGAGGGAACTAGAGCCATTCAACTGTGAGGATCGAGACAAAGTTCTTTTGGCCACCCACCAGCTCACTAGAACAGCCTTAGCCTGGTGGGAAAACTACTGTGCAGCGGCCAAAGATCCCTCCGCCATCACTTGGGATGAGTTCGTGGAAGAGTTTCGTCGCTACCACATCCCAGAAGCCACACTGAAACGCAAGGCAGATGAGTTCCGTGAACTCCGCCAGGGCAACAAGTCCGTGGAGGAATACACTTACCAGTTCATAGAACTGGCTCGTTATGCCCCAGAAGAAGTGGACAAGGACTCCAAGAAGCAGGAGATGTTCAAGAAGGGCTTGACTCCGGAGCTAAGGACTCTGCTTACCCCTCAGATCTACCCTGATTTCAACACACTTATGAACATGGCCATCCTCACAGAAAGAGCCAAAGCAGAAGAGAAGAAAGAAAACAAGCGCAAGTTCATGGAGCACAAGGCTCAACAGCAGGAACGTTCCCAGAGGCAGAGAAGCTTCGGACACCCCATGTCCAGATTCCAAGCCCCCATGCAGTACAGAACCCAGTCACAAGCCACGGGCTCTCAAGGCCCCAGAACCCAGTTCAAACCTTACAACAACCAGAACACCATGAAGCCTCCACAGAGCAACACTAGCCAGGCCACTGCCAACAACAACAACAACAACAACTCCAGGGTGTGTTTCAACTGCCGTGAGACCGGACACTTCATCGCCAACTGCCCATATGCCAAAAAGCCAACAGCTTCAGCCTTCTCCAACTCAGTGAATGGGCCGAGACCGGTTGTATCTGGAGCCAACCGCGTGCCAGTTCGCAGCAACAACAACAACTTCGGCAATAACAACCAGCAGATGAGGCAGCCCCAGCAGTCTTATGGACGAGCCCGCGTCAACCACATCAACGCACAGGAGGCTCAAGAAGCACAAGGCGTAGTGCTCGGTGAGTTCCTGGTCAGCTCAGTCTTGGCAACCATATTATTTGATTCAGGAGCATCACATTCATTCATATCCTCAAGTTTTGTGGAAAAACACAACATACCTACAGTACTACTAAAAACACCCCTATTAACTCGAACGCCCGGAGGTGACATTAAGTGTCAACTGGGTTGCTCCCGGGTGAGAATAATTTTAAGTGGGGTAGAGTTCCTAGCGGACCTGGTAGTACTGAAGTCCAGAGGGATAGATGTGATTCTTGGGATGGACTGGTTAAGCCTTCACCACGGCCTTATAAGTTGTGCCGATAAGGTGGTACACCTAACCAACCCAGACGGAGTGCGAGTAACCTGCTGTACCCGAGGAAGCAGACCAGACATAATGGTTTTTAGCATGGAAACCAAGTCCCTAGAAGAGATCCCAGTAGTACGGGAATATCTAGATGTATTTCCCGAAGAACTCCCCGGAATGCCACCAGATAGGGATATAGAGTTTGTTATCGACCTTATCCCCGGAACCTCTCCCATAGCCAAGAGGCCCTATAGGATGGCAGCCCCTGAATTGGCAGAGTTAAAGAAGCAGCTGAGAGAACTTCAGCGAAATGGGTTCATCAGACCAAGCTCGTCACCATGGGGAGCCCCAGTGCTTTTCGTGGAAAAGAAGGATAAGAGCATGAGGATGTGCGTGGACTATCGCTCGCTGAACGAGGTCACCATCAAAAACAAGTACCCTCTCCCCAGAATAGATGATCTATTTGACCAGCTGAAGGGAGCCAAGTATTTCTCGAAGGTGGATCTAAGGTCAGGATACCACCAGCTCAAGATTAGGGAAAGTGATATCCCCAAGACTGCCTTTGTCACTCGCTACGGGCAGTATGAGTTCACAGTGATGTCCTTCGGACTAACCAATGCACCAGCATACTTTATGAACCTCATGAATAAGGTGTTTATGGAAGAGCTAGACAAGTTTGTCGTGGTGTTCATCGACGACATACTTGTTTACTCCAAAAGTGTGGAGGAACATGAACAACACCTTCGAGTGGTACTGGAGAAACTGAGGGCGCACAAGCTGTACGCTAAGTTCAGCAAGTGTGAATTCTGGTTGGAGAAAATATCCTTCCTTGGACATATTCTGACAGCAGAAGGAGTAGCAGTAGACCCTGGGAAAGTCGAAACAGTTTCCAACTGGCAACAACCAACCAATGTGAGCGAAATCAGAAGCTTTCTTGGTTTAGCAGGATACTACCGGAGGTTTATTGAAGGATTCTCCAAGATTGCCCGACCCATGACAGAGTTGCTCAAGAAGGAGAAGAAGTTCGTCTGGACCGAGTCGTGTGAGAAGAGTTTTCAGGAGTTGAAAAGAAGACTGACAACCGCCCCAGTGCTAACCCTGCCAGACATTCAACGGGATTTTGTCGTCTATTGCGATGCATCTCGACAAGGACTAGGATGTGTACTTATGCAAGATGGGAAAGTAGTGGCGTATGCTTCCCGCCAACTCAAACCCCATGAGCAGAACTATCCAACTCATGATTTGGAGTTTGCAGCCGTAGTGCATGCCCTTAAGATTTGGAGACATTACCTGATTGGAAATAAGTGCGAGATCTACACAGACCACAAGAGCTTGAAATACATTTTCACCCAGCCTGACCTAAACCTAAGGCAAAGAAGGTGGTTGGAATTAGTCAAAGACTATAACCTAGAAATCCATTACCACCCAGGAAAAACCAATGTAGTGGCAGATGCCTTAAGCAGAAAATCCTATGGAAAAGCAGTACCTAGGAGTGCCCAATTGCAAGAGGAAATGGCACGGCTCAATATGCACATTGTTCCCCAGGGTTACATCCGCCAACTAAGTGTCCAGCCCACCCTGGAAGACAGAATCAGAAAAGCCCAAGAATCCGATAAGGAGCTGATGAAGATCCGCAAGCACACGGGAGAGAATAAGGCCCCAGATTTTAGGGTGGACAGTCACGGTACACTATGGTATAAGAACAGGATATGCGTACCTGAAGACGGAGATTTTCGGCAGACCATCATGGATGAGGCACACAACTCAGCGTATTCCATCCACCCGGGATCCACTAAGATGTATATGGATTTAAAGCAGAAGTATTGGTGGAGTGGAATGAAAGCAGACATTGCACATTTCGTCGCCCACTGTGATACTTGTCAGAGGATTAAGGCAGAACACCAGAAGCCCGCAGGACTGTTGCAACCCTTACCCATCCCGATATGGAAATGGGATGAGATAGGCATGGACTTTGTAGTAGGCTTGCCCAAGACACAGAAAGGATATAATTCCATATGGGTAATAGTAGACCGACTCACTAAAGTCGCTCACTTCATACCCGTACGTAATAATTATGACAGAGAGAAGTTGGCCAAGCTGTATATAGCAAACATAGTAAAACTGCATGGAGTACCCAGCAGGATAGTTTCAGATAGAGGGACTCAGTTCACCTCTAGGTTTTGGGAAAGTTTGCATAAATCTATGGGAACCAAGTTGGATTTTAGTTCGGCTTATCACCCGCAGACGGACGGACAGACTAAGAGGGTGAATCAGATTATGGAAGACATGTTGAGAGCATGTGTCCTTACCTATGGCAAAGATTGGGAACAGAGCCTACCATATGCAGAGTTTTCGTACAACAACAGTTATCAAGCCAGCCTAGGCATGTCACCATTTGAAGCCCTATATGGGAGAAAATGCAGAACACCTTTAATGTGGTCAGAAGTAGGAGAACGTGCCTTGGTGGGACCCGCACTTATAAAGGAAGCCGAGGAACGAGTAGCTGAGATCCGAAAAAAATTGAAGGCCGCCCAGTCTCGACAAAAGAGCTATGCAGACAGGAAGAGGCGAGAAGTAAGCTTCAATCCTGGAGAGTTCGCTTACCTCAAGGTTTCACCTATCCGAGGGACTCGCAGATTTCAAGTGCACGGGAAGTTGGCCCCTCGGTACATCGGACCGTACAAGGTGCTGAAGAAAGTTGGAGCAGTAGCATACCGGTTGAAGCTACCAGAGGAAATGGCGGATATACATCCCGTGTTCCACGTTTCTCAGCTGCGAAGGTGTTTGAGAGTGATCGAAGAGAAAAGAGTGCCGGTGGAAACAATTGACTTACTGCCAGACCTTAAGTACTAGGAAGTGCCCGTCAAGATTTTGGACACGGTGGTCAAAAGAACAAGAACATCAGAAGTACGGGTGTGCAGAGTTCAATGGAGCAGACACGGAATAGAAGAAGCCACGTGGGAACGAGAGGACGCGTTGAAGAAGGAGTTTCCCCACCTATTCGAAACCTAGTCGAATCTCGAGGACGAGATTCATTTTAAGTGGGGTAGGTTTGTAACGCCCGCGTTTTTAGCTCCAAATAAATCACCTAATAAATCGTGCGTATTTCCAAAACTGTCCAGCCGAGCTCAATTGCCCCCTTCAAATCCTAGTCACCGTCCCTCCCTCTCACCCCGGCGCGCGTGCCGCGAATTCCGCCGGCACCGCCCGCACCCAGGCCAGCACCCACGCGTGCCTTCCCAACACCACGGTCGGCCACCGTGCCGGGAATCCCGCGCACACCGCGGTCCCCGCCGGCCGGTCCGCCTCGCCATCACCGCCGTCCCGAAAATCACGCCGACGCCCGGAAATCGGAAAATCCCGCAAAACCCTTCCCCTATTTTTTCCTAACAATTTTCCCTATTTTTCCCTTATTTCTTTTCCTTTTCTATTTTCTTTCCCTTCCTTTTCTTTCTTCTCTTTTTCTTTTTCTTCTTTCCTTTTTCCCTTCCTCCTTTTCTTTTTCTCCCTTCTCTTTTCCCCTCCTCCTTCTTCCTTCCGCGGCCAGGACGCGCGCCCGCGACGCCCGCACCCCGCGCCTGGCGCCATTGACGCCCTGCACCGCTCTGGGCCCGCGCGCCTGTGCCCGACCACGCAGGCTCCCCCTCCCCTCCAGCACGCCACCGCCCTGTCTTCGCCGGCGCCGCACGCCTGCCGGTCCCGCGCCGCCGGCAGGAGCCCGGGACCGAGCTGACAAGCGACGACCCGACGCACCGCCCCTCGCCACCACCAGCACGCCACCCCGACCCCGCGACGCGACCACACACCGCCATTACTCCGCCTGTCCCAACCACCATCACCACCACCGCAAGCCGCCAGCCCCGCTCCGCCCCTGGACGCGCTGTCCCTGCAACAAGTTGACCCGCCGCTGCTCGAGCTGTCTCGTCGCCGGTCGCCGCGGAGTCCGGCCGGACATCGAGAAGATGCGCGAGCTCACCGGCGGCCTTCCGCCGGAAATATCCTTTCCCCCCGAACCGCCTTAGGCCACCTATAAATAGGCCCCGGATCTCCTCGCCACCCCACACCGCACCACCAAACTCACACAAACCTTCCCCGAGCTCCACAGCGCCGCCGCCCCTTGAGCACCGCCACCGAGCCGCCACCCTCTCGCGGAGCCGCTCCTTCGGGCCGCCCTAGAGCAAGGTAAGCACGGGAATAGGACCCCCTCGGCGCCTTCTCCGTTTTGCCCCACCGCCCGTCCGCCGCCGTGGCCTGGTCCGCCGGGATTTGGCGCCGGCCGGCCGGCCGCCCCGGCGACCCCTCCCCTGCCTCTGTCTAAAATCGTGGGGGGGGGGGGGAAAGGAAGGAGATGGCCTTTTGGCCGAGACCCCCCCACCTTTCTCCTTTTTACCACCAAACCGTGACCCCCTTCCCTCTCTCTCTTGTTCTTTTCAAATAAGCCCCTAGGATCATGATTAATTATAAAATAAATTCTGTCAGGCCCTAAAACAATTTATAACTAGGCCCTAATCAAGTTTATAAAATCATAACCACACCCTTTCCCCATTAATAAAAATTACCAATAGGTCCTTAGCACTTATAACCCCTCTTTAACCCAACACCTTATGCACAATTTTATTTCCGTTTAAACCCAAACTTCACCACACCCTTCCCAGTAGTACCCCCACCGAACCAACCCTCTCCCTAGGACCTATATATATCCCCTCTCCGCTCATCTTCCCCTCCTCGAGCTCGGCCGGTGATATGTGTGCTTATATTGCTTGCTTGCCTATGTGTGCACTATAGCCAACGGAGTAGACGAAGGAAGGTACCCCGAGCCGGAGATCGGAGTCGACTACTGCGAGCGGGAGCCCGAGGTCCCGAACGCCGAGCCAGCACTCCCCGAAGACTTCGAAGACGGCAAGTTCAATCTCATCCTTTGATGCATGCTTTGATCCTAGTTTTATAAACACAACCCTATACCCATTTTATAAACTGCATATTGTTTTTCTGCAAAAACATGGTAGGATAGCCACCCTTGATTGCTATGATTGAATCTTGTTTTGGCCTAAATGATTGCTTTAAAAATATGTGAGTGCTTTCAAAATGTGTGAGTGCTTTAAAAATGGAAATGGGATATGTTTGGAAAATGAGTAGACGGGATGGACGCGTGTGTCAGGAGTATGGGTGAGCTCGTACCTTTGTGGTTGAGCGTGTTGGAGATGTCCATCTTGCCATTAAGGACCGGGTTGCGTGACATCTCACCTGACCCAATTATCGTACTACCACTCGACCGTTGTATGTGGCAACGGCTTAGCATAAATCCCACTAGTTAATCTACTTGCCATCAGGAGTGCGGGTGAGCAGCGGGAGATCAAGGAGTAGGGGTACGATCTGTGTGAGGTACGCCCTGGTTACGTGAGATAACCCCTTGGTTGCTCCCGTGGTGGCTCGTAGGGTTAGCTAAGGTGGGTAATGGCTTTGATAGGATCCGCGCCGGCACTACGGTGTTCGTGTGGCGGTACCCTACTTGTGGGTAAAGATGTACAACCTCTGCAGAGTGTAAAACCTATTCGAATAGCCGTGTCCACGGTATTGGACGAGTCACGGTGGGGTCACAAAACTAGTGTTTGGGTTTGGGATGATTTCCATGGCGTGAGTTGATTTCTGGAAAAGTGTGCGGCTGTGTGCCTGGGCTACTGCGGACGGGAAGTCCGGTAGTCTGCATTTGGTTTTCACAAAACAACTGTGTTACTTGAGTTATAAAAATGGTTTGCGAAAACCTTTTCGAAAACAAACCCTTGCATGAGTGAATGCGTTTGCAAAATAAACCTTATCCTGATCCTTGATATATCCTGTGCATGATCTGCTTATTAGCCCCTCCGTGGGTGGGGTTGGACTTGTTGAGTGCGTATGTACTCACCCTTGCTTGTTTAACTGTTTTTCAGAGGAGGATCCCGATTTCGTTCCCGAAGACGTCGAGTAGGTCGCTGCCCTACACCCAACCGTGCCTGTGGACTCAGGGTCGCCACAGAGAGCTTCCATGGCGTGGTACTCTGATGAGGCCTTAGAAGCCTTCGCTATCGTAGTTTGGTCTTTAGCTTTTGTGTTGTTTCTCGTGGCAATGGCGCTTCCGTGCCCACTATGCCGCCGTGATGTAAGGGACTGAACCACCTGTTGTAATAAATGTGTTGCCAGCCTCCTGGGACTGATATTTATGTCACATTTAGTCACCTCTGATGAGGGGACGCTTCAGCGTGTAACATGTCCTTAAGAAACAAATTTTCAGATGCCCTAACTCTTCCCTACTTTGTTATCAGATCGTTACTATGCAGTTGTGAAATCGCAGTTCAACTTTAATTTGATTTGTGGATTGCTTGCTTGCCTGAGTAATTGAAGTTTAAGCGTGCTAGTTACCGTTTGAAATGTTTAAGCTGCTAATTCATACTGTTATGTTGTTTCATATTGCGCTAAAGTGACTTATAGTTACTGTTTTTTTTGTAGGTGTTGAAGGAACACCACCTTAGATGCACATATTACTCTGCTTCTCCAGCAGCTAGCATCTGCTATGTACTGAACAACTATCACTTTGGCCTGCTGGTTATACGGTAGTACATATTAGGCACTTTAATAATTAAGAAGTTCAAGGAAATGATATGTACTTTGGGTAATATTTTTGTATTTTCCCTCTCAATTTGTGTAAAATTGAGAGCAAAATGAATTTTAGGTTATCATAGTCTTCATTCAGATTTCATTTGAGAAAAGCAAATTGGCTTAGAATGGGAGTTAAATGATTGGTTGGTAATTTGTGCATTACGAGACTTAGTTTCTAGCATGAAATTTGGGTAGGCCCTCCTGACACCATGCTGTTGAGCTCTTTCCATCTCAGCACCGTGTGAAAAGAAAGCCACGTGTGGCCAGGAAAGGAAATGAGCCAGTTGCGGACGGTGCAGGTTCCAATAAAAGGCCGGCTGTGCGGCTGGTCTAAAATACAGCCGTCTGTAAGTTAGTCTGGTCCATACTTGAATGAGCTTGTTGAACTAGATGCACACTTTGCCAATTCTGCGCAAGCAAGGCTCGTAGCTTCTTTGAATCAGTGAAGACGAAGATCTTCCTTATTCCATTCCACAGTGCCACCAGCAGGCCCATGATGAGTGCCACATACAAGTCCAGCTTCTTCTGCACCTTGCGGCGAAGTATCACACTGCACTAGGACGCCTACACCTTTGCCAGTTGCGTGATGCACAACCCAATTACTTCCTCTTCGCTTCTACTCTCTTGGTACATGTCCTGCCAAGGTCTTTCCGCACGCACTGAAACGCTGCTGTGCAGGTGGCTGGCACGTCATCGGCCGGCGATCACTGCCGCCGCGGGGGCCATGGGGCGCTCGCCGCCGGCAGCCGTCTGTGCCTGCGTGCAGTCGGGGGGGGGGGGGGGGGGGGGGTGGGCGAGTCCGCACGAAGCAGTTGCCCTGTAGCAGGCCGTGGTGGGCTGTTTGCGGTCATACAGCCTAGCTAGCAAATCGAGGCCCAGCACAAGATATACTGCTCTAGAAGGCCCAAAACAAAGGGCAGCGGATTTTATTTTATTTTTTAAAGCTGTGCCTTTGAGTGATCCCCGGGGTCAATAGTGTCATAAACCAGGACGGACATAGTAAATAAACAATAAATTAAATCATTTATTTTTAATAAAAAATAATCTGAAGCTGCAGCCTGCGCTGTGCTGTCCTGTCCTGTCATGTGCAGCGAAAGGAAAATCTCTGTTGTGCCATGCGAGAAAAAAGACAAATTAATAAAGCTCCATCTATCACCAGTCAGGTTTAAACTATCTTGTAAACCGAGATTTAAAATGAAATGAATTGTAAGCGGATCACTTGAAGTTTTCCGAGAGAAATGAGGGAGGGAAAAAAAAAGGTGACTTGAAATTGGAGGAAAAGAACATGTGCTTGACGTCCTCTGCAAAGGCAAGAGGTCTACTCATTCGCTGGCTGACACCTGGGCCAAACCATATCATGAGGAAGACCGACGACATGTAGTGTACTAGAGGATTAGGAGAAGGTATTATATATGGCTATATATATATATATATATATATACACACACACACGGTAGCGCTAATCTACACCCTAGGTGTAGAATCCTATTCTACACCCAACAGTAATTACTGACCAAACTGCGTAAGAATTACTGAACCAAATCGCGAGATTACTGAATCGGTGAGCATGGTTTAGTAATCCCAAGACTTAGTTCAGTAATTGTTAATCAGTTTGGTCAGTAATTACTGTTGAGTGTAGAATTTCATTCTACACACAGGGTGTAGATTAGCATGTGAATATGTGCGTGTGTATATATACACACACGATAAGATGTACGTAGGAAAGATGCATGTGTTCAACAGTAGTTACTATCTGACAGGAAGGATCTTTAATTGGAGAAATAGCGAGTCTGTGGGGATGACGTCACGGTCCCGGATCCCGAGGCTAGCTGCCGCCGTCTGATCTGATGTGGCACCATATATATATTACTCTCTCCGTCCCAAAATATTTGCACCTTTTGACTTCTGTGCTTCACATTTGACCATTCGTCTTATGCAATAAAAATTGTGAAATATTATTTATTTTTCTATGACATGTTTTACCATCATATATATTTTAAGTATATCATATTTGTTTTTACATTTTCACAAAATTTTTAAATAAGACGAATGTTCAAATGTAATCTGCAGAAGTCCAAAGGTGTAAATATTTTGGGACGGAGGGTGTATATATCTTTCGATGGATGGAGTACGTACGTACACCGGTCAAGTCAATGGTCAGCAGTCGAGGCTCGCACTGCACTGCCAGTGGCCAGTGCCAGCTCGATACGATCCAGTCGCGCGCAGTGTGTTGCTTTCTTGGCCGCTACGTACGTATACGATAACACACGTCGCGTCGCCATAGAAGGAACAAATTAAATGGGTTTACGATTGGATGAAATATGTATTATACACGTGCGTGCGAGTTGGTGTGTGCCGTCAGGGCTCGCCGATGTACGCACGCACGCACGCGTCGTCGCGTTGACGGACGCGCGGGCTCGCGGACGCGTTCGTCTCCATCAGCATGATATGCAGTGGCGAAGCCAGCGCCGGCGGCCGGGGGGCTCTTCTTCTTCCTCCTCCGGCCTAGGCCCCCCCCCCCCCGGCTCCGCCACTGATGATATGCATGCGTGTCTCCTGGCTCCGAGTGTTGTTCAAGTTTCCACCTCACCGTCACCACCAGTCCACTAGTGGTAGTTTGATGAATGGTACATACATGTTCTCGTTCCGGCAAGGTACGTTCAATTCATTCAAAATGATGGTAATAACTTGCTACTCCATTAATCCGTTCAGAAATTGTAGTTTTTTAGTTAATAGATATTATTATGTATTTACGTATAGTGTACGTCTAAATGTATAATGATAATATCTATAAATCTTGAAAGGTCAAATAAAACGATACATAATATGGAATGGAGGCAGGAAGGTGTCCATGTGGCTGCTTTAGCTTGAACCATAATTTAATATTTTTTATTTAATTTGTTTTTGAGATTCGAACCATATATATTTAATTTGTACAACCTTCTTCGTGACCATGTCTTCTCTAGCGAACGGCCCATCATCACATCATTTCAACAACAAACAACATAAAAGAGACGGGTGGAGGATGGAAGCTTTTTCCGGTGGCGGGGAGGAGGACCGACAGGATCGGAGGAGGTTTTTGGACGTGTTTGGACAAATAGTCTCTCTCCTACCCCTCTCTCCCTTGCCCGTAGAAAATATAGCCCAATTAGCATGTATTTGAGGGATAATTTTTTTGGTGCCTAAAATAGCCCATCTGTTTGGTTGCTATTTGAGTTATTTATAGGCTATAAAGAGGTGGGCTAAAAAATAGCTCATGGATTCGAACACCCCCTTTATCTATGAACTATTATAAAATATGCACTTTCCCTATTTACTACTCAGCTTTGGAAAAGTTCATATGTACCATTGTTGAAATTTTCTTTCGCCTACGAGCCATTCCATCCAACTTCTGTTAGGATTTAACAGATCGAAAGCTCTTACATGTGGGACCCACCTCTACATTGGACAAGTTTGCCTTCCTCACTACTGCCACTGACTTGTGGGGCCCGTCTGTAATTGAGCGTTTGACCTATCCGCACCGCTCGTCTGTAAAATGAGCCTGGTTCACATGTGGGGTCCAAAGCAAAGAAGAGATCACAATGCAGGTCGTGGGTTCGATGTTCTGAAAATTTGGACTTAACTGAAGTTGTTGTTTAAATCCTTAGTGCTAATCTGACGGAACACATGTTCACATGTTCATTGTGGCCTTGTAATTGTTCACAAGGACGTGTTGTTCCGTTTCCGCCCCCCCCCCCCCCCCCCGGCATCTGAATGCCATGTCACTATGTCAGCATTGCGATGGATCCTGCATTTTTCAGAGGATTCGCACTGGCCGTTTATTTTGTAATAATTTTGTCTCTGTTACAGAAGAGTGTTAGCTGTTTGCTTCTCAGAGGAACGTACATTTTTCCAGCAAAAGATGTTGTCGATCATGTCATTGTCATCTGAATGTTCAGAATCCCCAAATGGAGGGGGAACTTCCTGCCTCCAGCAGAATGAAACAGCAGATCAGCCCTTTCTGTCCGGCACAAGCGCAGTACAGCGACGACCCGAAGCATATGCCGTCACGGCGTCCCAGAGCAGGTGCCAGACGTCGGCGACGACGGACATCTTGAGGGTGAGGCGCGACCTCCGTCGGCTGCCGCCGTCAGCGCCAAAGCACGCCGTCCTCTTCAGGAACACGAGCTTGCCGGCGTTGCAACTGCAGGACGAAAGGGATGGCAGTTGGCACGCACGACCTGCATCGGCTACGAACGAGGCGCGCCGCGTCAGAACGCCCGCCATCCCCGCCTCGACGGACTCGACGCGTGCTAGGCGCCCCTCACGTACGCGCGGGTCGTCTCCTGCGACGCACCGACACCGCACTGCAATCTCTCCGGTCCCTTCTGCTACAATGGTTTTACCCCGCTTTACGTTTGCGTGCGTTGCAAAGAGGCTGTTCGGCTCGACTTGTCTTGGCTTATTTCCTCCCACAGAATACTATTCATTTTACCCGCTGAGAACTATTCATTCTACCACCCGAACACCCTCGAAGCTCGAACCAAACACCGTTACGATGACTGGAGTTTAGTACTGAATCCGGATGTTTTCCGGGCTAATCGCCTAATCTGAGAAAACCATGCATCTGCAGCCTGGTCGGTTGGCTGGTGGCTGATGGCTGGTACTGGTTTGTTCGTAGAGAAGAGTACTGCTGGCTGGTTGCTGGTGGCTGATTTGTTCTGAGAGAAAAGTACTGCTGACTGGTAGCTGATAAGCCACGCGAACAGGGCGCTGATCAGGAGAGCAATCTGCGCATGTGCAGACTGCAGCAGACACCGTACAAGTGCAGGAGGCCGCCTGTGTCATTGCGTGTACGAACAGATATGTTAGGACTAGGCTCACGATCGTGAGTTGCTACGGGCTCAAATATATATAATACAATATATGTAATGTTCAATAAATAAAATTGTATAGTACGAAAGTAATGCGTCAATAAATCATAATATTGAATTTCAATATACATGTATATTGGCATCTACGCACATCATTCAATATAACAATAACAATATGATAACAATAATTTCTCCACATCATCTCGCCCATCTATCATATTTTTCTTCCTATGATGCGCGACAGATAATATTTAAGGATGTTAGGTAGGTGTTTCCTCCATGCATTTGCTTCATGCGCCAAAAGATTGATGAAGAAATGACGCCGCATCTTAATAGCATCCTATATGTAAGACAACATTGAATTTATCATACATTTTGGTAATCATAATGGAACGTGCAGAAAGTACATTTACTTACCGTACAAATGTTCACATTTTTAGCATTATCTCATCCCACCATGTATTGCATAACAAGCCATGGACTCATATATTTTAAGATATGTGTTATGCAAAGTTTAGGTTTGAGGTGGTCTTACCCGTCAGTGTCTTCCGCAATCCCTTCTGCACGCTCAAATTTGAGTGTATGAACATCCACCCATGCATTAGGATTAAGTTGTCTAAATGCAGACTGAAAATGTAGGCGAACCCTACAATCGGTATTGCATAGGCTTTATAGGGAACATCTAAAGCATATTCAGGAATAGGCTTAGGGTCAATGACAACAAGTTTCTTCTGCTCCATGTCGAGTACATAAAGCACATATGACGCGGCGCCTCTCCATGGCAAGAGAAACCGCAAAACACATAGTATTAGGACCACAAAAGATAATTACATATGCAAGGGAAAAATAACAACCAGATTAGTACTTACGTATCTGCAACCTACTACATCATATTGTACAATTTCCCATCCTCCAATCGCTTTACCCAACTCTTTAGCATTGAATGGTTTACGGTACTTTTCGCCACGCAGTAGAATGTGCAGCACCGCAAGATCAATTTGATCAAAATGCTTACAAATAGATAATATGTGTGTATGAGAGACTTTAATCATGAAAATATAACTTACACAGAAGCGCACATCCATGTTGTGTTTGACAACTTTTTTGTTGTGCCATTTCATTCCTTTAGCCTCTCTGTATGCGAGAAACCGAACACCAAGGTTGAAAAAGCTTTCGGGCATGGATGCACCTCGTTTCAACAATGTCTGTAATTCGCTAAGTTTATGCACAATTTTGTACGGGCAATCACTTCTTACCCAGACCATACTGCAAAACAACATATGGAGATGATGCATACATAAGAAACGTAATAAAGGGCAACTCCAGCCGATCTCTGAAATTTGGACTCCTACTTATTCATATGTGGACCTCTCATCTGTATTTGAGGCTTCTTTTTCTTCCAACTCCAACCCAACTCTCATATATCATCTTACATCCAACTAATATTCCTTTTCTATTTCTTTCTTACGCGTGGACCCCACGTGTCGGCAACTGTTTTCAACCACACAACCCCCGCCCCCTCCTCTCCTCCCGACCCCACCCTCTTCCCTGTCTCTCTCGGACTCTTTCACGGTTCTGCTCCCCCTCCCAAATCGTGGTCGCCCCCGTCCTCCACCCTCCCCGTCGATGGCCTCCACGGGCGCTGTCGGGCGCAGCCTTTTGGGCGAACCACCACCTGCCATGGGCGTGCCTCCGGGGCAGGCCACCGCTGGCCACGGGCGTGCCTCCGGGGCGGACCGCCGTCGGCCACGGGCGCGGCCGTCAGGCAAGGAGCCGGCGGACCACGGGCGCGGCCACAAGGCAGGGTGGAGAGGCCACCAGCGGAAAGAGGGTCAACAATAATGACAAGAATGCAGCAAAGACATAGTATAAATGGATTTTTGTTTACCTGGATGAATGAATTGAGACAAACCATGTGGAGCTGGAACACCATCCCATGCATAGTACCATAAGACATTTGATTTTTTCTAGAGAGAGAAAGAAGTATTAAATTTCATCGTTCTATCCCAAATACGCATTAACATGTAAGATATGCATGAAAAATAAATATCATAATATTACCCGACCTACAATGTCAAAACCTCCTTGTATACAATATTTTTGGTATATGTGCCATTCACCGGCAGGACTCTTTTTTGTTTTCTGACCACGTCATTTTTTTTACCCTTGCCATTTGCCGTTTTTTTGCATCTTTCTCTTCCTGCCTTCTAGCTTGTTCCTCCTCTGCCTCTGCATTAGGCGGGAGGGCGAGGATTTTGATGTTTGTTCTGACTGTGGCTCTAGACATAGCGACATACAACTGTCCATGGGAGAACACAGGCGCGGGCAAGTACACTCCTACGTTTGGTATTGTTTGACCCTGTGACTTGTTGACCGTCATGGCGAAGCTGAGCCTAATTGGGAACTGCTTTCTCTTGAATTGAAATGGGAACATCTAATCATCGGAGGGGCACAAGGGTATCCGAGGAAGGAAAACCCTCTTCCCGGCATGTTGCCCTAAAACAATTTCAGCATCTATTGAGTTTCTTTGGCATGCTCTAACCACCAGTTTTGTTCCACTGCATAGTCCGTTTGCAGGGTCTAAATTTCTAAGCAGTATAAACGGGCAGCCGATCTTTAGCTTCAGGACGTGTGAAGGTATCCCATTTGGAGTCAATGTGTTAAGGAACTCCTGAGGATAGTAGTTGTGGGGATCATCAACCGCTTCGTCGAAACTATGGTACACCACCTCCCCACCTTGGAACTTGTTGATCATCTTCAAATTAATATCATCTACCCAATCATTACGTGTTGATAAAATGGCTCTAGAGGTGATGTAATCCTTGTTTGGCATGTTTTCATTGAGATTTGGAAAGATGCTCTCAATCAATGTGTCAAGATCTTTCTCGGAATCCCCAGTGTACGGGACACATATTTCGTCAGGAAGGCGTACATCACCATCTTTATTAACCTCCTCTGTGCCATTACCAATGCGCAACATATAATCCTCAAACCATGGATCGGTATGGGCCCTCATGTTGCACACGAGCTTAAGATGTCGCATGAATTCCCAAAGATACGACTTTCTCAAGGAAGCACCGACAATTTGAGCCCTGTATCCTTTACGTATAACAGGGAGGACTTGCCTGAAATCTCCACCAAAGACAACTGTCTTCCCACCGAATGGAAGATCCTTCTGTCCCATTATATCACATATGCTATAGTCCAGTGCTTCCACAGCCTGCCTCTTTGTCATAGACGCCTCGTCCCAAATGATGAGAGACGCTTGCTGCAGCAGCTTGGCAGTTCCACACTGTTTTGTGAAGCCGCATCCTTGTTTATCGTCGAGCGTTAGGGGAATCTTGAAACATGAGTGGGCTGTCCTCCCACCAGGCATTATAGATGCTGCGACACTAGATGTAGCTGTAGCAACGACAAGCTTGTTTTGACTGCGAACGGTTCCGAGAAGCGCTCTATACAAAAAAGTCTTTCCTGTGCCGCCTGGTCCATCGACAAAGAATAAGCCACATCGTTTGGAGTCAATTGTGGACATTATCTCATCATAGACAACCCTCTGCTCCTCATTTAGTAGAGACGATAGACCCACATCTTCTGGATTTGTCTTAATGCTGACCTCCTCAAATATCTCACGAGGGACCGCGCTAGCGTCATCAAATGCATCATCTATTTTTGGTAGGGGGAACTTATTTATGTCTTTGTCGTTATCCTTAGATTTCATAGATTGCAACATGTTTCTAATGTCAATCAAAACCATCTGTTCCACCCAATGAGGGTTTGGATTCCTATGCTTGAAGTCTTCTACCATTGCGTCAAAGTGTTTTGTCCACAAATCGGGGACATTCTTCGGCTCACAGAACACCAGTATTGTAGCGAACAGCCTACGCAATGAGGATGGCATCTGAAACATAGCACTCTTAGTGAGACAATCATCGAGCGCGTTGTCATCTTCGATCAGACCTGCAGCACAAGCAGCATCACGGAACGAATGATAATGCACATCATTCACAGTCCTAAGATACCTCCATGACGTCGCTCCCGGAACATGGTTTAGAAGTACCCGAAGAAAATAGCGTTCGCCCTCTGCCGGATTCGCAGACACGAGTCTCCCGACCTGGTATGCTGAGTTTTTCCTTGGTTGCCAACATTTATCTTTCACGCTCCAGGTAAAGTACTTTGGAAAGCCACGATACAAGATCCCTCGAGCTTTCGGATGATGTTGGTTGTAGGTAAACCATTCCGTGAGCATCGAGTCCTCGATACGTGGCTTTTTTAAAACTCGTTCAACCTTGTCTCGTGTATGAAATGAAACCATATGCTGGCCGAGGAGATGACATTGCAGCGCCAGCACTGGTGGGTGACACTGGTGTAAGTCAAAGCCGTATATCCTCCACATTGCTTCCGGAGGTCCCACCCACCGGGCCTCTTTGTAATCCGTGATCTCATCAACGTTCCCGTTGGCATCTTTTTTCCCATTCTCCCTAACAGCCACAGATGCTCTGTCATGGCCCTTGTAGATATACTTGAATAGATATTTCACAGACTTAATGCTGCTGCACGCCTCAACATTAATGTGGCAGTTGAAAGTACATATGAGATACGGGTTGTACGGGATAACCCATCGATTGTCCAGCATGTGACCTCAAACCATCTCCTTACGACCATCATCGCGCCTCCTGTACACTGGGTACGAATCCTTGCCTTGCGACGTTGAATCGCAGAATGGTCGCGGGTAATAGTTCTTGCACGAAGTACGATCGTTTGTGCACGGGCAATTTGGATTAAGCACCCCGCATGGTCCGTGCATCATATGCTTGGTGACCATCCTGTAGAGCTCAGGGTACTTCTTTTTGTTAGGTAGCTCTGCAGTGATAATCGCGTCGTACTGCTCAGGGCAAGTGATCTTGTACTTTCTCTGCATTATCAGCAGCCAGTGTGCATGCGGCAAGCCCCTCTTTTGAAACTCAACGACATATACGTAGGCTTTTACCTTCCCAAGTATGTCCTTGTACAACAAACGTCGCCTCAACTCCTCCAACTTGGCTCTGAACACTCGAGCCACGAGATCTGGACGATCCTGCGTGCACTGTCCTGGATATAGCTCATTTTTAATCTCATCCCAATTCGGATTAGACGTCATGGTGAGAAATATGTCCGGTTTGCCATACTTCCGCACCAGGGCCATCGCGTCCATATACCGGCGCCTCATATCACGGGGGCCACCGATGAACGTCGGTGATAGCACGGTACGCTTCCCAACCTCATTCGCTTCTTCCACCCCCATATGATAGCTGTCAACCAAACCCTAGTACAGGTCAGCCCTCACAGTATCCTGATTGTTTCTGATGAAGTCAAGATGCGAGCTTTCAATCTTCACGTAGGTGTCGACGGCAAACTGCTGGAACAGACGCTTGCCGTATAGTATCGGGTTGAAAATGCCAGGCCGCATTTGCAACCTGTACGAATAGTAATCACGAACTGAAACACATTTATTACCGGCAGACCCTACACACAGGAAAGCTATTGGTTAGTATCATGATGCACGGTAATCGGGTCATATTTGTTAAGAGGAAATATGCAATTACCCGCTTCATCATCGCCACCCCCCTGAGCACGTTGCTTGCGGATTGCTCGGGCTCTGTTGACCCGCGCCTCAGTCACACAAACTTTGGGAATGCAGTTGTGCCACCCGAACTCTCCCCTTGGAAGGAAAAGCGGGTACGAGAGGGGGTCGTAGCAACCATGATACGACCGGATGCCTTTCCATGACCTATTCTTCCCGTGGAGGATGACACTATTTTCAAACTGACCCCGATGCTCGCTCCCCTCAACCCAAACGGCGGCAACCTCTGACATTAAAGGTTTGTTGTATGTTCTCTGGTCCAAACGTTGATCAAGGTTGAACTCGATATGGTAATCGGAAAAATCCTCTACCTCTCCCATAGTGCGAAGTTGATCCGAGTAGGGATTAACACCACTATTGAAGATGTTTACCAACGTACGAATAACCTCTCTGTCTTTCTGTTCAGTCTTCTCACGACACTTGCTGAGCCTATAATCAAGATCAGGATCGTCGTCGTAGAAATAAAGCTCGAGGTGATTAGGTTCATACTTATTTTCTTTGCCAAAGTTTTTAAGATTATGGTAAAGGGCGCCATGCGCACGGAAGGTGTATATGGGACACTTCCGAGTGTCGGTGGTCGCACCATCAAGATTACAGTGTAGAGAAGTGAAGGAGAAGTGCCCATTAAAATATCTGATGTGGTCACGAAAATGCCTGGCATCAGAGTCAGAGGCCGTCCACAATCGCACGAGTTCATCCGGGGGCGTCTCGGGGGTGGATAGATGAATGGCTCCACTACAGCAGTAGAATCCCGGCGGTTCATACTCAAACTTCTTGGTGTTGCAGAACTCGCAATTATCTACTGGCTTCAGCGCATGAGCCTCTTTTGGGACATTGGCGTAAACCCCACAGAATGGATCCGGTGCATCTGATTCAGTAGTATCCTCATCACCCCTCGTGAGGTCGTCATTCACGATGGTATCATCATCATCCTCTGATAATATTTAGCATAGGTCAAGGGTGCTATATGTTGGTTTTAATGAAATCTTAATGTGAGATAATTGCAGTGAGGTATAACTTGTCCTGCAAAAAGAAACCTGTCGTATGGACCTCCCTGAGCCCACTACCTCGGTGGGTACCAGGACCGACTACTCGGTGGGCCCCTGGGACTACTCGACTTGTGCTGCACGGCACCTGATGGCGTGAAGCGCAAGGACTACGGTGGAGAAGTACTCGGATAGGAAGCTATACAAGTCCTGTACTGTGTGGAGAACTCCTAGACGTACCCGACTAGTACTCTTTCCCTGAACTGACTTGTAACCCTGCCTCCCGGGCTATATAAGGCGAGGCAGGGACCCTTCTCTCTCATTACGCATCATCTTGTAATCGGACCCAATCAATCCAGAGCTACACAGCATACATGACGTAGGGTATTACGCACCTCACAACCCGAACCTGTCTAAATTGTGTGCCACGTGTCTCTTCCTTCGAGTTACCGATCTCGGCGAGGCCACATTCATCTACCTCGGGAACTCCTCTTGGTAGGTTGCCGGTCTAAAACACCGACAGCTGGCGCGCCAGGTAGGGGATCTCGTCGAAGATCATATGGCGAACTCGACGGCTTCAATCTTCATCAAGCCAACTGCCGCCTTCAACCGCGGCGACACCTTCGTCTTCGGCTCCTGGGTCTGCACCGCTGACGACGCCGGATCCTTCCAGCGCCACCTCACCATGACGCCCAACCCAGAGACCGGGCTCGTGACGCTTCCCGAAGTAGTCACGGGCGATCTCGACGGAAAATTCGGCGAAATTTCACTCTACAACCAGCACGCCGACTTCGAGCTTGGATCCGACTCCAACTCGAACTCGACGTCCCCATGGGCTATCGTATGCGAGTCGGCTACTCAGCCATCGCGTGCGGACTCCCCACTCCGTGAGCACTTCACATGCGGCCCCCGCAACGTCAGCAGGGCCCATGCGAAGGCTCCCACTACGCGCCGGGCCGGCAAGAAGATCGTACCCGAGTATAACCCGGACTCCAACACCGTTCCCAGCTACAACTCGGACTCCAACCCTCTCTCCGGTTACTACTCGGACTCCTCCTACGAGTTCGACTTCGGATCGGATCCTGATGAGCCCGAGTCCGAGAACAACACTACAGAGCAACCGCTGTCAGGACCTGCCTCCGGCCTGGTTATAACATCTACGCCCGCCGGGAGATTCGTCTACTGGCCAGACCGCAAGCCCGCAGACCTGGTAGACGGGAACTCACGCTACGTCGCCTACCTCGACTCACTTCCCTTCCAGGAGGGAACACCGCTCGCTCCAGTCGGGGAGCACACTCCAACAGAGGTGGCGAGTTCCGACTCCAGTCTCGGCAGCCCCGATCGCCAAGTCTTCATGGCTACTGGCGAGACGCCGGGACTCTTAGGGACACGCCCTGACCAATATCTCGAGGATATCTCTGCAGCCGAGCTGTTTGCCAATGCACCCGCGGATGAAACTGACGAGAACAAGACTGCCCGACGTGAACGCAACAGGAAGCGGAACGAACGGCGTCGATGTATCCGTGAGACCCTACCCATCCGGAATATCGCAAAAGCTCTCGACCAAGTCGAGAGTCGGGTGCACACAACCCCAGATCAATGCCTCATGTCTATCACAGCGATAGCGCGTCAAGCTCAGGGGATGCGCGCGGGAGAAGTCATCGCCAAGCTCGCGGAGGACGCTTACTTTATGCGAGTTGACAACAGAGTCACTCAAGTGCCCCCCGTCAGGAATCGCCAGCAAGACAACGAAGCTACAAGTCGCAGTCCAGCCGACAATGGACGCAACCGTACTCGAGCCGAGCTACCGGCTAACCCCAACCGTACTCGGGCATCGGCCGGTGGACCCTCTCAGGGTGGCAACAGTGCCGGCGGCGCTGGCGGTAATCGCGACGTCGTTCCTCATCGCGATGTCGTTCCTCATCGCGACCCTGGTAGCGGAGACTGGCGGCGGGAGGTCCTCACACGGGGCTGGCAGGAGAGCTTGTGGCGGAGGCGATCGCGGCGGCCGAGGCCACGCGAACAGCCACGTCTCCGGAGTCTCATGCAGCGGCTACGATACCCGCCAAAAAATCGAAGAACTATGACGCAAGAAGTCCTCCATGGCAGGCGACAACGACGGCTTCCCCGCCTTCTCTGCTCGGCTTCGCAACCTACTCCTCCCAGAGAAATTCAAACCCCTGGGGATCACCAAGTACGACGCGAAGCAAGACCCCATACAGTGGCTCAGATGCTACGCCCTCTCCATCGAGAACGCTGGTGGCAATAACGACACGAAGTGCCTCTACTTCCCCTTCTGCCTGGACCAAGCTCCGCTTACATGGCTCGAGTCACTAGAGAAGTACTCGATCGACAAGTAGGACCAGCTCAAGGAACAATTCACCAGCAACTTGGCGGGCGCTATGGGCCGCTCGGGTACTCGCATGGACCTAGCAATGGTGAAGCAGGAACAGGGCGAGACCCTTCGCAAGTACATGCGGCCCTTCTTCAACAAGCGCGCCACCGTAGTCGACGTCACCGACAAGGAGGTCATCAACCTCTTCCAAGACGGTCTCTACCACTGTCGCACCTTTGAAGACTTCGGTCGTCGCCGCCCGAGCTCCATCACCCACCTCAAGGACATGATCACCTCCTGGGCGGATGAAGAAGATAAGGCTAACGCCAAGTACGACGCCATCCGTGACAAGAGCAAGCAGAACACGGGCGGCAACAACAACAACAACAACAACAACAACAACAACAACAACAACAACAACAACAACAACAACAACAACAACAACAACAACAACAACAACAACGGGAACCAAGGCGGTCACAACAACAACTACTCGGGTCCTAATCGCAAGCGCAAGCCAGACAACACTGTCGCGGCTATCCAGCGCCCTGCGAAAGACAACTCGAAGAAGACCTCCGGTGGCTTCAAGGACTTGCTGAAAGAGAAGTGCCCATGGCATCTGGATGGCAACCATACCACCGAGCAGTGCTACCAACTCCGGCGAGCACTCAAAGACACTCCGGATCCACGACACCCTCATGACAAAAAGGCAAGAAAAAGGCCGACAAAGGCAACGACGACTTCGAGGAACCCGACAAGACGGTGAACGTCCTTTTCAGCGGACTACCCAGCAGACGAGCTCAGAAAGCTACTCGACAAGAGGTCTTTAACATTGAACCAGCAATCCCAACACCTCTCAGGTGGTCGGAGACTCCCATCACCTTCTCCTAGCGGACCAATGGACAAGCTTCTCTGAACCAGGGCGGTTTCCACTCGTCCTGAAGCCGGTGGTCGCGGGCTCTCGACTCAACAAGGTCCTCATCGACGGCGGAAGCGGGCTTAACGTTCTTTTCACCAAGACCTTGAAGAAAATGAAGCTCGACATCACCCACATGCTCACCAAGAGCACCTCACCCTTCTACGGCATCATCCCCGGGAACGCGGCTATTCCACTGGGCTCAGTGGTCCTGCCAGTTACCTTCGGGGAGACAAGGGAAAACTACCGCACCGAGTACGTCAAGTTCGAAGTCGTGGACTTCAAGACGTCCTACCATGCCATTCTCGGCAGACCAGCTATCGCCAAGTTCATGGCGGTACCCCACTACACCTACTTGGTACTCAAGATGCCAAGTCCGGCCGGTGTACTCTCGCTGCAAGGGGACTTGAAGATATCCTTCGACTGCGACACAAAAGTTGTGGAACTCGCAGCCACGAATGATGGAGATCTACGCTGCATCCAAGAAGCTTGCCCCAAGTGAACTCGACATCCCAGAGAAGTCGGATAATGCCAACAAGCCTCAGCCAGCTGAGGAGGTTCAAGTCAAGACGATTGACCTCGGGACAGGCGACAGCAGCAAGACCACCACCATCGGGGCGGGCCTCGACCCGAAATAGGAAGACGCGCTCATCAGCTTCCTCCGGGCTAACCGAGACATCTTCGCGTGGAAGCCAGCGGACATGCCAGGGGTGCCCAGGCAGCTGATCGAGCACTCACTCAACGTCGACCCTAAAGCTACCCCGAAGTGACAACACCTCCGCCGTTTCGCTGACGACAGACGGGAAGCCATCAAGAAGGAACTCGCCAAACTACTCGCGGCTGGCTTCATTAGAGAAGTCTTCCATCCTGAGTGGCTAGCCAACCCCGTCCTCGTCCGCAAGAAGAACTCGAACGAGTGGAGGATGTGCGTCGACTACACCGACCTCAACAAGCACTGCCCCAAGGACCCCTTCGGGTTGCCGCGGATTGACCAAGTCATCGACTCCACGGTGGGCTGCGACCTGCTCTGCTTCTTCGACTGCTACTCCGGGTACCACCAGATCGCTATCATTGAAGAAGACCAGGAGAAGACCGCATTCATCACCCCGTTTGGCGCGTACTGCTACACGACCATGTCCTTCGGGTTGAAGAACGCCGACGCTACTTACCAACGAGCTATCCAGGTCTTCTTCAAGAAGCAGCTCAACAAGAACGTCGAAGCCTACGTGGATGACACAGTCGTCAAGACCAAAAACTCTGACACGCTCATCGCCAATCTTGAAGAGACTTTCGCATCCTTGCGAGAGTACCGCTGGAAGCTCAACTCGAACAAGTGCGTCTTCGGCGTACCGTCGGGCAAACTACTCGGCTTCATCATCAGCCATCGCGGCATCGAAGCCAATCCTGAGAAGATCTCCTCCATCAGCAGCATGAAAGCTCCGATGTGCATCAAAGATGTGCAAAAGCTCACCGTGTGCATGGCGGCCCTGAACAGATTTATCTCGAAGCTTGGAGAACGGGGGCTCCCCTTCTTCAAATTACTAAAGCACCAAGAGAAGTTCGCGTGGACTCCAGAGGTAGACCAAGCCCTTGCTCAACTCAAGGACTTCTTATCCAAGCCACCAGTCCTCACGGCTCCTCGTAAGAGTGAGTAGCTACTGCTCTACCTCGCTGCGACTACTCATGTGGTCAGTACTGCCATCGTCGTCGAGCGGCAGGAAGACGGCCACGCCTACCCAGTCCAACACCCAGTCTACTTCGTCAGCGAGGTCCTGTCGGAATCTAAGGCACGCTATCAACCAGTACAGAAGCTACTATATGCAGTGCTCATCACCTCGCGGAAGCTACGACACTACTTCCAGTAGTACTCGATCTCCGTCGTCACTGACTACCCGCTCGGCGACATCCTGCAGAACCAAGATGCTACTGGAAGAATCTCCAAGTGGGCAGTCGAACTCGGCGCCCTCAACATCGACTTCAAGCCACGAACAACCATCAAGTTGCAGGCACTAGTCGACTTCATGGCAGAGTGGCGGAAAAGTCAGCTACCTACTCCAACTGAGCGCCCAGAGCACTGGGTGATGTACTTCGACGGCTCGCTCAAGCTTGAAGGCGCAGGTGCAGGGGTACTCCTGATTTCCCCAACGGGCGAACAACCAAGTACGTCCTGCAGATCTTCTGGAAGGTCTCAAACAACGAAGCCGAATACGAAGCTCTGCTACACGGGCTCCGCCTCGCGGCTTCATTGGGCATCAAGCGGCTACTAGTCTACGGCGACTCCGCAGTGGCCATCAACCAAGTCAACAAGCCCTGGGACTGCAACAAGGAGAACATGGACGCCTACTATCTAGAAGTCCGCAAGCTCGAGAACAAATTCTACGGTCTCGAGTTCCATCACGTCGTCCGCGACAACAATGTTGCAGCGGACGTCCTGTCGAAGCTTGGTTCTACTCGCGCTCAAGTACCAGCGGGTGTTTTCGTCCACAAGCTCCACGCGCCATCCATCCCGGAGCCGGCGCCACCGACCACTGACACAGCACATCCCCCAGCTGGCCAGGAGGTCATGATGATCGACGTGGACTGGAGGCAACCCTTCATCGACTACATCCGCGAGCAGAAGGTTCCAACGGACAAGAACTTGGCCGAGCAACTCGTCCGCCGCGCCAAGTCCTACGTCCTAGTTGGAGACAAGCTCTACAGGCGGGGCGCATCTTCTGGAGTACTCATGAAGTGTGTTCCCCGAGAAGAAGGCAAGGGCATCTTGGAGGAGATCCACAAAGGCGTCTGCGGCAACCACGCGTCTTCATGCACGCTGGTCAGCAAGGCCTTCCGACGAGCTTTCTATTGGCCCACAGCTCTGGGCGATGCCGAAGAACTCGTCCGAAGGTGCCAAGGGTGCCAATACTTCGCCAAGCAACAACACGTCCCGGCCTACAAGCTAGTTACTATACCACCAACCTTGCCCTTCGCCTGCTGGGGGCTCGACATGATTGGGCCTCTCCCGACTGCGCCAGGTAGATTCAACAGAGTCTTGGTGGCCACCGACAAGTTCACCAAGTGGATCTAAGTCAAGCCGGTTACATGCCCCAAGGCCGACAGAGTTCTCGACTTCTTGGATGAACTCGTGCATCGCTACGGACTACCCCATCGCATAATCACAGACCTGGGCTCCAACTTCAACAACCACTAGTTCTGGGAGTACTGCGAGAACAGTGGGATCGACGTCCGGTATGTCTCAGTCGCCCATCCACGGGCCAACGAACAAGTCGAGCATGCCAATGGGATGGTACTCGACGCTCTCAAGAAGCGGCTACACGACGCTGCTAATACCAAATGAGGCAAGTGGATCAAGGAACTACCCAATGCACTCTGGGGGCTGCGTACTCAACCCTCCAAGCCGACGAGACAGTCGCCATATTTCTTAGTCTACGGCTCTGAAGCTATTCTAGCTGCCGACATCATGTGGTATTCGCCGGTAGTAGAACAATATGACGAAGGCATATCTGAAGATAGCAGACGAGTTGACATTGACGGACTCGAAGAAGCTCGCTGCGCCGCCCTCGTCCAATCTGCAAGGTACCTCGAGGGTATCCGACGCTACCATGATCGCAACGTCAAGGAACGCTCCTTCAACGTTGGTGATCTTGTCCTCCACCGTATCAAGAACACGGAAGGACTACACAAGCTCAGCTCGCCATGGGAAGGTCCCTTCACAGTTGCAAAGGTGTCGTATGGACCTCCCTGGGCCCACTACCTCGGTGGGTACCAGGACCGACTACTCGGTGGGCCCCTGGGACTACCCGGCTTGCGCTGCACGGCACCTGATGGCGTGAAGCACAAGGACTGCCGAGGAGAAGTACTCAGATAGGAAGCTGTACATGTCCCGCACTGTATGGAGGACTCCTAGACGTACTCGACTAGTACTCTCTTCCTGAACCGACTTGTAACCCTGCCTCCCAGACTATATAAGGCGAGGCAGGGACCCCTCCTCTCTCATCTCATCTCACGACGTAAGATTGCATCATCTTGTAATCATACCCAATCAATCCAGAGCTACACAGCATACAGGACGTAGGGTATTACGCACCTCGCGGCCCGAACCTGTCTAAATTGTGTGCCACGTGTCTCTTCCTTCGAGTTACCGATCTCGGCGAGGCCACATTCATCTACTTCGGGTACTCCCCTTAGTAGGTTGCCGGTCTAAAACACCGACAGCTGGCGCGCCAGGTAGGGGCTCTCGCCCGAGATCACATGGCGAACTCGACGGCTTCTGTCTACATCAAGCCAACCGTCGCCTTCAACCGTGGCGACACCTTCGTCTTCGGCGCCTAGGTCTGCACCGCCGACGGCGCTGGGTCCTTCCAACGCCGCCTCACCATGCCGCCCAACCCGGAGACCGGCCTCGTGACGCTTCCCGAAGTAGTCACAGGCGAACTCGCCGGCAAGTTCGGCGAAATTTCGCTTTTCGACCTGCACGCCGACTTCGAGCTTGGATCCGCCTCCAACTCGAACTCGATGTCCCCGTGGGCCATCGTGTGCGAGCCGGCTGCTCAGCCATCGCATGCGGACAGCCCACCCCGCGAGCGCTTCGCGCGTGGCCCCGCAACCTCAGCAGGGTCCGCACGGAGGCTCCCCCTGCATTCCAGGCCGGCAAGGAGCCCGTACCCGAGTACAACTCGAACTCCGACACCGCTCCCGGCCACGCCTCGGACTCCAACCCTCTCTCCGGTTTCTACTCGGACTCCGCGTACGAGTTCGACTTCGGGTCGGACCCTGAGGATCCCGAGTCCGAGGACAACTCTACTAAGCAACCCTTATCAGGGCCGGCTTCTGGGCTAATTATAACATCCACACCGGCCGGCAGATTCGTCTACTGGCCAGACCGTAAGCTCGCCGACCTGATAGACGGGAACTCACACTACATCGCCTACCTCGACTCGCTTCCCTTCCAGGAGGGAACACCACTCACTCAAACTGAGGAGTACTCTCCAACCGAGGTGGCAAGCTCTGACTCCAGTCTTGGCAACCCCGATCGCCAAGTCTTCATGGCTGCCGGCGACACGCCAGGAACTTCAGGGGCACAGGACCGGTACCTTGAAGACATCTCTGCAGACGAGCTGTCTGCTGAAGCACCCGTGGATGAGACCGACGCCAACAGGGACGCTCGACGTGAGCGTAACAGAAGGCGAAACGAACGGCGCCGGTGTCTCTGAGACAACCTCCCCATCCGCAACCTCGCAGAAGCCCTCGAGCAAGTCGAGAGCAGGGTACACACCACCCCGGAGCAATGCCTCATGTCGATCACAGCGATCGCACGCCAAGCTCAGGGGATACGTGCTGGAGAAGTCATCGCCAAGCTTGCAGAAGACGCCTACTTCATGCGAGTTGACAGCAGGGTCGCCCAGCCGTCCCCCGCCAGGAACCGCGACAACGAAGCCACAAGTCGCAGCGCCGACCTCGGCCGCAACCGTACTCGAGCCGAGCTGCCGACCCAGCCCAACCGTACTCGTGCAAACGCCGGTGGAACCTCTCAAGCCGGCAACAGCGCCGCTGCTGCTGCCGGCGATCGTGAGGTCGTCCCCCACCGCAACCCTGACGGCAGAGGCAGCGACGGCGGAAGCTCCAACCATGGGGCCAACAGGAGGGCCGGTGGCGGAGGCGATCGCGGCGGCCGAGGCCACGCGAACAGCCACGCCTCCGGAGCCTTGCAAGGCGGCTACGACGCCCGCCAGAAGATTGAAGAGCTGCGGCGGAAGAAGTCCGCCACCGCAGGCGACAACGACGGCTTCCCCGCCTTCTCTCCTCGGCTTCGCAACTTACTTCTCCCGGACAAGTTCAAGCCTCTGGGAATCACCAAGTACGACGCGAAGCAGGATCCCATTCAGTGGCTCAGATGCTACGCCCTCTCCATTGAGAACGCTGGTGGCAACCACGACACCAAGTGCCTCTACTTCCCCTTCCGCCTGGACCAAGCCCCGCTCACATGGCTCGAGTCGCTGGACAAGCACTCGATCGACAAGTGGGACCAGCTGAAGGAGCAGTTCACCAGCAACTTCGCGGGCGCTATGGCCGATCGGGTACTCGCATGGACCTGGCTATGGTGAAGCAGGAACAAGGCAAGACCCTTCGCAAGTACATGCGGCGCTTCTTCGACAAGCGCGCCACCGTAGTCGACGTCACCGACAAGGAGGTCATCGACCTCTTCCAAGACGGTCTCTACCACCGTCGCACCTTCGAAGACTTTGGTCGACGCCGTCCCAAGTCCATCCCCCATCTCAAGGACATGATCACGTCCTGGGCGGATGAAGAAGACAAAGCCAACGCCAAGTACGACGCCATCCGTGGCAAGAGCAAGCAGAATATGGGCGGTGGCAGCATCAACAACGGGAACCAAGGCGGTCGCAACAACAACAACTACACGGGTCCCAACCGCAAGCGCAAGCCAGACAACACTGTCGCGGCTATTCAGCGCCCTGCGAAGGAGAACCCGAAGAAGACCTCCGGCGGCTTCAAAGACTTGCTGAAAGAGAAGTGCCCGTGGCATCTGGACGGCAACCACACCACCGAGCAGTGCTACCAACTCAGGCGAGCACTCAAGAGTACTCCAGAGCCACCGCACCCTCATGACAAGAAAGGCAAAAAGAAGAACGAAGGAGGCAATGACGACTTCCAGGAACCCGACAAGACGGTCAACGTCCTCTTCGGTGGACTACCCAGCAGACGGGAACAAAAGGCTACCCATCGAGAAGTCATGAGCATTGAACCAGCAGTTCCGACCCCTCTCAGGTGGTCGGAGGTACCCATCACCTTCTCCCGCGCGGATCAATGGACAAGCTTCTCCGAACCAGGACGGTTTCCACTGGTCCTGAAGCCGGTGGTCGCGGGCTCCAAGCTTAACAAGGTCCTCATCGACGGTGGAAGCGGGCTCAACGTCCTTTTCGCCAAGACCTTAAAGAAGATGGGGTTCGACATCACCCACATGCTCACCAAGAGCACCTCGCCCTTCTACGGCATCGTCCCGGCAACGCGGCTATCCCACTGGGCTCAGTGGTCCTGCCAGTTACCTTCGGGGAATCTCGGGACAACTATCATACCGAGTACATCAAGTTCGAAGTCGCGGACTTCGAGACTTCCTACCATGCCATCCTCGGCAGACCGGCTATTGCCAAGTTCATGGCGGTACCCCACTACACCTACTTGGTACTCAAGATGCCAAGTCCAGCAGGTGTACTCTCACTGCAAGGGGACTTGAAGATCTCGCACGACTGCGACACTGAAGCCGTGGAGATCGCCTCCACAAATCAAGTACCCAACGCTATGATGGAGATCTACGCTGCGTCGAAGAAGCTTGCCCCAAGTGAACTTGACATCCCTGAGAAGTCGGACAAAGCCAACAAGCCTCAGCCAGCTGAGGAGGTTCTGGTCAAGACAATCGACCTCGGGACAGGCGACAACAACAAGACCACCACCATCGGGGCGGGTCTCGACCCCAAATAGGAAGACGCGCTCATCAACTTCCTCCGGGCCAACCGCGACATCTTTGCGTGGAAGCCAGCGGTCATGCCAGGGGTGACCAGGGAGTTGATCGAGCATTCCCTCAACGTCGATCCTAAAGCTACCCCCAAGCGACAACACCTCTGCCGTTTTGCCGACGACAAACGGGATGCCATCAAGAAGGAACTCGCCAAACTACTCGCGGCTGGCTTCATCAGAGAAGTCTTCCATCCTGAGTGGCTCGCCAACCCCGTCCTCGTCCGCAAGAAGAACTCGAACGAGTGGAGGATGTGCGTCGACTACACCGACCTCAACAAGCACTGCCCCAAGGACCCCTTCGGGTTGCCACGGATTGACCAAGTCATCGACTCCACGGCGGGCTGCGACCTGCTCTGCTTCCTCGACTGCTACTCCGGGTACCACCAGATCGCGATCAAGGAAGAAGACCAGGAGAAGACCGCGTTCATCACCCCGTTTGGCGCGTACTGCTACACGACCATGTCCTTCGGGTTGAAGAACGCTGACGCTACATATCAACGAGCTATCCAGGCCTGCTTCAAGAGGCAACTCAACAAGAACGTCGAAGCCTACGTGGATGACGTGGTCGTTAAGACCAAAAACTCCAGTACACTCATCGACGATCTTGAAGAAACTTTCGCATCCCTGCGCGAGTACCGCTGGAAGCTCAACCCGAACAAGTGCGTCTTCGATGTACCTTCGGGTAAACTACTCGGCTTCATCATCAGCCACCGCGGCATTGAAGCCAACCCCGAGAAGATCTCCACCATCACCAGCATGAAAGCTCCCACGTGCATCAAAGACGTCCAGAAGCTGACCGGGTGCATGGCGGCCCTAAACAGATTTATCTCGAAGCTTGGAGAACGGGGGCTCCCCTTCTTCAAACTACTCAAGCACCAAGAGAAGTTTGTGTGGACCACAAAGGCGGACCAAGCCCTTGCCCAGCTCAAGGACTTCCTATCGAAGCCACCAGTCCTCACGGCTCCTCGCAAAGGCGAGCAGCTACTGCTCTACCTCGCTGCGACTACTCATGTGGTCAGTACTGCCATCATCGTCGAGCGGCAGGAAGACGGCCACGCCTATCCAGTCCAGCGTCCAGTCTACTTCGTCAGTGAGGTCTTGTCAGAGTCCAAGTCACGCTACCAGCCTGTACAGAAGCTTCTGTACGCAGTGCTCATCACCTCGCGGAAGCTACGACACTACTTCCAGGAGTACTCGATCTCCGTCGTCACCGACTACCCGCTCGGCGACATCCTGCGGAACCAAGATGCTACTGGAAGAATCTCAAAGTGGGAAGTCGAACTCGGCGCCCTCAACATCGACTTCAAGCCACGCACAGCCATCAAGTTGCAGGCACTAGTCGACTTCATGGCGGAGTGGCGCGAGAATCAGCTACCTACTCCAACCGAGCGACCAGAGCATTGGGTGATGTACTTTGATGGCTCACTCAACCTCGAGGGCGCAGGTGCAGGGGTACTCTTGATCTCTCCAACGGGCGAACAACTCAAGTACCTCCTGCAGATCTTCTGGAAGGTCTCAAACAACGAAGCCGAGTACGAAGCTCTGCTACACGGGCTCCGCCTCGCGGCTTCACTGGGCATCAAGCGGCTACTAGTCTACGGCGACTCCGCAGTGGTCATCAACCAAGTCAACAAGTCCTGGGACCGCAACAAGGAGAACATGGACGCCTACTGCCTAGAAGTCCGCAAGCTCGAGAACAAGTTCCATGGTCTCGAGTTCCACCACGTCGTCCGCGACAACAATGTTGCAGCGGACGTCCTGTCGAAGCTTGGTTCTACTCGCGCCCAAGTACCAGCGGGCGTCTTCGTCCACGAGCTTCACGCGCCATCCATCCCGGAGCCGGCGCCACCGACCACTGTCCCAGCGCATCCCCCGGCTGGCCAGGAGGTCATGATGATCGACGTGGACTGGAGGCAGCCCTTCATCGACTACCTCAGCGAGCAGAAGGTTCCCTCGGACAAGAACTTGGCTGAGTAGCTCACCCGCCGTGCCAAGTCCTACGTCCTCGTCGGAGACAAGCTCTACAGGCGGGGCGCATCTTCAGGAGTACTCATGAAGTGCGTACCCACACAAGAAGGCAAAGACATGTTGGAGGAGATCCACAAAGGCGTCTGCGGCAACCGCGCGTCCTCCCGCACGCTGGTCAGCAAGGCCTTCCAACGAGCCTTCTACTGGCCCACAGCTCTGGGCGACGCCGAAGAACTCGTCAGAAAGTGCCAAGGGTGCCAATACTTCGCCAAGCAGCAACATGTCCCAGCCTACAAGCTAGTCACCATACCGCCAACCTGGCCCTTCACCTGCTGGGGGCTCGACATGATTGGGCCACTCCCAACTGCGCCAGGTGGATTCAACAGAGTACTGGTGGCCATCGACAAGTTCACCAAGTGGATCGAGGTCAAGCCGGTTACAAGCCCAAAGGCCGACAGAGTACTCGACTTCCTGGATGAACTCGTGCATCGCTACGGACTACCCCACCGCATCATCACAGACCTGGGCTCCAACTTCAACAATCACCATTTCTGGGAGTACTACGAGAACAGCGGGATCGACGTCCGATACGTCTCAGTCGCCCATCCTCGGGCCAACGGACAAGTCTAGCGCGCCAACGGGATGGTGCTCGACGCTCTCAAGAAGCGGCTTCACGACGCTGCCAACTCTAAAGGAGGCAAGTGGATCAAGGAACTACCCAATGCTCTCTGGGGGCTACGTACTCAGCCCTCCAAGCCAACGGGGCAATCCCCATACTTCCTGGTCTACGGCTCCGAAGCAATCCTCCCTGCTGATGTCATGTGGGACTCGCCAGCAGTGGAGCACTACGACGAAGGCATCTCTGAAGACAGCAGACGAGTTGACATCGACGGACTCGAAGAAGCTCGCTGTGCCGCCCTCGTCCAATCAGCAAGGTACCTGGAGGGTATCCGACGCTACCATGATCGCAACATTAAGGAACGCTCCTTCAACGTTGGTGATCTTGTCCTCCGTCGCTTCCAGAACACGGAAGGACTACACAAGCTCAACTCACCCTGGGAAGGTCCCTTCACAGTTGCAAAGGTGACCGGACCGAGCTCCTACCGCCTCCAGACGCTCGAAGGCGAAGACGTCAACAACTCGTGGAACGTCGACCAACTCTGTCGGTTCTACGCCTAGTCTACACGACTACCCTGGGGGCTCAAGTCTACACGACTACATCAAGACCTCCTCGCTGTAAGCGGCCTCCGGGTCCAGGCACCAGTCTCCGGACTACTCCTCTCCAGAATCCAGCCCACGCGGCTACCTACGGATCCTGTGCTGCGACGAGCGACAAAGGACTCTAGCAGCGGTCTACTGAGAGACCATGTACTCCTAGATCCAGCCTACACGGCTACTACGGATCAACTGCTGTAAGCGGCTCTACGCCCTAGCACTACTTAGCTGTAAGCGGCCTCCGGGTCCTGGCGACTACTCTGTAACCACGGCCCTGGCCATCCAGGTGTACTTCTTCAGTAATAAAGTTTGATTCTCTATCAACTACTTTACTGTCTCCTCCCCTTAACGGGATCATTGCCGAGTACTACTACTCGCGACGACTTCATGATGGGACTCCGCACTCAGAGATCGCGACAACGAGTACTCATTCATGGAAGTTTCTTTCATTCACACTTAAACAATTTCATTACAATTGTTTATGTACAACTACTGCTACGAGCTAACATTACAGGACTACTGCAGGTTGAGCTTCTCGGCAACCTGTTCAGCAATAGGCGCCATCTGCTCCAGCAGCTCCGTGTACTGCTCATCCGTGCAGTTGGCGGCTAGTCCGCCGGCGACTACGTCCACGGGGGCCTTCGAGAAGTACGACTTCATGAAGGCCAACACCTGGTTCGGGATCGACTTCGCCAAGTGCTTGACGTAAGCCGCCAAGCGGCTGGGGGCTTCCTTCAGCCGGTCCACCAATGGAGCTATCTTCAGACCGCCAGGATGAGGCACCAGCAGCCTCGCGATGGGGAGCGCGACTTCCTCGAGTTCCTTGAGTTGAGCCCGCAGCCTCTCGCAGTCCTCGTTCAGCTTCTGCAAGGATTTGTAGTAGCTGACAAGGTCAGGATCGGATGCAATACGGAGCTCCATGTGCTTGTCGCACTCGTAAGCAAGCTCCTTCGTACTCCAGTACCTGGCGGGCCTCCTGCTCTCGGTAGAAGAGGTTCTTCAGATCGGTCTCTGAAGCCTTCAGCTGATCGACCTTCGTCTCAAGCTCTGCAATCAACAAGGCACAGCGGGTCAGACTACTTCACGCTACCATCAACAAGTACTCGACAAGGCGGTCGCGTACCTTTGTTCTTGTTGCGGAGAGACTTGTTCTTCTGCACCAGATCGTTGCTCTTCGCCTGCATCTCTTGGACGTCATTGTGATACTTGGCGAAGGCGGTGTCCAGCTTCGACTGCATGGCGGCGGTTTGCTTCCGGGACTTCACGAGTTCCTCTTCCAAAGCTTCCGCCCGGAGCACGGTGTCGCCGAAGCCTTGAAGCATGTTGGACTTCTCCCGGGACCTCTCCGCGACGTCCTGCAATACACAACACATGTCAAATGGGTACTCAACATTGAAGGATTGACTACTCAAGGGTGTCGACTACTCACCTTCATCCATTGCTCGGCCTGGCGCACCGCCTCCAGATGCCGAGCTACCGTCGCCGGGTTGACGAGATCATCCGCCAACAACTCGATACCGCCACGACTACTCGTCGCGACTTCGGTCATTGGCGCCGAGCGGATTGGCTCCGCGTCCTGGATCTCCGGCGAGTGCACGACTACCTCTAGAGCGGGTTTTGGCAGCATGTCGTCGCCCTCTCCTCCAGCCGTCGCGGCGGCTTCTTCGACGGCCTCCTCCACCGGCCCGGGGGCTCCTCCGACAGCTCCCTGGGTCTCCGGTGCCATGTCTTCAACGGGCACCGCAGCCAGGATATCACTCCCCTCAGCTTCAGCACCTGTCATCAAAGTACACGTGTATCAGTCACACCTGGCGGCTACGACTACTCTCCGGGGCTACTTACACCTGAGAGAGTACTCACCTTCAACGATGCTGGCCTCAGGCAGTGTAGCCTCAGCAGCCGGCGCCTCGGGTTCTGCCTGAGGGGCGGGAGCGGACTCCTCAGCGGGTGGCGCGGCTTCCTCGTCCGCCACTGCAGCAGCGGGTTCATCCCCCTCCCAGGACAGGTCCGTCGATTTCCTGCAGAGTATACAAGCTGGTTGTCAACCTAGTACGACTACCACATCGAACGTACTACTCGGGAAGGATCAATACTTACAAGCTCGACCGGACCATCATCACGGTTGGGGCGCCAAGGATACTGGCGATGTCGACCAGTCCTGTCTCGACAGGCGCCTCCTCCTGCGCCTCAGTAGCCGCCGCCTCTTCAGTGGCAGCAGCGGCTGGCTCTGTGCTCCCCTGAGCAACAGGGGGCTGGCGCTCCATCTGCGCCAAAAGTTCCTCCACGGTGGGGGCTGGGCTACGACTACCCCCAGCCGGCTCCCCCACGGTGTCCCAATCGCCTTCGACACCCTGCTCAACGGGGTCGGAAGGCGGCACCTCCTACAAGCAAGGAAACTCCGTCGTCAACACACAAACTCGAGACATGAGTACTCGACTACACTAGTGAAGACGGCTTACCTCCTGAGATGTGGTCTCAGTGACCTTCATCTTTTTGGCCACGCGCTTGCGGGCCACATTGCGTGGCCTCCTTGGCGGCGCGGGCAGACTAGCCTCCAGGCTAGCCGGCGGATCCTGAACGAGAGGTATGTGCGGCAATCCAGGGCGGCTTAACCGCGACCGCAGCTGGAAGCGCTCTTGGAGTGTCTCTTCATCGTCGTCCTCCTCGGACGTGTCCTCGACAACAACTGTGTCATCTCCTTCGCCAACCTCGCGCTGCTCCTTGGCCTTGGCCTTCCCTTCCTCGGGGACCTCGACTAGCTGAGGAGGCGACGCCGGCTCAGAGACAAACTTCGCCAAGTCATCCTGCAAGAAGCACTACACATCAGTACGACTACTCTTATGTAATGAGTGCTCGACAACGGATGCGGCTACTGACCTCCTTTGGTGGGCGCGCGGCGGAGTACTCTGGTACTGGGCACGGTGTGTACGCCGGCATATCTTTGAAGATCCAGGCTAGCCTATCAACAATGTCGTCGTCGTCGACTTCATCTCCAGGCATCCGCGACGTATCGTCGTCGCCGGTGTACTCGTACCCTAGGGTGTCGCGAGCCATCAGCGGCTGCACCCTTCGCTTCATGAAGCTGAAGGCCACGTGTTCGGCCCTCAGCCCGGCTTCCCTCAGCGCCTTGATCTTCGCCAACAGATCGGGCAACTGAAGACCCTCTTGCATCGTCGGCTCCGAGTTCCACCACGGGCGGTGCTTGGGCTGCTTCCCGCTCGGCTTCGGCAGCTCCGGGTGGTGGTTCGTGACGTAGAACCACTTTGCTTTCCAGTCTTGGTTGGAATCTATCAGCTTGTACGAGAGGTACTGCTCGGCGGCATCCTCCCTCATCTGGATCCCTGCTCCTCCGACTACCCGCGGATTGCTGGCGCTGGGCTGAGGCTTCACCCGGAAGAACTTCCGGAACAAGATCCAATGGGGCTTGATCCCCAAGAAGGCCTCACAAAAATTTACAAAGACGGCGGTGTGGAAGATACCGTTGGGGTTGAGGTTGAGGTACTCGATGCCGTAGTATCCCAGCAGCCCCTTGAAGAAGTCGCTGGCCGGAAGAGATAGTCCGCGCTCCGCGAACCGGGTGAACATCGGGATCTCGTCCGGGTTCTTCTCCATGGGGTACGGATCCCCTGCGGCGGCCCACCACATATCCACCTCCTTCTCCCGCAAGAACCCACTGTTGAGAAGGGCCAGCAGGTCATCGGTCTTGGCTTTGGACTTCTTCCACTCGCGATTCGGATCTGGCCGCGGTGGAGACACCGGCGGCGTCCCTGCAGCAGATCCAGCGGCCTCATCGCGGGACCTCTTCTTCCCTGCGGCGGCGGCCTTCGTGGTCTTTGATGGCGAAGGCTTCATTCTCCAAGTGCAAGGAGTCTTCACTCGCATTCGCTCGGGGGCTACGGCGGTGGCTAACGACGGCGGTTCACTCGAAGATATTCTCTCCTCGACGGCGGCAGTGCGCGCTGGCGGTGGTTCCTAGGCACGGATTGCTGGGAATGGCTGCAGATGCGCGTGGTGAAAAACCCTAAGGGTTTTGGCTTCTATTTATAAGTCAACGACGACCCTTCCAACGGCCGGATGGATAACTCCGCGCTCGGCTGACTCAGCGGCGGCGCATGACTCTTCAACTTCTACTAGTCGACGCGCCTCATCTCGGGGGCTCGGCTACTTCTACTCGACTTCCTGGGTAGCAGCAAGACACATTCTACATGATGACCCTTCAATTCGAGAGGAAGTACTCGACTCAAGGCTCGGGGGCTCCGTGCCACGTGTCCTTCGGTTTTTTCTCCGGATTTGTCGGGATATTCTTGCCAAAACTTCAGATGGACCCTCAGCCAGAGTCTACAACTCAACCTAAGGCTCGGGGGCTACTCCATATGGAGTGCGATTTTGCAATCGCACTTCCATATCAGTTTCGGCTTCAAGACAACACGGGCATTGTTGAAGACCTTCAAGGGCAGCACTCGAGGATGCTTGGGACTACTCGAGAAGACTTCAGGATTGCTCAAACATCAGCTGGAGTACATTCCAGCCTCGGGATGCTTCAACTATTCTTGAAAACCTTTGACTTGTAGTACTCGGGGACGCCTGAGGACTGCTCGTTGAGGCCGTCAAGACTACTCGAAGCTATCCTTCTCGACTACAAAGTACTCGGGGGCTTGTCGTATGGACCTCCTTGGGCCCACTACCTCGGTGGGTACCAGGACCGACTACTCGGTGGGCCCCTGGGACTACCCGGCTTGCGCTGCACGGCACCTGATGGCGTGAAGCACAAGGACTGCAGAGGAGAAGTACTCGGATAGGAAGCTGTACATGTCCCGCACTGTATGGAGGACTCCTAGACATACTCGACTAGTACTCTCTCCCTGAACCGACTTGTAACCCTGCCTCCCGGACTATATAAGGCAAGGCAGGGACCCCTCCTCTCTCATCTCATCTCACGGCGTAAGATTGCATCATCTTGTAATCATACCCAATCAATCCAGAGCTACGCAGCATACAAGATGTATGGTATTACGCACCTCGCGGCCCGAACCTGTCTAAATTGTGTGCCACGTGTCTCTTCCTTCGAGTTACCGATCTCGGCGAGGCCACATTCATCTACTTCGGGTACTCCCCTTAGTAGGTTGCCGGTCTAAAACACCGACAAAAGGTGACCGGACCAGGCTCATACCGCCTCCAGACTCCTGAAGGCGAAGACGCCAGCAACTCGTGGAACATCGACCAGCTCTGTCGATTCTACGCCTAGTCTCTCGACTACCCTAGGGGATCAAGTCTATACGACTACTCCAAGACCCCTTCGCTGTAAGCGGCCTCCGGGTCCAGGCACCAGTCTCCGGACTACTCTACTCCAAGATCCAGCGTTAACGGCTACTAACGGATCTTGGGCTGCTCCGAGCGTCAAAGGACTCCAGCAGCAGTCTATCAACAGACCATGTACTTCTAGATCTAGCCTACACGGCTACTAACGGATCTCTAGCTGTAAGCGGCCATGCGCCCTAGCACCACTCAGCCGTAGGCGGCCTTCGGGTCTTGGCGACTACACTTGTAACAACGGCCCTGGCCATCCAGGCGTATTCTTTCAGTAATAAAGTTTGATTTTCTATCAACTGACTTACTGTGTTTCCATTGATGGGTCTACTAGCGAGTACCACTACTTGCGACAACTCTATGATGGGCACTCCGCATACATACATCGCGACAACGAGTACTCATTAACGGAAGTTTATCTCATTCATACTTAAACAAGTTCATTACAACTTTGTTTATCTACAACTATTTCTACAAGCTAACCCTACAGGACTATCGGAGGTTCAGCTTATCGGCGACTTGTTCAGCTATTGGCGCCATCTGCTCCAGGAGCTCTGCATATTGCTCGTCAGTACAGTTGGCGGCTAGTCCACCCGCGACTATGTCGACCGGAGCCTTGGGGAAATATGACTTCATGTACGCCAAGACCTGATTGGGGATGGACTTCGCCAAGTGCTTGACATACGTTGCCAAGCGACCGAAAGCTTCTCTCAACCGGTCAACCAATGGAGCGATCTTCGGCCCGCCCGGATGAGGCACCAGTAGCCTCGCAATGGGAAGTGCGGCTTCTTCAAGTTCTTTGAGCTGCGCCCATAACTTCTCGCAGTCTTCGTTCAACTTCTGCAGGGATTTGTAGCAGTTGACGAGGTCACGGTCCGAGGCAATTCGGAGCTCCATGTGCTTATCGCACTCGTAAGCCAACTGCTTATAATCATATTCAAGTACCTCGCGGGCCTCCTTCTCCCGGTAGAAGAGGTTCTTCATGTCGACTTCTGAGGCCTTCAGTTGCTCGACCCGGGTCTCAAGCTCTGCAATCAACAAACAAGGCGGGGTTAGACTACTGCAAGGTACTTCCAATGGGTACTCGACAAGATAGCAGTGTACCTTTGTTCTTGTTGCGGAGCGACTTGTTCTTGCGCACTAGTTCGTCGCTCTTCGCCTGCATGTCCTGGACTTCATTATGGTACTGGGCGAAGGCGCCGTCTAGCTTCGACTGGAGCATGGCGGAGTGCTTCCTGGCCTTCGCGAGTTCCTCCTCCAATGCTTCCGCCCGGAGCACTGTATCGCCGTATCCTTGGAGCATGTCAGAGTTTTGTCGGGATCTCTCCATAACATCCTGCAGCAGACAACAACTGTCACTCAAGTACTCAGCACTCATGGCAGATTGACTACTCAAGGGTACCGATAACTTACCTTCATCCACTGCTCGGCCCGACGCATCGCCTCCAAGTTGCGCGCTACTGTCGCCGGGTCGATGAGATCATCCGCCAGAAGTTTGATCCCACCATGACTAGTCGTGGCGGCCCCAGACATCAGTGCCGAACGGATCGGCTCCGCGTCCTGAATCTCCGGTGAACGAACGACTACTTCTAGGCTTGAATCTGGCAGTACTTCGTCGTGCTTCTCTTCGGCCATCGCGGGGGCTCCTCCGCTGGCTACCTCCGCTGGCTTGGTTGCTGCTCCGGCGGCTTCTCGGGTCTCCGGCACCAAGCCTTCAACGGGCACAGCCTCGGGGATAGTGCTTCCCTCGGCTTTGGCTCCTGTCAATAGAATACACACGGGATTAGCTTCCCGGGGGCTATGACTACTCTTCGAGGAAGACCGCGTCTGAGCAGTGTACTCACCTTCTACTACGCTGGCCTCTGGCAGCATAGCCTCCACGGACGGCGCTATGGTCTCGGCCTGGGGGAGGGGAGCGGACTCCTCGGCGGCTGGCGCGGACGCTTCTTCAGCCACCACCGTGCTGGGTTCATCTCCCTCCCAGGACAAGTCTGTGGATTTCCTGCACAGTATACAATTGGTTGTCAACCAAGTACGACTACCAACCTACATGTACTACTCGAGAAAGATGTTCACTTACAAGCTCGACCGGACAACAGTCACGGTCGGGGCGCCAAGTATGCTGGCGATGTCGACAACTCCGGCTTCAGCAGGCGCCTCTTCTTCGGCTTCCGTTGCCGCTGGTTTCTCCGCAGCAGGGGCTGTGATCGGCTCCGTCCTGCTCTCAGCAACCGACGCCTGCGGTTCGACTTCTGTCATGGCGGGGGCTGGGCTGCGGTTTCCCTCAGCCGGCTCCCCCACCGTCTCCCAGTCGCCTTCGTCCCCTTGGTCTACAGGGTCGGAAGGCGGAATCTCCTGCGAGCACTTGGAATTTTGTCGTCAACATACATACAATTGCAAGTCAAGAACTCAACTACTCTACTCGAGGAGCATACCTCTTGAGACGTCGTCTCAGTGATCTTCAACTTCTTCGCAACATGCTTGCGCGATGCGTTGCGCGGCCTCCTCGGCAGCGCAGGTATACTAGCCTCCAAGCTAGTCGGAGGATCGTCGACAAGGGGCACGTTGGGTAGTCCAGGGCGGCTGAACCTGGACCGCAGCTGGAACCGCTCCTGCAGCGTCTCCCAGTCCTCCTCGTCGGACGTGTCTTCGACGATGACGGTGTCGTCACCTTCGCCGACTTCGCGGCGTTCTTTCTCCTTGCCTTTCCCCTCTTCCGGGATATTTGAGGACTATGTGTGGTTCGAGGACCGGTGGATGGTCGCTTCCTTGTGTGATGAGTGATTGACAACGTTGTGTGGACTGATTCTTGGCTAAGTATTGCAGGTGCAGGTTGCGGCTTGACTGGTGTTGGTGCAGGTGAAGAACAAGCGCGAAAGGTCGTCACCGGTGAGGCCTCCAGGTTTGGAGAAGACAAGTAGGCTTCGTTCGAGGGACCCGGTGGCCAGCGGGGTCAAGTGCGGGCCGCATGGTGGCATGAACAGCAAGATGAAGTCATGGACGGTTTCTTGGTAGAGCCTCAAAACCAAGGTCGAGCCGGGACTACGTGGGAGCCAAGTCATGAGTGGAGATTGGCGGAGGCTACATCGAGTTCGCGGGGTTTCCGGTGGTTCACCAGAAAACCACTGGGTTCCTTGGTTGATCCACAAAGCCAAGACCGAAGAACCGAAGACGATGCTGCAGCAGTGCCAGACCGGTCTGACCGGTGGGTACCGGTCTGACTGGTGGGGAGCACCGGTCTGACCGGTGTGCGACGACGCAGTCCGGAGACTTCGAAGCGGAGGACACACGTCGGGATCGCATGGCTTGCGTCGAGGCTACGCAGGGTGCGGTCGTGGGGCATCCGTCTGATGGTGAAGACATGAAGACTTACAAATCCGCCCTTGAGGGGCTTGTATCCCTAGTTATTAGGAAAGGGCATTTTAGACTTTCGGTTGCCTCCATATAACCCAAGAGGTGAGAGGATGGCAGCCAAGCCTTGAAACCCTAGTTCATTTGCTTTCCTATTTTCCCTTCCTATTTTCCTTAGGATTTCCATAGGACTAGCTTGAGAGCTTCATGGTGAGATCTTGTGAGAGGGTTGGATGATTGGGCGGCAAGCTAGACCTTGTATGAACCTTTGTTGCATGTATAGATGATTCGGCGTGGTTCCTCAAGGTTTGGATGTGTTGTTCCCGGTTGTTCTTGGTGGTGATTTTCGGAGCCCTCTCTTGGTGATTTCTTTGGGTTGTTTTTGGGACCTTTCTCTTGGGGATTTGAGGGGGGAAATTTGTGGGAACCCTTCGTGGTTCTTTGGGCTGTGATTCCCCTCCCAAATCCGTGAGTAAAGGGGCTCGATTTTGGGGTTTTCCGAGTTCTAGGGTTTGTGGTGTTCTTGGCAGGATTTCTTCGATTCCTCCTTTTTGGACAAGTTTTGGTGGGATTAAACTTGGCTATGGACTCCTCATGAGGTGTTCCTAATATCCCCAAAGTCTTGTTCAAGTCTGTGGAGCGATTCGGGAGATCGAGGTTTGGATTTGGGGGAGTTGACCCGCGGGTGCTGTTCATCCCGAGCTGCCCAGGCTACACCGGTCTGACCGGTTCTCTTGACCGGTCTGACCGGTGCAACCCTCGGTGGGTTTTTGCTCGGGTGAACGTCTGGGTGTGTTCGCTGTTGTCCTGTGTTGCTGCTGTTTCGAGTTTGGGTCAGTTTGGTGGTCGGTTGGCCTGTTTGGTGCTTTGGGGGCTTTCAGGCTGTGACCGGTCTAACCGGTGTGTCTCACCGGTCTGACTGGTGTGGAGCCACTTAGTGAATGTTGCCCAGTTTCACCAGCAGGGACCGGTCTGACCGGTGGTGCTCACCGGTCGGACCGGTGTTGGTCTGTAGACTCGAGGTTTGGTGTTCCGCTGCGTTCTCGGGTCGGAAGGTTGTGTGTTGGTTCCTAGGTCCAGTGGCACTCCAGTGGCTACGTGGGCTTAGCCAACTTGGGTAGTGAGTCAGAGACGTGTGTTGGAAGCCGCGTTCATCTTGTTGGAGTTTCCATCTCCTTCGAGAAGAATTTTTATCAGCTCCCATTCACCCCCCCCTCTCTGGTTCACCGTATCGGTCCTTCAAGTGGTATCAGAGCCGGTTCGGGTCTTTATTGACTCTAACCAGTCTAAGATCCAAGGATGGCGTACCAGGAACGGGGTTCGGGTCCTCCACACTTCGATGGCAAGAACTACCAGATGTGGAGTAAGCGGATGGGTGCGTTCCTCCGCAGAAAGGGTCAGATCCTTTGGGATGTCACGGTGGACACAGGCTATGTCCAGCCGATGGACTTCCTCGCTCCAGGATCGAGGGACAGATTCGACGCCAACAACAAGGCGGTCGACTACTTGTTTCGTGCTTTGTGTCAGCCTGAGTTCGATCGGGTGCACACCGAGCACTTGGCTTGAAGAATTTGGTCGGTGCTGAAGGAGGCTCATGTTGGGAATGCCCAGGTTCAGGCACGGATGTATGCGACCTACCGGAGAGAGTACGAGAACTTCACTCATCTCCCTGGTGAGTCCATCGATGCCTTGTTTCAGAGGTTCACGGTGGTTGTGAACAACATGAGGGCCAATGTGGACGTGCTCCCGTACGATGATCATGATAGAGCAGTCAAGCTCTTACACTCTTTGGATCGTACGATTTGGGGCGGAAAGTTCGAGGCCATTGTGGAGTCAGAGAAGTATGACACTCTGACGGTGAACGAGCTGTTCTCGAAGCTCAAGTCGGTTGAGGTGGATAGGGGCATGACTGCCAAGCTCGAGGGTCTGACTGATTCCCATAGTCTTGCCCTCGTTGGTGGTTCGAAAGGAAAGGCTAACACTAACCCATCCACCAGGATGTTCTCTTTGTCTTCCTTGATGTCTATGCTAGATGAGGAGTTCGACGTGCTTGGAGAGAACGAGCTGGCACTCCTGACGAGGCGGTTCGAGAGGCTGCACGAGAACCGAGTGAACATGAGGAGGAACACGAGGACATGCTTCCAGTGCGGCAAGCCAGGACACTTCGTCGCCGACTGCCCGGAGAAGGTCGAGAACAAGGACGGCTACAAGCACAAGTCGAGGATGGATGGCAAGTACCGGTCGAGGCGCGACCACAAGAGCAAGCACAAGAACAAGTACAAGGACGAGCGACGATCGAGGAAGAAGGAGAGCCGAGGCAAGGCCCGAGCGATGGTTGGAGCGAGCGACGTCGACTCCAGTTCCGCGTACTCCACCTCGAGCTCGAGCAGCAGTGAAGACGAAGGTGATCGTCACAAGAGCAAGAAGTCGTCCAAGAACCTGAGCGGGCTGAGCTGCTTCGCGAGAGATGGCTTCTGCACCATGGCGTTGAGCTCCGGCAGCAAGAAGAGCACACAGAGCGACTCGGACTCCGATTCTGACGACGAGGTGCGTGATGAACTTCCCTTCTCGCGCCAGGAGAATGAGAGGCTTGGCTCTTTGCTTGATAACCGTGATGACATGCTTAGAGAGGCCAAGAAAATGAGAAAAGAGCTTAGGGCTTCACTCGAGGATGCTAGGACTAGAGTGGCTGAGCTAGAAACACAGGTGCTTGATAGCAAGCTTGAGATTGATTCCCTTAAGGCTAGCCCTGTTGTTTCTGATGAGGTTGATTGTGCTGATTGCTCCATCTTTCTTGCTGATCTTGCTTTGTTTAAGGAGAAGCCTGCCTCCAAGTGTGAGGAACTAGATGTGCTTAGGGTTGAAGTGGCTGAGCTTAAGTCTAGACCTGCTTTGCTAGGTGCTTGCACTTCTTGCCCTGTTTTGCATGCTAAGATTGATGAGATGCATGCTTACACTAGTTCTCTTGAGGCTAAGCTGAAAGAACCCATGCCTACATCATGCTCTACCTGTGAAATGCATGCTTTGAAAATTTGGAACTTTGAAGGATCAGATGGCGACTAGAGAGGGGGGGGGGAGTGAATAGGAGCCGGTAAAAATTCTTCTCAAAGAACCCGGCCTATACCCTAGTCAAATCCCGGTCACACACAAGCGATGGAACGAATCACACGCTGATCGCCAAGACAACGAGGTTATGGATCAACCTCTAGTCTTAGGAACGATTCCTTGAAGCACACGCGGAAGCACGAGAAAGGAAGGGAGGAATCGAACCAAGAAGCAAAGCTGCCAGCCTCTGGCGAACCGTCCGGCCAGGCAGGGCAGACTGTCCGCAAAGGCCGCGCGGACAGTCCGGCCAGGTGCCGCGGACAGTCCGCAAGGGACACGCGGACCGTCCGGCAGGGGGCCACGGACCGTCCGTTAAAGACAACAGAACCACCAGAACCGACCCGAGAAAAACGGACCGTCCGCGAAGACCGGGCGGACCGTCCGCGCGGGTTCCGGACCGTCCGCTACTGAAGCTCGGACCGTCCGCGAACCGGCTGCAACGAAAACCTAAAACCAAAACGGATCCAAAAGAGAAACCGAGCAAGAACACGAAGAACACGCGACGAACTGCACCCGCGCGGACCGTCCGCCAACACCTCGCGGACTGTCCGCCCTCCACGGACAGACCCAGAAACAGCCCGACCTCGAAGGTCAACTCCTCCAATCCATCACCGGATCTCCCAAATGGTAGAAGCTGTTGAGACAAGGGTTTGGGGACAAGTTAAGCGTCCAACAAGGATGCTATACCCCAAAAATTTCGTCTCCTAACTCCCTAAATCATCGGGAATCGCGGATCCTTTGAACACCACCAAAAGCTAGAGCACCGAACGAAAATCCTTGAATCGAAGTGGTTTCCCGGCGTTTGTGGGCACAAGATCAATCACAAAGATGCACTAGACATCCATCCATGTTTCCCTCAAAGAAATCCGGGGAGAAACCCACTCAAATTCGCGGAATCACACCGAGAACAAAGGCACCAAAAACAAGCACGAAGAAGACCACGCAAATCACAACGCCGAATCTTCTATACAAACCAGGAAAGATTCACAAGGTCTAGCATGCCGCCCTAGCATCCATCCCTCTCAACAAATCTCTCATGAAGCTCTCATGCTAGCCTAGAGAAAATGGAGAAGAAAATAGTCCAGGAAAATGAGAAAGAGGAGGGGGGAAATGAAACCCTAAGTCGCAGAGAGAGAGAGAGCCATCCACACACACTCATGGCTTATATATCGGGTCCCGCCGGTGTGGAAAATGACTCGACTACCCCTAACTCAACTACTGGTGATACAACCCACGCAGGGGCATTTATGTAATGTTTGTGGGTCTTACCATCGGACGGCCACGCCTTCGCCGCACCCCGCATCCTCCCGACGCAAGCCATGCGATCCCGCCACGTGTCCTCCGCTTCGAAGCTTCCCGACACGCCCGGATCCCGTCTCCGTCGTGTTGGGTCTTCGGACTTGGTTTTGAGGCCCAAACCAAGAAACCGTCCTCCGATGGTTTTGTGGGCAAACCACCAAACCCCGCGTGCTCGGCCCGGCCTCCCGCCAAGCCTCTTGACTCGACCGCCACCGTGCACCGGCTCGATCGTCCATGACTTCGTCTTGCTCGTCTCGCCACCATGTGGCTCGCACCTAGTCCCGCCGTCCACCGGGTCCCTTGAACCGAGCCTACTTGTCTCTCCATCTCCCGGAGGCCCCTCAAGGCTAAAGACCTTTCGCGCCCGTTCTTCACCTGCAACAACACGAACTAGGCCGCAGCCTACACCTGCGCACTGAGCCAAGAGTCAGTCCAACACCCGTTGTCAATCACTCATCACTGAGGAGCGGTCATCCATCGACCACTGGGACGCTCCTGGTCCTCAATCTCCCCCTTGATGAGTGCATTGACAACACACAACGCGAAATGAAATTCAGAGAAAGAAAGTAAGAAGAAAGAAAAACAAAGAAGCGCAACTCATGACCAAAACCAAAGAAAGGCAAAGAAAGGTCACAAGCCGAGCAAAGCACAAACTCCACACCGAAAACAGCAAGAAAGCTCCCCCTGAACAAATGCAAGCTCCCCCTGAACATGTGGATGCAAACTTCCAAATTTTAGCTCACCTCTTCTGAATTTTCATTAAGCTCACCTCTTCTCCCCCTTGTTGACAATGTATGAATCAAGGTGAAAATGCAGAAATGCAAAACAAAGCATATAAACATCTACATGAGCTTCTCAAATAGGCCAAATTTAGTGTCAAAGGCTAGAAATGAGACAAAGAGCACATATATGGATCAGAACATAGTCAAAGCATTGCCACAAGTAATTTATGGAAATATAGGCATGTGACAAAGCAAATTTGCAGATTTGAATAATTATACCAAAAGATGGCTCACTTCAAATGTAAAAGCCTATCCATGTCACATTCGAGCCAAAAACATGCATATCAACCAGAGATCATACAAGGATATCCAATTCTCAACAAAAGATCATTGCAAACACCCATAAAGCAAAGCATGTCATGTTAAAGCTCATGAGCCATGTGTCCACTTCGGGGAGACTTCTCCACTGGTGAACATCATGCAACATGTTTTGCACCCATGTGTAAAGGATAAGACATTTTAAGCATAAACATGGTGGATGGAGCATTTTTCAAGCATACACACTTCTTTTCAAGATTAATTCATTTCATGGTACATGAAGTGCCTTTGCGGCAAAAAGAAGCTTATGCTCCCCCATGAATGCAACATAGGCTAAACATTCACAATGATATTCGGCCTTTGGCCCAAAAGCAAGAAAAAGACATCCAAGCACAATCTAAGCAGAGAAAGCACATTTAGACCAAAACGTGACATGGATACACTACTACACATGAGTGGAGCACAGTTCATCAATTTTAGTCAAGATTAGCATTTGATTCAAAAAGGGCTATCTCACAACACATATATCTCAAATATTCCAAGAGCATATCCTCACATAGCCATTTCTCCACACACATGAACAATATCTCACAAATAGCCAAAGAGACTCAAATAAGGCATATGAAAGAAGCTCATCATCCTAAAATGCAATATGATACAAATGCAACATGATATATGACAAGATGGCTATCCTACCATGGTTTATACATCAAGCAAAGCATGTATATACATCAAAGGAAAAACATGGTATGATACATATAGTACAAAAAGTAAATCCCCCCAAGAATCAACTAGAAAGGGCAACAAACCCCAAGTTCCCCCCGCAAGCGCACAAATGTAGCTTGGTCGAGAGGCTTTGTGAAAATGTCTGCAAGCTGATCTTGGGTAGGGACATGGCTCAACACAATGGTCCCTTTCTCCACATTGTCTCTCAAGAAATGGTATCTCACTTCTATGTGTTTGGTTCTGGAGTGAAGCACTGGTTTTCTCGCTACGCTTATGGCACTGGTGCTATCACAAAGAAGTGGGATCTGGGTACACTCCTCACCAAAGTCTCTCAAAGTGTATGAAATCCACAACAGCTGAGAACAACAACTCGCGGCTGCAACATACTCTGCCTCGGTGGTAGATTGAGCTACACTAGACTGCTTGCGGGAAGACCACGAAACCAACGAGGACCCAAGAAACTGACAAGAACCAGAAGTAGACTTCCTCTCAACGCGACAACCAGCAAAATCCGCATCAGAAAAACCATGAAGAGAAAGAGTCGAGGAGGAAGAATACCAAAGGCCAAGACCAGGGGCAGACTGTAGGTACCTGAAAATCCTCTTGACGGCCTGTCGATGTGATGTCCTCGGTGAAGCCTGAAAACGAGCGCACAGACACACACTGAACTGTATGTCTGGCCTCGTCGCCGTCAGGTAGAGGAGGGAGCCGATCATGCTCCTGTATTCCCGCTGGTCCACTGGTTCTCCGTCCTCGTCCGCATCCAAAGTAGCCGTACTCCCCATGGGTGTCGACATAGGCTTCACATCTTGCATCTGGAACTTCCTCAGCATGTCCTTCGTGTACTTGGTCTGATGTACAAATGTTCCGTCCTTCACTTGCTTGATCTGCAACCCGAGAAAGTACTGCAACTCGCCCATCATGCTCATCTCGAATTCCCTGCTCATCTCATCTGCAAACTTGGCAACAAGGTTATGTGACGAGCCACCAAAGACAATATCATCCACGTATATCTGCACAATCAACAAGTCGTTTCCATGCTTGAGGAGAAACAAGGTCCTATCCACGGTACCCATCACAAACCCTCTGCTCACCAGAAAACCTCTCAATCTCCCATACCAAGCCCGGGGCGCCTGTTTCAACCCATACATAGCCCTTTTCAACCTGTACACCCTGTGTGGATACTTCTCACTCTCGAACCCCGGTGGCTGCTTCACATACACCTCCTCCTCTATGACCCCATTCAGAAAAGCACTTTTCACATCCATTTGAAACAACTTGAACCCTTTAGCCACGGCAAAGGCTAGAAGGATTCGAATTGCCTCAAGACGGGCCACAGGAGCAAAGGTCTCCTCATAGTCGATCCCCTCCTTCTGACTATAACCCTGAGCAACAAGTCTGGACTTGTTCCTCACAACCATCCCATTCTCACCCTCTTTGTTCTTCCAAACCCATTTTGTTCCTATAGGATGGCAATTTGGAGGTGGTTCAACTAACTCCCACACTTGGTTCCTCTCAAAGTTTTCCAACTCCTCATGCATAGAATTGACCCAGTTTGCATCAGATAAAGCATGTCCAATGTCCTTGGGCTCAAAGGTGGCAACAAATGCAGCATGAGCGAAATGAGAGGAATTTCTAGACCTTGACCGTGTAGTACGTTCGTCGATGTCCCCAATGATCTTCGATAGGGGATGCACTTCTTGAATCCGCCGGGGAGCCTCACGCCTCGAGACTACCTCCCCCTCAACTTCAGCTTCTCTCGCCTAGTCCTCTTGTCGCACCGTCGTTGTCCATGAAGTAGACGGTCCACCCTCCGTAGTGGTCGTAGGGGAAGTAGTGGGTACACCTTCAGCTTCAGGCGCATGGTTCTCTCCATCATCATCTCCAGCTTCATCCTTCTCCTCTTCAAAGAGGTCCTCGGCCATCTCCTCATCACCTGCACATTCAAAGCCAAGAGAGGTACATGGAATTGTCTCGTCGAAGGTCACCTCGCAAGTCTCCATGATTTTGTTAGTCTCAAGGTTAAGCACCCTATAGGCTCTAGAATGATTAGCATATCCAAAGAAAATCCCATCACTAGACCTAGCCTCAAACTTGTCGAGTTTTCCCTTCTTAAGAATAAAGCATTTGCAACCAAAAACTCGGAAATGACTCACCTTGGGTGCCCGACCATGCATCAGCTCATAACAAGTCTTCTTCTTGAAAGCTCGCAATAAAATCCTGTTAGAGATATGACAAGCCGTATTAACCGCCTCAGCCCAATACCTCCTAGGAGTCCTGTGCTCATCGAGCATCGTCCTAGCCATCTCACAAAGAGTCCGATTTTTCCTTTCCACAACTCCATTTTGAGGAGGCACATAAGGGGTCGAATACTGATGTTCAAGACCTAGATCACGACAAAAGGCATCAAAACGAGAGTTCCTGAACTCTGAGCCGTTATCACTACGGATAGCTCGAATGGCATCCCCATGCCTCTCGTTTTTCAACCTCACGATCAGATCTCGAACAAAGCCAAATGTCTCACTCTTGTCTTCCAAGAAAAACACCCAGGCATAGCGAGAGTAATCGTCCACCACAACAAGGACATACCACTTCCCACCCACCGAGCGAACTCGAGCTGGCCCAACAAGATCCATATGCAACAGCTCTGTCGGACGCTCGGTCATGACATCGGTCAGGGGTGGATGGGGAGTGGCTACCATCTTGCCATGCCTACACGGAGCACAAACCAAATCCTTCTCAAACTTCAACCTCGGCAATCCTCGGACAAGGTCAAGACCACTCAAGCGGGAAACCAAATCAAAGCTCAAGTGACCCAACCGCCTATGCCATTTCCACAAATCAGAAGAAGGACCGGCCATCAAACAGTGAGCAGGACCCAAAGAACGAGAGAAATCAGCCCTGAAAATCTGACCCTTGGGGATGATCATACAGACAAGATCACCTCGAGAATCCAGCAAACGAGACTCACCAGACTTGAAACGCACCTCAAAACCTTCATCAAGCAACTGAGAAACCGAAAGCAAATTGAAACCCAAAGACTTCACAAGAGCAACCCTCTTCAACGTTACCTTGTCACTCACATGCACAACACCCTCAGAAATCACCCTTCCTCGTCCATTGTCCCCAAATGTGATGTACATCTTTTCCTTCACTGGGGTGAGGCTGGAGAACCACTTCTTATCTCCGGTCATGTGTCGGGAACATCCGGAGTCGATCAACCAAATGTTCTCCAAGCCTCCTGCCTGTAGTCAGAAACAAGAATGAGAATGAGCTAGCGACTCGACACTGGGGTTAGCACAAAGAAAGTTAAACCAGTGTCGAGCCATCTGCTCAAAAGAGGGGTTAGCAAACATCATTCCCTTGCCACCAAACTTCCCATGTCCCATGGAAGGAGTACGAGCACCACGAGGGGGAAAACGTGGTCCGTAGTTCCTCTGGAACCCAAAGCTGCGATCATCTCCCCTAAACCCGTATTGAGGACGAGTAGGGGGACGTCCAGCAAAACCACCACGAGCCCGACCAAACCTCTCACCAGCACGCACACCATCATCTCTCCTAACAAACCTCTCACCACCACCTCTCTGTGGGAACCTACCACCCTGAGCTCCAACTCTACCAACACTCTTCACACTTCCCACACCCCGTGGAAGTGGCACTCTAGGCTCAGGAATACCATGAGACTGGCGATACCTGTCCTGGTTTGCTTGCTCCCTAGCAAGCCTCTCATCCCTCTTCCTCTTGTAGCAAAACTCTGCTAGATGCCTCTCCTTGCCACAATACTCACACCTGAAGGGGATGGGTTTTGGTTTTGGCTCTGGCTTCTCTCTAGGCTTCTCACCCTTCTCACTCACAAACTTCACCGGTTTCTGGAATTCATTTGTCTTAGGTGGGAATTTGGGTGGATCTTGGGTTGTGTCAAGCTTGTTGCAAAGGTGGTTGGGCTTTGGTGTGAAAGAGTTCTTGGGTGCTTTTGGAAGTGGGACTTGGATGTCTCCGATCACCTCAAACTCGGGGTTAGACTCAACACACTTCTCATACACACTCTCCCCACTGTTCTCTCCCACTTTCTCACCCAACTTCTCAAAACCCAAACCACGACCATCAGCTCTCTTGAACTCCTCAATCATGATTTTCAATTGAGGTTCCTGCCCAGACAACCAACCCAACACCTTCCTCAAGTAATCATTCTCCTCATAAATGACAAACGGGAAGTAAGTTCAAGATTGCGCAAAGTAACTTCATCACAGCTAGTGCATGCATTGACAACAGGAGATTTCAAAGAAGCTTCCAAAGTGCTAATAGTAGAACGAGCATCAACAAGCTTAGCATGCATAGTAGGACATGATTTACAAGCATCAAGCAAAGTGGGTCTAGCCTTAAGCTCATCATACTCAGTCCTAAGAGCATCTAGTTTAGCCAAAGTGGAAGCATTCTTCTCATTAAGCAACTTGATCTCATTCAACCATGCATCACACTCAAGACACTCAACATCATCAGGAGTAGTAGGAGCAAGTTTCAAAGAGTCATTCTCAAGTTTCAATTCAAGCAATTTGGACTCTAACTCTCCTACTTTCTCACTAGCATTCTCAAGTTGAGCCCTAAGATCTTTCCTCATCTTCTTAGCATCTCTCAACACACTATCACGGTTGTCAATCAAGCCATTCAACCTAGTGATCTCAGCAAGCAAAGAGTCGGGGTCACGATTTACCTCATCCTCCGAGTCGGAGTCGCTGTCTTCCTTCTCGCTCTTCTTGCTGCTCGAGCTATGGGCCATCCCACAGAAGCCTTCAAGCGCCACACAGCTCAACCCACTGAGGTTCCGGCTTGCACTCTTCTTACCCTTGCGCCTCCCGGCGTCTTCATCTTCACTGCTTGAGCTTGACTGCGCGTCGCTTGAGCTTGAGTCGACGTCGCTTGCACCGGCCACCATGGCTCTTGCCTTGTCCTTCTTGTAGCCGCCCTTGCTCGGTCGCCGCTTGTCCTTGTCCTTGCTCTTGGACTTGCTGAAGTGCTTGCCCTTGGAGGAGTACTTGTCTTCACGCCTTGGGTGCGCCTTGTACTCGCTCATCTTGTACTTGTTCTCCTCCGCTTCCGGGCACTCGGCGATGAAGTGTCCACGCTTGCCACACTTGTAGCATGTCCCCGAGCTCCGCCTTGCATTCCTCCGGCTCTCATGTAGTCGATCAAACCTCCTTGAGAGCAAGGCCAACTCCTCCTCGCCCAGCACATCAAACTCCTCATCTGGAATAGACATAAGAGAAGACAAGGAAAACTGTCGACAGGAAGGGTTAGATTCGCCCTTTGATCCGCCCACAAGAGCAAGACTATGGTCAGTCGAGCCCTCATGCTTGGATTGCAACTTCCTGTCAACCTCAGCCGACTTGAGCTTAGAAAAGAGGTCATCCAACTCAATGGTCAAATATTGCCCAGACTCCTTGATGGCCTCAACCTTAGCACCCCAAACATTTGGGTCCAAGACATGCAAGAGCTTCAAAGCTTGATCATGCTCAGTGTAAGGGAAATCCTCAACATTAGCCTTCATGTTGTTCACGATGGCGGTGAACCTCTGAAACATCGCATCAATGTCCTCACCGGGAAGTTGAGTGAAGTTCTCATATTGCATCCGGTAAGAGACAAAGAGGCGAGCCTTCACATGGTTATCACCACCGTGAGCAACCAACAACTTCTCCCAAATTTGCCAAGCAAGATTCAAATGGCGAACACGCTCAAACTCAGGATCACACAAGCTCCGGACCAAGTGATCAACGGCTTTTGCATTTGCCTCATACTTGGCCTTAGCACCGGCATCGGTCACCATAAGAGTATGGATGTTGACCGGAATAGCATAGGTCTTGTCAAGCACAATGAAATCCAACAACTTGCCACGAAGAAAGATCATCATACGAGCCGCCCACTTGTGGTAACCCTTCCCATCGAAGTGCGGCGGACCGCCCCGCTCAACGTACGCCATCTTAGGATTCAAGACTTGTCAAAGCCACAAAGAATCCGGCACCAAGCTCTGATACCAATTGAAGGATCAGATGGCGACTAGAGAGGGGGGGGGGAGTGAATAGGAGCCAGTAAAAATTCTTCTCAAAGAACCCGGCCTATACCCTAGTCAAATCCCGGTCACACACAAGCGATGGAACGAATCACACGCTGATCGCCAAGACAACGAGGTTATGGATCAACCTCTAGTCTTAGGAACGATTCCTTGAAGCACACACGGAATCACGAGAAAGGAAGGGAGGAATCGAACCAAGAAGCAAAGCTGCCAGCCTCTGGCGGACCGTCTGGCCAGGCAGGGCGGACTGTCCGCAAAGGCCGCGCGGACAGTCTGGCCAGGTGCCGCGGACAGTCCGCAAGGGACACGCGGACCGTCCGGCAGGGGGCCACGGACCGTCCGTTAAAGACAACAGAACCACCAGAACCGACCCGAGAAAAACGGACCGTCCGCGAAGACCGGGCGGACCGTCCGCGCGGGTTCCGGACCGTCCGCTACTGAAGCTCGGACCGTCCGCGAACCGACTGCAACGAAAACCTAAAACCAAAACGGATCGAAAGAGAAACCGAGCAAGAACACGAAGAACACGCGACGAACTGCACCCGCGCGGACCGTCCGCCAACACCTCGCGGACTGTCCGCCCTCCACGGACAGACCCAGAAACAGCCTGACCTCGAAGGTCAACTCCTCCAATCCATCACCGGATCTCCCAAATGGTAGAAGCTGTTGAGACAAGGGTTTGGGGACAAGTTAAGCGTCCAACAAGGATGCTATACCCCAAAAATTTCGTCTCCTAACTCCCTAAATCATCGGGAATCGCGGATCCTTTGAACACCACCAAAAGCTAGAGCACCGAACGAAAATCCTTGAATCGAAGTGGTTTCCCGGTGTTTGTGGGCACAAGATCAATCACAAAGATGCACTAGACATCCATCCATGTTTCCCTCAAAGAAATCCGGGGAGAAACCCACTCAAATCCGCGGAATCACACCGAGAACAAAGGCACCAAAAATAAGCACGAAGAAGACCACGCAAATCACAACGCCGAATCTTCTATACAAACCAGGAAAGATTCACAAGGTCTAGCATGCCGCCCTAGCATCCTTCCCTCTCAACAAATCTCTCATGAAGCTCTCATGGTAGCCTAGAGAAAATGGAGAAGAAAATAGTCCAGGAAAATGAGAAAGAGGAGGGGGGAAATGAAACCCTAAGTCGCAGAGAGAGAGAGAGCCATCCACACACACTCATGGCTTATATATCGGGTCCCGCCGGTGTGGAAAATGACTCGACTACCCCTAACTCAACTACTGGCGATACAATCCACGCAGGGGCATTTATGTAATGTTTGTGGGTCTTACCATCGGACGGCCACGCCTTCGCCGCACCCCGCGTCCTCCCGACGCAAGCCATGCGATCCCGCCACGTGTCCTCCGCTTCGAAGCTTCCCGACACGCCCGGATCCTGTCTCCGTTGTGTTGGGTCTTCGGACTTGGTTTTGAGGCCCAAACCAAGAAACCGTCCTCCGATGGTTTTGTGGGCAAACCACCAAACCCCGCATGCTCGGCCCGGCCTCCCGCCAAGCCTCTTGACTCGACCGCCACCGTGCACCGGCTCGATCGTCCATGACTTCGTCTTGCTCGTCTCGCCACCATGTGGCTCGCACCTAGTCCCGCCGTCCACCGGGTCCCTCGAACCGAGCCTACTTGTCTCTCCATCTCCCGGAGGCCCCTCAAGGCTGAAGACCTTTCGCGCCCGTTCTTCACCTGCAACAACACGAACTAGGCCGCAGCCTACACCTGCGCACTGAGCCAAGAGTCAGTCCAACACCCGTTGTCAATCACTCATCACTGAGGAGCGGTCATCCATCGACCACTGGGACGCTCCTGGTCCTCAAACTTGCACATTATGTTATCGTTTGCAGGATGAGAATGATGAGCTGAGGAAGTTGATGGGTTGGTTGTCTGGTCATGAGCCTCAGTTGAGGATGATGATCGAGGCATTTAAGAGGCAGGATGGTGAGGGACTTGGGGCAAACAAGGTTGGTGAGGGAAATGGAGAGAATATCCCAGAGCCACCAAAAACCCACCACAAAAATGATTTCCCCCCAAAACCTAACCATCTTAGGAACTGACTAGACACAACCCCAGCTCCACCCGTGTTTCCTACACCCACAAATGATCTCCAAAAGCCTATCAAGTTTGTGAGCACTTCCGGGAAAGTGTTCTTTGGGAAAGAAAGTGAGAAGGCTAGTGAAGGGAAACTGGTGGAGGAGTTGAGTGGAGAGAAACCAAGTGAGCAGCCACAGCCCAAGCCTAAGCCTAAGCTTGTGAGGTTCCATTGTGGCTATTGTGAGAGAGATGGCCATAAGGATGAGTTTTGCTTCAAGAGGAAGCGAGAGGAGAGAACGGCAAAGGAGTGGGCTAACAAGGACAAGTACCACCTTTCCGATGGTGTACTTGAGCCTCGTGTGCAGATGCCTAGGGCCAAGGCGAGTGTGAGGACAGTTCGGGCTTGGGGAGAGCGGAAGGCTGTTGGAGGTGCTACTGCCTAGGTCACACCGGTCAGACCGGTGTGGGGCACCGGTCAGACCGGTGCAGGCCTGGACAGGCAGCATTTTGGGTTTCGTGCTCGTACAGGTGCGAGGGTTGTTTCTGGAGGTCGTGGTTCTGGTGGTTGGGCTGGAGAGTTTGCAGGTGGTCAGGTTGCTAGGCGTTCTCCCCCTCGAGTTCACTACGGGGATGGGAGGAGTCGTAGCTTTGAGAAGGAGAGGAGGGACGGTCCACGGGCTTTCTTTCGTGGTTTTGGTCCTCCTCCAGGCAGAGAGGGGTGGTTCCCTCAGGGTGGTTACCGTGGTGGTGATCGAGGAGGTAGCTTTGGTAGGAGAGATGCTTTGGTTGGTGCTAACCCCACTTTCGAGCAAATGGATCGGCACTGGTTTTACTCTTTTGGTACTAACCCTAGTGCTGAGTCGTTTGTTCGCTCACGTGCTCGTTTTTGAATTTTAGGTGGGAGACTTGAAGAACATTTGGTTGATTGACTCCGGTTGCTCGAGGCATATGACCGGAGACAGGGGGTGGTTCTCAAGTCTCGTCCCGGTGGTGACAAGGAGGTACATCACTTTTGGGGACAATGGGCATGGGCGTGTGCTTTCAGAAGGTGAGATCAAAGTGAGTGACAAGATCACTCTCAGGCGTGTTGCTCTTGTTCAATCATTGGGGTACAATCTGCTTTCTGTGTCCCAGCTGTTGGATGAGGGTTTTGAGGTGTTATTTCGGCCCGGTGGTTCTCGGATTTTGGACTCTCGAGGGGACCTTGTCTGTATGGTCGTCCCCGAGGGTCAGGTGTTTCGTGCTGATTTTTCTCAGTCTTCGGGTGTGGAGCGTTGTTTCTTGGCTGGTTCTTTGAGTGAGTTGTGGAAGTGGCATAGGAAGTTGGGTCACTTGAGCTTTGACCTTTTGTCTCGCTTGAGTAAACTCAATTTGGTCCGAGGATTGCCACGGTTGAGGCTTGAGAAAGAGTTGGTTTGTGCGCCGTGTAGGCATGCCAAGATGGTAGCCTCTACTCACCCGCCTCTCACCGATGTGATGACTGAACGTCCATGCGAGTTGCTCCATATGGACCTTGTTGGCCCAGCTCGTGTTCGATCTGCGTGTGGGAAGTGGTATGTCCTTGTTGTGGTGGACGACTACTCTCGGTATGCGTGGGTGTTCTTTCTTGAGGATAAAGGGGAGACGTTTGGTTTTGTTCGAGATCTAGTCTTGAGGCTGAGGAACAAGAGGCACGGAGATGCCATACGAGCAATCCGTAGTGATAATGGCTCGGAATTCAGAAACTCTCGTTTTGAAACCTTTTGCCATGACTTGGGTCTTGAACACCAGTTTTCGAGTCCGTATACTCCTCCCCAAAATGGTGTTGTGGAAAGGAAGAACAGGACCTTGTGCGAGATGGCTCGGACGATGCTTGATGAGCATAGGACTCCGAGGAGGTATTGGGCTGAGGCGGTGAATACCGCGTGCTATGTGTCGAACAGGATCTACCTCAGAGTGCACAAGAAGAAAACATGCTACGAGTTGATGCACGGTCGCGCACCCAAGGTGAGTCACTTCCATGTCTTTGGTTACAAGTGTTTCATTCTGAAGAAAGGCAGGAAGTTGGATAAGTTTGAGGCTAGGTCTGTCGATGGTATTTTCTTTGGTTATGCATCTCATTCTAGAGCATATCGTGTGCTCAATCTTGAAACTAACCAAATCGTGGAGACTTGCGAGGTAACCTTCGACGAGACAGAGCCACGTAGTCAGCTTGTCTTTGAGTGTGCAGGTGATGATGAGCTTGGCGAGGAGATTTTTCAGGAGGAGGAGCATGAACATGGAGACGATGAAGATGGCGGTGTGGTGCCCCCGGCTGAACATGTACCCACTACTTCGACTACGGTGGTGAACGGACCCTCTCCTACACCTACGACGACAAATCAAGAACGAGGAGAAGCTGATGTTGAGGGGGAGGTAGCATCGAGGCGAGAACCTCCCCGGTGAGTACAAGTGGATCACCCAGCTTCGAGGATCATCGGCGACATGAATGAACGCACTACACGGTCGAGGGTTCGGAACAACTCTCATTTCGCTCATGCTGCATTTGTCGCTACTTTTGAGCCCAAAGACATTGGACACGCACTATCTGATCACAATTGGGTTAATTCGATGCATGAGGAGTTGGAGAACTTTGAGAGGAATCAGGTTTGGGAGTTGGTTGACCCTAAGCCGATTGGTACAAAGTGGGTGTGGAAGAACAAAGAGGGAGAGAAAGGTGAGGTTGTGAGAAACAAGTCGAGGCTTGTTGCTCAGGGGTTCAGTCAGAAGGAGGGGATCGACTACGAGGAGACTTTTGCTCCCGTAGCCCGTTTGGAGGCAATAAGAATTCTTCTAGCCTTTTTTGTGGCTAAAGGGTTCAAGTTGCACCAAATGGATGTGAAGAGTGCTTTTCTGAATGGTGTGTTGGAGGAAGAAGTGCATGTGAGGCAGCCTCCGGGGTTTGAGAGTGAGAAGTACCCCCACCGGGTGTACAAGTTGAGGAAGGCGCTGTATGGGTTGAAACAGGCGCCTAGAGCTTGGTATGGTAGGTTGAGGGGGTTCTTGTTTGAGAGAGGTTTTGAGATGGGGACGGTCGATCAGACCTTGTTTTTGCTGAGGCAGGGCAGAGATATCCTGATTGTGCAGGTGTACGTGGATGATATTGTCTTTGGTGGCTCGTCTAACTCTCTTGTTGCAAGGTTTGCAGAAGATATGAGCAGGGAATTTGAGATGAGCATGATGGGTGAGTTGCAGTTCTTCCTCGGGCTACAAATCAAACAATCAAAGGAAGGAACATTTGTGCACCAAGCTAAGTACACCAAGGACATTGTGCGGAAGTTCAAGATGGAGGACTCCAAGGCTATGACGACGCCGATGAGTACGACTACGGCTCTTGATGCGGACGAGGAAGGTGAACACGTGGACCAGAAGGAGTACCGGAGCATGATCGGGTCACTCCTCTACTTGACGGCGACGAGGCCGGACATCCAGTTCTCGGTATGTCTGTGCGCTCGTTTTCAAGCGTCTCCGAGGACTTCGCATCGGCAAGTGGTGAAGCGAATTTTCAGGTACTTGCGTCACACTCCCGACTTCGGCCTTTGGTACTCCGCGTCCTCTTCTTTGGCGCTTCATGGTTTTTCAGACGCGGATTTTGCCGGGTGTCGGTTGGATAGGAAGTCCACTTCTGGGACTTGCCAGTTTTTGGGTTCCTCTTTGGTGTCTTGGTCTTCCCGCAAACAATCGAGTGTTGCTCAATCCACTACCGAGGCAGAGTACGTTGCCGCTGCTAGTTGTTGCTCTCAGCTCCTTTGGATTTCATACACCATGAGTGACTTTGGTGAGGAGTATACCCATGTCCCACTTCAATGTGATAGCACCAGTGCCATAAGCGTTGCAAAGAACCCAGTGCTGCATTCCAAAACCAAGCACATAGAAGTGAGGTATCATTTTCTGAGAGACAACGTAGAGAAAGGAAAGATAGCTTTGATCCATGTACCCACACATGACCAACTAGCCGATATTTTCACCAAACCCCTAGATCAAGCAACTTTCACTCGTTTGCGGGGGGAACTTGGTGTGTGTTTGATTTCTTGAGTTGGGTGTGTGGGAGCTCCTTTGTAGCATATGTATAGTTTCCTTTGTACATTTCTTGCATTTGGCATGGCATATGTAACATGATGTATAGGCATCCTTGTATCTTAGATTGCATGCATTTTGTATCATATGCATTGGTTAGGAAAAGCTTCTCTCATATACATTGTTCACCATGGAATGAGATATATGTCTTTGTGAGCTTGTTTGGTATGCTATGGTTAGTTTGGCTTAGCTCTTGATGATCTTGATGAATAATCCATGGTTGATAGCTATGTTTTTGAAAATGTCACATGTATGCTCTCTCATGTGTAAATGCCGTTATATGATCTTGACATGTTTTAGTGGCTTGGCTATGCTTAATTTGTGGTTGGATAGCTAGTTTATTGATCATATGGGGCCAAAGGCTCATTTGCCATCATGAATGTTTAGCCCTCTTGCTTCATCTTGTGGAGGGGCATAAGTTCCTTTTTGTCGCAAAGACATTTCATGTACCAATTATAAATCTGAAAATGAAATGAAAAATGCTTGGAAAATGTGCTCCCATGTCATATGTGCTGAATCTATTTTGCTTTGGGTGCTAAACCGTTGCATGATGCCTACCAATGAGAAGTCTCATACATAGAAGTAGGCACATGGCTCGGTGGCTTTGACATGACATGAGGTGCTTGTGGGTGTTTGTGATGGTCTTATGATTAGAATGGCTGTCCTAGCATGAAGTTTGTGTGGCTTTGCCATTTTGATATGCTTTGATCATGTTTAGGACTTTGCTCATGAGAGGCAAGTTTTTCGCAAAATTGTCCAAATCCATCTTAGCTTTGTCCAATGATTGTGAAACTTGGTGATCATGTAGTTGAGATCGATACGAAGCTGTAGAGTATCTAACTTGCTCATTTGGACATGTGTAGCATTCTTTGTTGAATTTTGTCTATTTGAGAAGCTCTAGGTTGAAAATTTTGCATTTTTGGCTTGATTCATGCATTGCCAACAAGGGGGAGAAGTTTGAGCTTGAAATGGCTTGCTGGATGCATTTAGAAGGTTTTCAGGTGGTTTCGAGCCATTTCTGGGCTCTGTTGTGCACCGGTCTGACCGGTCGGGGTCACCGGTCTGACCGGTGTGAGTGCTGGTCCTGTGCACATCTTAGGCACCGGTCTGACCGGTGACCCCGACCGGTCTGACCGGTGTGAGCTGAAGTTGCTGCAGCTGCCCTGTTTTCAGCTGGTTTGCATGCATTCGTCCAGGGGGAGGTGCATTGGTTCAGGGGGAGCTTGCATGTGTGCAGGGGGAGCTCTTTGTGGTGTTTGAGCTTTGGTTCGGTGGTTCGCGCTCTTTGCTTGAGCTTGGTTTTTGTCTCGGATGTGTCGAGCCGTTGCCCTTGCCTAAGGGGTCCGAGACTTGTCTTCTTCAAGTGATCTTGCTCTTTGCCTTTGTTTGGCTTTCGATCGCTTGTTGGAGTTTCTTTTTGTTCGTTTCTTTTCTTTTTCTTTTCTCTCTTGTTACTTTCATGAGGGTGTTGTCAATGCACTCATCAAGGGGGAGATTGAGGACCATGTGTGGTTCGAGGACCGGTGGATGGTCGCTTCCTTGTGTGATGAGTGATTGACAACGTTGTGTGGACTGATTCTTGGCTAAGTATTGCAGGTGCAGGTTGCGGCTTGACTGGTGTTGGTGCAGGTGAAGAACAAGCGTGAAAGGTCGTCGCCGGTGAGGCCTCCAGGTGTGGAGAAGACAAGTAGGCTTCGTTCGAGGGACCCGGTGGCCAGCGGGGTCAAGTGCGGGACGCATGGTGGCATGAACAGCAAGATGAAGTCATGGACGGTTTCTTGGTAGAGCCTCAAAACCAAGGTCGAGCTGGGACTACGTGGGAGCCAAGTCATGAGTGGAGATTGGCGGAGGCTACACCGAGTTCGCGGGGTTTTCGGTGGTTCACCAGAAAACCACTGGGTTCCTTGGTTGATCCACAAAGCCAAGACCGAAGAATCGAAGACGGTGCTGCAGCAGTGCCAGACCGGTCTGACTAGTGGGTCTGACCGGTCTGACCGGTGGGTACCGGTCTGACCGGTGGGGAGCACCGGTCTGACCGGTGTGCGACGACGCAGTCCGGAGACTTCGAAGCGGAGGACACACGTCGGGATCGCATGGCTTGCGTCGAGGCTACGCAGGGTGCGGTCGCCGGGCATCCGTCCAATGGTGAAGACATGAAGACTTACAAATCCGCCCTTGAGGGGCTTGTATCCCTAGTTATTAGGAAAGGGCATTTTAGACTTTCGGTTGCCTCCATATAACCCAAGAGGTGAGAGGATGGCAGCCAAGCCTTGAAACCCTAGTTCATTTGCTTTCCTATTTTCCCTTCCTATTTTCCTTAGGATTTCCATAGGACTAGCTTGAGATCTTCATGGTGAGATCTTGTGAGAGGGTTGGATGATTGGGCGGCAAGCTAGACCTTGTATGAACCTTTGCTGCATGTATAGATGATTCGACGTGGTTCCTCAAGGTTTGGATGTGTTGTTCCCGGTTGTTCTTGGTAGTGATTTTCGGAGCCCTCTCTTGGTGATTTCTTTGGGTTGTTTTCGGGACCTTTCTCTTGGGGATTTGATGGGGGAAATTTGTGGGAACCCTTCGTGGTTCTTTGGGTTGTGATTCCCCTCCCAAATCCGTGAGTAAAGGGGCTCGATTTTGGGGTTTTCCGAGTTCTAGAATTTGTGGTGTTCTTGGCAGGATTTCTTCGATTCCTCCTTTTTGGACAAGTTTTGGTGGGATTAAACTTGGCTATGGACTCCTCATGAGGTGTTCCTTATATCCCGAAAATCTTGTTCAAGTCCGTGGAGCGATTCGGGAGATCGAGGTTTGGATTTGGGGGAGTTGACCTGCGGGTGCTGTTCATCCCGAGCTGCCCAGGCTACACCGGTCTGACCGGTGCTCTTGACCGGTCTGACCGGTGCAACCCTCAGTGGGTTTTTGCTCGGGTGAACGTCTGGGTGTGTTCGCTGTTGTCCCGTGTTGCTGCTGTTTCGAGTTTGGGTCAGTTTGGTGGTCGGTTGGCCTGTTTGGTGCTTTGGGGGCTTTCAGGCTGTGACCGGTCTAACCGGTGTGTCTCACCGGTCTGACCGGTGTGGAGCCACTTAGTGAAAGTTGCCCAGTTTCACCAGCAGGGACCGGTCTGACCGGTGGTGCTCACCGGTCTGACCGGTGTTGGTCTGTAGACTTGAGGTTTGGTGTTCCGCTGCATTCTCGGGTCGGAAGGTTGTGTGTTGGTTCCTAGGTCCAGTGGCACTCCAGTGGCTACGTGGGCTTGGCCAACTTGGGTAGTGAGTCGGAGACGTGTGTTGGAAGCCGTGTTCATCTTGTTGGAGTTTCCATCTCCTTCGAGAAGAATTTTTATCGGCTCCCATTCACTCCCCCCTCTCTGGTTCGCCGTATCGGTCCTTCAATATTCACCAGTCGGGAAGGCGAGGCTGGTTCAGAGACAAACTTCGCAATGTCATCCTGCAACAAGTACATTGGGTGAGCACGACTACTACACACAATCAGTACTCGTACACTAAATCCAGCTACTGACCTCGTTCGACGGATGAGTGGCGGAGTACTCGGAGACCGGACAGGGCGTGTACGCCGGCATGTCCTTGAAGATCCTGCCCAGTCTCTCGATGATGTCGTCATCGTCGATCTCACTACCAGGCATCCGTGACAAGTCGCCGTCGCCGGTGTACTGGTAGCCCAGGGTGTCGCGAGCCATCAGCGGCTGCACCCTCCTCTTCATAAAGCTGAAGGCCACATGTTCAGCCCTTAGCCCGGCTTCCCTCAAAGCCTTGTTCTTTAGCAGCAACTCGGGTAGTTGGATACCCTCCTGCATCATCGGCTCCGTGTTCCACCAGGGCCGGTGCTTCGGCTGCTTCCCGCTGGGCTTCGGTAGCTCCGGGTGGTGGTTGGTGATGTAGAACCACTTCGACTTCCAGTCCTGGTTGGAGTCGATCAACTTGTATGCCAAGTACTGCTCGGCGGCGTCTTCGCGCATCTGGATGCCGGCCCCTCTGTTGACGGATAAAAGACGTATCCCTCTACGATCCGCAAGCGTACGGACCCCACACCTTTTTCACCATGGGATTCCCAAGGTTCTTGTCAATCCGCGGAGCAAGGGGATTACAAGCGTTCGATCTACAACGACACACTAGCTACTAAAACCCTAACTATTATTATACTAGAAAACAACTAAACTATACTAGAGAGAATGATTAAGATATCATGATAAAAGATACTCGCTCACGGGTCTACGATACTAGAACATGCAATCGCTTAAAGACATGAAAACCAATCTAATCTATCGGGGTTGTGACCACGGTTTCGCCCTTTCCCTCCTCTCGTACTGTCACTACGCGAAGGTATTCATGACTAGACCTTTGATGGACACGGCGTATTGAATGGATCCAAGGAAGCATCGAGGCCTATACTCCCTTTACGGCATGGTAGCTAACCTTAAGCATGAAAGTATATTCAACACAAGATGATAGATAGATAATCCGACAAAGTGCGATTACATCTCAAGATCGATTACAACCCATGGACGAATGAGAAGATTACCCCATCAAGGTGCTGATCATGGCACCGTTGATCATGGTTTCCCTTCCGACGGTGTCTTCCTTCTTCTCCACGAGAGGGTGCTTCCTTCGAGGTGGTTGATCTCCCTTCGGAGATCCTCCTCCTCTCTCTCTCTAGCTTGTGGATGGCCTTCCGGTGCGAATGACTCTCCCCTCTCGGTGTTGGCGGCGCCTCGGGGCTTTTAGGGTTGAAGATCCTTCGGGTGCAAGGAAAACGGGACCGAACCGGTGCCAGAACTGGGTTGGGCCGGCCGGCCTGGGCCGACCGGCCTGGGCCCACTTCGGCCCGGTTCGGTCGCCCCTTTTGCTTCGTGGGTCCTTATGCACTTTTGTACTTTGCCCCCTCCACTTGCATGATTTTGATGATGTTATCTCACGTTCAAGATGGAGGTTCTCTTCGCATGAAGTTCGATCTTTTACGCTTCAATCCCCGGGGGTGTTCCTCGTAGCACTTCGGTCCTTGCCACCTTTGGATGTGATTTCATCAAGCTCATGAACACGAACAAGACTCCGTAAATGCTCCTTTGAACTTGTTGCGAATCCGTCCTTTATGTCCATGTTTTCCTACATAAACACAACACTTCCAAATGCATGCACAAAGATGAACTTGTTATATGATTAGTGTGCCTAGTGGCGGGTTAGTTCCATAATCAAATCCAAACCAAAGTGTAATGAACATGCTAGGTATACCAAAATACACCGTCAACATCTCCCCCACGCTTAGCTCTTGCTCGTCCTCGAGCAAGTACTCGTAAAAGAACTTCGTCCAAGGTGTTGTAATCATATACCACTTATCCTTCTTCACAAGTTAGTCAATCCCTTCATCTTTAATACATAAACACAAAGTAATGATAATCAAACATAAACATGGGCATTTAGAATTTTTACCACGTCAAGTTTTACCCCACAACTCAAACTCTTGACTCGAAGCTTTCAATCTCAACCATGCTTACTTCTTTGCTACCATCGGAGGGTTTTTTTATGATTTTCAAAACAACAATTCCTGCAACAAGTATTAGACAAAAACCTTTCTCCAAGCTCTCTCAAGTCACTCATATGAAGTGGATATCCTAACCAAATTTTATAAAACTCTCACCTCCCATTAATCTCTCATATATCATGTAAAGTGGAGCTATAGGTAGGGCTAGCGCAATCAACACAAGTATTGTCAAACTAAGAACTTCCTCTAATGGTTGTCTACCTTTCAAAGCCAATGATCATGAGAATTAACCATATGTAGGGATATCAAGGATGAGAAGATTTAGAATGGTGGACATGTGCAAGGGCAAAAGAAAATTGTGACTACAAGGCACCGATGACGTCCTCGTTGTCGGATTGCACATGGTTGGAAATAGAGTAAAAGTTTCGTCTCACAATCAACGTGACACCCTTCCTTACACTTTATTTTTTCTTTTCTTTCACTTGATCCATCCCTCTCATATCTTTATTGCTACCTCATCTTTCTCTTTTTCTTTTTCTTCTTTCATTCACATATAATTTTTCTTTCTTTCTTTCTTTCTTTCTTTCTTTTCCATACTCATACTTTTTCTCTTTATTTTTCTCTCTCTTGACAACTTTTCAAAGCTCTCAACTCCTCTCTTTCTTGCATGCATACAATCTGAAATTTTAAATAAATCATGCTAGAGACGAGACGAAACTTTTGAAAGTAGGTTGTGTTCAAGGAATACGATGTACAAAAGAGATGTATAGGGTTGGGTATGGAATTCGGCGATGTACGAGACTTCCAAGGTGAAAGTCTCGGGACCGAATGAATGACGAAGCTAGCAATAAAAGATAAGCACAAGAACATGATCATTGCTCGAAATTAAAACTCCCAAGAGAGAAGGATCCTAGCCTAACTCATCGTGCTAATCACACTTATGGTGGAGCAAAAAAATAAATTGGCTTTGTATAGGATTTTTTCTACTCTCAACTTGGAAAAAGAGGTTTTGCTAACCTTTATTACAAGGGTTTTAAGATAATTTTCAGAACTGAAATCCTCCAACTTTTAGCATTGAACATAGCACAACTAACATGTGAAGCTCAAGATCGAAGTGTGGTATGGATACTTTAAGTAGCAGCAATTCCACTAAGCACCACGGTAAATATTTTTCAAACCACACACTTGTGTTCATATATCAAGAATCGAAGATTAAACAAACAAGTGAATAAAGATAAGCAATACATAAAACACAAAGATATATATAAAGACTCTTTTTATTTGATTTTCTTTGACTCAACATTAATTTAAGACACTTGCAAAAATTTTTAAAACACACTCAAAAACTAAAGACTCATTAAAACACTAAGACTCATTAAAACGCTAAGACTCTCACACGAAGATTAAACCGAACCTAAACTTGAAGTTCAAAAGCTAAGGCTAGCGAGCTAGCTCTCCCCCACGCTTAAAACATACGACGTCCTCGTCGCATCTTACAAAAATCCTAAGGGGAAAACTAGACCTAGTGGTACTTCAAGCAAGTATTGCACCACTTGCCTCTCATGTTTCCAACCATGCCAAAAAGTTTGCGCACGTTACGGTTAAGGAACTTGTAGTTGTCACCAACCACGTGCTCCAAATCCTCCATACGCTGCTTCATCGCTTCCATGGCTTGGAGACATTCATCGACCGACGTGTAGAGATCCCCGATGGATTGACAGCAAGTTCGACAACACATCGGATGCAATCCGAAGGGGTCTTCATCGCCATTGTCTCCACCGTCGTCGCCACCTCCATTATCGTTGCCGCTCTCATTGCCATCGTTGCCATCGCCGTTGGGGCCTTCGGGAGTCCTCTCTTTGGGCTGCTCGTCCCAAATGTAGAGGTCGTTATCTTCGACGGCCACCCACGGGCTCAGGCTACGATCGTCTCCTTCGACGGGGTTGCGAGATGCAAGAGCTCCGGTCGGGACACGCCCTCCGCAACGGATGCGGGCGGTCCTCTTGACGGGTAGCTTGAGCTCGCATCGCATCGCCTCCTCCATCGATGACTTCTTGGCTTCTAGCTTCAACTCTAAGCTCCTTGGGGGCACAATGGCTGCTACAAGGGTGCAAATATTGCTTGAAAGGTTTGATCCTCGAGCTCCCAATTCGGCCAAATAAATAGTCCTGAGAGAAAAGCCCTGGGAACCTTATTTTCCTTTTTTACACTTCCCTTAAAATTTTCTGACCAAACAAGGAAGTCAAAAAGGAGCAATTCGGGCGAAATTCGGCGTCATCGGCCGCCGGAACCCTCTGGGCCGGTCGGCCTGGGCCGGCCGGCCCACCCTGCCTCGGGGGCCGGGCCGGTCCAGTTTTTTGCACACCACCCTATTTTTTCTTCCTTAGCCCATGGGAAAAAGTTGGCCCAGTAAATCTTCGCGAAAAACTCCAGAAAAACTAAAAGAAAAACTATTTACAGAAATTCATGCCTCGTTTTTCGTCCTAGGCGGGACGTTCGGGCTCTTCCTCCATGGTGAAGACGTCAACATGGTGAAGGGGCACGACGTCGGGTTCGTAGTAAACCTTAAGCCGCTGACCATTCACCACAAATTGATCGCCGTTTATATCCATAATGGTTACCGCTCCGTTGGAGAACACCGAATGCACAACATAAGGTCCGTCCCATTTGCTTTGCAATTTCCCCTTTCCGAAGGTTTTAAACCTCGAATTGTAGAGGAGGACCTTATCTCCTTCTTTAAATTCTTTTTTCTTCAATCTTTTATCGTACCACCTTTTGATTCTCTCCTTGTATATGCTTGCGTTTTCATATGCTTTCAACCTCAACTCCTCTAGCTCGCTTATTTGGATTCTTCGTTTCACCACCGCGGCATCGAGATCAAGGTTCATCTCTTTAATCGCCCAATAGGCTTTATGTTCCAACTCAACCGGAAGGTGGCAAGCTTTTCCATAGACGAATTGATAAGGGGTCATGCCTATCGGTGTTTTAAACGCCGTTCGATAAGCCCATAAAGCTCCGTCTAATTTCTTTGACCAATCTTTGCCTCCCTTCTCTATGGTCTTGTTGAGTATGCTTTTTAATTGCCTATTTGACGTCTCCGCTTGTCTGTTGGTTTGTGGGTGATAGGCCGTAGAGACCCTATGCTCAATTCCCAACTTGGACAAGCACTTTTTGAAATTCTTCCCGGTGAAGTGAGTTCCTCCATCACTTATCAAGATTCTCGGTGTACCGAAACGAGGAAAAATCACGTTCTTGATCATAGTAATGGACTCCTCCGTGGAAGCTTTACGACATGGTATAGCCTCTACCCACTTGGATACATAATCAACCATGACTAGGATATACTCAAATCCAAATGAGTTTTTAAAAGGCCCCATGAAGTCTATACCCCATACATCGAATATGTCGATTTGTAGGTTGTATTTCAAAGGCATAGAATTTCGTTGAGAGATGTTTCCGGTTCTTTGGCATTCGGGGCATGATGCAACATATCTTTTAGTATCTTCATGCATCTCCGGCCAAAAGAATCCGCTCAACCATACTTTTGCTTGGGTTCGAAAATGGCTATAGTGCCCACCGTACTCCGCCGAGTGGCACTTTCTCAAAATCTCAACCCTCTCTTCTCTTGGCACACATCTTCTCATCACTCCATCATTGCCAAGTTTGAAGAGGTATGGTGCATCCCAAAAGTATTTCCTACTTTCGGAGATTATCTTCTTTTGAGATTTTTTATCTAGATGATCGAGAGGCATCTTTCGAATTGCTCGAATGATATCGATCATCCAAGTATCTTTATCAAGCACTCGATTGAGGTGATCATCTCTCATCTTATCTTCGATGGGCTCTTTATCATCTTGTCCACGATTCATCCTAGACAAATGATCAGCCACAACATTTTCCACACCCTTTTTATCACGAATTTCAACATCAAATTCTTGGAGAAGAAGGATCCAACGAATCAAGCGTGGTTTAGCTTCCTTCTTAGCCAAGAGATACTTGATGGCTGCGTGATCGGTGTAAACAATGACCTTCGAGTTCACGATGTAAGATCTGAATTTTTCGAAAGCGAATACCACCGCTAGCAACTCTTTTTCCGTAGTGGCATAATTTAATTGCGCCTCACTAAGAGTTTTGCTAGCATAGTAAACGGCGTGAACTCGGCCTTCCTTTCTTTGACCCAAGACCGCGCCTACGGCATAGTCACTTGCGTCACACATGATCTCGAAAGGTTGGCTCCAATCCGGAGGTTGGATGATGGGAGCACTCACCAACGCATTTTTCAAGGTCCGGAATGCCGCTAGGCACTTCTCATCAAAGTCGAAAGCCACATCCTTTTGAAGAAGATGCGTTAAAGGCTTAGTGATCTTCGAGAAGTCCTTGATAAATCTTCTATAGAATCCGGCATGGCCTAGAAAGCTCCTTAAGGACTTAACATCCGTAGGAGGCGGGAGTTGCTCAACCGTCTCTACCTTAGCCTTGTCCACTTCAATGCCTCTCTCGGATATGACATGTCCGAGCACTATGCCTTGCTTAACCATGAAGTGGCACTTTTCCCAATTTAATACCAAGTCTACCTCCGCACACCTCGTGAGGACCTTTTCCAAGTTTGCCAGGCAATCCATGAATGTCTTCCCATAAACGGAAAAATCATCCATGAACACCTCGACAATCTCCTTGATGAATTCCGAAAATACGGCCATCATGCAACATTGAAAAGAGGCCGAAGCGTTGCATAGACCGAAGGGCATCCTTCTATATGCAAACGTTCCGTAAGGGCAAGTAAACGTTGTCTTGTGTTGATCGTCCGGGTGAATGGGAATTTGCATGAACCCCGAGTACCCATCGAGAAAGCAAAAATAAGCGTGGTTTGCTAACCTCTCGAGCATCTCGTCGATGAACGGTAGGGGGAAGTGATCTTTCTTCGTCGCTTTGTTAAGCTTACGATAATCGATACACATCCGCCACCCGGTCACGGTTCTTTGCGGTATCAATTCGTTCTTCTCATTCTTTACCACGGTCAAACCTCCTTTCTTCGGTACACAATGTACCGGGCTCACCCACTCGCTATGCGGAACCGGGTAGATGATTCCGGCATCAAGTAACTTGATAACCTCTTTCTTTACCACCTCTCGCATGGCATGGGTTAGCCTCCTTTGGTGGTCCACTACGGGCTTACATTGGTCTTCCATTGGTATACGATGAGTGCAAAAGGCTGGGCTAATACCTTTGAGATCATTAATCGAATATCCAATCACCTTCCTATGTTTTTTTAATAAAATCAGCAACGCTTCATTTTCTTCGGGACTCAACTCGTCGCTCACGATGACTGGATAGGTCTTGTCGGGGCCCAAAAATTCATACTTTAATCCTTTGGGCAAAGGTTTAAGGTCTACCTCGGGCGCTTGTGGCTCCTCGGGTTTAATCTCTCCTATGTCTTCGAATTTTCCTTCCTCCACGCTCCCATCATGTGGTTCCAAGCCTTTTGTTGCTTCTTCTAGTTCTTCATCTTGTTGATCACTAATTTGATTTTCCATCGCTCTTTGCAGCGGGTCTCTAAGAGTTTCAACAAAACAAAAACTATCTATCTCTTCTACTTCTTCATCTTCGGGAGGAAAGGGTGTGAGGTGTTTAGAAGCACGAAGAAAATTATATGTGTACTTTGTTCCATTAAGGTTCATTGTCACTTTGCCTTCTCCGGCATCTAACACGGCATCAACCAACTTAAGAAAAGGCCTACCTAAGATTATGTGATCATGATTACTATGGTAAGCATCAATAACAAAGAAATCGGTTGGTATATAGTTTCTAGAGATTTTTACTTTCATGTTGCAAGCAATACCTAGAGGTTTGATAGTTCTACCATCTCCCATAATTAATTTCGTTGATGTTGGAGCTAAGTCTAGGTTGTGGTCTTGAACTTTATCGTAAATTTTAGAAGATAAGACACTTACTTGGGCTCCGATGTCGCATAAGGCTTTGCATTGAACTCCGTTGATCTCGCAACTCAAGTGTGGTGTCATCTTTTCTTCTTCCTCGGATCCTATCGCGTAAATTTCAGCGAGGCGAGCGTATGGTGATGCTTCGGGCTTGATCCCCATGATTCTCTTCACCTCGGCAATATGTTCCGGATCCACTATATCATCTCCAAAGAGTTTTTGGAAGATCTCACCGGTGGTTTCAAGGTCGTATGAATTTTCCGCTTTCTTCTCCGGTGGGAAATCCACTTCCAATGCTCTCGCCATTCCCTTTTGATTAGGGAACGGTCTTCTCTTGTCGAATACTTCTCCGTAATCAATAGGAACCCAATCCATTGGTTCGAACTCCCTTAGTGGCTTCGCGCTTGACATGCTTCTCTTGTTCATCTCCTTTGGTACGGCGAAGTCGACGTTTGGTGTAGTTCTTGACTTGATGTGTTCTTGTTCAAGATTTTCCATGATTGGTTCCTCTTTTGAGACTTCCGGGGTTGCCTCTTTAGAAAAATCAGCACACTTCTTCTTCCTCGAATTATATTCCGGCTCTTCCGCAAGTCTTGTTTCCCAATCTCTTCGCATGGCAGCCGCTTTACTAATTTTTTGTAGAAGTTGGGCGGCTTCCGTGAGTGTTTTCTCCATGAGATCCCCACCTGCACACATTTCGACGTGTTGCATGCAACTAGGGGTTAGGGAAAAGAAAAATGTATGCAAGAGTACGTCACCGGTGAAGCCGAGTTTTGGTCCTTGTTCGATTAACCCATTAAACCTATCCCAGGCTTGGTCTATCCCTTCCTCTTCTCCTTGCATGAAAGTGATCACTTGCCTCCTTAGATGTTGAACCTTGCTAATTGGAAATAACTTCTCGCAAAACTTTTTTGTCAACTTGTTCCAATTGCCTTCAACTTCAAAGGACGCAAACGAGTACCATGTCTTTGCATTGCCGGCAAGTGAGTAGGGAAAGAGATTCCATTTGAACCATTCATCGGGCACTCCTTCTTGATGCACCGTGTTGCATATCGTCGTGAAATCCCTTATGTGTCTATATGGGTTCTCCGTAACCATCCCTTCGAACGGGTTTGCCGCCACCATCTCGATGATCTTGGATTTAATCTCATACTTGGTTGCTTCGAGCTTCGAATCCGACGCTTGTACTTTTATGTCTTCACATCGAGGGCTAGCGTAATCCCTTAGTGATTTCTCCGGTTCTTCCACGGGTTGATTAACGAACGCCATCTAGACAATAAGATAAAAACAAAAACAAAAACGAAACAAGTGTTTTTCTAGATAATATATGTTAGATAAAGCAAATAAAAGATAAACTAAAATATAAAACTAAGTTAGATGCAAATCAAACGATGTAAACTAACTTGCTCCCCGGCAACGGCGCCAGAAAAAGGGGCTTGTTGACGGATAAAAGACGTATCCCTCTACGATCCGCAAGCGTACGGACCCCACACCTTTTTCACCACGGGATTCCCAAGGTTCTTGTCAATCCGCGGAGCAAGGGGATTACAAGCGTTCGATCTACAACGACACACTAGCTACTAAAACCCTAACTATTATTATACTAGAAAACAACTAAACTATACTAGAGAGAATGATTAAGATATCAAGATAAAAGACACTCGCCCACGGGTCTACGATACTAGAACATGCAATCGCTTAAAGACATGAAAACCAATCTAATCTATCGGGGTTGTGACCACGGTTTCGCCCTTTCCCTCCTCTCGTACTGTCACTACGCGAAGGTATTCATGACTAGACCTTTGATGGACACGGCGTATTGAATGGATCCAAGGAAGCATCGAGGCCTATACTCCCTTTACGGCATGGTAGCTAACCTTAAGCATGAAAGTATATTCAACACAAGATGATAGATAGATAATCCGACAAAGTGCGATTACATCTCAAGATCGATTACAACCCATGGACGAATGAGAAGATTACCCCATCAAGGTGCTGATCATGGCACAGTTGATCATGGTTTCCCTTCCGACGGTGTCTTCCTTCTTCTCCACGAGAGGGTGCTTCCTTCGAGGTGGTTGATCTCCCTCCGGAGATCCTCCTCCTCTCTCTCTAGCTTGTGGATGGCCTTCCGGTGCGAATGACTCTCCCCTCTCGGTGTTGGCGGCGCCTCGGGGCTTTTAGGGTTGAAGATCCTTCGGGTGGAAGGAAAACGGGACCGAACCGGTGCCAGAACTGGGCTGGGCCGGCCGGCCTGGGCCGACCGGCCTGGGCCCACTTCGGCCCTGTTCGGTCGCCCCTTTTGCTCCGTGGGTCCTTGTGCACTTATGTACTTTGCCCCCTCCACTTGCATGATTTTGATGATGTTATCCTCGCGTTCAAGATGGAGGTTCTCTTAGCATGAAGTTCGATCTTTTGCGCTTCAATCCCCGGGGGTGTTCCTCATAGCACTTCGGTCCTTGCCACCTTTGGAAGTGATTTCATCAAGCTCATGAACACGAACAAGACTCCGTAAATGCTCCTTTGAACTTGTTGCGAATCCGTCCTTTATGTCCATGTTTTCCTACATAAACACAACACTTCCAAATGCATGCACAAAGATGAACTTGTTATATGATTAGTGTGCCTAGTGGCGGGTTAGTTCCATAATCAAATCCAAACCAAAGTGTAATGAACATGCTAGGTATACCAAAATACACCATCAACACCCTCCGACTACTCGCGGGTCGTTGGCGCTCGGCTGGGGCTTCACGCGGAAGAACTTCCGGAACAGTACCCAGTGGGGCTTGATCCCCAAGAACGCTTCGCAAAAATGGATGAAGACAGAAGTGTGGAAGATGCCGTTGGGGTTGAGATTGAGGTACTCAATACCGTAATACTCCAGAAGCCCCTTGAAGAAGTTGCTTGCTGGGAGGGCCAACCCGCACTCCATGAATCGCGTGAACATGGGGATCTCATCGGGATTCTTCTCCATCGGGTATGGATCTCCCGCGGTGGCGCGCCACATGTCGACCTCCTTCTCCTGGAGAAATCCGCTGTTCAGCAGCACCAACAGATCTTCAGTCTTCGCTTTCGATTTCTTCCACACCTTGTTGGGATTCGGGCGCGGAGGAGACACTGGCGGTGTTGATCCTCCGGCGGATCCAGCAGCCTCCTCCCGGGATCTCTTCTTCCCGCCGGCAGTCTTCATGCTCTTGGATGGTGAGGGCTTCATTCTCCAAGTGCAACAGGTTTCACTCGCATTCGCTTGGGGGTTACGGCGGTGGCTACTGGCGGCGGCGCGCTTGGATCTACGATTTCCACTGAGGTGGCAGTATGCACTGGCGGCGGATCTTTTGCTCGATCTAATTGGAATGGCTGCAAGTGCGGGGTGTGAAAAACCCTAAGGGTTTCAGCTTCTATTTATAAGTCAACCGGTGGCTTCGCAACGGCCAGATGGATATGTATCGGCATCTGACTCAGCGGCGGCCGCCTGACTCTTCAGCTTCCAGTAGTCGATGCGCTCAATCTCGGGGCTCGGCTATGACTACTCAACTTCGTGGGTGGCGACAAGATTCAAGAGCAACTCAGGACACCTTCTACATTCAAGATGACCCTTCAATTTGAGAGTAAGTACTCGACTCAAGGCTCGGGGGCTCCATGCCACGTGTCCTTCGGTTTTTTCTCCGGATTTTACGGGATAATCTTGCAAGAACTTCAGATGGACCCTCAGCCAGAGTCTCCAACTCAACCTAAGGCTCGGGGGCTACTCCATATGGAGTGCGATTTTGCAATCGCACTTCCATATAAATTTCGGCTTCAAGACAATGATGGTATTATTGAAGACCTTCAAGAGGAGAACTCGAGGACGCTTGGGAACTACTCGAGAAGACTTCAAGACTACTCAAGGATCAGCTGGAGTACCTTCCAGCCTCAGGATGCTTCGAATATTCTTGAGGACTTTTGGCTTGTAGTACTCGGGGACGCCTGAGGACTACTTGTCAAGGCCGTCAAGACTACTCGAAACTATCCTGCTCGACTACAAAGTACTGGGGGCTTGTCGTATGGACCTCCCTGGGCCCACTACCTCGGTGGGTACCAGGAATGACTACTCGGTGGCCCCTGGGACTACTCGACTTGTGCTGCACGGCACCTGATGGCGTGAAGCGCAAGGACTACGGTGGAGAAGTACTCGGATAGGAAGCTATACAAGTCCTGTACTGTGTAGAGAACTCCTAGACGTACTCGACTAGTACTCTCTCCCTGAACCGACTTGTAACCCTACCTCCCGGGCTATATAAGGCGAGGCAGGGACCCTTCTCTCTCATTATGCATCATCTTGTAATCGCACCCAATCAATCCAGAGCTACGCAGCATACAGGACGTAGGGTATTACGCACCTCGCGGCCCGAACCTGTATAAATTGTGTGCCACATGTCTCTTCCTTCGAGTTACCGATCTCGGTGAGGCCACATTCATCTACCTCGGGAACTCCCCTTGGTAGGTTGCCGGTCTAAAACACCGACAAAACCCTTCATCCTTTTCATCATCCTCATCGAATACGATGTTTTCATCACCATCTGAGCAACCACATATGACGTGAGTGGTCAGACGAACATAGGTGAATATGCACAATGTGAATGGGAAGAGCATGTGCGTCATAAACACATACCTTGACAAGGGTATCTGTGCAAATCACGTAGTGGCATAGAATCAGGCTCATCAACCACGGATGGTTGTGTTTGAGTACACCTTTCATTACGAGCTTCCGTTGTTCCGTCAGCCAGAGGGTAGGTTTGCGTGACACCTTTATATATACAACATTAAAACATAGTTTAATTATTAATTTATCACTTATAATATAATATAGGTTGGCAAGTAGTTTACCATTGTCAACAACACACGATTGTGTCGGCTGACTCGCAATGTTCTCATTTTCACCAGTGCTCCCATTGGTGTTTCTTCCAATGGTTGATTCAAACTCCTGATTACAGCGCTTTCGTCGAGATTCTCGCAATCCTGAAGTTAGGTGGGCTGTATGGATAGTGTTGGATAGAAATGTCTCTGAGGTTTCATCTTGTTGTGGAGGTTCCCGTACTTCTGCCTCGACATAGACAGGACTGCCACCGAAATCGGGGATCACCATCTCTTCCGATACTCTCGAGGAAGGCTTATCACGAGGAGGGAATAAAAGCTCTGGCTTCCATTGAGGGTTTTCCATGGCGACGGAGTCCGGATGCAAGTTGTTTGCACGATGTTCTTTATTTTTATGATAGTAATTGAGATTGGTCTGCCTCCTGGTCTGTGGCGTCTGAAACAGTCTCTTTGCAGCTCTTCCTTCACGCCTCCTCTTATTGAGCGCTTCTCTCTGAAGAGGAGACATTGCCGCCCTACGCGCTCTATCCCTCCTACACCTACGCTCTCCTGGGGAGAGATTTTGCTTGTCTACAGGGGTTGCTTCATCAGCCGGACCTAAAATCACAATTTTTCATGTCTCGTGCCTCTATATCAAATCGTCTAGTAAAAGGTGATCGGTCGTACCAAATTAAAGTTGTGATAGTTTGGTAAATCATTGGTGGGTTACCAGGTTAATTAGCAGAGTAATGTACCATGTATTACCAGATTAGTGGATTATCATATTCACGTAGCAATAATGCTGACAAGTTAATAGATTGGTATTTGAAAATATAATTTACCTCCGTCGACAACAATACATTCAATGTCATCTTCGTTTGTCTCTGCACCGTTCAATATCTCTTCCCCATCTACAAAACAAATGACAATTTTTCATGTCTCATGCCTCTAAATCAAATCGTCTAGTTATAGCTAGAATTAACTTTCGTACTGCTGCACCGCTGATCCATCTTTAAAAATTGAGATAAATTTCTATCAAATTCACATAGCAACAATGCTAACATATATCTTTTACCTCCGTCAGCAACAGTACATTCAATGCTATCTTGGTTCGCCTCTGCACCAGTCAATATCTCTTCGTCGGCTACAAAACAAATCACAAACTTGTTAAATACTTCACCGGTCATCATCAGGTGATTAACAAAAATCATACATAGACCAAAACTGTACAGGTAAGACGAACCTATCTGATCCTTGTTGTTGTCAATTGTCCTTGTTGAAAGCATTCATTATCGTCATATCCATCCACTTGTACACTAACATCTGGTAAAAAAAACTTGATCTCAAGTTCGCACATAGAATATTGTAAACACCTTTTATGGGGTGATCACAATCTGATACGAATATGAAAGTGTTGACGTAAAATCAGCACCTCACGCCAAGCACACAGCAAGCCAGATTAGCTAGCTTCACACACGTGACCCGAGCGTTAGAATCCGGAAGCGTGCCAGTCAATTTTCCCAAAAACTGACAAAGGATGAAAAGGGTTAGATAAAATCCTAGAACTTGTCAGGTGGTACCAGACAGTTCCGTATTTACGGCCATGAAGCCAATCCGAACGACATATAGCTACGAATAAGCTATGTCAGCAACTTGAATATCATTCGGGAAACAATAAAACATATGAATAGAACACTGCCGAATGAATGACGTAAGCATGACGAAAGATCGGTCTTTGTTTAGATAACGTTACAACATGTGACCATGACCGATTATCGAGGATAAAGCATGATAAATAAATAAAAGGTGAAAGCATGATCATGAATTCTCAGTAAACAAGCATGCATAGGCCAAAAGCACTAGTCTACCGCATGTCTAGGCACCTTCAAACCCGTCGAGCATGACATCAAGCGAGTTAATCCACCGCATGATACAACTTGTTTGAAATCACACCACCAACCAAGAATAGATCAATCCGCCGCATGATACAATTTATGCATGGAAGGCTAAAAGCATACATTATTTAAAGCAAACTCGTGAACATGTTTCACCCGTGAGAGAATTGCCGAATACAGCTGTACAACCGAATGGGTTTCGTGGAGAAGGAACAAACATTCAAAAGTCAACAAGCTTGAACCCGCAACACGTGACAATCTAGATTGATCTAAATTTGGCTATTGAGAGCACATGATCCGCTTGCCATATATAAAGTCAAAGATTTAAAGGTGTAACATATGGATCACAACAAGATAGAGCCGAATCTAATCAATCTAGATTGGGCAAAAGAGTGTTACATGAATTAAACATAAAAAGTAAAATTCAAAGCAACACATGGTAACTTAATGAATCTATTAGATCTTGCCAAATCTAATAGAGCCGATAACTAGCTCCAAGCTAGATCTTAGCCTACCGCATGACTCATGATCCAACAAGGAAACCTTCTTGAACCAAGCTTAAATCCACCGCATGATACTAAGCATGGTAACAAGACTACTTGCATCAAGGTCTAAATTCACCGCATGATACTAGACATGATACAAGGTTGCCGGTACTTACGGAGGTCGACGGATCGATGATTCCTCTCGAAGAACTCGACGACACGACTAGAAGGACTCGAAAGTTGGCATGGGGCCGGTTGGTTGTGAAATTGTTCGATCCCTATTACAAACACTAAGGGCTTATATTTATACCCTGTTTCTAACACGACTCCTAGTGGACCACGATTACAATATTTACTACCTAAAACTAACAACATGACGTCATGTCAGTTTCGTATCCACCATCAACTCGCCTCTTTCTTTATATCCGGTCCACGTCATCACGCACTCCCGAATGTTTCCGCTTTCAACCGTGGAATAGCTCTTTTGCCGAATGATGATGCACTCCCGACCGCAGACTCTTCTTACCGAATGCGTTGAAGGAAACCTCCTGCTGAATGGTACTCTCCTGCCAAATTCGGCCCACATGTCAATTTCTTCCTGTACCAATTTTTGGTGTTAACATATGCCCCTTCAATTATGGGATAAAAGTGATTTTATTTCGGAATTGACCATAAATACTCGACACCCTCAGGCCGAATCGGTTCAGCACCCATTCTTTTCTCCATCAACCGTTGTAGCGCTCGCCTAGATCCAAACCCTAGCTCATCAACCTCTCCAAGCTTCAATCCTCAAATGGAGAATCAAGACCAAGCTCTCCAGGTAAACCTTATCCTTTTCAAGCACATTTTGTATTACCTTTCTTGAATCCAATCTCGAATTTACCGTTCCGCCCCCTTTCGTTCTTGATAGGCTCTAGCTGCCGAAATTTTGATTCCTGTTGAAGACCAAGCAACATCGTATTTCCTTGGCCCCGTAGGAATCTCCGACCCTTCTGAGTTCATTGCAGCCGAATCCCAAAGGATCCCCTTCAAGACATCACTATCGAAACCCCATGAGTGGCAGGACAGTTTCAAGAACTGGCCTCTGCCCCCAATTGCATGCTGGAGAAACTGGTATAAGAGAATGCTTGATGATGACAGCCCCAAAACAAGCATTTGGGACAACCTTCGCATTGCTCATTGTTTAGAATTGTACTTGGCTGAAACACCTAAAAATGAGAACCTTCTGATTGCAGCCTGCCACTTTTGGTCAAATGGCGCAAATGCCTTCCTTTTTGGCCATGGGCCAATGTCCCCAACCTTGGCCGATGTGTACATGATAACCGGCCTGAAAGTTACAGGAACTGTGTATCCACACAAGTACAAGGGCTCCTCCAGGCAAACAGGAGTGAAAACAGGAGTTGGATACAAGAGATATATCCAAAACTATATGTCTGATGGTCCTTTGTCCGATGTTGAATACAGAGCTTTTCTGAATATGTGGTTATGCAGATTTATCTTTTGTGGCAAAGCCAATGAGCCAACCCTGAACCACATTGTGATGGCCGAGGACCTGGCAGCTGGTACCTCTATTCCCCTCGGGAAGTACCTTCTAGGAAGTGTCTACCATATGCTTCATCAGACCACCTATCTGATGCACACCAGCCAAAAGATTCCCTGTGTTAATGGCCCTTGGTGGTTTGTTCAGATGTGGCTGCAATTATATATGCACCAGATTGTTGCCATTGACCTCAACAATCGGCACTTCCCTTCAACCAACTACAAGGAAGGAGAAACCCAGAGTACCAAAGGCTGCCAAACCTATGGAGAAGCTACTTCCACTGTATCCATCAACAAAAGCATTGGCCAACTTTTTGAGCTCTTCTTCAGAGGTTTTGCCGACCCTCTTTGGTTTCCATATCTGGACAATGACAACTTGACTCTTCCTTGTGAGTTTAGTTTTGAAACTGGATGCAATGATGTACATTCTATAGCAATCTTCAATGCCTTTATTCATCCATGTATCCTGCCAGCAGAATTTTGTGGAGGAAGGCAGGTTCAGAGTACCTTTGAGTACTATCAGCCAAACACAATGGCCAGGCAGTTAGGATGTGGCCAAGTGCCCCCAAGACTATTCCTTCATGAATTTCTCAAGCCCAGAGAAGATATCAAGGAATCCATGCAAGCAAGAAGGATTTTTGAGTATAAGTGCAGCACAACCATCTATGCACCCAAGCCTTTTGTACAAATAACACTTGCTCATCCTTCTTTCACTCCTTGTTGGCAAGAATTTCATGATCATATCTTTAATGTGCCATTACATCCTCTCTGTCTTGCACTAATGCCTGACTTTCAACCAACTTCAGAGGTAATATGTTCATCTCCCTTTTTACATCTGCTTTCAATCATGCCCCTCTTTACTGATCATGATTCTGTCATTTTCTGCAGGATATAGTACCTACCCCACTTGCCAGGACAATCTCCTATAATATCGAAGGCCCAATCTCTGCTTTGGGATATCGATCTTCTACTCTGGCCCAACTGATGTCTAGATATGCCATGCTAGATCCAATTCTCATCAGTTCGGCCTCCGATAGAAGGAAAGCTCCATCTCTGATTGCTTCTCCAGCTGTCAAAAAGAAAAGAACAAGCAAAAAGCTACTTATTCAGGTTAGAATACCTTGCCCTCCTGAACATAATGCCATTCTTTACTCTGACCATTTTTATCTCTGCATGACTTCAGACCAGAGCACAGCAACCAGTGGCTGTCACAGATCCTGCTGATGCTGCATGAACTGGTAAGATTTTCACCATCTTACCCTCTATTCATTTTTCTTTATTGGCATTCATCCCTTACTAGCCAGTTGCAGAACAAACTTTGACAGATCAAGCTGTGGGAAGCTCTTCTCCCCCTCAGGGTTCAGTCCCAGCTTCACCAAGAATTCAACCGGCCTCTCCTCAACCAGAGGTTTCAGCTTTACCAGATCATCCAGCTTCCCCTCAGCGAGCTATACAAGAACCCTCTACTGAGTTTGAAAATCCTCCTCCCCCCATTCGGGAAACTAGAGATGATGTAAGTATGAACATCCATCCTTCTATTTTCATTCAATAGATCACCACTAATTCGGCAAGAATCTCTTTTCAGGAGGAAACTATGTTATCACCAAGTTATTCCTTTGTTGTGGATGACTTGGTTGCCGAAAAAGGAGATGAAGCATCTTCTAGTCAGGCTTTATCAGAGGAGAATCAAGCAAAGCTGAAGGAAATCTTCTCCCTGCTGCAAAGGGATGTCCAAGACCAAGTCAGGGATGTTGATCTTCTAAGAGAAGCACTTGAACTTATTGATCAAGATCTTCCTGCTGATATCAAGGCTTCTCTAGAACCTGTTTCCCAACTAGATAATCACTTTGTAGCAGTAAAACAGGCTTTGAAAAACCTATCCTCCCAACTAGCTCTGGAACAAAGGAAAGTTGCAGCCAAGCAATCTGTGAAAGATTTGCATGCCCAAATGCAGAACCATAAGGAATTGCTAACCAAATTGCAGCCTGCACTTGAGTTGAAGAAGGCTAGAAAAGCTGCATTGGAGGCCGAGCTGAAATCCCTGACAACTGAGATCGAGGCTGATGAAAAGAGGATGGCTGAACTTCCTGAATCAATGGAGAAAATACGAAAAGAAGCTTCAGTAGCCATGAATGCAGGAAAGCAGCTTAAGACAAAGCTCTCTGCTCTGTCTAAAACCCAAGAAGCTGATCAAAGATTGCTGGAGAATATCAACAAGATGATATCAGATGCCTCCAATGTAATCTCACAATACTTGGGTATATAATTGTAACAAACAATTTGTAGCCGAATGTTTCATCAGCTCTGTAGTTTTGCTCCCCATCAATCTTTTATTTTCCCATATTTGTCTTGCCTTATTTTGATGAGCAGTTCCTGGATGATTCATTCGGCAACTCTGACCAAGTGTCAGACCCGAAAAACAACCCGACCGCAACACAACCGAATCTCAACCAGTCAAACCGAATATGACTCAATATGAATCCCAAACGACCCGGCGACGACTCGGCCGAGAGAGTCTCTCCACTTCCCAAATTTCTTGGGATATGCGCCACGATCTCCGGCCACGATCTCTTCACCAGTCCCATAAATAAGAACCTCGGGTGCCCTTAGCCTTTCACTAAATTCTCTGTCTTCCAAGCCTTTGCCAACCCAAGCTCTCTGTTTCCAGTACTAGTACTCCCAGGAACTCCATGGCAAACAGCAGCAACACGCGTCCGGCCAACGACGAGGCCGAAGGGAGCCGTGCCGGTGCTCGTCGGAGGTGGCGATCATCAGCTTCTTCACAACCCCCTTTTTAGATCTGTTTTCATCCTTAACGATCTTCTTTGTGTTTTCAGGCTCATCCAGTGGAATCCTGCCCCTGCTCTAGCCACAACTCCGGCCATGGCGAGCGACTCCTCGGGGTCGTCTGGTCGTTCCCACTCCTCCAGCTCGCGCTATAACGATCGCGACGCCCGCAGATTCAAGGAAGAACGTGACGCAACTCGGCACGAGTTGGAGACCATCTCCAAACAAGCCGGGATCGCCGAGCTCGAGTAGGAGCATCAACGCAAGCAGCTGCTTGAGGCCATCGACGGTGAATATTGTAACCTGCTTAATCTCAACTTAATCTTGAACTAACCGCTGTTGCTCTGTGATTCCCGCAGACTGCGATGCCGAGCTCAATCGGTTGAAGGCGCTGGTTGAGAAGCTGGCGAACAAGGTGAACGCTCCCGGAGACACACCGGAAGCTCGCCTTGGCGCGATGGAGGACCGCGTCGATGAGGTGGCCCTTCACAGTGTCCGCCTGGGCACCACCTTGGGCCTGGCCGCCATGTCAACGCACACCGGTGTCGACTACTCTGCACGGCCGCGCGGCTTCTACGGCGGCACGCCAGATGACGTCGACGACATCGAGGCCACTATAGAGCACCTCAACGGCCACGACGTCGCCATTGCCGATTCCATCCACCCCCAGTCTGTTCTGAACAGGCTGTTTGATTAGTTTGTACTAGGGGCTATGGAATTTCGGCAATAAAAATGAAAATTTATCCTTTGTATTCATCTTGTGATAACTTCTTCAATCTGTGTATACGAATTTTCATCGTTTCGAACGCATTCGGGAACTTTTCATCTAGCAGAATACACACAAACACTTGCCCCTTGGCGTAGAATTCCCAGAAAATCTTCATTCGGGAATCATGAACACGGTTTTGTTGAAAAGACCTTTGGCACCCAAGGAAGAAACCCCGCCATTTGGTATTCTCGTCAATGCGCGCTGGCCAGTCATCACTCCCGATGCACCTCCACTGCTAATAAAAATAACCCTTCGGTGCTCAGCAAATCCACTCGTTCACACTTCCATCATTTCACTTCCTCTCGTCTTCCTCCTCCAAGAAAACCCCAAAGCTATGGCAGACAAGGGGAATAAACCATTCGAAGAGAACAGCCCTCCACCAAAGAAATGAACCATCCGAGAGTAATCTTCTTCTCTCATCTCTTTCTCTTGATTCTGATTGCAATCTCGTGATTCATCTGTCTTTGATTTCAGCCTCGATCTGCTACCGGAGGACATTTTTGGTACCGAAGAAATCCCTGAATACATCCTCTCTGATTCCTCAATTGAAGAAGAAAACGCCACTCACGAATAGAAGACCAACCGTCAGCTGCGCCGTCGCATCCGGCATCTAGAGCATGATCTGCGGGACATCACCACCCGTTGCAGTGCCGAACGCGAACGCCGTATGAGCTTGGAGGCGCTGGTAGGTGGTAAGATCTTCACCCTCATTTGACTCTCATGTTCAAGTCCAAACTCCGTGTCTGGTGACAATCTGTTCTTCTTCTTCAGATGTGTCCGACAGGTACAACAACCTGAAGGCCGCCTGGGATAGCTTGATGGAAGCTGCAGAACATGCCAACCCCCAAGGTTTCTACGTCACCGTCACGGTGGTCCTGGAGCGGCTGAAAAGGGAAGAGCTCAAGAGGAAAAGCGCTGAACCAAAGAAATGAAGCTACTTTCGCTTCTTCCTCTAGGCACTCTACTTCCTGCAGGCTTTCTTTTGTAATCTTAGGCAGTTGTGCTATTAGAAAAACCTGCAAGAACACTTGTAATGCAAAAAATATTTTTTGTGCTAAGGGCAATACACTTTAGTATTGGACATTTTCCTTTTATTGGAATTTTGTTTTGAAGGCGGCTTCCTCCCGAATGCCGGCTATTTCTGTTTTCTCTGACGCTTGGAATAGCAATCAACGATCAACTTCAATACTAGGATAATATTTCTTCAAATATCTTCCGTTTATAGCAGCAGTGAATTCTTCTCCCAGTAAAGTTTTCAAGATGTATGCATTTCCAGGCGTGCATCTAACCACTCGAAAAGGATCTTCCCAATTTGGAGACCACTTGCCGAATGCACTATACTTAGTTCCAATCGGCAATAACGCTTTCCAAACCAAATCTCCTTCTGCAAATTGCTTGACTTTCACCTTCTTGATATAGTACTTAGCAACTCGCATTTTGTTTTTCTCAATGCTCTCCAAGGCCCTAAGATGAATCATATGCAAATCTTCTAATTCGTCCATCATCAAGTCATTGTAATCCTTGGAACTTAAATCCTTTTGCAATTTTATTCTACTCGAATCTGATTGCATCTCCCATGGCAAAACAACATGATGTCCAAAAACCAACTCATAAGGAGATGTCTGTGTAGCTCCATGAGGAGCCATTCGGTAAGCCCATAAGGCCTCATTGAGTACCAAATGCCACCTTCTTGGCTTCTGATCAATTTTCTTCTGTATAATCATGATCATGATCTTGTTAGAAGCTTCTGCCTGACCATTAGCTTGGGCATAATAAGGAGAAGAATTTAATAATTTGATCCCCATACTTTCAGCAAAATCTCTGAACTCTGAAGATGTAAATTGAGTTCCTTGATCTGTTGTAATTGTTTGAGGAATTCCAAATCTGTAAATGATATGTTCTTTAACAAACTCAATCATATTTTCTGATGTCACCTTTTTCAATGGAATTGGCTCAACCCACTTAGTGAAATAATCTGTTGCTAAAAGCACAAATTTATGCCCCTTGCTATATGGAGGATTTATTTGGCCAATCAAATCTATTCCCCATCCTCTGAATGGCTATGGCTTGATGATAGGATTCAGAGCTGGTGCTGGAACTCTTTGAATATTTCCAAACTTCTGACAATCTTGACATCCCTTGTAATATTCAAAGCAATCTTCCAGTATAGTCGGCCAATAATATCCAGTTTCCCTAATGACCCACTTCATTCGGTAAGCCAACTGATGTGCTCCACACAGCCCATCATGCACTTCACTCATCATCCTCTTTGCTTCTTCCTGACCTAGGCATTGTAGCAATACCCCATCCATAGATTTGTAATATAGACGATCATCAAGAAGAACAAATTTTATGGCTTTATACCTGAGCTTCCTAGAGACCTTTCAGGATGGATTCTCCAAATAATCAGCGATTTCTTTTCTCCAATCATCTTCTGCTAGACCACTCCCAAAAGCATACACATCAATGGCAAACACTTCTTGATTCTCTCTATAACCCGAAGCACTTTGAGCTAGCCTGTTTGCTTCTTCATTATTTTCTCTAGGAATATGTTGCAGAATTACTAATTGAAAGCTTTTTAGAATCTCTTTGCACTCTTCGTAGTAATTCCTCAGGATATCATTTCTGCACTCATACTGGCCATTCAATTGTTTTATGACTAGTTCTGAATCTCCGAAAATTTCAACTGAAATAGCCTTTGCCTCCTTCAAGTATTGAAGCCCCCTGAGCAATGCTTCATACTCAGCTTGATTATTGGTGACAGTAGGTTGAATAGGAATAGCAAACTCAAACATTTCCCCTCTGGGCGAAATTAATAAAATTTCTACTCCACCACCTTTACCACATGAAGACCCATCAAAAAACAAAGCCCAATGAGTAATCTCAAGCAAATTAATTGATGATCCATGATGTTCGGTAATGAAGTCAGCAATAATCTGTCTTTTAATAGCTTTTGCCGATTCAAACCTCAATTCAAACTCAGACAAGGCTAAAATCCATTTGCCGATCCTTCCATTCAAAATCGGCATAGACAACATGTGTTTAATTACATCAAATTTTGAATATACAACGCATTCGGCATTCAACAAATAGTGCCGAAACTTTGTACATGAGTAATAAACACACAAGCAGAGCTTCTCTGCGGCTGAATATCTTGTCTCAGGATCAAACAACTTTCGACTAAGATACGCAATCACTCTTTCTCTTCCTTCAAATTCTTGTATTGAGGGCCGATCCAATGGTTTGGGTATCGGCCGCCACGTACAACTTAAAAGGCTTGTTCAATTGTGGAGGTACCAATACTGGTGGTTCCTTCATGTACTCCTTGATTTCATTGAAAGCCTTTTGTTGTTCGTCACCCCATACAAACTTCTGATCCTTCTTGACTCTTAACAGCGGAGAAAAAGGCAACACCTTTTGTGACAAATTTTATATGAATCTTCTCACAAAATTGATCTTGCCAAGCAGTGATTGCAATTCCTTAAGATTGGTTGGAGGAACAACTTCATTAATAGCTTTCATGCTTTTCTTACCAACTTCTATTCCTCCCTCATGCACTAGAAATCCCAGGAATTATCCGGCCGAAACTCCAAAAGCACATTTGTTTGGGTTCATCTTAAGCCCATGTTTCCTAGTGCATTCCAGAGTTTTCCTCACATCAGCCAAATGTGATTCATGATCCAATGATTTGATCACAACATCATCAATATATATCTCCACAATTTTGCCGATCAACTCGTGAAAAATATAATTCATGGCTCTCTGATAAGTTGCACCAGCATTCTTCAACCCAAATGTCATAACAATCCACTCAAATAATCCTATATTTCCAGGACATCTGAAGGCTGTCTTTGAAATATCCTCCACTGCCATAAAAATTTGGTTGTACCCTGCATTGCCACCCATGAAACTAATAACTTTATGTCCAGCAGCAGCATCAACCAATAAGTTAGCAACAGGCATTGGATATCCATCCATGGGCGTAGCTCTGTTCAGATCTCTAAAATCTATGCAAACCCTCATCTTTCCGTTTTTCTTGTAGACAGGGACAATATTAGAGATCCACTCTGCATATCTGCATGGCCGAATGAAATTTGCTTCTATTAATCTCTCAACTTCTTTTTTCATGTCGGCCAATACTCCATCCTTGTAAATTTTTCGGGGAGGTTGCTTGTAAGGTTTAAAACCAGGCTTGATTGGCAACCGATGCGGTCCGCCAGAAAAACTCAAAAGAGAAAGAAGTCTCGTTAATCTCTTCATGCTCGTTCCAAGTTCGAAGTACCGTTTGGCCAAAGAAAAACCCGCTTCCTGAGACGATTGCCTCTTTATATAGATAGAGTCATTTATCCGTCTGAGGCGGATCTCATCCTGCGGAAGACTCAGAGCGGATCTATCTAATGGCACTAATGGCATGGCTGGCTGTCGGATGTGATCTATTCTCGTGTCGTCGGAGCGAATTGGATGATCGGGCCGAGGGTTTTTAAAACCCCTCTTCCCCTCGCTCTCCTTTCCTTAATATTCACCGTCGAGTCATCAAAGCCGTCAACTAATTCAGAGGGGCTCGGCTGGCCCGGTCGCCCTACGCTACTGGCGCTTCCAAAGGCGAAGCTTCAATTTCTAAAAAATAGAATAAATTGGTGATTGAGGATAAACCCAACAAATCATAAGGGTTTTTGATCAGTAAAGGTAGACAAATCAAAAGAAAGCTTATGAGATTGATTGGCAACCGATGCTCAACAATGGAACGATCCAAACTAGGCATCTCCGAATAATCCCAAGCGAAGCAATCTTTGTACTCCTTTAACAGCTTAATTAACTCCTCTCTGAAAACTGGATCTAAGTTAGTACCAATAAATGCCGGCCTTGGCTTGTCACCATCTCCGATGTCTATTTCTTCCAATTTATCGGCCGACATAAATCCACGTCCTAACTTCCCATCAGTTCCACCAATTGGATTTTCCATTAAAAATTACTATAAGAGCCGACTGCTTGAATCGGCTGTTGATCACTGCTGACTGGTTCAACAGGATCTTCACCCCAGTCCTTGCCTGAGAAGCAATCTATACCTTGATACTCCCAGAAGGTTGGTTCCACATTAGCTACACTTACTGAATCATCTACTTGGACGATTTCCACTTCATCATCTACCCATTGAACAAGTTGTTGATGCATAGTAGATGGGATGCAACAGTTTGCATGGATCCAGTCCCTTCCAAGCAGCAAGCTATATGCCCCTTTGCCTTCAATGACAAAGAAGGTTGTAAGCAAAGTCTTGGACCCGATCATCAGATCCACATGTATGCAGCCCTTGGTGTCTGAAGGATTTCCAGCAAAATCATTCAAAACTATGTTGGTTGGCGTTAAATCTCTAGGGCCCATGCCAAGCTTTCTAAATGTAGTATACGACATCACGTTGACAGCAGCTCCACCATCAACAAACATTTTAGTCAATGGCTTCCCATTGACGTATCCCCTCAAGTACAGTGGTCTCATGTGTCGATTCTTGACTGGCTTGTCAAAAGTAGCTTGCTTAGTCAACACCAATTGTGCCATTAATCCGGCCTTCTCAGCTTCATCAATATCCGGCAATACTTCTTCCTGCACAATTTGATTAGCCGGAGCCATGAATTCATTCGGCAAGAAACATACCATGCATGTATTAGCCGAACGACCAGATTCATCGGGTTTGTCCTTTGGGCGCCACACTTGTCTCTGCTTGATTCCTGCTTGCTTCAACTCCTGATTCCTCAAGCGCTGCACCCTTCTCTTTTGGCTTCTTCTCAAACCAGGTGGGCACCACTGCCCCTTCTGCCAGACATACTCGCGGATCCTCTTCTTCTTCATGATCAACCCACCTGTGATCAGCATATCTTTTCCTTGGTTGATCATCAATCTCATTTATTTTTAAGCGCCGACCATCACTAGGATTTATCCTTCCAATTCTTTCATGGACGGATTGGCGATTGGCAGTATTCTACCTGTACTCAGTATACTTGTTGCTGCATTCAGGACAGTTGTTCAGCGTAGGAAGCTTTAAACCTTCGTTCCAGCAGTGTCTGAAGAAGGCACATCCCCAATGCGCACACTCCTGTTCTCGCGCATATTCTTCTCATTCTTTCCTGTGCACCTCCTCTTCATATCTCCGCTTTTCCTCTTCATACTTGTGCTTCTGGTAGCGCTCTTTTCCTTGCTGACGCTGCCATTTGTTGAGGAGAATTCGCGAAGTCACCCTGGGTTTAGAAGATTCACCCACTTCAATTTGACTTTTCGGAAAGCGAGACTCTTTGTGAATCTGTTCAAGCGTGACTTGTCTAGCAGGATCGACTGAGCCACCTTGATTTGCCTTTTCCGAAGTCAAAACTTTCATCTTCCCTTTTTCTTTAGGCTCGGCAACATTCACCATGTTAACTGAGAACCCGATCATATTCTGAGGGAAGGGATTACCATCCAATTTCATCTTATTGTCAAACTTTAGATGTCCTTCTTGGATGGCTTTCTGGATCCTTGCTCTAAAGACCCTACATTCATTAATGGAGTGAGAATTCCTGTCATGAAACCCACAATATGTTTTGTCTTTCACTCCATCAGGCCGAAGCATAGAATGCCCCTCTAGCAACTTAATTCGGCCTTCTTTCACTAGAAACTCGAAAAGTTTATCTGCCTTGGTCACATCGAAATCATAGGTGTCTTTAGCTTGTTTGATCCACCTTTGATTCACTGTCACTGGCTCTTTGCCCCACACAATTTCTGCTACAGCTATTTCCTCTTCATCGTCATATTCATCTCCTTGATCTGCTCTTTCGAAGAATTGATTGTATATCTCAGCTATATCATTGTGTTTGACAAACCTAGAGTCTTTTTTGAAGCCATATGCCTGGTTTCTCATCAATGACAACCGATGTGACAGCTGACCAAGGTCTTCGAACTCCATCCCGAATAGCTTCTCCCGAACGGCCGACAACATCCCTGCTACAGCCATGCCAGCTAATTGATCATCCGGAATGTTCAAAGAGAAGCACATGTTTTTCGTCTCTCTGAACCTTCTGAGGAACTCCATTGGTGTTTCACTATTCCTTTGCCTCAGTGTAGTCAAATCAATTAGCTTCTTCTCATTGCTGCCAGTGTAATAATGGGAATGGAACTTTTGTTCCAAATCCTTCCAAGAGCAGATCAAATGAGCAGGCAGAGAAGTGAACCATGTCAACCCTGGGCCTGTCAAGGACAGGGGAAAATATCTGATTCTGAAAGCTTCATCAGTAGAAGCTTCCCCAAGCTACATCAGATATCGGGCTATGCGTTCCACAGTGCTACTATCATCTTGCACTGAAAATTTGGTGAATTTTTTGGGAACTTTCACCCTGTTCGGCAGCGCTACCCTGTGGTACCACTCTGGGAAAGGCGATGTGTACACATGCCCTTGATTCTTGGGTTTCAGACCGAATTGATTTTGTAACACATCGGTCATTTTCTGCACCAGAAGATCAACATTAGCGTCTTGATTTCCTGGCCTTTCAGTAGGCATCCCTGCAGCTGCACCATATCCAGGATTCGGGAAGGCATCAATAGCACTGTAATCCATGAATTCTGAATAGCCGGTCCCATACATGTTCTTTTGCAACCTATTATTTGATGGGGCTATCCTGTAAGTAGAGCCAGGTGGAACTCCAGAAGTACCGAATGCCATCTCTCCATATGTGGGTGGATTAGGCATTGCCTGATAAGGGTTCTGCTGCTGGATTGGCTGACTACCCATACTCTGCTGAGGCGGCTGAGCACTTGTATCTTGAGGTGGTTGGCCATTAACAGCAGCACTTGACTCTCCCGTCTCACCATTAGGCCCCTAGGGTGATGTTCGGCTAAGCACCTTTTCCATACCTGTGCCAAAGACACTAATCATCATCTGTCGGAACATATTCAAGAATGCAATATTGTGTTTGGCCATTATGTCTTCCATAGTTCTTCGTATCATTTCATAAGCTTCCTGTTTTTTAGCAGCAGCAGTAGCATCAGTCTCCCCTGGCATCAGAACTCTTGGCATGTCTGACTTGAGGAATGGCACGCCACTCCTATTCTTGGAGAAAGACATCAGACACTTCTGCTGGAACTGATCTACAACCTCTTTTAATATCAGTTGATGGTCCGTAGACAGATCTTCCAAAGTGACATCCAGGACATTCTAGATCTATGGCATCTTGATCAACTTGATGGTCCCACCAGGCGTGCCAAAAAGTGTGTTGATGTAAAATCAGCACCTCACGCCAAGCACACAGCAAGCCGGATTAGCTAGCTTCACACACGTGACCCGGGCGTTAGAATCCGGAAGCGTGCCAGACAATTTTCCCTGAAACTGACAAAGGATGAAAAGGGTTAGATAAAAACCTGGAACTTGTCAGGTGGTACCAGACAGTTCCGTATTTACGGCCATGAAGCCAATCCGAACGACATATAGCTACGAATAAGCTATCTGTCAGCAACTTGAATATCATTCAGGAAACAACAAAACATATGAATAGAACACTGCCGAATGAATGACGTAAGCATGACGAAAGATCGGTCTTTGTTTAGATAATGTTACAACATGTGACCATGACCGATTATCGAGGATAAAGCATGATAAATAAATAAAAGGTGAAAGCATGATCATGAATTCTCAGTAAACAAGCATGCATAGGCCAAAAGCACTAGTCTACCGCATGTCTAGGCACCTTCAAACCCGTCGAGCATGACATCAAGCGAGTTAATCCACCGCATGATACAACTTGTTTGAAATCACACCACCAACCAAGAATAGATCAATCCACCACATGATACAATCTATGCATGGAAGGCTAAAAGCATACATTATTTAAAGCAAACTCGTGAACATGTTTCACCCGTGAGAGAATTGCCGAATACAGTTGTACAGCCGAATCGGGTTCCGTGGAGAAGGAACAAACATTGAAAAGTCAACAAGCTTGAACCCGCAACACGTGACAATCTAGATTGATCTAAATTCGGCTATTGAGAGCACATCATCCGCTTGCCATATATAAAGCCAAAGATTTAAAGGTGTAACATATGGATCACAACAAGATAGAGCCGAGTCTAATCAATCTAGACTGGGCAAAAGAGTGTTACATGAATTAAACATAAAAAGTAAAATTTAAAGCAACACATGGTAACTTAATGAATCTATTAGATCTTGCCAAATCTAATAGAGTCGATAACTAACTCCAAGCTAGATCTTAGCCTACCGCATGACTCATGATCCAACAAGGAAACCTTCTTGAACCAAGCTTAAATCCACCGCATGATACTAAGCATGGTAACAAGACTACTTGCATCAAGGTCTAAATCCACCGCATGATACTAGACATGATACAAGGTTGCCGGTACTTACGGAGGTCGACGGATCGATGATTCCTCTCGAAGAACTCGACGACACGACTAGAAGGTCTTGAAAGTTGGCACGGGGCCGGTTTGTTGTGAAATTGTTCGATCCCTATTACAAACACTAAGGGCTTATATTTATACCCTGTTCTGACACGACTCCTAGTCGACCACGATTACAATATTTACTGCCTAAAACTAACAACATGACGTCATGTCGGTTTCGTATCCACCATCAACTCGCCTTTTTCTTTATATCCGGTCCACGTCATCACGCACGCCCGAATGTTTCCGCTTTCAACCGTGGAACAGCTCTTTTGCCGAATGATGATGCACTCCCGACCGCAGACGCTTCTTATCGAATGCGTTGAAAGAAACCTCCTGCCGAATGGTACTCTCCTGCCAAATTCGGCCCACATGTCAATTTCTTCCTGTACCAATTTTTGGTGTTAACAGAAAGGTTGTTACTGTTTCTTGTTAAATGTCCCCTATGAAGCCATGCATCATCTTCACCATCTGAGAAAATAACATCCGGTAAAAAACTATGAATTTAATTATAAAAAATTTGGGATATAGACTTCACCTTGCTGATTACCAATTGCTAGGGCCTTCTTCATCCTTCGCCTCTCACGCTCCTTCCTGTTTCTTTCATCCTTCTCCTCCCTTGACATGTTTGCATAACATTCTTTATCTCTCAACCTTTTACTGACATTGGAACTGTCCTCTTGCCCATCTCCTGACAAATCGTGGTTAGACCACTGTAAAAGAAACGTGTGTGCAACTATGAGTTGACCCTCTTGCCCATCTCCTGACAAATCGTGGTTAGACCACTGTAAAAGAAACGTGTGTGCAACTATGAGTTGACGGTGGAACAAAGAATTGTCACCTCTTTGATACGTATTTGTGAGATCACCAAGAAGGATCCGAGGCTGTTCGATGTTGATTGGTGGCCCATTTTGTAGTTCTGATTAGAACAGAACTGCCATGAAACAAGGAATTCGAGAGACAAGAAATGTAAACACGAAACCAAGATGGACACATTTTTTTTTATTTAATAGAATGCGAAGATCATGGCAAAGCAGATGAGAATCTTTACCTACAAATATATAGTCACTCCGTTCTACAGCCCTGGTAGCAAAGATGTAGTAGAAATTATGTCAGATAGTGCATATCTCAAGTTTATTTAGATGATGGTGGCAGTGTGAAATGTGAATTAACATGCCTACTTAAGCAATCATGGTACAGAAGCATTCAAACTGATAGTGTCAGGCTGTCAGCCATCACTCGACAATTACCGCAATTTGATTGCATAGAAATTAGCATGGTTAGGTCTCAAAAACAGAATATTGAAGTAGAAGCTCTAATTATGTATAGATAAGATAAAGCATCGTTCGATGGTCTTCAAACTAATTAACAAAAGGTACATGATATGGTCACTTACAGCACACGTTCAGGACACTACTACTTTTCTAAAATAGAGATTCATTAGATCCATCCTAATAGGATATACTTCCTTCGTTCCAAACTCGCCTATACATTCAGAAAATGATAGGAATGTTTTGTAAATCACCTATACATTCAGAAATTTGTGGGGATAATCAGGAATAAAAAAGAAGTGCAACTGAAAATTAAGCAGTGATTTACCATTTACCATGCACTCCAATCCTAGGTAACAACTGGTAACCGGAAACATTCAAACATGATTGAGTGGAATTTATTGGAAAAATGAAATAAAATCGATAGGTTAACAAAATGAAAAAAAATTAATGTGCAACCTGAAAGAAAATGAAATACAGAATTTGGTGTGCGGATGTAAGTATAGATAACTTCAGATATACTGAATTCTTCTAGGTCTACATTTCTCTGCCCATTCTTCCCCAAGAAAGAAGTACATATGCAGTTTTTGTAGAAATTGAATATGAGATATAACTGATGTAGGCTGAAGTAGGCTTTCCTACTGCTTTTCCCCTCCTCTGAGTAACCTGTGTCGTGCCTATTCAAATCAATCTACTAATTTGGCTATCCTACTATACTAACAAGCATGATTACAAGAGCTTATGAATGAGAAATATGTATATAAAGTTTACTAATCAACCACCCTTTTGGTTTTATCCCACATCTCACCACTTAGTTATTACCCTAATAGACGAGGCACAGAATTGAGACTACAATTTGATACAGATAATGGAGGCAACAGGAGCAAAGCTTTAGCTAATTTCAATGTATATGGTCTCATAGTAAGCACCAATTTTTTTCTATATGTGTAGTGTATTAACTATTAAGCAACACAAGAGTAACTAAGATAATAGCATAATTTTGATCACCAGCTAATTTTTAAAAGAGCTTCGCAAGTCCATCTTCACATTAATACAAAAGGACATGGACACAGACCAATTGATGAGCTTCCCAGTTTTAGTATCAAACAATAAGCAAAGACAGGCATGCAGAAACATAATCTTCTAAGGTTTTCAGGTAGCGTAGGCTACCATGAAACCGAAGTTACATGATAGTTACCTCTGAACTTTATTTTCTTTTGACTTCCTCCATGGATAAGATAATAAACTTGAATCTCCTGATCACCAAACTAGTATTTCAGTCAAGGACGTCAAGCAATTTGGTTCAGTCAATTTTTTCCAACACTTAGCAGGTAGAACCGTAGTTGACCCTAGCTCTGCTCTGCTCGGCTCTTCGTAATCAAGTTCAGATCAAGTTCAAACATGCGTGAGGGAACACGAAGAAGAATCAAATCGTGTCTCATGTGGTTTCTCACTCTATACAGGGCAATGCAAAGACAAATAGCATTCAAATAGAATACTCATGGTGATAACTAAAGCTGATCAGAAATATGGATAAGTGTCATGTGTCCAACTTTCATAAGTTAGATGTAGATGCAGATAAGATTAATTGAAAAAATGAAAAATTAACAATATGAGCAAGATTATTTACTTTGATAGATTTCGTCAAAACTAAAACAGGACACCAAACTGCTTCAGCTAACAGATTTAAAGAGCAAGATAGCAAGTAATACATGTTGAATAACAATATGAGCAACTGTGATTACCTCAGAAACTATATGTACTACTTTCAAATCCAACATAGGCATGTCATGGAGTTACAAAGATATTTCAGTGAAGCTCCACATAGTACAACTTTTTTCTGAAAAACATGTAGGCCCATGTTGTTTAGATGTTTTGGTCAATGTGGTTTCCATATCAAAACACAGCCCCATGTACCAGGGCTGATATATACTACTCCTTACAAGAGAACTAACCTTCGAAACAATGTCTGACTTTGCTTCAGCTAGTGAATCACTGAGGTTCTGAGTTTAGGTGGGACCCTGCACAATGAACATCAATGATCAATCTATCAGTGTTATGTGTTAAGAGATAGAACACAGACTAAGCAACAAAGGCGATCATTCCCTAAACCCAAATAACATTAGAATTGCATTTGATGTTAATGCCATCTACTGGAAAGATTACTAATAAGGAGAACTGTATAACTTGCATTAAACATATTTTAGTTACTAATGATGATCATTCCTTGTCGGACATTCCAATCGCCCACATATAGAAAAAATTTGCAGTTCATCACACATTTTTATTCAAATTAAATCACTAACAGTGCATGCTTTACAAATCCAAAACTTGCCACCTGTATTTTGGACACCCCAAGAAACTCACATGAACAAACAACTTCAACTGTTGTAGAAAAGTTCAAGCCTAGATAACACTTTAACAGCCTGCAAGCTGCAGTATTGCAAAATATGTACATGGCTTTTACTGGATGTTTGGAGCATCAAATTCCGATTAACAAGTAGAGCATCAAAGAAAGAGGGCAAAAATTCAAGATATCAGCGATCTGCAAGTTATGTTGTATTACTTCCAAATGTAATTATTATATCATCTGTCTAGAAGTAGTAGCCTCCTCTTTCAGATATAGTTCAGAAAGTACCTGTATTTAAGCTACACTAATTACTGACAAAACGATCATTGCATTGCATCAATCGATTAGTATGCACAGAGAAGAGCATTGCATCCCTCTTTCTGTTGCTACTTGCCGCATCACATTGAAGAAATTCTTCAATGGGCATCTCCACACAGCCCATTGTCAATTTGACCTTTTTGCTATCAAAATCAGACATGGCTCAACAAAATTGTGGAAAATTCAGAATTGAGAAGTCCAAGCTATAAAAAATTTGAGAACATTTGTGGGGCAGGAGGCACGCTAGAGGCATCTGGTGTGAGTGATGTAAAAGGAAAGATGATTCTATCTCCTCTTTCTTCGGCCACCCAACCACTCATCCTGCAGCAATAGATCCCAGCACCCCATGTTCCCATCGCCACAGGCTCAGATAGGAGAGAGGAAGGAAGAGAGGGAGGGAAGGAGAGAGAGACTTACATTGGATGGCAAAGAGGACGTTGACAGCGACATAGAGGAGCGTTGGTGGCGGTGGTGACGATGCTGAAACAACCGCAGATGTTAAGGACGACGGCTCGCGGGGCCGGGGGACGACGGCCGGCGGTAGGTAGGATCGGAGGACGACGGCCGGCTGCGCGCGTGGCCGGCGGCGGGCACGGGCTCGCCGGGAGGAGCAGTAGGACGACCGGCAGCAGGCAGGACCGGTGGACGACGGCCGGCGGCGGGCAGGACCGGGGGACGACGGCCGGCGGCGCGCGGCGCTGTGGGACGACGGCCGGCAACACGCGGGGTCGGCGGCGCACAGGCACATGCACGGGCTCGCCGGGAGGAGCAGTACGGCCGGCGGCGGCAGCAGTCTGAGGGTTTTTTCTTTCACGAACCGAGCGGACGCGCGGAGGGGTGGGCGGACGCGTGGTGTCGAGAGGAAAAAAGACGTACCAACTATCTTAAGTTGATTCTTTTTAGTAGTAGAGATTAGACCTATGTATTAGCTTGTATTGGACCTGCTACTGGGCTTATGTGCGAGTGGGCCTGCGTGCTACCTGCTGGGCTTGGTCCGTGTATTCCTTTCTTCATACACCAGGAGTTGGAATTTTTTTTCCTTTTTTACATTTTTCTTTCCTCTTTTTCCAAAAATATATGGTCCGCAAAAAAATTTGCAAAACTATACATCTGGCGCCGTGGGGGACGACGTTAGGGACCTAACTCCGTGCCTCACGGTGGTAGGAGGCGCGCGGTACTGTAGCACCTCCTGCCGCCGTGGGCCACAGCGGTAGGGGTCCAGTCCCTTTTCAAAAATTTGTATTTTTTTCGAACTCGGATGGAGGTAAACTTTATATAAAAATTGTAGATTTCGACGAGATCTACAACTTTGTAGTTCAAAGTTTTTCCATTTGAAGTCATCTTCATAGTCAAATAATCGATATACTATCTAGATCTCAGTTTTCAGTTTACGTTCAAAAAATTGTAAGTTTTATTGCATGAACTCGGATGGAGGTAAACTTTATATGAAAATTGTAGCTTTCGACAAGATCTACAATTTTGTAGTTCAAATTTTTTCCATTTTAAGTCATATTCACACTCAAATAATCGATACACTATTCAGATCTGAAGACTGCAAACTGAGATCTGGATAGTTTATCGATTATTTGACTATGAAAATGACTTCAAATGGAAAAACTTTGAACTAAAAAGTTGTAGATCTCGTCGAAAGCTACAATTTTCATATAAAGTTTACCTCCATCCGAGTTCAAACAAAAAAATACAAATTTTTGAAAAGAGACCGGACCCTACGGCCGTGGCCCACGGCGGCAGGAGGTGCTACAGTACCGCGTGCCTCCTACCGCCGTGGGGCACGGCGTTAGGAGCCTAACGCCGCCCCCACAGCGCCATATGTATAGTTTTGCAAAACTTTTTGCGGACCATATATTTTTGCAAAATTGAGGTGGAAAAAATGTAAAAAATAAGAAAAAATTCCTAGGAGTTGCTGCGTATCCCTCCTCATTCTTGTGCTTCCTTCCCTGTCCCCTGTTGGTTGCTAACAATTGATACCAGAGACACCGATTCTCGGGGTTTTTCCTCTGAATTTTTTCTTCCCTTTCCCAAAATTCCTCTCAGTCTGTATCTCCGCCTACCACCGCCATGGACGACGTCTCCATGCCAGGGTTCACCTTACCGGTGGTAACCGGCCCGGTTACCGCGGTAACCGGCCCTACCGGCCTGGACCGGTTACGGTACCGACCGGTTACCAACCGGTGGGTTCAAAAATTTTTGAATTTGAATTCCAAAAATTGAAAATTGTGGAAAAAATCCCTAAAAATACTTCGTGATTTATTGAGTCTAATGGTGTCAAATTTGTTGCAAACTTCGTTCATTTAGTATAAATTCCAACCAAAAGAAGTTAAACCAAAAAAGAAAAAAGAAAAAAAAACGCCAGCCCAGCATGGCCCACTTAGGCCCAACCATGGGGGGGTCAAAATATCCCCACCGTAGCTCCCCACCCCAATCCACTCGAGCGGCGCCCTCCAGAACGGTCGTCGTCCCCTGTCTGCCTCCCCAGGGTCGTCGTCCGGCCGCCGGCGTCGCCTAACCGGCGTCCGAGTGCGGTTTACCGCTTGGACGGCGCGGTTAGCCGGCCGGCCGCCGGATCTGTCCGCTCGCCGCCCCGGACGAGCGGTTTACTGCCCCGGACGCGCGGTAAGCCGCGGTTAGGGCGCGGTAAACCGCCCCGGCGCAGGTATGCTCTCCCCCTTTGATTTATCTAGTTTCTAAATATGTTTTGATATAGAAGTGTAGAACATTTTGATTTAGGATGCAGATATGATTTGACTCAGGTGTTTACATGATTTAGGTTTGTAAATGTAGATGTGTAGACCATAAATGTAGGATTTTGGTAGAGCATATTTAGGTGTATATATGATTTCATTTAGTATGTATATATGATTTAGTTGTATATATGATTTCATTTAGGATGTAGATATTTAGAGAATATTTAGGTATATGATTTATGTGATTGATTTGTGGATGTTGTCCATTTATGCAGATACAAAATGGCATCTAGAGATGTTGTGTGGGAACACGGTGAAAATCATCACCCCGGATGGCAATGCAACTATTGTCATATGCACAAAAGTGGAGGTGGTGCGACTAGGTTCAAACAACATTTGGCTGGAAAAGGGACCCAGGTGGTCCATTGCAGGAATGTGCCACCACCGGTGCGGGAGTACTTTCAGCGTGAGATTGAGAGGACTAAGAAGGCAACGTATGAACGGAATAAAGAGAGGTTGAGAAAGGAGGCGGTTGCAGCCGAGGGAAACTATCCTAATGCAGAAGATGATGAGGAGGCTCAATTGCAGCGTGCCATCCACCTATCGAGAGCTGAAGAATTGTACCGTCAGGGAGTGGAACAGAGAGGTGGTGCATATGAGCATGGAGGGGGTAGTGGTTCCACGAGGGAGAATCCTTTGCAAAGGTTGTTGCGAAGAAGTGGTTCGCGAAGGGATACTCCTGTGGTGGTGGAAGACTATAACTTGGCTGCAGGTGGGAGAAGTGGAATGACGCAACCAAGGATTGATACAGGCTCGTGGACACAGAAGGGTAAGAATGCAAAGGAAGCTATTGGTAAAGCTTGGTCAAAATTCTTCCATATTGCGGGAGTACCTGGGAGACAGGCTGATAATCCTTACTTTGTTAGTGTGGTTAGAGAGACACAGAAGTGGGGTAAGGTTTCTTTCATTTGTATCACACACAAACTATGAGATTACATTTCTGTAACTAATCTTCTGATTTTCATATGGTTGTCGGTGAAGGTATGGCGTCACCCAGTGGAAAGGAAATTGATGGCAAATACCTTGATCAAAACGAGAAAGACTTGATGGATAGGTACAAACAGTTTCAGAAAGACTGGGACATCTTTGGCGTGACGTTGATGTGTGATTCTTGGACTGGCCCGACGAGGATGAGTGTCATAAACTTTTTGATATATTGTAATGGGGTCACGTGGTTCCACAAGTCCATTGATGCGTCTGGTAAATCTCAGGATTACAAATTTTTTCTCAAGGTAGTCACTAAACACTTGCCACTGACATTGAGTATGTGTTCAAGGATTACTAAAGTTTGTGCATATTTTTTTCAGGAGATTCGAAAGGTGGTGGATGAGATTGGTCCGGAGCATATCGTCCATATAGTCACTGACAATGGCTCCAACTACAAGAAAGCATGTAGGCAATTGAGAGAGGTGTATGAACACATTGTTTGGACACCATGTATGGCACACACTGTCAATTTGATGTTGAAGGATATTGGTCAGAGGCCCGAACATCAAGGTATGATCACTAACTGCAAGCGAATTTCAGTTTGGTTACATAATCATGGTCAGCTAAATGCAATGATGAGGGAGGCTATTGGTGGTGAGTTGATCAAGTAGAATGCCAGTCGATTTGGGACTAACTATATGTTCTTAGAGAGCCTACATCACAAACGTGACAAATTCATGCAGTGGACGACATCTCCGGCCTTTTTAAATAGCAAGTGGGCCAAAACCGAAGAAGGCCAATTTGCGCAAGTGAGGTTATCAAGTATCGAGTTTTGGGAGGGAATGGATTATATGATCAAGATAGTTGAACCAATTTACAAGATGCTACGATTCGCTGGCCAGGACAAGAAACCCAATATGGGAGATGTTGTGATGGCCTACCAGCAGATGAAAGCGGAGTTGGAGTCTTACTTTGGAAACAATGTTCACACTTGGAATGAGTACAAGGAGATTTTGGACAATAGGATTCGTGATGTGTACTGGGGCACATATGTTGGTGCAAGTAAGATTGTATTAGTCCTCTTTTTTGAATCTCTACTGTCCACATGCATTGTTTCTGAATATTTGAAATGATTTATGTTTTGCAGCCGCTTGCTTACATCCAAGGCATGCTTTTATGATGGAACCAACTCCAGAAATATTTCGTTCCCTAAAGGATACATTTCAGAGCATGACGGATGTCCAGACCGCCGTGCAAGCATTGCAGGAGGCTGAGGTGTTTCGCCAGAAGCTTGGCGAGTTTGGCACTGATATGGCAAGAAGAGCGGCGATTGACCCTAAGACAAGCCCATGTAAGAGTAACTCCGTACGCCATTGTTGTTTCTCTGTTGCAAATTTCAAATATATTGGTCAGTAATTCAGTTGCACTTGCACCTGCAGCATCTTGGTGGATGATGTTTGGCTCAAGCACCCCAGCACTACAGAAGCTTGCTGTGCGGCTTGTTTCACAATGTGTGTCATCAAGTGGATGCGAGCGTAACTGGAGTACTTTTGCCTTGCTGCATACAAAGGTTCGCAACCGCTTGACGCACAAGAAACTGAACAAGCTTGTCTACGTGAACTACAACCTTCGCCTCAGGCTAAAGGATGTCTCCACCCCAAGTCGTGATGAAGGTGATTTTATTGACCACCTTGCCCATCTCTCATTCTATGACGAGCACCATCCGGTTCGGGAATGGTTTGAATATGGTAGATCTAACCAAGAACCAGTTTTGGATGAGGATGATGATGATGACAGAGACGTCCCTCTACCGTCTCATCTTGTCAGTGATCACGTAGACCCCTCTGATCTACATGAGACTACGGGTGATGATTGCATCAGTGATTGGGCACGTAGAGTGGTGGGAGACAGTCACCTTGGGAAGAGAGAGTTTCAGGAGGGCCCTAAGAAGGGTGACCCGAAGCGTCAACAAGGAAAAGGCAAAACAACAACAATTCCAGTGGATAGCGACACCTCCACTAATGATGGCGATGGTCAGCGTAGTCCACCGTATCAGGAGTCAGGGGATAGCAGCTCGACTGATGATGATGATGGTGATGGTGATGATAGTGATGGTGGTGGTGGTGGTGGTGGTGGTGATGGTGCTGGTGCTAGTGGTGGTGGTGTTATTCATTTCACAGGTATACATTGCAACCTAATATGCACACATGTTTCTGACTATGAGTACTAATTGTGATATATGCTTGAATGCAGGGGAGACTGATTTCACACATGCTACTCAGGACCGCGACCATGGAGCACCGGAATCACAGAGGAGAACGGTTGGACCGACAGACTACGACACTCCTCAGTACTCTTATTCCTCGTACAGCGACACCTCGCAGTCTTTTCATTATCCCAGGCCGGAAATTAACACGCAGCCACCGACAAGATGGGTGTACGAATGGGAAGATCCACATTTTTACAATATGTTACTTCAGCAATGGCAGACGACAGCAGCGTGGACGGGGTAAACTTGGCAAGACTACAAGGCTGAGTTGCTTAGAGTGCAAGGTTTCAATGTCATGTCCACCGCCGAGTACCAGATGGCGACCCAAATGGGGGTCTTCCCATTTCTATAGCGTTGATCTTTTATTACTATGACTATGGTATTGTATTTGTATGCACGATTATCACTATCATTATGGTATTGTATGCACAATTATTACTATGACATTGTTTGTATGCAAAACTATGATATTATTCCTTTGGTGAGGTTTTGTGATGTCTTTTACATTAAGTTATGCATAGATCATGCTAAGATTTTCATTAATTCATCACCGGAGAACCACAAAACCATGTTCGGTTTTTCTGCCTTTACCGTCGGTTTACCGCTCTAACCGACCGGTTACCGGTCCTTACCGAGCGGTTTACCGATCCGTACCGAATGAACTAGCGTTTCAATTTGAAATTTGAATTTGCTCGGTTTTTAGCGGTAACCGCGGCTTACCGACCGGTTTACCGAAACCGCCGGCCGGCGGTTCGGGGGACCGGTTCCGTAAGTTGAACCCTGCTCCGTGCTCCTCCTACTCGACGAGATGAGGAAGTTCAGCGACCGTCTCTGCGACCACATCGACGATGTGAGCAACCGTCTCAAGCGGATCGAGGAGTTTGACCCGAAGAGGGAGAAGCAGCTCACCTCCCCTTCGGCACCATCACCTTCCCCTTTGCCGACCTCGAACACCGCGGCGTCTCCGGCAGCAGCTGCCTCCGCCGCGGGCCGCGGCTCCCCGCGAGGCCGTCTTCACCAGCTCCGGCAGCGAGGACACCGCGGTGCTCGGCTCCACCACCACCGAGACACCTTTGCATCATCCGCCCGCAAGGTGTTCAACACAGGTTCCGACCTCCAACGCCGGCAATCACCGCAACATCTCATGCAGCAGCCGTCCCCACCACGGTGTTCTACGATGCCACCTTCACCAGTTCTGCCATCGTGGTTGCCGACGAGGGCATGTGTTGCAACAAGACTATGTTTCGAGACTTTTTTCCCGAAGTTGACGTTAAAAATGGCAAATTATGAAACATTAACGTTTGGAGTTCCAAATTTTGCAATTTTCTCGCTCCAAGCCGACGTCATCCCTGCACTCGACTTCAGAATCCATCCACACCCATGGCGCCCTCTCCGTCCCGCATCCAGCTCGGCGTGCTCCACTCCACCATGTCTGATGCGGCTTCGCCGACTGTGGCGTGTTCCACCGCACCCGCCTCGTCCTCGACGTCCACAACGAGCTCCACTGCGTGCGCGGGTGCGCCTCGTCCTCGACGTGCTACTCCTCTGTGTGAGCCTCGGCACCGTCGACTGCGGCGAGCTCCTCCGCGCCCGCCTTGGCTTCGATGTCCGCGGCGAGCGCCATTTCGCTTGATTCGGCGTCATCCTCCGCGCGTCGACGACCCCGTCGTCCTCCGCGTCCGCACTGGCTCTACCGTCCGCGCTCACCTCGACTTCACAGACTGGGGCGTGCTCCTGCGTGCCATCTTGGGCACCTGCCGCGACCTGCCACCTCTACCTCGTCTACAGTCGCAGCCAAGACACTCCATGAAGCCATCTCCACCACCTCGCTCTGCCACACCCATGAGCTTCCGCGAGTATTGCCCGTCGGGTGTTCGACTGATTTCCTCAGCTGCGACATCACCACGCTGAAGCCCATCGGCAAGGCGCCGTCCTCCATTACAGTTCCAGCTGCATCTCAGAGTACTGAGGAGGCACTCATCACCAACTGTTTGGCGGATTATATTAGTCGTGATGGCTGCTCACTTGTGGACATGGAGAGAAGGTATATCAATTCCAGTACCCATGTTTTATCAGTTCGGGTTGTTCCGTTTGAGGCTGCTATCTATATTCCTACAGACTGCAAAGTGCTTGAGATGGTAATTAATCAGAATTCAGTAATGCTAGAGCCAGCACATGCTATTTTAGTCAACAAAGGACCTTGGCCTCCTCATTTGCTTTACTGTCACATTGTGTTCGCTAGTACCATACAGTCTTGCTCAAGTTCAAGGAAGTCCGTTACTTGTGGATGGGTCAGTAGGCTTCAGATGCAACCATGGCCACTGCCTGTGCAGGTTGAGACTTGTGGATGGGTCAGTAGGCTTCAGATGCAACCATGGCCACCGCCTGTGCAGGTTGAGGTCCCGAGTGATAGTATTCAACTAAAGCCAACACATCAACCATTCCTTGACTGCCATACAGTTGCGTTGCACTCAGATAGCTTTCATTCATTCAAGTCTCTTTGTTCAGAGTGCAATGGTAGGATGGGCTTATTTCAGATTAGTTTGCTTCCTTTGCTCAGTGTTGGGATCCATGTGAAGCTGTGCCATTACCTATATTTCGTTGGTCAAATGAAGCTTTGGGATCCAGGTGGTGATCCACGTTTCCTGGATGGATATAAGCCTCTAGATTGTTTGATGGGTCTGTACAAGAGGAAAGTTGTTCTATACTTGGTCAAGAAAAGCTGGGTGCCATACAGACAATTGTTGACACAGTTACTATGTCGGTCTTCAACTGTCAGATGTAGTGCGAGATCGTTGCTGGTTCTTTCACTGCACTGGTATCTGACTGACTTGGTATATGCTGCACATGCCAACCATATGAGGGAGCATGATCCACATCTTCTGGAACTTGATAGTTAAATTAGCAATATTCATTATTGGTTCGGTACAAGTTTCTTGTCAACCCCTTTCTTTGAGATCGAGTTCAGTCCTGCAGACCTGGCAAGGAATATTGGTGATATAAGTGCACAAGGTAGTTTTCTCATTATCTGGATGGCAGATATCATTCTGGAAATTCACGAGACAGGGTTCATGCAGAATTGGAGCATGGTACTATGGTTATCACTCGAGTACAAATTTGAACTCAAGATCCAACAAGAGCTGAGCATGGTAGTCAACTACTGGAGGTCATCGCTCTTCCTCATTCAGTTTTACCATCAAGTTGTGGATGATCCTTGAGACTCTTGTTGCAAGATGGAGCTACTTGTAACAAACACTGTATCTCTTTCCCTTTCTCAAAGCTGCCGGCCATGGCGTCGTGCTTCTTCTCCTATCTTCCCCTTGCTGCCTATCCCTGATTCATGTGCTTACCTTCCCTGTCCCCTGCTGGTTGCTAACAAAATACTACAACTGTAGTCTGATGAACTAGTCTGTAACGCAGCTTAGAGTTCATTTTTGAAGCTCAAGCGATGATGTGTGTGTGGGGTGGGGGTTGTCAAAATCGAAGCATATATCACAATGCAACTCATGGGTTTGATGTTCTGAAATCTTTTTCTTACTGAAGTTGTCGTCGCAATATTTAGTGCTAATCTGACTGACCCCGTTTGTCGGTGCGGAAAGTAGTCCCGACACTAACTAGTAATAAGCGCTGGGATCAACCTCTCGATGGTTCGGTGCTTGCAACTAATGACACGGGGTTTATCCTGGTTCCGGCCGGGGGCCGTACGTTCAGCAGTGGTGTGCTCGTGGCACTATATTGCGTTGCACCGGGGTGCTTGTAGAGGGGGGCTACAAGCAAGGAGGGAGAGGAGGCCTGGCCTCCAAGTCCCAGAGGTATTGATTGAGCCAAGTGCCAATATCGTGGCGAAGGCGGAAAGCGTGCGTGTGTTTGCAGTCCGTCGTCGTGTGATGCCACCTGCGGCTGGGGGATCGCCCTTCCTTTTATAGGCCAAGGAGAGAGCGATTTACAGGCGTGCCGCACTATTCTCCTACGTGTGGAGGCATGGCGAGCAGTGTCGTGGAGTTAACGGCCGCCCTGGCGAATCTCGTTCCAGTCGTGGCGTCGTGGTGCGTCCTGTGCCCGAACAGTAGCGGCTTCGAGGGTAGTGGCGTAGTGGTTGGCCGTCCGGTCGTCGTCCGCGGGCAGGCTCGAGGGGGCCGTTGACGGAGGCCCGTACGAGGTACAGCGGCAGGTATGGCGGCGTCCCGCCCCCGTGCGCTCCAATAGTGCCGGAGTAGTTGCAGCAGTGCGCGGCGTGGCGCTGCAGGGGCGAAGATGGCCGCACAGGGTTGATGGTGATGGGGATGACGCTCCCGCCGGCCTGACGTCATGGTTTGACCCTGTGTAAGCACGGGGAAGACATTCGAGGGTGCCGCCGGCCCCCCTTCGAGGGCGCGGCGTGTCAGCCGTACAGGAGTGGGCGGCACAGTGTCGCGGAGCTGACACTGGCCTCGTCGCACAGTGCCCCATAGTGGTGGGGATGGGTTCCCTCTAGTGAGTTGGCGGAACAGCGCCGGGGCATGATTCCCATGCGTGTCAGAGCAGTTGGCACGGCCCTGTGGCGTCAGAGCATTAAATGCTAGTACGCGCGGGTGGGAACAGGCGCACGTGGGAACCCTCGAGCGAGGCGGACCTCATCCGAGGGGGCGTGAGCCCTCGAGCGAGGCGGACCTCGCTCAAGGGGGCGCTTCGCTGCGCCACTTTGGTGGGCCGTGGGGGCCTCCACGGTGTGGATCGTGTTGAGGTTAGTTTTCGTTTTGCATTTTTTGCAGGTTTTAAGCGGGATTCCCCCGGTTATTTAGGGGACCCTTATGGCTGTCCCCGACAGTAGCCCCCGAGCATCTGCGGGTGTATCCGTTAGGATCCCGCAGATGCTGATGCTAACTGATGAGACATTCTTCCCCCCTAGGTGCCAATGTTGTTCCGTGGGGCCGCGTTAGCGGACCCGCGGGTCTAGCCCCCGAAGCCCTGTGGGAGCGTGAGTGCTCCTGCAGGGGTTTTTTCGCGAGCTCTTACCAGTGTGCGGGGCATTTGTTTCAACCGACATCGGCAATATCTCAGCCGGCCTCGGTCGCACGCGCATGACTGGTACCTCTTGCGTTCGGTGCACCCTAGGAGGTGTAGCCGTGCGTCGAGCCCCCGAGCCTGGGCCCATTTGAGGCGATCGGGGTAGGCTCTCCGACTTTTTTTGCACGCCCCTCGCCGTCCCTTCGCGGGACGGAGGGTGAGGTTTCCACAACCCCCATCGATCGGGTCGCGGATTGCGGATTCCTCGTCGAGCTGCTATCGGGTGGTTCAAGTGGACGCCCATGCCCCATTCGATAAGGGTTGGCTCGTGGTCCGGAGACTCGTCCATGAAAGCGCTCGCGTGGGTTTGCTAGGTGGGGCTCGGTCCCGTTCGCTAGGAATCGAGGGCGCAGAAGCTCTCCCTCGGTGGGATCCCCCCGACTAGCTGCCCTCGCTGGCTCTTGAACACGACATGTGGGGCGCCCTCGAGCTGATGGGCTCGAGGATAGGCTCGAATGCGCGCGCCCTCGTCGTCCCTCACTCTGTTGATCTGGGGCGCCTGTTCGAACCCTTCGAGGGTCAGGCTTCGAACCCCTGATCAGTAGGGCCGTTGCGGGACGGCAACTGGGTGCCCCCGACTTTATGCATCTGCGGGGCTCGAGGGCTCGAGGGTTGGCTCGGCCCACGAGTCGCTGATCAATAGTTCTCCCGTATCGAGGGCACCAGTGGCGCCCGCCTTGCCGGGGGGGACTTCGAGGCCACTGGTCGGTATTGTACCCTTCGAGGGTCGGTTTTGTTGAGCCTTACGCTCGGGCCGCTTTGTGGGTCTTCCTTACTTGGTAAGGGACCGGGCCATTTAATGCCCGCAGTCGCGGCTACAGTTATGCGCTGCAGGCGCGCCTTTTCAGGCGCCGCGGCCGCGCGTAGTGGGCGACGTGCGCGGGCGGACGTGACGGCCCGCCGCGGCCCTTCGGTTGCCGCGCCGTAATGATCGCGCGTGCGCGTGCGCCTGACCACTCTGGTCGTGGTGGGTCCCGCTTGCCAGCGTCTGGGCCGTTTGCCTGCAGTTAATGCGCGCGGAGCGTGCGATTCGGAGAGCGTGGCTCCGTGGACCTACAAATCCGAGGAGGGTGGATGAGGCGAATCTTTACCTCAACACTTAGCGCTCGTCATCCTCGCCCCTTCCGCTTCCGACCCAGAGTCGCGCTCGCTCCTCCGCCACCGCACAGTACTTCTCTTCGTGCCCCGCCCTTTTTCGTCAATCACATGGCTCCCCCGCCGACCATCACCGTCATCGACCCGTTGCCGTGGCCGCGCTCGACGGCAATGAAGCTAGCTCTGAACCAGCTGGTGACCGCCGGCCAGCTGGCGGCGAACGAGGATGGGCAGCCCGCGGTGTGGATCGAGCCGCCGGCGAGGGACCGAGAGCCCAACCCGCCGTTCGGCTACGTCGTTAGCTTCATCCGCTTCCACGAGCGCGGCTTCGCGGCGCCGGCGAGCCGCTTCATGCGCGCGCTGTGCTACCATTACGGCGTGGAGCTACACAACTTCACGCCGAACGCGATTTCGCAGGCGGCCACGTTCGTCGGCGTGTGCGAGGGCTTCCTGGGGATCCCGGTGAACTGGGATCTCTGGGTTCATCTCTTCCGCGCGGAGCTGCACACGCTTGCTACGCCGGAGCCGAGGACGCGCCACGCGGCGCGCGCCGGCGGCATGTCGATCACATTGCGGAACACGCGTAGGGAGTTCTACATCCCCTGCACGATGACTTCCAACAACGCAGATTGGGAGCGGCGGTGGTTCTACCTCCGCAACGCCGGCTCCGGCCTCCCCCCCTACACCGGCAAGGTGCTGATGGAGAAGGCCGACTCCTGGCACCACGGGGTGTCCCCGTCTTTGCACCAGGCGCGGCTGGACTCGCTCCTGGCCGCGTTGAAAACCCTGGCGGATAACGGGTTGACCGCGGGGTGCGTCCTCGCGAATCTCCATCACCGGCGGATCGTCCCCCTGATGGAGAGGCCGCTCCGCATCTTCGAGATGCATGAGGACGCAGACCCCGTCACGCTGGCGGAGTCGCGGTTGCGGCAGGACCTCTTCCCGCGGGAGTACTCGGCCACGCGGGCGCGGCGCGCTATCGACCTCAGGGCAGCCCGGAGCGACGACGAGGCCCTGTGGGCGTTCACCATGCTCCCGGTCGGCCCATTGGTGAGTGAATTTCCGCCCTTTCTCGTTCTGTCGGTGTCGTATGGACCTCCCTGGGCCCACTACCTCGGTGGGTACCAGGACCGACTACTCGGTGGGCCCCTGGGACTACCCGACTTGCGCTGCACGGCACCTGTTGGCGTGAAGCACAAGGACTACGGTGGAGAAGTACTCGGATAGGAAGCTGTACATGTCCCGCACTGTATAGAGGACTCCTAGACGTACTCGACTAGTACTCTCTCCCTGAACCGACTTGTAACCTTGCCTCCCGGACTATATAAGGCGAGGTAGGGACCCCTCCTCTCTCATACGCATCAGATTGCATCATCTTGTAATCGCACCCAATCAATCCAGAGTCACGCAGCATACAGGACGTAGGGTATTACGCACCTCGCGGCCCGAACCTGTCTAAATTGTGTGCCACGTGTCTCTTCTTTCGAGTTACCGATCTCGGCGAGGCCACATTCATCTACTTCGGGTACCCCCCTTAGTAGGTTGCCGGTCTAAAACACCGACAGCTGGCGCGCCAGGTAGGGGATCTCGCCGAAGATCGCATGGCGAACCCGACGGCTTCCGTCTACATCAAGCCAACCGTCGCCTTCAACCGCGGCGACACCTTCGTCTTCGGTGCTTGGGTCTGCACTGCTGACGGCGCCAGATCCTTCCAACGCCGCCTCACCATGCCACCCAACCCGGAGACTGGCCTCGTGACACTTCCCGAAGTAGTCACGGGCGAACTCGCCGGCAAATTCAGCGAAATTTCGCTCTTCGACCAACACGCCGACTTCGAGCTTGGATCCGCCTCCAACTCGAACTCGACGTCCCCGTGGGCTATCGTGTGCGAGCCGGCTACTTAGCCATCGCATGCGGACTCCCCACCCCGCGAACGCTTCACACGTGGCCCCCGCAACGTCAGTAGGGCCCACACGCAGGCTCCCACTAACCGCCGGGCCGGTAAGGAGATCGTACCCGAGTATGACTCGGGCTCCAACACCGCCCCCGGCTACGCCTCGGACTCCAACCCCCTCTTCGGCTTCTACTCGGACTCTGCGTACGAGTTCGACTTCGGGTCGGACCCTGAGGAGCTCGAGTCCGAGGACAACACTACTGAGCAACCTTTGTCAGGACCAGCTTCCGGGCTGGTTATAACATCTACACCTAATGGGACATTCGTCTACTGGCCAGACCGCAAGCCCGCAGACCTGACAGACGGGAACTCACGCTACGTCGCCTACCTCGACTCGCTTCCCTTCCAGGAGGGAACACCACTCGCTCGAGCTGAGGAGTACACCCCAACAGAGGTGGCGAGCTCTGATTCTAGTCTTGGCAACCCCGATCGTCTAGTCTTTATGGCTGCCGGTGACACGCCAGGACCCTCAGGGACAGCTGGCGACTGATATCTCGAAGACATATCCGCAGACGAGTTGTCCGCCAACGCACCCGCGGATGAGACCGACGCCAACAGGGACGCTCGACGTGAGGGCAACAGAAAGCGGAACGAACGGGGCCGGCGTCTTCGAGACAAGCTCCCCATCCGCAACCTCGCAAAGGCTCTCGACCAAGTGGAGAGTAGGGTGCACACTACCCCAGAGCAATGCCTCATGTCCATCACAGTGATCGCGCGCCAAGCTCAGGGGATGCGCGCAGGAGAAGTCATCGCCAAGGTCGCAGAAGACGCCTACTTCATGCGAGTTGACAACAGGGTCACCCAACCGCTCCCCGTCAGGAACCGCGACAGCGAAGCCACAAGTCGTAGCGCGGACCTCGGTCATAACCGTACTCGAGCTGAGCTACCAGCCAATCCTAACCGTACTCGTGCAACGGCTGGTAGACCCTCTCAAGGTGGCAACAGCGCTGCAGCTGCAGGCGGCGATCGTGAGGTCGTCCCTCACCGCGACCCTGGCGGCGGAGGCAGCGGCAGCGGGAGCTCCAACCACGGAGCTGACAAGAGGGCTGGTGGCGGAGGCGACCGCGGCGGCCGAGGCCACGCGAACAACCACGTTTCCGGAGCCTCACAAGGCGGCTTTGATGCTCGCCAGAAGATTGAGGAACTGCGACGGAAGAAGTCCGCCACCGTAGGCGACAACGACGGCTTCCCCGCCTTCTCTCCTCGGCTTCGCAACTTACTCCTCCCGGACAAGTTCAAACCTCTGGGAATCACTAAGTACGACGCGAAGCAAGACCCCATCCAGTGGCTCAGGTGTTACGCCCTCTCCATCGAGAACGCTGGCGGCAACAACGACACCAAGTGCCTCTACTTCCCCTTCTGTCTGGACCAAGCCCCGCTCACATGGCTCGAGTCACTCGAAAAGTACTCAATCGACAAGTGGGACCAGCTGAAGGAGCAGTTCACCAGCAACTTCGCGGGCGCTATGGGCCGCTCGGGTACTCGCATGGACCTGGCTATGGTGAAGCAGGAACAAGGCGAGACCCTTCGCAAGTACATGCGGCGCTTCTTCGACAAGCGCGCTACCGTAGTCGACGTCACCGACAAGGAGGTCATCGACCTCTTCCTAGACGGTCTCTACCACCATCGCACCTTCGAAGACTTCGGTCGACGCCGCCCCAGCTCCATCACCCATCTCAAGGACATGATCACCTCCTGGGCTGATGAAGAAGACAAGGCCAACGCCAAGTACGACGCCATCCGTGGCAAGAGCAAACAAAACACGGGCGGCGGCAGCAGCAACAACGGGAACCAAGGCGGTCGCAGCAACAACTACTCGGGTCCCAATCACAAGCGCAAGCCTAACAACACTGTCGCGGCTATCCAGCGCCCTGCGAAGGAGAACTCGAAGAAGACCTCCGGCGGCTTCAAAGACTTGCTGAAGGAGAAGTGCCCGTGGCATCTGGACGGCAACCACACCACCGAGCAGTGCTACCAACTCAGGCGAGCACTCAAGGATACTCCAGAGCCACGGCTGTCGGGCATAAACCCCGGGTACTCATGCAAGGAAGGAAAAAGACGGACTCCTATTAGAATTCCCCTGTAATCCTACTAGGACTCGTTCCGTGTAATCCTACTAGGACTCCTGCCTTGTAACCGACTAGGAACCCGCCCCCTGGACTATATAAAGGAGGGCCGGGTACCTAGTCGGGCATCGGAACAACCCAACACCAAGCGCAGAGCGCCATACTTGATCCCCAAACAGGACGTAGGGTTCGCCACCTTGGCAGCCCGAACCTGTATAAATCTTGTGTCCCGTGTCCTTGCGCATACCTTCGAGTTCTCGGTCTCCCGATCACGATCCTCACCGCACAATCTACTACCTCGGGTACCCCCTTGGTGGGTTTGCCGGTCTAAAACACCGACAGCTGGCGCGCCAGGTAGGGGTGATCATCACCACCGGGCGAATTCGAAGGACCCTCGTCAACAAGATCAATCTACTCGTCGACTCGCCGAGATCCATTGAAGCAAGTCGCCTTGCTCTTGTCAAAGCGGAATCAATTTTCCTACGCCGCGCTTCCGGTTGCTTCGGCACGTCGCGCGGCTCGTCACGCGGCTCGTCGCGCCGCTCGTCATCGACTACTCCGCCTCGCGCAGGCTCGTCGTCGACTACTTCGTCTTCGCCGCGCGTCCGGGTGCCTCGGCACGTCGCGCGGCTCGTCGCGCCGCTCGTCGTCGACTACTCCGCCTCACACAGGCTCGTCGTCGACTACTTCATCTTCGCCGCGCGTCCGGGTGCCTCGGCACGTTGCGCGGCTCTTCATGCGGCTCGTCGTGCCGCTCGTCGTCGACTACTTCGTCTTCGCCGCGCGTCCGGGTGCCTCGGCACGTCGCGCGGCTCGTCACGCGGCTCGTCGCGCCGCTCGTCGTCGACTACTCCGCCTCGCGCAGGCTCGTCGTCGACTACTTCGTCTTCGCCGCGCGTCTGGGTGCCTCGGCACGTCGCGCGGCTCGTCATGCGGCTCGTCGCGCCGCTCGTCGTCGTCGACTACTTTGTCTTCGCCGCGCGTCCGGGTGCCTCGGCACGTCGCGCGGCTCGTCATGCAGCTCGTCGCGTCGCTCGTCGTCGACTACTCCGGGCTCGTCATCGACTACTTCGCCTCCGCCGCGCGTCCGGGTGCCTCGGCACGTCGCGCGGCTCGTCACGCCGCTCATCGTCGACTACTCCGGGCTCATCGTCGACTACTTCACCTCCGCCGCGCGTCCGAGTGCCTCGGCACGTCGCGCGGCTCGTCATGCGGCTCGTCGCGCCGCTCGTCGTCGACTACTCCGCCTCACGCAGGCTCGTCGTCGACTACTTCGTCTTCGCCGCGCGACCGGGTGCCTCGGCACGTCGCGCGGCTCGTCAGGCGGCTCGTCACGCCGCTCGTCGTCGACTACTTCGTCTTTGCCGCGCGTCCGGGTGCCTCGGCACGTCGCGCGGCTCGTCACGCGGCTCGTCGCGCCGCTCGTCGTCGACTACTCCGCCTCGCGCAGGCTCGTCGTCGACTACTTCGTCTTCGCCGCACGTCCGGGTGCCTCGGCACGTCGCGCGGCTCGTCATGCAGCTCGTCGCGCCGCTCGTTGTCGTCGACTACTTTGTCTTCGCCGCGCGTCCGGGTGCCTCGGCACGTCGCGCGGCTCGTCATGCGGCTCGTCGCGCCGCTCGTCGTCGACTACTCCGGGCTCGTCGTCGACTACTTCGCCTCCGCCGCACGTCCGGGTGCCTCGGCACGTCGCGCGGCTCGTCACGCGGTTCGTCGCGCCGCTCATCGTCGACTACTCCGGGCTCGTCGTTGACTACTTCACCTCCGCCGCGCGTCTGGGAGCCTCGGCATGTCGCGCGGCTCGTCACGCGGCTCGTCGCGCCGCTCGTCGTCGACTACTTCGCCTCCGCCGCGCGGCCAGGTGCCTCGGAACGTCGCGTGGCTCGTCGCGCCACTCGTCGTCGACTACTTCGCCTACGCCGCGCGTCCGGGTGCCTCGGCACGTCGCGCGGCCCGTCACGGGGTTCGTCGTCGACTACTCCGTGCGCCGCAACTTCCTCTTGCGGCCACACTGGCTCTACTTCAGCCACGCTGTGCGTCGCGACTACTTGTCTCGTGGCAACACTGGCTCTACTTCGAGTACGCCGCACGCTGCCTCGACGTCGTCTTCCGGTCGCATCGCGTTGACCATTCATCTCGACTAGTTTTCCAAACTAGTCGAGAACGGCAGTCACGCCCCCAACAACTAGTCGGAATCAACTCTGACTAGTCGACTTCAACAACAACCGTCGCGGCTCCATCGCCGATCGCCACGGCTTCATCATCAGTCTGCCCAGGCAGCAACAGCTAAGTCATTTATTTAAATGATTACTGTTCTCTTGGCTTGTTCTCCTCATCATGTAGGACTACTTGCCAACTACTCATTTGTGTATGCTTCTCGACGGGTTTTCACGGGAGCTACACTCTGCTGACTATTCTTGGGGCATATCAATCAAGTCGCCACGAGTCTACTTCATCAACTCGGGGGCTATCCCTAGGAGGCAGTTTCTAAAGTCCGCTACGCGCGGCAATCTAAAGTCGACTTCTAAAGTCGCATTCTAAAGTCCGCTCCGTGCGGCAACTTAAAGTCGACTCCGGTCGCATCTTCGCCTGCTTCGATGGCATACTACGTGTGTAAGCTTCGATGGAACCTAGCTGTAAGCGGCCCTCGGGTCCTAGCGATGATGGAACCTAGCTGCACGTGGTCTTCACGCTCTGTACCATGGGTCCAAGTACCCTAAGTACTCGCGCTCCATACCTTGGGTCTGAAATCCATGGCCCAGGTACGCAAGCCGACTCCGGTCGCACCCTCAAGCCCGCTCTGGCGGCAACTGTACCTTGGGTCTGAAATCCATGGCTCAGGTACTCAAGCCCACTCTGGTGGCACAAGTCGACGCTAACGGTCGCATCCAAGCCCACTCCGGTGGCACAAGCCGACTTTGGTCGCAATCTTAAGCCCGCTCCGGCGGCAAAACTCCTCGTTTTCTCTATTTTTTCATTCGCTTTGGCTTTCCGGAAAGTGCTTTTCGTTTTTTGCATCTTAAGTCCACCCCGCGTGGCACAAAGTCGACTATTGTAGTCGCATCTCAAAGTCCGCTCCGCGCGGCATCTTAAAGTCGACTTCTAAAGTCGCATATCAAAGTCCACTTTACGTGGCAATCTAAAGTCGACTTCGGTTTTTAAGTCGCAACTCAAAAGTCCGCTCCACGCGGCATCACAAAGTCGACTTCGGTTTTTAAGTCGCATCTCAAAGTCCGCTCCGCGCGGCACAAAGTCGATTTCGGTTTTTAAGTCGCATTCTAAAGTCCGCACTGCCGGCATCTAAAGTCGACTTCAGTCGTATTTAAAGTCAGCTCTGACGGCACGACTACTTCTCATGCTCCACGGCTCGACGCCAAACTACTACTTGGAATCTCTCCAGCTCGGGGGCTACTTGAAGATAACTTCAGCATGCTTCGCTCGCTCTCAAGCTCGGGGGCTCCTCACCAATCACTACTCGACGTGGCTCATACAACTCTCTTATCTCGGGGGTTACACGCTGCAAGAGTACTCAGATGATGGCTTTCGCGAACACTTAAGACCCTTGGATTGATTACCTAATCATTTCAAGGCTCGGGGGCTGCTATGCTACACCCATCATTAAAATTTTTCAAGACGAAAGATTCGGAATCAAGATTGACCCTCAGCTAGAGTCTGCAACTCAACCTAAGGCTCGGGGGCTACTCCATATGGAGTGCGATTTTGCAATCGCACTTCCATATAATCTCGACTTCAAGACAGATGAGCTGGACCACCTTCCAGCCTCGCGGCAGTTCAAGTACTATTGAAGACTTCTCCAAGCAGTACTCGAGGACGCTCAAGAACTACTCAAAGAGGCTTCAAGACTACTTGAACTACTACTCTCGACTCCAACGTGCTCGGGGGCTTGTCGGGCATAAACCCCGGGTACTCATGCAAGGAAGGAAAAAGACGGACTCCTATTAGAATTCCCCTGTAATCCTACTAGGACTCGTTCCGTGTAATCCTACTAGGACTCCTGCCTTGTAACCGACTAGGAACCCGCCCCCTGGACTATATAAAGGAGGGCCGGGTACCTAGCCGGGCATCGGAACAACCCAACACCAAGCGCAGGGCGCCATACTTGATCCCCAAACAGGACGTAGGGTTCGCCACCTTGGCAGCCCGAACCTGTATAAATCTTGTGTCCCGTGTCCTTGCGCATACCTTCGAGTTCTCGGTCTCCCGATCACGATCCTCACCGCACAATCTACTACCTCGGGTACCCCCTTGGTGGGTTTGCCAGTCTAAAACACCGACAACGGCACCCTCATGACAAGAAAGGCAAGAAGAAGAACGACGAAGGCAATGGCGACTTCCAGGAACCCGACAAGACGGTGAACGTCCTCTTCGGCGGACTACCCAGCAGACGGGTATAGAAAGCTACCCGTCGAGAAGTCATGAGCATTGAACCAGCGGTCCCGACCCCTCTCAGGTGGTCGGAGGTACCCATCACCTTCTCCCGCGCGGATCAATGGACAAGCGTCTCCGAACCAGGGCGGTTCCCACTCGTCCTGAAGCCGGTGGTCGCGGGCTCCAAGCTCAACAAGGTCCTCATCGATGGTGGAAGCAGGCTCAACGTCCTTTTCACCAAGACCTTGAAGAAAATGAAGCTCGACATCACCCACATGCTCACCAAGAGCACCTCGCCCTTCTACGGCATCGTCCCCGGGAACGCGGCTATCCCACTGGGCTCAGTGGTCCTGCCAGTTACCTTCGGGGAATCACGGGACAACTACCGTACTGAGTACGTCAAGTTCGAAGTCGCGGACTTCGAGACGTCCTACCATGCCATCCTCGGCAGACCGGCTATCGCCAAGTTCATGGCGGTACCCCACTACACCTACTTGGTACTCAAGATGCCAAGTCCAGCAGGTGTACTCTCGCTGCAAGGGGACTTGAAGATATCGCATGACTGCGACACAGAAGCTGTGGAGATCGCCTCCACGAACCAAGTACCCAATGCAATGATGGAGATCTACGCTGCATCGAAGAAGCTTGCCCCAAATGAACTCGACATCCCAGAGAAGTCGGACAAAGCTAACAAGCCTCAGCCAGCTGGGGAGGTTCTAGTCAAAACAATTGACCTCGGGACAGGCGACAGCAGCAAGACCACCACCATCGGGGCGGGCCTCGACCCCAAATAGGAAGACGCGCTCATCAACTTCCTCCGGGCTAACCGCGACATCTTCGCGTGGAAACCAGCGGACAAGCCAGGGGTGCCCAGGGAGCTGATTGAGCACTCACTCAACGTCGATCCTAAAGCTACCCCGAAGCGACAACACCTCCGCCGCTTCGCCGACGACAGACGTGACGCCATCAAGAAGGAACTCGCCAAACTACTCGCGGCTGGCTTCATCAGAGAAGTCTTCCATCCTGAGTGGCTCGCCAACCCCGTCCTCGTCCGCAAGAAGAACTTGAACGAGTGGAGGATGTGTGTTGACTACACCGACCTCAACAAGCACTGCCCCAAGGACCCCTTCGGGTTGCCGCGGATTGACCAAGTCATCGACTCCACGGCGGGATGCGACCTGCTCTGCTTCCTCGACTGCTACTCCGGGTACCACCAAATCGCGATCAAGGAAGAAGACCAGGAGAAGACCGCGTTCATCACCCCGTTTGGCGCGTACTGGTACACGACCATGTCCTTCGGGTTGAAGAACGCCGGCGCCACCTACCAACGAGCTATCCAGGCCTGCTTCAAAGAGCAGCTCAACAAGAACGTCGAAGCCTACGTGGATGACGTGGTCATCAAGACCAGAAACTCCGATACGCTCATCGCCGATCTTGAAGAGACCTTCGCATCCTTGCGGAAGTACCGATGGAACCTCAACCCGAGCAAGTGCGTCTTCGGCGTACCCTCGGGTAAACTACTCGGCTTCATCATCAGCCACCGCGGCATCGAAGCCAATCCCGAGAAGATCTCCGCCATCACCAGCATGAAGGCTCCCACCTGCATCAAAGACGTGCAGAAGCTAACCGGGTGCATGGTGGCCCTTAACAGATTTATCTCGAAGCTTGGAGAACGGGGGCTCCCCTTCTTCAAATTACTCAAACACCAAGAGAAGTTCGTGTGGACCCCAGAGGCGGACCAAGCCCTCGCCCAGCTCAAGAACTTCCTATCAAAGCCGCCAGTCCTCACGGCTCCTCGCAAAGGTGAGCAGCTACTGCTCTACCTCGCTGCGACTACTCACGTGGTCAGTACTGCCATCATCGTCGAGCGGCAGGAAGACGGCCACGCCTATCCAGTCCAGCGCCTAGTCTACTTCGTCAGCGAGGTCCTATCAGAATCTAAGGCACGCTACCAGCCAGTACAGAAGCTTCTGTACGTAGTGCTCATCACCTCGCGGAAGCTACGACACTACTTCCAGGAGTACTCGATCTCCGTCGTCACCGACTACCCGCTCGGCGACATCCTGTGGAACCAAGATGCTACTGGAAGAATCTCCAAGTGGGCAGTCGAACTCGGCGCCCTCAACATCGACTTCAAGCCACGCACAGCCATCAAGTTGCAGGCACTAGTCGACTTCATGGCGGAGTGGCGGGAGAATCAGCTACCTACTCCAACCGAGCGCCCAGAGCACTGGGTGATGTACTTCGACGGCTCACTCAACCTCGAGGGCGCAGGTGCAGGGGTACTCTTGATCTCTCCAACGGGCGAACAACTCAAGTACGTCCTGCAAATCTTCTGGAAGGTCTCAAACAACGAAGTCGAGTACGAAGCTCTGCTACACGGGCTTCGCCTCGCGGCTTCACTGGGCATCAAGCGGCTACTAGTCTACGGCGACTCCGCAGTGGTCATCAACCAAGTCAACAAGTCCTGGGAACGCAACAAGGAGAACATGGACGCCTACTGCCTAGAAGTCCGCAAGCTCGAGAACAAGTTCTATGGTCCCGAGTTCCACCACGTCGTCCGCGACAACAACGTTGCAGCGGACGTCCTGTCGAAGCTTGGTTCTACTCGCGCTCAAGTACCAGCGGGTGTCTTCGTCCACGAGCTTCACGCGCCATCCATCCCGGAGCCGGCGCCACCGACCACTGACCCAGTGCATCCCACGGCTGACCAGGAGGTCATGATGATTGACGTGGACTGGAGGCAGCCCTTCATCGACTACCTCAGCGAGCAGAAGGTTCCTTCGGACAAGAACTTGGCTGAGCTACTCATCTGCCGTGCCAAGTCGTACGTCCTCGTCGGAGACAAGCTCTACAGGCGGGGCGCATCTTCCGAAGTACTCATGAAGTGCGTTCCCCGAGAAGAAGGCAAGGACATCTTGGAGGAGATCCATAAAGGCGTCTGCGGCAACCACGCGTCCTCGCGCACGCTAGTTAGCAAGGCCTTCCAACGGGCTTTCTATTGGCCCACAGCTCTGGGCGACGCTGAAGAACTCATCAGAAGGTGCCAATACTTCGCCAAGCAACAACACGTCCCGGCCTACAAGCTAGTCACCATACCGCCAACCTGGCCTTTCGCCTGCTGGGGGCTCGACATGATTGGGCCACTCCCAACTGCGCCAGGCGGATTCAACAGAGTATTGGTGGCCATCGACAAGTTCACCAAGTGGATCGAGGTCAAGCCGGTCACATGCTCCAAGGCTGACAGAGTACTCGACTTCCTGGATGAACTCGTACATCGCTATGGACTACCCCATCGCATCATCACAGACCTGGGCTACAACTTCAACAATCACCAGTTCTGGGAGTACTGCGAGAACAGCGGGATCGACGTCCGATATGTCTTAGTTGCCCATCCTCGGGCCAACGGACAAGTCGAGCGCGCCAATGGGATGATACTCGACGCTCTCAAAAAGTGGCTACACGACGCCGCCAACACCAAAGGAGGCAAGTGGATCAAGGAATTACCCAATGCACTCTGGGGGCTGCGTACTCAGCCCTCCAAGCCAACGGGACAATCTCCATACTTCCTGGTCTACGGCTCCGAAGCAATCCTCCCTGCTAATGTCATGTGGGATTCACCAGCAGTGGAGCAATACAACGAAGGCATATCTGAAGACAGCAGACGAGTTGACATCGACGGACTCGAAGAAGCTCGCTGTGCCGCCCTCGTCCAATCAGCAAGGTACCTAGAGGGTATCCGACGCTACCACGATCACAACGTGAAGGAACGCTCCTTCAATGTTGGTGATCTCGTCCTCCTCCGTATCCAGAACACGGAGGGACTTCACAAGCTCAGCTCGCCAGGGGAAGGTCCCTTCACAGTTGCAAAGGTGACCGGACCGGGCTCGTATCGCCTCCAGACGCTAGAAGGCGAAGACGTCAACAACTCGTGGAACATCGACCAACTCTGTCGATTCTACGCCTAGTCTACACGACTACACCGGGGCTCCAGTCTATACGACTACTCAAAGACCCCTTCGCTGTAAGCGGCCTCCGGGTCCAGGCACTGGTCTCCGGACTACTCTACTCCAAGATCCAGTCCACGCGGCTACTAATGGATCTTGGGCTGCAATGAGCGACAATGGACTCCAGCAGCGGTCTACTAAGAGACCAAGCACTCCTAGATCCAGCCCACGCGGCTACTAATGGATCTACTGCTGTAAGCGGCTGTACGCCCTAGCACTACTTAGCCGTAGGCGGCCTCCGGGTCCTGGCGACTACTCTGTAACAACGGCCCTGGCCATCCAGGTGTACTTCTTCAGTAATAAAGTTGGATTTTCTATCAACTGATTTACTGTCTTTCTCCCTCAATAGGTCTACTGGCGAGTATGACTACTCGTGACAACTCCAATATGGGACTCCGCATACACACATCGTGGCAACGAGTACTCATTTATGGAAGTTTTCCTCATTCATACTTAAACAAGTTCATTACAACTTTGTTTATATACAACTACTGCTACGAGCTAACTTTACAGGACTGCTGGAGATTGAGCTTCTCGGCGACTTGTTCAGCAATCGGCGCCATCTGCTCCAGCAGCTCTGCATACTGCTCGTCTGTGCAGTTGGCGGCTAGTCCGCCGGCGACTACGTCAACCGGAGCCTTTGGGAAGTACGACTTCATGTACGCCAATATCTGGTTGGGGATCGACTTCGACAAGTGCTTGACGTACGTTGCCAAGTGGCTGGGGGCTTCCCTCAGCCGGTCCACCAGTGGAGCTATCTTTGGACCGCCAGGATGAGGCACCAGTAGCCTCGCTATGGGGAGTGCGGCTTCCTCGAGCCCCTTCAGCTGGGCCCGCAGCTTCTCGTAGTCCTCGTTCAGCTTCTGCAAAGATTTGTAGCAGTTGACGAGGTTACGATCCGACGCAATGCGAAGCTCCATGTGCTTGTCGCACTCGTACGCAAGCTGCTTATAATCATACTCCAGTACCTCGCGGGCCTCCTTCTCCTGGTAGAAGAGGTTCTTCATGTCGGTCTCTGAAGCCTTCAGCTGGTCGACGCAGGTCTCAAGCTCTGCAATCAACAAGTCAAGGCGGGTCAGACTACTATAAGGTACTCCTAATGAGTACTCGACAAGGCAGCGGCGTACCTTTATTCTTGTTGCGGAGAGACTTGTTCTTCCGCACCAGCTCGTCGCTCTTCGCCTGCATATCTTGGACTTCGTTGTGATATTGGGCGAAGGCGCTGTCCAGCTTCGACTGCATCGCGGCGGCGTGCTTCCGGGCCTTCACGAGTTGTTCTTCCAGGGCCTCCGCCCGGAGCACCGTGTCGCCGTACCCCTGAAGCATGTCGGACTTCTGCTGAGACCTCTCCGCCACGTCCTGCAATAGACAACAGATGTCAACTGGGTACTCAACGCTAAAGGATTGACTACTCAAGGGTGCTGACCACTCACCTTCATCCATTGCTCGGCCTGGCGCATCGCCTCCACGTGACGAGCTACCGTCGCTGGGTCGACAATGTCATTCGCCAACAGCTCAATCCCGCCACGACTACTCGTGGCGGCTCCAGACATTGGCACCGCGCGGATCGGCTCCACGTCCTGGATCTCCGGTGAACGGACGACAACCTCCGGAGTTGATTCTGACGGCATGTCATCGCGTCCTCCTTCGGCCACCGCGGGGGCTTCTCCGCCGGCCACCTCCATCGGCTCGGGGGCTCCTCCGGCAGCTTCCTGGGTCTCTAGCGCCAGGCCTTCAACAGGCACCGCTTCGGGAATAGAGCTTCCCTCCGCTTCGGCACCTGTCAACAAAAAGACAACTGGATTAGTCATACCTAGCGGCTACGACTACTCTTTGAGGTTACTTGCACTTCTGCAAAGTACTTACCTTGCACGATGCTGGCCTCAGGCAATGTAGCCTCCACGGTCGGCGCCTCGGGTTCTACCTGAGGGGCGGGAGCGGACTCCTCAGCGGCCGGCGCGGTTTCTTCTCCAGCCACCGCTGTGGCGTGTTCATCCCCCTCCCAGGTCAAGTCCGTCGATTTCCTGCAGAGTACACAAGCTGGTTGTCAACCCAGTACGACTACCACATCAAATGTACTACTTGGGAAGGATCTTCACTTACAAGCTCGACCGAACTACCATCACGGTTGGGGCGCCGAGGATACTGGTGATGTCGACCAACCCAGCCTCAGCGGGCGCCTCCTCTTGAGCTTCAGTAGCTGCTGCTTCTTCAGCGACAACAGCGGTCGGTTCAGCGCTCCCTTCAGCAACAGGGGGCTGGCGCGACAACTGCGCCAAGAGTTCATCTACGGTGGGGGCTGGGCTGCGGCTGGCTCCAGCTGGCTCTCCCACCGTATCCCAATCGCCTTCGTCACCCTGCTCCACGGGGTCGGAAGGCGGAATCTCCTGCAAGCAAGGGAATTTCTTTGTCAACACACAACATCGAGACATAAGTACTCGACTACCCTATTCAAGGAAGCTTACCTCCTGGGACGTGGTCTCCGTGACCTTAAGATTCTTGGCCACGTGCTTGCGGGCCATGTTGCGCGGCCTCTTCGACGGCGCAGGCAGACTAGCCTCCAGGCTAGTCGGCGGATCCTGAACGAGAGGGACTTGCGGCAGCCCAGGGCGGCTGAACCTTGACCGCAGCTGGAACCGCTCCTGCAGCGTTTCCCCGTCATCCTCCTCGAATGTGTCTCCGACGACTACTGTGTCGTCTCCTTCACCACCTTCGCGGCGCTCCTTGGCCTTGGCTTTCCCCTCCTCTGGGACCTCGACAAGTCGAGGAGGCGACACCGACTCGGAGACGAACTTCATTAAGTCATCCTGCAAGAAGCATAATGCGTCAGCACGACTACTCCTATGTAATGAGTACTCGACACCGAGTACGGCTACTGACCTCATTCGGCGGGCGCGCGGCGGAGTACTCGGGCACGTGGCACGGCGTGTACGCCGGCATGTCCTTGAAGATTCTCCCAGCCTGTCGACGATGTCGTCGTCGTCTACTTCACCACCGGGCATCCGCGACGTGTCGTCGTCGCCAGTGTACTGGTACCCTAGGGTGTCACGAGCCATCAGCGGCTGCACCCTCCTCTTCATGAAGCTGAAGGCCACGTGCTCGGCCCTCAGCCCAGCTTTTCTCAAAGCCTCGATCTTCGCCAGCAGTTCGGGTAGCTGGATACCCTCCTGCATCGTCGGCTCGGAGTTCCACCACGGCCGGTGCTTCGGCTGCTTCCCACTCAGCTTCGGTAGCTCCGGATGGTGGTTGGTGATATAGAACCACTTCGACTTCCAATCTTGGTTGGAGTCGATCAGCTTGTACAAGAGGTACTGCTCCGCGGCGTCCTCGCGCATCTGGATCCCGGCTCCCTCCACTACTCGGGGGTTGTTGGCGCTGGGCTGGGGCTTGACTCGGAAGAATTTCCGGAAAAGTACCCAGTGGGGCTTGATCCCCAAGAAGCCTTCACATAAGTGAACGAAGACAGAAGTACGGAAGATACCGTTGGGGTTGAGGTTGAGGTACTCTATGCCGTAGTACCCCAGAAGCCCCTTGAAGAAATCGCTGGCCGGGAGAGACAGTCCTCGCTCCGCGAATCGCGTGAACATGGGGATCTCGTTCGGGTTCTTCTCCATGGGGTACGGATCCCCTGCAGCGGCTCGCCACATGTCAACTTCCTTCTCCCGCAGAAATCCACTGTTGAGAAGTGCCAGCAGATCTTCAGTCTTGGCCTTGGACTTTGTCGGTGTTTTAGACCGGCAACCTACTAAGGGGAGTACCCGAAGTAGATGAATGTGGCCTCGCCGAGATCGGTAACTCGAAGGAAGATACACGTGGCACACAATTTAGACAGGTTCGGGCCGCGAGGTGCGTAATACCCTACGTCCTGTATGCTGCGTAGCTCTGGATTGATTGGGTGCGATTACAAGATGATGCAATCAGATGCGTATGAGCTAGAGAGGGGTCCCTGCCTCGCCTTATATAGTCCGGGAGGCAGGGTTACAAGTCGGTTCAGGGAGAGAGTACTAGTCGAGTACGTCTAGGAGTCCTCTATACAGTGCGGGACATGTACAGCTTCCTATCCGAGTACTTCTCCTCTGTAGTCCTTGTGCTTCACGCCAGCAGATGCCGTGCAGCGCAAGTCGGGTAGTCCCAGGGGCCCACCGAGTAGTCGGTCCTGGTACCCACCAAGGTAGTGGGCCCAGGGAGGTCCATAAGACAAGCCCCCGAGTACTTTGTAGTTGAGAAGGATAGCTTCGAGTAGTCTTGACGGCTTTAACGAGTAGTCCTCAAGCGTCCCCGAGTACTACAAGTCAAAAGTCATCAAGAGTAGTCGAAGCATCCCGAGGCTGGAATGTACTCCAGCTGACATTTGAACAATCCCGAAGGCTTCTCGAGTAGTCCCAAGCGTCCTCGAGTGCTGCTCTTGAAGGTCTTCAACAATGCCCGTGTTGTCTTGAAGCCGAAACTGATATGGAAGTGTGATTGCAAAATCGCACTCCATATGGAGTAGCCCCCGAGCCTTAGGTTGAGTTGTAGACTCTGGCTGAGGGTCCATCTGAAGTTTTGGCAAGAATATCCCGAAAAATCCGGAGAAAAAACCGAAGGACACGTGGCACGGAGCCCCCGAGCCTTGAGTCGAGTACTTCCTCTCGAATTGAAGGGTCATCTTGTAAAATGTGTCCTGAGTTGCTCTTGAGTCTTGTCGCTACCCAGGAAGTCGAGTAGAAGCAGCCGAGCCCCCGAGATGAGGCGCGTTGACTAGTAGAAGTTGAAGAGTCACGCGCCGCCGCTGAGTCAGCCGAGCGCAGACTTATCCGTCCGGCCGTTGGAGGGGCCGCTGTTGACTTATAAATAGAAGCCAAAACCCTTAGAGTTTTTCACCCAATGCACTCGCAGCCATTCCCAGCAGATCTAGCCAGGGATCACCGCCAGTGCGCACTGCCACCGTTGAGAAGTTGTAGATCCAAGCGCGCCGCCGTAAAGAGCCACCGCCGTAGCCCCCGAGCGAATGCGCGTGAAGACGCCGTGCACCTGGAGAATAAAGCCCTCCCCATCGAAGACCGCGAAGGCCACCGGCGGGAAGAAGAGAGCTCGGGAGGAGGCCACCGGATCTGCTGCGGGGACATCACCGCCGGTGTCTCCGCCGCGGCCAGATCCAAACCGCGAGTGGAAGAAGTCCAAGGCCAAGACCGAGGATCTACTGGCCCTTCTCAACAGCGGGTTCATCTGGAAGGAGGTGGACATGTGGAGAGCCGCCGCAGGGGATCCGTACCCCATGGAGAAGAACCCGGATGAAATTCCGATGTTCACCCGGTTCGCGGAGCGCGGACTGTCCCTCCCCGCCAGTGACTTCTTCAAAGGGCTGCTGGGGTACTACGGCATCGAGTACCTCAACCTCAACCCCAACGGTATCTTCCATACCTCAGTCTTCGTACATTTCTGTGAAGCCTTCTTGGGGATCAAGCCCCATTGGACCTTGTTCCGGAAGTTCTTCCGGGTGAAGCCTCAGCCCAGCGCCAGCAATCCCCGAGTAGTCGGAGGAGCGGGGATCCAGATGAGGGAGGACGCCGCCGAGCAGTACCTCTCCTACAAGCTGATAGATTCCAACCAGGATTGGAAGGGGAAGTGGTTCTATGTGACCAACCACCACCCCAAACTGCCGAAGCCAAGCGGGAAGCAGCCCAAACACCGGCCGTGGTGGAACTCGGAGCCGACGATGCAAGAAGGTCTCCAGTTGCCTGAGCTGCTGACGAAGATCAAGGCGCTGAGAGAAGCTGGGTTGAGGGCCGAACATGTGGCCTTCAGCTTCATGAAGCGAAGGGTGCAGCCACTGATGGCCCGCGACACCCTAGGGTTCGAGTACACTGGCGACGACGACACGTCGCGGATGCCTGGAGATGAAGTGGACGACGACGACATCGTTGACAGGCTGAGCAGAATCTTCAAGGATATGCCGGCGTACACGCCGTGCCCTGTGCCTGAGTACTCTGCCGCGCGCCCACCGAATAAGGTCAGTAGCCGTTCCCATTGTCGAGTACTCATTACTGAAGAGTAGTCGAGCTGACGAGTTGAGCGTCTTGCAGGATGACTTGGCGAAGTTCGTTTCCGAGTCGGCCTCGCCTCCTCAACTTGTCGAGGTCCCAGAGGAAGGAAGAGCCAAGACCAAGGAGCGGCGCGAGGTTGGCGAAGGAGACGACACAGTTGTCATCGAAGACACGTCCGAGGAGGACGATGATGAAGAGACGCTGCAGGAGTGCTTCCAGCTGCGATCAAGGTTTAGCCGCCCTGGATTGCCGCACGTTCCTCTCGTTCAGGATCCGCCGGCTAGCCTAGAGGCTAGTCTGCTCGCGCCGCCAAAGAAGCCGCGCAATGTGGCCCGCAAGCGCGTGGCCAAGAAGTTGAAGGTCACTGAGACCACATCCCAGGAGGTAAGCCGTCTTCACTAGGGTAGTCGAGTACTCATGTCTCGATCTTGTGTGTTGACGACGAAGTACCCTTGATTGCAGGAGATGCCGCCTTCCGACCCCGTTGAGCAGGGCGTCGAAGGCGATTGGGACACCGTGGGGGAGCCAGCTGGGGGTAGTCGTAGCCCAGCCCCCACCGTGGAGGAGCTTTTGGCGCAGATGACGCGCCAGCCCCTGCTGCTGAGGGGGTGCAGAACCGGCCGCAGCTGCCACTGAAGAGGCAGCGGCTACTGAGGCGCAAGAAGAGGCGCCGGCCGAGGCGGGACTGGTCGTCATTGCCAGTATCCTCGGCGCCCCAACCGTGACGGTGGTCCGGTCGAGCTTGTAAGTGTTGATCCTCCCCGAGTAGTATATTAGATGTGGTAGTCGTACTAGGTTGACAACCAGCTTGTATACTCTGCAGGAAATCGACGGACCTGTCCTGGGAGGGGGATGAACCCGCTACAGCGGTGGCGGAAGAGGAAGCCGCGCCGCCCGCTGAAGAGTCCGCTTCCACCCCTCAGGCGGAGTCCGAGGCGCCGGCCGTGGAGGCTACGTTGCCTGAGGCCAGCGTCGTTGAAGGTGAGTACTCTCTCAGGTACAAGTGGCCCCGAAGAGTAGTTGTAGCCGCCAGGTATGACTGATACACTTGTACTTTTGATGACAGGTGCTGAAGCCGAGGGAAGTGATATCCTGGAAGCGGTACCCGTTGACTACGTGGCACCGGAGACCCAGGGAGCTGCCGGAGGAGCCCCCAAGCCGGTGGAGGTGACCGTCGGAGAGGCTGCCACGACGACTGGAGGAGAAGGCGACGATGCGCTGCCAGAACCCGCTCTGGAGGTAGTCGTCCGCTCGCCGGAGATCCAGGACGCGGAGCCAATCCGCTCGGCGCCAATGACCGAAGCCGCGACGAGTAGTCGTGGCGGGATCGAGTTGTTGGCGGATGAACTTGTCGACCCGGCGACGGTAGCTCGGCACCTGGAGGTGGTGCGCCAGGCCGAGCAATGGATGAAGGTGAGTAGTCGACACCCTTGAGTAGTCAATCCTTTAATGTTGAGTACCCATTTGACATGTGTTGTGTGTTGCAGGACGTCGCGGAGAGGTCCCGGGAGAAGTCCAACATGCTTCAAGGCTTCGGCGACGCAATACTCCGGGCGGAAGCCTTGGAAGAGCAACTCGTGAAGTCCCGGAAGCACGCTACCGCGATGCAGTCGAAGCTGGACGCCGCCTTCGCCAAGTACCATAATGACATCCAAGACATGCAGGCGAAGAGCGACGAGTTGGTGCGGAAGAACAAGTCTCTCCGCAACAAGAACAAAGGTACGTGACCGCCTTGTTGAGTACTTGTTGATGGTAGCTTGAGGTAGTCTGACCCACTTTGCCTTTGTTGATTTGCAGAGCTTGAGACCAGGGTCGATCAGCTGAAGGCTTCAGAGACCGATCTGAAGAACCTCTTCTACCGAGAGCAGGAGGCCCGCCAGGTACTGGAGTACGATTATAAGGAGCTTGCTTACGAGTGCGACAAGCACATGGAGCTCCGTATTGCATCAGATCATGACCTCGTCAACTGCTACAAATCCTTGCAGAAGCTGAACGAGGACTGCGAAAGGTTGCGGGCTCAACTCAAGGAACTCGAGGAAGCCGCGCTCCCCATCGCGAGGCTACTGGTGCCTCACCCTGGCGGTCCAAAGATAGCTCCACTGGTGGACCGGCTGAAGGAAGCCCCCAGCCGCTTGGCGGCCTACGTCAAGCACTTGGCGAAGTCGATCCCGAACCAGGTGCTGGCCTTCATGAAGTCGTACTTCCCGAAGGCCCCCGTGGACGTAGTCGCCAGGGGACTAGCCGCCAACTGCACGGACGAGCAGTACGCGGAACTGCTGGAGCAGATGGCGCCCATTGCTGAACAAGTCGCCGAGAAGCTCAATCTCCAGTAGTCCTGTAATGTTAGCTCATAGCAGTAGTTGTACATAAACAATTGTAATGAAATACTTTAAGTATGAAAGAAAGAAACTTCCATGAATGAGTACTCGTTATCGCGATCTCTGAGTGCGGAGTCCCATCATGAAGCCGTTGCGAGTAGTCGTACTCGGCAGTGGTCCCGTTTAGGGAAGAAGATAGTAAAGCAGTTGATAGATAATCAAACTTTATTACTGAAGAAGTACTTCTGGATGGCCAGGGTCGTTGTTACAGAGTAGTCGCCAGGACCCGGAGGCCGCTTACAGCTAAGTAGTGCTAGGGCGTATAGCCGCTTACAGCAGTAGATCCGTTAGTAGCCGTGTAGGCTGGATCTAGAAGTACATGGTCTATCAGTAGACCGCTGCTAGAGTCCTTTGTCGCTCGTCGCAGCCCAAGATCCGTTAGTAGCCGCATGGGCTGGATCCTGGAGAGGAGTAGTCCGGAAACTGGTGCCTGGACCCGGAGGCCGCATACGACGGAGGGGTCTTTGAGTAGTCGTATAGACTGAAGCACGTGGGGTAGTCGTGTAGACTAGGCATAGAAACGACAAAGTTGGTCGACGTTCCACGAGTTGTTGACGTCTTCGCCTTCAAGCGTCTGGAGGCGGTAGGAGCCCGGTCCGGTCACCTTTGCAACTGTGAAGGGCCCTTCCCAGGGCGAGCTGAGCTTGTGAAGTCCTTCCGTGTTCTGGATGCGACGGAGGACAAGGTTGCCAACGTTGAAGGAGCGTTCCTTGACGTTGCGATCATGGTAGCGTCAGATACCCTCTAGGTACCTTGCTGATTGGACGAGGGCGGCACAGCGAGCTTCTTCGAGTCCATCGATGTCAACTCGTCTGCTTTCTTCGGAGACGCCTTCGTCGTAGTGCTCTACTGCTGGTGAATCCCACATGACATCAGCAGGGAGGATTGCTTCGGAACCGTAGACCAGGAAGTACGGGGATTGTCCCGTAGGCTTGGAGGGCTGAGTACGTAGCCCCAGAGAGCATTGGGTAGTTCCTTGATCCACTTGCCTCCTTTGGTGTTGGCAGCGTCGTGTAGCCGCTTCTTGAGAGCGTCGAGCACCATCCCATTGGCGCGCTTGACTTGTCCGTTGGCCCAAGGATGGGCGACTGAGACATATCGGACGTCGATCCTGCTGTTCTCGCAGTACTCCCAGAACTGGTGATTGTTGAAGTTGGAGCCCAGGTCTGTGATGATGCGATGGGGTAGTCCGTAGCGATGCACGAGTTCATCCAGGAAGTCGAGTACTCTGTCAGCCTTGGGGCATGTAACTGGCTTGACTTCGATCCACTTGGTGAACTTGTCGATGGCCACCAGTACTCTGTTGAATCCACCTGGCGCAGTTGGGAGTGGCCCAATCATGTCGAGCCCCCAGCAGGCGAAAGGCCAGGTTGGCGGTATGGTGACTAGCTTGTAGGCTGGGACGTGTTGCTGCTTGGCGAAGTATTGGCACCCTTGGCACCTTCTGACGAGTTCTTCGGCGTCGCCCAGAGCTGTGGGCCAGTAGAAGGCTCGTCGGAAGGCCTTGCTGACCAGCGTACGAGAGGACGCGTGGTTGCCGCAGACGCCTTTATGGATCTCCTCCAAGATGTCTTTGCCTTCTTGTCTGGGAACGCACTTCATGAGTACTCCCGAAGATGCGCCCCGCCTGTAGAGCTTGTCTCCGACGAGGACGTAGGACTTGGCATGGTGGATGAGCTGCTCAGCGAAGTTCTTGTCTGAGGGAACCTTCTGCTCGCTGAGGTAGTCGATGAAGGGCTGCCTCCAGTCCACGTCGATCATCATGACCTCTTGGCCAGCCGGGGGATGCGCTGGGACAATGGTCGGTGGCGCCGGCTCCGGGATGGATGGCGCATGAAGCTCGTGGACGAAAACACCCGCTGGTACTTGAGCGCGAGTAGAACCAAGCTTCGACAGGACGTCCGCTGCAACGTTGTTATCGCGGACGACGTGGTGGAACTCGAGACCATAGAACTTGTTCTCGAGCTTGCGGACTTCTAGGCAGTAGGCGTCCATATTCTCCTTGTTGCGGTCCCAGGACTTGTTGACTTGGTTGATGACCACTGCGGAGTCGCCGTAGACTAGTAGCCGCTTGATGCCCAGGGAAGCCGCGAGGTGGAGCCCGTGTAGCAGAGCTTCGTACTCGGCTTCGTTGTTTGAGACCTTCCAGAAGATCTGCAGGACGTACTTGAGTTGTTCGCCCGTTGGAGAAATCAAGAGTACCCCTGCACCTGCGCCCTCGAGGTTGAGTGAGCCGTCGAAGTACATCACCCAGTGCTCTGGGCGCTTGGTTGGAGTAGGTAGCTGATTCTCCCGCCACTCCGCCATGAAGTCGACTAGTGCCTGCGACTTGATGGCTGTGCGTGGCTTGAAGTCGATGTTGAGGGCGCCGAGTTCGACTGCCCATTTGGAGATTCTTCCAATAGCATCTTGGTTCCACAGGATGTCACCGAGCGGGTAGTCGGTGACGACGGAGATCGAGTACTCCTGGAAGTAGTGTCGTAGCTTCCGCGAGGTGATGAGTACGGCATACAGAAGCTTCTGTACGGGCTGGTAGCGTGCCTTGGACTCTGACAGGACCTCGCTGACGAAGTAGACTGGTCGCTGGACTGGGTAGGCGTGGCCGTCTTCCTGCCGCTCGACGACGATGGCAGTGCTGACCACGTGAGTAGTCGCAGCGAGGTAGAGCAGTAGCTGCTCGCCTTTGCGAGGAGCCGTGAGGATTGGCGGCTTCGATAGGAAGTCCTTGAGCTGGGCAAGGGCTTGGTCCGCCTCTGTGGTCCACACGAACTTCTCTTGGTGCTTGAGTAGTTTTAAGAAGGGGAGCCCCCGTTCTCCAAGCTTCGAGATGAATCTGTTCAAGGCCGCCATGCACCCGGTCAGCTTCTGGACGTCTTTGATGCACGTGGGAGCTTTCATGCTAGTGATGGCGGAGATCTTCTCGGGGTTGGCTTCGATGCCGTGATGGCTGATGATGAAGCCAAGTAGTTTGCCCGAAGTTACGCCAAAGACGCACTTGTTCGGGTTGAGCTTCCAGCGGTACTCACGCAAGGATGCGAAAGTCTCTTCAAGATCGTCGATGAGTGTGCTGGAGTTTCTGGTCTTGACGACCACGTCATCCACGTAGGCTTCGACGTTCTTGTTGAGTTGCCCTCTTGAAGCAGGCCTGGATAGCTCGTTGGTATGTGGCACCGGCGTTCTTCAGCCTGAAGGACATGGTCGTGTAGCAGTACGCGCCAAACGGGGTGATGAACGCGGTCTTCTCCTGGTCTTCTTCCTTGATCGCGATCTGGTGGTACCCGGAGTAGCAGTCGAGGAAGCAGAGCAGGTCACAGCCCGCCGTGGAGTCAATAACTTGGTCAATCCGTGGCAACCCGAAGGGGTCCTTGGGGCAGTGCTTGTTGAGGTCGGTGTAGTCGACGCACATCCTCCACTCGTTCGAGTTCTTCTTGCGGACGAGGACGGGGTTAGCGAGCCACTCAGGATGGAAAACTTCTCTGATGAAGCCAGCCGCGAGTAGTTTGGCGAGTTCCTTCTTGATGGCGTCCCGTCTGTCGTCGGCGAAACGGCGGAGGTGTTGTCGCTTGGGGGTAGCTTTAGGATCGACGTTGAGAGAAAGCTCAATCAACTCTCTGGGGACCCCTGGCATGTCCGCTGGCTTCCACGCGAAGATGTCGCGGATAGCCCGGAGGAAGTTGATGAGCGCGTCTTCCTATTTGGGGTCGAGGGTCGAGGCCGGCCCCGATGGTGGTGGTCTTGCTGCTGTCGCCTATCCCGAGGTCGATTGTTTTGACCAGAACCTCCTCAGCTGGCTGAGGCTTGTTAGCTTTGTCAGACTTCTCTGGGATGTCGAGTTCACTTGGGGCAAGCTTCTTCGACGCAGCGTAGATCTCCATCATTGCATTGGGTACTTGATTTGTGGAGGCGATCTCCACAGCTTCCGTGTCGCAGTCGTGCGAGATCTTCAAGTCCCCTTGCAGTGAGAGTACACCTGCAGGACTTGGCATCTTGAGTACCAAGTAGGTGTAGTGGGGTACCACCATGAACTTGGCGATAGCAGGTCTGCCGAGGATGGAATTGTAGGAAGTCTTGAAGTCCGCGACTTCGAACTTGATGTACTCGGTACGGTAGTTGTCCCGAGATTCCCCAAAGGTAACTGGCAGGACCACAGAGCCCAGTGGGATAGCCGCGTTGCCGGGGACGGTGCCGTAGAAGGGCGAAGTGCTCTTGATGAGCATGTGGGTGATGTCGAGCTTCATCTTCTTCAAGGTCCTGGCGAAAAGGACGTTGAGCCCGCTTCCACCGTCGATGAGGACCTTGTTAAGCTTGGAGCCCGCGACCACCGGCTTCAGGACCAGTGGGAACCGTCCTGGTTCAGAGAAGCTTGTCCATTGATCCGCGCGGGAGAAGGTAATGGGTACCTCCGACCACCTGAGAGGGGTCGGGACCGCTGGTTCAATGCTCATGACTTCTCGACGGGTAGCCTTTTGTTCCCGTCTGCTAGGTAGTCCACCGAAGAGGACGTTGACCATCTTGTCGGGTTCCTGGAAGTCGCCATTGCCTTCGTCGTTCTTCTTCTTGCCTTTCGTGTCATGAGGGTACGGTGGCTCTGGGGTACCCTTGAGTGCTCGCCTGAGTTGGTAGCACTGCTCGGTGGTGTGCTTGCCGTCCAGATGCCACAGGCACTTCTCTTTCAGCAAGTCTTTGAAGCCACCGGAGGTCTTCTTCGAGTTCTCCTTCGCAGGGCGCTGGATAGCCACGACAGTGTTGTCTGGCTTGCGCTTGCGGTTGGGACCCGAGTAGTTGTTGTTGTTGCGACCTCCTTGGTTCCCGTTGTTGCTGCTGCCACCGCCCGTGTTCTGTTTGCTCTTGCCACGGATGGCATCGTACTTGGCGTTGGCTTTGTCTTCTTCATCCGCCCAGGACGTGATCATGTCCTTGAGTTGGGTGATGGACTTGGGGCGGCGTCGACCGAAGTCTTCGAAGGTGCGACAGTGGTAGAGACCGTCTTGGAAGAGGTCGATGACCTCCTTGTCGGTGACGTCGACTACGGTGGTGCGCTTGTCGAAGAAGCGCCGCATGTACTTGCGAAGGGTCTCGCCTTGTTCCTGCTTCACCATAGCCAGGTCCATGCGAGTACCCGATCGGCCCATAGCACCCGCGAAGTTGCTAGTGAACTGCTCCTTCAGCTGGTCCCACTTGTCGATCGAGTGCTTGTCCAGCGACTCGAGCCATGTGAGCGGGGCTTGGTCCAGGCAGAAGGGGAAGTAGAGGCACTTGGTGTCGTTGTTGCCGCCAGCATTCTCGATGGAGAGGGCGTAGCATCTGAGCCACTAGATGGGATCCTGCTTCGCGTCGTACTGGGTGATTCCCAGAGGCTTGAACTTGTCCGGGAGGAGTAAGTTGCGAAGCCGAGGAGAGAAGGCGGGGAAGCCGTCGTTGTCGCCTACGGTGGCGGACTTCTTCTGCCGCAGTTGTTCAATCTTCTGGCGGGCGTCGTAGCCGCCTTGCGAGGCTCCGGAGGCGTGGCTGTTCGCGTGGCCTTGGCCGCCGCGATCGCCTCCGCCACCGGCCCTCCTGATGGCCCCATGGTTGGAGCTTCCGCCGTCACTGCCTCCGCCGCCAGGGTCGCGGTGGGGGATGATCTCACGATCGCCGGCAGCAGCTGCGGCGCTGTTGCCAGCTTGAGAGGGTCCGCCGGCGTTTGCACGAGTACGGTTGGGCTGAGCCGGCAGCTCGGCTCGAGTACGGTTACGGCCGAGGTCCGCGCTGCGACTTGTAGCTTCGTTGTCGCGGTTCCTGGCAGGGGGCGGCTGGGTGACCCTGTTGTCGACTCCCATGAAGTAAGCGTCTTCTGCAAGCTTGGCGATGACTTCTCCAGCACGTATCCCCTGAGCTTGGTGTGCGATCGCTGTGATCGACATGAGGCATTGCTCCGGGGTGGTGTGTACCATGCTCTCGACTTGTTCGAGGGCTTCTGCGAGGTTGCGGATGGGGAGGTTATCTCGGAGACGCCGGCGCTGTTCGTTCCGCTTTCTGTTACGCTCACGTCGAGCGTCCCTGTTGGCGTCGGTCTCATCCGCGGGTGCTTCAGCAGACAGCTCGTCTGCGAAGATGTCTTCAAGGTACCGGTCCTGTGCCGTCCCTGAAGTTCCTGGCGTGTCGCCGGCAGCCATGAAGACTTGGCGATCGGGGTTGCCAAGACTGGAGTCAAAGCTCGCCACCTCAGTTGGAGTGTACTCCTTAGTTCGAGTGAGTGGTGTTCCCTCCTGGAAGGGAAGCGAGTCGAGGTAGGCGATGTAGCGTGAGTTCCCGTCTATCAGGTCGGCGGGCTTACGGTCTGGCCAGTAGACGAATCTGCCGGCGGGTGTGGATGTTATAACCAGCCCAGAAGCCGGCCCTGATAGGGGTTGCTCAGTAGAGTTGTCCTCTGACTCAGGATCCTCAGGGTCCGACCCGAAGTCGAACTCGTACACGGAGTCCGAGTAGAAGCTGAAGAGGGGGTTGGAGTCCGAGGCGTGGCCGGGAGCGGTGTCGGAGTCCGAGTTGTACTCGGGTACGGGCTCCTTGCCAGCCCGGTGTGGAGGGGGAGCCTCCGTGCGGACCCTGCTGAGGTTGCGGGGACCACGTGTGAAGCGCTCACGGGGTGGGCTGTCCACATGCGATGGCTGAGTAGCCGGCTCGCATACAGTGGCCCATGGGTACGTCGAGTTCGAGTTGGAGGCGGATCCAAGCTCGAAGTCGGCGTGTTGGTCGAAAAGCGAAATTTCGCCGAACTTGCCGGCGAGTTCGCCCGTGACTACTTCGGGAAGCGTCACGAGGCCGGTCTCCGGGTTGGGCGGCATGGTGAGGCGGCGTTGGAAAGATCCAGCACCGTCAGCAGTGCAGACCCAGGCGCCGAAGACGAACGTGTCGTCATGGTTGAAGGCGACGGTTGGCTTGATGTAGACGGGAGCCGTCGAGTTTGCCATGTGATCTCGGGCGAGAGCCCCTACCTGGCGCGCCAGCTGTCGGTGTTTTAGACCGACAACCTACTAAGGGGAGTACCCGAAGTAGATGAATGTGGCCTCGCCGAGATCGTTAACTCGAAGGAAGAGACATGTGGCACACAATTTAGACAGGTTCGGGCCGCGAGGTGCGTAATACCCTACGTCCTGTATGCTGTGTAGCTCTGGATTGATTGGGTGCGATTACAAGATGATGCAATCAGATGCGTATGAGCTAGAGAGGGGTCCCTGCCTCGCCTTATATAGTCCGGGAGGCAGGGTTACAAGTCGGTTCAGGGAGAGAGTACTAGTCGAGTACGTCTAGGAGTCCTCTATACAGTGCGGGACATGTACAGCTTCCTATCCGAGTACTTCTCCTCTGTAGTCCTTGTGCTTCACGCCAGCAGATGCCGTGCAGCGCAAGTCGGGTAGTCCCAGGGGCCCACCGAGTAGTCGATCTTGGTACCCACCGAGGTAGTGGGCCCAGAGAGGTCCATACGACAGACTTCTTCCACTCCTGACTCGGATTTGGTCGCGGCGGAGACACCGGCGGCGATGTCCCCGCGGCGGATCCGGCGGCCTCCTCGCGGGACCTTTTCTTCCCACCGGCGGCCTTCAAGCTCTTCGACGGCGAGGGCTTCATTCTCCAAGTGCACAGAGTCTTCACTCGCATTCGCTCGGGGGCTCGGCGGTGGTTTCCGACGGTGGCGCGCTTGGATCTACACTCCCCTCAAAGGCGGCAGTGCGCACTGGCGGTGGTTTCTAAGTACGATCTGCTAGGAATGGCTGCAAATGCGTAGGGTGGAAAACCCTAAGGGTTTCGGCTTCTATTAATAAGTCATCAGCGGCTCCTCCAACGGCCGGATGGATAAGTCCCCAGACGGCTGACTCAGTGGCGGTGCGTGACTCTTCAACTTCTACTAGTCGACGCGCCTCGTCTCGGAGGCTCGGCTACTTCTACTCAATTTCCTGGGTAGCGACGATTCAAAAGCAGATCAGGACACATTCTACAAGATGACCCTTCAATTCGAGAGGAAGTACTCAACTCAAGGCTCGGGGGCTCCGTGCCACGTGTCCTTCGGTTTTTTCTCCGGATTTTGAGGGATAATCTTGCCAGAACTTCAGATGGATCCTCAGCCAGAGTCTACAACTCAACCAAAGGCTCGGGGGATACTCCATATGGATTGCGTTTTTACAATCGCACTTCTGTATCAGCTTCGGCTTCAAGACAACACGGGCATTGTTGAAGACCTTCGAGAGCAGCACTCGAGGACACTTGGGACTACTCGAGAAGACTTCGGGATTGCTCAAACATCAGCTAGAGTATTGTCGGGGACAGCCACGAGGGTCCCCTAAAAAACCGGGGAAATCCTGCTTAAAACCTGCAAAAAACAAAACAAAACACACCTCTAACCTAAGCACGTACACACGGCACGGCCCACGCTGTGGTGGCCCCCGCGCCCCACCAGAGTGGCCCAATCAAGCGCCCCCTCGAGCAAGGTCCGCCTCGCTCGAGGGCTCACGCCCCCTCGAGCAGGGTCCGCCTCGCTCGAGGGCTCACACCTCCCTCCAGCAGGGTCCGCCTCGCTCGAGGGCTCACGCCCCCCTCGAGCGGGTTCCGCCTCGCTCGAGGGCTCCCTCATGGGTGCATCTGCTCCTGCACCCGGGTACAAGCATTTAATGCTCTGACACAGCAGAGCCGCGCCATCACGCACCTGGGAAACACGCCCCGGCACTGTTCCGCCAACTCCCTAGGGGGAGCCCATCCCCGCCACTGTGGGGGACTGTGCGACGAGGCCGGTGTCAGCTTCGTGACACTGTGCCGCCTGCTTTAGTACGGCTAACGTGCCACGCCCTCGAAGGGGGGCCGGTCGCACCCTCGAACCCTCATCTCGTGACTCCGCAGGGTCAAACCGTGATGCCAGGCCGGCGGGAGCGCCATCCCCGTCGCTGTCAGTCCTGTGCAGCCATCCCCGCTCCTGCAGCGCCACGCCGCGCACTGCTGCAACAACTCCGACGCTGTTGGGCATGCGGGGACGGGACGCCGCCACGCTTGCCACTGTACCCCGTACGGACCACTGTCAACGGCTCCCTCGGGCCCGCCTGGAGGCACCCCGGCCAACCACTACGCCTCCACCCTCGAAGCCGCCCCTGTTCAAGTACAGGGTACACCACGACGCCGAGACCGGAGCAAGGTTCGTCAGGACGACCGCCAACTCCCCGGCACTGTACGCCATACCTCCACACGTAGCTAAACAGTGCGGCACGCCTATAAATCACCCTCTCCTTGGTCTATAAAAGGAAGGTGATCCCCCTCGCCGCGGGGGGGGGAGACATCAGACATGGGGCTACGGTTTGCGATCGCTCGCACGCTCCTCGTCTTCCCCACGATATTGACACTCGCCTCAATCACTCCACCTGGGACTTGGAGGCCACGCCTCCTCTCCTGCCTTGCTTGTAGCCGCCCCACTACAGGCACCCCGGTGCAAAGCAATATGGTGCCTCGAGCACACCTCTGCTGGACGTACGGCCCCGGCCGGAACCAGGATAAATCAAGCGTCCTGAGTTGCTTAGCACCGACCATCGAGAGACAGATCTCAGCGCTTATTACTAGTTAGTGTCGGGACTACATTCCGCACCGACAGTTGGCACCCACCGTGGGGCTCTGCGCGCTGAAGATCGACTCGTCACCAATTCTCTCGATGGTGATTCGCACCGAGTACCGCGGTCAGCGTTACTCCATGGGCAGCTCGGACCCCCTCCCCGCCGGATTCGAGATCTGGTTCGGGGGCCTGAACTTTCAAGCCACAGGGAACGGCTACCTGATGCACCTCACTAACCGTGAGGAACTCCGTGTGCGGCGCCAAGCCGGGTCCGCCCCGGTCGCTGCCGCACGCGTCGCCACGACACCAACACCCGCCGGCACGGACGCTGCGGGACCATCGGCGCCACGGCACCGCCGTCGCTCCGGCCAGCGCTCGCGTCAAGCGCGGTCGGAGCACCGACATGCTGCGCGCGTCGCCTCGCAACGTGACGCGCCCGCCAGCACGACAACAGCTGCCCCGGCAGGGGAGCGCTCGGTCTCCGGACCATGCTTCCCTATCGGTCTGCGCGGCGCCACGGCGGCCTACGTCGCCAACACCAGCGTCAACACAACGATGCGCAGGGTTCCCCCTGGCTGCCACATCTTGGTTGCCAGGGACCCTAGCGCCTCAGCCGGTGGCGAGTCATCCTTAGGCTCCATCGACGAGCTGCCACCCACCACCTCGCATGGATACGCGGAGTGGGACTTCTCCGGTGTGCCGGACCCAGTGATGTTCAGGTGGTTCCTCGACGCCGCGGACTACTGGTTCGGCTACTCTGACGACTCCAGCGCTGGGAGCTACGACCCCACGCGGGAGTGCTGCGTCGTCATCGCTAATGACCCAGCAAACGCCGCCGACATGGCGGGCGCCGGCGACGGAGAAGTTCCTCCTGCTCTGGGGACTGGATCGCGCCTGGCTGCGGGGCCAAGCGCCCCTCCCCCCTCACCACCGAGGGGGGCCGACATCAACGCACAGCTGGCCCAAGCACGCAAGCTCGAAGCCAAGCTGGCGGAAGAGTACCGCACGGTGCGGTTGCTTCGCGCCTCTATCGCGGGAGAAGCCTCCGCGCGCGGCGAACGCGCACGTGAGCTCGGCAGGCAAGCCCGCGATCGCATCAACGCCGACTTCAACGTCAACAATCTGGACACGCCCCCGCGAGCGAGTCAAAAGCTCATCGCCGCCGCAACACTGCTGCGGGCCATGCCCGCCCCCTCAATGCCCGAGGCGCGGAACCTGCACCGCGAGGCGCAGGCGCTCATCGAGCAAGCGGCCGTCCAGCAGGCCGAAAGCTCGGCGTCCCGCATCTGCCAGCAGGGGAGCGTGCGGGACGATGGGGGTGCGCAAGGCCCCGAGCCCTCGGTACACGCGGGCGGCACAGCTGAGCGCCCCGCCAACCCGGGGCGCACGCCGGCTAAAGAGCGGCTCCTCGACACGCGCGGGCAGGCCCGGGACGGCGATGCCCGCAACGTCATCAACGCCCGACGAACGAGCAACGCGGAGGCACGGGCGGTAGCAGGCTACCACCCTCGACGGGGCGGATGCTACGATAGCGGGGAGGACCGCTCACCGACGCCGGAGCCCCCGGGAACCCGTGTGTTCAGCCGGGAGATCCGCACGGCGACCTTCCCCCAGCGCTTCCGCCAGCCCACGACGATCGTCAAGTACAACGGGGAGACGGATCCCCATGTGTGGCTCAACGACTACCGCCTAGAGTGTCAGCTGGGCGGAGCCACCAGCGACGAGGTCATCATCCGTAACCTCCCCCTGCACCTCGCCGACTTGGCGCGGACGTGGCTCGAGCACCTGCCGGCCAACCAGATCCACAACTGGGACGACCTGGTCCGCACGTTCGTGGGAAATTTCCAAGGCACGTACGTGCGCCCTGGGAACTCCTGCGACCTGTGCTCCTGCACCCAGAAGCCCGGCGAATCACTTCGGGACTTCATACGGCATTTCTCCAAGCGCTGTACGGAGCTCCCGAGCGTGGCACAGTAAGAGATCGTGCACGCCTTCCTCGAAGGCACCACATGCCGGGACCTCGTGCGCGAGCTTGGGCGCAGCCCGCCGGTCGACTCGAACGAGCTGTTCGACATCGCCACCAGCTTTGCCTCGGGCGAAGAGGCGGTGGGGGCGATCTTCGATGGCAAGAAGGGCAAGCGCGTGGACGATACGCCCGCGGAGGGCAGCAAGTCCAAGGAGCTCCGCCAAAAGAACAAGCGGGGCAAGAAGGGAAAGAAGCCGCGCCGCGAGGCGCGCGAGCAGGGGTGCAACGACGACGACGGCGAAGCTCTTGCTGTTGACCCGGCTCGACGGGGCCCTCGACCGGCCCCTCGAGGCCCGGGAGTTTTCGACGACATGCTGAAGAAGTCGTGTCCCTACCACAAAACGCCGGTCAATCACACCCTCGAGCAGTGCGACATGCTCAAGCGGTTCTACGGCCGCGCCGCCGCGAAGGACGGCGAGGCCAAGAAGGACGGGGGTGACGGCGACGCCAGTGGCTTCCCCGCCGTGGAGAACGTCTTCCTCATCTTCGGGGGGCCGACCATCGACATGTCCATGCCGCCAGCGCAAGCGGGAGCGGCACGAGGTTCTCGCCGCAGAGAAGGCGCCTCCTTCCTTCCTCGACTGGTCGGAGGACGCCATCACGTTCAGCCGCGAGGATCACCCGAACCGCATCCCCAACTCAGGTCAGTACCCGCTGGTGGTCGACCCAGTCATCGGGAACGCGCGGTTCTCGAAGGTCCTGATGGACGGAGGCAGCAGCCTCAACATCCTCTACGCGCACACGTTGCGCCTACTAGGGATCGGGTTGGATCAGCTGCGGCCCAGCACGACGCCGTTCCATGGCGTCGCGCCGGGCAAGCGCGTCCAGCCCCTCGGGCAGATCGACCTGCCTGTCTGGTTCGGCACGCCGGACAACTACCGCAAGGAGACGCTCACCTTCGAGGTGGTGGGGTTCAGGGGCGCGTACCACGCCATACTTGGGCGGCCTTGCTACGCCAAGTTCATGGCGGTCCCCAACTACACCTACCTCAAGATGAAGATGCCGGGGCCCAACGGCGTCATCACCGTGGGCTCATCTATTGAGCACGCGTTCGACTGCGACGTCGAATGCGTGGAACACGCCGAGGCACTGGCGCTGGACAAAGCGCTCGTCGCCAACATGGAGAAGATGGTCAACGAGGACCTCGACTCCACCGCGAAGCACGCCGGCAGCTTCGAGGCTGCCGAACAGACCAAGGAGGTGCCCCTCGACCCTGCTGCCCCCGAGGGCAAGGCGTTGAGGGTCAGTGCTACCCTCGACCCGAAATAGGAAGTGGTGCTCGTCGACTTTCTCCGCGCCAACTCCGACATCTTCGCGTGGAGTCCCTCGGACATGCCAGGCATCCCGAGGGAAGTCGCCGAGCACTCCCTTGACATCCTACCTCACTCCCGCGCCGTGCAGCAACGGCTGCGCCGCTTTGACGAGGAGCGGCGCCGGGCAATCGGAGCGGAGCTGCGGAAGCTCCTAGAGGCTGGGTTCATCAAGGAAGTGTTCCACCCTACTTGGCTAGCTAATCCTGTATTAGTGAAGAAAAAGAATGGGAAGTGGCGGATGTCTGTAGACTACACTAGTCTTAATAAAGCATGTCCTAAAGTTCCTTTTCCTTTGCCGCTTATCGATCAGATCGTTGATTCGACCGCCGGGTGTGAACTGCTCTGTTTTCTTGATGCCTATTCCGGGTACCACCAAATAAAGATGAAGGAGTCCGACCAGCTCGCGACTTCATTCATCACGCCGTTCAGGATGTACTGCTACGTCACGGTGCCGTTCGGCCTCCAAAACGCGGGCGCGACGTACCAGCGGTGTATGCAGCACGTCTTCGGAGACCACATCGGGCGAACCGTTGAGGCGTACGTAGACGATATAGTCGTAAAAACCAAAAAGGTTGACGACCTGGTTAACGACCTCAGCATCGCGTTCGGCTGCCTACGGGCCAATGGGGTGAAGTTAAACCCAGAAAAATGTGTCTTTGGCGTGCCGCGGGGTATGCTTTTAGGATACATCGTATCCCAGCGAGGCATCGAGGCCAACCCCGAAAAGGTTGCAGCCCTCGAGCGGATGGGTCCGATTCGGGACCTCAAGGGGGTCCAAAGGGTGTTGGGGTGCCTCGCCGCCCTGAGCCGCTTCATCTCGCGGCTCGGCGAGAAAGGCTTGCCCCTCTACCGGCTCCTCAAGAAGCACGAGCGCTTCTCCTGGACCGCCGAGACCTAGGAGGCGCTTGATAAGCTGAAGGCGTCCCTTGCCCACGCCCCGATCCTCACACCGCCGCAAGACAGCGAGCCTCTGTACCTCTACGTGGCTGCGACCACCCAGGTGGTCAGCACCGTAATCGTGGTGGAGCGCACGGAGGAGGGACACGCCTTGCCGGTTCAGCGGCCGGTGTACTACATCAGCGAAGTCTTGTCCGACACCAAGACGCGCTACCCACAAGTCCAGAAGCTGCTCTACGCAGTGGTTCTCGCGCGGCGCAAACTCCGCCACTACTTCGAGGCTCACCCTGTCACGGTGGTTTCCTCCTTTCCATTAGGGGAAATCATCCATAACCCGGATGCAGCGGGCAGGATTGCCAAGTGGTCGGTGGAGCTGATGGGTGAAACGCTCGCCTACGCCCCGCGCAAGGCCATCAAGTCCCAAATCTTGGCAGATTTCGTAGCCGAGTGGACGGACACACAATTGCCACCGCCACAGATCCAGGCGGAATGCTGGACTCTGTACTTCGACAGCTTGGTGATGAAGACAGGGGCGGGCGCGGGCCTGCTCTTCGTCTCGCCCCTCGGGGAGCACATGCGGTACGCCGTGCGCCTTCACTTCCCCACATCAAACAACATGGCCGAGTACGAGGCCCTGCTTTGTGGCTTCAAGATCGCCATCGAGATAGGCATCAAACGCCTCGACGTGCGGGGAGATTCGCAGCTCGTGATCGACCAGGTCATGAAAAATGCGAGTTGCCACGACGACAAGATGGAGGCGTATTGCAAGGCCGTGCGGGCCCTCGAGGACAAGTTCTACGGCATCGAGCTCAATCACGTGCCCTGCCGGTACAACGAGGAGGCGGACGAGCTCGCCAAGATCGCGTTAGGGCGGATCACCATCCCCCCGAACGTCTTCGCTCGGGACGTCGCCCAACCATCCGTCACCCTCGAGCCGCACCCCTCGAACTGCACAGAACCCTCGGGGGCTCCCTCGAATCTAGCGGGCACAGAGCCCATGGACGAGGACCCCTCGAATGAGGCATTCGTGCTCTCCCTCCTCGAGGGGTACGGCGCCGACGAGGCCGAAGCCATGGACGTCGAGCCAGCCCCCAGCGAGGCGGACTGGCGCGACAAGTACATCGCCTGGATGGACCGAGGGGAACTCCCCTCGGACCGATCCGAGGCCAGGCGCATCGCCAGGATGGCCAAGTCCTTCACCCTCGTCGACGGCGAGCTGTACAAGCGCGCCGCCTCCGGCATCCTGCAGCGATGCGTGCCTATCCCCCAAGGGCGCAAGCTCCTCCGGAACATACACACAGGCGTGTGCGGCCACCATGCCGCGCCCCGCACCCTCGTGGGCAACGCGTTCCGCCAGGGCTTCTACTGGCCCACCGCGGTCGCTGACGCCAGCGAAATCGTGCGCACCTGCGAAGGGTGCCAGTTCTACGCCCGCAAGTCCAATCTCCCCGCGCACGTCCTACAGACCATCCCCATCACGTGGCCTTTCGCCGTGTGGGGGCTGGACATCGTCGGGCCCTTGCGAAAGGCGCCCGGGGGCTACACCCACCTGTTGGTCGCAATCGACAAGTTCTCCAAGTGGGTGGAGGTGCGCCCCATCACGAACCTCAGGGCGGAGCAGGCGGTGACGTTCTTCACCGACATCGTCCACCGCTTCGGAGTACCCAACTCCATCATCACCGACAATGGGTCTCAATTCACGGGCAGGAAGTTCCTGGAGTTTTGCGACAAGTTCCACATCCGTGTGGACTGGGCAGCCGTGGCGCACCCACAGACCAACGGCCAAGTGGAGCGTGCCAACGGCATGATTCTACAAGGCCTCAAGCCCAGAATTTTCGACCAGCTGAACAAGTCTGGTCGGAAATGGCTCTAGGAGCTGCCGGCGGTCGTGTGGAGCCTCAGGACTACCACGAGCAGGGCCACCGGGTTCACCCCATTTTTTCTGGTCCATGGCGCGGAGGCCGTCCTCCCCCACAGACTTGGAATACGGGTCGCCCAGAGTCCAGGGCTACAACGAAGAGGCCAACCAGCGAGCCCGCAAGGACTCACTGGACCAGTTGGACGAAGCACGCCTCGTGGCCCTGATGCACTCCGCAAGGTACCAGCAGTCCCTAAGGCGCTACCAAGCTCGAAAGGTGCGGCGGCGGGACTTCGGCGAGGGGGACTTGGTCCTAAGGCTACGCCAAGATAACCGAGGCCGCCACAAGTTGTCGCCCCCATGGGAGGGACCCTACGTCATGGTGAAGGTGCTCAAGCCCGGCACGTACAAGCTAGCCAACGAGGACGGCGAGGAACTCACCAACGCTTGGAACATCCAGCAGCTACGTCGCTTCTACCCCTAGCTAGGATTTCCAAGTCTTTTGTTGTAAATTACATTCCCAACACCCCAGTTGGCAGCACAATGTAAATAACAGCGAGTCAATAAAGTTAAAGGGCAACTCGGCTTTCCCCTGAAAACCAAGTCACCCTCGGGGGCTACTGCGGGGGGCATTCCCCCCCCCCAAAATGGCCCCATTTTTTCGCAAAAAATTTAACTCGTAAGCGCGCTAAGTATGTTTCGACCATAGCCTCGAGCGAACCAAGGCAGGGCGCGGGTGGCCAAGCGGAAAGGACGCGCGAGTCAGAGATAGCCTACGCCTCCGCGAGGATACGGCCCTTCTCACTTGCCTCCGGCCCAGCGGACTACTCACGAAATCGAACTCCCCTAACCCGAATTTGCCCGAGCAAAAGGAAAAAACAGAACAGCGCGACAAATAAAAGATACCACTTAAATTTACAAGTGCTTAAATAATCCAAAAGTTTCACTTGTTTATTTACACGGCAAAATGGCCCAGATACTAACATCTAAACAAAAATGGGCCAACACTAGTACAGTACTCAACATCAATGACCAAACGGTTTGGTCACGGTACATGCTAATTTGGTCACGGAACACTTTTTTATGACCAAATTGAATTGGTCACAGAAGCTCCGTCACATTTGGTCTACCATGACCAATCGATCATTTTGGTCATAGAAGTGAAACTTTTCCATGACCAACACGTTTTTCGTCATAGAAGTGTATTTCTTCTATGACCAAGCCAAATGGTCACGAAATTGGTCACAGAAGGGGATGCCACGTGGCACGGCCCATGCTGGCTGCTGACGTGGCAAGGCGCATGCTGACATGGATATAATGACGTGGCTCTTTGACATGCCACGTGTTGCGCTGCGGTTTGTCCACGTGTCGAGCTCTGAATGGTCCACGTGTCGCACTCTGGTTTGTCCACGTGTCGCGCTGCGGTTTGTCCACGTTTTGGTCTACATGGACAATGACGTGGCTGCCTACATAGACGATGACATGGCAGTTGATGTGGCAATGATGACGTCACCACCACATACACAATTCATAGATGAGCCTAAATGGCCAATTATTTCACTGATTCACTTTTTTATTCGAGCTCATCCAGAAATAATAAAAATTCAAAATCGCAAAATTTAAACCCACTTATTTCAACAAATTACATAGCCCAGATCACATACATGCTCACAACAGTACAATATAATATCTGATAAATCTCAAAAAATAGAGATTCGACATCTCATGTTACATTTAGAATCACATCACCATATAGTTGATTACATTATGCTTTCATCTTGCATCCACTAGGAACCTGCAAAGAATTACATATACACATCAGCATAAAAATGGCACAAAACATCAGCTTGTAGTATATATATACTGCACAATATAGAGATGAATGAAAAAAAGGCAACATTAGCGACCAAAAGTTAACTGGAGGGTAAAAAAGATTGAGCTAAGTTAAAAGCTACAGGAAATAAGTTAACAGGAAGGGAAAACGGCTCCGCATGATTACTTTCAAGATTCCAGATTCAAAAGATGAATCCATTCAATTCAAAAGAAAATGTAACTAACAAAGTTTATGCCAAACTCGGGTGTGCCATATAAAGCAATAATATGCTTGGCCCTAACATCAAACTTCAAGATTACAAAGTTACATTTGGACAAACAATTAAAAAAAATAAAGTCTGACCTTGTGACCTATGATGTACATGCATTAGGTATTGTATGTATTGCAACCATAATGCATACGATTTTCTATTAGAGCAGTTGACACCAACTGTTGTTGGTTGCCATGGCAATGTTTCTTAAATAACACAATGAATAAATGGAAACTGTGCAAGTTGATGGCGTACTTAATTATGGTTGGAAGAAATTCACAAATGGCACCAAGATACATAAAAACATGAGATAATTAATTGCATTACACTGAACTCACAAGAGGATTAATTTTGTTTGGGTCGCTGCCAAGTTTGCTCACGGCATCTCTCATGCACGCAAGATCAACAACTGCCGGGACACCAGTAAAATCCTGCAATTTAACCAAAGGTAGGGAGGGAAACATTGAGCCATCAGTCAGTTAATAATAGTTGCACATTCATATCAGCTATACACCTCATTTGAGAAATATTGTACTAAAATAAGCAACATGTCCGGCTTTATGTAGCACTTGCTATGGCCATGTTCTTTATCACGGTAATGAGAACAATCTGCAACTTCTATTCTGAAACCTAAACACTCAGATGTCGGTGTCTATCATTAAACTGCTAAAAAAGTCAACTAACAGTACCAATTAAACACCAGACAAGTGGCTAATGGGCAAGGAACTACACTTTCTCTATAGGATAAGAAAGTGGAGTTCCAATTGCAAGATTCCTGTAATCAAAAGCTATTGTCGTGGTGCCAATCAAAAAGAATGTTTTCAGTTAAATCAGCATGCGTATCTCCAGCAAGCGCGTAGACAAGGGAGAGGTTTCGGACATCAGCAACATCCTGCATAAGCAATGCACACATGTAACTTTGCACAAAAATTCCATTATCAGCTTTTGACTGGTAAACTAAGAGCAAAAACAGCACTTCATATTTGAGCATTTCTTACTGATTGGGAGTCACAGCTTGTTGATAACCCTAGGACTATCCCAAGCAGTTTTAAAAAGCACCACAACCAACCAATTCAACAAAATGAGCGAACCGACTACTTACACCCGGAAGCCTAATTCTAATTGCCTAGCAATGATCCTAGAACCAATCCAACACGAATCGAGGTTTCTGATTTGGGTAATTCTAACACTACAACCAGTCCAATACAAAGGCGGAGAGTGCCAACCTTTGAACCTCTTGGGCGCCCCAGCGTTGAAGTAGGTCCGGAGGTGCCCCTGCATCGCCGACGCGGCGGGGCCAAGCTGCGCCTGCAACAATCAATACCAGCACCACAGAATCGCACACGCATCATCAGGACGCCAGCAACCAGGAACGACAAGGCTCGATCTGAGAATCCGCGAGCAGATAGCGGGGGATCTGGAAGCGCCCGCACCTGGCGCGGAGAGGGCTAGGGGTTCGTACCGTCTGGCTCACGCGGAGCGCCTGCGCTGCCTGATGGGCTAGGAGTCCCGCCATGGTGGAGCGACCTCGACGGCGACGAGGCGGCGGAGGCGATGGGGTCGGATCGAAAGCGGAGGGGTGTCGACCTGCCGCTGCCGGGCTGCGGGTTAGTGGCTGCGGAGATGGCCGCCGGGTGGGAAGGAAGGAGAGAGACGAAATCAAATCACCCTCCAAATTCAAGGCACTCACTCTTCCAAAAACGAAATCGTGTCAGAAGCGCAAGCGAATGTGCCAGTGTGCGGAGCCGCCGTTGCCAAGATGGTGGGGGGAGGACGAGGGAGGAAGGGAAGAGAGAGAGAGAGAGAGCGAGGAGCGGGGCGAGACGCGAGAGAGACATGCGGGCGCGCACGCGCTCACGGCTTACCGAAGCCGTTGTCGGAGTCGAGGCAGCGCGTGAAGCCGGCGACAGGGTAGAGCACGTCGAGGCGGAGCGACCTGCCGAGCCGCGGCGACAGGTCGAGGAGGAAGCTGGTGACGCCGCCGAAGTTGGCCCCGACCGCCGCGGCCGCCGCCGTCGCGGCCCCGACCACCAGCTGACGCCGGAACACCACGGCCAGCGACGCGAACTCCTGCGCCGGCGACGAGCACCGCACGACGACGCCGACGCCGCCGCGACGCCGCCCCCCAGCGCGCGAGGGCGGGTGGTGGTGGGTGTGGTGGTTGTGCCTCGCCACGGCCGCCGTGGCCATGGAGGGGGATGAGCGACCGGGACACGGGCACGGTCTCCTGGATGTGGATGGATCCCCCCCTCGCGCGCTCGCTCGGTGGATTGCTGCTGCCTGCTGCCTGCGGATTTTGGGGGAGGAGAGGGCAGCGGGGAGGCTCGATGCGGGAGGAAGGGTTGGGGTCCTGCGCGTGGGGCGGTGGTGGTGGCGATGGTGGTGGAGGTGGCGGCGGTGGATGGGTGGATCTGAGGGCGCGCCGGGACTGGGGAGAGTGACTGTACAAGGAGGGGTTAGGGTTTGGGCTTCTTTTATACTATGGAAACGCGATCAGAGCCATCAAATCGGAGATGGACGGATAGGAATTGTTGGGCCGTGTGGGTCGAAACGGGCCGTTTGATTAATCGTTTTTCGTTTTCTTTTCTTTTTAATTTTACTATTGTGAAGTAACACATAACAATAATTATCTTTTATACACAAATTTATAAAAGGCTTTTGGTTTCGGAGGATGGTGATTACTGCCTTGTCTCACTGGCCATCCATACAATCCAGATTCAACTTTCACTGCAGGCACTAGCAAAAACGAGCAGTGGTTAATTACGGCTTACCTGGGGTGTCAGGCGGTGTACACGATAGGTTGATGAGGCCAATGGAGATCGAAGATGTTTTCCACCGGGCCTGTTTGTACGGTGAGAAACATTGGATCGACGATCGATGGCTGCAAATCGTTGGGCTATTTGGGCCGACATGGGCTTCTCTGTTTATTGTTTTTCTTTTTCGTTTTTCCTTTTTATTGCACCATTGTGAAGTAACACTAAAAAATAATTATGTTATATGTACAAATATATTTTTTATATATAAAGTATGGATACAAGTTTTCATCTAGGAGTTTCAAGATTTTTCGAGTGGATTTGCTATTTTCTATCATTTAAATGAATTTCTACGTGTTTACCGAAAGTAATTCAAAATTGACCTATATGTGCATCTAATAAGTTTAAAAAATCAAAAAAAATTATATTTAGGCGCCTATGATCCATTCTAGGCCACATCTAGGAGATTGACGAAAAATTCAATTGGCTTGTAGGAAATTTCAAACTTCTACTAGTCACCTTGTTATAAAATAATGATAATAATAAATAAAACTTATCAAAAAATTATGTAAATTGGCATAGGATCATTTTATCAATGTACAAGCTTGACAAAAAAGTTTCATAAGATTTTGTGAAAATTAGAGTATACATTGTTCATAAACTAGCTAGATCATCACATTGTTTCATACAACTCAACTTAAACTTCAAAGTTTGTACACACTTAAATACTTTCTTACTCATGGGCACCTCAAATTTGGACGCAACCTTGTGTTGACCATAACATTAGAGAATATTAAGTTATATTAGCAATTATTATGAAAAAACATGTTTTTTATATTCTCTTTTTAGTTGGAAAAGATATGTTGTATGAAAAGCAATCAAGAAATAGTAATTAAGATACAAACAAATGGCACTGAGTAAAACACCTCGATTTTAGAAAAAATTAGGAAAAAGAATCAACCGATTTGGAGTTCGTATGAGGAAGAAAAACAGTTTACAAGTTTTAATCCGAGGAAAAAAAAGAGAAATCGGTCCTTCTTCATGAACACGTGACGAACTGGAATGAACTGATCGTTTTTTCTTTTTTTCCTCGGATTAAAACTTGTAACTAGTCGTTCTCCCTCATACGAACTCGAAATGAGGTGATTCTTCTTCCCAAAAATTTTTAAAATCATGATTTATCAAGTTATGGTGTTGGATTCAATCATTTCTTCGTGCAACAAAACATGAGCAATTCAAATTTTAAAATCCAAGTTTGACTCGGTCAAAACTCAGTCAAACGAAACACGAAATGAACTCGGATGAAAATCTTTTGAACACAAAAATTTCATAACTTGTCGAGACTAACAAACTTTGTTTAGGTCAAATTTCCATTTGAGGAAGTGGTGATATTATGTAGTTCAAATATAACAAGCCACTCACATAGTTTAAGGAACTATGTGAGTGACTTGTTATATTTGGACTACATAACACTCAACTTTTTTGAAAAATGTTTAAAAAATTGTTTACATAACACTCAACATTTTTTTAATCCCTCCACCACCGAACGAAACTCATCTGTCCCTGCCTAAAACACCACTTTTCTCAAAAAAAATCATTCCCTCTAAAAAAATACAGGCATGCCTACTTTGATAGTAATCTCTACTCTAAAAAGTGTGGAATGGCGAAAAAAATTGGTACGTCGAGCGCTCCCCCCGGGCGCGTCTGGGTGTGTCGCCGCCCGCGCGCGATTAGTGCCTCGCCTCGCCTCGCATCTCGCCCCCGCCCCTCCTTTTTTTCACGCAAAACCCTAACACGCTACCGCGGCTGCACGCATGTCCGGCGGCTGCCCCCAGCGCCCCTCGCTCCCTTGGCAAGCGGCTGCCCCCAGCGCTGCTCCCTCCCCCAGTCGCCGGATGCCCCCAACGCTGCTTGCTCCCTCGGCTTCCGGCTGCACCGCCACTCACTCCATCCCCCACCGTCGCGTGTGTCCTCCTCCCAGCGCCCGCGCCTGTCCTCTTCCTCTGCCGTGCCTTGCCTCCTTCGTGCGCTGCTACGTCGACGCCGGAGCTGAGGGCACCGCATCGTGGTCACGGAGGTGGCGGCGGATGCCGCTGCCGCGCCCAGACGGCATCCGCGCTCGCCTGCTCCGCGACCTCGCTCCCCTCGTCGTCCTCCCATGCCGCTCCCCCTCGCAACGGCTTCTCCTACCACCGTCGCCCTGGATGCCGCCACCGCTGCACACGGTCGCTGCGGGGACCAACCCTCCACTCCTCAGGCATCCTTTTGAGGTGATTTCTTCAACTCTTTGCATGAAATCGATTGAGCTGTGTTATTTGTTTCTTATCCTCTATTTATTGCCTTGATTTCTCTTGGTCTGATTCAATCAATTCGGGATATAATTCCTTGTACATCAATGCAATAGTGATACTCTGCTAGACTACTGGCTTATAGTGATTCATCCAGTGCTATAACAGTATTTCTAATTTCTGAATATGAGAACCTCAAAATGATGGAATTTATCTGCTTCCCTTGTTTCAATTTTGCTCTGCACCTTTCTTTGTAGGATGTCGACACTGCGCAGTGACAGAAACAGGTTGAGAAATAAGGATACCAGTAAGCTACTTTGACAAATAAGGATGCTTCAGTAGGCAATGACATGACTCTTTCTATTGATAAGGATGCCAGTAAGGTGGCCATTCGACTGGTGTCATAAATGTTATTTCAGGTTGCAAAATTGAAACTGAGAACATGCTTATTACTATGGTTGAAATTGAATTGGATTAGAGAAAAATTTAGGGGAGAAAAGGCGAGGTTCAGAGGACAATTTCACTTTTTTTGGGTAAGTACTCAATAATACACTTCAAGAATTTGTGTTGTTTCTACTGAATACGATGAAAAGTTATTATGCACATTTTTGCACCAATGTGCTAACCACAACAGGTTCTCATGGTGACTACTGGTAAACCTGCATACTGAAGACCTTCTTAACACTCTTGTACTGATAATTTGCAGGTACTACCCCAATCTTCATTAAGGCAGTAGTCCCTCATTCCCTGACTCTATTGTCTTTTCGCATCTAATATTCTAGAGTCTAATGTCGCATATAAAATTCTGTAGTCTGGAAAAGCAAACAATTCCATGATGCTTGGTTTGTTGATAACGGACGCATTGGATACTATACTACCACTGATGGGTATTCTGTTTGATATGAAGAGTCTGACTAATTTGGGATACAAAATAGGAAATTGAATGACCAATGATCTTGAGTTCGAGAGCGGATTCTGTGTTCACGCAATCAACATCAGTCGCCCACCACTCCGCTCATTGATCCCCTTTAGAGTTGATCCTAATACCATAATGGTGTTCATTTTCACCCGGTGAGAATCATATTATATCCATTCCCCACTTTCTTTTCTTGTTTTATGACTGTAGAACTGTTCGTTTTCGTTGTATCAAATACCATTACAAAAATTAGTAGCTCAAGTTCATGCTCAGCATGTTCACTTGATGTGCCCTGTTTTCAGGTTCTTGAGAATTCCTTCTCAGGGACTCAGGGTCTTGAAGTATATATATTTTTTGTGTGCATGCCTTTGCCAATTCTTAGGAAAAATTCACACTTTGGTACCTAACGGATGTATCCAAGCTTATTTCTCTATTGTTGTCAGTACAAATAATGCTGAAATTAGCACATAGTTTTCTGCATAACTGCTCAAAGAACTATCAAGGTCTTCTTCAACTTCAGGAAAACTGGCTAACTGCAGAAACTATCTAGGTTGGACAATCGATGAGAGTGTGCATATGATTTTAGAAATGCATTTCCAATTTATTCTCCTGTCCCATGTTCTTTAGCATATCAAATTGTCAAGGCATGGGCTCTAAGAGGTAATGCCACATTTTCATAATTATTGTTGCCTGAAGTCATGCTTTAGCTTTTTGTTGTTTAGCCATTTCTAGCACATTACATCAGAAAAAATGTCCTGGGGTATTTGATAGTTCTGCTACTGTAACAGCAACGATTGATTATTCTATCTATACTATAAAGCAGATAATCGATGTCTATTGTCACCCACATATTGATCTCTCTACCCATCACATAAGCCATCCTTAAGCAATAAAATGGCTCTGCATATTAAAAAAAGGTTTGTATTCTACTTCACGCGTTATCCATGGGTAAAACACATCCCTGCATCCTTGTGTGTGGTTTTCATAAAATTAATCCTCATTTTGCTCTCAGGTTTATGGTGGCATGGGGGACATTTCTTTGCTCCTCCTGGAAATGTGCGGAAGCATGCTTATTGTTGTTCTACCGAGTTGGAGCGATAAGCATGCTTAAGAATCAGAAAAAATGTAAGTGTATTGCTTATTTTAGTAAATTTTCATCATTGCACTCACCGTGATGCTAATAGTAAGTCAATCATAAGGTACAATGTATTATGGAGATCAGTGTCTTTTCAATGTGTTATGGTACTGTGATGTGTGATCATTGTATTTGTATGTTGTTTCAAGGTCAGAGGCTACAATTTGTGATGCCCAGACACTGTTCGAAGTGCTGAACTTGAAAGGGTTGATGCTGCTTCCTATCTCCCTTGAACTAATATTTTCGGAACTGATCTTTTCAGAATCCCAACAACTATTAGGAAACAGTAATATGAACTATCATGTTTGGGTCAGGGAAGAGTGCAGAGCTCATGTTGGCACGGAAGGACACCCTCGTGATATCGCTAAAGGTATCCTACCTTATCTCTGCATCTTTCCCCTTGTTTAATTTGCTTTAGAAATTATGCTCTGTGTGTTGCTCTCTGTGGGCTTTTGTCAAATTCTACTTGCGCTTGTGCAGAACAAGCTGGAGGGGTTGGTCGCACAACACACAGATGTGCTCGAGAGCCTCACTCCTAAGGTCGTGAAGTTTGTCGATGCGCTAAGAGAAATCTAGGTAATTAAGTGAATCTCTGATGCTCTACTTGACTTTGTGTTGAGTCAACAGCCACATCTTATTAATCAGAGATGTTGTGACCAGCGTGTTTTAAATGTCAGTTAGTGTCTGGTAATGTTGATACTGAAACTGATTTTGCAAATGAAATCAGTATGATTCTGGAAATATTTTCACATGTATTGTGCCTTAATTTATCCTACTTTCGTAGTTCATTCACAGTATGAGCTATGTTGCAAATATGATTTGTTTCTTGTTAGCCTTATCCAATTATTTGTCTTTTCTTAGAGGACATTTGGTTATTGTGCTTACATGGCTACCTTTTTTTTGGGAACAACTTACATGCCTACCTGGTTGTCTCTTACAGTAGCATCAGGGAATCAGTTGGTGTTCCAGTAGTCTGTGCATGGAATTCTATTTTGTTCCGTTGGTCACTATACTACTATTCTTTTGGTAACGTATATTTGAGCATTTTTTTGGTAATGTATATCTCTACTCCTAAAAAGGTTAAACCTACAACATATGTAACATTTGTTGAAAACCTGAAATGTAAAGCATCTCTGTTCTTGTGACAATGCAGTAACATTAGATTGCAGTTTTGGAAGCTTCCTTTCAGTAAAACTTGCCAAAGTTAACATAGAAAATATAGAATTAGCATCACCAAAATATAGAATCAGTCAACTAGACATGCTCCTTTAGTGTTGGAAAATAATAAGCTTCAGAGGCTGGAATTTGTGGTGCCCTGATATCTCTCATGTATGCTCCTATTGATTGGCATGCTTAACATCAATGTTTTTCCCTCTTTATTCTGATTTATGCACGTCTGGCTATTTTTTTGGTTATGAGCCATGGCACCAGATGGTTACTGTGCTTTGCTCTTTGAATCTGTAATTCTATGGATCATGATTTTGTAATCTTATTGGCAAAACACTTTATCCTTACTAGAATTTTTTTGGTCAATCTGTTATGAGCAAAAATAAATGTTCGAAAGATCTTGGATTAGATGGTAATATTCAGTTTAGGCATAGTTGATCTCTAGGTACAAATAATAGGCCATTATGGTTAAAGAATTCTATCCAAATGTGCCCTTTTTTTGCAGGTATCTGGATCTTGCTGACGGGAAGGGTTCTAATGCTCTACATGTACTACGACTTTCAATGTGCAATACTACTTTCATATTTACAATCTCTCAAACATGTTTCGGTAATGCTGAAAAGCGTTTCATAAAAATAACATAAGCATTTCTTCAGGAGAGAAGGATAGAGAACACACTTATTTTGATTGCATTATGAAGTTTTATGCAGGTCAACTTATCCCTCTTATTGCACTTTCCAGGAAGATGAGATGGCTTAATATAACCATGACCTCATTTCTGCAAAATGATCCTTGTCGTTTATCAAGATATATAAGCATGACCAATTTACAATTTTTTTCCTGTGTGTGTGTCTACACACACACACACATATATAGCCTGAAGCATGAATGCCACACAACTGTTTTCCTTATATTTCTATAATTTTTTCTTACAATTATCTCACTATTATTCCACTTTCTCACTGTTATGCCGTAGCAACGCACGGGCCCTTTCCTAGTTGATTAATAATATATAAAGACATAAAGTCCTCCTCCTCCTTCTCTCTAAATAAGCAGACAATAGAAGATAGTTTTTTAGAAGGAAAAAAAATGCCATTGCCATCAAGCGGGCCGCGCCTTCCTTCACGCAGGCGTTTGTGTACGAATTAAAAGTTGGGTGCGTTTGGGAGGCGGCAGCCAGCACATTAATTTAATGTAATTTATTTATTTACACCGGTCTGCGAGTACATTTTCGACGAGACGGACTATTTGAGCAGGCTACTACTCATCGATCGGACCGCGGTATACATCGTGGACTCGTGGTGGTGCAGCTGCACGCGTCACGTGGAACAAGGGAGCCGACCCCGCGACCTGGCCCGGCGGCTGCCACAAAACAAACGGTGAGCAAGCGAGCGGGGGCGGGGGGCCGGCCTCCCCACGCACGTGTCGGCAGCCACGCGCAGCACAGCACAGGTCGCGCGACGCGGGCGGAGTGGCGGACGGGTGGGTACACGTTCACGTAGGAAGAAAAATCTACTCGTCCCGGGGGGCCCCGGGCCGCCCGCCCCAGGCAAAAATATTTTCCCGACAATTTTCCCGAGATGAGTGCAAAAGGTTTAAAAAAATGCGTTTAGGAGCTGTCCTAATTTTCCCGAGAATTTTCCGGATTTTTCTGGAACTTATTCTCATTTTCTTTGAGCCATTTTTATTTATTAGAAAGCTCTAAAATCTTTTTCATGAGCTCCAAATGTTTTATTTGGATTGTTCATGTCTTAATCTATCTCTAGGAATTTTTCTAGAATTTTCCTGGATTTTTTGTGATTTTTCGAGTATTTTTCGTGACATTTTCTTATGTTTACTGGAATTGTTTTCGCATTGAAAAATAAATTCGAAAAAAAACTATCCTACTGGAACGGGCCGAGCCCGAAGGCCTGACCCGCTTCGGCCCGCTCGGCCCGCCCGCCAAGCCCATCGGGGCCCGGCCGCATGCAGCAGATTCGTCTCACCCCTCACTCGTCAACTGTGACCAAATTCAACAATTCGTCACTGTTGAATTAACTACTATGACCAAATTTGTATATCGTCATAGAAAGAACAATCTTTTATGACCAAATATTTTTTTCGTCACTGCAAAGAGAACTTCTATGACCAAACAGGAAATCGTCACTAGGTAATGGTCATAGATGATAGCATTTGTACTAGTGCAAGCGCCCAGCGGTCTTCAGGCCTGAGGCTCGTCGGCGTCAGCGGCATCCGGGAACAAGAACTCCGCGAAGGCCTCGGTGAGCGCCTCGGCAGCATCAGCGGCAAGTGCGTCCGCTTGCTCCATCGCCGCCTCGTCCTCGACGCCCTCCGGGACGACGTAGCCCGACGCCACGGCCTCAAAGTTCACCTCGTAGTGGGGCCGCACCACGCCAAGGGCCTTCTGGACGCCCAGGTGAAGTGCGCGACGAATGCGCCTTGAGACGTGCCCGCCAAGGGCGCGCAGACGGCTGGCCAGCGAGCTTCTGGCTTGCACCTCGCCCTCTTCGACCGCCTGGCAGGTCTCGAGGGCTGCAGCGCGCAGCTCCACCAGCTCCCGCTCGGAGGAGTCGTAGGCGGCCTGCAGCGTCTCGGCCCGATTGGTCGCGTGCCCCAGCGCGGTGCGCAGGCCTGGACGTCACAAGCAAAAGAAATCAAAAGGGGAACGGACCCCCAAAGGGAAGATCAACAAAACAAGAAACAAAGCAGCAACTCACCTTCGACCTGCTTCCTCTCCCCATCAAGAGCCTGGCGTCCGCTCTCAACCGCCTGCTGCAAGCTGACGACCGTGGCGCTCTGCTCCTCGAGGGTCCGGACCTGGTCCGCGTTCGAGATGCTGAGGGCGATCAGCTCCCCGTCGAGCTTCGAAACCTCGGCCTCCCGCTCTTCCAGCGACGTCTGCGCTCTCTCGAGAGCAGCATGCTCCCGCTCGAGCGCCGACCGGGCGTCAACGAGAGCGGCCCGCTCCTGTTGGAGCTGACCTTCGGCCTCCTGGCGGGCAGCACGCTCCTGCCGGAGCTGCTCCTCCGCTGCAGCAACCGCGGCGACCTTAGCGGCGAGGGCGGCCTTCAATTCTTCGGCGTCCTTGGCCCTCCGCTCGGCCTCCCGCACCCTCTCCTCGGCCCGGCTCCGCTGGGACTGCGCCTCCATGAGCTCCGCGCGGACCTCCCGGTTCTGGGTCCGAACGGAGGCCACCTCCGCCTCCCAGTCAGTCGCCACGGTGCGCGCCCTCTCCAGGTCCCCTCTTGCCTGTTGCAGCGCCTCGTCCCGGTCGATGAGGGCCGTGCAAACCCGCTCGATGGCGGAGGGACGCGCCGTGGACTGCCCCTCCAGCTCCAAGAGCTGGTCGCGCAGGGCCTCCGCCCGGTACGCCAGCCAGCCATCCCGGGTCCTCAGGGCCTCCGCAAGGGCGTCGAAAGCGTCACGCTGCTCCCGGAGCTGGCGGAGCTCAACGCTCATCTGGGCAAGAGCGCCGTACCTGTAGTGGGCGCGGTGCTCCAGCTCCTGCCGCCAGCAAACGGAGACCAATAAGCGTCGCGCCACGAGAAACGAACACGAAGACGACAGAACAAGGAAAAAAGCAACGGCATCATACCTGGAAGACATGCCATGCAGGGCCGCCGTGGATCTGCAGCGCCTCGTTCAACACTCGGTTGAGCGAAGCGCCGTGGCCGCGCAGCTCCTCCCACAACCGCTGCTCCTCTTGGGCGTCGGCGAAGAGGGGGGATGGCGCGTCGACGCGCTCCTGCCCCTGCCCCGGGTCCGCTGCTGGACCGCTCGAGCCAGGGGGGCGGCGTGGGACGAAGAGGCCTCGACGCCGTGCCTCGAGCCCCTAGCCACCATGTGGCCGTCCCACCGTCTGACGAGCGCCTCCGCCTGAGGCTCGGGGGCTGGTGCGGGAAGGCTTCCCCACTGGTCCCACCCGGGCGGCGGGGTGTCGTCGTCGGGAATCTCCACCGCCGTCGCCTGGGAGCTGCCGGCGAGGGCGGGCTCCTGCGGCGGCACGGCGACCTCCGCCGCCGGCTGCGCTACCGCAACTGCGGAGTCCTGCTGCGGCGCAGCGACCTCCGCCTCCGGCAGCGCCTCAGCGGCCGCGGGCGCCTGACGCGCCTCCATGGCCGACAACGCTAGCAACGCCACTACGACTAGCGCCGCTGGCTGCGCCTCCGCCACCGGCTGCGCCTCAGCCACGGCTAGCTCTTGTCGCGCCTCTGCCGCCGCCTGCCGCGGCTCCACGGTCGACGTCGCTGGCCGCAACCCCGAGGCCTCAGCCGCGCCTCGCGAGGCCCCGCTCGCCGTTGCCGCCGTGCTTGCGCCCGCCCGCGGCGCCCTCGACGAGCGCCGCCTAGTAGGGACGGATGCGTCCGCCCTCAGCACCTTGGCCGGTGCGAGGGGGGCATGGTTGGTGCCACCCTGCGGACATGGAAACCAATTATCAGACCCCCGCCTGTCGGGCACGCGACCCCTCGAAAGGCAACTCCTTACCTCAAGGAGGAGAAGGCCCGCTTCCTCTTCCTCGAGGTCCCCGCCGACGTCGTGGGCGCGGCCGGCGCGGCCGCCGCCGCGCCTCCAACCACCTCCACCGCGCGCGCGGGCTCCGCCGCGCGCACAGGCGCCTCCGCCGCACGCGCGGGCGCCTCCGTGGCGCGCGCTGGCACCTCCGCGGCTCGTGCCGCCTCTGTCGTAGACTGCCTGGTGGCAGGCGCCTCTGCGTCCGCCCCAGGCGATGGTTCTCCTGCCACCGGAGCCAGCTCCGGTGACGGGGGTGCAGGCTCCCACCTATCGGGGAGAACCTGCCCCCTATCTTCTTCCTCCTCTTCCTCCTCTTCCTCGTCCGACGGCGAGTACTCCTCTGTCCCTGGCGAGGAGAGTCCCTGCTGCTCGCGCAGCCGGAACTCCTCGCTCCTCTGCTCCCGGCGCTCCTGTCGCCGCGCGTTGCGTTTCCTCCTGCGATCCACCCGCTCCCGCTCTCGCCGTTGCGCCGCGCGCGCAAGCGCGCGGGACCGTGGCGTGGGTGGGTCGGACTTCGCGGCGTTAACGCGCACCATATGCGGGGGTCAGGCGAAACTTAAAAAACGCGCTGACAACCCAAAAAAACCGGTAAAACAAGAAAGGAAGTCAAGAAATCCACTCACCAATTGGCCGACGGGGAGCATCTCGAGTGCCCACAGGGATGCGTCATCACAACGCCCCGGCCTGAGGTCGATGGCGCGCCACGCCCGGGTGGCCGCGTACGACCGCGGGAAGGGGTCCCGCAGCAGCCGCGACTCCGCCAACGCGACGGGGTCCGCGTCCTTGCTCATCTCGAAGATGCGGAGCCGCCTCTCCATCAGGGGGACGATCCGCCGGTGGTGGAGGTTGGCGAGGACGCATCCCGCGGTCAGCCCGCGGTCCGCCAGCTTCTTCAACGCGGCCACGAGCGAGTCCAGCCGTGCTTGGTGCGAGGGCGGAGACACCCCGTGGTACCAGGAGGCGGCCCTCTCCCGGAGCACCTTGCCGGTGTAGGGGGGAGGCCAGGGTCGACGTTGCGGAGGTAGAACCACCCCCGCTCCCAGTCCGCGTTGTTGGAAGTCATCGTGCAGGGGATGTATTCCTCCCTGCGCGAGCTCCGCACCACGAGCGCCAAGCCGCCGGCGCTCGCCGCGCGGCGAGTCCTCGGCTCCGACGTCGGCAGCGTATGCAGCTCCGCGCGGAAGAGGTGGACCCAGAGATCCCAATTCACTGGGATCCCCAGGAAGCCTTCGCAGATGCCGACGAACGTGGCCACCTGCGAGATCGCGTTCGGCGTGAAGTTTTGCAACTCCACGCCGTAGTGGTAGCACAGACCCCGCAGGAAGCGGCTCGCCGGCGCCGCGAAGCTGCGCTCGTGGAAGCGCATGAAGCTGACGATGTAGCCGTACGGTGGGTTGGGAACTCGCTCCCTCTCCGACGGCACGATCCACTCAGCGGGCTGCCCATCCACGTTCGCCGCCAGCTGGCCGCCAGACACCAGCAGATTCAGAGACAGCGTCGTCGCCGTCGAGCGCTCCCATGCCGGCGGGTCGATGATGGTGATGGGCTGCTGGGGAGCCATATGAATAGGCGGGGGGACGAGGAACGGGAGGCAAGAACAGAGGCGCGAAGGCAAAAAAGGCTCGGGGGCTGAAGTGCAAGAGGCAAGGATGTCAAATGCTAAGTGCAAAGGTAAAAAACCGCCCCTCCTCCGCGTATCGGACTTATAGACCGCGGGGCGTGCTCTCCGGAGCGCACGCCCCGCACACATTAACTGCAGGTGGAATATTCCCTCACTGACGAGCGGGGCCCACCACGACCGCGGCAGCCGCACGACTGCACGCGCGCCATCATCACGGCGCGGTAACTGGAGGGCCGTGGCAGGCGGTCACATCCGCCCACCCACTTTGCCCACGCCGTCAACTATGCGCGCGGCCGCGGCGCCTGAAAAGGCGCGCCCGCGGCACGTGACTATAGCCGCAAATGCGGGCATTAAATGGCCCTGTCCCTTACCAAGTAAGGAAGACCCTCGAGCGGCCCGAGCCCCAGGCTCAAATAAGACCGACCCTCGAAGGGTGCGAATACTGACCAGTGGCCTCGAAGCCCGTTCGAAATAAACAAGCGCCATAGGTGCCCTCGATCTACAGAAATTACTGATCAGCAGTTCGAGGGCTGGCACGGCCAAGGACCCTCGAAACCTGCGGATGCGAAAAGACGGGAGCACTCCGCTGCTACCCCGCACGGCCCTACTGATCAGGGGTTCGAAACCTGACCCTCAACGGGTTCGAACAGGTACCCAAGTCACCAGAGTCAGGGACGACGAGGGCGCGCGCATTCGAGCCTTTCCTCGAGCCCACCGGCTCGAGGGCGCCCCGCATGTCGTGTTCGAGAGCCAGCAAGGGCAGCTAGCCGGGGGGATCCCACCGAGGGAGAGCTTCCGCGCCCTCGGTCCCTAGCGAATGGGACCGAGCCCCACCTAGCAAACCCATGCAAGCGCTTTAATGGACGAGTCTCCGGACCACGAGCCTACCCTTATCGAACGGGGCATGGACGTCCACTTGAACCACCCGCTAACAGCTCAACGAGGAATCCGCAATCCGCGACCCGATCGATGGGGGTTGCGGAAACCTCACCCTCTGTCCCGCGGAGGGACGGCGAGGGCGCGTTTAAAACAAGACGAAGAGCTCGCCTCGATCGCCTCGAATGGGCCCAGGCTCGGGGGCTCGACGCATGGCTACACCTCCTGGGATGCACCGGACGCGAATGGTGCCAGTCGCGCGTGCGTCACCGAAGCCGGCTGAAACATTGCCGATGCCGGTTGGAACACGTACCACGCCCGCTGATAAAATTCCGCGAAAAAACCCCTGCAGGAGCACTCACGCTCCTGCAGGGCTTCGGGGGCTAGACCCGCGGGTCCGCTGACGCGGCCCCACGGAAAGGCGTTTGCGACCAGGAGGGAAGAACGTCCTATCTGTAGGATCCAGCATCTGGGGGAACCTAACCGGTACGCCCACAGATGCTCGGGGGCTACTGTCGGGGACAGCCACGAGGGTCCCCTAAAAAACCGGGGAATTCCTGCTTAAAACCTGCAAAAAACAAAACAAAACACACCTCTAACCTAAGCACGTACACACGGCACGGCCCACGCTGTGGTGGCCCCCGCGGCCCACCAGAGTGGCCCAATCAAGCGCCCCCTCGAGCAAGGTCCGCCTCGCTCGAGGGCTCACGCCTCCCTCGAGCAGGGTCCGCCTCGCTCGAGGGCTCACGCACCCCTCGAGCGGGTTCCGCCTCGCTCGAGGGCTCCCTCAGGGGTGCATCTGCTCCTGCACCCGGGTACAAGCATTTAATGCTCTGACACAGCAGAGCCGCGCCATCACGCGCCTGGGAAACACGCCCCGGCGCTGTTCCGCCAACTCCCTAGGGGGAGCCCATCCCCGCCACTGTGGGGGACTGTGCGACGAGGCCGGTGTCAGCTCCGTGACACTGTGCCGCCTGCTTTAGTACGGCTAACGCGCCACGCCCTCGAAGGAGGGCCGGTCGCACCCTCGAACCCTCATCTCGTGACTCCGCAGGGTCAAACCATGACGCCAGGCCGGCGGGAGCGCCATCCCCGTCGCTGTCAGTCCTGTGCAGCCATCCCCACTCCTGCAGCGCCACGCCGCGCACTGCTGCAACAACTCCGACGCTGTTGGGCACGCGGGGACGGGACGCCGCCACGCTTGCCACTGTACCCCGTACGGACCACCGTCAACGGCTCCCTCGTACCCGCCTGGAGGCACCCCGGCCAACCACTACGCCTCCACCCTCGAAGCCGCCCCTGTTCAAGTACAGGGCATGCCACGACGCCGAGACCAGAGCAAGGTTCGTCAGGACGACCGCCAACTCCCCGGCACTGTACGCCATACCTCCACACGTAGCTAAATAGTGCGGCACGCTTGTAAATCACCCTCTCCTTGGTCTATAAAAGGAAGGTGATCCCCCTCACCGCGGGGGGGGGGAGACATCAGACACGGGGCTACGGTTTGCGATCGCTCGCAGGCTCCTCGTTTTCCCCACGATATTGGCACTCGCCTCAATCACTCCACCTGGGACTTGGAGGCCACGCCTCCTCTCCCGCCTTGCTTGTAGCCGCCCCACTACAGGCACCCCGGTGCAAAGCAATATAGTGCCTCGAGCACACCTCTGCTGGACGTACGGCCCCGGCCGGAACCAGGATAAATCAAGCGTCCTGAGTTGCTTAGCACCGACCATCGAGAGACAGATCTCAGCGCTTATTACTAGTTAGTGTCGGGACTACATTCCGCACCGACAAGCTGGAGTACATTCCAGCCTCGGGATGCTTCAACTATTCTTGAGGACTTTTGACTTGTAGCACTCAGGGACGCTTGAGGACTGCTCGTTAAGGCCGTCAAGACTACTCGAAGCTATCCTTCTCGACTACAAAGTACTCAGGGGCTTGTCGTATGGACCTCCCTGGGCCCACTACCTCGGTGGGTACCAGGACCGACTACTCGGTGGGCCCCTGGGACTACCCGACTTGAGCTGCACGGCACCTGTTGGCGTGAAGCACAAGGACTACGGTGGAGAAGTACTCGGATATGAAGCTGTACATGTCCCGCACTGTATAGAGGACTCATAGACGTACTCGACTAGTACTCTCTCCCTGAACCGACTTGTAACCCTGCCTCCCGGACTATATAAGGCGAGGCAGGGACCCCTACTCTCTCATACGCATCAGACTGCATCATCTTGTAATCGCACCCAATCAATCCAGAGTCACGCAGCATACAGGACATAGGGTATTACGCACCTCGCGGCCCGAACCTGTCTAAATTGTGTGCCACGTGTCTCTTCCTTCGAGTTACCGATCTCGGCGAGGCCACATTCATCTACTTCGGGTACTCCCCTTAGTAGGTTGCCAGTCTAAAACACCGACAGTCGGTTCGCGGGATACCGGCGTGTTTTGAAGCTATGCCTGATCCTCGCAGATGGTGGCCGTGAACGCCGCGCGGTCCGACCCGCCTACGCCCTGAGCCCGAGCACATGCGTGCGCGGCGCAGCGACGGGAGCAGGAGCGGGTGGCGCGCAAGAAGGAGAAGCGGCTCCAGCGGCGCCAGCGCCGGGAGCGAAGAGACGAGGATTTCCGGTTGCGCGAGCAACTGGGGCTTTCCTCCCCGGCGACATCAGACGATTCGTCGTCATCGGAGGAGGAAGAAAAAGACGACAGGGGGGCAGGCCCTTCCCGATAGATGGGAGCCCACGCCCCTGTCACCGGAACCAGCTCCGGTGGTAAGAGAGCCGGCGCCTGGGGGCGGGCGCAGGGGTGCCCGCTGCCAGGCGGTCTACAACGGAGGTGACGCGGGCCGCGATGGTGCCGGAGCGCGCCACGGAGGCGCCCGCGCGCACGGCGGCGATGCCTGCGCGCGCGGCGGGGGCGCCCGCGCGCGTGGTGGTGGCGTCTGGGGGCGCGGCGGCGGCCGCGCCAACCGCGCCCGCAGCGTCAGCGGAGCCCTCGAGGAAGAGGAAGCGTGGCTTCTCCTCCCTGAGGTAAGAAGTCGTCTTTCGAGGGGTCGTGTATTCGAGCGGCGAGGGTCTGACCCATTGTTTTCGTGTTCGCAGGGTGACGCCAACCGTGCCCCCCCTTGCACCGGCTAAGGTGCTGAGGACGGACGCGGCCGTCCCTACTAGGCGGCGTTCGTCGAGGGCGTCGCGGGCGGCCGCGAGCACGGCAACAACGGCGAGCGGGGGCTCGCGTGGCGCGGCCGAGGTCTCGGAGCCGCAACCGGCGACAGCAACTATGGAGCCGCGGCAGGTGGCTGCGGGGGCGCAGCAGGCGCCGGCTGCGGCGGAGGCGCGGCTGGCGACGGAGGCACGGACGGCGTCGGCGGGCGCAGCGGCGCAGCCGGAGACGTCGGCCGCGGAGGCACGATCGGTGCCCGCAGCCGCCGAAGTGCAGCAGGTGACGGTGGCCGTGGGGGTGCAGCAGGAGCTGGCGGCCGTGGTGGCGCAGCAGGAGCCCGCCCTCGCCGGCAGCTCCCAGGCGACGGCGGTGGAAATCCCGGACGACGACGTCCCGCCGCCCGGGTGGGATCAGTGGGCAAGCCTACCCACGTCAGCCCCCGAGTCCCAGGCGGGAGCGCTCGTAAGAAGATGGGACAGCCGCACGGTGGCCGGGCGCTCGAGGTACGGCGCCGAGGCCTCTTCGTCCCACGCCGGCCTCCCTGCCTCGGGCGATCCAGCGATGAGCTCGGGGCAGGGGCAGGAGCGCGTCGACGCGCCGCCCCCCCCACTTCGCCGACGCTCAGGCGGAGCAGCTGCTATGGGAGGAGCTCCGCGACCACGGCGCCTCGCTCAACCGGGCGCTGAACGAGGCGCTGCGGATCCATGGTGGCCCGGTGTGGCGCGTTTTCCAGGTGCGTAGTCGTTCGTCAGTCTTCTGCTTTTCTTCCCCCCCTCTGTTGCTTTTGCGCTTTGCTTTCGCGGAGTGGCGCTCATCGGTCCTCGTCTGCTGATGGCAGGAGCTGGAGATCCGCGCTCGTGACAGGTATGGCGCCCTTGACCAGATGAGCTCCGAGCTCTGCCAGCTCTAGGAGCAGCGCGACGCCCTCGACCCCCTCGTCGAGGCCCTGAGGACCCGCGACGGCTGGCTGGCATACCGGGCGGAAATCCTGCGGGACCACCTCCTGGAGCTGGAGGGCCAGTCCACGGAGGGCGCCTCTGTCGTAGAGAATGTCCGCACGGCACTCATCGACCGGGAAAAAGCGTGGCGGCAGGCGAGGGAGGACCTGGAGAGAGCGCGCACCGTGGCGGCCGATTGGGAGGCGGAGGTGGTCTCCGTCCGCGCCCAGCTTCAGCGGGATCGTGCAGCCCTCGAGGGAGCGCGGTCCTGGCAGAGCCAGGCCGAGGAGAAGGCAAAGGAGGCTAAAGAATTGAAGGCCAGCCTCGCGGACAAGGCCGTCGCGGTTGTCGCAGCGGAGGAGCAACTCCGGCAGGAGCGCGCCGCTCGCCAGGAGGCCGAGGGTCAGCTCCAGCGGGAGCGGGCCGCCCTCGTCGAGGCCCAGGCAGCACTTGAGTAGGAGCGTGCCGCGCTTGAGGGGGCGCGGACGTCGCTCAAGGAGCGGGAGGACGAGGTCTCGAGGCTTGACGGGGAGCTGATCGCCCACAGCATCTCGCACGAGGACCAGCACCGGTCCCTCGAGGAGCAGAGCACCACGGTCGTCAGCCTGCAACAGGCGGTCGAGGGCGGGCGCCAAGCTCTCGAGGTGGAGAAGAAGCAGGTTGAAGGTAAGCCGCCGTTTTGTTCTTTGTTTTGCTGATCTTCCCTTCGGGGATTCGCTCCCTTTTTGACTTTTCTTGTTCGTGGCTCCCAGGCCTGCGGACCGCTCTGGGGCATGCACCCGCTCAGGCCGAGACCGTGCGCGCGGCCTACAACTCCTCGGAACAAGAGTTGGGAGAGCTGCAGGTCGCTGCTCTCGAGACCTGCCAGGCGGTCGAGGAGGGCGAAGCGCAAGCCGGGAGCTCGCTGGCGAGTCGCCTACGTGCTCTCGGTGGGCACGTCTCGAGGCGCATGCGCCGCGCACTTCACCTGGGCGTCCAGAAGGCTCTCGGCGTGGTGTACCAGGTAGACTTCGAGGCTGTGGCGTCGGGCTACGTCGTCCCAGATCGCGTCGAGGATGAGGTGGTGATGGAGCGCGCGGATGCGCTTGCCGCTGTTGCCGCCGGGACGCTCGCTGAGGACTTCATGGAGTTCCTATTTCCCGACGCTCCTGACGCCGGCGTGCCCCAAGCCTAAAGACCACCGGGCGCCTGGCCCTTTTTTGTTTAAGTGTTAGGATTTGGGCCATGTGGCCATGTAATGAACAAGTACTTTTTCGAGATATTTGTGCACTTGTACATGTAAGTAATGTTTTTTATTTCGCTTATCACTTTGTTCCGTTTTTCCTTTGCCTAGGCGAATTCGAGTCAGGGAGGTTCGATTCCACGAGTAGCCCACTGGTTGAGAGGCGCGAGAGAAGGGCCATATCCTCGCGGAGGCGTAGGCTATCTCTGGCTCGCGCGTCTTTCCTGCTTGGCCGCCCGCGCCCTTCATGAATTCGCTCAAGGCTAAGGTCAAATCGTACTTAGTGTGATTGCGAATTTTTGCGAAAAAATGGGACCATTTTTTGGGGGGGGGGAGGAATGCCCCCGCAGTAGCCCCCGAGGGTGGCTTGGTTTTCTGGGGAAAGCCAAGTTGCCCTTTAATTTTATTAACTTGCTGTTATTTACACTTGTACTGCCACCTGGGGTGTTGGGCATGTAATTTGCAACAAAAAACTTGGAAATCCTAGCTAGGGATAGAAGCGACGTAGCTGCTGGATGTTCCAAGTGTTGGTGAGTTCCTCGCCGTCCTCGTTTGCCAGCTTGTACGTGCCAGGCTTGAGCACCTTCACCACGACATAGGGTCCTTCCCATGGGGGCGACAGCTTGTGGCGGCCTCGATTGTCTTGGCGCAGCCTTAGGACCAAGTCCCCTTCGCTGAAGTCTCGTCGCCGCACCTTCCGGGCTTGGTAGCGCCTTAGGGCTTGCTGGTACCTTGCGGAGTGCATCAGGGCCACGGTGCGCGCCTCGTCTAGTTGGTCCAGCGAGTCTTCGCTGGTGTCGTATGGACCTCCCTGGGCCCACTACCTCGGTGGGTACCAGGACCGACTACTCGGTGGGCCTCTGGGACTACCCGGCTTGCGCTACACGGCACCTGATGGCGTGGAGCACAAGGACTACGGAGAAGAAGTACTCGGTTAGGAAGCTGTACATGTCCTGCACTGTATGGAAGACTCCTAGATGTACTCGACTAGTACTCTCTCCCTACTCCGACTTGTAACCCTGCCTCCCGGACTATATAAGGCGAGGCAGGGACCCTTCTCTAGCATCTCATCCAATCCACGGCGCACTATTACACCATCTTGTAATCGTGCCCAATCAATCCAGAGCTACGCAGCATACAGGACGTAGGGTATTACGCACCTCGCGGCCCGAACCTGTCTAAATTGTGTGCCACGTGTCTCTTCCTTCGAGTTACCGATCTCGGCGAGGCCACATTCATCTACTTCGGGTACTCCCCTTAGTAGGTTGCCGGTCTAAAACACCGACAGCTGGCGCGCCAGGTAGGGGATCTCGCCCGAGATCACATGGCGAACTCGACGGCTCCCGTCTACTTCAAGCCAACCGTCGCCTTCAACCGCGGCGACACCTTCGTGTTCGGCGCCTGGGTCTGAACTGCAGACGGCGCGGGCTCCTTCCAGCGCCGCCTAACCATGCCGCCCAACCCGAAGACCGGCTTCTTGACGCTTCCTGAAGTTGTCACAGGCGAACTCGCCGGCAAGTTCGGCGAAATTTCGCTCTTCAATCATCACGCTGACTTCGAGCTCGAGTCCGCTTCCAACTCGAACTCGACGTCTCCATGGGCTATCGCATGCGAGCCGGCTGCTCAACCATCGCGTGTGGTCCCAACACTCCATGAGCGCTCCGCGCATGGCCCCCGCATCCTCAGCCGGGCCCGCACGGGGGCTCCCTCTTCGCGCCGGGCCGGCAAGGAGCCCGTACCCGAGTACAACTCGGACTCCGACACCGCCCCCGGCCACGTTTCGGACTCCAACCCTCTCTCCGAGTTCTACTCGAACCCCGCATACGAGTTCGACTTCGGGTCGGACCCTGAGGATCCCGAGTCCGAGGACAACTCCACTGAGCATCCCTTGTCAGGGCCGGCCTCTGGGCTGGTTATAACATCCACACCGGCCGGGAGATTCGTCTACTGGCCAGACCGCAAGCCTGCTGACCTGATAAGTGGAGACTCACGCTACGTCGCCTACATCGACTCGCTACCGTTCCAGGAGGGAACACCACTTGCCCGAGCTGACTCGAACACCCCCACTGAGGTGGTGGTTTCTGAGTCCAGCCTTGGCACCCCTGATCGCCAAGTCTTCATGGCTGCCGGCGACACCCCAGGACCTTCAGGGACGGCCCAAGACAAGTACCTTGAAGACATCTCCTCCGACGAGCTCTCTGCTGACGCTCCAGCAAACGAGACCCCCGCAGACAGAGACGCTCGACGTGAGCGTAACCGGAAGCGCAGCGAACGTCGCCGACGCCTCCGCGACAATTTCCCCGTCCGCAACCTTGCGGAAGCTCTCGAGGCGGTCGAGAGCAGAGTACACACTACCCCTGAGCAATGCCTCATGTCGATCACAGCGATCGCACGCCAGGCTCAGGGCATACGCGCTGGAGAGGTCATCGCCAAGCTCGCTGAAGATGCCTACTTCATGCGGGTCGACAACAGGGTCAACCAACCTCCTCCCGCCAGGCACCGCGACAACGAAGCCACAAGTTGCAGCGCCAACAACGGTCCCAACCGTACTCGAGCTGAGCTCCCCGCTCAGCCCAACCGCACTCGCTCCAACGCCGGCGGACCCCCACAGGGTGGCAACAGCAACCGCGAAGTCATCCCTCACCGTGCTCCGGCCGGTGGCGGCGGCCATGACCCTGACGGCGGCGGCAGCGACGGCGGAAGCTCCAACCATGGAGCCAACAGGAGGGCCGGTGGCGGCGGCAGTCGCGGCGGCCGAGGCCACGCGAACAGCCACGCCTCTGGCGCCTCACAGGGCGGCTATGACGCCCGCCAGAAGATTGAGGAGCTGCGGCGGAAGAAGTCGACCACCGCAGGCGACAACGACGGCTTCCCCGCCTTCTCACCTCGACTTCGCAACTTGCTCCTCCCCGACAAGTTCAAGCCTTTGGGGATCACCAAGTACGATGCGAAGCAGGATCCTATCCAGTGGCTCAGGTGCTACGCCCTCTCCATCGAGAATGCTGGCGGCAACAACGACACCAAGTGCCTCTACTTCCCCTTCTGCCTGGACCAAGCTCCACTCACATGGCTCGAGTCGCTGGACAAGCACTCGATCGACAAGTGGGACCAGCTGAAGGAGCAGTTCACCAGCAACTTCGCGGGCGCCATGGGCCGATCGGGTACTCGCATGGACCTGGCCATGGTCAAGCAGGAACAAGGCGAGACCCTCCGCAAGTACATGCACCGCTTCTTCGACAAGCGCGCTACCGTAGTCGACGTCACCGACAAGGAGGTCATCGACCTCTTCCAAGACGTCCTCTACCACCGCCGCACCTTCGAAGACTTCGGTCGTCGCCGCCCCAAGTCCATCCCCCACCTCAAGGACATGATCACGTCCTGGGCGGATGAAGAAGACAAGGCCAACGCCAAGTACGACGCCATCCGTGGCAAGAGCAAGCAGAACACGGGCGGCGGCAACGGCAACAACGGGAACCAAGGCGGTCACAACAACAACAACAACAACTACTCAGGTCCCAACCGCAAGCGCAAGCCAGACAACACTGTCTCGGCTATACAGCGCCCTGCGAAGGAGAACTCGAAGAAGAACTCCGGCGGCTTCAAAGACCTGTTGAAGGAGAAGTGCCCGTGGCATCTGAACGGCAACCACACCACCGAGCAGTGCTACCAGCTCAGGCATGCACTCAAGGGTACACCAGAGCCACCGCACCCTCACGATAAAAAGGGCAAGAAGAAGACCGACGGAGACAACGGCGACTTCCAGGAACCCGACAAGACCGTCAACGTCCTCTTCGGCGGACTACCCAGCAGGCGGGAGCAGAAGGCTACCCGTCGAGAAGTCATGAGCATCGAGCCAGCAGTTCCGACCCCTCTCAGGTGGTCGGAGGTACCCATCACCTTCTCCCGCGCGGATCAATGGACCAGCTTCTCCGAACCAAGACGGTTCCCCCTCGTCCTGAAGCCAGTGGTCACGGGCTCCAAGCTTAACAAGGTCCTCATCGACGGTGGAAGCGGGCTCAACGTCCTTTTCACCAAGACCTTGAAGAAGATGAAGCTCGACATCACCCACATGCTCACCAAGAGCAACACGCCCTTCTACGGCATCGTTCCCGGTAACGCGGCTATCCCACTGGGCTCAGTGGTCCTGCCAGTTACCTTCGGGGAATCTCGGGACAACTACCGTACCGAGTACATCAAGTTCGAAGTCGCGGACTTCGAGACTTCCTACCACGCCATCCTCGGCAGACCGGCCATCGCCAAGTTCATGGCGGTGCCCCACTACACCTACTTGGTACTCAAGATGCCAAGCCCAGCGGGTGTACTCTCTCTACAAGGGGACTTGAAGATCTCCCACGACTGCGACACAGAAGCCGTGGAGATCGCCTCTACGAATCAAGTACCCAACGCGATGATGGAGGTCTACGTCGCGTCGAAGAAGCTTGCTACAAGTGAACTCGACATCCCGGAGAAGTCTGACAGCGCCAACAAGCCTCAGCCACCTGAGGAGGTTCTTGTCAAGACGATCGACCTCGGAACAGGCGACCCCAGCAAGACCACCACCATCGGGGCCGGCCTCGACCCCAAATAGGAAGACGCGCTCATCAACTTCCTCCGGGCTAACTGCGACATCTTCGCGTGGAAGCCAGCGGACATGCCAGGAGTGCCCAAGGAGTTGATCGAGCACTGCCTCAACGTCGATCCTAAGGCCACCCCCAAGCGACAACACCTCCGACGCTTTGCCGACGACAGACGGGACGCCATCAAGAAGGAACTCGCCAAACTACTCGCGGCTGGCTTCATCAGAGAAGTCTTCCATCCTGAGTGGCTCGCCAACCCTGTCCTCGTCCGCAAGAAGAACTCGAACGACTGGAGGATGTGCGTCGACTACACCGACCTCAACAAGCACTGCCCCAAGGACCCCTTCGGGTTGCCGCGGATTGATCAGGTCATCGACTCCACGGCGGGCTGCGACCTACTCTGCTTCCTCGACTGCTACTCCGGGTACCACCAGATCGCGATCAAGGAAGAAGACCAGGAGAAGACCGCGTTCATCACCCCGTTTGGCGCGTACTGCTACACGACCATGTCCTTCGGGTTGAAGAACGCCGACGCCACCTACCAACGAGCTATCCAGGCCTGCTTCAAGAGGCAACTCAACAAGAACGTCGAAGCCTACGTGGATGACGTGGTCGTCAAGACCAGAAACTCCAGTACCCTCATCGACGACCTTGAAGAGACTTTCGCGTCTCTGCGCGAGTACCGCTGGAAGCTCAACCCGAACAAGTGCGTTTTCGGTGTACCTTCGGGCAAACTACTCGGCTTCATCATCAGCCAGCGCGGCATCGAAGCCAACCCCGAGAAGATCTCCGCCATCACCAGCATGAAAGCTCCCACGAGCATCAAAGACGTCCAGAAGCTGACCGGGTGCATGGCGGCACTGAACAGATTTATCTCGAAGCTTGGAGAACGGGGGCTCCCCTTCTTCAAACTACTCAAGCACCAAGAGAAGTTCGTGTGGACTCTAGAGGCGGATCAAGCCCTTGCCCAACTCAAGGACTTCCTATCGAAGACGCCGGTCCTCATGGCTCCTCGCAAGGGCGAGCAGCTACTGCTCTACCTTGCTGCGACTACTCATGTGGTCAGTACTGCCATCATCGTCGAGCGGCAGGAAGACGGCCACGCCTACCTAGTCCAGCGCCCAGTCTACTTCGTCAGCGAGGTCCTATCAGAGTCCAAGGCTCGCTATCAGCCCGTGCAGAAGCTCCTGTACGCATTACTCATCACCTCGCGGGGGCTACGACACTACTTCCAGGAGTACTCAATCTCCGTCGTCACCGACTACCCGCTCGGCGACATCCTGCGGAACCAAGATGCTACCGGAAGAATCTCCAAGTGGGCAGTCGAGCTCGGCGCCCTCACCATCGACCTCAAGCCACGCACAGCCATCAAGTCGCAGGCGCTAGTCGACTTCATGGCAGAGTGGCGGGAGAACCAACTACCTACTCCAACCGTGCGACCAGAGCATTGGGTGATGTACTTCGACGGCTCACTCAACCTCGTGGGCGTAGGTGCAGGGGTACTCCTGATCTCTCCAACGGGCGAACAACTCAAGTACGTCCTGCAGATCTTCTGGAAGGTCTCAAACAACGAAGCCGAGTACGAAGCTCTCCTACATGGGCTCCGCCTCGCGGCTTCACTGGGCATCAAGCGGCTACTAGTCTACGGCGACTCCGCAGTGGTCATCAACCAAGTCAACAAGTCCTGGGACCGCAACAAGGAGAACATGGATGCCTACTGCCTAAAAGTCCGCAAGCTCGAGAACAAGTTCTACGGTCTCGAGTTCCACCACATCGTCCGCGACAACAACGTTGCAGCGGACGTTCTCTCGAAGCTTGGATCTACCCGCGCTCAAGTACCAGCGGGTGTCTTCGTTCACGAGCTTCACACGCCATCCATCCCGGAGCCGGCGCCACCGACCACTGTCCAAGCGCACCCACCAGCTGGACAGGAGGTCATGATGATCGACGTGGACTGGAGGCAACCCTTCATCGACTACCTCAGCGAGCAGAAGGTTCCCTCGGACAAGAACTCGGCTGATCAGCTCATCCGCCACGCCAAGTCCTACGTCCTCGTCGGAGACAATCTTTACAAGCGGGGCGCATCTTCTGGAGTACTCATGAAGTGCGTCCCTCGGCAAGAAGGCAAGGACATCTTAGAGGAGATCCACAAGGGCGTCTGTGGCAACCACGCGTCCTCTCGCACGCTGGTCAGCAAGGCCTTCCGGCGAGCTTTCTACTGGCCCACTACTCTAGGCGACGCTGAAGAACTCGTCAGACGGTGCCAAGGATGCCAGTACTTCGCCAAGCAGCAACACGTCCCTGCCTACAAGCTAGTCACCATACCGCCAACCTGGCCCTTCGCCTGCTGGGGGCTCGACATGATTGGGCTACTGCCAACTGCGCCAGGTGGTTTCAACAGAGTATTGGTGGCCATCGACAAGTTCACCAAGTGGATCGAGGTCAAGCCGGTCACATGCCCCAAGGCTGATAGAGTACTCGACTTCCTGGATGAACTCGTGCATCGCTACGGACTACCCCACCGCATCATCACAGATCTAGGCTCCAACTTCAACAACCACCAGTTCTGGGAGTACTGCGAGAACAGCGGGATCGACGTCCGATACGTCTCAGTTGCCCATCCTCGGGCCAACGGACAAGTCGAGCGCGCCAATGGGATGGTGCTCGACGCTCTCAAGAAGCGGCTACACGATGCTGCTAACTCCAAAGGAGGCAAGTGGATCAAGGAACTACCCAATGCACTCTGGGGGCTACGTACTCAGCCCTCCAAGCCAACGGGGCAATCCCCTTACTTCCTGGTCTACGGCTCCGAAGCAATCCTCCCTGCCGATGTCATATGGAACTCGCCAGCAGTGGAGCATTACAACGAAGGCGTCTCTGAAGATAGCAGACGAGTTGACATCGACAGCCTCGAAGAAGCTCGCTGCGCTGCCCTCGTCCAATCAGCAAGGTACCTGGAGGGTATCCGACGCTACCACGATCGCAACGTCAAGGAACGCTCCTTCAACGTTGGTGACCTCGTCCTCCGTCGTATCCAGAACATGGAAGGACTACACAAGCTCAGCTCCCCCTGGGAAGGTCCCTTCACCGTGGCAAAGGTGACTGGGCCGGGCTCCTACCGCCTCCAGACACTTGAAGGCGAAGACGTCAACAACTCGTGGAACGTCGACCAGCTCTGTCGGTTCTACGCCTAGTCTACACGACTACTCCGGGGTTCAAGTCTACACGACTACATCAACAGCCCTCCGCCGTAAGCGGCCTCCGGGTCCTGGCTCCAGTCTCCGGACTTCTCCTCTCCAGGATCCAGCCCGCGCGGCTACCTACGGATCTTGGGCTGCGACGAGCGACAAAGGACTCTAGCAGCGGTCTACTAAGAGACCATGTACTCCAAGATCCAGCCTACACGGCTACCTACGGATCTACTGCTGTAAGCGGCTACTCGCCCTAGCACCACTTAGCTGTAAGCAGCCTCCGGGTCCAGGCGACTACTCTGTAACTACGGCCCTGGCCATCCAGGTGTACTTCTTCAGTAATAAAGTTTGATCGATTATCAACTTCTTTACTGTCTACTTCCCTCAACGGGACTACTGCCGAGTACGACTACTCGCATCATCTCCACGATGGGGCTCCGCACTCTAAGATCGCGACTACGAGTACTCATTGATGGAACTTTTCTTTCATTAACACTTAAGCAATTCCATTACAATTGTTTTTGTACAACTTTGGCTACGAGCTAACTATTACAGGGCTACTGGAGATTAAGCTTATCGGCTACTTGCTCCGCAATGGGCGCCATCTGCTCCAGCAGCTCCGCGTACTGCTCATCTGTACAGTTGGCGGCTACCCCGCCAGCGACTACTTCCACCGGTGCCTTCGGGAAGTAGGACTTCATGAAGGCCAAGACTTGCTTCGGGATCGACCTCGCCATATGCTTCACAAAAGCCGCCAGCCGGCTGGGGGCTTCCCTGAGGCGATCCACGAGCGGAGCGATCTTGGGGCCGCCCGGATGAGGCACCAAGAGCCTTGCGATCGGCAGCGCGGCTTCCTCAAGATCCTTCAGCTGGGCCCGCAGCGCCTCGCAATCTTCATTCAACTTCTGCAATGATTTGTAGCAGTTGACGAGATCGCGGTCAGAAGCAATCCGAAGCTCCATGTGCTTCTCGCACTCGAAGGCAAGTTCTTTATAGTCGAGCTCGAGTACCTGGCGGGCCTCCTGCTCCCGGTAGAAGAGGTTCTTCATATCTGTCTCGGAGGTCCTCAACTGCTCCACCCGGGTCTCAAGCTCTGCAAGACAACAAGGCGCAGCGGGTCAGACTACCTCTCGACCTCCAACAACTACCCAACAAGTCAAGCGGCGTACCTTTGTTCTTGTTGCGGAGTGTCTTGTTCTTCCGCACCAAGTCGTCGCCCTTTGCCTGCAACTCCTGGATGTCATTATGATACTTGGCAAAAGCGGCGTCGAGCTTGGACTGCATGGTGGCCGCGTGCTTCCGCGACTTCAAAAGCTGATCTTCTAGTGCCTCAGCCCGGAGCACCGCGTCGCCGAAGCCTTGCAACATGCTGGACTTCTCGCGGGACCTCTCCGCGACGTCCTGCACAGACAACACATGTCAATGAGTACTCAACAACAAAGGATTGACTACTCAGGAGTTCAGACTACTCACCTTCATCCATTGTTCTGCCTGGCAGACCGCCTCCAGATGCCTGGCTACCATCGCCGGGTCCACCAAGTCGTCAGCCAGCAGCTCCACTCCGCCACGACTACTCGTGGCAGCTTCCGTCATTGGCGCAGAGCGGATGGGCTCTGCGTCCTGGATTTCCGGAGAACGGACCACTACTTCCAGAGCAGCCTCTGGCGGCACGGCGGCCTCCTCTCCTCCGGTGGCCACGGCGATCTCCTCGACGGCCTCCTCCATTGGCTCGGGGGCTCCTTCTGCAGCCTCCGGCACTTCTGGTGTCAACCCCTGCATGGGTACCGCTGCGGGGATATCGCTCCCTTCGGCCTCAACACCTGTCAAGAAGAAGACAAGTGCATTAGCAACTACGACTACTCTATGGGGAAGGCTAAAACCTCAGTAGAGTACTCACCCTCGATCACGCTGGCCTCGGGCAATGCAGCCCCAGCAGCCGGCGCTTCTGACTCTGCCTGAGGGGCTGGGGTAGACTCCTCGGCGGGCGGCGCGACTTCTTCCTCCGCCACCGTCGTGGAGGGCTCATCCCCCTCCCAGGATAGGTCTGTTGATTTCCTGCAGAAGCATACAAAATTGGTTGTCATTCAAGCTCGACTACTACACCAAGTACTACTCGGGAAGGCTCAGCACTTACAGGCTTGACCGGACTATCGTCACGGTCGGGGCACCGAGGATGCTGGCAATGTCTACCAGTCCACCCTCGGCGGGCGCTTCCTCTTGCACCTCGGTGGTCACTGCCTCCTCTGCAGCAACGGTAGCCGGTGCAGCGCCCTCCTGCGCTCCTGCGGCCACCACCTCTTCGACGGCGGGGGCTGCGGGTTCCGTGCTCTCTTGATGAGCAGGGGGCTGGTGCTCCAACCGCGCTATGAGTTCTTCAACAGTGGGGGCTGGGCTACGACTCCCAGCGGGCTCCCCCACTGTGTCCCACTCGCCTTCGTCGCCCTCCTCGACGGGCTCCGTCGGCGGCACCTCCTGCATACAAGGAAGATCAGTCATCAGCAAGTGAACTCGCACGACGGGTACTCGACTACACTAGTCAAGACATCTTACCTCTTGAGGCGTGGTCTCAGAGACCCTCAGCTTCTTTGTCACCCGCTTGCGGGCGGGGTTGCGCGGCTTCCGTGGCGGCGCAGCCAGGCTAGCCTCCAGGCTAGCCGGCGGGTCTTGCACGAGGGGTACATGAGGCAAGCCGGGACGGCTAAACCTCGACCGCAGCTGGAAGCGGTCTTGCTGCGTCTCCTCATCGTCGTCCTCCTCGGACGTGTCTTCTACGATGACGGTGTCATCGCCTTCGCCGACTTCCCGCCGCTCCTTGGCCTTGGTCTTTCCTCCCTCCGGAATCTCGATTCCCTGAGGGGGCGGCTGCGGCTCGGAGACGAACCTCTTCAAGTCGTCCTGCAAGGCACAAGACATCAGCGCGACTACTCACAAGCAATGACTACTCGACTAAGGGGTACGGCTACTTACCTCCTTTGGCGGGCGCGCGGCGGAGTATTCCTGGACTGGGCACGCCGTGTACGGCGGCATGTCCTTGAAGATGCGCGTCAGCCTATCGATGATGCCGTCGTCGTCGATCTCGCCTCCGGGCATCCGCGACGTGTCGTCGTCGCCGGCGTACTCGAAGCCCAGGGTGTCGCGGGCCATCAGTGGCTGCACCCTCCGCTTCATAAAACTGAAGGCCACGTGCTCGGCCCTCAGTCCAGCTTCTCTGAGCACCTTGATGCGTGCCAGCAGCTCGGGGAGCTGGATCCCCTCCTGCATCGTGGGCTCCGTGTTCCACCAGTCCCGGTGCCTGGGCTGCCTTCCGCTCGGCTTCGGCAAGCCGGGGTGGTGGTTCGTGACGTAGAACCACCTCGCCTTCCAATCCTGGTTGGAGTCGATGAGCTTGTACGCGAGGTACTGCTCGGCGGCGTCTTCCCGCATCTGGATGCCGGCTCCGCCTACTACTCGAGGGTTGCTGGCGCTCGGCTGTGGCTTCACCCGGAAAAATTTCCGGAACAGGATCCAGTGGGGCTTGATCCCCAGGAACGCTTCGCAAAAGTGAATGAAGACGGCGGTATGGAATATACCGTTGGGGTTGAGATTGACGTACTCGACGCCGTAGTACCCGAGAAGACCCTTGAAGAAGTCGCTTGCAGGCAGTGCGAGTCCGCGCTCCGCGAAGCGCACGAACATCGGAATTTCATCCTCGCTCTTCTCCATGGGGTACGGGTCCCCGACGGTGGCCCTCCAACTGTCCATCTCCTTCTCACGGATGAACCCGCTGTTGAGGAGGGCTAGCAGATCCTCCGTCTTCGTCTTCGACTTTTTCCACTCGCGGCTTGGATCTGGCCGCGGTGGAGACATCGGCGGCGCTGCCCCCGTGGCAGCCGCGGCGGCCTCGTCACGGCCCCTCTTCTTCCCGGCGGTCTTCGCGGACTTGGACGGTGAAGGCTTCATTCTCCAAGTACACGGCGTCTTCACGCGCATTCGCTCGGGGGCTACCCTGGAAGCTCTGGGTGGCGGCGCACTTGGATCTACTGCGGCGGCGGCGTGCGCTGGAGGTGGATCTGGCTCAGATCTATTCGAAATGGCTACAGCAGTGATGGGTGGAAAACCCTAAGGGTTTTGGATTCTATTTATAAGCCAAAACGGCCCTTCAACGGCCGGACGGGTGAGTTCGCGCTCGGCTGACTCAGCGGCCGCGCGTGACTCTTCGCATTCTACTAGTCGACGCGCCTCACCTCGGGGGCTCGGCTACTTCTACTCGACTACCTGAGAAGCAACAAGACTTAGGAGCATCTCAGGACACATTCTTCAAGATGACCCTTCAATTCGAGAGGAAGTACTCGACTCAAGGCTCGGGGGCTCCGTGCCACGTGTCCTTCGGTTTTTTCTCTCCGGATTTTTCGGGATTTTCTTGACAAGACTTCAGATGGACCCTCAGCCAGAGCCTACGGCTCAACCTAAGGCTCGGGGGCTACTCCATATGGAGTGCGATTTTGCAATCGCACCTCCATATCAGCTTCGGCTTCAAGACAAGGCGGGCATTTTATGAAGACCTTCGAGGGCAGCACTCGAGGACGCTTGGGACTACTCGAGAAGACTTCAAGATTGCTCAAACATCAGCTGGAGTACATTCCAGCCTCGGGATGCTTCGACTACTCTTGAGGACTTTTGACTTGTAGTACTCGGGGACGCTCGAGGACTACTCGTTAAGGCCGTCAAGACTACTTGAAGCTATCCTTCTCGACTACAAAGTACTCGGGGGCTTGTCGTATGGACCTCCCTGGGCCCACTACCTCGGTGGGTACCAGGACCGACTACTCGGTGGGCCTCTGGGACTACCCGGCTTGCGCTACACGGCACCTGATGGCGTGGAGCACAAGGACTACGGAGGAGAAGTACTCGGTTAGGAAGTTGTACATGTCCTGCACTGTATGGAAGACTCCTAGACGTACTCGACTAGTACTCTCTCCCTACTCCGACTTGTAACCTTGCCTCCCGGACTATATAAGGCGAGGTAGGGACCCTTCTCTAGCATCTCATCCAATCCACGGCGCACTATTACACCATCTTGTAATCGTGCCCAATCAATCCAGAGCTACGCAGCATACAGGACGTAGGGTATTACGCACCTCGCGGCCCGAACCTGTCTAAATTGTGTGCCACGTGTCTCTTCCTTCGAGTTACCGATCTCGGCAAGGCCACATTCATCTACTTCGGGTACTCCCCTTAGTAGGTTGCCGGTCTAAAACACCGACAGCGAGCTCGCTGGTTGGCGTCCTCATCGTAGCCTCGAGCTCTGGGCGACCCGTACTCCAAGTCTGTGGGGAGGATGGCCTCCGCGCCATAGACCAGGAAGAACGGGGTGAACCCGGTGGCCCTACTAGGGGTGGTCCTGAGGCTCCACACGACCGCTGGCAGCTCTTGAAGCCATTTTCGACCAGACTTGTTCAGCTGGTCGAAAATCCTGGGCTTGAGGCCTTGTAGGATCATGCCGTTGGCACGTTCTACCTGACCGTTGGTCTGTGGATGCTCCACGGCTGCCCAGTCCACGCGGATGTCGAACTTGTCGCAGAACTCTAGGAATTTCCTGCCCATGAATTGGGACCCATTGTCGGTGATGATGGAGTTGGGCACTCCAAAGCGGTATACGATGTCGGTGAAGAATGTTACGGCCTGCTCTGCCCTGAGGTTCATGATGGGGCGCACCTCGACCCACTTGGAGAACTTGTCGATAGCGACCAGTAGGTGAGTGTAGCCCCCGGGCGCTTTTCGCAAAGGCCCGACGATGTCCAGCCCCCACACGGCAAAAGGCCATGTGATGGGGATGGTCTGCAGGACGTGCGCAGAGAGGTTGGACTTGCAGGCGTAGAATTAGCACCCTTCGCAGGTGCGCATAATCTCGCTGGCATCTGCGACCGCGGTGGGCCAGTAGAAGCCTTAGCGGAACGCGTTGCCCACGAGAGTGCGCGGCGCCGCGTGGTGACCGCATACTCCCGCGTGTATGTCTTGAAGGAGCTGGCGCACCTGAGGGATAGGTGTCGGTGTTTTAGACCGGCAAACCTACCAAGGGGGTACCCGAGGTAGTAGATTGTGCGGTGAGGATCGTGATCGGGAGACCGAGAACTCGAAGGTATGCACAAGGACACGAGACACAAGATTTATACAGGTTCGGGTTGCCAAGGTGGCGAACCCTACGTCCTGTTTGGAGATCAAGTATGGCGCCCTGCGCTTGCTGTTGGTTGAGATCCGGTGCCCGGCTAGGTACCCGGCCCTCCTTTATATAGTCCAGGGGGCGGGTTCCTAGTCGGTTACAAGGCAGGAGTCCTAGTAGGATTACACGGAACGAGTCCTAGTAGGATTACAGGGGAATTCTAGTAAGAGTCCGTCTTCATCCTTCCTTGCATGGGTACCCGGGGAGTATGCCTGACAAGCCCGCGAGCACATTGTAGTCGAGTGTAGTAGTTCGAGTAGTCTTGAAGCCTCTGCGAGTAGTTCTTGAGCATCCTCGAGTACTGCTTGGAGAAGTCTTCAATAGTACTTGAACTGCCACGAGGCTGGAAGGTGGTCCAGCTCATCAGTCTTGAAGTCGAGATTATATGGAACTGCGGTTGCAAAATCGCACTCCATATGGAGTAGCCCCCGAGCCTTAGGTTGAGTTGTAGACTCTAGCTGAGGGTCAATCTTGATTCTAAATCTTCCGTCTTGAAAAATTTGAATGATGGGTATAGCATAGCAGCCCCCGAGCCTTGAAATGATTAGGTAATCAATCCAAGGGTCTTCAGTGTTCGCGAAAGCCATCATCCGAGTACTCTTGCAGCGTGTAACCCCCGAGATAAGAGAGCCGTATGAGCCACGTCGAGTAGTTATTGGTGCGGAGCCCCCGAGCTTGAGAGCGAGTGAAGCATGCTGAAGTTATCCTCGAGTAGTATGTTGAGTGCAGCCCCCGAGCTGGAGAGATTCCGAGTAGTAATTTGGCATCGAGCCGTGAAGCTTGAGAAGTAGCCGTGCTGTCAAGGAGGACTTTAGATGCGACCAAAGTCGACTTTAGATGCCGGCAGTGCGGACTTTAGAATGCGACTTAAAAACCGAAGTCGACTTTGTGCCGCGCGGAGCGGACTTTGAGATGCGACTTGAAAACCGAAGTCGACTTTAGTTGCCGCGCGAAGCGGACTTTGATATGCGACTTTGGAAGTCGACTTTAGATTGCCGTGTGAAACGGTCTTTAGATGCGACTACAATAGTCGACTTTGCGCCACACGGGGTGGACTTAAGATAAAAAAAGCACTTTCCGGAAAGCCAAAGCGAATGAAAAATCGGAGAAAATAAATAGTTTTGCCGCCGGAGCGGGCTTAAGATTGCGACCGAAGTCGGCTTGTGCCACCGGAGTGGGCTTGGGTGGGACCGTTAGCGTCGACTTGTGCCACCGGAGTGGGCTTGGGTGCGACCGTTAGCGTCGACTTGTGCCACCGGAATGGGCTTGAGTGCGACCGTTAGCATCGACTTGTGCCACCGGAGTGGGCTTGGGTGCGACCGTTAGCGTCGACTTGTGTATCTGGGCTATGGATTTCAGACCCAAGGTACGGGTGCCAACATAGTGGACTTGAAGGTGCGACTGGAGTCGACTTGTGTACCTGGGCCATGGATTTCAGACCCAAGGTACAGAGCGCGAGTACTTAGGGTACTTGGACCCATGGTACAGAGCGTGAAGACCACGTGCAGCTAGGTTCCATCGTCGCCAGGACCCGAGGGCCACTTACAGCTAGGTTCCATCGAAGCTTACACACATAGTATGCCACCGTAGCAGGCGAAGATGCGACCGGAGTCGACTTTAAGTTGCCGCACGGAGTGGACTTTAGAATGCGACTTTAGAAGTCGACTTTAGATTGCCGCGCGTAGCGGACTTTAGAAGCTACCTCCTAGGGATAGCCCCCGAGTTGATGAAGTAGACTCGTGGTGACTTGATTGATATACCCCAAGAGCTCAACAGAGTGTAGCTCCCGTGAAAACCTACCGAGAAGCGTACACAAATGAGTAGCCGGCATGTTATCCTACATGATGAAGAAAACAAGCCAAGAAAGAAAAAAGTAATCATTTAAATAAATGACTTAGCTGTTGCTGCCTGGGCAGACTGTTGATGAAGCCGTGGCGGTCGGCGATGGAGCCGCGACGGTTGTTGCTGAAGTTGACTAGTCAGAGTTGTTTCCGACTAGTTGTTGGGGGCGTGACTGCCGTTCTTGACTAGTTTGGAAAACTACTCGAGATGAATGGTTGACGCGATGCGACCGAAAGACGACGTCGCGGCGGCACGCGGCGTACTCGAAGTAGAGCCAGTGTTGCCGCGAGACAAGTAGCCGCGACGCACGGCGTGGCTGAAGTAGAGCCAGTGTGGCCGCAAGACGAAGTCGTGGCGCACGGAGTAGTCGACGACGAGCGGCGCGACGAGCCGCGTGACGAGCCGCGCGACGTGCCGAGGCACCCGGACGCGCGGCGGAGGCGAAGTAGTCGACGACGAGCTGCGTGACGAGCCGCGCGACGTGCCGAGGCACCCGGACGTGCGGCGAAGGCGAAGTAGTCGACGACGAGCCGCGTGACGAGCCGCGCGACGCGGAGTAGTCGATGATGAGTCACGTGACAAGCCGCACGACGTGCCAAAGCAACCGGACGCGCGGCGTAGATGAAGTAGTCGACGACGAGCCGCGTGACGAGCCGCGCGACGTGCCGAGGCACCCGGACGCGCGGCGTAGGCGAAGTAGTCGACGACAAGCCTGCGCGAGGCGAAGTAGTCGACGACGAGCCGCGTGACGAGCCGCGCGACGTGCCGAGGCACCCGGACGCGCGGCGAAGGCGAAGTAGTCGATGACAAGCCTGCGGGAGGCGGAGTAGTCGACGACGAGCGGCGCGACGAGCCGCGTGATGAGCCGCGCGACGTGCCGAGGCACTCGGACGCGCGGCGTAGGCGAAGTAGTCGACGACAAGCCTGCGCGAGGCGGAGTAGTTGACGACGAGCGGCGCGACGAGCCGCGTGATGAGCCGCGCGACGTGCCGAGGCACCCGGACGCGCGGCGTAGGCGAAGTAGTCGACGACGAGCCTGCACGAGGCGGAGTAGTCGACGACGAGCGGCGCGACAAGCCGCGTGACGAGCCGCACGATGTGCCGAGGCACCCGGACGCGCGGTGTAGGCGAAGTAGTCGACGACGAGCCTGCGCGAGGCGGAGTAGTCGACGACGAGCCTGCGCGAGGCGGAGAAGTCAACGACGAGCGGCGCGACGAGCCACGTGACGAGCCGCGCGACGTGCCGAGGCACCCAGACGCACGGCAGAGGCGGAGTAGTCGACGACGAGCCTGCGCGAGGCGGAGAAGTCGACGACGAGCGGCGCGACGAGCCGCGTGACGAGCTGCGCGACGTGCCGAGGCACCCAGACGCACGGCGGAGGCGCAGTAGTCGACGACGAGCCTGCGCGAGGTGGAGTAGTCGACGACGAGCGGCGCGACGAGCCGCGTGACGAGCCGCGCGACGTGCCGAGGCACCCGGAAGCGCGGTGTGGGAAAATTGATTCCGCTTTGACTAGAGCAAGGCGACTTGCTTCAATGGATCTCGGCGAGTCGACGAGTAGATTGATCTTGTTGACGAGGGTCCTTCGAATTCGCCCAGTGGTGATGATCACACCTACCTGGCGCGCCAGCTGTCGGTGTTTTAGACCGGCAAACCTACCAAGGGGGTACCCGAGGTAGTAGATTGTGCGGTGAGGATCGTGATCGGGAGACCGAGAACTCGAAGGTATGCGCAAGGACACGAGACACAAGATTTATACAGGTTCAGGTTGCCAAGGTGGCGAACCCTACGTGCTGTTTGGAGATCAAGTATGGCGCCCTGCGCTTGGTGTTGGTTGAGATCCGGTGCCCGGCTATGTACCCGGCCCTCCTTTATATAGTCCAGGGGGCGGGTTCCTAGTCGGTTACAAGGCAGGAGTCCTAGTAGGATTACACGAAACGAGTCCTAGTAGGATTACAGGGGAATTCTAGTAAGAGTCCGTCTTCATCCTTCCTTACATGGGTACCCGGGGAGTATGCCTGACAATAGGCACGCAACGCTGCAAGACTCCTGACGCGGCGCGCTTGTACAGCTCGTCGTCAACAAGGGCGAACGATTTGGCCATCCTGGCGATGCATCGATGTGACAACCCGCCCAGGAAAATACCGTACTATCGCCTAAACCAATCCACTTTGGGCATTAAGCGATAATAAAGTATCATCCTGTCGTTAGTTTCCGGGTTAACGCCCGGTAAATCACTTGAATAGCGACAAGGATCGAATATATGCATAAAAACTCACTCGAAGGCGAGTCCAGAGATACATCAACATTAATATCCAAATGCGTACCCCGAGGGGTTTAGTTATTACAAACCATAGTTTTTGCCATGATGAAATAATTCAGAGTTTTTGAAAACAGCGGAATTTAACTAACGGAAGCGAAGACACCACGGGAGGCCATCCATGATGCTCTCAGTCGTTGTCCTCCACCCACTCCAGCTTCCAGCCGGGCGGCATCTCTCCGGGCCACACATCACCGAAAGCATTACCTGGATCAACATATTATAGCAAGGCTGAGTATACTAATACTCAGCAAGACTTACCCGTTGGTGATAACTACTTCACCAATTCTAGACCATGAAAGGCTTTTTGGCTACTGGGTTACCTTTGCTGAAAAGTAACAAAGAGTAGGTCCTTACTTTCAAGATTTTAGGTTTAATCTTTACTACATTAGCCAACTAGTACAAACAAGGTAGTACAATACAATTAATCAAACAAAATATTCATCAGCTTCCATCATTAAGGATCTCATGACTAGTGGAGTAAGTAGTCTCAGATAATGGTGAGAGGCCGACAATCGATTGATTAAACCTTGCAAGGTGGATCTAAACACACGGTAGGCTGCCCCCGGAAGGACAACTTTCCCAGGCCGTTTCCAAAAATCCTCGGGTCGGGATGAAAGGCCACAGTCTTTGGTGCAGGCTATCCGGCATACCCCGCGAGATACCCGGAGTCACCATACACCACCGGTAGCTAGCCGAGAGACAATCCCCAAGAGTAGTGACAGTTCCATCCCTAGCCGTCTCATTAAGGTACTAGGCTTACCGGTCCCATTCCCGACAAGTGTTTAGTACGTTCAAACACTTAACCCACATAACCACTGGACCGGAGCCCAAATCCCATGCTCTTACCACATGAGCAATCCATTTAAGGATATATTGTGATTCCTATCTAGGAACCTATTCTCGCGAGTGAGGTCATCACTCGACTTGTAATGGTCCTATAGCTTAGCAGCTATCGACCTATCATACTAGTAAGGACAAAGGTACCTAGGGATCATGCATCTAGGGTTTCATTCAACTCCTGAACTTAAATGCACAATCATCCAAGATGAGTGAATAAAGAATTTAAAAACTAGGTTAGATGCACCGGAGCTTGCCTTCGTCAGCTAGGTTAGCCTGGGCACCCTCGGTGTCGAGCACTTCCACGTACTGCAGCGAAGCTTCCGCTCCTCCTTCCTCGGTCTCCGGGACAAGTGAGTAATCACCGTCCGGAAGACCTACACGATGCAAGTTCAGGTGATGTGATAGGTAGTTATCTTATCCAACTCTTGTTGGTCATATTCACCTTAACAAGCATCTAAATAGTGTTTCTCTTTTAGGAAGGTTATTAGTTGTACATGGGTTATTCTTTTATTGTACATTTGAATAAAGGTTTTTATTGCACTTGTTATTTCATGTGAATGTTTGGCCCTTTTCTCTTCATAAGCAAAGGTATGAATAATATTTTTCTTCATGAATTAATTTCTTATCAGCAAGGATATGTAATTATCTTTTAATTTAATTAGGTAATACTTTCAAAAAGGACAGAATTAAATAGGGGTTTTTCTTGTTTAATTTCTCTTTAATATTAAAAGGGGCTTTTAAGCTTTTATTAAGCAATTAAATTACCAAAAATTAAGGAAGTGTTTCTCAAGCATATTAGCACCTATACTGGTCCATTGGACCCACATGAAATGCTTGGAAGCAAGGAAATTAAATATTAGAGAAAATAATAAAGACTAGCTAGTGATTCGAATTAAATGCATACAAAAATAAATAAGCCTCAAAATGATCCCAACTTTCTCATGCATGCTCTCTGGTCCTAAACAAGCCTAAAGAACCAGCATATTCACCTAGAAACTCTACTGATCTTACTTCATTAATTTACAAAGGAAAACATTCACAAATTGAGAATAAATATTTCTGTTAAGCCAAAAATCATGATTAATTCACAAGAGGTGTATTTTGACATAACAAGACAGTGTGCACAAGTTGGGAAAAAAAACATAAATATAATTAGCAAGAAAAATCATCTAGGCAGTTTCTGCAGAATTGGACAACAATTGATTTAACAAGATTAACTTCATAACTTTGTGCAATTTTTGTCACAAGAGCTAGTCCTAACAAGACACACAACATATCCAAAATTTAGATACAGAGGAGCTGTATATTTAAAGTTATGACAGATCTAGGTTTTTCACATTTGTATTTTTCATGTTAAAAATATTTAGAATCAAGCCATGTGAGAATAACAAAAGTTGTGGAATTTCTCTCCCTGAACTCAACAAAATTGGTTTGGCATTTTTCTGAATTTTCTACAATTTTCTAGGAATTTTCTAAGGCTCTGGACTGACTTGTAATAAAACTTAGGTTTCCAAGCAACCAGGTCCTAGCTTTTACACAAAACACCCTAAACAAAACGAAATCGAAGCAATTCAGCCCTTGCCCGGGGAGAGCGGCGCGGGCGCGGCCAACTCCGGCGAGCCGGCTGTTAACACCAAAATTTGGTACAGGAAGGAGTCTGATTTGTGGGCCCAGCTTGGTGAAAAAATCCGTCCGGAAGAAAGAAGGTTTCTTCAGAAAGATTCGGCAGAGGAGCTTGCGGTCGGCAGTTTGCTTCCGTTCGGCAAAGGGACTGTTTGTGCTGATTTTGCGGGATTGCGTGATGACGTGGCCCGAGCGGAAGGGACGAATGGATGGATAAGCATTCGCATTTGGGCGATGAATTAGGTATCAAATATTGTACGCGTAGTCCACCAGGAGTCATGCCAGGACAGGGTATAAATATGAACCCTGGATGTATGTAATTGTAATCGAAACATTCTCACAACAAACCGGCTTTACACCAAACTCTCGAGTCCTTTAGTCGTGTCGTCGAGTTCTTCGAGAGGGTTCATCGATCCGTCGACCTCTGTAAGTACCGGCAACCTTGTATCATGTCTAGTATCATGCGGTGGATTTAGATCGTGATGCAAGTAGTCTTGTTACCATGCTTAGTATCATGCAGTGGATTTAAGCTTGGTTCAAGAAGGTTTCTTGTTAGATCATGAGCCATGCGGTAGGCTAAGATCTAGCTTGGAGCTAGTTATCGGCTCTGTTAGATTTTGGCAAGATCTAATAGATTCATTAAGTTACCATGTGTTGTTTGAGTTTTTACTTTATGTTTAAATTCATGTAACACTCTTCTTGCTCAATTTAGATTGATTTGGATCGGCTTTATCTCGTTTCGTTATCTTTACATCGCACGTTCATATCTTGCTTCAAAAGGCACGTGGATCACGTGTTTGTCAAATAGCCGAAACCGAACCAATCTAGGTTGTTACATGTTGCGGGTTCAATCTTGTTAATCTTGTGTGAATCTTGACAGAACCGGTATCATGCGGTAGATGCAGGTTTTTGGGTTGTCTTAAAGCTAATCATCCGGTGGATTAGATTTTTAATTCAATCTGATAGGTTTGCCATCATTGGCAATGTTTGTTCCTTCTTCATGGACCCCGATTCGGCTGTTCAGCCGTATTCGGTTATGCTTTCACGAGTAAAACGTGTTTATAAATTATGTTTTGGATAACGTGTGCTTTTAGCTTTCCATATTTAGATTGTATCATGCGGTGGATAGATCTTTTTGTGGATAGTGGTATGATTTCAAGTAAGTTGTATCATGCGGTGGATTAACTTATTTGAATTCATGCTTGACGGGTTTTAAAGTATCTAGACATGCGGTAGACTAATGCTTTAGGCCTATGCATGCTTGTTTATTACATATTAATGATCATGCTTTACTTCATTTATTTTTATTGTTACTTATCCTCGAAGATCGGTCATGGTCTTGCGCACGTGCAATTTTGTCCAAATAAAGACCGATCTATCGTCATGCTTGCGTCATCCATTTCGGCTATGTTCTATTTTGTGCTTTAAAGCTCCCGAATGGTTTCTAATTTGCTGGCAGATAGCTTTTCATAGCTATATGTCATCTCACATGGCTTTCTAGCCGTAAATATGGAACTGTCTGGTACCACCCGGCAAGTTCCAAGCTTTGGTATTTAACTACTTTGTCTTTTGTTAATTTTCAGGGAAAATTGACTGGCACGTCTTGGAATCTTTTCACGTGTTAAGCTAGCTTGATCGGCTTGCTGTGTGCTTGGCACAGGGTGCGGATTTTGTGTCAACACCGGCGGCGCTGCCGGCCGGGCAAGCGGCCGGGCTCGACCAGAGGCTCACCTAGGAGCTGTGGGTAGCCGGCGTTGGGGCGGAGGGGCGGCCGGCGACGGGTTTCGGCGGCGGCCGGCGGCGGTGACCGCGGCGGCTCAGGGAAAGGCGGCGAAGAAGCGCAATGTTGGGCAACAAACGGCTTGGGGAGGTCTACGGGTGCCTAAGGATGCTACCGGAGCAACTGGCCGGCGGCGAGCGCGAGCGGGGAGGCGAGCTCCAGGCGGCGGCGGCAATGGCGGCGGTGCGGCTCGGGGTGGCGCGCTGGGGAGCGAGGAGAGGCTTTTATAGGCGGCTCGGGGTGTCCGTGGGTGACGGCGGATGACGGCGAAGATGCCCCGCCGTGCTACGGCGCTCGGGCGGCGCGCGTACGGCGGCGACGCCGCCGACGGACCGCCGGTCCGTGGCGCGTGCGCGCGTACGGCGGCGCGCCGGCGCGGACTCGATGCGCCTGGGGGCGGGGGACGCGTCGGGGTGCGCACGACCTCTGGCAGGGCGAGCCTTGGGTGGCGCGCGGCCTTGGGAGGCGCGGGCGCGGTCGTCGGGGCTGGCGGCGCGCGGACGGCGACGGGCGGGCGCGCGGGGCGCGCGACGTCGCGGCGTGCAGCGCTCTGGCCAAAACCGTGTTACTGGTGCTGTGTTTGACACGCTTTTTCTCCAAATTTTTGTACAGAAGTTGACCAAGTGATGAATACCAAAGTTGTAGATCTAGCTACCCTTAACAATTTCTACAAAGGCTATATAGGGTTTTTCCTCACAGAATTTGAATTATTTGAATGCCAATATTGAATGTCAGCCTGTCTTGGCAAACAGTGAAATCTATCTTGCAACTCATTTTCCAAGCTTTTCCCTTCAAAATTTGAAATGCCAATCTACATGAAAGTTGTGTCCCTCATCAAGATGGACAACTTTCACAAAGGTAGAATTTTAAGTGTTTAAGTGAATTTTGGAGAACGCGGCAAAAGTTCCGGCAGACACCTGTGGACACTAGGGTGGCAAGGGGTTTGACCAAGCCTTTGACCATGGGTTGGCCCCACAAGTGTGTTTACTAGTGAAAGGGGGTCACTAGGGTAGGTTAGTGAGTTTTTCGAGGTGAGGGCCCAGGTTGACCGTGATTTGACCACTGTTGACTACTTTGACCGGCTGTTAGGGTTAATTAAAAACCTGGGGCGTCACAGCCTACCCCCCTTAAACGGAATCTCGTCCCGAGATTCGATTTGATAACGAAGAGATTGGGAGAAGAACTCACGGTTTTGAGATTGTAGGAAGCCCGGATACTTAGTGTTAAGATAGTCCTCCGTCTCCCACGTTGCTTCTTCTTCCGTGTGATGACTCCATTGGATCTTGTACATCCGTATGGTCTGCCCTCGGGTCTTTCGCTCTTTTTGGTCTAGTACTTTCAACGGGTGCTCGATGAGCGAGAAATCCGGCTCAATCCAAGCATTAGCTTCTGCGATAACCTCATTCTCCTGCACAGGCATTCCCTTCTTCAATTGAGTCACGTGAAACACATTGTGGACTGCGGAAAACCGTTCCGGTAACTGGATACGATAAGCCACGGGCCCACATACTTCTATGACTTCATAGGGTCCAATGTAGCGCGGAGCTAGCTTTCCCTTGACTCCAAACCTTTGCACACCTTTGGTGGGGGACACCTTCCTATTCTTGCTGTCGGCAACCTAGTTGCCCACCGAAGCACCACTGTACGTAGGCGACGCTGGGGGAGTCGGCAACGGTGGTCCTGCCTGGCTCGTCTGATCCAGGCCAGACAAACCCTGCTGCTCCTCCGGGTGTGCCTGTACTGGGGGCAGTGGCTGTAAGGCCACTATAGCCTGCAAGGCTGCCACCTGTACCTCGGCCTCCTCTACCTGCTGCTGCATATCAGCAATGTTCTGAAGTAGCGTCAACCTCTCAATCTCATGCACATCGGCATTCTCCTCTAGGGTATGATTCTCTGCCTCCAAATCTACAATCCTCTGCAGGCGGTCGCCTCTCTCTAGCTCTAACTGGAATCTCCTAGCACGCAGCCTGTCATTCTCCTGTTGTACCTGAGTAAGGGTGAAGTTCAGCTGCTGATGTGCTGCTGACAACTGCTGCCAATCACGTCTAGATGCCTCCAAGCGCTGCCCAATAATCGCTGCGGTGTTATAGCGCGGCCCCTGAAGTGTGAAAACCACGTTCAGACAGCGAGCTAGCGTCCGAGTAACATCCAACGGCTCTGCTAGTGTCAATAGCTCCTGTAGATGATCCATACGGTCCAACCATGCCGGGTCGTGAGGACTCACGGCAGGAAACAATCCAAACGGAGAGAGAGCTACCACAGTGGGGTTGTGGTCACAGAAGTCCGTCAGCACTCTGAGGGCGGCTGACTCAACGGCCTCGTGGGTAATAAATCCCCAGTAGATAAAACTCAAATCGAACCAGTCGGCGTGGTCCGGGTGTGGCAGAACAGTGACAATCACTCTGCAATGGGGAACGCCATAGCGCTCGAACTCAGACACCTCATAAGTCGGTGGTGTGAGGTAGCCTGCGGCGCTGAGTGCTTCCCACGCGAGGCGTGGAAAACCCTCCCAGTGCAACCCGTTGGTACGGATCGTACCGTCAGCGTCGAACTCGTGAAACACGGGGAAAGCCATCTGTACAAAAATGTAACTCATGTCAGATCTCAAAGAGAAAGGCATGTCAAACGGTGAAGTTCTGGCAGCTGTGAATAAAAATTCATAACCAAAAATCCAGAAACCTCAAAACTTTCCCAAGTTTCCCCCGGTTCAAAAATAAGTTCTTTAACACCTATTTAATTTTTAAGGTTGAGCTCGAACAAGGAAACAAGGTGGACGACACAGAACCAAGATGTGCCTAGGAAAGTGTAAACCAACCCAAAAGGAACTAGGATTGAGACTTGCTATTACAAGATCACTAGTTAAGGAGCAATTGTTTTTAACAATTGGGTTTAATTAACCTATTATAAGGTAAACAAACTTCTCAAAATTTCGGCAGCATGACAGCTAGGTATGAGAGGTACTTTAGTTTATAAAAAGCACACACTAGCAAAATCTTCCTTATAGAGCATATAGAAGTTCGATTTTGGGTCCATTTTAGTTGTTTCGATTTTTAACATGCATGCAAGACGTCCTATCCGACCTCACATGGCAACCAAGCCAAAAATCGAAGTTAGTGCCGGTGGTAAGGCTTTTATTCGTCTCTCCCTATAATATCTAGTCGAGAGCTAAACGGTACTCGTTTAACAACTAACGAAGCGCTGTTATGTACCTGCAGAAAACGAACCTTTCGTGCCAGCACGTCACGAAAGCGTCCACATACATTACCGTTCACTATAGAAACAGTATCCATGCGTTAAGCCGCTGCATGGACAGCGTCCAACCTCGGACACCCTCCGTTTGAATGGAGTGTATCCTTGCCTCGCATGAGCGACATGCGGAATGCACACGTATGAAACACGTGGCGACACACAACTCATAAACAGACGCGAAGATGGGATCCGTAGAATGGATCACTCCATCAACCCTCGCAATTCCCGTGATGCGGAACAGCACACGTATAAAACACGTGGCTCATCTAGTTTGGTTGTGCAATAAAGTAAGTCTGACATAAAGTAATGTGCTGGAAGTTAGCAAAATAAACCATAAATTAAAGCCACCTGAAAGAACCCAAAAATTCCCTCTAGGGCCTCTCGGTCTAGTTTATCCTTAGCGGACCAACGTATTTTGGAAAATCAGACAATCTTGGCATATTTTATTCAAAAACCAGTGATTAAGTTTATTAATTAATCTCTGGTGCATATAAGCTCTGATGCCAACTGTGACAACCCGCCCAGGAAAATACCGTACTATCGCCTAAACCAATCCACTTTGGGCATTAAGCGATAATAAAGTATCATCCTGTCGTTAGTTGCCGGGTTAACGCCCGGTAAATCACTTGAATAGCGACAAGGATCGAATATATGCATTAAAACTCACTCGAAGGCGAGTCCAGAGATACATCAACATTAATATCCAAATGCGTACCCCGAGGGGTTTAGTTATTACAAACCATAGTTTTTACCATGATGAAATAGTTCAGAGTTTTTGAAAACAGCGGAATTTAACTAACGGAAGCAAAGACACCACAGGAGGCCATCCATGATGCTCTCAGTCGTCGTCCTCCACCCACTCCAGCTCCCAGCCGGGCGGGATCTCTCCGGGCCACACATCACCGAAAGCATTACCTGGATCAACATATTATAGCAAGGCTGAGTATACTAATACTCAGCAAGACTTACCCGTTGGTGATAACTACTTCACCAATTCTAGACCATGAAAGGCTTTTTGGCTACTGGGTTGCCTTTGCTGAAAAGTAACAAAGAGTAGGTCCTTACTTTCAAGATTTTAGCACAAGTTCTAGTAGGTTTAATCTTTACTACATTAGCCAACTAGTACAAACAAGGTTGTACAATACAATTAATCAAACAAAATATTCATCAGCTTCCATCATTAAGGATCTCATGACTAGTGGAGTAAGTAGTCTCAGATAACGGTGAGAGGCCGACAATCGATTGATTAAACCTTGCAAGGTGGATCTAAACACACGGTAGGCTGCCCCCGGAAGGACAACTTTCCCAGGCCGTTTCCAAAAGTCCTCGGGTCAGGATGAAAGGCCACAGTCTTTGGTGCAGGCTATCCGGCATACCCCGCGAGATACCCGGAGTCACCATACACCATCGGTAGCTAGCCGAGATACAATCCCCAAGAGTAGTGATAGTTCCATCCCTAGCCGTCTCATTAAGGTACTAGGCTTACCGGTCCCATTCCCGACAAGTGTTTAGTATGTTCAAACACTTAACCCACATAACCACTGGACCGAAGCCCAAATCCCATGCTCTTACCACATGAGCAATCCATTTAAGGATATATTGTGATTCCTATCTAGGAACCTATTCTCGCGAGTGAGGTCATCACTCGACTTGTAACGGTCCTATAGATTAGCAGCTATCGACCTATCATACTAGTAAGGACAAAGGTACCTAGGGATCATGCATCTAGGGTTTCATTCAACTCCTGAACTTAAATGCACAATCATCCATAGATGAGTGAATAAAGAATTTAAAAACTAGGTTAGATGCACCGGAGCTTGCCTTCGTCAGCTAGGTTAGCCTGGGCACCCTCGGTGTCGAGCACTTCCACGTACTGCAGCGAAGCTTCCGCTCCTCCTTCCTCGGTCTTCGGGACAAGCGAGTAATCACCGTCCGGAAGACCTACACGGAATGCAATGCAAGTTCAGGTGATGTGATAGGTAGTTATCTTATCCAACTCTTGTTGGTCATATTCACCTTAACAAGCATCTAGATAGTGTTTCTCTTTTAGGAAGGTTATTAGTTGTACATGGGTTATTCTTTTATTGTACATTTGAATAAAGGTTTTTATTGCACTTGTTATTTCATGTGAATGTTTGGCCCTTTTCTCTTCACAAGCAAAGGTATGAATAATATTTTTCTTCATGAATTAATTTCTTATCAGCAAGGATATGTAATTATCTTTTAATTTAATTAGGTAATACTTTCAAAAAGGAAACAGAATTAAATAGGGGTTTTTCTTGTTTAATTTCTCTTTAATATTAAAAGGGGCTTTTAAGCTTTTATTAAGCAATTAAATTACCAAAAATTAAGGAAGTGTTTCTCAAGCATATTAGCACCTATACTGGTCCATTGGACCCACATTAAATGCTTGGAAGCTAGGAAATTAAATATTAGAGAAAATAATAAAGACTAGCTAGTGATTCGAATTAAATGCATACAAAAATAAATAAGCCTCAAAATGATCCCAACTTTCTCATGCATGCTCTCTGGTCCTAAACAAGCCTAAAGAACCAGCATATTCACCTAGAAACTCTACTGATCTTACTTCATTAATTTACAAAGGAAAACATGCACAAATTGAGAATAAATATTTCTTTAAGCCAAAAATCATGATTAATTTACAAGAGGTATATTTTGACATAACAAGACAGTGTGCACAAGTTGGGCACAAAAACATAAACATAATTAGCAAGAAAAATCATCTAGGCAGTTTCTGCAGAATTGGACAACAATTGATTTAACAAGATTAACTTCATAACTTTGTGCAATTTTTGGCACAAGATCTAGACCTAACAAGACACACAACATATCCAAAATTTAGATACAGAGGAGCTGTATGTTTAAAGTTATGACAGATCTAGGTTTTTCACATTTGTATTTTTCATGTTAAAAATATTTAGAATCAAGCCATGTGAGAATAACAAAAGTTGTGTAATTTCTCTCACTGAACCCAACAAAATTGGTTTGGCATTTTTCTGAATTTTCTACAATTTTCTAGGAATTTTCTAAGGCTCTGGACTGACTTGTAATAAAACTTAGGTTTCCAAGCAACCAGGTCCTAGCTTTTACACAAAACACCCTAAACAAAACGAAATCGAAGCAATTCAGCCCTTGCCCGGGGAGAGCGGCGCGGGCGCGGCCAACTCCGGCGAGCCGGCGGCGCTGCCGGCCGGGCAAGCTGCCGGGCTCGACCAGAGGCTCACATAGGAGCTGTGGGTAGCCGGCGTTGGGGCGGAGGGGCGGCCGGCGACGGGTTTCGGCGGCGGCCGGCAACGGTGGCCGCGGCGGCTCAGGGAAAGGCGGCGAAGAAGCGCAATGCTGGGCAACAAGCGGCGTGGGGAGGTCTACAGGTGCCTAAGGATGCTACCGGAGCAACTGGCCGGCGGCGAGCGCGAGCGGGGAGGCGAGCTCCAGGCGGCGGCGGCAATGGCGGCGGTGCGGCTCGGGGTGGCGCGCTGGGGAGCGAGGAGAGGCTTTTATAGGTGGCTCGGGGTGTCCGTGGGTGACGGCGGATGACGACGAAGATGCCCCGCCGTGCTACGGCACTCGGGCGGCGCGCGTACGGCGGCGACGCCGCCGACGGACCGCCGGTCCGTGGCGCGTGCGCGCGTACGGCGGCGCGCCGGCTTGGACTCGATGCGCCTAGGGGCGGGGGACGCGTCGGGGTGCGCATGACCTCGGGCAGGGCGAGCCTTGGGCGGCGCGCGGCCTTGGGAGGTGCGGGCGCGGTCGTCGGGGCTGGCGGCGCGCAGCCGGCGACGGGCGGCGCGCGGGGCGCGCGACGTCGCGACGTGCAGCGCTCTGGCCAAAACCGTGTTACTGGTGCTGTGTTTGACATGCTTTTTCTCCAAATTTTTGTACAGAAGTTGACCAAGTGATGAATACCAAAGTTGTAGATCTAGCTACCCTTAACAATTTCTACAAAGGCTATATAGGGTTTTTCCTCACAGAATTTGAATTACTTGAATGCCAATATTGAATGTCAGCCTGTCTTGGCAAACAGTGAAATCTGTCTTGCAACTCATTTTCCAAGCTTTTCCCTTCAAAATTTGAAATGCCAATCTACATGAAAGTTGTGTCCCTCATCAAGATGGACAACTTTCACAAAGGTAGAATTTTAAGTGTTTAAGTGAATTTTGGAGAACGCGGCAAAAGTTCCGGCAGACACCTGTGGACACTAGGGTGGCAAGGGGTTTGACCAAGCCTTTGACCATGGGTTGGCCCCACAAGTGTGTTTACTAGTCAAAGGGGGTCACTAGGGTAGGTTAGTGAGTTTTTCGAGGTGAGGGCCCAGGTTGACCGTGATTTGACCACTGTTGACTACTTTGACCGGATGTTAGGGTTAATTAAAAACCTGGGGCGTCACAATCGAGCCTCGGATCGGTCCGAGGGTAGCTCCCCTCGACCCATCCAGGCGATGTACTTGTCGCGCCAGTCCCCTTCGCTGGGGGCCGGCTCTGTATCCATGGCCTTGGCCTCGTCGGCTCCGTAGCCTTTGAGCAAGAAAAGTACGTACGCCTCGTTCGAGGGGTCCTCGTCCATAGGCTCGGTGCCTATTGGACTCGAGGGAGCCCCCGAGGGTTCCTCACAGCTCGAGGGGTATGGCTCGAGGTTGACGGGCGGCTGGGCGTTATCCCGTGCGAAGACGTTCGGGGGAACGGTGATTCGCCCTGACGCAATTTTGGCGAGCTCGTCCGCCTCCTCGTTGTACCGGCGTGGCACGTGGTTAAGTTCTATGCCGTAGAACTTGTCCTCGAGGGCTCGCACGGCTTTGCAGTACGCCTCCATCTTGTCGTCAAGGCAACTCGCGTTCTTCATGACCTGGTCGATCACAAGCTGCGAGTCGCCCCTCACGTCTAGGCGCTTGATGCCTGTCTCGATGGCGATTCCGAGGCCACAGAGGAGGGCCTCATATTACGCCATGTTGTTTGACGCGGGGAAGTGTAGGCGCACCGCGTATCTCATGTTCTCCCCGAGAGGCGAGATGAAGAGCAAGCCCGCGCCCGCCCCCGTTTTCATCACCGACCCGTCGAAGTAGAGAGTCCAGCACTCGGCCTGGATCTGCGGCGGCGGTAACTGCGTGTCCGTCCACTCAGCGACGAAATCCGCCAAGATCTGGGACTTGATTGCCTTGCGCGGCGCGTAGGCAAGCGTCTCGTCCATCAGCTCCACCGACCACTTGGCAATCCTGCCTGCCGCGTCCGGGTTCCGGATGATTTCTCCCAGCGGAAAGGAGGAAACCACCGTAACCGGGTGAGCCTCGAAGTAGTGGCGGAGCTTGCACCGCGCAAGGACCACTGCGTAGAGCAGCTTCTAGACTTGTGGGTAGCGCGCCTTGGTCTCGGACAAGACTTCGCTGATGTAGTACACCGGCCGCTGGACTGGCATCGCGTGCCCTTCCTCCGTGCGCTCCACCACGATGACGGTGCTGACCACCTGAGTGGTTGCGGCGACGTAGAGGTACAAAGGCTCTCCATCTTGTGGTGGTGTTAAGATTGGGGTGTGGGCCAGCGTCGCCTTCAGTTTGTCGAGCGCCTCCTGGGCCTCGGTGGTCCAGGAGAAGCGTTCGTGCTTTTTGAGGAGCCGGTAGAGGGGCAAGCCCTTCTCGCCGAGCCGCGAGATGAAGCGGCTCAAGGCGGCAAGGCATCCCAATACCTTCTGGACCCCCTTCAGGTCGCGAATCGGACCCATGCGCTCGAGGGCGGCAACCTTTTCGTGGTTGGCTTCGATGCCTCGCTGGGAGACAATGTATCTTAGCAGCATGCCCCGCGGCACGCCGAAGACACACTTTTCGGGGTTCAACTTCACCCCATTGTCCCGCAGGCAGCCGAATGCGATGCGGACGTCGTCAACCAGGTCGTCCGCCTTCCTGGTCTTCACAACTATGTCATCTACGTACGCCTCAACGGTCCGCCCGATGTGATCCCCGAAAACGTGCTGCATACATCGCTGGTATGTAGCGCATGCGTTTCGAGAATCGAACGACATTGTTACGTAGCAGTACATCCCGAACGGCGGAATGAACGAAGTCGCGAGCTGGTCGGACTCCTTCATTTTTATTTGGTGGTACCCGGAATAGGCATCAAGAAAACATAAAAGTTCACACCCTGCGGTCGAGTCAACGATTTGATCGATCCGCGGCAAAGGAAAAGGAACTTTAGGACATGCTTTATTCAAACTGGTATAGTCTATACACATCAGCCACTTCCCATTCTTTTTCTTGACTAACACGGGGTTAGCTAGCCACGTAGGGTGGAACACTTCCTTGATGAATCCGGCTTCGAGGAGCTTCCGCAGCTCTACTCCGATTGCCCGGCGCCGCTCCTCGTCGAAGCGGCGCAGCCGTTGTTGCACGGCGCGGGAGTGAGGTAGGATGTCAAGGGAGTGCTCGGCGACCTCCCTCGGGATGCCTGGCATGTCCGAGGGGCTCCACGCGAAGATGTCGGCGTTGGCGCGGAGGAAGCCGACGAGCACCACTTCCTATTTTGGGTCGAGGGTGGCACTGACCCTCAACACCTTGCCCTCGGGGGCAGCAGGGTCGAGGGGCACCTCTTTGGTCTGCTCAGCAGCCTCGAAGCTGGCAGCGTGCTTGGCGGTGGAGTCGAGGTCCTCGTTGACCAGCTTCTCCATGTTGGCTACGAGCGCTTCATCCAGCGCCAGTGCCTCAGCGTGTTCCACGCACTCGACGTCGCAGTCGAACGCGTGCTCGATCGATGAGCCCACGGTGATGACACCGTTGGGCCCCGGCATCTTCATCTTGAGGTAGGTGTAGTTGGGGACCGCCATGAACTTGGCGTAGCACGGCCGCCCAAGTATGGCGTGGTACGTGCCCCTGAACCCCACCAAGGTGAGTGTCTCCTTGCGGAAGTTGTCCGGCGTGCCAAACCAGACCGGCAGGTCGATCTGCCCGAGGGGCTGGACGCGCTTGCCCGACGCGACGCCATGGAACGGCATCGTGCAGGGCCGCAGCTGGTCCAACCCGATCCCCAGCAGGCGCAGCGTGTGTGCGTAGAGGATGTTGAGGCTGTTGCCTCCGTCCATCAGGACCTTTGAGAACCGCGCGTTCCCGATGACCGGGTCGACCACCAGCGGGTACTGGCTCGGGTTGGGGATGCGATTCGTGTGATCCTCGCGGCTGAAGGTGATGGCGTCCTCCGACCAGTCGAGGAAGGAAGGAGGAGCCTTCTCCGCGGCGAAGACCTCTTGTCATTCCCGCTTGCGTTGGCGGTTGGACATGTCGACGGTCGGCCCCCCGAAGATGAGCAAGACGTTCTCCACAGCGGGGAAGCCGCCGGCGTCGCCGTCACCCCCATCCTTCTTCGCTTCGCCGTCCTTCGCGATGGCGGCGCGGCCGTAGAACCGCTTGAGCATGTCGCACTGCTCGAGGGTGTGGTTGACCGGCATCTTGTGGTAGGGACATGGCTTCTTCAGCATGTCGTCGAAAACCCCAGGGCCTCGAGGGGCCGCCCAAGGGCCCCGTCGAGCTGGGTCAACAGCTAGGGCTTCGTCGGCACCGTCGTCGCGCCCCTGCTCGCGCGCCTCGCGGCGCGGCTTCTTTCCTTTCTTCCCCCGCTTGTGCCTCCGCTGGGGGTCCTTGGACTTGCTGCCCTCCGCGGGCGCGTCGTCCACGCGCTTGCTCTTCTTCCCGTCGAAGATCGCCCCCACCGCCTCCTCGCCAGATGCAAAGCTGGTGGCGATGTCGAACAGCTCGTTCGAGTGGACCGGCGGGTTGCGCCCAAGTTCGCGCACGAGGTCCCGGCAGGTGGTACCCTCGAGGAAGGCGTGCACGATTTCGAACTGGGCCACGCTTGGGAGCTCCGTACAGCGCTTGGAGAAGCGTCGTATGAAGTCCCGAAGTGACTCGCCGGGCTTCTGGGTGCAGGCGCGCAGATCCCAGGAGTTCCCAGGGCACACGTACGTGCCCTGGAAGTTCCCCACGAAGGTGTGGACCAGATCGTCCCGGTTGTGTATCTGGCTGGCCGGCAAGTGCTCGAGCCACGTTCACGCGGAGTCGGCGAGGTGCAGCGGCAAGTTGCGGATGATGACCTCGTCGGTAGTGGCTCCGCCCAGCTGGCACGTGAGGCGGTAGTTGTTGAGCCATATGCGGGGGTTCGTCTCCCCGTTGTACTTGTCGATCGACGTGGGCTGGTGGAAGCGTTGAGGGAAACTCGCCGTGCGGATCTCCCGGCTGAACACACGGGTTCCCGGGGGCTCCGGCGTTGGCGAGCGGTCCTCTCGGCTGTCGTAGCGCCCGCCCCGTTGAGGGTGATAGCCTACCGCCGCCCGTGCCTCCGTGTTGGTTGTGCACCGTGCGTTGATGACGTTGCGGGCGTCACCGTCTTGGGACTACCCACGCGTGTCGAGGATCCGCTCCTTGACCGGCGTGCGCCCTTGGTTGGCGGGACGCCCCGCCGCGTCGCCCGTGTGCACTCACACTTCGGGGCCTTGCGCGCCCCCGTCGTCTCGCGCACTTCCCTGGTGGCGAATGCGCGACGCCGAGCTCTCGGCCTGTTGCACGGCCGCTTGCTCGATCAGCGCCTGCGCCTCGCGCTGCAGGTTTCGCGCCTCGGGCGTTGAGGGAGCGGGCATGGCCCGCAGCAGTGTCGCGGCAGCAATGAGCTTTTGGCTCGCTCGCGGAGGAGTGTTCGGGTTGTCGACGTCAAAGTCGGCGTTGATGCGGTCGCGGGCTTGCCTGCCCAACTCACGCACACGTTCGCCGCGCGCGGAGGCTTCTCCAGCGATGGAGGCGCGGAGCAGCCGCACCGTGCGGTACTCTTCCGCCAGCTTGGCCTCGAGCTCATGTGCTTGGGCCAGCTGCGCGTTGATGTCGGCCCCCCTCGGCGGTGAGGGGTGTCGTATGGACCTCCCTGGGTCCACTACCTCGGTGGGTACCAGGACCGACTACTCGGTGGGCCCCTGGGACTACCCGGCTTGCGCTGCACGGCACCTGATGGCGTGAAGCACAAGGACTACAGAGGAGAAGTACTCGGTTAGGAAGCTGTACATGTCCCGCACTGTATGGAAGACTCCTAGACGTACTCGACTAGTACTCTCTCCCTATTCCGACTTGTAACCCTGCCTCCCGGACTATATAAGGCGAGGCAGGGACCTTTCTCTCATCATCTCATCTCACGGCGTACAATTGCACCATCTTGTAATCGTACCCAATCAATCCAGAGCTACGCAGCATACAGGACGTAGGGTATTACGCACCTCGCGGCCCGAACCTGTCTAAATTGTGTGCCACGTGTCTCTTCCTTCGAGTTACCGATCTCGGCGAGGCCACATTCATCTACTTCGGGTACTCCCCTTAGTAGGTTGCCGGTCTAAAACACCGACAGCTGGCGCGCCAGGTAGGGGATCTCGCCCGAGATCACATGGCGAACTCGACGGCTCCTGTCTACTTCAAGCCAACCGTCGCCTTCAACCGCGGTGACACCTTCGTTTTCGGCGCTTGGGTCTGCACTGCTGACGGCGCGGGGTCCTTCCACCGCCGCCTCACCATGCAGCCCAGCCCGGAGACCGGCTTCGTGACGCTTCCTGAAGTTGTCACGGGCGCACTCGCCGGCAAGTTCGGCGAAATTTCGCTCTTCAACCATCACGCCGACTTCGAGCTCGAGTCCGCTTCCAACTCGAACTCGACGTCTCCATGGGCTATCGCATGCGAGCCGGCTGCTCAGCCATCGCATGTGGTCCCCCCATCCCGCGAGCGCTCCGCGCGTGGCCCCCGCAACCCCTGCAGGGCCCGCACGGGGGCTCCCTCTTCGCGTCGGGCCGGCAAAGAGCCCGTACCCGAGTACAACTCGGACTCCGACACCGCCCCCGGCCACGCTTCGGACTCCAACCCCCTCTCCGGGTTCTACTCGGATTCCGCATACGAGTTCGACTTCGGGTCGGACCCAGAGGGTCCCGAGTCCGAGGACAACTCCACTGAGCATCCCTTATCAGGGCCGGCCTCTGGGCTGGTTATAACGTCCACGCCTGCCGGAAGATTCGTCTACTGGCCAGACCACAAGCCCGCAGACCTGATAAGTGGAGACTCACGCTACGTCGCCTACCTCGACTCGCTCCCGTTCCAGGAGGGAACACCACTTGCCCGGGCTGACTCGTACACTCCTACTGAGGTGGTGAGCTCTGAGAACAGCCTTGGCAACCCCGATCGCCAAGTCTTCATGGCTGCCGGCGACACCCCCGGACCATCTGGGATGGCTACAGACAAGTACCTTGAAGATATCTCCGCGGACGAGCTGTCTACCGACGCACCTGCAGTCGAGACCGCCGCCAACAGGGACGCTCGACGTGAGCGTAACAGGAAGCGCAACGAACGGCGCCGGCGGCTCAGAGACAACCTCCCCATCCGCAACCTTGCGGAAGCTCTCGAAGCAGTCGAGAGCAGAGTACACACTACCCCTGAGCAGTGCCTCATGTCGATCACAGCGATCGCACGCCAGGCTCAGGGACTACGTGCCGGAGAAGTAATCGCCAAGCTCGCTGAAGACGCCTACTTCATGCGGGTCGACAACAGGGTCAACCAGCCTCCTCCCGCCAGGAACCGCGACAATGAAGCTACAAGTCGCAGCGCCGACCTCGGTCGCAACCGTACTCGAGCTGAGCTCCCGGCCTAGCCCAACCGTACTCGCGCGAACGCCGGTGGCCCCTCACAAGGTGGCAACAGCAACCGCGAAGTCGTCCCTCACCGCGCCCCCAACGGCGGCGGCCGTGACCCCGACGGCGGCGGCAGCGACGTCGGAAGCTCCAACCACGGAGCCAACAGGAGGGCTGGCAGCGGCGGCAACCGCGGCGGTCGAGACCACACGAACAGCCACGCCTCCGGTGCCTCACAGGGCGGCTACGACGCCCGCCAGAAGATTGAGGAGCTGCGGCAGAAGAAGTCTGCCACCGCAGGCGACAACGACGGCTTCCCCGCCTTCTCACCTCGACATTGCAACTTGCTCCTCCCCGACAAGTTCAAGCCTTTGGGGATCACCAAGTACGACGCGAAGCAGGACCCCATCCAGTGGCTCAGGTGCTACGCCCTCTCCATCGAGAACGCTGGCGGCAACAACGACACCAAGTGCCTCTACTTCCCCTTCTGCCTGGACCAAGCTCCACTCACATGGCTCGAGTCGCTGGACAAGCACTCGATCGACAAGTGGGACCAGCTGAAGGAGTAGTTCACCAGCAACTTCGCGGGCGCCATGGGCCGATCGGGTACTCGCATGGACCTGGCCATGGTCAAGCAGGAACAAGGCGAGACCCTCCGCAAGTACATGCACCGCTTCTTCGACAAGCGCGCTACCGTAGTCGACGTCACCGACAAGGAGGTCATCGACCTCTTCCAAGACGGCCTCTACCATCGCCGCACCTTTGAAGACTTCGGTCGTCGCCGCCCCAAGTCCATCCCCCACCTCAAGGACATGATCACGTCCTGGGCGGATGAAGAAGACAAGGCCAACGCCAAGTACGATGCCATCCGTGGCAAGAGCAAGCAAAACGCGGGCGGCGGCAGCGGCAACAACGGGAACCAAGGCGGTCGCAACAACAACAACAAATACTCGGGTCCCAACCGTAAGCGCAAGCCAGACAACACTGTCACGGCTATCCAGCGCCCTGCGAAGGAGAACTCGAAGAAGAACTCCGGCGGCTTCAAAGACTTGCTGAAGGAGAAGTGCCCGTGGCATCTGGACGGCAACCACACCACCGAGCAGTGCTACCAACTCAGGCGAGCACTCAAGAGTACTCCAGAGCCACCGCACCCTCATGACAAGAAAGGCAAGAAGAAGAACGACGGAGACAACAACGACTTCCAGGAACCCGACAAGACTGTCAACGTCCTCTTCGGCGGACTACCCAGCAAGCGGGAGCAAAAGGCTACCCGTCGAGAAGTCATGAGCATTGAACCAGCGGTCCCGACCCCTCTCAGGTGGTCGGAGGTACCCATTACCATCTCCCGTGCGGATCAATGGACCAGCTTCTCCGAACCAGGACGGTTCCCTCTCGTCCTGAAGCCGGTGGTCGCGGGCTCCAAGCTCAACAAGGTCCTCATCGACGGTGGAAGCGGGCTCAACGTCCTCTTCACCAAGACCTTGAAGAAGATGAAGCTCGACATCACCCACATGCTCACCAAGAGCAACACACCCTTCTACGGCATCGTCCCCGGCAACGCGGCTATCCCACTGGGCTCAGTGGTCTTGCCAGTTACCTTCGGGGAATCTCGGGACAACTACCGTACCGAGTACATCAAGTTCGAGGTCGCGGACTTCGAAACATCCTACCATGCCATCCTCGGCAGGCCAGCCATCGCCAAGTTCATGGCGGTGCCTCACTACACCTACTTGGTGCTCAAGATGCCGAGCCCAGCAGGTGTACTCTCTCTCCAAGGGGACTTGAAGTTCTCGCACGACTGCGACACCGAAGCCGTGGAGATCTCCTCTACAAATCAAGTACCCAACACGATGATGGAGGTCTACGCCGCATCGAAGAAGCTTGCAACAAGTGAACTCGACATCCCTGAGAAGTCTGACAAAGGCAACAAGCCTCAACCAGCTGAGGAGGTCCTAGTCAAGACGATCGACCTCGGGACAGGCGATAGCAGCAAGACCACCACCATCGGAGCCGGCCTTGACCCCAAATAGGAAGACGCGCTCATCAACTTCCTCCGGGCTAACCGCGACATCTTCGCATGGAAGCCAGTGGATATGCCAGGAGTGCCCAGGGAGTTGATTGAGCACTGCCTCAACGTCGATCCTAAGGCCACCCCCAAGAGACAACACCTTCGACGTTTCGCCGACGACAGACGGGATGCCATCAAGAATGAACTCACCAAACTACTCGCGGCTGGCTTCATCAGAGAAGTCTTCCATCCTGAGTGGCTCGCCAACCCCGTCCTCGTCCGCAAGAAGAACTCGAACGAGTGGAGGATGTGCGTCGACTACACCGACCTCAACAAACACTGCCCCAAGGACCCCTTCGGGTTGCCGCGGATTGATCAAGTCATCGACTCCACGGCAGGCTGCGACCTGCTCTGCTTCCTCGACTGCTACTCCGGGTACCACCAGATCGCGATCAAGGAAGAAGACCAGGAGAAGACCGCGTTCATCACCCCGTTTGGCGCGTACTGCTACACGACCATGTCCTTCGGGTTGAAGAACACCGGCGCCACCTATCAACGAGCTATCCAAGCCTTCTTCAAGAGGCAACTCAACAAGAACGTCGAAGCCTACGTGGATGACGTGGTCGTCCAGACCAGAAACTCCAGTACCCTCATCGACGACCTTGAAGAGACTTTCGCATCCCTGCGCGAGTACCGCTGGAAGCTCAACCCGAACAAGTGCGTCTTTGGCGTACCTTCAGGCAAACTACTCGGCTTCATCATCAGCCAGCGCGGCATCGAAGCCAACCCCGAGAAGATCTCTGCCATCACCAGCATGAAAGCTCCCACGTGCATCAAAGATGTCCAGAAGCTGACCGGGTGCATGGCGGCCTTGAACAGATTCATCTCGAAGCTTGGAGAACGGGGACTCCCCTTCTTCAAACTACTCAAGCACCAAGAGAAGTTCGTGTGGACTCCAGAGGCGGACCAAGCTCTTGCTCAGCTCAAGGACTTCCTATCGAAGCCACCAGTCCTCACGGCTCCTCGCAAAGGCGAGCAGCTACTGCTCTACCTCACTGCGACTACCCACGTGGTCAGTACTGCCATCATCGTTGAGCGGCAGGAAGACGGCCACGCCTATCCAGTCCAGCGCCCAGTCTACTTCGTCAGCGAGGTCCTGTCAGAGTCCAAGGCACGCTATCATCCTATGCAGAAACTTCTGTATGCAGTACTCATCACCTCGCGGAAGCTACGACACTACTTCCAGGAGTACTCGATCTCCGTCGTCACCGACTACCCGCTCGGCGACATCCTGCGGAACCAAGATGCTACCGGAAGAATCTCCAAGTGGGCAGTCGAGCTCGGCGCCCTCACCATCGACTTCAAGCCATGCACAGCCATCAAGTCGCAGGCGCTAGTCGACTTCATGGCGGAGTGGCGGGAGAATCAGCTACCTACTCCAACCGTGCGACCAGAGCATTGGGTGATGTACTTCGACGGCTCACTCAACCTCGAGGGCGCAAATGCAAGAGTACTCCTGATCTCTCCAACGGGCGAACAACTCAAGTACGTCCTGCAGATCTTCTGGAAGGTCTCAAACAACGAAGCCGAGTACGAAGCTCTCCTACACGGGCTCCGCCTCGCGGCTTAACTGGGCATCAAGCGGCTACTAGTCTACGGTGACTCCGCAGTGGTCATCAACCAAGTCAACAAGTCCTGGGACCGCAACAAGGAGAACATGGACGCCTACTGCCTAGAAGTCCGCAAGCTCGAGAACAAGTTCTACGGTCTCGAGTTCCACCACATCGTCCGCGACAACAACGTTGCAGCGGACGTCCTATCGAAGCTCGGTTCTACTCGCGCTCAAGTACCAGCGGGTGTCTTCGTCCACGAGCTTCACACGCCATCCATCCCGGAGCCGGCACCACCGACCACTGTCCCAGCGCATCCGCCCGCTGGCCAGGAGGTCATGATGATCGACGTGGACTGGAGGCAACCCTTCATCGACTACCTCAGCGAGCAGAAGGTTCCCTCGGACAAGAACTTGGCTGAGCAGCTCATCCGTCGCGCCAAGTCCTACGTCCTCGTCGGAGACAAGCTTTACAAGCGGGGCGCATCTTCTGGAGTACTCATGAAGTGCGTCCCCAGGCAAGAAGGCAAGGACATCTTGGAGGAGATCCACAAGGGCGTCTGCGGCAACCACGTGTCTTCTCGCACGCTGGTCAGCAAGGCTTTCCGGTGAGCTTTCTACTGGCCCTCAGCCCTGGGCGACGCTGAAGAACTCGTCAGAAGGTGTCAAGGATGCCAATACGTCGCCAAGCAGCAACACGTCCCAGCCTACAAGCTAGTCACCATACCGCCAACCTGGCCCTTCGCTTGCTGGGGGCTCGACATGATTGGGCCACTGCCAACTGCGCCAGGTGGTTTCAACAGAGTATTGGTGGCCATCGACAAGTTCACCAAGTGGATCGAGGTCAAGCCGGTCACATGCCCCAAGGCTGACAGAGTACTCGACTTCCTGGATGAACTTGTGCATCGCTACGGACTACCCCACCGCATCATCACAGACCTGGGCTCAAACTTCAACAACCACCAGTTCTGGGAGTACTGCGAGAATAGCGGGATCGACATCCGATATGTCTCCGTTGCCCATCCTCGGGCCAACGGACAAGTCGAGCGCGCCAACGGGATGGTGCTCGACGCTCTCAAGAAGCGGCTACACGACGTTGCTAACTCTAAAGGAGGCAAGTGGATCAAGGAACTACCCAATGCACTCTGGGGGCTACGCACTCAGCCTTCCAAGCCAACGGGACAATCCCCTTACTTCCTGGTCTACGGCTCCAAAGCAATCCTCCCTGCTGATGTCATATGGAATTCACCAGCAGTGGAGCACTACGACGAAGGCGTCTCTGAAGACAGCAGACGAGTTGACATCGATGGACTCGAAGAAGCTCGCTGCGCTGCCCTCGTCCAATCAGCAAGGTACCTGGAGGGTATCCGACGCTACCACGACCGCAATGTCAAGGAACGCTCCTTCAACGTTAGCGATCTCGTCCTCCGTCGTATCCAGAACACGGAAGGACTACACAAGCTCAGCTCCCCCTGGGAAGGTCCCTTCACCATGGCAAAGGTGACCGGGCCGGGCTCCTACCGCCTCCAGACACTTGAAGGCAAAGATGTCAACAACTCGTGGAACGTCGACCAGCTCTGTCGGTTCTACGCCTAAGTCTACACGACTACTCCGGGGCTCAAGTCTACACGACTACATCAAGACCCCTCCACCGTAAGCGGCCTCCGGGTCCTGGCTCCAGTCTCCGGACTACTCCTTCGCTATAAGCGGCCTCCGGGTCCAGGCACCAGTCTCCGGACTACTCTCCTCCAGAATCCAGCCCATGCGGCTACCTACGGATCCTGGGCTGCGACGAGCGACAAAGGACTCTAGCAGCGGTCTACTGAGAGACCATGTACTTCTAGATCCAGCCTATACGGCTACCTACGGATCTACTGCTGTAAGCGGCTACTCTCCCTAGCACCACTTAGCCGTAAGCGGCCTCCGGGTCCTGGCGACTACTCTGTAACTACGGCCCTGGCCATCCAGATGTACTTCTTCAGTAATAAAGTTTGATTGTTCATCAACTTCTTTACTGTCTACTTCCCTCAACGGGACTACTGCCGAGTACGACTACTCGCGACAACTCCACGATGGGACTCCGCACTCTGAGATCGCGACTACGAGTACTCATTGATGGAACTTCTCTTCATTAATACTTAAACAATTTCATTACAATTGTTTTTGTACATCTACTGCTACGAGCTAACTATTACAGGACTACTGGAGATTAAGCTTATCAGCTACTTGCTCCGCAATGGGCGCCATCTGCTCCAGCAGCTCCGCATACTGCTCGTCTGTACAGTTGGCGGCTAGCCCGCCAGCGACTACATCCACGGGCGCCTTCGGGAAGTAGGACTTCATGAAGGCCAGCACCTGGTTCGGGATCGACTTCGCCAGATGCTTCACGTAGGCCGCCAGCCGGCTGGGGGCTTCCTTCAGTCGATCCACGAGTGGTGCAATCTTGGGGCCGCCAGGATGAGGCACCAGGAGTCTTGCGATGGGAAGCGCGGCTTCTTCAAGCTCCTTCAGCTGGGCCCGCAGCCCCTCGCAGTCCTCGTTCAGCTTCTGCAACGATTTGTAGCAGTTGACGAGGTCACGATCGGAGGCAATACGAAGCTCCATGTGCTTGTCGCACTCGAAGGCAAGCTCCTTATAATCTAGCTCGAGTACCTGGCGGGCCTCCTGCTCCCGGTAGAAGAGATTCTTCAGATCCGTCTCTGAAGTCTTCAACTGCTCAACCCGGGTCTCAAGCTCTACAAACGTCAAGGCACAGAGGATTAGACTACCTCTCGACCTCCAACAAGTACTCAACAAGACAAGTGGTGTACCTTTGTTCTTGTTGCGGAGCGACTTGTTCTTCCGCACCAAGTCGTCGCTCTTCGCCTGCATCTCCTGGATGTCGTTGTGGTACTTGGCGAAGGCGGTATCAAGCTTGGACTGCATGGCGGCCGTGTGCTTCCGGGACTTCATAAGTTGGTCCTCCAGCGCCTCCGCCCGAAGCACCGCGTCGCCGAAGCCTTGAAGCATATTGGACTTCTCGCGGGACCTCTCCACGACGTCCTGCACAGGCAATACACATCAAATGGGTACTCAACGCCAATGGATTGACTACTCAGGAGTTACAACTACTCACCTTCATCCACTGCTCGGCTTGGCGGACCGCCTCCAGGTGCCGAGCCACCGTTGCCGGGTCGACCAAGTCGTCCGCCACTCTACCCCGCCATGACTACTTGTGGCGGCTTCGGTCATCGGTGCAGATCGGATGGGCTCCGCGTCTTGGATCTCCGGGGAGCGAACGACCACATCCAGAGCGGGTTCTGGCTGTGTGGTGGTCTCCTCCCCCTCGGTCGTCGCGGCGGTTCCTCCGGCGGCCACCTCCATCAGCTCGGGGGCTCCTCCAGTAGCCTCCTGAGTTCCTGGTGTCAACCTCTCCATGGGCACCGCCGCGGGGATTTCGCTCCCTTCGGCCTCAGCGCCTGTCAACGAGAAGACAAGTGCATCAGCGTCATCTGACGACTACGACTACTTTTTGGGGGGTACTACAGCCTCAGCAGAGTACTCACCTTCGACCACGCTGGCTTCGGGCAACGTAGCCTCAGCAGCCGGCGCTTCGGGCTCCGCCTGAGGGGCGGGAGCGGACTCTTCGACGAGCGGCGCGGCTTCTTCTCCCGCCACCGCTGCAGAGGGTTCATCCCCCTCCCAGGACAGATCCGTCGACTTCCTGCAGAGTACACAAGCCGATTGTCAGTCAAGCAAGACTACTACATCAAGTACTACTCGGGAAGATCCAACACTTACAAGCTTGACCGGACTACCGTCACGGTCGGGGTGCCGAGGATGCTGGCGATGTCCACCAGTCCAGCCTCGGCGGGCACCTCTTCTTGCGCCTCTGCGGCCGCTGCCCCTTCTGCAGTATCAGCAGCCGGTGCAGCGCTCTCCTGCGCTTCGGCGGCCACCACTTCCTTCGCAGCAACAGCTGCGGGCTCCGTGCTCTCTTGACGAGCAGGGGGCTGGCGCTCCATCTGCGCTAGGAGCTCTTCGACAGTGGGGGCTGGGCTACAACTCCCAGCGGCCTCCCCCACCGTGTCCCACTCGCCCTCGTCGCCCTGATCAGCGGGCTCCATAGGCGGCAACTCCTGCAAGCAAGGAAGTTCAGTCATCAACAAGTGAACTTGAGACAAGAGTACTCGACTACACTACTCAAGACGGCTCACCTCTAAGGACGTGGTCTCAGTGACCTTCAACTTCTTCGACACGCGCTTGCGGGACGCATTGCGCGGCTTCCGCGGCGGCGTGGCCAGACTAGCCTCCAGGCTAGCCGGTGGATCCTGCACGAGGGGAACGTGAGGTAGGCCGGGTCGGCTGAACCTCGACCGCAGCTGAAAGCGGTCCTGCAGCGTCTCCTCGTCGTCGTCCTCGTCGGACGTGTCCTCCACGACAACGGTGTCGCCTCCTTCGCCGACCTCCCGCCGCTCCTTGGCCTTGGTTTTCCCCTCCTCTGGGATCTCAACTTCCTGAGGGGGCGGCGGCGGCTCGGAGACGAACTTCTTCAAGTCATCCTGCAAGACACAACTCATCAGCACGACTACTCACACGGAATGGGTACTCGACACGGGGTACGGCTACTTACCTCCTTTGGCGGGCGCGCGGCGGAGTACTCCGGGACGGGGCACGCCGTGTACGGTGGCATGTCCTTGAAGATCCGCGCCAGCCTGTCAACAATGTCGTCGTCGACGACTTCGTCTCCAGGCATCCGCGACGTGTCGTCGTCGCCGGTGTACTCGAACCCAAGGGTGTCACGAGCCATCAGCGGCTGCACCCTGCGCTTCATGAAGCTGAAGGCCACGTGCTCGGCTCTCAGCCCGGCTTCTCTCAGCTCCTTGATCCGCGCCAACAACTCGGGGAGTTGGATCCCCTCCTGCATCGTCGGCTCCGTGTTCCACCACGGGCGATGCCTGGGCTGCTTCCCGCTCGGCTTCGGCAACCCCGGATGGTGGTTCGTGATGTAGAACCACTTCGCTTTCCAGTATTGGTTGGAGTCGATGAGCTTGTACGAAAGGTACTACTCGGCGGCGTCCTCCCGCATCTGGATCCCCGCTCCTCCGACTACCCGCGGGTTGCTGGCGCTCGGTTGCGGCTTCACCCGGAAGAACTTCCGGAACAAGATCCAGTGGGGCTTGATCCCTAGAAAAGCTTCACAGAAGTGGACGAAGACGGCGGTGTGGAAAATACTGTTGGGGTTGAGGTTGAGGTACTCGATGCCGTAGTACCCCATGAGCCCCTTGAAGAAGTTGCTCGCCGGGAGTGAGAGCCCGCGCTCCGCGAAGCGCGCGAACATTGGGATCTCGTCTTCGCTCTTCTCCATCGGATACGGATCCCCGGCGGCGGCCCTCCACATGTCCACCTCCTTCTCCCGGATGAATCCGCTGTTGAGGAGGGCCAGCAAGTCTTCGGTCTTCGCCTTCGACTTCTTCCACTCGCGGTTCGGATCTGGCCGTGGTGGAGACATCGGCGGTGCTGCCCCTGCGGCAGATCCGGCGGCTTCGTCGCGGCTCCTCTTCTTCCCGCCGGTGGTCTTCGTGGTCTTGGATGGCGACGGCTTCATCCTCCAAGTGCACGGCGTCTTCACGCGCATTCGCTCGGGGGCTACTCCGGTGGCTCTGGATGGCGGCGCACTCAGATCTACAGCGGCGGTGGCGTGCGCTGGCGGCGATTCTGGCCAAGATCTATTTGAAATGGCTACAGCTGCGTAGGGTGAAAAACCCTAAGGGATTTGGCTTCTATTTATAAGTCAACGCGGCCCTCCAACGGCCGGATGGATAAGTTTGCGCTCGGCTGACTCAGCGGGCGCGCGTGACTCTTCAACTTCAACTAGTCGACGCGCCTCACCTCGGGGGCTCGGCTACCTCTACTCGACTACCTGGGAAGCGACAAGATTCAGGAGCATCTCAGGACACATTCTACAAGATGACCCTTCAATTCGAGAGGAAGTACTCGACTCAAGGCTCGGGGGCTCCGTGCCACGTGTCCTTCGGTTTTTTCTCCGGATTTTTCGGGATATTCTTGCCAAAACTTTAGATGGACCCTCAGCCAGAGCCTACGACTCAACCTAAGGCTCGGGGGCTACTCCATATGGAGTGCGATTTTGCAATCGCACTTCCATATCAGCTTCGGCTTCAAGACAACGTGGGCATTTTTGAAGACCTTCGAGGGCAGCACTCGAGGACGCTTGGGACTACTCGAGAAGACTTCAGGATTGCTCAAACATCAGCTGGAGTACATTCCAGCCTCGGTATGCTTCGACTACTCTTGAGGACTTTTGACTTGTAGTACTCGGGGACGCTTGAGGACTACTCGTTAAGGCCGTCAAGACTACTTGAAGCTATCCTTCTCGACTACAAAGTACTCGGGGGCTTGTCGTATGGACCTCCCTGGGTCCACTACCTCGGTGGGTACCAGGACCGACTACTCGGTGGGCCCCTGGGACTACCCGGCTTGCACTGCACGGCACCTGATGGCGTGAAGCACAAGGACTACAGAGGAGAAGTACTCGGTTAGGAAGCTGTACATGTCCCGCACTGTATGGAAGACTCCTAGACGTACTCGACTAGTACTCTCTCCCTATTCCGACTTGTAACCCTGCCTCCCGGACTATATAAGGCGAGGCAGGGACCTTTCTCTCATCATCTCATCTCACGGCGTACAATTGCACCATCTTGTAATCGTACCCAATCAATCCAGAGCTACGCAGCATACAGGACGTAGGGTATTACGCACCTCGCGGCCCGAACCTGTCTAAATTGTGTGCCACGTGTCTCTTCCTTCGAGTTACCGATCTCGGCGAGGCCACATTCATCTACTTCGGGTACTCCCCTTAGTAGGTTGCCAGTCTAAAACACCGACAAGGGGGGAGGTGCGATTGGCCCCGCACCCGGGCCAGGGGGAATTTTCCTGTCGCCGGCTTCCACCGCGTTCGCGGCGCCCGCCGGGTCGTTGGCGTGTACCACAAAGCACTCCCGTGCGGGATCATAGCTCCCGGCACTGGAGTCGTCGGAGTAGCCGAACCAATAGTCCGCGGCGTCGAGAAACCGTCGGAACATTACCGGTCCGGCACGCCGGAGAAGTCCCACTCCGCGTAACCGTGCGAGGTGGTGGGCGGGAGCTCGTCAGCGGAGCCAGGAGATGACTCATCGCCGGCGGAGGTGCTGGGGTCCCTGACCGCCGAGGTGTGGTGGGCAGGGGGCGCCCTGCGCACTGCTGCGCCGGTGCTGGCGGAGGCGACGTATGCCGTCGTGGCGCCGCGCAGGCCGAGGGGGAACTGCGGTCCTGAGACCGAGCACTCCCGCGTCGGGGCGGCGGTCGTTTCGCCAGTGGGCGCGCCGTGTTGCGACGCGGTGCGCGGAGGCTGTCGGCGTTCCGTCCGCGCCTGTCGAGAGCGCTGTCCGGAGCGTCGTCAGTGTCGAAGCGCTGAGGGGCCCGCAGCATTCGTGCTAGCGAGCGTTGACCCCCCAGCAGCGGGCGCGACAGGGGCCGAGGTTAGCCCGGTCTGCCGCCGCGCACGAAGCTCTTCGCGGTTGGTGATGCGCATGAGGTATCCGTTCCCCGTGGCCTGAAAGTTCAGGCTCCCGAACCGGATTTCGAATCCGGCCGGGAGGGGGTCCGAACTGCCCATGGCATACCTCTGGCCGCGGTACTCGGTGCGGATCACCATCGAGAGGGTTAGCGGAAGCTGATCTTCAGCGCGTATCCCCCTACCTGGCGCGCCAACTGTCGGTGCGGAAAGTAGTCCCGACACTAACTAATAATGAGCGCTGGGATCAACCTCACGATGGTTCGGTGCTTGCAACTAATGACACGGGGTTTATCCTGGTTCCGGCCGGGGGCCGTACGTCCAGCAGTGGTGTGCTCGTGGCACTATATAGCGTTGCACCGGGGTGCTCGTAGAGGGGGGCTACAAGCAAGGAGGGAGAGGAGGCCTGGCCTCCAAGTCCTAGAGGTATTGATTGAGGCAAGTGCCAATATCGTGGCGAAGGCGGAAAGCATGCGTGTGTTCGCAGTCAGTCGTCGTGTGATGCCCCCTGCGGCTGGGGGATCGCCCTTCCTTTTATAGGCCAAGGAGAGAGCGATTTACAGCCGCGCCGCACTATTCTCCTACGTGTGGAGGCATGGCGAGCAGTGCCGTGGAGTTGACGGCCACCCTGGCGAATCTTGTTCCAGTCGGGGCGTCGTGACGCGTCCTGTGGCCGAACAGGAGCGGCTTCGAGGGTAGTGGCGTAGTGGTGTGACAGAACCGCCCAAAATAATTCTGTATTATCGCCTAAGCCGGTCCACGTGGCCATTAAGCAATAATAAAGAACTATTCTGTCGCTTCCGCTGAGTAAAGCCCGGTAAATCACATACAACAGGATCAAGATATGCGCTAAGCCCACACGAAGGCGGGACCAGAGTACAACATTACATTACATAAAAGTCCACAAGTTCATAAGTACTTAATATTACAAACCAGGTTTTTCATACATAAAAGTAAAGGTGATTCAGAGTTTAAACAGCGGAAAAAAAACTAATGGAAGATACACATGGGAGGCCATCCATCGAGTATCACTCATCGTCAACCTGCTCCCACTCAAGCTCCCAACCATCTGGAATAGAGCCAGGCCAGATGGGGTTACCTGAAAACCCCAAATTCAGCAAGGCTGAGTATACTAATACTCAGCAAGACTTACCCGACAAAAAGAAAATACAACTAGACATGCAAGGCTTTTTGGCTGCTGGGTTTGTTTTGCCAAAAGCGACTAAGAGTTGATCCTTATTTTCAGATTTTAGCTCCAATTCTAGTATGTTAACCATTCTAGGTGAGCACCTGCACTAAACAAGCATGTTGTGCAAACAATATTAAACAGGTAACAATATTAATCCGAAATGTTCCATAAATAAACATGGGGTAGCCAGTGGTCAAGCCGACTCAGATAACGGCGAGTGACCGACGATCGATCGATTTATATCCTTGCAAGGTAAACCTAAGATACACGGAAGAAGGTAGACCAAGTGCAGTGTCTACCCCAACCAGGCGGTTCCCAACATCCCACAGTTTAGGATCAGACGCTACAAACTCTGGTACACGGTTATCCGGAGGGTCTAACCCGACCAGTCCGGACTCACACACTATACCACGGGTAGCTAGCCCGGAGACACATCCCAAGCGGGTAGCTAGAAAGATCCCACCCCGGTTCAGAAGGTACTAGGCTTACCGGTCCCATTCCCGACAAGTACTTGGTACGTTCAATAGCTTAGGACCAGCACTATGCTACTCGGTCGAGACCGAACCCATTGCTCTTACCACATGAGCGAGTCAATTTAACCAACTTATGATTCCAACATAAGCATCCTATATCTCGTGAGCAATGAGTCATTACTCGACTTCTACCGTATCCTTAGAGCATGGCACTAGCGTTCCTAACATACTAGTAAAAGAGCATAGGAGTCCTAAGGATCATGCATCTAGGTTTCAAAGCAACTCCTGAAACTTAAATGCACAAAGTAAAGCATAACTACTGAAAGGTAAAGGACATGATTTTAATTTATAAAATGGGTTAGATGAAACCGGTGCTTGCCTTCCTCTAACTCAACACTAACACAAGCCTTGGGCTCTTCTGGACTTTGGTCCAGGTCTTGCTGCACACTCAACTGGTTCACCTCCCCGCTAGCTGCTCCCTCCTCCTCCTGGGTGAGTGTATACGTCTCGTCTGGTAAATCTACACGTTTACATGCACATGCATTAGATTATGGTGAAAGTGGGAGAATTACCACAAAACCAACTCTTGTTGGACACATTCATCCAAACAACATTATTTTCTCACAGAAATTATTAGGGTGTGTGATGATAAACAAAACACTACTTTGATGGTGATTGTGTGCACATCTAAGCAATTTAAGTTACTTAACTTCACCAAACAGCAAGGGGGTGTGTTTAAATTAATAAAAACAGAAACAAACATGATTTCACAATTTAGCACTTTTAATTTCTATTTCTTTCTTTAATTATTCAAAACAAGCCTTTCAACCATAAATCCAAATTAAATTAAAAACACTTCAAATGAGCCTAATCTTTTGCACACAGCAACATATGCTTAATTTAAGCTCTCAAACCAAAATTTAGCTTCAGATCATTTATACATTAATTTATACGAAAAAGACAAAATTCAGCCTAGGATCACACCATTAATTCATATAAAAAGATTTAATAAACTTTTTGATCTAAACTTTCTCCTACAGGTCATGTATGCCAAGAATGAGTTTCTGACCAAACCATGAACGCAGATTCAAATTATTTTTCAGATTTTGAATTTAAACTCCTACACAAGATTAAATCCAAATCACCTATTAAACAATTCCCTAAAATCACATCCATCCTACCAGAGGTACTAATCATCAAGGAAAAGCCCTAGGGTGCACTTGTGATCAAAGAAAAGTTCATTAAAGAGGCCATAAAAAGCATCAAACTTAATCTAGCATAAAGTTTAAATAAATCATAACTTAAAATATATACATCAAAATCATGCAAACTTTTGCCACAGATCTAGACATGCCATAAAGAGAAACATATCCAAAAATCAAGTTCATAGCATTTGTATATTTTAAACTGCACCAAAAACATACCAAACTGAGTTTAAATTTTTACTTCAAAAACTGTACAGAAAAACCCTATACATGTTTTCTAGAAAAGATAGATTTCTTCACCAGGAAATCAACAAAATTGGTTTTGCATTTTTCTGATTTTTCTACGATTTTTAACGATTTTTCTAAGTTGCAGCTGAAACCCTAATAACACAATTGCAGGGGGGCCCTCGAACTTATTTTCCGAAATTACGCAGGGGTCCCTGGATTACGGAAATCTCCCTGGAAAGAACAGGGAAGACGCAATGTAGTCCCCGGGCGCACCGGCCGGCGGGGAAATCCAAAATCCGGCGAGCTCGTCGCCGGGATGGACCGGGGAAGTGGTGGGCATTGACAAGGGACTCACCACGATCTCGTTTTGGGGCTTGGACGGGGGAAAGATGTGGCCGGCGGGGCGCCGGCGGCGGCAAGGTGGCCGGCAGTCTGCCTCGGTTCGAACTGCCGGCGGCCACGGGGTTTGGAGGAGGAATGCGGTGCACGGGGATCTTCGGTGGAGGGTTAAGGACGTGTGTAGGCGACTGGAGCTCGTCGGTGAGGAGCAAAACAACAAGCTCGGCGGCGACGCTGTCTTTGGCGCGCAGCGAAACGGACGCCGGCTCTGCTCGGGCTCGGCTCGGTTCACAAATGAGAGGAGAGGGAAACGAGGAGACCGTGTGGGCACTCGGGGGAAGGCCACTCGTCCTCGAGGCCTGCATGCGCCAGGGGCTTCGCGGTGCGGCGCGTGGCCGCGCTGGCCTGTAGCCTGGCCGCGTCCGCGCCCCTGGGCACGGCGCACGACTCCGTGGTGTGTGAAGCCCCCTAGGGCCGCATGGTCCACCGCGGAGTCGTCCAGGCGACCGTACGCCGGAAAGACGCGCGGGCGCCACGTGGATTGACCACGGTCGGCTGGAGCGCGCGTGCGCGACGCGCACTAGGCTGGCAGCAACGTCGCCCGGCCCTGCTTTTAGTTTCGTTTACCCTGTTTAGAAAATGCTTAACTCCAAAAAGTGTCAACTAACTTGAAAATCTCCAAAAATAAAAGTTGTATAGGAGCTATAGACCTACAACTTTCTCAAAGGGCGTCATATGTTTTGATCAACCGTTTGTCCGGGAACGTCGGCCGAAGTTGCAGATTTTCCACGGCTCAGGTTACTGTTCACAGCGCAGTCAACTCGATTTTTGGCCAATTTGCACTCAAAATTGGAATGTCCGCCAATTACGAAAAATGTGTTCCCGGAAATAACGAACAACTTCCGTATTGGCCGATTTTGAACTTCTATAGTGAAATTTGGAGAACGCGCAAGAAAACCGTTTCAGCCTTAAAGGAGATCTAGGGTTTGACCGTGATTTGGGACTTTGACCCAGGTCTTTTATGCAAATGTGTGCCCAATCATGTCAAACATGTTTAGGAGCTAATTAACCCTGATTAACACAACTAAATGAGGTATTTATCTTTAATTAAACACCTAGGGTGTTACAATTTACCCCCCTTAAAAGAAATCTCGTCCCGAGATTAGGAATTTAAAAGGCTAGCTTGTGGGAGGTTGTTCTCAAATAGAAATGCATACCCGTGAAGTTATGTTTGCCTTGTTTCACTTGGGGTATGGGTCGTTTTCCTTGATTCCCCTGTTTGGCTCTTGAGCCTCGACCGTGCCGAGTTGGTTTGTTCTGCTCAGTCTTCGGGCATTTCCTGACAAAATGCCCAGGTTCTCTACAATTGTAGCAGAGACGAGGTGTGGGTGCGTTGGACCTTGGGGCCCACTGGGTTTTGATGGGCTGATCCACAACACTAGCTGGGTTACTTGGCTTTTTCTCACGGGAGGGGAGGTCGGTGCAGGTAATTTCCTATCCATTTAAATCGATCTTTGGCAAATATCGCTTGTGACTCTTACTCCTTCTTTCTTCCTCCCTAAAGTCCATAGGAAGTTGAGACGGTGGCATGAGTGAATCTATGAATTGCTGATTGGAATCTTGGTTTTGTTGATTTTGAGCTTCATGATTCATCAATAGATTGAATAGATAGACTTGCTCCATGATAGATTCCGATATTGCTTGGGAAAGACTGTCGGATAGACTAGTTTGCGATAGCCCTTGATAACGATTATGGATGACATTTTGCACTAGTTGGCTTAACACCAAATTTTGGCCCTCCAAAATTTTCATGGTGTTGGCAAAGATATCCACCACCTCCTGTGTTGGTGGAAGAGATGGGAACATCTCATTGGGTCGAAGATTGACCGGATCTCCTGTGGTGGATTCCATTTCCCTGAAAGTTCATGACAATCCCATTAGACTCCCTAAGAGTACAAAAAAATCCGAGTATGGTAGTTATTGATAAACAAGCATATCAATAGGTTAGAAAGTTAGAGAACTCGATCTAAAGGTTCTATAGGGGTTTGTTTTTAATAAAGGAGCCAATAGCCATGTTCTACAAAGGGTGGTCGGGAATCAAAGATCGATACTCCCCTCTTTACTGATGGTTGCCACAGTGCAGTAATGATGGCACGCTTGGCGTTAGAGACAGGACCAGGAGATTAATACAGCACTGGCTGCTGTAGTGAAACACGGTGGTAATGGAGTGGCACAGATTCGATGGAGCACGAATATGTAGGCGGTCCAAAGATCGTTAGTATTCAGTTGTGGGTTTATGGGATTTTCTTTGGTGGAGATTGTCGTCTCGGTCATCCATAAGAATGCCGATTCTTTTCATATCCTTAGAGAACATTCCTCATCCTCCAAAGGAATTTTAGAAAGAGAAAATCGTTTCCCGAGTTTAACCAACTCAGAGAAGAAGGCAGATGGAGGGTTCTATCTTTATCTAATTCATGCCATACGTAGGCCACCCATTTGGGGCAGTGATCTGACAGTTGTCATAGATGATAACCATTGGTATGTCGACAAGAGGGTGCACTACCATCGAGATGCCCTTGGCAACTTGGCAACGACACTACAGTGAGGCGTAGGCGGTGATCAGTAGCTCGAGAAGAGATGGTAGAGAGATGATGTTGTGTAATGTCATCATGGCTCTGAAGAGGATGAGATAAATGACTCGAGAGAATTAATTGTGGTATTGGAGAAATCGAAAAGGTCTCGAGGTAACCTCATTTTAGAATCAGAATTGCTTTGAGAAGGCTTATCGAAGGATTTGCCAAACTTTTGTTTTCTTATATCCTGATTCCATTAATTTGAAAGAAAGTGCTAAATGATCACAAATCACTGAGTACTTGAAAACTCCCCATATCATGACTTTTGGAGAACCTTGATTGCTCACGAAAAATCTTTGTTTATACACCTTCACCCTAACTCGGTTGAGTTGATATCGGGCGAACTTTTGTGATTAAGCGAAAGAAGACCGAGTTGAAAAAATTTCATAAGGATCTCTATAAGGAATGAGAATCTTAGCAATTGACGATACTAAGATTGCTAAAAGAAATATTTTTTGGAGGGTAACAAGGATTCGATGATGGATTAAGGGTTCTACCATCGTAGATCTGATGTTAGTTCATAAGAACAGTCAAGGATGGTAAAGTCATATAGAGCAGTTGCTAGGAGTTTCTTACAGATATTTAGTGTGAAAGATATGAAGAGACAAGCTAGTATAAGAACTGCAGAAAGGCTTGCTCACATGGCACTTATTTTATGAATATTAGCGGCATCCTTCATCCCATTAGCGGTGCAATGACTTTTAACTGGATATGTGGTGCACCAATGAGACATGCTTGCAATATTAATGCATATAGATGAGTGGTGCATTAGTGGAATGGTGCACATAATGATGCTTATGATGAGGTGCATATAGTATCATGTATATGCATATGAGCATATGAGGCTTATGCACATGAACTTATGGTGCTTATGTAATGATGCATAATGAGTGATGCACACGATGCGTGCATGATGTCGTGCACACATGATAATGCACATGTTGATGAAATGCGTTGATGCATATGCTCATGCAGCATGGTGCTCATGATGCAGTGTCAGCATGACTTGCTTCACCCATGAGGTTAGTCAAGGTAGAGAGGATAAACATAGAGTTGAGAAGTAATAGGTGCGGTGAGTCGCATTCTCAAAAACCAAGATACCTAGCACGCTCCTAGTGGTAATCACATGGCTGCAGCACACATGATACCCTAGGTTCCGTTGCAGCACCTTCATTTATGGAACAACAATATCACCGACAAAAAGGCCGATAGAGTAGAAAGATGGGAAACCGTCAGGACATATGCATCTTAGTTCATCCAATGTCCCAAATGCACATGTTGTGCAATGCATTTTCCATGCTCATGATTTATGTCATTAAGGTTGCAAGATATGCATGCGGTGATGATGCTCATGTGCTTACCAACAGATTTTTGATGCCTTGTAACCATGTTCTCTTTTATTTGTTTGTGAGCAAGCATAAGGAGGGCTGAGAAATGATAGTGATCAATGTAGGGATATCGATGCAAGGAAAGTGGGGTGATCATCTTTACATAGCCATAGGAAGTTGGTGGGTCGCCTTTAAATTGAAGAAAAGGTGTATAAGCATTCAGGAGAGTACAACGGGGTTCCACTTGACTCAGCAAGGATATGTGTATGCTTCTATTGGAAACCATCCTAAGGGAAGATGGAGATAAATGTATCTTGCACTGACTGTGTTCATCTGTGGATAGAAACTTCAAAAAAATACGTAGCATTCTTCAACCACATAAATATAATCCTCTTTAGGCAGGGGATGTAAAATATCGTGCCTTCCAATATTGGTTTTCAACTTAGAGATAATGTGGAGGCCATCATACCCGAAAATTCAGATATCGCTTTTGTTGTCAGGGCTGTTGGACAGCAGGCCGAGGGTCACTAAAAATTCCATATTTCTCAGCTCAAGCATCGAAAAATTTTGAATTTTGGTCAGCATGTGTAGAATTTCATAAGCTTTAACTTTGGTATTCAACCCCAGGACAGATTCAACTATTACAGAGGTCGAAAAAATCATTTACCAAAGCTCTGTCTAGCAGTTTTGACAGCAAATAGGAGCTTACTAAAAATTCGATATTTCTCAATATACACATGCATAGATGCTGATGTTTTGTGAGCATTTCCATCACAAAATTATGAACCAATATAATATTCAAGGTTTGCTCTATATCCCAAAGGAAGATGACCTAAAAATTTGAATTTCAGAGATCACTAATTCTGAAATTCAGCAGGACAGAGACCTAATGTTTCGGGCATAACTCCCAAACTAAAGATCTAGTGACCTTGAGATTTCTATAGGAGGTATATAGATACCTAAAGAGCATTTTTGGTATTCAATGGTCGAATCAAATCATGTTGGAAAAGGGTCTAATGGATCCATTTTCAGAGTGCTATTGCCCAGAAATTTTCAGCAGGACAGCGCTTCACTGAAAAGATCATATCTCAAATATTAAGAACCCTTTGACCATGAGATTTTGACAGCACAAAGTATGCTATATAAGAAACACTTTTGGTATAGATTGTCTAGGAAGATTCTGATTGGAACTATAGGTAAAAATTCGAGCTTTCTGCCTAACTCAGGATTTTGACAGCATTTCAGCATGACCTAGGCTTAGTGATTAGAGCATAGCTTCAGTTTTATTCATCCCAAAATCATGAAAAATTCATGGAAGAATCTTAACTAGCTGATGAGAAATTTTCCTAAAGATCACCTAGGCCAAAAATTTTCTAGATCATCCTTAGAAAAAAAAATTAGGACAGCAACTAGACATACATTTGATCACAACACATAATTTACCAAACTAGCATGAATGGTCCTTAAGATTTATAAATTGAGCTTATAGGTCACATACAAGGTGTATTAGGATCATTTTCAGTTTTGGTTGATTTTAACATGATGCAAGAGCGTCCTATACGTCCTTGCCAAGCATTTAAGCTTAAAATCGAAGTTAGTGCCGGTGGCAAGGCATATATATACGTCTCTCCCTATAATAGCTAGTCGAAACTATTCGTTCCTTAATTACCGTACCTAACAACCGTGGTTAGTGTGCCTGCAGAAAATCACAGATATTCAAGACCTTTTGTGCCAGCACTCACAAAAGCGTCCACATTCATTACCGTTCACTATAGAAACGATATCCATGCATCAAGCCGCTGCATGGACAGCGTCCTAATTAAGACTCTGACGCGACGTGAGTGCCCATTGGAATAGGCCTCACTAGTCCCTCACAGGACTTCCCTGTGGTACCACCACGTATGAAACATGTGACGAGACTCAGACGCGACGTGGCACCCATTGGAATAGGTCCCACTAGTCCCTCACAGGACTTCCCTGTGGTACCACCACGTATGAAACACGTGATGAACTAGTATGGTTGTGCAAGAAAGTAAGTTTTGACAGAAATAAATGTGCTGGAGTCAGACTACATACACCATAGAATACTAGCCACCTGAAAGAACCCAAAAATTCCCTCTAGGGCCTCTCGGACTAGATTAGACCTTAACGTCCTACTCTTTTAGCAAGATTATTAATCTTGGTAAATTTTATTCCAAAAACAAGTTTGTTAAGGTATTTTAATTACTCTGGTGCATATCATCGCTCTGGTACCAGCTGTACGGTAACGACCCGCCTCCCCGAGGCCGGGCCCGCCTACACCTGGTAGCTCTCTAGGACCCTAAGAATATCCCCACAGACCAACACATGTCTTTCCTGCGCACTTTGTCCTCACTCATGCGCACCCGGGAAAGACTTCCCGGTCGGTCACCCATCGCGCCAAGCCAAGCACGCTTAACTTTGGAGTTTTTAGTGATGGGCTCCCGGAAAAGAAGTTGCAACTTGTTGGTATGAGTATCCTTATCAATCCTATTAAGCCTTGGGTCGGGATGTCACAAGTGGTTGTCCGTCCGGTCGTCGTCCGCGGACAGGCTCGAGGGGGCCATTGACGGAAGCCCGTACGAGGTACAGCGACAGGTATGGCGGCGTCCCGCCCCCGTGCGCTCCAATAGTGCCGGAGTAGTTGCAGCAGTGCGCGGCGTGGAGCTGCAGGGGCGAAGATGGCCGCACAGGGTTGATGGTGACGGGGATGACTCTCTCGCCGGCCTGACGTCATGGTTTGACCCTGTGTAAGCACGGGGAAGACATTCGAGGGTGCCGCCGGCCCCCTTCGAGGGCGCAGCGTGTCAGACGTACAGGAGTGGGCGGCACAGTGTCGCGGAGCTGACACCGGCCTCGTCGCACAGTGCCCCACAGTGGTGGGGATGGGTTCCCCCTAGGGAGTTGGCGGAACAGCGCCGGGGCATGATTCCCAGGCGTGTCAGAGCAGTTGGCGCGGCCCTGTGGCGTCAGAGCATTAAATGCTAGTACGCGCGGGTGGGAACAGGCGCGCGTGGGAACCCTCGAGCGAGGCGGACCCTGCTCGAGGGGGGGGCGTGAGCCCTCAAGCGAGGCGGACCTCATCCGAGGGGGGCGTGAGCCCTCGAGCGAGGCGAACCTCGCTCGAGGGGGCGCTTCGCTGCGCCACTTTGGTGGGCCGTGGGGGCCTCCACGGTGTGGATCGTGTTGAGGTTAGTTTTCGTTTTGCGTTTTTGCAGGTTTTAAGCGGGATTCCCCCGGTTATTTAGGGGACCCTTATGGCTGTCCCCGACACCGTTGATCACTGTGGCCTTCTAATTGTACCCACTATTATTTTCTGAAAGTGAACAAGAAGACACAGTAAGGCCTCGTTTGGCCCAAAACCCGTGACACACGGAATTGAGCCCACGCGGGGGCGAAATTTCTTGGCGGCCCACGAAACGTATTTGGGAAAGGGAGGATTGGTTTTTCACCCAACTCAGTCAGTAACCATCCACACATCCGCGCACCGGGACGACGCCTCCCTCTCCTCCCGCATCGCCGCCCTCTGCTCCGCGGAAGACGACGTCGTCGTCACCTCTCGTCGCGCCAGCGGCGAGCCCGAGCAGAGGTGTGCATCCTCCTCCTCCCCCTCCTCCTACAGCTCCCCTCCCTCATCTCCCCCACCTCATCCCTTCCCTAATCTTGTTTTCTTGCTAGGGTTCGTCAACCAGAGGCGGCGGCGGCGGCGGCGGCGGTGGCGGCGGTGGCGGCGGCGGCGATGACTACTGCTCGAGCTCTGGCCTCGATTCGTCTTCTCCAGGTGGTTATCCCCCTCCTCCCCTCCTGTCGGGCATACACCCCGGGTACCGCAAGGAAGGATGAAGACGTACTCCTACTAGGATTCCCATGTATTCCTACTAGGACTCGTACCATGTAATCCTACTAGGACTCCTACCTTGTAACCGACTAGGCACCCGCCCCCTGGATTATATAAAGGAGGGCCGGGTACCTATCCGAACATCCTCAATCCCTCCGGGGAACAACACCTAAGCGCAGGGCGCAATACTACTCCAAACAGGACGTAGGGTAGCTACTCCGGCTACCCGAACCTGTATAAATCTTGTGTCTTGTGTCCTCGCGCATACCTTCGGGTTCCAGATCATGACGATCCCCACCTTCTACCTTGCTGCGGGTACCTCCCATGGAGATCGAGAGGTTTAAACACCGACAGCTGGCGCCCACCGTGGGGCCATCGTCATGATCACCGGCAAGCTCGAAGGACCAATCGTCACAATCAATCTATTTCAGCAAGCTGCCGGGTTTCCATCTGAACAGATCAGTTTCTTCGTCAAGTTGGATTCCAGAAACAGAGCAATCTACGCGACGACTCCTCAAGTCCCAATTCGCGCTGTCCCTATGTTTCGCCAGCACAGTTGAAATCTATGTTAGATTCGATTCTGTTGCAGCATCACGGATTCCATTGCGACATCACCAGCACAATTTCAAGATTCGTTCATGTACAGAGTCCGAAGCAGAGCAAGTACTCGGTCTCGCCAGAGTTCGAGTTGAAGACAACAAGGAGAAATTACAACACGCTGTTAATAGGCTGCTGCATGTGGCTCGTCAAAAAAAATCCGTATCCAAGTGGTTTACAGACTCACGTGCGGCTAGAATTGCAACTATGAGGCTCTTTCCTATCCGCACAAGAGGATGCTACAAGCCTACAACGATTTCTCAAGACCTTAGCTCAATGTACACACAAGATGTACACGAGACCTAATGCATCGACATCTGGCTGCATCAACACGAGTACGACTACATCGTCTCCCGGTAGCACAGACTCTACCTCAGCACTGTCGTGCGCCGCGACTACTCGTGATCCGGCCGCACGGGCTCTACCTCAACACTGCCATGCGCCGCGACTACTCGTCACCCGGCCGCACAGGCTCTATGTCAACCTCACCGTGCGCCGCGAGTACTCGTCTTCCTACCGCAACGGCTCTACATCGACTACGTCGTACGCCGCCGCGACATCGTCTTCTAGGCGTACGACTACTTCGACTACTCATCTCGACTAGAAAACTAGTCGGGAACGGCTTTCACGGCATCAACAACTAGTCGGATCCACCTCCGACTAGTCGACTTCAGCTCCAACCGTCGCGGCTCCATCACCGACCGTCACGGCTTCGTCGACACTCGTCCGCGAATTAAGATAAGTCACTTATTTCAATAATTATTTTTTCTTTGGCTTGCTCTCCACATACAGGAACCAACGCCAAAGACTACTTCGTATACGCCTCTCAACGGCTACCTGCCAGCAGAGCTACACCGTGCCAATTATTCCTCGGGGATGTAGACCGACTGTCACAGGCTTGGTACACCAAATTAGGAGGCTCTTACCACGACGTTTCGTGTACTGAGTGCTGGAGGCGCACAACGGCTACACCCTGAGGAGGCACCGCGCAATCTTGCTCTCCGCCATGCGGAACAACGAGCAAACGCGCTCTCTCTTGTCGCCATGCCGACTACCTTTCGTCTATCTCTTAATGGTCTCACTCCAGTAGCACACGCCTTGATCCGCGCCCTCTCCCGGGGCCGCTGCTCCCTCGTGAGGAGACACAGGGAGGAGCGTGACAGAGGTTGGGGAGTAGGGACATCAACGATGGTGGTGAGTCCTATCCTACACAGACGGTAGATAGTGCCAACTGTCCTCGAGCCCAAAATACAGCCAGCCTGAATAAAGTCTTTGCCTATTCTTATATAAAAATTATTTAGTGTCCACTCAAAACAAAGTATTTTTGATTGATTGGTACATAGGATTCCACATTTATGATAAACTTTGGTGAAATTAGTTCAACACTGTTTTTAGTACAAAGAAAATAATGGTGTACTTAGTTTATAATAACAGAGTAAAAATTTAGAACAGGTTTTACTTGATACAAATAAATACATGATTTTCAGTTCCAAAAGAAAAATAGAATGAGCTCCTGGAAATTTTGTTAATGGATATGACAGTCCACTTGCCAGGGAAAGTTAGTTGAAAAATGTAGAAAAGTAGGTTCTGTTTACTTGCCTAAATTTCTCTTCCTATCCTTTGGGAGTAAAAAGACTGAATATTCAGAACAAGCGCATGCTGCCCACTACCTGCTACATCAATAGCCTGGTAGGCGCAACTGGCAGCCCTAGTTCAGATAATGCAGAAGCTAGGTAATTTCTATATCCAAATAATTGTGGCAGTGCTCAATAAGAAAGAAACACTCTTAGTTGGTTATATGAATACAATTACACCTTTGCAAAGTGAAGTTTACAGCGAATTTAATCTGCACTCCTCTTACAAAACCCAAAAACTCTGGCAGAATAAAGCTGCTAAAGAAAATTCAAATAATTTGCACAACCCAAAAGACAGCAGTATAAGTCAAACACTAGCAGAAGCACATGACAAAAACCAGATCGTTACAAGAGCTTGTGCAAGATATTCAAGTGAGAAACACGTACAGAGCTACCTAAGAGCTGGAGCCCGGAGTCAGTCAACAAGCAATTGCAAATTCTCAAATACAAGGAATACTGCCAAAACGAAAGTCTTGTTGCGGCAAGCAGTTAATACTTCAATGAGCATGTTTACAGGCATCAGGCCTGCGAAATCTTCAAATGCGAAGCACACAATGCAAAGTCCTATTTCGGGAAATAATACTTCAACAGGCTGACTGAAACTAGACGCACTTCAAAGCTGATGAGGCATTGATCTGCAACCACTCGCAACTTAACAACGCAGATTCAGAATCTGCGCAGACAGACAGCTGTCCACACATTCTAGTGCAGATTGAACAAACAAACACCCGTACAGATTCCAAATTGGGGAGAAAACCAAATATCAAGGGCAAGTAATAGTCATCCATCCATACATGTATGTATCCTCCACAGCAGCTCGCAAATTAAGGCAAAGCATGCATATATGTCTACAAGTATCTGTCAGTTGACGACAGCCAAAATTCCTATCAGCATATAACCCGACACGCTCATTGCCTGAAGTGGTCTTCGAGCCAAATCTTCCTGCCAAGGGGCCCAGGATGCTTGGTTCTGATCATCGGGTCCCACCTGTTGACTTTGCAGCCCATGCGGTGCAGAATAAACTGTCTGTCCCTCGCGCCCATAGCTTGGCCTGTGAGTCGGACAATCTCCAGAGGGGTCATCCGGTGGGGTGCCAGTGGATCGTTCTGCATGCGGCGGATGGCTTGATCAATGAGTTCTGCCTTGACCCGCCTTGCGGCCTCCTCAGCTAGCCTCCTGCGAAATTCTTCCTCGATCTTGGCTTCCGCTTGCAATCTGCTGTACTTACCAGCGAGCGTCTCACCCACCCATCCCTTGGAAGCGTTGTACGCTACGGACTGATAGAGGTCGCGTATGAGATCGTCCAAGTGTTGACGGAACTCAAGAGGACGCAGCCAGCTGTAGGAAACCACACCCACGACAGTCGCAAAGGCAACGACGACCGCCACATTGGCCACGAACGATGCCCATGCCTGTGCCACCCCCATGAGGGCCCAGCCCTTTTTGCGGAGGTCCTGGCCGACCACCAGCTTGATGCCGTCGGCGTAGGTCTGCAGGTGGGTGTGCGGTTGCAGAAGCTGCAATGTTAGAACAAAGTTTATGTTCGGATGTTAGGAAACGGTCCACGATTTCAAAGACTTTCAAATTCAGTGTTCAGGCATGCAATGCAAGCAGGGTATAAAAATTTATACCGACGTGCAGTAATTTAAGAACAGCATAGTATCCAAGTTAAGGATCAAAGCAGGAAGCAACTGATGAGATGCCCACAATAACAATTTCCTAAAACGAACGAAGCCGCCGTTCGGTTTTCAGTTGCAAGCATCTGTTCAGTATGATTTTGATTTGTTGCGTTCGTTCATCACACGCAACTCGAACCAGACCCGAATTTAGAAGGGCGCAAAGCCAAAGCCGGATCGGCTCTAGGCAACGAGGGGAGGCGGAGAACAGGGGTATACCTTCGCCATGGCCTTCGACTGGTCGGCGAAGGGTAGGGCCTGTAGACGGCGCAGGACCATCGGGGCGATGCGGTCGAGGTCCCCCGTGAGGGCGAGCTTGGGGATGCCGCCGTGGCGGAGGTTGTCGACGAAGATCTCCGCGACCTTGTCGGACACCTTCCCCCCGTCCCCGAGCACGAGGGATGGTGCGCGGTAGAGCGGTATCCTACGACACAAACACAGAAGAGCAGGTCAATGTCGCGCGATCCGTACGTCGGAGCGGAGTCGCAGGAGGGGTTAGGGTTTCCGTACCTCGGATTAGGGGTCGAGGACGAGGAGGAGGCGCAGGCGCGGTACACCTGGGTGAGCGCCACGGGGGACGCGGGAGGCGTGGGGCGGATCCGTGGGTGGCGGCGCAGCAGGCGCTCCGCGGCCGCGCCGGCGATCCGCCGCGCAGCGGGGAACACCATTCTCCTCACTCGCGGAGAGGGGAGGAGGTCGGTGGGGAGTGGGGAGTGGTGAGTTGGACTGCCAATTCCGCCAAATCCGAGTTGCCTGGGAGCCGCGGCGGCGGGTTAAAGGGACCGACATCGGGTGGGCCCAGTCGGGCCGGAGGCCCACGAGGAGATGTTTCCGTTTCTCCCCCCATTTGCTTCTTCTTTTTCTTTTCTTTTTCTTTTTCATTCATTCATTCATTTATGCCACCCCCATGTCCTATATTACTTATCGTCGCTTTTTGATACATTTCTTCTTTTGTTATGCACCTAAACATAAAAGTTATATCTAAGGTGTGTAGCAAAACGAATGGATTTAGGAACGAACATGTACTTTGGGATAAAACCTGTCTTGAGGTCCCAAACAAACAATATATTTCTCTAAACCTCTGTGTGCGGTTTGCGACACGATTAAAATGACAAATATAAATCGTTCAAGCCCCCCCCCCCCCCCGATGATTTATTTGTTCGGTGAAGGAGATCGGGAGCTAAGAACGCGATGGTTATGCTAGTGCAGCACACGGAAAATCACGTGCGAGACACAAGGGACAAGGCGATTCTGTATTGGTTCGGACCTCCGGAGAGTAAAACCCTACGTCCAGTTCTTGGTGTTGTATTCCTCGATGGAGACAACCGTCGGTTCAAACGGCGATTGGTTTTTTTTTTTGTTTGTTTTTCATTTGGTTTTCCCTGAAATTATAAATGCGAAATGACACCAAAATGAATACGAAAATACATAAATTAATTACAACAAACAAAAGTAGTTTACACGACAAGTGTTCAAAAAAAACAAATCTAAATACGACCGCGCTTCGTCAGTCGTGGCGGGCCCTGGTGATCCCTCCTCCTCGCAAGGAGAATAACCTCATTAAATATTTACAAGATTTAATTATAATTGAAAATGACAAAAACAACTCTGAATTCAAGGTAGGGAGGTAAATTTTACGGTTTTCAAAGTTGTGCGAGGCAGTTCACCCATTTTTCATGTCTACGGAGGAATCGTGTACTCAACGCTATGTCCAGGGAGGTAAGATAAACTTTTTCAGCAGGATATTTAGGTCCCCGAAGTTTTGGCCTTATGGGCCGGCGGGATTTTTTTTTCTTTTCCTATTTTGGTTGATGTTGTAATGATCCAAAAAATACTAAATGAACTAAGTCTGCAAAAAATTTGACACTATTAGATTCTATAAATCTTTAAGTATTTTTAGGTATTTTTGTTTCAATTTTCAATTTTTCGAATTCGAATTCAAAACATTTGAACCCCGACCGCCGGTACCCACCGGTGCAAACCGGTACTGACGGCCACCGGTAGCACCGGAATCCGCGGTATACCGGCCGATTTGCACGGGTACGGCGAACCCTTTCTCGGAACAACCCCCCCCCGCCACCGTCCGCGGCGGTAGGTCCCTACTGCCGTTTGAAACGGCGGCAGGAGCCCAACCACCGTGTCAAACGGCGGTTCGAGGCTATTTGTGCAAATGTAGAGCTGTGCTCCGCCGGCGGCCACCATCGGCCGGGCTACCGAGTTTTTTTTTTGCCTTTTCTCTTTCTCTTTGTCTTTTATGCAAAATGTTTTGTAGAAAACCTTTTAGATTACTCAAAACTTTTCGGTTTCAATTTCTTTGTGCAGAATATTTTCAAAAAAATGTGTTCATAAAGTTTCGCTTCAAAGATTTGTGAGCAATTTTTTGTTAAATCTTTTTACAAAACTTTTATGCAAAAAGTTTTGTAGAAATTTTTTAGATTATTCAAAATTTTCGGTTTTTAACTTTTGTGCAGAATATTTTTTTAAAAAAATTTGTTCATAGAGTTTCGCTTTCAAAGATTTGTGAGTAATTATTTGTTAAATCTTTTTACCAAACTTTTATGCAAAAACTTTTGCAGAATTGTTTTATATTATTCAAAACTTTTCGGTTTTTAATTTTTGTGTGAATATTTTTTAAAAGAACTGTTCATATTTCCACTTCAAAGATTAGTGAGTAAATTTTTTGTTAAATCTTTTTACCAAACTTTTTGGAAAACTTTTGTGCCCCAAATATTTTCAAAAAGTTTTAATTACAACTTTTTTGTAAATATTTTTATTCTTGAATTGCTTTTTATTTTTACTTTTCTTTTTTCGGACCGGGTACTCCAAGTCAAGTGCGGAAATGTTGAGTGAGGTCCTCACGTGTGGACCGTGGGTAGGCGGACTCCTCGGTCTCACCGCGGGTGTTCCACATGTATACCTGCATATGCGAGTGGGTGAGTGCCCCAGTCGGAAAATCGACCGCTAGCTAGCTCCTGTGTACGGGCGCCCGCAAATTAGCGGCCCCTAAACGTGGGGTATGCTGTCGCACTCCGCAACGTCGGGGCCGCACTCTCCCACTACGTAGGAACTTGCAAACGAGTCTCATAAATATTTGAATCAAAAATATTTCATGATATTAAAATTTTTAATTATTATCATATATAAACTTGTAACACGCACCATGCAGACACAAAATCAAGTCCTTTCTTTACTTTTTATTTATTTTATACGATTATACGATATATATGCACCTTCTAACATATGATGAGGTTGTGCTCTGCTAAATGACTGAACCTGCCACTCATATTTTTTAATATAATCATTAGTTGATTTTTTTTTCAAAAAATGCATGCGTGTGTACGTTTTTTATATAAAAAAATTCTTTATTTAATATATTTTTTAAAAACACGACCGATTTGGTTAACTACGCCAAGCGTGAGGTTTCATGCATTGGATTATTCGATGGGCGAAATTCCACCTCTTATGTTTGACCAAATTTATTAGGTTTATTATGAAATATAGCAAACGACGGTTCGAGGCTATTTGTGCAAATGTTGAATCCGACTACTTATTTTCGTAAAATCGAGAAGAGAATAAATTAGAAAAAATTCCAAAACGGTTCGAGGATATTTGTGCAAATGTTAAATCCGACGATTTATTTTCGCAAAATCGAGAAAAAAAATAAATTAAAAGAATTCCAAAAGTTTGCGCGGCCCAATAAGGCCCACCTAGCCGGCCTGGGTAGGTAAGGGGATGTGAAACGGAAACGTGTTGTGCTAAAAAAGAAAAAGAAAAGAAAAGAAAACGTGTTCGTTTATACCCACCCGCGGCGGACGGAGGAGTAGCGCAGCAGGACAGGAGGAGGAAGAGCCGATCCCCCACCACGTTCCCAAACCCTAGCCGCCTCCTGGTTTCTGCCTCTCGAGGAAGGAGAGAATCCAGGCCAGGTCTCCGCCTATGGCGCTTCGCAGCCTGGCGAGGGGCACTTGGGCCCCTGCGGCTTGTGCCCTCCGATGCCCTTCGGGCGCCGGTACGCCGCCGGCGGCGGCGGCGGCGCCCTCTCGGTTTCTCTCCACCGTCCGGAAGCAGGTTCGTCGATCCCCCCGGCCGTCCGTCTCCGGCGTAATAAGACCCTCGATCTGTTAGTTTTCTGTGTGGTATTTGTATTAGCACCCTGATTCGCATGCATCTCTCGGATTTGATAAGACGCCTGCCGCGTTGATAGATATGAAATTAACCAATCCATCAACCATATCATTATGACCAGCCTGCGCTTGCCAAGTGCAGTCGAAAGACATATTCTTTACCCAACTATACCAATGCTTGGAGTCTGCAGAATTGCTGCTTGCAGTCTACATTACTTGGATTCGACTTTCCGTTGAATTGTGTTGTCTCTACTCTACACACTTTTTCATCACCGCAAAACTCGCACAACACCCTTCCCCCCTGCTGCCTAGATGGTTAGGATCAAGTGCGCGGATGCTTGTGTCCCAGGGTACTCTATAATCGATGTTCCATAGTCAAACTTGTGCCAATTGACTTCAGGCTGCATTTTGTGGTGGTGTCCCGTGCACGCATGCACATTATCTGCGGTCACATCTTCCGGCAGATATATTTAGCTCCGCCAGTTTTTCGTCCGTTTCTAAGTATACCAACCTTTTTCAACCTGTCAATAATGACTGCGCAAGTTGTGTTGCATTTGTTCCTTGGATCTCACGAATGCACCAACCTTTACCGCCTTTCCTAAATATAATAGGGAATAATGAAGGGAAAAATCCTGCCATGGCAATCAGATTTGTTTTGGTTGCTCTTCAAGTACTGGAACAGGTTTGGATCATGACAAGACAGATAGAAAGTTGAGCATGGAGGGTGAGGGATTTAGGCTGCCGAGCTGGGTGCATAATTGCTCTAGTCAAACTTGTGTTCTCTTGTGTTGTTGTTTGTAAAGCATGGCTGTGTTCACATATTGCTAGAGCACGTAGTTGCACCACAAGTAGCTTGGCACTAGCCACACTGCCTTATTGTGTACCACATGGCTAGTATAAAATTCACATACTTGAGGGAGTTGTACAGCTTGTATATGTCTGACAGGTCCAATTCTCGTCATTGTTGAGCCTAGGACTAATGGCATGATAGTCACCTGATCACCGTTGGTGTGAAGTAGTCAACTTTCTGTAAAGACTGTTGGTTGTGTACCAGCAATGCTATCCTATGCATACTAATTTAACTTTCTTTTAGGGGCAACAAGTCAAACCAGCATATGCTTCCTCTGAAAATACTGGCATTATGTTTTCACCTGCCTTGGATTAGGAAAAAGTAATTATTTCTTCAAAACAGTTTGCTGTGGTGAAACTGCATGTTAGCTTGTCTTCTATTGTTAGTTTGTTACTGCGATAGTCTTGAGGTATCACAAAAGTTCTTGCCAGTCATGGCATCATAATCTGCATGCATCAATGCACCCACTAAGTTATTTATAAATGGGGCTGTTTGTGGCTATTCCCATTATTAAAATGATATTAATTACATTGTCTTTTGCTATAAAAAGAAAGAAATACCAGTACCTCGCAGCTCCCTCCGTTGTGTGCATACTGCATACTGTACTGTGAGTTATGTCTGTTGTGCTTACCTGCTGTCTGTTTTGCAAAAAAAAAAAAAGTTGTTACCTCTTCACAATCTGGACATACTAACAATTTTATGTTGTATTCGTTCATCCATTGTGCCCTTTTGGACAAAAGAATCAGTAGCTCTTGTGAATATGGGCATGCATATTGTGTGATATGCGAGAGCATGTACGAACATAGTGCATTTTTAAAATCTTTTGTATCTTACATTGGCTCATGATAGAAATATAGCATTTGCTGGCATTAGTTTCAATTCCTTACTGTCAAACCTGTATCATTTCATCCAAGCTTACTTTCTGTTTTTGTTTCCTCGTTTTTTTCTTCTCATTTCTGGGAATGGTTTGCACGTTTAACAGAATGACATTGCAATACCGAGGTTATCATATGATGTGGAATATGCTCAAGACTTGCTGAAAAGAGCCAAGAAACAAGAGGAAGATATGAGGTAGGGGCACTCGATTCTATTTTGTTTTGGCTTATTATATACTTCAACACAAATGTTTCTGATAGTGGAGTTCCCGTTCTTTGTTAGGAGAGGGATCAAGTGGTTCTCAAGAGGTGCCAAAGCCGTGGAGTGGGCTTGCTACCTTTGTGTTTCAGTTACCGTTGCCACTGCTGTGAGGGTTGGCAAGCCATGAAGCTCCGTTTGTTTATGTTCAACTCATGTTTGTTTATGTCTTTGTGAGCTCTGTTCGCTTGGTTATGTGGCATAAATTTGTACCAATATCTATTTTGTTTGTGAGTTCTGTTTGTCTGTGTGAGCTCTGTACCAAGGATTTGGTGCCAGAGCTAGTAAGTACTATATGCATATCGGTACCCTATATCTACCTCTATACTTTACTAAAGCTGCAGGCTATGCAAGGAAACCCATCGTTTCGTTGCATGATAATCAAAATAATTAGCAGGTGAGGAGAGCACTGACACACGTCTGAAAGGAGAACATAGCGCTGAAAGATTTGACTATTTTATTCACGGGTTGAAGCTAACTTTGGTGGTACCGTCAATCTGATATCGTTCGTTGCCCAATTACATAAGCTCCTGACGCGACTGACTCCCCGCCCCCCCCCCCCACGCAGGCGGCACGGGGAAACCCTTGCGCCGCCGCCCTCCAACCCTCCTCCCTCCCTCATTTTCCTCGCCGCCGCCGGAGGGGTGACCGCCGGGACTCCGCGCGGACCCCAGGGACGGCGGCGGCGAGGCTCTCCTCCCCTGGCAGCTCGTCAGTCTCGCGCGGGTGGCGAGACCCGATGGCTGCGCGGCGGCGCCGGCCCCGGGCATGGCGGCGGCGGCCGGCCGGCGGCTTCGCGTGAGGCGTCTGCCGGCTCCGACGCAGAGCTCGTGGCTGGCGCGGTCGGCCTCCTCGTCGGCGTCCTCGGCGGCGGCGGAGGGGTGGGCCTCCAGATCCGGCGCCGTCCCAGCCGGATCCGGAGGTTGCGCGGCGGGGGCGCGCGCCGGTGGGTGGCGGGACGGCGGCTGACGTTTCTGGTGCGGGCGGCGGTCGCGGTTGGTGCGGAACCCCGGTGACGGCGGCGGCGGCCAGCTTCTGTCGGCGGCGGCGGTCGTCTTGGGGCGCTGGGTGGTGGCTACCGGTGGTCCTGGTCGGTGCCTTGGCACCTGCAGCGGCGGCCGGGACCCCTGGTCCTGCTGGATCCGTGCCTTGCGGCAGGATTCTGGTGGGCCCGGGGAGTCCAGCGTGCGGGCGGCGTCTTCTTCGTCTGGTGCCTCCCCTTCTCGTCCTTGGCAATGGTGCTGGTCCGACGCCGCTACGGTGGTGGGGTTGGGGGTCGCCGGGCTCTTGCTGGCGGCACCGTGGTGGTGCCTCGGGATGTGCCAGGCTTCTCTCGGTGGTGGTGTCGAGGATGAAGGGGTTGTGCGGAGTGGTTTTTCCGGGCGTAAGCCTCCACTTTCGGTGGCAATGGTGGTGGCGCCCTTGGCGTCGCTCTCCCTGCTGAGGGCACCATTGAGGAGTACCATCTCCCTGTAGCTCGGGCTTCCAGGGTGAAAACCCTGTCCTCTACGGACGTGCGGCGACGGCGCCTTCGGCGTCGTGACCTTCTTGGAGGCGCCGCATTTGGAGACCCATTTCGGCTGGTGGCGGTCGGCGGGAGGTGTTGCTTTGTGCGTTGCAGTTGCGGTGGTGCGCTTGTTCCGCACTGTCAGGGAGGTGCTGAGGGCCCATGGAGGTGTAGCCTCGGGTTGGGGCGCTCGGTGCGGTGGTGATCTCAACGTCGATTGGGCGGTGGTGGTGCTTTCAGAGCAGTCTCAGGTATACGAGCCCGTGGCAGAGGAGTGAGGCGGTGGATGCGGCGAGGCCCCCACACAGAGTGGCCAGGGTCGGTGGTTTGCATTGGCGCTGCGACGAGAGTTTTCTGCCGAAGCGGTGTCGGGGTTGAGTGATCGGCGGCCGGGTGTGTCCAGCCTGTCGGTGATAGCCCATGGTGGAGGAGCTCTGGTGGCTTGTTTTACCCTGCAGCGGGTTGCGGCTTCGGTCGTGGCACATCGTTGGTCGACGGCGCGGGTTGCGACGGCTCCATTGGTTCTTCTCCCAGGTGGTGGTGGTGTGGCGTCTTGTCGTGTGCGTTGTTCGTGTGCGTTGTTGTGTGTGGTGGTGTTAGCTTCGGCTTGTGATGTAAAACTGCTTCTTCTCCTTATATGACATGGCAGTGCTCCTGCCCTTATTTTCAAAAAAGAAGATAACTTTGGCCTAGTCTACCAATAAAATGAGACTTTTACATGTATGAGACTTGTGTGCTACCGAAAAGTTTGAGCGCCCTTGTATGCCATTGATCGAAACTCTGTTGCCCTCCATGCCTTGTCAAATTTACATCAAATTGGGGAGGGAAAAGTCCAAAATACCCTTAAAGCTAAATGTGCTATTAATTTCTTTGAGCATTTTAACCACTTTAAAGTAAAAACTCAGAACTAGAAAGTTGTATATCTCGCCAAGATCTACAACTAAAATTTTCAGTTTTTTTATTTCGTGTTGTGTATTATTATTTTGGTGTCTTAATGATTTAAAATTCAAAATATTGAAAATAATACATGATGATAAATGAGAAAGAACTGAAAATTTGAAAGTTATAGATCTTGACGAGATCTACAACTTTATAGTTCTGAGTTTTTTGATTTGAAATTGTTAAAATGCTCAAAGAAAACACTGGTACATTTAGCCTTGATGGTATTTTGGACTTTCCCCTCCACAATTTGACCTAAATCTGACGGAAGTGGCATAGAGGGCAACAAAGTTTCGACCAGTGGCATATAAGTGCGCTCGAACTTTTTAATGACACACAGGTGACGAATTTTCTCAGTGGCATACATGTAAAAGTCAGTCTCATAAAATGATTCTTGTAGCTCCCACCTCAAAATTGTAAATACTGTTTTGGATCTGGTATGATAAAGCTGACAGTTCAAAAAAGCTACCCCAGCTCTATTGCATTTTTCTTTAAATCGCCAATCCTAGCATTTGCATTTATACGAATATTATCAAAAAAAAAGGGAATGTCTAGTCATCAATCGTTTGGGATTTGTGGATGTCTCGATCACTTTTTTCCAGGCCTTGATAATAGATCTAACGACTGCTATGGTTGGTGGGTTTTTTCATACGACCGAGACTCTTTTTCTACAACCGGGTCCGTTATCCAATTGGACCGGACACGTTGCCCTTATGACATCCGGGAGTTTGGGCTTCATTTCCCTTCCCATTTCCGGGACAATTTTTTTTGGGACCATTGCTTTTAGATGTCTTCCTTTATTTTCTTTATTAGGCTGGGCATTTGGTGATGAAACTTGGGAGAAGGACGAGGAAGGTGGGAGCAGCAGCATCTGACGAAAGCCAGGTACGAAGTGTTAGTAACTTTTTGTCACACCTATCTATAAATGTGCCATCAAATAAAATAAATTTATAGAAAGCCCTCTTTATATGTTCATCAGTAACAGTTCCAATTAAAAAAGTATTTAACTGGCGTTGCTTTGTGGTATCGTTATGGCCAGCACACTACGGGAAACAGGGGTTTGGCGCACGGCAAAGACACAAAAACGCACGGCAAAGTCTTTGCCATGCGTTTTTCATCGAGACGCACGGCAAACGGCACACGGTAGCATTTTGCACGGTAAAGTCCCATTACCGTGCGCCATGTCTGACAACGCACGGTGAACTATCTTTGCCGTGCGTCATGGGGAGGCGCACGACAAAAAAAAAGCACTTAACGGCGCAGGGGCCAAACGGCGTGTTACGGCCTTTGCCGTGCGCCGGAAGAAAAACACACGGCAATCACTAGCCTTTGCCGTGCGCCACCATTAAAAGCGCACGGCAATCACTGCCCTTTGCCGTGCGCCGCCATAAAAAACGCACGGCAAACATTTTCTAAAAAAATAAAAAAAAACCCAAAGCCCCTGTTCGGAGGGGCAGTTGACATGCTTGCACTTATCACTGTATATACAAATTAAAAAAAGAGCAAACAATTACGGCACATATCACATTGTTTGTCTACTGATTCCATGTAATATCATAAATGATCTCAACCTCTCATCTTATATGCACATATGAGGTCCATTTAATCTGTCGAATCAGCAAGAGCTAGAGATATTTCAATAATATATCAAAAGTGAAGATGAAATCAAAAGATATCACACAAACCCCACTTTAAACCATCTCTTGTAATAATGAACATAATAGACTTGCCTGAAAGTTCAGGATTCAGACAATCCTAACAGGATAGAAACAGAATTACAAAAAAAATAAAACTATCAATTCGCCACCTTTAATTCGCTGTTTTTGTGACAGGTATCTACCAGTATAGTTACATAGAACATACAGAACCATTACAACAAGATCAATGCAGATATACATGCAAAGTGATAGATCTAGAAATTTGCCTGAGTCAAATCTGCATGGGCAGCATCAGTACATATAAATCTCCCCAATAAACTGCCTCAACTAGTTTTAGCTTAAAAGATATAACTTTAGTCAAACAATTATCCAAATCTCAATATACTGCAAAGAACCTAGCTTGTCATGCTTTAGAACGACCCAAAACTAGGCCAAAACTGCCCTCCAACAGGATCCAGCTTAAAAGGATTAATCTTTTCGGCAAACAAATCTTAATTTACTGAAAAGAATCTTGCTTCTCATATTTTTAAACCACCAAAAACTAGAGCAAACTGCTCCCATGCACACAGAATTTCCTAACCGTAAGACATACTCAGATCTGAACGCAGGAACTTAAAAAAAACTGTGCGCATATAACAATAATAATAATGAGTAAAAGCAACCGAAGAAACCTCCCCTAAATTCCACAAATCATGGGCATACCGAAGAGTGCCAGAGGGAGGCTCGACGCGCGCCATGGACGAGGATCCGCCGTCGGCCGCTCCAAATCCCGCCGCCGGAGTGGCCGCCCCTGCTCCTCACCGGACCGAGATCAATCTGAGACAATCACATCACTATTATTTCAGTATCTTACCAATAACTTGTGCTTAGCTCATCCACATGGTACTGACATAAACAGACATATACTGGAAGGAAAACATGCTCCCCGCAGCAGCAGTGCACTCTATAGTGTTACTCTAAGGATGATGCATACTATATAGGATATGTTGTGAGCTAGCGGCAATCTTGAATATTTACAAGACAATGAATCAACTTTCACTAGTGCAGCTTTTTTCATAAATTCCTTAATATGCTGCTTATTTATTTATGAAGTGATTAAAGTGATTAACCCAGCAACCTGAAATGTAGAAAAAAGTCTCTGTTGTAGCAGGCTGAATGACCTTAGCAACCTCTCTTATTTATCTAGGGTCATTAACCTGTAGAACAGGAGTAAGGCAGAGCATATATTGGTATTAACTTCAGTCCTGAAGTAATCTATAATTGCTCATCTTTATGGCAGTATGGGTAAGGACTTAAATTTTGATTGTAGTGACTAGTTAGTACTTAATAGTGACGAGAATGACTCAATATAAACAACTAAGTTATATGTGAACATTGCCTGGTTAGAGATTTGAGCAGACTAAAAAAATGACAGACCTGGTCAGAGATTTGAGCAGACTAAACAAGCAATTTGTCGGTGCGGAATGTAGTCCCGACACTAACTAGTAGTAAGCGCCAAGGTCTATCCCTCAATGGTCGGTGCTAAGCAACTAAAGACACGGGGTTTATCCTGGTTCCGGCCGGGGCCGTACGTCCAGCAGAGGCGTGCTCGAGGCACTATATTGCTTTGCACCGGGGTGCCTGTAGTGGGGCGGCTACAAGCAAGGCGGGAGAGGAGGCGCGGCCTCCAATTCCCTGGTGGAGTGATCGAAGCAAGTTCTGATGTTGTGGGAGAGTTGGGGAGCGTGTGTGTGTGTTGTTCGATATTCGATATCTGATGTCCGATGCCCCCTGCGGCGAGGGGGTTCACCTTCCTTTTATAGACCAAGGAGGGGGTGAATTACAGGCATGCCGCACTGTTTAGCTACACGGGGAAGTATGGCGTGCAGCGGCGCGGAGTTGGCGGCCGTCCTGACGGTCCTTGCCACGGTCTCGTCGTCATGGCGTGTCCTGTACCCGAACAGTGGCGGCTTCGAGGGTAAGGGCGTAGTGGTTGGCCGTGGCATCTTCAGACGGGCTCGAGGAAGCCGTTGACGGTGATCCGTACGGGATACAGTGGCAGGCGTGACGGCGTCCCGTCTCCGTGCGCCCTACAGCGCCGGGGTTGTTGTAGCAGTGCCCGGCATGGTGCTGCAGGCACGGGGGTGGCCGCACAGGATCAACAGTGACGGGGATGGCGTCCCGCCGGCCTAACGTCATGGCTTGCCCCTGCAGATTCACGAGAAAGTGGTTCGAGGGTGTGGCCGGACCCCTTTCGAGGGCGCGGCGCGTTAGCCGTACGGGAGTAGGCGGCTCAGTGCCACGGAGCTGACACTGGCCATGTCGCACAGTCCCCCATAGTGGCGGGGATGGGTTCCCCCCTAGGGAGTTGGCAGAACAGCGCCGGGGCGTGATTCCCAGGCGTATGATGGCACGACTCTGCTGTGTCAGAGCATTAAATGCCCGTACCCACGTGCGGGGGCGGGCGTGCTCGTGAGGGGGCCTCGAGCGAGGCGGAGATGAACCCTCGAGCGAGGCGGAGCCCGCTCGAGGGAGGCGTGAGCCCTCGAGCGAGGCGGAACCCGCTCGAGGGAGGCGTGAGCCCTCGAGCGAGGCGGAGCCTGCTCGAGGGAGCCCTTGACTGGGCCACTCCGGTGGGCCGTGGGGGCCACCGTGGTGTGGGCCGTGCCTTGTGTGTGCGCTTAAGTGAGAGGTGTTTCGTTTTAGTTTTTTACAGGTTTTAAGCAGGATTCCCCTGGTTGTTTTAGGGGACCCTCAGGGCTGTCCCCGACAGTAGCCCCCGAGCATCTGCGGGTATGCCGACCAGGCTCCCGCAGGTGCTGAAGCCTACTGATAGGACGTCCTTCCCCCCTGGTTGCTAACGCTTTCTGTGGGGCCGCGTCAGCGGACCCGCGGGTCTAGCCCCCGAAGCCCTGCAGGAGCGTGAGTGCTCCTGCAGGGGTTTTACCGCGGGATCTGGTCAGTGGGCGTGGTACATATTCTAACCAGCGTCGGCAATGTTCCAGCCGGCTTCGGTGACGCACGCGCAACTGGCACTATCCGCGGCCGGTGCAACCCAGGGGGTGTAGCCGTGCGTCGAGCCCCCGAGCCTGGGCCCATTCAGGGCGATCGGGCGAGCTCTTCGTCTTATTTTAAACGCGCCCTCGCCGTCCCTCCGCGGGACGGAGGGTGAGGTTTCCGCAACCCCCATCGATCGGGTCGCGGATTGCGGATTCCTCATCGAGCTGTTAGCGGGTGGTTCAAGTGGACGCCCATGCCCCGTTCGATAAGGGTAGGCTGCGTGGTCCGGAGACTCGTCCATTAAAGCGCTTGCATGGGTTTGCTAGGTGGGGCTCGGTCCCATTCGCTAGGGACCGAGGGCGCGAAAGCTCTCCCTCGGTGGGATCCCCCCGGCTAGCTGCCCTCACTGGCTCTTGAACACGACATGTGGGGCACCCTCGAGCCGGTAGGCTCGAGGAAAGGCTCGAATGCGCGTGCCCTCGTCGTCCATGACTCTGGTGATCTGGGGCGCCTGTTCGAACCCGTCGAGGGTCAGGCTTCGAACCTCTGATCAGTAGGGCCGTGCGGGGTAACAGCTGGGTGCTCCCGTCTTTCGCATCTGCGTGTTTCGAGGGTCTCTGACCATGCTAGTTCTCGAGCCGCTGATCAGTAGTCTTTGTGAATCGAGGGCACCTGTGGCGCCCGCTTGTTTCAAACGGGCTTCGAGGCCACTGGTCAAAATTCGCACCCTTCGAGGGTCATACTTATTTGAGCCAGGGGCTCGGGCCGCTCGAGGGTCTTCCTTACTCGGTAAGGGACAGGGCCATTTAATGCCCGCAGTCGCGGCTGTAGTCTCGCGCCGCGGGCGCGCCTTTTCAGGCGCCGCGGCCGCGCGCGTAGTGGGCGGAGTGGGCAGGCGGACGTGACCGCCTGCCACGGCCCTCCGGTTACCGCGCCGTGATGATGGCGTGCGTGCGGTTGCGTGGCCGCCGCAGTCGTGGTGGGCCCCGTTTGTCGGCGAGGGAATATTTCACCTGCAGTTAATGCGCGCGGGGCATACGCTCCGGAGAGCACGCCTTGCGGCCTATAAATCCGATGGGAGGGGAAGGGGCGGTTTTTACCTTTGCGCTTAGCATTCGCCGTTCTTGCTTCTTGCGCTCTAGCCCCCGAGCCACTCTCGCCATTGCGCCTCTGCCCTCAGAGCTCTCCTCGCTTCTTGTTCTCCGCTTCTCCGCCCGCTCGCATGGCTCCCCAGCAGCCTCTCATCATCATCGACCCGTTGGCGTGGGAGCGCTCGACGGCGACACCGCTGGCCCTGGGCCAGCTGGTGGCCGGCGGCCAGCTAGCGGCGAACGAGGACGGACAACCGGCCGAGTGGATCGTGCCGTCGGAGAGGGAGCGAGCGCCCAATCCTCCGTACGGCTACGTCGTTAGCTTCATCCGCTTTCACGAGCGCGGTTTCACGGCACCGGCGAGCCGCTTCATGCGGGCCCTCTGCTACCACTACGGCGTGGAGCTTCACAACTTCGCGCCGAACGCGATCTCGCAGGCGGCCACGTTCGTTGGCGTCTGCGAGGGCTTCCTGGGGATCCCGGTGAACTGGGATCTCTGGGTTCATCTCTTCCGCGCGGAGCTTCACACGCTGCCGACGTCGGAGCCGAGGACCCGCCGCGCGACGCGCGCCGGCGGCATGTTGCTCGCCGTGCGGACCCAGCGCAAGGATGATTGCATCCCCAGCACGATGACGACCAACAACGCGGACTGGGAGCGAGGATGGTTCTACCTCCGCAACGCCGAGCCCGGCCTTCCCCCCTACACCGGCAAGGTGCTCCGGGAGAGGCCCCTTCCTGGTACCACGGGGTGTCCCCGCCCCAGCACCAGGCGCGGCTGGATTCGCTCGTGGCCGCGCTGAAGGAGCTGGCGGGCCGCGGGCTGACCGCGGAAGTTGTTCTCGCCAAGCTCCACCACCGGCGGGTCGTCCCCTTGATGGAGAGGCCGCTCCGCATCTACGAGATGACCGAGATCGCGGACCCCGTCGCGTTGGCGAAATCGCGGCTGCTGCGGGACCCCTTCCCGCGGGAGTATGCGGCCACCCGGGCGCGGCGCGCCATCGACGCCAAGTCAGGGCGCTGCGACGACAAAGCCCTGTGGTGAGGACCAGGAGCGTCCCGGTGGTCGATGGATGACCGCTCCTCAGTGATGAGTGATTGACAACGGGTGTTGGACTGACTCTTGGCTCAGTGCGCAGGTGTAGGCTGCGGCCTAGTTCGTGTTGTTGCAGGTGAAGAACGGGCGCGAAAGGTCTTCAACCTTGAGGGGCCTCCGGGAGATGGAGAGACAAGTAGGCTCGGTTCGAGGGACCCGGTGGACGGCGGGACTAGGTGCGGGCCACATGGTGGCGATACGAGCAAGACGAAGTCATGGACAATCGAGCCGGTGCACGGTGGCGGTCGAGTCAAGTGGTTTGGCGGGAGGCCGGACCGAGCACGCGGGGTTTGGTGGTTTGCCCACAAAACCATCGGAGGACGGTTTCTTGGTTTGGGCCTCAAAACCAAGTCCGAGGGCCCAACACGACGGAGACGGGATTCGGGCGTGTCGGGAAGCTTCGAAGCGGAGGACACGCGGCGGGATCGCATGGCTTGCGTCGGGAGGACGCGGGGTGCGGCAAAGGCGTGGCCGTCCGATGGCAAGACCCACAAACATTACCTAAATGCCCCTACGTGGGTTGTATCGCCAGTAGTTAAGTTAGGGGTAGTCGAGTCATTTACCACTCCGGCGGGACCTGGCATATAAGCCATGAGTGTGTGTGGATGGCTCTCTCTCTCCGCGACTTAGGGTTTCATTTCCCCCTCCCATTTCTCATTTTCGTAGCTATTTTCTTCTCCATTTTCTCTAGGCTAGCATGAGAGCTTCATGAGAGATTTGTTGAGAGGGATGGATGCTAGGGCGGCATGCTAGACCTTGTGAATCTTTCCTGGTTTGTATAGAAGATTCGACGTTGTGTTTCTCGTGGTCTTTTTCGTGCTTGTTTTTGGTGCCTTTGTTCTCGGTGTGATTCCGCGGATTTGAGTGGGTTTCTCCCCGGATTTCTTTGAGGGAAACATGGATGGATGTCTAGTGCATCTTTGTGATTGATCTTGTGCCCTCAAACGCCGGGAAACCACTTCGATTCAAGGATTTTCGTTCGGTGCTCTAGCTTTTGGTGGTGCTCAAAGGATTCGCGATTCCCGGTGATTTAGGGAGTTAGGAGGCAAGATTTTTGGGCTATAGCATCCTTGTGTGACGCTTTTCAAGTCCCCAAACCCTTGTCTCCACAGCTTCTACCGTTTGGGAAATCCGATGATGATTTGGGGGAGTTGACCTTCGAGATCGGGCTGTTTTCTGTTCTGTCCGTAAGGGGCGGACAGTCCGCGTGGGGACGGCGGACGGTCCGCGAGGAGCAAGTTCTTCCCGTGTTCTTCGTGTTCTTGCTCGGCTTTGCTTTTGATCCGTCGTGGCTTTGAGTTTTCGTTGGGCAAGGTTTCGGACAGTCCGCAGCAGCGGGCGGACGGTCCGCGGGTGCCTGGCGGACAGTCCGCGTGCTCCCCGCGGACGGTCCGTTATTCGGGGTCGTCTCTGGAGGTTCTGTTTGCTTTTTCGGACGGTCCGCGGCGAAGGGCCGGATGGTCCGCGGTGTGTGTGCGGACAGTCCGCGGCAGCAGGCCGGACGGTCCGCGTGGCCAGTGCGGACGGTCCGCCCCTCCTGGCCGGACGGTCCGCCAGAGCCTGTGTGCTTTGCTTCTTGGTTCGATTCCTCCCTTCCTTTCTCGTGCTTCCGTGTGTGCTTCAAGGAATCGTTCCTAAGACTTGGGGTTGATCCATAACCTTGTTGTCTTGGCGATTGGTGTGTGATTCGATCCATCGCTTGTGTGTGTCCGGGATTTGACTAGGGTATAGGCCGGGTTCTTTGAGAAGAATTTTTACCGGCTCCTATTCACTCCCCCCCCTTCTCTAGTCGCCATCTGATCCTTCAATTGGTATCAGAGCTTGGTGTCGGATTCTTTGCGACTTTGACAAGTCTTGAATCCTAAGATGGCGTATGTTGAGCGGGGCGGTCCGCCGCACTTCGATGGGAAGGGTTACCACAAGTGGGCGGCTCGTATGATGATCTTTCTTCGTGGCAAGTTGTTGGATTTCATTGTGCTTGACAAGACCTATGCTATTCCGGTCAACATCCATACTCTTATGGTGGCCGATGCCGGTGCTAAGGCCAAGTATGAGGCAAATGTAAAAGCCGTTGATCACTTGGTCCGGAGCTTGTGTGATCCTGAGTTTGAGCGTGTTCGCCATTTGAATCTTGCTTGGCAAATTTGGGAGAAGTTGTTGGTTGCTCACGGTGGTGATAACCATGTGAAGGCTCGCCTCTTTGTCTCTTACCGGATGCAATATGAGAACTTCACTCAACTTCCCGGTGAGGACATTGATGCGATGTTTCAGAGGTTCACCGCCATCGTGAACAACATGAAGGCTAATGTTGAGGATTTTCCTTACACCGAGCATGATCAGGCTTTGAAGCTCTTGCATGTCTTGGATCCAAATGTTTGGGGTGCTAAGGTTGAGGCCATCAAGGAGTCTGGGCAGTATTTGACTATTGAGTTGGATGACCTCTTCTCAAAGCTCAAGTCGGCTGAGGTTGACAGGAAGTTGCAATCCAAGCATGAGGGCTCGACTGACCATAGTCTTGCTCTTGTGGGCGGATCAAAGGGCAAAGCTAACCCTTCCTGTCGACAGTTTTCCTTGTCTTCTCTTATGTCTATTCCAGATGAGGAGTTTGATGTGCTGGGCGAGGAGGAGCTGGCCTTGCTCTCAAGAAGGTTTGATCGACTACACGAGAGTCGGAGGAATGCAAGGCGGAGCTCAGGGATGTGCTACAAGTGTGGCAAGCGTGGCCACTTCATCGCCGAGTGCCCGGAAGCGGAGGAGAACAAGTACAAGATGAACGAGTACAAGGCGCACCCGAGGCGTGAAGACAAGTACTCCTCCAAGGGCAAGCACTTCAGCAAGTCCAAGAGCAAGGACAAGGACAAGCGGCGACCGAGCAAGGGCGGCTACAAGAAGGACAAGGCAAGAGCCATGGTGGCCGGTGCAAGCGACGTCGACTCAAGCTCAAGCGACGCGCAGTAAAGCTCAAGCAGTGAAGATGAAGACGCCGGGAGGCGCAAGGGCAAGAAGAGTGCAAGCCGGAACCTCAGTGGATTGAGCTGTGTGGCGCTTGAAGGCTTTTGTGGGATGGCTCATAGCTCGAGCAGCAAGAAGAGCGAGGAGGAAGACAGCGACTCCGACTCGGAGGATGAGGTAAATCGTGACCCCGACTCTTTGCTTGCTGAGATCACTAGGTTGAATGGCTTGATTGACAACCGTGATAGTGTGTTGAGAGATGCTAAGAAGATGAGGAAAGATCTTAGGGCTCAACTTGAGAATGCTAGTGAGAAAGTAAGAGAGTTAGAGTCCAAATTGCTTGAATTGAAACTTGAGAATGACTCTTTGAAACTTGCTCCTACTACTCCTGATGATGTTGAGTGTCTTGAGTGTGATGCATGGTTGAATGAGATCAAGTTGCTTAATGAGAAGAATGCTTCCACTTTGGCTAAACTAGATGCTCTTAGGACTGAGTATGATGAGCTTAAGGCTAGACCCACTTTGCTTGGTGCTTGTAAATCATGTCCTACTATGCATGCTAAGCTTGTTGATGCTCGTTCTACTATTAGTACTTTGGAAGCTTCTTTGAAATCTCATGTTGTCAATGCATGCACTAGCTGTACTGAAGTTACTTTGCGCAATCTTGAACTTACTTCCCGTTTGGATGTCATCTATGAGGAGAATGATTACTTGAGAAAGGTGTTGGGTTGGTTGTCTGGGCAGGAACCTCAATTGAAAATCATGATTGAGGAGTTCAAGAGAGCTGATGGTCGTGGTTTGGGTTTTGAGAAGTTGGGTGAAAAAGTGGGAGAGAACAGTGGGGAGAGCGTGTATGAGAAGTGTGTTGAGTCTAACCCCGAGTTTGAGGTGATTGGAGACATCCAAGTCTCACTTCCAAAAGCACCCAAGAACTCTTTCACACCAAAGCCCAACCACCTTTGCAACAAGCTTGACACAACCCAAGATCCACCCGAATTCCCACCTAAGACAAATGACTTCCAGAAACCGGTGAAGTTTGTGAGTGAGAAGGGTGAGAAGCCTAAAGAGAAGCCAGAGCCAAAACCAAAACCCATCCCCTTCAGGTGTGAGTATTGTGGCAAGGAGAGACACCTAGCAGAGTTTTGCTATAAGAGGAAGAGGGATGAGAGGCTTGCTAGGGAGCAAGCAAACCAGGACAGGTATCGCCAATCTCATGGTATTCCTGAGCCTAGAGTGCCACTTCCACGGGGTGTGGGAAGTGTGAAGAGTGTTGGTGGAGTTGGAGCTCAGGGTGGTAGGTTCCCACAGAGAGGTGGTGGTGAGAGGTTTGTTAGGAGAGATGATGGTGTGCGTGCTGGTGAGAGGTTTGGTCGGGCTCGTGGTGGTTTTGCTGGACGTCCCCCTACTCGTCCTCAATACGGGTTTAGGGGAGATGATCGCAGCTTTGGGTTCCAGAGGAACTACGGACCATGTTTTCCCTCTCGTGGTGCTCGTACTCCTTCCATGGGACATGGGAAGTTTGGTGGCAAGGGAATGATGTTTGCTAACCCCTCCTTTGAGCAGATGGCTCGACACTGGTTTAACTTTCTTTGTGCTGACCCAGTGTCGAGTCGTTAGCTCATTCTCGTTCTTGTTTCTGACTACAGGCAGGAGGCTTGGAGAACATTTGGTTGATCGACTCCGGATGTTCTCGACACATGACCGGAGATAAGAAGTGGTTCTCCAGCCTCACCCCAGTGAAGGAAAAGATGTACATCACATTTGGGGACAATGGACGAGGAAGGGTGATGTCTGAGGGTGTTGTGCGTGTGAGTGACAAGGTAACGTTGAAGAGAGTTGCTCTTGTGAAGTCTTTGGGTTTCAATTTGCTTTCGGTTTCTCAGTTGCTTGATGAGGGTTTTGAGGTGCGTTTCAAGTCTGGCGAGTCTCGTTTGCTGGATTCTCGAGGTGATCTTGTCTGTATGATCATCCCCGAGGGTCAGATTTTCAGGGCTGATTTCTCTCGTTCTTTGGGCCCTGCTCGCTGTTTGATGGCTGGTCCTTCTTCTGATTTGTGGAAATGGCATAGGCGGTTGGGACACTTGAGCTTTGATTTGGTTTCCCGCTTGAGTGGTCTTGACCTTGTCCGAGGATTGCCGAGGTTGAAGCTTGAGAAGGATTTGGTTTGTGCTCCGTGTAGGCATGGCAAGATGGTAGCCACTCCCCATCCACCCCTGACCGATGTCATGACCGAGCGTCCGACAGAGCTGTTGCATATGGACCTTGTTGGGCCAGCTCGAGTTCGCTCGGTGGGTGGGAAGTGGTATGTCCTTGTTGTGGTGGACGATTACTCTCGCTATGCCTGGGTGTTTTTCTTGGAAAACAAGAGTGAGACATTTGGCTTTGTCCGAGATCTGATCGTGAGGTTGAAAAACGAGAGGCATGGGAATGCTATTCGAGCTATCCGCAGTGATAATGGCTCAGAGTTCAAGAACTCTCGTTTTGATGCCTTTTGTCGTGATCTAGGTCTTGAACATCAGTATTCGACCCCTTATGTGCCCCCTCAAAATGGAGTTGTGGAAAGGAAAAATCGGACTCTTTGTGAGATGGCTAGGACGATGCTCGATGAGCACAGGACTCCTAGGAGGTATTGGGCTGAGGCGGTCAATACGGCTTGTCATGTTTCCAACAGGATTTTATTGCGAACTTTCAAGAAGAAGACCTGTTATGAACTTATGCATGGTCGGGCACCCAAGGTGAGTCATTTCCGAGTCTTTGGTTGCAAGTGCTTTATTCTTAAGAAGGGAAAACTCGACAAGTTTGAGGCTAGGTCTAGTGATGGGATTTTCTTTGGATATGCTAACCATTCTAGAGCCTATAGGGTGCTTAACCTTGAGACTAACAAAATCATGGAGACTTGCGAGGTAACCTTCGACAAGACAATGCCATGTACCTCTCTTGGCTTTGAATGTGCAGGTGACGAGGAGATGGCCGAGGACCTCTTTGAAGAGGAGAAGGATGAAGCTGGAGATGATGATGGGGAGAACCATGCGCCTGAAGCTGAGTGTGTACCCACTACTTCCCCTACGACCACTACGGAGCGTGGACCGTCTACTTCATGGACAACGACGGTGCGACAAGAGGACCAGGCGAGAGAAGCTGAAGTTGAGGGGGAGGTAGTCTCGAGGCGTGAGGCTCCCCGGCGAATTCAAGAAGTGCATCCCCTGTCGAAGATCATTGGGGACATCGACGAACGTACTACACGGTCAAGGTCCAGGAATTCCTCTCATTTTGCTCATGCTGCTTTTGTTGCCACCTTTGAGCCCAAGGACATTGGACACGCTTTATCTGATGCAAACTGGGTCAATTCTATGCATGAGGAGTTGGAAAACTTTGAGAGGAACCAGGTGTGGGAGTTAGTTGAACCACCTCCAAATTGCCATCCTATAGGAACCAAGTGGGTTTGGAAGAACAAAGAGGGTGAGAATGGGATGGTTGTGAGGAACAAGTCCAGACTTGTTGCTCAGGGGTTTAGTCAGAAGGAGGGGATCGACTATGAGGAGACCTTTGCTCCTGTGGCCCGTCTTGAGGCAATTCGGATCCTTCTAGCCTTTGCCGTGGCTAAAGGGTTCAAGTTGTTTCAGATGGATGTGAAGAGTGCCTTTCTGAATGGGGTCATAGAGGAGGAGGTGTATGTGAAGCAGCCACCTGGGTTTGAGAGTGAGTTGTACCCACACAGGGTGTACAGGTTGAAAAGGGCTCTGTATGGGTTGAAACAGGCGCCCCGTGCTTGGTATGGGAGATTGAGAGGTTTTCTGTTGAGCAGAGGGTTTGTGATGGGTACCGTGGATAGGACCCTGTTTCTCCTCAAGCATGGAAATGACTTGTTGATTGTTCAGATATACGTGGATGATATTGTCTTTGGTGGCTCGTCACATAACCTTGTTGCCAAGTTTGCATGTGAGATGAGCAGGGAGTTCGAGATGAGCATGATGGGCGAGTTGCAGTACTTTCTCGGGCTGCAGATCAAGCAAGTGAAGGATGGAACATTCGTGCACCAGACCAAGTACACGAAAGACATGCTGAAGAAGTTCCAGATGCAAGATGTGAAGCCGATGTCGACTCCCATGGGGAGTACGGCCACTTTGGATGCGGACGAGGACGGAGAACCAGTGGACCAGCGAGAGTACCGGAGCATGATCGGCTCCCTCCTCTACTTGACGGCGACGAGGCCAGACATACAGTTCAGCGTGTGTCTGTGCGCTCGTTTTCAGGCTTCGCCGAGGACATCACATCGACAGGCTGTCAAGAGGATTTTCAGGTACCTACAGTCTGCCCCTGGTCTTGGCCTTTGGTATTCTTCCTCCTCGACTCTCTCTCTTCATGGTTTTTCCGATGCGGATTTTGCTGGTTGTCGAGTCGAGAGGAAGTCTACTTCTGGTACTTGCCAATTTCTTGGGTCTTCGTTGGTTTCATGGTCTTCCCGCAAGCAGTCTAGTGTAGCTCAGTCTACCACCGAGGCGGAGTATGTTGCAACCGCGAGTTGTTGTTCCCAGATGTTGTGGATTTCATACACTTTGAGAGACTTTGGTGAGGAGTGCACCCAGATCCCACTTCTTTGTGATAGCACTAGTGCCATAAGCGTAGCTAAAAACCCAGTGCTTCATTCCAGAACCAAACACATAGAAGTGAGGTATCATTTATTGAGAGACAATGTGGAGAAAGGAACCATTGTGTTGAGTCATGTCCCTACCCAAGATCAGCTAGCCGACATCTTTACAAAGCCTCTCGACCAAGCTACATTTGTGCGCTTGCGGGGGGAACTTGGGGTTTGTTGCCCTTTCTAGTTGATTCTTGGGGGTTTCTTCTTGTACCATATGTATAATACCATGTTTTACTTTGATGTATATACATGCTTTGCTTGATGTACAAACCATGGTAGGATAGCCATCTTGTCATATATCATGTTGCATTTGTCTCATATTGCATTTTAGGATGATGAGCTTCTTTCATATGCCTTATTTAAGTCTCTTTGGCTATTTGTGAGATTTTGGTCATATGTGTGGAGAAATGGTGATGTGAGGCTATGCTCTTGGAATATTTGAGATATATGTGTGGTGAGATAGCCCTTTTTGAAATAAATGCTAATCTTGACTAATTTTTGGTGAAATGTGCTCCACTCATGTGTAGTAGTGTATCCATGTCACGTTTTGGTCTAAATGTGTTTTTCATGCTTAGATTGTGCTTGGATATCTTTTGCTTGCAATTGGGCCAAAGGCCGATATCATTGTGAATGTTTAGCCTATGTTGCATTCATGGAGGAGCATAAGCTTCTTTTTGCCGCAAAGGCACTTCATGTACCATGAAATGATTTAATCTTGAAAAGAAGTGTGTAATGCTTGAAAAATGCTCCATCCATCATGTCTATGCTTAAAATGTCTTATCTTTCACATATGGGTGCAAAACATGTTGCATGATGTTCACCAGTGGAGAAGTCTCCCCGAAGTGGACACATGGCTCATGAGCTTTGACATGACATGCTTTGCTTTATGGGTGTTTGCCATGATCTTTTGCTGAGAATTTGATATCCTTGTATGATCTTTGAATGGTATGCATGTTTGTGGCTCAAGTGTGACATGGATAGGCTTTTACATGTGAAGCGAGCCTTCTTTTGGTAAAATTGCTTAAATCTGAAAATTTTGCTTTGTCACATGCTTGTATTTTCATATATTACTTGTGGCACTGCTTTGACTATGCTATGATTCATATGTGTGATCTTTGTCTCATTTTTAGCCTTTGACACTAGATTTGGTCTATTTGAGAAGCTCATGTAGATGTTTATATGCTTTGTTTTGCATTTCTGCATTTTCACCTTGATTCATACATTGTCAACAAGGGGGAGAAGAGGTGAGCTTAATGAAAATTCAGAAGAGGTGGTTCAGAAGAGGTGAGCTAAAATTTGGAAGTTTGCATCCACATGTTCAGGGGGAGCTTGCATTTGTTCAGGGGGAGCTTTCTTGCTGTTTTCGGTGTGGAGTTTGTGCTTTGGAGTTTGTGCTTTGGAGTTTGTGCTTTGCTTGGCTTGTGAACTTTCTTTGCCTTTCTTTGGTTTTGGTCATGAGTTGAGCTTCTTTGTTTTTCTTTCTTCTTCCTTTCTTTCTTTCTCTGAATTTCATTTCGCGTTGTGTGTTGTCAATGCACTCATCAAGGGGGAGATTGAGGACCAGGAGCGTCCCGGTGGTCGATGGATGACCGCTCCTCAGTGATGAGTGATTGACAACGGGTGTTGGACTGACTCTTGGCTCAGTGCGCAAGTGTAGCCTGCGGCCTAGTTCGTGTTGTTGCAGGTGAAGAACGGGCGCGAAAGGTCTTCAACCTTGAGGGGCCTCCGGGAGATGGAGAGACAAGTAGGCTCGGTTCGAGGGACCCGGTGGACGGCGGGACTAGGTGCGGGCCACATGGTGGCGATACGAGCAAGACGAAGTCATGGACAATCGAGCCGGTGCACGGTGGCGGTCGAGTCAAGTGGTTTGGCGGGAGGCCGGACCGAGCACGCGGGGTTTGGTGGTTTGCCCACAAAACCATCGGAGGTCGGTTTCTTGGTTTGGGCCTCAAAACCAAGTCCGAGGGCCCAACACGACGGAGACGGGATCCGGGCGTGTCGGGAAGCTTCGAAGCGGAGGACACGCGGCGGGATCGCATGGCTTGCGTCGGGAGGACGCGGGGTGCGGCAAAGGCGTGGCCGTCCGATGGCAAGACCCACAAACATTACCTAAATGCCCCTACGTGGGTTGTATCGCCAGTAGTTAAGTTAGGGGTAGTCGAGTCATTTACCACTCCGGCGGGACCTGGCATATAAGCCATGAGTGTGTGTGGATGGCTCTCTCTCTCCGCGACTTAGGGTTTCATTTCCCCCCTCCCATTTCTCATTTTCGTAGCTATTTTTTTCTCCATTTTCTCTAGGCTAGCATGAGAGCTTCATGAGAGATTTGTTGAGAGGGATGGATGCTAGGGCGGCATGCTAGACCTTGTGAATCTTTCCTGGTTTGTATAGAAGATTCGGCGTTGTGTTTCTCGTGGTCTTTTTCGTGCCTTTGTTCTCGGTGTGATTCCGCGGATTTGAGTGGGTTTCTCCCCGGATTTCTTTGAGGGAAACATGGATGGATGTCTAGTGCATCTTTGTGATTGATCTTGTGACCTCAAACGCCGGGAAACCACTTCGATTCAAGGATTTTCGTTCGGTGCTCTAGCTTTTGGTGGTGCTCAAAGGATTCGCGATTCCCGGTGATTTAGGGAGTTAGGAGGCAAGATTTTTGGGCTATAGCATCCTTGTGTGACGCTTTTCAAGTCCCCAAACCCTTGTCTCCACAGCTTCTACCGTTTGGGAAATCTGATGATGATTTGGGGGAGTTGACCTTCGAGATCGGGCTGTTTTCTGTTCTGTCCGTAAGGGGCGGACAGTCCGCGTGGGGACGGCGGACGGTCCGCGAGGAGCAAGTTCTTCCCGTGTTCTTCGTGTTCTTGCTCGGCTTTGCTTTTGATCCGTCGTGGCTTTGAGTTTTCGTTGGGCAAGGTTTCGGACAGTCCGCAGCAGCGGGCGGACGGTCCGCGGGTGCCTGGCGGACAGTCCGCGTGCTCCCCGCGGACGGTCCGTTATTCGGGGTCGTCTCTGGAGGTTCTGTTTGCTTTTTCGGACGGTCCGCGGCGAAGGGCCGGATGGTCCGCGGTGTGTGTGCGGACAGTCCGCGGCAGCAGGCCGGACGGTCCGCGTGGCCAGTGCGGACGGTCCGCCCCTCCTGGCCGGACGGTCCGCCAGAGCCTGTGTGCTTTGCTTCTTGGTTCGATTCCTCCCTTCCTTTCTCGTGCTTCCGTGTGTGCTTCAAGGAATCGTTCCTAAGACTTGGGGTTGATCCATAACCTTGTTGTCTTGGCGATTGGTGTGTGATTCGATCCATCGCTTGTGTGTGTCCGGGATTTGACTAGGGTATAGGTCGGGTTCTTTGAGAAGAATTTTTACCGGCTCCTATTCACTCCCCCCCTCTCTAGTCGCCATCTGATCCTTCATGTGGGAGCTTGAGATGCTGCCCACCGGCCCACTGGTGAGCGGAGTTCTTGATTTCGTTTCCAATTTCGCCAGTTTTCCGAGTTGTTGACGCATTTTAATGCTTTGCCTGCAGATGGTGAGGGTGAGCGCCGCGAAGTCCGAGCCGCCCACCCCCCGCTCCCGCGCGCTCGCGCGCGCGGCGCAGCAGCGAGAGCGGGAGCGGGTAGCTCGCAGGAGGGAGCGTGCGACGCGACACCGGGAGCGTCGCGAGCGGAGGAGCGAGGAGTTCCGGCTGCGCGAGCAGCAGGGGCTCTCCTCGCCGGGGACCGAGGAGTACTCGTCATCGGACGATGAAGAGGAGGAAGAGGTTAGGGAGCATGTCCTCCCCGATAGGTGGGAGCCTGCACCCCCGTCTCCGGAGTCGGCTCCGGTGGCAGGGGTAGCATCACCTGGGACGGGCGCGGAGGCGCCCGCCGCCAGGCGGTCGACGACAGAGGTGGCGCGGGCCGCGGAGGCGCCAGCGCGCGCCTCGGAGGCGTCCGCACGCGCGGCGGAGGCGCCCGCGCGCGGGGCGTGGCCCGCGCGCGCGGTGGAGATTGCCGGAGGTGCGGCGGCGGCCGCGCCGGCCGCACCCGCAACGTCAGCGGGGACCTCGAGGAAGAGGAAGCGCGCCTTCTCCTCCTCGAGGTAAGGGATTGCCTTTCGAGGGGTTGCGTGCCCGATAGGCGGGAATTTGACAGTTTGTTTCTGTTTCCGCAGGGCGGTGCCAACTGTGCCTCCCCTCGCACCGGCCAAGGTGCTGAGAGCGGATGCGTCCGTCCCCACCCGGCGGCGTTCGTCAAGGGCGCCGCGGGCGGGGGCGATTGCGGCGGCAACGGCGAGCGAGAGCTCGCAAGGCGCGGCTGAGGCCTCGAGGCCACAGCCGGTGGTCTCGCCCGCTGAGTCGCGGCCGGCGGTCGCTGAGGAGCGGCGGGCGCCGGTCGTGGTGGGGGCGCAGCAGGCGACAGCCGCGGCGGAGGCGAGGCTGGAGGCGGGGGTACAGCTGGCGGCACCGGTTGTAGTGGCATTGCCGGCAGCGTCTGCCGTGGAGGGCCACCCGGCGCCTGCGGCCGCTGAGACGCGGTTGGAGGCGGCGGCCGCAACGCCGCAGCAGGAGCCCGCGGTCACGGAGGCGCGGCCGGAGGTGGTCGTGGAGACGCGGCCAGAGCCCGCCCTCGCTGGCAGCTCCCAGGCGATGGCGGTGGAAATCCCAGACGATGACGTCCCGCCGCTCGGGTGGGACCAGTAGGTGAACCTGCCCAAGCCATCCCCCGAGCCCCAGGTGGGGGCGCTCGTGAGACGGTGGGACGGCCACGTGGTGGCCGGGGGCCGAGGGCACAGCGCCGAGGCTTCTTCTTCCCGCGCCGGCCCCTACGCTTCGGGAGAGGGGCGCGTTGACGAGTCGCCCGCGTTCGCCGATGCCCAGGAGGAGCAGCAGCTGTGGGGGGAGCTCCGTGATCACGGCGCCGCGCTCAACCGGGCGTTGAACGAGGCGCTGCGGATCCACGGCGGCCCGGCGTGGCGCGTTTTCCAGGTGAGGCGTTGTTGCCTTTTTCCTTCGATTTCATCGTTTCCGTGCTGGTTCCTCGCGGCGCGATGCTTACTGGTTTTGATCTGTTGGCGGCAGGAGCTCGAGCACCGCACCCGCGACAAGTATGGCGCCTTCGACCAGATGAGTGCCGAGCTCCGCCAGCTCCGGGAGCAGCGTGACGCCTTCGACGCGCTCGCGGAGGCCTTGAGGACCCAAGATGGCTGGCTGTCGTACCGGGCGGAGGCCCTGCACGACCAGCTCTTAGAGCACTAGGGTCAGGCCGCGGCGCGTCCCCCCGCCCTTGAGCGGATTTGCACAGCCCTCATCGATCGGGATGAGGCGCTGCAGCAGGCGCGGGGGGATATGGAGAAGGTGTGCACCGTGGCGTCGGACTGGGAGGCGGAGGTGGGGACCGTCCGGTCCGAGAACCAGGAGCTCCGCACGTGGCTCCAGGAGGCGCAGGCCCAGCAGAGCCGGGCCGAGGAGAGGGCGCGGGCAGCCGAGCAGAAGGCCAAGGAGGCCGACGAGCTAAAGACCGCCCTCGCCGCCAAGGTCGCCGCGCTCGCTGCGGCGGAGAACCAGCTCCGGCAAGAGCGTACCGCCCGCCAGGGGGCCGAGGGCCAGCTCTAGCAGGAGCGGACCTCTCTTGCTGATGCCCGATTGGCGCTCGAGCGGGAGCGCACCGCTCGCGAGACGGCGCAGAAGTCGCTGGCGGAGCGGGACGCCGACGTCTCAAGGCTCGACGGGGAGCTGATAGCTCTCAGCATCGCGAACGCGGATCAGGAGCAGTCCCTCAAGGAGCAGGGCGCTACCGTCGTCAGCCTGCAGCAAGCGGTCGAGGCTGAGCGCCGCGCTCTCGAGGTGGAGAAGAAGCAGGTTGAAGGTAGGTCGCCGTTTCGTTTTTTGTTTTGCTGATCTTTCCTTCGAGGGTTCGTTCCCCTTCTGATTTCTTTCGCTGGTGACGTTCAGGCCTGCGCACCGCGCTGGGGCACGCGACCAACCGGGCCGAGACGCTGCAGGACGCCTACAACTCCTCCGAGCGGGAGCTGGTGGAGCTGCGTTCCGCGGCCCTCGAGACCTGCCAGGCCGTCGAAGAGGGCGAGGCGCAAGCTGGAAGCTCGTTGGCCAGCCGCCTGCGCACCCTCGGCGGGCACGTCTCTGGGCGCATGCGCCGCGCTCTGCGCCTTGGCGTCTAGAAGGCCCTCGGTGTGGTGCGGTCCCACTACGAGGTCAACTTCGAGGCCGTGGTGGAAGGCTACAACGTCCCGGAGGGCGTCGAGGATGAAGCGGCAATGGAGCACGTGGACGCGCTAGCCGCTGATGCCGCCGAGGCGCTCGCCGAGGCCTTCGAGGAGTTCCTGTTTCCGGACGCCGCTGACGCTGATGCTCCTCAAGCCTGAAGATCGCTGGGCGCCAGGCCCTTTTTTTTATTTGAATGTTAGCATATGGGCCACGTGGCCATGTAAATAAACAAACATTTTGTTTCAAACACTTGTGGAAGCGAATGGTGTTTGTTATTTTATCACGCTGTTTTGTTTCTTCCTTTGCCTGAGTAAATTCGAGTTTGGGGAGTTCGATTTTCGCGAGCAGCCTGCTGGGCCGGAGGCAAGAGAGAAGGGCCGTATCCTCGTGGAGGCGTAGGCTATCTCTGGCTCGCGCATCCTTTCCGCTAGGCCATCTGCGCCCTGTCTGAATTTTGCTCGAGGCTAAGGTCGAGCCATACTTAGCGCGCGTGGGTTTTTTGCGAAAAAATGGGACCATTTTTTGGGGGGGGGATGCCCCCCGTAGTAGCCCCCGAGGGTAACTTGGGTTTCAGGGGAAAGCCGAGTTGCCCTTTTTATTGAACTGCTGCTATTTACATTTTTGTTGCCAACTGGGGTGTTGGGCACGTAATTTACAACAAAAGACTTGGAAATCCTAGCTAGGGGTAGAAGCGACGTAGCTGCTGGATGTTCCAAGCGTTGGTGAGTTCTTCGCCGTCCTCGTTGGCTAGCTTGTACGTGCCGGGCTTGAGCACCTTCACCACGACGTAGGGTCCCTCCCACGGAGGTGATAGCTTGTGGCGTCCTCGGTTGTCTTGGCGTAGCCTTAGGACCAAATCCCCTTCGTTGAAGTCCCGCCGGCGCACCTTCCGAGCCTGGTAGCGCCTTAGGGACTGCTGGTATCTTGCGGAGTGCATCAGGGCCACGAGGCGTGCTTCGTCCAGCTGGTCCAGTGAGTCCTCGCGGGCTCGCTGGTTGGTGTCTTCGTCATAGCCCCGCACTCTAGGTGACCCATATTCTAAATCCGTGGGGAGGACGGCCTCCGCGCCATGGACTAGAAAGAACGGGGTGAACCCGGTGGCTCTGCTTGGGGTGGTCCTGAGGCTCCACACGACCGCAGGTAGTTCCTGGAGCCATTTTCGACCAGACTTGTTCAGCTGGTCGAAACTTCTGGGCTTGAGGCCTTGTAGAATCATGCCGTTGGCACGCTCTACTTGGCCGTTGGTCTGTGGGTGTGCCACAGCTGCCCAGTCCACACGGATGTGGAACTTGTCGCAAAACTCCAGGAATTTCCTGCCCGTGAACTGGGACCCGTTGTCGGTGATGATGGAATTTGGCACTCCAAAGCGATGGACAATGTCCGTAAAAAACGTCACCGCCTGCTCCGCCCTGAGATTTGTAATGGGGCGCACCTCCACCCACTTGGAGAATTTGTTGATCGCGACTAACAGGTGGGTGAAGCCCCCGGGCGCCTTCTGCAAGGGCCCGACGATGTCCAGCCCCCACACGGCGAAAGACCACGTGATGGGGATGGTTTGCAGGACGTGCGCAGGGAGATTGGTTTTGCGGGCGTAGAACTGGCACCCTTCGCAGGTGCGTACGATCTCGCTGGCGTCGGCGACCGCGGTGGGCCAATAGAAGCCCTGGCGGAACGCGTTGCCTACGAGGGTGCGGGGCGCGGCATGGTGGCCGCAGATGCCCGCGTGAATGTCCCGGAGGAGCTCGCGCCCCTCGGGGATGGGCACGCATCGCTGCAGGATGCCTGAGGCGGCGCGCTTGTACAGCTCGCCGTCGACGAGGGCGAAGGATTTGGCCATCCTGGCGATGCGCCTGGCCTCGGACCGGTCCGAGGGGAGTTCCCATCGGTCCATCCAGGCGATGTATTTGTCGCGCCAGTCCGCCCCGCTGGGAGCTGGCTCGACGTCCATGACTTCGGCCCCGCTGGCGCCGTACCCCTCGAGAAGGGAGAGCACGTACGCCTCGTTCGAGGGGTCCTCGTCCATGGGCTCTGCGCCCGCTGGATTCGAGGGAGCCCCCGAGGGTTCCGTGTGGTTCGAGGGGTGCGGCTCGAGGGTGACGGACGGCTGGGCGATATCTCGGGCGAAGACGTTCGGGGGGACAGTGATCCGCCCCGACGCGATCTTGGCGAGTTTGTCCGCCTCCTCGTTGTACCGGCGGGGCACGTGATTGAGCTCGATGCCGTAGAACTTGTCCTCGAGAGCCCGCACGGCCTTGCAGTACGCCTCCATCTTGTCGTCGTGGCAGCTCGCGTTCTTCATGACCTGGTCGATCACTAGCTGCGAGTCCCCCCGCACGTCGAGGCGTTTGACGCCTATTTCGATGGCGATCTTGAGGCCGCAAAGCAGGGCCTCGTACTCAGCCATGTTGTTTGACGCGGCGAAGTGAAGGCGCACAGTGTACCTCATGTGCTCCCCGAGGGGTGACACGAAGAGCAGGCCCGCGCCCGCTCTGTCTTCATCACCGAGCCGTCGAAGTACAGAGTCCAGCACTCTGCCTGGATTTGTGGCGGCGGCAATTGCGTGTCCGTCCACTCGGCGACGAAATCTGCCAAAATCTGGGACTTAATGGCCTTGCGCGGTGCGTAGGCAAGCGTTTCGCCCATCAGCTCCACCGACCACTTGGCGATCCTGCCTGCTGCGTCCGGATTGCGGATGATCTCCCCCAATGGAAAGGAGGAAACCACCGTGACAGGGTGGGCCTCGAAGTAGTGGCGAAGCTTGCGCCGCGCGAGAACCACTGCATAAAGCACCTTCTGGACTTGTGGGTAGCGCGTCTTGGTGTCGGACAAGACTTCGCTGATGTAGTACACCGGCCGCTGAACCGGCAAAGTGTGCCCTTCCTCCGTGCGCTCCACAACGATCACGGCGCTGACCACCTGGGTAGTCGCAGCCACGTAGAGGTACAGAGGTTCGCAGTCTTGCGGCGGTGTAAGGATTGGGGCGTGGGTCAGGGACGCCTTCAGCTTGTCAAGCGCCTCCTGGGCCTCGGCGGTCCAGGAGAAGCGCTCGTGCTTCTTGAGGAGACGGTAGAGAGGTAAGCCTTTCTCACCGAGCCGCGAGATGAAGCGGTTCAAGGCGGCGAGGCACCCCAGCACCCTTTGCACCCCTTTGAGGTCTCGAATCGGACCCATTCGCTCGAGGGCCGCAACCTTTTCGGGGTTGGCCTCGATGCCTCGCTGGGAGACGATGTATCCTAGAAGCATGCCGCGCGGCACGCCAAAGACACATTTTTCGGGGTTCAATTTTACCCCGTTGGCCCGTAGGCAGCCAAACGCGATGCTGAGGTCGGTAACCAGGTCGTCCGCCTTCCTGGTTTTCACGACTATGTCGTCTACATACGCCTCAACGGTTCGCCCGATGTGGTCTCCGAAAACGTGCTGCATGCACCGCTGGTACGTCGCACCCGCGTTTCGGAGGCCGAACGGCATCGTGACGTAGCAGTACATCCCAAACGGCGTGATGAATGAAGTCGCGAGCTGGTCGGACTCTTTCATTTTTATTTGGTGGTACCCGGAGTAGGCATCAAGGAAACAAAGTAGTTCACACCCGGCGGTCGAATCAACAATTTGATCAATACGTGGCAAAGGAAAAGGAACTTTTGGACATGCTTTATTAAGACTGGTGTAGTCTACACACATCCGCCACTTCCCATTCTTTTTCTTTACTAGTACAGGATTGGCTAGCCACGTAGGGTGGAACACTTCCTTGATGAACCCAGCCTCGAGGAGCTTCCGCAGCTCCGCTCCGATCGTCCGCCGCCGCTCCTCGTCGAAGCGGCGGAGCCCTTGTTGCACGGCGCGGGAGTGAGGTAGGATGTCAAGGGAGTGCTCGGCGACCTCCCTCGGGATGCCTGGCATGTCCGAGGGGCTCCACGCGAAGATGTCGGCGTTGGCGCGGAGGAAGTCGACGAGCACCACTTTCTATTTCGGGTCGAGGGTAGAACTGACCCTCAACGCCTTGCCCTCGGGGGCAGCAGGGTTGAGGGGCACTTCCTTGGTCTGCTCAGCAGCCTCGAAGCTGCCGGCGTGCTGGGCGGTGGAGCTGAGGTCCTCGTTGACCATCTTCTCCATGTTGGCCACCAGCGCTTCGTCCAGCGCCAGTGCTTCCGCGTGCTCCACGCATTCGACGTCGCAGTCGAAGGCGTGCTCGATGGACGAGCCCACGGTGATGACGCCGTTGGGCCCCGGCATCTTCATCTTGAGGTAGGTGTAGTTGGGGACTGCCATGAACTTGGCGTAGCAGGGCCGCCCAAGTATGGCGTGGTACGCGCCCCTAAACCCCACCACCTCGAAGGTGAGCATCTCCTTGCGGTAGTTGTTCGGCGTGCCGAACCAGACAGGCAGGTCGATCTGCCCGAGGGGCTGAACGCGCTTGCCCGGCGCGACGCCATGGAACGGCGTCGTGCTGGGCCGCAGCTGGTCCAACCCGATCCCTAACAGGCGCAGCGTGTGCGCGTAGAGGATATTGAGGCTGCTGCCTCCGTCCATCAGGACCTTCGAGAACCGCGCGTTCCCGATGACCGGGTCGACCACCAGCGGGTACTGGCCCGGGTTGGGGATGCGGTTCGGGTGATCCTCGCGGCTGAAGGTGATGGCATCCTCCGACCAATCGAGGAAGGAAGGAGGCGCCTTCTCCGCGGCGAGAACCTCGTGCCGCTCCCGCTTGCGCTGGCGGCTCGACATGTCGACGGTCGGCCCCCCGAAGATGAGGAAAACGTTTTCCACAGCGGGGAAGCCGCCGGCGTCGCCATCACCCTCATCCTTCTTGGCTTCGTCGCCCTTCGCGGCAGCGTGGCTATAAAACCGCTTGAGCATGTCGCATTGCTCGAGGGTGTGGTTGACCGGTGTCTTGTGGTAGGGACATGGCTTCTTCAGCATGTCATCGAAAACTCCCGGACCTCGAGGGGCCGGTCGAGGGCCCCGTCGAGCCGGGTCAACAGCAAGGGCCTCGGCGTCGTCGCCGTCGCGTCCCTGCTCGCGCGCCTCGCGGCGCGGTTTCTTCCCTTTCTTGCCCCGCTTGTTCTTCTGGTGGAGCTCCTTGGACTTGCTGCCCTCCGCGGGCGCGTCGTCCGTGCGCTTGCCCTTCTTTCCGTCGAAGATCGCCCCCACCGCCTCTTCGCCTGAGGCAAAGCTGGTGGCGATGTCGAACAGTTCGTTTGAGTCGACCGGCGGGCTGCGCCCCAACTCGCGCACGAGGTCCCGACACGTGGTGCCCTCGAGGAAGGCGTGCACGATTTCGGATTGCGCCACGCTCGGGAGCTCCGTACAGCGCTTGGAGAAGCGCCGTATGAAGTCCCGGAGCAACTCGCCGGGCCTCTGAGTGCAAGAGCGCAGGTCCCAGGAGTTTCCTGGCCGCACGTACGTGCCCTGGAAGTTGCCAACGAACGTGCGGACCAGGTCATCCCAGTTGTGGATCTGGCTGGCCGGCAGGTGCTCGAGCCATGTCCGCGCCGAGTCGGCGAGGTGCAGGGGGAGGTTGCGGATGATGACCTCGTCGCTGGTGGCTCCGCTCAGCTGGCACGCTAGACGGTAGTCGTTAAGCCACACGCGGGGGTCCGTCTCCCCGTTGTACTTGACGATGGTCGTGGGCTAGCGGAAGCGCTGGGGAAAGGCCGCCGTGCGGATCTCCCGGCTGAACACGCGGGTTCCCGGGGGCTCCAGCGTCGGCGAGCGATCTTCATCGCTATCGTAGCGTCCACCCCACCGAGGGTGGTAGCCTGCCGCCGCCCGCGCCTCCGCTTTGCTCGTCCGCCGAGCGTTGATGACGTTGCGGGCATCGCCGTCCCGCGCCTGTCCGTGTGTGTCGAGGAGCCGCTCCTTGGCCGGCGTGCGCCCCGGGTTGGCAGGGGGCTCGGCCGCACCACCCGCGTGGACCGAGGGCTCGGCGCCTTGCGCGCCCCCATCGTTCCGTGCGCTCCCCTGCTGGTGGATGCGAGACGCCGAGCTCTCGGCCTGCTGGACGGCCGCCTGCTCGATGAGCGCCTGTGCCTCGCGGTGTAGGTTCCGCGCCTCGGGTGTCGAGGGGGCGGGCATGGCCCGCAGCAGCGTTGTGGCGGCGATAAGCTTCTGGCTCGCTCGCGGGGGTGTATCCGGGTTGTCGACGTTGAAGTCAACGTTGATGCGGTCACGGGCTTGCCTGCCCAGTTCACGCGCGCGTTCGCCGCGCGCGGAGGCTTCCCCCGCCATGGAGGCGCGGAGCAACCGCACAGTGCGGTACTCTTCCGCCAGCTTGGCCTCGAGCTCACGTGCTTGGGCCAGCTGCGCGTTGATATCCCCCCCCCGTCGGTGGTGAGGGAGGAGGGGCGCTCGGCCCCGCGGCCAGGCGCGACCCGGTCCCCAAGGCGGGAGGAAGTTCCCCGTCGCCGGCGCCCGTTGCACCGGTGGCGTTTGCTGGGTCGTTGGCGATAACGACGCAGCACTCCCGCGCGGGATCGTAGCTCCCCGCGCTAGAGTCGTCGGAGTAGCCGAACTAGTAGTCCGTGGTGTCGAGGAACCGCCTGAACATCACTGGGTCCGGCACGCCGGAGAAGTCCCACTCCGCGTACCCATGCGAGGTGGCGGGTGGCAGTGCGTCGAGAGAGCCTAGGGACGACTCGTCGCCGGCAGAGGCGCTAGGGTCCCTGGCAACCAAGACGTGGCGGCCAGGGGGAACCCTGCGCATCGTCGTGTTGACGCTGGTGTTGGCAGCGTAGGCCGTCACCGCGCCGCGCAGACCGATGGGGAAGCGTGGTCCGGAGACCGAGCGCTCCCCCGTCGGGGCGGCTGTCGTCGTGCTGACGGGCGCGCCTCGTTGTGAGGCGACGCGCTCAGCATGCCGTCGCTCTGACCGCGCCTGGCGCGAGCGCTGGCCGGAGCGGCGGCGGCGCCGTGGCGCCGATGGGCCCGCAGCGTCCGTGCTGGCGTGCGTTGGCGTAGCGGCGACACGTGCAGCGGCGACCGGGGCGGACCCAGCTTGGCGCCGCGCACGGAGTTCCTCACGGTTGGTGAGGCGCATCAGGTAGCCGTTTCCCGTAGCCTGAAAGTTCAGGCCCCCGAACCGGATTTCGAACCCGGCCGGGAGGGGGTCCGAGCTACCCATGGAGTAACGCGTACCGCGGTACTCGGTGCGAATCACCATGGAGGGAGTGGATACCGAATTGACCTTCAGCGCTCGCGTGCCCCACGGTGGGCGCCAACTGTCGGTGTGGAATGTAGTCCCGACACTAACTAGTAGTAAGCGCCAAGGTCTATCCCTCAATGGTCGGTGCTAAGCAACTAAAGACACGGGGTTTATCCTGGTTCCGGCCGGGGCCGTACGTCCAGCAGAGGCGTGCTCGAGGCACTATATTGCTTTGCACCGGGGTGCCTGTAGTGGGGCGGCTACAAGCAAGGCGGGAGAGGAGGCGCGGCCTCCAAGTCCCTGGTGGAGTGATCGAAGCAAGTTCTGATGTTGTGGGAGAGTTGGGGAGCGTGTGTGTGTGTTGTTCGATATTCGATATCTGATGTCCGATGCCCCCTGCGGCGAGGGGGTTCACCTTCCTTTTATAGACCAAGGAGGGGGTGAATTACAGGCATGCCGCACTGTTTAGCTACACGGGGAAGTATGGCGTGCAGCGGCGCGGAGTTGGCGGCCGTCCTGACGGTCCTTGCCACGGTCTCGTCGTCATGGCGTGTCCTGTACCCGAACAGTGGCGGCTTCGAGGGTAAGGGCGTAGGGGTTGGCCGTGGCATCTTCAGACGGGCTCGAGGAAGCCGTTGACGGTGATCCGTACGGGATACAGTGGCAGGCGTGGCGGCATCCCGTCTCCGTGCTCCCTACAGCGCCGGGGTTGTTGTAGCAGTGCCCGGCATGGTGCTGCAGGCACGGGGGCGGCCGCATAGGATCAACAGTGACGGGGATGGCGTCCCGCCGGCCTAACGTCATGGCTTGCCCCTGCAGATTCACGAGAAAGTGGTTCGAGGGTGTGGCCGGCCCCCTTTCGAGGGCGCGGCGCGTTAGCCGTACGGGAGTAGGCGGCTCAGTGCCACGGAGCTGACACTGGCCATGTCGCACAGTCCCCCACAGTGGCGGGGATGGGTTCCCCCCTAGGGAGTTGGCAGAACAGCGCCGGGGCGTGATTCCCAGGCGTATGATGGCACGGCTCTGCTGTGTCAGAGCATTAAATGCCCGTACCCGCGTGCGGGGGCGGGCGTGCTCGTGAGGGGGCCTCGAGCGAGGCGGAGATGAACCCTCGAGCGACGCGGGGCCCGCTCGAGGGAGGCGTGAGCCCTCGAGCAAGGCGGAACCCGCTCGAGGGAGGTGTGAGCCCTCGAGCGAGGCGGAACCCGCTCGAGGGAGGCGTGAGCCCTCGAGCGAGGCGGAGCCTGCTCGAGGGAGCCCTTGACTGGGCCACTCCGGTGGGCCGTGGGGGCCACCGTGGTGTGGGCCGTGCCTTGTGTGTGCGCTTAAGTGAGAGGTGTTTCGTTTTAGTTTTTTGCAGGTTTTAAGCAGGATTCCCCTGGTTGTTTTAGGGGACCCTCAGGGCTGTCCCCGACACAATTTCAAAGAGATTTTCTTTAAGCTCAATGGCTCCTCAGTAGAAAAATGGGATGTTGGTACATTGGTGAGCTTAAGTTTTCATTTGTTGAGCTAGATGTGAAAGATAAGTGATTTTTAGAGAGCTCCCAACATTGGAACTTGACACTGACAATGGGCGCCAGGAAATTTGAAGTCTCAAACCTACCATGGGAGGTCGCCGGCGACGGCGGGGCCGGGCCGCGCCGGCGGGGCGGCGGCGGCGGAACGACGCGGCACGGGCGGGTCGGCGCCGGCGGTCGGGGCGGGGGCCCGCAAGGCCGGCGCCGGCGGTCGGGGCGGGGGCCCGCAAGGCCGGAGCCGAGGCCGGCGCCCGGCGCGGATCCGACGCCGGGGACGGTGCAGCGGCCGGGTGCGGGGGCGCGGGCGACGGGGGCACGGGAGGCGGTGGCGGGCGCGGCCGGCGGGGGCGGTGGCGGGCGCGGCCGGCGGGGGCGCGGTGGCGGGCGCGGCCGGTCGGCGGGGGCGGGGTCGGGAGCGGGCGGCATCAGGGGCAGGGGAGGCGCAAGGTGGGGCGGGCTGGGTGTGTGGCTCGGGTGCGTAGTGTGGTGGAAGAAGAAGAGATAAGGGGTGGGCCCAGGAATTTTTGCCGTGCGCTACTGACCAAGGCGCACGGTAAAGACGCCTGTTTGTCGTGCGCTTTCATCAGTGGCGCACGACAAACAACTATATATTTCAATTCCTTCACCTTTTCGTGAATGTTAATATTAAAAAAATAATGAATGAATGCGAATAATTACCGTAAAATAATATGTGACAATGTATGATGTACGTTCACTAGAGAAAAAGTTTTGAAGTCAAAAACACATTATGAACTTTACGAAGACCACAAACCTAATGAAGTTACTCTAAACAATCTAAAACTTCTCGTGAGAAGTCTCGATTTCTAAACATTGTGTGCGACAGATTGTTCAAAACCTTTCTCTACTATTTTTCACAACCTTCCCATAGTATGTCATGAGCTCTCGTCAAATCTCATGACTTTCAAACTCCGTTTGCATTTTATACAATTAAAAAACATTTCGAATGCACGTGGATTTTCATTCTTCGTGGACAAATTGTTTGAAATTTCAAGTACTTTCAAGGGTAAGGTCTTAAAAAGGTATCAATTACACGAATATCATTTTTCCACGAACTATACTATATTATTTTATGCACTTGTAGTTCAAATTTGATTTATAAGAAAAAAAATGCTTTGAATGAAAGAAATTCGTTAAAATTCCCAAAAAGATAGATATGATTACATAATTGAAGTATAGAGTACAAAATAATGTATTAGTGGAGGAAAAATTAAAAGAAGGTAAGAAAACACATTTTTTTAAAAAACTTTGTCGTGCGCCCACATAAAACGCACGGCAAAGTTACATGTTTGCCGTGCGCCAACGTAAAACGCACGGCAAACAATCCGTCTTTGCCGTGCGTTTTGAGAAGACGCACGGCAAAGGTTGACGTCCGTTAAGAGAAGGGACGGTCCACGAGTGGTGGCGTTAGCAAACACGGATTTCCGTGCGTCTCTACAAAAACGCATGGCAAAGATTTTCCTTTGCCGTGCGCCCTTTGGAAAATGCACGGCAAAGAGTGTAGTTACCGTGCGTAAATATTTGCCGTGCGTTGAAGCTGTGACGCACGGAAAAGAATGGCTTTGCCGTGCGTCCCGATATAAAACGCACGGCAAACATAATAACGCACGGCAAACGTCGGTTTTCCCGTAGTGGCAGTCTTGCCACCAGCTGCTGTTGCGTTTGCAGCGATTTTTTTTATTTTTTAATCCCTTTTAATCTAATTTATTAAAAATAATCCGGGCCCAACTAAAATTGCAAAAAGTAGCCCTTTTGGTCGCGCCAGGCCGCGTGGCGCGACTCCTCATTGAGTCACGCTAGGGCATGTGGCGCGACTGAGGGGCCACGTCGGCCGGGCGGGCCGGACTTGCTGAGGTGGCGGGAGAGTCGCGCCACATGCCCTGGCGCGACTCACTTAACATACAGGGGGCCACCGGGCCCCTTTATTTCTTCCTCCTCACTTCCCCACTTCACTCCCAAGACCTAACTCGAGCTCCCCCCCTCCCATGGCGCCGCCCCCAACCCTCCCCCTCTAGATCCACTCCCTCCCTCACCCGTTTTGAAGAGGAAAGTGTGGGAAATTGCTCGTGGAAGGTAACTCCTCCATTCTAACCAATTAGTTTTCGCGGATTCCATCGTTTTCGTTGGATTTGAGGTGGTTAGGTTTAGTGAATGATTTGAGATAGATAGCATGATTGAGTACGAATCCGGTATGATTTAGTGTAGTGTATCGTTCAAGTGACCGATGTTAACCTCTTCTTATCGTCCAGTTTCTCTTGCATGGTAGGGTTTCATCATTTCCATGTTGGATAGTGTAGATGCTATTGATATGTGATATGTGTAGATGGATCGTTTAGTACGTATATTTTCGGGTGGCATAGTTGATGACAATGGGGAGTTTAAAAGCATGAGGCAACAAGTAGCAAGATTTGATAGTCCTCCAACATTTGAAGATATTAAAACCCGAGTGAATACTTTGTTCAAGGTTGGGAATAAGGGGGAGGAACTAAGGATTCATGGAAGGTTTGACTCCGGTGAGAAAAGAAGTCACTATGTGATGATGCCTATTAAATGTGGCGATGATTGGTTATTTTACAAAGAGTGTGTGAAAGAATCTCAAGTTCGTTGTGCCGAGTTAGTTGTTGATGTTCACTCTCCGGTTGATTCACCGCATAATGATGAGCCCATGGAACACTTAACTCAGGAAGATATGGTACCACACAATGAGGTTCATGATAATGAGGATGATGAAGAAGGTGGTGATGATGAGGAATGTTCTTATGGTTCAGATGGGGAAGATGACTTTGATAGATGTGGGTTGAATAATAATTTTGGTGAGTATGAGGATGATGAGGAAGAAGATGGGGATGATATATCTGTGAGCTCTGAAGAAGAAGAAGAACCAACTCCAGTTAGCCAACCAACTCCAACTCCAGTTAGCCAACCAACCCCAACTCCACTTAGGCAACCAACCCAACCAACACATGTGGCTCGAGTAAATCCTATACGCCAATTTAGTTCTTTGGGTGAAGAGACTCCATTATTTGGTGAGAGGGTAGATGAGGCGTCTAGAGGGTCGGTGTACACTCTATCTGGATTTCGAGTGCCAGAATTCACTCAAACAGAGTTGAGGCAATTGGAAGCTATACATGTTGATGTACCTGAAGTTTCCGTTTTCCATTCGGTTCCGAGGAAGGCATATTGTGATTCAGGGTTACATCTTAGTGAAGTAGATCCCGACAGTGGTGAATTGTTTATAACCAAGGGAATGCAATTTGATAACTTGGAAGAATTAAAGTTTTTCTTTAGGGATTACTCGGTGTGGCACCATAGGCCATATAATGTGATTCATTCATCGGCCAAAACAAGATACACGGTTGCTTGCCAACAAGATTGTGCTTGGAAGGTGTGGGCGCGTCCACTTCGTGATGATAGGAACAAATGGAGAATCACAAGAGTTGTCCAACCTCATACATGTGGGACGTCGGAAGTGGCACAAGAACATTCTCAATGCACGGCTCGTTACATTTCGAGACGGATTGCTACCATGGTTTATAAGGATCCCGATGTTTCTATAGCTGCCATCATTGAGTCCATCAAAGCTTTCAGCAACTACACAGTGAATTATGGAAAGGCCTGGAGAGCTAAGCAGCATGCAATATCCATGTTGTGGGGTGATTGGAAGGATGCTTACGGTAGGGTGCCAAAAATCCTACAAGCAATAACACACTTCAACCCGGGTACGAAGTGGTGCACTCATACTACGGGAAAGGAGGAGCTCCACAAAGGTGTAATGAAGCCAGTAATGGAGCGGGTGTATTGGTGTTTCCCCTAATGTGTAGAGGCATTCAAGCATTGCAGACCGGTGATAAGTGTCGATGGCACATTCTTAACTGGAAAGTACAGGGGTGTTTTGTTGATCGCCACTGGTGTTGATGGTGAGGATAGATTGGTACCCCTTGCATTTGCCTTAGCTGAAAGTGAGAATATTGACAGCTGGTCTTGGTTTTTGCATTTGGTCCGTCGGGACGTTGTGGGACGTCTCGGGAAGGTGTGCATAGTTTCAGACCGCCATCAAGGAATACTAAGTGCGGTTGAGGATTACATGGAAGGGTACGAACCTGTCGTGAGTCGTTGGTGCATGCGACACTTTGCAGCGAACATATGGCATAGGCAAGCTAACAAGAAAGTTAGAGAGCAGCTAAAATCGGTGTGTGCAGCCAAAGCCGAGAGGACGTTTAATATTAGACTAGAGAAACTAAAACAAATGATGAATCCGGAAGCAAAAGAGTGGTTGGAGGAGCAGATGGTCAATAAACATAAGTGGGCCAATGCATTTGATGAAGGTGGTTGGAGATATGGTGTGAACAATACAAATCTATCGGAAGTGCTCAACAAGGTCCTCAAAGGCATCCATGCTATGCCAGTATCGGCTATTGTGGAGTACACTTTCTACAAGATCAATTCATATTTTGTGCATAGGTGGAAAAAAGCAAAAGTCCACATAGATAGAGGGTTACGTGGGATGAATATTTTTGGTAAAGCCGCAAAGAAGCACTTAAACGAGCAAGGTAAAAAAGCTGCGAGCATGAGGGCTGAGTTGTTTGATCCCACATTGTATGTGTACTCAGTGAGGACAGCTTCCGCTTTGAATGTTGGAGGTGAGATGACGGGCGGACGCATATATAAGGTGGACCTCTCAGGAGTGTCTTGCACTTGTTGTATACCTCAGTTGCTACATGTTCCATGCTCTCATATGATTGCTGCATGCACTGTTAGAGGGGTGTCTTGGCTAGCACCAGCGTACACGACACAATTGTATTCTAAGGATTCAGTATTGAAGACATGGGCGGCTCGTTTTGAGCCAATACTAGACGAGACACATTGGCCTGAGTACAATGGTCCTGACTACGTCCCAGATGACGAGAAGAGGAAATTGGGTGTCGGAAGGAGGAAGAAAAAGCGATTACGCAATGAGATGGACCAAACAAGTGGGTACGATAGGGATATTTACGGTGCCGGGGAGTTTGACCAAGAAAAGTCGAAGAACCGATGTAGTGTCTGCCACGAGGAGGGTCATCGGAAGGAACGACATAAACAATCTAGTGGAAGCGGGCATACGGTAGCTACTTAGGATTTCATGTCTCTATTTCTTAATTATGCAAATAACATTTTTGTCATTTCCTTTTGTATAAATAATCTGATGAAATTTTATGTTTTTTCAGGCAAATGGCGGCGAGCAGAGGCAGGCGTGATGATCCCGTCCCACCACCTCTTCCGGTTCCTATGTGTCATTGTGGCATTCCAGCACAAGTGAAGCAATCAAGGGATGAGGCAACAGCTGGAAGGGCGTTCTACACATGTGCAAGAAAGTGGATACTAAATGAAGATGGCGGCCCAAGTCAATACAACATGGCACCTTGCTTTTTCCACCAGTGGATTGATGGACCGGAAAAATTTGACCCTAGGATCCGATTATTTCCGTGGATAGAATCGGTGGTGCAACCATATCATGAGTTCAGACGGTGGGTGCCACCACCACCAAATCCACCAGAAATGACATTCCAAGAAAAACAAGAGGCGGGATGCAAGCGTGTTAGCAACCCTCCATTGTGTCATTGTGGGAGGCCAAGAAAGTTGCAACTTCCTGATCTTGACCTTCCCGATAAATTCACACCATTCTTTCGGTGCAACCAAAGAACACATGTAAGCATCATTGCTCTTCCCGACAAATTCATTGTGCTCGATATTTTGATATATAGAGGACTTTATTGAATTTGTTGTGCAGGATGGATGGCCCCTATGTGATTTTCAAGAGGACATATACGGGCCGAAGTCTCATTGGCCGTCAGAAGATGTGCAAGCATTCGAGAGTGGGGAGAAGCCATGGCCATGTGATGAGCCTTATAGGCCTCGTTGCAAGTGTGGAATACTCGCTCGAAAGGGAGTGGTTCCATCTGAGCTTGGATATGGTTGGTTTTGTGGTAACTCGTATGGAGATTATTGGGTAAAGTCACTTTCCTAACTTTTTTATCCATGTGTTGTGCCCACTTAAATGGTTGTGTTGTCTAAAAATTGACATTAATTTTGTAGGAGGGGAGAACATGTGATTGGGAGAGCTTTGCAGGGAGGGAAGCACTCCGTCTACATTTGGGGCAATGTTCAGGGTATTTGAAAATCAAGGAAACAGCCAAGAGGAAAAATAAATTAAGAGAAAAATATGATGTCCCAATTCCGTCGGATAAAGAGTTGTTTGGAGAAATTGCAAAGGATAAACTTGCTAGAGAGGAGGGATGTTTACAAACTAGTGTTGGAGAGGGCATTAGAGAGGGCCTCATTGAATTTTGGAGGCGGAATAGGATGAATTATCCACCGCCCCTAAGTGCAAGTGAGAGGAGGAGGAAGAGGTTGAGGGAGGAGGAAGAGGAGAAGGAGAGAAGAGGGACATGCATGCGTAACATGAGGGAAAAGTGGCGTCGTGATTGGAGTGAGTTTGATCCATCTAGGATATTTGCAAAGGATTCCATAGCCGAGTGGTTCCAAACGGCGGAGGCAAAGAAAAGAGGGATTAATTTGAAGTTGGCTAGAATTGAGGCAAAAATGGCACAATTGCAGGCAATGAAAGCTCTTGTGAGAGAATTACCAAAATTTACAACACAAAAAAGTGTAGCAACAATGTAGAGAAAATTGTGGATGCAACTACCAAATTTCAGTTGGAGGCGATAAAGACACTTGCTACCAAGGCGCAAGAGGTGGAGGACAAGGCCAAGAGCAAGGGCAAGGCGCAAGAGGTGGAGGACACCGACAAGGGCAAAGCCAATGTGATAGAGGTGGAGGATGACGATTGGGGTGACGATGAACTATTGCTTGATTTTGATTCAGAGTAGTGAACTTGAGTTTTGTACCTCGTCAACTATTTTAATTATGCCATGTAATGAACTTATGTCGTGGACCTTGTGGAATGTTGGAAAAATGTGGCTTAACGACATGTTGAATCTGTGGTGTATTCTAACTATTTTCGATGTATATTGCTTAAGACAAGTCATAGTGAAACCCACTCAAACATGAACTACTAAATCTGCAAAAAAACTTAGCCAATTTCTCGAACTACTCTTGTCTGCGAAATGAACTACGTCAAAACTGTTTCTGGGTGTGCACTGGCGCGACAGCTTCACGAGTCGTGCCAGGCGTCTTGGCGCGACTGAAGAACGAGTCGCGCCATGTGCTTTGGCGCGGCTCCTGTTCGACATTTGACTTAGGGCAAAACTGTATCTTGGTGTGCACTGGCACGACTCGTTCTTTAGTCGCGCCAAGACGCATGGAGCGACTCGTGAAGCAGTCGCGCCAGTGCGCACCAAGATACAGTTTTGCCCTAAGTCAAAAGTCCAACAGGAGTCGCGCCATGTGCTTTGGCGCGACTATGTCTTGAGTCGCGCCAAGACGCCTGGCGCGACCCGTGAAGCTATCGCGCCAGGCAAAACCTCAATTCAGTACCGCCGTAGTTCATTCTCCAGACAAGGGAGTTTGGTAAATTCGCTAAGTCTGGGACTTTTTTAGTGAGTTCAAGATTCGCTAAGTTTGTGCCGTTTTTGGAGTGAGTTCAATCACAAATATTTCACGTTATCAAGAAACACAAATTTGCACATAATTTAACACATAAGAGGCATAGATCTCAAACCGACATAGTTCGAAACAATTCCCTGCCTAGATAGTTCGACAACAAGCCACAAACCTACATAGTTTGATCACAAGCCCGTCTACAAAGTCCGACCACAAGCCACAAGCCTACATAGTTCGATCACAAGCCACATAGTTCGACCACAAGCCACATAGTTCGACCACAAACCACATAGTTCGACCACAAGCCTAAGGGAACGTTCAACCACTAAAACCAAGCACAAGCCTAAGGATGCGGAGTGTAGACTTTCTTCGCCTTTCGAACCCGCCCAGGTTGCGTGTCAACGACATTATGGCTGCCCACATCCGCACGCTCCCGCCTCCCACGCCGCTTCGGTTGAGTTTCTTGTGTGGCAACAGGAGCACCCGCAAGTTGAGAGGACCCAATCTCAGTTGCTTCAGTGTAAGAGGGATCTCCCGGCTCGCTGTCTACACTGGCCTCGGACTCGGTTTCCGGCTCTGGGGTACGTGGAGGGGATCTAATTACAATCCTCGGTGCACGACGACGAGATCCTCCTACAACAACCATATTTGCATCATTGATGTACCCAACAATATTTTTTTTTTAAAAAAAGACAAACCTACAACTACCAAGGCCACACACCTGAAGTTGATGCACTTTGTGCTCGTCTCGTGGATCTTTGTGCGGACTGTGAAGCTCCAGCAACATGTTTGGGTCCTGGTGCCGGTCTTGCCAAGCAATTCAACTTGAACGCCGCTTTTCTACATCCCCGTCTAATCCTCTGTAAAGCACCATAACCAAATTGAGCATTCATCCATAACAAGCACAAAAGTCCTGCAGAAAAAGGATATTACCTGCACAAAACTCCTCAACACACCGGCCTCCTCCGGAGATCCGATCGGGACAGCCAAAGCTTGCTCCGCTTCATTAGCAAATCTTCCTAGTTGTTACCCCTACATGTGGTTAATAAATTAACATTATGTCACAATACCAAGTGAAATTCCAAACTAGTGACAAAAGTATCATCACTTACAATATAATCCTCGAAGGGACCACGCTCTGGCTGCCTCCCACTTCTAGTGATCTCGTCGTACTCGGGTAAAACATCTTCCGGATCTGAAGGTAGATCCTCAATATACTCTTCATCCATTGCAACCCTTAACTTTAAGCGGGTGTTTTGTTTTAGCCAATCCAAGTACTCATTGAACGGACCGTCACGGTGTCGTGGCCCCCCATGCACTATGTTGTTCGCTCTCGCATTCCATGCATTGACCGCGTGGATGTGATGCTCTAGCCAATTCTTGGCACCTCTTTGCTTGCGACGGTCAGTTCTGCATTTACATAGTAATTAATCATAGTGAGTAATTTCGTAGACAACCAACAATTTCAAAGGTATGAAACAAATGAAAAGTACATACTCGTGGAGGCTGTGGCTAGTGTTGTAGTAATCTGGAGGGTAGTTTTGAAGATGACCAAATTGCCGTTGCACTCTATGTGGGAGATGGTACTCCACAACATAGAAGCAAATCAGAGGGCAAATGTTACGCCAATAATCTTCATCAATTGTGCACATCGGGCTAAAATCTCCCTCAGCAATCTCATTCCTTATATATGGCTGCCAAGTAACCTAGATACACATATTGATTCATCTAAGCAAATGTTGTAACATATATACCTGTTGGTGGCTATATGGCTGTGGCTAGTGTATCACTTACATGACTTGGTTGAAGGCAGTCCATGCCGTTGGTGTAGTCTGTGTAGCGCCGTCCTGGGTTCCCATGGACCCTTGCAATGTTGGTCCAAAGATACCCGACAGTGGCCAAGGGAACCTCGCCGTCATATGGCAAATCCTACAACATAGTGTGAAATCTAAATAAGAACTCAAACAGACAAATGCTAAGAACATTAGAGATGCAAATTACGTGCACCAAATGAGTAGCGCTCTGGCCGACCAATTGGAAGCCGCTCCCACATCCACAACTGGAGAAGGTAAGCACACCCGCCAAGATTAGCATTAGGACCACTTCTCCTGCATGCATCACACATCTGCCGATACAACCATGCCAGAGTCGCACTCTCCCAACTATAAGTTGCAATGCCATCCCATTCTTGCCCGATGATTGGTATCCACATCCAAGATATGGTATTCCCGCTAGAATCCGGAAAAAGAAATCCACCCACCATATGCCACAACCATGCACGAGCATGCATCTGAATCTGGAGGGCATTAGCATGTTGTGGTGGCCGATGACCAAAGTGCTGGGCCAACCAAGACGAATTCACTCCAGTGGTTTTCCTATCTTTCACACCTTCTTGCGGTTCATCTGGCCGCACTCCTAACAATGCCTCAACAATGTCCCTCCAATCTTGTGGATTTATGTGACCAGTCACAGCATACCCGTCAACACGAAGGCCAAAGAGCATGGCAACATCCTCCAATGTGATAGTCATCTCACCACAGGGAAGGTGGAAGCTATGTGTCTCGGGCCTCCACCGGTCCACAAGCGCTGTCAAAGCAGCATTGTCCATCTTCGGGAGCCCGGTCTTGATCAATGTGGCAAGAGGGAGGAAACCCGATCGGCGAATGAAAGGTGTGTACCTATCATCCCATTGTAGAGGAGTGTGAGTACGGGGTCGCAAAGGCTTCAAAACCTACAAAAAAATATCACATTCACAACAAATGATTAGTACATGACAATCCAATTTCAATCCATCCATCAGCAAATTAACAAGTGCTTCTAATCCTACCTCCAAACGCTCTTCAAGCTTCCTCCCACGGTGATTGTCATCATAGTACTTCTCAAGGAGTGGATACCTTGGGTGGTACTGCTCTTGTTGTGCCATGGTCCTAAATGAAGAAAATAATATTTATAACCCACCTAAAAAATTGCATGCATATGTGAAGTAAAATTAAAATTCACAAGAAAAGCTAGCGAAGAAAATAAGCACCAAGATATATACTACTATCTCCGACATGCATACAACTTGTGAAGAAAATATTACAATCTCCAACATACATACACATAGTGAAACAATTACTAGTGAAAAAAACTACTAAGTCATGACTAAAGCTAGTACCATCACTTGCATTTCAAACATCAATCAAAGGTAAGTAAGTATTGATTTATTCAATTGCAATTCAAATTTCAATCAAAATACAATAGGCTAGTGAAAGGTAAATAAAGAAATACTAGTGAAAATAAATACTACTACTCGAAGGTAAGTAAAGAAATACTAGTGACAATACTACTCAAAACTACTACTACTACTCAAAGGTAGTGACAATAAAACATGAGCCTACATTGCATTTGTTCATAATGCTCAACAATACTTCAACATCTACACCACCCAAATCCATCGAAACCGAAACATGCATTGCAATCTACACGATAGATCGGTGTTTCAATGATTCAATACATCGATACAAGACAACTAATGTTATCCGATTCGTACTCAATCCACCATTGGAGCCCCATAATCAACAAACCCTAGCAATGAGTAACCCTAGAATGCAAACCGAATCAACTAAAACTACTCGGTTAAAGTGAAGGAGGTACCTCTAAGGAGTAATTTCCACCGGTGGAGGAGTTGAATCCCCCTAGGGATGCGTCGGATCTAGAGGGGGCGGAGGGGGGCGACGCCATGGGAGAAGGGAGGGAGCTCGGTTTGGGAGAAGGAAAGAAGGAGGAAGAAAGAAAGGGGCCCGGCGGCCCCCTGTATGTTAAGTGAGTCGCGCCAGGCCGCGTGGCGCGACTCCTTATTGAGTCGCGCCAGGGCATGTGGCGCGACTCACCCGCCACCTCAGCACGGCCGGCCCGCGCCCAGCCGACGTGTCCCCTCGGTCGCGCCACATGCCCTGGCGCGACTCAGTGAGGAGTCGCGCCACGCGGCCTGGCGCGACCAAAAGGGCTACTTTTTGCAATTTTAGTTGGGCCCGGGTTATTTTTAATAAATTAGATTAAAAGGGATTAAAAATAAAAAAATTCGTTTGCAGCAGCTGGTAGATGAAGTCTAGATGCACGCACGTATCAAGAGCCGAAGTATCTCTCTGCACTTTCTGCATGCTGCGTACGTTCTATGTGCATCGACGAGCTGTTAATTTGTTTAAGACTTTCTGATTATGTTTTGGCGCCTTGATCTCAGACTTAATCTACACAAGCTGTTGGTTATAGATCAGCAGCAGTACTTGTGAGTTTATTGAGTTAGAACCACCTGCTTCCTGCATCTTGCCTTGTGGGCTAATTTTGTTGTAATAATAACGTACGGTTGCCGAACATATGGATTTCTTTGGAGTAGTAGTAGTTTGCACTCTGAGAAAAGAACACATGTGATCTTTTTTGTTCATTCCCACCGAAATTTGAACCAGTTGTCAGTCGATGATCTTCTTTCTCTGAAGCACCTCTTGCATTGAGTGGTTTTTTTCATTCAGTAGACAGCTTGCTCCAGTTGGAGGTAATTAATCTGTAGATATGAGTTCACTGAGATTATTGGCGATGCAGCTCCACGCATCTTATGACCTGGTGGAGGCTGGAGCGAGGTGCTGGAGGTCGGTGTTGGAATTCTTGCACAGCTGCCCTCCCTCGTCCACCTCAACTTGATCATCCTAAGAGTTCTCTCTTGCAGGCTGCCGGACCTGCCCTTGGATGCAATGGCTCGAGCTATGGTTTGATTCAGACTGTTGTTGCAAGTCAGTTCAGTTGCCATCTTCTTGGTGACTGCATAATTTTCTCGGGACAAGGAACTGCTCCCTGTTGCTTTGATGTTTTTACTGTTGCAAGTTCAGATGTTCACTGCCCCCCTGCTCTGGTGGTGGCTGTCTGAACTCTGAACATCTGAAGATGACGATTCAGACTGTTGTTGCAAGTATTCAGTTCAGTTGCCAATGCAAACACAAGGTTCGCATATACAGCCGCAACAAAGTTGTGGCAAATGTCAACGAGAATCATCGTACGACCTCAACTCTTCAAGAGTGCAGCCTAATGAACCAGCCACTGAGGTAACGTGTCTGATGCTTCAGATACAAGAAGATATTCGACTGACTGAATCAACAGCAACTTAAAAACGGCTGCTGGATCTTGCAACTTGTTGTAGTTAGTTCCATGCTATGGCCATTTGCTAAGTGTTGAAGATCAACCTTGTGACAATATTAAACAGCTAGCCCTCAATAAGCAAGTCTTGCAATCAGCATTGTGAGTGGCAGTAATAGATCATTTATATGTGCATGTGGTCAAGATGCAAATATCATATCCAGGTATCCATTTTCTTCTCCAATATCAGCAAATCTTCCACATGAGCTGCTGATAGCTTACTGCTTACCTAAATCAATCTATGTATGCAACACAGCACAGCGCTGATAAATAAGACAAATGTAACCTGAAAAGTACCTAGCGAAAACTAGTTGAGCATATAGCCATATACTACTGCATGAACAGAACAGGCCATCCAAATTGCCCTCAAAAAAGAAAATAAAGAACAGGCCATCCAAATCTGCTCCATCCATTCAAATACATGATTATCCCACAGCTAGCACTAATAACACTGCAAGCTTTGCAAATAACAGCAACAATGTATAATTGTAACCACACAAATATATCCCATAGCAAGGCATATATTGTTATCTGGTACATGCATATACATTACACTGATCCAACATTATCCAGGGCACAAAAGTGCAGCTGTCTGATACAATATGTCATGCAACATCACAGGATATGTTGCACAAAGTTGTAAGGGCAATATAAGCTATTCATGGGAAGTGCCCCGTGCAGCAGGTTGTGTAGACTTTTCGAGGCTCCAACTCCTAAACCGCGAGTAAGCAGCTATCCCAACACATGAAAGGCCAAAAATCTTCACAACTCTCTTTATCTCACCTAGAACTTTTTCGCAATCCTCCTCACGCTGCCTTTCAAAGGGAAACAGAAAAGGAGACGAAAAATCAAATGTCTGGAATAATCATGTGAGTCAAATCAGGTAAATAGTATATATAATGAATTGTGATGCCTTCACCTAAGAGTCTCAGAAACTTTGTCCAGCTCTTCATCAAAGGCCTTGTCGTCTGAAGTTTCCTGCTTTCGGGCTCCATTGCTGTGCTGTTTGACCTACAGTTTAAGTACGTAGCAATGAATTAAGCTAAAATGAGCTACATTATCACTTGTAGAGTGGTACATACGTAGACTCGTAGAGTGCAGATAACACAACTCAGCAGAGAGAGAGAGTTCAAGTGATGTAGACTGCAAGCAACACAATTAACTTAGTAGCAGAGATTAACTCAATGCAACTACGTACGTAATTCTGCAGACGGTACGTGTTCGATCTGCTGGCTCAACCAAAAAAAGGCTGAACTGAATTAGCCAAGAGACAAGCCATCAATCTGTAGGGAGAGCATAAATCTAGTTGGGTAAAGAATATCTCTTTCGAGTACTACACATTTTGGCTTAACAGCGTGATGCATAAATTTTGGCTTAACACTAGACAGAAAACTTTTCTGACCGACGACGACAGTTAAAAAATGGTGGCAGGGCACGGGATCCTGTACATGTCCAGGAGACCTGTTGCAGGATCCAACTTCTGATGGCAGCATTGCCAACAAGGCACATGCCATGTCAAACCGTTCAAAGGTCAAAGCAAGAGGGTTTTAAATTCCGGGAGAAAAAATTTTTCGAACCCCAGCGAGAAACAAGAAATTCCGGGAATTTCAGGATTTTTTATTATTTTTTCCTGCGTTTTTTTTAATTTTTTAATTTATTTTTTTACAAAAGATATTAAAATATTAATCCCAGCCGGGAAAATAAAATTTCGGACCCCGTCGGGAAAGACGAAATTCTGGGAATTTCGGAGGATTCCGGCCGGGAATGTTTTCAAGCAACGCCGGTTGCTCAAGTCTGAAGGTAACAAAACTACAAAAGTGAAAAGGGCAGTGCAGACTTGCAGCTGCAGTACCCTCTCCTGGAGCCTGGACAGGGCATTGGATTGACAACATGAAGGAAAGCGAGCAAGCAATGACCTCCACCTCCACCTCCATCAATCTATTCTAACGTCGGTGGTGATCGAGATGTAAATCCAAGCTGACGCCTGCTGTTCAACAGAGTTGGGACAACCATCGTGGATTCGTGGTTCAGAGTTCAGGATCCCATCGTCATATCATTAACTGTCGTGCCTTAGGGCTTGTTTGGGAATTAGTGGAATGAATGAGAATGAAGGGTATTGGGGTGGAGGAATTTCCATTATCAAAATTTTCCAAAATCCCCTTCAATTCTCTTCCATCCACTTGATTCCTCCATTTCCCAAACAAGCCCTTAATTATATTATTTTTATGCCGGAGACGACGGGAGGGATCGACGACGAACCTGAATGCGGACGGTGGCGAGAAACCGAGACGGCGCTGCCGCCGCCGGCGGCGTACCGGCGCCCACAGATCAGACCAGGAGGCGAGGCGAGGCGATGCGAGCGCGGCAACGAGGAGGATTTTGTTTATTTGGTGGGAGCTTCAGACAGACAGGCGGCGTGGGAAACTCGCCGTATGATGATCGTATTCCAACTCTTCCTCCATCCGGTCCTTACCCAACTGGGCAGAAAAATTCTCCTAGCAAGCAGCACGCCAAGCCCACCCATAAAGTTTAATTTCCATTCACCAATTATGTTATTACTAAGGGGTGTTTAAATTCACATGTCAAAAAATTCGAAAACAAAAAATCTCATGTCAAAATTTTGCCGATCTTTCATGTGATGTTGGAATGAGTGCTCGTATATACTAATTAAATTACTAAGGGTATGCACAGCCCCTCAATACGCCCCGTCCTCGTCGCGTATTTGAAAGAAAAAGAAGTACAAAAATCAAAAAAATTAAAAATACTACGTTGTTGTGGGAACGTTTGCCGTGCGTCGTGCGTTTTCCTATGGCGAGCGACAAAGGGAATGTCTTTGCCGTGCGTTTTCCTACGGCGTACGGCAAAGGCAACGAACAAGCTAACAGGGTAACGTCCGGTGGGAAAAAAGTGTTTGTCATATTTGTTTGCCGTGCGCCAATATAAAAACGCAAGACAAACTATTTTTTACCGGACGCTTTTTTTTTTTTTGCCGTGCGCCCGAAAAAATGCGCACGGCAAAGATCGGAATGCACGGCAAACGTTGATTTTCCCGTAGTGTGCCCCAAGGTGATGGAGCACCTGAATTGTTCTTGTGTCACTACTGGAAAACGAAATTTCCCTGTGTGTCTCGATACCGACGGGGAAAAGAAAATAACCGACAGGGAAAAGGAAAAAATAGTTTTCCTGTCATTAACTGATAGGAAAAAGGAAAAATTGATGCGGCAACATATTTTAAGCACATAAGATTATAATAAAAAGTCTACATGATTCCAATAAAATGGCATTATACATTGTTCAGATATTGACACATCTCTCATGTAGTTTCTTATAGTTCAAGTCAAACTTTGAGATTTGAATATCTTGTAAGACATTCAACTCATATTCACCTCATATTATTGACACCGCCTTATGTTGACCGTAACAATGGAAAAATATCAAGTTACATTAGCAATTGTTATAAAAAATATGTTTTTTATTCTCCATTTATGTGAAAAACAAGTCGTATAGAAAAACCAAGAAAAAGCAATTAACATACAAACATATGCTATTAAATAAAAATATCATGATTTTTAAAAAAATAGGAAAAAGAATCATGATTTTTGAGTTTTTATGAGGGAGAAAACCAATTACAAATTTTAATTCCGGATTAAAAAGAGAAAGATTAACAATTGATGTGTTCTTCCTCCAAATTTAGATGAATTTCCCTGTGTGTCACATAAATTTCCTTGTGTGGTTTCCGTAACCCACAAGGAAAAGTGGAATTTCCCCGTGTGTTGTGTCAATTTTTCTGTGTGTTTTATCTAACCCGCAGGGAAATGAACAATTTCCCTGTGTGCCATGTAAATTTCCCTGTGTGTTTTAGCTGTGGGTTTTGGTATTTCCCTGTGTGTTCTTTGAAAACCGACAGGGAAATGTGATTTTCCCTATGTGCGCATGAAAACACCCTCCGGGAAATTCGGGGCACACAGGGAAATTTCGTTTTCAGTAGTGTGTATAAGTACTTGGATGAAGTCCTGTTGAGGTGTATTGCTAATCGTATGCAACTCTCTCTTTACTATGCTAGGTGGTGGACTGAAGTGAGCCAAAAAACTCTGCGTATCTTTTGTAGGTCTATAACTGGGCATAAACTGTTAACGACACGTAAAAACTCCCTTTCACTGTCCCTCGACTACCAACGAAGTTTGGTTTCAGTCCCTGATCCAGAAAACTGGGTATCCTACGTCCCTGAACTATCTAAACCGTCTATTTTTAGTCCCTCAGTGCTTTTGATGGTGGTTTTCGATGACAGTCTTTCTTCTCCCCTCCTCCTCTGTGGAATGCAAGTGCGGCGCCTGCGCCGGCGAGGGAGGGATAGGACGGCGCGCGCGAGGAAGGAAGCCAGCGCGGCCAACCTGTGCTCGCGGACGCCGGCGTGGGCAGCGGAGCGGCGTGGGAGGAAGGAAGCGTCACCGCTCCCGCCGCCGGGGACCTTGCTCCTCCCGCGCGGCCGCACCTTCGAGGTCGCCGTGGCCGAAGCTCCTCCCACGGTGCAGAGGAGCCGCTGCCCCGGCCGGCCTCCGCGGGGAGAGAGAGGGAAGGGAGCTGGGGAGGCGTGGCCGCCACCACGCCGGCCTCCGGGCATGCCTCCGCCGCCGGAGAGAGGTCGCCGAACCACGGGAGGGAGGTCGGGGAGGGAGGCGGATGGACTGAGGAGCCGGAGGCTGGCGACACTGGGTGGGAGGGAGAGGGGGTTATTAAATGTGATGTGTGAGAGAAGAAAGACTGTGGGGGGCCACCCCTGACATGTGGGGCCCACTGCCACGTCATCGAAAACCACCATCATCAAAACCAGCGAGAGACTAAAAATAGACGGTTTAGATAGTTCAGGGATGTAGGATACCCGGTTTTCCGGATCAGGGATCGAAATCAAACTCCGTTGATAGTTGAGGGATGGAAAGGAGTTTTTCCTAATGGCACTACGACAGCAGTGTGTGCGCGCGAGGCCCATAACAGCATCCATCTCATAGTGTAGCATAGCTGCATATAGACCACACCACCATCCATTATGATCAAGAACCATTTTCATTCTAATTGGTGTAAGTGATGCACCCGTCGTGTGTGTGTGTTTGTGAGCGTATATATGCATCCGTTATGCATGTTGAGCCGTTATTAGTTTAGGATGTGCAAGGCTTTTTGTCAAGGAAAACAGATTAGCTTGGTAGAGTTTGTTCAGCACACTGGACGTGTATACAATCTACTGCTTAACCAATGGAAAAAAAATATTCATAATAACAATATATATTCTGGACACATGCATAGCGTCGATCAGTTTTCAGACCTACTAAATAACATAGAGTGCAAACTTCATTATACAATTACCTAGACTGCTGAAAATTAGTTAGGTATGTCGTGCAACTCGCCATAGAACTCCATTGAGCGAGACTGGCATGATGGCGTCACGTACTGCGGCGGCAGCGGTAGCTGAAACAGCTAGCAAAGTAGCAAGCCCACTTAATTCACGGCTTTGATACTCCTCAATATCAACTTGATATCTCTCCTAACAAATTAAACAACACGTACAGATTCAGCACAAGCACTGTAACACCCTTAGAATTGGTTTGGTTGCAAAATGTGAAATTTCTAAAACTTGATTTGTATTTGGGTGCTCATGCAACACATAAGGATGACTTCCTGTTTCTTTCCCAGAATTCCTAGACTTAATTTGGCACCATCAATAATTTTAGGCTTACAATTTGCTAGTGTGATAAGCTGGATCTTTATTTGAATTTTGTTTGGATCTTCCTTGAGTGGATTCAAATTTGAAATGGGAATTCAAATTTGAATCAAAACTAGAGTTTAAAGAATAGAGAAAGCACTCCTTCACTTCGCAGGCCGCCAACCTCCTAACCAGCCCAGCCTCGCTTTCGGCCCAACCGCGGCCCAACAACCCGCCCCGCCGTCGCCACCTACCGCGCGCGCCGCCTGGGTCGCTAGCAAGCGGGCCCCGCTCACCGCGTCACCCGGCCCCGCGATGACGTCGCCGCGTCATCCCCTACCTTTGTTGCTTTGGCTGACGACCAAAGCCAAAGGCGGGCGCGCCGGCCGCGGGCCTCGCCGTCGCGGCGTGCCGCGCGCTCCCCCGGCGCATCTCGTCCGTCCGCGTGTCCCATCGCCGCACGCCACTATTTAAGCCGCCACCGAGCCCCGGGGGGAGATCCCAACCCTAGCCGCCTCGGGGAGTTGCTCCCCTGCCTACCCATCGACCCGCCGGAGGAGAAGGGAGTGTAGGGGGGAGAAGGAGGAGTGGAGCCGCCCGTGGAAGGAGCCGCCCGCCGCGAAGACCGGAGCCGCCCGTGGGAGGAGCCGGACCCACCGTCGACGAGGACGCCTACTTCCCCTAATTCCTCTTCTTCCTCGACGTCGCGCCGCCGCCCTCGTCTTCTTCCCCGCCGACGAGCCGCACCACCACTCTACACCGACGCCTGCACTACGGCCCGTGGCCACCGAGGTGAGGACGACCGCTTCCCTCCCCATGTGGATGCCCCGGCCTTCGAGCCGAGGTGGAACGCGCTGTTGCTCCGCGCCGCCGCGCCGCCTCTGGTAATGCCGGCCTTCGTGCCAGGCTGGGACAACCCGTTTGCAGGTGCCGCTGCCTTCATCGACGCGCGCCCGCTCTCTTGGCCTAGCCTTCCCTTGTCGTTGTTGAACGCTGTGCCTTGCCACTCGCGTCCGCGGCGCCGCGCCGAGCCGTTCGCGCTCGCGTTCGCGCTCGCGCGCGTCGCCTCGCGGACCCGACGTCCCACGCCACCGTGCACCCCAGCACACGCGTGCGTCGATCCCGGGGGCAAGGTTGGACCTTGGCCCCTTTCCTCTCGCGTAGGACGCCGCCGTCGTGTTAGACCGGTCCGCACCGCCACGGCCTCGCCGTGGCCAGGAGCCTCGTGCACTGTCGCGGAGGGGAAGGAAAAAGGCACCGCATCCTTGGCCGCTGAACGCGCCTTGCCACCGGCGAAACCCACACGTACTTTCGTGAGCCGACCGCGGGCGCCGTGCTCGCCGCCACCCATGGCGTCGACCCGGGATCCGCCGCGTCGCCCCTGTCGCGGCCAACCTCCCCACTGGCCGTGGTAGTCACCTTGCGCGCGCGCACTCCCCCGCGCACGCCGTCGCACACGCGCTCACGCGCCCCGCACTGGTTTAGGTCACCAGCACCGCCGCCGCGCCGCCGCCGCCGCGCCCACGCCGACGATGGCCTCGCGCGACGGTTACCACCCCGGTCTTGCGCCCCTTTCGCGCCCAGCAGCCTGGGAGGTCCCTTGTGGTTTCCCCGTTTTGGCCAGTCGCCCAGGCGCCGTGGGACTCGCCGCCGGCGAGGTCCTCCCGCGCCGCCGCCTCCCTCTCCTGGGCATTTCACCGAACACCTAGGGGCACAGTCGGTTTCTCAGACTTGCGTTGTGCACCGGAGACCACATGCCGGCGTGGCCACAACCTATCCGCCGGGATCCGCTGCGGCTAGGCCGATCCCGTCGCGGCCACACGCCGGCCCTCACCGCGCCGAGCCGCACGGTTCCCTCACGGGATCGCATGCGGCAGCCAATGGCGGGCCAGCCACGCGCGGGCCGCGGGAGGGCTGGCCGCATCGGATCCGGATCTGGGGGGATCCGGTGTGGCTGAGCCGTTTTAAAGGGGGTGAACGTATTTTCTTTTCCAGAAATCCTATTTTCCCTTTGAAAAACCCTAGTAAATCCATTTTAACACCGAAAATTGTGAAACCTTTTCCAGAAAATTCCTAAAACCTTAAACTCCGGGCTCAGGTGGTGTTTGCTCTCTTTTGGTTCTTATTTGCATTTCTTTGGAGTTAATTGCTCTAGGACCGCTATTTATTTTCCTTTCGCGCTATTAGGAGCAGCTGGAGCCGGGGAGCTGATCCTGGAGTACGACTACGCCGACGACTTCACCGCGGAGGACTACCCGACCCCAGGTTCACGCCCGACTGATTCTGAAATTCCTATTTAGGCATTGCTAAGTAGAATTGCTAGCGCTTTACTTTATATGCATGTTGATGAACCTTGCACTGCCCCTTTATCTACCCTGTCCTTGATTGCCCTACTACTACTGTATATATATGTTTATGTGAGCGTGTATATATGCCGAGCTTCGCGATGCATGTGTTGGGATGGGAATAGTGGTTCTTGGCGTGAGTGGGGTAAAACCGGCAGGAGAAGGCGTTTTGGGTACTTTGGCGGGGGTGAGCTCGAAACAACCGATCTGGGATCGGGGACAGGGGTGCACTCCTCAGTGTACCCCTACTGTTACAGTTTTCGGAGCCTAGGTGTTGGGGTTTTACTTGCGCTTGGAGGATATGAGCTCACCCCGGTCTGAAACCGAGTGGATCAACTTGTCTATAGGACTTTCGTACACACCACCCCGCCGAGCGTGGGGTTAGGGCCGAGTTGAGCTTGGCAAGTGTGGAACCATACCTGCTTAGGAAGGATAGAGGGCATCAGTGGGAGAGCGGTGGAGGTGAGACCACCCTCTCAGAGCGTCTCCCGTGTGGCCACACGGGAGCATTTCACAATTCCAAATTAAACAACACGTACAGATTCAGCACAAGCACTATTATATATTATTTGTGGGTCAAGTAGCCAATCAAGCAGATTGAAACGAATATATAAGTGCACAGCCTGCTAGCTACATACTACTACGTACCCCATATTTTGATCATCTCTCTCGATCGGCTAATTCCAGCAAATAACGCCGAGCAATTTCCCTCCTAACAGCAGTCTCTACATCAACTTTCTCCACCTCCATGAGTCCAAAGGGCTCCAATGTACGAGCTTGTACATTGTTGTGCCGCTTGGCCGCCTACAATTGAAATCACAGTGAAGAGACTAGCTGCTAAAATGATAGTAATAGTTAGTATAAATAATTACGCCGGCCGGCCGGCCGGAGACGGGAGGGACGAAGAACCTGCTGATTGCGCGAGGGGGTGGTGGTGGAGAGCAACCGATATAGATGTCCAACCGTGCTGCCCGACACGACACGACACGGTTAAACACGACACGGTTAGGCACGACACGGTTAGGCATGAGAGGTTAGCCGTGTCGTGCCGTGTCAGCACGCCGTGTCGGCTCCTCGGCCCATGCACGACACTAACCTCCCTTAGTCGTGTCGTGCCGACACGGCGGCACGACAAACACGCCGTGTCGTGTTGGCCCGGATGCACAGCAAGAAAAAGGGAGGAGGAAAGCAATCTAAAGATCAAAGATCTCAAGATAAAGAAAGTCACCGCAAAATGAATCAATTTAAGTCACATATACCAAATCAAATCAGAACTCAAAAAATCAAAAAAAAAATCGAGCTCCACATGCGGCGGCGGCTCTGCCCGCCTCGTGCCCGCGCCTCACGACGGCGGCACACTGCAAGCGCCGCCCAACTGCGCTCCACAGCAGCAGCGCTTGCGCGCCCTGTGGCCGTGTCCCACGCCGGCGGCGCACTCACCGCCCAGCCGCACGCTCGCCGCCCAGCTGCACGTCGTGCGCCGCCCGACCGCGCCCCACGGCGAGAGGGAGGGAGGGTTAAGGAGGGCCGGAGGAGCTAGGGACGCGATGTGGAGGAGCAAAACAGCGGTCAAGGGAAGGGCGACGGCGACCGGCTCCCGGCGGCCGACGGCCAGCAGCTGCGGCCTGGGAGAGGAGGATTGGGTTGGGGGATTAGGTTTTGTGAAATTTATATGTTGGTTTCATGGGCTTTGGTGGGCCGGCAGAGTTTTGGGCTGGTAGATGGACAATATCTGGACTCAAAAGGTTAGTATGCCAAAAGTCTAACGGACACCCCCAAAATTAGTCGTGTTTAAATGGGCCACCCTAGTTTTCGTGTCGTGTTCGTGCCGGCACTGCGTGCCGAGATCGCGGCCCAGACACGGCCCACCATCGTGTCGTGCCGGCACTGACACTACGTCTCATCGTGTCGTGTCGTGTTCGTGTCGTGTTTTTAGTGTCGTGCATCGTGCCGCCCGTCGTGTCTGGCCCATCTGGACATCTATAGCAACCGAGAGGGCGCGGCGGCGCCGGAACCGACATAGACAGACAGACAGACAGATTATCGACCAGGAGGCGACGATCGATGTTATCTCTTAATTTGTATCGATCCTCTCGATCATGACTCATGTCCGATGGCCGGCTGGAAGCTCACCTGAGTGGGGATGGCGTGGAGGAGCTGATGTTGTCGCGCCGCCGCCGGCATACCGGCGCCCGGACGGGGGCGGAGAGCGGAAGTCGCGGCCCTCGTCACCAGGCTGCGCGTCGCCATTGCTGCAGGACGGAGGAGGAGGGCCGCCGCCGGTAACTGTTGGCGGCGCACGGCGCTCCCCGCGAGACTAGATACAGCTAATAAGGGTTTTTGACGGAGCTGTATATTATTGGCAAGGACTTTTTTTTGGTCCTGACTGGGAACGTGAGAGACGAGAGTTCCCCTCTCCGTCTCCGTGGGCCTAACTAGGCCGAAACTATTATCATCAGCAGAAGGCCCAATGGGCATCGTTAGAGTGTACTCATTTATGGGCTTTACATTAATATGATTTACACATGGAAAAAGTCCTTTAAACATCCCTCACCTATTACTTTAGGCATGTTTGGTAGGGCTACGACTCTTGAAAACGGCTCAGGCTTCTATGGTGGAGTGGCTTCTTCAACTCCGGCTTCTCTGGTTAGAAAAACATTTGGCAAAACAACTTCTCCTTGACGTTGAAAATGGATAAAACAAGTAAAATGACTACACTGCCCTTCCTTTTTTCTTTCCTTTTTCTCCTCTCTTATTTTTTTCAAAGTTATATGTTCTCCTACCGTCGACATCAAACCTGCCATCCTTTCTCCTGCGCTGCAAACACCCCTCCGCACACCCCGAGCCATGGGCTGGGGTGCGTCCCACTCCCACTCCCAGACTTGCAGTCCCACCTCACCGCTGTAGCGAACATGGCCTCATATGCCATTAGTTCGAGTATGATTTTGGTGATTCATGACAACATGATCAATGGGAACCATATTGTTTAGCATGTCTTTGTAGACATTTCTAGGTCCCAAGGATGCCAAAATACCACATGCCAAATTGAGAAGATAGTCTATTTTTCAAGGGTCAAAAACGAGAAAGAAAAGAAAACGAAAGGACACCGTCGGATGAACCGATGGTACCTAGATAGCAAGCGTCGGTGCAGTCGTCGGACGAGTTGGTACACTGGGTGAAAACTAAGGCACCGCCGGATGAACTGACAGTCAATTTTCTAATAGCGTAATGGACTAACTCAACAAGATCATTGAGAGCCAAACCAATATCTCCCGAACCACAACAGATAAATGTATTAGAAAAGCTCAAGGTGCACAAGCCGAACTGTGGCAGTGTCTCAGCTTGCAGCGGGGTACGGACGATGGAAGACCCCTCTCCCCTCCTCTCCTCTCCACCTCGACCTGCACCTTCGCTGACGACAAGGATTCATGGCGGGCGGTGAGTTTTCCTCCTGTTGGTTCAGCCTGCTCGCCCTGAGGCTCGGTGTTCTCTCTTCTGTTTGGCTCCTCCAGGACTGGTTTCTTGTGTCCCTAAGGGTTCTGCGTTGCTCCTTCCGGGTCTTCTTTGCCTCTCTGGTTGTTCTTTTTGGTCCTCTATGGCGTTTGCTCGTGATTTGCTGGACTTTGATGTAGGGAAACGCTTTGAAAATGATCTTTACAGTTTGACTGGTCTGAGAATTCATGGTCGCTCTCGTCGGGAAAACAGTTTCTTTCTACTTGCTACGTTCAGGAGATATCTTTTCCAACTTACTGAAGATTCGGTTGCTTTAGCCCTTCACTCATGTCATGGAGGATTTGAATCTGACTTTCAAGTGGAATACCAAAGTCATAATCATTATCGGTTCTCTGTCTCCTGTAAAGATGTGGGTTTTGCTATTTACAAGCTCAGAAGATTTGTGGGCAAAGCGTTTGATGTTTATTTTCATCTCTGGAGCAATGGTGCACCACACTGGGAGAGAGAAAAGCGTATTTGGGAGGCTGAAGAAGCCAAGAAATGGTCACTTGTTCTTTCTAAAAAGCAAAAGAGAGTTTCTAATCCACTTGAGAAAAGAAAAAAGGTTCGCTTTGCTGAGAAGATTGTTCAGAATTCGCCGGTTCATAAATCTCACCCTATTGAGGTCCCTCAATCTGTCAAGATTGGTTCTTTCAGTATTGATTTATCTGATTCTCTAAAGCAAGCAAAAGATGTGAAGACTGTTTCTGGCATTCTTAAAGCCACTATTTCGACTGAAAGTCCTTGTTCTTCAAAATCAGATCATGGTTCTCAGAGTGTTGGAATTTTGAGTCCAAATTCAAAGTTTATTTGGAAACAGAAATCTTCATCCAAAGGGGTTCCTCAGTGCACTGTTGAACAGGCCACTACCCCTTACGTCACCCGAAGGAATTCGTTTCCCCATGCAGCCTCTCCATCTTCACTTAATTTCTCTGCTAATTACTCCTGGGAGCTCAACCGTATTCGACGTTTGGGGGGATGTGTCCGCTGTCTCGATATTTATCACACTAAAAGTAATTGCTCTTTCTCCCTTCAATGTGCTGCTTGTTTCAAACCGGGGCATAAATTCAAATTCTGTTTGACCAAGAGTAAACCAAAGGTCTTTTGGAGGCCCAAGAGTGTGGACGCGCAGCCCAGCCCAGATACTCAGAGGTCAAGTGAATTCCAAGAGTCGGACGCCTACAGTGTTCCTCCCCCAAATCAGGCTCCTGCTACAGAAAACCCCACCCCTCACTCAAAGCATCCCGCCTCGGAGGCTACACACCATTGCTGTCAGTCCTCCTCGTCGCCGCTTGAGGATGCGATGGCCAACTTTCCGGTAAACCCTGATCCTTTTGTGCCGGATGGTTTGGGGATTGAAGATTGGGCCAGGCCTGCGCGTGGAAGAATCATCATCAGCGACAACTCGCCTCGGCGTCACGATGAGTATGCTATCATCACGCTCAATCCTCCCCCTCCTCAGAATCAGCTTCATGATGCAATGGAGGAGATTGTGGATTTTCTTGAGAATGTGCATCATGCCACCATTCAGTCTTGTTGCTTGTCCCCGCTTGGGCTATGCCTGGTGCAGTTTTCTTCCTCCCTTGAAAGACAAGTGATGATCAATCTCAGTCCCTTGCAGTTGGATGATATTCGTGAAATTGTTATTGTTGAGCATGATAGAGGTCTTAACTTTCGCAGTTGTCCCTTTACCCGTACCTGCTGGATCATGTTTTTAGCTTTTCCGCTGGATTTTCAGACTCGTGACATTATTTCCCAAGCTGTGGGGCTGCTTGGTTCAGTTAAAAATTTGATTGACAACTCAAGATGCCGTTCTCGTATCCTTCTGAGATGCAATGTTACCCTAGTCAGCAGAATCCCTAGAAGCATCATCATCAGTGAAGGGAATCCGATGGGTGATCATGGCAATAGCTGGACTGTCCCAGTTTTTGTTCTATCCAGTCACCAAAATGATGTGGTTGCTGGGGATGAGGATCCCATTCCAGCCAACGGCAATCCCCACCCTGAAGCTGGTCAGCCCCAGAACAATATGGACAACCATCCTTTTCAGGAGAATGATAACCAAATCCAAGGCCATTTTGAAGATGTTGGTGATCTGAATGAAGTTCAACAGGAGAATATCAATCAGGGTTGGGAGCAGCCCCCACCTCCCCCCCAGGATAATGCCATGGACTGGGCTCCTTGGCCTCAAGTGGACAATGCAGTGGTTGATGAAAATGAGGTTGAGCTGATCAACAATTTGGCAGATATTGCTATTGCAAATGCAGTTGGTAATGGCCTGATGCAACATCCTGAACAACCTCAAGACAGCTCCTCGGTCAGCAGTGACACTCAAGCTTTCTTCAGAGCTCAGGGAGCACCTATCACTTTAGAGCTGCCTTTACCTGAGTCTACCTCGGCTTGTCGTACTGTTACTGTGCCAGGTTGTAATGAAGTGAGCATGCAAGATGACTATCCTATCAGAAGATTGGCTGCTAAGTTGGGTCTGCACCAATGCTTTGGTCCCTCTCCATCCATTGAAATGATTATTCAAGACCTTGCTCAGTATGCTCAGTCCCTCCAAGCCTCTCTTCCCATGAAGGAACCTTTGCCTAGCAATTCCTGGAATTTTGTCCCTGCCTCCTCTGCCACAGATACTTGGTTCCTCAATGTGGACAATCCAAACTGGGGAAATAATGCTGAGGCCTCCTCCTCCACTGGGGTTAGAAAGCCTAGGCTGGAATTCATCAAGGACTCTGAGCTGGATAATTCTGACTCATCTTATATAGAATTCGACAGCCCCCTTCCAGAAAGCAGAGATTTGGTGCTTTATAATCAAGAATTTGCCAGAAAACAGATCCTCATCAGCATACATGGCTGGGAGTCCTCCACTGAAGAAAGTCTGGGGGATTTGGTTCAGGACATGGATATGCTACCTCAACAGATCACTGATCATTGCTCTGCTACTCATCTAGTTCCTGACACTCCATCACCTGCACATTCCAGAAGAAGGCGTGGAAGAGCTCAGACCCCCATTGTAGATGATGAAGTTCGCAGAAGTACCCGCTTAAAGACAGGCATTGTGCAGGAACATATTCAGCTGAACAGTGAACCTAGAAGGAAGAAGGGTGCTTCAAAGAAATCGGTCTCTATCTCCTCTATTGCTGCTCTCAAGAAAGCCATTGTGAGTAGAAGTCTCGAAGACAATCTTGATGAGGATGGAGTGGCTCCTATCCCAGCGCCTATTCTTATTGAGCTTGGCCAATCTTTCTGTGGCATACCTCCTTTGGAGTTGAATCTTGCCACTCTGACCCCTGAAGACGAAGAGAATCAATGAATCTCAAGTATACAGTTTTAGTTTTCTGGTCTGGGGCTTTTGTCTTTTGTGGCTGGAAATTTATCTTTTGTAATGGGTTACTAGGTACTGTGCTCATGATACACTTATCTATTTTCAGCCCTGTTTTGTTTGTGGTGGTTATCCCCCACATCCTGGTACTTTCTCTTAGTTGTTACAATGAATAGTCGTGCTTGGAATATCCTGTGTTGGAATGTCTGTGTACTAAATGATAAAGATAAATGGGACCCCATTAGAAACAAAATCGAAGAAAGTCATGCCAACATTTTCTGTCTTCAAGAAACAAAGAAACAATCATTTGATCTGTGTTTTATCCGTAAGTTTGCTCCGAAAAGATTTGATCAGTTTGACTTCTGCCCATCTTTGGGTTCCTCTGGTGGTATTTTGGTCTGCTGGGCCTCAAAGCACTTCTCTGCCATTTTGATTGATAAACAGAGTTTTGCTATTCATCTTGCTTTAACCTCCACCCACAGTCTCACCCTCTGGAATCTAGTTGTGGTTTATGGTCCCTGCAGACAGCCTGCTAGGGACCAATTTGTTAATTGGCTTTGCAATCTGCAGATTCAGGATGAAGACCTTTGGTTATTAATGGGAGATTTTAACTTTTATAGATATGCTGAGAATAGAAACAAGACTGGGGGCAATTTTCATGATACCTTGGTTTTCAATAACATAATCAGTCACCTTGGCCTGGTTGAACTACCAATTAAAGGGAGAAGTTATACCTGGAGTAATATGCAGGAAGTCCCTCTCCTGCAACAGATTGATTGGTTCTTCACGTCTGTTGCATGAACCTCCATTTTCCCTCTATCTCTTGTCCTGCCCCTTGCTAGGATCACTTCTGATCACTTGCCCTGCAGAGTGCAAATTGGTACTAATGTCCCTAAAGCAAATATCTTTCGTTTTGATAACTACTGGTTTAACCACCCTGGATGTATTGAACAGATTGAAAGTGCCTGGAACTCTCATCACAACTCTGACAATAGTGCCCATATTATTAGTGCAAAATTTAAGAACCTTCGAAGAATACTTAAGCATTGGTCTAAAGGCATCTCGAACCTTTCTAAACTCATTGCCAACTGCAATATGACGATTGCTTTCTTGGATAAATTGGAAGAACTCAGACCTCTCTATCCCCAAGAGTTTAATTTCAGGAAAATTATCAAAGTTCATATCGCCAACCTGTTGAGAATGCAGAATCAATACTGGAGACAGAGGTTTACCCAGCGCATGACTCAATTTGGGGATGAAAACACCAAATTTTTTCATTCAATGGCCACTGAAAGATTCAGGAAGAATGTGATCAGTCAAATCATGGATGATACTGGCAGAATGGTTTCTAGTCATGAGGAAAAAAGTGCTTTATTCTGGAATGAATTCAGAAGAAGAGTGGGTTTTTCTGTTCACACTAATATGCAGTTTGACCTTCAAGCCATTGTCAAACGGCATGATAACCTTGGAGTTCTGTGTAGCCCTTTCTCTACAGAAGAAATTGATAATGTCATTCTTGATCTCCCTAGTGATAAAGCTCCTGGCCCTGATGGCTTTAACAATACTTTTATCAAAAAATGTTGGCCCATTATTAGATGTGACATGTATAAGTTGTGCTTTGATTTCTTTCATCATCGGGCTGACCTTAAAAGCATCAATCACTCTTACATTACCTTGGTCCCCAAGAAAGATAATCCTGAGAAAGTGAACGATTTTAGACCCATCTCACTCCTCAACTCCTCTATTAAGATGGTCACCAAGCTGCTTGCTAACAGACTTCAACCTCTGGCAATGGATATTATACATGAAAATCAATATGGTTTTATTAAAGGGAGAACAATTCAAGACTGCCTTGGTTGGGCTTTCGAATTCTTACATCAGTGCCATCACTCAAGAAGGGAAATTATCATTCTCAAGCTAGACTTTGAGAAAGCATTCGACCTGATTGAACACCGTTGTCCTTGATATGCTGCATGCAAAGGGTTTCCCTCAAAAATGGATCATGTGGATCAATGAGCTTCTTAGTTCTGGGACCTCTTCTGTGCTCCTGAATGGAACTGCTGGTAAAGACTTCAGATGTATTCGTGGTGTCAGGCAGGGAGATCCTCTCTCCCCCCTCCTGTTTGCCATTGCTGCTGACCTTCTTCAATGTGCTATTAACAAGGAATATGAAATTGGCAATCTTCATCCTCCTTTCCCGCAGAGGTCTGAGAACCCTTTCCCTATTATCCAATATGCTGATGACACAATTATTATCCTGCAAGGTTGTGACTCACAGCTTACTATTCTGAAAGACATTCTCAATAAGATCAGTGTTTCCTCTGGCCTGATAGTTAATTTTCATAAATCATGTCTGGTTCCCATCAATATTTCTTCTGAGCGTGCCAATTCTCTGGCGCAATCCTTCGGATGTACTGTAGGCTCTTTCCCCTTTACATATTTAGGCCTTCCTATGGGTCTCACCAAACCTCAAGTAAAGGACTATGCTCCCCTTATTTGCAGAATTGAAAGGAAAATGGCTGATGCTTCTTTGCATCTTTCGTATGCTGGTCGTTTGCAACTTGTTAACTCTGTCCTCTCCTCCTTGCCTACATACTATATGTGCACTCTTAAGTTGCCATCACTGTCATTGATATCATTGATAAGCATAGGAAGAACTGCCTTTGGAGAGGCAGAGAGTTCAATAGAAAGGGCTACAATCTGGCAGCTTGGGACTTGGTCAGAAAACCAAAAGCTAAAGGTGGGCTTGGGGTTATTAATCTGAGTGTGCAAAATGATGCTTTACTGCTAAAACAACTTGATAAATTCTACAAGCAAAAGAAAATTCAGTGGGTCAGCCTTATTTGGCAAAAATATTACAATGGCACTGTTCCTCATCTGGCAAGGGAAAAAGGTTCCTTTTGGTGGAAGGATATCCTGCGACTTAATGTCCACTTCAGGGGTGTTGCTATGTGTATCCCCAATCATGGAAATACAGTCAGTTTTTGGGAGGATCTTATTAATGAAAGGGTTCACTCTGATATTTTTCCTCATCTTTTGGGCTTTGCTAAAGACCCTCGTATCTCTCTTTGGGCCCTCAGGCAGTCTGCTTCCCTGATTAATTGTTTTAAATCCCCATGTCCAGGGAAGCCTATAATGAGTTACTTCAATTGCAAAACTTTCTTGATGACCTACATCCTGTGGATCAGGATGGTAAAGATTCTTGGATTTACATTTGGGGACAGCATAGATATTCCTCCAGTAAATACTATCATCACCATTTCAGAGACATTCAGCCCAATTTGACTATCCTTTGGATTTGGAAATCAAAATGTATACCCAAAGTTAAGTTTTTCGCTTGGCTTCTACTAAATGACAGGCTTAACACCAGAAATATTTTGAGAAGAAGGAGGAAATACTTAGAGGATGGGTATACTTGTGTTCTCTGTCTTGAAGATGTAGAAGAATCAGTTGAACATCTTTTCTTTGACTGTCACTCTGCAGCATGCAGATGGTTTGCGCTGGGTATCACTTGGAATGCTCATCTAAATATTCACCAAAAGATACAGGCGGCCAAATTGGACTTTGCTCAACCCTTCTTCATGGAAATTTTTATGATTGGTGCTTGGTGTATCTGGAATGAAAGAAATGACCTCATTTTTAATGGAAAGCCTCCATGCCTGGCTGCATGGAAATCGGCCTTCAAAGCTCAAGTCTCAGAACATCTCATTAGGATCAAAGCAAGTCTTCATCCTTCCATCTTGCTCTGGCTGCAAGCCTTGTAATTGTTTTAGCTTAGCTCTGTTTTGTTGGCTTTTTTTGGCCTTTTGGCCTTTTGGCTTTTTGGCCTTTTTCACCTTTCTCCTCCTTCTGTTCGCCTAACCTCTGGTTGGGCCTGTTGTAAGTACTTGTTTCCCTTCTCCTTTAATATAGTTGCATTTTGCCGGGGGGCTTTGCCCCACGGTTCTCGGTTCAAAAAAAATTTTCTAATAGCGTCGGATGAGTTGCAGAGAAGAAGAAGAGAAGACAACAGCGTCGGATGAACCGACGGTCCATTAGAGGGAACCGTCGGTCTATCTGGTGGTCAAGTTTAAACAAGACAGAGACGCACCAAGATCAACGCAGTAGCACCGGATGAACCGATGGGTCAGTAGCGGTCTATCCGACGCTCAGTTTGAAACAAGACAGAGACGCGCCAAGACGAAGTGTTCAGCATCGGATGAATCGATGCCTTGGTCAAGGGGAAGCGTCGGTCTATCCGACGGTCGCATGGAAGATAACAGAGACGTTTGGCCGCGGGGTCTTCAGCACCGGATAAACCGACGCACCGTCGGTATAATGCGTCGGAGCAGTTGTGTCGGTGGATCTTCAACAGCTAAGTGACGTGGAGGGCACCGGATGAACTGACGCCTAGAAAAAGCATAGCATTGGTTCATCCGACGCTACCTTTTTCAGTGGCCGTTAGCCAACGGCTCTTTGGATGCCTTGGACTATTTATACCCCCTCCACTCACCATTTGAGGTAGCTGGATTGTGTGGAAGTGCAGATGAGTTCAAGACACATAGAAGATCATACCCAATCCATCCAAGTGCTTAATTGCTCATCCATAGACTTGCATATGCTTAGTGTATGTGCTTAGTGCTAGGCTTAGCTTAGAGCTGAGTGAGTGCAAGGTTGTGCCAACCTTGTGAGGTGATTCTTGAGTGAATCAAGGTGTACAAGGTTCGCCGGAAGCCTTCGGGCCTAAGTGGCTCACCGGCAATCGTCATCGACCCTCCGGCTTGGTGTGGAGCGGCGAGGACACTTTGTGCGGGGGACGTGGAGACCCCCTTCCTTGGTGGAGAAGCTCCTTAGTGGAGGCGGCATCAAGGTGACCAAGGGAGCTTGGCAAGTGCCTAAGTGGCTAGCCTTTGTGGCGAGTCAAGTAGTGCTCTTGGGAGAGACTTGGTGACTGGGAAGCAATACTCTTGTGTGAGTGCTTTAACAACGTGGACTAGGGGTGGCTTAGTGCCTACCGATACCACGGGATAAATCGCGTGTTAAGAGTTTGCTTCCTCTCATCCCCTTTACGTTTCTGCATTTACTCTATTGCAATCTTTGCTTGCCTTTACTTTCCTAGAGTGGTATCATGCTAGGATTGGTTATAGGTTGCAAACCCTGTTTTGGGATGGGAGTTTCACACTAGAACAACCCTAGTTGCACATCTAGATAGTATGTTCTAGTTTATCTTTATGCAAAAATAGTGAAGCCATAGGTTAAGATTTTTAGTTTGCCTAATTCACCCCCTCCCCCTCTTAGGCTACGAGCATCCGATTCCTTACAACCGCCTCCACCCACCTCGCCTTTTTCCCCTACGGCATCCCCCGGTCTCGTTCCCTCCGCGACGAGGTAGCGTTGCAGCGCCAACGGGCTAGGGCTAGTCCCCACCCGTCATTCCGTGACCGACGACGCAGCGCGGCCGCGAGCAAGTGTTTCTTGGAGTGTGAGCCGCAAGAAGCTCCGCCGTGTCAGGAATGCTGGGCCGTCCGCCGGTATCGCCGCATCGTGGGATGGTTGGGCTCCAGGGTGGTCCGCGGCGCGCTGGAACCCCTGAAGACCGCCACCACGTCGCGGCTGCATCCACCCGAGGGCAAGGTAGAAGTGAGGGACCCTCCGCCGCCGCTCAAGCTTGAGATCTGTCGATTCCAGTGCCCGGGGTGCCCTACCTCGCACCGCTGCTGATGGCCGGCGGAGAGGATTCATGATGTTGCCTCTGTTTTTGCGATGTTTTTCTATCGGGGTCGGGGGGGTCACGAGGAGAAAATATGGGTGACTAGACATGGAGCCGCGCGGAGCCTCCTTTTCCTAGCTCCTCCTCTCCTTCGATTGCCGCGAGGGGCTCCATCGCCGGCTCCACACCCGGAGCCGCTGCATTTTGCAGCGTTTGGCAGGGCTCCGGCCGGAGCCGCTCGTGGAGCCGCTGATGGAGCCCTGCCAAACATGGCCTTAGTTTCAGTTCAGTCCCTCATGTGCAAAACCAAGTATTTACAGTTCCTCAACTTTTAATACCATTTGTTAGTACGAAAAGTTCATTCAAAATCCCTCAGCTATTGTCAATAGTCCGTTGGCTCAAGATCAGGAACGACAATAGGTGCAAAAGCAGACTTCACAAGTGGCTACTGTTGGGTGGCCAAGACCCGATGCCGATTGATCAGCTTGAACGGTTGAGAGACTAACCTCGGACTATGACCGTAGTTAAGGGATTTTGAATGGGCTTTTTCCCTACTAAACTACCATCCAAAATCAGCAAGGGATCAAGAACAAACGGTATTTGAAGTTGATGGACTGTGAATTCCAAGTTTTGTACATGAGGGACTAAACTCAGAATACGTCAATAGTTGAGGGATGTTCAAAGGAATTTTTCCTTTACACATAGTAGTAGCATGGACAACATCCAACTCATCTCTCGCTTTGCACTTTCATATGTACACAACTGTGGTTTACAAGCAGCAAGTTCTTGAACAAATAATTTTGATCATTAATTTAATTTGCAAAATAAAAACTTAACAAGGGAACTGAAATCACTAGTGAGCATTAAGCCACCAAATTAAGTCCGACTAACAAAATGACAGATTATCGTAGCTGCATGCGGATCTGAAGCACAATTATTGTTAGCAAGTAACCGCATAAGGTCTTCACAGTTTCATGAACCAAACACCTTCATATATAGTATATATGTCGTTGTACTTTATCTTATAGTATTATGAACAAGTGCAGAGGTACTACTACTTCACGGGAATGATAGCTCCTTGGATCGTCTCTCTAATCGCATTGGGCCTTAAGCTCAGGTTGTGGACGCCCCCTCCACCCAAGTGGATGCCTCCAACCCTAGGCGTGTTTAGGCTATAAAACTAATAGCCAACGCCATTAGAGATTTGAGTTTTGTTTAGTTCAAGTTTTGGAAGTTGAAACTTAAATTGATTTATTGTTACTGTGGTCACAAGTCCTTTTATTGTGAACCAGGGCTCCTGTTCTTACATCCGCTCAACTGTCTATTAGTCTTTTCGAATTGATGAGTGCTCGAACTCCTCTCATTTTCGCTTCATATTCGTCTACAATTTCATATTACGTGTTTACCTTTTTTCTTGCTCGGGTTCTCAATTCGCTTGCAGGAAAAACCTTCTTGGTGAGGTCAATCAAGCTGTGCTTGGTTGGTAACCAACAGAGCAGTGGTGTAGCAGTTGTAGAGTTTGAATCGTGTCGATTTGAAGCCGGATCATCAATGTCGAGATCTTCACAATTGACTTTACCCACCTCTACCTCTCTAAAGATGGGCCAGTGTCTCATCAAGTTCTCTTTCTTGAGCGAGAGATAGGAGCGCGAGAGGCACCGGCATGGCACGAGATGCAGCTGGCCTGATCCAATCGATGTAGACAAGGCAGGAGCAGAATTGTCTATTTACTAGGCCTGGAATAAGAAAAAAAGGAAAAGGAAAAGAACTGAAATAAAGAAAAGGTGACGGTTAAAAGAAGTGATGCACGCGGATTCGATTGAAATATCGAAATTTGGAGGGGAAGGAAATAGATAAGAGGAGTACACCATATTGCGAAGGGTTTTGTATTTTTTTAAATTAGTTTATTACAAATGGATCTAAGACCAACTCCAAGAGACTAGCTATCTTAGCTTGACTAGCAAAATAACAACATTCCAAGTTTCCAACAGACTAGCCAAACACCCCGCTAGCTATCATCGCTAGCTAAACTTGTGCCTTCGCTAGTCATAGATGGCTAGTGCCCTCTGCTAGCTATCCTTCGCGGCCCCACCACCTCTGGTGCGGTCCCCTCGTGCTCCCACCTCCGACGCGTGGCTGACACGTGGGCCTAGTTGTAGGATGGCTAGTCATTTTAGCTAATATGTTGGAAGAAGAGAAAATATAGAGATAGAATTCTTTGTAGCTAATATGTTCTAGAAAGAATTCATTATTTGGCCTCCAAAGATGATTCAATTCCTCATTTGGCCCTAAAAGATGACTTATCCGGGTATCCCTTATTTGGACTCCAGTCGAAACTTTTGTTCCTACCGTGGCCTTTCCGACTCTTCCATCAGTTATCTCAGTTGAACAGTAACATGTAGTTTTTACCCTAACGACAAATCACCTCTAAAATTCATACAAATTTTTATAACGATACAATGAGATGAACTCATTTTGCAAAAAAACATACATGGCATTTGCGATCTTAAAATTAAAATTTACAAAATTATGCTATTTTTAAGACTATCTGATTTTGTATGGCACAAAAATATGTTCCAACAATTGAGAAAAAATGCCTACTATTTCTGTTATGTGGTTTATCGATTTATAAATTACTTTGTATCATATGTTACTTAGAGAAATTTAAAATTCTTTAATAAAAAATTTAAACTTCCTTTCAGAAAATAAATTTGTTAAGAGAACTTCGAATTTCTCTAAGTAACATATGATAAAAACTAATTTTTTAAATTAATAGGTCTCGTGTTAGGAATATTAGGTATTTGTTCTCATTTTTTGATAGAATTTTTGTGCCATACAAAATCACATAGTCTTAAAAGGTAGCACAACTCGGTGAATATTAATTTTAAGATTGTAAGTGCTATGTATGCTTTTGTTTTTGCAAAATGGGTTCATCTCCATCAGTTGTATCATTATAAAAATTTGTATGAATTTGAAAGGTGATTTGGAGAGAGGTAAAAAAAACCACATGTTACCGTTCACATAGTTAACTGACCAAACTACATATAGAAAGGTCATGGTAGGAATAAAAGTTAAGCTCGAGACCAAATAAGGAACAGTTCATCTTGTAGGTCCAAATGAGAGATTGAGTCATCTTTGGAAGCCGAATAAGGAAATCTCTCAATGTTCTAAGACTGTCTCTAGCGGCTACTGCATCCATCGCTGCATCTTCAAAATTTGGGGGAAACGGGTATTGTTCATGCTGCAGCGGTTTCTGCATAATGTGTGTGCTGCTCCCCAACGCGCATTCTCGGGGGCACTGCAGCCTTTCCCCATCTCAACTATCACCGACGCTTCCACCCCCCGCGCCTCTCCTCTCTCTCTCTCTCTCTCTCACTCTCTCTCTATCTATCTATCTATCTATCTATCTATCTATCTATCTATCTATCTATCTCTATCTCTATCTCTATCTCTACACCGTCGCCTCCACCCGCGGCCGCCCTTATCCTCCCTTCCTCCGTCGTCCGCCTCCGCGGCCGGCGATGCCTCCTACAGGTCGGCATAGCCACCTACCTCCTTCTCCACCCGCGGCCGCCCGCATCCGCGACCGCCTCCCTCGCCCCCACCCCTGTCACCCTCAGCCACCCTTCTCCTCCCTTCCTCCGTCGCCCACCTCCGCGACCGGCGACGCCTCCTCCAGGCCGACGCGGCGGAGCATGGAGGTGTCAGATCCATGACCGACGGATCCATGGCCGGCGGATCCAGGGCCGGCGCGGTGGAGCAGGGAGGCGTCAGCTCCTCCGGGGCGAAGTGGAGGAGCTTCTCGGCGCACGCGACTCCCTCCGCATCCGAGTCAGCACGATGACTGCTGGAGGCGCCCTCCCCTCCTCTGCCTGGATCCTCTCTCTCCACGGCAGATGGGAAACCGCTGGAGACAGTCTAAGGGCTTGTTTGCTTTCATCGGATTCAATCCGGTCATAATAAGTGATACATCAAGAAAATCATGATAGAGACTCGGATTTATTCTGACTCAAGATTTAATTTACTCATCATGATAAACAAGAGACCAAAGAGCCGGATTGATTCCACACCTCTTGACTAGTAGATTGATTCCGGGTCTCTTGATGTATCTATCATGAGTAAATTAATTTTCGATCCGGAATAAGTCTAGATCTCTTATAGTAACTATCATAATTTTCTTGTTAAGTAAATTTCGGTCAGAATCAATCTGGTGGAAACGAATCCATTGGATTGATTCTGACCGGAATTGATAAATGTAATACAAAAATGATGATAGCTACTATAAGAGATCCGGATTTATTCCGGGTCAAAAATTAATTTACTCATGATAGGCACATCATGAGACTCGGAATGAATCCACTAGTCAAGAGGTATGGAATCAATCCGACTTTTCGGTCTCTTGTTCCATCTATCGTGATGAGTAAATTTTAAATCTCGACCCAGAATGAATTCGAGTGACAACATATATATAATTGCAACCGCACAAATAGCCCATGACAAGGCATTGTCATCCGGTACATTGCATAGACTGATCCAACATTATCCAGGGCACAAAAGTACAGCATCCATCATGGGGGTATATGTTACTTGTGTTAAGTGCAGTTTATATAGGTCATTGATGGGAAGTGCCCTGTGCAGCAGGTTTTGTATGGCTCAAGAATGATGAGTAAGAACATATCCCAACAACTGATGCTAAACAGATCTTGAAAACCCTCCAGCCCTCGCTTCGAAGCTTTACCATATCCTCGTTAAGAATTTTGCTAAGTGTGTAGGACGTTAAGGTCTAATCTAGTCCGAGAGGCCCTAGAGGGAATTTTTGGGTTCTTTCAGGTGGCTAGTATTCTATGTATTTAGTCTGACTTCCAGCACATTTATTCCTGTCAAAACTTACTTTCTTGCACAACCATACTAGTTCATCACGTTTTGCCATACGTGGTGGTACCACAGGGAAGTCCTGTGAAGGACTAGTGGGACCTATTCCAATGGGTGCCACGTCACGTCTGAGTCTCGTCACGTTTTGTCATACGTGATGGTACCACGGGAAAGTCCGTGAGGGATGAGTGAGGCCTATTCCAATGGGCACTCACGTCGCGTCAGAGTCTTAATTAGAACGCTGTCCATGCAGCGGCTTTACGCATGGATGTCGTTTCTATAGTGAACGGTAATGAATGTGGACGCTTTCGTGAGTGCTGGCACGAAAGGTTATGAATGTTCTGTGATTTTCTGCAGGTACACTAACCACGGTTGTTAGGTACGGTAATTAAGAAATGATTAGTTTCGACTAGCTATTATAGGGAGGGATGTATATATGCCTTGCCACCGGCACTAACTTCGTTTTTAAGCTTAAAAGCTTTGTGAGCTTAAATGAACTTAAATCATGTGTTATTTGGTCTTTATTTAAATTGTGTTTCATAAGGACCAATCATGCTAGTTTGATGCTTTGATGTTGTGATTAAGCAAAAATTGTAACTATGCTGTCCAAATTTTTCTAAGGTTTATCTAGAAAATTTCTGGCTAGGTGCTCTTTAGGGAAATTATTCATCACCTAGTTAAGTTTGCTCCCTGAATTTCTCATGATTTTAGGATGCTTAAAACTGAAGTTAGGATTAAAATTGCTAGACAAGGTCATGCTGAAATTCTGCCAAAATCCCGAGTTAGTCTGAAAACTCAAATTTTTACACCTTATTCCAAACAGATTTTGCCTAGACAATCTATACCAAAAATGTTCCAAATATAGCCTACTTTGTTCTGTCAAAATCTCATGGTCATAGGGTTCTTAATCTTTGAGATATGATCTTTTTAGTGAAGCGCTGTCTTACTGAAAATTTCTGGGTAATAGCACTGTAAAACTTGATCAATTAGACCCTTTTCCAATCTAATTTGATTCGATCTTTGAATACCAAAAATGCTTCTTAGGTATCTATCTACCTCCTGTATAAATCTCAAGATCACTAGATTTTTAGTTTGGGAGTTATGCCCAAAACATTAGGTCTCTGTCCTGCTGAATTTCAGAACTAGTGATCTCTGAAATTCAAATTTTTAGGTCATCTTCCTTTAGGATATAGAGCAAACCTTGAAATCTTCCTTCTTAACCTTGCTTATCAAGTTTTGAGTAAATGATAACTTTAACAAAGTGTCAACATCTTCTTGTCTACATAATGAGCACAACCATATCCTTATCAAGTCAACTGAAATCATGTTGTACTCTTTTTGTTGCTTCTATACACTTTCACTAGTTCACCCAAATGTCGATCAATTTCCTTTGTCCAGGAAATGTCGATCACCCAAATTTTCTGGCATTGATGTCTCTACGCTTACCACTCTCACTTTTCTGTCCTTGACCATGAAATCCTTGTGCTTGCTCGCAAACAATAAAAACCTGATTATAAAGCATCAACGCTGGTTGGTAAGCACTTGAGCATCATCACCGCATGCATATCTTGCAACCTTAATGACATAAATCATGAGCATGGAAAATGCATTGCACAACATCTATATTTGGGGGAATTTTGGATGGACTAACATGCATTTGCACTACGAGTTTCCCATCTTTCTAACCTATAGTTCTTTTAGCTAGTGATGTTGTTGTTTCATAAACGAAGGTGCCGCGATGGAACCTAGTGGATCATGTGTGCTGCAGCCATGTGATTACCACCTGTTGACGGTTGAAACACGTAACAACCTTCGGCCCGCAAGCATACGGACCTACACCGTTTTCACCACGGGGTGACCCCCAAGGTTCTTGTCAATCCGCGGAGCAAGGGGATTGCTAGCGCTTAACCAAGTACTAATCTAGTAGATGGGAAAACCTTTGAAAGAGTATTAATCTAAAGGTAAAGACAATCTAACCTAAGTTGATCAAACAAATCTAGGGTTAAACTAGATGGTAAAGGATGGACACAAAAGAGGTTAAGATAGATAAGCGTTCCCTTCCTAGGGTTTAGGATCACATGACATGCATCTACTACATGAAAAGGGAGTTGCCTACACTAGCTTCATGGCGATTATGCGGCCGCTAAGCCTTTTCCCTAAATCGTACTGTCACTACGCAAGGTAATCAAACACTTTCATGTATAACCACATCTATGCCCAAGCATCCATAGGGTTAAGCTAATCACCATGATTACCACAAACCCTACTAAGACCACATGTTGCGCAAACATATGTAAACAAAGCATACGAGACCATAAAACATTACTTGGCATAAGGTTCATGTATAGATTACATATCATGCATCCATCTAACCCTAGGGACGAACGGAGACATTACCCCATCATCTTACATGGATTGAAGCACATAGGGGTGATGGAGACTCCGGAGAACGTCGTCGATGAAGATGGCGGCGATGAAGCTTGGGAACACCCCTAGGCCAGCGGCTTGGAGTCCTCTCTTGCTTCCTTCCCTCCGCCGGTGTTGATCCTTGCGACGAGCTCATCCAACTCGCTCCCTCATCTTGCGACGGTGGTTTTCTGGTGAATGGCGTCGGTAGAATGATTTGTTCGATGTGGTGGCGGACGGAGGAAGAGGCAATAAATAGATGAACACCAAGGGCAAAGGGGGTGCCGAACCGGGCCAGAAACCCCCTGGGCCGATCCGAACAGGCCGGCCAGCCTAGGCCCTTTCTGGGCTCGTTCGGGCCCATCTTCCTCCCTGGTTGCTTCTTGCATGATTCCTTATTTGTGTGCACTTGCATGTGGGCCTTTGACGTCGTTTCCTTCACGGTTATGGCTTGATTCCTTGCTATGCAAGCTTCGCTGTTTTCTGGTTGAGTCCCTGAAGACTTGCACGTTGACGCTTCGGTCCTCGGGTCATTTGGAGTCATGTTCATCGCGTGTCTTGACTCTTGTCGGGCTTCATGATCTTCTCCCAAAGTGCTTGGTGAACTTATCCTGAAAGTCTCCTCTTTAGCGTAGATTTCCCGCGTAAACAATAAACTCCAAAATCAACATGCAAGAGTGAACTTGTTATATACGGGGGGTTAGTTCCAGTGGTTAGAATAATAAATAAATACCAACATTAAAGGTAAACTCATAGCTAGGTTGACGGAAATTCACCGTCGACATCTCCCCCATGCTTAAACCTTGCTCGTCCTCGAGTAAGTAATCCTTGCTTAAAAGGGAAATCAGCGTTGCCTTCCAATGTTGTCCCTGCACTTAGTCATTCATGATGAGGCAATTTGATCTCTCTTAAGAATTTATTTTTTAAAGTTCAAGTTGTGACCGGCTTCTTTTTCATTATGGAAGATAGACTAACAATAATAAACACGATGCTCTCAAACTTAAGTGAACTTCAAACCATTACCTTGTTACATGGAAGAATTTTCAAAAAGATGCATATCCAACATAAGTGAAAATCTCTTGCAAAAGCTCATGGAAACACTCATCTCATCAAGTCACTCAAGCCTATACTAGATTATTTTCAACCTATTCTACTCATATGTGATAGTGGAAGGCTTATGTGGAGCTTGGAAGGTTAAAAACAATCCTAGCAAAACATATATCCGAAATATTGTAAAATTAAGAGAGAGGTCTATTGGAATTACCGAGACTCGTCAAAAAGGCCATGGAAAATAAATGTTGGAAAGAGAGAGGGATGAAACACACATATTTAGATAGGTGGACATGTGCAAGTGGCAAATGGAAGATTCCGAGGCACGAGTGAAGTCCTCGTTATCGGATTGCACATGGTTGGAAGATTTGAGTATGGATTTGTCATCAAAGCACTTGAGAATTTATGAAGCAAAAAGAACCGAGGAGCATCTTTATTATTTTTCTTAATTTTATTTTATTTCCTTCTCATTTTTTCTCTTTCTTTTTTTCTTTCTTCTTCCTTTTTTTCTTACTTTTCTTTTCTTCTCATCATATATTTTTTTCATTTTTCATTTTTTTTCTTTTTTGCTCCTCAGAACTTTTTGCAACATAATACTTACATAGCATTTGTCAGAGATGATGTAATGACTCCTCCCCCATGCTTGAACGATGCTCGTCCTCGAGCATAAAAGAGAGGGGAAATGACTGCTAAAGTAAGTATAAATTCCATAATCTTGCGGAATATTTGAATCTCCATCGAGAATTTTACTCCATACTCAAATTGGGTTGTGGACAAGGAGGTGATAACAAAAAGATGTTTTTGGTTTAGGGTGGATGCCCAACGAAGTTTGTGAAATTTTCGATGTGAAAACCCACAATGCATGGACAAAAAGGCTAGCATGAAAAAGTTACACAAAGGAATGACCAGCTTCTTAGTCTCGAACCATAGAAATCATTCCTAATCCAACTCATCAAAACATATGTTTGCAATCTACGTGTTTTGTTATCATAAAACATATATGTATGCGGCTTTGGTAGGTAGAACTTTTCAAGAGCATCACAAACATGTAGATAGCATAAAAGTTAAGTATTCATAAAAACAACAAGTTATCCGGCTATCCATAAACTTAAATCAAAGAGCAAAGATGTGTATGTGGGTCTAGAGCATAGTCATTTCACCTCCACAAATAAAAGAGCTGGTATTTAAATTAATTTTAGATCATGTTATAGAGAACAATTGGCCAAGACATGTATAACTTCATGTAGGTAAAACAAAGCGGCAACTTCCATCATCTTTCCGTAAGCATAGGCAATATAAAACATCGTTGTGAACACATGGTCATGCCTATCTATTGAAAATAAAATGAAACCTAGGTTGTCCTCCTAGTAGCCATGTTATTGTTGGAAGAGAAAAACAAAAGGTTGCACCTAGTTGAGGTTGAAGGCATACTTACAAGCATTTGTGTTTGGAAAAGAGAAGGTCTATGGAGGTGTTACCATCTTTTGTAGTTCTTTGTTGCCTTCTTTCCGACATCTCCATGTATCGATGTGGCTTTTGCTTTTGTCTTGATTTATCAATACTCCTAAACTTCTGAATTTGATCTTGTATGCTTAATGGAGTCATTGGTCGCCCTTCTCTTCAATGTTGTCATCACCATCTCCTCTTTCTTGTTCTCATCATATCCTTGCTGTCTCTTTTTCATGGATTTCCCCCTCTTCAAGGACAGAACATATATCAAAATATAGCTCTATTGAAAAGTTTATGAAATTACCTTTCCAACGTGTGGTCATTCATCGAGAACGGAGTTCAAAAAAGGGAGCTATGTCCATTTTACTTCAGCGTTGTGTGCTGTCCAAAACTGATTTCGAGACGTGTTGCACTCGGTGATTCGGGCATAACCGCTTGTAGGAACCTCCGATTGTCTTGATTCTTGATTTGTTGGAATCATAACTTTATGGGGCTTCTAAATATCCAAAAATATCCAGTGTTTTCCCTTCGAGACCACACAGAATTTTGATGAGATCGGTAGCTTCTTGCGCATTGATCCGGAGACATTGATGATCTTGGTCATTCTGTCTTTTAGAGCGTCATGTTGCACTTCCGTGTTGAAGATTCAGGGTTTCCCCCATGCTTAGCATTTTGCTAGTCATGGAAGAAGAAGACAAAGCATTTTTATCCTAGTCATCCTTCAATTTCCTTGTAGTGAGAGTCTTTATCTTGCCTGCAAGATGTTTTAAGCGCACATTCTACCCCCAAGGTGACGGTTGGGAGTAGATATAATTGCCAATAATCCAACAATGTCTCCTAAGATTCTTAACTTGTGGAATAATTAGTCTAATGAGGAATAAAAACCTAATGAGTGTACGTGGTGCAAGGTGTGTATGCACATGATAGGAAAGCATATAAACAAAGACAATGTTTTCACCTAGTTCTAAACACCACGTTTACAACTAGGTTGCCGAATTTCTCCATAGCCATAAAGGTTTATTTATCAAGGGTTAAAACACCATGTCTATCCCTAAATCAATAACTCTTATAGCACAAGAAAAATTAAGCGCATTGCAGAGCTTATAAACTAACTAATGCGGCGATGAAGCTTGAGAACACCCCTAGGCCAGCGGCTTGGAGTCCTCCTCTTGCTTCCTTCCCTCCGCCGGCGTTGATCCTTGCAACGAGCTCATCCAACTCTCTCCCTCATCTTGCGGCGACGGTTTTCTGGTGAATGGCGTTGGTAGAATGATTTGTTTGATGTGGCGGCGGACGGAGGAAGAGGCAATAAATAGACGAACACCTAGGGCAAAGGGGGCGCCGAACCGGGCCAGAAACCCCCCGGGCCGATCCGAACAGGCCGGCCGGCCCAGACCCTTTCTGGGCTGGTTCGGGCCCATCTTCCTCCCCGGTTGCTTCTTGCATGATTCCTTATTTGTGTGCACTTGCATGTGGGCCTTTGACGTCGTTTCCTTCACGGTTAAGGCTTGAATCCTTGCTACGCAAGCTTCGCTGTTTTCTGGTTGAGTCCCTGAAGACTTGCACGTTGATGCTTCGGTCCTCGGGTCATTTGGAGTCATGTTCATCACGTGTCTTGACTCTTGTCGGACTTCATGATCTTCTTCCAAAGTGCTTGGTGAACTTATCCCGAAAGTCTCCTCTTTAGCGTAGATTTCCTGCGTAAACAATAATCTCCAAAATCGACATGCAAGAGTGAACTTGTTATATACGGGGGGTTAGTTCCAGTGGTTAGAATAATAAATCAATACCAACATTAAAGGTAAACTCATAGCTAGGTTGACAGAAATTCACCGTCAACACCACCAGGAGCGCGTTAAGTATCTTGGTTTGTGAGAATGCGACTCACCGCCTCTATTGCTTCTCAACTCTACGTTTGTGCTCTCTACCTTGAATAACTTCATGGGTAAAGGAAGTCATGCTGACCTTGCGTCATGAGCATCATACTGCATGAGCATATGCATCACGCATTTCATCAACATGTGCATGATCATCTGTGTACTACATCATGCACGCATTATGTGCATCACTCATTATGCATCATTACATAGGCACCATAAGTTCATATGCATAAGCATCATATGCTCATATGCATATACATCACACTATATGCACCTCATCATAAGCATCATTATGTGCACCATTCCATTGATGCACAACTCATCTATATGCATTGATTTTGCAAGCATGCCTCATTGGTGCCCCACATATCCAGTTAAAAGTCATTGCACCACTAATGGGATGAAGGATGCCGCTAATACTCATAAAATAAGTAACATGTGAGCAAGCTAGTCCAAAATTCCTGTACTAGCTTGTCTTTTCATATCTTTCACACTAAATATCTGTAAGAAACTCCTAGCAACTGCTCTATATGACTTTACCATCCTTGACTGTTCTTATGAACTAACATCAGATCTACGATGGTAGAACCCTTAATCCATCATCGAACCCTTGTTACTCTCCAAAAATATTTCTTTTAGCAATCTTAGTATGGTCAATTGCTAAGATTCTCATTCATTATAGAGATCCTTATGAAAACTTTTCAACTCGGTCTTCTTTCGCTTAATCACAAAAGTTCGCCCGATATCAACTCAACCGAGTTAAGGTGAAGGTGTATAAATAGAGATTTTTCATGAGCAATCAAGGTTCTCCAAAAGTCAAGATATGAGGAGTTTCTAAGTACTCAGTGATTTGTGATCCTTTTTCATGTTTCTTTCAAATTAATGGAATCAGGATATAAGAAAACACAAGTTTGGCAAATCCTTCGATCAGCCTTCTCAAAGCAATTCTGGTTCTAAATTGAGGATACCTCGAGCTCTTTTCGATTTCTCCAATACCTCAGTTCATTCTCTAGAGTCATTTATCTCATCCTCTTCAGAGCCATGATGATAGTACGCAACATCATCGCTCTACCATCTCTTCTCGAAGCTACTGATCACCACCTACGCCTCACTGTAATCGTTGCCAAGTCGCCAAGGGCATCTAGATGGTAGTGCACCCTCTTGTCGACATATCAATGGCTATCATCTATGACAACTGTCAGATCTGCCCCAAATAGGTGGCCCATGTATGACATGAATAAGATAAAGATAGAACCCTCCATCCGCCTTCTTCTATGAGTTGGTTAAACTCGGGAAATAATTTTCTTTTTCTAAAATTCCTCTGGAAGCTGAGGAAGGTTCTCCATGGATACGAAAAGAATCGGAATTCTTATGGATGACCTGGACGACGATCTCCACCAGAGAAAATCCCATAAACCCACAACTGAATACTAACGATCTTTGGACTACCTACATATTCGTGCTCCATCAAATCTGTGCCAGTCCATTACTGCCATGTTTCGCTACAGCGGCCAGTGCTGCATTAATCTATTGGTCCTATCTCTAACGCCTAGCGTGCCATCAATACTGCACCATGTTGACCATCGGGAAAGAGAAGAGTATCGATCGTTGATCACCCGACCACCCTTTGTAGAACATGGCTATTGGCTCCTTTCTTAAAACAAACCATATAAAACCTTCTGATCGAGTTCTCTAACTTTCTAACCTGTTGATATGCTTGTTTATCAATAACTACCATACTCGGAGTTTTGTACTCTTAGGGAAGCTAATCGGATCGTCATGAACTTTCAGGGAAATGGAATCCACCAAAGGAGATCCGGTCAATCTTCGACCCGATGAGCTGTCCCCATCTCTTCCACCAACACAGGAGATGGTGGATATCTTTTCCAACGCCATGAAAATTTTGGAGGGCCAAAATTTGGTGTTAAGCCAACTGGTGTAAAATGTCATCCATAATCGCTATCAAGGGCTATCGCAAACTAGTCTATCCAACAGTCTCTCCCAAGCAATATCAGAATCTATTATGGAGCAAGTCTATCTATTCAATCTATTGATGAATCATGAAGCTCAAAATCAACAGAACCCAGATTCGAATCAGCAATTCCTAGATTCACTCATGCCACCGTCTCAACTTCCTATGGACCTTAGGGAGGAAGAAAGAAGGAGTAAGAGTCACAAGCGAGATTTGCCAAAGATTGATTTAAATGGATGGGAAATTACCTGCACCGACCTCCCCTCCCGTGAGAAAAAGCCAAGCAACCCAGCTAGTGTTGTGGATCAACCCATCAAAACCCAGTGGGTCCCAAGGTCCAATGCACCCACACCTCGTCTCTGCTACAATTGTAGAGAACCTGGGCATTTTGTCAGGAAGTGCCCGAAGACTGAGCAGAACAAGCCAAATCGGCACGGTCGAGGCTCAAGAGCCAAGCAGGGAAATCAAGGCAAACGACCAATACCCCAAGTGAAACAAGGCAAACATAACTTCACGGGTATACATTTCTATTTGAGAACACCCTCCCCTAAGCTGGCCTTTTAAATTCCTAATCTCGGGACGAGATTTCTTTTAAGGGGGGTAGACTGTAACACCCCAGGTGTTTATTAAAGATAACTAACTTAATTAGTTGTGTTAATCAAGTTTAAATTGGCTCATAAACATGTTTGACATGATTTGGCACACATTTTCACAAAAGACCTTGGTCAAAATCCCAAATTGTGGTCAAACCCTAAGTGCTCCATAAAGGCTGATTTAGTTTTCTTGCGCGGTCTCCAAATTTCACTATAGAAGTTCAAAACCGGCCAATATGAAAGTTCTTCGTTATTTCCGGGAACACATTTTTCGTAATTGGTGGACATTCCAATTTTGAGTGCAAATTGGCCCAAAAAACGAGTTGAACGCGCTGTGAACAGTAACTCAGGGCCGAGAATTTCTGCAAATTCATCACATTTTTCCCACAAATCCGTTGATCAAAACATATGTCTCCCTTTGGGAAAGTTGTAGGTCTATAGCTCCTCTACAACTTTTAGTTTTGGAGATTTTTAAGTTAGTTGTCACTTTTTCGAGTTTTTCTTTTGCGAAGACGCTTAAGTGGAATAAAAAGTGACGCACCTGACGCCGTCGCCGTGCCCCGTGCGTCGTGCGCGCGCTTCGGCCGCGCCGGCCACGTGGCGTCCTCACGATGCCCCGGTGTACGATCGACCTCGACACCTTCGTGGTGGACCGCGGACCGCCGTGGGCCCTCCGCCTCGCTCCTTTGCCCGTACACCGCGCCCAAGCATGCACCACGCCAGGTTCAGGAACACGCGCCCACGCACGCGGATGCCGCGCGGCCTGCGCGCATGCGCGAGGCTAGCTGGCAGTTGCCCTGGTGTCGTCCAGGTCGTCCTCGTGCTCGTCGAGAAGTCGTCCCCTTTTTATGTGAAGCCAAGCCATCATCGTTTCATTTTCTGCCCGCCGCCGCTCCGGCCTTGCAGAGCACCGCCACCGTGTCCTTGCCGCTCCACCACGCGCCCCCCTTCCGACCAGCCGCGTGCCACCTTCCCTCGTCCAAGGCTCCGTCGTAGCTCCCTGAACCCCACCACGCCACCGCCGGCCTGCCAGACCGCGTCGGCGCCGGCCGCAGGCAACCACGACGGGCGGTCCAGGGCCGCCATGCCGCCGGTGCCCGTCGACTCCATATCAAGCCCGTGCCCCACCTCAAATCGGCTCGTGAAGGTACAAATCGGCCCTAGGGCCACTCACCATCGAGCTCCGGCGACCAGACCGCCGCCGGCGAGCTCCTTCCGTCGGCAGGGGTGTCGGTGTTTTAGACCGGCAACCTACTAAGGGGAGTACCAGAAGTAGATGAATGTGGCCTCGCCGAGATCGGTAACTCAAAGGAAGAGACACGTGGCACACAATTTAGACAGGTTCGGGCCGCGAGGTGCGTAATACCCTACGTCCTGTATGCTGCGTAGCTCTGGATTGATTGGGTACGATTACAAGATGGTGTAATTGTACGCCGTGAGATGAGATGATCAGAGAGGGGTCCCTGCCTCGCCTTATATAGTCTGGGAGGCAGGGTTACAAGTCGGAATAGGGAGAGAGTACTAGTCGAGTACGTCTAGGAGCCTTCCATACAGTGCGGGACATGTACAGCTTCCTAACTGAGTACTTCTCCTCCGTAGTCCTTGTGCTTCACGCCATCAGGTGCCGTGCAGCGCAAGTCGGGTAGTCCCAGGGGCCCACCGAGTAGTCGGTCCTGGTACCCACCGAGGCAGTGGGCCCAGGGAGGTCCATACGACAAGCCCCCGAGTACTTTGTAGTCGAGAAGGATAGCTTTAAGTAGTCTTGACAGCCTTGACGAGTAGTCCTCAAGCGTCCCCGAGTACTACAAGTCAAAAGTCCTCAAGAGTAGTCGAAGCATCCCGAGGCTGGAATGTACTCCAGCTGATGTTTGAGCAATCTTGAAGTCTTCTCGAGTAGTCCCAAGCGTCCTCGAGTGCTGCCCTTGAAGGTCTTCAAAAAATGCCCGTATTGTCTTGAAGCCGAAGCTGATATGGAAGTGTGATTGCAAAATTGCACTCCATATGGAGTAGCCCCCGAGCCTTAGGTTGAGTCGTAGGCTCTGGCTGAGGGTCCATCTGAAGTTTTGGCAAGAATATCCCGAAAAATCCGGAGAAAAAACCGAAGGACACGTGGCACGGAGCCCCCGAGCCTTGAGTCGAGTACTTCCTCTCGAATTGAAGGGTCATCTTGTAGAATGTGTCCTGAGATGCTCCTGAGTCTTGTCGCTTCCCAGGTAGTCGAGTAGTGGTAGCCGAGCCCCCGAGGTGAGGCGCGTCGACTAGTGGAATACGAAGAGTCACGCGCGGCCGCTGAGTCAGCCGAGCGCAGACTTATCCATCCGGCCATTGGAGGGCCGTTTTGACTTATAAATAGAAGCCAAAACCCTTAGGGTTTTTCACCCCACGCAGTCGCAGCCATTTCAAACAGATCTTGGCCAGAAAACGCCGCCAGCGCACGCCGCCGCTGCTGTTGATCTGAGTGCGCCGCCGCCTAAAGCCACCGGAGTAGCCCCCGAGCGAATGCGCGTGAAGACGCCGTGCACTTGGAGGATGAAACCGTCGCCGTCCAAGACCACGAAGACCACCGGCGGGAAGAAGAGGGGCCGTGAGGAGGCCACCGGATCTGCCGCAGAAACATCACTGCCGGTGTCCCCGCCGCGACAAGATCCGAACCGCGAGTGGAAGAAGTCGAAGGCGAAGACCGAAGACCTGCTAGCCCTCCTCAACAGCGGATTCATTCGGGAAAAGGAGGTGGACATGTGGAGAGCCGCCGCCGGGGATCCGTACCCGATGGAGAAGAATGAAGACGAGATCCCGATGTTCGCGCGATTCGCGGAGCGCGGGCTCTCGCTCTCGGTGAGCAACTTCTTCAAGGGGCTCATGGGGTACTACGGCATCGAGTACCTCAACCTCAACCCCAACGGTATTTTCCACACCGCCGTCTTCGTTCATATCTGCGAACCTTTTCTGGGGATCAAGCCCCATTGGATCTTGTTCCGGAAGTTCTTCCGGGTGAAGCCACAACCAAGCGCCAGCAACCCGCGGGTAGTCGGAGGAGCGGGGATCCAGATGCGGGAGGACGCCGCCGAGCAGTACCTCTCATACAAGCTCATCGACTCCAACCAAGACTGGAAGGCCAAGTGGTTCTACATCACGAACCACCACCCAGGGTTGCCGAAGCCAAGCGGGAAGCAGCCCAAGCATCGCCCGTGGTGGAACACGGGGCCGACGATGCAGGAGGGGATCCAGCTCCCGGAGTTGTTGGCGCGGATCAAGACGCTGAGAGAAGCCGGGCTGAGGGCCGAGCACGTGGCCTTCAGCTTCATGAAGCGCAGGGTGCAGCCACTGATGGCTCGCGACACCCTGGGGTTCGAGTACACCGGCGACGACGACACGTCGCGGATGCCTGGAGACGAAGTCGACGACGACGACATTGTCGATAGGCTGACGCGGATATTCAAGGACATGCCGCCGTATACGGCGTGCCCCGTACCGGAGTATTCTGCCGCGCGCCCGCCAAAGGAGGTAAGTAGCCGTACCCTCTGTCAAGTACTCATTCCGTGTGAGTAGTCGTACTGATAGGTTGTGTCTTGCAGGACGACTTGAAGAAGTTCGTCTCCGAGCCGCCGCCGCCCCCTCAGGAAGTCGAGATCCCGGAGGAGGGGAAAACCAAGGCCAAGGAGCGGCGGGAGGTCGGCGAAGGAGACGACACCGTAGTCGTGGAGGACACGTCCGACGAGGACGACGACGAGGAGACGCTGCAGGACCGCTTCCAGCTGCGGTCGAGGTTCAGCCGTCCTGGCCTTCCTCACGTCCCTCTTGTCCAGGATCCGCCGGCTAGCCTGGAGGCTAGTCTGGCCGCGCCGCCGCAGAAGCCGCGCAATGCGTCCCACAAGCGCGTGGTGAAGAAGTTGAAGGTCTCTGAGACCACGCCCCAAGAGGTAAGCCTTCTTGAGTAGTGTAGTCGAGTACTTGTGTCTCGAGTTCACTTGTTGATGAAGAAGTTTCTTTGCTTGCAGGAGTTGCCGCCTACGGAGCCCGCTGATCAGGGCGACGAAGGCGAGTGGAACACGGTGGGGGAAGCCGCTGGGAGTCGCAGCCCAGCCCCCACTGTCGAAGAACTTTTGGCGCAGATGGAGCACCAGCCCCCTGCTCCTCAGGAGAGCACGGAGCCCGCAGCTGCTGCTGCGGAAGAAGTGGTGACCGCAGAAGTGCGGGAGAGCGCTGCGCCCGCTGCTGTTACTGCAGAAGAGGCAGCGGCCGCAGAGGCGCAAGAGGAGGCGCCCGCCGAGGCTGGGCTGGTGGACATCGCCAGCATCCTCGGCGCCCCGACCGTGACGGTGGTCCGGTCAAGCTTGTAAGTGTTGAATCTTCCCGAGTAGTACTTGATGTGGTAGTCGTGCTTGACTGACAACCGGCTTGTGTACTCTGTAGGAAGTCGACGGATCTGTCCTGGGAGGGGGATGAACCCTCTGCAGCGGTGGCGGAAGAAGAAGTTGCACCGCCCGCCGAGGAGTCCGCTCCCGCCCCTCAGACGGAGCCCGAAGCACCGGCTGCTGAGGCTACGTTGCCTGAAGCCAGCGTAGTCGAAGGTGAGTACTCTGCTGAGGCTGTAGTATCCCCGAAGAGTAGTCGTACTGATGCGCTTGTCTTCTCGTTGACAGGCGCTGAGGCCGAAGGGAACGACATCCCGTCGGCGGTGCCCGTGGAGAACTTGACACCAGAAACTCAGGAGGCTACTGGAGGAGCCCCCGAGCTGATGGAGGTGGCCGCCGGAGAGGCCGCCGCGACGACCGGGGAAGAGGAGGCCACCGCGCAGCCGGAACCTGCTCTGGAGGTGGTCGTTCGCTCCCCAGAGATCCAAGATGCGGAGCCCATCCGCTCTGCACCGATGACCGAAGCCGCCACGAGTAGTCGCGGCGGGGTTGAACTGTTGGCGGACGACTTGGTCGACCCGGCAACGGTGGCTCGGCATCTGGAGGCGGTCCGCCAAGCCGAGCAGTGGATGAAGGTGAGTAGTCGTAACTCTTGGAGTAGTCAATCCTTTAGCATTGAGTACCCATCTGACGTGTGTTGTCTGTGCAGGACGTCGTGGAGAGGTCCCGCGAGAAGTCCAGCATGCTTCAAGGCTTCGGCGACGCGGTGCTTCGGGCTGAGGCACTGGAGGACCAACTCGTGAAGTCCCGGAAGCACGCGGCCGCTATGCAGTCCAAGCTTGATACCGCCTTCGCCAAATACCACAACGACATCCAGGAGATGCAGGCGAAGAGCGACGACTTGGTGCGGAAGAACAAGTCGCTCCGCATCAAGAACAAAGGTACACCACTTGTCTTGTTGAGTACTTGTTGGAGGTCGAGAGGTAGTCTAACCCGTTGTGCCTTGTGTTTTGCAGAGCTTGAAACCTGGGTAGAGCAGTTGAAGGCTTCAGAGACGGATCTCAAGAATCTCTTCTACCGGGAGCAGGAGGCCCGCCAGGTACTCGAGTTAGATTATAAGGAGCTTGCCTACGAGTGCGACAAGCACATGGAGCTTCGTATTGCCTCCGATCGTGACCTCGTCAACTGCTACAAATCATTGCAGAAGCTGAACAAGGACTGCGAGAAGCTGCGGGCCCGGCTGAAGGAGCTTGAAGAAGCCGCGCTCCCCATCGCGAGGCTCCTAGTGCCTCACCCTGGCGGCCCCAAGATAGCACCGCTGGTGGATCGACTGAAGGAAGCCCCCAGCCGGCTGGTGGCCTACGTGAAGCATCTGGCGAAGTCGATCCCGAACCAGGTGCTGGCCTTCATGAAGTCCTACTTCCCGAAGACGCCCGTGGATGTAGTCGCTGGCGGACTAGCCGCCAACTGTACAGACGAGCAGTATGCGGAGCTGCTGGAGCAGATGGCGCCCATTGCGGAACAAGTCGCCGATAAGCTTAACCTCCAGTAGTCCTGTAATAGTTAGCTCGTAGCAGTAGATGTACAAAAACAATTGTAATGAAATTGTTTAAGTATTAATGAAGAGGAGTTCCATCAATGAGTACTCGTAGTCGCGATCTCAGAGTGCGGAGTCCCATCGTGGAGTTGTCGCGAGTAGTCGTACTCGGCAGTAGTCCCGTTGAGGGAAGTAGACAGTAAAGAAGTTGATGAACGATCAAACTTTATTACTGAAGAAGTACACCTGGATGGCCAGGGCCGTAGTTACAGAGTAGTCGCCAGGACCCGGAGGCCGCCTACGGCTAAGTGGTGCTAGGGCGAGTAGCCGCTTACAGCAGTAGATCCGTAAGTAGCCGTGTAGGCTGGATCTAGGAGTACATGGTCTCTCAGTAGACCGCTGCTAGAGTCCTTCGTCACTCGTCGCAGCCTAGGATCCGTAGGTAGCCGCATGGGCTGGATTCTGGAGAAGAGTAGTCCGGAGACTAGTGCCTGGACCACGAGGCCGCTTACAGCGAAGGAGTAGTCCGGAGACTGATGCCTGGACCCGGAGGCCGCTTACGGCGGAGGGGTCTTGATGTAGTCGTGTAGACTTGAGCCCCGGAGTAGTCGTGTAGACTAGGCGTAGAATCGACAGAGCTGGTCGACGTTCCACGAGTTGTTGGCATCTTCGCCTTCAAGTGTCTGGAGGCGGTAGGAGCCCGGCCCGGTCACCTTTGCAACTGTGAAGGGACCTTCCCAGGGGGAGCTGAGCTTGTGTAGTCCTTCCGTGTTCTGGATACGACGGAGGACGAGATCGCCAACGTTGAAGGAGCGTTCCTTGACGTTGCGGTCGTGGTAGCATCGGATACCCTCCAGGTACCTTGCTGATTGGACGAGGGCAGCGCAGCGAGCTTCTTCGAGTCCATCGATGTCAACTCGTCTGCTGTCTTCAGAGACGCCTTCGTCATAGTGCTCCACTGCTGGTGAATTCCATATGACATCAGCAGGGAGGATTGCTTCGGAGCCGTAGACCAGGAAGTAAGGGGATTGCCCCGTTGGCTTGGAAGGCTGAGTACGTAGCCCCCAGAGTGCATTGGGTAGTTCCTTGATCCACTTGCCTCCTTTGGAGTTAGCAGCGTCGTGTAGCCGCTTCTTGAGAGCGTCGAGCACCATCCCGTTGGCGCGCTCGACTTGTCCGTTGGCCCGAGGATGGGCAACTGAGACATATCGGACGTCGATCCCGCTGTTCTCGCAGTACTCCCAGAACTGGTGATTGTTGAAGTTGGAGCCCAGGTCTGTGATGATGCGGTGGGGTAGTCCGTAGCGATGTACGAATTCATCCAGGAAGTCGAGTACTCTGTTAGCCTTGGGGCATGTGACCGGCTTGACCTCGATCCACTTGGTGAACTTGTCGATGGCCACCAATACTCTGTTGAATCCACCTGGCGCAGTTGGCAGTGGCCCAATCATGTCGAGCCCCCAGCAAGCGAAGGGCCAGGTTGGCGGTATGGTGACTAGCTTGTAGGCTGGGACGTGTTGCTGCTTGGCGAAGTATTGACATCCTTGGCACCTTCTGACGAGTTCTTCAGCGTCACCCAGAGCTGTGGGCCAGTAGAAGGCTCGCCGGAAGGCCTTGCTGACCAGCGTACGAGAAGACGCGTGGTTGCCGCAGACGCCCTTGTGGATCTCCTCCAAGATGTCCTTGCCTTCTTGTCTGGGGACGCACTTCATGAGTACTCCAGAAGATGCGCCCCGCTTGTAAAGCTTGTCTCCGATGAGGACGTAGGACTTGGCACGGCGGATGAGCTGCTCAGCCAAGTTCTTGTCCGAGGGAACCTTCTGCTCGCTGAGGTAGTCGATGAAGGGTTGCCTCCAGTCCACGTCGATCATCATGACCTCCTGGCCAGCGGGCGGATGCGCTGGGACAGTGGTCGGTGGCGCCGGCTTCGGGATGGATGGCGCGTGAAGCTTGTGGACGAAGACACCCGCTGGTACTTGAGCGCGAGTAGAACCGAGCTTCGAGAGGACGTCCGCTGCAACGTTGTTGTCGCGGACGATGTGATGGAACTCGAGACCATAGAACTTGTTCTCGAGCTTGCGGACTTCTAGGCAGTAGGCGTCCATGTTCTCCTTGTTGCGGTCCCAGGACTTGTTGACTTGGTTGATGACCACTGCGGAGTCGCCGTAGACTAGTAGCCGCTTGATGCCCAGTGAAGCCGCGAGGCGGAGCCCGTGTAGGAGAGCTTCGTACTCGGCTTTGTTGTTTGAGACCTTCCAGAAGATCTGCAGGACGTACTTGAGTTGTTCGCCCATTGGAGATATCAGGAGTACCCCTGCACCTGCGCCCTCGAGGTTGAGTGAGCCGTCGAAGTACATCACCCAATGCTCTGGTCGCACGGTTGGAGTAGGTAGCTGATTTTCCCGCCACTCTGCCATGAAGTCGACTAGAGCTTGCGACTTGATGGCTGTGCGTGGCTTGAAGTCGATGGTGAGGGCGCCGAGTTCGACTGCCCACTTAGAGATTCTTCCAGTAGCATCTTGGTTCCGCAGAATGTCGCCGAGCGGGTAGTCGGTGACGACGGAGATCGAGTACTCCTGGAAGTAGTGTCGTAGCTTCCGCGAGGTGATGAGTACCGCGTACAGGAGCTTCTGCACAGGCTGATAGTGTGCCTTGGACTCTGACAGGACCTCGCTGATGAAGTAGACTGGGCGCTGGACTGGATAGGCGTGGCCGTCTTCCTGCCGCTCGACGATGATGGCAGTACTGACCACGTGGGTAGTCGCAGCGAGATAGAGCAGTAGCTGCTCGCCTTTGCGAGGAGCCGTGAGGACTGGTGGCTTCGATAGGAAGTCCTTGAGCTGAGCAAGGGCTTGGTCCGCCTCAGGAGTCCACACGAACTTCTCTTGGTGCTTGAGTAGTTTGAAGAAGGGGAGGCCCCGTTCTCCAAGCTTCGAGATAAATCTGTTCAAGGCCGCCATGCACCCGGTCAGCTTCTGGACGTCTTTGATGCACGTGGGAGCTTTCATGCTGGTGATGGCGGAGATCTTCTCGGGGTTGGCTTCGATGCCGCGTTGGCTGATGATGAAGCCGAGTAGTTTGCCCGAAGGTACGCCGAAGACACACTTGTTCAGGTTGAGCTTCCAGCGGTACTCGCGCAGGGATGCGAAAGTCTCTTCAAGGTCGTCGATGAGGGTACTGGAGTTTCTGGTCTTGACGACCACGTCATCCACGTAGGCTTCGACGTTCTTGTTGAGCTGCCTCTTGAAGCAGGCCTGGATAGCTCGTTGATAGGTAGCGCCGGCGTTCTTCAGCCTGAAGGACATGGTTGTGTAGCAGTACGCGCCAAACGGGGTGATGAACGCGGTCTTCTCCTGGTCTTCTTCCTTGATCGCGATCTGGTGGTACCCGGAGTAGCAGTCGAGGAAGCAGAGCAGGTCGCAGCCCGCCGTAGAGTCGATGACTTGATCAATCCGCGGCAACCCGAAGGGGTCCTTGGGGCAATGCTTGTTGAGATCAGTGTAGTCGACGCACATCCTCCACTCGTTCGAGTTCTTCTTGCGGACGAGGACGGGGTTGGCAAGCCACTCAGGATGGAAGACTTCTCTGATGAAGCCAGCCGCGAGTAGTTTGGCGAGTTCCTTCTTGATGGCATCCCGTCTGTCGTCGGCGAAGCGTCGGAGGTGTTGTCGCTTGGGGGTGGCCTTAGGATCGACGTTGAGGCAGTGCTCAATCAACTCCCTGGGCACTCCTGGCATGTCCGCTGGCTTCCACGCGAAGATGTCGCGGTTAGCCCGGAGGAAGTTGATGAGCGCGTCTTCCTATTTGGGGTCGAGACCGGCCCCGATGGTGGTGGTCTTGCTGCTGTCGCCTGTCCCGAGGTCGATCGTCTTGACTAGAACCTCCTCAGTTGGTTGAGTCTTGTTGCCTTTGTCAGACTTCTCAGGGATGTCGAGTTCACTTGTTGCAAGCTTCTTCGACGCAGCGTAGACCTCCATCATGGCATTGGGTACTTGATTTGTAGAGGCGATCTCCACGGCTTCCGTATCACAGTCGTGCGAGATCTTCAAGTCCCCTTGGAGAGAGAGTACATCTGCCGGGCTTGGCATCTTGAGTACCAAGTAGGTGTAGTGGGGCACCGCCATGAACTTGGCGATGGCCGGCCTGCCGAGGATGGCATGGTAGGATGTCTCGAAGTCTGCGACCTCGAACTTGATGTACTCGGTACGATAGTTCACCCGAGATTCCCCGAAGGTAACTGGCAGGACCACTGAGCCCAGTGGGATAGCCGCGTTACCGGGGACGATGCCGTAGAAAGGCGTGTTGCTCTTGGTGAGCATGTGGGTGATGTCGAGCTTCATCTTCTTCAAGGTCTTGGTGAAAAGGACGTTGAGCCCGCTTCCACCGTCGATGAGGACCTTGTTGAGCTTGGAGCCCGCGACCACTGGCTTCAGGACGAGAGGGAACCACCCTGGTTCGGAGAAGCTGGTCCATTGATCCGCGCGGGAGAAGGTAATAGGTACCTCCGACCACCTGAGAGGGGTCGGGACCGCTGGTTCAATGCTCATGACTTCTCGATGGGTAGCCTTTTGCTCCCGCCTACTGGGTAGTCCGCCGAAGAGGACGTTGACAGTCTTGTCGGGTTCCTGGAAGTCGTTGTTGTCTCCGTCGTTCTTCTTCTTGCCTTTCTTGTCGTGAGGGTGCGGTGGCTCTGGAGTACTCTTGAGTGCTCGCCTGAGTTGGTAGCACTGCTCGGTGGTGTGATTGCCGTCCAGATGCCACGGGCACTTCTTCTTTAGCAAGTCTTTGAAGCCGCCAGAGTTCTTCTTCGAGTTCTCCTTCGCAGGGCGCTGGATAGCCGCGACAGTGTTGTCTGGCTTGCGCTTGCGGTTGGGACCCGAGAAGTTGTTGTTGTTGCGACCGCCTTGGTTCCCGTTGTTGCCGCTGCCGCCGCCCGTGTTCTGCTTGTTCTTGCCACGGATGGCGTCGTACTTGGCGTTGGCCTTGTCTTCTTCATCCGCCCAGGACGTAATCATGTCCTTGAGGTGGGGGATGGACTTGGGGCGGCGACGACCGAAGTCTTCAAAGGTGCGGCGATGGTAGAGGCCGTCTTGGAAGAGGTCGATGACCTCCTTGTCGGTGACGTCAACTACAGTAGCGCGCTTGTCGAAGAAACGGCGCATGTACTTGCGGAGGGTCTCGCCTTGTTCCTGCTTGACCATGGCCAGGTCCATGCGAGTACCCGATCGGCCCATGGCGCCCGCGAAGTTGCTGGTGAACTGCTCCTTCAGCTGGTCCCACTTGTCGATCGAGTGCTTGTCTAGCGACTCGAGCCATGTGAGTGGGGCTTGGTCCAGGCAGAAGGGGAAGTAGAAGCACTTGGTGTCGTTGTTGCCGCCAGCGTTCTCGATGGAGAGGGCGTAGCACCTGAGCCACTGGATGGGGTCCTGCTTCGCGTCGTACTTGGTGATCCCCAAAGGCTTGAACTTGTTGGGGAGGAGCAAGTTGCGAAGTCGAGGTGAGAAGGCGGGGAAGCCGTCGTTGTCGCCTGCGGTGGCTGACTTCTTCCGCCGTAGCTCTTCAATCTTCTGGCGGGCGTCGTAGCCGCCCTGTGAGGCCCCGGAGGCGTGGCTGTTCGCGTGGTCTCGACCACCGCGACTGCCGCCGCCGCCGGCCCTCCTATTGGCTCTGTGGTTGGAGCTTCCGTCGTCGCTGCCGCCACCGTCAGGGTCACGGCCGCCGCCGCCATGGGCGCGGTGAGGGACGACCTCACGGTTGCTGTTGCCACCCTGTGAGGGTCCACCGGCGTTTGCACGAGTACGGTTGGGCTGAGCTGGGAGCTCAGCTCGAGTACGGTTGCGACCGAGGTCGGCGCTGCGACTTGTAGCTTCGTTGTCGCGGTTCCTGGCGGGAGGAGGCTGGTTGACCCTGTTGTCGACCCGCATGAAGTAAGCGTCTTCAGCGAGCTTGGCGATGACTTCTCCGGCGCGTATTCCCTGAGCCTGGCGCGCGATCACTGTGATCGACATGAGGCATTGCTCAGGGGTAGTGTGTACTCTGCTCTCGACCACCTCGAGAGCTTCCGCAAGGTTGCGGATGGGGAGGTTGTCTCGGAGACGCCGGCGCCGTTCGTTGTGCTTCCTGTTACGCTCACGTCGAGCGTCCCTGTTAGCGGTGGTCTCGTCTGCAGGTGCATCAGCAGACAGCTCGTCTGCGGAGATGTCTTCAAGGTACTTGTCTTGAGCCGTCCCTAAAGGTCCTGGCGTGTCGCCGGCAGCCATGAAGACTTGGCGATCAGGGGTGTCAAGACTGGACTCAGAGCTCGCCACCTCAATTGGGGTGTACGAGTCAGCTCAGGCAAGCGGTGTTCCCTCCTGGAACGGGAGCGAGTCGATGTAGGTGACGTAGCGTGAGTCTCCACTTATCAGGTCAGCGGGCTTGCGGTCTGGCCAGTAGACAAATCTCCCGGCGGGTGTGGACGTTATAACCAGCCCAGAGGCCGGCCCTGATAAGGGGTGCTCAGTAGTGTTGTCCTCGGACTCGGGATCCTCTGGGTCCGACCCGAAGTCGAACTCGTATGCGGAATCCGAGTAGAACCTGGAGAGGGGGTTGGAGTCCGAAGCATGGCCGGGGGCGGTGTCGGAGTCCGAGTTGTACTCGGGTACGGGCTCCTTGCCGGCCCGGCGCGAAGAGGGAGCCTCCGTGCGGGCCCTGCTGACGATGCGGGGGCCACGCGTGGAGCGCTCGCGGGGTGGAGTGACCACATGCGATGGCTGAGTAGCCGGCTCGCATGCGATAGCCCACGGAGACGTCGAGTTCAAGTTGGAAGCGGACTCGAGCTCGAAGTCGGCGTGATGGTTGAAGAGCGAAATTTCGCCGAACTTGCCGGCGAGTTCGCCTGTGACAACTTTAGGAAGCGTCACGAAGCCGGTCTCCGGGTTGGGCGGCATGGTGAGGCGGCGCTGGAAAGATCCCGCGCCGTCAGCAGTGCAGACCCAAGCGCCGAAAACGAAGGTGTCGCCACGGTTGAAGGCGACGGTTGGCTTGAAGTAGACAGGAGCCGTCGAGTTCGCCATGTGATCTCGGGCGAGAGCCCCTACCTGGCACGCCAGCTGTCGGTGTTTTAGACCGGCAACCTACTAAGGGGAGTACCCGAAGTAGATGAATGTGGCCTCGCCGAGATCGGTAACTCGAAGGAAGAGACACGTGGCACACAATTTAGACAAGTTCGGGCCGCGAGGTGCGTAATACCCTACGTCCTGTATGCTGCGTAGCTCTGGATTGATTGGGTACGATTACAAGATGGTGTAATTGTACGCCGTGAGATGAGATGATCAGAGAGGGGTCCCTGCCTCGCCTTATATAGTCCAGGAGGCAGGGTTACAAGTCGGAATAGGGAGAGAGTACTAGTCGAGTACGTCTAGGAGCCTTCCATACAGTGCGGGACATGTACAACTTCCTAACCGAGTACTTCTCCTCCGTAGTCCTTGTGCTTCACGCCATCAGGTGCCGTGCAGCGCAAGTCGGGTAGTCCCAGGGGCCCACCGAGTAGTCGGTCCTGGTACCCACCGAGGCAGTGGGCCCAGGGAGGTCCATACGACAAGGGGCCACATTGCTTCTTCTCCGTTCTTTCCAGGGAGTTTTATGCAACGTAAGGGCATATTTGTGATTTAGGCAAAGTTCATGAGGGTTCCTCTGTAAAAGTACATTAGGGTTTCAGCGGCAACTTCAAAAATTCGTTAAAAATCGTAGAAAAATCATAAAAATGCAAATCCAATTTTGTTGAGTTCCTGGTGAATAATTCTACCTTTTCTAGAAAGCATGTATAGGGTTTTTTTGTGCAGTTTTTGAATTAAAAATTCAAACTCAGTTTGGTGTGTTTTTGGTGTAGTTTAAAATATACACATACTATGAACTTGAATTTTGGATATGTTGCTCTTTATGCCATATCTAGATTTGTGACCAAAGTTTGCATGATTTTGATGTGTATATTTTCAGTTATGAATTATGTAAGCTTTATGCTAGATTAAGTTTGATGCTTTTTGTAGCCCCTTTAGTGAACTTTTCTTTAACCACATGTGCACCCTAGGGCTTTGCCTTGTTGAGTAGTACCTCTGGTAGAGTGGATTTGATTTTAGGAAATTGTTTAATAGATGATTTGGATTTAATCTTGTGTAGGAGTATAAATTCAAAGGTTGAAAAATAATTTGAATTTGCACTTATGCTTTGGTCAGAAGCTTATTTTTGGCATACATGACTTGTAGGAGAAAGTTGAGATCAAAAAGTTTATTAAATCTTTTTATATGAATTAATGGTGATTTACTAGGCTGAAATTTGTCTTTTTCGTATAAATTAATTTATAAATGATCTTAAGTTATATTTTGGTTCGAGAGCTTAAAAATGATGATGTGTGCAGAAGCTTAGATTTATTTGAAGTGTTTTTGATTTAATTTGGATTTATTGTTGTATGGCTTGTTTTAAGTAATTAAATAAAGAAAGGGCAATTAATGTGTTAAATTGTGAAAACATGTTTTGGTTCTGTTTTTGAATTTTTAATCACACCCCCTTACTGTTTGGTGAAGTTAAGTAACTTAATTTGCTTAGATGTGCTCACAATCACCATCATAGTAGTGTTTTGTTTATCATCACACCACCCTAATAATTTCTGTGAGAAAATAATAATGTTTGGATGAATGTGGCCAATAAGAGTTGGTTTTGTGGTAATTCTCCCACCTTCACCATAATCTGATGCATGTGCATGTATACGTGTAGATTTACCAGACGGGACGTATACGCTCACCCAGGAGGAAGAGGGAGCAGCTAGCGGGGACGTGAACCAGTTGAGTGTGCAGCAAGACCTGGACCAAAGTCCAGAAGAGCCCAAGGCTAGTGTTAGTGTTGAGTCAGAGGAAGGCAAGCACCAGAAGCATTCTAACCCACTTTTTAAATTAAAATCGTGTCCTTTACTTTTCAGCACTTTATTGTTTACTTTGTGCATTTAAGTTTCAGGAGTTGCTTTGAAACCTAGATGCATGATCCTTAGGACTCCTATGCTCTTTTACTAGTATGTTAGGACGCTAGTGCCATGCTTTAAGGACACGGTACAAGTCGAGTAATGACTCATTGCTCGCGAGATATAGGTTACTTATGTTGGAATCATAAGTTGGTTAAAATGACTCGCTCATGTGGTAAGAGCAATGGGTTCGGTCTCGACCGAGTAGCATTGTGCTGGTTTAAGCTATTGAACGTACCAAGTGCTTGTCGGGAATGGGACCGGTAAGCCTAGTACCTTCTGAACCGGGGCGGGATATTTCTAGCTACCCGCTTGGGATGCGTCTCCGGGCTAGCTACCCGTGGTATAGTGTGTGAGTCCGGACTGGTCGGGTTAGACCCTCCGGATAACCGTGTACCAGAGTTTGTAGCGTCTGATCCCAAACTGTGGGATGTTGGGAACCGCCTAGTTGGGGTAGACACTACACTTGGTCTACCTTCTTTCATGTATCTTGAGTTTACCTTGCAAGGATATAAATCGATCGATCGTCGGTCACTCGCCGTTATCTGAGTCGGCTTGACCACTGGCTACCCTATGTTTATTTATGGAACATTTTGGATTAATATTGTTACCTGTTTAATATTGTTTGCACAACATGCTTGTTTAGTGCAGGTGCTCACCTAGAATGGTTAACATACTAGAATTGGAGCTAAAATCTGAAAATAAGGATCAACTCTTAGTCGCTTTTGGCAAAACAAACCCAACAGCCAAAAAGCCTTGCATGTCTAGTCTTACTTTATTTTTGTTGAGTAAGTCTTGCTGAGTATTAGTATACTCAGCCTTACTTAATTTGTGGTTTTCAGGTAATCCCATCTGGCCTGGTTCTATTCCAGATGGTTGGGAGCTTGAGTGGGAGCAGGGGGACGATTTGTGATACTCTATGGATGGCCTCCCATATGTATCTTCCGCTAGTTTTATTTTTTTCGTTGTTTAAACTCTGAATCACTTTACTGTTATGTACGAAAAACCTGGTTTGTAATAATTTAAACTTGTGGACTTTTATGTAATGTAATGTTGTACTATGGTCCCGCCTTCGTGTGGGCTTAGCGCATATCTCAATCCTGTTGTAAGTGATTTACCGGGCTTTACCCGGCAGAAGCGACAGAATAGTTCTTTATTATTGCTTAATGGCCACGTGGACAGGCTTAGGCGATAATACGGAATTATTTTGGGCGGTTCTGTCACACTAGGTGAGCCAGAGATCGGTTCTTCTGCTACGGCGTGTCGCCATGGCGTGAGGCGACGCCCTTCTTGTCGGTGCCGGCTTACGAATCCCCTGCTCTGTTCTTGTAGGCAAGCTCCATCGCCGCGGCTGGCGCCGTCGTCATGCAGGCCGATGAGGTGAAGTCGCGGTTCGGGCAGTGCCGGTACTGGCGCGTGGAGAGGAGGGGTACCCTTGCCGCCGGCCGGCCGGGCACGACCTCGCCCGGGAGGAGAGGCGCGCACGGGCGGCGCGAGGAGGGGAGGTACGGGCGGTCGTGGCACAACACGGGGAGGGAGGTGCGAGCGGTGGGGAAAAAAAGAAGAGCGAACCGTTTTTTCTATGTAAGGAGTGACATTGGTGGGTAATTTACCTCAACTCCACGAAACTTGGATTTGGTGGAGTACCTCTTGAGATACTCCACGAAACGATAGAATTGGGGCCTGCTCTACCGTTTTTTGGAGCAGATACACGGTGGAGCTGCTGGAGCTGATTGTGTTTGGCTGACAATTTTTGGTGCGGAGTTGGTTTTTTTATCTGGAGCTGTGCCAAACACGCCCTAACAAAAACAGGATCAAGTGCCCTAGTTGAGGAGGGAAAAGCGGGTGAATGTCACAATCTAGACATTGAAGTTTGAAGTGTGTGCTACACACAAACCTTGCAATTTCAAGCATACACAAAATATTTCATGGCATTATTCACTATAGAAAAATGGATTTGTGCTGACGATGAAACGAGGGATGCTACATGTGCATCTTACAGGTAGATTTTTGCTTTATTAGGGGAATTTATAGGGTAAAAAAAGAAGGGAGTGATGTGTTAAATGTTGTAGACACTCGAATACTTCCAAGTAAATGAGAAGTGGGTTTCAAACGGTGGCGCCTGAACGGATTCGATTTTTTTCAGATCGGTAGCCGGAATCTAACAGTCGGCAAAGGCTCCAACGGCGTGCAGATAACGGTCAGGTCGATCAGCAAAAGGCGTTGACTTTCACACTTTCACCATGCATCACCCGAGCGGCTGGTCAGTCAAATGGACCGGGCTTAAGAATCACCGTCGTCGGTGGGACCCGGATTAACGGTACACAAAAAGTGCTAGTGGTATCAACGGCTGGGATCAATGATGCCCCAATCGCGAGGATCAAATGATTGGCGTTGAGCACATGCAAACCGTGTAAAACTTTTCTTTTTCTTAAAGAAAAAGTAAAGTAGGTATTGTTACTCTCGTTGAGTATAGTCTGCTGGCTTTGGACATTTGAACACAGATCAAACCACAAATCGTCGATTGGAAAAAAAAAACAGAAACCACAACATCACAAATCACATACATCATCGTAGTGTAAAACTCGTGGCACGTATCACGTATGTAAGCGCACGCATGGGTTGGGTTTCAATTCTTGCCAAGCCAAAATAAGGGTATGCCAAGAAAAATGGGCTATCAATTAGTTGTCTGCCACAAATCTGATATTGGTGGAAAAAAATATTGTTTGTGTTACATTTGGACACCAAACTAAAATAGATGCCTAAATTTCTTGCCCTAACTTTAGTGTGCTCATGTTGGCTTGATTTTTAATTTTCCATGCCATGATTTTGGCTTTGCAGAACCAACCTATTATCACATTAGAATGTTATCACTGCATGTAGGAACATATAGTCATGATAAAAAAAATATGGTTAAGGTTAATGGAGGCCGTGCCTATATGTAGAAAGGAAATAATTCCTTTTTTATAAGGAAGAATGACATCACAAATTGTTGAACAATCAGTTGAATCACAATGAAGCAAAAGTAAAGATGGGCGTTGGTGCTCCATGGAGCGACCCTGGAACTATCCATCGATCCATTTAAGGATAGACGGGGCACCACTCGATCCGATGGATATCCAATGGTTCTGGTGAATCGGGCCATTTGTTAATTAATTAATGCAAACCAGTTGTTCTTCTTCCTCTGCTCTCTTACCCTTTGCCTCCCCTCACGAACAAGAAGCTAGCAGCAACAACTAAGACTTACTCCAGCAAGGATGCGAATCTGCATCTTCAAACAACAGGTTTGAGCTAAGGAAAGAGAAGGAAACAGTGGCGCAGAACGAGAAGCATTCCAGCGGCCATGCGCATCCCTTCGCGCAACCCGCTCCGGCAGTTGGCTCCCGCGCGTCTGGATCCCGTCGTGCCGAGAGGACCGCCGCCGTCGCGTCGCGCCGAGGAGGTTAATGTGCCTCTGCTCCCTGGAGGTCGCTGTGCTCGAGGGATGGAGGAGGCTGCCCCGCTCCTTCGAGGGTCGCGCCGCCCTGGAGACCACCGCTCCCGGCGGCAGGAGGAGGCGGCCACGGGGTGGATCGAGCACGGCGGAGCTCGTGCTCGGTGGATCCAAGAACGGTGACGTGCTCACTCCCTCCCGGCGACCTCCTTTTCCTTTTCCCCCGCAGCCTTGGGCGAGGCCGACGCCGGGGCCTCCGCCGCCGCCGCCGCCGGGATCCGGTGGAGGGGCGCCAAGCCCGGCGACCTGCGCTGGATCTGGTGGAGGGCGCGAAGCCAAAGACCTGCTCTCTCCCTCCAGGAGGCCGCGTTGGTCCCTGCTCCGCCGCGTGCGCCTGGACGCGAGGAAGCCGAGCCGGAGGAGGGCGTGCCGCCGCGCGTGGAATTTACCGAATCTGCACCTCCGGGACCCGAGGTTCGAGCGGGAGCGGGAGCGGGGGACCCGATGTCCGCAGCTCGCCCGCCGTCACTGCCCGCCACTTGCGCGCCGGGGACGGAGGCGAGGCGAGGCGCAGATGGCTTGGGGACGGAGGAGCTAGGGTTGGGCGGTGGAGCTGGAGGTGGTGGAGCAGGAGGAGGTGGAGCATGCGGCGGAGCCGCGGAGGAGGCCGAAACGGGTGGGGCCCGCAGGCGGTTGGGATGGGGAAAGGCCCAGCCTCCCCTGAGAATGCGCTTGAGTGGTGGCCTCGCTGCAAAACGCAGCACATGTTGCAGCACCTGCTGGAGCTGAAACAGTGCTCGCCCGATCTGCATTTTGCAGATGCAGATCGTGATAGGGCAGTTGCTGGAGACAGTCTAAGCACGACAAGATTATGCTATTCCCCAAAATTAAATCGAAGCGCCAGCTTAGCTGCTCTGCCCCATGCCTCCCTGTGTGGGTTCGTACCCAAGCCGCCCGCCTGCAACCATGCAGTGCTCCGCTGACTGCCGCCCATGCCTGGAGCCGCTGCAGCCGCATGCTTTGCCGCCTGCACCTGGAGCTTGGAATGATGGGTGCCGAGGATGGAAGAAGGGACCTGATGAGTGCCAAGGAAGAGGGAAGGAAGAGGAAGTCGTCGCCACTAAAGTCTGAGGAGTGAGGACGGGAGCTGCCGCCGTTGAGCGCAAGAGGGGGCAACTGCCACCGGGTTGAACCTATCGACCCGTTGGTTCTCCGGTTTCTGCACCAAGTTGAAGCTGGGGCCCATTAGGGTCGTTTTTCAGGATCGGTTCGATGAACCGCCGGTTCGAATCGCTCCACCCCCATCTATAAGCAAAAGGGCTATTTATACTTATTTAAAAACATCATTCTTTTTTTCGAACGGAGGGATTCCTTAGGAAGTGCCAACAGAAGCAAGATATGACATATGGGCCTCTACGAGTCAGCTTGGCCCCACATGGCAGCCTCAGTCGACCCTGATATTTCCCCCTACAGCCTGTTCGCTCGGCTGGTGGCTGATGGCTGGTGCTGATTTGCTCTGAGAGAAAAGTACTGCTGACTGGTTGCTGGTGGCTGGTTTGCTCTGAGACAAAACTACTGCTGGCTGGTGGCTGATAAGCCGGACGAACAGGGCGCTAGTATGTGCAGCCCGAGCCAATGAATGGTGGTAGTACGAGGTACCCTGAAAACCCCTTCTTTCTTCTTGTTGTTTGCTCTCTGTAATCCTGCGGTTAATCACCGTCGGGACAGCTTAGCAGAGTGAGACAGAGAGCTCATTCCGTCACGAGCTCAAACCTCGACAGGAGGAACCCAAGGCGCCTTCCAATGGTCCACCCGTCAGCCTCCGCGCCCCCACGCGTGGGCCCCACACACGCGCAGTCCCTTGTCCCCCCTCCTCCCGCCGTCCCGCGTCCATCCACCACCGGTCCACCGCCTACCAAACGGGCAACGGCTACCTCCTTCCCCCTTCGCCCGCTCGCCCCAACCAAACGTTGGCCGTCCGATCCCCCACCCGACGGCCGGATCCGCTCCCGCGCCCCCGACCGTTGCGCGGCCACGTCAGCGCCCGACTCGACCGTTGGGGGAGGCGGCGGCCGCGGCCGCGGCCGGCTGCTCTCTTCCTCTGCTCGGCGTTTCAAAAAGCGGGGGAGGAAAAAAAAATCCGGCGGAATAAATACAGGCGCTGCCACGCCGCTGCGCCCCACCAGATCCTCCTCCTCCTCGGTGCGCGAGCCCAATCGATTGCTCACTCATCGATCCCTCCACGAGCTCCTCACCCCTCCTCCCTATAATTCCTGGCCCGATCCGTCGGCGGCGGAATCTCTTCTTCTTCTTCTCCGAGCTTCGATTCATGGGAGAGCGAGAGCTGGGTGCAGCAAATTCCGGCCGTCTCTGGGCGGATCTCAGCTGAGCTTCGAGGGGATCGAGCTGGTTTGATTTGGTTTGGTTCGGTACTATTCGATTTGGTGGTTTCGATTGGTGGGGAGAGGTGAAGTTGATTCGGGGAAGGAGCAGAGATGTCGCGGCGGCTGTCGCTGCCGGGGGGGTCGCAGGTCACGGTGACTGTGTCGCCGACGAGGGGCGGCAAGGCGGCGGAGAGCCCCGGCGGCGGTGATGCCGTGGTGAAGAGGGGCGCCGGCGGGATCGGGATCACCAGCCCGGCGCCGCGTCACTCGCTCGGTGGCGCGGGGTCGTCGTCGACGTCCGCCACGCTGCAGCTCTCGCCCGCGCGCCGGAGCGGCGGCGTGGGGAGCCGGTACGCGTCGCGGGACGGCGGCGGCGCGGTGGACGAGAGCGCCGAGTTCGTGCACTACACCGTGCACATCCCGCCCACGCCGGAGCGGGCGGTGGCGGCGTCCGCGGACTCCGTCGGCGGCGCGCCGGCGGCCTCTGCGGAGGAGGAGGGCGCCGCCGGAGCGGAGGAGGAGGTGCGCGCGCAGAAGAGCTTCATCTCGGGAACCATCTTCACCGGCGGTCTCAACCAGGCCACGCGCGGCCACGTGCTCAACACCTCCTCCGGCACCGGCGCGTCGGCGGCGGCGGCGTCCGCGAACATGTCGTGCAAGATGCGCGGCTGCGACATGCCGGCGTTCCTCACCTCCGGCGCCGGCGGCGGTCCCTGTGACTGCGGGTTCATGATCTGCCGCGAGTGCTACGTGGACTGCGTCAACGCCGCCGGCAACTGCCCCGGCTGCAAGGAGCCGTACTCCGCGGGGAGCGACACCGACGACGACGGCGACGGCGAGGACGATGACGATGCCGTTTCCTCGTCTGAGGAGCGGGACCAGCTGCCGCTCACGTCCATGGCCAAGCGCTTCTCCCTCGTGCACTCTATGAAGTTCCCCAGCGGCAACGCTGGCTGCGCCGCTGGCGTTGGCGGCGGCTGCGGCAAGCCCGCCGAGTTCGACCATGCCCGCTGGCTCTTCGAGACCAAGGGCACCTACGGCTACGGCAACGCGCTCTGGCCCAAGGACGGTGGCCACGGCGGCGGCGCCACGGGCTTCGCCGGCTTCGAAGAGCCTCCCAACTTCGGCTCCCGCTGCCGCCGCCCGCTCACCAGGAAGACCAGCGTCTCGCAGGCCATCCTCAGCCCGTACAGGTAAAAAAAAATCAGCAATTTTTTCCTCTGCTCCTTTAATTTTTTTCTCGCGGTAAATCTTCATCCGCTCAGTAATTTTTCCTCATGGTAAATCTTCCTCTGCCCCGGTAATTTGACAGGCTGCTCATCGCCATCCGCCTGGTGGCACTGGGGTTCTTCCTGACATGGCGCATCCGGCACCCGAACCCGGAGGCGGTGTGGCTGTGGGCGATGTCGGTGACGTGCGAGGTGTGGTTCGCCTTCTCCTGGCTCCTCGACAGCCTCCCCAAGCTCTGCCCCGTCCACCGCGCTGCCGACCTTGACGTCCTCGCCGAGCGCTTCGAGCTCCCCACGGCGCGCAACCCCAAGGGCCGATCCGACCTGCCCGGCATCGACGTCTTCGTCTCCACCGCCGACCCGGAGAAGGAGCCGCCGCTCGTCACAGCCAACACCATCCTCTCCATCCTCGCCGCCGATTACCCCGTCGAGAAGCTCGCCTGCTACCTCTCTGACGACGGTGGCGCGCTGCTCACCTTTGAGGCGCTCGCCGAGACCGCCAGCTTCGCGCGGACCTGGGTGCCGTTCTGCCGCAAGCACGGCGTCGAGCCGCGCAGCCCTGAGGCGTACTTTGGCCAGAAGAGGGACTTTCTGAAGAACAAGGTGCGCGTGGACTTCGTCAGAGAGCGCAGGAAGGTGAAGCGGGAGTACGACGAGTTCAAGGTGCGGGTGAACTCGCTGCCGGAGGCCATCCGGCGGCGTTCTGACGCGTACAACGCCGGCGAGGAGCTGCGCGCCAGGAGAAGGCAGCAAGAGGAGGCCATGGCGGCCGGCGCCCTTCCTGGAGCGTTGCCCGAGGCAGCGGCGATCGTGAAGGCGACATGGATGTCCGACGGCTCGCACTGGCCTGGCACTTGGCTCGCTGCCGCGCCGGACCACTCCCGCGGTGACCATGCCGGCATCATTCAGGTGACTGATTGCTTAAATTGATTCGATTTGGTGCATGTGTCAATTCTTCAGTTTGTTGATTTGGAACTCTGACGCTTCCCCTGAAATTGCAGGCAATGCTTGCGCCTCCGACGTCAGAGCCAGTGCTGGGCGGGGAGCCGGCGGAATCCGTCGGGCTGATCGACACGACTGGCGTGGACATCCGGCTGCCGATGCTGGTGTACGTGTCCCGGGAGAAGCGGCCGGGGTACGACCACAACAAGAAAGCGGGTGCCATGAACGCGCTGGTGCGCACGAGTGCCATCATGTCCAACGGGCCATTCATCCTCAACCTCGACTGCGACCACTACGTGCACAACTCGGCGGCGCTCCGGGAGGGTTTGTGCTTCATGCTGGACCGCGGCGGCGACCGCGTCTGCTACGTCCAGTTCCCGCAGCGCTTCGAGGGCATCGACCCCAACGACCGGTACGCCAACCACAACCTCGTCTTCTTCGACGTCGCCATGCGCGCCATGGACGGGCTGCAGGGGCCCATGTACGTCGGCACCGGCTGTGTCTTCCGCCGCACCGCGCTTTACGGGTTCAGTCCGCCCCGTGCCACCGAGCACCACGGTTGGCTCGGGAGGAAGAAGATCAAGCTGTTCCTGAGGAAGCCCACGATGGGGAAGAAGACCGACAGGGAGAGCGACAACGACAAGGAGATGATGCTGCCGCCGATCGAGGACGACGGCTTCAACCAGCTCGACGACATCGAGTCCTCGGCGCTGCTCCCGCGACGGTTCGGCAGCTCGGCGACCTTCGTGGCGTCCATCCCCGTGGCAGAGTACCAGGGCCGGCTCCTGCAAGACACTCCCGGCGCGCACCAGGGCCGCCCCGCTGGTGCTCTGGCCGTGCCCCGTGAGCCCCTGGACGCTGCCACCGTGGCCGAGGCCATCAGCGTCATCTCCTGCTTCTACGAGGACAAGACGGAGTGGGGGCGGCGCATCGGCTGGATCTACGGCTCTGTCACCGAGGACGTGGTGACCGGGTACCGGATGCACAACCGCGGGTGGCGTTCCGTGTACTGCGTGACGCGGCGCGACGCGTTCCGCGGCACGGCGCCCATCAACCTCACCGACCGCCTCCACCAGGTGCTCCGGTGGGCGACGGGGTCCGTGGAGATCTTCTTCTCCCGCAATAACGCCCTGTTCGCGTCCCCAAGGATGAAGCTCCTCCAGCGCGTCGCCTACTTCAACGTCGGCATGTACCCGTTCACCTCCATCTTCCTCCTCGTCTACTGCGTGCTCCCGGCCGTCTCCCTCTTCTCGGGCAAGTTCATCGTGCAGTCCCTCAACGTCACCTTCCTCGTGCTCCTGCTCATCATCACCATGACGCTCTGCCTGCTGGCGCTGCTGGAGATCAAGTGGTCCGGGATCACGCTGCACGAGTGGTGGCGCAACGAGCAGTTCTGGGTAATCGGCGGGACCAGCGCGCACCCGGCGGCCGTGCTGCAGGGCCTCCTCAAGGTGATCGCCGGCGTCGACATCTCCTTCACGCTGACGTCCAAGCCCGGCACCGGCGACGACGGCGAGGAGGAATCCTTCGCGGAGCTGTACGAGGTGCGGTGGAGCTTCCTGATGGTGCCGCCCGTGACGATCATGATGGTGAACGCGGTGGCCGTGGCCGTGGCGTCGGCGCGCACGCTGTACAGCGAGTTCCCGCAGTGGAGCAAGCTGCTGGGCGGCGCCTTCTTCAGCTTCTGGGTGCTGTGCCACCTCTACCCGTTCGCCAAGGGACTCCTGGGCCGGCGCGGCCGCGTGCCGACCATCGTCTTCGTCTGGTCCGGTCTCATCTCTATGACCATCTCACTGCTCTGGGTCTACATCAACCCACCTGCCGGAGCCAAGGAGCGCATTGGCGGCGGCGGATTCAGCTTCCCGTAGGGAGATAATATCAGTATTAGTAGTAATAGTGTGTAGTGAGTGTTCGATGTCTGAACTTGCATCTGGAAAAAGGCTCGCATGAAGGTGTGCTTGCTTCATGGGGCGCTGTTACTTGTTAGAAATTAGATGTGACGGTGGGTTGTGATTCTTCAGTAGCTGACGAAAGCTGCTGCTATTGTATCAAGATTGCAGACTTGTTTAGTTGTCATGTTGTTTGTAACTGTATATCGTGGCTGATGTGATAATGAGTCTTGCATGCAAACAATGCCTGCAAATGCTGGTTGAAGATTGTTGTGGCCAAAAGGCTCATTCAGTGTAGAAATTCAGAGACAGTGGGCACAAGTTTTTGCCATCGCTGAATCCTTGCCAGTCACCAGTGATTCAGAGTCAGTGTCACATTGCAGACTTTTTGTGCTACTGATTTCACCGATGATATACAAAAATTCTTTCGTCCGGATATGGAACTATACGAGCATATTCGGAATTCACCAAAATTTACCGAATATGATGATGCACAGTACAACCACATCAATTAACCACTGTACAAGCAGTTGTCTGAACCACCTGCACAGTGGTTGTCTGAACCTTTGAGATCTTCAGAAATTAGCTATGATGGGTGATTAATTGATGTGCCCAATGATGTATTTGGTCATTCAAAAGACTTTTCAGTTGGTGTCGCAGGCTGCAGCTACACACTGTCATTGCCACGTCAAATGTGCTGGTCCCAGTCAAATTTCAGTGCTTCTCTGTTCTTTCACTTGATCATAATTTCAGAGGTCGTTCCTATTGCGAGTCAAGAGAGCGGGGGGGGGGGGGGGGGGGTATTGTTTCAGACGGCGACCGTAGCCGGTGCTGGCGACGGATTTGAAATTTACTCAAGTTTGTTTGGATGCTTGCATGCCGCACACGATGGAAATCCACAGCTGATACGTCTCACGCCATGCGCTGGGACTAGGGTGTGCCCGGGAGGCACGTCCATGTCCGGATTGGACCCCTTTAGGAGGCAGCGTACCTCTGCTAAGACTCCCGACGTGGGACTAAAAAAGATGATATTATTTAGAGAAATACAGAAAAGATACACATCCGTCATACACAGATTCGAGTAGGACGGCCCAGATATTGCCCCAGGACCAGGATCATGGCCTCGACAAGGCAGGCCATAATAGATCGACATACTGGGCCGTGGCGCGCTATTTTGGTAACCCAGCCCGGTCCACTGCAACTCCGGGCAGGGAATATAATAATTTGGGTGGACTTGGCACAAGCAAAAGCAAGCAACTCCGCTTTTTAGATAATGGATTTTTTAAATTCTAAAAAAAAGATAATGGAAAATTTTCAACCTCTATAGTTAACGTGCACAACCTTTAATTATTACATCCTTTCAGCTTCTATCACTGGATACAAAGGAGACTCGAAAAGTAAATTAAGTTTGACAAAATCTATTAGGGCTCATTTGGGAACCCCAATCCCCGCGGAAAACCCCCCGTTTTCCCTGGGTTGCAAGCCCACGCGGGAGCTGGGCCCGTGCGCCATTTGGGAGTCCACAAATAGAATTTTTTTTATATTTAATTTATCACGATTTTGCAAAAATATATGGTCCGTCACAAATTTTGCAAAAATATACATCTGCCGCCGTGGCCCACGGCGTCAGGGACATAACGTCGTGGCCCGCGGCGGTAGGAGCCGCCAGGAGTGGGCCCATACCCTTAACGCCGCGGGCCACGGCGTTAGGCCCCTAACGCCGAGGGCCACGGCGTTAGGGGCCTAACGCCTGGCGTCAGCGTGGCGCTGAGCTAACGCCGTGGCCCACGGCGGTATCTCTTCCTTGCCGCCGTGGGCTGCGGCGTTAGGAATTTTTTTAAAAAAAAATTTGAATTGTTGAAGGATTGATAAAACGACGAACCATTAATACTTAACGACAAATTTAGATAAACGATTACAACATTTGCAATGGCACGTGCGACACAATTACCCTAACTTTGTGCCGCTCTTGCTAGTCCTAACGTGCCTTAGGGGATTTAAATAAACGATTACAACAATTGTAGTCTAGTTGTACGAATAATACCCGGAGAACCCGGACATCATAGACCCGCCGGAGTGCTGGGAGGGCATGTAGTACCCCGACGGGGGTGGAGTTGGATCAGATGGTGGCGGGGGTGGAGTTGCTGGTGGAGTGTTGTCCTTCTTTTCGTGGCACGGACAACAGCAGTACTCGTCCTCACAGCCGGTGTTCGTCTTCACCACCATTGGTCCGGTCACCGGTCCGTCGTCGCCGTTGGTAGATGTCGGATCTGGAGAAGCCAATGCCGACGCGAGTTCTTGCCTCAGGTTGAAGATGACAACATCCTCGAGGTAGTTGATGTACTCTTGATACGGGTGAATAGCTGGGGGATCCACCCATTGCACGAAACCGCAGTTATCTGGTTGTTCGGAGTACTGCAGAAACCGTGATTACATTAGTAAATCATAAAATGATGAAGGACAGAGGTCATGGAGTTTTGCCTACCCATGCTCGTGAGCAATGCCAGAAGCAGCGACCAGAGTTGTCCCATCCCTGATAAACCTGCATCACACAGAACTCACCGTGTGCACACCTTGGCCAGTTCACCGTTTGATTTGGTGCGTACTTTCTAACATCACGCATGGATTTGAAATCTCTCTTGTCTAAGACTGGAAAATTGGTGTTGAACTCTGGATCTTGCTGGCTCCACAGTGCTGGACCGATGGAGTCATCATCATCAGCCCCAGTCCAGGAACTCATTGTTGCTTGTTGTGTTGTGAAGTGAAACTGGAGAAGAGTGCTCACATATATGTAGGCGCAGACTGGATGGTGGGCCATTCGATCCGGGGCAAGAAAACGGCCAGTGACTCAGAGGAAACACACCCTAGTACTAGGTACACTGTTTGGTGCAGTGACTCACAGAAAACACACCCTATGTGTTCAATATTTGGAGCAGTTCACAGAAAACACAACCTAGTACGAGTTTTACTGTTCGCATCTGAAATGCATCTGAAATCAAGTTCTTAAAGATACAACCCGACTCTAGAGAATGATGAAATGAAATCATAATTTTTTATGGATACAGTAGCACTCGGCGTCGAGTACTCTACATCTACTGGGTACAACAGGGGTATTTCCCCTTCCTCATAGCATCCGGCCCAGCTTCCTTAGCCCGGCGAGCTCTCTCCCTCTTCCTCTCTCTATCTGCTTCACGGGCCGCAGCCGCTTCACGTTCTTTGATCTCCCGCCGAATGCGAATTTCCTCCTGCTGCTCCTTACGTTTTTCTTTTTGTTTTTCTGCCTCAACCATCCTTTGCCACCTCTCACGTGCTGAACGACCCGTCTCCTCGACGTAACGCTTGTCTTGTTCGGACTGCTCACAATCTAGCCACTGCATAAAATCACAGAGAGGAGGTGGAGTCTTTTTTCAAAGACAAGTTAGCACATAATAAAATAGCAATGACATAATATTTATTTAGTAATTCAGTTAGTTCTTACTTTTGGTCTAACATTGCGACATGGTGGGAGGGGGTCATGCTCGTAGTTCTCGCACATGAAGAACCTCATCCCGTAGCGGTACCCGAGAACGTTGCACTTGACAAGCTTACAGTTGTCACCGCAGTAGCACATAGGAGTGTGGATCCCCTTTGGCACCTCAACCTTGTCCTTCCTACTGGTGAGCAACTCCAAATCCAACTCAGGACCCGTTGAAGCCATTGAAAGCCTACAAAACAGATGAGAAATATGATAATTCATTACTTGTTTCATTTGAAATTATAGAACAAAACATAACCGGATATGATAACAAATTCGACGGCAAGAATAAAACAGCAAGCAAATGAAAAGGTAGTTCAATTATTACAACACGATAACATGCATAAGTTCAAATATTACAAGACCTTGCAAGATAAAATTGTTCAAATATTACAAGACGACAACATGCATAAGTAGTTCAATTATTACAACACGGTAGCACAAACAAGTACGGTCACTGCATTCCTTCGTTGTAGCGACTGGAACGACGTCCACGTGCACTAGCTGCAGGTGGTGTAGAAGTGGGAGGGGAAAAGTAAGATGCTTCGGTGCATTTCTTGTAGGAGTGTCCAGGATTGTTGCACTTGGAGCATATCTGCCCCTGAGGTCCAGCTTCAGCCTCATCCATGTTGTTCCTAATCCTCTTCTTCTTGCGTCGACCGACACCTTGACACATGACTGGATCTGGATTTGGTATGTACAACGCACTGTCTTTGGGGTCTTGAGTGAAAGTTCCAAGATGCAGGTAACCCTCAATAGTGTGGTTCCAAGTGTCTAGAACGGTTTGCTTCAGAAAGTATTTAGGCACGTAGCGGCCCCAATGCTGATTCTTTGTTGCAAGGCATGCAGCGATCACATGTGAGCAGGGGTAGTGTAGGAGCAGTGGCTTCTGGCAAGAGCATGAGCATGTATGATTCCCAATAACTGTTTTCTGTATTGTTATTTCACCATTTGCCTTTTGTGATTTGGACTGACAACTTATCTGATATTTCCACTGCACTTCATCGCCAGGATCACAACGTAGAGGTTCTGGGTAAGCTCTGTGACAGAGAGCAGCCTTCTATTTTTTGTTCAAGTACTCAGTCATCCATGTTGAATACACCTTCTGAGGGTCCTGCATTGCTGCATGTGCTGCATTAGCACGATCAAGAAAGTACTTCATTGTGCGGTACAAGAAGAACTCAATGATACCAACAAGAGGTTGAACTCTGGCACCACGCAAAACAGCGTTGTAGACCTCAGTAAAATTTGTTGTCATTATCCCATGCCTCACACCTCCCTTATCAAACAGGAGGGACCATTTCTCCTTAGGCTCATTCTGAATCCACTGGCTGAAGGTCTTCACAGCACGTCCCCTTCTCCTTCTGACATTTGGAGCATCTAGCCCCACGTCCTCCAGAGAAACTGGCTCTTCCCCGGGTTCAGTACTTACAGGCTTCTTAGCTATCTCTTCTGATGCTTTGTTCGTCAGATCATCTAATTTTTGCCATAGGTCGAAGAATTTTTTCTCCTGATTGGTCGAACATAGGCGCTTGAACAATTTTGTAAGTTCTTTGTTCTTGAACTGGCTATGAAAGTTTGCTCCCATATGCCTCATGCACCACCTGCTATGCACATCTGGCCATTGTGCTGCTCTGTAACGCTCTTCACTACCTTCTTTGATGTCACTAATGGCCTGCAAAATACCTTTGTGTCTATCGTGTATCACACACACGTCTGACACATCTCCCACCACCATCTGCTTCAATCTCTCCAGAAACCAATACCAACTGTCACCATTCTCTCCCTCTGCAAAAGCAATTGCCAATGGCAACAACTGATTGTTGCCATCTGCAGCCACAGCTGTAAGGATTGTGCCCTTGTATTTTCCTGTTAGGAATGTGCCATCTATGCAAATAACTGGTCGACACTGTTTGAATGCAGCAATAGCAGGACCCAATGCTAAGAATGCCCGCTGCAAGACTTGCTTCCCTAGCCTTGATACATGATCATAAGTCTTGATATCATAATAACTACCAGGATTTAGCATGGCAATTGTGTTCAACAATTGAGGCAGATTGTCATAGGATGCTTCATAAGTTCCCCACCTCATCTCCATTACCTTCTTCTTTGCCATGTATGCCTTACCATAACTTATGTGATACCTAAATTTCTCCTCAATTGCCAAGATAATGGACTTAGGCTCAAAAGCAGGATTTTCCACAATCTTAGCAAACATCTGGCTAGCCACAAAACCGGATGACAAATTTCGATGGCTTGCATCCAGTTGCTCAAGTACACAAGTGTGATCCACAACAGATTTGATCTCCCAATAATTTTTCCACTTGCCCTTGGAAGCATACATTCGAAAAGGACAGTTGGGCTTCAGACATTGTACATCATATATATGTGGAGAACTCTTCACTACCCTGAACTCTCTCTGCAGAGTAAGGGTGGACCACCTCTTCACTGCATCCTTCACCTCTACTGCACTCTTATACATGGCGCCAACAGAAACTGCATTTTCTCTATACTCCCAGGCCACATTCTCACCAGGATTGATAGATAGCTGTGAGAAATTGTAACTGTCCCAATCCCTTGGAACTATCGGGTCATCCTCATCATCTGAGGAGTCCTCTTCCAACCCACGTTCATCCCCATTGGCCTCCATTTCGTACCGCCTGAGTAGTTCTTCATTAACTTCCCCCTCGTCAATTGCACCCTCAAAGTGTGTGTGACCATCTCCTTCTTCTTCCTCACCGGAAGCACCATCTCCTTCTTCTTGTGGCTCAGTTGCAGGACCATCTCCTGCTTGCAATTCAGCCTCACCCTGGTGAGCAGCACTAACCTCCTCATGCACTTGACTACTAGACCCAGCCTTATGAACAACTTGGATAAACAGCATCACAGGCAAACGAATATCACATGCTGTTTTGATATAACTCCTCCAATGTTCAGTGCCTTGAAGTGGCATAAGCTCCCAATATAATGACTCACTCCTGTTGATTAGAGCCATAATGGACAAGTCATGTTGCTCTGCATCTACATGAAATGCCCTAAAAAAACTGGGTAATGGACCCCCAAGTTCTTGAGGCTGCTCTTTTAATCACATGGTCAACCAAATTAAATTCTGACAAGTCAACTCCATGTTCACCATATCTAATATGCCCATTACCGAAATACAACTTGACACTGAGATCATCTGACATGTCTGACAGCATGAAAAAATAAAATGCTATTAACAAGTGGATCTGCAACTACAAAATATATCTACTCAGATCTACACTACAACTATAATTTTTCTAAGCAGATCTACACTAAAACTATAATTTTACTAAGCAGATCTACACTAAAACTATTTATTTACTGAGCAGATCTACACTAAAACTATGTATTTACTGAGCATATCTACACTAAAACTATGTATTTACTGAGCAGATCTACACTAAAACTATATACCTACTAAGCAAATCTACACTGAAACTATTAAGTATCAGAGTATTACCTCTAACGAGACGGAAAACCGGCAGAGCTTCGCACCTTCACCACCTCCTCCTCACTCCCTTCTCCTCTTCCCCCTCTTTTTTTTCGAATTATTATGATATTTTCGGCTGAATTTCGGTGTTATATAGGCAGCCAGACCCTAGCGCCGTGGCCCACGGCGCTAGCAGGTCTGCTGCTGCCGTGGCCCACGGCGCTAGGACCTGACGCCGTGGCCCGCGGCGCTAGGCCCCTAATGCCGTGGCGTATGGCGCCACGTCTGGGCCACGCTAAGGGCCCACTCCTGGCGGCTCCTACCGCCGCGAGCCACGGCGTTATGTCCCTGACGCCGTGGGCCACGGCGGCAGATGTATATTTTTGCAAAATTTGTGGCGGACCATATATTTTTGCAAAATCGTGATAAATTAAATATAAAAAAAATTCCCACAAATAGGAGGCAGCCATGCCCGACCCTTCCCCGACCCCTGAGTTTTCCTCGGGGTGCCGACGCCCCACCTCTCTACTCCTGGTGCCGCAACCCTGGGAGGAAGGCAGAGCGAGGGAAGCAACACCGTCTCCACATCTGCTCCACCGCGCCGCCTCTCCGATCAAGCGCCGGCGCTCCTCTCTAGGCCCTTCCCCTCCTCCGCGTCCTCCTCCGCATCCCCGACCCCGACTAGCCGCTGTCGTCTCTGCGTCCTCGGCCGGTGACCAAGCGCTGCCACTCCTCTACGTCCTTCAGGTGCTGTTACCTCCCTCCACGTCCGCATCCCTGTCCATGAGTGCCGCCGCCGTCCCGATCTACAACGACAAGACTCTCTTCCTCCTCGGGCGGGCATACGTGACTTCCCCGGCCCCTCTCCCCCTTGCTCTCCTTCTCTTCCCTGATTCGTTGTAGATCTTGATGTATTTGCTCCAAGATCCACTCATCGGCTGCCAACAGATGCTGCATCCAAAGATGTAGTTAAAATGATTAAAATTCGTGCCTAGGGTTTGTGCTTCTTCGGTGAATGATTTATGAATTTTTTTAAGGGCTCTATTCTTGTGACTGAGATATGTTGTTATTCTGATGTACAAGTAGGTCTTATCCAGTGTGCAAATTGCAATTTATTTATGTTTTGTTGTTCATTTGTGTTCCTGCACACCAGTTTGTGCTATATGTTTACCTATGGTCCAGGACACTAGATCTAATTTATGTTTGATAATTAAGTCAGATTAGTTCATATGCGCCTTTTTACTTGTAACTTTTTTTAATGCACTTCATGCATTTTGTTGTTTAAATCTTGCTGCGTAGCTGTGAAACTGAACTTCTCAGTTGTGTTTTCTTGGATGGCAGCTAAAATGTCATCTCAGAAGGTTCCTTTATCCAGTGACAATGTCCTGAGCTTAGTTGCTGCGGATACAAACTGCAGCTTGAGGTAATTCTTGGTCTCATACTGTAAATCAAGTTTTGTTTAAGCAATAATCTCCTGAGCTTAGTTGGTGTGGATAAATGTTCATGTTCATGTTCATGATCCTGCAGCAAATCAGATAACGCGGATGTACTCCTATTAACCTCTCTTGCTCCATCGACACACATTTTTCTGCATTTGAATTCCTTTTGTGGAGCTTGGTAGCATAGGTTCTCTGTTTTCTGGATGAAGGATGCTAATAGTGCTTCATATTCATGTTTGCTTTAGCCATGGTCTTCCTTCCTGTCTGCATTAGACATCCTCACTTGTGTTCTTACTGGAGTCCTCTTGTTTGCAGGTGTCAACCACAGTCACTATTGATGAAGCACTCACTGGTTTGAAGAGTTCATTCAGCTTCAAGGTTCCCGATCAAAAGTCTGAAGGTTAGTATCTTTTGAAGGAAGAAACGTCAGTTGTACTGAAATACAAAACGAGAAGGTCAATATCTGCAGGACGTCTTAACTGAACTATATTTGACTCACACATTGTGTTTATTGATTACATCAGTGGGGTAATGATCTACATTTGAACCCACTATTTTTCAGTGAAATGTATATTTTTTATCTTTGCTAATACATGCTATTTTTTCTGCTGACAGCTTGATCTGCAATACACTCACAATCGTTTAGCATTGAACGCCTAAGAGCATGAGGATAGTTGCCAACTGTGATGATAATGAAGGCACCCGTGCCCAACGACCAAGGAGTTATTACTAGGATTGTTTCGGATTAGTAAATCGATTCTTTTGCCGAAATTCTAGTTTTGAGTTGATTCTTGAGAAATTCATGTATTCAGAGACGAATTTAATTTTGACTGCTTGCTCGTTCTTGACTTGTGATGAGGTGAATGCAACTAGATTCGAGATGAGCTGATGGGAGCTTATCGTGCAGATGTTAGAAATTCGAACTAAATAGAGACTTGTTCGGATTCCCCCCCTAATTTTAGGTATATTTTTTACGTGTCCAGGAACTGTGTGACGCATTTTTTTTAATATCAATCGGGGGGAGGTCTTCCTGCACACAAGCTGCCAAACAGGACAATGGGTCAGGGACTTGCTACCCTCAGTTAGGGCGGGGAAGCGAAGGGTCTGCAGAAACCATGTGGGATCGATTCTTCCCCTGGGCTAATCAGCCTCGTGCACCCAAAGGGGCCCTTATTATATTTCCATCAATGACTCCCAAACAGGTCTAAGGCTACCATCTTCAAAGAAGTGCTCGTATTCATGAATAGCTCCTTTGTCTTCTCCTCATGCTGCAATATTGACCAAATTCGTAGTCAATAGGTTCCCCTGAAAAATAGCCTGTATAAAGGACGAGTGTCTAATGTTACCAAAGATAATATCATTTCGACAACGCCATATTGCCCAACACATAGCCGCTGCCCGTTAGAATAGTAATGACCTCGTGAGTATTAAAATTTTGAAGCCAATTCCCTAGCATGTGGGTTACTGATCTAGGTGGGGTTAAACCAGTGGCAGCTTGGACAATCCTCCAGATTACTTTTGCATGTTGGCATTCAAAAAATAAGTGTTTAAATGTTTCATTACAATTGCAATAGCTACACTTTTGACTGCCCTTCCGTTTTTCCTCACAAAAATATCTTTGTTAGAATGACCCCTTTTTTTAGTACCAAAGGAAAGAAAATTTAGGAGAATTTTAAGTTTTCAAATCAATTTATGACAGGTATATTTGGTTCATTAGTTGAAGGTACATAGAGCGAGTGGTGAATTGTCCGCTCTTGATTAAGTACTTAAGTGCCATACAAAAGTATCTCTTCTTGAAGTTAAATTGAAATTGGAGACCTGCGCTACTAATTTTAGCCATTCATTTAGTTCGGCGCCCACCAACCTTTAAGTAACTCTATTTGGCTGGATGCCGAGCCTATTTGTCTCTCCACTTCTCGGAGGCCCCGCAAGGCAAACACCTTTCACGCCCGCTCTTCACCTACACCAATGCAATCAACCCGCACCCTGCACCTACGATACTCGGCCAAGAGTCAGTCCACACCACGTTGTCAATCATTCATCACACTGAGGGACAACCATCCACCGGTCCTCCCTCGGACGCTCCGGTCCTCAGAAAAAATGAAACAGGTGGCCGGTACTAGCGACGGAAGCGCATGTGTCGGCAAGCACCGCTCGATCATAATTTCAAAAACTAGTCGAGACAAGAAGTGTCGGTGCGGAAAGTAGTCCCGACACTGACTAGTACGAGCGTTGAGATCTATCTCTCGATGGCCGGTGCTAAGCAACTGAGTGACACGAGTTTTATCCTGGTTCCGGCCGGGGCCATACGTCCAGCAGGGGTGTGCTCGAGGCACTGTATTGCGCTGCACCGTGGTGCTTGCAGAGGGGAGCTACAAGCGTGGCGGGAGAGGAGGTAGCGCCTCCAGGTCCCTGAAGTTTGATTGAGGCGAGATGCCAATATCGTGGTGAAGATGGAAAACGTGCAAGTGTGCCCTCTTCGTCCTCCCCCCGCGGCCAGGGGACCGCCCCCTCCTTTTATAGGCCAAGGGGAGGCGGCTTACATTCGTGCCGCACAGTTCTAACTACGCGTGGCGGTATGGTGTACAGTGCCACAAAGTGGATGGCCGTCCTGGCGAATCTTACTTCTGGCGGGACGTCGCAGCGAGTCATGTGTCTGTCCAGGAGCGGCTTCGAGGGTAGTGGCGTGGGATCTTCTTGTTTGGTCGTTGTTCGTACGTCAGCTCGAGGGTTGGGCTGACGGGAGACTGGGGGTCGCACAGTAGCCGGTGAGGCGCTGTCCCGCCGCCCCGCGACCCCACAGTGCCAGGGATGGCGCTGCAGTGCCCGGGTTGGTGGCACAGCGGCGGGAATGGCCGCACAGGGCTGACGGTGACGGAGGAGACGCGCTCCACTGGTCCGATGTCACTGCGTCATCCCGTGCGGGCGCGAGACAGGCGTTCGTACCTTTTTCGAGGGTTCCGCTGTCCTCTTTCGAGGGTGCGGCGCGCCGGCCGTACGGGAGTGGGTGGTACAGTGTCATGGAGTTGACACTGGCCTTACCGCACAGTGCTGTACAGTGGTGGGGATGGCCTCACCAGGGGGGTTGGCGAAACAGCGCCGGGATATGACTCCCAGGCGGTATCAGAGGGCCGGCGTGGCGGGGATTCGTCCTTGACGCAGGCGCCCGCGGCGTGCCAGAGCATTTAATGCTCCGGTCAGGGGAGTGGGTGCGGGAGCGGCGGACCCACGACCCCGAGCGAGGCGGAGATCCGCCTGAGGGTGCGCGTGGCCCTCGAGCGAGGCGGAGACCCGCCCGAGGGCGCGCACAGCCCTCGAGCGAGGCGGAGATCCGCCCGAGGGTGCGCATAACCCTCGAGCGAGGCGGAGATCCGCCCGAGGGTGCGCATAACCCTCGAGCAAGGTGGAGTTTCGCCCGAGGGGGCGACCAGCCCTCGAGCGAGGCGGAGTTTCGGTAGTACGACGCCGGGCCCCTCGAGCGAGGCGGAGTTTCACCCCAGGGGTGCCGGGGCCGACCGCTTGGTGGGCCGCTGAGGTTGCCTGAGCCGTGGGCTCCCCCTGTCACCACGCCGTGATTGCGCGAGGTGTAATTTACAATTCATGAGTTCGTTTGTGTTTTTGTTATTTGCGAAAAAATGGGTTTCTCCCCGGTTATTAGGGGACCCTTATGGCTGCCCCCGACAGTAGCCCCCGAGCCTCTGCGGAGGTATCCGTCAGGAACCCGCAGAGGCTGACGCTTGCTGATGGGACGTTCTTCCTTCCCGACTGCTATCCTGTTCCGTGGGGGCGCGCTAGCGCACCCACGGGTGTAGCCCCCGAAGCCTTGCAGGAGCGTAGGTGCTCCTGCAAGGTTTTTTCACAGAGTTTGCCGGTGTGCGAGGTGTTAGTTTCAGCCGGCATTGGTGATGTTTCAGCCGGCCTCGGCGGTGCCGCGCGCACGTATCGACAGCCGTCTGTGTTCGGTGCACGCCAGGAAGTGTAGCCGTGCGTCGAGCCCCCGAGCCTGGGCCCAGTCGAGGCGATCGGGGGGAGCTCTCCGTCTTGTCCATACGCCCCTTCGCCGTCCCTCCGCGGGACAGAGGGGTGAGGTGTCCACAACTCCCATCGAGCGGGTCGCGAATCGTGGGTTCCTCGTTGAGATGTTATTGGGTGATTCAAGTGGACGCCCGTGCCCCGTTCGATAAGGGTCGGCTCGTGGTCCGGAGACACGTCCATGAAAGCGCTTACGCGGGTGTGCTAGGCAGGGCTCGGTCCCGTTCGCTGGGGACCGAGGGCGCGGAAGCTCTCCCTCGATGGGATCCCTCGACTAGCTGCCCTCGTTGGCTCTTGAACACGACATGTGGGGCGCCCTCGAGCTGGTGGGCTCGAGGATAGGCTCGAATGCGCGCGCCCTGGTCGTCCCTGACTCTGTCGATCTGGGGCGCCTGTTTGAACCCTTCGAGGGTCAGGCTTCGAACCCCTGATCAGTAGGGCCATTGCGGGGTGGCAGTTAGGTGCCCCCGTCTTGGTCACATCTGCAGAACACGTGGGGTCGTGGCCGAGCCGACCCTCGAGCTGCTGATCAGTAATCCTCTGGATTCGAGGGCACCTGTGGCGCCCACTCTCGACGAGTGGGACTTAAGACCACTGGTCAGTAACCGCACCCTTCGAGGGTCTGATTTTTCGAGCCCTTGGCTCGGGCCGCGCGGGGGTTACCCTTACTCGGTAAGGAACCGGGCCATTAAATGGCCGCAGTCGTGGCAGCGGTCGTGCGCGGCGGGTGCGCCTTTTCAGGCGGCGCAGCCGCGAGCGTAATGGACGACGTGGGGGGCGGATGTGACGGGGCGCCGTGGCCCATCAATTCCTGCGCCGTAATGATCGCGCGTGCGCGTGCATCCGGCCGTTTCGGCACGGTGGGGGCCCATCTGTCAGCGGCAGACGAGGTCGCCTGCAGTTAATGTGCGCGGCGCGCGCGGTTTTCAGGAGCACGGCTCCCCCAGATCTATAAATTGCGGGAGAGGGAAGGGTGAATCCCTTACCTCGCCACTTAGCATCCGCCGCCCCTGCTTCTTGCTCTTCCTTCCTGGCTGCGCGCCTCCTTGTCCTCGCCCCCGTTCGTTTCGTTCTCGCGCCGCCGCCTCTCTTGCTTCAGCTTTCGCCTGCAATGGCCCCGCCTCAGCCCATCGTGGTGCTAGAGCCTCTGCCATGGACTCGGTCGACGGTGGCACCATTCGCTTTGAACGAGCTAGTGAGTGGCGGGCAGCTGGCGCCGAACGTGGAAGGGGCGCCCCCGGCGTGGATCGTCCCGCCGGCGACGGACCGGGAGCCCAAACCGTCGTATGGTTACGTCGTCAGCTTCATCAGGCTCCACGAGAGTGGCTTCACCGCACCGGCGAGCCGCTTCATGCGGGGGCTGTGCTACCACTACGGGGTGGAGCTCCACAACTTCGCCCCCAACGCGATTTCGCAGGCGGCCACCTTCGTTGGCATCTGCGAGGGGTTCCTGGGGATCCCAGTGAATTGGGATCTCTGGGTGCACCTGTTCCGCGCGGAGCTGCACACCCTCGCCACGGGTGCGCCGGGCGGTTCGCGCCGGCAGCCTAACGTTCACGCTGCGGGACTCGCGCAAGGAATTGTACCCGCTGTGCGCGATGACATCCAACAACGCGGAGTGGGAGAGGGGGTGGTTCTACCTCCGCAACAACGGCGCCGGCCTCCCCCCTACACCGGCAAGGTGCTGATGGCGAAGACCGACGCCTGGCACCACGGCGTGTTGCCTCCCTCGCGTCAGCAGCGGTTGGAGTCGCTCACCGACGCGCTGCGGAGTCTGGCGGACGCCGGGCTAGGAGCGGCCTCCGTCCTTGCCAACCTCCACCACCGGCGGATTATCCCCCTCATGGAGAGGGAGCTCCGCATCTTCGAGATGAGCGACGCGGCCGACCCTACGTCGTTGGCGTGTTCGCAGCTGCTGCACGACCGTCTTCCTCCGGAATACGCGGCTACGAGGGCGAGGTGCGCCATCAGCCTCAAGTCCGTGCCGCATGGCAACGACGACCTCTGGTCGTTCATCATGCTCCCCGATGCCCCGGTGGTGAGTGGGCCTCCCTTCTCTCCTCGATCTCTTGCAGCACACCGGTGCGGTCTTAATGGTTGTCATTAGCAGAGGGTGACCGTGGACGCCGCGCGATCGGATCCACCGACGCCCCGGGCCCGGGCGGCCGCCCGCGCCGCGCAGCGGCGGGAACAGGAGCGGGCGGCGCGCGCGAAGGAGAGGCGAATCAGGCGGCGAGAGCGCCGGGAGCAGCAGAACGAGGAGTACCGGCTGCGCGAGCAGCAAGGACTCTCTCCCCCGGCGACGCCGGCGGGCTCGTCGTCGGAGGAGGAGGAGGAAGAGGAGAGCGACGGGGGCGGGCCCCCCCCTGAGAGGTGGAATCCCCCGCCCCCGTCGCCACGGGCCGCGGAGGCGGCTGTGGAGCAGGCGCCCGTGGCGGGCGCGGAGGCACCCGCCACCGGGTCATCAGTGGAGGAACCCGTGAGCGCTGCGGAGGCGCCGGCGAGCGCCACGGTGGTGCCGGCGGGCACCACTGCGGCGCCCCCCGAACCCTCGAGGAAGAGGAAGCGGGGCTTCTCCAACTTGAGGTGAGCAGCACTTCCCCCGTGCGCCCTGGATTTTGAGGGGTTGGTGCTCACCCTTGTGTCTTCTCGTTCACAGGGTGACGCCGATCGTCCCCGTCCTTGCGCCCGCCAAGGCGCTCAGGTCGGGAGCGCCCGTGCCGACGAGGCGGCGTTCGTCGAGGGCGCCACGGGCAGCGGCAAGCGCGGCGGCGACGGGTGAGCCGCCGCGCGACACGGCTGTGGCCACAGGGCCGCAGCAGGAAGAGACGGCGGTGGCGGCGGCCACAGCGGCGGCGACCGCGGTGGCGTCGGAGTCGCCAGCACTTGTCCCCACCGCGGGCGACCAAGCGGTGGTGGACATCGCCGACGATGATGCCCCACCCCCCGGGTGGGGCCAATGGGGAAACCAGCCCGCATCAGCCCCTGAACGCGCGCCGGGGGTGTTAGTGATGCGGGAGGACGGCTGCGTGATGCCGCAGCACCCGGCGCACGACGCTGAGGCCTCATCGTCACGTGCTGTCCTGCCCGCCCCTGCCGCCGCCGTCGCGCACCCAGAGCAGGAGCGGGGTCACGCCGGCGCGCCGTCGGCTCATTTCGACGAGGTCCAGGCCGAGCAGGCGCTGTGGCAGGAGTTTCGAGACCACGGCGCCTCGATCAACAACGTGCTAAACGAGGCGCTGCGGGTTCACGGGGGTCCTTCGTGGCGGATTTTCCAGGTGCGTATTTTTCGTTGGATTCGAGGCTTGCTCCCTTATTCCCTTCGTGTTTGCGCGTTTTCTGACTTCACTTTCTCTCGCGTCTTGTCTGCTGGTGACAGGAGCTGGAGGGCCGAGCCCGGGAGAGGTACGACCGCCTCGCTCAACTGAGCACCGAGCGCGACTGGTATCGGGACCAGTATGACTCCCTCGACGCCCTCGTGGAGGCCTTGCGGACCGACAACGGGTGGCTAGAGTACCGGCTGCAACTTGTGCGGGACGAGCTCCTGAACCAGGGCGCCCAGGCTGCGGAAGACGCCTCCGCGGTCGACAGGGTGACGTCAGCGCTTCTGGAGTGGGATGAGGCGCAGCAGAAGGCGCGCGAGGCCCTGGCCGCGGCCCAGACCGCGGCGGCTGAGAAGGAGACGACGCTCGCCTCGGCGCAAGCCCAGCTCCAGCAGGATCGTGCCACCCTCGAGGGGGCGCGGTCTTGGCAGGGCCAGGCCGAGGAAAAGGCCAAGGAGGCCGAGTAGCTGAGAGTCGACCTTGCGGACAAGGTCGCCTCGCTCGCCGCGGCGGGGGAGCAGCTCCGGCAGGAACAGGGCGCACGCCAGGCGGCCGAGTCCTTGCTCCAGCAGGAGCAGTCCGCACGTAAGGAGGCTCAAGCCGCCCTCGAGCGCGAACGCATGGCGCGGGAGGAAGCGCAGGGCCAACTCCAGCAGGAGCGCGCCGCGCTTGAGGAGGCACAGGCAACCCTCAAGCTCCGGGACGAGGAGTCACGCGGCTCAACGGGGAGCTGGCCCAGTTGAGCGTATCCTACGAGGATCAGCGCCAGGCTGGCGAGGAGAAGGATGCTGCGATCCTTGACCTGCAGCGGGCGGCCGAGACCATGCGCGCGGCCCTCGAGACAGAGAAGAAGCAGGTCGAGGGTGAGTCGTCTTTCCTGCCTTTCACCTGTTGGCTTGGTTCGTCTGGGATCCACTCCCAACTTGGTCTGTGTCTTGGTTTTCAGGCCTGTGGACGGTTCTCGGGAACTCGGTGACCCAGGCGCAGGCCATCCAGACGGCCTACAACTCTTCCCAGCAGGAGCTGGAAGAGTTGCAGGCCGCCGCCCTCGAGGCGTGCCAGGGCATTGAAGAAGGCGAGGCGCAGGCCGGGAGCTCCAGGGCGAGTCGTCTTCGCGCTCTGGGCGGGCACGTCACTCAGCGCATGCGCCGCGCGCTTCACCTGGGGGTCCAGAAGGCCCTTGGCGTGGTGGTGTCGCACTACCGGGTGAACCTTGGGGCGATCTCTACGGGCTACGTCGTCCCTGCCGGCGTCGATGACGAGGTGGAGATGAACCGCGTGGATACGCTCGCCGCTCCTGCTGCCAACGTCCTCGCGGAGGACTTCATGGATTTTCTATTTCCGGACGCTCCTCCGGCTGGCGGCCCTGAGCCCTGAAAACAGTTGGGCGTTCGTGCCCTTTAAGCTTTTTTGTGTTAGAACTCGAGCCACGCGGCTGTATGTAATAAACATTTTCTGCTTGAAACATTTGAATGTTTGTAAGTCGAAATGCTTGTTACTTATTTCAATAGCTGCGCTGTTCTGTCTTTCCCACTTTCTTAGGCGAATTTTAGCCGGAAAGATTTCGTTTGCACGAGTAGCTTGTAGGCAAAGCGGCGAGGGGGAAGGGCCGTATCCTGCCGGAGGCGTGGGCTATCCCCGACTCGCGCTTCTTTGCCCTTTGGCCGCTCGCGTCCCGCGTAAATTCACCCGAAGTTTGGGTCGAAACATACTTGGCGCATTTGCAATGGAATTTTTTGCAAAAAAATGGGACCATTTTTAGGGGGAATGCCCCCCGTAGTAGCCCCCGAGGGGGACTTGGTTTTCGGGGGAAAGCCGAGTCGCCCTTTTAACTTTATTCCATGATGAGATTTACAATTGTACAACCAACTGGGGTGTTGGGTGTGTAAAATAATGAAAAAAGACTTGGAAATCCTTTCTAAGGGTAGAAACGATGTAGCTGTTGGATGTTCCAAGCGTTGGTGAGTTCTTCGCCGTCTTCGTTCGACAGCTTGTAGGTGCCGGGCTTGAGCACTTTGACGACGACGTAGGGTCCCTCCCATGGGGGTGATAACTTGTGGCGGCCTCGATTGTCTTGGCGCAGTCTTAGGACTAGGTCCCCTTCGTCGAAGTCTCAGCGCCGTATCTTTCGGGCTTGGTACTGCCTCAGCGCCTGCTGGTACCTCGCTGAGTGCATCAGGGCCACGGTGCGGGCTTCATCTAGCTGATCCAGTGAGTCCTCGCAGGCTCGCTGGTTGGCGCCTTCGTCATAGCCCTTGACTTTGGGCGACCCGTACTCCAGGTCCGTGGGGAGGACGGCCTCCGCGTCATAGACCAGGAAGAACGGGGTGAATCCCGTGGCCCTGCTCGGGGTAGTCCTGAGGCTCCAAACGACCGACGGCAGCTCCTGGAGCCATTTTTGGCCAGACTTGTTCAGCCTGTCGAATATCCTGGGCTTGAGACCTTGTAGGATCATGCCGTTGGCACGCTCCACTTGACCATTGGTCTGTGGATGTGCGACGGCCGCCCAATCCACGCGGATGTGGTTTTTGTCGCAAAACTCCAGGAACTTCCTGCCGGTAAATTGGGACCCGTTGTCGGTGATGATGGAATTTGGCACTCCAAACCGGTGGATGATGTCAGTGAAAAATGACACGGCTTGCTCCGCCCTGAGGTTTGTAATTGGGCGCGCCTCGATCCATTTAGAGAACTTATCCACGGTGACCAGCAGGTGAGTGTAGCCCCCGGGCGCCTTTCGTAAGGGCCCGACGATGTCCAGCCCCCACACGGCGAAAGGCCATGTGACGGGAATCGTTTGAAGGGCGTGAGCCGGGAGATTCGTCTTGCGGGCATAGAACTGGCACCCCTCGCAGGTACGTACGACCTCGTTGGCGTCGGCGACCGCGGTGGGCCAGTAAAAGCCTTGGCGGAACGCGTTGCCCACGAGGGTACGCGGCGCCGCGTGATGGCTGCATACGCTCGCGTGGATGTCTCGGATGAGCTCGCGACCTTGAGGGATGGGGATGCACCGCTGCAGGACGCCGAACGCGGAGCGCTTGTACAGCTCGCCGTCGACGATGGTGAACGACTTGGCCATCCTGGCGATGCGCCTGGCCTCGGACCGGTCCGGGGGTAGTTCCCCTCGATCCATCCAAGCGAAGTATTTGGCCCGCCAATCCTCCGCGCGGGGGGCTGGCTCTGTTTCCATGGCCTCGGCCTCGTCTGCACCGTAGCCCTCGAGCAGGGAGAGCACAAACGCCTCGTTCAAGGGGTCCTCGTCCATGGGCTTCGCGCCCGCTGGATTCGAGGGAGCCCCCGAGGGTTCCTCCTGGCTCGAGGGCGACGGTCCGAGGTTGACGGACGGTTTCGCGACGTCTCGCGCAAAGACGTTCGGGGGAACGGTGATTCGCCCCGACGCGATTTTGGCGAGTTCGTCCGCCTCTTCGTTGTACCTGCGGGGGACGTGATTGAGCTCGATGCCGTAGAATTTATCCTCGAGAGCGCGCACGGTGTTGCAATAGGCCTCCATCTTGTCATCGTGGCAACTCGCGTTCTTCATGACTTGGTCGATCACGAGCTGCGAGTCTCCCCTGACGTCGAGGTGTTTGATGCCTGTCTCAACGGCAATTCGGAGGCCGCAAAGGAGGGCCTCATACTCTGCCATGTTGTTGGACGCGGGGAAGTGCAGGCGCACTGCGTACCTCATATGCTCCCCGAGGGGTGAGACGGAGAGCAGGCCCGCGCCTGCCCCTGTCTTCATTACTGACCCGTCGAAGTAGAGGGTCCAGCACTCGGCCTGAATCTGCAGCGGCGGCAGCTGCGTATCCGTCCACTCGGCCACGAAATCCGCGAGGATCTGAGATTTGATCGCCTTGCGCGGTGCGTAGGCGAGTGTCTCGCCCATGAGCTCCACGGACCATTTGGCAATCCGGCCCGCTGCGTCCGGGTTACGTATGATCTCCCCCAACGGGAACGAGGAGACCACCGTGACCGGGTGGGCCTCGAAGTAGTGCCGCAGCTTGCGCCGCACGAGCACCACCACGTAGAGCAGCTTCTGGATCTGCGGGTAACGTGCCTTAGTCTCGGACAGCACCTCGCTGATGTAATACACCGGCCTTTGGACTGGTAAGGCGTGTCCTTCCTCCGTACGCTCCACCACGATGACCGCGCTGACCACCTGGGTGGTCACGGTGACGTAGAGGTACAGAGGCTCGCCGCTCTGGGGCGGTGTTAGGATTGGCGCGTGGGCGAGTGTCGCCTTGAGTTTACCCAGCGCCTCCTGGGCCTCGACGGTCCAAGAGAAGCGCTCGCGTTTTTTCAGGAGCCGGTAGAGAGGCAAGCCCTTTTCGCCGAGCCGCGAAATGAAGCGGCTAAAGGCGGCAAGGCACCCTAACACTTTCTGGACCCCTTTGAGGTCTCGAATCGGGCCCATCCGGTCGAGGCTGCGACCTTCTCGGGGTTGGGTTCAGTTTCACCCCGTTGGCCCGCAGGCAGTCGAATGCGACGCGCAGGTCGCTAACCAGGTCGTCCGCCTTCCTGGTCTTCACGACTATGTCGTCTACGTACGCCTCAACGGTCCGCCCGATGTGGTCTCCGAAAACGTGCTGCATACATCGCTGGTACGTTGCACCTGTGTTTCGGAGGCCAAACGGCATCGTCACGTAGCAGAACATCCCGAACGGCGTGATGAAGGAGGTCGCGAGCTGGTCGGATTCCTTCATCTTTATTTGGTGGTACCCGGAATAGGCATCAAGGAAACACAAAAGCTCACACCCCGCAGTTGAATCTATGATCTGATCGATTCGTGGCAAAGGAAAAGGAACTTTGGGACATGCTTTATTCAAACTAGTGTAATCTACACACATCCTCCACTTCCCATTCTTTTTCTAAACTAGTACAGGATTAGCTAGCCACGTAGGGTGAAAGACTTCCTTGATGAATCCGGCCTCGAGGAGCTTCCGCAGCTCCACTCCGATCGCCCGGCGCCGGTCTTCGTCGAAGCACCGCAGCCGTTGTTGCACGGCCCGGGAGTGAGGTAGGATGTCAAGGGAGTGCTCGGCGACCTCCCTCGGGATGCCTGGCATGTCCGAGGGGCTCCACGCAAAGATGTCGGCGTTGGCGCGGAGAAAGTCGACGAGCACCACTTCCTATTTCAGGTCGAGGGTGGAACTGACCCTCAATGCCTTGCCCTCGGGGGCAACAGGGTCGAGGGGCACCTCCTTGGTCTGCTCAGCAGCCTCGAAGCTGCCGGCATGCTTGGCAGAGGAGTCGAGGTCCTCGTTGACCAACTTCTCCAGGTTTGCGACGAGCGCTTCATCCAGCACCAACGCCTCGGCGTGTTCTACGCACTCGACGTCGCAGTCGAACGCGTGCTCGATCGATGAGCCCACGGTGATGACGCCTTTTGGTCCTGGCATCTTCATCTTGAGGTAGGTGTAGTTCGGGACTATCATGAACTTGGCGTAACACGGACGCCCAAGAATGGCGTGGTACGCGCCCCTGAACCCTACCACCTCGAAGGTGAGGATTTCCTTGCGGAAATTGTCCGGCGTGCCGAACCAAACTGGCAGGTCGATCTGCCCGAGGGGCTGGATGCGCTTGCCTGGCGCGACGCCATGGAACGGCGTCGTGCTGGGCCGCAGCTGGTCCAACCCGATCCCCATCAGCCGCAGGGTGTGCGCGTAGAGGATGTTGAGGCTGCTACCTCCATCGATCAGCACCTTGGAGAACCGCGAGTTGCCGATGACCCGGTCGACAACCAGCGGGTACTGGCCTGGGTTGGGGATGCAGTTCGGGTGATCCTCGCGGCTGAAGGTGATGGCGTCCCCCGACCAGTCGAGGAAGGAGGGGGGAGCCTTCTCCGCAGCGAGGACCTCGTGCCGCTCCCGCTTGCGCTGGCTGTTGGACATGTCCACGGTCGGTCCCCCGAAGATGAGGAAGACATTCTCCATCGCAGGGAAGCCGCCAGCGTCCCCGTCACCACCATCCTTCTTGGCCTCGCCATCCTTCGCGGCGGCACAACTGTAGTATTTCTTGAGTATGTCGCACTGCTCGAGGGTGTGGTTGACCGGAGTCTTGTGATACGGGCACGGCTTCTTCAGCATGTCATCCAACACGCCGGGGCCTCGAGGGGCCGCTCGAGGGCCCTTTCGGGCCGGGTCGATTGCGAGGGCCTCGTCCTCGTCGTAGTCATGCCCCTGTGCGCGCGTGTCGCGGCGAGGGTTCTTGCCCTTCTTGCCCCGCTTGTGTTTCTGATGGGGGTCTTTGGACTTGCTGCCCTCTGCGGGCGCGTCGTCCACACGCTTGCCTTTCTTGCCATCGAAGATGGCCCCCACCGCCTCCTCGCCGGAAGCAAAGCTGGTGGCGATATCGAACAGCTCGTTGGAGTCTACCGGCGGGCTTCGCCCAAGCTCGCGCACGAGGTCCCGGCAGGTCGTACCCTCGAGGAAGGCATGCACGATCTCGGACTGAGCTACGCTCGGGAGCTCGGTACAGTGCTTGGAGAAGCGCCGTATGAAATCCCGGAGCGACTCGCCGGGTTTCTGGGTGCACGCCCGCAGGTCCCAAGAGTTCCCGGGGCGCACGTACGTGCCCTGGAAGTTCCCCACGAACGTGCGGACCAGATCGTCCCAGTTGTGGATCTGACTGGGCGACAGATGCTCGAGCCATGTCCGGGCCGAGTCCGCGAGGTGCAGCGGCAGGTTACGGATGATCACTTCGTCAGTGGTGGCGCCGCCCAGCTGGCATGCCAGGCGATAATCGTTGAGCCATACACGAGGGTCTGTCTCCCCCGTGTACTTGTCGATCGAGGTGGGCTGGCGGAAGCGCTGAGGGAAGCTCGCCGCGCGGATCTCCCGGCTGAACACGCGGGTCCCCGGAGGCTCCGGCGTCGGCGAGCGATCCTCGCGGCTGTCGTAGCGCCCGCCCCGCCGGGGGTGGTAGCCTGCCGCCGCCCTTGCTTCTGCGTTGCCCGTTCGGCGAGCGTTGATGACGTTGCGGGCGTCGCCGTCCTGAACCTGTCCGCGCGTATCAAGGATCCGCTCCCTGACCGGCGTTCGGCCCTGGTTGGCCGGCTGCCCCCCCGCGCCATCTGCGTGGACGGACGCCTCTTGGCCCTAGGCGCCGCCGTCGTCCCGCGCGCTGCCCTGCTGGCGTATGCGGGACGCCGAGCTTTCGGCCTGTTGCACGGCCGCTTGCTCGATAAGCGCCTGCGCCTCGCGGTGCAGGTTTCGCACCTCGGGCGTCGAGGGCGCGAGCATGGCTCTGAGCAGCGTTGCAGTTGTGATGAGCTTCTGACTCGCGCGCGGAGGCGTGTTTGGGTCGTCGACGTTGAAGTCGGCGTTGATACGCTCCCGGGCCTGCTTGCCCAGCTCGCGCACGCGTTCGCCGCGTGCGGAAGCCTCTCCAGCAATGGAGGCGCGAAGCAGTCGTACCGCGCGGTACTCCTTTGCGAGCTTAGCCTCGAGCTCGCGCGCTTGAGCCAGCTGCGCATTGATGTCGGCGCCCCTCGCCGGCGAGGTGGGAGGTGCGCTTGGCCCCGGGTTCCGGGGTATGCTGGTCCCCGGGTTTAGGGGGGCTTCTCCGTCGCCAGCCCCCGCCACGCCCGTGCCGTCGACCAAGTCACCGATGGCGACCATGAAGCACTCGCGTGCGGGGTCGTAGCTCCCGGCGCTGGAGTCGTCGGAGCAGCCGAACCAATAGTCCGCGGCATCGAGGAACCGCTGGAACATCACTGGGTCTGGCACGCCGGAGAAATCCCATTCCGCGTACCCGTGTGAGGTGGCGGGTGGCAGCTCGCTGGCGGAGCCGTGGTACGACTCGTTGTTGGTGGTGGCGATGAGGTTCCTGACCGCGAGCAGGTGGTGGCCGGGCAGGTCCTCGTACGTCACCACGTCGGTGCTAGCGGACGAAGCGTAGGCTGCCGTGGCATTGCGCATCCCGTAGGGGAACTGCGGCTCGGGGGCCACGCGCTCCCCCGTGGGTGTCGCCGTCGTCTCGCTGGCGGGTGCGTCGCGTTGTGCCGCGGCGCGCGCGGCCCGACGTCGTTCCATTCGCGCCTGGCGCGAGCGCTGGCCAGAACGCCGTCGGCGTCGAGGTGCTGAAGGGCCCGCTGCGTCCGCCTGTGCGGGCGCTGGAGCGCCAGCAGCAGGCGTGGCGGGAACCGGTCCTGGCCCAGTCGACCGCCACGAGTGGAGCTCAGCACGGTTGGTGATGCGCATGAGGTAGCCGGTCCCCGTGGCCTGGAAGTTCAGGCTCCCGAACCGGATTTCGAATCCGGCTGGGAGGGGGTCCGAGCTGCCCATGGAGTACCTCTGGGACCTGTACTCGGTGCGGATCACCATCGAGATGGCTGGTGGAAAGCTGATCTTCAGCGCAGTTCCCCTACCTGGCACGCCAACTGTCGGTGCGGAAAGTAGTCCCGACACTGACTAGTACGAGCGTTGAGATCTATCTCTCGATGGCCGGTGCTAAGCAACTGAGTGACACGAGTTTTATCCTGGTTCCGGCCGGGGCTGTACGTCCAGCAGAGGTGTGCTCGAGGCACTGTATTGCGCTGCACCGTGGTGCTTGCAGAGGGGAGCTACAAGCGTGGCGGGAGAGGAGGTGGCGCCTCCAGGTCCCTGAAGTTTGATTGAGGCGAGATGCCAATATCGTGGTGAAGACGAAAAACGTGCAAGTGTGCCCTCTTCGTCCTCCCCCCGCGGCCAGGGGACCGCCCCCTCCTTTTATAGGCCAAGGGGAGGCGGCTTATATTCGTGCCGCACAGTTCTAACTATGCGTGGCGGTATGGTGTACAGTGCCACAAAGTGGATGGCCGTCCTGGCGAATCTTGCTTCTGGCGGGACGTCGCAGCGAGTCCTGTGTCTGTCCAGAAGCGGCTTCAAGGGTAGTGGCGTGGGATCTTCTTGTTTGGTCGTTGTTCGTACGTCAGCTCGAGGGTTGGGCTGACGGGAGACTGGGGGTCGCACAGTAGCCGGTGAGGCGCCGTCCCGCCGCCCCGCGACCCCACAGTGCCAGAGATGGCGCTGCAGTGCCCGGGTTGGTGGCACAGTGGCGGGAATGGCCGCACAGGGCCGACGGTGACGGAGGAGACGCGCTCCACTGGTCCGACATCACCGCGTCATCCCGTGCGGGCGCGAGACAGGCGTTCGTACCTTTTTCGATGGTTCCGCTGTCCTCTTTCGAGGGTGCGGCGCGCCGGCCGTACGGGAGTGGGTGGTACTGTGTCACGGAGTTGACACTAGCCTTACCGCACAGTGCTGTACAGTGGCGGGGATGGCCTCACCAGGGGGGTTGGCGAAACAGCGTCGGGATATGACTCCCAGGCGGTATCAGAGGGCCGGCGTGGCGGGGATTCGTCCTTGACCCAGGCGCCCGCGGCGTGCCCAAGCATTTAATGCTCCGGTCGGGGGAGTGGGTGCGGGAGCGGCGGACCCACGAGACCCCCGAGCGAGGCGGAGATCTGCCCGAGGGTGCGCGTGGCCCTCGAGCGAGGCGGAGATCCGCCCGAGGGTGCGCATAACCCTCGAGCGAGGCGGAGATCCGCCCGAGGGGGCGTCTAGCCCTCGAGCGAGGCGGAGTTTCGGTAGTACGGCGCCAGGCCCCTCGAGCGAGGCGGAGTTTCGCCCGAGGGGTGCCGGGGCCGACCGCTTGGTGGGCCGCTGAGGTTGCCTGAGCCGTGGGCTCCCCGTCACCACGCCGTGATTGCGCGAGGTGTAATTTACAATTCATGAGTTCGTTTGTGTTTTTGTTATTTGCGAAAAAATGGGTTTGTCCCCGGTTATTAGGGGATCCTTATGGCTGTCCCCGACAAGAAGAAATGGGGTCGGAGGAGGCAGCGGCGACGATAGAGACTCTTTTTTTAATAAAAGGCAGGAGCACTGCCACATCATATAAGAAGAAGAAGCATTGTTACATAACGTGCCGAAGCGAACACCACACAAACAACACACACTAACAACGCACATAACATGACGTTACACCACCACAAACTGGGAGAGGAGCCAAAGAAGCCACCCGTGAACTGCGCCGTCGTCGTCAACATTGTGCCACGTCGAAAGTCGCAGCCCGCTGCAAGCAAGAGCAACATCTCGAACTCCTCCACCATGGGACCACCCCCCTCAAGCCGAACACACACGAACGTCGATCCACCTGTCTCAGTGAAGCTTCAGCATAGAACTCTCGTCGTAGCGCCGATAAATACCACTGATCTTGGCCACTTTGCGTGGGGGCCTCGCCTCTTCCACCGCCTCGCACTCCTCTGCCGAATACTCAGATATCTGAAGCTGCTAAGAGAGCAACACCTTTGACCAGCCGTTACCGGAGGCACCACCGCACCATGTGCACCAACTCAAAGCCTCCAGCACCCATAGACCCTCTGCCTTCCTGCCAATTTGGACCAAGTGCACCTCAACTGCCGCCGTGCGCAAGCAACACCACCAACTAACCACCACCACTGTCTGGCCTGGCCAAGCTGGGGCTCCAAGTGGCGACGATAGAGACTCACGAACGTGTTTGTTAGGCGCATGCGCCCTAGACGATTCTAGCGACGGAAGCGTGCGCTAGCACCGCTTGATCATAAAGCGGCGGCGACAGACACTCACGGAGGTGTTTGTTAGGCGAGTTTACTGACGCCCGCTCGGAGGCCCGCGCACTGTCGATCTCCGACCAGACATTTATTCTGTTTCTGGCATCCGCCTTCCCCGTCCATTCCCTTTCTGGATTCCACACGGCAGTTATTGCCTGTGGTCCCTCTACCAACTATGCTGATCACGTGGCCAAAAATAAATTGGAATCATAAAAAAAATATATGGAGCAAGCTTTTGGAGTAAAATTTTTGTATAAATTTCCCGAACAAAAATCTAGAAACAGAAAAAAATAATAATTGAGACACTAATTTTGAAGAAAAGTGTTTGAACAAAATCATGAAAAAAGTTTTTGAACAAAATCATGAAATTTTTTTGGAAACATCATGAAATTTTTTAAAGAAAACTTTTCAAACAAACTTGACAAACATTGACGACAAAAATGTTTTTTAAACACAAAAATAAGGAAAGAAATAAATTTTTGAAGAAAACAAACTGAGAAAAAGTTATAAAGAAAATTTTGAACGGCAAAAATAAGAAACAAAAGTTTTTAAAAAATCAGAAAATGGTTTTGAAGAAAACTTTTCAAATAAACTTCACAAAAAATCAGGACAAAATGTTTTTTAAGCACAAAAATAAGGAAATTCTGAGAAGATATTTTTGAAGAAAACAAACTTGTGAAAAAGTTATACAATTTTTTTGACTAATAATAAAATAAGGAACAAATGTTTTTTTTGAAAAAATAAAGAAAATCAAGAAAAAAATAATAGCAAAGTAGTGAGATAATTGAAAAAATGAAAAAAGAAAACGAAAAAATTAGCCGACACCGCCAGGGCTCTAATGCCGCGGCCAGCGCCGCCAGTGGCGAATCTACCGGTGGAGCCCCCCTATCGACCCTGGTTTCTTCACTAATCACTGTAGCAAAAGCCTCAAATCACCATTAAATCTTCGTGAAAATCAACATCTCCATTGTTTCAGCTCCCGCTTGTCCTCCATCCTGCATCCGCCACTGAGCACCGCTAGAATCCGCCAATGGAGCTCACCGCCGCACCCTCATGCCGCTGGGATCCGATCCGGAGAAACGCCTGGGCCCGCTGTCGGGATCAAGCCTCGGAGGTGCTCCAAGCGGCACCGGTCCTTCGCTGCGGGTGGCGGGCTCACCCCCAGAGGAGGTCGCCGGGGCCCTCCGCCGTCTGGGATCCGACCTAAATGAGCTCGCCAGGTCCTTCCATCCTCTAGCGCGTAAAATAACGGGAATGAACGAGTTTATAAGCCGGTGGAGACGGGAAAGAACGAGTTGATAAGTCTGTGGAGTGATAATGCAGAGTGCGATATAATTTCAGAAACTGAAAGAGCAAAAATGGAACAGGTTGCCAGTACCGATGATGGAGGCACATGTGTCATGCGCAAGCACCGTATGGAACGGTGTCCATCTAGCGGCACGGGCGACTTATTCGGGTTATACCCTTACGCCCTGTTCGTTTGGCTTATCAGCCACCAGCCAACAGTACTTTTCTCTCAGAACAAACCAGCCACCAGCAACCAGCCAACAGTACTTTTATCTCAGAACAAACCAGCATCAGCCACCAGCCACCAACCAAACGAACAGGCTGTTAGTTTGGATGCTTCAGAGGTGTGCATGCCGCACACGATGGTTGTGCCTAGGCACGTCAGATGTCCGGATCGGACCCCTTATGAGGCGGCGTACCTCTGCTAAGATCCCCGATGTGGGACTTAATGAAGATGTTATGTTATTAGCTTCCTGTTTAAAGTGAAATACAGAAATAATACACCTAGCTTCACGCACGTAGGCGGCCCAGATTTTGCACAGGATCATGGCCTCGACACCCCCTGGCATACTGGGCCGTGGTGCCCTACTTCGGCAACCCAGCCCGGCTCACTTTAACCCCACCCGGCACCAACAAGCAACAACTCAGGAGACTTCGTCGTACCGGCCCTGTCTTTCAAGAGTCAAAGGCTCAGTGATTAGGACGAATAACTGTAATTTGAACTCACGCAGAGTTAAAAAAACTTGCTGTGGATTTACGGACAAGCAAATATACACAAACGGGGGTATGGGAGATTGGACTGCGTGCTGGTTGATGTCGAATTCCGGGACTGTGGAGGAGATCACATGGTTTGGACTTTGGACTTGGAAAATTCAAACTTGAGAGTTCCACGACGCTAAGCTGACTGCAAGTTCAGACTTCAGACAAACTCATCAGCTGGATTTAATTTGTACGACAATTTGTTAATTCAGGTCAGGAATCCTGCTGATTACACTGTAATGTTGATGCCTTTGATTTCCTATTGAATTGATGGTAATATCTGCGCAAGTTTGAGGCATACTCCATTTTTGTAAGCACAAGTTTGAGAGGAATTGATGCCTTACTTCCTCTCATTTTTCCAAATCACAATGGAACGGTAAAACATAGTACACTCAGTTCTCACAGAATCGAAACTTCTGTCCCCCTCACAACCACAAGCACAACCAACCGAGACCAAGCAGAGGATCACCAATTCCTCTCATTATTCGAAACTAAACATATAAACATAATAACACAATAAAGTTTCTCCCCGTGCGGCGCCGCCCCGCTGTTGACCGAGAGGGCTCTCCGCCGCTCAGGCGAACTCGCCGGGGTGCGCGACGATGTACCCCTCCACCTTCTTGATGAGGCCGAGGTAGCCCTGGACGAGCTTGGCCTCCTCCTCCGCCGGCAGCGGCGTGCCGTCCAGGCGCTCGTACTCCACCGTGACCTTGAACACGCAGGCGCCCTCGCCGGCCGGCACCACCTTCACCTCCGACACCTGCGACTTGAGCTTCGCCGCCACCTCGCCGCCCTCCACCACCAGTTCCGACCTCACCACGCGCGCCGCCGCGTCGCGCACCAGCAGACGGGTCTTCAACACCTTCGCGTCACCCACGGCTGTAAACAAAAAGTAAAATCCAGGTGAGTCGATATGATCGATCGACGGCACGTCGTCGTTGTCGTCGTCGCGGCGAAAATGCGCCTTGGCACTTAATTATACCTGGGTTGAGCTTCATGGTGGTGACGGTCCCGGGGCTGCCGTCGCCCTCGACCTCGACGGCGTCGATCATGCCGACGCAGGCCTTGGTCACGATGGACGTGTCGCCGGAGAGGAAAACCTTCCACAGCAGCTCGGCCGACACGGCCAGCGGGCACTCCTCCGTGACGCTGCAGGCAACCATGGTGCTCACAAGCTAAGTTGTCACTGGTCAGTGAAGGCTGCTAGCTCACTGGTCGATGGGAGAGCTTGCTGTGTGATTTGTGTGTTCTGGATAGTGAGCCATCAAGGGTTACTTATATAGATGTGGCTGGTCAATGCAATCAAGCAAGATGGTTGGTCGGAACTCGGACCGTGTGTTGGCGGAACCGGAATAATTCAAGGACTCTGAAGATCACATGGTTTGGACCTGGAAAATTCAGAGCATGAAGATGTGATCTAGAACGGTTGAACAATGGATGCAAAGAATTTTATTTGTTGGAAAATATTATTTTTCAGACAGTGGCCAGTATATAGGAACCCTGTTTATACTGTCATTGCACTGCCTGGATCCTACTGGGATCCTATAAGACTAGCAGTAGCAGAGAGAGTACTCATGTCATGAGTTTTTGAATTAAAAAAAGATCTCAAAAATCAACCAGTACATTAAATTAGTAATTTTGTTAAATCTTTCGTGAAACAAGTTTGAAGTGCTCACCCTTAGCTCAGTCACTCATCAGATTTTTTGGAGAAACTAAAGATTCTCACATTTCCGGTAGCCAAAGTACACAAGGATGTTTTTATTATTTTTTATTTTTTTAAATCCGTGCATAGCACGTTTTTCATTAAGAAGGAGAGAGTTACAAATAAGCAACCTCAGGAGAACCCCTAAGGCGCGGCAATACAAGGAAGCACAACAAGAGAGGCACGACGACCAACACGGTCAGAGCAACACCAACAGAAGAAAACACAGAACTACCGGCAACGCCTAAACCTGCACGAAAGGAGAACATCAAGAGCGCAAGCACATCACCGACCGACTCACACCTAGGCACCAACGGGAGGAGAGCATGAAGGACATGCAAGATGATGCCTCTAAGGAGGGGAACGACGTCGACGCCGCCATCATCCGTCCGCCCACGCCGAAGCAGACCAAGTTTACACCTGGCAAGACAAATGGACGGAGGCCGAGACAACACCTCCAACAAGGTGAGGTACGTTCCGAAGAACGCACCCGTTGTCGGTCCGAAAAGAGCAGACCAAGCTTTCGCAGACCTCCGGAGCCAACCTCACGCAGCCCTCCGCCAGAGCAAAGAAGCAGTCAATCGATGGGAAGGCAGCAAGCAACTCTTGGCGGTGACGATGGAAAGCTTCTGCAGGAAGGCGGCCAAGAGCGACCACCACTACCAAGAGGGGGAAGGAGCTCGCCCGCATCCCCACTCCCCACGACCAGCGCATCCAGAAACACTCGAAGACGACGAAAGGAGGGGACCGAAGCAACCGAGGTAACGTGAGGTGCTGACAGCCTGAGGCACCAAGGGGAGGACGAGACCCATCCTCCCATCCCACCTGCAAAGAAGACGACAGGTGAACGCATGGAGCCACATGTTGTCGACAAGTCACGAAGACACGACCAGCGACGCCACCACCAAGCCCGACGACGACGAAGCAACGACACGCGTGAAAAGGAACGACCGCGAGAGCACAACGACCAAAGAGAACGGGCGCACCGACCCAAGTCCACCCTAGAGATCTGCTCGGCAACACCGGTAACATCCAAACCGCCGACGACCTCACCACCACGGCACCACCATCACCACCCAGTATCATGCCGGAGCGGGGAGACACCACCACAACGCCTCCAAGAAGGTACACGGTGCCCGAGGGCATCGCCGTTGTCAAGCCGGAGGATGCGGCATGGCTTTCGCCATTGTCTGCCCATCCCCAGCTATGCGACCGAGGGCCACGGAGAGGCCCGACCTTGCGACCCAGACGTCCGGGGATGTGGCCGTCACAGCCGCCGCGGAGGACGACAACAACGTCGGGCGCCGCCGGGCGGTGAGGTCGGGGAGGAGGGCGGTGAGAGGTGCCGCGTCCAGCCGGCAGGAAGGGAGGTCGCCCTGCCCGCGTCGGAGGTCGCTAAGAAGAAGGACGCCGGGGGCCGCCGGGGCACCGAAGCCTGCCCAGCCCCGACGAGGCCCGAGGAACCCCGCCGACAACGAAGGAGCACCGCAGGCGGACGCGAAGGAGCCGTGTCGGCGCAGGACGGCCCCACCGGGCCCACACCCGACCCAGATCTAGGGTTAGGGCAAGGGCACCTGCGACCCCGCGAAGAGGGCGGCTGGATCGACGTGGGGCGCCGGCGGTGGCCGCGCTGGACCACCCGGGGTGGCTGCGGAGGCCAGGGAGCCGGAGCCTGCCAGCTCCCGACCGACCGAGCGTAGGCGCACGACGCGTCGAAGGGGAGGCAACACGGGCCCGTCCCGGCCTCGGTGCCGGGGCGGCGCGGGCCGGGCCAAGCGCCGGCGCAGGAGGTGGAGCCGGAGGTCCAGGCGGCAGTGGAGGCTGGGGCGGCAGCGGACCTGAGGTTCGGCGGAATCGGGCGTGGCGCACGTGAGGGAAGGGAAGAGGAGGCAAGGAACGAGAGGAAAGGGAGAGGAGGGAGGGAGAGAGGGAGGAGGGGCTGGGCCACCGCCGCCGGTGGAGGAGGAGGCGTCGGCGGCCACCGGTGGCTATGGGCGGGGGGCCTCGGCGGCGGGGCGGGGAGCCCCAGAGTCGCCCTCGGGAGGACGACGCGGGGGGGGGGCTGGTACCGTCGTTTGGAGCACGAACTATTGTAAAAGAACTGCTAGTAGGATGTTTTTATTTCATATTTATTGATAGGAAATTAGAAGTGTACTAAGTAGTATACTCTGGTTAACCTTAGAAATGCCCAAAGCATTCCTCCAATGTAGGATTCAGAAGTTTCAGATAAATTTCAGGGTTGAACAGTATGATCTAGAAGCGTCGTCGTTGGATAAGGAATAGTAGTTGGGTGTGTACTTATTGCGTTCGTGCGTAACAGTTTTCATAGACCGGACAAGTTGAACTGTGGCCTTTACCTACAAGTTGGTGTTAATCATCCACGTTCGATAATAATTAAGGTTCTAGAAAGAAGTAAATAAGAACTTTTTCCTAAAAATCTCATGCTCAACTTTCATAGTTCCTTAGGCCAGTCTCAGTGGAGATGTCATGAACACGATTACCTAGAGTGACACTTCATCTAAAAACATTTGAAACTATAATGAAACACCCCTCTCTCAATGCATAGTTTCATTTATTGTTGTTTTCTAGGTTGCATGTAAGACACAAGCTGTCTAGGTAACTGTGTAGAGAGAGTTTCATCCTCATGAAACTCATTTTACCTCTCTTCATTAATACACTGCCACATCATCAAAAATGCTTACATGGCAGCCTATTTAATGTCTATGAAACCCCCACTGAGACTGGCCTTAGATTCGCTCCCTTGCAAATCTCTTGCAAATTTTGTTTTTTTTATTTGCAAAAATACAAGTTGTGGCTTTGCCGTTGCCATATGGTGTGGATCACATTTGACTTCTACGACAAGGAGATCCCATGTCACCTATACTTTTCGATATAGTGGCAGATATGATCTCTATTTTGATTAAAAGAGCAAAGGATGATAATCATATCAAAGGGGTCATTCCTCACCTTGTGGAAGATGTGTTGTCTATTTTACAATATGCAGATGATACAATGTTGTTCATCGACCATGATTTGGAGCAAGCTAAAAATATGAAATTACCACTCTGTGTCTTTGAACAGTTATCAGGGCTTAAAATTAATTTCCACAAAAGTGAGACTTTTTGTTATGGAGAAGCTAAACATTATGAACAAGAGTACACTAGTTTGTTTGGATGCAGCCTAGGCTCATATCCCTTTAGATACTTAGGCATCCCAATGCATCACCGTAAACTCTGTAATGCGGATTGGAACATTATTGAGGAACGATTTAAGCACAAACTAAGTACTTGGAAGGCCAAACATCTTTCCTATGGGGGGCAGACTTGTTTTGTTGAATTCTGTTCTAAGTAGCCTTCCCATGTTCATGATGTCTTTTTTCGAAATCCCAAAAGGTGTCCTCGAAAGATTGGATTTCTATAGGTCTAGGTTCTTTTGGCAAGGCACCAACGATAAAAAAATATCGTCTAGCAAGCTGGGATATTTTGTGTCGTCCCAAAGATCAAGGAGGTCTAGGAATAATAGATCTCTGGATTCAAAATAAATGCCTGCTTAGTATATGGTTATTCAAACTACTCAATGAAGAAGGTACCTGGCAGACCCTACTCAGAAATAAATATCTGAGCTTGAAGTGTCTTTCTCAGGTTCAGATTAAACCTGGAGACTTGCACTTTTGGAAGGGTTTATTAAAGGCTAGGGAAGATTTTCTGAGATGTGGAATCTTCAAGATAAAAGATGGTTCACAAACTAGATTTTGGGAAGACACTTGGTTGGGCTCCAAACCACTTGGAGAACAATTTCCTAACCTATATAATATAGCCAATTATCCTCATGCAATAGTGACAAATGTTATGAATCAAATGACATTGAATATTTCTTTTCGAAGAGCATTAATTGGGGATAAATTGATTGCTTGGTACAACCTAGTAGCTGAAATAGCCAACCATCAGCTTTCACAAGGCAGGGATATTTTCACCTGGGACTTACATCGACATGGACAATTTTCAGTCCGGTCTATGTATGAGTATATGATAAACTAAGGTGTGCCATTTAATAACAAATTCATATGGAAGCTAAAGATTCCTCTAAAGATAAAGATTTTCCTTTTGTACCTGCAACGAGGTGTCATTTTAACAAAGGATAATTTAACTAAGAGGAACTGGGTTGGGAGTCAAAAGTGTTGTTTATGTGATTGTAATGAAACAATCAAACATCTCTTTTTTAATTGTCAACATGCCAAAGATATTTGGAGAGTTGTTCAGATAGCTACTGGGTTAACCCGACCTAGATCAGTAAGACATATGCTTGGAAATTGGTTAACAGGCATTGCAAAAAAGATAAAAAAATGATCTTTGTGGGGGTGGCAGCTCTTTTATGGGCTATTTGGTGTACACGTAAGGATTTGGTGTTTGAGAAAAAGCATTTCAACTCGTTTATGCAGGTCATTTTTAGGGGAGCATATTGGCTGCGATTTTTGTCTTTGTTGCAGCATGGGGACACAAGGGAGATCATCTGTTCGGCAAGCAAAGCACTAGAGATTGTCGCTTTGGATATATTCGCCAAGAATGGATGGAGAAGTAGTAATAGAATATGCTTTTGAATTGTATATGCCCATGTGTACCGTTTCCCTATTATTTTGTGTTCAGCTTCTAAGCTGAGAATGATGTAAAAACTTGGTTGTGTGCGGTTGCATAGGCCGGAACTCTTTCCTTTATCTAAAAAAAGTGAAGCATAGACCCACGATCTCATAGTGCATAGCTTCATTGAAGTTGTTCCCAGATATATTGCCAGGTTTTTACCTAATCTCCAAAAGTTTACTAATTTTAACATGGCAAATCTTATGATTTGCCAAGTCCTAAAAGATGTGTCAAGCTAAAAAAGAATGCATCTTCAAGATTTTGCTATTTTTAACTTGTCAAACTTTTTTTTCTCTCTTATACATTTGCATCAGGAAGCCTTCTCTATTCTATATTTCATTTTCACCCTTCCACCTTGTTATAAATGATGGCGCAAAATGACGAGAAGTAAAATAATCAAACCGCAAGGAGACACGAGATTTAATGTGGAAAACCCCCTCAACACGAGAGGGAAAAACCACGGACGCCAGCCAACAAGCACTTCACTATGATCAGAGTCCGGTTACAAACGCCAACGGCGGCGGCTTACAAGAAGTAGAATGAATCAATCTCCAATAGAAGACCCTAATGAGATTACATGTCTCGTACCGTACCGCGGCGGGGGGGGGGCGTTGCCCCCCGCACCCCCACAGTCGCAATCTAACCAAACAGGGTACAGCCCAACAGGCCAACTTCAGACTCCGCTTCGCTCTGGCACTAGCAGGCCTAGCTACGCTCCGTCAGAAGTTAGCCTAGAAGAAATTTCTTCTAAGCTAACCATTGCTCTCGTGTAATGGTAAAAGCTAGAGTGGTTAGCTTAAAAGAAATTCCTTGGTTCATAGTGTCAACAGAGGGTCCGGATTTCAATGGAGATTCCTAGACCATACAAACTGAAATAATTCAGGCTACTATGCTGGGGGGTATTGCTGCAGATGAAGATTTCCCTCCACATGATGTCCAACCCGAGCTCTTTGATTTCTTTGGGTTTGGCCAGCAGGGTCAGGGACCCTTTCATCCTCAGCCCCAGGAGGATGCACACCAACAGGAAGATGATGCACCTCAACAGGGAGGCAATGCACCTCAGGAAGGTTGGGGTTTATGGCCTCAAGGACCAAATGTCATTCATGTGCATCAGTCTGAACAACAGATTGTGCAAGCACTGCCTGCTCATCAACCACAACAACCTTTAACTTTTGACCTCAATGAACCCCTGCAACCTTCGGAAGATGATATGGGTGTGGTAGATAATATCTTTATGGTCTTAGGGAATGCACCTCAACAGCAACCTGCTCCCATGAAGGAAGATGTAATTCTTGCCGGCAGTGACTCAGAGGGGGTAGCTGAAAATCTACCCCCAATAATGGAAGTGGCAGCTCCTCTAGAAGTTCAGGTTTTCATCCCCATGGAGAATGGTGCCCCCTTACAGTTGCTACCAGATGATATTCAGGAAAATGAACTGATGGATTTTGATGATCTGAATATGGTTAATAATCAAATGGGAAATATTGCTCAGGATGTTGAAAACAATGTTCAGAATGTGGGTATGGTCATAACACCTCAGTTTGAGGTAGATCTAGTGTTTCCAAGCAGAGTTTTTGAATTGCCCCAGCCAAAATAAGATTTCTTCAAACATAACCCCGAAGCTGTCAGGTTATGAGCCAAATGTTTTGCTCCTGGGCCAGGGGCACCCATAATCCAAGTTCCAGGACATTGGGCTGACTTCTTCACCTTCCTGATGCTCAGCCCAGTGGCTCATAAGTGGGCTACATCTTTCCTGGGCTCACCTGCTCTTTCCTTTCTAGCTGGTCACCCCTCAGCCCCCACCATTCCCTTCTGCCTGCCATCGACTCTGCCAAATGTTAAACATCAGCTTTGCATCAAAAATCTCCCAGCAACTATTGACTTTGAAGCCTCCTTCCCAGCAATGAATCCCAGCTCCCCCCAGATGATTTCACCTTTCCAGAAGACTCAGATTAGCTGTCTCCTGCTACACCACTTGAAAAGCTCACTACAAGGATTGCTCAAACCCCTAGACCTTGGTCTAAGTCTCTTCTATCCTTGGCCGCTAAAGGAAAGGCTCCTGAAAGTTTATCAGACTCTAATGCAATAAGAATCTTGAGATAGAAGGGGAAACATAAGGGCTATAAAGGCTCCCCATGTCTCAATAAAAACTGCTTGGGTTGCTCCATGGACCCACCAACTCTTTCCTCCCAAGTAATCAGGAATCTTGGGGCCACTTTTTGCAAAATTGCTTATGAGAAGCTTACTGTTGAGGAGCTATCAAAAAATAAGAAGGCTTCGACCCATGGTGGAAAGAAGCAGACAAAGAAACCTCACAAAGACAACACCAATGATCTGGATAAAACAAGCAAGAAAAAGGCTAGGAAATAGGAAGTGGAAGCACTTGCCTCTTTCGGATCTTTATTTTGTGGTCACTCAAACATATTTTGCTTTTCGGTTTGTAATTTACTTATCTAGACAAACTTGTTTATTTCAGTTGGCTGTCTGTGTGCTTGTCTATACTGCTAGTCAGTTCATGGAACTTTCTGTTACTTGATTACCTGTTTCAAATGAATCAAAACCATAGACAGTGGAAAGTTCTGTGTTGGAATGTCAGGGGTTTGAATGCCATGGAGAAATGGGCTGCTACTAGAGATAGAATCTCTGAAAGTGGTTGTGATGTCATTTGCTTGCAGGAAACTAAAAAACAAATTCTTGATCTGCAATTCATCAGGAAGTTTTGCCCTAGGACTTTTGATGCTTTTGAGTTCCTCCCCTCCACTGGTGCTTCTGGGGGACTTGCTGTAATTTGGAAATCTTCTCTTCTTAATGGATATGTGGTGTTTAGCAATGAATTTGGCATTTCCATGGAATTTCACTCAAACCATGACCAGTCGGATTGGATACTTATCAATGTCTATGGCCCTTGTACACATGAAGGGAAGCACAACTTCTTACACTGGCTAAAGCACATAGTTATGCCTGATGACGTCGATTGGCTAATTGTTGGGGATTTTAACCTGATTCGAAGACCAGACAACAGGAACAAGCCAGTTGGCGATATTAATAAAATGCTTTTGTTCAATGAGGTCATTAGTTCAAAGGGTTGGGTAGAAATTTCACTTCATGGCAGAAAGTACACATGGTCAAATAAACAAGTCTCACCCTTACTGGAGCGCTTAGTCTGGTTTTTTACTTCAAGCTCTTGGACACTTAACTATCCGGGTACTACAGCACATGCGCTGAATATGGAACCATCTGATCATGCACCTTGTCTTATACATATCACCACCAACATTCCCAAGGCTAAAGTTTTTCATTTTGAAAATTATTGGATGGAGAATGAGCACTTCTTGGAAGTAGTGACTCATGGGTGGTTAGTTCCTACCTTCCAACAGGATCCTACCAAAATTGTAACAGCAAATTTTAAAAATTTAAGGGTTCTAAGAGCTTGGCAAGCCCAGATCTCCAATCTAAAGGCCAACATTGACAATGTCAAGACAGTTTTGATCTTTCTAGGAATCTTGGAAGAACACAGGGATCTTTCAATTGAAGAATGGAACTTCAGAAGCCTCCTCAAGAAAAATACTCCTCTCTTTTGCAGCAACAACAAATTTATTAGAAACAAAGAGGTAATATCACATGGGTCAAATTTGGTGATGGGGGATCTAAATTATTTCATGCAAATGCAACAATCAGGCAAAGAAGAAATCTGATTACTTCTTTACAAGATGCAAATGGACAGACACACTCAATCACTCAGATCACCACTCAAAAGCCAATATCCTTTGGGTAGCTTTCAGAGAAAGACTTGGCTCATCTGACACACTTGAGATGCAATTCAACTTGGAGGATTTATTACAAAGGGCAAATGATCTCGGCTGCCTAACAGAACCTTTCACTCATGAGGAGACAGATGCAGTAGTGGCAAATTTGCCGAGTGACATATCACCAGGACCTGATGGTTTCAACACTAATTTTGTAAAGAAATGTTGGCAAATAATCAAGCATCACTTCTGTAACCTCTGCATAGCTTTTCACTCAGGATCAGTTTGCTTAGAAAGTTTAAATGGGTCACACATCACACTGATTCCCAAAGTAGATGGTCCTTCAAAGGTTTCAGACTACAGACCAAATTCCCTACTAAACACATCCATCAAAATCCTTACAAAGCTTTTGGCCAACAGATTACAGCAGACTATAATGAAGTTAATTCATCAAATCAGTCTGGATTTATTAAATCAATGACAATCCAAGACTGGCTAGCCTGGTCTTTTGAATATTTGCATCTCTGTCACAAATCAGGAAAAGAGCTGCTTATTCTGAAGCTAGATTTTGAAAAGGCCTTTGACAGAATAGAGCACAATTTCATGTTGCAGATCATGGAGCGTAAAGGTTTCAGCCAAAAATGGCTTCACTGGATGAACTTAATTTTTGCATCTGGAAAATCAGCTGTCCTCCTTAATGGAGTCCTAGGAAAGGTCTTTCACTGTAAAAGAGGAGTTAGACAAGGAGACCCACTTTCCCCCTCCTTTTTGTTCTAGCAGCTGATTTCCTTCAAACTCTGCTGAACAAGGCCAAAGACATGAATTTACTACCAATACCTTTGAATTACACCTCAGACTTCCCAATTATCCAGTATGTAGATGACACTTTGATAATCATGGAAGGATGTGCTAGACAACTCTTTTTCTTGAAAAGTCTTCTTCAGACCTTTGCTGCCTCCTCATGCCTCAGAGTTAATTATTCAAAATCCATGATGGTCCCAATCAACATAGATGACCAGAAGTTAGCAACTTTGGCCAACACTCTGGGCTGCTCAATAGGGTCCATGCCTTTCACTTACCTAGGCCTGCCACTTGGAACGACAAAACCCAAAGTAGTGGATTTCCTTTCTTTAGTCTCAAAATGTGAATGAAAACTATCAAGTATATCCACCTTCCTGTCTCAAGCAGGTAGACTTCAGATGACTAATGCAGTTTTTTTCAGCTTTGCCTACCTTTCACCTGTGTACTTTCAAGATGCATAAGACAGTCATCCACCAAATTGATAAATACCGAAAGCATTGCCTCTGGAGAGGTGCTGACATCAATGCTAAAACTCCACCTAAGGTTGCATGGGAGATGGTTTGTTTACCAAAAAAAAGGAAGGAGGTTTGGGTGTCCTACAGCTTGAAACACAATGAATCCCTACTGCTGAAAAACTTTGACAAGTTCTTCAATAAAGCTGATACCCCTTGGGTTCATTTAGTCCTGGAAAAACATTACAACAATGGCAAGTTGCCAAATCACACTTTGAAGGGCTCCTTTTGGTGGAGGGATATTCTAAGGCTACTGGACAAGTTCAAAAGCCTAGCTTCTATTACATTCACAAAGGTGACACGTGTTTTCTTTGGCATGATCTTTGGGGAGGATCCATTCGTAGTCAAGGCTTACCGCAGATGTACTCCTTTGCCAGATCTAAAAATGTCTCAGTTTGCAAAGCTTCTTCAGTTGCAGAAATAAACCAGCTTTTTACCTTGCCACTCTCAGAGCAAGCATTTCAGCAACTCCTAGTTTTGGCACAAGACCTCAATGAAGTAACACAAGGCAATGTTGATGCTGAAATTTGATCTTACATTTGGGGCAATCTAATTTTCACTCCCAAGAAAGCTTATTGTCATCTCATTGGTCATAGGCAAGTTCACCCCTGCTACACATGGCTTTGGAAATCCTCGGTGCGGAAAAAACATAAGGTTTTCTTTTGGATGTTACTAAAAGATCGTCTGAGTACACGAGATATCCTAAGAAGGAAAAACAGAATTCTACCTTCGTATGCTTGTGTGCTGTGCTAGCATCAGGTTGACGAAACTCTAGAACACCTATTTCTCAGCTCTCCCTTTGCAATCTCGTGCTGGAATCTGTTGAGCCAGGTAGTTCCTGCTGGGAGTCCTTTGGATATACTTCTCTCCTTCAAGAATCAACTACATTTGACTTTCTTCATGGACATCATTATCATAATGAGCTGGGCAATTTGGATGGCACACAAGGATCTCATCTTCTGAGGCATTCAACCAACAATACAAGGGGCCAGGGACAGATTTATTTCTGAATTTGCTTTGGTTATTCTAAGAGTAAAGACTAGTTACAAACAATCAATGTTTGTATGGCTATCTTCAACCATGTACTAGGATTGATTTTTTTCCTTTCCTTTTTTGTTTCTTGAGGTCACCTGATAACTCTTGTACCTTTGTGCTACGGCTAATATATAATCAGTAGGGGACTACCCCCTCTTGTTTCTTCAAAAAAAAAATTGGATCATAATTCAACACACCTGGCTTCCCACCGTGTGAAACGCCGATGCCAAGTGGAGTATGCGCGCGTATATTTACACGCTGGAGGTATGTTTTTTCAAGTTGTCAAAAATTGGTCCTTTGTCAAACTGTTGGAGTGATGTTTTCAACGTTTGCTAAAAATAAAAAATGACAACCAAATTTGACAAATTGTTAGAGATGCTCAGGTGGCCTTTGGTTTTTCATTTTTCACTTGTGCCTTGGCTTTGGATGAATTCTCATGTCTTCAAAATGAGATACTCTAACTTTGGTATGTTTTCCCTTCGAGTCACTGCCATGTGGATCCAATTTCCAAATACGATAGGGTTCACATGACGTGACTCAAAGATAGAGGGTGAAATTAAAGTTAGAGGATCCTCTTCAGTGGCTTCAAGGTGCTAGAACGTGTGACAACCGGTGAAAATCACAACATTACATACAACATAGGACTATCCAAATGAAGAGGAGGCAGCAGGAGAGGGCGATCTTCGAACACCGAGGAGACCTGTTGCCGGATGCGGCCGGCATGGACTCATGGTGGTGGTACTCCTCCAAGTCCATGATGTGGCCATTGGCACCGGTGATAAAAGCGTCTTCGCTTCTCCGGACGACGACGATGGCCTTCGGTGACTTGCAGGCACTTTGCCTTCACTGCCTCGCTCCGGTGGACCACGTCAGTGTTCTTCGTGAGAAGAGGATGCAAATATATGATGAGAAATTTCAAAAATTGACATCCAATACAACTACCTCTCCGCAATTGATCATATTGCCTTCAATCCAAAGGACTGTTTCCTATTTTTCTTTCCTCGAAAGACCATATTGTCCTTTTTTTTTCTTCCTCCAGTTCCCTCACCTCCTCACTGATGGGTTGCCGACCAGCCATCTCTGTCGTTGTTGACATCTGTTATCGTCTAATTTTATAAATCAACTAAGCATGGAAAAGGGCATAAATGAATATCAACATAGACTTAGGGGTTTGCTACTAACGAGTTCCACAAGTTTTGGTGTTTTGTTGATTTTACAGAGTGACGTTGGAGAATAGGTACAATTGGGCCAAATCTACAAGATAAATGGGCCTTGATATCTAGTCCTCCAAGCACCAAATAAAGAGAAGCCAAAATCCATCACACAAGACGATCTCAAATGATGGATTTGAGTACACCATTGCAACAGGCTAGTCGAGACGATCGAAACGGACATATCATTTGCTATATTTGGAGTTCGGAATGAGAAGATATGAATATTATAAATAATGGAAGATTCTAGAAACATGAGCTGCGGGATTAATTGGGCCTAAACCAGAATTTGGCCCATAAAGGCTATGTGCATTATAATTAGATATGGTGGAAGGTTTAGTACCACATCGCTTGCTAAAGGTGGAGGAAGGCCAGGAGACCCCTATATATGTAACCCTAGACCCCTAGGAGCCGCATACCATATAGATTTGAGAGTTGTCCCATGAAAGGATGACCTCTCATCAATATTAGAGAATTAGGACTAGACATTCCAATGTAGTAGATTAGCAACTAGAGAGTTAGAGAGAGCGGAGCTCCGCTCTGGTTCTGGAGAAGTCTTTGGAGTATGGTATGTCTTTGTATCTTCTCTTGTAAGACTTATGTTTATAATATATTTATCTTCTCCATTACTTTCATGTCATTATTTGGTTAGTATAGTTGTTATACTTTTGCATGGGATCTTCGCTCGCATCGAGTGCTCTCGTTAATCGTATGTGACTAGAGTAATTGGTAGATTAGGCGTGGTGTTTAGCCTACCAGTTACCTGAGATTGCACCCAATCCCACGGATAGTTGTGGTAGCCCCAGGTGGTGACAGCCCTGACGGCCGACGTATTCCGCCACGTTCGGGTTGGTGTTTGTAGGACTTTTGTCGGAGCTTCCTAGTCCCCTTCTCATCCCTTTCTGTGGCTAGTGTTCCGATGTTCCAAATTGCTATTGTATGATTGCTTTTATAGAACCCAAGTAATAGAGAAGAACCCAGGAACCTTAGATCTCTCTCGTTGTCCTCTCTGTTCGCTAGCTACTCATTTATTATAAAGTTCTCTAGTGTGTTATCCTTTATCATAAATATCATTTACCTTCTCATTAATAGTCTAGTTGGTTGACTAAGTTAGTAGATACATGATTGTGACTTATCAGATTCTTTAGCCAAAGCTTCCCTGTGGATACGATACTGTAGAATACTCTCCTAGGGAAAAGCTACAATGGTGTTCTGTGCGCTTGCGGAATCTTTCATATTCTAATTGCACTTAACAAATACCAACAAGCTTTTTGGCGCCGTTGCCGGGGAAGGAATTGGCATAAAGATTTTTGATAATGATCTTGATGTCTGCTAATTTAGTGAATCACTAGCTTTAGTAAGATCACCCTTGTTCTGTTGAGTGTGGAATAGACAGGACATTTGATGTCGTCGCGACCTTCCGGCAAGCTTCCACAAGACTTTGAAGAACCCAGGGTGCCTAAACATTCAAGATTCATCAACATTGGAACCCTGCCATCTCAAAGGTATGTGTATACAAATATATATTCTAACCATAAGTAGATTGGAAAAAAGGTCGCCGTCACAAAATTTCAAGTAATATCTCAAGTGACGACAAAGAAGCTACACTATCATCAATTCCATCTTGTGAGCCAAGGTATGTATGATCAATAAAGGTGAGATAGTTTTGCTCGTAGACTTAAACTTATGAGTAGTATAATATAATACTCACCATGATCATGCTTTTTCATCTCTATTTGAGTAAATCTCTATAGTGCTTACATGCTACCTGTGTTTGCTATAGTATGCTTTGGTTTAGAAGTGTTGCTAGTATACTTCTAAAGGTTTTTAAATTAAGCGTGGTGCTTAGGTTAAAATTCCTTCCCTGATTGAATTAGACATGGAGTCTAGTTTGGTTATTGAACTGAAAATTGCTTTGTAGACACTGGTTATTTTGTCGGACTAACCCCTACAGAAAACTCCCAAATCCAATTCGGGTAAGTCAAGAGATGAACTCATATCAGATGAAGCGAGGCAGATGATAAAATCCAAGAACCCTGTACAACAGAAGACCTGGTTCATTCATCATTGATGGAAGAATTAATGGAACAACGAAGGAGATGAATGCCGTACAACAAGACTACGGAGAAAAGCACTCACTCAAAGGAAGCAGATGGACACGGAGTTGACGGACTAGGAAGACATTAAGAAGATCGTAGAGAAGTCCACTCAACCCCAACCAACCTGCCACTCTAAAGGTATCCTCCGAAGAAGCGAGCATGGAAAAAGAAAGAAGCATCACCTGCTGAAGCGGACGTCAACAGTACACCTTCGGAAGACCCACCAACCGAACAAATGTCATCTCCATCGGCTACCTCATCTACACCACTCGTCGGGACCATTGAAGGCACCGTACTAGGCACGACATCCCGACGAGACGCCATAGATGACAACACGCCATGGGAGTAAGTACTCGAACTCTCGCCGAGAGGTAACTCGGTATTTATCTGCACATTTATTTTCTGCATTGCATATTTAAATTAGCATGTTTTCTTTAGCATATTTACTTTCTTACGCTTGCACTAGAAAAGACCAAAAATATGCTTGCTACATTTGCATCTGTTTCCTAAAGCCCCATGTAAGAACTCCTTTCTGTGCGGCATAAAAATAAAAATACAAAAATATTGCATCCATATGTTCTTGCATCATCATCTCTTTTGCATAGAAAAAAAATCCTCAAAAATATGTGGGCACATGAAGGTCCACACTCTTACAGAAAAAAAAATCCAAAAATAAGTGAGCACATGAAGGCTCACAACATGTTCCTAGAATTTGCTCCTTCGGGTATATGCGGAACTAATATTTGCAGGGAGAACATTTAAGGAGAACCCGAAGACGAACAAGTTCCAAGGACGAATCATAGGACTACTTCAAGATCCAGCTTGGGGGAAAGCATCCTCATTTATCACGATAAGTATTACTACTTTATCTTTTTAGCCAGTTATTGTATATGTTTGGTTAGAGTTAATGAGTCTTAGTTAAAGTCTTTATAAACAAGAAGTGTCTTAGAAGTTGATTTCTGCTACATGATCTCTAAAGTTAGTCCTTACACTTGGAAATGATGAATAGTTGCTCCGCCATAATTCCTCTAAGTACTTAGTTTCAGACTTAGATTCTCCTAAAGCTTTACATGCTTATTTTGCTCTAAACCCAAAACCTGTGGAAAGCTCATGCTTGATCAAAGTCTAGGCGTCGGAAGTTAAGATACATGAAAAGTTGAGCTGCTATTTATCATATTCCTAGAGATACTTGATTCCTGGTTTTATTCTTTGAAAATCATAAAAGGTTTACATGATGAGTTCCTGTATTTACGACCCTTGAGAGTGTGTCATACACATCAAGATTATCCCACTCCACCAAATACGATGCTTCTGATTCGGGAGTACGCATCACCATCAAGCCACAAGCCATGTTACAAAATAGCTCATGCAAATCTTGGATATGTCTCTCTCAATGTTTTGTGTCAAAAAGATTCTGGGGCTACATTCAAAAAAAGAGAGAAAAAGAAAGAAATATATATATATAAGAAAAAGTGAGACGAGAGGGGGAGAGAAAAGGACATGTGTCATACTAGGTGAGTAGGGCCTACCTCCCTGAGAAAAAAAATATATATATAAATTTAGAGATGAATAATGGACACGTGTCCGAGGGCGAGTAGAGCCCACATCTCTAAGGAGAGAGAAAAATGGACAAAAGTCCGGGGCGAGTAGAGCCCACCTCTCCAAGAATGAACAGCCCAGATCTTAAAAGTTTTAGAAAGAGAGATGTAGTCCAAGATGCTTGAGAAAAGAAAAAGAAGAGATTCTTGAAAAAGGTTGAAGGCTTATCACCTTTCACCCTCATCCATCCACCACTATCATCCCACCATACTTATCTTACCACGTGTGACTCCACTACTTATACCATCTACTTGAGAGGGTCATACATAGGATCTCTGAGTTTTATTTTAAAATTTTGCAAAACCCCAGGATGATAGTTGATCAAAGAACTTGAGACATAGTGCTTGACTTGATTGTTCTGTCGTTTGATTGCTTAAGATTTATGTAAAAGCTACGCATCATGGTTAAGGGTAAGAGAGGGCAATCTTGTTGAGAGGAGAATTTATTTTGAAGACCACTTTATCTTTTGAGGCATGAAAGAGTAGTAGCAACTCTTGATCCTTTTATAGCATAGCTTTGCTAGGGACTAGCAAAGGGTAAGCTTGGGGGAGCTTGTTGACATCTGTTATCATCTAATTTTATAAATCAACTAAGCATGGAAAAGAGCATAAATGAATATCAACATAGACTTAGGGGTTTGCTACTAACGAGTTCCACAAGTTTTGGTGTTTTGTTGATTTTACAGAGTGACTTTGGAGAATAGGTACAATTGGGCCAAATCTACAAGATAAATGGGCCTTGATATCTAGTCCTCCAAGCACCAAATAAAGAGAAGCCAAAATCCATCACACAAGACGATCTCAAATGATGGATTTGAGTACACCATTGCAACAGGTTAGTCGAGACGATCGAAACGGACATATCATTTGCTATATTTGGAGTTCGGAATGAGAAGATATGAATATTATAAATAATGGAAGATTCTAGAAACATGAGCTGCGGGATTAATTGGACCTAAACCAGAATTTGGCCCATAAAGGCTATGTGCATTATAATTAGATATGGTGGAAGGTTTAGTACCACATCGCTTACTAAAGGTGGAGGAAGGCCAGGAGACCCCTATATATGTAACCCTAGACCCCTAGGAGCCGCATACCATATAGATTTGAGAGTTGTCCCATGAAAGGATGACCTCTCATCAATATTAGAGAATTAGGACTAGACATTCCAATGTAGTAGATTAGCAACTAGAGAGTTAGAGAGAGCGGAGCTCCGCTCTGGTTCTGGAGAAGTCTTTGGAGTATGGTATGTCTTTGTATCTTCTCTTGTAAGACTTATGTTTATAATATATTTATCTTCTCCATTACTTTCATGTCATTATTTGGTTAGTATAGTTGTTATACTTTTGCATGGGATCTTCGCTCGCATCGAGTGCTCTCGTTAATCGTATGTGACTAGAGTAATTGGTAGATTAGGCGTGGTGTTTAGCCTACCAGTTACCTGAGATTGCACCCAATCCCACGGATAGTTGTGGTAGCCCCAGGTGGTGACAGCCCTGACGGCCGACGTATTCCGCCACGTTCGGGTTGGTGTTTGTAGGACTTTTGTCGGAGCTTCCTAGTCCCCTTCTCATCCCTTTCTGTGGCTAGTGTTCCGATGTTCCAAATTGCTATTGTATGATTGCTTTTATAGAACCCAAGTAATAGAGAAGAACCCAGGAACCTTAGATCTCTCTCGTTGTCCTCTCTGTTCGCTAGCTACTCATTTATTATAAAGTTCTCTAGTGTGTTATCCTTTATCATAAATATCATTTACCTTCTCATTAATAGTCTAGTTGGTTGACTAAGTTAGTAGATACATGATTGTGACTTATCAGATTCTTTAGCCAAAGCTTCCCTGTGGATACGATACTGTAGAATACTCTCCTAGGGAAAAGCTACAATGGTGTTCTGTGCGCTTGCGGAATCTTTCATATTCTAATTGCACTTAACAAATACCAACAGTCGTCGCCCCTGGGACACCGTTGGCGTCCTCCTGCTCCTCCACCCCTCCCGTCCCCTGGAGCACCGCCTGCGTGTCCGCCTCCACCGTCCCTCCTCATCCCCCACCGACGTCTTCCTCCACCACCGTCCCTCCCGTACCCTGGCGCGCCGCCCGCATGACCACCGCCGCCGCCTCCCCTCCTCTTCCCCCGCCGGCCTGCCGACGACTTTGATGTGCCCGAGCAGCAATTCGCCGGAGGTTGCTGTTGTGGTGCTCGCGCCACTGGTGGGAGGGAGCGGTGTTGATAGGCGGCGCGCTACAGGGCGGCCACGGTAGAGACAAGCAACATCGTATCAGGGAACAGAGGCAGACGGACGACACGCGCGCCAGGTGCGCTAGGCCGTTGGGTAGAAGAACCGAAGGAAGAAGCAGAGGGTACCACAGTCTTTTCACTAGGGGTCGAGGAGAGAAATATGAGAGAGTCCCTTGGTTGAAGGAATTCGCGTATCCGGTGTCAATTTTTGGAAGGCTCGCGGATTAGATGTCAATTGCAGAGAGGAAGTCGTATTAGGTGTCAATTTTTAAAATTTCTTGACAAGAATCACCCACCAAAACTTACGGGTTGGGATTCGACGAAAACACAAAATAGAAAACGGAAAAGGCCCACAACCAAGAACCACTCGCCGGAGGAAAATGAATTGAGTGATGGCATTTACAGAACATTCGAGTGACGAAAAAAAGAAAAACACTTGAGTAATGATTAGAAATTCAGAAAAAATACTAATGATCTACTACTTCCGCATTTGAATTGGCTTGCAGGTCATTGTGCTGTTTGTAGACGATCTAACGGTATTATGTTTTATGTGACTATCAAATATGAAAGTGTGATGCTATATGTGAATATCATATACATAAACTATTTATTTTTAGCTGCTGCAAACAATATACATCAATTGTACATATAATTTCCCATATTTCCACCTTCAACTATACATTTAATTGGTTTTTTTGAATTTACGAGATTTGGGTTGAAACATGAAACTTGGGTTTCACCTACCATGGTGCCCGGAAGCACATGATGAAATGCATAGAAAAAAAAGTAGTAAACCATGATATGCTGAACCAAATATAACAGGGCATCGTTGGGAAAAAAGATCCACATATATGCAGGAAAAATATAAAAGCAACGAAGGAAAGAAACAAACTTGTTGCGGCGGCCTATCAGAAATCAGACAACATCATTTCAGTATGAGTATGCTGGCCTGCTGGCAAGCTTTGAAAGAATGAGTGATGTCATAAATAGGTACTTGATAAATAGGTATATAAATGAGTGATGTCATAATATTGTTACTCAGAGCATGTATAAACGGTGATTGTTGCTTAGCCAAAAATTTTTTCTTCAATTACCGAAAAATTCTTTGTAAAAATAGGGCCTTTTGTGCAATGCCTATTTACCCCATGTACTTATAAAGAGGATCTATCATTCAGAACTTAGCAGATTGAGATGTGTAGGAGTATGCACGACTGCATTTATTCTCCTAACGAACACCAAATTTCTTATATGGCGCGCGCACGTCGCAAATGATGGCAGTGAACACCCATATCTGGCAACCTCTCTAGATTCCCACCTTCCCTTTTTGCATTCCACGTCGTTTCATTTTCCCCTATTCCTTCCTTCCTTCCCCACCCCATCCAAAATCATGCCTCCATGGATCTCGCTGGGGATCCATCCAGCTCCCCGCCGATTCGTCCAGGTCGACCCCGTCAACGACACCAGCGCCCCGCCCTTCACCTCCGTGATTCATCACCGCCGGAGGACGGGTCCCATGTCAAGCTCGTCACACAACCTGATGTTTTGTTAGCATTGAGGGGAGGCGGCCCGTGCAGCGATTCCTCCGCGTCGATCCCGCCGTCACGCCGCCACCCCTTCTGCGATTCATCACCACCGGATGAAGGGTCGCGCATCGAGATCGTCGCACCCCTGTCGGTTTGCCTGCATCGAGGGGGAAGCGAAAGGGAGCGGCCGTCCTCGCCTTCTCCAGTGCTCGAACCGGTCCGTCAACGACGCGGCGAGGCTGAAGGGAGGACTCGACAGGGTATCGTCTTCCTCTGCATCTCAAGGTTTTGACTCTCAACAAAAACCTGGAAGACCTATGGGATCTCGACGAAGCGACACATTCGCCTCCCATCTGAATCGAGATAGAGCCCATCCGCAGCAGAATGGAGAAGACATCCACGAGCGCATCGAAACCAAGTGACGTGATGTATTTTTATGTAGCAGTCGCATGAACTTCTTCTATTCGTTCTCTTTTGGTTGTCACATCATATCCGATTAGATTTGTTACTAGATTATTCAAGCCTCTTTTGTTGTGCTTGACGTTGATATGTGAACTGTGGCCAAGGGATAGAAGGATTCGAGGCACAGGTGGTGAAAATCTGTGCTGAGGTCAGATTTTGGTTTTCTAAAATTCCTATGTGTTGTTTTTTGGGTGGTGCTGCCTAAGAGGCAAACTGGTTTAAGGATAAAATTTCATTAGAAACTTCTAGCAAAACCAATTTCAACTTAATTCAGTTAGTATAGAATTAATTAGAAGACTAGATCACTGCTGATCCCTTTTGATCCATCGTATCCTTTTGTTATTACCATTTGCACTATGTTGTTTTTGTTTCTATTTGCAAACTCCGGAATATACATTGTGACATGTAGATTACCTTACTAAAATAAATTTGCCCCCATTAGCAATGAATCCGGCTTTTTGGTATTAATTGACATGGGCTTTTCTTGATTACTCACACTGAATCTGCAAGAGCAGTAGAAACACTGCACCTAGGTAGAAGAAGATCACGGAAAAGGGATCATGCCATTCTCACTAACGAACGATTCAAACTTGTAATAATACAATCAATATTCTTACCATTTTTAATATGATAACTTGGCCAGGCTACTGATATGACATATTAGTTATCACGGTTTTTTGAGTTGACTGAATTTGGTGCGACACTATATTTTGATGAGACAACTAAACATTAATATCTCACGTCTCCATGAGGCATCTTTTTATTTGATTTTCTACTGATTACGGGAGCCGCCTTTTGAGGTAACCACACCCATTTTCGCATCTTAGAGTTAAGTTCTCCCTTACATAGATGTTTTGCTTATGAAGTTATTACGCACCAATGGGAATACCTACCTTTCCAATTATTCTACTGCAATTTTTTGCAGCTGCATAGTTTTATATCTAGGATCACAAAGTTAATTATGCTACAATATAAAGTTTCAACTTCTAGAGCCCAAAATCTAATGATGTTGCAGTGTAAACTTTAAAATTCTAGAGCAAAAATTAAATAATGTCATAGTGCAAAGTTCCATACTCTACAACACAAAAGAAAATAACACTACAGTACAAAGTTCCTAATTCTAGATTGTAAGTTATTGGAACTTCAAAGCTCTTATCCTTTGCAGGAGCAGGTAGTGTCATTTTTTTAAAAAAAGTGCTACACTAGTAAGCTTTTATGCCTCTCCAGTTTAACAAAGTCAATCACATGTGCCAATTATATTTTACAATGGTCATTACTAAATTGCCAACGATTTTAGTTCTCAATCCTGATTTCCTTATTTTTCAAATTATTGGATATATGGGCACAAAGTTTTGGATAAGTCATTTCAAAGTGTTGTTACAGGGATTTATAAGTTCCAAATACTTCCGTACAAAGTTGTTATCTAATACTTTTTACCATTCAATAATTTTCTTGTGTTACTGTCAAACCTTAGAATGTAATTACATTTGTTTTCTCAAATTAATTTATGAATGCACCAATGAGAGCACATGTTTTTCCAGTTTATTCTAGTGCAAATTTTTGCAGTTGCATAGTTTTATATCTAGGATCGCAAAGCTAGAGCCCAATTTCTAGTATAAAGTTTGAATTTCTAGAGCCCAAAAGCTAATGATGTTACATTATAAACTTTATTATTCTACAACAAAAAAGAGTACATAATGCTCTAGTTTAAAGTTCCATATTCTACATCACAAAAGGAAATACTGCTACAGTACAAAGTTTTTAATATCTATGGTATTCTAGAGCAAAAAAGTAAATAATGATTTAGCATAAAGTTCCATGTTGTACAACACAAAAGGAAATAATATAATGCTACATTACAAAGTTTTAAATATATATGGTGTGCATTATTTAAATTGTATGCCATTCTGTGTTGTTTGCATGGTCGATCAATGGGCGGCGAGAGCCACCATTGTGCTCACTGTTATGAAGAAATTTTAACGTTAATGAAGGTGGATGTGTGTAGTCCATGTCAGATGCTGATGTTTGCTTTACACTTTGCTAAGCATGCACACATTTTTAGCATGTATATACTCTGCTTTTGGTCAGCAGTAGGAAACACCATGGGTCCATGGCTAGCATTGGTATCACCTATACACATAAAACTATAGAATAGTTTTGCTTACCATCCATATCTTTACAGGTCATTCTTTTTGGGCAGGCTTCAGTTATTCATTTGGAGTGACAGGAGCAACATGAGTCTAAAATAGAGAAGAAGGTATATGATACTCAAACTACTATTTTTTCAACATAGTATTTATGATAAAGTCAATTTAACATAGACCCCTATTCAATGATATGCAAAATCTACCTCGATCTAGTTTTTTTTAAATGAGCATATATATAAAGTTTTCGGTATACCTCTTCAAAGTTTCTTGAACGTGGGGTATAACAAAAATTTGATATCTAACTTAAAAGTCAGGAGTACAAAGTTTATAATGTTGTAGTCTAAAGTTTCTACATTTGGGAGTCCAATTTTGTTTGAATCATAAAGTTCCTATACATAATTGTAACAAAGTATTATACATTATATTAATAGTTTCTAAATGTGCTAGTACACAGTTCTTGAATTAGTAGTGTCACCTTTTGTAGGTACAAAGTTTTGTAGCTAGGAGTGTAAAGTTTATAATGTGATGGTGTTCACACCCAAAATTGGCACGACTTGTCTGACCGGTCAGACCTGTGGGTCCCACCGGTCAGACCGGTGTGGTCAAAGACCATAAAATACAATTTGGACTTCACCATTGGATAGGTCTCGTCGAGTAGATCAAGATTCATATGTGGAACGTCCAAATCGGAGTCCGGATGAGGGAGATATGACTTATACAAGATCTGCACGCCGAGCACACCGGTCTGACCGGTGCACCTGACCGGTGCCCCCCTGTCCGAACCGAAAAAAGGAGTCCTGATAGATTTAGGCTTGTAAAAGGATTTCCTTGCGGGGCACGACCTCCCCACCCTATAAATATAAAGGCCACGGCCGATTGAGGGATCCAATCGATCAAATCAATCTACTTTTATATTTTTACTTTTTCCCTTTGCCTTATACTTTTCCAATCTATTACTTGATGTTCCTCCTTCGTCTCTACGTCGATTGAGGGCGTTCTAGGTGGCCTTGCCGACCCTAGAGCAACCCTACGTGCGCCGCCCCGACGGGATCCTGCCCGGGCGACGTTCGGAGGTCTTTCGTCGGTTCACCCCGGCAAAGGTCTGACCGGTGACCTTCACCGGTCTGACCGGTGGGCAAAGGTCTGACCGGTGACACACACCGGTCTGACCGGTGCCTACGCAGAGGTGCTGCACCGAGCCCCTCTGCGTGCTTGTTGGCCTGACACTTGTGCCAACAAATTGGCGACTCCGCTGGGGAAGAAGAAGAAGGATTTATCGGCTACCATGGCCGATGACAAAGGAGCTCTTTGCGATCTCGACCCCAAGAACATCATCGACATGACTGACGGTGACGTTCCAGATGCGAAGCGTCAAGCCTTCGAGGAGTGTCAGAAAGCTCGAAGGGAAGCTCAGTGGAAGGACTTCATATCGGGTTTTCGGAAGACTCGCGATGGAAAAGTGGTGGAAGTGCAAGAATTTGAGTTTCCTCCTCTTCAACAACCAAAGGTAACACCCACTGTGAGTAAACCACTCGAAGCTAATTCAGATATTGCAAACATGATTGATGGGGCTGTTAGTGCTAGCTTGAATAATAAATTTGTTGCCATGAGTGAAAATTTTGAATATACGATGAATTCTCGTTTAGATCGTATAGAGGCCAAATTTGGTAAATAATTTTCTGGTAATGATATTAATGCATCTACTTCTAATACCGAAAATTCTAAAGATAGCACACTAGATGATTTTTCAAATTTGCATATACCTAAAGTCCCCTTTGGTGTACCTCCAATCCACCACATACATAGCCGGACCACTATTGGTGCTTCGGCTGGTGAAGGGAGTACAATGGCCGCTACTAATGCAATGATGCCGCATACGGTTGTATATAGCGAGCCAAGTGTATATGTTCCTAATAGTTCGTTGCAGCATGTTCCTAACTCATTGCCGAACCAAACATCAACATATAGCACACCACAACCTACTGTAAATCGAGCACCACATCCTGGATCGGCTAGACCTAGAACTGCTTTGGGGATGAAGGGATTTAGAGAAGAGATGTTCGAGATATTTAGACAAACATTTGGTACAGAGCCTAAAACTAAGAGTCGGTCGTATCAAAGACCGTATCCTAATAATTATGAGTACATCCCGTACTGTCGGTGTTTTAAACCGGCAACCTACCAAGGGGGTACCCCGAGGTAGATGATTGTGGTGGGGATCGCCAGACCTAGAACTCGAAGGTATGCGCAAGGACACGGGACACAAGATTTATACAGGTTCGGGCCGCCAGAGTAGCGGACCCTACGTCCTGTTTGGGGATCAAGTATGGCGCCCTGCGCTTGGGTGTTGGGTTGAGATGTCCGGCTAGGTACCCTGCCCTCCTTTATATAGTCCAGGGGGCGGGTTCCTAGTCGGTTACAAGGCAGGAGTCCTAGTAGGATTACACGGAACGAGTCCTAATAGGATTACAGGGGAATTCTAGTAGGAGTCCGTCTTCATCCTTCCTTGCATGGGTACCCGGGGTGTATGCCCGACAAGCCCCCGAGCACGTTGGAGTCGAGAGTAGTAGTTCGAGTAGTCTTGAAGCCTCTTCGAGTAGTTCTTGAGCGTCCTCGTGTACTGCTTGGAGAAGTCTTCAATAGTACTTGAACTGCCACGAGGCTGGAAGGTGGTCCAGCTCATCTGTCTTGAAGTCAAGATTATATGGAAGTGCGATTGCAAAATCGCACTCCATATGGAGTAGCCCCTGAGCCTTAGGTTGAGTTGCAGACTCTAGCTGAGGGTCAATCTTGATTCCGAATCTTCCGTCTTGAAAAAATTGAATGATGGGTGTAGTATAGCAACCCCGAGCCTTGAAATGATTAGGTAATCAATCCAAGGGTCTTCAGTGTTCGTGAAAGCCATCATCCGAGTACTCTTGCAGCATGCAGCCCTCGAGATAAGAGATCTGTATGAGCCACGTCGAGTAGTTGTTGGTGCGGAGCCCCCGAGCTTGAGAGCGAGCGAAGCCTGCTGAAGTTATCCTCAAGTAGTAATTTGAGTGCAGCCCCCGAGCTAGAGAGATTCCGAATAGTAGTTTGGCATCGAGCTGTGGAGCTTGAGAAGTAGTCGTGCCGTCAGAGCGGACTTTAGATGCGACCAAAGTCGACTTTAGATGCCGACAGAGCGGACTTTAGAATGCGACTTGAAAACTGAAGTCGACTTTGTGCCGCGTGGAGCGGACTTTGAGATGCGACTTGAAAACCGAAGTCGACTTTGTGATGCCGGCAAAGCGGACTTTAGAATGCGACTTGAAAACCGAAGTCGACTTTGTGCCGCGCAGAGAGGACTTAAGATGCAAAAAACGAAAAGCACTTTCCGGAAAGCCAAAGCAAATGAAAAATCAGAGAAAACGAGTAGTTTTGCCGCCGGAGCAGGCTTAAGATTGCGACCGAAGTCGGCTTGTGCCACCGGAGTGGGCTTGGGTGCGACCGTTAGCGTCGACTTGTGCCACCGGAGTGGGCTTGAGTACCCAAGCCATGGATTTTAGACCCAAGGTACAGTTGCCGCAGGAGCGAGCTTGAAGGTGCGATCGAAGTCGACTTGTATACCTGGGCCATTGATTTCAGACCCAAGGTACGGTTGCCACCGTAGTGGACTTAAAGGTGCGACCGGAGTCGACTTGTGTACCTGGGCCATGGATTTCAGACCCAAGGTACGGAGCGCGAGTACTTAGGGTACTTGGACCCATGGTACAGAGCGTGAAGACCACATGCAGCTAGGTTCCATCATCGCCAGGACCCGAGAGCCACTTACAGCTAGGTTCCATCGAAGCTTACACACGTAGTATGCCACCGAAGCAGTCGAAGATGCGACCGGAGTCGACTTTAAGTTGCCGCACGAAGCGGACTTTAGAATGCGACTTTAGAAGTCGACTTTAGATTGCCGCGCGTAGCGGACTTTAGAAGCTGCCTCCTTGGGATAGCCCCCGAGTTGATGAAGTAGGCTCATGGTGACTTGATTGATATACCCCAAGAGTAGTCAGCAGAGTGTAGGTCCTGTGAAAACCCGCCGAGAAGCGTACACAAATGAGTAGTCGGCAAGTAGTCCTACATGATGAGGAGAACAAGCCAAGAAAAAAAAACAGTAATCATTTAAATAAATGACTTAGCTGTTGCTGCCTGGGCAGACTGTTGATGAAGTCGTGGCGGTCGGCAATGGAGCTGCGACGGTTGTTGCTGAAGTCGACTAGTCAGAGTTGATTCCGACTAGTTGTTGGGGGCGTGACTGCCGTTCTCGACTAGTTTGGAAAACTAGTCGAGATGAGTGGTCGACGCGATGCGACCGGAAGACGATGTCGCGGCGGCGCGCGGCGTACTCGAAGTAGAGCCGGTGTTGCCGCGAGACAAGTAGTCGCGACGCACGGCGTGGCTGAAGTAGAGCCAGTGTGGCCGCAAGACGAAGTCGAAGCGGCCGCGCACGGAGTAGTCGAGCCGCGAGACAGAGTGAAAGGGTGCACAGAGGGAGCCAGTGCAACCGATCGACGAGAAGTCGAGCGGCGAGACGGCGCGTCCGGGTGCACGGCATAAGCGTAGTAGAGCCGGTGTAGCCGAGCGACGAGTAGTCGAGACGCGAGGCGGAGTGACCGGGCACACGGCGAGAGCCAGTGCAACCGACCGACGAGAAGTCGAGCGGCAAGACGGTGTGAGGTCGACTACGAGCCGCGCGAGGAGCTGAGGCACCTGATTGCACATCATAGGCGAAGTGGCTGACGACGAGCCGCGCAACGAGCTGAGGCACCCAGTCACACGGCGTAGGCGAAGTAGTCGACGACGAGCCGAGCGACGAACCGAGGCACCCGGACGCGCGGCGTAGAAGAAGTAGAGCCGGTGTGGCCGCAAGACAAGTAGTCGCGATGCATGACGGATTGACCGGGCGCACAACGACAGCTAGAGCGACGAAGACGGCGCATCCGGATGCGCAGCATAGGCGCAGTAGAGCCGGTGCAACAGAGCGGCGAGTAGCCGAGCCGCGAGACGGAGTGACTAGGTGCACGGCGAGAGCCAGTGCGACCGATCGATGAGAAGTCGAGCGGCGAAGACGGCGCATCCGGATGCACGTCATAGACGCAATAGAGCTAATGCAACCGAACGGTGAGTAGCCGAGCCGCGAGACGGAGTGACCGGCCGCACGGCGAGAGCCAGTGCAACCGACCGACGAGAAGTCGAGCGGCGAGACGGCGCGTCCGGATGCACGGCGTTGGCGCTGTAGAGCCGGTGCAGCCGGGCGACGAGTAGTCGAGCCACGAAACGGAGTAGCCGAGCGCATGGCGAGAGCCAGCGTGACTGACCAACGAGAAGTCGAGTGGCGAGACGACGCGAGGTCGACGACGAGCCGCGCGAGGAGCCGAGGCACCCGATCGCACAGCATAGGCGAAGTAGCCGACGACGAGCCGCGCAACGAGCCGACGCACCCAGACGCGCGACGTAGGCGAAGTAGTCGACGACGAGCTGCGCGACGAGCCGAGCCAGTGCGAGACGCACTGCGTAGGCGAAGTAGTCGACGACGAGCCGCGCGATGAGCCGAGGCACCCGGACGCGCGGCGTAGGCGAAGTAATCGACGACGAGCCGCGCGACGAGCCGAGCCAGTGCGAGACGCACGGCGTAGGCGAAGTAGTCTACGTCGAGCCGCGCGACGAGCCGAGCCAGTGCGGGACGCACAGCGTAGGCGAAGTAGTCAACGACGAGCCACGCGACGAGCCGAGGCACCCAGACGCGCGGCGTAGGCGAAGTAATCGACGACAAGCCGCGCGACGAGCCGAGCCAGTGCGAGATGCGCGGCGTAGGCGAAGTAGTCTACGTCGAGCCGCGCGACGAGCCGAGCCAGTGCGGGACGCACAACGTAGGCGAAGTAGTCGACGACAAGCCGCGCGACGAGCCGAGGCACCCGGACGAGCGACGCGATTGATGTAGGGCCCGTGCGGCCGGGCGATGAGTACTTACGGCGCACGACGAGGTTGAAGTAGAGCCAGCGCAGCCAGAATTGGTGTAGTCGTACTCGTGTACGTTGCTTGTGTGAGCCAATCGGAGATCTTGAAACTTCCTAGTAGCTTGTTTGTGTGCGTGTAGCACAATTTGGAAAATTGCATTGCTTTTGACTGAGTGTAGACAGAACTTACTGTAGCATGCTGCCTTGATCCGTGTGGAGTACTAATTCAGCTTCCATGGTCTTCACGTATGTCCGCATGAGAAATCAGATAATCAATTGATTTTTTCTCTCACATAATACAGCAGCTCGACTTCCTTTTTGGGTGTGTCCTGGACGGCCACGTTAGCTTGACAAGCAGGTGGACTCGACGACTTGGATTTGAAGGGCCAATGCGCGACGAGCTATGGCAGGTGATGCGAGTTGCGGTCTTCGATTCCGAGACGGAGTTGCATGTCGTCGAATAGTAATTTGACGCGGAAACTCGGAGAGCCACACATAGTCTCTGGCTTGTCGCTTAACCACAGCTTGCGTAGCGCCGCCGAGTTGCTTTGACGTTGATGATTGAGGTCCTTCGAATTTGCCTGGTGGTGATGATCTCCCCTACCTGGCGTGCCAGCTGTCGGTGTTTTAACCCGGCAACCTACCAAGGGGGTACCCCGAGGTAGATGATTGTGGTGGGGATCGCTAGACCTAGAACTCGAAGGTATGCGCAAGGACACGGGACACAAGATTTATACAGGTTCGGGCCGCCAGAGTAGCAGACCCTACGTCCTGTTTGGGGATCAAGTATGGCGCCCTGCGCTTGGGTGTTGGGTTGAGATGTCCGGCTAGGTACCCTGCCCTCCTTTATATAGTCCAGGGGGCGGGTTCCTAGTCGGTTACAAGGCAGGAGTCCTAGTAGGATTACACGGAACGAGTCCTAATAGGATTACAGGGAAATTCTAGTATGAGTCCGTCTTCATCCTTCCTTGCATGGGTACCCGGGGTGTATGCCCGACACATACCCACAGGGATTTAAAATACCAGAGTTTACTAAATTTAGTGGGGATGATGGTAGAAGTACATTAGAGCACATAGGCCAATTTACTATACAATGTGGTGCAACTGCTTCTAATGATATTTGTAAAATGAGATTCTTTCCTTTATCTCTATCGGGTGCTGCATTTACTTGGTTTATTTCTTTGCCACCCAACTCAGTTTACACTTTTTCTGATATAGAAAATAAATTTCATGATTATTTCTTTACTGGTGAAACTGAGTTGAAATTGTCACATCTTGTATCGGTTAAGCAAAAATCTAATGAATCTGTGACTGAATATATTAGAAGATTTAGAGATACTAGAAACTGATGCTATAGTTTGACAATTTCTGATAGAGATATAGCTGATCTTGCATATTCTGGTTTGCTTGATATTCATAAAGAGAAGCTAGATGGTCAAGATTTCTTAGATGTTAGTCGGTTGTTGCAAAAAGCTTTAGCTAATGAAAACCGACTAAAGGAATCTAAGAGTTCACAAAAAACCAATGAAAAGTCTAATCGTCCTATTTACTATGCATCTGATTATTCGGACGATGAAGGCAATGATGTTTTAACTGCTGAATTTGTATGACCAAATAAAGATAAACCTAGCACTTGTGAATCTTTAAAGCCGGTCCGAAAGAATCGGCAAGAGGAAATTAAATACACTTTTGATGTAGCCAAGTGCGATAGGATTTTTGATGAGTTGTTGAAAGCTGGAAAAATTAAAATAGGTCATACTATACCTCCGCTAGAAGAGTTGAAGAGACGTGCTTATTGTAAATTTCATAATTCTTATTCTCATGCAACTAATGATTGCAATGTATTTCGTCGGCAAGTGCAATCGACTATTAATGAAGGTCGTTTGACTTTTCATGCTATGCAAGTCGATCATAATCCCTTTCCGATAAATACTCTTGAGTTAAACAATCCAAAAGTGCTAATTCGGCTGAATCAAGCCGAAAAAAGCTAAAGGAAAAAATGTAATCATTGGTGAGCAAAGACCTGAAATAAAGGTGCAGAACAAGCTACTGGAGGATACCCCCAAGGTTGCAGCGAAGGCTTCAACGCTCGGGGGGCAAGGCAAGACGAAGAAGACTGGCAGCACGTCGACCGGTCTGACTGGTGTCCCAGACCGGTCTGACCGGTGCCCCTAGAGATGTCCCATCGTCAAGAAAAAGGTGAAGCCGACCTTCGAGGAGCTTTTGGCCAAGTACAAGAAGAAGGGAGCAAGCCAAAAGCAAGGGAGTCGGCCAAGTAAAGGTAAAAATTCGAAACTTTCAACAGAAAATCAAAATATACCTTGTTCTTGCAAATCTCAAGAAAATTATGTTGCTGCACCTAATTCATATGCTGGACCGACCTCACCATGGTCCTGGTCATATCCTTGCTATTATTCACCTTTGGATTATGCTAATTTACATATGCGTTCATATATGATTCAATATCCTCCTACATATGTAAATCATGGTTCAATGCAAAGACCGATTGTTCTTGATAATAATCTGGTCGGAAGTGCATCCATTAACTCTAAAGGAGGTCATAAGGACAACGATGAATCAAAATACTCACAGCCGAGGTGGTGTCCCTCAGGCTTAACTCATACACAAAAAAGAAGATTGCAATGGATGCGAAAGCAAGGATCAATGGAGCAACGAGCAGCGGTGATACCAGCAAGATCAGCCACTACTAAGCAGGTATGGAGACCGAAACAAGTTGTTCCATGAGTTGAGAGCAAGTTTATGGCTGATAAAGCGATTATCGCCCTTAGGAGCAAAATATGGGCGATGCATTGTTGATCATCGTCTTTAGCCAATTTTGATCTTTGTGAATGTTTTCTGGCACGCAAGCTTTACCAGAAAATAGGGGGGCATATGTTCACACCCAAAATTGGCACGTCTTGTCTGACCGGTCAGACCTGTGGGTCCCACCGGTCAGACCAGTGTGGTCAAAGACCATAAAATACAATTTGGACTTCACCATTGGATAGGTCTCGTCGAGTAGATCAAGATTCATATGTGGAACGTCCAAATCGGAGTCCGGATGAGGGAGATATGACTTATACAAGATCTGCACGCCGAGCACACCGGTCTGACCGGTGCACCTGACCGGTCTGACCGGTGCCCCCCGTCCGAACCGAAAAAAGGAGTCCTGATAGATTTAGGCTTGTAAAAAGATTTCCTTGCGGGGCAAGACCTCCCCACCCTATAAATATAAAGGGCCACGGCCGATTGAGGGATCCAATCGATCAAATCAATCTACTTTTATATTTTTACTTTTTCCCTTTGCCTTATACTTTTCCAATCTATTACTTGTTGTTCCTCCTTCGTCTCTACGTCGATTGAGGGCGTTCTAGGTGGCCTTGCCGACCCTAAAGCAACCCTACGTGCGCCGCCCCGACGGGATCCTGCCCGGGCGACGTTCGGAGGTCTTTCGTCAGTTCACCCCGGCAAAGGTCTGACCGGTGACCTTCACCGGTCTGACCGGTGGGCAAAGGTCTGGCCGGTGACACACACCGGTCTGACCGGTGCCTACGCAGAGGTGCTGCACCGAGCCCCTCTGCGTGCTTGTTGGCCTGACACTTGTCCAACAGATGGTACAAAGTTTCTAAATCTTGTGGGCAAAGTTTTCTGTTTACGACTGTAATGTTTGAAATGTTCAAGTAGTGTAAAGTTAAGACAAATTAAGGTCTGTAAGAGCTCTACAACAAGAAATCCATAGCGCAAGGTTTTGGAATTACAAAGCTTTTTTGACCTTTCCTACGTCTCAGTAGTGTTTTTAAATAGTACATGAGCAGCACAAAATGGAAGCTATGGAAGTTTTGAAATTTAGATTACACAATTTGAAATTACAAATATTTGAATCTGGGAGTACAAAGTATTTAATGTGAGAGTAAAAAGTTTCTATGTTCAGAGTTCAAAGTTTCAAAAAAATAAAGTTTTGAATTTAAGAGTACAATATTTCAAATGTCATAGTACAATGTTCATGGTATTTGATCAAAACTGAAAAAATATATGTATGAAGTTCTTATTTGAAAAAGATCTTTTATTATAAAGTTTTGTATTTGGGACTACAAAGTGTTAAGATATGCTACTATAATTAAAGTTTTGAAGTTGGGAATACAAAACTTTTTAATGTGCTAGTAGAAAGTTCCTAAATTCAGAGTTTAAAATTTAATAATACTATTGTATAAAGTTCATAGTTATAATAATTTAAGTTCCCTAACAGGAAGCTTTATGGCTAACCAAGAGCACAAATTTAATAATACTATTGTATAAGTTCATAGTTATAGAGTGCAAAGATAATAATGCTACGATATAAACTTAGTAATTATAGTGTGTAAAGTAAATAATATGATTGTATAAAGTTCCTAATTCTAAGTGCAAAGTTAGTATTGTTGAGGTTGATTAAATTTATTACTGATCTTTTCCATAGTTTTTCATGATCTTCAATGGTATTAAAATGCTTGTCATTTCCTGAACTTATCAAGTTATAGGTATATAGAAAGTTTTTGATATACGACTACAAAGGTTTAGGCTTGAGCATATAAAGTTCTCAAAAGTGATGGTTAAAGTGCTAGTATTTTTGAAATGCAAATTTTGAGAACTTTGATACCAAAGTTTGTAATATGATCGTACAAATTTTCTAGAGTCAAAGTGCAAACTTTTTAATTACAAATTTATTTGCACTTAATGTGGATAGAAGGATACTTAAATCTACATGACGGATATCCGAGCCGTTTGATGTACGAAGTTATATATTGGCAGAGTCAAAGTTTTTACACACCACGCATAAACTTTTATTAATTCAGATTGAAGGTTTTAATTGTACTGATATGAATTTATAGTTTTAAAAGATCAAATAGAAAGTTCTCGAACCGTGGGTTAAAATTAAGTTAAGATTATATAATGTTCAAACTAATGGCTAGACAAAAGTTCAGATAGGAAGTTCTTGATATACAAATTCTTTTGAAATCCATGTTTCTTTTTGTATTGTTGAGTCTCACTTATCTCTTCATTTTCTTGCAGAATATTACTGAAACTGAACTTTCTCTCTACACATCTGCAGAAATCATGCTGGTCTTTTCACAAAAAGTGGACAAGCAACTTGCCCTTATGTTTACCATGGCGATATTATTAACTTTGTTTTTAATTCCTTACTCTTTATTTTTATGATATTCAATTTTAATATGAAAGAGTTCCGCAAAGTTTCTTTCGGTAGCCTGCAGCAATTATTCCATTTCGAATAGTTTTTCTCCAAACGCAAAAGAAAAATGATTAAACTATAAGTTTATAAAAATATCACTTAAAATAGTAGCTTCCATATTCATATGTATGTCAAACAATCCCCCGCCCATTTATTCACCCACACACCCACTGTCCAGAAAGAAAAAAAAATTGAAGCCAAAGACTACGATATGAGTACAACGGGAACAGGGAAGAAAAGAAAGCTGACAAATGTGTGCGCTAGGAGCGTTCGTCCGCCGCTAGTACCTAGCAGTAACTGTTCGCTGCTACCATGGCGCAGCGAACGAGCGCCCAATAGGATCTCCGTAACAAACACTGTCGATTAAACAAAACAAAGAACCACATCACACTCATGTGATTATTACTGGCAACAAATTAAACCAAACACAAACTGGCATGATCGACCATGCTGACATCGGTTCTTATTGCATATATCATGGCGATTTGAACTTGCGATCAGAGCTCAGGCGAACTCGCCGGGGCGGGCGACGATGTTCTCTTCCGCCTTCTTGATGAGGCCGACGTAGCCCTTCACGAGCTTGGCCTTGTCCTCCGGCGACAGCGGTGCGCCGCCGAGGAGCTCGTACTCCACGGTGACCTTGGCCACGCAGGCGCCCTCGCCGGCCGGCACCACCTTCACCTGGACCACCTGCGACTTGAACTGCGCCGCCGTCTCGCCGCCCACCACCACCACCTCGTCCCAGCTAATCACGCGCGCCGCATGGTCGCGCGCCACCAGCCGGCTCTTGAGCACCGTCGCCGCACCCACGCCTGTGAAAAGAAGGAAAAAAAGGTTGATCAAGGTCGCCGGCCGTTTGCGACACGCCGGCGGCGTAGCCCTAATAAGTTGTAATTAATGGGTATACCTGGGTTGAACTTCATGGTGATGAGGCTCCCGGGCCCGCCGTCGCCGTTGATCTCCACGGCGTCGACCATGCCGGCGAAGGCCTTCTGCATGGTGGACGCGTCGTGGGAGAAGCCCGCCTTCCACAGCAGCTCGGCCGGCACGGCCATCGCGACGTCCTCGGTGATGCTCCCGGCGACCATCGTGTCAGCGAGTTGGTGCAAATCTTTTGCAAAGTTGTCACGAAGTTGATTGCATGTGTTTAGTGAGCGATCAAGGGGTATTTATAGGTGTGGTGGTGTACTGGTGTGCCCAGCAGAGGCTGCCATAGAATTATTTGATTTTGAGCTCACGTACGTACTGGACCTGGACGATTGAGACTTGAGAGTTTGATGCTGACGATGTGCAGAATTAATTCAGAGTCAGAAGAGGTCTAGAAGGGCTGAAAAATGGGCATTTGAGGACCCCGTGGCTGTAGCGTGATCCTACGTACAATTTGGCGTGGCCTCCCTTTTCTTTGCAGGTCGTTCTCCTACTTGGGATTCCTAGAAGAGATACAGGGCCTTTATAATGACAAACGTGCTTAGACACGTTCCCGAAAAAAGAAGAGCGACGATAATTCAATGTACTGATTTCAGCTTCATCGTGCGCAAATGTACAAAGGTCGTTACATTTTGGACATATATAATCTGTAACCAAAAGCTGATCCGCTTCAATATTATTACAGAGATGAAATGGGTGAGGCACCCTGCGCATCGCCACTTAACTCGCAAACATCTAGACACGGCATGAAGATCAGCATGCCAAACAATAGCCAAACCATTCCATCCAAAACAAGCCTCTAAATTTTTTTATAAGAAATGTTATACATTGGTGGACTGATTTCTCAACGGAACTATATCTGTATCTCTTTGGGCTTTGGGGAAAATGCCAGGCTGATGCTAGTTACTTATATTTAGGACCTAGAGTGACATAATTAACAGGTTTAGAGGCCTAGAACTAAAAACTAAAAGTTCAAGAACCTAGGTGATATCAATAAATAGGTTTGAGAATCGCTGGTACCATTGGATTTGGAACTCATTGTTGTTTTTCCCTTTTCGATCTTGTGGCGCGTTGTTTTTTGAATACATTTTCTATGTGAGGGAATATATTCAAAATACCAGTTTCAAACCCAATTCCAGCAACCACACTGCTATGGCCAATAATGTCAACCCTCCATAGTATATCTTTATTCCGTTCTACAAGTGGTCCAATGATCAGATGTCACACCCTGAATAAATTTCAGGATGTCAGTACTCAGTAGAAAGAAAAATTAAAAAATATTTCCTTGGGATTTTGAAAATTTTCCAATATTTTATTTTCTTAACAAGAAATTCAGTATAGGAAAAGTTGGTTGATTTTAATTAAATAAAATTGTATTTAGATGCATTTAGATGCCGGTTAGGTTTTCCTTAGAATTAAAATGACTGACTTAAAGAACAAATATTGGTTGATTTTAATTAAAATGACTGACAACATACATAAACAATTAATAAAATGACTGACATTAAGCGACACTGTAAATATAAGAAAAAGAGGACCAGGTAACTTTTTCTAGAGATGAAAGATCAAATATTCTGAAACCTCCAAATCACTTGTTCTAGAACTTGAACCAACTATTTTGTAGTCCAAAATTAATTTGTTCGCCGATCGGTAAAGATTAGACATTGATCATATTTCATATAAATTTCATATGAACTGGTTTGAATGTTCAATGTCTACGGAACCGGTGAAAATCGCAACACTACAACACATGGCTATATCTGGAGGAAGAGGAGCCAGCATGAGAGATGATGAACCACCCACACCACAATTTACAGGCTGGGCTGCATTCAAAAAAACGCATTAATTAGAAAATAGAAAAGGCCCACTGAGAAAAATTGGTGCTAGTAGCCTAAGAGAAGGGGTGAATTGAGCAAATTTAAAATCTAAATTTTCGATCTATTGATTAAAATATAAACTCGATCATGTTGTCGAGATGTGCAACTTGTTTTGATCGATTATGAAATCCTCATCCCAAAGAGTATTGCAACCTATAATCAATCATATCAAGATACTATTCTTTGAAAGTAAAGATGCATAAAGATAGCAAGTATGAAATGAAGAAATGTAATGAGAGGGGACATAAAATTTATACCATGGTATCGGTAGGGACTAATAAGCCACCCCTAATCTCTTGCCCTGTTCTTTCATATTATCGGTAGGCACTAAGATTTAGGGCATGTTTGGTTGGTGGCCACGGACCGCCACGCCACGGCGTGGCTCGCCACAAACCCGCGGCGGCCATTGTGCACGCCTCGAAAATCACTGTAGCATGGCAAAAATACTGTTCCCGCAGCATTCAATGGCTGCCAACCAAACATCCCTTTATACCCATAAGTATTGTTGAAGGGGCAACATGTGCTAGCTCTCAGTGCTCGCGGAATTTTTTTCATATGAAGTCTAGTAGTGCATATATATAGAGAGATGTAGATGTAGAGAATAGTATATATGTGTGCGTGTGCTAAAACTTTTTGTACCATGCAAACAAGCAAGATTGTGATTATCACAAAGTAAATTCTGTATTAGTATGCCTTATTTAATTTGTTTCAATATATTATAGCCCTCACATTGCTATAGTATATGCGAAAATATTAGAATCAAATATGAAATATTCAAACATATTAGTACCACCGGTCGACGTTGACCAGCCATACATCCGTGACTTTATTTATCATATTCAGGAAAAAGATTGTTGCGTATGGTAAACAGTGCAGTTGCACTAAGAAAATGATCCGACACTTGCTTAGCCAATCTGACACCACGTTTCTCCGATAGCTGCCACTGTCACGGATAATTAACAGCAACATGGATCTCGTGTATCGTCATTACAGACACAGGAACCCTGACAAGAAATCACCGTCAGCCAGCTGTCAGGCAAGATAATATCCGACAGTACCTATTACTGCCGATAGTACTAGGCGCTGTTGGTGCGCAGCACCAAACAGACGCTCCTCTTGTTTTGATGGTTCCAGTTGAATCAGATAGAATTTTGATACGTGGCCAGTACTATTGGAAGTTCTATGGAAGTCCCTTTCCAATCATGTAAAGAACGTTCAAAACAGAGTTCGTATGAACTCGTGATGGCCGTTGCAAGTTGATCCAGTCATGCATTCTGAATCCGGCTCCGAGTGTTGGATTTGTTCTCTGTGTATCCTTGGGCCAAACATGGCATGGTAGCTTGGTGAAGGACGTTGGTAATATTTTGACCTGACCCCAATCAATTTTTTGATCCTCCATTCTTTCCACGTTGTTAAAACACTCACACAAGTGTATGCTTTCCGGTCGTCAAGTCTCTCCCAAGACGTTCTTGACTTGCCACTTGGACTCACCCACAAAGGCTCACACCAAGTCTCTTGGTCACGTTGATGTCGTCTCCATTAAGGAGCTTCTCCATAAATGGAGGGGGTCTCTACGTCCCCCGCACACGGTTGTCGACGTCGCTCCACACCAAGTTGGAGGGCCAAAGACTTGTCGAAGATCCACTAAGGACTCAATACTATGACAACACCTTATACACTTGACGTTCACTCTAGAACCAATCACAAGACTGATAAACCTTGCTCTCAATCCATCTCTAGGCCTAACATAGCACTAATCACTCTCTAAGCTTGTGCTAAAGCTTTAAATCAATCACTTAAGCACTTTGGTGACTTGGATGTGTTCTCAATGTGTCTTGCACTCCTATGAACTTCTATTATACATTTATCATAATTTTTTAAATTTTATGAGATTTGGGTTATAACATTAAACCTGCCTTTCTGGTTTTTAGTTTTTTTTAGCGCGTTCAATTCTTCTTGATGTGGTTTTTATTTTTCTTTTTAATTTTTCTACGAGGCAGGCATGCGTGGTTTGTTGCAGGCATGGCTCACGGCAATCAAAATAGCTAGGAGATACCCCGCGCGTTCCTGCGAGAATTTTTTAAGCAAAATTTTAATGTGAACTTTGAAAGTAGAAAACTATGGTAATTGTCAGGCGAATTACTTTTGCAAACAACAATATATATGAAGACATGTTCATTTTATTAAGAGAGAGCTGATCTTAAATTATTGATTCTACATGTATTCTACCAAATTTTGTAGCGTGGTTCTCGTAAAGTAGTCACAGAAAATCGATATGAGACATAAATAAATGATCTTAGTGGATGATGACGTAGCATTGACGTGGATTGCTTCCATGTTGAGAGAAATGAGGTTACGATGTTTTAGTGGGGTGCATCTATACATATTATAAACAAATTTTGTAGCGTGGTACTCGCAAAATAGTCACAGAAAATCGATATGAGACATAAATAAGTGATTTTAGTGGATGGTGATGTGACGCTGACGTGGATAGCTTACATGTTGAGAGAAAAAAAGTTATGTAAACACTACCATTTCAGCACCAGCTACAAACAATTATGTTTCCACAATGCCTCATCAGAGATAAACGCAAGAACGCAGAACTCCAGACAGTTATGCATCAACTCTTAGGCTTCTTATAACACGAGTTCAAACATAATACCTCAACATAAAACACCTAGATTTCACATGTTTCATATCAGCACTACAATCTACCAACATCACCTAACAAAACCTCATCACAGGGTACCTCACTTAAAACTGCAATCTATCACATCATTTGCAGTGTTCATTCAGCTCAAAAAACTGAATTCATGACCCAGGGATCACTTCACATTCAATTAGCATAATTCATGGCATCAATATACTTCAATGTCAGGCCAGTCCAACTGAATGCAATTACTATTCAGTTAACCAGAATAAGAACAAACACAAAATTCATTAATCATGTCATTCCTTTACATGATCTCTGCAGCAAAATAGACAGTATTTGCCATCCAGCTATGGTTTTCTACAGTCACAATGACTGAATCACCGGGTCTGTACACCTCCTTATGTCTCTGCAGCTTCAATGTTGGGGATAATTGCTGCTTGGCAGCTGAAGGGACCTTCTAATCTTCTAACCATCTAGCACTTTTCATGAAACAAAACCCTTACGGGAGTTGAAGTTTCAGTAGCTCTAAAATGACAGATTTTTCCACCACTCCATGAGAACAGGATAATACAGGGCAAGCCATTAGCGAAGCCATCCTAAGCCCATGAAATTTCAAGCCATGCAAGTTGAGCTTACAAGTATGTGAAAATGGGAGCAAAGACTGAACAACTTTTCATCATGCAATGCTAATTGTAAACCTGTACTAAACGACCATCTGCTCTTGAAAACATCTAAGCAACTGTCTGCATCTTCTATCCAAGCATTCATGAGACATTAATTAATTTGTTCTCTGCATCAAGTTGCAATTCAGGGAGTTGGTTGTGAGGAGGGGCAGTAGTGCTAACCTCTAGATCCGCCGGTCTAGAGCCGCTCGACAGGGGTGCCGGATGGGAGCAAGGTGGTCGTCGGGGGGAGGGGGGACTTTGCTGCTCGGAGGAAGGAAATGACCTGGATCTGTAGGGCTGACGGGGAATGGAGCCGTGCTGGCCCTCGGCCTTGCCCCGCTGCTAAATCGAGGCACTCGTCGCCGCCGTCTCTACTCGACCGTGTGCAAGAGGAAGAAGGGGTGGGAGAGGTCGCTTGTGCTCCACTTAGGTGGAGGTTGGCCGGAGCTTCGGACTGCAGCCATCCCCACACGCAGCGCCCTCCGTCTGCCGCCGCCGGCGAAGACCTGTCGCCCTCCGTCTGCCGACGGCGGCGAACTGAAGCGCTACAAACCCTAACCATCTTAAAAAAAAGAAAAAACTTTAGTAAACGAATTATACATCTTAACTATAATACTAAAAACATTATATTTACATTTATGATGTGACCATTATACCCTTGTTAAAAATAAGAATCATAAAACTGCAATTAATGTCATCTCCTAATCCCCACATTTGTGGAGGAAAAAATTTCCTCCTAGGCTCACTCGTCATAGAGATAGGAGGAGGAAAATTTTTCCTCCATCTCATTTCCTCCTAGCCTCATAACCCTCCGATCGACCGCTCTCGGTCGACGTGAGTCACTCATTTTTTCCCTAAGGATAATAAAATTTTTCAATAAAGTTACGATGTTTGAGTGAGGTGCATCCATATGGATTATATAGATGCGGAGTGGTTGTTGGGATGTACATCTGTGAAAATTCCAGCGTTTTCCCTAGTTAATTGTTTTTTTGACAACACCCTGGTTAATTGTTGGGATGTCCATCAACAATGAAGATTCCATCGCTTTCTTTGGTTATTGCGAAGAGAGAGTGGTGGCACCGGTGAGATGGCCGGTGTCTTGTTGGCCATGCTGGTGACCATGACGTCTATAAATGTGCTGCCGCCATCTCTTTTTACAAGCCTCTCAACATTACGCGGGGTTCTCTACTTCTCTCATCTCGAGACCACCATCATCTGGCGCCAATCTCTCCTCTATCTCCAAATTTGGGTTTTGATTCAATCTGGTTTTGAGAAGGGTTGTGCTGTATTTAGGACCAAACGAATTATTGGGGGTCAAACATGAAGGAGTTCTGCCCGGAGTGGAGGAGTTGGAAGGGAGCACGTGGGTAGAGGAAAGATACAATTCCGTCTATGCTATTGGAAAAATATGACACATCCCTGATGTGCTATTGAAAAATACAACATCTCTCAATACTATTGTTTCTAATTTTCCATTCCTTCTATGCCATTCCGTCACCCTGAACCGTTAGTCATGTTGGATGGCATGTGTCCGCCATGTGCGACGTTTGTGGGCCCCACACATCAATAGGGAGAGGAAAAATCCCCTTTCTTCATCCTCGCGTGAACCCTTCCCACAACCGCCGCTTCCCCCGACCCCTCTACCGTCCTACCGCACCCCTACCTCCCCTGCTCTGTAGCCGAAATGGCGGTGGAGACCCAGGTTGAGTGCCCCGGGCCAGTGCTGCCTCCTTCCCCATCGGGCCATCGTGTGGGATGTCCTCGGCTTCTCCCGAGAAGCAGGCCTCCCAGGGGACGACGATTTGGCATCGGCAGCAGCAGGGAGGAGGAGGGGGAAGAACGGCGTGGTGGGTACCCGGAGGCCGGTGCAGATGGTGCGGGAACGAGCAACGGGCGTCACCGGCCACTGGCATGGGAGTGGGATGGTCGGTCACCAGTGCGGGCACGGCCAACCTCCCTCCTCCCCCGACCCTGCCTTGAGAGCGAGTAGCAGGGCAGCCGCGACGGCGAGCCTTCCGTGAACGGGTGTGATGACAGGGTCCGGGCGTGGCCCATCACGCCGAGGAGGAGCATCACTGAGCTCGTTCTTGGCGCATCCATCTCCCAACGAGCGGCGCAGAGCAGCAGATGAGGAGACGTGGCGGCATCGGCTCATGCGGGGTCATCCTCGACGCCTTCCTCACCGCGCTCAAGCTGCTCATGCGGGGAGCATTAGGGAGGACAATGGGGTCGGCAAGGAAGCAGCGGCGACACGAGGAGCACGGGGGAGCAGGTGTGAAGAAAGGCGATTTTCCTCCCAACTGACACGTAGGGCCCACAAATGGCACGCAGGGCAGGCAGACCCCATCCAACGTGACTAACGGATGTTGTATTTTTTTAATGACACACACATATATAATTGATGGATCATATTTCCCAATGGCATAGAGAGAATTTTCTCTAAAGGAAAATGTTGGATTAGTTTCTAGACCAACGCCCCGATATAACTGAATTAACCAAATAATGCCCAGTCCGGCGGGAGAGAAAGAGAGGAGGTACATCATCGCAAGGTGGGTGCCACGTATGCAATTTAACATGGGTAATGAACTTTTGGACTTCGCTTGAATCGATTAGCAAGTTTAGAGACGTAGATGTGCATTTTATATGTTTGGAGATCAAAATAACACCTCGTGCTAAGTTGATGTACCGCCGGTACGTATCTCCTCAGTGCTCACAAACACAGTCAATCAAACAAGACAAAGGATCTCACCGGCTTTGATTGTAACTGGAAAGAAACAATACCAAACGCAAACGGCATGATCAATAATCAATACCATAATTTACATCGGTTCAGCGATTGGAACTTGTGATAAGCTCAGGCCAACTCGCCGGGGCGGGCGACGACGATGTTCTCCTCCGCCTGCTTGATGAGGCGGACGTAGCCCTTCACGAGCTTAGCCTCGTCCTCCATCGACAGGGGCGCGCCGCTGTGGAGGTCGTACTCCACGGTGACCTTGACAACGCAGGCGCCCTCGCCGGCCGGCACCACCTTCACCTCGACCACCTGCGACTTGAACTGTGTCACCTCCACCTCGCCGCCCTCCACCACCACCCCGTCCCAGCTAACCACGCGCGCCTCATGGTCTTGCGCCACCAGCCGGCTCTTGAGCACCATCTCCTCACCCACGGCTGTGAACGAAAAGGGGAAAAAAAGAAGTTGATCAAGGTCACCGTCGGCGACACGCCGGCGAAGTACGTCTGTGTGCTATGTATACCCGGGTTGAACTTCATGGTGACGAGGCTCCCGGGCCCGCCGTCGCCGTTGATCTCCACGTCGTCCACCAGGCCGGCGAAGGTTTTCTTCAAGGTGGTCGCGTCGTGGGAGAAGGTCTCCTTCCACAGCAGGTCGGGCGGCACGGCCATGGTGAATTCCTCGGCGATGCTGCCGGTGGCCATCGTGCAGTCAGCGCGAGTCGCTGCAAATCTTTAATTTTACGAAGATGATCGCATGCGTTTATTAGTGAGCGATCACATGGGTATTTATAGATGTGGTGTGGGTGTCCCCAGCAAACCAAAGCACCATCGCGTGCGTGCCACCTCCTTTAGCGAATTAATGAGGAAATTAAACGGTAATGCTACGAGTCTAACGTCCGGACACATGAAAAAAATAGGACGCTCTCATCCACGTCTGCCACCAGATATTTACTTCTCAGTGGCTACTCATTCTCCACGCCACGTGATGACTATATACGTATACCAACACCACACGTTCTCTCTTCAGCTACTCTTTGTGCTCCAAATTATAATTCATCTGACTTTTCGTCTTATTCAAAAAATGTTATCGACAAACAAAAATTAGACAACATCAATTTGGCATGGTTATGGTGACCTACCGCCAAACTTGGAAAGAAAGTTGGTGTGCTGGACATTGGGCATAATTTATTTTTTTAAGACGTGCATAACATGTTTTTCATTAAGAAGAGGAGAAATTTAGGTACAGAGTTTAAAGGCAACCAGCGCCCAAGTAAACACAAAAGAAAAGGAGTACAAGGGCCAAAAGGGCTAAGGCCTATGACGACCAAGGGATCGGATCCCGACGAATCCGGTGCAACCCCACCGCTGCGTCTCTTCAAGAATAAGCGGAGCGAGAACCACCGGCGGAAGCGCTGCCCTGTCATGGACACACCAGTTTCTTTCCTTCCACAACAACCAAGTGACCAAAAGGGCTAAGGAGTCAAAGCCTTTACGATGAATTTTGGAAACCTGCTTCCTAGCCTTCAACCACCAATCGAAGAAAGACAGTTCATCTAGAGGTGTCAATTTCTGAAGGCCAACGTACCTCGGGATCCGAAACCAAGTTTCATGGCCATAGACACAACCAACCAGCAGGTGGTCAATATAGTTTCCACCTCCTGTGCACATGGGGCACAATCGTTCGAATTATGAAGGCATGTCAACGAAGCCTGTTGGATGTCCAACAGCGACCATGAAGCACTAACCAGGCAAAGAAGTGACACTTTTCGAGAGCTTGAATCTTCTAAACACGTTCCGCACCCGCACGGCTAGTTCTCCCCAAGAAAAGTGCGCGATAGGCTGAGCTCGAGGAGAAGTCTCCCGAAGACGACCATTTCCACACAATCTAGCTATCCTCCTGCACCGACAAGTGGAAATTAGGTACAGTGTCCCAAAGGTGAAGGTATTGGACGACTGCATCGACAGTTCGAGCAAACACAATATCCCTAATTCAACGCCTGCCTTGTAGGGCTTCCTAAATGGTACGGGTGTTCCTAGTGCACGCAAGGACAACATTCCAGAGATCCAGGGTTATCTGGCGAATGGAGGAACCGTTCAACCACCGGTCAATCCAAAATAATGCCCGAGCCCCATTGCCCACTTGCACCATAACCGATGCCTCAAAGAACTCCGTTGCTGACTTGTCGACCCTAAAGTTGTACCCCGACCAAGTTTTATCCATGTCGACCCTCACTAGCCAAAGCCAGCATACCCGAAGGGTGAAACCATGAGTTGTAAGTTGGGTATGCCAAAGCCGCTCAACTGCTTTGGGCAAGCCGCGTTTACATAGACAACAACACATTTGCCCCAGCGACCACCTCCGAGCCGCACCAGAGGAAGGCACACACGATTTTCTTGATGGCTTGAACCGCCCAAGATTGGGCATAATTAATGGGCGGACTTATTATACACGTGTGGGTAGACATTTTACATGCTAAAAAACTAGTGCCAACATTTAGGAAACATTTTTTAAATCACTTTTTTTCCTTCTCTAAACATTTTCCTCCCCTCAATCTGACAAATGGATCCAACGTGAGAAGGATAGCGAGCCTAATCTAGGTCATCGTTGTAGTATAGATAAAAGTTGGACCAAACTAATATAGTTAGGGCAGAAACCTTACTCGCTTTATAAATTGGTCTTTATAAGTAGGTATAAATGAGTGATGTCATAACATTGTACTCAGAGCATGTATACACAGTGATTGTTGCTTGGCCAAAATCTAATTATTCGTTTTGCTGCATTACCAAAAAAATTACTTTGTAAAAATAGGGCAACAAAACAATGGACCACATCACTTACTTTGATTATTACTGGCAACAAGTTAAACCAAACACAAACCAACAAGATTGACAACATCGGTTCTTATTACACATGGAGATTTGAACTTGTGATCAGCTCAAGCGAACTCGCCGGGGCGGGCGACGATGTTCCCCTCCGCCTTCTTGAGGAGATGGACGTAGCCCTTCACGAGCTTAGCCTCGTCCTCTTGCGACAACGGTGAGTTGCCATGGAGGTCGTACTCCACAGTGATCTTGACCACGCAGGCGCCCTCACCGGCTGGCACCACCTTCACCTGGATCACCTGCGACTTGAACTGTGCCGCCTCCACCTCGCCGCCCTCCAATACCACGTTGTCCCAGCTAACCAAGCGCGCTGCATGGTCTTGCACCACCAGCCGACTCTTGAGCACCATAGCCACACCCACGACTGTTAATGAAAAGAAAAAAAAAGTTGATCGAGGTCACCTCTTGGTAGGTTGCCCAAAACATATTTCTAACCTTTGATCTAATACTCTTTAATCCCGGATGAATTTGGATCCAGGAGTAAAGATCTTTTTTTTTAGACATGCATAGAACATTTTTCATTAAGAAGAAGAGAATTACAATATTGTAACTTTAGGATAACCCCTAAAGCGCGGATATACAATAACCAACATCAACGACCAGCAACAATGAAACGACAACAACAGAGAAAGAGCCACAACGCCACTACTCACTAAACACAAACTAAGGAGGCTGAAACCTGCAACATAAGATGACATCAAAGACCCACACACACATCACCGAATGCCTAAAAACCTACAGCCAATGAAGATAGAGCGAGAATGTCATGCAAGATGGTGCCTCAAAGGGGGAGCGACCCTATGTCCCTCATCCAGAGCATGCTACCTTCTGAAATTCTTGAGTTCCCATGCAAATATCTTGGGCTGCCACTTTCTATTCTAAAACTAATCAAGGAGCAACTCCAACCTATTATTGACAGAATAGCCGATCAGCTTCCAGGTTGGAAAGCGGACTTGATGACACATGCAGGTAGAGCGGTGCAGGTTCAGTATGTCTTAACGACAATGATGGTTTATCTGTCCATGGCCACAGAGCTACCATCCTGGGCAATCAAAGCTATCGACAAGATTAGAAGAGGTTATCTTTGGAGAGGGAGGAAGGAAGCGAATGGTGGTCACTGCCTTCTTGCATGGCCCAAGGTATGTCGGTCGCGGGAACTTGGGGGGCTAGGAATTTCAGACCTGAAATCTCTCGGTTTTGCATTAATAGTTCGATGGCCATGGCTCAAAAAGTCTGAACCTAACAAACCATGGGCCAGTTTGCCTCTACAAATCAGCAAGGAAATGGAGTGCTTTCTCTCTATGGTTGTGATTACTGAGGTTGGGACACTCTTTTCTGGAAGGATAAATGGCTTGTAGGAAAATATCCAAGATATTGCACCTCATGTCTATGCCTTGGTCTCTATAAGAACAACGGCTAGACATTCTGTTCTTGAGGCTTTGATCAATGAAAAATTGATAGAGGATATTCAGGGGTCAATCTCTCTAGAAGCTCTGATGGAGTATCTAGTATTATGGGATGTGATATCAGAGGTAAGCTTACATGTGGGGATTCAAGACAAACAAATTTGGAGGCTTTCCACTTCAGGACAATATACAACACGGTCAGCTTATGATGCTCTATTTCAATGGGGGCACTTATTTCAGACCATATAAAAGGATTTGGAAGTCTTGGGCTCCACCCAAATGCCATTTTTTTTCATGTGGTTAGTTGCTCATAATCAGTGCTGGACTGCTGACCGCTTGGCTCGTCGAGGCCTTCAACATCCAGACAAGTGTCTTTTGTGTGATCAGGAGGACGAGAACCTTGTCGAGGCCTTCAACATCCAGACAAGTGTCTTTTGTGTGATCAAGAGGATGAGAACATATAGCATTTGCTAATTGGCTGTGTGGTAGCCAGGAAATTTTGGTACTCCCTCTTCCATAGCGTTGGCCTCTCTCAGCTGGCTCCGGTAATTAGCGACCCTCCTTTCGACTCATGGTGGGAAAGGGTGGCAGCAGCAGTTACTGGAGATGTGTAAAAAGGGATAAACTCGCTTATCATCCTTGGTGCTTGGTGTATATGGAAGCATAGGAATAATTGTGTTTTTAATGGAGCTTCCCCAAGTGTTGCTAGCATGCTAAACATGGCTAGAGATGAGGCTCTTTTGTGGACCCTGGTAGGTGCCAAGGGTCTTGCCTCTCTCTCGGTCAGGTTTGCTGGGTAGGATGTTTTTGTCCAAGGTCTTACTATCTTAGGTCGTTCTTATATGTAACAGACGATTTATTCCCCCTCAAGTTTGGGTGTGTGTGGGGGTCTTTCTGTATGATTCCAACCTTCTTCTATTAATACAATGATACACAGCTCTACTGCGTGTTCGAGAAAAAAAGGGGGAACGACGCCGACGCCACCATCGTCCGTCTATCCATGACGGAGCAAACCAGGCTTTCACCTAGCAACACCCCCAACAAGGTGAGCTACATTAAAAAACGCAACTGTTGTCGGCACCGGCGAACGTCGGGCAAAGCTTTCACCAAAGCCTTCAAAAAAACTTCACGCAGAGACCTCCAAGACGCTTGGATGAGAGGCAAAATGATGTAATGGTAGCAAGCACTCCATGATGGCAACGATGAGGAACATCTGCAGGCCAGAAATTAGCAACATGACAACCTAAAAACAACCAGGATGACCACGATGACCATGTCAGGGGTGGAGTCGATGTCCACCCACTACCAGCAGCAACACTGAGGCGACGAAGAAAGGGAACTACCAGTAGCAGCGACTGGCCACCCGTACCACCATGGGGAGGATGAGACCCGTCCTCCCATTCCTACCAGCGAAGAAGACAACCGAAGGAGACATGGCTCAACGAGCGACACCAAACCATGAGCGAGCAACGCAAAGGGGCGGGACGATGGGAGCCAGCATGCCAAAGGGCCAATGGAGCACCCTGAGGTAGAAACCGGAGGTTCAAGGAGGAGCGGCGACGTAGGGTGCGGTAGGAGGAGGGTGGAACGAGAGGGGAGGAGGGAAAGCGACGTTGGGCCATTGGCTGTGCCACCAAATAGCAAATCCGGCGCTAGGGCAAGGCATCTGGCGACCGGCGGACCACCACGACCATCAGGCAAGCCGCTCCACCAACCTACAGGAGTCAGGCACCGCAACACACCATCATCGTTCCTCGGTAGCCACCAAGGAGCGTCGGACACTGGGCAGCAAAAGATGGCCCCACTAGTGGGCACATGCAGAGCCGATGGAAAAGGCAAGCCGCACCGTCGGGTGATGTCACAGAGTTCAACGAGACGCGACCAGTATGGGCGCAGGAGGGAGGGGGCCGATTTGGTGGTATGGAGCCCGACCAGGTCCGCCCAAGCCGCGGCTGCGCCATCGGGGGCGGCGCTAGAGCAACACAATAGGTCAGCAACCCGAAGCCGCACTCAAGGAGGAGATCCATGGTGGTCAGTCACTGAACCGCTGGTTTTGCCACCCGGCCAGCTGACGCGCACTCTCCCTGAGCCGCCGCTGCCGCACCAACAAAGGGAGGACAACCACGAGTTCGAAGGCTGAATCCCAACCATGGGGGAGCAGATCCACGATCAGGGAGGGCGCATCCGACTGGGTGGGTGTCGAGTTCGACCATGGCGGTGGTTAGGATTAGGACGACCATGGTGCTGTGGAAGAGGGAAGTAAGGGGAGAGGATGGTTAGGGGGGAGGAAGCGACATCGCTACCGTCCTCACCACCGCACGGACTTTCGGCGACCGGCTCTGGCAGCGGTGCAGCTAGGGATCAACCAGAGGGGATCCTAGCAACGGCGGCGCGAGTCCTCCTTTGTCGCCTGTGGGGGCGACACGGGGGCGGGTTGGGACTTGTTCGAACAGGCTTTCTGTTTAAACTTCCGGGAGTAAAGATCTCTAGTTTAGTTGAAAAAACCAGGCACCAACAACGGGCATCGGTGATGAGACTAGAATTAGGGGTGGAGCTAGGTAGCCCTCTCCGGGTGCGGCCGCACCTAGAAAATTTTTACAATCCGTTATCATTTCTAATTTTTTATAATGCTAAATTGAATATCCATGGATGCAATGAAGGTGCCGCACCTCACCCCCTTTATTCTTCTCTAAGCTAGCTACATTAATGTTGGTCCTACACTAGCTCTGCCCCCTTTAGTTTGGGTTGTTACATGTAGTGGGTAAGGAAATCTAGTAGAGGCCTTTAGTCCCGGTGGGTAACAACAACCAAGATTAATGTTTTTTATTCTATTTCATCATACTCTTTGTCTCCACGCCAGTGGCACCGTATCATCCTTACCTCCTCACTACCCCTCTCTCCTCCTTATCTCTTTGCTATGCTCCCTGGCCACGCGGGCAGGCGCAACGCGGGTGGGATCCGGCTGGCATGTAGCCTCCGACGCCTCCTCGACGTGGCTCCCGGTGTCGTGGCGTAGGCAGGGCGCAGCCCCTAGCAGGCGTGGCTCGGGGGTGCGGCTCCCCATGGCTTTGGTGGCGGACGACGCGGCAAGGAGGTGTAAGAGTTTTTTTAATATTTTTGTTGAAAACTATGTTATTAAAATGCAATCAAACTCTTGTGGCTGTCAATTGGATTTGATAGTGAAATCGAACTCATGTTGTGAATTAGATTTTGTTTCAGTTCATTGTTGTGTGTTTTTACTTTCTGTGATGGTCATGTATGTATGTAAGATGAACTTGTTTCGTTTTGAGATGTGGTCAACTGTTCATGCTTTTGTGGTGGAGTTGAGCTCGAGCCGGGAGCTGCAGGGGCGACGGTGTGATGCATAAGACCTAAAAAAACAGCTCGTCTTCACTGCAGAGATTAGTTTCAGCATCCATGCGCAGATCACACTGATAAATCACACGCACTCCATCGTCAGCAATTATTTTACCACCATCCCATAATTTACTGACCACACGCTGCACTAATCACACACACGTGACAGACAAGGGGCGTGCGGTATCAGGTGGAAGAATATACTGCAAGCTTAGATGTGTTTCGGACAAAATTTGAATGAAACGTATAGCTAAATTCTTTTTTTTTTTGAGCACGAAACGTAGCTAAATTCTGGGATGGAAGGAGTAGTTGCTAGGTATACCAGCTGTGTTGAACTTCATGGTGGTGAGGCTCCCGGGCTTGCCGTCGCCGTTGATCTCCACATCGTCCACCATGCCGGCGTAGGCCTTCTTCAAGGTGATCGCGTCGTGGGAGAAGGCCGCCTTCCATAGCAGCTCGGCTGGTGCGGCCATGACGAAGTCCTCGGCGATGCTGCCGGAGGCCATCGTGTCAGTCAGCGTGTCAGTGAGCCAGTGCAAATCCTTTACGAGTTGTCACGACTCACGAAGATGATTGCATGAGTGTTTAGTGAGCGATCACATGGGTATTTATAGGTGTGGTGTGCCCAGCAAATAAATCCCCATCGCGCGCGTGCGACCTCCATGAACGAATCAATGAGGAAAAAACGGATTCGAAATTAACCTGGCATCCTGCAAGCATCAGGGTGCTGGTCCCGCAACCTAACCGCCACGAACATCCGGTCGCGGTGCCGCCGCGCCCTCCGCTGACAGCAAGGGGAGGAGAAAAGATGCTTGGAGAGAGACGTTTGGTCCCCTCGCAAGAGATAAGATACTTGTGTAGAGAAAGAGAGAGGGGAGGGGGGGAGAACATGCTCGAAACCAGTCATTTCGGTCGGTTTGAGAACCATCAAGGATATTGAAAAAATCCGGCCCCACCAGCCGGCTGCCGCTGGCCTCATCAACACGCCACCGCTGACCCCACCGGCCGTTGGTAGCCACAACCCTAACCCGCCTGATCCCGTAGAGGCGGTCGGGTTAGGGAGAGAGAGGATGAAGAAGGCATTGCGGGAGGAGGAAGAGGATCTTTCCGTCGCCGCCACCGCCGGATCCCAAGCGCCTGTTGCTTCCTACACCGTCAGATCCCAGCCGCTGCTGCCCACCATCGGACCCCGGCCACCCCTGCACGCCGCCACCTCCGCTAGCAGTGAGTGGAGAAGAAAAGATGCTTGGTCCCCTCATAAGAGATAAGATGCTTGGAGAGAGGGGGAGAGAGAGGAGAGGAGGAGAAAAGGTGACGAAGAGAGATAAGAAGAGATAGGGAGAGAGAGAAGTGGTAGCAGGGGCGGATCTAGAGCTTCTTATCGGGGTCAGCTGACCCCGATAACTTTTTGAAAATAGCACTAAATATTTTCTTATTCACATGCAAATCATTCTTGAAATAGTGAATCAATGCATGTTTGACCCCGTCAATTAGTACTTGACCCCAATAAGTTAATATCCTAGATTCGCCACTGGGTGGTAGTCAAAAAGGAAAAAAGGTTTGACTGCTCGTGAGATTTTGGTCGGCATCTACTTGTACTAGCGGCTGATATGAGTACAAATATATTTTTATTTGTGTTGGCACGTGGTATAATAGCCCGCCAACGCAAATCCAGGTACATTTTTTGTTTTGTTGCTTTCAATTTTTTAAATGCAAGTATGTTAGTTTAAAATATTTGAAACTCCTACAATAACATATATGTAAATCTATATATAAATATATAATATATTAGGATATATATGATAATTTTTTGACGAGTTACTTTAGCTTGAGAGTTTGGCTTAATTATATGAAATATTGGAAGTAAAGTATATATCTGCGAACAATGTGTTCGCACTCAAAATTGGCACATCAAGTCAAGCCAATAAGGTCAGATCGGTTTCTCTAGGTGGTCAGATTGATCTGGACATTGTAGTGGTCCTGGTAGATTGGATTATTTCTTGTCGGGCAAGACCTCCGAACTCTATAAAATTAAAGGGTCGTGATCGATTGAGACTTATTATCAACCAATCGATCAAAAAATCGTCTACTTTTTTTATCTCCAGACACTAGTTTTTTATCCTTTGCTTTTTTCTTTGTCTCTGCAACGTTTAAGGATGTTCTGAGTGATCTGTCGATCTCAGAGCAACCCTAGGCTCGTCATCCCTGGCGGGGTTCCTCCCGAGGTGGTGGACATAGGTTTTTGTGGCACCCTTGTTGTGACCGGTCTAAGGCTGTCCGCACTCGTCAACCTCCAAATCCAACCTCTAAAAGGAATATTCCTGCCTGGTCATCACAATTTTCCAGTTCAGTACCAGTTTTCCCACACCCGTCAACCTCCAAATCACAAACTCTATACCAACAACCACCTATGGGGCCCACTTGTCAGCCCCATTTATCCCCCGCAGCCGCTCTCTCCCCCTCCCCTCGTTTCACTCTGCCGCCCGCATCCCCTCGCCATCGGTCGCTCCGCCGCCCGCACCCCCTCGAGCAGCGGCTCCATCGGTGCTGGCGAGGAGGGCCGCATCCACTGGCGGCCGCATCCATGGCGACTGACCCTTCCCCGACCCGCTCCTCCGGCGGAGCTCCCTCTTCCGGCTGCAGATCGAGCGGCTACTCCTCCAACTCCGGCCGGCGGCCGGCCTCGCCATCTCCGGCCTGCGCGCCCCAGATTGAGCTCCCCTGGCTGCGGAGCTCCCGCACGCGACAGATCCAGGCGAGGGGAGCTCCCCTGCTTCGCCTTGCAGCCAGCGCGCGTGGAGGCTGGCGGGCTCCAGCGAGCTCGGCGGCGGCTCGGAGCTCCCCTTGCGCCGACCACGACTGCGGGTCGTCGAGCACCGGCGGGCGAGCAGAAGGCGGTGGTGATGCACCATCCCTCTATTCCCTTCCGTTCCGACGCCGGCGAGCTCTGCACCGGCTGCGAATCCGCGGCGAGGAGCTACTGCGCCGGCCTCCTTCACCCCTCTCCTCCGCTCCGGTGGAGGTGGAGTTGGAGGTCGATCCGGCGACGACATCGAGTTGGCGCGGCGGAGTGGTGCTCTGCTCGGGGGCGGCCTCGATGGTGCGCTCCTGCTTGGTGGTGAAGGCGGCGGCGGAGGAGCTCTGTGCGCGTGGCTGCCTGCTTGTCGCGGGCCCTTCCTCGGCCGGCGGAGATCAGGTGCGGCAAGCAGCAGGCGCGGCGCCCCGCTTTCTCTCTCCGCTCCGGCGGCCTCTCCCTCCACGACGTACTGCGGCGGCCTCCCACCTCGCCTCGACGGGTGGTTGGGATGGCGCGCGAGCGCGTGGGCCCGCCACCACGTCCGCGCGTCCAGGCCGAACGGGACGACGCCGGATTTGGTGTCGCCGCGGCCGAACGGAGCCATCTCGTCGCCTTTGGCGTCCCTCGGTGCAGCTAAAAAAAGGCAAAAGCAACCTGGAGGTCGCTTTGGCGGCCCGTTCCAGGCCCAGTTCGGACGGTCTAACTGGACCCTCCAGTCGATCTGACGATCTAGAGGCGGGAGCTTTGGAGAGGTGAGTTTTTTGACGTCTACACGATCTAGCGCACTCATGTGTTGACAAAAAAAGCATCAATGCATTTTGATGACTTCTCTAGGGAAGAAGATATAGTTTTATGACTGTTATGTCAAACCCTAGTAAGATGGGATCCCCAACGGATCTTGACAAGAACAACATCATCACGACATCCATCGGGGAGCAGCAGAAATACTTGTTATGCCAGAGTACATCAAGATGCAGCTTTTGACGGGTGACGAGGGGGATCGTAAGGCAAGATGTCAATATTTCAAGACTTTGAGATGTTGATGATCAAGATGAATGACAACAAAGTTGTGGTAGTTACACCTTTAAGAAATCATCTCCTAGCCCACCTTCTCTTCAAAAGCTTAATGAACATGTTTTGGGTAGGGATGAACTTGCATCAATTTAGCTTTATTTGGGTAGAAGAGTATTGAAGTGAAATATGAGTGGAACGAAAGATATCTATCTATCTATAACAACTATATAATTGGTACCCACTAAGAGGCATAACTCTATTTCTCTCAACATGCAAGCATTTCACGTCATAACCCACTACACGTCATGTCACCATCCACTATACACCATGTCATCATCCACCAGATCATCTATTTATGTTTTCAACTGATTTTATGTGGCTAATAGTATGTATTTGTGAGTAGCACATCACAAAATTTCCGCAGTTGAAATACATGTAGGATCAATCATTTTAGAATGGTACACTCTCAACAAAATGACATGCTTTCATATATAATGTTGTTTACAAACGAATGTTATCATGTAATCATTTTGGTGTTTCTACATTCACACTTCACCTTAAAAATTTGTTTACAAAATTCCGCAGCAACGCGCGGGGTATCGCCTAGTTGACTAGCAGCTCCTTCAATGTGAGAATTCTACTTGAATTCATCTGGTGATAGTGGCTGTTGTTCTTTTTTGGTTTCTTAGAATCATATTTGATGTTGATGCTCAGTTGCATGATTTGTTCTTTTGTATCCAAGGATAATGATGAGCTCTTTGCTGCTGAGAGTAGACCGCCTCACGAATATTGAGGTGAAGGCTCAAGAAGGTTGTATATAGCATTGTAAGCAATGCTTAATACTATTGAACATCCTTCTAGATTGTTCTCCGTTGATGAATTTTGTCCTGTGGCACCCTGGGATTGGCACCCTGGGACGGGCAACCGTGTCTCGCGCATGCGGCCAGGTCCAGCGGTAGACCCGGTGCAGTGTCCCTTCCGCACCCGCCTAGCGGGGGCAGTCCACCGAAGTCTGGTGCTGTTGCGCTGAGGAGCAAGCCCAGCGGCAGCGGGCGGCGGCATTTGCCCCTTGCGATGGGAGGCACAACATAGTGATAGAGTGAGGATGTGAATGTCAAAAGCATGAGCGTTCAAAGAAAAAAAATTTGAGGTTGAATCTTGATTTAACTATTGAAAATGTAGAGCTTTTCGGTGTGTTCTTGGTAATGGTAGCCTCTATCCGTAAAGAATGCTAATTCATGATAGTTGATATGGGGATGAGAATAAGTTAGTTGGCATTGTTTTTTATGAAGCCGTCTTGTTGATTAATCAATTTATCTCTTTAAGGTTATTTATTTTACTTCACAACAATTTCAAATTATAAACCTTATTAGAACTTCACACCTTTAATTTTTAACATCACTTTTGCTCCATCCTATGATATTGGACTATTGTTTCTAAGACATGCTTTGGTCATGTAGGGTTTTTGCATGTAGGATGATGAGAATTATTGATATTTTATAATTAAGTTAGTTTTAATACTTTTTATTTTTTTATATCACGTGCATGTCGCAGGTGCACTTCCACTAGTGACTGAAAGTTAACCCCAAAATTACATCTGTTCGTCAGAAAATATGACACGCTTTCAAAAGTTTTGGCCGGGGTTCTTCATTTACGAAAATTTGGTGTGTTTTGCCGCTGGCAGATGAAATGAAAAAAGTAATCTAGAATTCCAGTCAAGAAGTGGTTGGTGGCCGATCGAAGGCGGTTGGTATAGAATTCCAAATGGGCCAGGCACAATGAGCGGCACGAAGCACGACCCTAAAAAGCACGGTCTTAGCCCGGCACTAGGCACGATTGATAGTGCCTAGGGCTGGCCCGGCACGATAGGTCGTGCCTGGGCTGCCACTCCGGCCCATAGTGTCGGCCCGAGGCACGGCCCGATTTTAGTCGGCCCAATAACAAATTTCCATCTCTAATAAATATCTTCCAAACCCTAATTTCCCTTCCCCATCTCCTCCACTCCAGCTGCCCAGCCGCCCCCTTCTCCCTCTCCTGGTCCCATCGGTCCTCTCCCTGCTCCCCATCCTGCCGCCCCCTCCCTTCTCCTCCCCGCGGACGCGCCATGGCGGCGTGCTGTACTGCTGTGGGCGGGGGGATGCGCCGCGAGTTGGTGCGCACGGAGCAGAGCCGCTCCCGATCTCGTCGCTCCCCTCCCTTCTCCTCCCGGCTCGGCTGCTCCCGATCCGGTCGCCGCCTTGGAGAACCCGACGAGCCTCAGGCCGCCGCCTCGCCGGGATCTCCCTTCCTCTCTCTCCAGACCGCGCACCCCGCCGGAAATCTCTCTCTCTTGGCCGGAAATCTCTCTCCCTCTTCCTCCCTCACTCTCCCCAGGCCGCCATCCCCACGGATTAGGCGTGATCTGCGCCGGACGCCACCCTAGCGGCCACCGCCGTCGGGGTCTACGCCGGCCGCCGCCGCCGCCTGACGGTCTGTTGGCAGGGGACGGGCCGACGGCAGCCCGATGGGCCAACCAGGCTATCGTGCCGGCACGGCCCGAAAAATCGGTCATAGGGCTGGGCCTGGGCCGCCAGTCATGCACGACGCCCGACACGGCCCGACATGAAGAATGGATCGGACCGCATAGTGTGCGGCCGTATAGTGCCGGGCCATTTAGGGCTAGGACCGGGCTAAGACCGGGCGGCCCGTTTGGAATTCTATAGCGGCTGGTGGCCGATCGAAGGCGGTTGGTGGCCGGGCGTACGCCCAGCACCGTTATGCCGCTTGCCTGCTGCCGCCTTATTTCTTTCCTTGTTTGCATTTTCCTTATAATCTCTTTCCTAAACAGTGATTGATTGCAGATGGCACCTTCCATTTGACGAGAGGCGGCATCAGTCATTTAGGAAAGTTGAAGACGGTCCCGGGCTGACCTTTCTCTGCCGCCGGATGGGCCATCGCATTTCATCGTCAAGGCCTGTCAACGAAATGGGCAAATATACTCGTGCACGTATACGTGTACGTCACAGCGACGCAAGTACATACAGATGCCACTAAAGGCAATTCTTCAGCTGTCTGGTAGGCCGCCGTATTTTGACCTTAGCCCGCGGCAAGGAGCCGACATCTCACACGTATACGCATACTGGTTGTGATTACACACAATCTCTGCTAGTCACGTGCATGGCTTGTCACCGCTTTAGAATATTAAAACACATTGGTGTGTACAAATTGCACGTATACAACTTGCTTGTGTGTGGTACATGTTATTTTGCATGTACGCAGCCAGCTCGCATGTGAGTACGTATCACTTTGCTTGCTAGCTTCACTAGTCATTGCATGCTAATGCCGTACAAAAAACCATCAAACACTCTTGCCAAAGTTTTGGCCGGGGTTTATCATTTACGAGAATTTGTGTGTTTTGCTAGTAGCAAAAGGAACTCTCCTGGGCCACGGAAACAACCCGTGTTGGTGTTGTCTTGGATTTCCTACCAAGGAGAAAGAGTCCAGCCCCAGTCCGACCAAGACACACGATTCGAGCGCCGGATATTTAGGGACGCCGATCTCGTGTTTAGTCGAAACCTACAAGATCTCCAATTCGACTCACCCCTATTTCTTGTTCGGTGTCATGATCGAGGCAGGAGCCACGGAGGACCAGCAGCATCCTTGCGAGACGGCCATGGTGTTGGATCAGCAGAAGCCGGCCGAAGCGGCGGCCATGGTGGTGGATCAGCAGAAGCCGGTCGAGGCGGCGTCCATGCCGATGTACCCGGAGAAGTTGGTCCACGAGATCATCGCCTTCGTGAACGAAATCTTGGCGAGCCTCGAGGCGGACACGGTCGTCCGGGACGGGGTAGTCGACCTCATCGGAGGACTCGGAAAGGACGGCGGCGACGCGCTCGCCGTCGAGTCCCGCGTCACGGAGCTCCTCGGCGGACACCCCGACGTGCTCGGCAAGTTCACCGCCTTCATCAACAGGACCAACGCCCCCGCTGTCGTGCCTCTCGCGGTGACGAGGCCGCGCCGGAGCAGCACCCGCAGGAACGGACGGGGGTTCCAGCCTCTGCCGGCGGTGAAGGAGGAGCCAGAAGACGGTCAAGACTACGGTTTGTCGCCACGCAGGACCGACCCCCGGGTCGTCGAGGCCGAAGCGTTCCTGACCCGAGTGCTCACAATCGCGGGCCGCGAGGTTCGGGACAAGCTCGTCGCCGTGCTTCTGGAGCTGGACCCTCACGCCCGGGACCAGTTCGTCGACGTGATCTACGACGACGTGAAGGACGCGCTCGGCCCGCCGCACGCCGCGCTGCTCGGCGAGTTCGCCAGCACGTTCCTCCCGGGGCAGAAGGAATGGGAGGAGCAGGTGCGTCGCGAGGCGCGTTGCGAGGCGCAGCGGAACCGCAGGCGCGTGGCAGCGGCCGCCCGTCGCGCCGCCACCGCCGGGAACCAGAGGCCGCCTCGCGCCGCCGACGACGACTACGACGACAGCAACCACCGGCAACACGGCCTCACTGTCAGTGGTGAAAGCTCGGGCGGCCGCGGCACCGCGGCGCAGAGCGAGTTCGACCACGTGTATGCCACCTTGGAAATCGTCAAGAAGCGCCGGGCCGCCGACGGGGACCACCGAGGACGTGACGACGACAACGACGCGCCACGGTTCAGGAGCAAGAATCCCCGCAATAACGGCGAGCCCTCGTTCGGTGTGGAGGCATCGCGGGTCCCCAATGGCGACATCGTCCACAGGTACGGCGACAAGAAGCCACGCCGGCGCACGCCCAACGGCGGCAAAGGCTCCAGTGCCGCGGCGGCGGCGCCGCCGCCTTGGGCGGAGGCTAGCGTCAAGGATCCCATGTTCCGTCTCCATCGGGGATTGTGGGTGTTCTACACCCGCTACTCGACCCTGGTGGAGACAATAGCGCGTGTGGAGGAACTACTGCAGTTGTATAGCGGCGGCGGCATCGCCACCTCGATGGAGGAGTTGTTCCCTCGCCAGGAGCACCGGGAGCTCCTCAGCAGCTACTACGGCGATCATTGGGGCGAGATGAGGGCGGCGCTGGAGAGCGGCGACAGCATCGGCCCGGCGCTCAAGACGGTGCTGCGCAGGCTGAAGGTGAGGGAGGAGGAGGCCGTCGCCGCGGAGGCGAGGGAGCGGCGGAAGGACCCGGACCGCGCCGCCAAGAGGCTCGCTGAGCTTGTCGCGAGCAGCAGGGTGCGCCCCAAGGAGCGGCGCCGGCGGCGGGACGACGGCGATGGCTGCCCGTCATCACGGCAGCACGGTGACCGTCGATCGTCGGCACGAGTAGTTGAGTACTGATCGGACACGACATGATGATTCGTGTAACGTACCGAGTACGGACCGTACAATGCCAAAAATTCTTTGATCAATGGTAGCCATTGCATAGTTTGTTGTATAAATTCATTTTAGTATGCTTTTTCTTTCACCTTTTTTTTCTATTGTAGCATATATTGCCTTATTATGCAACTGAGCGATGCTTCATTATAACGAAGAACCAAATTAACTTACAAGAAGATTATCACATTGTTCATTTCATTCTTTCGGGCAACACATTATTCATATTTACATGCCTCTAAACCAAAGGGCGTGCAATAAATGATTTTGAAACTTTTAGTACTTCTATGTGTTGGTAGAGCATGGACACTTGAAGCATTTCACGTTTATTAGGAATTTTCCATTCTAAGATGTGGTTTGATGTCATTCTTTATTTTCTACCGTTTTTCTCTGGAAGTAAGAGAGTGATAAGGCAAAAATGGACTTCAACCCAAATTGACTGATATGTATCGCTAACGCAACATTTGTAGTGCTTTCAAAATTCGAAGCATAGATGATAGGAAATGGTGGCCGAACCTTTTCAGAAATTGGTTAAGGTTCTATCCTTATAAAATTTTCAAAGAAAAAAGTTCATTTTACTACCCCGAAAAAAATAATTGTTTTATCCATTAGTCTGTTTCAACAAATTTTGATTTAATTTTCCTAACTAATTACCTTTTCCTTCCTCACATACAAATTGAGTTTGAAGTTTAAATTTGACAATTGACATTAAACATTTTATAAATATTTCAAGCAAGTTATGATGTTCTATATATGCTACGTTATGAAATTTGAACTTACACCTTAACTTTATAGATGGGCAAAACTGAAACGGACTAATATCATTAGGGGTTTTGGATTGGGTTGATTGGAACAGTTCCGCGGAGTAAACTGATTAGCGAGCTTTAATTTATTTCAAATAGAATAGGCCTGTTTCATTTCTTAACATTCAAGCTCTGTCTTCACAATTTACTACTCCCTCCGTTCTTATATATATATGATGTTTAGGACAAGAAAATTAGTTCTTGTCCTAAACAACATATATTTAAGGATGTAGGTAGTATAATTTTTAGTCCATGAGGATCATAATTTGGGTTTTGCCATCGGGTTGTCAACATAAGCTTTTGGTGGGTAATGGTTCGGTGAGATAACAATGTGCATGCAGCACGTGTTTACATTACATTGAATGGCAATATTTGAATGAGCAAGTTGGAGGAGATTTGCCATTTCTACCTGCTGGCGAGTGATGGTAGTGGTGCGGCCAGGGCTAAAGAGAATTCGAGAGAACGTATGCGGATTCAGGACGTTTCAAACTTTTGCTCTTCATCAATGACTGAAAGTTAACCCCAAAATTACATCTGTTCGTCAGAAAATATGATGTGGTTTCAAAAGTTTTAGCCGGGGTTCTTCATTTACGAAAATTTGGTGTGTTTTGCCGCTGGCAGATTAAATGAGAAAAGTAATCTAGAATTCCCGTCTAGAAGCGGCAGCAAATTCTGATGGCCGATCGTAGACAATCAAGACACAAGACAATTGGTGATGAAAACTGTACCTAGAATTGGGTGGGATCAAGAACGATCTTCGAGTACGAGTACTCCCTCCGTCCCTTATTGATGGTCATCCGGGAAGCGTGTCTGTGAGGGGAAACACTGTTATTTGGCGACCAACAAAAAGGGACGAAGGGAGTAGGTCTCTGCCCATAACCATAAGGCCCCAAATGTGTTGAGATTGAGATCGAGAAGGCAGTGGCGGATATGGCCTCTTCAACTTCTTCGAGAAGGCTACGTGTAATTTTGTGATAACTTTCTCTACACTCTTAATGAAAAACGTATTTTGCACGTCTTAAAAAAACTGTTGAGCTGGACTTGTTTGGTGTATGAATTAACCCACTCCAGCTGGGCCATGGAAAGAACACGTCGGCTCATTTCAAGACCCAACAGAACAGAACATGAATCACGGGCTGCTTGTAGTAGACCGGTGGACCTGGTGGGCCATATTCCTTCCCTCGTGGGCTCTGACAGAGAGAAATCCGGCCTATACACACACTTGATCACCGGACAAAAATTTACAACACGCGACGCACCTCACGTCGATCTATATCGACATGTTCCTCTGCATCTGAGCAATCCGGCAGTTTAGTTGCGGCATACTGTAGCTAGAAAAAGATGAGCTGCATGTTCAACATCACTTTTTTCCTTAAATTACGCAGTACAACAGAGGCACTCACAACACACACGCACTCACACTATGAATATACGTACGCAAATCTTACCCACGGAAGCATCTTCGAATCGTCACGTTCTCAAGATTGACGAAGTCACCAGTAACGCATCATCACAAGCGGTCGGCCGGTGGCAGATGTTCAGCGCCACACTGAATTCACTGAATCCGCGGGTGTGTCTTGTATAGCATCAGGCCATCGGTTCAGTTTTATGTACATGCCGTGACTTAACTTTGTCGATCCGGCCGTGTACGTAGATGGCGTACGTCTCGTCTGCACGTTAGAAAACCACGTACTACTCCAGGTGGATCTTCTTCCTCATCGGGGTCGACGTCGACCTCTGAAAGCGACGCCGTGGCCAGTGGCCCCCCATTGGCTGCTTCGTTCCTTGACGCCGAAGAACCGCGGCGGCGTCGTCGTCGTCGTGCTTGTCTGCTTCATCAGGTGCATTTTTTTATAGCCAGTCGTGACGGTGATTTGATCGAGCTCATCAAATTGATTACGTGCTGCTTGTTCTTCCTTCGTTTAAAACTTTAAATCAAAGCAGAAACACAAAACTAGCTAGATGCATGTCTGAATTTTCGGTTGGTCGATCGTTTAGCTAGGCGTTGAAGACTAAAAAACACACGTTCACTGTTTCAGATCGAACTTGCCTTCACTTCAGCAAGAACATGTGCATCAGCTGAACCTGGTGGCTGGTGCTATTACAAGCTGATGAAGATGCAATCAACAGCCGATCGACTGAACTGAAGAAGCCGGCCGGCACTCACATTCCTTAACGCGCACTTTGGTTGAACAAGAACAGTGGGCGCATGCAGTGCAGTATTCAACTCAAAGCAATTTTCTATCGATGGACCCTTATCACTGAAGCCCCTGTCACCTGGTGACGTACACTTGAGTATATAGAGACCTGGCCAATGATGCGTACGAGTTTCAAGGAAATGGTCCACCGTCTTTGTCGTCATGTATACTCACACTCCGTTCCAAATTATAGATGGTTTGATTTTTCTTTTTCAAATTTGACCACTCGTCTTATTTAAAGAATTGTGCAACATGTCATAATTTTTGTTGTGGCTTATTTTATTAAAGAAAGCTCTTCAATAATGACTTAAATTTAACTAAGTTACACAAATTTTTTCTAATAAGAGGAGCATCAAACTTGGGGTTGAAAAATTCAAACGCCCCATGCATGATTTGGAACGGAGGTAACGCAGGGAGTAGATGGATAAACACAAGAGTGCATAAGTGGATCAACAAACACCTGCAACATTATCTCAGCAGCTCATTGCACATATAATTAATCGCACATTGCATCCTTGATGTAATAAGCATCTCGTGCGATCCCCAGACACGAACAACCGAAAGTTGCTCAATCGTCCCACCGACACGAATGAATTTCAGTCGTCTGAATGTGCTATAATCCTCGCGCGCCTTTCGCCCTCGCATCACGAAATTCCTCCCACCAACGTACAGGCTTGAATTCATTTGCTCTGAATCATGCACATGTGTAGCATATATACTTTACTCGATCATCAAGAACGTCGGCAGGACCCCTATCAGGGAATCGATCAGTTAGCATCGATCGCAATGTGCCGTGATGTTCGATTTCCGATCTGCATCTTTTCTGACACCTGCTGCTGGTGGTGGAATTCCTTTAACTTTGCGACGAGGATCTCGACAGCTAGCAGTTAAATTGAGCACCAGATCGAGCATCAACCAGCAATTCAGCATTGCAGTGTCAGCTGTGCGTGATCGATTTTGTTCCTGCCATCACCCAGTAAGGGACCGACAGATTCTCCGACCCCTTCCCGGCTCATCTTTTGCCAGCGATGGAGAATAGAATCCATCCGAACCACACTTTATTTACGTGATCTTATACTATGTCAAACGAATTTGACCATTTTGATGCCCATTCGAGGAAAGGAAGGTCCACCTGCGTGCGGTTTTCTCCACTGCTGCACATGGTTTTCATGGCGTGGATGATATGCAACTCATGCATGGCCACTAATTATGTGCAAATGTGAGAAGAATACTAGTAGAACTTTGGCTTTGCAAACTTTATTAAGTGATGACTTGGTCAAGATCAGAACAATGCAACTAAATGGCTCATCAGGTCAAACAGAGGTTGTTGGTCTAGCACTTTGGCAGTTGCTGCTAGGCTGCTAGCCACAGGAGATAGTAGGGGTCGCCGGTCGGTAACGCCCCTTTTATTTTTCTTATACGAAGGAAGACAATAATGCCCTTTTGGGCTACTTTTTGGGCTTTTGGGTTGAAGATTGAAAATACCATACATATACATATAGCATTGTATGATCTGCTTACATCTCACATGGGATGGAGGAGGCATGGAGCACATCACCATTAGAGGATATAAAGGCCTTTTTCGCATGCCGATCGATGACAAGACACAGGAGTAAAGAGATCGGCAATGAATTGGCGCGGTACCTAATTGTTTGGTATCGCAAATACATGAAGACCGACTATTCCAATAAGTGAGCTCCAGACGGGAGGGCAAGGTCAGCTGCTCACCATACCATTTCCATGCCACATCTTATCAGCAGGCCCTGCACATGCAAAGAGCAGTAGGCTGGAGGATGAGGCTGGCGCCGGCCGTTGCGATGCATGTCATATCACAGCTAGCGACGTCTTGATATGAACTCACATTCCTTGCACACGCAGGGAGATGATTGGTTGGTGGCTATTGAATGTGATGGGGTCTCTTCGTTTGACTGGTGGCTAGTTGTTAGTGCTGATTTATTTTGAAAAAAAATACTATTAACTGGTGGTTGGTGGTTGGTGACTGATTTGTCCTCAGAGAAGCCGTAACCAAACATCCCCACGTCGTCAAGAGAGGCAGTGTGACTGCGAGAAGGAAGGAAAAAATTGAAAGAAACCGCGTGCCCTTTCCCTTCGAGCTGAAGACATGGCATCGACCCTGAAGATTGAACACGCACGACATCACCAATTTTTCTAATTTGTACCAAACCATGAACGCCGTAACAAAACGGGCAGCAGCAACGCCAAAAAATGCGCGAAGAGCGTCGCCGACATACAGTAGTAAGTTCCAATCTGAACGCGCTGGTTACGTTTCTTCACCCTTTCTGATTCATCAGAGCATCTTTGTTTTCCCCACTCACACTCAACAAGAACGTCTGGATCAGTTAGCAATCCGGCGATCTTTTCTGCCACGTGGAGTGGCGATGGGATCGGATTGCGATGACAGCAAGAGCCTAAGAACTGATCCCCCCCGGCTTGTGCATCTCTTGCCGCAGCTGGAGAGCGAAGGATCCACACCGTCTCTTCTGCTCGATGCTGTCAAATCAGGGTCCTTCAATATTTTTCTATGCTGGTTTCAGTAAGGTCCTCGCTGCATCTCTTATCTCGAGGAGAAGAATATATAGCAGCATCTTTCCCTTGTGGCCTTGCCAACTTTGAGTTGTGATGGCGGCTTTGCTTTATCGACACCAGAACAATACAAGCAAGAGCTCATCGGGCCAGTCAAACAGAGGTTGGTGGCGTGACAACATCCCGAGATACCTTAGCAGCAGGCAGGCGGCGGCTACCTTCTCTGCACCTTGCACTATTGTATGGTCGCCACCTATCGATTGTTCTCTGAATTCTGATTCTTCACCTAGCTAGTCCATCTTCGTTCTAGAAGCAGAATCTTCTACTCTTTCCGTCCCAAATTATAGTCGTTATTTGTTTTTTATACATTTCTTTTGTTATCTAGCTAAACAAAATTAGTATATATATCTCGGTGCATAGTAACAAAAGAAATATATTTAAAAAGCAAAAAGAATGTATTAAAAAACAAATGACTAGTAGTAATTTGAGACGCAGAGAGTAAACCTCCCATCTTCTAGAAGCAGAATCTTTGGTGTAGGACAGAGTCAACAGTACGTGCAGGGCCGGGGCGTTGTTGCATATTGCTCATGCCACGATGATCGTCACGAGTAAGAAGATGCTCAAATCGTGCAGGGCGCCAACACCAAGAAGAGATGATGATCAGCACGAAGGTGTTTGTGGTCAGCACGCCGCAGCCGATGGGGACGATCGGTCGGTTTTCGGTCCATCCACCGACCCGACCGACGACCGATCAGCACCAACGTCATCATCACTAGATTCCCTCGACGAAATAGGCTTCGCTCTCTGCACGCCTGCGGCTGCTGATAACCTCGGCATTGTCAATTTTCTTATTCTCTCTTCATTATTTAACGTATCAGCAAAGTACCCATTTTTCATTTACATAATGTAGATGTAGAATTTCAAGCTCGCAGTACGTTGCAGGCGCTTCACATCTAGCATATGTACTTAGAATTTTTTTTTACAAAAATTAACCAATATATCAACTATATATATTCTTAATAAATCATTTCTTATACATGTTTTAGCAACTTAATCTTCATAAGCAGTCGAGCTATATGTTTTGTTGATACTTACGGTCAGAATTTTAAAGTGTTTGACCTCCTCCACAGTTCAAAAATGGGCAAAATAGCCATGTTAGTTCCTAGACTTTCTTCCAAGTGTCAAATTCATTCCTTAACTTTTAAATAGACCATTTTAGTCCCTCAATTTTTGATTTTGGGTCAAACTTATCCTTATACTGATGTGGTTCTTCATGCTAGCATTAGAATAATGCAAAAGGTCATTTTTTCTCTTAGTTTCTTCTTATCCTCCTTGCCCCTTGCCATGAGACTAATATCGGCCGGGTTGTTTCTATAGTTATAAAAAAACAAGTTGATCACCATGAAACCGAAACTTAATCAATCAAATAAAAACAAAATTTTGTAGCAAGCAATATCTAGTAGATGGGACACGGTAGAGAATCATCACTTGACATTTCACACACCACAAAAATGACAAGGTACCTAGCTATAACTTTGCTTAATCTCTGTAGTCCATCTGCCACAAAATCACATCAATCTTACACATTATATATGTACATAGTATCAATTCAAATCTCATTTATTTAGCCGGATCAATCATAAGCCACAGCACTTAACTGAGAACGATATTCGAACCTACACTAAATTCACCACGCTGGGTGAAAAAATGAGGAGAGGAAGGAGCCAAGGGTATATTTGACTTTTCGCCTTAGTCTCATGCCAACTTGGAGGACAAAATCAGTATAAGGACGAGTTTGATCCCAAAGTAAAAGTTGAAGGATTAAATTGGCCTTTCTCAAAATTGAGAGACTAAGACGGTTATTTTGCTTTAAAAATGAATTGGAAATCGTGTCAAATCGGTTCTTTTTCACTTCGCCATTTGAGGATACCGGGGGCAAAATGTGGTTTGGTGACTTGGTGTTTCGACCATGAATTGCAGCTGGAGGACATAACTTTTTGTTTTTTGCAATATTGAGAAACGAAGTGTTAGTAGGTAGGGGTATGCTGTATCCATAACATAAGGAATCTAATAAAGATGAGCAGTTCCACCAGCTTATTACGCCCCCACACATTGTACTGGTACGACTACTTCAATTTGTTCAAAGCACGCCATGAATGAAGAACCTAGCTAAGGTTGCACTGTAAGCCATCATGCAGATGTACGATGGTCGAGGTCCAGCTGCTTTTAGACGCTGATCATTCTTCAGAACGTGTTCATCAACATTGTGTTAGCTAAGCCCCACACGAACATGCATGCGTATGGTTGGACGGACCCACATGTAGGTGCGGTGATGATTTGGCTCATGTACGTGTTTCCAACGGTAATATAATCTCCCAAGAGAGTCCCAGTAGGCCACTCTATGCTTCGATCGATCGATTTCATGCATGGCACAAGAAAAACATTTGCAAATAGTCTTCTTTTTTTTAAGAAATAAAAATGAAAAACGGTCTCTAAATCCGAATATTATGAGCTGATTAGCTGAAGAACAATACTAATCAAATGGATACTACACTAATCTCCGTTGTCAGAGGACGTGGTTCACATAATATAAGTACTCACACTCACCTCTATATGAATATCTTTGAGAAACTGAGTCGGTATATCTTAAAATAACTTTAGGAAAATATGAACCCTCATGCAGAATTGAGGAGTTGGAACCGGATGAGTGAATAGATTCCAACAGCACAAGAAATAACCTCTGCGGCGCATTCTCTTGGCTTACACATTTGCTTCACGACCTTTGTCACAAGGAAAAAATGCATGTACGGCCATTATTACGAAACAAAGGCCAGTGAACATGTGCGGCTGGCCTATTTTCAACTTATTTCGACGTCTTCTACAATATTTTCCTCTCACAACAAGCTAGTCGTACACATCAGCATAAGCCGAGATAAGCCAGCCTAACGGCCTCAATGCAAGTTCGACTCCCCAACTGTTGGAGGGGAGGAAAAAGACATTATATAGGGGCACCAAGATCATTATACACACGTAATAAATCAGCACTTCATTATACAAGAATTTATAATAAAAAACCTCTTCATAAGAGAGATTTATGGAGCTTGTAACAAAAGCTTAAGGAACCAAACTGGGTCCGATTGACGGGAGAGTACGTGCCCAACGGTCGGTCCCCGAGGTGCGGAGCCGGCAGATGGTCGCCGGCGCCACTCCATAGGCCCGGTCAGCCGCCGGTGCTGGCACGTACGTACGGCGGCGCAGGAGCCTGGCTTGAGCCCGGCGGCGGCCAACCGGGATTCCAGGTCCCGAGCAGAGAGCCACCGCCCACCGGGCACGCCACCGGCTGCAGAGCGAATCGATGGACCCGGGGGGAAAGAATATGTGCGCCGTACCCGTTCGTGCCGCTGGCAGGACAGAGGCCGGCCGGCCACCGGCGTCCCTTTCCACGACACGAGCACGGAGCAGCAGCGAGCGAGCACCGGCCGGCGCACCGCGTGCGGGCGAGCGTACGTGCGCGCACTCGATCGAGAACGACAGGGCCACCGTGCTACAACTGCCGCACCGGTCCCATCGATTCCGATCCGGAAGGCTCCAAACCTCCAACAGTCCGACGGTTGGACGCCCTGTAATCTTCCTAAAGATTTCCTTGAAGGTGTTGGAAATATGTGTTTAATTCTACTAGATTTAAATATGAGATAAATTACGAAATTAATTGCTACTACTATGTGGTAAAATTTTAGATTCAAACATGCAAGCATAATAAGCCGAAACAAACTCATGTAAACGGTGATTAAAAACAGCATAAGCAAAGTATATAGAAACATAATTTCTAGGAACGGAACAAATGTGCACAAGATGTAACTCAAATTGTAACAGATCCAATCTATGGACTTACAAATTAGCACTCCGCCCTCATGTAGAGTCGTTGCAGAGGGTTACTCGATGCAGTGCAAATCGAAGATGAAGCAGCGCAGAATGTAGATGATCAATCGAGCGGTCGCGCAGTTGCGCTACCCGGAAACCTTATTGTCGTGCACGCCAGGGATAAGAGCCGACGAGATCCAACACCTCGGTACCACAACATACTTCACCCGATGGAAAAAGGAGAGGAGAGGGAATTCGTGGGTGTCTCGCGTATGTGTTCCTGGACTTCTCCAGGACTTCTTATAGAGAAGACGGCAGCCCCTATGTTGACCTATAAAATTGCCCCGCTACCGCTAATTGGCAGTAGTATTGACTGAGTGATTAACACCTCTAGTAACCATTGTCAAAAGATTACATGCAGTTTTCAAAAGGTTACGCAAACTTGGCTGCTCACTGCGTCACAAGTTACAAGTCATGAAATTGGTAATGCGAAAACAATGCAAATACGTGCATGCATGTCAAGGCACGTATGAGAAGTGAGAGTGCTCTCCGATTTAAGTTGGCTTCCTCCAACTCAAACTAACAGTATGAGACTATTGAATGTCAAGGCACTCTTGCTCTGTGATTTATTAAATGCACGGCTGCACTCTTCCCCCAACTCTAAAATTGGGATCAGAATCGATCACATCGCTCTTATTTTCTCACCCCATGCGATGTGTTCGAATGGTTGGGATAGGTTCTCGTGAGCTTGTCATGAGCTCACAGCGCACCCTTCTATGATGAGGATGTAAAAGCGGCTAGGCGGTCTAGCCCCCCCCCCCCACCCCCCACCACACACACACGCACGTGTGAAGCCAGTGGATGAAGGAGCGTAAAAAGAAAATAGTTCTTTAAGAAGAAGAAGAGAGGAAATGAGCCCTCCTTCCTTCTTATAGGCTCCCTCTGCCACTGTCTGGCACCGTCATTAGCATTTGCTTGTTTCATCATGTAATAGCACCCTACAGAATATATGGCCGCCGCTATGGACGTGCGTAGTTGTTGTAAAAAAAAGAAATGGACTTAGACGTGGTAATGGATTTTGGAAAATCCAATTGGATTTTTTTCTTTTGGACTTCGTTGGACTGGATTACTTTGGATGTGGATGTCCACATGCTAAATTAAATTGGATGTCCAATCAGTATTGGATGTCCAAGCAGGAGCTTTTAATTCTAATGTCCGGCTCTGGACGTGGGTCCCGCATATAGATTTGGCTTCACCGATTTGCACGAAGTATCGGACTGTCATATTAAGGCATCTCACCAAATTTTGGTCAAATCCGCTAAAATTTTATAGTGTGAACGCGAGATTTTAATTCTAGGGTCCGGCCCTGGATGTGGGTCCCACATATAGATTTGGCTTCACCGATTTGCACTGAGTAGCGGACTGTTATATTAAGGCATCTCACCAAATTTCGGTCAAATCCGCTAAAATTTTATAGTGTGAACGCGAGTTTTTAATTCTAGGGTCCGGCTCTGGATGTGGGTCCCACATATAGATTTGACTTCACCGATTTGCACTGAGTAGCGGACTGTCATGTTAATGCATCTCACCAAATTTCGGTCAAATCCGCTAAAATTTTATAGTGTGAACGCAAGCTTTTTATTCTAGGGTCCGGCTCTGGACATGTGTCCCACATATAGATTTATCTGAGTAGTCAACCTGGTGGTGGTTGGATTATATTGTTGGATATTGGATTTTGAGTGAGTGAATTGGATTGGATTGGATTGGATGTGAGCTTTATAATTTAGGATCTTACTGGATTTTTCTTCTTTGGATTATGGATGTTGATCCATTCCCACGTATAAATGGACTCTACTTTTTTTTAATACAATGATGTGCAATTCTCTTACGTATTTCGTTTAAAAAACAAAATAACCCGTTGTAGGTTTAGTAACCGTAACCGAAACTAGAATTTCCAAACCCTAATTATTGTTCCCACCACACGGTCCACATAGCACGAAGAATATAGAGACACACACTCGCTGGCAGATAAACGGCCCGGCCGGGCCCTCCACACACGAGAGAAGTAGAAAAAGATGAACACTGACACGACGGCGGTTCTCAATCTCTCCTCCTAGTACAATGTACAGTAGTTCAAAGGGAGCTCACAATTGGCTGGCGCGCGCAAAGAATCAATCGCCGTCGCCAGCTTCACCCAACAGTCCAACGAAGACGTACGTGATGTGATGTCATGTCACGCCAAGCCAGTAAGCGTGCACAATCACACGCCTTCATGTCTGCTAATGATGTCCTTTAACTTTGCATTATTTATTATTAGCTACTCCGTAGATAAAAAGATCACACAAATCATTGCCTTCATGTCTGCTAATGATGTCCTTTAACTTTGCCTTATTTATTATTAGCTACTCCGTAGATAAAAAGATCACACAAATCATCGCCACCGGTATACTGACTGGTACGTGGGCCCCCACGTCCCCTGTGTCCGTCCCCCAGCAGGCAGGCCTGCGAACGTTGACCTGGCAGGGGGTCCAGCCAACCAGCGCGGTGGGTTCCACTGGTCAGTTGGCACGGCAGGACTGGCTGGGCCTGGATGATACTTAATTTCCATGCTTTAGAAAAAAGAAGTCTTAGGTCAGTCTCAGTGGGGGTTTCATGGACATTAAATAGGCTGCAATGTAAGTGCTTTCGATGATGTGGCAGTGTATTAACGAATAGAGAGGTAAAATGAGTTTCATGAAGATGAAACCCTCTTTACACAGTTACCTAGACAACTTGTGTCTTGCATGCAATTTAGAAAACAACAATAGATGAAACTATGCATTGAAAGGGAGGTGTTTCATTATAGTTTCAAACATTTTTAGATGATGTGTCACTCTAGGTAATCGTAGCGTTATCCACTTCGTAAGCTAATAAGGCTGGCTGCAACAATGTCCTTGATAGCATCCTGGACCGGTAATTATACCGGGTCGCACGTCCTGGACGGCCTGCAGCGGCATCCGGTACCGAGTCCTCCATCGTCCAGGGTCCGGGGTGGAACCGGCAAATCTCGGGGCTGCCCACACCTCCCCCTCATGCCTCCGGTGAGGAGCGCCATGCCGCCCCGCCCGTGGCTGCACGATCTCCAAATCTAGGCTGCTCCAGCCTGGAAGTCTACGGCTTTGTCGTGGTTGACGCCGACACACCATGCCCCTCCTCCTCCTCGCCTCTCTTCGCCGCGCCCAGATCCGGCTACGGGGCTTGAGCCGGAGGAAGAAGGCCGGCGTGCGCGCCGGGGAGCCGAGCGAAGCTGGCGGCCCCATGCGAAGTGGTTGGCATCGGGATGACGGCGCGCCCTCAGCAACGGAGTGGAGCTCCCTCGGGGCTATCGCTGCCGGAGGTCGCGCCGCTCCTGGCGCAGGCCAGGGAGACCATGCCGCTGACCCCCGCGCGAGGCCAGGCCGGTCGTTCCCCTCGCGTCTAACCAACTCGACGGCGTCGCGGCGCGGTACGGGGCCGTGGTGCGCGACGGGAGGGCGACAGCTTGGGGCTCCGAGGAGGAGGGGCCGGACCTCCACCACCCGTTGGGTTGCGCCCGCGCTGGATCTTCCCCAAACCGCACAAGGGTGCGCAGAGGGGCGGCGCGGCAGCCGGGCAGGGCGCGAGCACGATGCCAGAGCTGCACAAGGGCGGCGGTGCGTGACGCTGGAGGCGCTCCGGCCGGCCACCGACATATTTCTTGGAGAACTCTTTGAGTTCTGCCCTTTCTTCTGCTTCTCTTCTTGTCCGGCGGCGGTTGGAGCCGGGTTGTTGGGCGGCTGCTTTGGACAGGCGTGGGTGGGGGAGGAGGGGTTGTGGCAGTCACAGTGGTGCGGCGATGGCCGCAGGGGAGCAACCCGCGCTCGTCCTCGAGGTCCCAGTTGCCGCGCCAGGGCCGAAGAATAAGTCGTTGCCGCCACGGCGGCTACAGTGCGACACGGTGGTGGCTCGAGGAGGGCGCGCAGAGGGGCGGCATGACGGGCACACAAAGATGCGGTGGTGGCTCGAGGAGGCCCGCAGCAGCACCAGCTTTCTTTCCCCAGCTCGGAGAGGAGGCCGGAGACACTGCTCCCCAAGCTCGCACCTCCTCCACCATCGCCGTGGCCGGGACGAGCTCTGATGGAGGGAGCACCTCCCAGGGCGGCGAGGAGCCGGAACGAGCTCCGACGGCGACGTTCCCCTCGAAGTGGCCCCTGTCGAGCCCGCAGACCGCAGTGAGTCCCCGACCGGCTCCCCCAACGGCCTTGCGTGGTGGCCTCGCCCCGGTCAACTGCGGATTGCGGTGGGTGGATGCGGATGGGGAGAAGGGAGGAAGGTTGGGGATGGAATTAATACGTGGGACCCACAAATAGGGGATGGAATTTGGAGGCTATTGCTGCAGCACAAATTTGTTTTGAGGATGAAAATTTTTAGAGAACCCTCCAAATACTCATTTGGAGGACGATTTTTAAAGGGCACTACTGCGGTCAGGCTAAGTCATGCTTTGAACCATGTATTGTGTTGTGGCCGTCGGACTATGGAGGAGAAACTAAACGGGGACATATTGATCACACACCGAACTTCACATGAAGATATGATGCTCTTTAGTTAAAAAAAAAAGGAGCCTTTTGCGCACAAGGCACGTAACGGCGACGACATGAAAAATTTCACATATCCACGTGCCTAAAAAAATATATGCATCTATAATTGTCAAAACAAATAGTAATTTGGGATGAGTAGAGTACCACGCTAAATCGCAAGCAACTGAAATATGCTTTTTGGCGCGGAATTAAAAAAATATCCATTTGGAGTTTGGATTGACCAGAATGCCCTCGCCCAAATATAAAAAACGGATTTTTTTATTAAAAAAAGGTAGCGTCATGTTTGGTGGGCATTTGGAAGGGGGAGGACTAAGTCCAAGGTCCAAATAGTTCAACTAAAACTACAAGGCAGCTAAGGAAGGCTATACTTTTCATTGCTTAATAAAGCTAATGTCTTCTTGTACTCATCGTCATTGTTAAGTATAACAACCAATGGGTACGTCGCAAACTATACATTATAATTTATAAATCAAAAGTAAAAAAATTAAAACGAATGATTAATTAGAAGTTGATATAGTATGTAATATATGTGGGGATTGATCCAGAGCTATCAATCTATATCTTGATAAAACACCAAGAATATAAATAATAAATCTAGGTTGAAACTATTTCGATAAAGAAAATTTAGTTTTAAATCTGAGTTCGTGCTTTTGACCTAACATTATTGACGTGCTTCTCAAAACTGTGGGATTGCATCATCACAACCAATGTTTAATTGGCATCATGCACGACCGCATGATTGTCTTTGTGGTGGCTTGCATGTATAGCAATATAATGAGCAAAAGCTACAAAGGACACATAGTCAAGCTAGGTTAAGGGTCCGGCCTGCTAGCGCATCCAAAACTCTAGCAAGCTAGAGCGCGATCAACTATACGATTAGCTACATGCTTGTTACTTGCTCAAGAAAGCAACAATCCTAAGCATGAAAAACAACTTGTTATCATGCTAATTCAAATAAGAATGTGATCAAGTATTTTACCTTCTCATTGCAAAAGAAAAAACTTTTAGCACTTTCCTAACAATTGAGAAAAAATTCACTTAATTTGCCCGACAGCTATCAAGTACGAAGTACTTAAATTTAGACCTTGTTTAGATCCGCAAGTTTCTACTATTCACCCATCAAATCAGATGTCTCCATGCTAATTAGGACTATTAAAGGTAGATTAATGACAAAACCCATTTCATAACCCCCGGGTAAATTCGAGGGACGAATCTATTGAGCCTAATTAGACCATGATTATTAGACAATATGGTGGTACAATAAACATCTTCTAATGATGAGTTAATTAGGCTTCATAGATTAATCTCGTGATTTCCAATCCATTTGTGTAATTAGTTTTATAATTGAATCATGTTTAGTCCTTCTAATTAGCATCAATAAATTTGATATGATATTTTTAACAAGTTTCTTCACCCAACTAAACAAGGTCTTTGTTTTGGAGTGACAGGATGAACTTTTGTGCTTTAGATCTACTCAAGTAATAGCTAGCTTCCAGCGTGCACTCTCCTCTCGTTAGCTCCCTTTCTTCATTCTATGTCTGTTCATCTTTCTCTACAGTGGTGGATCTAAAGGGACTAGGGGGGCTCAAGCCCCCTATTGCCTGCAAGAGTTGTGCCATAAATGAGAGGCACTAATGTTCTTCCCATATCATCTTTATATGTTACGGATCGGGTTCCTCTGAAGTTTTCGTAGGCTACCTCAGAAACAAGTAGGAGCGGTTGCACCATTCAGTTTACATCGAATGCCGCATAACACACTACGTGAAAACCTCAAATAGGTAATGCAGCATTTGTAACGGGCCCTTAACACTCATTACATGCACCCACATCTGTAACTGTTGTTATTTGGCGCCCGTTACCCATAAGCGCGGCAGGCCGACCCCGGGGTTTGCCTCCACAACGCCCGTTACCAATGTAGACTTCTGGTAATGGACTTATTAAACGCCCATTACATGAATTCGTTGTAACAGATGTTAAAGCGAGTCCGTTACAAAAGTTAAACCTATCGGTAACGGGCTCGTAAAATCCGTTACCGATCAACGCCCTATCGGTAACGGGCTTTTTAAGTTCGTTACTGATCACTGTCGTATTGGTAACCAGCTTTAAAGTCTGTTACCGATAACTTTCGTACTGGAGACGCATGTTTGTTAGGATGCGTCTCCTTTGATGGCGACCCAATTGGATACGCTCGTTTCTTAGGACGCGTCTCCTTTGATTACCACCCAGCGTCACCTTTTTTCTCACATCGGAGACGCGCGTTGTTATTGCGCGTCTCAGTCTTCTCCTTCCGACACCACTCACTCTCTCTCCTCAGAAGGCCACTCACGTTCCGACAACAACACTCGCTCTCTCTCCTTAGAAGGTCACTCGCTCTCTCTCTCCTCAGAAGTCCCCGCCGACCTGCCCCATTCGCCGCCGCCAGCTACACGCGCTCTGTGGATCACGCTCTCTCTCCTCAGAAAGCCGGCACTGCAGCAGGTCGGCCGGCCGCATGCGCGACGGCGAAAGGTGCCAGCAGACATCGACCGCGGCGTCATCCAAAGCAGACGCCTCCGTGTCCCCTCCCCTCGGGCTCGGTGCCGTCCTCCGCGCTGTCGCCGCGGCCGCGACGCCACCTCCGATCCTCCTCCCCGGCCGCGCTCGCCTCGTAGAAAGTCCTCATCAAGGTGGAAATTAATTGCCCCTTTTATTGAAATTCTTCAGCTGTCCTAATCCTCTTATGCTATCGGTTTTTTGTGTGATAAATTATACTCATTTGGTGTATGGAAATTGCAGATGGCGGCTGCTGCTCGGGCTTGGATGTACAGACAGCCCCAAGTAGATTGGAAGAATTTCTTAAACAGGGTCACTAGTTTTCTAAATCAAGCAGAGGCGGATATGAGAAACCGTGGTGTTCAGGCAATGCTTTGCCCCTGTATAGATTGTCTCAACCAGAAGAAATTCGGACAACGGGAAATTATTTTTCATCATTTGGTCACACGTGTTTTTACAAAAAATTACACGTGTTGGAATAAACATGGTGAGGAAGGCCTTAGTGAACTCGAAGCAGGCTGCCTAAATAAAGGTGAAGTGCGACACCATGCTACCGGCCATGATGAAGACCTTGATGGAGGTGGAGTTTTTGAGGAAAATGAACCATTCCCACCCAATGTGATGAGGCCTGAGGATATCACTGATCAAGAAGTTAGGGGCTTCGATGATGGTGAGGTGTTGCAATGTGTGCACAATGTTGATCAAATGTTGCGGGATGTTGAGTTTCAACGAGTGTACACACCTTCTGAATTAGCGAGGCTGAAGCAGATCATTGAAGATTCAAAGAAACCTCTCTATCCTGATTGCCAGAAGTACTCTCGCCTTTCTGGTGATCTAAAACTTCTACAGCTTAAGGCAGATTATGGTTGGAGAAACAAAAGTTTCAAACATTGGATGTGCTTAGAGACATGCTACCTGAAGGAAACCAAATAGCCGAGTCTGTCTATGAGGCGAAGAAGATAATCTGTCCTCTGGGAATAGAGGTTGAAAAAATCCATGCATGTAAGAACAATTGTGTATTATTCCGTGGAGATTATGCAGACCTTGACAAGTGCCCTAAGTGTGGCTGCGATCGGTACAAGAGGAAAAAGGATGGTGAAGATGATAATAATGCTGATGACGAGAACACGCCCGTGGGATCAGAGGCAAGAAGAAGAAGGCTAACAGAGGGGCTCGTGTGAGGGTGGCATGGTATTTTTGCATCATTCCTCGGCTGAGAAGATGGTTCACAACACAAAAGGAGGCCCAACTCTTGCGTTGGCATGAGGAAGGCCGAAAGAAGGAAGATGGCAAGTTTAGACACCCCGCAGATGCATCACAATGGGGTAACATTAATAACCACTTTAAGTGGTTTAACAATGACATAAGGAGCATACGGTTTGCTATGAGCACAGATGGCATGAACCCATTTGGTAATCAGAGCTCAACACATAGCACCTGGCCTGTCGTGCTATCATTGTACAACCTTCCACCCTAGCTATGCAAGAAACAGAAATATATGATGCTGACAATATTGGTCTCCAGGCCAAAGAAACCTGGCGACCGTATTGATGTCTACTTGAGGCCACTAGTTGATGACTTGAAGATACTGTGGAGGCCTGGTGTGAAGGAGGTATGAGATGAGTTCAAGTGTGAGAAGTTCACAATGCGCGCCATGCATGTTGTTCACCACCATCAACGACAACCCGGTTCATCGCAACCTCTCTGGCCAGAGTAAAAGGAAAGGTGCAGCTTGCCCACACTGCTTGGAAGACACTTGCGCAGTGTGGCTAAGACATTCAAAGGAATACGCATTTATGGGGCACCGTCGTTTCCTCGGCAAGAAACATGCATACCGGGCCATGGATTGTCAGTTTAATAGGGAAAAGTTTGATCGATAGGCGCCGTTGCATGTGACTGGAGATCTGGTCCACTTGAAAGTCAAGGACGTCAAAACCATCGAGGAGTTACCCAAACTGACTGAAAAAACCCTTGGCAAAAGAAAGAAACGAGATGGTGAAGAAGAAGAAGAAGGAATGTGGAACAATAAATCAATTCTATGGGAGCTAGAGTATTGTCCGATGTTGGATGTGCGTCATTCGATTGACAACATGAACGTTAAGAAGAATGTGTGTGAAGCTACTTGTGGAACATTGCTACAACAGAAGTCCAAAGGAAAAGATCATAAAAATGCAAGGGAGGATCTTAAAGATCTGGGCATTAGGCCGGAGCTCTATGCAGAGGAAACAAAGACGGGGACGGACCTTCCCGTTGCTGCAACCACCTTGTCAAAGGCAGAGAGAAAAGAATACTGTCAGTTTTTGCATGATTTGAAAGTACCTTCAGGCTACTCATCAAACTTCAAGAGGCTAGTGTCGGTGAAGGATATGAAAATGAATTTCAACTTGATGAAATCTCATGATTGCCATGTGTTGATGACAACTCTTCTTCCTGTTGCACTTAGAGGTATCAAGATAGAACTGGTTCGCGACGCAGTCACGAGCTTGTGTTTATTCTTCAATGCAATAGAACAAAAGGTGATTGATGAGGAAAAACTATTGGACTTAGAGAGAAGGCATTTCGAGACCCTATGCCTGCTTGAAGCTACCTTCCCACTATCATTCTTTGACCTCATGCTGCATCTAACGGCACACCTCGCGAGAGAGATCTAGTACCTTGGCCCATCTTACCTTCATCAGATGTTTCCATATGAGAGGTTATTTGGATTCCTGAAATCATTGGTACATAACTGGTTATTTCCGGAGGGAGTCATTGTTCGTGGCTAGGAGACCATCGAAGCAGTGGAGTGGGCCATGGGTTATATGGCCCCCCAAAACCCTATTGGTGTGCGTCGCTCACGGCATGAAGGTAGGCTTTCAGGTGTTGGGACCCTGGGGAAAAAGTCAATCACTCCGGAACCAGATGCCTTCCAAAAGGCTCATTTCACCGTGATACAACAGCAGCACCTGATTACACCGTTTGCCAATGAGCACAAGTGACAACTACGTCAAGACAACCCTGACCGTGGTAGGGCTTGGCTTGCAAAGATGCACATGCAAGGTTTCAGTAGGTGGCTCCGAGATTATGTCGAGACATGCAGCAATGCTGTAATAACCGACGAGATAAGGAATCTAGCATCGAGGCCATTGTTCACTGTTACAAAATACCAAGCAATGGATATCAATGGATACACATTCTACACCATGGCCCAGGATAAAAAGAGCGTCTATCAAAATAGTGGTGTGTGTGTACGTGCCGTCGTTGACGACAGTGATGATGATGATGACATGCAGACAGACACATATTATGGTCAAATAGAGGAGATATGGGAGCTTGATTATGTAGGATTGAAGGTAGCCTTGTTTCGGTGTAGATGGGTCACCAATGGGAAGAGAGCTGTGAGCAAGGACAAATATGGTTTTGTTAGTGTTGATCTCCGGGTCTTTGGTTACAAACACGAACCGTTTGTCTTCACCAACGATGTTGAGCAAGTGTTCTATGTACCTGACCTTGCAAAGAAGAACTGGTCTGTGGTTCTGCCTGGAAAAAGGATTGTTGGGGTTGAAAATGTTGTTGAGGAGGAGGAATACAACCAGTTTGACGAAATTCCATCCTTTGACACTTCATACAGGCCCCAACTCTTGGGAACTAACAAAACACCGTACTTGCGAAGCGACCATAGTGAAAAAAATCCATATACAGAAATCAAGGAAGAAAAAGCAAGTCTGATTTCTGCTGAATCCTTTTTGTAATGTAGGATGTGTCTATTGGTGGAAATGGAATCCGCTTTTAATATATAGGATGTGATGTATTGGTGGAATTTGAATCCTTTTTGTAATATATAGGATGTGGTGGAATTTGAATCCTTTTTGTAATATATTTTGCCTAAGATATTGTATATATTCTGCTTCAGTTCAGTAAGTATGTTGCAGGCTGCTGACATTATTATCATCAGTAACAGGCGTTAATATAAAAGAGACGCGGATTAGCCAACCCGTGTCGCCTTTGTTATGGGCAAGAGATGCGAAATCACACACACGGATTACATCAAAAGAGACACGGATTAGCCAACCCCCGTCGGCTTGTTCTTCTTCATGCTTGCAAGTGAGCAGGTAAATCGTACAAGTAATTGGACTACACACAGATAATCACACAAGTAGATAATGACACAAGCATGTCTCTTAAGATGCAAAATCACACACACAGATTACAGTCATCATTGATACATCAGAAGGTTACAAAGTGGACATCTATGTTCATCATCACTAGGCACTACCAGGATGAGGAACATAGATCTAAACTAAGCAAAAGAGATGCTCCCGGCGGCTTGTTCTTCTTCATGCTTACAAGTGAGGAAAATACAACAGAAGGGGAGAACATATCCCTTCAAAAATCCTCCTCTTGGAGGAGGGAAAGCAAAAGGAAACGTAAGTTTGACGAGATATGCTCCAGATTCTGTGACCTTCCCGTCGGCTTGTTCTTCTTCATGCTTGCAAGTGAGCATACGAGAAAGATACAACAGTTCAAGGGTGGATACATATCCCTTCAAAAATCCTCCTCCTGGAGGAGGGAAAGCAAAAGGAAGTGCAAGTTCGACGAGAAAGATACAGCAGTTCAAGGGTTCTAGGCTACTCTCCCTAGACCTTAGTGGTTATCTTTCTGTTGGCTTGTTCTTCCTGATGCCAGAGGTTTTGGGCTACTCTCCCCCGACAGCTGATGAAAAGCACAAGGAAATATATCACAAGGATTTTTCTAGCAGTTGTGCTAGAGGGATGAGCAACCCAATCACCCATATCACAAGAATTCTTTTAGCAACTGAGAGAACGAGGAGGAGGAAGAAGAGAGAAAAGCAAAAGCTTACACCCTACAAGATATATTCTTTGTGCCATAGCTAGATCTAGATCTAGAGAAGAACGAAGCAAGTGAGGAGGACCGATAGACGTCGGTCCCTTTTTATAGCAAAAGAAAGGAAGGGATAAGATCGGTTGTCAAAAAAAGGAAGGGATAAGATCAAAAGCACAGGAAACGGGAAGGTTCCCAAGAAATTGATGCCAGATCCGATCAAGGGGGAAACAGTTGCCCAGTCAATGGCTGACAGCAGAGGCAGTGATTCCAATGTAGAATTAAAGGATACGCGAATTAACCAAACGTCGTCTCCAATGTAGAATTAAAGGATACGCGGATTAGCCCAACGTCGTCTCCAATGGAGAATTAAATGATACGCGAATTAGCCAAACCACGTTTCCATTGCATATTTAAACCATGTTTGGAAACAAGTCCCCTGTATCTTCTCATTCCAAAATAATTTAGATCCCCTACCCCTTCATCTACCCACGAAAAAACAGCAACTGCCTACTCCTCATCGTCACCATTCCCGGCTGGAGATGAATAGCATGCCGGGAAGAAGCAGGCGGCACCAACCGTCGCTGCTGGACCTCCCTCAAGACCTCCGCATTGAGATTGCGGCACGCATCGGTGTGACCTCGGAGTGGCCCTTGGCTGACCTCCACAGCCTATGAGGTACTTGCTCGACCATGCGCCGCGTCTGCGGCCACCGCGACATCGGCCGACGTTTGTCGATAGAGGGGAGAGATGAGATTTCTTGGGTGTGGGACCCCACCGCCTACAAAGCCTTCCTTGCTATGCTGACCGATCTCGGGAATCCGGGGGCTTGCTTCTTCTCCGGGATCAAAGCCGTGTTCATGGAAAACTGGGAAAGCAATGATCTCCGACGTGCCGCCGAGGCTGGGCACGATGCGGCGGCCTATCTATACGCCATCTTGCTCTACAAGGACAATGGCGGTGCCGCCGACACCGCGAAGCGGTACATGAGGCGGGTTGCGGGTGGCGGCAGTACGACGTCGAGATGGCTTAGCAACGAGGGGTGTTTGCCTTTGCGCAAGAAAGCCGCGCGTGCGATCCGCTCCTCGACGTGGCACATTTGGGGTGAGCTGCTGCCGCCTCCGGCATAGGTGCGCGGCGATCAGCCGTGCGCAGGCAATGGCGGCGGCTGCGGCGTGGATAAAGGATGGCTTGGAATTTCTCTATTTTGCAGCGAAGCCTGTAGGCTCCACCGCGCAATGGTGAAGTTCGAACGGAGTATTGGAATAGGAAATCAGTAATGGATTAGCTTTTGTATGTTGCTCGTATTATCTGTGTAAATTTTGGAAGAGCAGCAAAGCCGACGCGGATTATCGGTCCCGTGTCGCCAATGACTGTGGGGCCCAGTTCTATTTGAATGAAGAACAGTTCGCATTTCTCCTTTTAATCTGCAATCAAATGTTGTAACATGTATTTCTTCGTCGTAATTAGTCCAAATTTGATTATTTTTTTTAAATTTTTTCTAAAATCATCATCTTTTGTAACATGTTCACAGTTTTAGAGGAAAAGCTAGATTACCCAACGAATCTAGAAGAATCTGTTCGGAAGAAGGCAGTTAATGCAGCTATATCAGAGATTGGAACCTTGCAACTGCGGTTCAAGGCCCATTTAAGAAAAAAAATATGTGAGCGAAGAGGAGCCTCCCTTTGTGAAGCATGCCTTTTTGCAGCAACAAGACTGGGACATATTTGTACAGGAAACAAATTCTCCTTCATTTCAGCAATTGATTCAGGAGATGAAACAAAAGAGAGCATTGCATAATAAGCCAGTAGAAAAGGATATCGTGGCAAAAGGAAAGAGTGGGAGGAAAGTGTGACGCCCCAGGTTTTTAATTAACCTTAATTGCCGGTCAAACGTGTTGACTAAGGTCAAATCATGATCAACCTGGGTCATCACCTCGAAAACCTCACCAACACTCACCTATTAGCATCTTAAGCAAGTCTAGCACACTCTCCTTGGACAAAACCCTAGCTAAGGGGGACACACCCCTTGATGTCTTTGTGTCGATCTGGAACTTTTGCCGCGCTCTCCAAATTTCACCTAAACACTTCAAAATCTCCCAATATAAAAGTTGTCCAGTTTTTCATGAGACACAACTTTCATGTTGAGCGGCATTTCAAATTTTGAGTGGAAAAGGTTCAAAACTTCCAGTCAAACTCAGTTTCACTATTCACCCGAGGCATGAAAATCCTCAAATTAGCATTTGAATTTCTCTTTCAATTTGAATCCATTTCAAATTCGGTTTCAGCCATGTTTTAGAGGATCAACACATCTACAACTTTTCTATCTACAAGATTTGAAGTTTACATGCAACTTTTTGAGAATCGTGCAAGCAAACAGGGGCACTTGGGACGGACCGGGCCAGAGACGCGCTCGGCACGACGTCACGCTCGTGCGCGCGCGTCCACGCGTCGCCGCCGCGCCGCCGCCGTGCGCCACCGTACCACGGCCGACCCTCGAAGTTTGGGCGTGACCTCGGCATGCGTCGGCCTCGCGCGCGTCCCTAGGAGCCGCCTCGGCCGGTGGAGCGCCGCGCCACGCGGCGAGTACGCGCGCACCGCGGCGTCGTCACCTCCCCGCCGCGCACGCACGCCGAGACCGCCGCCGTACCTCGCATTTATGTGCCCGGATGCTTAGCCACGAAGCAAGGCCGCCTCTGCGTGCGCTCGGCTATAAATAGCCGCCTCCCTCTCCTTCCGCGCGTGAGCCCGCCGTCCGCCACCTGCCATTGCCGCCGCTGCAGGCGAGCACCCCCTCCGCTCGCTCCCGCCACCGGCCTAGCAGTCCAGCGCCTCCACTAGGACCTAGTGAAGCCCCCAGCGCCGCTTGTTGTCGCGCATTGCACTCACCCTCACCGGAACCCGAGCCGCCGCGGACGCGCCGCCGCCACTCGCCGGTGACCTCCCCGACCGCGCCACCACCACCATTCGGCTCTGGGTGAGGCCAATCGCACGGTTGCGCCGCTTGTTGATCTGCCCCGGCCCCACATCACCGGTGGTGAACTCCCTCCCGCCGCCGAGGGCTTGGATGTGAACATCCAGGGGCATATTTGTAAACTAGGGGCCCGATTGCAATAGAAGTAATCTTAGTTTCTTTGCAAGTCAGTCCAGTACCTTAGAAAAAGCCTAGAAATTCACAGAAAATTCATAAAAATGATAACCAAATTTTGTTGGTCTCAGTGAGAGTAGATCTACAACTTCTACAAAGCATGACCATAGTTTTGACTTATAGATTTTGAATGAGAATTTAAATTCTGTTTGACACCTTTTTGCTGTAATTCAAAATCTAGAAAGGCTATGGAGCTGAATTTTGGATATGTTGCTAGACTTGTCATTATTAGACTCTGGACCAAAATTTGCTCAAAGGTGTTGAACAGATCTTTTATTATGAATTACTTTGTATTTATGCTAATTCTTCTTTAATGATTTTTGTAGCAAAATATGAATTGATTTTTGTGGTCAACTTGTGGCTATGTTCATATTATGCCTAGAAGTAACTTTCCTAAGTTTATCATGATTTTATCTCGGTTATAAATATGTAATCTTGTTTTATGCTTAGATTCACTTTTAAATGCATAGTTCAAAATTCAAAAATGTTTGTGATGCACATGCTGGTGTTCTGGTCTTGTTTTAGGCCAGAGTAGCTGTAAGGTTGATTTTGGATGCATGAGCTTTTTCTTTATTTATTTATTTATTTATGCATTTCCTTTAATTTAAATGGCTAGGAAATGTCACCTTTGCATGTATAGGTTTTGTAGCTCTTTTAATGTCCAAACTTGATACAACAGATGCTTAATAGTAATTAGGCTAGCAAGGACCCCCTATCCTTGTTGTATGTTTTGTTTGTGCTTTTAAAAGTTAAGGTGCACATAAGCTTGTTATTAGAAGTTAATTAGGAAAATGTGTCCCTTAACCTTGTGACCCTTGTAAATGGTTGCATAGCTTAATTTTAGGGTCTTTTAATTCACCCTTGCTGTTTGAGAATTTAAATTGGAATTATTTACATAGATGTGCACACAATTGCTATTAAAAGATTGAATAATAAATCTCACATGAAATAACAATCATGAAGGTAAACATTAATTAATTGTTGGTCAAAGATTAAACCCTTGTCCATAATAACCTTAATAAAAAGGAATTAATAATTAATTGTTTGTTAAGGTGAATGTGGCCAACAAGAGTTGGATGAAATAATTAATCTATCACACCACCTGAACCCTGCATTGCATTCCGTGTAGAGCTTCCTGACGGTAACTACGCGCTCGTGCCGGAAGCCGAGGAAGGAGGAGCTGACGCGCAGCTGCAGTACGTGGAGGTGATCGACGACACCGAGGACCCTCAGGCTAACACTACTGACGAAGGCAAGCCCCGGTGCATCAACCAAGTGTTTTTGAAACTTTATGCAACTATCTATGGATGATTGTGCATTTACGTCCAGGAGTTGAAATGAAACCCTAGATGCATGATTCCTAGGTACCTATGTCCTTACTAGTATGATAGATCGGTAGCTGCTATGCTATAGGACCGTTACAAGTCGAGTGATGCTTGTCACTCGCGAGAATAGGTTCTTATGTTGGAATCATAAGATCTCCTTAAATGGATTGCTCATGTGGTAAGAGCATGGGATGTGGGCTCCGGTCCAATGGCTTTCGTGGGTTAAGTGTTTGAACGTACTAAGCACTTGTCGGAAATGGGTACGGTAAGTCTAGTACCTTAACGAGACGGTAAGGGATTTTACTGTGACTAATCTTGGGATGTGTCCCCCGGCTAGCTACCGGTGGTGCATGTGCGATACTGGGTGCCTTGCGGGGTATACCAGATAGCCTGTACCGAAGACTGTGGCCTTTTATCCCGAACCGAGGACTTTAGGGAACCGCCTGGTGGTTGTCCTCGCGGGGGCACCCTACCGTGTGTTTAGGTCTACCTTGTAAGGTTTAAATTAATCGATTGTCGGCCTCTCACCGTTATCTGAGACTACTTACTCCACTAGCCATGAGATCCCTAATGATGGAAGTTGATGAATAATTATGCTTGATTAATTGTTTGCACAACTTATGCTTGCACTAGCTTGCTAATTTAGAAAGGAATAATCAACTAGAACTTGTGCTAAAATATTGAAAGTAAGGACATACTCTTTGTCGTTTTTCAACAAAAGAAACCCCATTGGCCAAAAAGCCTTTCATGTCTAGAGTTGGTGATATAGTTGTCACCGACGGGTAAGTCTTGCTGAGTATTAGTATACTCAGCCTTGCTATAATCTGTTGCTTCAGGTAATGCCTTTGCTGATGTGTGGCCTGGAGAGATCCCGCCTGCCTGGGAGCTAGAGTGGGTGGAAGACGATGAATGAAGGCATCATGGCAGGCCTCCCGTGATGTTTCCTCGTGCCGTTTAGTTTAATTCCGCTATTTTCAAAACTCTGAACTTCGTTATCATGTCAAAAACTTCGGTTTGTAATAATTAAACCCTTCGGGGTAAATTTGGATGTTAATCACATGTTGTTCTCTAGACTCGCCTTCGCGTGAGTTTTAATGCATATATGTCGATCCTTGTTGCTTTGTAAGTGATTTACCGGGCGTTAACCCGGCAACTAACGACAGGATGATACTTTATTATTGCTTAATGATCAAAGTGGATTGGTTTAGGCGATAGTACGGTATTTTCCTGGGCGGGTTGTCACAGCTGGCATCAGAGCAATTATATGCACCAGAGATTAATTAATAACCTTAATCACTGGTTTTTGAATAAAATTTGCCAAGATTGTTTGGATTTGCAAAACACGTTGGTCCGTTAAGGATAAACTAGACCAGAGGCCCTAGAGGGAATTTTGGGTTCTTTCAGGTGGCTTATTAATCTATGGTTTATTTTGCTAACCCCCAGCACATTTATTTCCTGTCAGAACTTACTTTCTGTACAACCATACTAGTTCATCACGTTTTGCTATACGTGGTGGTACCGCATGGAAGTCATGCGAGGGATGGATGGGACCTATTCCAAAGGGAACCCACCGTCGCGTCTGTGTCTCGCCACGTTTTGCCATACGTGGACGTTCCGCATTTTGTATATGCGAGGCAAGGGTCCGCTTCATTCCAAAAGGAGCGTATCCGAGGTTGGACGCTGTCCATGCAGCGGCTTGACGCATGGATACCGTTTCTATAGTGAACGGTACTATATGTGGATGCTTCCGTGACGTGCTAGCACGGAAGGTTCTTTTCTGCAGGTACATAACAGCGCTTCGTTAGACGCTAAGTGAGTACCGTGTAGCTCTCGACTAGCTATTATAGGGAGAGACGAGTAAAAGCCATGCCACCGGCACTGACTTCGACTTTTGGCTTGATTGCCGTGTGAGGTCGAATAGGACGTCTTGCATGCATACTAAAAGTCGAAACATTTAAAATGGACCCAAAACAGAGCTTATGCTCTCTAAGGAAGATTTGCTAGTGTGTGGTTTCTGTGAACTAGATTACCTCTCATGCATAGGTGTTGTTGCTGTCTAAAAATCTGTATTACTGCTAGCTTGAATTTTTGCACCATGCTCTAGGAGTAATTAGACCAGTTGACCCATACCAAAGTTGCTCCATACCAAATCTAGTTTTTGCTCGCAAAAAAAAATGCATGGTCATAGCTTCTGTAAATCTTGAGTTGTACCCTTTTTAGTGAACTTAGGTCATGCTGCTTTTCAGGAAGGCAGAACCTGAAACCTTGCACCTTTCGACCTTGTTCTTAAATGATCTAGCTCAACCTTTGAATACCAAAAGTGTGTATAAAAACCTTACGGAGTAGCCTGTAAAATTTGAGAATTTTTGGGGTTCTGGATTTTTAGTTATGAATTTTTATTCACAGCTGCCAGAATTTGCACCATTTGACATGTTGCTCTCTTTTGAGTTCTAACATGCTTTACATTTTTGTACAGATGGCTGCCCCCGTGTTTCTCGAGTACAGCGCTGACGGTTCGGTCCGTACCGATGGACTGCACTGGGAGGGTTTTCCACGCCTTGCGTGGGAGGCACTCAGCGCTGCCGGCTACACCATTCCGCCCGTCTACGAGGCACTCGAGTTAGAGCACCTGGGCGTGCCTCGTTGTAGGGTGACCGTCACTGTACCACCTCACCCGGACCACCCCAACTGGTTCGACTTGAGCTCTGTGTACTGGGGTTTTCGGCTGCAGGAGTCTTTCGAGTCGGCTGCCCTCTGGGTATTGACGGATTTCTGCGACCGCAACCCGACGGTGGTAGCACTGTCACCATTCGGACTGTTTCCGGTGGTAAACCCGCACGATCTGGCATGGAGGGACCGTGTGGACCACCTACAGGAGTTACTGATGCTCGCAGTCCCGCTGGACGTCACGCAGACGCTAACGCGTTGCCTGGACGCTGTGTTCACACTCCAGAGGCTGCGTAACACCACCCAGCTGATGATCAGCCAGCGTCTGCAGTCGGCTCGGCTGGCCTGGCACAATCTTTCAGCAGCGTACAAGCAGCTGAGTTTCACTCTCGCCCAGACTCAGCAGGAGAACGACCGACTACGTGCTAGGAGGTTCCAGTTGGAGTTAGAGAGAGGTGACCGCCTACAGAGAATCTTAGACCTGGAGCCAGAGGTCACTACCCTTCAGGAGGACGTAGACACTAGAGAGATCGAGAGGTTGACACTGCTGCAGAACATCATCGAGATGCAGCAGTAGGTAGAAGAGGCTGAGGTACAGGTAGCAGCTCTGCAGGCCATTGTGGCTCTGCAGCCACCACCTCCGGTAGAGGCACCTCCGGAGGAGCAGCAGGGTCAATCTGGTCTTGACCAGGCGAGTCAGGCTGGACCACCGCTACCGACCCCACCGGCTTCACCTGCTGGCAGTGGTGCTTCGGTCGGCAACTAGGTTGCCATAGTATTGTAATAGGATGGGTCATACTCCTGTGTGTAGCCTTTTGGTTGGTTTGTGGTAGGTGAGCATAGAAGTATGCTTTTGAGCAGCGTGACTGCAATGTAACCCAGGTTGTAATGTGGTAGTTTCAAACCTTGAAACCTTTGTAATGTTCTGAGAGCACCTTATCCGTAATGTTTGTTGTAAGGAAATGCTTAAGCAATTTGTGATCAGAATCAAGTTCGGTGTTGTATACCAAGCTTGTTTGGAATTTTGTGACGATCATGCTCTCAAAATCTCAGCAATCGTGCACTTTCTTATTGAAAGTTATGCAATTTCTAACCCAAATCCTGGCTGCTGTCCAAACAGCGAGACAAGGCTTAGGAAAGGGAGTTTTCGAGCAATTGAACGTCGGAATCTTATCATGCGTTGAATACCAAAGTTGTGCGGAATGTTGCAATGACCGCGCTCGCCAAAATTCAGCATTTTTGCATAAGGGTAGTGGAAACTACGGAGTTTTCGGTGAGTGTCGGCCTGCTGCCGAGACAGCTAGGTAGCTTCCCGCCATTTGCATTCTTCGGGCATGCGAAGTTGAAGTTCGCCGCGATGTGGAATGCCAACTTTAGGGCGTATGAAATTTGGCATCTACTAACAAAATTGGAGAATATTTCGGTGACTAGGCTGTTGGATGTGAAGTACTCTTATGACTGTGGTGCTGCAAATGCCGAATGAATGCGTGAATGAGCTTTGGTCATGCATATTTACACTTGTCATTTCTTTCTAAACAAGATTATGGCTACGTGTCTAATAAAGGCTCACATTTTCAAATGGTGGGACCAACGCGCAGCTCCCCCAACGGTTTCGGAACGTCGGGCAGTGGTGAACTACCACCGCCACCGCCCATGACGCCGTCAGAGACATTCATGGCCACTCAGACTGAGGTGCTGCACCAAATCCTACAGACGTAGCAACAGATCGCCCAGCAGCTGAACCAGAGGCCACCCATGGGGCAAATCATGAGGGGCCAAATCAGGTCACCACCTACCCTCAGTTCATCGGGATGAAGCCCCCGACCTTTTCCAAGGCGGAAGACCCCCTGGAAGCTGAGGCATGGATCAAGGCCATCGAGGCAAAATTCTCTGCCTTTGTACTGCCTTGCTCAGAGGAAAACAAGGCCAACTTCGCAGCCTTACAACTGCGAGGTGAAGCCTTAATGTGGTGGGATCATTTCAAGACCATGCAGCAGGGGCATGCTGTCACTTGGGATGAATTCAAGCAAGCTTTCAAGAGCCATCACATTCCTAAGGGATTAATGAATAGGAAGATGAGGGAGTTACTGGCCCTCAGGCAGGGATCTGACACTGTGTATCACTATGCACAGAAATTCAATAGCCTTTGCCAGTATGGTGGACATCACATGGATACCAATGCAAAGAAGATGGAAAGGTTCCGTGATGGCCTGGATGGAGACTTGTACGAACGACTGAACTTGATCGAGCCCAACAACTTCCATGAGCTCGTAAACAAGGCTATATCCCAAGAGGATGCTATGAAGAAGGCCCAGAGAGACAAGAAGAGGCAGGCTGGTTTTGCTTCGGGCAGTGGAACTAACAAAAAGTTTCGCTTTGTGAAAAAGAATGTTCCTAACTCATCCCAGTAATCTTCAACTGGACGCTGGACGATGAAGCCATCACAGAACAAACCTTCAGGGAACTTCCAGTTCCGCAACACCCAGCAGCAAGCTTCCAAGCCCAACGCACCCCCACGCAACATCGATGAACGCCGTTGTTACAATTGTGGACAGCCGGGGCACTACATAAGTGATTGCCCCAAACCTAAGCAGAACAAGCCCGACAGCAGAATCAAGGTTCAGGGGCCAAGCCGGCCAATCCGGCTAAGAAGCCAATGGTGCAAGTCCGCCAAGGCAAGCTGAACTTCACCACCATGAGTGACATCCCAGAGGGAGCTTCGGTGCTTACGGGTACATTCTCTATCAATGACACCCCTGTTAAGATTTTGTTCGATTCTAGAGCTACCCACAGTTTCATAAGTGAAAAGCTAGTAGGCAAATTGGGTTTGATGGGTTCTCACACCAATTCGGCTTATAAAATTGTCACTCCGAGTGGGCAAATCTCTTCTAGTACCTTAATCTGTGGAGTGCAATTAAGGTTGGGAAGTAAGACGGTTCAATCAAACCTCATTGTCATAGGCTTAGAGGGTATGGATGTTATCTTGGGTATGGATTGGATGACCCGACATAAGGTGGTTCTAGATATCGCGGGTAGAGTTGTAGCAATCAATTTACCTACGGTCGGGCACACCACATTGTACCTACCTTTTAAGGATGGTGCAGACCCTTGTGCCTATGTGACCATTATCTCTCATCTTGAAGAAATTCCAGTAGTTTGTGAATACCCTGATGTCTTTCCCGATGAGTTGCCTGGCATGCCACCAGACAGGGATGTCGAGTTTGTGATTGAACTCCAACCGGGCACTACGCCCATTTCTAAACGACCTTATCGTATGCCTCCCAAGGAATTAGCTGAACTGAAAAATCAACTCCAGGAATTGTTAGATAAGGGCTACATTCGCCCAAGTTCTTCTCCTTGGGGTTGTCCCGCACTCTTTGTCAAGAAGAAAGATGGTAGTTTGAGGCTATGTGTTGACTACAGACCGCTCAATGCGGTGACCATCAAGAACAAATATCCTCTTCCTTGAATTGATGTTCTTTTTGATCAGTTGGCTGGAGCCAAAGTTTTCTCCAAGATCGATCTTCGTTCTGGTTACCATCAAATCAAAATTCGACCTTGTGACATTCCCAAAACTGCTTTCTCCACTCGTTATGGTCTCTACGAGTTCTTGGTGATGTCCTTCGGTCTCACAAATGCCCCAACCTACTTCATGTATCTCATGAACTCCGTATTCATGACGGAGCTTGACAAATTCGTAGTGGTCTTCATTGATGATATTCTAATCTATTCCAAAAATGAGAAAGAACATGTCAAACATCTTCGAATTGTCCTACAGCGTTTGAGAGATCATAAGCTCTATGCTAAATTCTCCAAATGCGAATTCTGGTTGGATAGTGTGAAATTCTTGGGGCACACTATTTCCAAAGATGGCATATCCATAGATCCTAGCAAAGTACAAGAGGTGATGGATTGGAAACCACCCAAGTCCGTACACCAAATCCGCAGTTTTCTAGGTTTGGCGGGTTATTACCGCCGATTCATTCCGGACTTCTCCAGGATTGCTAAACCTATGACTGAACTGCTCAAGAAAGGAGTGAAATTTGTATGGAGTGAAGCATGTGAGAAAGCCTTCCACACGCTGAGACAACACTTAACTTCAGCCACAGTGCTAGTACAACCGAATAATTCCAAACCTTTTGAAGTTTTCTGTGACGCGTCAGGCACTGGTCTCGGTTGTGTTCTTATGCAAGAGGGCCGAGTCATTGCCTATGCCTCACGGGCACTTCGACCCCATGAGATCAATTATCCCACCCATGATCTAGAGCTAGCGGCGGTTGTTCATGCTCTTAAGATTTGGAGACACTATCTGATGGGCAATCATTGCAATATCTTCACCGATCACAAGAGTCTCAAATATATCTTCACTCAATCGGATCTCAACATGAGACAAAGGAGATGGCTTGAGCTGATTAAGGATTATGATCTAGAAGTGCACTATCACCCCGGAAAAGCCAATGTTGTTGCGGATGCTCTTAGCCGCAAAGTTCACTGCAACCATCTAGAAGTGGAGCCGTATAGTGACACCTTGTGTGAAGACATGAGGAAGCTTAACTTTGAAGTGGTAGAGCAAGGAAATCTATATGTCCTAGCAGCCGAATCCAATCTTTATGATAGAATTGTCACTGCTCAACGCAATGACGAGGGCATACATCTAATCAAACAGAAGTTAGCAGAAGGAGATCCCAAGTATACCTATTTCCGGAGGGATTCAAACGATGTGGTATGGTTTGGGAAACGTCTTGTGGTTCCCACTGACCAAGAAATTCAGAAAACCATCTTTGATGAAGCTCATCTTTCCAAATTCTCCATTCATCCCGGAAGCACCAAAATGTATCAAGATCTGAAGGAAAATTTCTGGTGGTCCAATATGAAAGTCGACATAGCAAAGTATGTGTCAGAGTGTGATACTTGTCATCGAATGAAAGCAAGCCATTTGAAATCGGCAGGTGTACTCCAACCCTTGTCGATACCTATGTGGAAGTGGGATGACATAAGTATGGACTTCATTGTGGGTTTACCCCTGACTGCTAGAAAGAAAGATTCTATTTGGGTTATCGTGGACAGACTCACGAAGACTGCCCATTTCATTGCAGTACATACTACTTATTCAGTGCAGCAATATGCAGAGTTGTATATGGATCAAATAGTCCGTTTGCATGGAATTCCGAAGACCATAATCTCGGATAGAGGTACTCAATTTGTAGCTCGTTTCTGGGAGCAATTGCATGAATGCCTAGGAACCAAGTTGATCCGTAGTTCCAGCTATCACCCGCAGACCGATAGTCAGACGGAAAGGGTGAATCAAATTTTGGAAGACATGCTACGGGCAAGCATCCTGCATTTTGATAAAAGTTGGGACAAGTGTTTGTCCTTGGCAGAGTTCTCTTATAACAATAGCTACCAAGCTAGTTTGAAGATGGCACCGTTCGATGCTCTTTATGGACGGAGATGTCGTACCCCTTTGTATTGGTCAGAAGCTGGAGAAAGGACACTCTTTGGTCCGGACTTAGTCAAAGACGCCGAAGAGAAAGTGCAAGTGATACGGGAGAACTTGAAGTTAGCTCAGATGAGGCAAAAGAGCTATCACGATAGAGGAACGGCAACCCGCCAATTTGAAGTTGGTAATTATGTATACCTAAAGGTTTCACCAACCAAGGGTGTGCAAAGGTTCGGTGTTAAGGGAAAGTTAGCCCCGCGCTATATCGGCCCTTATGAAATCATTGAAGTATGTGGGCCAGTGGCTTATCGCATCCGACTTCCGGAGCGGTTCTCCGCAGTTCACAATGTATTTCATGTGACCCAACTGAAGAAAGGCGCGCCTGTGCCTGAAACCGAAGTGATCACGGAAGCAAATGCTTGGATTGAGCCGGATTTCTCGCTCATCGAGCATCCCATGAGGGTGTTGGACAAAAAGGAGAGGAAGACTCGAAGACAAACCGTAAGGATGTACAAGATACAATGGAGTCATCATACGGAGGAAGACGCAACTTGGGAGACGGAAGAGTATCTCAACACCAAGTACCCGGGTTTTCTGCAATCTCGAAACCATGAGTTTCTACTACCTACCTTGTTTTTCTTGAATCGAATCATGGGACGAGATTCCGTTTAAGGGGGGTAGGCTGTGACGCCCCAGGTTTTTAATTAACCTTAATTGCCGGTCAAACGTGTTGACTAAGGTCAAATCATGGTCAACCTGGGTCATCACCTCGAAAACCTCACCAACACTCACCCATTAGCATCTTAAGCAAGTCTAGCACACTCTCCTTGGTCAAAACCCTAGCTAAGGGGGACACACCCCTTGATGTCTTTGTGTCGATCTGGAACTTTTGCCGCGTTCTCCAAATTTCACCTAAACACTTCAAAATCTCCCAATATAAAAGTTGTCCAGTTTTTCATGAGACACAACTTTTATGTTGAGCGGCATTTCAAATTTTGAGTGGAAAAGGTTCAAAACTTCCAATCAAACTCAGTTTCACTATTCACCCGAGGCATGAAAATCCTCAAATTGGCATTTGAGTTTCTCTTTCAATTTGAATCCATTTCAAATTCGATTTCATCCATGTTTTAGAGGATCAACTCATCTGCAACTTTCCTATCTACAAGATTTGAAGTTTACATGCAACTTTTTGAGAATTGTGCAAGCAAACAGGGGCACTTGGGACGAACCGGGCCGGAGACGCGCTCGGTGTGACGTCACACTCGCGCGCGCGCGTCCACGCGTCGCCGCCGCGCCGCCGCCGTGCGCCACCGTACCACGGCCGGCCCTCGAAGTTTGGGCATGACCTCAGCATGCGTCGGCCTCGCGCGCGTCCCTAGGAGCCGCCTCGGCCGGTGGAGCGCCGCGCCACACGGCGAGTACACGCGCACCGCGGCGTCGTCACCTCCCCGCCGCGCACGCACGCCGAGACCGCCGCCGTACCTCGCATTTATGCGCCCGGACGCTTAGCCACGAAGCAAGGCCGCCTCTGCGCGCGCTCGGCTATAAATAGCCGCCTCCCTCTCCTTCCGCGTGTGAGCCCGCCGTCCGCCACCCGCCATTGCCGCCGCCGCAAGCGAGCACCCCCTCCGCTCGCTCCCGCCACCGGCCTAGCAGTCCAGCGCCTCCACTAGGACCTAGTGAAGCCCCCAGCGCCGCTTGTTGTCGCGCATTGCACTCACCCTCGTCGGAACTCGAGCCGCCGGTGACGCGCCGCCGCCGCTCGCCGGTGACCTCCCCGACCGCGCCACCACCACCATTCGGCTCTGGGTGAGGCCAATCGCACGGTTGCGCCGCTTGTTGATCTGCCCCGGCCCCACATCACCGGCGGCGAACTCCCTCCCGCCGCCGAGGGCATGGATGTGAACATCCAGGGGCATATTTGTAAACTAGGGGCCCGATTGCAATAGAAGTAATCTTAGTTTCTTTGTAAGTCAGTCCAGTACATTAGAAAAAGCTTAGAAATTCACAGAAAATTCAGAAAAATGAAAGCCCTATTTTGTTGGTCTCAGTGAGAGTAGATCTACAACTTCTACAAAGCATGACCATAGTTTTGACTTATAGATTTTGAATGAGAATTTAAATTCAGTTTGACACCTTTTTGCTGTAATTCAAAATCTATAAAGGCTATCGAGCTGAATTTTGGATATGTTGCTAGACTTGTCATGATTAGACTCTGGACCAAAATTTGCTCAAAGTTGTTGAACCGATCTTTTATTATGAATTACTTTGTATTTATGCTAATTCTGGTTTACTGATTTTTGTAGCAAAATATGAATTGATTTTTGTGCTCAACTTGTGACTATGTTCATGTTATGCCTAGAAGTAACTTTCCTGAGTTTATCATGATTTTATCTCAGTTATAAATATGTAATCTTGTTTTATACTTAGATTCACTTTTAAATGCATAGTTCAAAATTCAAAAATGTTTGTGATGCACATGCTGGTGTTCTGGTCTTGTTTTAGGCCAGAGTAGCTGTAAGGTTGATTTTGGATGCAGGAGCTTTTTCTTTATTTATTTATGCATTTCCTTTAATTTAAATGGCTAGGAAATGTCACCTTTGCATGTATAGGTTTTGTAGCTCTTTTAATGTCCAAACTTGATCCAGTGGATGCTTAGTAGTAATTAGGCCAGCAAGGACCCCCTGTCCTTGTTGTATGTTTTGTTTGTGCTTTTAAAAGTTAAGGTGCACATAAGCTTGTTATTAGGAGTTAATTAGGAAAATGTGTCCTTCAACCTTGTGACCCTTGTAAATGGTTGCATAGCTTAATTTTAGGGTCTTTTAATTCACCCTTGCTGTTTGAGAATTTAAATTGGAATTATTTACATAGATGTGCACACAATTGCTATTAAAAGATTAAATAATAAATCTCACATGAAATAACAATCATGAAGGTAAACATTAATTAATTGTTGGTCAAAGATTAAACCCTTGTCCATAATAACCTTAATAAAAAGGAATTAATAATTAATTATTTGTTAAGGTGAATGTGGCCAACAAGAGTTGGATGAAATAATTAATCTATCACACCACCTGAACCCTGCATTGCATTCCGTGTAGAGCTTCCTGACGGTAACTACACGCTCGTGCCGGAAGCCGAGGAAGGAGGAGCCGACGCGGAGCTGCAGTACGTGGAGGTGATCGACGACACCGAGGACCCTCAGGCTAACCCTGCTGACGAAGGCAAGCCCCGGTGCATCAACCAAGTGTTTTTGAAACTTTATGCAACTATCTATGGATGATTGTGCATTTACGTTCAGGAGTTGAAATGAAACCCTAGATGCATGATTCCTAGGTACCTATGTCCTTACTAGTATGATAGGTCGGTAGCTACTATGCTATAGGACCGTTACAAGTCGAGTGATGCTTGTCACTCGCGAGAATAGGTTCTTATGTTGGAATCATAAGATCTCCTTAAATGGATTGCTCATGTAGTAAGAGCATGTGATGTGGGCTCCGGTCCAATGGCTTTCGTGGGTTAAGTGTTTGAACGTACTAAGCACTTGTCGGAAATGGGTACGGTAAGCCTAGTACCTTAATGAGACGGTAAGGGATTTTACTGTGACTAATCTTGGGATGTGTCCCCCGGCTAGCTACCGGTGGTGCATGTGCGATGCTGGGTGCCTTGCGGGGTATACCAGATAGCCTGTACTGAAGACTGTGGCCTTTTATCCCGAACTGAGGACTTTAGGGAACCGCCTGGTGGTTGTCCTCGCGGGGGCACCCTACCGTGTCTTTAGGTCTACCTTGCAAGGTTTAAATCAATCGATTGTCGGCCTCTCACCGTTATCTGAGACTACTTACTCCACTGGCCATGAGATCCCTAATGATGGAAGTTGATGAATATTTATGCTTGATTAATTGTTTGCACAACTTATGCTTGCACTAGCTTGCTAATTTAGAAAGGAATAATCAACTAGAACTTGTGCTAAAATATTGAAAGTAAGGACATACTCTTTGTCGCTTTTCAGCAAAAGAAACCCCATTGGCCAAGAAGCCTTTCATGTCTAGAGTTGGTGATGTAGTTGTCACCGACGGGTAAGTCTTGCTGAGTATTAGTATACTCAGCCTTGCTATAATCTGTTGCTTCAGGTAATGCCTTTGCTGATGTGTGGCCTGGAGAGATCCCGCCTGGCTGGGAGCTGGAGTGGGTGGAAGACGATGAATGAAGGCATCATGGCAGGCCTCCCGTGATGTTTCCTCGTGCCGTTTAGTTTAATTCCGCTGTTTTCAAAACTCTGAACTTCGTTATCATGTCAAAAACTTCGGTTTGTAATAATTAAGCCCTTCGGGGTAAATTTGGATGTTAATCACTTGTTGTTCTCTGGACTTGCCTTCGCGTGAGTTTTAATGCATATATGTCGATCCTTGTTGCTTTGTAAGTGATTTACCGGGCGTTAACCCGGCAACTAACGACAGGATGATACTTTATTATTACTTAATGACCAAAGTGGATTGGTTTAGGCGATAGTACGGTATTTTCCTGGGCGGGTTGTCACACTGCAGTACTGCGTGCAGCCTTTTGGATGACGGGATTAATGTGGAGCTCGCACTAGCGAAAGTCTTCCCATTTCAAAAGGCTTGCCATGCAGTACCGGTGCAGGATGGGTATGTTGTGGTGCAACCTACTTATGTGTGAGCCAATGCGGGTCACTACCCTCTGCCTGTACCAATTGATGGGGGTGACATAGAAACCCTAGCTGAGGCTCTTGTTCAAAGGATCCAATGGCCAAAGGACAGGATCCTTATACCACCCATGACGAGACATCCCAACCCTAAAGCCACAACAGGTAGCATGGGTACAGCATCAGATGGAGGTACTGCAGTTCAGTGTCAGCAAGAGAAGACTCAGTAGCAGCAGATCAGCAAAACTACACAGCAGGAGCGTCGACAACAGCCGGAGGAGCCCAGGCAAACTCCGCCTAAGCAGCAGCTGCAACATGAGGATAAGCAACAGACGAAACAGTAGCCTCTGTAGTAGGAGGAGGAGCCCAGGCAATCTCCCCCTAAGCAGCAGATGCAACATGTACAGTAGCCTCTGCAACAGGAGGAGGAGCCCAGGCAATCTCCACTGCAGAAGGAGAACCAGGCCAGGAAACCTCTGTCTAAAGATGAGATTCTTTACTGTATTATTGGGACAGAGCAGGAACCAAAATACAAGTCTGGTGTAACTATGTTGTCAGAAGCGGACTTAGAGGCTGCTGGACCAAATTGTGCCAGGTTGCATGCTTACGTCATGTAACACAGTAAGGATAAACTTGCCTTTCCAGCAAAGGTGGATCAAAACTACTTTTAAGGTGGTGGTGCTTTAATGTTAAACATTGCATTCAGTGGCGTGTATAACTTTATAACCCTGACTTCTCTGGATGTTACCTTATTGAGGTTGTGGACATTGTAAGTCCCTTAAAACCTAAAAAGATATTTCTTTAATTTTGACCACAAAGTTCATGCATGCTAACAATTTGATTTTTTGTAGGAAAATGATGGACAAGGCAGCGGAGATGCAAATCAGTGTTGGGTTTTTGGATCCAGATATTTTCACTTCCACAAATATTTCTCAGCATTCTGGCCTTGTAGTAAAAGCAATCGGAAATGCAATGAATAACGACTACGTGGTGGGTGCCTACTACACTGGCCATTGGGTAACACTGATCATCTGTATGAAGTTCAAAGAGGTTTGGTATCTAGATTCTTCTAAACAATATCTCGCGCGAAAGTTCACAGACCTCAAAGCTGTTGTGGACTGGTCAGTATCTTGTAAGTTTTGTTCACAAAAATTCAATCTCTTAGTGTTTCTAATCGGTATTGCTGACCATGCAGGGCCTTTGGTACATGTGCACAGGACAGAGTGACGAAAGGAAAAAAGAAAAAGCCAAAAACCACAACACTCAAGCACAAACCAAATCTCGATGTAAGACCGAGTTTTTTTTATGGTCCATTCTTACCTATTTGATATTGCATTAACTTGTCATTTTGGTACCTCGATGCAGTGTGCTCAGCAGCCATCGCGGTACTCTTTGTGTGGATTCCATGTGGCATTCAATATGTTAAGACTACTCGATGACATACCTGACATCAAGAAGGCTGCTGTAAGTAGATAATAATGCTCAGCCTTGTCTCTGCTCATATTCTCCATTTGATTTTAGAAATTGATTTCTACTTGTATTCTCATAATGATTGTATTTTGCAGGATTTCAAAGCTGCCGTAGATGTTTCTACAGAAGATCTAAAGCGGGTCCGGGAGATGCTGTGCGAGTACATTCTTAAGGAGACCATCGACCGAAAGGGCAACTTCTATTTTTAGTCAGATGTTGTTGCCTGAGAAACCTGCTTGGCTTGCTTGATTGGGGTCAGATGTTGCCTGGTTCAGGTAGTTTTCTCATGACTCCATCCAAACAAGCCCTGATGAGTAACTTGAAACTTGATGTGATCTTGCTTGTCTATATCTGTGATGTGAGAATGTGTTTGTGATGTCTCCTTGCTGTGGTGGCTGCCATATCCTGGCTGGTTCCAGGATGGCAGGATGCAGCCCCTGATGGCTGCCAAATCCTGGCTGGTTCCAGGATGCAGCCGGCAAGCAGGCCGGTTACTGTAGGGGTGGCCTATGTATCTGTAACGGGTGTTAATTAAAGCTCGTTACAAACACTGATCAGTGAGTAACGTACTTCATTCGGAACGCCCGTTACAAACATGCCAACAATGTAACGGGCAGCGTAAAAGCCCATTACCAATACTGACAGGTGGGCCCCGGAACTTGGCCCGTTCGTCGAGATAGAGGAGACGCGGGTTCACAGCACGTGTCTCCTTTAGTCGAGAGACATGAGACGCGCGTGAATTAGACACGTCTCATTTCGTCGAGATAGAGGAGACGCTAGTTCACAGCACGCGTCTCCGATGTTGAGTTCATGTAACGGGCTCTGTTTTGGTGCCCGTTACCAAAGTTTCCTGTGGGCCCAGAGAAACAGCCATTTCACGTGACCGGTGACTAGTTGTGGTAACGGTCGTTGTTTGATGCCCATTACGAATACGTGTTATCAGTAACGGGCATCAGCCCGTTACTTTTCTTCGCTCATTTGTAACACTTGATCGGTAACGGGCGCTTTGCCCGTTACTAAAGGCCATCTATGCCCGTTACCAAAGTGAGTTTTTCACGTAGTGACAATGTCTCAAAGAAAAAATACGTAGATTCCAAATTAAATTTTCAAATCAATCTTTTTTTGAATGAACTGTGGTGTTTCTTATGACCAAGTCTAAAACAAGATTTCACTTCATCATATAAAAAAATGAACATTTTTCGAATACACCAACATTTTTTTTATTCTGACCAACATTTTTCTTGTTAAACCGAGCCAACATTTTTCGAAGACACCAACGTTTTATTGATTTTGACCAATATTACCCCTTTTGAACCGAGCCAACATTTTGGACTACACCAACATTTTATTGATTTCTACAAGCATTTTTCTTTTCCACTGATATATGTGGGAATTGAGCCAGAGCTATTAATGTATAAAATATCTTGAGAACATACTAAGAATGTAAATAATAAATCTAGGTTAAAAACCATTTTGATAGAAAATAATTTAGTTTTAAAACTGAGTTTGTGCTTTTGACCTAACAGTTACGTGCTTCTCTGAACTGTGGGATTGCGTAATCACAACCATTGTTTAATTGGCATCATGCGCGGCCACATGATTGTCTTTGTGGTGGCTTACATGATTAGATATATCATGAGAAAAAAATCTAGGAAGAACATATAGCACATCGTCCAAAACTCTGATCAATTGTATGTTAGCTACGTGCAAGGACGTAGTGAGGAACTAGAATTAGAGGGGCCACAACAAAGTTGAATCAAGCCAGAACTTGTTTTCAAGCCTCTAATTCCAGTATCCTACTATAGAACTATTCTTCGCTGCAAATGTTACATCTCTAGTCTAATTTCTAGAAAAAGGTATTCATTAAAAAGTTTAGATTACTAAAAAACAATAAAAAAATTATTAGTAATTTTTTATTAATTAGGGGGGCATGGACCTCACTAGTCCCCCGGCTACCCTAGTGGCTACATGCTTATATATATTTTAGAGTTGTTATCCATGTTATTACTTGCTCAAGAAGGCAACAATCCTAATTCCTAAGTATGGCAATCAATTTATTAGTATGCTAATTCAAATCAAACCAAGGAAGGGTACATGGAGATGATGTGTTATCCTACGTACGCACAAACTCACGTGAATTCTAACGAAGAAGCTATACCTTACGCCCTCCGTCCAACATGCATCTAGAAAAGTCAAAACAAATAATAATTTGGGACGGAGGGAGTAACGTAAAGGGTTTCCATAACGAGGTTGTGATTTGAGGGTTTCCATCATCCTAGTATTCCCAACTTTAATGTTGTATCTTTTGGTACCTACTTATGTTTATACATAGCAAAAAGTGATGTATCTAGAAAAGATAAAACAAATAGTAATTTGGAACGAAGAGAGTATGTACCACATATAAGCAAAGTTTAGTGTTTTCCTTCTTGCAATATAAACCCCCTAACAATTGAAGGTAATTTCAAGAATGAATAAAATTCTCTCTCAAATATCGTCCCATTTGGGAAGGAGATCCTCTGCATTAGTTGGCAGTCACAGACATGTGGGCTATGCCGCAGATACAACTACTGCAGAGGATCCACTTCCCCCATTTGACGGAGAAGAGAGCCAGCGGTGGGTCGGGAGGGGCTGGAGCCCCTCCTACCACCGGCTGCCTCCATTGGAGCCCCACCAAGTCCCCCCTAAAGTTTGGAGGAGGAAGAAGAGAGAGAGGGGGTTGGAGGAGGAGGAAGCAGCGGCAGCCCCCCTGGGTGCCTTTCCTAGCTTCGCCGCTGAAGAGAGCATATACTACACGAAGTGGAGTGAAAACATAACGTTAAAACTCCTAGGGGCAAATCCGTCTTTTCACGCTGATCTCCCTCCAATTTAGCCGACCCCCGCGGGCCGCAGCCATCCCGACCCGACGACTCCCCCTCTCCCACCTCCGCTTTCGCTCCGACACCTACACACATACAGTATACACCCACAAAAACCCGCGCGCTCGCGCTCGCGCTCTTGCCGCGGCGCCGCGATGGGCGCGACGGGGATGGCGACGACGGCGGCGGGGACGGCGGTGCTGGTGTACCTGGTCCTGTCGGGGCGGCTCTGCGGGGACGCCGCGGGAGACGGCGGCGGGGAGGACCAGCTGATATCCTCGGCGGTGTCGGCGGCCGCGGCGGCGCGGCGGCGGGGCAAGGAGGAGGCCCGAGCGCGGCGGCAGGAGCGGCGGAAGCAGCAGGAGCGGCGGTGGCCCGAGCGCGCCCCGGACGGGTGGGGCGAGGCTGCCGCCGTGGCGGCGCGCACCGTGCGGCTCACCTGGGCGGAGACGCTCGGCAAGTGGGCCCTCGGGGAGCTCGCCTTCGGGATCAAGTACTACATGCGGCAGCAGGTGCGTGCGTGCCCCGCCCTCGCCGATCGCCGTGCTGGCTTCGTACTAATAGCAATTAGCAACGCCACCCTGCGCTCTCGAATCCCCCATTGCGCCGTGGAATGTTCAATTTGTTCTTAGCGTGTTCTTGCGCGAGATTTTTTTTTTGAAAAAAAAAAAGATTTCCTAGCTTTTGGGGTGCTTTGGTTGCTTCCTCGGTAGTAGTAGTTTTCCGGGTCAGGCTAGGCCAGCTTGTCGACTTTTCCCATTTTTCTTTATGCCGTTTGAAAAAAAAAGGAGAAATAATATCTTGCGTGCAAGAAAAGATGGGGAAGAAACGCCCAATCTCAACCTGTGCCATGATTCCTTTCCTCCTGTTCCGATTTTTCGTCGCCATTTACAACGCCGTAGAGTAGGGCTCTGTCCTTGTTTATCTGTTTCCCCTTCTTGATTGACAGCTTTTTTTATTATTAAAGGGAACAGCGTGGATTAGAGATTTGATCCCATATCGCTCTGTTCTGTGAAGTTCTATCAGAGTCACAGGCCCAAATAGTTAGTTGCTTGTTGGCTAGTTAGAAATACTTGTATTTTTATTTATGTTGTTGCTCAAAATCCTTTTGGTTATTCAGTTTCGTGCAGTGTTTTCCTAGACGGAAACGGTAGACAAGTCGGTTGACCATCGTTTAGCGTTTAATCTGTTTAAACGCCTGTTTAAACGGGGTTAAATGGCATTTAAACGGGATAAATGGTGTTTAAATGGGCTAAACGACATAGACGGTGTTATCCCGTTTAGCGTTTAAACCCGATTAAACCGCCCGTTTAGGCCGTTTAGGATAACACTGGTTTCGCGGCAACGGCAAGTCCGTCGTCCTTGTAGTGTTGCTTCCATTTTTGGACCAAGTCATACCTCGATGCTTATGTGGCAACATGTCATCCAACTAGCATATGCAGGCCTCACGTGACTGCACGTGCCTAGTTTCTGCAGCTTGTGGACAAATCTGGGAATGGGGGTACATGTCTACATGCTTGTCTTGATTATGGAGAAGAACTCTTGCATGATGCATAATTCAACTAACAATTTAATGGATGACGGATACTTTCAATTGTTTTCTCCTACTTCCAACATCTGTTTTGACAGAATGCTAACCTTTGCACCTCACGATTGTAATGGTTGATATATTTCGTGCTATGGTGCATCATGAAGTGGGACTACTTTAGCATACTTATTGAATTTGATTCATTGTGATTTTATATATGAATACTGTTTTATATATAATGGACCCTACTTTTCCTCCCCAAAATCGACTCCACTTTCATTAGATTAGGTTGTAGAAATGTTAAAGTTAAGCGATCGTTAGATTTGAACCTGATACCTAACTTTTAGGATAAGAATATAGGACGCTACTTGGCTTTAGGCGCTCAAAGTATTGTACAAGTGCTAAGTGCTGATAGATATCTTCCAGAATTTGATGACCTCATCACGCCACATTTTTGTAATTTCTCATTTCTACCAGCCATGATGTTGACAGACTACATTTTGATATGGATAATTGGATATGACATCTCAGTTTACTGTTTCAGGGTAATCTGCAGCATGAGTATGCTGGAAGTGATTCTGTACTACTGGATGGGCCTGAGGTAAGGCAGGAGTTGATTTCGCTGCTCAGATACCTGAATCAATGCATGTATTTCTCGAAGAAGCCCTACAAGGTGTTTTTGGAGTTCGGTGGATATGACCAGAATGATGTTCTTATAAAGAAATCTAAGGCGAGGGTGCGTAAGTATCAGTCAATTCTGTTGTCAATTATGTGTTGAGACTCAACGTTCCATAACTGTGCTGACTGCTGAGCCAATAATTTTCTTTTCATACCAGTACTGAACTACTGATAATGAATGAACACTAACCAGATGAAATCCTCTGCTATCATGCATGCAGCTCTTGAAGCCTGCTTTCACTGTTGTTCGCGATAGAAGTAGCAAATGCTTTCTCCTTTTCATTCGGGGGGCTATCAGCGTTAAGGAGCGGCTGACAGCGGCAACTGGTGCAGAGGTTCCATTTCATCATGTAGTGGTCCAAGAAGGTCGTGTCTCCAACCTAGTGTTGGGGTATGCCCATTGTGGAATGGTTGCAGGAGCTCGATGGATTGCAAAACGAGTCATTCCTTGCCTAAGTAAAGCAGTCCAGCAATCCCCAGACTACGAAGTTAAGGTAATTTCTTTCAGTTCTAGTGATGTGATCTTTTGATGTTTAACCACTCTGATCTGATTTGTCAAACACTGATGCCATTGAATATTGATAGTCTAGCACTTTTAATTTGTAATGTGGGATACATATTTCCTCATTATTATCTACTCCATGGAACGTAACTGGAATAGATTGTCTAATGAACTACAATTATCTAACTCTGTATTAATTTCATTTCTTCCTAAATTTATAATAACCAAATGAATTTAACATAAAAATGAACCTAAGGTTGTGAACCTAAAGCAAGTGGAACTGCAAGTTGTAACCAAGTGAAATATTTTTCCTTGAAATCAAAGTAAAAGAACTGAGGTGCTCTTGCAGTAAAGTAACATCAATGGATTTTGTGGATTCTCTAGTGCTGAGCAAGAATGTTGAGAAAATAGATTGCCAAACTACTAATGTGTGCACTTAAAGTTATGACTACCATGAGTAGAGGAATAAGAGGCCAGCACTCAGAGCAAATTATTATGGAATTAATGCTGAACATCTCAATAGTGTTGTATCTGTTTTCTTCATTCACTTTTAATTTTGTTCTGTGTGATTTCAGTGTCATTACAATTTTTTAAAATACTCAAATCTTGTTCATGTAGACTTGTAGAGAATCTAAAAGTATTTATTGATTCTTTTTAGTTTCTTTCATCCTAACGACCGCTTTGCTTCAGAAAGAAATTTCTATCTATTCCTGCATTTCTTTGTATCCAACTTTTATCACTGACAGTATGTGATTTTGAATATGTGTCTTTCATCCAACCCTTTCTTCGTTTTATTAATTCAATGGCAACCGTTTTGTTTTATCTAGATCATTGGGCACTCAATGGGAGCTGCGATTGCAACAATACTAACATACATCCTACGTGAGAATGAGAAGTTGTCATCATCCACTTGTATTGCATTTGGGCCAGGTACTGCATTTTTAGTGCAAAAAACTATAGCTTTAACATTGGACACCATTTATCCTTCACTAAAATTCTATATTGGCATCATCCTGTAATGCTTAGGTTCACCTACTGGCATGCTTATCATTTTTAGGAAAAGCAATGGCCATAGTCATATTAAAGAAACAAAAGGATGGCAAAAATGGGAATAGTGATGTCATATTTAAACTGACAATCAACTTTTTAAGATGGCTGAGCTGAGCTATGCATCAGCGGAACATATTCCTCTGAATTATATCCAGAAGCCTAGATCATTGAATCTAACATCTGTGAATTTTCAGCTGCTTGCATGACGTGGGACTTGGCTGAGTCGGGTAAAGACTTTGTTACCACCATTGTTAACAGAAATGACGTAGTGCCATCCTTGGGCCTAGTTTCTGCTGCCAAGCTTCGTACAGAGGTATACCTCTCAGCCAATTTATTTTCTGATATTTGAGTATCTGAGCAAAGCGGAACAAGGAATAATATTGAATATTCAAGTAGTTGTTTAGAAGGAAGGAAGTTTACTTTCCTCAAAAAGTTTTTGCTCTTAAAGGAAAACATATATTTATCGTTGCTGTCAATGCTGGCAGGTTATGGCATCATGTTGGGCACATGACCTTCGCAAACAAATTCAGCAGACTAGGTTCTTAGGTTTTGTGAACCGTTCTGTGAGTTTCATCAGATCTCATGTGCCCTTCGTCTCTGATCCAAGATCTAAGGTTGTAGATCTTGATATGGTGCAATCTCAGAGTTCTGAGGTAATATTGTATTCCAAGCACTAGTTCACAAAACAGATGATCAGTTATGCCTAATGAGTTGATTCCTCATGGCTTTTGGCAGGCTGGGAGCAATCCTTCAGCAGATACCAATGCTGTGGCAAAGAAACGCCCCGCGCTGGTTTGCTGGTCATGTGTCGCTGCACAGAAGACTACTGAATCTTCGAAACAAACTCAGGACATGGAAAATCAAACTGACACTAATGTCAGAACTGTGATAGTTACTGACGAAGCTGCTACGGAGCTAGTCTCAATTGATCTTTGTGAGCTGAACCTTGAAGAATCAGATGAGGATGATGCTGACAGGGAGGAAAAGGGATCAGCACTGAAAGAAACAGGCGAAGAAGAGGCCATGGAGCTCCTAGAGTCCTTGACCGACGAGAAGCAGGAGCTATTGCCGTCAACCTCTGCTCCAGAGCGACCCCAGCTATACCCCCCAGGGAGAATATTACACATGGTTGGATTGCAAGCAGCAGAAGTAACCACAGGTGATCAAGAAGCCCAGGAGGAGGTTCTCGCACTGTACGAGACACCACGACATTTGTACAGTAAGATTCGACTAGCAGGGTCCATGGTAGGAGAACATTACATGCCCAAATACATTAAGACAATGGAGCAGTTGATCGAAAAGCTTGCAGAGGAGGACATTGACAACCAGGTGGACTCATTGTAGCATCAAAAGTGTGTACAGGATAGTTATTGTACAGATCATGGAAAGGAAAGCCATTGTTTCAGGCTGCTAGTACTTAGCTCTGATTGGTTAAAAGGTTTGTGGTAGCCATCTAGAAGCTGTACAGCACTGCCAATTTCACATTGGCCTGTTGATTTGTTGTCATTTCACTTTGACAGACGATCTCAGGAGGAGCTCAAAGATCTGAACCTGGTGATGATTTCAGTAAAATTTCAGAGCAGCAGTTGTTTCTAGCTATGTATATTGTTTTTAACTTGTAACCATTGAGTGATGCAGCCATGTAGGCAACTCACCTCGAAAGACACGTTACCACTTATCACTAACTGCTTATCAATTAGGCATTTAGTTGCTAAGTAGTATCAATTCTTGTTTCCAAATCAGTTTACTCACAGATGTGTACTACACTTTAAGGCAGCTATTTTCTTTGCCGTGTGTGTGTGTGTGTGTTATTGCTAAGGCAGTTTACTCACTGTTGTAGAATCTGAGCTGTTGTTTCGTTCGCTGAATTTATTTGTACATTATCTGGCATGTTACAGATAGAATTTTACTAATTGCTATCAATTCGTGACGTTTTCACTTGTACGAAAGGACATGGTGGCCAGTGGGACTTATATTTTGTGGCATCACCATTATTGTCTCATTTTCTCTGAACATTCTGTCGATTATATGTGATATAATAATATGCATATGTATGAGAGAACATTTGTTTAGGATTCCCGGAACATTTGTGAACCTATTCTGCCCACGTGTATGAAATGGGCTTTTGTCCATAGTAAATAGGGCCTAATAGCAAGCCCTACAAACAATTGTGTTGCAAAATGGGTTAGGAAAAAAAAGCGAACCAGGCCTCAAAACGGGTAAGTGAGTGAATTTCATTTCCTCAAATTGGGCCAAAGGTCCAAATAACTTGGGCTTAAAACTGAACCTAGACAGTCGCGTATACCATTCGAATAAATTATGACGACTTGCCATGTCAGATCCACAATCCGTCATTACCTTTTGTCATGTCCCATGTCAAAGTTCATGACAAGGTTACAGAGTTGTAAGACGGATCGATTGTTTTCTTATGATGATGTAAAATTTACTTTCGCTCTTCTGAAGTTACAATGTGGAAAAACAATTTGGAGACCTGAACTGAGGAAATTCTTGTTCGGTCTCATTTTTCCCCTTCGGATTGACATTTAAGAACCCATGAGTTTTTTTGTAGGGAGATCCCTGTGGAGACCTGTGGTGTTAAAATGGTGGTCTGATCTGCATCACAGCACCACAGCCATCGACTTGTGACATTTTCATGATTCAACAGTAACGATAAAAAAAGCATAAGGTCATAACAGTATTGACGGTACCATATCGCCAAACTTAAAAAAAGAACTCTCAATCGTCACTGAATCCACAACCACAAGATAGGAGACAAAACTTATAATAATTGGTGAGTGGTGACAAAAGCTTATGATCGCATAGTATCAAATATTTTTGGTAGTCTGAGAACTTAGTCTTACAAACCAAAGTGGCCAAGAAGGTTCAAAAGGAAAAGAAGCACAACACAAGACAACAAACCTTTATTTTTCTGGTCTTCTGGACTAGCTTAATACTCCGTAATCCCATCTTCTGCGCATATCATTTGTTCAATTGGTCATCCGACGAGTCGTAGCCCTCGCTATGTTCTCTTTTGACCACAAGGAGGAGATGGTTGGGATGGGTGTCTGATGTACCCCTGATATCACCCTCTAAACTCTGCACCTCCTCTTCAGCAGCTTTGAAGCAGTTGATACTGGCATTGACATGTTTGAGAGCTGCAAGATTCTGCATCCCGACAACTAGGCCACCTTGCCCATACTTGAACTGGCACCGTGCCTGCAGCTCTACTTTCAGGCTTTGGACCTTTGGCATGGCTCCTGGCTCAAACTCCAATGCAGCTTCTTGATCGCCGCCGAAACTGAACTTCAGCAAGCTCTGGAAGCCTTGTTTACCGATGGAATGCCTTGGGTGGAGGTTGTCACCATCGTACCGTAAGCGCACGGTGAGAGAGGCCAGCATAGGTAAACTTGCAAGAATCTCTATGCCTTCCTTGGTGACCTTACCCTGAACTGAAATGTGGAGGCGGACCAGGTTGACGAATGACCTCATTTGGATTGGTATGGCACTCAAAGGGTAGGGAAGGTAAAGTCTCTGAAGTGGTGGTGTGGAGCGACAAGATGCCATCAGTGCAGTTGCTACAACAGAATCATGTGCGAGATACAGTGTTCGAAGGGTGTTGAGCAGTTTGGAGATAGACGAGAATGCAGATGCCTTCTTGTGGCCTTCCGCATCACAGGCTTCAGTTGTATAATAGGAAAAAACTATAAGGAACCTCAGTTTGGTCAGATCACCAAGCTCTTGGATAACCTTTGCAGATGATATACCGAGTTCGATCGTTGATAGCTCCTCCAAGGCCCGCATATTTCCAATTCCATCTGGCAGCTGCACATCCGCTGGGACAAAAAGACGCACCAATTTCTTCAGTTGAACAATACTTGCGGGTAGTTTATTAATGCCACTCCCTTTCACATTTAGCGTCTCCAAATGTTGCAGCTTTCCTATTTGTTCAGGAAGCTTGCCACACCGACCGGTTATTACAAGGTACTTCAATTGAGTGAAACTTTCAATATGCACACTGCGATCTCCAAAAAGGCACCTTCCTTGGATATTCAGCACACGCAGAACGCGGCTGCCAAAAAACTCAGGGACACGGTCACCCAGCTGATCAGAATCATTAAAGATATGAACTGATCGAAGATGAGATGTGTTCTTCAGTGCTTTTGCCATCTCTTCTGCTTCAGAAAAATCTTCTTGGATGGATAACCGCCGCATATTGTTTGAAAAATTCCGAGAAAAATCTTTACCATTCCCTATAACAACAAAGTTGTCTTCCACAGCTTGTGATACAATAAAGTCGAATATGACATCGTGAACTCTGCAAAACTTAATTGCTCCACCTGCCCTGATCTTTGTAGGCTGGACCATGCTTCTATTGATCAACTCATTCAAGTAACTTTCTCCTACCTGCTCCATACTCTCTCTGTTTTGTCCTGGAATTAGTCCTTCAGCTACCCATGCCCGGATCAACCATCGACAATCAATAGAATAATCCTCTGGGAACACACTCAGATACAGCAAACAACTCCTTAGATGGAGAGGAAGATCAAAGTAACTAAGGAACAAAATTCTTCTCATTTTCTGAATCTGAGAAGATGTCCCAACTGCAGAAGAAATGGAGTTCGATATGTTTTCCCACTCTTCCACCCTGTGACATCTGTTTGTTAATAAACCAGCAATACTTATTATGGCTAATGGCAAGCCACCGCACTTCCTCAAAATTTCAGTGGCTACTGCCCTCAAAACTTGGGGACAATCTTCACTGGAGCGAAATATTCTTCTAAAGAATAGTGTTTGAGCGTCGACTTCACAAAGTGGCTGTGCTTCATACATATACCCATCAATGCCGGTGCAACATGATTGAGCTACTTCTTTACTACGTGTTGTAGTAATATTCTACTTCGACTATTGTTGATAGGTAAGGCACATTTCACTTGCTCCCATGCTGATGTGCTCCAGATATCGTCAATCACAATGAGGTACCTATACACATTTGTTGGCACAACAAATTAGGAAAGCAAATATTACTTTTCAATGTATAGATAATACCTTGTTGAAAACTGAGATGCCTTGAGCAATTTCAATATAAATATGGTTTAAAAAAGAAAAGAAAAAACAAAGACTCAAACTTAGACGGATAAATTTAGTATGATATAATAAATATCCTAGAGAACCCTAGACTGAAAAGCACCACCATCATCATTATTACTTCATTCATCTTGGAACTGCGCTCAGTTCATAATAACAGCAGCATTTATATGTGTAGAGAATGTGAAAGAAAAATACTACATCCGTCCTTAAATATATGATGTTTAGAGAGTACTTTACACCCATAATTACCCAGGATTCAATCCTCACCCGTGCAGCTCATAGGACTGAATCCTGGGTTTTCTTGCTCCATGCAAGGTTGCCTTACTATCTCATCTCAGAATGGTTAGTCTCACAAAAAGATTTTTTTTTCATTTTGACCTTCATTGTCAGAAACTCTGATAATGGTTTAGGCACATGACTTCAAATGCGAAAAAACTTTCCAACTACAAATTTATAGATATATTTGGAGCTATGGTTTCATATAAATATTTTCCTTCATTGACTCTACATGAATATTAATGAATGGCAAGGTGACATTTAGTTTTCCAGCTTCACTTTGGAACAACTTAAATATTTTACATATTATAACTTCATACATCTTGGAACTGAGCTGACACAAGTCAAAGTAAAAAAAAAAAAGAGGTTCGATGAGTTGATCATACTTGACCAATCCACATCATCATTTTACCACATTACAGAGTGATTTATTATCACCGTTAGATAGTAAAATATTTTTAAATCATAAGGACAAAATCTTCCCGACCTTTTTCTTTCAAAGTGATTTTTATTTCCTAAACAATTCATTGTCAAAAATATTTTTCCCAGTGGTTTCATAACAGAAACGTTTGGGATACTAAGTTCTGACCATGGTTCTAAATAGGTGCAGCCTGAAAATACAGCTGGGCTCCCATCTTTCAATTTATAATATTACCTATCCTATATGGTTCCGGCAAGCTCCAACCGTGTTGGCGTATTGCTTACTGGAAATGGTCCCAGGCTCCCAGCGTAAAGCTGTTAGGAACTGTCAAAGACAACCATGCATACCGCTGCCGTCTGATATGTGTGCTCTTTTTTAATAGTGCTATGGAATGAAAATAAACTTGATCTTTAATAACATGGAGTAAAATTCAACTTACTCGATATCCCATTTTTTTAATGTCAGATTATAGATGGATTTGTAGTTATTTGATGGAACAGAATTGATTTTAGTAATCCCATTGAAATATCACACACATACAGCCAGTTTCGATACATACCAATCACATATCTACTTGCTGCTTTCACGAGACTATAAAAAACTACCTGAACGACTTGGCCAATGTGACACATCATGGTTGGGGTCCAGATGACTTTTTTTTTTTTTGCGAGGAGATGACATGGACTTTGACTATACAGCAATACAGATCTGTCAGCTATTGGAGTTCTACATATTGGCCATTATCAATTTTGAAACATTTGTTATGATTTATATAGAAATATATCACTCGGAGCATTTGCATTATATGAATTTTATGACATTAAAAAATATTAAATGACAGGATTTGATATGATGAACTGGATATATTTGAACAAGGAAATCATGGTATTACCTCTTCTCGATCAAGTATTCTTTCACGGTGCGTATCAGCTGCTCTGTCTCCCATCTTCTGACCGGTCGTACTCGCTCATATTGATTTGAGAGAGTACATCTCTTAGAAGCTTCTTGATATCAAGTGTTCGAGATATTGATACTGAAGCACGACAGTCAAACGGTTCTTCAGATTTGCAGTACACCTCCATGGCAAGAGTCGTCTTTCCCTGACCTCCGATTCCAAAGATGGACACCACCTTCAGCTGCTTCTCTTCACTCTTGAGCCACCCAATGATCTCCTCACGAGGACCATCGATGCCAACCAGATCTCTTGCCTCCTCATAGAGTGTAGGTGCTCGAGGGTCAAGACTCACAGGCTGGTGGGTCATGGTAAGGTGCTGACCAATGTCATATCGATCACGCCTCTCTTTCTCCTCGACAACACGATCCTTTAGTTCTTTGATCTGTTTTGAGATCTTGCGATCCTCCCACAACTCCTTTATTTTGGACGCCATGCTTTGCACGAAGTTTAGCTTTGCCTTTTTGGAGCTGTCAACAAGCATGAAACGGTCAACACAATCTTCGATATCATAGGATAGCTCACGCACCTTGCTCCTCCAATCCTTGGTCTGCACATCGATCTGGTCATCATCCACTTCAGCCAGCCTCTGCAGCGCGGCGTGCATGCTGCTCAGCTCATCTCGCATGTAGCGGACCCTGTGCCTGACGTTGCTGACCAGCTTGTATTCCTCTCCGAGAATGGTCGTCAGCTTGTTGACAGCGGAGTTCATCACCCCCGTGGCGGCACTCACCATCACTCCGGACATCTTGAGCAGTGGATCTGGGTCAGAGCTCTCTACTCCCTCTTCATCTATTACTTGAAACTTGAAAAATGACCCTCTCTGTCTTTCTCTGATGTACTAATGAGCTGTGAATGATTTTTGCCAGATTTTTAGAGTACTGAAGTGTGGTGCAGAGAGTCAGGCAGTAGTTACCATCCTGTGGCTGCAAAGTCATTATGTCTTGGTCCTGGACCTGGAGTATCAGGGTGAGAACCAAGAAGTAGCTCCCATCCCATGGACTGCAGAATTGTCCCGATCCTGAACCTCGGTATTGAATTGTCGAACAAAGGTGAGAGCTCGGCAGCAGCTACCATTGTGGGCTGCAGAGTCAAGTTTCCGATGCTACACAATAGAAAATGCCCTGGTCCTGGACTCTGTATTAGGTTGTACTCCTTCCATCCCAAATTATAAGTCGTTTTAACTTTTCTAGATTCATAGGTGTTCGTATGCCATCTAATATAGTGTATGTCCAGATGCATACAAACACCATGAACCTACAAAACTCAAAAGGACCTATAATTTAGGACGGGGACAATACGATGAAGGTGAGAGCTTAGCAGTATTTGCCAACCAATGAGCTTCAAAGTCAAGTCTACTTGATCTACGATAGCCTGAACAACAGGAAATGTCTTTGTCCTGGACCCCATATTAATGATGGTTCGGACCGTCCAATCTGATGCAAACGGATTTAGATGGCATGTCTAGTGTTCATTGGTAACCAAGGTTGATGCTTTGATTTCTCACATTTGCTGGAAACTAAATGCTGGTCCACCAATAGGACTTTGTGATGGAGATCTTGGTACACTATCCTTAGCAGTTTGGAGTTGCATTGCTTCCCAGAAGACATTACACTGAAAGCAAATCTGTAGCAGTTCAAGTGTTAATTGTCAATATTTGCGTGTGCTTGTGGAATTAGAGTTGATGTTTTTATGCTTTTTTAGGTTATACTGTGTTATAAAGTAAAGGCTACTCTGTATGTAAAAGGATGCACAGTAAGATCTTAAATCTGGATTTGAGTACCTGGGCAAGTGAGATGGGAGACCAGCTTGAAATTTATTTCCATTTCCGTCTGGCTCTTGCTCCTTTCCAGAGATGAAGTTCCTTAGGAGAATCAATTTTCTGTGTTTCATATCTGGATGAGGTTGAAAATGCAGACATCATGCATAGAGTATGGAATATCTGGTGGCAGAACAAAGCTTCCTGTCCAACCCGGTGATTCTGAGGAGCTCCTGTTCAAGATTGCACTCAGACTGAAGCGACCTGTCCTGGATCCATGTCGAGCAGTCGAATTTCGTCCATTTGCTACCGATCACCTCAGGGGTTGGGCAGTTGGTGAGTTGAAAGGCTCAAAAAACCCAGAGGATACATCCATATCTGGCATAAGTCTGCAGATTTCGTTGAATGACTTCAGCTGTCCAGCAAATTTTTTTTTAGGGCAGCTGTGCAGCAAGTTGGGCAAAAATGAGGAAATCAGCCGAGCCAGCTCCTGCATGCATGGTTCAGCATGTTTGGCATATGCCGAAATTAGCCTCACCTGAGTGGTTTCTTATGACGAAACCACACCCAGACAGAATTTTGTGAACACAGGTTGTAATCTTATAGTATACATCTTCAGGTGGTGGCCTCCATTTTGGCTTGCAAACTGAAAGTGGAGCCCGTATTAGTGCTACTTGCATTCCTCCAAGGCTCCAAGCCTGCAAATGAAAAGAGCATCACTGATTATTTGTTGTGCCAACTTAGGCCTGTCCCCTGCATTAATTTTATTGCGTGCGTCACTAACACTACATTAGAAGATGTTTTTTTTTTTTTGCTTTGACACTCATTACAAGAACTTCAGATAGTTCAAATCCTGGTTTGCAATTGGTTACTACCAAATGTCATTTGTTGGCAAGAAACCGCCACCCTCGGTAGTCCAGTGTGCCTATCTTATCTGAAGTCACATCACAGCATGAGAATGATTATCTGGCTTTTGCAACACATTTACAGAATTGATAACTTGGGGGCTAGATATTCTTCTAATTCAACAGCCTCCATCATGCAAAAAGTACCAAGTTCACATTTCAAGTGCTGTCATTGCATTATCTGAAGTAGATGGTAATTGATAGAGCAATCCCTGTTTATAAGCTCCTGTATGCCATCATCCTCATTTCAATTCTTCAGGCGAATCAAGCTAATCCAGCCACCATTTGTTTTCCATCATTTCATGTCAATACTCCCTCCTTTTCTTTTTACTAGTAAGGTGCACGTGCGACACGCACGTGTAAATAACCTATCAAGTATTAGTCAAGTGACATCACTTAATTTTTTATTCAGTCACACATATGTTAACATGTTATCTCAACAGCTCAAGTACTCACACCCATCACAACCAGCACCCCGCAAAATGAATTATGAATTGATGCATTTCAACCGAATGAGTTGTCTACAAAGATTTAAATATAAATAGCTCTGTTGTGCTCATGATGCTCTCTGAATTATGACCAATAGACCACAAGTGATTCTTCAAAACAAATATATCTGACAACACCATTTGTGTGTAGTACAAACAAAGAATGTAAAATAAACTTTAAAATGCTGAAAAAGGTATGACGATGAGGCAAACACAAACGTTTCTGTTTGCGATGGTTCTAGTAGTACAATAGGTGCACAAGCACACCATCCGAACAGAGAAATCCCACTGTAGTTTAGAGTTCAGACAACTCATGATATAAATAAGCCATTGTTTTAGAGATACCAATCTGAATCATCAAATGAGATAAACTTGAATCTTTCTACTGCATGGACACAACTGCTATTGTTGTTGAATGGGGAGTGCACCGGAGAAAGAAAAGAAAAAAAGATATCAAATCTTTTTTTCCACTTAGGGCATGTACAACCCTTAGACAGCAGGTCGTCTACAGATGTCGAACTGCGCATACAGACAGATGTATAGACAACTCATACAGCCCATAGACAGAAAGGCTGTCTGTAAGCTATTTAATGCTTTGCATAGAGCTTAAGATCAACTACAAAGGTATTTGTGTATACAATTGTGTGACTTGTATGATTAGATTATTTTTTAATACCATTGTGTGTATACACCGACAATAGCAGGCGCAACAATACACATAGCATCATTTCTGGAAAAAAGAAAAACACACATAGCATCATGCCTCGTTCTTTTTTGCCGACAGAGCAAGGCAGCAAGCCAGCAGCTTATTGCCTTTGTGTGCCATGCCATTGCTTTCTCTCTGTTTCTTTCCCCCACGCCGCGGCCCGGTTCTCCGTCTACTCCTCCGGCCGGCGGGCGCATGGAGCAGCTGTCGAGCATGGCGGGCCAACCCACGGCGCGGCCTTCTTTCCCGGCCGGCTCCTCCTTCCCCAACGGCACGCGGGCACCCGACTCCACCTTCTTCAACCCTGTCGTCGTTGCGCCCGGCTGGAGGGTAGGTGTCGTGCGCGTGGTGTGGCCATGCCGAGCTCGGACCGGAGCAGACCGTTGGGGCGGAGCAACCCGCCTGCAGCTCGCGACGGCTGTGGCTCGGGACGGCGAGGTCAACGACAGCCGGTGGCGCCGGGATTCGGGGTGGCCGTGGCTGGATCTCCCCTCCCCCCAGCTGGATCTCGGCACCACCGCTCCTCCCCGCGTTGCCGGCGTCCCCTGTCTCTCCTGCAGATGTGCATTTGGCACGAACAACTTCCCTCTGCGCGCCACGCGCGGGATCCAGGAGAGGGCGCAGGCATGCATGATCTAGCCTGTTGTCGCTTGGTGAAGACAACCTCTACAACCCGACGTCACGTGTCTGCTCCACCTCGGGCAACGGGACAATTGCGTCGCCTAGCGAGGCGACACCGAGGCCGTCGGTAGGGAGGCGCGGGGGGTTTTGCAATTTTACCGCTACACCGACGGTGCGAGGCGACGTGGACGGTTGGTCGTCTGCAGAACCTCGATTTTAGCATACAGACAGATGCACAGACAACTCATACAACCCACAGACAGATAAGTCGTCTGTAAGTTGTTTAATGCTTTGCATGTAGATTAAGATCAACTACAAATGTATTTGTGTATACTATTGTGTGGCAATTTGATTCATCTTTTACATTCACGATCACTATTCACATTCAAAGCTTGGATAGCCGAATTTCTACAAAGTGCCACTGCAAAGTTTGGATTAGAGTTGTCACTTGTACAATATATTTTCCTCTTTTCTTACAATATTTGTTTTCTTTCTTAATTTTTTATTCCTTTCTCATTTTCCCTTTTCTTTTCTCAAACAAAATCCTATCAACCGACCGTGTGATGCGGGGTGAAAATCTGACGCTACGTGGCAAGCGGATGTCCACATGCTCCACGCCATCTCCTGCCTTCTTCCTGCCACCACCGTGTAAAGCTCTACGTCGGGCGGTGAAAAAAAATCAGACAACACGCTCTTATCTAGCAAGCACGGCACCTCATCCTGTCCATCACCAGTTCACCACTCGTTCCTTCCTCTCCGGTCACCACTCGATCCTTTCTTGGAGGTTCGGCGAGCTCAAGGCTTCTCCCTCGAATCTCTGTTCTCTCTCCAACGGCCGGCTACTCCCACCCCAACAGCCCGCGCGGGCAGATTGAGCTTCTCCTCGTGGCGGCGCTGCAGGGAGAGATGCTCCTCCGAGCTGAGGCGCAAGACGGGCGAGCTCCCCGCAGGACCGGCCATGGTGGCCTCCTCCTCATCGTGACCATGCTCCTTCTCGAGGTTGGATCCGCACGGTGCCGGGGCTCGCCCGAGGCCGGAGCAATTCGGCCGGCGGCCGGAGCAGTGCGGGTGGGGCGCGTGTGGTGGATCCGGGTGGGCCCGGCGGGTATAGGTGGGCGGGTATGCGCGGGTGGGGTGAGAAAAAAAATTCGTTTTTGGCAGAAACGCTCTCCAAATTGCGATTTTTTGGTACTTCATAGTCCTTCCACCCTATCCACTTCCAAAAACATATGACGGGTAGGTCCGACGTGAGGGGTAAGGCGGATCCAATTTGGGTGAAAAAAATTTTCAATTGTCTTCGCTCCTTATAGTATAGATAAGACGCGACTCGACATGGCACGGTCTTCAAAATTAGACTTTGACCATCTATTTCTCTTATATTATATTTTTTATGATTATAAACATATAAAATTGATACGTAAATTACTGGTCAAATCCAACCGTATCAAATTTACACTACAAAAATAAAAAATTGATACGTAAATTATTGGTCAAAGATCGTAAAGTTTGAATCTTAATTTACGTGCGCACCTTATAAAAAGAAAAGGAGAGAGTATTAGAAAAGTTGGAATTAAATCATGATCATTTTCAGTCGTTAACAGTCAATGTGCAAGTAGCTCAGATCTTAGCTGTTTGGGGATTCTGCATAACTATGTTCTTCCTGAGTTGGCGTTCTATTGCTAGTAGTTCGTAAATTTGTTTACAACAAAAAAGGAAAAAAAAGAGAAACATTTTTTTGCGTTTTGGATTGTGCCAGGAGACAGGTAACACGATGCAGAGGAAATAAGCATCATGCTGTTTAATTCTGGCTTCTTGTTCAATCTATGCTTCCCTCTACAGAATGACCAGACAATAGAAATTCAGGCCATTCTTCCAGTCGTTAAGCAACAAACCAAGGCAATAACAAAAACATTCGTTTTCTCTAATAATTTGTTAAGCTAAACTGTTCTAGTGCTTGTATGATTCAAGATGCCATGTTCTTTAGTCTCTTCAGTTCAGGTCTCGAGAGTTCCCCACCGCGCCATGAGAAAAGCGCATCAGAAGAACGAAAGTATGCATTTTGATCATCACCAGAGACGAAAACTGATCAACAGATTGAAACAAATTAATATCCTAAAACTTGAAAAAGATACAGCCATATGCACCCTCAGAACATGGATGTGAAGAGTATCAACAGATTGATATTTTTTCAGACAAGGCTGAAACTTAAATCATGTACATTCATCGGGTAGAATGGAGAAAACAAGTAAAAATTCAGAAAAAAAACAGGTCTTCAGATCCCTCTGCGTGATAATAATAAGGCTCATCAACGATGTAAATCAGGCCACTACTTTAACATCACAGGTCTTCACAGGGAACTCCCACATGGATCTCAGATCCTTCGAAATCAATCCGAAGGAAAAAAAGCTAAAAAAACAGAGCGAGTAACAACAAAGCATTGGATTATCTGACTTCAGATAAGATGTGCAATTTGCGTGGTATAAAAGATGTAGCAGCTTGTTCGAGGCCGTCACGAAACGGAGGCAAATCCGCGCGGCACGGAGAACTGACTTCGTTGTCGCCAACCTTCAATGCAAAGATCGCCACTTTTCTGGCCCCTTTGCTCTGCAAATTGGCTTACTTGTGCCCAACTTTTCAATCCAAAACTGAACTGATCCGAATCCAAAACAAAGCCACCCAAGAAACACAAAACGGAACAAGATCGAGCAAGAATTTCTCCTCAGTTCAGGTCTCCAAATTGTTCTTCCACAGTGTGAACTTCAGAAGAACGAAAGTAGATTTTTACATCATCATCGGAGAACAGTCGATCGATCCGTCAGCAAAACAAATGAAGAAAAAACAAAAGAGCAGCACGAGATAGCGCGAGAGAAACAAGAGCCGAAGAGAGCGGCGGAAAATCGAATCTGGAGAAGCAGGTTTGCATAGAGGGCGCGGGGGAGAAAACATCCCGGAGAAGGAGAGCATCCACACAAGGCGGCGGCGGCGGCGGCGGCGTTGTTGAGGGCTGTAGTCGCTGCGTGCTCTCTATTTGTATAGAGAGCGGCGGCCTAGGGTTTGTGGTAAGCCTGGGCCTCGGGCGGAGCTTAACCAGGGCATAAAAGGCCGAAAATTTGGCCCATATGTTAAAATTGGCCCGACACGGTCAAGAAGAAAGGCCCGCCGTCGCTGCTGGCTGGAAACAGGCCCACGAAGGACCATGTCAGATTATAGGCCTTGCAGCAAAGAAAGGAAGGATAAAGCAAATGTTTCGGCTCATCAATTCACGGCCCGACCGCCCCAGTTACTACTATGGGCGTGTTTGCGCACCTGGCCCGGGGGGCTTGGCTGCGCTCTTGGGCTGCAACACCGCGTGTTTGTGTTGTTGGCCTGCTCATGAGCCTGGCCCACGGGATGCAAAATCCCTTCTCTCTCGTGACTCTGGAGGAACGCCCAAATCCAGCGTAGCTGGAGGGCCACGCCGCGTGCGGCGCAACGAGCACACAACGAGCCGCTGCGGTCACCTCCTCCTTCCTCTCCTCCGGTCACCTCCTCTTTCCTCTCCTCTCGCCGCTCCTTCTTCAATCTCTCCGGCGCGGTTGTGCGCGTCGCCGTGCGGGAGGCCGAGTCCACAGCGCGGGCCACCTCCCCGCCGCCACGGTCGGACTCCTTGGTGGCGGCGCTCCATCTTCCCCGTCTCGCCCGAGCCAGCAGCCAGCCACAGATCCACCTCCGACCGCCCCTGCTCACCTCCATCGCGCGGCATCCGCGCCCCTCCGCCGTGCACCCCCGCACCGCCGCCTCCGCCCCCGCACCGCCGCCTCCGCCCCCGCACCTCGCCCCCACGGCCTAGCCTCTTCCGGCCAAGATCCACCGGCGTCTGTGCATCGACGGCTGGCGCGTTGCTCCACGCGCTGGCCGACCGCCGGAGCTCCCTGCGCCTGCCTACCACCGGAGCTCCTCGCGACCCGCCCCGCTCTGGCATCCGCCTCCCCTGCCCGCGCTGCGACGGCAGCAGAGAGGCTCGCGGATGCCGGCCGAGCGCTCCCACCTCCCCGTGCGCGCGGCGCGCTCCGCCCCTTGCGCCGGCGCGATAGGGCTTCACCGCTGCGGCGGGTAGGAGGAGGAGGAGGAGGGCCACGGCGGCTGGGAGGAGAGCCGGCGCCAGCGTCGCGGGGAGGAGCGCGTGCGGTGGAGTGGTAAGGCTACCAAATCGCAGTACAAGGTGGCTACACTTCTTTGTACAGACTCACAAACACCAGCCCAGCTTGGGCCGAACTCATTTGGTACATGGACGTAAACACAGTGAGTTGCATCAATTGGGTCAGACCAGTTTCGACCTGGGCCAGTCGGGCCAGCCGGGTCCAATTGGCACAGGTCGCAAACACGGCCCTATCTTCCCTCCCAACCGAGCTCGTGCCGCACCCGCGTCGCCAGTTTCAGGATTCCGCCGCCGTCGCCGCCCGGCGGTGAGTCTCGCTTCACCGCGCGCTCGCTGTTAATATATGTCGTGCGCTCGCATTCGCCGGGAAAACCAGGCTATTTCTCTGGCGTGTGCCCCTAGAACCGAATGATTACCTCAGTGATTACGCAGACTAGCAGGGGTTTTACAACTCTGAAGTGTAAGCTTTCAGGCGACAGCTTTTCCGAACTTGCTGGGTTTCTTTAGCTTTGTGATTTCTTAAGTTTTTTTGTTGGTTAAGAAGCCATAATAACAAACTAACGAATTGAAGTTGAAGCAAATAAAGGCCCCGCTGGAAAAAAAGGTGATTTCCTAGAACATTAGCTGCTGTGTAGGAAATTTCCCAAGCCAATTATTTATTTTTCAGTATACCCTGTTGCTGCCTGAACAATGAAATGATATCTGCCTTTTGTGTAAACTGTGTGCTTTTCATCCAGGAAGTTCGTTCGTTGGTAGCGCATTTTCAGGGTCCTTTGTGCTTGTACGGAGTACTCGAGAATTCCGTTTTTGCAATCTGATCTCTTGAATGGGGAAGGTTCAGTTTCATCAGAAAGAAAATGGACTTCTTTGGGATGTAGTTTCTACCCATATTAGAGGAAATATGAACAGCTAATCCATCCAATTCTGGCATTCTCTATCAATTGATATCTGACAAACTCATTGTTCTTTTTTCTGAAATTAACAAACTCATTGTTCTTTCGATACATATTTTCATGCCATTCGTCAGAACTTTGTCTGTGATGCACACTGCCCTGGTTTGCAGTACAATGCTAGGGACACCGTCACATGGAAGAGGAAAACTGCTAATCCGCAAACGGAACTTTTGCATCATGTATTTATTTAATGCAATCTCTATTTTCAATAGTGTACTACTATTTACAGTACTGATTTATATATTAATAAATTACTGTACAACGGTCCTATATTATTTAGGTCATTGATTTGTCTTTGTTCCATTCTAAATACATGGTAGGTACTTTGCATTTCTTCATGTCCCTGACTCACTTGAATTTTGGACAAGTGAAGAACTATTAATGAACTTGGGGTATACTGAACTTTTTTTTTGTTCTCTAATGCAACTTGAAACAGTAGTAGTGGACACATGAAACTTCCCTGATATATCTGAATGCGCATGCCAAGACTGATCGCCCCTGATTGTCGAATTTACTATATCTGATTGGGAATTGAATGTTCTATTTCTCACAATTTTGGAGATCGCATAGCACAACAATGAACATCTGAATATAGTGTGTAAATCTCATGATTATTAGATTCTTATTTATTGGCTAATTCAGAACATCTGTAAATTTGAGCATCAATGCGGTATATGCAAACCTAGACCATTTTACAATATACGTATCTCCAACTCCAAACACTCATTCAGCTCCAACACAAGATCACTCATTGTTGGTCTTTTCTGCGATGGCTCCTCCTTGCACTGCAATGCCAACTCGGCAACCTTCCAATCAGAGTTGACATTGTACATCCCTCCCATCCTTGGATCACCCACCAGCGTCGGCGCAGTAAACTCTTTCATTCCTGCAATCCTAAGCCCTGAAGGAAGCAGCATTATATCGACGAGAAGCGTCGGATGGCTGGCATGGATGGTGCTGACAAGTTCGTCAGTAGTAGGAATGAAGCAAAATTCTCCCTAGGTCTTTTGCTTCAGATTTTTTTCCCATGAGGCCCTAAAGAATTGCAAGGAGCGCCTATTTTGGACAGAGAAGATGCTTTCTGTTGCTGACGCAGATAAAACATCCTGGATACTATTCTTAGTAACTATCTTTGCTGATTGAAATGGTGGATCTAGTTGCAACTTCTTCATTGAACTTGGATTAAAAGAAATAATATCTGTCAGTTATTTTGTACAAACACGTCCAGATCCGATGTTATTCTTGCCTCTGGCGCTGTTTATGTGTTTGTACAGCCCTATTTGATGGATAAGTAGAGTTCGACAGAACCGTGCTAGTTGTCGTTAAGCTGCAGCCTGACAGAATCTTTGTAGCACAACAAATAAATTGTCTAGCAATTCAGCAAGTAATGAAATCACTTGAGAATAATTAAGCTTGCTGTCGTATGAGTTAAATCAATGAAGCAGAAGCACCTAGCTTACCCTGGAAAAACATCACGGCTTAGAATTAAAACATATGAAGGGAATACATTAACAGAAGTGTTGAGTTTACACATCATTAAAACATACAGAAAGGCAAACGAGTTGCCACAAGTTGCAAATTACAGATATATAGTACCATGGCATGCATGATTTTAGAATTTTACAGCCAGAATGCGACAGGATCCACACGGAGAAATTCTTCAGTGGTTTCTTCGGGCACCTCGTAGCATTGCGCCCTACATGTATCAGCAGTGGACAGATCTCCATTGTCATCATAGCATAGAGAGAAGGTTGTCAAGCGATAAATGTAGCTCCTGCAGCCCTGTGTCTTCTTGAGCTGCTCCTGGTCAGCGGTGCTGGCACGTTCCTTTCTGATGCACTCCTGCTCCTCCTCGAGCTCCTCGAGCTCCTCAACCTCCTCAGGATCTATGGTATTGCCCTTCTCAATGGAGATGCACTGCACAAGGCAAAACTCTGTTCCTCCCGAGTAGAGGAGCGTAGCACCTACATGAGTCTCAGCTGGGTCCTCGCTGAACAGCTTCTCCTTGCTCAGCTTCGACGCAGGAGGGCCGCCGTCGATGCCGCTGACGGTGACTGCCGCCGCCTTGCAGCAGCAGAGGTGGCCGACCGTGGCCGGGTCTTTGGAGAGCCCGACAAAGGCGTCGAGGCAGTGGACAAAGTGGGCGCGGCCGGTGAATGGCAGCGACCACTCGCCTAGTCGTTTCCACATATCCCGCCCCATGTCGTCCGAGTTAGCATCGATGGGGACAACACCTCCGGTGTCCAAGGCAAAGGTGTCCTGGTTCTTGGGGATGAAACCGAGTCCAGATTCATGGGCACGCACGGTTTTGGTGCTGAGCTTGGAGGTGTCCAAGGCTTAGGTGGCCTCGCCGGTGCTGACAAGGATGGTGTGTTCATCACTGTGCAGGGCGTAGGAGGTGATGTCGGACCTGTCGAATGGCAGCACTGGCATGTAGTGCCACACCCAACGGGGCTCCAGGTACATGCTGTGAAAATCTCCCACTCTCGGTGCCCTGAGCGGCTCGAACGAGAGCACCATGAAATCTGCAATGTCCAGAGAGAAGAGTCTGTCGCCGACGGTGATGTAGATGGGGGTGGAATGGTACATCTGGCTGGGGCCGAAGTTGACACCCCGCGAGCGGACGTCGACAATGGGCATGAAGGCACACTCGTCACAGCGGCCCTTGTTGAACAAAAAATGTGTCGCCACGATCTTGGTGCCGACGGCGGCGAACGAGAAGGGATCGCCGCGCGGCGCTTCCATCTGGATGAAAGGCCGAGGCGGCAAGCGCCGCCGCTGCCGCAGGGTGCCTTCTTCTTCTTTGCCGGAGGCGGATGGCTGCAGATTTATCTCGTGGATGCTGTATCCCCACGCCCAGTCGTCAAAGATGAGGTAAAGGCGCTGCTGCTGCTGCTGCTCCAGACCACCGCGGCCGTCGTCACCCTCGCCGCGCCGCCGCTTTAGATTCCTTCTTCTGCCTTGCTCCATCGCCGGCCTAGTTTCTTGTTCTATCAGTACGGTGCGGCGGTAGAGGTTGAATTTGAGTGGCGATTTGATAGATAGATGGTGCAAAAGGAGGACTTGCCGCGCATATATACATAGCGATCCTACGTATACCTCGGCTGGATAGTTCGAGTCGCATACGGCATCGTGATTTGCGCCCTCGTCGACTCGGAATCAAAGGTCGCAGACGGCGTGAGGGCACGTACAATGCGTCGGTTCGCCCCGTCTGTATGAGGGCATTTTTTCAAAACAGTCCCTGCGAAGCGAGGCGACGGGGGTCTGCGTCGTCTCGCGAGACGACGGGGACGTCCCGTTCCCCGAGGCGGACGAGACAGAAGAGGGCGCGTTGTATGACCTCGTCTTTAGGAGGCGACGATGTGCCCGGATCCCGCGTGCACAGAAGATTTCCTGCCAAATCCACAACAACGGCAAGAGAGGGTGGAGGCGGGGGAGGACGATGAACTTGGTACGGCGAGCTGCAACACTTGGCAGAGGTGGAGCAGCGACACCGAGGGGCGGCGCTGACGAACCCCGGCGGAGTAGCTTGCCCGCCCGCAGATCCGGCCGGCCACGCCGCCACTCCCTGGTGGAGCAGTTCACCCACCCGAGCGCCCTCCCGTCCTCCGCTCCGCCACGACGACGTTGTCAGCTCGCCGCCGGAGGAGCAGCAGAGGAGGGGCCGCGCGCCCCCACAGCTCACCGGGTCCCATGGCGGGCGGCGCGGGCAGGAGCAGCGGCAGGCAGGAGCAACAGTAGCACTGTAGCAGCGTGCGGCAGTTAAGATGGAGCTCGACGACGCATCCCGCCGGAGGAGCTCCTCGCCGTGCCGCCAGAGGAGCTCCTCACCGCGCCACTCCGCAAAGGAGCCACCGCAGGTCCTCGCCTCCTCAACCTCTGCTGGATCTGAGCCGGAGGGAGGTGTAGGAGTTGATCTGCTCCACCGCGCCCAGGTGAAGGAGGCCACCGCGGGCAGGCTGGCCGTCGCGACCTCTGCCGCAAGGAGGAGCTCGGAGGAGCACCTTTGCCCGGAGAAGATGCTGCTCCTCTGTACCTAGCGTGTGGGACTTGGGGAAAAGGAGCAGAGAGAGAGAGTAGTGGCACCGACAGAGAGAGAGGAGGTGCTCTGCTTGCTGCTAGACTGTATGCCAGCAATAGAACTGAGAGGAGATTTTTTTAAGTCCACCAGCAATAGTGAGGAGGTAGGAAGCGTGTTGTAGTGTACTTGTGTTGTGCCTGACGGCCTGCGGTATGTCCTATCGTGTGTGCATGCTAGTCTTGGTCTACAGTACGAGTCTATTGATCATAGCGAGCAAGATGATAGAGACTTGTGATCTGATAAGGTTGCTCTTCGTAGAAATTGGTAGATAAAATTAGTGAATTGAAAGGATGATTTTGTAGAAATTTGGCTATCAAAGTTCAACAAACACATAGATAATTCAAATCTAATCGAGTCACACAATGGTACACACAAATATATTTGTAGTTGATCTTGAGCTACACACAAAGTATTTAACATCTTACAGACAGCTTCTCTGTCTGTGGGTTGTATGAGTTGTCTGTACATTTGTCTTTATGTTAAATTCGAGATTCTGCAGACGACCCACCGTCTGTGGGTTGTACATGCCCTGACGGGACGGAATTCCTCACCGACTCGGAATCGAGGCATCCAAATCAGCTAAAGCTCAAAAGTCTGGGCACATCCGCTGCCGCTCTCCCGCGTGTCATCGACGGGCTCAAAACTCCTATGCTCGTGTCACCAGTTTCCTCGCATAGAGAAAAAGTACATTGAAGCTATACAGATAAAAAGGTAATAATCATTTGTAAATCTAAAAGTTGAATGGTAAATAATAAAAATTTAAAATCACCCAACAAAATTGTCCGAATTTGAACGGTTTTGATAGTTGAATGATCAAAGATTTTCGGTTTTGGAGTTTGGTGGTCAAAATCAAACTAATCCTATAGTTGAATGGTCAAAATGGACTTTTTTCTAAAATGTACCATTTCAACATTTTTCACAACCTATTTCAACATGCGGGGGCGCTGTTTGTCTCAACGAGTGCCAAATATTTGGCCCATGAAACGCCACATGCAAATGTCGCGGGGTGGGGCCCGCGCACCCACCGGCCGCGCGTGCCATCCCCAACTACCCGACGCAGCAGATTGAGGTCGAGACGCCCATCCGCACCACCCGTCACTCCCCGCTGGCTCGACGCCGGGGAAGAAGAGAAGGGGACGTCGCCAGAGACGGGAGAGGAAGAGGGAACCCGCTCCTGTGCCACACCATTCCAGCCGCCGCTCCCCAGTCGTCGTCATTGGGGACCTTGCCGTCTTCCTCCTCCTGCGCCGTCGGGACCTCCGCGGTCGGGGAGCTCCGCCGTCGTTGGAGGCGGAAGAGCCGAGGCGGTGGCCGGCCGCCGCGTCCGAGGCCGCCCGCGCCCATGCCCTTGCCTCCCACCGCATGCCGGAGAAGCCGAGGCGCGCGCCGTGCCCCGAGCCAGCGCAGGCGACCTCAGTCGGAGAAGAGGAACGCGTCGCCTCTGCGTCCTCCGCCGCAGGGGCCGCGACCGTCAAGCTCCGCCCCTGGTTCTCTCAGTCCAGTGCCGCCGGAGGAGAGGGAGGCGCTGCCGGAGGGGAGTGAACTTGACGCCGTCGTTGAGGGAAGGAAAGAGGGAGAGAAAGAGTTGGAGGGGTGGGGAGGGAAGGGGAGATAAAAAGAGTATGACAAGTGGGCTCCGCAGTGGGGTAGTTGATATGAAGTATGAGATATAGGGGATGACGGGTGCGGGAAAATTGATACTGGACTGTAAAATCTAGATTACCAGGCCAAAATATTCCCTTAAGGGTATGGATTTGGACTATGACGAGTGCGGATAGCCTAACAAACTAACAAACTGTGTGCTTTTCATCCAGGAAGTTCGTTCTAAAAGGTAGCGCATTTTTTCAGACGAGTGCGGATAGCCTAACAAACTAACAAACTGTGTGCTTTTCATCCAGGAAGTTCGTTCTAAAAGGTAGCGCATTTTTTCAGGCTCCTTTGTGCTTGTACTCCAGAATTCCGTTTTTGCAATCTGATCTCTTGAATGGGCCGGGTAAGGTTCAGTTTCATGCATCGAGAGAAACAAGGATTATTGCTCAAAAGAAAGATAACAGAGTTATTTGGGATGTGTCTCTATCAATATTATATTAGAGGAAATATGAACAGGTAATCGATCCAATCGTGGTATTTTCTTCCAATCGATCTGATGACTTCAATTTAATTTCATTGGATTGGATACATCTCAAAACTTTCTGTGATGCAACATGAAACTGCACTGCCCTACATGCTAGGGACGCGGTCACATGGATGTATGGAAAATTGCTAACTCGCAAACAGAATTTCCACGTCAGGTATTTACTTCACAATCTTTTTCCAACAGTGTACTACCATTTACAGTACTGATTTAATGCCAAACAAATTATTGTATAACGGTCCTATATATTATTATGACATGGATTTCTCTTTGTTCCATCCTAAATACATGGTAGGTACTTTGCATTTCTTCAGGTCCCTGACTCACTTGAATTTGGGACAAGTGAAGAACTATAAATGAACTTGGGATACTGAACTTTTTTTGGTTCTTGAATGCAACTTGGCATAGTAGTGCACACATGAAACTTCCCTGATATATCTGAATGCCCATGGTAAGACTGCCGCTGATTGTTGAATTTACTATATCTGATTGGAAAATGCACGTTCCATGTCTCACAATTTTGGAGATCGCAAATCACAACACCGAACATTTAAATATAGTACATAAATCTCGTGATTAAATTCTTATTTAATAGCTAATTCAAGAACATATGCAAACTTAGACCGTTTTACTCCCTCCATTTCAAATTACCTGTTGTTTTCACCTTTCTAGATACATTCCTTCTGTTATGTATATAGACATAATATATATCTAGGTGCATAACAAAAGGAATGTATCTAGAAAAGTCAAAACGTCAAGTAGTTTGGTACGGAGGGAGTACAATATACCAAGTGGAACTGCATGCAGGTCTCATCGTGGGGTGGGACCAACAGTACTTGTTGATGCCTTGTCTGTTTGTTCCAAATAAATGGGGGCATGCTGTCTCGGGTGATCAGTTCCTTGATCTGCAGTATGCATATCAACACTTGTTGCACTGATATTTGCAGTACTTTGGACTGATGAACTATAGTAACCAGTCATTGCGTGAGATACCTCCAGCTCCAAAGACTCTTTCAGCTCAAACACAAGATCACTCATTGTTGGTCTTTTCCGCGGCGGCTCCTCCTTGCACCGCAATGCCAACTCGGCAACCTTCCAAACCGAGTTGACATTGTACATCCCTCCCATCCTTGGATCAGCAATGCTTGTGATGTCACCCTCAGAGAGTTTCTGGCGCACCCACTGTGCAATGTGGATGCTCTCGGTTTCACTTATGGGGATTGCCGGTGATTGGCCTGTGATAAGCTCTAGCAGCACAACTCCAAAGCTGTACACGTCGCTCTTCTCACTGAGCTGGTATGTGTTATAGTATTCAGGGTCAAGATACCCCAGGGTACCTACCGGCTGAGTGGTAACGTGGGTCCTGAACTGATCAGCAAACACCTTCATGAGCCCAAAGTCAGCTATCTTTGCCTCAAGGTCAGCAGATAGCAGAATATTCCCTGTTTTGACATCCCTATGTATCAGTGGAGGGTAGCATGCTTTATGAAGATACTCCAATCCTGAGACCAAATCATGGAGCCAATAAATTAGTTGGTTTAGCATTATGATGATGTAATACTATAATGCAGTTTGAGTACGAACCATGGGCAGAGTCGAGAGCAATCTTGAGACGCTGAGGCCAAGTGAGGGGTGTAACAGTAGTAGACTCCCCTGCGATACATATTGATGATAAATAAGGTAAGAGCAGAAGAACAGAAAGAGAGGAAGAAATGTCACGTGGTTAGTTTTTTGAAAATTGGCCTTTAATTTCAGTAATAAGAGAATGCATTATCCAATTAACCACACACACATGAAGGTGAGTTTAGTCTTTTTCCCTTTATGAGAAAAGGAAGAGGGCCACCTTACCCCTTAGACGGTCCTCTAGGTTTCCTCCATGCATGTATTCATATACAAGGGCCAAATGTTTCTTGTCCTTGCAATATCCAATCAAGGAAACAAGGTTTTTGTGATGAACTCTACCCAAGTGTTGAGCCTGCAATATGTAAGTAATAAGGTATTTGTTTCAATCTCAAATCCGCACGAAGGTGAAAAGCAACTGCTCAGCTTACCTCAGCTAAAAACTCTTTATCCCCTTGGGAGGAAGTTGTTGAACGCATTTTGACAGCTACTGGATCTCCATTCTCCAAGTAGCCCAGGAACACACCACCAAATCGTCCTCTACCTATTTCTTTTACGAAATTATTTGTTATGAGCTTCAACTCCTTGTAGGAAAATTGCCTATTCTCGAATATATTTGACCGGTCTCGAGGGCTATTGGGTCTTGAGTTGTTTGCCATCCATCTTTCTATAATCAAACCAGATATTGTGTCATCAAGCTTAGCAAATGCAGATTACTTTATTGGTTTACTTGGTGAAATGTTACCTCGTCGTTTGTTTCTCATACTACGAATGATAAGAAACACTGCCAATAACAGTAGAGTTGCTAATGCTATTGGAACAACTGTTGCAATGACAATTGTTTTGTTGCTTTTCTTGTTCTCCGACTTGCATGCGGAAGCACCATTGTTGCACAGAGTTGGGTTGTTTTCAGTCCTATCATTAGAGGAAAATTATCTGGATCAATTAAATCTTAAAGAAACAACATGGAAATAAACTTTTATTATTCAAGTGGTAGGAGTTATTAAATTATTTTCTTAACGATTTTTTTGCATTACAATTCTTCTCAAAAGAATTTCTTTGGGTAAGATGATCTCTTGAACCTTAAGGTAGCTCTGTTTTGGCTCTTTTCTAGTAGAGCAGCAGGAACTGATCCACTGAGTTTGTTGTTTGACAGATCACTGCAGAAACACAGTTTGATATACAAATGCAATTATTTTAGCATAAAGCGGTTCCAGCTAAGCAGAAATACTTACAGGAATGTGAGGGATGGCATTTGCGCTAGGAAATCAGGAATCGAACCATATAGGCTATTGTTGGACAAGTCCCTGGAATTTCAGTTCACATTAAGATACTAAAGTTGACATGGGGAACCAATACAAAGAAGTTACGTTTGTTGTTACTTCAAGTGTAGTGAATAATCTAGTCTGTTAATAAATGTTGTAACTTGTAATAAAACTTAGAATTTGGATGCTCTTAATGAACTTTATTATAATTTGGATGCTTTAAAATCAAGATCTTATAATGAGGTTGTGGACATTGTAAGTCCTTTAAAACCTAAAAAGATATTTCTTTAATTTTGACCACAAAGTTCATGCATGCTAACAATTTGATTTTTTGTAGGAAAATGATGGACAAGGCAGCGGAGATGCAGATCAGTATTGGGTTTTTAGATCCAGATTTGTTTACTTCAACAAATATTTCTCAGCGTTCTCAACAAGTTGGCAAAGCAATCTCAAATGCAATGATGAACAACGACTACGTGGTGGGTGCCTATTGCACTAGCCGCTGGGTAACAGTGATCATCTGTATGAAGTTCAAAGAGGTTTGGTATCTAGATTATGCTAAACAACATCCCCCGCTAAAGTTTCCAAACCTCCAACCTGTTTTGAACTGGTCAGTTTCTTGTAGGTTTTGTTCACAAAAATTCAATCTCTTAGTGTTTCTAATTGGTATTGCTGACCATGCAGGGCCTTTGGTACAATATTTTTTGTTCACAAAAATTCAATCTCTTAGTGTTTCTAATTAGTATTGCTGATCATGCAGGGCCTTTGGTGATGCACAGGACAGATTGACGAAAGGAAAGAAAAAAAAGCCAAAAGCCACACTCAAGCACAAAACAAATCTCGCTGTAAGACCGAGGTTTTTTTATGGTCCCTTCTTACCTATTTAGTACTGCATTAACTTGTCATTTTGGTACCTCGATGCAGTGTGCTCAGCAGCCACGGGGGTCCTCTTTGTGTGGATTCCATGTGGCATTCCATATGTTAAGACTACTCGATGACATACCTGACATCAAGAAGGCTGTTGTAAGTAGATAATAATGCTCAACCTTGTCTCTGCTCATATTATCCATCTGATTTTAGAAAATGATTTCTACTTGTATTCTCATAAATGATTGTATTTTACAGGATTTCAAACCTCCTGTAGATGTTTCCATAGAAGATGTAAAGTGTGTCCGGGAGATGTTGTGCGAGTACATTCTTAAGGAGACCATCGACCGAAAGGACAACTTCTACAGTGGTGCACCGTGAGTTTATTATGGCCAGAAACTTGAAACTCATTCAGTCTTCTTTAGTCAGGTGTTATTGCCTGAGAAACCTGCTTGGCTTGCTTGGTTGGGGTCAGATACTGCCTGGTTCAGGCAGTTTTCTCATGACTCCATCCAAACAAGCCCTGATGAGAGTAACTTGAAACTTGATGTGATCCTAGCTTGTCTATAAATGTGATCTTGCTTGTCTATAAATGTGATCATGCTTTGCCTATATTTGTGATGTGAGAATGTGTTTGTGATGTCTCCTTGCTGTGGTGGCTGCCATATCCTGGCTGGTTCCAGGATGCAGCCCCTGATGGCTGCCAAATCCTGGCTGGTTCCAAGATGCCGCCGGCAACCGGGCAGGTTACTGTAGGGGTGGCCTACGTATCTGTAACGGGCGTTAATTAAAGCTCGTTACAAACACTGATCAGTGAGTAACGGGCTTCATTCGGAAAGCCCGTTACAAAAATGCCCACAATGTAACGGGCAGTGTAAAAGCCCGTTACCAGTCCTGACCGGTGGGCCCCAGGACCTGTCCCATTCATCGAGATATAGGAGACGCATGTTGAAAGCAAGCGTCTCCTTGTCACACCTGTTTTCCCAAAGAAAACCAAGTGCAAACCTATATGCATGCCAGGATCAAGTTTCATGCATATAGTGACATATAAGTGTATACAGAAACAGTATCACGAAAGAAAAAGGGAGATTATCAGAGATTTACGCTTAATCCTGGAAACGAAGGCACCAAACTTCACAGGCAGTCGACTGGGGGTTGCGTTCGCCTAGAACTCAGCAACATCTTCATAGCAGTCTTCCTCTTTCTGAGCAACATTGTTTATAGCAAGGGTGAGCACTTGTCGTACTCAGCAAGTGTGGGGAAAGGATGAATGCAAAGGCTTTATAGTGGACTGGGCTATGAGCATTTAGCATTTTAGTTGGTCAAATTTTATTAGCACCTGATTACTAATAAAGTATAAGTTTATACCAACCCACATTAAGCATAAGGTAAGATGCACCATAAGAATATGGCAAGCATAACCAGAGAGCACGATTTAAGTCTATCTTCAAGTTCAATTATCATGTGAGGGTCCAGGCCACTCTTGACCGTGAGCACGGCTAATCGATTAGTTTTACACTCTGCAGAGGTTGTACATCTTTACCCACAAGTCGCGTAAAAACTCCGAAGAGCTTTAGACCCAACCACGCGATGCTGATCAGGCATCATACCACACTGCCGAGGTGTGATTGCATAGGGACGCTACGAGACCTTTACAAAGTTTCCCTAGTGTGAAATAACCCGCGAAGGTTCCGAGTCGTTGCAGAGTATAAAGTCCCCTAGTAGGTACCGTGTCTTAGCCAAGATCAACTCCCTACTAGAGCGAGTCTATACCCCAACTAAATGCTCCCCCTTGCCCTTTCGGTAGGGTCACCCCAACACTAGAGTCCCTAATTAATTAGCCAAGGCAGAGCCATATACCCTTGTGGTTGCACTGTTTTCCTAGGTGGTTCTCCATGTTCCGATTAAGCATATGATCTTGTATTAAAGTTATCATAAAGAAACATAGAGTATAAAAGAGTAACCATGTTGATTATTACCAACCCAGTTGAGCAAGCTAAGCAAACATCTACCATCAATATTAATTAAACAACCCGGTTATACAAGGCAATGGTAAAAGAATGCTAGTCATCATCCTTAATAGGAACCCATCAAAATTAATGCAAGCAATGCAAAGAGTGATTTAATAATTATTGGGACAAAAGAACAAGGACACACTTGCCTTTAACCAGAGTAGTGATGTTGCTCAGAATGTCTTCAACCTCTTGCTCTTCAAAGCTCCCGAACCACGTTCCTTCTACTCGCATCAATCATTGGCACAAGCACACATAGCAAACAAACAAACACACTAAGAACAATGCACCAATCAAATCAAAGCTTTAAAGAACGCTCTAAAGGATAGGCTTGGCTAGCTTTAAGGAGATGGTTGTGGAAGGTTGAGCAAGGACCGGAAAGATCACACTGAGATAGAGCTTGAAAAAGAACGTCTAACGAACATTTTGCATATGTGTGAGAACAAGACTATGAGCTAGGTTTATTTTAATTACAAAAATATGTAAAGGATATTTCATAAAGAAAATACCCTAAGTTGGATTTAATGCAAATTAAATTTTATTTGCAAAATCGATGAAAGAACCTAATCAAATTTTAATTAGAAAAGATTAATTAACTATTAAACAAATTAACATTTGATTTAAGAAAAACCGAGATAAAGATCTAGTTAGCTTTTATTCAGAAAAACATGTGAAATAACATTACTCAAATTAATTTTGATAAATAAAAACGGTGTACAACACTATATAGATTTTATTTAGAAAAGGCATGTTCAAAAGACATTAACAAAATTAATACCAAATTTATTTTCAGAAAACATACATGGTGAAAACATCACTGCTAACATGTACTTTACATTATTATGAACCTACCGCAACTTGAATGAATTAAAACGGAGCTAAAACACAATAGATATGGAGAAAACAAGATAAAAGGACCTAGTCGTGATTAACTATAGATCTCAAGGGCTAGCAGAAAAGATTCCCGAGACACATCAAACAGTACTCGAGATTAGATCTAAGAGCAGGGTTATAGCTGAAAAAGTTCTCGGGTTGGACCTGATTGCAGGGATCTAATAGATCTAGGGGGTTATCTGTGAAAAGAGCTAGACACATGAAAGCATCTAAAGATTAAAAGAGGTTACAGGGGCCTAAACGCAAAACTGCCAGGCCTTCTTCTACCCCTGATTCAGAGACAGGGGCGGACAGGGAGGCCACTGGCCTTCGGCGGCGCCGGCGATTGGATGGCCTAGGGGCTCGGGTGGATGGCGCAGGATGTAGAGGAGAGGGAGGGGGCCACGATGGAGGGCTCACCGGCGGCGGAGGTAGACGGCGGCGACCGGATTCGGTGAAGATGGCGCCGGTGGCGCAAGCACAGAGGCGGCGGTCCGGCACTCCTCCGGCGACGGGAAGGGCGGAGGAGGTTCAGCTCGGCGAGGCGAAGCTCCTGGTGGGGTCGGTTCGCTCCGGGGGTGCTCCAATAGCCGGCGAATCGGCGAGCAGACCAGCAGCGCGCCTTGCGGCTCTGGCGGCGGCACTGTACAGGAGGCGGCGCAAGCTGAGGCAGGGCACGCACGGGGTCTCGGGCGCTCTCCTTTTATTGGGCGCGGAGCCCTAGGCTCCCTTGGCGCGCACGCCAAGGATAGCCGGCGGCGGCCGTGCGGACTCCGATGGAGTCCTGTCCGGGACGGACTGCGCCTAGGCCCAGATGGGTTCCGCGGGCGGGCTCGCGGGTCGGAGCGATTGGGCCAGAGTGGACTGGGTCGGGCTGAGCTGGGCTGCAGCCTGCCTGAGCCCGCGTAGGAGGAGAGGGGAGCAGGGTGGGCCGGTGGTTGGGTTGCGGCCTGCTGGAGTGCAAAGGCGAACAAGGCCAGGGAATGGAGGGGGCGCGACAGACTTCGAGAACTGGGCCGAAAACGGATGTGGGCCGAAAGAGGAAAGGAAAAAGGAATTTCCAGAAAGCATTTTTCGTGAAAAAGAATATTCTAGAAATTGCTAGGTAATTCAATAAAGCCACGAAAAGTACTTCTGAAAATCCCAAAAATTCCAGGAAAATCCCCAGAAACACATTGGGACACGAACAATCCAAATAAAATATTTGGTGCTCATGAAAAAGATTATAGAGTCTTCTAATAAATAGAAATAGCTCAAAGGAAAAGGAGAATAATTCCAGAAAAATCCGGATTATTCTCGGAAGGGTTTGGTCAGCACCTAAACGCATTTTTGAAACCTTTTGCACTCAAGAAGCACCAAGATGCATTGGCATGAATGCAACACTCACGACTTTTTATTTGATTCAGAAAATCAAACAAGGATTTTTCCTATACTATATTTCCTGTAAAGAAAATAAATGTTGGAAAAGTTTTAAAATTATGAGAAAATTGTTGTTTAATTATTCTTTCTATTCACATCCTGAAATTAGAAATTTCAGGGTGTGACACTCCTTTAATAGAGAGAAAGCGGACGCGCGTAGAAACAGATGAGTCTCATTTCGTCGAGACAGAGGAGACGCAGGTTCACGGAACGCGTCTCTGATGTTAATTTCACAGTAACGGGCTCTATTTTCATGCCCGTTACCAATGTTCCTTGTGGGCCCAGAGAAATAGCCATTTCACGTGTCCGGTGACTAGTTGTGGTAACGGTCGTTGTTTGATGCACGTTACGAATCCTATATGTACTGAGATGCGTGTGAAATAGACACGTCTCAGTTCGTCAAGATAGTGGAGACGCAGGTGCACATCAGGCGTCTCTGATATTGAGCTACTGTAACGGGCTTTGCTTTGGTGCCTGTTACGAAAGTTCCCTGTGGGCCCAGAGAAACAGCCATTTCACGTGACCGGTGACTAGTTGTGGTAACGGTCGTTGTTTAATGCCCGTTACGAATATGTCTTATCAGTAACAGATATCTGCCCGTTACCTTTCTTGGCTTATTTGTAACACTTGATCGGTTACGGGCGCATTGCCCGTTACCAAAGGCGATCTACGCCCGTTACCAAAGCCAGTTTTTCACGTAGTGGTACACTTATGATTGGTACTCAACAAGTGGGGGAAGATGCAAGGCTATCAAGGATAGGCTATGGTTTTGCAGCGGTTAGCATTTTAATGTTGGTCAAACTTTTAATTAAAGAACGCCTAGTTACTAGATGTAAGTATATACCAACTCACTTAAGAAACTTATAAACAACTCAGCTCAAAAGCACAAGGACCACGATTTATTCTCATCTTTAAGTTTATTAATCATGTGAGGGTCCAAGCCGCTCATAACCGTGAGCACGGCTGATCGATCAGTTTTACACTCTGCAGAGGTTTGCACACTTTACCCACAGCTCGCGTAAAAGTTCCGAAGAACTTTGGACCCAACCATGCGATGCTAGCTAGGCATCATACCACACTTCCGAGGTGTGAATGCATAGGGACGCTACAAAGCCTTTATAAAGGCATGCAAAAGACTAACAACCCGCATAGTTATGGATCAGGGCGGACCATAACCCTCCCTAGTGGTCAGCACCGTAGCAAAGGCTGCTATCCCAAGAGGACCGGGCTATACCCCTGCAACCCGGATCCCCCTCTGCTCCTTTCGGAAAAGGGCCATCAGATCAATCGCACACCTAATTAATTGGCTAAGGCCAGAGCCATATGACACTGTGGTTGCACATGTTTTCTTGGGTGGTTCTCCATGTTCCGATTAAATCATATGATCTTGTATTACCAAAAGCATCGTCATTAAACATACAAGCCTTTGTCATGAAAAACCATTTTATCCAACTGTTGACGGTATATATTCGTGTTAAAGTTCAAGTGGACTTGCAAGCGGACAAATCCTCCGTCGTAGTCAAGGGACCCTTCTTCCCTCGAGTGATGAACCCAAGGTATCGAATCTGTGGAACAAATGTGTGATGCAAGAGTTGATCCAATAAAGCCGAGAACCTTCGATCTTCAAGAGGTGAAACCTATGCATCTAATCTTAAAGAACATCACAAGAACGAATCTAATCTATTGAACACCAGAGGTAGCAAGAGATAGAGGGGGATAGATAAACCAATCTAGAGAGATTGGATCAAGCCTTTGTTGAAGTTCCAATCAAAGAAGAAGTAACAAGTTCAATCTCATAAAAAGCTTCTTTAAACCATGGTTTCCCGTCCGACTCCGAAAACGCCCACCTTTTGGAGCCACCGTTCTGTCACAACGCACCCCTATTCGTGCGGGTTAGTCTAGGGCGAGTCCAAGGACAAGTTGAAATCTTTCGGAAGGTCAGGCATGCACCTCTAGCCACCATGGCTACAAGAACATCCTCGGTGATCTATCTCGAGAATAGATCTTAAGATACGAAAAGCCGATCGAAATCAAAGACGTAGGAGAAACATTTGATCGCTAGAAATCGGATTGCAACTTGATAATTCAACATTACATGATACATGAATCAAGATCACCACCGGGATCCTACCTTGATCTTGCTTCTAGCTCCGGGAACTCCGACGTGGTCTTCCTTGTAAGGTTCCCACGCCGGCTAGGGAGATCCTAGTCAACTAGCTCGACCCTCTTCTCTCCGAGATGGTGTCCCTCTCTTCTCTGCTCCTCGGCGGCCGATGACGAATGAATTTATGCGTGGCTCTTGGCCTCGGGGCTATAAATAGTCCGAATGGCGGCTAGGTCAAAGGAGGGGTCTACTGGGCTTGGAAATGGGTTGGGCCGGCCGGCCTGGGCCCACTTCGGCCCAGCCGACGGCCTGCTTCGCCTGGTGTCGGTTCCCGAGTCTTCTAGATCCTTCCCCCTTCTGCATGTGGGCCCTTGTCGTCAGTTTCTCTTCGGATTGGATGAAGCTCCTTGTCCCGCAAGATTCGGCACTTTTCTGACTGGGTCCTCGGAGTTTTTCATCTTCTCGGGCTTGGTCCCTGGGCTTTTTGGAGTCATGTTTACTTCATTGCATGACTTGTACCGGGCTTCAAGGTCTTGTCACAAGGTGCTTGATGAACTTATCTCGGAAGTCTTGCTTTCAACACTAAAACCTTGCATAAACACTAAACTCCAAAACCGACATGCACGAATGAACTTGTTATACCAAGGGGGTTAGTACCAATGGATAAGATATAAAAGTCATGCCAACACCGAAGGTAAACTCATGGCTAGGTTGACGGAATTTCACCGTCAACATCTCCCCCATGCTTAAACCTTGCTCGTCCTCGAGTAAGCCTTCGATGGATATCATCGTTGCCCTTCATTGTTTAAACCTTGCACTTGATTATACACAAGAAAGCATAATGCTCTTAAAAATTTAATTCGTTAAAGTTTCATAATGTACTAGCCTTCATCCCTACGGAGGGTAGATTATTAATTAAGCTTATCCCACAAGTATTAACATGCTCCCAAAATTTAAATAGATCTCAAAAATTTTGAAATAAAGAACGAGATGAAAAAGAGCTAAACCAAGTTCATAAATTTAAATCATCTTGCATATTGCTCATGAACTCTCATCTCATCTTGTCTCTCAAGCCTATTTATTCTATTCCTTTCCCTCTCATAACATATATATAAGTGGTAGGCTTTATATGGAGCTTTTTGGGAAAGTTTAGTCCTACCAAGATATTATAAATGAGATGTTGTCAAAACAAGACAAGCTTCTCATGGTCTTACCGAGACTCGTCAAAAAGGTCATTGGAAAGTAATGTTTTATCAAGGAGGGGGGGGAGGAGAAAAATACACACACTTGAGATAGGTGGATATGTGCAAATGGCAAAGAGTGATCCCGAGGCACAAAGGAAGTCCTCGTTATCGGATTGCACATGGTTGGAAAAATGAGTATGGATCTTTTAATCTTGAAACCTTGAAATTCCTAATGCACTTTAGAGAACCGGGGAGTTCACTTTATTTTATTTTTACACATACTCATATTTTTTTCTCTTTTTCTCATATATTTTTTTTCTTTTTCTTTATACTCATTTGTTTTTTTCTTTTTCTTTCTCATTTTTTTAATTTTATTTGCTCCCCTTGAACTCTAAAATTGCATTGTACCTACCTCCTCCCCCATGCTTAGACGTTTGCTCGTCCTCGGGCAAAGAGGTGATAGAGATAAGGTAGGTACCGGGAATACTTTTCCTTCGGAGAGATATTTGAAATCTTCAATCTTGGCACCATCTTGCAATCTTCCTTGAATTGATGATCCATTCTCAACGATAGGTTGTGGTCAAGGAGGTAATCACGAAAGATGATATTTGGTTTTAAGGGTGGATATCCGGCGAGGTTTGTGAGATCTCCGATGTGGGGATACACAATGCACGGATAAAAGGCTAGCAATAAGATAGATACGTAAAAACGGAATGACCAGCTTCTTAGTCTCGGGCCAGAGAAATCATGGCCTGAAATAACTCACCCAAAAATAAATCTTGTACACTAAGGTTTATGCACTCAAATATATATAAGGCTCTGGATAGGTAGAGCAACACGCAAGTGATATTTATGACAAGGTTAGCATTACTTTTAGGAATAAAAATCATCTTTAATCCATCTAAAACTTGAGAGCATATAAAACACTATGGGTCTTTATTTTTATCATAACCTCCGCTAAAGATTAAGCTAGCATTTAGATAAATTCAGATTTGTATTTTAAGAGAGCATTAGCTTAATCATGCATAAAACAAATACAAAGATAAACAAAGTGGCAATTATAATCATATATCATCATGGCATAAACTTTGTAACTTTACCAAAGGTAAAAACAAGGTGGTGACCTTATTCATGATGAAAACAAACTAACACACATGCTGGAATTTAAATAAAAACTGAAAACACTACGCATACATAAGCAAACACAAGCTGAAAATTAAAGAAAAAGGGAAAAGAAAAGAAAACTAAAGCTCCTCCTTCTTCTAATCTTCCGCCGGTGGTTGGTATTGGTAATCTTGGTGGTTGTACCCTTGCTCATAGTAGGATTGGACATCCCCTCCAACGAATTGATCCGGCGGTACTAGGTGAAGGCGCCCAAGCTCATAGGCAATATTTGCATTGCCTTCACTCAATTGAGCCGCGTTGGATTGGATGGCTGCGATGTTTTGCATGTTTCTTGCAGCATATCCTCCAATTATGGCCACACTTTGTTGTGGTTGGGGGAATTGTGCATAGGGCTCCGCAAAGGTTACGTTGGGCACCACATAATTTGGTGGTGGCATGGCTGCACCACTCCCCCATGCTTGCATTGGTGGCCCTCCATAGTAACTTGGCGGTGTAGGAATTCCTCCGTACGGTGGCACATAGTTTTGTTGTGCGCCTCCCTCTTGTGCCGAGGAGGATCCTTCTTCTATAATTCTTCCTCTTTTAATCTTCCTTGCCGGCACAAGGAGTCCTTCCTCCAACCAATCTTCCTTCCCTTGAATGAAGAGCCTTAATCTTGGATCCGGAAGGGGTAAGTTCACTTTGGCCACATTAAAGCCTCCTCTCTCATCTCCACTTATATATTTTCCTTGCTTCAAGTATTCAATTCCGAGAGAGGTCCCGGGTAGAAGATGCTCAGGATTTCTTGGAATTCCCGGTCTTAAGGAGATGGCCAACATGGAGAGGTAGCACTCCGAACCAATATCTCCCGATCCTGATGTTGCCTCACAACACCATCGGTTAATCATGAGGTAGCAATTAAAGCCGAGTAAAGCCAATTCAACTCCGTGTCGGTCACCTTCGTCTCCCTCATCCTCTCCAAAATCCTTTTACACATCCATGAGTGGAATACTTGGATGATGGGGTTCCGGATGGAATTCCTTTGTTGGTGGGCTTCCCCGGAGATTAAATTTCAAAATCCATCCAACATGCCTTCCGGCACGTCAACTTTCTCCGGAGCTCCCTTTTGGAAACCAAGTAGCTCCCTAATATGTTCATAGGGAACCACTTGCTGAATTCCCTCCAACCGGAATGATAAACTCGGCACCCCCTCATCAAGGATAGGCGCCATGGTCATTAAAATTTCCAAGGCAAATTCCTTGTGGGTATTTGCCGACACCCCGTTGGAGAATTGCACCCATCCAAGGTGCCCCAACATATAATAAATGTCCGTGCCAAAACCCAATGAGTTGAGAGCTTGATCGTCGAAATCGACGTTTGCCACAAGCCTCTTCTCAAGGCGAGAGAGTTTCTTCTCCTCCTCCTCCGACAAGATGATGAAGCCATATGCGGAGTACCGCAGAGTGTACGGAGGTGGAGCGGATGATCGGGTCGATCGACGAGGTGGGACGGGCGGCTCCTCTGTACGCCCTTGAGGTTCGGTAAACCTCATGGACGAGCTCCTTGTAGCCCTCATACCACCGAGGAGGAGAGTGTCGTTCCTCCTCGGCGGTGCCGTGTCCTCCTCCATGCTCTGAGGAGACTCGGAAACCGAGTGCCTCCTCGAAGACGTCGTCGAAGATGGCTTGGACGACAATGACCCCTTCTTCTTGGTGAAGAGACTTGTGGTTTTCTTCCACGTGATTGCAGCACTCTTCTCTCTAATATAATCCCGGGGTTTTAACCGGTAACAAAGCACTCAAGAATTAATTCGGAGTATGGACTTTGAGTGGATTAAGGGTGTGATTTGTTGAGCAAAACAAACTTGGGAAGGATGGCTAAGTCTAAGGTGGTTCTGGACTAAAACTTCGAGCACACAAATAGAGAGAGGGAAGAGCAGCTTGCCTGCTGAAGACGAGCACCGGGGGTGCATTTTATAGGGGAGGCCGGCCGGCCTGGGCCGACCGGCCTGGGTGGCCTCCTGCCTCCCCTGGCTCGGTTTTCTTCCAGCGTGATGATCTTCCCTTTGTGACTTTCGTGCCCGCGTGCTCCACTAGTTGCACCGCCCAAACTCTCTCATCCACTCCTTTGCTTGCATTATTGGTCCTTCCACTTGATGCCTTTGCTTTGAGTCATTTCCATGCTCCCTTGCTTCACATTCCACCATGAATTTCCTGCAAAGCAATGCTTGCTGCCCACCCATGCTTGTCCTTTGCATGTGGTCTTAATGAAAGTTGTTGGAAGGGCATCCAATGATGCATCATGGTGCATGCATGATTTGTTTAACTAGATTGCCTCCCTCTAAGCATGTCTTAAGGCTAAGCACTCCTCTAATTTCGAAAATTAAAAATAAATTCAGAGCTATGGGAGAGCTCAAACATAAATTTAGAGAAGTTTTTAAAGCATTAAAAACAAGATGTAATTCGAAAATATTTTTCGACTACATTTATATCGGTCTCACCGGTACTGTTTGCCTTCATTAGTTGAGAGCAAACTTTTCCCGACTTGATCATGGGGGCATAGGTTTAGGTTCTGATTTTGGCTAAATGAGAGAGATTTTGAATGAAATAAAATTAAGTGAGGCTTAGAAAAATTCTAATCTTAGAGAAACCAAGGATGTAGATTTTTAAACCAACCAAAAATTAAGTTTCTAGGTTCACGCGGGTCCTACCACATGCTGAAATTTAAATAACATCTAGATACAAGTCGTGGCTCTACTCGTGTGTTTTTAACATGTAAAACAAGTCAACCATAGCATCATAAAGAGGATGAAAGGTTGAGGTAGGTTCTGAATTTATTTGGTTATGGTTTCTCGAAAAGAAGCAAACAACACATAGGATGGTTCATGTAAAGGGTTTATAATCCAAACAAAATATTCAACCAAAAATTATGTCTCTAATATTGTTCAACCACTCTAAGTCTAATGTCTTGCATAGTAAATTTCAAAACTAACTTACTTGAAAAGACTCGAAAAACCTTGAATCGGGTTGTCCTCCCGGTAGCTAATTCTTGACTCGATGAAACGGGTTGCCTCCCGCCTAGCGCTTCGTTTATAGTCCATGGCTAGACTTCTTCACTTGATTACTTCGGATCAACGCTCTTTGCGGGCGTTGCAATCTTGGGTACCCACTTCCGCACCATCTTGGGCACGGGCTTATTCTCCGGCTTAGTCATCTTTTTGGTCTTCACAGGCGGCTTTTGTTCCTTTGTCTTGATGGATGCGACAACTTCTTTGATTTTCTTCACTTCCTTCTTCTTCGGCTCTTCCTTCTTCTTCAGCTCTTCCTTCTTCCTTGGTTCTTCCTTAACAACGCGACGATGAGGTGGAACATATTTAACTTCAATTATGTTGCATACCTCGAGGCGTGGTCGAAACTTGAAGGAACTCCTCTCGTCGTTAATGTTGAACTTGATCTCCCCCTTGCCAACATCAATGGTAGCTCCCACGGTCTTGAGGAAAGGCCTTCCAAGGATGAGTGGTGGCTTCTCCCTCTCTCCCATCTCGAGCACCACGAAGTCGACGGGGATGAAGTGGTGTCCGACCTTCACGGGCACATCATCGGCGATGCCCAAGGGATAGCGAATGGAGTTATCACCCAACTCCAAGCACATCCCGTAGGCTCCAATGGTAGGCGTAGCTTCTCGAACACATCTCTTGGCATGACGCTCACACTTGCTCCAAGGTCGCACAATGCCTTCTCGAACTTGAATGAACCAACGAAACATGGAATTGTCGGACATCCGGGGTCTTTTTGCTTCTCTAGTCCATTTGCAATAGCAGCGCTACATTGCTCGGACATCTTGACATGATCTACCCCGAGTGTTGCTATCTCATATTTATTTGCAAGGATGTCTTTGAAGTAACGAGAATATGTAGGAACTTGAAGGGCATCCAATAACGGCATGTTGATGCTAAGTCTACGCACAACCTCCACAAACTTCTCAAAGTGATTATCAAGTTTACCTCGGAAGTAGCGTGGCTTGAGTTGCGGTATCTTCGTGTCTTCTCCCGGCATCTCAAACTCGGGCTCTTCGGTGACGATCTCCGTAACTTCCTCCTTAGCAAATTCCTCCGTCTCGGCGTATGGTTTAGGCTTCCTTGCTCCCGCGGAACATTCCGGATCTTCGGTCTCCTTCCCCGAATGTGTTTGAATAGCCTTCGCCGTTTCGGGACCTTTAGGTTGTCCCGGAAGCTTCCCTTCATTAGCGGATAGGCGCCCGGCAAGTTGTCCCACTTGCGTCTCGAGCATCTTCATCATGTTGAGCACTTGATGGTTGGAGCTTCCGACCTCCGTCACCTTGCTATCGATGTTCTCCAACACCTTGTCTATGGCCTTGAACTTAGTGACGGTGTCCTTGTTGATCTTAGCTTGCTCGTCCATGAAGTCCTTCAATTGTATACGAAGCGGAACCGAATTCGGAATGGATGAGCTTGCATTAAATTGAGGTCTACCTTGCCCGTAGTGGAAGTTCGGCAAATCTCCCTTCCTCATGTAGTCGAGCACCTTGGCTTCCTCTGAACAATCCTTGTGGACATGGCCATATTCTCCGCATTCTTCACATGTGGATCTTGCTTCGGCGGCCTTTAAGTCTTGAGCCTCTTTCTTTTCTATCTCCATCTTCTCCAACCTCCGCATAAGCGGGTCGATCTTGCCCTCGAGTATGTCTTCTTTCTCCACTTGCAAGACTCCTTTGACGTTCCCCACGGGTTGAACCAGAAGTAAGCGTCCGGATGACGCCCACGTGTCATTGTCCGCGACCTTCTTGAATAGAGTGAAAGCTTGAGTCGGCGTAAGTTCGATGATAGATCCTCCCGCCGATGCATCGATGATCGTCCGTGATGCCATGGTGAGTCCTTGGTAGAACTTTTGCACGAGGTCCTCCTTCGGGAACTTGTGATGTGGAACCGCCCGAGTGTACTCATTGAAGCGCTCGAATGCCTCCGAGATAGTCTCCGTAGGATATTGAGCAAAAGTAGCAATCTTATTACGCAAGCTTTGAGTTTTACCCGGTGAGTAGTATTCCTTCATGAAGGCCCTCATCAATGCATCCCAATCTTGCACCGTCTCCACCGGTTGAGAGTAGAACCATTGCAAAGCCTTCCCGAGTAGCGAGAACGGGAAGAGCCTCGCCCTCATTTGATCTTGAGTCACCCCGTCCATGTTGAATGTTTGACATAGTTGAACGAACGCTTGGAGGTGAAGGTTCGGATCTTCTTTACCGGTGAAGGGTGAATGTTGCACCATGCGGATTGTTGAGGTCTTGATCTCGAACGGCCTTCCGATATCCGCGAGGTTCAAGATTGGTAGGTCGATGATGTCCGGGGTGCATAGCTCCCCGATCTTGCGTTCTTGCGGTTGTTCTCCCATCGGTGGAAGTCGATTCTCTCGAGGACCTTGAGGTGGTGATTTCTTCGGAGATTCCAACGATCCTTCGTCTTCCGACTTCGAATCTACAAAATCCAGCTTCTTAGCTTGTTGTGCTTCGCGTCTCCTTAGCCTGTAAAGTTTTTCTGGATCATCCACAAAATTATCGGGTTTGTTGGAGAGGTAGCCGTCCATCTCCTGTTAGGGTTAGCGATAAACAAAATATACAAAAAATGAAAAGTAAAAAAAATCTAAGAAAACTAGGGTTAGACAAACTAGATTAGATTGATTTTGAGGATGATCAAAAGTTAGTAGATGCAAAAAGAAAAACCAAAAGAAAACTGAAAATTACACAAAAAGCAATAAAAGATCGAATCTTGATCACTTGTTCCCCGGCAACGGCGCCAGAAAAAGGGGCTTGTTGACGGTATATATTCGTGTTAAAGTTCAAGTGGACTTGCAAGCGGACAAATCCTCCGTCGTAGTCAAGGGACCCTTCTTCCCTCGAGTGATGAACCCAAGGTATCGAATCCGTGGAACAAATGTGTGATGCAAGAGTTGATCTAATAAAGCCGAGAACCTTCGATCTTCAAGAGGTGAAACCTATGCATCTAATCTTAAAGAACATCACAAGAACGAATCTAATCTATTGAACACCGGAGGTAGCAAGAGATAGAGGGGGATAGATAAACCAATCTAGAGAGATTAGATCAAACCTTTGTTGAAGTTCCGAGCAAAGAAGAAGTAACAAGTTCAATCTCATAAAAAGCTTCTTTAAACCATGGTTTCCCGTCCGACTCCGAAAACGCCCGCCTTTTGGAGCCACCGTTCTGTCACAACACACCCCTATTCGTGCGGGTTAGTCTAGGGCGAGTCCAAGGACAAGTTGAAATCTTTCGGAAGGTCAGGCATGCACTTCTAGCCACCATGGCTACAAGAACATCCTCGGTGATCTATCTCAAGAATAGATCTTAAGATACGAAAAGCCGATCGAAATCAAAGACGTAGGAGAAACACTTGATCGCTAGAAATCGGATTGCAACTTGATAATTCAACATTACATGATACATGAATCAAGATCACCACCGGGATCCTACCTTGATCTTGCTTCTAGCTCCGGGAACTCCGACGTGGTCTTCCTTGCAAGGTTCCCACGCCGGCTAGGGAGATCCTAGTCAACTAGCTCGACCCTCTTCTCTCCGAGATGGTGTCCCTCTCTTCTCTGCTCCTCGGCGGCCGATGACGAATGAATTTATGCGTGGCTCTTGGCCTCGGGGCTATAAATAGTCCGAATGACGGCTAGGTCAAAGGGGGGGGGTCGACTGGGCTTGGAAATGGGCTGGGCCGGCCGGCCTGGGCCCACTTCGGCCCAGCCGACGGCCTGCTTCGCCTGGTGTCGGTTCCCGAGTCTTCTAGATCCTTCCGCCTTCTGCATGTGGGCCCTTGTCGTCAGTTTCTCTTCGGATTGGATGAAGCTCCTTGTCCCGCAAGATTCGACACTTTTCTGACTGGGTCCTCGGAGTTTTTCATCTTCTCGGGCTTGGTCCCTGGGCTTTTTGGAGTCATGTTTACTTCATTGCATGACTTGTACCGGGCATCAAGGTCTTGTCACAAGGTGCTTGATGAACTTATCCCGGAAGTCTTGCTTTCAACACTAAAACCCTGCATAAACACTAAACTCCAAAACCGACATGCACGAATGAACTTGTTATACCAAGGGGGTTAGTACCAATGGATAAGATATAAATGTCATGCCAACACCGAAGGTAAACTCATGGCTAGGTTGACGGAATTTCACCGTCAACACCAACCCAAGTTGAGCAACTAGCATATTCTACCCAAAAACATTTATTAAACCGGGTTGATCCAATGATTGTGGATAAAAAGTCTAGGTAAGTCCTTAAAAAGGGTGTTCCCGTCAATTTAATGCAATAACATAATAAATATAAACTTAGTTGTCATGCAATTACATAGGATAAAATAGAATCATGCAGGGGGAGAAGACCACTTACCTTCCTTGCTTAAACACTGAGGTTCTTCTTCAAACACTTGCTCTTGATCTGCTTCAACTGGCTGCTCGCTTGAAACTGGCACGATGTCTACGAGCACACAAGAATTCATTCAATAAACAAAACAATACACCAAGCATGAAAAGCTTAAAGGGAGAATAAGGTTTGGGTCTAGGACCGCGAACACAAGAAACACTCGGAACTATCGGGAGATTTGGATGATCACATACAAGAGCTAGCTATGTGCTTGGTATCTTTTAATTAAGTAAAATCACGTGTATAGGTTATTTCAGAGAAATACTCTATTTATAATTAAGCAAGTTATATTTGTATTTAAAAGACGATGTCAGCCTAGTCCAATTTTACTTATAAATATTCAAGTATGATTTATGCAAATTAAACATTTAATTTAAAAGAAGCATGTAAAAGCATCTAGGCGTTTATCTTTATGTTTCAAGTTATTCTAATCAAATTATAATTTAAAAACACATTTATATTCATTTTAATCAAATTAACATTTAATTAAGAAAACTCGGGATATAGCCTATGTTACATTTTAGTAGAAAGCAAATTGCATAATCATTAATCAAATTAAGTTTGATTATAAAAACCGAGGTATACATCTAATTAACTTTTAATTAAAAGAAATATTTAATTAGTATTAATCATGTTAACTTTCTTATGAAAACACGTGTTGAACTCTAATTAGATTTTAATTAGAAAAGCATGTGCAATAGGATTTAATCATATTTAATATTTAAATAAATTATAAAACAAAGAACATATTCAACATTGGTCCTATTACGTAGTTTGAGTTGATATGAACCTAACACAACTTGAAACGGTGGAAACAGAGCTACAACGCAAAAGATACGACCAAAACAAGGTTCTAAAACTGACGGGCTTGAAAAGACGGTCGCGTGGACACCAAGAACGCTTAAAACAGATAAAATACGGAAAAGATATGGCTAAAACAAGGTTCAGGAGCTTTTCTGTGAAGAAACAGGGCTTCCAGGGGCTTAACTGCAAGAAACCAGGGAGTAAAACATAAATACGCGTATAAACCGAAGGTCTATAGTGCAAAAGATCAAGTCTAGGATCTCGGGTGGGATTTCCAGAGAGATCAGGGGCTTAAACAGAAGAAACAGGGGCCTGTTTAAAAGGGTTTATATAGGTGGAAGGGCATTTTAGTGATATCAGAAGCTCAGGGTTCTTTTTGTAAAACGGCCACGACCACACGTCGGTTGACCGGTATGCGGTCTGTTGACTCATGACCGAGGCCGATCTGGGCCGTCCGCTCAGGATCGGGCGGCGGGCGACGCCCACAGGCGAGCGGGCGGCGGCGGATGCGCCGGGGACGGTGGCGCACGGCGGAGCGCGGCGGCGGGCACACCGGCGAAGCTCGAAAACGAGCTCCCGGGCACGATTTCGAGCGCGGCTCGGTGCTACGCGAAGAGGAGGAAGCGGCGAATCTATCCAAGGGCTTAGGGAGGCGGTTCGGGCGGCGGTCGGGGTGTCACGGCCGGCGGGGCGGGCGGCGCACGGCCGGCGAGCGGCGGGAGGTGCTGCGAGTTCAAGAAGCTAGGGAAAACGAGCGGGAGTGGGTTGCTCACCACACGGAAACCTTTAGACGAAAGGACGGGCGGCGGAGATGAAGCGGCGGAGGAGATCGACGCCGGCGGGTGCGGTCGGGGTGCTCCGGCGGCGGGTCGGTTCGGCGAGGAAGGAGAAGCTCCGGGCGCGGGATCCCTCGTGCGGGCGGAGCGGTAGGCTAGGGAAGACGTGAGGAGGCCGAGGAGTTGTTCACCGGCGACGAGGAGCTCCGGGCGGCCGTCAATGGCGTGGCGGCGGGATTTCTCTGGCGGCGGCGCGTGTGGGAGCGAGGTGAGAGTCCAGGGGCTCGATTGATGGGGGGGACAGCTGCAGGGGCTCTGGGTGAGCTTTTATAGAGCGAGGAGGGGGAGATGGGGCGACGGCCGGGCATCAATGGCCATCAGTGGCCATGGGGGCGCCGGTCTTGATTGCATTCAAGGGGAGGGGTCTTGATTGAGGTGAAACGGAAGGAAGATTAAGGGAGAAGGCGGCGGCCGGTGCCTTAGAGCTCCTTGATGGCGGGCTTGAAGGAGGGGAGGCGCGGGAGACGGGGAAACGGCCGGTCGGCCATTCATGGAGGCGCGGGCGACCCGCGGCGAGAGGTAGGGGGAGGGCCTGACGGCCGGGTCCCACTAGTCAGTGACCGAACGAAAAAGAAAAGGAGAAGGGGAAGAGCTGGGCCGGCGGGATTGGCACGGTGGGCCGAGCGTGCGAAGCAAGGCTGAAAGCGCGTGCGAGAGATTAGGTGGGCCAGCTGGGCTTGAAAGAAGAAAGGGGAAGGGGAGGAAGGGGTTTGGGTTTTCTTCTTCTTTTTTTTTAAAACCTTTTCAAACTTTTAAAATTTAAACTCTTTTCAAATTTAAACACTACAAACCTTTTTCAAAATTTTTCAAGACATTTCAAAAACTTTTAAAACTTCACACCAACACAAAAAAAAACACTATGCAACCAAAAGATGATGCACAAGCACTTATTGCTTCTAAACTTATTAAAATGATATTTAAATATTTTAAGGTCAAATTTTTTTGATAATTTAATTAATTCCTTAGAAAATTAAAACTATAACACCATGTTGCTTACATTATTTTGGTGATGAAATTTTAGGGTGTTACAGTCCTGGTTCTTGGGGATGAAACCGTATCCATTTTCATGAACGCACACAGTTTTGGTGCTGAGCTTGGAGGTGTCGAAGGCATAGGTGGCCTCGCCGGCGGTGCTGACAAAGATGGTGTGTCCATCATGGTGCAGGGCGTAGGAGGTGATGTCGGAGCTTTCGAATGGCAGCATCGGCAGGTCGTGCCACACCCAACCGGGCACCATGTCCGTGCTGAGGAAATCTCCCACTATCGGTGCCCCGAGCGGCTCGAACGAGAGCACCATGAAATCTGCAAAGTCCAGAGAGAAGAGCCTGTCGCCGACAGTGATGTAGATGGGGGTGGAATGGTACATCTGGCTGGGGTCGAAGTTGACACCCCGCGAGCGGACGTCGACGATGGGCATGAAGGCACACTCGTCACAGCGGCCCTTTTTGAACAAAAAATGTGTCGCCACGATCTTGGTGCCAACGGCGGCGAACGAGAAGGGATCGCCGCGCGGCGCTTCCAGTTGGATGAAAGGCCGAGGCAGCAAGCGCCGCCGCTGCCGCAGGGTGCCTTCTTCTTCTTTGCCGGAGGCGGATGGCTGCAGATTTATGTCGTGGATGCTGTATCCCCACGCCCAGTCGTCAAAGATGAGGTAAAGGCGCTGCTGCTGCTGCTCCAGACCACCGTGGCCGTCGTCACCCTCGCTGCGCCGCCGCTTTAGCATCCTTCTTCCTTCCTCCATTATCGCCTCCTAGCTTCTTGTTCGATCAGTACGGTGCGGCGGTAGAGGTTGAATTTGAGTGGCGATATGATAGATAGATGGTGCAAAAGGAGGACTTGCCGCGCATATACATAGCGATCCTAGCTACGTATAGTAGGTTTCGACTAAACACGAGGCGTCCCTAAATATCCGGCGCTCGAATCATGGTGTCTGTTCGGACTCCGGCTGGACTCTTTCTCCTTGGTAGCAAATCCAAGCCAACACCAACGGAAAAAAAATCCACGCATGACTCCTGCAAACGCCGGGCCGTGCAGGACGGCGCCCGATGACCGACGCGTGGCGCCTTCAGCATCAGACGTTCACGAGGAAAATACGTTCCGCGTGCTCACGCTCACGCGCACGCCCAGGCTTCGAGTCATCACGCGAGCCGCGCCGGTGGAGAGCGCCTCTCGATCAGTTTGGCTCCCTAAAGACCGTCACCGACGCTGCCATGATTCGTCGCCGCCGCTCCACAGCCCCATATCCTACCAGGGACGCAGCGTTGCTCCGTCCAGAGGCTACCATCCTCCATAGTCGAGGTGCTTTGCGATCCTCCGGCTACATGTACCGCCACTCTCTACCCTCTCTGATGGTGCCGGCATCCCTCCTCCTGTGGCCGCAGGCAATCATTCAGCCCGAGCCGGCATCCATACTCGTCTAATCATGTTTCGCAATGGATTCAATCATCTTTACGTGCAGGAACATTGGTTTGAGCAAGAATTGCTTACATATTGGAGAGATTTTTTTTAGTTTTGAATGGTTTGGCGGACTCATACATCTGGATATGTCTTGTTTACATGTATAGCTAATCTTCGTTCTTTACTTGGGATCAGTCTTCAACGTTTTGGGGATTTCGGAGTAGAGCACGTTGCCTAAATCCCTTTTTGTTTCTGAAGTAAATCAAGGTGAGGAAGGATGAAACGGATCATGCAGATTATGATGACCAGGAAAGCTTCGGGATCATCTGAAAATCATTTTCAAAGTTTCAATTGCAGGAGATGGGCTTGATGGAACGAGTATCTGATCCTCTAATACGAGCTTTTGCAAATGCGCCGCTGGGACGCACGACAAAAACGATATACTAGGACAATTCTCAGACCTAGGTAGGGACCTAAGCACGTCACGGCTGCAGACGCAAGCTGGAAATAGAGTCGAGCCGAGGCAAGGTGTAGAGTGTGAGCCGCGGAACGTCTGATGCTGAAGGCGCCACGCGTTGGCCATCGGGCGCCGTCCTGCACGGTCCGGCGTTTGCAGGAGTCCTGCGTGGAATTTTTTTCCTGTTTCCGTGGCCCAGGAGAGTTCCTTTTGCCACTAGCAAAACACACAAATTCTCGTAGTAAATGATAAACCCCGGCCAGAACTTTGGCAAGAGTGTTTGATGGTTTTTTACGGCATTAGCATGCAATGACTAGTGCAATACAAAAGCTAGTAAGCAAAGTGATACGTACTCACATGCAAGCTGGCTGCGTACGTGCAAAAATAACATGTACCCACACACAAGCAAGTTGTTATACGTGTACACACCAATGTGTTTTAATATTCTAAAGCGGTGACAAGGGTGGTAACGGACCCCTTCATTTTGTACTAACAAATTTAAGGATCGGACCCTATAATGATCAGGCTGTAATTCTATTCAATTTTGAACTGAAAATAAAAAGACCTACTTGGATTGTGAAGAAAGCATTAGGGTTATGGCCCTTTATCACCCCTCCATGCACGTGACTAGTAGAGATTGTGTACTTGTAATCACAACCAGTATGCGTATACGTGTGAGATGTCGGCTCCTTGCCACAGGCTAAGGTAAAAATACGGCGGCCTACCAGACAGCTGAAGAATTGCCTTTAGGCCAGTCTCAGTGGAAGGGGTCACGGGGGAGTTTTCAAGAATGACACATCATCTTTACTGTATTGGTTTGCGGGATGACCTACCCTCTCTCAATGCACAGGGTCATAGCACAGTTTCATACGTTTCTGTACATATTCAATTGCTGCATGTTGGTTGGTCAACTGTGCTTAAAAATTGTGTCAACTTGTCTCAGCAGGAGGGTCATGGGGATGTCATTTCTAGGACTCCGCGCCGACCCGGGGTCATAAGGATGACCCTGGTTTCCTCTCTCTCCTATTAAATATCATGCCATGTCATCTTGTTTGCATATGTGGCACCCTATTTAATGCCTAAGACCCTCCCATTGAGACTGGCCTTAGTGGCATTTGTATGTACTTGCGTCACTGTGACGTACACGTATATGTGCACGAGTATATTTGCCTTTTAATTTCCGTTGACAGGCCTTGACGATGAAATGCGATGGCCCATCCGGCGGCAGAGAAAGATTAGCCCGGGACCGTTTTCAACTTTCCTAAATGGCCACCTCTCGTGCGAATGGGCTTGTAGTCTAATGGTAGGACGGTCCAGTGGGACGCTACCCACCAGGGTTCAAATCCTGGTGCTCGCACCTTTTCCTGGATTTATTCTGGGATTTTCCGGCGTTATGCTTTAAGTGGTAAGCGACGTTCCCGTCGACGACGAGGCACCAGTAGTGACTTCGAGAATCTCCAGATCTGCCGGTGCTCAGTCCTTCGGAGGTGCTCATAGGGGTAGGGTTTGCGTACGTGTATTCATAGGGGTGAGTTTGCGTACGTGTTGTGAGCGTCTGCGTTGTACTGTGTAATTAAAAAAAAAAAAAAGGCCACCTCTCGTCAAATGGAAGGTGCCATCTGTAATCAATCACTGTTTAGGAAAGAGATTATAAGGAAAATGCAAACAAGGAAAGAAATAAGGCGGCAGCAGGAAAGCGGCATGGCGGTGTTGGGTGTACGCGTATACAAGGAAAGCTAGATTGGCGCCGCGGTGCGAAACGTGCGCGGCGTCTCTCCGCCCGGCCACTAACCGCCTTCGATCGGCCACCAACCGCTATAGAATTCCAAACGGGCCGCCCGGCCTTAGCCCAGTCCTAGCCCTAAATGGCTCGGCACTACGTGGCCGGACACTATGCGGCCGATCCATTCTTCATGCCGGGCCGTGTTGGGCGTCGTGCCTGACTGGCGGCCCAGGCCCAGTCCTATGACCAATTTTTCGGGTCGTGCCGGCACGACAGCCCGGTTGGCCCATCGAGCTGCCGTCAGCCCGTCCCCTGCCAATAGACCGTCAGGCGGCGGCGGCGGACGGCGGCGGCCGCTAGGGTGGCGTCCGGCGCAGATCACGCCTAATTCGTGGGGGTGGCGGCCTGGAGAGAGAGAGAGAGAGATTTCCAGCGTGGTGTGCGGCCTGGAGAGAGAGGAAGGGAGATCCCGGCGAGGCGGCGGCCTGGGGCTCGTCGGGAGCAGCCGAGCCGGGAGGAGAAGGGAGGGGAGCGGCGGGATCGGGAGCGGCTCTGCTCCGTGCGCACCAACTTGCGGCGCATCCCCCCGCCCACAGTAGTACATCACGCCGCCATGGCGCGTCCGCGGGGAGGAGAAGGGAGGGGCGGCGGGATGGGGAGCAGGGAGAGGACCGATGGGATCGGGAGAGGGAGAAGTGGGCGGCTGGAGTGGAGGAGATGGGGAAGGAAAATTAGGGTTTGGAAGATATTTATTGAGATGGAAAACTGTTATCGGGCCAGCCAAAATCGGGTTGTGCCTCGGGCCGGTACTATGAGCCGGAGTGTCAGCCCAGGCACTATCGACCTATCGTGCTGGGCCGGCCCTAGGCACTATCAATCGTGACTAGCACCGGGCTAGGGCCGTTCTTTTTAGGGTCGTGCTTCGTGTCGCTCATCGTGCCTGGCCCATTTGGAATTCTATACCAACCTCCTTCGATCGGCCACCAACCGCTTCTAGATTGGAATTCTAGATTACTTTTTTCATTACATATGCCAGTGGTAGAACACACCAAATTTTCGTAAATGAAGAACCCCAGCCAAAACTTTGAAAGCGCGTCATATTTTCTGACGAACAGATGTAATTTTGGGGTTAACTTCAGTCACTAGTGGAAGTGCACGTGCGACACACATGTGATATAAAAAATAAAAAAATATTAAAACTAACTTAATTATAAAATATCAATAATTCTCATCATCCTACATGCAAAAACCCTACATGACCAAAGCATGCCTTAGAAACAATAGTCCAATATCATAGGATGGAGCAAAAGTGATGTTAAAAATTAAGGGTGTGAAGCTCTAATAAGATTTATAATTTGAAATTGTTGTGAAGTAAAATAAATAACCTTAAAGAGATAAATTGATTAATCAACAACACGTCTTCATAAAAAAGCAATGCCAACTAACTTATTCTCATCCCCATATCAACTATCATGAATTAGCATTCTTTACGAATAGAGGCTACCATTACCAAGAACACACTGAAAAGCTCTACATTTTCAATAGTTAAATCAAGATGCAACCTCAAAAATTTTTTCCTTTGAACGCTCATGCTTTTGACATCCACATCCTCACTCCATCACTCTGTTGTACCTCCCATCGCAAGGGTCAAATGCCGCCGCCTGCTGCCGCTAGGCTTGCTCCTCAGCGCAACAACACCAGACTTCGGTCGACTACCCCCGCTAGGCGGGTGCGGAAGGGGCACTGCACCGGGTCTACCGCTGGACCTGGCCGCATGCGCGAGACACAGTTGCTCGTCCCAGGGTACCCATCCTAGGGTGCCACGGGACAAAATTCATGAATGGAGAACAATCTAGAAGGATGTTCAATTTTATTAAGCATTGCTTACAATGCTATATACAACCTTCTTGAGCCTTCACCTTAGTATTCGTGAGGCTGTCTACTCTCAGCAGCAAAGAGCTCATCATTATCCTTGGATATAAAAGAACAAATCATGAAACTGAGCATCAACATCAAATATGATTCTAAGAAACCAAAAAAGAATAGCAGCCACTATCACCAGATGAATTCAAGTAGAATTCTCACATTGAAGGAGCTGCTGGTCAACTAGGCGATACCCTTCGCGTTGTTGCGGGAATTTTGTAAACAAATTTTTAAGGTCAAATGTGAAAGTAGAAACACCAAAGTGATTACATGGTAACATTCGTTTGTAAACAACATTATATATGAAAGCATGTCATTTTTTGAGAGTGTACCATTCTAAAATGATTGATCCTACATGTATTTCAACTACGGAAATTTTGTGATGTGCTACTCACAAATACATACTATTAGCCACATAAAATCGGTTGAAGAGATAAATAGATGATCTGGTGGATGATGACATGGTGTATAGTGGATGGTGACATGACGTGTAGTGGTTTATGACGTGGAATGCTTGCATGATGAGAGATAGAGTTATGCCTCTTAGTGGGTACCAATTATATAGTTGTTATAGATAGATAGATATCTTTCGTTCCACTCATATTTCACTTCAATACTCTTCTACCCAAATAAAGCTAAATTGATGCAAGTTCATCCCTACCCAAAACATGTTCATTAAGCTTTTGAAGAGAAGGTGGGCTAGGAGATGATTTCTTATAAGTGTAACTACCACAACTTTGTTGTCATTCATCTTGATCATCAACATCTCAAAGTCTTGAAATCTTGACATCTTGCCTTACGATCCCCCTCGTCACCCGTCAAAAGCTGCATCTTGCATTGATGTATAACAAGTATTTTTGCTGCTCCCCGATGGATGTCGTGATGATGTTGTTCTTGTCAAGATCCGTTGGGGATCCCATCTTACTAGGGTTTGAATACCAGTCATAAAACTATATCTTCTTCCCTAGTGAAGTCGTCAAAATGCATTGATGCTTTTTTTTTGTCAACACATGAGTGCGCTAGATCGTGCAGACGTCAAAAAACTCACCTCTCCAAAGCTCCCGCCTCCAGATGGTCAGATCGACTAGAGGGTCCAGTTAGACCGGTCACAGCAAGGGTGCCACAAAAACCTACGTCCACCACCTCGGGAGGAACCTCACTAGGGATGATGAGCCTAGGGTTGCTCAGAACATCCTTAAACATTGCAGAGACAAAGAAGAAAAGCAAAGGATAAAAAACTAGTGTCTGGAGATAAAAAAAAGTAGATGATTTTTTGATCGATTGGTTGATAATAAGTCTCAATCGATCACAACCCTTTAATTTTATAGAGTTCGGAGGTCTTGCCCGACAAGAAATAATCCAATCTACCAGGACCACTACAATGTCCAAATCAATCTGACCACATAGAGAAACCGATCTGACCTTATTGGCTTGATGTGCCAATTTTAAGTGCGAACACATTGTTCGCAAATATATACTTCAAATATATACTTTACTTCCAACATTTCATATAATTAAGCCAAACTCTCAAGCTAAAGTAACTCGTCAAAAAATTATCATATATATCCTAATATATTATATATTTATATATAGATTTACATATATGTTATTGTAGGAGTTTCAAATATTTTAAACTAACATACTTGCATTCAAAGAATTGAAATCAACAAAACAAAAAATGTACCTGGATTTGCGTTGTCGGGCTATTATACCACGTGCCAACACAAATAAAAATATATGTGTACTCATATCAGCCGCTAGTACAAGTAGATGCCGACCAAAATCTCACGAGCAGTCAAACCTTTTTTTGACTACCACCTCTCTCTCCCTATCTCTTCTTATCTCTCTTCGTCACCTTTTCTCCTCCTCTCCTCCCTCTCCCCCTCTCTCCAAGCATCTTATCTCTTATGAGGGGACCAAGCATCTTTTCTTCTCCACTCACTGCTAGCGGAGGTGGCGGCGTGCAGGGGTGGCCGGGGTCGATGGTGGGCAGCAGCGGCTGGGATCTGACGGTGTGGGAAGCAGTAGGCGCTTGGGATCCGGCGGTGGCGGTGACGGAAAGATCCTCTTCCTCCTCCTGCAATGCCTTCTTCATCCTCTCTCTCCCTAACCCTACCGCCTCTACGGGATCAGGCGGGTTAGGGTTGCGGCTACCAACGACCGGTGGGGTCAGCGGTGGCGTGTTGATGAGGCCAGCGGCAGCCAGCTGGTGGGGCCGGATTTTTTCAATATCCTTGAGGGTCCGTTTGGAAGTCCGCATTGAACCACGAAATTGGGAATTGGAATTTGTGACCTTCAATACCACCGTTTGGATGTCCCAGGGAATTGGAAATGAAATCAGATATGAATACTGCACGGCATTCAGACTATCTGCCAGCGCCTTCCCTCAATTTGGAGCCTCTCCCCTCCGTATTGGCCTGCATTGGCCGTGCCTCACGTCGTCCGCCTCGAGGGCAAAATAAAAAGACCGGCGACAGCTCCCTCCCCCGTCCCTCCCCCATCGACAACTCCAAGTCCGGCGAGCTCCCTCCCTCGTCTCCCCTCAAAGTCCGGCGAGCTCCCTCCCTCGTCGCCTCTCTCCCCCCATCGTCGAGCTTCGTTGTCTCCCTTCGAGCTCCGGCCCGCTCGCGACTGGGCAAAGCGGCAGCCGGCGGCTGCGGCCCGCGCGCAGGTGAACGGAGCAGATGCGTGCGCGGCGCTGGGCGGAGTGGCGGCCGGCGGCGGCAGCCCGCATGCGGATGGGTGGAGCAGATGCGCGCGGGGGGTCTGGGTGGAGCAGATGCGACCCCTTCTTCATCGTGGCCGGCGGCCCCTTCATCTCCGGCGAGGTGTGGGAAGCGCGGGGAGCTCCGCCTTGGATGCGCCTTCACCGGCGAGCGCCACCGCCAATGTAACCGCCGTCAGAATCAAATGCGTTAGAATCAAATGCCACTGTACGTATATCGAAACATGAATCGGTATCCAGTAGCTTTTTGATTCCATCTGTCAATTTCATCTACACCCAAACAATGGTTTTGGTATTGGAACCTAATACCAATACTAGTCTGATTTGACATTGAACTCAATTCAATACCAAGGCCTTCAATATCGACATCCAAACGGAGCCTGATGGTTCTCAAACGGACCGAAATGACCGGTTTCGAGCCTGTTCTCCCCCCTCCCCTCTCTCTTTCTCTACGCAAGTATCTTATCTCTTGCTAGGGGACCAAACGTCTCTCTCCAAGCATCTTTTCTCCTCCCCTCGCTGTCAGCGGAGGCCGCGGCGGCACCGCGACCGGATGTTCGTGGCGGTTAGGTTGCGGGACCAGCACCCTGATGCTTGCAAGATGCCAGGTCAATTTCGAATCTGTTTTTTCCTCATTGATTCGTTCATGGAGGTCGCACGCACGCGATGGTGATTTATTTGCTGGGCACTCCACACCTATAAATACCCATGTGATCGCTCACTAAACACTCATGCAATCATCTTCGTGAGTCGTGACAACTCGTAAAGGATTTGCACTGACTCACTGACTCGTGGTTTGGTGGATGATAAGCCATAGCATAATTCAGATATATCATCAACCTTCATTTAAAAATATATCTAATTTATCTACTCTGTGTTTTAAAAACACATTACTATAGAAATAAAATTTTTAATTATTATGATTTTTTAGACACGTGCGTGCCGCACGTGCATTTTACTATGTGTGTAAGTAACTCGGCGGATGCTAACTACACTTTATCTGGTAGTATTGCATTTTTAATCTAAAGGAGTTTAGTATCTTTTTAGGGTTGATACCAAATTGACTCCTCAAGTGAGCAAGGTTACATGAGTGAGGGTGGAGTTTCCTAGAAATATGCTGAACTTAGAGAGGATATCAATAGAAGGTTGGTGTTGCAGTCATGGACATACGAGTGAGGAGAGAAGATGACGATGGTACCACTGGTCAAGGCAGAAGATAAGTTGTCAATTGGGTAGCACAAGGTTAGAAACAACCATATCGGGGAAGATCAACGTGCTCGGGAGGGGGTTGGAGTGGTGGTGGATTCGGTGGCGATAGCCGCCGAAGGCGTGGGGAGGGCGGGGCGTGGGAGGACACAACAGGTTAACTGCGAGTAGAAGAGGAGGGTCATTTGAGTTGCCTCGTTCGTGGGCTGCGCCACCACGAGATTGTTGCTAGGACTTCGCGTTCTCCTGACAATGAGATTTTTGCATATGGTAATAAAATTGTAATGATATGAGATTAGATTTCTTTGTTATTCATCTTGTTCGATTGGCTGGTGTTGATTTATTATGAAAGCAAAATAATATTGACTGGTGGATGATAAAGCATATAATAAAGCAGATATACCAATGTACCTCCATTAAAATATATTGTATTGATCTATTGTGTGTCTTAAAAACGCTTTACTTTAGAAATAAAAAATTTAATTATTGTGGTTTTAGACACGTTCGTGCCGCACGTGCATTTTACTAGGTAAAGTGTACGTGCGGCACGCACATGTCTGAAAAAAGTGTCGAAAATGCTCATCAAACATAGATATTCCATTACGATGTTAAGATAGAGAATTATTTGATGCAACTATATATATTACAATATTGCACATTTAATATTTGGCCACCTCACGACAAGTGCACAGCATTTGTAAGCTTCCAAAGTCCACGACCTGCTGCGGCCCAACGGCCTCCGCGGCCCATCAAACAACCGCACCAGCCACCCTCGAGCGAACCTCCGCTTCGCTCGAGGGTCCGACGCCACGCGGGCGAACGTCCGCCTCTCTCGAGGGTCTGGCACCCCTCGAGTAACTTTCTGCCTCGCTCGAGGCTCCCCCCTCAACCCGAAAGGCGCGAGGAAAACACGATAACATATCAAATAAAACTCGCAAATAAAACTTGTGCATAACATAATATATTGTTTGTACAACGACCAACACTCGTCCAAAATTCTAACAAAAGATTAACAGGCGTCAAGACCCGAGTCCTCAGGGGGCGCGGTGGCTTGGAGCGGCGGCAGCTTCACCCTCGGCTGCGTCAGGGAACAGGTCCATATTTTGTTATCTAACATAAAGGTATCATCCTGGCAGTGGATACAAGGAAATATAGTCAGTGGATACAAGGAAAATATACAAATACGAGAAATGCAAATACACAAAAATGCACAAAACAGAAAAAAGAATAAAGGTATGTCTTCTATGGAAATGCAAATACGAGATGGTGTATTTAATGGAATGGTTAAAGGGAGTATAGTCAGTGGATACAAGGAAATGGAGCATAGTTTTTGGAAAAAAATCATCCTGGCAGAATCACACGTTCAAAACAAATATTGATGATGAAGGGCACACACATCAATTCATCAAATCATTCATTCAACAAATAAAGACCAATCCAATCAATATGCATGTTTCCTTTCAAATTAATGTGTGTGTACACGTATTTGAGTAAGCACCTAGCTCCACACCATCGTTTGTTCACAAATTCCTAAATAGGTCTAATATCCTGCCACAAACAAAAACTTCTCAAAAGCTCGAGGGTCGGTCGCCACGCGGGCGAACTTCTGCCTCGCTCGAGGGCCTGGCATCCCTCGAGTAGCTTTCCGCCTCGCTCGAGGGCCGCCCCCCCAGCGGGTCTCCGCCTCGCTCGAGGCTCCCCCTCAACCCGAAAGGCACGAGGAAAAAAAGAACATATGAAAATAAAACTCGCAAATAAAACTTGTTCATAACATAATATATATTGTTTGTACAACGACTAACATTCATCCAAATTTGTAACAAAATATTAACGGGCCTCGAGCACCGAGATCCTCAGGGAGCGCGGGGGCTCGGAGCAGCGGCAGCTTCACCCTCGGCCGCATCTGGGAACAGATCCACCTCAAACATGTTGGCGAGGGTCGCAGCAGGGTCTGCCATGGATGCGTCAACCACCCTGACGGCCTCAAGCTCAGCTTCCTCACCCACGACGCCTTCGGGAACAACATAGTCGTCCCGCAGCAGGCTGAAGTCGAGGATGTAGTGGGTCGAGGTCAACCCCAAGGTCTTCTGGATGCCGAGCCGAAGGGCGCCCCGCAAGCGCTCGGTGATCCTGCACCCTGGAATGATAGCCGTCCCGCAGCAGATTTTCTCTCTGGAATGATACTTATTTTATAGCACTTTGCTTAATAGTATATTTGGTTTATACATCATGCTATAATAAAAGGACAAGATTATTTAGGCTTAAATTATATACTCCCTCTGTAGCATTATATTTGACGTTTTGGATGATGATGAGGTGCAATATTTATTATATGGGTCTGTACATCAATTGTGACCAAGTGCATGGTTTATTAATGAATCTAGACATATAAATAAAGTGCTAGAACGACAACTAAAGTGGAACAGAGGGAGTATATCAGTATCAGGTGACACAGTTTATTGGATATAAGCATTTCTTTAATCCTATAGAAAAATTGAATGGTTCTTAATGGCCTCTACTGGGTTCCTTATGCATTGATATCTTATGAAAATGGAACGTTTTGTAAGTACATATGGAGGCTTCATGTTTGGTGGGGTGGGGGGGGGGGGGGGTAGGGCGGATTCAGCGGTGATAGCCGCCGAAGACGTATGAAAGATGGTGGGGTGGGGGCGAACTTGAGATTGATGCGAGTAAAAGACTGTTCTTTAAACATCGAGGGTAAACATAATTTTGTCGATAATGGGTAAGATCAGCGTGGCATTAGATGTGGGGTGTTTAGACGGGTGGGTTCGAGGGGAGGGGCGGATTCAGCGGTGATAGCCGCTGAAGACGTATAAAAGATGGTGGGGTGGGGGCGGACTTGAGATTGATGCGAGTAAAAGACTGTTCTTTAAACATAAAGGGTAAACATAATTTTGTCGATAATGGGTAAGATCAGCGTGGCATCAGACTTGGGGTGTTTGGAGGGGCCGGGGCAAATTCGGGTGCCGAAGACGCATAAAAGAGGGTGGGGCGGGGGTGAACATTAGATTGATGCGAGTAGAGGAGTGTTCTTTAAACATCGAGGGTAGGCATAATTTTATCGATACTGGGTAAGATCAGCTGCGTTTACGGCATTACGAGTCGCATTATCACATGTCAATATCGATGACTATGATCTATAAATCACGTGAGAATACGGGTTTGCAAATCACGCATCACTACGTTTCATTGATTTCCATCATGCGTCAATGGATGCTATCGTGAAAGAAGATTGCATGTTGCCGTGAATCACGTTTATCCTATCCGTCAATAACGTTGCTCCCGTACGTCAATCACAATTCGTGCATGCACCACATTTCCTATTGAGGACGGGGCTTTCTCACTTGCATTTTTTTACGAGCGTCCGACTTCGAGCCAAGGCGCTGCTATTGACGAGGGCGTCCATTGCGCTTACAACTAGGTCGGTCAGTGATTCTCTGACACCGTTTTCTCTCCAACTGCGAGAAGTAGCTGCTGATTTCTCCTCACCCTCACACTATCGTTGCAGTCTTAGTTTTTTAGACACGTGCGGCACTATAAAGATAATTTTTATTATGATTTTTTTAGATACGTGCGTGCCGCACGTACACTTTACTATATGAATAATGTGTTGCCCGAAAGAATGAAATGAAAAAATGTGATATTCTTCTTGTCTGTTAATTTGGTTCTTCATTATAATGAAGCATCGCTCAGTTGCATAAAAAAAAGTGAAAGAAAGAGCATACTAAAATGAATTTATACAACAAACTATGCAATCGCTACCATTGGTCAAAGAATTTTGGCATTGTGCGGTCCGTACTCCGTACGTTACACCAATCATCACGTCGTGTCCGATCAGTACTCGACTACTCGTGCCGATGATCGACTGTCACCGTGCGGCGTGACGACGGGCAGCCATCGCCGGCGTCCCGCCGCCGGCGCCGCTCCTTGGGGCGCACCCTGCTGCTCGCGACGAGCTCGGCGAGCCTCTTGGCGGCGCGGTCCGGGTCCTTCCGCTGCTCCCTCGCCTCCGCGGCGACGGCCTCCTCCTCCCTCACCTTCAGCCTGCGCAGCACCGTCTTGAGCGCCGGGCCGATGCTGTCGCCGTCCTCCAGCGCCGCCCTCATCTCGCCCCAATGATCGCCGTAGTAGCTGCGGAGGAGCTCCCGGTGCTCCCGGCGAGGGAACAGCTCCTCCATCGAGGTGGCGATGCCGCCGTCGCCGTGCAGCTCCAGTAGTTCCTCCACACGCGCCATTGTCTCCACCAGGGTCGAGTAGCGGGTGTAGAACACCCACAGTCCCCGATGGAGACGGAACATGGGATCGTCGACGCTAGCCTCCGCCCCAGGCGGCGGCGCCGCCGTGGCGGCACTGGAGCCTTTACCGCCGTTGGGCGCGCGCCGGCGTGGCTTCTTGTCGCCGTACCCGTGGACGACGTCGCCATTGGGGACCCGCGCTGCCTCCACACCGAACGAGGGCTCGCCGTTATTGCGGGGATTCTTGCTCCTGAACCGTGGCGCGTCGTTGTCGTCGTCACGTCCCCGGTGGTCCCCGTCGGCGGCCCGACGCTTCTTGACGACTTCCAACGTGGCATACACGTGGTCGAAGTCGCTCCGCGCCGCGGTGCCGCGGCCGCCTGAGCTTTCACCACCGACAGTGAGGCCGTGTTGCCGGTGGTTGCTGTCGTCGTAGTCGTCGTCGACGGCGCGAGGCGGCCGCTGGTTCCCGGCGGCGACGGCGCGACGGGCGGCCGCTGCCACGCGCCTGCGGTTCCGCTGCGCCTCGCAACGCGCCTCGCGACGCACCTGCTCCTCCCATTCCTTCTGCCCCGGGAGGAACGTGCTGGCGAACTCGCCGAGCAGCGCGGCGTGCGTCAGGCCGAGCGCGTCCTTCACGTCGTCGTAGATCACGTCGACGAACTGGTCCCGGGCGTGAAGGTCCAGCTCCAGAAGCACGGCGACGAGCTTGTCCCGAACCTCGCGGCCCGCGACTGTGAGCACTTGGGTCAGGAACGCTTCGGCCTCGACGACCCGGGGGTCGGTCCTGCGTGGCGACGACCCGTAGCAGTCTTGACCGTCTTCTGGCTCCTCCTTCACCGCCGGCAGGGGCTTGAACCCCCGTCCGTTCCTGCGGGTGCTGCTCCGGCGCGGCCTCGTCACTGCGAGAGGCACGACGGCGGGGGCGTTGGTCCTGTTGATGAAGGCGGTGAACTTGCCGAGCACGTCGGGGTGTCCGCCGAGGAGCTCCGTGACGCGGGACTCGACGGCGAGCGCGTCGCCGCCGTCCTTTCCGAGTCCGCCGATGAGGTCGACTACCCCGTCCCGGACGACCGTGTCCGCCTCGAGGCTCGCCAAGATTTCGTTCACGAAGGTGATGATCTCGTGGACCAACTTCTCCGGGTACATCGGCATGGACGCCGCCGCCTCGACCGGCTTCTGCTGATCCACCACCATGGCCGCCGCTTCGGCAGGCTTCTGCTGATCCAACACCATGGCCGTCTCGCAAGGATGCTGCCGGTCCTCCGTAGCTGCTGCCTCGATCATGACACGGAACAAGAAATAGGGGTGAGTACGTGGAATTGAAGATCTACCTCGCGGCTGGGTAGTTCGAGTCGCATACGGAGTTGCATACAGTCGCAGATGGCGTGTCGGGAACTCGGGATGGAATTCCTCACCGACTCGGAATCGAGGCATCCAAATCCGCGTGTGATTTTTTTTTTGAAAATTAAATCCGCGTGTGATCGATGGGCTCATCTGGTGAGCAAAGCGCGAGCCGCAAAGGCCATGTGACCCAAAACCGTACGTACCTCGATTTTCCGGCGGTATGTGCGGCGCGTAACGAGCTCGATAAACTCCTATGCTCGTGTCGCTAGTTTCCTCGCGCCGAGAAAAAGTAAATTGGAGCTACGGGTTTTTAAGATCGGACTAGCGCTCGGAACTCCGATGGGAACGTTTCCATCAGACGCTTCACAACATCTAAAAATATGTTCGCAACATAGAAATGAGTTTTCGCAACATTCAAACTAAACTTTTACAACATAAAAAATGTTCAAGATCATGTTGCGAGCATGTTGCGACCCATGTCGTGTGCAACATCCAACATCAGAGGCCCTCCTCCCTGGGTGCTCTTACACGTCGCTTAAGATAAAAAAACAACCCGTCGCTGAAGGACCACGGACATTAAACTACTTGCGCGTGTGCTTCCCTGCATGCATGCAAAAAAGACAAAAAAAAACTGATGTCACCCTTGCATGCAACTTGTTTGGAAATTAAAAAAATCTATAAATCACAAACCAAATATTAAAATTAAATTCCGATCGCACCATTGGATTTCTGACAATAAAAACTTCGAAATAAGATTCCACTTGACTATATTTTGACAAACTTTTTTTATTCGTATTTTTTAATTAAGGTTATATATTCTGTTATCGTTAGAACAAAACGAATGAAGTGCCAAAACAAACGAGAACAACTGTCAGAACAAGTATATATATCATCCCGAACAACAAATGTGGTGTCAGAACAAATGAAAATAAGGGTCAGACACATGTTATTATTATAGCCAGAACAAGATATTACTATAGTCAGAACAAGTTTGTATGTCATCTCGACAAAACAAAAAAATTGTCAGAACAAATGAGAACAACTATCAGAACAAAATCCTATTATCGTCGGAACAATTTTGTGTGTCATCTCGAACAAAAACAAATGTAGTGTTAGAACAAATCAGAACAAAAGAGGCAACAACTACACATAATGGCGACTCTCCTCTCTCCCGTGTGGTGGCGTAGCCATGGCGACTCGGAGTAAGCCCTCGCCTCCTCGTTGGCTTCCATGGCGGGTCTCTCTGACCTGGACTTTGCGCCTGGCCTGCAAATCCAGCACGTGGTGGAGGAACGTTTCTCCTCTCCGGTTAGTTTCCACACCTCTTCTTCTCGGGAATTCTTCTTGGTGGTCACCTTTGGTCGCTCGGCCATACGCCTTAATGAAGATTCGGTTTCTTTGATCCTGCAATCGTGCTTGGGTGGTGTGGCCAAGGATTTCAAAGTTGCTCATCTCTCTGGAATGTGTTTCCGGTTTTCGGTTTTCTCCAAATCTGTTGGTTTCCTGGTGTATAATCTGAAGTTTTACAAGTGTTCTAAGTTTGCGGCTTTCTTTGATCTTTAGGGAGATGGTGGCCCCAATTGGATCCGTGAGCATCATCGCTGGCTAGAGGAATCAGAAGCCTCCTGGACCTACGTTGGTTCCAAATCTAAACCTTCTTACGCTGATGCTGTTAAACAACGCTTGCCTAATCGTAGCAAGCCTTCGGTTTTCTCAAGGTTGGATTTCTCCAAAGTTCCTGATCCTAATCTTGCTCCGGTTCGTGCGAGGGGTGCGGCGCAATCTTCGGCCCCTAATCAGCGGAGAGGTTTTAGGTCCCCTCCTAACCTGCCTGCAAAGCATGCTTCAAATTTTAAACCGTCCCCACAGAGTTTGGGGTGTAATCGTTGTTGTTTCCGTTGTTTAGCACCGGGTCACTTGGTCAAGGCTTGTACTCAGCAGGTCCGGTGCAAAACGTGCTTCAAGTATGGGCATGTATCGCGCACGTGTCTCTCTAGGAAACCTTCCCCTTTCGCTTTTCGGCCGAAACAGCAGGGACCAGAAAATCCGTCTGGGCCAGGATCGGTTCCCTTAAATGCTCAACGCTCCCCTTTTAGCTCGCCACAGTCTGCCGATTCATCTTCTTCCCCCAATCTACAGGAGCGAGCCAAGAAAACCCCACCATCCTCCTCGGAGGATTCGCCTCTCCCGCCGCCACCCGAAGGCTTCCCCCCAATGGCGAACTACACTGTTGATCCTCGTCCTCATGCTCTTAGGGGCTTTGAGGTCATCCCGCATGATCCCGCAGAGCCGCCTCGCCGTCTCGTCGTGTACCTCGGCGGGTACATGGAGGCCTTCAACGAGGACGTCGCCATCGCCCTTCTTGTACCAGCGGTGGCTAAGGAGGACTTCAACCTGATGGCAGCTGTGATCAAGGACTACTTCATCCACACCCATCGTGTTTGCCTGATGGAGGTACAACCCTGTGCTATGGGCGATGCTTTACATTCGGTTCAGTAGTGCTGTGGAGCGTGAGCGTTTTTTGGATGGGATCTATCAGATTACGCCTAAGTATCAGATGCATTTTGTTAAACATGATGAAGCTGTCAATGCTCGCGCCCATGATGCTTCCAGGGAGGCTTGGGTTATGCTCCTTAACTATCCTCTTGACGCCAAGAACAACACCTATGTGGCAAAGGCAGTAGCGGGGTTTGGTCTGCTCAGGTACTAGCATGACATAGACTACAAAGCTCGCATAGTGGTGAAAGTTCTGCTGAAGGAAGATGCACAGATCCCCCATGACGTCACGGTCACTGTTGGTTTGCCGCCGACTATGAGATCCTGGACCTCCCCTGTGTTTGCTCTTAAGAGGAAGAATGCCACTTTGCTGCAAGATGAGGATGAACTCCCTGAGATAGGCCCTCTGCCAGTGGGGCCTCCGCGTTGGATGGGGCCCAATCTGGTGGAACCTTCATCAGTGATGCAAGTCCCTCCAGAACAACAAACCGAACATATGGTTGGTGATCTGCAAGCTGTTGATGAGCACTCAGCCGATGGAGCTCATGATGCTGACATGGCTGCAAATCTGTTCGATGTTCAGAACCCTCTGCCGGATCAGCTGGTTGTTGACCCTGTGGTGGAGCCTGTGGTGGAGCCTATCTAGTTGGTTGTTGACCCGGTGTTGGAGCCTGTTCAGTTGGCTATCGACCCTGTGGTGGAATCTGCTCATGTTGATGCTGTTCATGAATCTCAGGAGGGTTTGGCTGTCTTCTCTGAAGCTGCCCTTGCTGTTGCTTCTGCTCCTGTGCCTCGGGGGAGCCCTCCACCACCGCCCCCTCTTGCTGTAATCCTCCCCAGCTCAGTAAGTACTAAGGTGATCACAATCTCGTTAACGCCCAGCATCCCCTCTCTGATTCAGCATTTCTTTTATCGTCATCTGAACCTTCTAGCCTGTGATCCAGACATTCTCATTCCTTCTTATATTATGGATAATGGTCTTCTTTCTCACTTGGCATCCATCCTTTTTGATCAGGATGATGCACCATCAGTGTTTGGTCCTCAGCTTCCTGCTGGTGGTCTTCCCCTGGTGCCATACTGATGAGGACATCTTCCTCCACTATTACCCGTTGGCAAAGACGCAACATAAATGGGTCATGTGACCCAGTTGTAGTCGGGCGGCGACCGTGTGAGCCTCATTATCCCACCTTGCTTAGCTTGGGAGGAGAAAGCCACCTTAAAGGGGAGAGCCACCCTTCCCCTAATGGACTAGTCTTTTGGGGCGAGTGGGCCTTTCCCTGAGGGGTGCGTTGAAGGACGGTGCAAAGTTTGCATCGAAATTCGGGCGCCGAGGCCAAACTGCGTAATCAGTGCTTCGGGCTTACCATAAATCCAATCCCACCTGGGCCGGACTCATCATTTGGTATCAGAGCTGGGCCCATGTTAAGAAGGGGAGAATGATGAGGACATCTTCCTCCACTATTACCCGTTGGCAAAGACGCAACATAAATGGGCCATGTGGCCCAGTTGTAGTTGGGCGGCGACCGTGTGAGCCTTATTATCCCACCTTGCTTAGCTTGGGAGGAGGAAGCCACCTTAAAGGGGAGAGCCACCCTTCCTCTAATGGACTAGTCTTTTTGGGGCGATTGGGCCTTTCCCTGAGGGGTGCGTCGAAGGACGGTGCAAAGTTTGCATCGAAATTCGGGCGCCGAGGCCAAACTGCGTAATCGGTGCTTCGGGCTTACCATAAATCCAATCCCACCTGGGCCGGACTTATCACATACTCTGACAGCGACTCTGATGGTGATGAGGTGGTGGTCATTGAAGGCCCCATTACCTCTGCTACCCCAAAGAAGCGTCGTGCTCGCAAGCTCAAGGAACCCCTCCATTCCAAGTTCCTCCGTCGCAGTTCCAGGCTGAACCAGGACAAAGCCGGCTTCCGTACCAAAGAAGATGCCCTTGCTGCGGCTGCGAACCCACCCTTCTACTCTGATGAAGCCCAGGATGCTTCTGTTGCTGCTCCCTATCATCCTGTTGCCAGCATTCAGGGGATAGCGACTGGCTTCCTTCAGATTCAGCCTAGTGTTGTCTCTGCAGCTGCTCTTCTGGACCTAGATCTTGATGACGATGCCACTTCCATGTAATAGGTTCATCTTATTTCTGGTAGTAGTTGGTGCCACTATGTTGGCCTCTTTTGTTGCATACACCTATCTTTCACGTGTCTTTCGTTCAAACTATCTTGGTCGTCTTGTTACCTTTGGCTGGATGCTGGTGCTGAACCTTTTAATCTTAATGAAATTTTGGTGTGTCTACTCCTGGTTTTTGTTGCTTCTGAGTTGCGCTCTCAAGCTCCTGTGTTGCTCCCATTTGTTGCATAATGAGTCGACAGAGATCCTTTAATATTCTGGTGTGGAATGTTCGTGGGATTAATTCCCAAGGCAAATGGGATGCTCTTCGGGACAAGATCACTGAAAGTGCTGCCTCAGTGGTCTGCTTGCAGGAAACTAAGCGAGAACACTTTGATTCTTCTTACCTTCGTAAGTTTTGCCCAAGACAACTTGATAAATTTGCTTTCCAACCCTCGGTGGGTGCTTCTGGGGGTCTTCTTATTATCTGGAATGGTGCTCTTTTTGATGGTGATGTCTTGCAATTCAACAGTTTTGCCATCTCTGTCAAGCTAACTAGCCAGCTTTCTGGGTCTTCCTTCTGCTTAACTAATATTTATGGTCCTAACACTTCTGATGGAAAGGCAGCTTTTATTAATTGGCTTTATAATTTTGACACCACTGGTTTTTCTGATTGGATCCTTGCTGGTGACTTCAACTTGATTAGATCTCCTAATGATAGAAACAGAGGTGGGGGCAATGTTGATGATATGCTTTTGTTTAATGATCTCATCCAGCATTTGGACTTGGCAGAAATTAACTTCCATGGTAGAAGGTTTTCCTGGAGCAACATGCAACATGATCCCCTGCTAGAGAAATTAGACTGGGTCTTCACCTCCTCTTCTTGGGCTCTCTCATACCCAGACACCTCGGTTCAAGTTTTGGGGAGGCCCATTTCAGATCATTGTCCCTTTTTAATTAAGATTGGCACCCACATCCCAAAGTCTACTATTTTTCGGTTTCAAAATTATTGGTTGCAGTTTAGTGATTTCCTTTCTGTGGTGGATCTTCACTGGAACACCTCGCCTTATTTTGCTAATGCTGCTCAGACTGTCAATGCAAAGTTCAAACAAGTGAGGGCTGGTTTGAGAGCCTGGAGTAAGGATTTATCCAAGATCAGTAAATTAATTAATAATTGCAATTTTGTGATTGCTCTTCTTGACGGGCTTGAAGATCAGAGGACTCTCAGTAGGCCTGAAAGTGCCTTCAGACGTATTTTTAAGCTTCACTTAGCTTCTCTGCTTGAAGCTAAGAGAATCTATTGGAAACAAAGGAGCACTTCCATGTGGGTTGTCTTTGGGGATGAAAATTCCAGATTGTTCCAAACTATGGGCACCTATTCTTTCAGGAAGAAGTACATCACTTCCCTTACTCTGGAAAATGGAACTACTATTTTTGATCATGATCAAAAAGCTGCTGCTCTTTGGCTCTCTTACAAGGACAGATTGGGAGTTTCTGAATTTTCAGACATACTTTATGACCTTTCTGAACTCATTCAGGTTGTGGATCTGCCTGTGTTGGATGATCCTTTCTCCCTGGAAGAAATTAATGCTGTCTTGAAAGATATGCCCTCTGATCATGCCCCAGGTCTTGATGGCTTCAATGGTGCTTTTTCCAAAAAAATGCTGGGATATTATAAAGGTGGACATTCTCAGACTTTGTGCTGACTTTGCTCAGGGTAATCTCAGCCTAGACAGTATCAACAATTGTTTGATCACTCTTATACCAAAGAAGGATAATCCAGAAACAGTGAATGACTTCAGGCCCATTTCCCTACTTAATTATTCTTTGAAATTCCTCACAAAACTACTTGCCAATAGACTGCAGCTAGTAATCCTGAAAGTGGTTCATGAGAATCAGTATGGTTTCATTAAGGGGAGGACCATTCAAGATTGTTTGGCTTGGGCTGTCCAATTCCTTCATATCTGTCACAAGTCTAAGAAGGAGATTGTGCTTCTTAAGCTAGATTTTGAGAAGGCCTTTGACAAGATAGAGCATGAAGTCATCCTGCAGGTTTTGCATCACAAAGGGTTTTCGGCTAAGTGGATAAATTGGATCAGAGCCATTTTGTCGTCAGGCTCCTCTTCTGTCCTCCTAAATGGAATCCCTGGTAAACCCTTCAAGTGTAAAAGAGGTGTCAGACAAGGAGATCCCCTTTCTCCTCTGCTCTTTGTTTTAGGGGCTGACCTACTCCAGTCAGTAATTAATGCTAAAGCTCTGCTTGGTAATATTTCTCACCCATTGGGGGTGATTTTGGGGGTGATTTTCCCATTGTGCAATATGCAGATGACACACTTATTATCATGCTAGCAGATTGTTGACGATGTATTTTGGTACACCAAACATGTTCATTACACTTTGGTTTGGATTTGATTATGGAACTAACCCACCACTAGGCACACTAATCATACAACAAGTTCATCTTTGTGCATGCATTTGGAAGTGTTGTGTTTATGTAGGAAAACATGGACATAAAGGACGGATTCACAACAAGTTCAAAGGAGCAATTACGGAGTCTTGTTCATGTTCATGAGCTTGATGAAATCACTTCCAATGGTGGCAAGGACCGAAGTGTTACAAAGGAACATCCCCGAGGATTGAAGCGTAAAAGACCGGACTTCATGCACGGAGAACCTCCATCTTGGACGTGAGGATGACATCGTCAAAATGATGCAAATGGAGGGGGCAAAGTGCATAATCACATGAGGACCCACGGGAGCGAAGGGGCGACCGAACCGGGCCGGGATGGGCCTGGGCCGGTCGGCCCAAGCCGGCCGGCCTGGCCCACTCCGGGGGTCGGTTCGGCCCCCTTTCCTTGCACCCGAAGGATCTTCAACCCTAAAGCCCTGGAGGCGCCGCCATTCGCAGAGGGGAGAGCCATTCGCACCGAGAGGCCATCCACAAGCTAGAGAGAGAGGAGGGAGATCTCCGGAGGAGGATCGCCCAACTCGAAGGAAGCACCTACAAGTGGAGAAGTGGGAAGACACCGTCGGAAGCGTCACCATGATCAACGGTGCCATGTCTAGCATCTTGATGGGGTAATCTTCTCATTTGTCCATGGGTTGTAATCGATCTTGAGATGTAATCGCTACTTTGTTGGAACATCTATCTATCATCTTGTGTTGAATATGCTTTGATGCTTAAGGTTAGCTACCATGCCGTAAAGGAAGTAAGAGCCCCAATGCTCCCTTGGATCCATTCAATACGCCGTGTCCATCATAGGTCTAGTCACGAATACCTCCGCGTAGTGACAGTACGGGGGGAGGGAAAGGGCGAAACCGTGGTCACAACCCCCGATAGATTAGATTGGTTTTCATGCTTTAAGCGGTTGCATGTTCAAGTATCGTAGACCCATGGGCGAGTGTCTTTTATCTTGTTAGCTTAATCATTCTCTCTAGTGTAGTGTAGTCGTTTTCTAGTTTAATCATAGATAGGGTTTAGGTAGTTAGTAGTAGAAGTAGATCAAACGCTTGTAATCCCCTTGCTCCGCGGATTGACAAGAACCTAGGGAATCCCGTGGTGAAAAAGGTGTAGGTCCGTACGCTTGCGGATCGTAGGTGGATACGTCTTTTATCCGTCAACAAGCCCCTTTTTCTGACGCCGTTGCCGGGGAGCAAGCTATTTTACATCGTTTGGTTTGCATTTAACTTTCTTTTATATTTAGTTTATCTTTTGTTTGCTAATATCTAACCCATATTACCAAGAAAACCACTTTGCTTTGTTTTTGTTTTTGTTTTTATCTTGTTGTCTAGACGGCATTCGTCAACCACCCCGTGGAAGAACCGGAGATATCGCTAAGGGATTACGCTAGTCCTCGATGTGAAGACATAAAAGTACAAGAGTCGGATTCGAAGATTGAACGACCAAGTATGAGATCAAATCCAAGATCATCGAGATGGTGGCGGCAACCCCGTTTGAAGGGATGGCTACGGAGAACCCATATAGACACATAAGGCATTTCACGACGCTATGCAACACGGTGCGTCAAGAAGGAGTTCCCGATGAATGGTTCAAATGGAATCTTTTTCCCTACTCACTTGCCGGTGAAGCAAAGACATGGTACTCGTTTGCATCCTTTGAAGTTGAAGGCAATTGGAACAAGTTGACAAAGAAGTTTTGCGAGAAGTTCTTTCCAATTAGCAAGGTTCAACATCTAAGGAGGCAAGTGATCACTTTCACGCAAGGAGAAGAGGAAGGGATAGACCAAGCTTGGAATAGATTTAATGAGTTGATTGAACAAGGACCGAGACTCGGCTTCTCCGGTGACGTACTCTTGCATACATTTTTCTTTTCCCTAACCCCTAGTTGCATGCAACACGTCCAATTGTGTGCAGGTGGGGATCTCATGGAGAAAACACTCACAGAAGCCGCTCAACTTTTACAAAAATTTAGTAAAGCGGCGGCCATGCGAAGAGATTGGGAAACAAGACTTGCGGAGGAGCCGGAACACAATTCGAGGATGAAGATGTGTGCTGAAATTTCTAAAGAGGCAACCCCGAAAGTCACAAAAGAGGAGCCAATCCCGGAAAAGCTTGAAGAAGAGCACATCAAGTCAAGAACTACCCCGAGCGTTGACTTCGCCGAACCAAATGAAACAAACAAGAGAAGTATGTCAAGCGCGAAGCCATTAAGGGAGTTCGAACACATGGATTGGGTTCCAATCGATTACGGAGAAGTATTCGACAAGAGAAGACCGTTCCCTAACCAAAAGGGGATGGCAAGAGCGTTGGAAACGGATTTCCCACCGGAAAAGAAAGCGGAAGATTCGTACGACCTTGAAACCACCGGTGAGATCTTTCAAAAGCTCTTTGGAGATGATGAAGTGGATCCGGAACACATAGCCGAGGTGAAAAGAATCATGGGGATCAAGCCCGAAGCATCGCCATACGCTCGCCTCGCCGAAGTTTATGCGATAGGATCCGAAGAAGAGGAGAAGACAGCACCACACTTGAGTTGCGAGATCAATGGAGTTCAATGCAAAGCTTTGTGCGACATCGGAGCCCAAGTAAGTGTCCTATCTTCTAAAATTTATGATAAAGTTCAAGACCACAACCTAGACTTAGCTCCAACATCAACGAAATTAATCATGGGAGATGGTAGAACTATTAGACCTCTAGGTATTGCTTGCAACATGAATGTAATCATCTCTGGAAAATGTATACCAACCGATTTCTTTGTTATAGATGCTTACCATAGTAATCATGATCACATAATCCTAGGTAGGCCCTTTCTTAAGTTGGTTGATGCCGTGTTGGATGCCGGAAAAGGCAAAGTAACAATGAACCTTAATGGAAAGAAGTACACATATAATTTTCTTCGCGTTTCTAAACACCCTTCACCTTTTCCTCCCGAAGACGAAGTAGAGGAGGTAGATAGTCTTTGTTTTGTTGAAACCCTTAGAGACCCGCTACAAAGAGCAATGGAGAATCAAGTTAATGATCAACAAGACGAAGAACTAGAAGAAGCAATGAAAGGATTAGAACCACAAGATGGAAGCGTGGAGGAAGAAAAATTTGAGGACATAGGAGAAATTAAACCCGAGGAGCCACAAGTGCCTGAGGTGGATCTCAAACCTTTGCCCAAAGGATTAAAGTACGAATTTTTGGGCCCAGACAAGACTTATCCAGTCATCGTGAGCGACGAGTTGAGTCCCGAAGAAAATGAGAAGTTGCTGAATTTATTGAAAAAGCATAGGAAAGTGATTGGATACTCGATCAATGATCTCAAAGGTCTTAGCCCAGCCTTTTGCACTCATCGTATACCTATGGAAGACCAATGTAAGCCCGTAGTGGACCACCAAAGGAGGCTAACTCATGCCATGCGAGAGGTAGTAAAGAAAGAGGTAATCAAGTTACTTGATGCCGGAATCATCTACCCGGTTCCGCATAGCGAATGGGTGAGCCCGGTACATTGTGTACCGAAGAAAGGAGGTTTAACCGTGGTGAAGAATGAGAAGAATGAGTTGATACCACAAAGACCCGTGACCGGATGGCGGATGTGTATCGATTATCGAAAGCTAAACAAAGCGACGAAGAAAGATCACTTCCCCCTACCGTTCATTGACGAGATGCTCGAGAGGTTAGCAAACCACGCTTACTTTTGCTTTCTCGATGGGTACTCGGGGTTCATGCAAATTCCCATTCACCCGGATGATCAACACAAAACAACGTTTACATGCCCTTATGGAACGTTTGCATATAGAAGGATGCCCTTCGGTCTATGCAACGCTCCGGCCTCTTTTCAACGTTGCATGATGGCCGTATTCTCGGAATTCATCGAAGAAATTGTCGAGGTGTTCATGGATGATTTTTTTGTTTATGGAAAGACGTTCATGGATTGCTTGGCAAACTTGGATAAGGTCCTTACGAGGTGTGCGGAGGTAGACTTGGTGTTAAATTGGGAAAAGTGCCACTTCATGGCTAAGCAAGGCATAGTGCTCGGACATGTTATATCCGAGAGAGGAATCGAAGTGGACAAAGCTAAAGTGGAGACGGTTGAGCAACTCCCACCTCCGACGGATGTTAAGTCCTTGAGGAGCTTTCTAGGCCATGCCGAATTCTATAGAAGATTTATTAAGGACTTCTCGAAGATCACTAAGCCTTTAACGCATCTCCTTCAAAAGGATGTGGCTTTTGACTTCGATGAGAAGTGCCTAGCGGCATTCCGGACCTTGAAAAGCGCTTTGGTGAGTGCTCCCATCATCCAACCTCCGGATTGGAGCCAACCTTTCGAGATCATGTGTGATGCAAGTGACTACGCCGTAGGAGCGGTTTTAGGTCAAAGAAAGGAAGGCCGAGTTCACGCCGTTTACTACGCTAGTAAAACTCTTAATGAGGCACAATTAAATTATGCCACTACGGAGAAGGAGTTGCTAGCGGTGGTATTCGCCTTTGAAAAATTCAGATCTTACATCGTGAACTCGAAGGTCATTGTTTACACCGATCACGCGGCCATCAAGTATCTCTTGGCTAAGAAGGATGCTAAACCACGATTGATCTGTTGGATCCTTCTTCTTCAAGAGTTCGATGTTGAAATTCGTGATAAGAAGGGGGTGGAGAATGTTGTGGCCGATCATTTGTCTAGGATGAACCGTGGACAAGATGATAAATAGCCCATAGAAGACAAGATGAGAGATGACCACCTCTATCGAGTGCTCGATAAAGACACTTGGATGATTGATATCATTCGAGCGATTCGGAAGATGCCTCTTGACCATCTAGATAGAAACTCTCAAAGGAGGATAATCTCTGAAAGTCGAAAATACTTTTGGGATGCACCTTACCTCTTCAAACTTGGCAATGATGGAGTCATGAGAAGATGTGTGCCAAGAGAAGAGAGGCTAGAAATTTTGAGAAAGTGCCACTCGGCGGAGTACGGTGGACACTATAGCCACTTTTGGACCCAAGCAAAAGTGTGGTCTAGCGGATTCTATTGGGCGGAGATGCATGAAGATACTAGAAGATATGTTGCGTCATGCCCCGAATGCCAAAGAACCGGGAACATCTCTCAAAGAAATTCTATGCCCTTGCAATATAATCTACAAATCGATTTATTCGATGTGTGGGGGATAGACTTCATGGGGCCTTTCAAAAACTCACATGGATTTGAGCATATCCTAGTCATGGTTGATTATGTATCCAAGTGAGTAGAGGCCATGCCATGTCGTAAGGCTTCCACGAAGGAGTCCATTGCCATGATCAAGAGCATGATTTTTCCTCGTTTCGGTACACCGAGAATCTTGATAAGCGATGGAGGAACTCACTTCACCGGGAAGAATTTCAAAAAGTGCTTGTCCAAGTTGGGAATTGAACATAGGGTCTCTACGGCCTATCACCCACAAACCAACGGACAAGCGGAAACGTCGAATAGGCAATTAAAGAGCATCCTCAACAAAACCATAGAGAATGGAGGTAAGGATTGGTCAAAGAAATTAGATGGAGCTTTGTGGGCGTATCGAACGGCGTTCAAGACACCGATAGGTATGACCCCTTATCAATTCGTCTATGGAAAAGCTTGCCACCTTCCGGTTGAGTTGGAACATAAAGCCTATTGGGCGATCAAAGAAATGAACCTCGATCTTGATGCCGCGGTAGTAAAGCGAAGAATTCAAATAAGTGAGCTAGAGGAGATGAGGTTGAAAGCATATGAAAATGCAAGCATATACAAAGAGAGGATTAAAAGGTGGTATGACAAAAGGTTGAAGAAGAAAGAATTTAAAGAAGGAGATAAGGTCCTCCTATACAATTCGAGGTTTAAAACCTTCGGAAAAGGGAAATTGCAAAGCAAGTGGGATGGACCTTACGTTGTTCATTCGGTGCTCTCCAACGGAGCAGTAACCATTATGGATGTGAAAGGTGATCAATTCATGGTGAATGGTCAACGACTTAAGGTTTACTACGAACCTGACGTTGTGCCTCTTCACCATATTGATGTCTTCACCATGGAAGAAGAGCCCGAACGTCTAGCCTAGGACGTAAAACGAGGTGCGGATTTTTGTAAATAGCTTTTCTTTTATTTTTCTGGAGTTTCTCGCGAAGTTTTACCGGGCCAACTTTTTCTCATGGGCTACAAATGCGAAATAGAGGGGGTACACGGAAAACGGGACCGGACCGGCCCGCGGAGCAAGGTGGGCCGGCCGGCCCGGTCCGACCGACCCAGGGGGGCCCGGCGGCGGTTCGCCCCGGTTTTTCCCTGGAACGTGCCTTTTCGACTTCCTTCTTTTGTCAGAAAATTTTAAGGGAAGTTTGAAAAAGGAAAATGCGGTTTCTAGAGCATTCCTTTTCGGACTATTTAATTGGCTGAATTGGGAGCTCGGGAATCCATCCCATCTCGCATTCTCTTGCACCCACGCAGCAGCCATGGTGTCCCCGAAGAGCGTAGAGTTGAAGCAAGGCGCCGAGGAGCCATCGATGGAGGAGGCGAAGCGATGTGAGCTCAAGCTACCCGTGGAGATCAAGAAGACCGCCCGCATCTGTTGCGGAGGGCGTGTCCCGACCGGAGCTATCGCATCTCGCAACCCCGTCAAGGAGGAGAAGGTCCCTACTCCCGTTCGAAGGTCGGCGCGCATCCGAGGCATGAAGAGGAAGGATTACAAGGAGGTGTCGCCCGAGCCTAAAGACTATGGGGGGAGCGACTATTCCGATGATCGTAGCCCGAGCTCGTGGGCGGCCGCCGGAAGAGATGATAATGATTTGTATTATTGAGAAGAGGTGCCCAAGGAGAAGACTCCCGAAGGCCCCAATGGCGGCGGCAACGACGACGGCGGCGACGGTGGCGACGACGGCGGCGACGACGATGGCGGAGACCCTGGCGATGACGACCCTTTCAGGATGCATTCGATGTGTTGTGCGGCTTGCCGTCACTCCATCTCGGAGCTCTACGCATCGTTCGACGAGTGTTTCCAGGCCATGGAGGCGATGAGGCAGCGCATGGAGAATTTGGAGCGCGTGGTCGAAGACGACTACAAGTTCCTGAATCGCAACGTGCGGAAGCTTTTCGGCATGGTGGGGAACATGAAGGGCAAGTGGTGCAATAGCTGCGGGAAGTACCACTAGATAGAGTTTTCCCCCCTTAGGATTTTTGTAAAATACGACGAGGACGTCGTATGATTTTAGCGTGGGGGAGAGCTAGCTAGCTAGCCTTTAGCTTCAAGTTTAGTTTGGTTCGGTTTAGTTTTCGAGAGAGTTTTAGAGTTTAAGAGTCTTAAGTTTGAGTTTGAGTGTGCTTTTAAATTTTTGCAAGTTTGAAGTGTCTTAATTTAGTGTTTGCGTCAAAGAAAATCAAATAAAAAGAGTCTTTTAAATTTTTGTCTCGTGTAATGCTAATCTTGCTTTACTCGTTGTTCATCTTTAATTTTTGATATACGAACATAAGTGTTTGATTTGAAACGTTTACCTTGGTGCTTAGTGGAGTTGCTACCTCTAAAAGTACCCGCACCATGCTTCGATCTAGAGCTTTATATTTTGGTTGTGCTATGTTCGATGCTAAAAATTGGAGGAATTCAATTCTGAAAATTATTTAAAACCCCTTGTGATAAAGGTTAGCAAATTCTCTTTTTCCAAGTTGAGAGTTTAAGAAAAATCCTATACAAAAGCCAAACTTATTTTTCGCTCCACCATAAGTGCGATTAGTATAATGAGTTGGGCTAGGATCTTTCTCTCTTGGGAGTTTTAATTTCAAGCAATGATCATGTCCTTGTGCTTATCTTTTATTGCTAGCCTCGTCATGCATTCGGTAACGTGACTTTCACATCGGAAGTCCCGTACATCGCCGAATTCCTTACTCAAACCTTCTATATCTCTTTTGTACATCGTATTCCTTGAACACAACCTACTCTCGAAGTTTCGTCTCGTCTCTAGCATGGTTTTATTTTAAAATTCAGATTGTGTTTATGCAAGAAAGAGAGGAGTTGAGAGCTTTGAAAAGAGAGATAAAGATGTCAAGAGAGGGAAAAGTAAAGAGAAAAATATGTGTATGGAAAAGAAAGAAAGAAAAATGAAAAGTAAAGAAAAAAAATATGTATGAGAGAATGAAAGAGAGTGATTGAAAAAGAAAAAGAGAGAAAAAGAAAGAAGAGGAATGGCAAGAAAGATATGAGAGGGATGAATCAAGTGAAAGATGCATAAAGTGTAAGGAAGGATGTCACGTTATTGAGAGACGGAACTTCCACTCTTTTTCCAACCATGTGCAATCCGACAACGAGGACATCATCGGTGCCTCGTAGTCATATTTTCTTTTGCCCTTGCACATGTCCACCATTCTATATCTTCTCATCCTTGACATCCCCACATATGGATTAATTCTCATGATCATTGGCTTTGAAAGGTAAACAACCATTAGAGGATGTTCTTAGTTTGACAATACTTGTGTTGATTGTGCTAGCCATACCTATAGCTCCACTTTATATGTTATATGAGAGGTTTATGGGAGGTGAGAGTTTTATAAAAATTGTTTAGGATAGCCACCTCATATGAGCGACATGAGAGAGCTTGGAGAAAGGTTTTTGTCTAACGCTTGTTGCAGGAATTTTATTTTTGAAAAATCGTAAAAACCCTCCAATGGAAGCAAAGAAGTAAGCATGGCTGAAATTGAAGACCTCGAGTGAAGAGTTTGAGTTGTGGGGTAAAACTTGACGTGGTAAAAATTCTAAACGCCCATGTTTATGTATGATGATCATTGCTTTATGTTTATGTATTAAAGATAAAAGATTGACTAACTTGTGAAGAAAGAACTAGCGGAGCACGATTACAACACCTTGGACAAAGTTCTTTTACGAGTACTTGCTCGAGGACGAGCAAGAGCTAAGCGTGGGGGAGATGTTGACGGTGTATTTTGGTACACCAAACATGTTCGTTACACTTTGGTTTGGATTTGATTATGGAACTAACCCACCACTAGGCACACTAATCATACAAGTTCATCTTTGTGCATGCATTTGGAAGTGTTGTGTTTATGTAGGAAAACATGGACAAAAAGGACGGATTCACAACAAGTTCAATGGAGCAATTACGGAGTCTTGTTCGTGTTCATGAGCTTGATGAAATCACTTCCAATGGTGGCAAGGACCGAAGTGTTACAAAGGAACATCCCCGAGGATTGAAGCGTAAAAGACCGGACTTCATGCACGGAGAACCTCCATCTTGGACGCGAGGATGACATCGTCAAAATGATGCAAATGGAGGGGGCAAAGTGCATAATCACATGAGGACCCACGGGAGCGAAGGGGCGACCGAACCGGGCCGGGATGGGCCTGGGCCGGTCGGCCCAAGCCGGCCGGCCTGGCCCACTCCGGGGGTCGGTTCGGCCCCCCTTTCCTTGCACCCGAAGGATCTTCAACCCTAAAGCCCTGGAGGCGCCGCCATTCGCAGAGGGGAGAGCCATTCGCACCGAGAGGCCATCCACAAGCTAGAGAGAGAGGAGGGAGATCTCCGGAGGAGGATCGCCCAACTCGAAGGAAGCACCCACAAGTGGAGAAGAGGGAAGACACCGTCGGAAGCGTCACCATGATCAACGGTGCCATGTCTAGCACCTTGATGGGGTAATCTTCTCATTTGTCCATGGGTTGTAATCAATCTTGAGATGTAATCGCTACTTTGTTGGAACATTTATCTATCATCTTGTGTTGAATATGCTTTGATGCTTAAGGTTAGCTACCATGCCGTAAAGGAAGTAAGGGCCCCAATGCTCCCTTGGATCCATTCAATATGCCGTGTCCATCATAGGTCTAGTCACGAATACCTTCGCGTAGTGACAGTACGGGGGGAGGGAAAGGGCGAAACCGTGGTCACAACCCCCGATAGATTAGATTGGTTTTCATGCTTTAAGCGGTTGCATGTTCAAGTATCGTAGACCCATGGGCGAGTGTCTTTTATCTTGTTAGCTTAATCGTTCTCTCTAGTGTAGTGTAGTCGTTTTCTAGTTTAATCATAGATAGGGTTTAGGTAGTTAGTAGTAGAAGTAGATCAAACGCTTGTAATCCCCTTGCTCCGCGGATTGACAAGAACCTAGGGAATCCCGTGGTGAAAAAGGTGTAGGTCCGTACGCTTGCGGATCATAGGTGGATACGTCTTTTATCCGTCAACACAGATGCTGTCCAGTTAACTCATCTAAAAGAAGTACTCAATACTTTTGCCATCTCCACTGGGCTGAAGGTAAACTTTGCCAAATCCTTTCTAGTGCCTATCAATGTGGATGAGTCCAGATGGTCTTCACTCACTACTGCTATGGGTTGTCAACTGGGCTCTATGCCTTTCAGCTATCTGGGTCTCCCCCTTGGTACCACTAGACCTGATGTACAGGAATTCATGCCGATCTTAACAAGACTGGAACGACACCTCATGGGTATTTCTAGATTCATGTCTTATACTGGAAGACTTGTTCTCGTAAACTCAGTCTACTCAGCTGTGCCAACCTACTACCTCTGCACTTTGAAGCTGCCTTCAGAAATCTTATCTCAAATTGATAAATACAGAAAACATGTCCTTTGGCATGGAGGTGATCTGACTAAGAAAGGGGGTTATCTTGTGTCTTGGAAATAGGCCTGCAGAAGTAAGGAGGATGGTGGTTTGGGGATCATTAATTTGAGGACCTAAAACACTGCTTTGCTGCTCAAATTTTTGCACAAATTTTATAATAAGCTGGATTTGCCCTGGGTGTCCCTTACTTGGTCCTGCCTCTATAGAAATGGTTCTCCCCCTCACGGGAGATCAGGGGTGGGTTCTTTTTGGTGGAGAGACATCATGTCTCTTTCCACAAACTATTTCATGATTGCTTCATGCCTAGTGCAAAAAGGAGATACAATAGCTTTTTGGAAGGACTCTTGGGGTCTTGGTGTTCTGAAATGGAAATACCCACAGCTTTTTTCCTTCTCCAGAAGGAAAACTCTTTGAGTACAACAATTTCAACTTTGGGACGCCAGCAGATCCTTCTTTCTGCCCTTATCTCAGCAAGCTCATGAGCAACTTGAGGCAGTTCGGCTGGATATTCAGCTTCTAGCCTTGTCTTCTTCAGCCAAGGATGTTTGGACCTACATTTGGGGATCGTCAGTTTATTCTTGTATAAAAAGGCCTACAACAGCCTGTCTGGTTCTCATCCAGCTTCCATCCTTTTCAAGTGGATGTGGCAGTCCAGGGCTCAACCGAAGCATCTTTTCTTCTTTTGGCTACTGCTCAAGGATAGATTAAATACCAGATTTATGCTGCACAGAAAGAATATGCATCTAGATTCTTATCACTGTGTGTTATGTGTTGAGCATGTAGAGGAGGATATTATCCACCTTTTCTTCAGCTGTCCTTTCAGCCAAGCCTGTTGGGAATTGTTTGGGACATCACCCTGGATCATCAACTGATGTTTCTCAAGGCAAGAGAGGACTTCAACTCAGTTATTTTCAGAGAGGTGGTTATCATTGCATCCTGGAATTTATGGTGTCATCGTAATGACATCATTTTTGATGGTGCTTCACTTTCTTTTTCTGCTTGGCGACGTGCTTTTCTTCAGGACTTAAAGGCGGTTACTTTGAGAGTTAAACCGCAGTTAAAGTTGAAACTTGACAGTTTTATGAGTAGTCTCTTATAATCTTGGTTTTTCTTTTTTGGGCCTGAGGCCTTGTAATCTGTACATATTATTTTTTTCTATATATATGAAAAAAGAAAGGTAGGGGCCTCCCCTACTGTTTCGTCAAAAAACAAATCAGAACAAGTTGTTATTATAGCCCGAACAAGATACTTATAGCCAGAACAACTTGTTATTATAGCGAGAACAAATTTACATCTCATTTCGAACAATAAAAATATTAATGGGGAAAAATATTAAAAAATAAAGAATATAAAAAATGGAAATAGAAACAAAAAATAAAGTAGAAAGTAAAAAATAACTAAATAAAATAATTTGTAACTCTATGTAGTCACGAAGTGTTGTGTGCTGCAATGATTGCTAACTATCATGTTTAGTTGAAGGTCTGAGGTTCAAAACTTGTGATTGGTAGATTTTTTTCATTTTATTGTTGTGAAAAAAGAAGGAAAAAGAAACAGTAAGTAAACAAAGAAAAAAACGAATGTGAGAAGAAACGAAGGGAGGAAACAATAAGAAAAAAAAGAAAAACAAAAAGAAAAAAAGAAAAAAAAGAAGACAGGCGGCAGGCACGAAGGAAAAAGATAAAAAAAACATAGCGGAAAGAAGACCGGCGGCAGCCACGAAGAAAAAAAACATCACGAGCGGCACTGGCGGCAGCCACGAAGGAAAAATGAGCGGTGGCGCGAGGCGCGATTCCTTCGGCGACGCGTGGTTTTTTTTTCGCTTAAGCGATGCACAATATTTTCCCTCCTCCCTCCCCTCCCCCTCGAGGGAGCACCCAAACAACCCATGTTTCGTGCAACATTTGCTCGATCACAGTGAAACATTGAGACACATGTATGGCAACATGAAAAAGTAGCAAACGAAACACGAAAAACAACTATTGAAACATTGAGACATGAAGGTTGCAACATGAAAAATCAACATACGGAACATCCAAAAAAACAATTGTTGCAACATGAAAAATCAACGTATGAAACATAAAAAAACAATTGTTGCAATATGTATATAGTTATGCAACATCAATCAAATCTGTTGCAACACTGTAGGTGCTTAATGCAACATCTCCCTGGAGCTCGGCGTCGGCCTCGAGCGCCACCGGCATGGAGCTCCTGCGGCCGCCATCACCGCTTTCCGCTCGGGGCGCGCCGCTCCCAGATCTCCGACTTGTCGGCTCGTCGCCGGCTTGAAGTTCGCCTCCGCTCGCGCGATGCGTCGCTGCCAGTTCGGAGCTCACTGCCGGATTTGTGCGCCTCCGTCCTGAAGCTCCTACGGCCTCTTGCACGGGGCTCGTCGCTTCAGATATCCGGCGGCACGCGGAGAGGCGAGCCCAGCCACGTGGAGCTCCGCCCTGGCCGCTGGGGGGCTACGCCCCTCGCCGTTGGGGAGCTCCGCCCATGGCCGTCGGCGTCTCCCTCGCTCCCGTGACGCGTGTCGCGCTGTCCGGCTCCCGACTCGCGAAGGGTAGGCCAAGGGGAAGCTCCGCACAACCACACTTCTAGGGAACGACGCCCCCGCCCTGCGCGCCTGGCCGTGGAGGCGAGTGGCAGCCGGTCCAGGAGGAGCTCCGTCCAGAGATACGAAAGAGAGATGAAAAAAATGAGTGGTGGTCTGGTACTCTGGTGGACATCGGAGGGGATGGGTTTGATGGGGATAAGTCTGACAGTCTGCGGGACCCGCGTCCGATTTTTCCACCGCGCAACGGACGTAAGTTCCATAGCATTATTGTTTTAAGATTTATAAGAACCAAATTGTAAATAAAAAATTAAAAACCTCCCATCAAAACTGCTGGATGACCAAATTGATCAACGAGGTAGTTGGTATGAAGTATGAGATATAGGGGATGACGGGTGCGGAAAAATTGATACTGGACTGTAAAATCTGGATGACCAAACAGGAATATTCCTTTTAGGGGATGGATTTGGAGTATGACGAGTGTGGATAGCCCAACAAACTAACAAACTGTGTGCTTTTCATCCAGGAAGTTCGTTCTAAAAGGTAGCACATTTTCAGGGTCCTTTGGCTATCCTCACTCGTCATACTCCATATTCATCCACTAAAAGGAATATTTCTGCCTGGTTATCTAACTTTTACAGTCTAGTACTAATTTTCCTGTACCCGTCGTATCCTATATGTCATACTCCATACCAACCACTAGGTGCAGGGCTCACACACCAGTTTTTATCCTTTTTTACCTCCCCTCCGGCCTCCACCCCCACCACCCACCCCCACCACCCACCCCCCATCTTCTCCGCCGGCCTCTCTTCCCCTCTTCTCCCCACTCTTCTCTCCCTCGCATCGGCGACGGCGGACTTGCATCGCCGGTCGGCCCTCACCTCCTTCCTCACGCGACCATCCTCCACCCCAATCGCACCTCCTCCTCGCTCGGCCTGAAGATCCATACGTGCGCCCCGTCTTCCTCCTCTGCTCCTCCACCCAGCGGCCTGAGCGCCACTCGCCCCCTGCTCTCCCTACTTCCTAGCAGCGGACAAAGCTCCTAGAGCTCCTGCGTGATGGCCGTAGCTGCAGCGGAGGTCCCTCCAGCTAGCGCGCCTGACCCCCTCCTTCCCCGTCCTTGCGGTGCGGCCCCCCGGCGGGCCTCCTCCTCTGACGCTCGTGGAGGCCGCAACGGCGGCAGCGTGGCGCATGGACGATGCGTGAAGGTGGATCTTGGTGGTGCTACTCTTCCCCAGCGCTACTCCTCCCTGCCCCTCTCTTGTCCCGGCCGGCGGGTGGATGACTGTGAGCTTCCCTGGCCTTGCCGCGACGCGTGCGTGAGTGGGACTCCCTACGGTGGCGGCGGAGATCCAACGCGCCACCCCGACAGGTTTCCTGTCATCTCCAGAGCCGGCGGAGCTCCCAATGGACCGAGCAGCGTGTGGGGACAGCGGTCTCGAGGGCGCCTGCTTGCCTTCTCCCACCACGTCGTGGGCGTGCCGTCCTGCACTGCCTCGCGTGCCGCCGTGCCGCGCGGGAGCCCAAGCTCCCATCCCGGCGGCAGTGGGGATCGGTTTCGAGGACGCGTGGGAGGGCGGGGGTCGTTGGAAGCCTGCGGCAAGAGGCGAGATGGGACCGGAAGCTGCTAGGCATCGCTTCGGCAACAAAAAGACATACTGTCGCCGAAGGCCTTGCATGCCGCGGTAGCATCCGGAGGTTGGAGGCATGCATGCAAAAGAAAACAAAATTGATGACATCAGCTACATGCAACATTGATTGAAACTAAAATCTATAGATCACAAACCAAACATCAAAATTAAATTACGATCACACCATTGGATTTCTGACAATAAAAACTTCGAAACAAGATCTCACTTGACTATATTTTGATAAAGATTGTTATTTTTATTTTTTAATTAAGGTTATATATTCTGTTATCGCTAGAACAAAACGAATGAAGTGCCAGAACAAACGAGAACATCTGTAGAACAAGTTTATATGTCATCCCGAACAACAAATATGGTGTCAGAACAAATCAGAACATGGGTCAGAACATGTTATTATTATGGACAGAACAAGATTTTACTATAGCTAGAACAACTTATTATTATAGTCAGAACAATTTTGTATGTCATCTCGAACAAAAAAAAGTGTCAGAACAAATGAGAACAGATGTTAGAACAAAATCCTATTATAGTCAGAACAATTTTGTGTGTCATAAAACAAATGTAGTGTCAGAACAAATATAACAAGGGTCAAAACAAGTTGTTATTATAGCCCGAAAAAGATACTTATAGCCAGAACAACTTATTATTATAGCGAAAACAAATTTACATCTCATCTCAAACAGTAAAAATATTAATGGAGGAAAATTATTAAAAAGGAAAGAATATAAAAAATGGAAATCGAAACAAAAAATAAATTATAAAGTAAAAAAATAAATAAATAAAAATAAAAGTGAATAAAAAGTGAAATAAGAAAAATAAAAGAAATAGAATAAAAAGAAAGAAGAATAAAACGAAAGAAAGAAAAAATGAAACAGAAAAAATAATATTACTACGAAGTATCACATGTTGTATGTATAGAGTAGAAAAAGTTTCAAGGTGAGGATAAATTTTTTTGAGGGGCAATGGAATTTGGGACTTAGGAGGATAAATCCATGGAAAAAACTTTGTCGTGCGCTAAGAGAAAGGTGCACGACAAAGTTTTTGTTTGCCATGCGCCGCACATGGCAAATATTTTTATAATTATAATCAATTCATAAAAATTATCAAACTAGTTCGAAAGTTTTCCGAAAATTAACACAAAATGAGTAATGTTGTCTATTACCTATACAAAAAGTGTTGAAGTCAAATCTCATTTTAAATGTCACGTCACCACAAATCTAAATATGGACATCTTAACTCTACGAAACTTCATGAAAGATGTTTTGATTTGTAAGCATCGTACATGACAAAATGTTCAAAACTCATTCAAATTTTTGCTACAGCCTTTACATATGATATCATGAGATATTGACAAATCTCATAATTTTCAAACTTCATTTACATTTTTTAGAATTTTTAAATCATTTGGACACGATCATGGTCGTGTTTCCTGGTCAAGATGTTCGAAATTTCTTTTGATTTCCTGGGAAAGACTTTAAATTGGGCCACATAACATGAATATCATTTTGTATTTCACTTTATTCTATTATTTGAAGCACTTGCATTTCAAATTTGACTTGATTCATAAAACTATTTAAAATACAATTAATTAGTTAAATATAACAACCAAACTGAAAATTGTACCAAATTTTAACTTGAAGAAGTACCACATGTTGTGTGTGGAGTAGGGAAAAAGTTTAGAGTATAAAAGATAAATATAGGTATGAGTTGCCCACATGCCCTCTGGGAAACGACAGGGGAGTGGGTATAGATGTCCATTCAGGCCGCCCGGCCCGGTCCTAGCCTGGGCCCGGGGTGGACCGCTCAACTACAGGTCGGGCCAGCCCGGCACTAACATCCACCGTGTCATGTCGTGCCCATCCACAGGCTGTGGCGACAGCCCAAGCCCGGGCCCGTTGTGCTGTTTCGTGCAAGGCTAGCCCGGAGAAGCCCGGCCCTACATGCACAACCGAGCCGCATGACATGGGCTTGCAGCTCGGTCGCTACAAGGCAGATCTTGCAGCTCGGTCGCTCCTACCCAGCTCCCGCGCCACCGCTCGAACTGCCCATCACCGCTACTTTTCGCGACCCAGCCACATGGTGTCGGGATGTGGAGGAGAGGAGAGGGGGAGCCACACCGTCGTCGGGATCTGGGGAGGAGATGGTAGGGGGAGCGGCACCGTCCCGCCTGATGGAGGAGAGGAGGCGGCTGCGCCGGCCTTCGTCGTGGGCAGGGCAAGTGGCTCGCCGGCCTCCTCCATGGGCAGGGTAGGCGCCACGTAGCCCCGCCGGCCTCCTGGGCGCCTCTGCCGCACGAAGGGTGTGGAGTAGAAGAGAGGAGGATCCGCCGCCGTGCCGGGCTTGGAGAGGAGAGCAGGGGAGCCGCCGACCGCCACCGCGCCTGGGCGTGGTCGCATGGAGAAGGGAGCAGGGGGAGCCGCCAACGGGGTTGAGGGGGAGGGGGTTAGGGGTTGGATTTGGGATACTTGTTTATATATGATGCATGTGTTATGCGGGCCGCTAGCGGGCCGGCCTGCTAACTTCGTGCCGGGCCGGGCGACCTGCCATGCTGGGGTCGCGGCCCGCCCACACTCGGGCATGGTATACGGGTCGTGCCAGCCCGGGCACGGAGATAAACGGGCCGTGCCGTGCTGTGCTTGGGTCGGGCCAAAATACCGTGCTTTCAGGCGGGCCGCCGTGTTGCGGGCCATCTGGCCATCTATAGGGAGGGTGGGTATCTGGATGCCCATCTTTGCCGTGCGTCATGGGTTCTCGGTGCACAGCAAACCCATACATTCCCATGCGCCAGGGGTCCTCGGCACACAACAAACATTTTTTAATTTTTGGCCCACATTCAAATTTTTTGGCGTGCGTTTTTTTACGCACAGAAAGCCAATAGAGTTGCCACAAGTTGAAAATTACACATAGTACTACCACGACATGCATGATTTTAGCATTTTACAGCCAGAATGCGACAGGATCCACACGGAGAAATTCCTCGGTGGTTTCTTCGGGCACCTCATAGCATTGCGCCCTACATGTATCAGCAGTGGACAGATCTCCATTGTCATCATAGCATAGAGAGAAGGTTGTCAAACGATAAATGTAGCTCCTGCAGCCCTGTGTCTTCTTGAGCTGCTCCTGGTCAACGGTGCTGGCACCTTCCTTTCTGGTGCACTCCTGCGGCTCATCGAGCTCCTCAACCTCCTCAGGATCTATGGTTTTGCCCTTCTCAATGGAGACGCACTGCACAAGGCAAAACTCGGCTCCTCCCGTGTAGAGGAGCGTAGCGCCAACATGAGTCTCAGCTGGGTCCTCGCTGAAGAGCTTCTCTTTGCTCAGCTTCGGCGCAGGAGGGCCGCCGTCGACGCCGGTGACAGTGACTGCCACCGCCTCGCAGCAGCAGAGGTGGCCGACCGTGGCCGGGTCTTTGGAGAGCCCGACAAAGGCATCGAGGCAGTGGACAAAGTGGGCGCGGCCGGTGAATGGCAGCGACCACTCGCCTAGTCGTTTCCACATATCCTGCCCCATGTCCGAGGCAGTATCGATGGGGACAACATCTCCGGTGTCCAAGGCAAAGGTGTCCTGGTTCTTGGGGATGAAACCGAGTCCATATTCATGGGCACGCACGGTTTTGGTGCTGAGCTTGGAGGTGTCCAAGGCATAGGTGGCCTCGCCGGTGCTGACAAGGATGGTGTGTCCATCACTGTGCAGGGCGTAGGAGGTGATGTCAGACCTGTCGAATGGCAGCACTGGCATGTAGTGCCACACCCAACGGGGCTCCAGGTACATGCTGTGAAAATCTCCCACTCTCGGTGCCCTGAGCGGCTCGAACGAGAGCACCATGAAATACGCAATGTCGAGAGAGAAGAGCCTGTCGCCGACGGTGATGTAGATGGGGGTGCAATGATACATCTGGCCGGGGCCCGAGTTGACACCCCGCGAGCGGACGTCGACGATGGGCATGGTGGTACACTCGTCACAGCAGCCGGTCTTTTTAGTCGAATAATGCGTCGCCACGATCTTGGTGCCGACGGCGGCGAACGAGAAGGGATCGCCACGCAGCGCTTCGAGTTGGATGAAAGGCCGAGGCAGCAAGCGCCGCCGCATGGTGGCTGCTGTGCCAGAGGCGGACGGCGAAGTCTTCTGACGCGGGGAAGTCCTCTGACGGGGGCAACTCCGCAGGGACTGCAGATTTATCTTGCGGATGCTGTATCCCCACGCCCAGTCGTCAAAGATGAGGTAAAGGCGCTGCTGCTGATCCTGACCACGGCGGCCGTCGTCACCCTCACTACGCCGCCGCTTTAGCATCCTTCTTCCTTGCTCCATCGCCTGATCCTAGCTAGCTTCTTGTTCGATCAGTACGTCGCACCGACAAGTCGAAGATGGTGATAGTATATATCCTCGGCTGGATAGTTCGAGTCGCATACGGAATCGTATCCCGATGTGCATCCTCGCCGACTCGGAATCAAGGTCGCAGATGGAATTCCTCACCGACTCGGAATCGAGGCTTCCAAATTCAGATGTGAAGAGGACCGTGTATTTGGCCCACATGCGCGCCGCCAGTTTCAGGATTCCTCCGCCGCCGCCGTCGCTGCTGGTGAGTCACTACACCGCGCGATTGTTGTCAAATGTCAAGATATGTTGTGCGCTCGTATTCGCCGGGAAACCCAAGCTGTTTCTCCGACGTGTGCCCCTAGAACGGGATGATGTCCTCACTGATTAATTACGGGTTATATACTATATTGTTTTGTTAAGAAGCCTTGAAGCAAATAAAGGCCCCGCTGGAAAAAAAGTGATTTCCTTGAACATGAGAAGCTGGGTGAGAAATTTCCCGAGTCAATTTTTTATTTTTCAGTCTACCCTGTTGCTGCCTATATCTGCCTTTTTGTGTAAACTGTGTGCTTTTCATCCAGGAAGTTCGTTCTTAAAGGTAGCGCATTTTTTCAGGCTCCTTTGTGCTTGTACTCCAGAATTCCGTTTTTGCAATCTGATCTCTTGAATGGGGAAGGTTCAGTTTCATGCATCGAGAGAAACAAGGATTATTGCTCAAAAGAAAGATAACAGAGTTATTTGGGATGTGTCTCTACCAATATTATATTAGAGGAAATATGAACAGGTAATCGATCCAATCCTGGTATTTTCTTCCAATCGATCTGATGACTTCAATTTAATTTCATTGGATTGGATACATCTCAAAACTTTCATGCCATTCGTCAAAACTTTCTGTGATGCAACATGAAACTGCACTGCCCTACATGCTAGGGACGCGGTCACATGGATGTATGGAAAATTTGCTAACTCGCAAACAGAATTTCCACGTCAGGTATTTACTTCACAATCTTTTTCCAATAGTTTACAACCATTTACAGTACTGATTTAATGCCATACAAATTATTGTATAACGGTCCTATATATTATTATGACATGGATTTCTCTTTGTTCCATCCTAAATACATGGTAGGTACTTTGCATTTCTTCAGGTCCCTGACTCACTTGAATTTGGGACAAGTGAAGAACTATAAATGAACTTGGGATACTGAACTTTTTTTGGTTCTTGAATGCAACTTGGCATAGTAGTGCACACATGAAACTTCCCTGATATATCTGAATGCCCATGGTAAGACTGCCGCTGATTGTTGAATTTACTATATCTGATTGGAAAATGCACGTTCCATGTCTCACAATTTTGGAGATCGCAAATCACAACACCGAACATTTAAATATAGTACATAAATCTCGTGATTAAATTCTTATTTAATAGCTAATTCAAGAACATATGCAAACTTAGACCGTTTTACTCCCTCCATTTCAAATTACCTATCATTTTGACCTTTCTAGATACATTCCTTCTGTTATGTATATAGATATAATATATATCTAGATGCATAACAAAAGGAATGTATCTAGAAAAGCCAAAACGTCAAGTAGTTTGGGACGGAGGGAGTACAATATACCAAGTGGAACTGCATGCAGGTCTCATCGTGGGGTGGGACCAACAGTACTTGTTGATGCCATGTCTGTTTGTTCCAAATAAATGGGGGCATGCTGTCTCGGGTGATCAGTTCCTTGATCTGCAGTATGCATATCAACACTTGTTGCACTGATATTTGCAGTACTTTGGACTGATGAACTATAGTAACCAGTCATTGCGTGAGATACCTCCATCTCCAAAGACTCTTTCAGCTCAAACACAAGATCAGTCATTGTTGGTCTTTTCCGCGACGGCTCCTCCTTGCACCGCAATGCCAACTCGGCAACCTTCCAAACCGAGTTGACATTGTACATCCCTCCCATCCTTGGATCAGCAATGCTTGCGATGTCACCCTCAGAGAGTTTCTGGCGCACCCACTGTGCAATGTGGATGCTCTCGGTTTCACTTATGGGGATAGCCGGTGATTGGCCTGTGATAAGCTCTAGCAGCACAACTCCAAAGCTCTTCTCACTGAGCTGGTATGTGTTATAGTATTCAGGGTCAAGATACCCCAGGGTACCTACCGGCTGAGTGGTAACGTGGGTCCTGAACTGATCAGCAAACACCTTCATGAGCCCAAAGTCAGCTATCTTCGCCTCAAGGTCAGCAGATAGCAGAATATTCCCTGTTTTGACATCCCTATGTATCAGTGGAGGGTAGCATGCTTTATGAAGATACTCCAATCCTGAGACCAAATCATGGAGCCAATAAATTAGTTGGTTTAGCATTAGGATGATGTAATACTATAATGCAGTTTGAGTACGAACCATGGGCAGAGTCAAGAGCAATCTTGAGACGCTGAGGCCAAGTGAGGGGTGTAACAGTAGTAGACTCCCCTGCGATACATATTGATGATAAATAAGGTAAGAGCAGAAGAACAGAAAGAGAGGAAGAAATGTCACGTGGTTATTTTTTTGAAAATTGGCCTTTAATTTCAGTAATAAGAGAATGCATATATCCAATTAACCACACACACAAGAAGGTGAGTTTAGTCTTTTTCCCTTTATGAGAAAAGGAAGAGGGCCACCTTACCCCTTAGACGGTCCTCTAGGTTTCCTCCATGCATGTATTCATATACAAGGGCCAAATGTTTCTTGTCCTTGCAATATCCAATCAAGGAAACAAGGTTTTTGTGATGAACTCTACCCAAGTGTTGAGCCTGCAATATGTAAGTAATAAGGTATTTGTTTCAATCTCAAATCCGCACGAAGGTGAAAAGCAACTGCTCAGCTTACCTCAGCTAAAAACTCTTTATCCCCTTGGGAGGAAGTTGTTGAACGCATTTTGACAGCTACTGGATCTCCATTCTCCAAGTAGCCCAGGAACACACCACCAAATCCTCCTCTACCTATTTCTTTTACGAAATTATTTGTTATGAGCTTCAACTCCTTGTAGGAAAATTGCCTATTCTCGAATATATTTGACCGGTCTCGAGGGCTATTGGGTCTTGAGTTGTTTGCCATCCATCTTTCTATAATCAAACCAGATATTGTGTGATCAAGCTTAGCAAATGCAGATTACTTTATAGGTTTACTTGGTGAAATGTTACCTCGTCGTTTGTTTCTCATACTATGAATGATAAGAAACACTGCCAATAACAGTAGAGTTGCTAATGCTATTGGAACAACTGTTGCAATGACAATTGTTTTGTTGCTTTTCTTGTTCTCCGACTTGCATGCGGAAGCACCATTGTTGCACAGAGTTGGGTTGTTTTCAGTCCTATCATTAGAGGAAAATTATCTGGATCAATTAAATCTTAAAGAAACAACATGGAAATACACTTTTATTATTCAAGTGGTAGGAGTTATTAAATTATTTTCTTAACGTTTTTTTTTTGCATTACAATTTTTCTCAAAAGAATTTCTTTGGGTAAGATGTCTCTTGAACCTTAAGGTAGCTTACATGATGCAAACCTGAACACAAGAGATCTGTTTTGGCTCTTTTCTAGTAGAGCAGCAGGAACTGATCCACTGAGTTTGTTGTTTGACAGATCACTGCAGAAACACATGTTTGATATACAAATGCAATTATTTTAGCATAAAGCGGTTCCAGCAAAGCAGAAATACTTACAGGAATGTGAGGGATGGCATTTGCGCTAGGAAATCAGGAATCGAACCATATAGGCTATTGTTGGACAAGTCCCTGGAATTTCAGTTCACATTAAGATACTAAAGTTGACATGGGGAACCAATACAAAGAAGTTACGTTTGTTGTTACTTCAGGTGTAGTGAATAATCTAGTCTGTTAATAAATGTTGTAACTTGTAATAAAACTTTTAGAATTTGGATGCTCTTAATGAACTTTATTATAATTTGGATGCTTTAAAATCAAGATCTTATAATGAAGTTGGTCAAACATTCTTCTTAGAAAGTACTGCCATGAAAGCTGGTAATCCCAGGGAGATAATTGTGTTTTCAGCAAAAAGAAGGGCCACAATTTTTATGCAAAATTGTTATCCAAAGACCGAATGTTTCAAGGTAGCGAAGTGAGAACTTTTTAGGGGCTAATCCCAGGAAGATAGTGTAGAATTCAAAATATTTGTGTGATTGGTTCTTACAGGTATTTTAGGGATTTCAGATGGCCAAAAGAAACATGAACTTCACCGGCCAACCCGCTAGATGAAAAGAGCCTGTAGCACATCCAATTAATAGTAAATTAATAACAGGGAACAGAAAACATGCATTATATTTAGTTATTTCCGATCAAGCATTCAAGGTAGTAATTACAGCTTTCGCAAAATAAAAAGGGCTACTTACAGCTCGGTTACTGATGCAGGACCAGATGAAGGATAACTACAGTTCAGGCCATCCCAAGCAAATGATTTTGGTGCACAAGGATCACCCATCCATTTTTTCTCCAATGCATACGCAGTGCGAATTGTCATCATGGCCTTGGCTGTTCATAGGGTAAAAACAGAAGGTAACTCTGAAGTCATTCTGTGGAATTGAGATCAATTATGAGGCAAACTTGACTGGTCAAATTGTAACAAACACTCAAATCTTTGACTAAGTAATAGTAATATAGTACACTGTTCGAAGCAAGGAACCATGCATCCTACTCCTTCCGTCCCAAATTACTTGTTATTTTAGCTTTTCTAGATACATTCATTTTGTTATGCACCTTGATATATATTTATGTCTAGATACATAACAAAATGAATGCACTCAGAAAAACCAAAAAATGACAAGTAATTTGGGACGGAGGGAGTATTAGCTTGCAACAAAATTTTTTTATCCAGCGCCATGAAAGCATCATAATAATGCTGATGAATGAAACTGACTGACAGAAATTTGACAAATCGAAAGTGTTTAGCAGATACCGTCGGCATCATTTGTTGCAAGCTCAGTCATTGGTTTCACTGAATATATCTCAAATGCATTCAGGATGGGTGGAAGAGTGGCATCCGGCGTGGCAGCAAGTGAGACAGCATGTTGGCTCGATCCCTGCACCATAGTTTTCACAACCTCTGCAGAGAGGTACTTTGGGGTGTAGCTTTGGCTGCCTTTCCATGTAGCCTTGTCGACAAGGATATCAAACTTCCTCAGGGCATTGCTTGGCAATCTCTGCAATTCCGCGAAGTAGAGGAGAAGAAGGTAAGTTGAATTGTCATCATTCAGGTCGGGATCTGGGCTCCATGTGAAGCCGATCTGGGTTCCGTTGGCAGCACTCTGCAGTATCTTGTTTGGCTTGTCGAAGTTGATGGTGTTTGCGATATCTACATTGTCTGTTGTATTTATGTTGGTCCATGTAGGATCTTCGTATCTTTGCCAGGAGCGGTCATGCGGATCATCCGGGTACCTATTGGTTAGAAAAAGAAATGGTGAGGCAATCTCAAGAATAGACCATCGCCCTGTTCGTTTGGCTTATCAGCCACTAGCCAGCAGTACTTTTCTCTCAGAACAAACCAGCCACCAGCAACCAGCCAGCACTACTTTTCTCTCAGAACAAATCAGCACCAGCCACCAGCCAAACGAACAGGGTGCATGAATGCTGATTACAAATAAAGCTTCCTTGCAAGAGAGTAAGAAGCAACATATTGTTCACATCAGGTAACTGGGAATCCCCACAATCATACTTACCTGATGAAACCGGTCCCGAAATGAAATCGGTTGATAGCGAAATCAGCTACCGATTTCCGGTCAAGCCTGAGGAGAAGCAGCGATTGGTTGACCGTGGCCTCCGGGTACATGGTCACCCCGAGCGGCCTCAGCTCAAGCCCAGAGATGAATGGTGTACCCCGTCCTGTATTTACCAAGCACACCTGTACATGCACATGTCAATTTTGGTGGAACTTGGTGTTATCATCAATTCTTTTATATATCTTACATGATTTAATAGTACATGCATCATGCATGCATGCCTTAAGTTAATATCATCTATATTAGCAATGATAGAAATAGGAAATTTAGAATCATATGATGGTGTAATTTAGGATTTTTAATGATAAATGTAGGTAAATTTGATGCAAATTTAGGGGTTACAACTTACATATCTTAATTTTTTAATATTGATGCGAGTAATTTAGATGCAAATTTAGAGGGTTATTTTAGATTATCTATATGATGACATAGGTGGATATATAATTAGGCAATTTAGAATCATATAATGGTATATTTTAGGATTTTTAATGATAAATGTAGGTAATTTCAATGCAAATTTAGGGGTTATGTATCTTATTTTTTTTTAATATTGATGCGGGTAATTTAGATGAAAGTTTAGATTATCTATATCTATACTATAAGAGTTGAGCAAATTGAAAACAATTTTCACCCAAGTTTATGTCTTCCCACCTCTCTCACAAGAGCCTCACTTGTCAGGCCAGGCCCACCCAAATTTGCTTCACCAAACTGCGTGAGGAAACAAAATGAGTTGCTAGGAATTGTTTTCACCGAATCCCCTTATTTTTTCACCCACCCCATTCTTACCCACCCGCGTGTACCCACCCGACCCGCCCCCGTTAATCACGGCTATTGTTTCCTTTCTTCATTCTTTTTTCCAAACGTCGGAGGCAATCATGGTTGTTGTTTCCTTTCTTCATTCTTTTCTGAAGGACAGAGAAATTGATTGGCATGATTGATGGCATGACTCAAAAGTAAACACTCAGATGCTCAAAAGGAAAGAGATATTGGTGTACAAAATAAAGGAAAATTGATTGGTGTGATTGATGACACATAAAGGAAAGGAAAAACAAGGAAAGAATCATTGTGTGATTAGATGAACTAAGAAAAGAATTGTTGTGCCATTCATAAATAGTTAGTAAGGAAAGATTCACCGTGTCATTAGATTAACAACATTCAAATGCAATTAGATGGATGCCATTTATATGTAAATGATGTTTTGAGTCCTTAACTATTTCCTTTTGAGTTCAATACCTTCAATCACACCAATCAATACTCATTCCTTTTTGCACCCCATGTCCCTATAAAACTCAATTCTCTCCACGAGCCCTAGCGCCACCACCGCCTCCCCGCACCTCCTGCGTCGGCCTCCTCGCGTTGGCTCCCCACGAGCGTCGACCCCTCCTCCCGCCGGTCTCATGCTCGGCGCGTGGGCCTCATCTTCCCTGCCGGCTGGTGGCGAGCTCCCCCATCAAGGATCGAGCACGTGGGTGGCGCGGTCGGCCTCAGGGCGGGCTCCCCTGCTGGATTTGCAGACCCTCATCCCCACCTTGAAGGTGACGACGGTGACGTGAAGCCCTCCCCGACCAGTCTCCTTCAAAGCTGCCTTGAAGGTGGCAGCGGTGATGCAACACGGTGCGGAGATGACGCGGATGCAATTAGATTTACTTTAGTATCCTTTTATTTTTCTACATACATACTAATTAAACCTTTTATGTAATTCTTTTTATATCACATGCGGCAGCCCTTCCACTAGTAATAACAAAGGTGGATAATTTTGATGAAAATTAAGAGGATACTTTTGTTTTTTTCAAATAACATACTCCCTCCATATCACAAAAGGAAGACGTTCTGGCGCTTTTGTGTAAAGGAAGTCGCAATGCACTGGCGTCCAAAGAATCAATCATCTTGGAACCTGCTTTTGTGCAAAGAAAGTCACAATGCACTCGCGTCCAAAGAATCGATCTTGTGACCTCTAAGTCTTGGGACATGCTACACAAACCAATCCAGCTGCGCACATTTGTTGTTTATAACACATCCGCAGCACTATTTAATAGAGGTAGATAGAGAAAACTCTACTCTAATTAATCACTTCTTGGTATGCTAAATGATGTCCTAAATGACTTTCTTTACCAGAATGGGGGAGCATGTGGGTATTTTTATATACATATTTAGAGTGTTACTTTAGACCATTTTTTAATAATGGTAGGTGTGTAATGTGTCAGAAACTTGATAGATCCCACGGCTAGGATGGACGTAGGCTAGATAATTTTGATTTCCGAGAGAATTTTTTAGGACTTACCTATTTTTCTAGTGCGTCTCATGAGATTTAAAATGAAAGCTCTAATTATTAGTAATAGTGAGATGGCTCAAAAAGCACAGAATATTGATTGATATTTTTTTCATACTAGAGAGTTCTGTTTGCACACAGAAAGATTGTCACCCCTTTGGAAATGGGGTTGCATGATGGATAAGATCAACTGACAAAACTGAATATTAGTCCGAGATGTCGCATCTTGTTTGGCCTAGTATGTAAGATGCAGATAGCAGATGTTTGGATACCCACATGCTACCTAAAGCGAGGACCATTTTATATTTTTATGCAAAAATGTCTCTCAGCCTAATTTTTTGACGTTATTAGTGTATAATTATGTGATATTATTAGTGAATGCAGACAGAGTCAGGTCCACTGGAAGCAGACTAATACATTTAATAAATATGTGATGTTAATATTTAAGTAAATAATAAAAATAATAAAATAATTCAGAGCATATAAAACTGTAGCTGTGGAAAATAAATAAAATATCATGTTGACACTTATTTTTCTACTTTATTTATGCCATGCAACATGATTTAGTGTAAAGAATCAAACATCTCTGACAAAATAGACACAAGCAACCAAACAAACTAAATGCTATTGTATACACTCGGGCTTATTGAGTTAATAAAGGCAGGCCTGGGTAGAGAATAATACCGCTAACAAACAAAGAGAAGCTCATATTACAGGATGGTGAGAGTGAGACACGGCACGAAGCAAGACGACTAACCTGCAAGAAATCGGCCGGCGGCACTGTCACTGCCTCGATGACATGCCTGGAACCGGGAGATGTGATGTTCACGGTGGTCCAACGATTCACGCCGATGTGGATGTCAAACACGGGGAGCGCTGTTTCCGGCCAGCGGCCGTCGTAGTTCCCGTAGTAGAATCTTGCCCGGACGAGGTACCGGCGGCCCGGCGAGACAGGCCCAAGCGTGTAGCAGCTCCGGCTCCGCCGCTCGCCGGCGCCGCCGTCGGGGAAGTACCGGACGGTCCCGTACAGCTCGTGCCGCTCCGGCTTGTAGTACGGCGGCCGGACGGCGGCGTTGAGCCCTGCGTCGGTGAAGCCGCTGTCGGGGACGTGGCGGAGGCCCAACTTCTTGTCGAAGTAGGCGCCGTCCGCGGCGAGGCCGCAGTCGATGGTGATGAAATCTGTCAGGGACGAACGCGATCAGAGCATGGCTTCGCCCGTTCGGCGGCGAGCCGGCCGGCGACGAAGGGGGAAGTTCGTTCACGAGAAGAAGCTTATGTTACCAGGAGAATCGGGCTGCCCATGGATGACAGTGATAAGCTCTGACGACGATGCCACCAGCCAAACGAGACCTAATAGCTGCATAACAGTAGTGAATGGCGCCATCTCCTTCTCCCTCCCTCCCTCCCTCCCTCCCTCTCATATGTACGGACTGGTACAAGATGACGAACGAATCGATCAAGAGGCCGGTGAAGCAAATTAAAGGAATGGATCACAGGTACATAAGTTCTTACAAACAAAATATATCCTGATGAGTTGAATTCGGGGAGTAGGTAACGACGTGTCAAAACCTCTCGCGAGGATAGAAGAGGCCATCGACTTCCAACGCATATATAGGACAACAGTAATCAAATCATGGGACGGCAATGGTTGATTAAAATTTAAAAAGGCTCTGTGTCGAGAGCTTCAGGTATTTTCTAAGATGGCTCATGCAACAACTAATTGAGTCAACAATGGAAAATAGTACCTACTCCATATGACAGCAATGCTCAGTTTGCTATACTTTTATCATAACTAGAATTGACCAAGGTGTATGCCAACTGGCCTAGCTTTAATTTGCAATATCTCCTGCTATGCCCAAATACCAGAGCACGTAAAGTAAACGTAGATAAAGCATCTTGTATAGAAATAAAAAAATGTGTATGAATCATTGAATTCTTCAGCACGCGATATAATATGATTTCAGGTACGGTCAAGATGAAGTTTACATCGGGGAAGGATTGCTTATGTGCTAAAAAATGTGGTTTTAAATTGTCATTTTTATTAATTAGCCCATTTTTAGATGTGCCCAAGAATTGACTTTTTATTATAAAGCTGTAAGGATTGTGGAGGGATGTTCTGCCTATCTATTTCACACACTTGTAATAAAATTGATCATGTATGCAATGAGAATTGCCGACAATGTAACATCAGCAGAAGGATCTAGTAGCGATCCCCGAATTCGTGTGAGTTCGGAGCGGGGGATGAAGTAATCATCCCTAACTACAGATTTTTCTTTTACCTGAAGTAACTATCACAGTCACTGCCACCCATCATAAGATTTTTCACACGTGTAGCTTGAGACCTATGGTTGTACAATAGCAAATTCTTTCTTTTTATTTGAGTAACTACTGCGCAGTCATCACCACCCATCACAAGATTTCCATACGAACCAAGTAAGTGTGCTTCATAAGGATTCGAACTCCTTATGAAGGCTCGTGCATAACTTCCTTACTACCAAACCACATAATAAATTGTTTTTTCTAAAGTAGCCAGGAGCACTGGCATGTCATGTAAGAGGTTTAGTTACCCACGCTGACCGCACTCAACGCAAACAAGGCTGCCCGAGTAGTCTCGGAACGTGCCATACTTAGGCACACACACCACAACACACGCCCACACCCAAACCATGCACGCGGCACGCCTCAGCACCCAGTGCAGGACGGGGGTTCGAACTTCGAACCCCCGCCGGGAGACGCAACTACCAGGCCTAAATTGTGACTTGTATGGAGATGCTATTCTTTTGTATTAACTATTTTGAATCCTTATATGTAACATTTGGACATAAATTTTTTGAATGGAAAAATTTGTCAACTCCAAAGTTGTAGATCTCACCATGTACTGTTCTCTCATCGTGTTCTACAAGTTTGACCTTGATTTTGTTTCCATATGAGGTTATTTGATAGGTGTGAATATCAAATATTTAGGCATCTAAATAATTTCAAATGAAAACCTTGTCATCTGCCAAGTTTAAGATCTCACTGAGGTATATGCAATTTTGATATAAAGTCTGTATTCATCCACTTTATAAACAAAGTTATACTTTTTTTCATGGGATGGGTGGTTTTCACTAGATTCCGAGTCCTGGATAGACCGGATGCTGAAAACTAACGTAACACAAACTGGTAGTGAGAAAACCGATTCCATTTTCATTGCCGGTTGGTGGTGAGCGAGATGAATAAAGAGGCACTCACTCGCAAAAAAAAGAGGCACTCACTCGCAAAAAAAAAAACAGAGACACTCAACCTGGCTTTTAGAATGTAGAAATCCAATGTATATCCGAGGCATGGCTCAGATGATGCTCAACTACTACAACTAGAATGTATCTTAGGTCAGTTTCAATGGAAGGTGTTATAGGAGTTTTATGAACATTGAAGTCCATGTCACTTCATCAATTTTGCTGGGCAAACTCATTATGAGGATAGAAGAGTGCTATTTTAATCATACTATGAGAGAAGAGTTTCATCCATATGACACAAACATAATTACTAATTAAGTTTTCAGTCTTGGTAACTCCCTAGCTGTGGGATGAAAGTATACACTAAGACTAGAGCATTAATCACCAACATTCACTACGGCAACCTAGCGGTTTCCGAGTGCCGGATACGCTCGGCAAAGACCAATTTACTCTCGGCAAAGACCTCACGGCAAAGGAGTTGTTTGCTGAGAGCCAACCCTATGGCTCACCGCAAACGTGTGCCGTAGGCAAGGACGACTCTCGGCAAAGAATTTTGAAAACAAATTAAAAAACCAAATCCATAGGGCACCGTGGGCCCACTGTCCGGCCGCTGTAGCCCTCCGTGGGCCCTATCGCCATGACGGCCGCCGGCCGCCGCTGCCAGACCGCCACCGCGCACGGCCACCACCACCGCCACGCACGTTGCACCTCGGGCCGCCGCCTGACCTCCTCCGCGTGGGGAAGGAGCTCGCCGCGTTCCTTGGGAGGAGGCCGCACTGTTGAAGGATGCTGTTGCGCTTCTCGTCGGGGGAGGAAGTCGATGTGCCGCCGGATCTCATCGTCGGAGGAGGAAGTCGAGGCGCCGTTGGATCTTGTTCTCGAGAGGAAGCCGAGGCGCTATCCGCGGGAGGCTGCCGCATCACTCCCTCACGTCGGCCACCGAGGGGGAGGAGCTCGAGGTCGCCGTCGTGGATTTGCTACCGCACCGCTGGATCTCCTCGCACTGGCCACCGAGGGGGAGGGAGCTCGAGGCCACGCCGGGAATGAGCTCGTGGCCGCCGTGGGGAGGAGACCCCGAAGCCGTCACCACCACCACACCACCATGTGCCAGATCTCGCAGTCGGGTCCTCTATGCGCCGCCACCTCACTTCGCCACCCCCACCCCCACCGCCGCCGCTCTTCACCACCCGTGAGGGGCGAGCGAAGGGGGAGGACAGACAGAGGAGAGACTAGCCCGAGGTCCATGCGCTGCCGCTCCCTGCACCGCGCTGCCGGATATGAGGGGCGGCGGCAGATCAGAGGGAGGGAGGTGGCTGCGGGAGAGGGAGAGGGAGGAGTGAGGGATGGAGGAGGGTTAAATATGCTAGGGTTTGTATGGGAGATGGTCCGGCAGGTTTCTTAGGCCGACCGGCCCAATTAGGCTTTGCCGAGAGCCCAAGTTGCGGCCCACGGGAAAGGGATTTTTAAAAATAAATATATCTAATACATTTAACTAGTTAAATATAGCAAATAAATGTAAAAAGTTCCCAAATTTTAACATTGAGTAGCACATGTTGTTTGCGGAGAGTAGAAAAAATTTTGAATTCAAATTTTAATTTCAATGTCACCTTGGCTACAAACCTAGCCACTCCCTTTATAACACTATGAAATTTCTCAAGAGATGTTTGGGTTTCTAAGCATCATGCATGATAAAATATGTGAAACTCACTCAATTTTTACAACATCCTCCTTGTATGATATCATGAGATATTGACAAATTTCATGATTTTTTCAGACTTCATTTGCGTTTTTAGAATTTTAAAATCATTTGGCGCACGTGTTTCCCGGACAAGATTTTGGAAATTTCTTTTCATTTTATGAATAAGGTTTCAAATTTAGCTAAATAACATTAATATCATTTTTCCACTTATTTTCTTCTATTATATTAATCACTTGCATTTCAAATTTGATTTGACTAAAAAATGCTTGAAATACAATTAATTAGTTACATATAGAAAACAAATAGAAAAATGTAACAAATTTTAACATGGAGTACCACAAGTTGTATGTGGAGAGTAGAAAAAGTTTTGAATTCAACTTTCAATTTGAACATCACTTCACTTACAAACCCAACTCTTACTTCATAACTATCTGAAACTTCTTCGCAGATGTTTCGGTTTGTAAGCATCGTATATGATAAAATATGTGAAACACACTCAATGTTTTCCCACAGCCTTCATGTACGATATCATGAGATAATGACAAATTTCATGATTGTCAGACTTCATTTGAGTTTTTTAGAAATTAAAATCATTCGGATGTGCGTCTTTGATCGTGTTTCCTCAACAAGATGTTCAAAATTTCTTTTGATTTTATGGATAAGGTCTCAAATTGGTCTAAATAACATGAATATTATTTTTCACTCATTTTACTCTATTATTTGAATCACTTGCAGTTTGAATTTGACTTGATTCAAAAAATGCTTGAAATACAATTAATTAGTTAAATATGGAAAACAAATATAAAAATGTACCAAATTTTAACATGTAGCTTCACATGTTGTATGAAAGGAGTCGAAAAGTTTAGAGTGTAGAAGATAAACATAGCTATGGGTTGCTTCACAAGTGACCCTTCCCTATTCAATCAAAAAAAAAGAATTAAAATTTTAAAAAATTCCTTGCTGAAAGTTATTGAAGTTTTCTAGATGTGAAATTGTGATGTAAAGTTTTTTTTATATAAGATGGAAACATTTTGAAGTGGCAAGATGGCCTTTTCCCAAAACAAAAGCTCACGGCAAAGTTCAACGTTCGCCATGAGCCGACCATGGGGCTCTCGGCAAATACAAATTTTGCCGAGAGTTTTCGGCGTGGCCGTTGGCAAAATTGGTTCTTTGCTGGCAAAGTCCTAAGCTTTCCAGTAGTGATTCCATCTTCTCTTTTCATATGCCATTTCCCAAATTTTAATGTCAAATAGGTTCTATTTGCACTTGAGATCAGCACACGAATTGTATAAACCATAGGATGTCATACAAGGGTGAGTTAAATCTTCAATACAATCCAAGAAATTTTCTCATTTATTTGCTGAGGCGGGCCACCCTAACCGCTGGCGCACCATTGAATTGAACATATATAAGGAGAGATATTAGAGACAAAACAGGGAGAGGAAGAGAAATAGTTGGGCTAGAGGGGGAAGAAGGAGACGAGCCCTTCCTCGCAGTCGTAGTCCCATCCCGTCCCGTCTCCGCCGCCGGAGTCACGAACGAGCTGCAGTTTGCCGGCTGGAAGGAGAGCACGTGTTTTCCAAGGTCATAGAGAAGCTGCATGTTCTGCTGCATGTAGCTGCCGATGACAGTCGTCTCGTTCATCGGCGCCGAGGCCTTTCGCGCCGAGCTGAACACCACCATGCACGCCGTCTCATCGCCGACGGGTGACCAATAGTTCTCCGGCGGCAGCACCACTTCCCCGCCGCTGCCGAATCGCAGCACCAGCGGCGGCACCAGCCTGGCGAGGTCCCCCTGCGCAATGCAGAGCTCCAGCCTCTTGCTGAGGACAACTTTCGGCGGCCGCACCAGGCTGCCGCCCAGCTGCTGCTCCAGCTCCGTCTTCAGCGCCCGGTACGCCTCGTCGACGAGGCTCATGAACGGGGCGCCGGTGTCGACCACTGTGCCGGCCCACTTGCCCGGCTTCACCTCCCGGAGGTCAAACGCGGAGGCGGCGACGTCGAGCTTGGTTTTCCCCACCGTGATCCCAGCGAGGGGCAGGTAGTAGTACGTGCTGAAGGGGTACTCCTTGGGGTTCTTGACGAACGGCACGGACGTGACCGGCGCGCCGCCGCCGCTCAGGGCGGCGGCGGACGCGCCGACGAGGAGGTGGCTCGGGTTGGTGGCGTCGCCGAAGAAGGGCGTGAGGCAGTAGGAGAACTTGGTCTCGGAGAGCTGGGATACCAGAGACAGCGGGCCCCTGCCGAGCCCGACGATGCCGGATGCGCCGCCCAGGGAGCCCCTCGTGAGCGTGCTCGCGCCGATGGTCCCAAAGGCGAGGCTCACCTTCTCCGACCCGAACGTGAACTCGTCGGTGCTGAGGTCGCCGGCGATCTCCTCGAAGGCGTTGTAGGCGGTGTGGACGTAGCACTCGGTCCCGCTGCGGCTGCACTGCGTCGCGGAGCCGATGCCGGCAGCGCACGCGGCGTCGCTGCACGTCAGGTTCCGGGCGGCGTGCGACAGGGACGGGTCGTAGCGGGGGAGGTCCTGGCGGAAGCAGACGCTGCAAGCCGCCGACTGCGTCCAGACGAGGTTGCTGGCGGTGTCGACGATGGCCTCGGCCTTCTGCGGCGGGTCGCCGACGAGGTACTCGACGGAGTACTGGTTCTCCGCCAAGCGGGCCGGCTTGGACGCTAGAAGGCGGTGGGTGAGCTTGAGGTGGAGGTCGCCGCAGGTGGCGAAGGCCACGGAGGAGCACAAGATCGCGAGCCAGAGCAAAGGCCTCGCCATTTTATTTTTTGAAGTCACGCTGTGCCCTACTACTCCTTGGCTTCTCCTTGGCACATGTTTGTGTTCACGGGGAAGAAGTACAGGGAGGCTATATATAATAGGATGGAATGTGGTAAAATAAAAAAACATAGCTGGATTTGCATTAGTTAGCAGAAATTCAAATAAAATAAGATGACCGAATGAATGTCAAATTGTTGGCATTATTATTACAAGTGGGTATATGTTAGGGTAATTCAGTGGATTTTCAATTTCCATAGGATGAATTTGTAATATTTGAAGTATTTAGTAACATGTTCAATTTAGGATTGCAGCTGAATTCGCGGTGGCATTTGGATAAATTTACCCAAACAAAGCATGATTGATCAAATCTCAAATGGTTGACATTAATGCAAGTGGCTATATCTAGGCTTAGTGCAAAACATCAACTTGAATAGGATAAATAAACCACAGAACTTTAGAGTACGTTTACACAACCAACGGATGTATTGAGGTCATGCATGCAGACCTAGCCATACCTCTCTATGGGAATGAATCATGTTGGCCAAACATGATATCAGCCGCAGTGCTGAATTGGTTGATTTGAGCAATTCACATGCATTTTCCTATAATAGATTTTTTCTACAGCAGTTTCTTTTTGTTGAAGTGGAAAATTGTGGAGTTAACATTTAGCAAGAGCTAGTTAGTTTAATAATTCCCCAGTTTAGTTTAGCGGCTGAAAAAAATGCAAATGGACAATAAATGAATGAGGGTCAACCTAGCCTCACACTACCATTTCTTGGAAAGTGTAACATTTCTAACATGGTGTTGAGCACGTTAGTTAGAGTGTCTCTTTCATTTGTCAATCCCATTTGATTGAGATGAATAAGAAGGTATCCTCACAGGAATGGTACCTGTTGGGTATTGATGGAGATCAACACAACAGAAAGTATAGGACTGAATACTTGACCTTTATAAATCTCGTAAAAATCATCCTTGGTAGAGCTCTTTTATAGTGCCCGAAAGCTTATTTTATATTCCGAGATTAATACCCCTACCTTTAAAAATATTCGAGGAATATGCTTAACAAGATTGTCTAAATGACTCACGTGTGCAATGTGAACACCCGACAAGTTCACGTTCTACACGCCACCCTCTTCACGGTGATCATGTTGCTCACTCTGATGACCTCGAGTCCATTAGGTTTTCACCGCCACAAGCTTCCTTAACCTCGAGTCTTGATTACATTGCTTGTTTCCTCGTACTTCCTTTGTTAGAAAGATAGCATCGATCATGACGAAGATATTCATCGACCTCGAGTAGTTTTGCAAGATATCTAGCTTCGAGCGCATTCTCCCTGAAAGAAGCAACCACGACAAATGTCGATGCTCTCGAGGACTTAGTGTCATTGAGGGTTAGCAATGTATTAGAATCATAAGTATGAAATGATCTACAACCTCAAATCTAGTATGACTTTCAGCTCACTCGAGGCTACACAAAGTAAACAAACCAAGGACTTAAGATATTTGCCAACCTTGAGCCCCTAACCTCTCACAAGTTGCTCGAGGCTATCTAAGCGCTACTTCCCCCTTAGATTTTTGCTCGAGGTTAGATGTTGTCGGATTCCACCGACGCCCAAGGTTGATGGTTTTCCGCGATCCCCAACAAATACCATTTTTATATTAACATATGGTAAGCTTATTTGCAAATTACTCCATCGACCTAAATTTTTTGTTTATTTCGAATTTGTTTTCTACTTCACCATTTTAGATTTTTTATATCTGCAACGCAATGCCTCATCCTTTGGTTTTAGTTCTATTTTTATCTAACATTATATAATATCTTGCCTCGCCCTTTATCAACAAACTACTCATTTCCAAAGATTTAAATGCATGGGCTCTAGCGGTGCCTAAGTCCTTTATCTTTGCTGCCTTGTGAGGCTTGTGGGGTTGCTTGCTTGCACTTAAGTCTTACACTTGAGAAATTCAGGATTAAACTCATAGGTCTAAACGTATCATGCAAACAAGACTAACATGATGAAATTATAGATGCCAAAAATTTGATTCATAACTGCTAGCAACACATGATTGGGGTGTCCTTACTCTCCCTCTTATGAAGGGTGGGCCCAAGGTGAGAGATATTGGTACCCATGGGTCCCCACCGACCAGGGTCTCAGCTGTCCCCGACAGGCGGGCCCGACCTACCAGAAGACCCGCCGACCTGTCAGTGGGCCCTACCCGACCAGACATGTGGGCCTAAGGACATGAAGATAGCTTGGAGTACAAGACAAGACAGACCAGCTCGGATAAAGCTTTCCCTATTGTAACCGACTAGGATAGATGAAAACTGACTTGTAGCCCAAGGTCGTTGGCCAATATAAGGCGGCCTGGGCGCCCTTCTTGGGGGCAGATGACTCTCCACATAATTCCAATACCAAACTGGACGTAGGGTTTTACTCTCCGAAGGACCGAACCAGTATAAATCGCCGTGTTCCTCGTGTCTCGCCGGGATTTTCGTGCTCGTCCTACGTGCAACCATCTACGCTCTTAGTTCCTCGATCCCTCCATTAACCTACAACCGCTTGGGTCGCCCCCTTGCAGATCTGTCCAAGTCTCACCCCCTGACAGTTGGCGCGCCAGGTAGGGGTGATCAGGAGCTCGTTGTGCAGCGGATGGCATCTCGCTCCGGCGATTGTATCTTGCGAGACGGTGGCGCGCCAAAATTTTTTCGCGACCCACCCACCCGCGACCTTCTCCGATGATCTAATCATCGGCGTGCACGTGCCGTCAAGAAAAGGCCTCACGGTGGCCAGCAAATCCATCTACTATATGCGTGAACAAGGAAGTATATTGATTGCTCTTCTGTTATTTTTTCTCTCTTTTCTAGGTCAGAACAACTCATCACCTCGCGCCGACCTCGGCTACGACGATCTTCTCGGCTACATGCACAAGCTAAGTGCTAGTTTTTTCTTAACTAATTATTTTTACGGCTTTAATTTGTTTTGTAGACTTGCTCTACATATTTTTTCTGCTCTTCCAATCCCGCCCCCTCGACATGCTTGGGGGCTTGGCGATGCCAACACGTAGGTCGCCAGATCTGAGGGTTCAAAATTTTTATCTTGTGATGTGTTCCCCTCCCCCTTCGACACGCTCGGGGGCTTGGTATAGCCGACCTCGATACCCTCGGGGGCTTGACTTTGCCAATCTAAGGGTCGTCAGACCAAAGGGATTTTGAATTTAATTCTGTGTGTTCTTCCTTTAAATACTTTTTTATACTTATTCGTAATTGTGTGGTTGCAAGACCTTGAGTCTCTTACTCCCCCCGCGCGCCGGCTACACCTAAGCCTCCATGCTGAGCAGTGTAGTCGATGGCTCTGCGCCTTGTCATATCTACGGACAATGACGACGATCAAACACATCTTTTACGGCTCTGCGTCTTCATTGCACCCGCTAGGGTCTGCGTCCTGGTACACCCGCTATGACTCTGCACGTAAACGGACCTATTCCAATCAGCTTATATTCCTGCTTCCTGAGTAGAATGGTCGTAGGTTCGATTGAAGACCCTCTAGGGTAGGCGTGCCTCGCTGCTCTACCAGATCCGTCTGGGTGCCTAGAGTCCAGTCTATGATTTCATCGGGCCCCCGAGGTCGGTGTGCCTGTTACTTAGGTCATCAATACCTTAGTACCATGGCTCCGCTGGATGATTGGCAGCTATGCTAGTCATCTGGGCACCAAAATGGCCTCCTTGAGGTCGGCGTGCTATTATAGCCCTGCTAGCCTGCTCTGGACGTCCCCCTTGCTTTAGCATGATGGCCTCCCTGTGGGGTGCGCGCCTAATGGTCCTGCCAAGCATCTCCGAGTGCTTGGGCACTGCTAACTTGAGACCTTCCTGAGGTCGGCATGCCTCGGGTGGCTCTACTAGACTCTTTACATCCGTGCAGGATATCTGGGTGTCTCTACACTCCGTTTGTTCAAGACCAACACTTCCTGCGACCCCATCATCGCCTACACAAGGTCATGAGACCTTCCTGCGACCCCGTCGTCGCCGACACAAGGTCCTGCGACCACCCCGCGACTCCGTCGTCGCCTACTCAAGGTCCTGAGACCTCCCCGCGACTTCTTCGTCGCCTACTCAAGGTCTTGAGACCTTCTCGCGACTCCGTCGTCGCCTACACAAGGTCATGAGACCTTCTCGCCTCAAGATCCTGAGACCTCCCGCGACCCTGTCGTCGCCTACTCAAGGTCATGAGACCTTCTTGCGACCCCGTCGTCTCCTACTCAAGGTCATGAGACCTCCCCGCGACCCCGTCGTCGCCGACTCAAGGTCCTGAGACCTTCCCGCGACTCTGTCGTCGCCTACTCAAGGTCATGAGACCTTCTTGCGACCCCGTCGTCGCTGACTCAAGGTCCTGTGATCTCCCCACGACCCTGTCGTCACCGACTCAAGGTCCTGAGACCTCGCCGCGACCCCGTCGTTGCCGACTCAAGGTCCTGAGACCTTCCCGTGACTCCGTCGTCGCCTACTCAAGGTTATGAGACCTTCCCGCGATTACGTCGTCGCCGACTCAAGGTCCTGAGACCTTCCCGCGACTCCGTCGTCACCTACTCAAGGTCATGAGACCTTCCCGCGACCCCGTCGTCGCTGACTCAAGGTCCTGAGACCTTCCTGCGACTCCGTCGTCGCCTACACAAGGTCATGAGACCTTCCCGCGGCTCCCTCGTCGCCCTCTCGAGGTTGCTAGACCTCCTGGCGTCTCCGCCGTTGACCACTTCAGGTCGCCAGGCCTCCCGGCGTCTCCGTCATCGTTTACTTCGCCAGACTTCGCTACAGCTCTGACAGTCGGTGCGCCTTTCCCCTACTTGACCACATTCTGGTGCTTTTGTCCCTTGCGAGTGGACAACGGCTTCAGCTTTACATGAGAACAGGCCGTGGCCGTACAGTGCGCCTATGACTCAGGTCATGGCAGCTTTCGACGTTTGGTATCTTCCTCAAGATTCCAGACGTTTCGGCATATTGGCTCAGATCGCCAGAGCATCAAAAGGAAATAGAAGGCCGTAGGTTCTCTATTTTTCTTAATTATCGGAGCATCGAACCGACCATTCTGGTCACTTTGCTGCTCGAGGGCTACTCCACGAGTGCGTCTCACGACGCCCTCTTTCTCCTACGTCGCATCGACCTACTGGAAGCCTACTTCCACTACTTCTCTACTCGACCTACCTACGGTTGGAGTTGCGACCTTCCTGAATGTTAGGGGGTGATACCTGGACAGATCCGCAAGGGGGCTACCCAAGCGGTTGTAGGTTGACTAATGGGGGGATCGGGACCTAAGAGCGTAGGTGGTTATGCACGGGGTGCACACGGAAATCTCGGCGAGACACGAGGGACACAACGATTTATACTGGTTCGGGCCTCCGGAGAGTAAAACCCTACGTCCAGTTTGATTGTGGTATTATGTGGAGAGCGATCTGCCCCCAAAGAGGGAGTTGACGTCGTGCCCTTGAGGGGCGCCCCAGGCCGCCTTATATTGGCTGGCGTGCCTTGGGTTACAAGTCGGTTTCCATCTATCCTAGTCGGTTACAATATGGATGGCTTATCCGAGCTGGACTATCTTGTCTTGTACACCAAGCTGTCTTCATGTCTTTGGGCCCACAAGTCAGGTCGGGCAGGGTCCACGGACAGGTCGGCGGGTCTTCTGGTAGGTCGGGCCCGCCTGTCGGGGACGGCTGAGACCCTGGTCGGTGGGGACCCGTGGGTACCCATGTCTCACAAGCCCCCGATCGACGTATAGGTGAAGCGACGGAGATGAAGTCACGTCGATGTGAAGCGAAGACGTGGCGTCGATGAAGTCGCATAGGGTGCACGGGGATAAAAAAAGAAAATCCTCCTGAGCGCGTACGAAGGCGAACATCAAGTCTCTGGAGAGTAGGTCCAGGGGCTTGAGGTGAAGACAAGGCGCTGTCATTACCTGAAGAACCGCCGACCTGACCGGAATCAGGTGAAACCAACACACCTTCAAGGAAGGTCTAAATGCTGACCAAAGGGAGGTCGAGCGGAGATGTGACGGAAGCGTGCTTCCAGTAGGTCGAGGCGACGTGGAGAAAAGAGGGCGTCGCACAGACGCACTCGTAGAGTAGCCCCCGAGCAGTAAGGCGACCTAGAAGGTCGGGTTGATGCTCGAAGAATAAGTCCGTGACCTACGGCCTTCTGCTGAAGTGGACGACGACGAAGACGCCGGGAGGTCCGTAGACCTACAGCGGGCGACGACAGAGGCGCCGGGAGGTCCGTAGACCTAGAGACGGCGACGACGGAGCCACCGGGAGGTCCGTAGACCTACAGCAGAGCGACGACAGAGCCGCCGAGAGGTCCGAAGACCTGCAGAAGGCGACGACGGAGACGCCGGGAGGTCCGAAGACCTACAACGAGAGACGAGGGAAACGTCGGGAGGTCCGTAGACCTACAGCAGGCGACGAGTCCTCCGAGTGTGGAAGCTGGATGAGTCGTGGAAGCGCCGAATCGCCTCCCGCCGCGGGCCAGAGAGGTCTGTTAGGCAACAGGAGACATATCCATAGAAGTACTTCGGAACCTGGTCAAGGAGATGGCCCTGTGAAACAAAGAAAATGCAAAGACGGTGTATCAATCTGTCAAAGTATAACGAAAATTTGGCCTAGGCATAAGACATACTTGCATGTTGTTTTGTTTGAGAAAGCAGTCCCCTCATCGTGCCAGCGCAAATTATGCGAACTCAAATGCTATGAAGCTGCAAAACGTGTCCCCTCCGCTAACCCAACTCAGTGGAGGAACGGCTTACCGACTGCACGGCTCAGCGTGGAGGCTTAGGTGCAGCCGGCGCGCGGAGGGGGGCCTTGGACCCAAGGTCTCGCAACCACACGACTTAAGAATTTGCATAATAAGTAAAAGACATTTAAAGGGAGAACACACACAAGTTAATTAAGTTCCTCAGGTCTAACGACCCTTAGATTGGCAAAGTTAAGCCCCCGAGCGTATCAAGGTCGGCTACGCCAAGCCCCCGAGCGTGTCGAGGGGGAGGGGAGAAGGAGCAAGAAAAAGTATGTAAAACAGGTCGGCGAAGGTCGTGGAGACCGAGATGATCACCGAAAATATGCGGAAGCAGTAAAAATATTAATGAAATAACACTTAGCTTGTGAGTTGACGAGATCATCATGGCCGAGGTCGACGTGGCGAGCTCGAGACGTCGGAGAAGTCGGCGAGATTTCGTGGGAGGTCGGTGGCCCGTGCGTGTCAACAGGTCGTCGGGGCGAGCCGTGGTTGGGTCGAACTGTCGAGGAAGATGCCGAGGTGTCGAGGTCGTCGGCGACGCGACTAGGGTCATGTCGACCTTGTCGACAGAGACGGCGACACGACCTGGAGTCGCGCCGACACGCGTAGTGCAGGAGTCGCAGCGGCCGTGGACAAGCAGCTAGCCTGTGAGGCCGGCAGCGTGTTGCAATAGGTCAGCTTGATGTAGGTGACGAGGTCGGCGGTGTGACGGTGTAGCAGGTCGGCGACGCTAGCTGCAGGAGACTTAGTCCAGCCAAATGCGTGCATGCAATCGTTACGTGCCCGTCGACGCCGTGAGTACCGAGACCTAATCTTTCCAGTGGACAGGACTCGGAGTCCGTCCAAAACATCGAACAGGAATTCACGTTAGTTGGAGAGATAATTGAAGATATGGAAATAATATCAGCGATACGGGAAAAGAAAGAGAGAAAAAAAAGATGTGTTCCTGTTACGTGTTGTAGATTGATTTGCCTTAGCTTGGTCACGTGCGGGTGGACACGGAGTTGATGGGGGGCCGGCTTCTACGTGCCGCCACTGGCAGATTTGTCGAAGCCGGTGTTGCCGTCGACGCGGGCTGAAGTTGTCGAAGAGGTCGGGCGACGTGACTGACGATGTAGGCTGCCGGAGCAGCGATGCATGACGTAGTGGTCTCATCGGGGCCGGAGACCGCCGGCCATGTTGTGCACGAGGACATGCATGAACTCGATCGAGACGGACATGGAGTCAGCGCCATCTTCGTTGCTGATGTAGATCGATTCTTAAACTTCCGTCGCGGCAGCTGCAATGCATGGCCAGAGCCTAGCTAGCGCAGATCGAGTCGTCCGCATGCAGGCAAGGTGCCATACGGCAGACCTTGCATGCCTCACGTAGGAAAAAAAAATAGATTAGAATAAACTTGGCCAGCCAATCCGAATGCAATAGCAGTTGAGATCGGATCGAAAGAAGAAAAGAAAGAAAACAATAGAAAACTGATTGCTTCCCTGTTTACGTGTAGATGGATTTGGTCTTGATCGTGGACATGCAGGGACGCAGGGATTCTGCGCGCCTTCAAATTGAAGAAACCTCGACGTGTCGGCTTCGACGTAGGGGATAAGGAATCCAGCCAGGGCGGCTGCTTCACGTGACGTCTTCTTGCACACGCACTGCGCATACGCGACCAGCGGGATGATGATGTCGTCGTGGGTACGGGCGCAAAAAATTTCTGCGCGCCGTCGCCGAAGATGACACTGGGTCCGGCCACCATGCTGCACAGCGAGCTTCCGATCCCCCCTACCTGGCGCGCCAACTGTCAGGGGTGAGACCTGGACAGATCCGCAAGGGGGTTACCCAAGCGGTTGTAGGTTGACTAATGGGGGGATCGGGACCTAAGAGCGTAGGTGGTTATGCACGGGGTGCACACGGAAATCTCGGCGAGACACGAGGGACACAGCGATTTATACTGGTTCGGGCCTCCGGAGAGTAAAACCCTACGTCCAGTTTGATTGTGGTATTATGTGGAGAGCGATCTGCCCCCAAGGAGGGAGTCGACGTCGTGCCCTTGAGGGGCGCCCCAGGCCGCCTTATATTGGCTGGCGTGCCTTGGGTTACAAGTCGGTTTCCATCTATCCTAGTCGGTTACAATATGGAAGGCTTATCCGAGCTGTACTATCTTGTCTTGTACACCAAGCTGTCTTCATGTCTTTGGACTCACAAGTCAGGTCGGGCAGGGTCCACGGACAGGTCGGCGGGTCTTCTGGTAGGTCGGGCCCGCCTGTCGGGGACGGCTGAGACCCTGGTCGGTGGGGACCCGTGGGTACCCATGTCTCACACTGAAGGTCGCAGAAGCTCCTTTGTGTTGCGTGATCCAGGTCAGGTCGGCGGTTCTTCTATATTTGCGCCTCGTCTTCACTTCGACCTCCTGGACCTACACTCCAGAAGCTCGATGTTTGACTTCGTACGCGCATTGGAGGGGTTTTTCTTTTTTGGATCTCCCCGTGCACCCTATGCGACCTCAGCGGTGCCATGCCTTCCCTTCGCTTCAACAAGACCTCGCTTCAGCCGCTACGCCTACACGTCGATCGGGGGCTTGAGAGACATGGGTACCCATGGGTCCCCACTGACCAGGGTCTCAGCCGTCCCCGACAGGCGGGCCCGACCTACCAGAAGACCCGCCGACCTGTCAGTGGGCCCTGCCCGACCTGACATGTGGGCCCAAGGACATGAAGATAGCTTGGAATACAAGACAAGACAGACCAGCTCGGATAAAGCTTTCCCTATTGTAACCGACTAGGATAGATGAAAACTGACTTGTAGCCCAAGGTCGTCAGCCAATATAAGACGGTCTGGGGCGCCCTCCTTGGGGGCAGATGACTCTCCACATAATTCCAATACCAAACTGGACGTAGGGATTTCCGTCCAGTATAAATCGCCGTGTTCCTCGTGTCTCGCCGGGATTTCCGTGCTCGTCCTACGTGCAACCATCTACGCTCTTAGTTCCTCGATCCCTCCATTAACCTACAACCGCTTGGGTCGCCCACTTGCGGATCTGTCCAGGTCTCACCCCCTGACAATGTCACGTGATACCTTGGATGCTAATGCAAAGCCATATGGGCCTCCCAGCTCCGTTTTGGCCCCTCCAAAGGGAACACTTAGCAACCCCAAACATCACCGTCGGGGTGAGCGGGCCCCCCTTTGTGACTTCCTATGGAGGACATGTGGCACTCCTGTGGTATTTCCGTCAGGTCATGCATTTCCTAAAAAGGACGTGTGGTGCCTTCCGGTGGGGTCTTCACCAGGTCAAACAAGGATCCTCCTTTGGGTCTCCCCAGAAGGGACACATGGCGACTTCATGCAGGCAGAGCTGCCCCTAAGCCCTTGCTGGGGTGGGATTGCCTTAACAAATTGGTGGTGAAAGAATCTTGCAATACTCATGGCTAAACTATAAGCTACAGAGCTGCACAGTAGTGCTCGAGTTCATATTGTGAATTTTATGTTAAAAGGCCAAGAAGTGTAATCCAACATAAAATAAAGATAAGTAGCGGCAGGATGGACCCATTTCGTTCTCAAGAAAAATTTAATATCTGGATATAGCGTAAAATGGAATGTTAAAACTCGGTGGTGTAGTAAAACTGAAATGAAATGTTACAAACTAATGAAAACAATCTGCAAGATTCGAATATTTTGAAAGAAGGTGGGAGTTCTACTAATTGATCCGCATGCATCATAGGCTCCCGACGCACCACAAAAAAAAATCCACTCTTGCGGGATTTCTAGTATTATATAGAATATATCTATTGAGATATGGTGTCTTCCCCGTTCATTGTGTGGGTGTGGGTTGGCCAAAGATGCTCATAGGAGTCAGCGCTCTATGGTAGGCTTGCAATGACAATGTAGTTAGGGACCTATGTCAGCTTGGTCACACCCTTGTTGGGCCCATCTATGGCATAATGTCTTCTGATGCCTGGTAGGTGGATCAGAGGAAATGAAGTATATATGATGTGTTTTGTTGCATCCTGCTCATCTTGTGAGTAGATGTCAAGTGTGACCTTAGAAGCAGGTGCTATCATGTTGATGAGTATGAAACTTGGCAACGACAACTATATATACATAAAAGGGTTGAGCTTGCTTAGGGCAAGAGCTTGGGATGCAGAAGGGTTGAGCTCAGGGCAGCACCATGGACCATTTGTAGAAACTCGAAGCTGCCATGTGTGTGTGTGTGTGCTGGGTGATATAATTAATGACTTGCCACAGATAGCGATGGTTGTTTGTCTACAGTGCTGGGTGTTGTGCTTAGTGTTGTTTTGGTTGGGTGTTTGAACATTATTACTTGCTGAAACATTAGTTAGAAATAAATATTTGGGGTAGAAAACCATAGCTCAAGCAGAGAAACAAAAACCGGAGATTCACAATTCTTGTCTGATTTAATGAGTGTCAAACCTCTATTCTAGAATTTTGGAAATTCTGAATTGAACAAGAGTGCTCAGATCAGATTTTTGGAAGATGTTTGGCTAGGTAACACTCCTTTTAAGTGAGCAACATACCTGCTGAGCAATATGCTTGTAACTGAATATACTTCTGAATTCGGTATTAGAGATCAGTGTGAACACGAAAAAGGATGCAAATTCTTCTGAAATTCAGGACCATGACAATAAAACAACAAACTTTGTTCAACGATAGCACTATTTTTTTCAAAATTGCATAAGATAAATAATGCCATGAAGCATTCATAAATGGTTAGAGTTCAGTTTTTATTTCTTGTTTTGGAGATAAGAAACCACTGCTAGATCATGGCAAAATAAATCATATACATGCTTCATCTAACAGCAGGAGTAGTGCAGTATATCATATGCATGTTTCAAAAACATTTTTGAAAACATTGGGAGGAAAAACTGTATTCGATGACTTGATACATCTCCTATTCTCCTCTAAATCTCACATATTATGTTGAATGTAATAATAATACAACATGGTGTAACTGGTTAATGAGAACACAACTACTAGCAGCTAGCTAGCTGTGATCGAGCACATTGGGCAAAGCAAATTCTTGCCACCGTAGAAGTTCCTCTTCCTCTGAAGCCGCGATTTTGTATCGAATCCAAGATAAAAAAAAGATCAAACCCTAGTTAGGCAATCCAAGATAATTCTAACAAAAGCATTAAAAATCATGACATATATCAACGGAACAGTCACTTTGCATCAGCCTGGAGTCCTGGAGGATCCAGGATGCAATGGGCTGGGGAAGGGTCTTCATTCCCATGGCAGTGACAAGCAAGGGGGTTCACTGGGATCTGTTTGCGGGACTGGAAAGTATGTTACTTCTACAATAAATTATCAAAATCATTGACCTAGACTAGACATATCCTAATCCATTGGTGGACTCTACAAGGCCTAGACATATATATGACACAAAAAACAAATTGACAATTGCTACCCTCATTGAGTCAAAATAGTTTGATGAAACAGTAGTGTCAATCTGAAGACTTCGAAGTCAGATGTAGAAAACCACTACTCCCCTTTTCAGCAACAAATGTTGTAAAATGATCACTCCAATTTAGAAAGCACATGTGCACATGTTTCAAACAAGAACAAGAACCCATATATATAGTATTACACAAGTTGTTCATACACGTATATGTGGATACAAGCATGGTATGAACCATATCAAGCATACCAGAATACATGTATAGAAAGCGAAAGTTATTTTTTTTATTTCTGTACTGCTTGCTTCTCTTATAATTGCATCAGTACCCCCAATTCTTCTAGGTGCGTCTTTTGCTAGTGCCTGCACCGGATATAATGTCATCCAGCAGATATGGTTCATGGCTGAATCCCTCGAGATCTGATATACTGCCAGCGAGCACAAGATCATCATTAGAAGCAGTGTTGGGTAAAGGTGCTGGTTCTTCATCCATGATGCTGTCCTTTCCAACCACAGGTAGCAAAGAATCATCCAACATTTCAAATTCATCCCAATTGATATCGTTGCCCATGCTGGCAGCAACACCAGCTTGTGCATCTAAGCTTACATGCACACCATTCACTTCCAGGGAAGTATTAGCTTCTTCCTCATGTTGGTGTTGATCACCACCAACTCCAATAGCATTAGGATCAATGTCACCATTTCCATTGGAAGTACTGCTAGCAGGTATGGTGCTTTTGGTTGCTGCAACCTCCACGTCAATATAATTCTCTATAGTGATATTATTACTGTTGTGGGTGCTAGTGATTGCCATTTGTAAAGGGGGTGGTAATTGCAAAGTAATTTGAGGAATATAAGGGAAATGGAATGCCACGCCGCTGTCTTCAGCAGCACCATTATTAGTAGAGCTAGCACCATCAACACCATAAACAGATGCTGAAGCAACCATGTTCATTGGAATGTTGGCTAGTGCTCTTGGAAGTTCTTTCATATGGTTCATCACACCAGAAGCAGCAATGTTGTTGATGGTGTTTCCAAAGGACCCAAGATCATTGGCCATATAGTTGGTAGGCGGAATTATTCCACTCACTACAGGTGTGGGTGTGACTGTGGTTGCAATTACTGAAGAAGATTCATGAGGTGGAGATGCCAAGGGTAAAGGTATGCGATGACCATATGTTTGTGGCACAGGAGGAGGAATGTGGACTAAAGGAGGACATCTGCTGAATTGATGACAAAATTGTGGCAATTGATTCTGATGGGGAGGAAGACGGCGGGATGAGGATGGAAGATTAGTCAAGAACCTGTCATGGCGTTTCTTAGCAGGCTTTGGAGAAGGACAAGAACGGTGCTCATCCTGATGAGCATTCAAGACATCATTTAGGAAATCATAAGACTGAGTGGAAGCAATAGCCTCAGCAATGTCAGATTCCAGTATGATGCTTCGCTGCTGCGAATTGGCACTTATCCAAGCACGGAGTGCAATTTCCTGCACAAAGATCTCACATGCCTTTTTTAGGAAAGATGGCGTGTCAAATGCCATCATCATTTTACCCTTCTCATTGCAAATGACCTTTTTGATGCGGGTCATGGGGATTGCACGATCACCAAAGTCTTGAATTTCCTCGATCTCTACTTGTTTCTTCCTCCAAAAGTCATCTATCATCTCCTGCTGAGATAGTGGCATGGGCTTCTTTGGCGATGAATGAATTTCAATACGACGATCCATTTATCCCTTCTCCAATGAAAGATATACCTAGATAGAGGATCAACTCACATAGTTAGTGCTTACTTATGACAGTACAAAAGTTCAAGTTAATCAAATGAAAATTTTCTTAGTTCTATACCCTCCATATCGTGTATATATACTAGACAACATATCTAAAGGTAAAATCAAAATATTTCTTAGTTCCGTATTCTCTATATCATAGATACAAGAAAACTATATAGACAAAGATAATTAAACGTACAAAACAAGAAATACCATTTAAGCAAGCCCCTACAAAATCTATTTCCATAGTAGTAAGATGGTGTACCTTAAAGGACCGATACCCTGAAAGAACTGAAGAATAAAAACAGTCGAAGAACTGTTGGTGATTGATGGTGATGATGGTGACTGGTGAGCACCATGGATGGTGGTTTATATAGGAAACCAAGGGGCTCAAAAGTTCCAAGGGAACTAACTTTACATATCAAAAGAAAATATATAAAAATGAAAAGGCAAGAGGTTAGTGCTTCTTGTAGCTTTAGTCATCTTCTTGTCAGTTTTCATCTTCTCATGCTTATCTATAAAAAAGTGCTTTGGATAAAGACAATGTCCAACAACTTTCTGGTTCTTATGGATATTGCTTTTGTAATTATATATGACAACTAAGACATAATAAAGTATGTGAGAGTATGTTACTAGTTGTATTCATGTTGAATGTACAGGAGGGGAGGTGCACACTACGTGCCTTGTTCTAGGTGAAAGCAACTTTTGTGTGTCAGTTATAACGACTTTACAAAAGTTACTTTTTCATGAATGGGCAACACATATACTGTGGATGGACATGAGTTGTAAAGATATATCTTTGAGTCATCGCTTTGTACCTTCCTAGAACTAGCATATTCTACTTTATATCCTTGATCTATGATTGTAAGATTCCTTAACTTCGTAAAGAAAGATAAGGATGGACATGTGGATGCTAGTTGGTACTTAGGTGGTTTTATAACCATGGTTTCCATGTAGAATCTAGGATACTAGTGTAATAAGCTTACTTCCTATTGTGATTTTTTATGTTTGGATACTAAGTTATGAAAGATCTTCATAAAATCATCCATATTTTTGTGACAAACTGTATTTTGTGTATTAGATTCATGTTATATTATTATATGTTCCTCAAAAGTAGTGACGCCGAAAGTAACCCGATGTCGTAATAAGCACATGAGAGCATATTTGATACTATCATTATACTTTCACTTTATATCCAATAGCTACTGTTTGTTTGTCATTTACCATCTTCTGATGTTTATCTATTAAAAGTGCTTGCATAAAGACAGAGTGTCCAACAACTTTTGTTTCTCATGGGTATTTCTTTTGCATTTTTGTCTGAGTATTAAGATTATAAAGTAGGTGAGAGTACATTACTAGCCCTATCCATAATGAAATGTGCATGGGACAGAGGTGCACACTTCACGCATGGCTCTAGGTAAAACCAACTTGCAATAATGTATAACACTTCACAAAAAAATCTAATGTTCATTTAATTGACTCATCCATACATTTCAGGTGTAAAAGAGTAATTTCTTTTATCCCTTCCTATAACATGTGCCTTATACTTTACAACCTTGATTTATGATTGTAATATTTCTTGACTTTACAAACAATGACATGGCTAGGTATGCGATTTGCAGAAACTAATTCATGCAGGATCTTTACAAAAAAGCATCCACAGCTTATGAACATCTATGTTTTGTGAATTAGAAAAGCTATAGTTTGTATATATATTCCTCAAAAGTGATGCTGAAAGTACATGTCTTCTCCTTTAAGCTATGACACAAAAAGACTTTGGATAAAGAAAACGGCATGCATCCCTCATAAACTGAACTGTTAAACCAAACATGCAAGTTTGTTTAGTGATACATACTTATGTGAATCTAAGAAAAAAATCTAGAGATCAACATAGATGTGTAAAGTAGTTCAAAGTATCTGTGATTCACAGCATGATAAATCCATGAGCATATGCGTAGTTCCCGTGAGACCTTTTGTGGCTCTTATGGTAAGAAAAAGAGGAGGCTTGTTCATCTTGGTTGAATCATAGCTTGTACTTCATAGGGTGAAAATGAATTCTGCAGTCTGAAAGTATTTTGTCAAACTGTACAAAAAAAGGGTGATTATATTAGATGACATACATACATACATAGATGTGTGTGTACTGGCAAATAGAACCGCAGAAGCATTTGAATGCTTGAAAATCATGAGTGCAGAACATGCATGACATAGTAAGAGAGCCATACCTCACACATCTGCTACTCCATCAAGACGTGCCTCTCCTCATTGTGGTTTAATTAACATTAAATCATATTCAGTGGCACAAATTAAAATTTTAAATGAAATAAAATAACTTATAAGAAGAGACACAAACTTCATTTCTCTTAGCGGTGATATAAAAATTCCCATCAACTTCGACTAGTCAAGTACAGCTATTGTATCTAGTCACACCATATTGGTCGATTAAGGCGTGGGAGTACGGAATGACTTGAGAAATAAAGCAAAAAAGAAGAACGTAAGGATGAGCCTTCGGAATCCCTCACTAGTCACCATGTAATTGGATAGAGGGTGTCGAAGTTGCGAAAAATGGACTCATATTTTCACAGCCAAATGCCTCTTGGACTACCTTTTATAAAGTTTTCTCACATCATCTCTCCATGCCTTGTTAGATAGTCTGCTACGACACGTAAGTAATTGTCAGGCACTACAATGTCGGTGGTATAATGTGTGACGTGTTGTAACTTTCAACACCCCGAATTAAGGCATGCCAATAACTAGGTGCATATATAACTTTTCTATTGCAACTATAAGGAGTAGATCACCAGTATGTAGTAATTAATAACAATGAATGGAACTAGCCTCACCCCAAATTTGTTCTTGTTAGTTTCCAATGTAATAACATTGAATGAACTTATGATCATTAGGCCAAAAAGGCTCGAGCCGAACTAAGCTTTTGATGGGAGGCTGATACCTGGGATGATCAAATTAAAACGACAATAGTGCTGGGGTGTATACCAAGGATGGAATCCAGCTGATGATCTTATGCAACAAATAATAGATAAATAGTAATCCTCATATGAGGGATGAAAAGCATTAGGGTAAGTACATTGGTGTCGTCTGATAGGCTGTCCCATGCATTGACACGTAATCTTGGCTCGACTCAATAAACATGATGTACAATGAGTTGTTTGGTGAGTCGTCTGGTAGAGCTATATAATTCCTTAATTTGTGCATATAAAAAAGGAATAGTATGAGTTGCATGGCAACAACAACTCATACAATGGTTGTGAAGTTGTCCCATGAGGTGGTTGTTTCGCGAGGCAACAACCTCTTTCTCTCTCCTTGCTCTCTCTCCTCCACATCATCAAAAATCCTACGTGGCACTACATGGGACAACCTGTGGGACTGCTGACGTGTACCAATGTACTTGCTCTTACCCAGGGTGTGGAACTAGGATCCTAGTTGGAAGTGACCCTCCGTTTTGGACTATACGTATAAACAAGGGTTGAGGTACCTCCAAGAGCGGAGAAAGACAAGTTGATACTAGCAATGGAAGATCAAGACACAGGAAGTCTAATGAGCTCAAGGAAACATGTATACGTGCTATAATATTTTATACAATACATAGCAATAGTGATATGTAAATATTACTCATTCACGTGCCTAAACTTGCATAAACCCTTGTCTCATACTATCCTTGATCCAAGAGTTCATAGGCCAGATGTGTATCCCTCTTCCTTTTTTTAGATAAAGTATCCCTCTACCTTTAATCAAAATTCACAATTCATCATTGGCAGTAACAAATTTTTCTTAGGTCTACATTACACACTAGTCAATAGAATTGTGTAGTTGCATATGTTTGTCTAATTAATGTTAAATGGTAGTAACATATAGTCCTATAAGTAGCCATAATTCTTTAAACCCAAAGTATTATCCAACACTACATTGGCGAAGTTACCTATGGCGAAGTTACTACTACTAATTATAGATATAGTCATCAAATATGCTTAAATATGCTAGAGATCATCATGTGAATTACAACTGTATGAAAATTTCAAACATTAAGTGAATAGTTTAGATGAACATACTATAGAAGCACTAAGTACAGCTAGATGTTCGATAAAGATTCTTTATAAGCAAAAGGTCAAAGGTGACAACAGGACAACAATATCTAGTGGTAGGCGGCAGCGAGAAAGGCTGGACGTGATGTCCTTTCAAACTGCAGGCATGATGTAATTAGATTAACTGGACTTTATTTTTCAGAGATTATTAGTGCTAAGTATACTACTAGTTGGTGATTAGGTGGCCCTATGCCAGCGGGCAGGTGTGGCGGCCGCCCTAGTTTGCCATAGTAGTGGCTCCACGAAACTTGTCGTTAACCCAGCTATTTATTGGCTTTTCTATCACATCACTAGCTATAATTTATTGGCTTTACTATGACATCACTAGCTATTTATTGGCTTTACCAAGATGAACAAACTTTTGTCAGCACTCTCAAAATCAAGGTGGTATACTAACCTTTAGGATCAGATGTCATAACATATAGATCAGAATTAGAAGAATCTGATAGGTGTGCTATATGCACTTCTATTATCTCAATATTTTTTTTCTTTGCACATGAGTGCTGATCACCACAAACTGCTGGCAGGTATCCATTATTCCTGGCAATTACACAATCTGAAGACCTGTTTGGTGGATAGCCAATCCTAACTATAAGCTACCAAAAGATACTCATTGTGCTGCTACACAACCTTAAAAATTGATGTAGACCGTTGCCTGGAAGAACTTCATATTGTGTGCACAAAGAAAATTTCGATTTAGAGAAAACTAAAATGAGAAAATAATATTATTGTAAAAATGATCGAGTATCTTTTCCATCTTATGATAAAATATATTTAGTGGTAATTAATTTTCAGAGAGTAGGTAAAGCAGATCGGTATAGCAAATCTTCCCTCTCTCATGCGCATTTTCACAGTTTAGAGTCACAGAAGTATCATCTCGAAACTAGAGCATCTGTAATTTAGAGTGTGCAGGGCCACAAGTTGTGGGACTCGAATTCAGTTGAGTAACACTGCATCCAAAGTCTGCTTACGGCCCAACTCCCATGCGTGGAACGAGTTTGCATATATATGCATATCACCTCTCTTACAATTTTATCCTCACTTCATGTAAAAGGTTACTTCAGAGATGCTATGTTTGGAAGACAAAGTCATGGTTAGTACTCAGTACGTTTTGCTTGGGCTACTTGTTTCACTTAATCATAGATTGCCTTGAATCCCCACAAGTCCACGAACCCTAAACTCCAGAATGGATTAGCCATATAGTAATGTGGAGAAACATTAAAGAATATTCAAGAGTGCCCAAAAATCATTCCCAATCATTTAATTTTGGACGTGCACAATAAAAACCGGACTCCAACAGTTCCCAAAATCAACACCCAATATTTACCCTCACCCAAAATGCACGTCATGTAGAGCCAAATTTCCGCACACCTCTAGCCGCTCTGAATCGCAACAGCTCCAAAATCAAGTGTGCGCCATCTTTTCCAGCTTTCGACATCCCCACGTGCCATTGTCTAGCATTGTGCCCTCAGCTGTCACCTGCACCACGCCTGCAATTGGGTCACCCTGTACGCATGCGGGTGCTGGTCCGCTGCTATGCTCGCACCCCACGGCCTGTGCTCCCGATAAGCACCTGCCTCCAGTTTTGTCTCTGTCGTCGCATCCCTACCTAGGTCCCAAAAATAGGATACTGTTGGAGAAGGTTGTTTTTGTGCCCAAATTTTTTTTAGAAGTGCCTAATATAGGATTATTGGAAGTAAAAATATTGGGCGCTCTTGGAGATGCTCTATGCGGTACTACTGAGAGGTTGGGAGTCAAATCATATTGAGCCAAACATTGACATGAATCCTAACAATAATAGTATGCATTAGCAAACATGCCCTAGGTGTTACAGCGGTTGGCTGGGATACACTGCAGACGATATACTAATGCTCTACTCCCTCCGATCCGGTTCCATATTAGAAGTCGTTTAGGACAGTGACACGGTCACCAAAGCACAACTTTGACTTCTCTTTTCTATAAAAATCTTTATTGGAAAGTTATATTTGTATATTCTTATGAAAGTAAATTTCAAGATAAATCTATTTATATGATTTTCACATTTTCAAACTCAACGACTTAAAAGTTATTCATGATTTATATTCCCAATGTTTGACTCAAACTTTGTCCAAAACGACTTCTAATAGGGAATTGGAGGGAAGTATGTTGTCAAAGAAACTGCCACATCAATCGCTATTAATTTCATCATGGCTGGGTTTTGTTTGCTGATTGAAGAATTTGGAACACTTCTTTTGTAGTCCTATTTAGGCCTATCATTGGGTATCCACATTCACTATCCAAATCCATACCGATAGAATTGGGTAGGGTATGAGCATAGATTTATTTACCCACAAGAAGTGGGCAGGGTATGGATAATATCCACTAAAATACGATATAGGGAGGGTCTGCCTATTCTCACCTATCCCAACCTCATGAACCTGCAACATGGCGACGATGGTGACCGGGGACGAACAACTTGCATATCAAGTTCTTGATCCGTGGCAAGCGTCAATTTCTCACACAGACGAGTCATGTTAATATCATTCACCTCATCATCATGGCTTCTCTTCAATTCGTCGCATGTGAAGAGTTCGCAGCTATGCCATTGGCGTCTGCATAGAGCTAGCGGCTATGCCATTGCTAGCATATGCTTCAGTACTCAAACATCTCCACTGTTGACGGTTGATTGTCGTATCAAAGTTCACATGGATTTGCAAGCGGACAAATCCCCCATCGTAGTCAAGGGACCCTTTTTCCCTTAAGTGTGAGAACCCAAGGTATCGAATCCGTGGAACAATGTGCAACGCAAGGATTCAATCTAGTAAAGCAAAGAAACTCCTTTTGAAGAACCAAGTTGCATCTAATCTAAGAGATCATCAAGAAAACACATCTAATCTAATCTACTAAGAGGTAGCAAGAGAAAGCAAAGAGAGAACCGATCTAGAGATTCTAGATCATGCTTATGTTCTAGCTCCAAACAAGATAGATGAAGATAGAAAAATGAATCTCATTAAAAGCATCTTTAAACCGTGGCCTCCTATCCGATTCCGAATACGCCCGCCTTTTGGAGCCACCGTTCTGTCACAACGCACTCCTATTCGTGTGGGTTAGCCTAGGGCGAGTTCGAGAAGAACAAGTTGAAAACACTTGGTCGGTCCGGTATGCACCTCTAGCCACCGCGGCTACAAGAGCACCCTATGCAATCTATCTTAAGTATAGATTGGGGAAGAAGCAAAACCAAGGGAGAACAAAATCATCGAGAAGGCACTTGATCGCTAGAAATCGGATTCACTATAAAGACTTCACCATGAATGATTACATGAACAAGATCACCACCGGGATCCTACCTCGATCTTGATCCTTGCTCCAGAGCTCCGACGTGGTCTTCCATGCAAGGTTCCCACGTCGGCTAGGGAGACCCTAGACAACTAGCACGACCCTCCTCTCCGAGATGTTGTCCCTCAAACTTCTCTGCTCCTCGGCGGCGGATGACGAATCAATTCCTGCGTGGCTCTTGGCCTCGGGGCTATAAATAGTCCGAATGGCGGCTAGGTCAAAGGGGGGCCGACTCGGCCCCGGAGTGGGCTGGACCGGCCGGCCTGGGCCCACTTTGGCCCAGCCCGCGGCCTCCATCGGTGGTGTTGCTTCCCGAGCCTTCTAAAGTGTTCCCCTTCTGCATGTGGGCCCTTGACGTCAGTTTCTCCGCGGTTTAGATGAAGCTCCTTGTCTCGCAAGATTCAGCATTTTCTGTCCGGGTCCTCGGAGTTTTCCGTCTTCACGGGTTGGTCCTTGGGCTTCTTGGAGTCATGTTCACTTCATTGCTTGACTTGTAACGGGCTTCGAGGTCTTGTCACGAGGTGCTTGATGAACTTTACCCGGAAGTCTTGCTTTCGACGCTAAATTCCTGCATAAACACTAAACTCCAAAACCGACATGCACAAATGAACTTGTTATACCAAGGGGGTTAGTACCAATGGATAAGATATAAAATTCATGCCAACGGCGAAGGTAAACTCATGACTAGGTTGACAGAAATTCACCGTCAACATCCACTCGCAGCTCAGATTGAAATGACCGGTTTCAACAAGAGTAGCAGCGCATGGCCATTCATATTCCTCGAATCCTTCCTTGCCGTGTGCTTCCTCTGCCTATTGTTGCTTAGCTATTAGCTAGATTGAATACCCAAGGGGCATCAAGCTAGCAGGAAGTGTGATCCCTAATACTAGCGACTAGCAAGGTTGCATCCAACTACATAAATATCAGACCTTACCCATTAGTTGAGAGACATGGGTACTCATGGGTCCCCACCGACCAAGGTCTCAGCCGTCCCCGACAGGCGGGCCCGACCTGCCAGAAGACCCGTCGACCTGTCAGTGGGCCCTCCCCGACCTGACATGTGGGCCCAAGGACATGAAGACAGCTTGGTGTACAAGACAAGACAGTCCAGCTCGAACAAGATTTCCATGTTGTAACCGACTAGGATAGATGGAAACCGGCTTGTAACCCAAGGCACGCCAGCCAATATAAGGCGGCCTGGGGCGCCCCTCAAGGGCACCACGTCGACTTCCTCCTTGGGGGCAGCTCTCTCTCACACATAATACCATCACCAAACTGGACGTAGGGTTTTACTCTCCGGAGGCCCGAACCAGTATAAATCACCGTGTTCCTCGTGTCTCACTGGGATTTCCGTGCTCGTCCTACATGCAATCATCTACGCTCTTAGTTCCTTGATCCCTCCATTAACCTACAACCGCTTGGGTCGCCCCCTTCGGATCTGTTCAGGTCTCACCCCCTGACAGTTGGCGTGTCAGGTAGGGGCGATCGGGAGCTCTTCGTGCAGCGTGATGGCAGTTCGCTCCGGCGATTGTATCTTGCGAGACGGCGGCGCGCCAGAAAATTTTTCGTTTTCACCCGCCCGCCCACGACCTACGACGTGACGGCTTCATCAGCATGACGACGAGTTTCTGCATGCCGGTCTCCGGACATGGCCGTAGATGCAGTCGGGATCTGGCCGGCCTCCACGCGGGTGACGGCAGGCGTGCATATGTTGACGCAGGAATCGATCTACACAACACCGACCCCATGTCCGTCACGTACGGCGCAAAAGAAAAAAAATCCATCTACGAGATGGATACGTGAACTGGGAAGTCTTTCCTTTTATTATTATTTTTATTTCTTTTTTTGGTATATCCGATCTTGGCCAATAAGTCTATTCTAATCTGTTAACGTGCTGCCTGCATGATCCTCCATATCGCCGACTTGCCAAGCAATGGAGGACGGATCTTGTGGGCTCAAGTTCGTGCACGTCAGCACGTGCATGCACGGAGCATCGACGACGGCTTCAGCCCGACCTGCGGCATCGAAGATTGACGCCTCGCCGCCACAGCCCGAGCTAGAGTCTGCATGGATTTCGTTCCGATTTGGTCGGCGGACTCCGACGTTCACGCATGCCTGCATGCGGTCAACAAAAAAACTGATCTACACGCGTGATGCGTCCCTTGGTCCCCACGGGACGGTCGCGACGACCTAGCGGCGAGCATCTCCAACTTGGCTTCTCTGTTCGCCGCGCGGAACACTTTCCGCCGATCTCCAACAGCGCTTCACCGACCTCCTACGTACCTACAACTACTATGTTAGGCGCGGCGATCCTGCCAGCGCCCGATCTCTTCGTCCGCCGATCACAAAGACGACAATCACGTCGTTGACTACCCCGACACCTCATGCACAGCGCAGCCCCAACCACAACGAACTACAACGACGTTCTGATCTTTTCGACCTCGGCTACACGCAAAAGCTAAGTGCCAGTTTCAATTAAATATTCTTACGACGATCATTTCGGTCTCCGTGACCTCCGCCGACCTGCTTTACATGTTTTTTCCTGTTCTTTTTCCCTCCCCCTTCGACACGCTCGGGAGCTTGGCGTAGCCGACCTCGATACGCTCGGGGGCTTGGCTTTGCCAATTTAAGGGTCGTCGGACTTGAGGGACTTCATCAACTTCTGTGTGTTCTCCCTTTAAATGTCTTTTACTTATTATGCGCATTCTTAAGTCGTGTGGTTGCGAGACCTTTTGTCCAAGGCCCCCCTCTGCGCGCCGGCTACACCGAAGCCTGCACGCTGAGCCATGCAGTCGGTAAGCCGTTCATCCACTGAGTTGGGTTAGCGGAGGGGACACGTTTTGCAGCTTCATAGCATTTAAGTTCGCATAATTTGCGCCATGCATGATGAGGGGAATGTTTTCTCAAACAAAACACATTGCAAGCATGTCTTAGGCCCAGACCAAATTTTCATCACATTTGTGCAGATTAATACACCGTCTTTTCATCTACTTTGTTTCACAGGGCTAGCTCCTTGTCCAGCTTCCGGAGTACTTCCGACTTATGGACATGTCTCCTGTTGCCTAACGGATCTCTCTGGCTCGCGGCAGGAGGCGATTCAGCGCATCCACGACTCATCCAGCTTCCACACTCGGGGGCTCGTCGCCCTCTTTAGGTCTACGGACCTCCCGACGGCTCCCTCGTCGCCCGCTGTAGGTCTACGGACCTCCCGGCGGCTCCCTCGTCGCCCGCTGTAGGTCTACGGACCTGCCGGTAGCTCCGTCGTCGACGTCTGTAGGTCTACGAACCTCCCGGTGGCTCCCTCGTCGCATACTGTAGGTCTACGGACCTCCCAGCGGCTCCCTCGTCGCCCGCTGTAGGTCTACAGATCTGTCAGCGTCTCCGTCGTCGCCCCCTGTAGGTCTACGGACCTTCCGGCGGCTCCGTCGTCACCCGCTGTAGGTCTACGGACCTCCTGGTGGCTCTCTCGTCGCCCGTTGTAGATCTACGGACCTCCCGGTGTCTCCGTCATCGCCCGTTGTAGGTCTACAGATCTCCCAGCGTCTCCGTCATCGCCCGTTGTAGGTCTACGGACCTCCCGGCGGCTCCGTCGTCGCCCGCTGTAGGTCTACAGACCTCCCGGCGGCTCCCTTATCGCCCGTTGTAGGTCTACGGACCTCCTGGCGGCTCCCTCGTCACCCTCTATAGGTCTACGGATCTCCCGGCAGGTCCGTCGTCACCGTCTTTAGGTCTACGGACCTCCCGGTGTCTCCGTCGTCGCCCTCTGTAGGTCCACGGACCTCCCGACGGCTCCTTCGTCACCCTTCTGTAGGTCTTCGGACCTCTTGGCGGCTCTGTCGTCGCCGTCTTTAGGTCTTCGGACCTCTCGGAGGCATCGTCGTCACCCTTGTGTAGCTCTTCGAACCTCTCGGCAGCTCTGTCATTGCCGTCTGTAGGTCTTCGGACCTCTCAGCGGCATCGTTGTCGCCCTTCTGTAGGTCTAGAGACCTCCCGACAGCTTCGTCGTTGTCCACTTAAGGTCACCAGACCTATCGGTGTCTCTGTTGTCGTCCGCTCCAGCAGAAGGCCGTAGGTTCTCTTTCTCTTTTGGAGCATCAAACCGGCCATTTTAGTCGCTTTACTGCTCGGGGGCTACTCCACGAGTGCGTCTTGTGACGCCCTCTTGCTTCTACGTCACATCGGTCTACTAGAAGCCTGCTTCCATTACTCCTCTGCTCGACATACCTACGGTTGGCATTGTGACCTTTCTGAAGGTCGTGGAAGCTCCTTTCTGAAGGTCAGGTCGGTAGTTCTTCAAGATCGACACCTTGCCTTCATTTCAACCTTCTGGACCTACGTTCCAAGAGCTCGACGTTCGACTTCGTGCGTGCACTGAAGGGGTTTTCTTCTTTTAGATCCCCGTGCACCCTACACGACCTTGACGACGCCAAGACCTCACCTTGGCCGCTACACCTACACGTCGATCGGGGGCTTGAGAGACATGGGTACCCATGGGTCCCCACCGACCAGGGTCTCAGCCGTCCCCGACAGGCGGGCCCGACCTGCCAGAAGACCCGCCGACCTGTCAGTGGGCCCTCCCCGACCTGACATGTGGGCCCAAGGACATGAAGACAGCTTGGTGTACAAGACAAGACAGTCCAGCTCGGATAAGCTTTCCTTGTTGTAACCGACTAGGATAGATGGAAACCGGCTTGTAACCCAAGGCACACCAGCCAATATAAGGCGGCCTGGGGCACCCCTCAAGGGCACCACATCGACTCCCTCCTTGGGGGCAGCTCTCTCTCACACACAATACCACCACCAAACTGGACGTAGGGTTTTACTCTCTGGAGGCCTGAACCAGTATAAATCGTCGTGCTCCTCGTGTCTCGCCGAGATTTTCGTGCTCATCCTACGTGCAACCATCTACGCTCTTAGTTCCTTTATCCCTCCATTAACCTACAACCGCTTGGGTCGCCCCCTTGCGGATCTGTCCAGGTCTCACCCCTGACATTAGCCTACCCAATATTAATGGGTATGGGGAAATTGGATTTGGATAAATATGGGGAGGGGTTCAGAATGGGAAATGAAGAGGTGGGGTGTGGATATGGACAAGTATGGATTTGCCCATACTCTCCCCCAACAGGGTCTAGTCCTATTATTTTTATCTCTAGATGATCAATTATATGGTATGGGATCGTACAACATTCAATCTTTGCGCAGGTCTCCTATGAAGGCTGGTCATATGCTAGAAAATCATAACTTTGTATCAATGCTTGGTTGTGTTTATGGTTCTGAAACAATTATATATACTAAGAAAATACTAGCTTCATCACACGGTCAGCCATTTTTGATCTCAGACAGTAAGATTGCATCTCTCTCTCTCTGTCTCTCTCTCTCTCTCTTAGTCGCACACTACTACAGAATGTACTTTTTATCATGAGCCTCGAAGTCCATTAGTAACAGGTATTCTTGCACCCGATACTAATGGGTGCATTAGTACCGGGTGGGGAGGGAGGACCCCAGCACGGCCCCTCGTGAGCCCCATTAGTACTTGGTCGCGGCTGTTGACGGTGAATTTCCGTCAACCTAGAGTACTTGTTATACATTGGTTTCGATTATGATTTGCAACTAACCCGCCACTAGGCATACTAATGATGTAACAAGTTCACACTTGCATGTCGATTTTGGAGTTTGTTGTTTACGCAGGAAATTAACGTCAAAGAGGAGACTTTCGGGATAAGTTCATCAAGCACTTCAAGAGAAGATCATGAAGCCCGTCACAAGTCAAGACACGAAGTGAACATGACTCCAAACAACCCAAGGACCGAAGCATCAACACGCAAAACTCCGGGGACTTGGATGTTTACCAACGAGATCAACTCAGCCCGAGAGATATTCTCGCAGCCCAGGACAGCATGATCTTTCGGTGTAGATTCGGAGACTTAAACGGCCTTTAATGGCAAAAGTTTGACTACCAAAGTTGTGGGCCTCGACGATACCTTCGATTTGGACATGTGGAAGGCCCAATTCGGATAAGGGAGCTAGGAGATAAGGCCCCCGAAATCCCTGCTGCGCAGTCAGTCCGAAATCAGAACAGATTATCTTCCAAGGCCGATTTGGAGATCTTATCTTCGTTTCCAAGGAAAGAAATGAATACCAAAGTTGAAGATAATTTCGTGGCACACAACCTGGACACCGAATTTGCATTATTTGGAGTCCGGACGTGGGAGATATGGTGCCGGCAAGGAAGGGCTGCGAATCAGGAAAATCTGGACGAGGCTGATTTTATGGAAACCAAGTTCCCTTCTCTCCCAAGGAAGATCTCGTGGAAGGCAAGGTGGAGAACGCCCCAAGACTCCCCAAAGGCATAAATATAACCCCCTAGGCACCCAAGGAGAGGTTACCATTCAGATCCAATCATTCTACCGACCTCTATTCATCATCCGCCGCCACAAGACCGAGAACAAGAAGCAGATTGGATCGCGAAGGGAGCGCTCGTGGCCTTCATCTACTTCGGGGGATTCTACACCATGATCAGCGCTACAATGAGTAACATTATGGGGTAAAGTCCTTGTTTGTCCTAGGGGTTGAAGGGGGATCTTGAGTTGTAATCACCGAACCTATGTTTTGAATCTTTTGCTATCATATTCATGTTCATGTTGATGGTGCTTTAATCTTATTGGTCGGCCGGCTTGCTTTGGGGATGCATCGCTCGTAGTTTCGCTATCGTGTTCCTTTTGTTCTTTATGCGATTACCGTCGTGTAGTGACAGTGCGCGGGAGGGAAAACATAATGAACTTGGTTCACACCTTTGATCATGCATGCCTAGAACACATCAACGTCTTGTGCACTTGGTGTTCGATCACGGACTACCCTCGTGTAGTGACTAGTATGCGAGAGGGAAAGGGTTGGACTCCGTGCACTTTTACCTTTGATAGATTAGATCGGGTTGTTCTTGCTAGGTGGTTACATCTTCAAGTGATCCTGGATCCCTTGGACAAGCGTTCTACGTTCTTGAGATCTCCTTTCCATCGCTCTCTACTTTGTCTTCTTTAACCTAGATTAAATTAGATTAAGTTCCTTACTTACACATATTTGATAAAGAGCTTTAAATCAACAACATTAGTGCTTAGTTGAGCATAGCAATCCACTTGTTCCACGGATTGATTAACCTTGGGGGAATACTCTAAGGGAAAAGCTACAACCGACCCGTGCGCTTGCGGATCGAAACTTGACGCGTTATTTAACCGTCAACAGCGGCCAAACCCGGTACTAATGTCTCACAATAGTACCGGGTGGTCACACCACCTGGTACTAATGGGACAGATCCCTATTAGTCCCGAGCCAAGATACAACCCGGTACTAAATGACCTCCAATAAGTACCGGTTGAAATCTTGTCGCGATACTAAAAGTTATCGCCATGATTCTGTTGACGGAGAATTTTGGTGCACCAAACATATTCGTTACACTTTGGTTTGAGCATGATTATGGAACTAACCCGCCACTAGGCACACTAATGATATGACAAGTTCAACTTTGTATGTGCATTTGGAAGTGTTGTGTTTTGCAGGAAAACATGGAGTAAAGGGACGGAGTCGTAACGAGTTCAAAGGAGAAAATGAGGAGTTCCGTTCATGTTCAAGTGCAAGGCGAAATCACTCCCAAAGGTGGCAATGACCAAGGTGATACGACGGAGCATCCCCGAGGACTAAGGCGTAAAGCTCGGACTTCATGCGAAAAGGCCCCCTATCTGTTGATTGTGGGGATGACAACGCCAAAATGATGCAACTAAAGGGGTTTAAGTCCAAAATGACGAGTGGACCTACATGGAGGAAGAGGCGACCGAACCGGGCTGAAGTGGGCTTGGGCCAGTCGGCCCAGGCCGGCCGGCCCACCCCCATTCCTGCGTCGGTTCGGCCCCCCATTTCTTGAGCGTGAAGATGCTTCAACCCTAAGTCATTGTGGGTGCCGCCATTCAGAGGGGACAGAGCTATATACCCGAGAGGTCGTCCACAAGGCAGAGAGGTTGGACCGGGATAGAATTGAGGAGATCATTCGCGAGAAAGATTCATCTAGTCCAAGGAGGCGACGACAAGTGGTCGAGGACATCGAGGCCCTGCCACGGCACCCTCGGAGTTGAAGGAAGACACCGCCGGAAGCATCATCATGATCAACGGCGCCATGCTTAGCGCCTTGATGGGTTAAACTTCTCATTTGTCCATGGGGTTGTAAACGATCTTATTATGTAATCGCCTACTCTTTTATGGTTTTAATCTTTCAATCTAGTGTTGATGATGCTTTGTTGCTTAAAGCTAGCTACCATGCTTTTCGGGAGTATAGATCTCACTACTCCCATAGAACCCTTCAATACACCGTGATCATCATACGTTTAGTCACGAATACCTCGGCGTAGTGACAGTACGAGGGGAGGGAAAGGGCGAAACCGTGGTCACACCCCCTGATAGATTAGATTGGTTTTGAATCTCTTGGCGGTTGCATGGTCAAGTATCCGTAGACCCTATGGGCAAGTGTCTTTTATATCCCGTGCACCTCACAACCCTCTCTAGTGTAGAGTAGTTCGCATTTAGTTTAATCTTAGTTTAAGGTTTGTTTAGTTAACTAGATTAGCGCTAGATCAAACGCTTGTAATCCCCTTGCTCCGCGGATTGACAAGAACCTAGGGAACGAATCCCCATGGTGAAAAAGGTGTAGTGGTTCGTACACTTGCGGATCGAAATTTGTTATGTGTTTCAACCATCAACAGACTCCACATCCTTCGTGTCATCTGGATCTTTGGATCTCCTGCTCTTTTATTCATGTGTCGGTGCCTCTTAGCTTCTGCTCTCTCTCTCTCTCTCTCTCTCTCTCTACCATATCGTCTCCCTCATAAGAGCAACTCCAGCAATAGCCCCTATTTGAAGCCCCTACTTGTTTGAGTAGGGGCCTTCCTATTTTTCTGGGGCTGTTGATTTTGCTTCCAACTCCAACAATAGCCCCAACTTGCAGCCCCTACTTTTCATATGACACGTGGGACCTATATGTCAGTGACTCTTATTTTCTCCTTTGATTTTTTCCACATTATCTTCAAGTTGCCCTCCCTCTTCTCCCCATCCGGCCATCCGCTGCACCTACACGCTGTGCGCGAGGCAGTGCGCGAGCTCGAGCCAGCCCGGCGCGGAGCTCTCCGCTGTGCGCGAGGCTGTGCCACCTCGGCGCGGAGGTCCCCGTCGTGCGCTCCGCCCTTCGCGAGCTCGGGATGGCGCCGCGCAGACCTCTCCGCCGTGCGCGAGCTCAGGCCGACGCGGCGCGGCGCTCTCCGCCGTGCGCGAGGTGGCCCCGCAGAGCTCGACGATGGCGAATCGACCGGGCCGGGGGCGGCGAAGGCAGGTAGGCCCCACTGCTTCCTCCGCCCGGCGGCGGGATCCCGAGTGCGATGGGCTTGATTCGACGGCCTCAAGCTCGATTTGATGGCGGTGAGGAGCCTGGAGCGCCGACGGCGAAGCAGGCAGGCGGCGGGATCCCGCAGCACCTGTGGCGAATGGGCTCGAGAAGGTTCCTCCCGTGCTCCTCTCTTCATCTCCCATCTGCCTCCCCTCCAATCCGCCACCTCCCCTACCTTCCGCCGCCTCCCGTTTGTCGGCTAGATCTCGCGGCGCGGCGGTGTAGCTCCTCTCCCTCCCCGCTGCGGCCAGTCCCGAAGGCGTTGACCGCGGAGCTGCGGCCGGGTTGGACGCGAATCGAGCTCCGGCGAATCCTGTAGCTGCAGCGCTGGTGGCCGCCCTTCCTCTACTGCCGCGGCCGCGCCTCCTCTGCTGCAGCAGCCCGAGCTCTGGTGGGGCGCGGGGCAGCAGGGTGGAGCTCCGGTTGGTGGCGGGCAGAGGGAAAACGGCCAACCACCGGATGGGGGCTCCTCACTCCACCCGCAGGAGAAGGGGTCGGAGGGGGGAAGTAGGGGCACTACTAGAAAACCCCCCATTTAGCTACGTTATAGTAGCAACGCACCCTAAAAACGTTTCTATGTCAGTGCATAAAGATGCTTTTTGACACGATTTTGATAACATATCAAAGTGTCACGATATTAGACACGCTTACTTTGTTAGTAGTCTTATAGAGATACTTTTTGAACATGCTACTGAAATCATCTCAAAAATACACGAAGTTAGACACGATTTAAAGCGTAATTATTGTCAAGACACGCTACAATACGTGTCAAACAATGTCTATAGCCACGTAAAGATACTTTTTGACATGATTGTAAAAAATGTTTCAAAATGATGCCTGGTTAGACATGCTTTGAATCGTGAGTAGCATGTAGGAACATCATAAAGCGTATCAAATAAGTGTCATAATGGTTCTTCATAGGATAACTCAAAAGTAAAACATACTTATGTAAGTCAGATTTGTTGTGTAGGTGAGACGGTAAGGAGGCTATGTTTGAGGTGAGAGATCTTGAGTTCGAATCCTACGCACCGCACATATTACACATACATAATCATGGATAAGTGTCCTCCAATATGAAATATTTTTTTATTTTTTCATAAATTAGTAGACATTTTACAAACGTATCTAGGAGTTTGTCTCTATATTTTTCAACACACAATGAAGCGTTACTATACTACGTAACTACACCACTAAGCATGATATAAATGCGTCTCTAAAATTGTATCAATGCAAGTAGACATGCTTAACGAATTCGTCTCTACGAAGCTTGACACGGTCCCTGCGAAGACGCTTCTAACACGCTTTTTGAAAGTGTATCTACAAAGCCATAGAGACGAAATAAAGTGTGTCTAACTCTAAATATAGCGTAGCTAAAGGGAGGGTTTTCTAGTAGTGGGGGTGTGAATAGTGTTGGGTGTCGGAGTGGGGGGTCTGCTGGAGTGCGGTTTTGGGCTTCCGGCCCCTACTTTAGGAGTTGGGGCTCAAATAGGTAGGCTGCTGGAGTTGCTCTAAAGCTCTATAACTCTCTCTCCCCCCCTCTGTTCTCCATATCCGCAGGACCAGGCCGCTGGCGGGACAGAGCTGGGGCCGTGGGAAAGGGTCGCCCTCCCGATCACGATCGGTTCGGTGACCTCGTAGGAGGGACCGAGCTGGGGTCGTTGCCTCTGGCATGGTGGAGATCGGCAGCGAAGCGGGTGCATCCGGAGTGGGGCCGTGGCTGGAGGGCGCAGCCGGCCTCGGTGGTGGGAGTAGTCGGTGCGGGTCCGGCCCCCTCGGCAGTGGTGTGGTGGTGGGTTGTGTGTTCTTGGCTTCTTGCTGTGAATAAGATCTCGTTGTGAATCGATATGTATTCTTCCTATAAATTTGTAATGTGTGCTTCCTGTGATGCGTGTGTTCTAATTTTTTATCTTCTTAGTCTTTTTTGAAATGTGAGATTGTAATTCTTGTACATGTGATTTGTATGAGAAATGTGTGGTTGAATATTGGTTCATTGATGTTTGAATGTGAAAAGGAAGAAAAGAAAGGAAAATGATAGAAAAGAAAAAGGAAGGAGCTGACGGTAGTGGATGGGGACGGAGGACGGACAAAGACGGACGGAGACGGATAGAGAGGGGCATTAGTACTGGTTATTTGAGCTGATACTAAAAGTCCCAATACTAATTGGATACCCGGTACTAATAATCCTTTCCATAGTAGTGGCATCTTCTCTTGGTTTGTTTATTACTAGAGATGACACCATCTTCAGAGAGAGATATGGTTCATCACCAAATCCAATGAGATCTGGCATATGATCACTAGTAATGCAAGCTATAGAAGATCACTTCTGGAGGTAGTATCATAGAATGGCACCAGATCATCATTGATCATGAAATCCTCCAATAATGTGGTTGTCTAATATTCATCCCAATAGATATCCACTGCAAGAAAACCAACTTTATATGACAATAACCCTCATGATGGGGCAAAATTTTGTCATATAATGTGTCATAATATTTCACAAAAGTCTAGACCGTCATAAAATCAGGACCGCCAAAATTATTAGTGACGACTCTACTTTTTTGGTCACAGAAAGGTACCAATTGTCGTCACAAAATGTATGTCTCCAGCAGCTGGATGTCGGTAGCATTTTTATGACGACATGTGCTATTTTTATGTGATGGTTGTGGAGCGTCACTATGAGATTTTTCCCATCCGCACTAATATACCCCCAAATATGACGCCCCCAATGACAGTGGGTCCTATCTATCAGCCTCACACGTCCCTTCATCCATCTCCTTTTTCTCTCGCGAACATAGCACAATTGTCAGGGGAGGAGTAGCCGGTGGGGAGGTTTGGGGCGGTCGGTAGGGAAGCCGCCGGGGTACCTGACACAGATGACGGGGAGCTCATGGAGGGGCCCAGCTCTGTGGCCACGTTCTCGCCGCCACTAGTTGAATCCCACCACCAACAGGGAGGGCTGGTCGGAAGGGAGGGTCGACGAGCGCGGGGCTAGTAGGGAGGGCGTGGCCGCGGGGCCTGCTGAGTGTAGGGCCATCAACACTGTCATAGATGTCGGTGCCTTCGGTGTCGTGTCGTGCTACCGCGGGCTTCGACGGGGAGGGTGGCCTCTGACGAGGTGGATCAGCCTAGAGGCCTCCGGTGGCGAGGATGGAGGGCTCCGACCTGGAGCGCGGCGCAGCACCAGACAGAGGGAGGAGTCGTGGGTGGGAGGTGCGGCGGCGGAGGATGGGGTCACCGGGGGAAGGTGCGGCGCAGGGAAGGTGCGGAGGAGATTGGAGCGGTAGACATGGAGGTGGGTCAAAGGGTGGTGCCGGCTGTGTCGAAGAGAATGAAGGAAGAAAGGGAGGAAGGAATGAAAGTGGGGTGGAGGTAGGAGATTAAGATGACGGGCGGGACCCATTTGGCAGTGAGACAGAGAGGAGACGGAGGTAGCTAGCACTGGGCTGTGGTGGGCTCGGCCCAAGAACGAAAAGTGCGGGAGGACACTGCGGTGTTGGAAATTGTATTTTTTTTAATTCAAAATTTGAAATATTCAAACTTTTCACATAGAAATATGGACAAGATAAAATGATAGAGTATACTTTTAGAAAAGTTTACGAAAAAACTGTATCACATTTGGAGTTAGTATGTGGGAGAATGACTACTTATACAAGTTTTACCCAGAGATTAAAAAGAGAAATCACTGGTTCATCATGAAGAAGTGACGAACAAGAATGATTTCTCTTTTTAATCTGTAGTCAAAACTTGTAACTAGTCTTTCCCCCTCATACAAACCTAAAATTTGTTGATTTCTTTTCCTAAAATTTTCTAAAATCACACTCTACCAATTTATGGTGTTGACTTTGTTCATCTCTTCATGTGAAAAAATTTAAACAATCCAAATTTTTTAATTTCGAAAATTGACAACTACAAGCATGATTTTTTTATACTAAATGATATCAAATGGAAAAGTGATTAATACCAAAGTTTCATATCTCATCAAGATCTACAATCTTTATTTAGCTTAGTTTTTCATTTTCAAAAGTGGTAAAAACATATAGTTCAAATCTGATAAGTTTGACATGAGTTATAGTAAACTAGTTGAGAGTTGTGTCAATTTGTGAACAATGTATATTTCAATTTTTACAAATTCTTATGAAACTTTTTTTTCAACCTTTTACATCCATAAAAATATTCTATGCCAATTTACATATTTTTTGGATAAGTTTTAGGTATTATTATCATTATTTTATAACAAGGTGACTAGTAGAAGTTCGAGTTTTCCCTACAAGTCAATTGAATTTTTCATCAATCTCCTAGATGTGGGCTAGAATGGACCATAGGCATCTAAATATAGTTTTTTAATTTTTTTAATTATATTAGAGGTACATATGGGTCAATTTGGAATTACTTTCGGTAAACGTGCGGAAATTCATTTATATGATAGAAAATAGCAAATCTACTTGAAAAAATTTGAAACTCCTAGGTGATAACTTATATGTTGTATTTTATATTAGAAAAATATTTTGAGGGTATGTAAGATAATAGTTTTTTCAAGTTATTTCACAAGGGTGTCTTAATTAGGTTTTTAAAAAATAGAAAAAACAACTTTTTCGCTTGACAATTGAAAATCTAAATCTTCAAATAATAGGAGAGTAAAGGTAAGGTTGCATCCAAATTTGAGGTGTCCATGGGTAAGAAAGTACCTGAGTGTGTACAAACTTTGAAGTTAAAGTTGAGTTGTATGAAACAATGCGATGAACTATCTAGTTTATGAACAATGTATACTCCAATATTCACAAAATCTTATGAACTTTTTTCTTAAGCTTGTGCATCCATAAAATGATTCTATGCAAATTTGCATAATTTTTTTGATGAGTTTTAGGTACTATTATCATTATTTTATAACAAGGTGACTAATAGAAGTTCGAGTTTTCCCTACAAGTCAATTAAAATTTTCAACTAATTTCAGGATTTGAACTATAATATAAAAGAGGTGCTTCAAAAGATATTTTTGATTATTTTTATAAATACAATTTGAGATACATGTAGTTCAAACATCAATTACTTTCAATAAATCCACTTAAATTCATTTAAGTTGTTGAAAATAGTAAATAAGTTCTATAATTATTAAAACTTCTTCAATATAACTACTCTGTAGTCTACTGTATATAAAAAAGATATTGGTGCATATAAGATGATTATTTTTATGTGTCACTTCACAATGGTACAATAAAATAAAATAAAAAGAAAAACGTTAAGCAGACAAGGATGAAATAAGGCCCGCTTCGGCCCAATTGGTCCAACTATTTCTAACCGTCAATCTCCAACCAATGGCTCTAATCGTGCTGCCATGGTATAAAATCACTCGAACGAATTTCTATCTCCCTCCCCGTGCGCCTCGTCCCTCTCTTCCCGCACACCCTCACGCCGCAACCATCCTCTGCTGATCCACCATCCCCTCCCCTCTCAATCCCCACCACCGCCACCCTCCCTTCCAGCGTCGCACGCCACTGCCGTCTCTTACCCGCACCCCTACTCCCTCCGTCTCGACGACCTGTGCTGACTCCGCCGCCCATGCCACGCGTCCTTGGTCATGCCGCCAGCTCCTATCGACGACGAGTTCGGCTGGAAAAGCTCGCTCGATCTCGCCCTGCTACTCGCTGCTGCGGCGTCGGCTAGTCCGCATGCCGTGCTCACCGCATCCGGTGGCGCCATGGGAGGGCGTTCGTACTCGTCATCCTCCCGCTCCTATCTGTGCTTCCATTGGTATAGGGTTGTTTATAATCATAGGCCACTACTGGTTAATCTTTTTGAGCTATGTGGATGTCCTGCCAATGTTACTTCATTTAAATCGATGCTTTTCTTCTCCACACTATTTTAATATATTTTGGCTTGGGCGTCCTGTGTTTGCTTCCCTGTATACATCAGGAAGTTGACTTACAGGAACGATCACAAGAGAGCAACTCTCTACGAGTAAAGAGAAGGTACCACATTATTATGTGTCAGTTCTGTATAATTCCTTCTTGTACTGTTGTGGTTTGCTCATTATACAATTAATTCATATGAGGTTGAAAGTAGTCTGAGAAGGGGATTCAGCTAAGGCTTATTCATTATTAAATTTTCAGAATAGTTCACTGTAGGATTCATTAGTTGTTTTAGTTCTCAATAAATTGCATCAGAAGAAGCATATGTTTTGTCAAGATTGTTAGGATCCGACCGGCGTTCTGGATGTTCCGGCGAACCTTGAACTCGTTTGATCTCACACAACTCAACACGAACTAAGTGGACACTTGGAACACAAAGGCAAAGAGTTGTGCTGCCAAAAGAGCGCAGCATTTTCTGTTTCTCTTCCTCTTTATTGAAACGAAAGAACAGAGCGGCCCGAACGGGGCGCGCACGACGCGGTCATTCAGCGTGTCCATCCCCACGCCTCCGCGATGCTCTCCACGTTCGAGTGCCCAGGTCGTGGCTGAGCGAGTCTCACGCCACGGCCTCCTATGCGTGCAGCCGCCACAAGTTGGAGCTCACGCGCATGCTAACTACTCTAACTGAAAACATGCAATTCTAACTAAGCTATGACATGCGCTAGATTACTAACAAATCTCCTCCTAATTCTTACGCATGTCTTTTACATCTATCATACCAATCCTGGAACGCAGCTCAGTGAAACGATCATGCCCCAGAGGCTTGGTAAGAATGTCTGCCAGCTGCTCTGAAGTACTGATGTACTGAACCTTGACCCGATTCTTCTCGACGCATTCACGGATGAAGTGAAACCTCAACTCAATGTGCTTGCTTCTGTCATGAAAGACTGGGTTCTTGCTGAGCGCTATTGCAGACTGATTGTCAATGTTCAGTTTGAATGTCTCGGCCCTTTTTCCTTTCAATTCTGCTAGCAACCGAGACAGCCAAATTCCCTGACAAGCTGCTGTTGTTCCTGCAATGTATTCTGCCTCACATGATGACAGAGCTACGATTTTTTGCCTCTCAGATTGCCAGGTAACTATGTTCCCTCCGAGGAAAAAGAAGACTCCTGAAGTGCTCTTCCTTGAGTCTATGTCGCCGGCAAGGTCACTATCACTGTAACCCACCAGTCGAGCATCTCCATTTATCCTGTAGTGACACCCATAATTCAAAGTGCCAGCAACATACTGAAGCACCCTCTTCACTGCCATCAGATGCTCAGTTGTGGGATTCTCCATGAAACGTGATGTATCCCACCGAAAAAGCTAAATCTGGTCTTGTGTTTACCAGATAGCACAAAGACAACACAACACTTCTATAGAAAGTTGCATCTACAGCAGGTGCAGAGCTTAACTTACTGAGCTTTAGACGAGGCTCCATTGGTGTGCAGCTTAGCTTGCAAGTGCTCAGATCAGCCGTCTCTAGTATCTTGGCAGCATAGGCACTTTGGCAGACTGTGATGCCCTCCTTCAACTGTTTGACCTCCAGTCCAAGATAGTAGTTCAGAAGCCCGAGATCACTCATCTTTAAAGTTGAATGCATCTCAGTCTTGAACCTGTCAATGTCTTCTTGGTCAGCACCAGTGATCACAAGGTCGTCAACATAAACCCCCACGACTGTTGACAGATAAAACTCGTCTCCACTTACGATCCGCAAGCGTACAGACCTACACCTTTTTCACCACGGGGTGACCCCCAAGGTTCTTGTCAATCCGCGGAGCAAGGGGATTGCTAGCACTTAACCAAGTACTAATGTAGTTGATGGAAAGCCTTTGAAAGAGTATTAATCTATAGGTAAAGATAATCTAACCTATGTTAATATAAGAAGTCTAAGGTGAAACTAGATGGCAAATGGTGGACACAAGAGAGAGAGATTAAGATAGATAAGCGTTCCCTCCGTAGGGTTTAGGATCACATGAACATGCATCTACTACATGAAAAGAGTGTTGCCTACACTAGCTTCATGGCGGTTATGCGGCCGCTAAGCCTTTTCCCTCCACCGTACTGTCACTACGCAAGGTAATCAAACACTTTCACATATAACCGCATCCATACCTAAGCATCCATAGGGTTAAGCTAATCACCACGATTACCACAAACCCTACTAAGACCACATGTTGCGCAAACATATGTAAACAAAGCATACGCGAAGACATAGACCATAAAGCATTGATTGGCATAAGATTCATGTATAGATTACATATCATGCATCCATCTAACCCGAGGGACAAACGGATACATTACCCCATCATCTTACACGGATTGAAGCACATAGGGATGATGGAGACTCCGGAGAACGTCGTCGATGAAGATGGCGGCGATGAAGCTTGGGAACACCCCTAGGCCAACGGCTTGGAGTCCTCCTCTTGCTTCCTTCCCTCCACCGGCGTTGATCCTTGCGATGAGCTCATCCAACTCTCTCCCTCATCTTGCGGCGGCAGTTTTCTGGTGAATGATTGGATGCGGCGTCCGTCGGAGGAGGGAGCTACAAATAGACCGAGAAGGGGCTAAGTCAAAGGGCGGGCCGAACCACCACAGAAAGTCCCTGGGCTGGTCCGAACGGGCTGGCCGGCCCAGGCCCTTTCTGGGCCGGTTCGGGCCCGTCTTCCTCCCTGCGGCTCATCTTGGCATTTTGGACTTAGCCCCCTTGATTTGTGTCATTTTGAGGTCGTCATCCCCACAATCAAGATAGGGGGTCTTCTCGCATGAAGTCTGAACTTTACGTCTTAGTCCTCGGGGATGATCCGTCATAGCACCTTGGTCCTTGCCACTTTTGGAAGTGATTTCGCCTTGCACTTGAATACGAACGGAACTCCTCATTTGCTCCTTTGAACTTGTGACTCCGTCCCTTTTGTCCATGTTTTCCTGCAAAAACACAACACTTCCAAATGCACATACGAAGTTGAACTTGTTATATCATTAGTGTGCCTAGTGGCGGGTTAGTTACAAATCATAATCGAAATCAATGCATAACAAGTACTCTAGGTTGACGGAAATTCACCGTCAACATCTCCCCCATGCTTAAACCTTGCTCGTCCTCGAGTAAGTAATCCTTGCTTAAAAGGGAAATCAGCATTGCCTTCCAATGTTGTCCCTGCACTTAGTCATTCATGACGAGGCAAATTGCTCTCTCTTAAGAATTTATTTTAAAGTTCAAGTTGTGACCGACTTCTTTTTCATTATGGAAGATAGACTAACAATAAAGAACAAGCCACATTTAATAAACACGATGCTCTCAAACTTAAGCGAACTTCAAACCATTACCTTGTTACATGGAAGAATTTTCAAAAAGATGCATATCCAACATTAGTGAAAATCTCTTGCAAAAGCTCATGGAAACACTCATCTCATCAAGTCACTCAAGCCTATACTAGATTATTTTCAACCTATTCTACTCATATGTGATGGTGGAAGGCTTACGTGGAGCTTGGAAGGTTAAAAACAATCCTAGCAAAACATACATCTGAAATATTGTCAAATCAAGAGAGAGATCTATTGGAATTACCGAGACTCGTCAAAAAGGCCATGGAAAATAAATGTCAGAAAGAGAGAGGGATGAAACACACACATTTAGATAGGTGGACATGTGCAAGTGGCAAATGGATGATCCCGAGGCACAAGTGAAGTCCTCGTTATCGGATTGCACATGGTTGGAAGATTTGAGTATGGATTTGTCATCAAGGCACTTGAGAACTTATGAAGCAAAAAGAACCGAGGAGCATCTTTAATTTTTTTTATTTTTATTTTATTTCCTTCTCATTTTTCTCTTTTTCTTTCTTCTTTTTTTCCTTACTTTTCTTTTCTTCTCATCATAATTTTTTTTCATTTTTCATTCATTTTTTTTCTTTTGCTCCTCAGAACTTTTGCAACATAATACTTACATAGCATTTGTCAGAGATGATGTAATGACTCCTCCCCCATGCTTGAACGATGCTCGTCCTCGAGCATAAGAGAGGGGGGAAATGACTGCTAAAGTAAGTATAAATTCCATAATCTTGCGAAATATTTGAATCTCCATCGAGAATTTTACTCCATACTCAAATTGGGTTGTGGACAAGAAGGTGATCACAAAAAGATGTTTTTGTTTAGGGTGGATACCCAGCGAGGTTTGTGAAATTTTCGATGTGAAAACCCACAATGCATGGACACAAAGGCTAGCATGAAAAAGTTATACAAAGGAATGACCAACTTCTTAGTCTCGAACCATAGAAATCAATCCTAATCCAACTCATCAAAACATATGTTTGCAATCTACGGGTTTTGTTATCATAGAAAATATATGTATATGGCTTTGGTAGGCAGAACTTTGCAAGAGCATCACAAATATGTAGATAGCATAAAAGTTAAGTTTTCATAAACACAACAAGTTATCCGGCTATCCATAAACTTAAATCAAAGAGCAAAGATATGTATGTGGGTCTAGAGCATAGTCATTTCACCTCCACAAATAAAAAAGTCAGTATTTAAATTAATTTCAGATCATGTTATAGAGAGCAATTAGCCAAGACATGTATAACTTCATGTAGGTAAAACAAAGAGGCAACTTTCATCATCTTTCCGTAATCATAGGCAATATAAACATCAAGGTGAACACATGGTCATGCCTATCTATTGAAAATAAAAAGAAACCTAGGTTGTCCTCCTAGTAGCCATGTTATTGTTGGAAGAGAAAAACAAATGTTGCACCTAATAAGGTTGAAGGCATACTTACAAGCATTTATGTTCGGAAAAGAGAAGGTCCATGGAGGTGTTACCACCTTTTGTAGTTCTTCGTTGCCTTCTTCCGACATCTCCATGTATCGATGTGGCTTTGCTTTTGTCTTGATTTATCAATGCTCCTAAACTTCTGAATTTGATTTTGTATGCTTAATGGAGTCATTGGTCACCCTTCTCTTCAATGTTGTCATCACCATCTCCTCTTTCTTGTTCTCATCATCTCCTTGCTGTCTCTTATTTATGGATTTCCTCTCTGTACAGAACAGAACATATATCGAAATATAGCTCTATTGAAAAGTTTATGAAATTACCTTTCCAATATGTGGTCATTCATCGAAAATGGAGTTCAAACAAGGGAGCTATGTCCGTTTTACTTCAGCGCTGCGTGCTGTCCAAAACTGATTTCAAGACATGTTGCACTCGGTGTTTCGGTCATAACTGCTCATAGGAACCTCCAATTGTCTTGATTCTTGATTTGTTGGAATCGTAACTTCATGGGGCTTCTAGATATCCAAAAATATTCAGTGTTTTCCCTTCGAGACCACGCAGAATTTTGATGAGATCGGTGGCTTCTTCCGCATTGACCCGGAGACGTTAATGATCTTGATCATTCTATCTTCTAGAGCGTCATGTTGCACTTCCGTGTGGAAGATTAAGGGTCTCCCCCATGCTTAGCATTTTGCTAGGCATGGAAGAAGAAGACAAAGCATTTTAACTTAGCCATCCTTCAATTTCCTTGTAGTGAGAGTCTTTATCTTGCCTGCAAGACATTTTAAACGCACATTCTACCCCCAAGGTGACGGTTGGGAGTAGATAGAATTTCCAACAATCCAACAATACCTCCTAAGATTCTTAACTTGTGGCATAATTAGTCTAATGAGAAATAAAAACCTAATGAGTGTGTGTGGTGCAAGGTGTGTATGCACATTATAGGAAAGCATATAAACAAAGACAATGATTTCGCCTAGTTCTAAACACCATGTTTACAACTAGGTTGCCGAATTTCTCCATAGCCATAAAGGTTGATAAATCTAGGGTTAAAACACCATGTCTATCCCTAGATCAATAACTCTTATAGCACAAGAAAAACTAAGTGCATTGCAAAGCTTATAAACTAACCTATGCAACATGAAAACATAAGAAAAGCTAGCAAGGTTTATCGAACTTAACGATGATGGTCCGCAATCATGTTTAAACACCACGTTTACACAAGATCACAAAAGGAAAATACTCATAAGGCCTTATGAAGCATTAACATGGAAAATGAATCATACATCATTAAGTATATAAAACAACCAAGCCAACTATGTGCAAAATATGTATACGTAAAGAAACATCACGTTGATAACAAAATGCAATGCATGCAAATAAATAAATATGAGCATGAACATGATGGTGGTTCTAAAAAGAAAACTAAACTTAGATTAATTAGCCACAAGTTTATCATCATAAGATGGTGCCATTCGTTATTCTCTCTAAGAAAGGAATAAAAACATAAAGAAACGGGTTGCCTCCCGAAAAGCGCTTCATTTAAAGTCATAGAGCTCAACTTTCTCACATACCTTCTTTTCGTCGCATAGCCATGGCCCTTCATGCAAGAAGAAAAGGTACCAATGCAGCTTTAATTTACTTCTCATGTTGTGCTTGATCACTTATAGAAGACTTGCCCAAGGCATCCTTTTACTTCATCGCTATCTCCTTCTTTATCACCCTTCCGTGCTGCCTTCACTCCATGAATTTTTCATTAATGTCCAGAACAGAAAGTATACCCAAGATCTACACCATTGCATAGTGCACAAAATTTCTTTTCCAACGAGTCTTTATTTGCCCAAATCGGACTCCGGACAAGAGAGTTACGTCCGTTTTACTTCGGCGATGAAATCTGTCCTGAAATTTCAGAACGCGCAACGCTCAATGTTTTCTCCATAACTCCTTGCACGGGTCTTCAAATTCGTTGGTTCTTGATGTGTTGGAATGGAAACTTCATGGAGCTTCTGAATATCTCTTTTTCTTCATTTGTACACCTCTGAACAAACTCTCAAATTGATGAAGACAGCAGCATCCATCGCGGGATTTGGAGAGGTTGATGATTTATCTTGCAATTCTTTAGGCATGACTTCTCTTTTCATTATTCAAGCTTTGTCTACATGGTTAGTGAAAATCGAGCCTTTCCCGACATGTGCTTCTTTAAGGTCATTATCTTGACCAAGCGCAAAGCATGATCGAGATTTACAAAACTTATTGTAAACATATGCGTCCATAATTAACACCACATGCGAATTGTAGCAACAAGTCAAGGTGTAAACAAATGAAGCTTATGTTTCATGCATATCACTTAGCTCATCATTAGGCAAAGGTTCTTTAGGTGTGAGATTAATTGGTTCAAACATAAATGTTTCCTCTTTTTCATTCTCAAGAAAATCTAGCCTATCAACATGATCATTATTGTGACAAGGCATATAATTTAAACTATCATTTATTCTATTGGTTGAGCATGAGTATTAGAATTTATCAACATCAATACATATCTTGAGATTTCAGCGCGTACCTTGGCCTTAGAGCTTTTTCAACAAGAGTGATATTTGGTTCATCTAGCGGTGTTGAAGGCGAACCAATCTCAACTAGTGAAGGTGTCTCTTTGTTACCTTTTTGCATCCCCTCCATCTCATCATGTGGAACGTGTAATCCATCAATTATGTACGCATTCATCTCTTCTTTGAAGTCTTCATTATCAACCAAATCTTCATCTTCAAAGTCTTGTATGTTGCTTTCTTTATCTCCCGTGTACCACATGTCGTCAAGATCGCTCATCGTTGATTCACTCTTTTCTTCATCCTTGAGTGCTTCCATGTCTTGATTTACTAGTGTGTAGGCTTCAATAGCACACAAGCTATAACCTTGTGGGGAGGGGCCTTCTTGGAGTACTTGCTCTATGTCAACTCCGTCCCATTCATCTTCTAGCTTGAGTCCTATCTTCTCCCATTTATCCTTCGAGTCACTAGGCTCATCACGGTTGTACTCCTCTCTTCCTTCATTGCAAATCTTCGAGTTGTCAAATTGATCGATCCATCCTTCATCATCTTCTTCTCTTTCTTCTTCAAATATCTTTTGGATCGACTCTCCACTCATCTCTTGATCAAAAATATCCTCAACTTGTTTGGCAACGTGTTGGCGTTCCTCCTTCCTTCGGTAGTTGATTAGTGGGGCAAAATCAACTTGAATCCAACCGGATTGATTGAACTCCGCCAATGGTCTAGCATTCCCCATACTTCAGCCTACATTCATGTTAGTTTCAATATTTTTAATATCCGAAATGACTTCTCTTACCTTGGGAAGTGGATCTTTAATTTCTTGTATGGTCGGTTCATCTTTTTTCAGAAATTTCAGCAAGCACCTCGGGCTTGCTTTTGTCGTTTTGCTCCTCCCGACAACGTCATTGCCAATCTCGTTGCGTTCTTTTTCCATTGCTTATCCTTTGTAAGATTTGTGCAGCTTCACTAATTGTTTATCCATTATATCACCGCCCGCACACATGCTTACAAAACGAGAAGAGTTAGGGGTTAGTGAAAATAAAAGGTATGCAACATCAAGTCACCGGAAAATCCTAAGTTCGGGCCTTACTCAAGTAGTTCATTAAAACGATCCCAAGCTTCATCAATTCCTTCATCTTCTCCTTGCTTGAAACTAAGCACTTGCCTCCTTAAGTCTTGAACCTTGCTTATGGGGAAGAACTTCAAACGAAACTTCTTCACTAGCTCATCCCAATTTCCTTTTGCTTCAATGGACGCAAGTGTATACCATCTTCGCGCTTCATCTTTGAGAGAGAACGGAAAAAGATTCCACTTGAACCAAGCGGCCGGAACTCCTTCTTGTTGCACCGTGTTGCATATCATCGTGAATTCCTTAATGTGTCTATATGAGTTGTCATCCTCCTATCCTCCAAAGGGGTTTGTCGCCACTAAGTTGATGATTCTAGGCTTTACTTCGTAGTGGGTTGTAGCAAGCACCAAATCTGATTTTTTGCATCTCAATGTCCTCCATTGACGGCATTGCAAGCTCCCTTAGCGACATCTCTTCGTCCTCCAAAGGTGAGGTGAACAAATCCATCTAGGCACTAACAATAAAAAAAGAAAAACACAAAAGGGTTTTTTTATAGAAAACGAGGGTTAGATATTAGTAAACAACAAAACTAATACAAGATTAAACGTAGCAAACTGGCTTGCTCCCCAGCAACTGCGCCAGAAAAAGGGGCTTGTTGACGGATAAAACTCGTATCCACTTACGATCCGCAAGTGTACGGACCTACACCTTTTTCACCACAGGGTGACCCCCAAGGTTCTTGTCAATCTGCGGAGCAAGGGGATTGCTAGCGCTTAACCAAGTACTAATGTAGTTGATGGAAAGCCTTTGAAATAGTATTAATCTATAGGTAAAGATAATCTAACCTATGTTAATCTAAGAAGTCTAAGGTGAAACGATGGCAAAGGGTGGACACAAGAGAGAGAGAGATTAAGATAGATAAGCGTTCCCTCCGTAGGGTTTAGGATCACATGAACATGCATCTACTACATGAAAAGAGTGTTGCCTACACTAGCTTCATGGAGGTTATGCGGCCGCTAAGCCTTTTCCCTCCACCGTACTGTCACTACGCAAGGTAATCAAACACTTTCACATATAACAGCATCTATACCTAAGCATCCATAGGGTTAAGCTAATCACCATGATTACCACAAACCCTACTAAGACCACATGTTGCGCAAACATATGTAAACAAATCATACGCGAAGACATAGACCATAAATCATTGATTGGCATAAGATTCATGGATAGATTACATATCATGCATCCATATAACCCTAGGGACGAACAGAGACATTACCCCATCATCTTACACGGATTGAAGCACATAGGGGTGATGGAGACTCCGGAGAACATCGTCGATGAAGATGGCGGTGATGAAGCTTGGGAACACCCCTAGGCCAGCGGCTTGGAGTCCTCCTCTTGCTTCCTTCCCTCCGCCGGTGTTGATCCTTGCGACGAGCTCATCCAACTCTCTCCCTCATCTTGCGGTGGTGGTTTTCTGGTGAATGACGTCGGTAGAATGATTGGATGCGGCGGCCGTCGGAGGAGGGAGCTACAAATAGACCGAGAAGGGGCTAGGTCAAAGGGCGGGCCGAACCGCCACAGAAAGTCCCTGGGACGGTCCAAACGGGCCGGCCGGCCCAGGCGCTTTCTGGGCCGGTTTGGGCCCGTCTTCCTGCCCGCGGCTCATCTTGGCATTTTGGACTTAGCCCCCTTGATTTGTGTCATTTTGAGGTCGTCATCCCCACGATCAAGATAGGGGGTCTTCTCGCATGAAGTCCGAACTTTACGTCTTAGTCCTCGGGGATGATCCGTCGTAGCACCTTGGTCCTTGCCACCTTTGGAAGTGATTTCGCCTTGCACTCGAATACGAACGGAACTCCTCATTTGCTCCTTTGAACTTGTTGTGACTCTGTCCCTTTTGTCCATGTTGTCCTGCAAAAACACAACACTTCCAAATGCACATACGAAGTTGAACTTGTTATATCATTAGTGTGCCTAGTGGTGGGTTAGTTACAAATCATAATCGAAACCAATGCATAACAAGTACTCTAGGTTGACGGAAATTCACCGTCAACAACGACTAGACGGCGTGACCCAGTCCCTCAGAAGTAGACAGCATGTTCGGATCCACTCCTGGTGAAGCCGAGCTTGATGAGTGATTCATCAAGCTTGGTGTACCATGCTCTGGGGGCTTGGCGCAGGCCATACAGCGCTTTGACGAGACGAAGAACTTGATGTTCTTGCCCCCTAAGAAAGAATCCTGGAGGCTGCTCGACGTAGACTTCCTCCAGCAATTATCCATTCAAGAACACGGTCTTGACGTCCATATGATGCACTGTCCACCCCTCACTAGCAGTAAGAGCGAGTAGCAGCCAAACAGATTCAAGGCGTGCCATTGGAGCGTAAACCTCGTAGAAGACGATTCCTTGGCGCTGTACATAGCCTTTAGCGACGAGCCGTCCCTTGTGCTTGGTGACAATCCCGATGGCATCTTGCTTTACTTTGAAGACCCACTTGAGGCCTATTGCTCGAGCTCCTGGTGGGAGGTGTGTCAGCTTCCATGTACCACTGGCCTCAATTGAGGTCATCTCATGTAACACCCTAAAATTCCATCATTAAAATAATATAAGCAACATGGTGTTTTAGTTTTTGTTTTCTAAGGAATAATAAATTATCAATTAAATTATGCTCTAAAATATTTAAATATCATTTGGAATAATTTTAGAAGCAACAAGTGCTTGTGCATCATATTTTGAAATGCATGTCTTATGTTTGCTTGTGTGAAGTTTTAAAAAGTTTTTAAAATGATTTTAATCTTGAAAAGTTTTGAAAGTGTTTAAACTATGAAAAGAATTTAAAGTTTGAAAAGGTTTTGAAAAAGGTTTAAAAAAAGAAAAAAAACCCCCTCTTTCTTTTCAGCCCACCGGCCTAACCTTCCTCCCCTTTCAGCCTGCGCGGCCCAGTTTCCCGCACCGGCCCACCTCTTCCCTTTCGGCCCGCGGCCCACCCTTTTCTTCCCCGCCGGCCTTCTCTCCTTTCGCGCGGCCCACAACACCTACGTCGGCCCACCAAACCTTTCCCTCTCTCCCGCCGGCTGACAGGCGGACCCCACTTGTCAGGGGCTTCTCCCTCCTCTAGCCGCGTCCCCTTTCTCCCTTTGACTGCGCCGGCCACCGTCTCCTCTCGCGCCGCCCCTGCCCGCGCTTCCTCCCCTTCCCTCTTGCGCATTAGTGCGCCGCGCATTCACTCACGCTGCCCCACCCCCTTCCCCTTCCTCTAACTCCCGAAACTGCTGCCCCACCAAGCAGTAACGGCCGCCATGGCCATCAATGGCCAATTGGCCCGGCTATTGCTCCCTCCCCTCCTCCCTAGCCTTTAAAGGTCGCGGCTGAGTCCCTGCCGCACCCTTTTCCCTCTACCGAGCCCCTCATCTATCTCCATCTTCGTGTGCGTGCCGCCGCCCAGAGGATCTCGCCGCCGCGCCATTGTCGGGTGTGCAAGCTCCTCGTTGTCGGTGGTTTGCCCCTGTCCCTCTCTCCCTTCTACTCCTTCACGTGCAATGCTCACTCGAGCTCTAACTCGTGTTCCAGGACCGCCCTCCCTCGTCGCCGGATCGAGCCGCACCGGAGATCTGCCGCCACCCGAGCTCGGATCACCATCATCGATCTTCGCCCCTGCTTCCTCTCCGCCGAGGCCCTTCTCGCCGTAGCTTCACCTCAAGGTAAAGAAGCCACCTCCCTTTGTTTTTCTTTGACCCGAGGCACATAACGTCGTTGTCGCCGTGTGCCCGGGCCGGCCGTCTGCCGCCGGCCATGGAGCGCCTCGTTCGTCGCCCGAACCGCCTCCCAGACACCCTTGTCGCGTGTGCATGCTTCCCCGCTTCGCGTAGAGCCCGGCCGCATCCCAAACCGTGGCCCCTAGCTCGAGATCGGGCGAACTCCGGCGAGCTCCGCCACCGGCTCCGCCACGGCCGCCGCGGTGTCCTCTCCGCCGGTTTGCTCGCTGTCCCAAGGCCACAGGTGAAATCCCCACCTTCTCCTCTTCGTTCCGGTCGTTTCCCCGTCGAATTTGGTGGCCGAGAGGCCGTTCCGGCCATGCGCCGGTGACATTCCGGCGAAGCACCGCCCTGCGCCGCCACACGGCGCCGCCTTTTGCTTGCACGCGTCCCTGGCCATCCGATCGCCAGCGGGTGGTCCAGATTAGATCGGGGGTTATCCCTTAGCCCCGGTTCACGGTGGACCAGTGGACCGTGGTCCACGGCGCGGTCCACGGTCCCGCCAGCCGTCAGATCCGCGACGGACGGCCAAGATCTTTTCCCCTCCTTGGTCAACCGGATCTCGTACCGGTCAACCCAGCTTTGCCGCCACCACTTTGCAAAAATGACCCCGTGTTTTCTATAATCACAACCATACCCTTCCACCGGGATAAATCCTTTCTTTTAGGTCCTTTTCTTTTCGTATAGATCCCTGATCTTTTAGATATCATGCCAGCCACCCGTGGTTTGATCTACGGCTCAGATCTGAGCCCACCTCGAGTCAACCGTCAACATAACGGTCAACAGAGACTTTTCTCTGCCGTTTTGCAAGTAAGCCCCTGTTGTTTTGAATATCGCAAAAGAGCCCTTCCACCTTATAAAACCTTTACAACCAGGTCATGTTTCTTCTGTTCAAGCCCCTAACCTTTCTTGTTTTAGCGCCCGAAAGCCCTTATAGGTTGTTTTGCGCGTTGAACCTTCGGTTTATACGCATAATCATGTTTTAGCCCCTGGTTTCTTGCAGATAAGCCCCTGGAAGCCCTGTTTCTTCACAGAAAAGCCCCTGAACCTTGTTTTAGCCATATCTTTTCCGTCTTTATCCGTTTTAAGCGTTCTTGGTGTCCACGCGACCGTCTTTTCAAGCCCGTCAGTTTTAGAACCTTGTTTTGGCTGTATCTTTTGCGTTTTAGCTCCGTTTCCACCGTTTCAAGTTGCGTTAGGTTCATATCAACTCAAACTACGTGTTAGGACCAATGTTAAACATGTTCTTTGTTTTATAATTTATTTAAGTATTAAATATGATTAAATCCTTATACACATGCTTTTCTAATTAAAATCTAATTAGAAGTCCAACACGTGTTTTCATAAGAAAGTTAATATGATTAATACTAGTCAAATATTTCTTATAATTAAAAGTTAATTAGATGTATACCTTGGTTTTCATAATCAGACTTAAATTGATTAATGATTATGCAACTTGCTTTCTAAATAAAAGCAACATAGGTTATATCCCAAGTTTTCTTAATTAATTGTTAATTTGATTAATATGAATAAAAATGTGTTTTTAAGTTGTAATTTGATTAGAACAACTCGAAATATAAAGATGAACGCCTAGATGCTTTTACATGCTTCTTTTGAATTAAATGTTTAATTTGCATAAATCATACTTAAATATTTATAAATAAAATTGGACTAGGCTTACATTGTCTTTTAAATACAAATATAACTTGCTTAACTATAAATAGGGTATTTATTTGAAATAACCTATGCACATCTTTATTAAATTAAAATATACCAAGCTCATAGCTAGCTCTTGTTTGTGATCATCCAAAGCTTCCGATAGTTCCTAGTGCTTTTGTGTTCGCGTTCCTAGAGCCAACCCTTGTTCTCTCTTTAAGCTTTTCATGTTTGGTGTATTGTTTTGTTTATTGTATGTATTCTTGTGTGCTCGTAGACATCGTGCCAATTTCAAGTGAGCAGCCAATTCGAGTGGATCAAGAGCAAGTTTTTGAAAAGAAGAACCCCAGGGTTTAAGCAAGGAAGGCAAGTGGACTTCTCCCCCTGCATAATCTATTTTGTCCCACACAACTTGCATGATAACTAAGTTTACATTTAATTGTTGTTTTGCATAAATTTGATGGGAAATTACCTTTTTAAGGACATGACTAGAATTTTATCCCTATTACCTTGGACAACCCTTTTAAATAAATGTTTTGGGTAGAAATGCTTAGTTGCTATAACTTGGGTTGGTTAAATGAATCTTTTGCAATATGATGAATGTTGATCATGATAACTTTGATGATATATATTTATGTGTGTGTGCTTATGGTTAATAACAAGATCATATAGTTTAATCGGAACATGGAGAACCACCTAGGAAAACAGTGCAACCACAGTCCATATGGCTCTGGCTTAGCCAATTAATTAGGTGTGCAATTGTACTGGTGACTTTATCCGAAAGGAACACAGGGGGCTCGGGGTTGCAGGGGTATAGCCTGGTTGTTTTGGGGTAGCAGCCTTTGCTAAGGTGCTGACCACTAGGGAGGGTTATGATCCGCCCTGAGCTGTAACTGTCGTGGGTTGTTGGTGCTTTTGCATATCTTTGTAAAGGCTTCGTAGCGTCCCTATGCAATCACACCTCGGAAGTGTGGTATTGTGCCTGATCAGCACATGCGTGGTTGGGTCTAAAGTTCTTCGGAACTTTTACGCGAGCTGTGGTGAAAGTGTACAACCTCTGCAGATTGTAAAACTGATCGATCAGCCGTGCTCACGGTCAAGAGCGGCCTGGACCCTCACATGATTAATAAACTTGAAGATGAAATTAAATTGTGGTTTATGTATGGTTTGAGATGGAAAGTTTTCTATAGTCTTTTTAAGTGGGATGGTATAAACTTACATCTAGTAACTAGGTGCTTGCTAATAAAATTTGACCAACATTAAAATGCTAACCGCAGCAAACTCTTAGCCTATCCTTGATAGCTTTGCATCTTCCCCCACTTGCTGAGCTCCAACCATAAGTGTGCTCACCCTTGCTTACCCGCTGTTCAGAGGAGAACACTGGAGAAGAGTACTTCAGCGACTATGATGAGTTCTGAGGCTTGCGTGCCCCCAGTCATGTGCCTGTGGAAGATGAAGATGGAGTTACGTCTTCATAGTTATCGTTTGATCGTTGTAAAGACCTTCGAGTCTAACGTCTGAGTGTAATAAAGAGATAATGTAATGGTTTAACTCGTGTATGTTTTTATTGTTGTTTATTGATATTTCACTCATGACGTCTATCATATGTGTGTAAACTTGATCCTGGCGCACATATGAGATGCATTTGGTTTTCTTCGGAAAATCAGGTGTGACATCTCATCGAGCATGCATTGGCGAGGCGCCAACACTCGTGGCGCAATGCTTCCTCGAACGACGCGGGCTCGACGTCGCATGCCAGCATCAAGTGATCCACCTGATCCACGGTGGTGCGATCTGCATAGACCGGTGGCGACGAGGGGCCCAGAACATTGTCGATGCGGCGGTATCAGAGGGGTGCATCGTCGTCATGCTCGGCGTCGAGATACTCGTCCGCGTCGTTGTCGTTCAGTTGCGTGGCGAACTCCACGTTCTTGAGTGGCGCCGGGCTCGGCGTCCCGCCTAGAGATGCTGAGACTTGAACGGGGAACGGCGATGTTCCCTGGACCGATGTGGCTGGGGGCGGCGTTGGTGAAGGAGACGACGTCGAGACGGCACATGTGGTGATGGTGACCACGACTGGCTCGTCGCCGGCTCGATCCTCGATGACGACGTCCTCGGCTTCTTCTTGTCCGGCGGGCCATGCCCACTGTGCCCCTTCATCGAAGACGACGTCTCGGCTGATGTGCACATGTCGGGTCGCTGGATCGTAGACTCGATATACCATGGAGCCCAACTTGTAGCCGACGAAGATCATGCGCCGGCTGCGGTCGTCGAGCTTCTTTTGGTGCGGCGCCGTGACCTTCACATGGGCGACACACCCGAACGTGCGGAGATGGTGCACACTCGGAGTGCTCCCAGACCACAATTCATATGGCGTCTTCCCGGCAACGCTCTTGGACGACGATCGATTGAGTAGGTACACAGCTGTGGCGACTGCTTCTCCCCAGAATACACCAGGTAAGTTCTTGGCCTTTAACATACTTCGCGTCGTTCCGACGACACTTTGGTTGCGCCTCTCCACAACCCCATTATGTTGAGGTGACTATGGGGCTGTGAGCTCTCGATGCACCCCCAGCTCAGCACAATACTGGTTGAATTTTACCGCCGTGAATTCTCCTCCACGATCCGTGCGAAGTGCGAGCAGCTTCTTGCCTGTCTTCCTCTCTGCCACCGCCTGAATGTTCTTGATCGCCAGAGGAGCAGCATCCTTGGTCAGCAGCAATGACACCCACATGTAACGTGAGTAATCATCTACCAACGGGAGGAACTACTTGTTACCACTTGGAGTTGGGGGCGAAATTGGGCCGCACAGGTCACCGTGCAGCAATTGGAGTACTTCAGTTGACCGTCGGAGCCAGTGGCGGAGCTGGAGAAAAAATTTAGGGGGGGCCAAACAAAAATTTGCCGATTCAATAATTTGCTAATTCATCCCATATTTTGAATGCATACAATAGCTGGTTATGACTATATAATAGTTAATTATGCAACGATAATACACAAAGACAAATAGTTTGTAGAAGTGATAAGTCTTATTTAAATTCAACTGATGCTCATTTTTTCACTTGTTTGAGATATGCTAAATTGTTGATATAAATTTAGGAAACAACGCTAATAATGGTTTGAGATGGAGGAGAAACATTAGCAAGAACGGAACTACTCGTGATACCTGACTGCCCCTGTCCATCATCGTTGTTGCCCGCCATAATTGTGTGCTCGCACCTCATAGTCTCGGCCAAGCCGCCGACTGTCGTGGCCACGCTGGCACCTGTTCCTTCGCCGGCTTTCAACCTCGGAATCACACCCTCGTCGTTGGGCATCGCTGTGTTGGTTTGGAGCTCTGGACGGCAACATATGCAAAACGAAAAATCGCGGAACAAAAACGTCCACCGAGCTGTCTGACTGTTATCTGCTAATGCTTGAATTGCTGCTATTCCATTGCAAACTGGCTGCAGACTGCGTTGCTATGTTGCCTGCTATACCCCTGTGTGTGGTTGAGTATTTGGGCTAAACAAAATATAGATACATACTACATACTAGTAAAACAATGTTGAGGGGGCCATGGCCCCCGCCGGCCCCCCCTCAGTTCCGCCACTGGTCGGAGCGCCTTCTGTGGGAATGGCGAGCGCCTCTGCTTCCCCGCCAGACAGGCCTCGCACAGATGCTCCACTTGAGTGAGCTGCGGGAGTCCTCGCACGAGCTCCTCCCTCGCCATCTTCCGGAGAGCGGCAAAATGAAGATGTTCGAACTGCGCGTGCCAAATCCAGGTGGTGTTGTCGGAGCGCACCGCCAAGCAGACTGGTTGTGCAATGTCGATGTCGAGCACATACAGTCAGCCTGGGTTGCGGTGGATCTTCACGAGTAGGCTTCTCTCCTCATCCCACACGCTCATCACCCCATCCTCCACCAGCACCTGGTATCCGCTCTCGTCGAGCTGCCCGACGGAGATGATGTTGGCAGTGAGGCGCGGGAGGTAGTAGACATTGGGGAGCATCTTGTGTTCCCCATTCTTGTAGGAGTAGACCACAGTGCCGAGGCCCTCGATCCTCGCGACGGAGCCGTCCTCGAATCGAACGGATCTGGTGATGTCAGTGTCCAGGTCAGCGAACGCTGCGCGCGACCTAGACATGTGGTTGGATGCTCCAGTATCGAGAATCCATTGCTTCGGATCCTGATCACTAGAGGCATCGAGTGTGATGAAGACCTTCTTATCGGTGAGGTGGAGCTGGCCGCAGAGGTTTGTCGGCGGCAGGATCGAATCAGGTGGATGCGGCGGCGGCTCGGAGGTGAATGAGCTCTCCTCCTGCAAAGTCAACGCGACTACGAAAGGAAGAGTGGGCTCGTCATCTTGGGCCACATGGGCTTGCTGCCCCTTGGGCTTGCTCCTGCAATCCTTGGCCCAGTGGCCTTTCTTCCCACAAGCCTTGCAAGAATCAGGGTTGTATGCGGTGCGCCCCGTGGCATTTCCGACCCGCGTGTCACCGTGTCCCCCTTGATGCCCACACCCTCTGTTGTGAGGCTTGCCGACACGCCCGCCGGAGCTTCATCCGCCGCGACCAGAGTCTGCCTTGTATCTCTCCAGCCACTCTTCCTGCGTCATGAGCAACTTGCCGTTGACGGTCTTGGGCGCTTCTGGTTCATCATCGACGCCCGCTTGTAGGCGGCCAGTGACCTCCTCCACCGACAGGGTGTCGATGTCGAGGAGTGTCTCGATGGAGACAACGAGCTGCTTGTACCGGGGTTCTGCGACGTGTAGGTACTTGTGCACCACCTTGTGTTGGGGCTTCAGGTCTCCAAGAACAGCTAGGCGTTGCACGAGATTGGTTAGACGAAGCGAGAAATCCTCCACGGACTCACCCTCCTTGAGCTTGATCTCCTCATACTCGGCACGGACGGTCTGTGCCATGGACTTGCGCATCCGATCGTCACCGATGCGCATGGTCATGATTGCCTCCCACACGTCCTTGGCTGACGGATTAGTCGCCAGTGTGGGCACCATCTCCTCCGGAACGGCGCTGCATATGGCGTCAAGGGCGGTGCGGTCGTCATGGAAGTCGATGTCGCCGGTGTCGACGGCATCCCAGAGACTGCGCACCTCCATCTTCAAATTCATCAACAACGACCAGGTGTCGTAGTTGGTCTTCGGCAGCTGTGGCCACTTGTTCGACCCGCCGAACTCGCGGAACACGCGCTCGACGACGATCTCGCGCGGTTGGCGTCCACGGGCGCGCGGGTGTGATGGCGAGCGGGCGGTTCGATGCTTCGGCGGGGTTGGCGAGCGGACGTTCTTCAGCTTCTTGTCCCCGTCCATGGGTGGCGGTGTGTTCCTGGACTTGGACGGCGGTGGGCTTCCTGATTTAGTCGGCAACGGGCTCCCGGACTTGCTGGAGTTGTCGTCGGCGACCGCCTACTTCAGCGGCGAGGACATGCCAATTGTTAGGATCCGATCGACGTTCTGGATGTTCCGGCGAACCTTGAACTCGTTTGATCTCACACAACTCAACACGAACTAAGTGGACACTTGGAACACGAAGGCAAAGAGTTGTGCTGCCAAAGTAGCGCAGCGTTTTCTGATTCTCTTCCTCTTTATTGAAACGAAAGAACAGAGCGGCTCGAACGAGGCACGCACGACGCGGTCATTCAGCGTGTCCATCCCCACGCCTCCGCGATGCTCTCCACGTTCGAGTGCCCAGGTCGTGGCTGAGCGAGTCTCACGCCACGGCCTCCTATGCGCGCGGCCGCCACAAGTCGGAGCTCACGCGCATGCTAACTACTCTAACTGAAAACATGCAATTCTAACTAAGCTATGACATGCGCTAGATTACTAACAAAGATAGGGTCTGTCCAGTTAGCTTGGAGGCCTTGGAACTCAGAATAGGTGATTAATGCATAACTACAACTGCTTTAGTTAATATAGTAGGTAAAATGGTTGGCCATGACCTACCATGCTGCAATGTAATTCCCCTAATTCATTTTATTCTTGGCTTAAATGAGAATGTCATACATCAATCCCATTGATGTTATTTGCTGATAGGTCTAAAAACTCAGCCATGCCTTCTATCGTCTGCTTGCTAGCTTGATGAAATACTTCTCCTTATGTATATAAATCAGGCAATGCACAATTGTTCAGAGCTGTACTGGTGGTGGAAGGGTAAGCCCGTCTTCCTCCTCTATTGCATTTCAGGCCTGATCTAAAATCTATACTCTGCTAACAGGATTGAGATAAGCATGACAGATTGTATAAAAAACAAAGTACGAATGTGACATGAACTAATTATATCCCTGAACATTTTTTGAACTGCATGGTAGGTGCATCCAGCTGAATCTTTGTTCATATCAATCAACAAACAGTTTGCAGGGCATTGAAATTAAAGTTAGAATTTGCTTCTCTTGTGCATACTTTCAAAAACATTGTGTTTACTGGTTTAGAGTTACTAGAATAATAAATTAAATCTGTTGGCTTCTTTCAGGTCTGTTGAGGGTTGATTGATTCTTCTTTGATGCCTTCATGGCTTCTTGTGTTGTGGCAAAGGAAACAAACTGATGAGTCGACTAATTACTTTGATGGTGATTTTGGTAAGAATTTTCAAACCCTTCGACCTTTCCTCCTCTTCTTATGGTCTCATTGCTATAAACTTCACAGCAATGTCGAGCACATACATGAACCTTGGGTACTTAGATTTCTTAAAACAAACACCTCTGCCAACAGTCAAGGTGGATGGATATGTTGTAATATTGCCAAATTATATTCTGAACAAACTCCTTTGACGATCAATTAAGATGCATATAGATACCTGTAGGCACTTTCTACTTGTTACAGTAATATTTCTCTAGTGAACTTTCATGTTTGTTTTTCTAGCACAAGCATTTGGAGACTTAACTGATCACTTGTTGGTATTATTATTTCAGAGCAATGCAATTAGGGATGCAAGATCAGTGGGCCTATGCTCAGGTGGGCTAGAAAGACCATAAAAAAGAATAAAGGATAGTGTTGTTGTTTTGGTGTGTCTGATGACAAATGGTGGATGTAGTGATGTTTCTGATGACATGTTGATATGGTGTTTTGATGTAATGTTGAATATAAGCATGGTTCATGTTGAGCTATTTTTTAGCCGGAATTACTATGTATTTATATGGGCTGAAATTATATGGGTTGTGTCTTTTGAATGAGTTGGAAATAAAAGTGAAATTGTGAATCTATTTTAGGCCCATTTTGGTCTATTAACAAATGACATGTGGTAACTTCATCATTGCCACATCAACTGCAAAAAAAACAAATGACATGTGGTGACATCATCATTGCCACATCAATTGCTCTGGCCACACACTTTTGTGACATTTTGACCGGCATTATGTGACAGTACTAGGTGTCATATAATGTCAACAATATGTGACGCTTTAACATACCGTCACATTTGGTCTTACATTATGTGACAGTACACCATATTTTCGTCACAAGGTACATTTAGCGACGGTTGATATGTGACAACCCTTATGACGGTGGATTTTCGTCATATGATACTTTCTATGACAGTTTCTGTACTTTACATGACCATATCATTTTGTCATGGAAACCATTTTTTTTAGTGATCATAGTTATCATCAACAATGTGTGTTGCTGTTTCTGCATAGAAATTTAGGTGCACATTATCATATCATGGCTAACGGTAGTTTCTTCCTCTTGATGTTGTTGTTGATCATCACCAGCATCAACAACATTGTCAGGATCATTGATGCCATTGGCTGCACCACTAGCATATATATGTGATGCTTATGATCTGATCTTCCACCTCTGGTAGTATATGGTCCGATAAAAGGATAATAGTAGTTGTACAAGAGTTGGAACTATTAACCATTCGTGGCATGGAAGAGAATTGTGAACTGACTGGAGGATTATTATAAGGGAAATGGAATGACACTCCACCTTGGGCAGCAACATCACTAGTGCTAGCACTACTAACATCATAGGTAGGAGTAGAAGCAATCATGTTCATGTGGCAGTAAGTGTTAAAGGTACTGTGATGTGCTCCTGGAGGTACTTGCCACAGAGTCATCACACCTAAAGCAGCAATGTTGTTGTGGATGTTGGTGTTGGTGTTGTTCCCAAATAACTCGAAACCCCTAGCCATGTAGTTGATAGGTGGTACAGTTCCACTCACAATCGATACAGGTGTGACTGTTGTTGCCATGAAGGTGGGAGGAGATTGTTGTGGTAGACATTGGACCAATGATGATGACATGTTATGGGCATATATTGGTGGCATAGGAGGAGGAATACGAACATGTGGATAATATACAGTGAGTTGAGGACTAAATTGTGGCATCTGGCTTTGATTATTGGAAGGAAATTGGTGGGATGTTAGTTCATGATTTTCCAAAATATGATGATAGTTCATATGAGGCATGGAACAAGGAGTACTAGAATTGCGGTTCTCTTGATGAGTGTGTAAAAGATGGATTGCCTGAATCTTATCTTGTATCTTCCTCTCAAACTCAGCTATCATCTGTTGTTGAGACAGCGTCATGCTGAGCATTCTTGGTGACATATGATTGTCAATAGGAAGATTTCTTTCACTGTTTTCCATTTGGGAGAGATGTACCTAGATAGGATCCAAAAACATAGTTGGCGCTTACTCTTGATATTGTTAGGAAAAGTTTGAGATAGTTGATTTGACAATTCAATTACTTAGTTATACATTCTCCATATCGCAGAGCAGCATAAATTATACAACCCAACACAAGAACAAAATAAAAGATAAATACTGAAACAATCAAATACAAATTACTTGCGATTATAGTTAGGTGATGTAGCTCAAGCAATTAGCACTCTGAAAGTACTAAAGAATCGAAAATCAGAATGACCTATTGATTATCGATGATGTTAAACACCTATATGTAGTGATTTATAAAGGAAACCAAGGGCTCAAAAGTTAAAAGGGAACTAACTTTACTCAAAAGAAATTGTTGAAAAATAATAGAAAAAATAGCTCAGTCTCATTTATTGATTACTTGTGAGTTTCTCTTCATGTGTTTTTTAGCTATATATGCATCTTTTCCACCATTATATTGAGAAGAATTTGGGTCCTCACATTATTGAACCATCCATTTTGTATCTTTTTCATGCTAACAATGATAGAAGTAACCTAGTGTCGTCACACATACACTGATGAGTATACACTTATTCTTTAGATATCACTTTGTTTGTTTGGCACATTCACCATTGTTTTCTATAAAAGTTGTTTGGGTGATTATGGATTATCTAGAAAATGTATGATTCTTACGGATATTACTTGTATCCCTCCATATGACAACTAAGAAAATAAAGTGTGTGTACAACATGGAGGTGCACACTTTGAGCATGGTTATAAGTGAAGCCAACTCTCATGTCAGCTATAAATACTTTACAAAAAGCTACTTTTAATTGTTTTGCCATTGATGTAATAGATGTCAATATGATGTGTAAAGGTATATGTCTGAGTCATTGCATTTTCATTTTAGGAAAAAGTCCATTTTGACCATCCAACTCTTGCCTCAGTTTGATTTTGACCATCAAACTCCAAAACCGGGTATCTTTGACCATCCAAATCTTAAGACCATTCACAATTGACCATCAGGTGGTTTCAATGAGTGGTTTTAACTTTTTTTATTTACAATTTAGTCCTTAGATCTTAAAATGATTATTATTTTTTATCTGTACATCCGATTTAGGTGATTCTTATGGTCACGCGTTCATAACACTGAGATTTATCTATTAGAATATTCTATATACTACTTTATTAGTATTTGTTATATTATTCTTATGTTGTTGTCTAAAAACAAATTATAAGAAAGGTAAAATAAACGATTACAAAATAATATGAACAACAGTTTAAAAGATAAAGCTTATTGTTATGAATGTATGACTGCAAGAATCACTTGAATCGGCTATACGAGAAAAAATAATAATCATTTTAAGGTTCAAAGAATATTTTGATCATTTTATTTACAATTTAGTCCTTAGATATTAAAATGATAACTATTTTTCTCTCGTATCTCTAGTTTAAGTGATTCTTGTGGTCTTGCGTTCATAATGATGAGGTTTATCTGTTAAAATGTTGTTCATAATATTTTGTAATTGTTTATTTTACTTTACTTACATTATTGCTTTTACACAACAACATAAGAATAGTATAGCAAATAGAGATAAAATATTATAAAGAACATTTGAAAAGATAAAACTCGCTGTTATGAACACGTGACCGCAAGAATCACCTAAATCGAAGGTATGAGGAAAAAGTAATAATCATTTTAAGATCTAAGGACTAAATTGTAAATAAAAAAGTTAAAATCACCCACCAAAACCGCTCGATGGCTAATTGTAAACGGTTTTAAGAGTTGGATGGTCGAAGATACCGGTTTTGGAGTTCGGTGGCCAAAACCAAACTGAGGCAAAAGTTAAAAACTCGAAGGTATGCGTTGGATGGCATCTACTTTGTGCACTTGATTATTAGTTAACACTTCTTGACTTCATAAACCATGACATGGAAGTATGGAACAATATACATGTGAATCGTAGTTGGCACTTAGGTGGTTTTCTAATCATGGTTTCTGTAGAGAGGCTGAATCATTTATATGATGTGGAAACTTAGCCAAGAAAGATATACATAAAAAGCATCCACACCTTCATGACCATACTTCAAAATATGAAAAGATATTGAGTCGCTTCAAAGTATTTTGTCTCCTTTCCATGAATGAATGTACATAGTGGGTAATTTTTTCGATTACAAGGATGACATTGATGTGTGCACACCACAACAGATGGCTATGGCACACATCTACAAGTGGGTCCACTTAGAGATGGATCCACTTAAATCACTAGCATATATGTGGATTATTAGCATTAGAACATGAAGCATGTTGGTGCGAGCCATACCACACACCTCCCCACCACACCAAGACCCCACCAAGATGTGCCTCTCCATACAATGATTCCTATAAATACTAGATCTCGGCCAGTAGTACAATTTCAAAATTAAAAATTAAAAAATATCACAAAAAGAGATATAAACTATATCTTCTAATGCGAAAGGACATGTAGCCTAGTGGTTACAAAAGCCCCGTAGCATCTCAGATCCTAGTTCGACTCCACGTGGGAGCGAATTTCTCAGGATTTAATTACGGCGTTTGTGCTTTCAGTGGTAGGCGACATTCCCGTCGACAGCGAGACGTCTGTGATGACTTTGTCAATCTTGAGGAATTGTCGGTCCAGTCTTCGAACATGCTCCTAGGGGTAGGGTTTGTGCGTGTGTTCATAGGGATGAGTGTGCGTACATTGTGTCTCTGATGTACGGTGTAATTTAAAAACTACATTCTCTAATTAGTGGCAAAATTCCCAACAACTTCAAATAGTATGTTGCCTAGCAATATCTAACTAGCCACGCAAAATTGGTCAATGATGGTGGAAAGAGACTCGATGATTTGCACAAGGATGAGCCTGCGCAAACCCTCACCAAGTGATGGGATAGAGAGTGTGAAGGTTGCAAAATGAAATGTTTTTCCATAAAAAGCATCCACACCTTCCATGACAAATAAGCTCTCACCTGTGCTTATAGAAAAATGCTAAATCAACTGCATACTAGCTTGTTGCTAAAGTACATATACATTTGCTAATTGCAGGATTTCTACTTTTCTAGCAGGACTACGTTAGACGCATAAATTCATATTATATAGCACTTCGCTTGAAAGTGACTTAAATAAAGTTTGAGAAATTGAGCAAGAGCTCTGATTTGGACTTTTATGTTTCTGAAAAGATATGGACGATAAAATGATAATTGGACATTTGAAATAACATGACTAAGGTACATATAATTGTGGATTTCTGACAGGACAAGAGCAAACGCAAGAATTGTACTACTAGAGCTGGACCGTGAGTCAGAAACTCGTGAGCTAGCTCGACTCGGCTCGGCTCGATCAAATTTTTAACGAGCCGAGCAACTATTTTTACTCGTTTTGTTAACGAGCTGGCTCGAGCTAGCTCGCAAGCTACTCACGAGCCAAACGAGCTAAAAAATTCTAATTTCAACATAGAAAACCGAGCTATCAAAATTGAGTCGAGCCATTAAAATTATGCTAAACTTTTCTGAGTGCTCCATGTGTGACTAATTTTATCATTTACAATTTTATAATTATTATTTTTAAATTTTTACATATGCTTAAATGTCAATTTCAAATTTACATACAGCTCGCAAGCCTAACGAGCTAACTCGAGCTACTAACGAGTCAAGCCGAGCCAACCTTTTACTCGTTTTGTTAACAAGTTGAGCCGAGCTGGCTCGTTACCTTAACGAGTCAGACCAAGCCGAGCCGAGCTGGCTCGGCATCCAGCCCTAGTACTACTATTTTGATATTATTTCATGAAACTGCAATGTATAACTCAATGTCCTTTTACAGTCAACTTCTCGCCCTTTAAATAGTGTGCACAAGATAAATCTAAATGGACTTTTAGCTTCCCTTGAACCTTAAGTTAGCCTGTTGGTCTACTAGCGGGCTAGTATGGTTGTGTTTGGTTGCCTGCGTTGAGTCAAATACGGGTTTATGCAATGCAGGCTCCCGGTGATTGGCCCCCGTAAGCTCTACCTCCACCTAGTGCAAAGATATCACATTACTGTACTCAGCCAACCAAAGTCAAACACCAGCATACTGCTTAAAACCGGTTTGTGCTTAGGCCAAGCAACCAAACACCCAGGTGCGCTGCAACCTGCAACTAGGGTCAAAGACAGACAAAAATCTGTTTTGGCACCTAAGCATCATTGTCAGCTAGTAAGCTGCCACAAAAATGTAAACAATTTGCCCAAATAAGAACATACATTAAAAAAAAAGTAAATCATTAGCGATGATAGCACGGAATTCAGGTCACATTAACAAGCCAACCTCGAAAGAGTTACAGTAGACCATCATTAAGTCGCTACTGAAGCACCAACAAAACCTTAGTGGCCAAGTGACGAAACAAAGCAAACACAAAACCCTTACAGAGTATAACCAAAAGCCCAAGTAAAAAGGCAATGGGAAGAGCATTCTGCACTCCCGGTGTCGCCACAACCAACAAATAGCTAATCATAACTAGCATTCAAGAACTTCAACAGTTCATTCCGCTTGCTCTCTGCTGCCTTATCTTCTTTAGTCTTCTCAAGCTTCATCATTATCTACAAATGAAGTAGGTCAAATGCAAGGATTCTTTTTTAATAGACACTGCACCTTATCTAGTTTGTTTCCTCACCTTTTTACCAGAGATTGCACTCCTTAGTGTCCCTTCTTCCTTTTCTTTGTCGCGTCCAAGAAACTGATCAATATAATATAAGGCGTTTAAAAGTGAGAAACACACCAAGCATGAGAATGAATGCCAAACAAAGTATCTTATAGACTGATACCTTGGAAAGCTGAACAGGACCATCACCACCCTTGCTCTCTTTCTTCTGTATAAAGCTCCCGCGTTGAAGAGAACAGAACCAACCAACCAGCAAGCCAATCCACCATGTCACCCGTTCACGAACCCCAGCTCCAATGTCAAAGAGCCAACCCAGAAACAGGCACAAAGAAATATAAGGACCTCTTGTGTTGAAGTAATAACCATTGTAAAAGTAAAGCAGTGTCTGAATAAATAGGAAATTTACCTCTTTATGTTTACTCTTGTCTCGTTTATGATGTCTATCTTTACTTCGCTCCCTCTCCCTAGACTGTAACATGAAGAAATACAAAGAGAGCCCAGAGACATATTAGATGCCTGCATATGAAAACCTCAATCAAGCACAAATCACAGGACCAGTACCTTTCTTGACCTGCTGCTCCTCTTATGCTTCCGAGATCTGCCAGACGCCTCAGGGTCACTTTCATAAGAGCTTGTGCTGCTACAATGAGAATGAGATACTTTTAATACGACGATACCAGGGATCTGCTTGACAAAGACAATATCTTTCTTCGGTGGAGTCTGAAAAACCAAAACAGCTACTGCCTCTGCTTCAAATTGTAAGTTGATTTACAATTTGGAACGGAGGGAGTTCACTTGCTCATTCAGGAAGCTAAGACAAACGCAATATTGATTGGTCACTAATTATCAGATTTGTTCACCAAATTATCCTAGTCACTCCTAATCAGTGTCCCCTAAATCAACTTCATCCATCTAACCATAAAACCGTCATTGGGAACACAGACCTGCCACAGCTGCCTTATCTAAATGACTTCAAATGTACTACTGCACAGTGCACACACTAAGAACTAGATATACTTTGGGGATTTCAAGTGCACTGACAAACACACCAAAATCCAAAGGTTCTTGCCCAGCATACCATTCACACCTTTACCCCCAACATGGTACAACCCCATCAAAACAATGTGGCCTCCAATTCCAAATCCCACATTCCATCAATCCAAACATACACGTAAAAAAAAACGAGTAACGACTTGCATAATCCAACACCAATACTAACCACCAGCTACCTCCTCCCGTTCCAATCTCAGGATCACGAGCCCATCCTTCCAGATCCGAATATCCTACCATGAGACCAACCCTTCATCCTAACCCTAGGTTCAGAAACCCCGATAGAGGGAGAAACGGGGGATCGGATCACCTGTAGCCGTCGTCGTCGGACGGGGACCGCCGCCGCTCACGGCGGCGCCGCTTGTGGCGGGACCTCCGGTCCTTGCGCGCCTTCAGCGCGGACGAGGAAGAGGAGGTCGCGCCCTCCTTCCGGCGGCTGCTGCGGTGGCGGTGACGACGGCGGCGGTCGCTCCCCGAGGTGGAGGAGGACGAGTCCGAGGAGGAGCCCGTGCTGTCGGTGTAGGACGAGGAGGACGCGGCCGGGGACCGCGCCATGGCTCCCGGCGGCGACGGCGGCGGCGGCGCGTGGGGCGCTGATGCGACGAGGAGAGACAGGAAGCAGCGGCTCGATCTGTCCGAACTCCACGCACGCGGCACGAGCGCTTCGTTGCAGCCTTGCAGGGCTGCAGCTTCTGGGCCAGGCCGGGTTCTCCTGTGGTAGGAAAAGGACAACAAAGAAGATTTATGGGCCGGCTTGTCGCGAAATTATTTGTTCGTCGGAATAAAAAGTTATCTGGGCCGGTCCGGGCCGGGCCCTCCGTGAATGTTGAAATGTTGAATAGTTTATTTCGAAATATTGATTTATTTTTCAGCAACTGTTGAAGATACTTTCCGAAATGTTGAATTTAGTTTGACCTATTTAACATGTTGTTATGCAGCACACAGAAGTCATATAGGATGCCCGTGTGCATAACCTCCTAGAAATTCACTCTCAAGAAACCTAAAACTTCACAAGACTTTAATCCGTACAGATCCAGCTTCTTAGAAAATTTGAAATATGAGGCACATGGTTGTCGAAAATGTCCGCATGTGTGAGGGGACTTAACTAACTATTTTATTCTTTACGATATTATATTGTAAAATATGGTCATGCTTGAGTACATTTGGATACTAGTTGAAAGACATTTTTTTATCTAGAACATGAAATTGATAATGTTCTTGGTTCAAGAGAGAACTGTTGTAGGTTCAAGAAGAATGTTCCAACTTCATAATAAAATGTTCCAACTTTCAGAGAAAAATAGTTTGGGATCACAAGCATAACGCCCCTCCTTCGTGAGAAAAATAATAAAATAAAAGGTATTGGCAATGGATCTTATCTTGCTTGCATTAGTACTCCCCTAGTCCCCTTTCCAAATTATAGGTTTTTTCGACTCTAATTTTCCAAAAGTTATGCAAATTTTCATATTTTTTGTTGTGGCTTCTTTATAAATAGAAGTTTTTCAAGAATGAGTTAATTTTGACTATGTTAAAGTAATAATCGTTTCAAGTTCTAAGGACTAAATTGTAAATAAAAACAATTAAAACCACCTATCAAAACAGCTCAATGGCCAAATTTGAAGGGTTTTGATAGTTGGATGACTGAAGATATCCGGTTTTGGAGTTTGATGGCCAAAATCAAACTTTGGCAAGAGTTGGATGGTCAAAAATGGACTTTTCTCAATATTTTAAATAAGACGAGCGGTCAAAATTTGATGTTACAAAGTCAAACGACCTATAATAGGAAACGGAGGAGTACTAAACAACTCAAATATTCAAAATGAATAAAAACATATCTATGCAAAGAGGAAGGATGAGAAGATCAGAACGCACCTATAATAGGAAACGGAGGAGTACTAAACAACTCAAATATTCGAAATGAATAAAAACATATCAAAGCAAAGAGGAAGGATGAGGAGATCAGAACGCACGGGCCGGATGCTGGCTTTGACAGAGTTGTGCGACATGCGCCAAGTCCTGATAGTCTGAGCGACGCATAACGTTTCCCAATCTAGACGGAATAGAGCAAATTTTTTTCTGTTTAAATAATAACACCTAGTGAAAATAACCTTTTTCTGGGCAGCATTATTAGCAGTCAGAACACATGTAATAAAAACGAAGCACAACTTAAACAGTGTGTTCCGTCAAGAAAAGAAAGGCCCTATGATAAATAATTTCAGCTAACATACCCTACAAATAATTGGAAAAAAAAACAAGCACTTCGGGAGAATCCTATTGTTATCTGATCTCTTTTTTTTTATGCCAAAAAAGTTCTCTGATATCCTTGGTTGTGCCATTTTGGTAGATGGTACCACACCTGTAGCTATTTCAGTATAGAGAGATCGTGCTGCACAATGGTCACCTGAGTTCTTTTATTGCTCGTTTTCCATCTTGTACATTCCAGCTGAGATGTTTTTGTTCATATGCGTGCACATCAGTCCATGATAAACCCCAGCCGAACTTTGCAACCTTGGCATTTTGTGTTGGTCACTGGTAGAACTTAACTGCACACTTGGAAATTCACTACAGATCCATCTGGAGCTTTGTTGATCGGGTAGGGGCATATAAGCGCACGATGATTGTTATTCCAATAGTCATTGCGAATATCAGAGCGAGAATGGCCAGAGCAGGGCTCCTGCGATCCATGGTTGCGAAACCACCTCCCTGCACTCCTCCTTTGCTGATCAGGTCGTGCTCCTTTAGCTCACCATTGGTATAGTCTTGCTCTATCTTCATCCCTGTCTCGTTCAGTCCTGGAAGCTCGGGCCCTTTCTTCTCTGCTGGCTTAACCAGAGATGCCGCTGCGGGTGACCTGACAAGTTCAATAAGTCCTGCAAGTGCTTTCTTTTCGTCCTGTTCGAGCTCGCTTTCGTCCGTGATTGTTTGTTCACCTTGTTTTGCTTCCTCTGTATCCGTAACCATATCATCTAAAAGTTGCTCTTGATGCATCATCAGCTGCGCTGTCGGTGTGTTCTCCATTGATTCGGCCTCTTGAATACCATCGCTTTCATCATTATTTTTGCTAAATATGATCTTTGGACCACTGATATTGAGTTTGCTTTCATCAGAGGCCTTCACATCTTTATTATCCTAATAAAAACCACAATTCAGAAGAAATAAGGATCATGATCAGACATGCACATTCCGTCTTCAATCAAAGAAAGAAGAAACCTATACTTTTTGGGCTATTTCTTTCTTGATGTTGTTCCTGCTTGAGTCCTCATCAACCTTCTCCATATTTCCAGGGACCTGAAGCCACAATTTATATGGATATGCAAAAATGGGCTACTAGAGAATGACGGAGCATAGAGGTACTACGGCAGAAAGCATTCAGAATTGCACTTACCAAACAAACAGTGATCACCTCCGGCATGATGTCAACAGGCTTCCTGCTCAAATCCTGGTCAATTCTTTCAACATGATCAATTTTCTCAACATGTTCATTGTCCTGACACTAAAATTCAAGAGGGGAAATTGATTAAAAAGGCACCTATAACAATCACTGCATATATGATATACAGCAAAAGGGATTCAGTGTTCACAATAGTCCATAGCAAACAAACACTAACCATATCATGTGTGGCGATCTCGACATGGTTCCTGCTTGAATTCTGATCAAAATTTTGAACATGATCTTTGTGCTGAAACTCAAATTCAGAAGAAATGAACAGAAGGCACGTATGAGGCTATGACAATCACTGCAACATAGCACAAAAGTTTCAGTTCTCACAAATTTGCATAGCAACAAATACTAACCGTATCATCCAAGTTGACCTCGACAGAGTTCCTGCCTGAATTCTGATCAGTTTTCTCTTCACGTTCGCTGTCCTGAAACTCAATTTTTCGCATCATTCCGAGCCATCCAAATAATTATCGTGCTTGCAAAATACAGTCATTTGCAGAGAGAAACAAACCAATTGATCCGCAACAATCTCACTATCCTTGTGAATCTGGTGGCTTTCCTCTGTCGCCTTGCCATCCTGAAACAATATTCAGAGAGTTTTGCAGAAATATAAGGTCATGACAACGCATATGCATTCCCTGATGAGCAAAGTTTTCAACAACAGATCAGAAGGACTAACCACTCTGTCGGATACAATCTCGGTGTTGCTCGCGCTCAACTTCTCATTGGACTGATCAAGACCCGGTACCAATGCGCTACCCTGAACCTTCGAATTAATTTCGCATGTAAGATTTCAGCTGAAAAGGAAAGAACCCAGGAACAACTGTTCCCATTAATGAAGGCAATGGACTCCTCACCTTCCCATCCTCGACAACTCCGCCATCCAAAACCGCATCTTTCCTGTGAAAAAAAAATCCAACCAAAAAGAAAACGACATTTTTCAGCTCCAACGCCCACGGAACAACGGATCATTATTCATCAATCTTGTATCTTGTATAATCCGCAAAAAGGTCACAAATTCAAGGCGGAGATGGGAGGCGCGTACGCTGGCTGCCGGCGCTCCCGGTGGTCCTCGGCGCCCTTCTTGCCGCGGCGTGAGCGGCGCCACGCGAGGACGGCGGCCCCGACGACGGCCGCGCCGCCGACGAGCAGCAGCGCACCGACGCCGTGCGGCGCCCGCGCGGACACGCGGAACTTCATGCCTCCGCCGCCGTTGCCCTTCCTATCAGTGGTGGCGGCTCCGGCTCCGGCTCCCTTCTCCTTCCCTCGCTGCAGCTGCTCCCGCGGTTCTCGGGCGGCGCCAAGAACGCCGCCTCCGCCCGCCGAGCCGCCTTCCATGACAAAGGGCGTGCGGCGGCGAATTAAAAGAGCACGTACGCGGCTTCGGTGGCGATCCTTCCCCTCCTTCCTCCTAATTACTCTGCTGCTGGTGGGGTGGTGGGGGTTGGTGTGCCGGCCGGCCGGGCTTCCCGTACGTGTGTTCTTGCGCGCGTTCTAGACAGAGAGAGAGGGAGAGAGAGAGAGAGAGCAGGGGAAGGGGAGGAGGTGTCGAGGTTTTAGGGGGGTGGGCGCAGGGCCGGTCGGGCCGCATGGCCACTCGTCCGTCGATGGAGTCGCCGCGCAGACCCACAACTCTCGGATCATCAACGAACTGGAAAGTCCTGTTGGACTTGGCGAAAAACATATGGAAAAAAATGCCGGCGTGTTCTCCACCGGTGCGTACGTTCGTGTTTGGTCTGAACCATGCTAGGAAACGCTACGTACACCCACGCACTGATCGAAATACGCCTTCCTTAATTCGAATTCGTTCACTAATCACTAAAGATTGAAGAAAAACTGAGTTTACTAATTATTGTTCGACTTAAATCCTGTAAGGAAAAAAAAACTTCCATGTATTCCCTACGAACAAGCACAGTTTACACACCTCACATTGTGGCCGTCCGAAATTGATCGGTGGTCTCACTATTTTGTATAGAAAAAATAAATCAAATTTATTGTCGGTCACACTATTTTGTACTTGGTCTCACAAAATCGGTACTTCTATTCGATACTTCCTAGGTCACAGTTTGAGACGGCTCTCTCTTTTTTCAAGTACTCTAAAATTTCTCTTTTGGAGATATTAGATATCTCAATACCACTTTCACTGTTATTTGGAGAGTTACTTTTGCAGTCTCCTCTCAATCCAACTAATAAGTCACAACACCTCCTTTATTTTGTGAGAGTTGAGGTGATTAATGGGCTGTCCCAATAATTATTAGGAAAAAGAAAAGGTAAAGGGAGACTCATGGAGTACTATTTTCTTATCAACCTCTCCAATGTGATAGTTAGATTGGGGAAAGGGAGACGTCCGGAGATGCATTATTTCAAATTTTAGATAACTCGTACTGGTGTGTTAGAATTTTCTTTAAAATAAAATATCAAAATCAATTCCCCGTGAACACGGTAAGCAAAATGCATGCCTAACTCGTGATAACAGAGAAGATAAAATATCAATACTCCCTAAAGCTTTTGGATGAGCACACGTGTTGTCTGACCGCTGCTGGCGTAAGCAACATGTGAAGACAAAAGGTTTAGCTAGCACATCATGAGCTCGGGTGAAGACAAAAAGGTTTAGATAACTCGTCATGGGCTAATGAGTCATGACACACCGGTGCAAATTGGAATCTCGGATGCCAACATAGACAAAGATGTAGGGCCGCTGAGGGTGACTACATACATACTTACTGTATGTCGATACTTCTGAAACTTTGATTGTGAATAAATCTTTAATTTAAAATATTTAGTTTTAAAAAAAGAAAAGAAAAAACGACCGTAAATCATGAATTTCAAGCCACGTGATTTTGCTTTTCACCACTTTGACTCTTAAAACCAAATCGTTGCAGACGTTTGAGCTTTCTTTTGTCCTCTTGTGGACGGGTGTGCCTGCCATCTCTTTGACAATGTTTAGAGTCCTTTCATTTTTTTTAAAAAAAATCTTGCATGCATGGAGTACTAAATGAAGATTATTTGGAAAAAAAAATTCAAGATAAGTGTAACTTTGTGTGGCGAATTTAATGAGTTAATCTCTGATTTGGTACATTAACAATCCTTTAATCTGTCCAGGCTTGAAAGCTCGTGCGACCACGTGCTCAAAGTCAAGACACACCCCACTCTCACTAGGCAGCTGCCGTCCAGCTTCGGCAGCAGCACGATAGGACGCAACGTTACTCCTCCGGTCCGTGGACACGCTTTGGTTTGGTAGTGAGCCAATCATCCATCCAACACAAGAACAAAATACAAGCACCAGCGCTGTTTGGTTGGCAGTCACAACGTTAATAGAGGCTATTGTTTGGTTGTTTACTCACCTTTGGCTATTATAGTTTTTCTTTTCAGCTGGATTTATTTTTGACAACACTTTTCAGCTGGATTTGACCACACCTGTGACGTGGCTTATATATGGATATTTTCTATGTTTATTTGAGTGGTTTTCCAGCAATGATAACTGAATGTGCCATTGTAGAAAGCAGATGGCACTCGCTACTTTGTGCACGGCCGGCTGAACCTAACTCATGCCAAACCCCAAGCACCGATAACCAGGATAACCAACCCGAGGCATGGTTCTCTAAAGTGGTGCGGCTGATGGTTCGGTTGCATATCATGCTCATGCACTCAGCATTTTCAACATGATGAGGTCATGGGGATTCTAGAGCAGGAGTGCAGGACAAAGTGTCATTTTTATTTACGTTTCCAGCGCCCATGCAGCCAACCTGTGAGAATCGGAGAAATCACAGCAAGAGGATCCGTAAAAAAGGGTGTGGCAATGGCTGGAATCAAACTTCGGTCTTCGTTCATGGGCTGGGCTATGCAACAATTCTTTCAACTCCATCTCCAAGTAACTCGCTCATGCAGTAGGATCAGTCTTAGCGATAATCACGATGGTTCCATAAGAATCCACAGAGAAATCAAGACTCCACATGGTAATTTACATGCAGAAGAACAAAGTCTCCGTGACGCACGACCATAACACTGCATTATAATATACATCTCATCTCTAATAACATGAAAATAGAACACTATGTACACATATACCAACTTGAGAAATAATGGCGGTCAAGGTAATATAAGGAAGAACCTGTGATGCAAAACACAGATCATATCTCTTATGATTGTTTCATCTCAAACCATGCGAAATGAAGCAATAGATACGCTAACTATTCCCAGAAAAGTGGACCGTTCCGCTGCAGGCTATGCACAAACTCACTCGATACGTGGACAGTACCGATGCCCTCAGTGCTGTACACTGGACCCAAGACGACAAACGCCCCGAGATGGCACCCCAAAGGCGAACAACATAATCACAGCTTGGGGACGGGAGCTTACGCCCCCAATGATTATTGCAGGCTACCTTCAGTCACATGGCTCACAACACAAGCCGATGAGAAGCTTTGAAGATCATGAATTCGCGATGCAGATGTTGCGCTGCACATGGTGATGAGACGAACGCGGGTTCAGTCTAACACTCCTTGTAGACGAGAGGCTTGTTGACCCATCTTATCCGACAACCGCACGCCTGCAGCATCTGGAGGAGCTCAGGGGACAGCACGGTCTGCAGCCCAGTGAGCATCTTCAGCTTCTTCAGCCTCGTGCAGGCTGCTCGCAGTGCCATCTCGAACCCTTCAATGGATACCCACGAGAGGTGCACCATCTTGATGTCCTGGAGGCACCGCAGGGAGCTCAGCAGCTGGCACAGGCCCAAGCCGGTGACTTGGCAGTATGATATGGTAAGCTGCAGAATGAGAACGGGCTTATAAGGTTCCTGCTGCTTAAGAATTTGCAAGGACGGAATTTAAACTCCGCAGCTTATTTACCTGTCTAAGGTTAAAAGCATTACGAGCAAGGGCCCCCAGAGCAGCGTCGTCAACTGAATAGCAACGTTTCAAGTCCAGTTCTATCAGGCTCTTGCATCCGATTGCAATTGAGGAGATCCCAATACCTGTGATGCGGACCAAGCACCTCAGCTCAAGGTTTGTCAGCTCCTCAAGAGAGCCTAAGTGCCCCAAACCACTATCAGTAATCTTGTTGCAGTAGCACAAGTTTAGCAACTTAATCTTCTTGCAGCCATTTGCTAATGATGCCAACCCATCATCAGTAATGGAGTTGCACCTGAAGGGAGGAATTTTAAGGACATGTTATTTTCATGCATGGACTGAAATAACAATGAAAAGATTAAATGAGAAGAGTTACATTACCGGTAGAGATCAAGCTCCACGAGCTTTCCACAGTTTGAACTAATAGAAGCAATGCCTTTGTCGGAAATACTTGAGCATAGGCCTAATTTCAATATTTGCAGTTCAGAGCATTTAGCCAAGTGCTGCAATGCTGCAGAAACAAGAAGCTTATATGGTCATGCTCAATTTAAAATTAACAGGTTTGGATAAGAAATGGACAGACACAATGGTAGAGACCACAAACCTGCATCATTCACTCCACAGTCAGTGAGGTCTATCTCCTTAAGATTGGAGCAACAAGTTGCAATCCTCTCTAGCCCCTTCTCATTTATCAAAGAGCAGGACTCTAACCGCAAGCGTTCAAGCATCTTACAATTGTCAGCTATTGAATCAAGTGCATTGTTGGTGATGAAATTGCAGCATGTGAGATCAATTGCCCTTAGGTCACTACATCGAGCTACAAGTGATGAAATTCCTTCATCTGTAACACCTGGGCATTTGCTTAGTCCAATCTCAACAAGTTTGTTACAACCTTCACCGATGGCTTGAAGGAGAGAGTCCGAGACTTCAAGACCATCAAGTTTCAACACAGTCAAGGTTTCCTTCAGTGTTGCCAACTTGGACAGAAAACGCTGTCCTATCTCCTACAAGTTTAAAAGATGACAACAAATCACAGTCAGTCAGACGTTTGCCCCTTTTGATTACTTGTTCACTCTTCATAAGGGTCAAATCCTTCATAATATGTTAGTCAGATTACAATTTTGTTAAGAACAGTAGGGACATTTCACATTGTGCAGGAAAAAGAACTAATGAGTGTGTGGAGAGAGTAATGTTGGGAAAACTCACATGCAAACAATCTGCAGCATGCAACTTCTGGAGAAAATTGCGACCATCGATGAGTGAAGCTAATCCCTGGTAAGTCACGTGATCACATCTTGACACATCAACACTCTGAAACAAAAAGAAGCTTCTTAGGAGGGATCAATGTATCAGAAAAATCAAAAGTCAGCATTAAAAAGCATTAATTGCCAGCAATGCTGCACACAGTATCCAAATTCAAAGTTTTCAGATGAGTATAAGTCCAACTGCCAGGAAACATAGACTATAACTACTCAAATTGACAAAAAAAAATATGCATCAAAGTCTATAAAAGTTTAGCATCAAAAGTGTGATCACCTGCAATGAGTCGCTCCCCTTGCTCAGCAATTCCAGGCCTTCATCATCTATACATGAGCAACCAACCATTGCCAACTCCTCAAGCTTCTCAAGTGTGGATATTGACCTAAGGGATCCATTACCCACCTGCAACAGAAGAGAAGTACAAAACAATGATGTCATTACTCCAATGTGAAATCAAATAACGTAACACCCAGGCAAAAAATTGGTTCGATACCCAGCCCCTACATGGGATAGGCTAGGCTCACACATAGCACCTTGCTTACTCTTTTGTAATGGCTCATAGTAAAAGGGTTAGGTTGGAGGAGAATTGCAAGGGTCATAACGCTTTGCATGCTAGTGCAGCTCTAACGTTAAACTTCCAATCAGGGACTACGCCAGTATCACAACGTGACATGGGATGGTTTCGAAAATGCACAAATGACAGATATCTCTACTATCTATCTCTTACTGCATAGTTACTAGTATAACAAGTAGTTAGGCCAAATAATCACCTGATTACACATTCAGAACTTGGACGGGCGAGGTGTGTAAGCACTGATGAATAGATGGCAGGACAAATCAAGTACTTGTTACTGATTTTTAAAACATTGCATGGAACAAGTGTAAACAAGCCAGGTGTTAGATATAATGACTGCAAACTTCAAACTGTCACTACTTCCTACAGACAGGAAAAAAGCAACAAAGATGCAAAAAAAAAAAAAAGTTCCTACACAGCCTGCAATTGTTCAGAACAGTCCAACAATATGATCCGTACTGTTTTGAATAGCACCTTTTGACCCATATGCATTAGCTTCTAACTAGAAGAACTGTCCAATAAGTTCAATTACATAAGATCCATGAAAATTTTCAGGTTAAAAATCAAGGATTAGAATGGTTGGACTCTGGCACTGCATTTGTCGCATTGTTACATCTAAAATTTGGTTCGTATGTGCCTCTTGATGAGCCATCTCTAGGCTACCCAAACTATCTTGTGACTAAGGGATATTTCTGGTGTTGTTGCTGAATAGGGAATTAGGAATTCCTTTTAATCTAAACAGCATTTCAATCGGAGCCCCAAATCATAACTAGCCAGAGCCACGAGTAATCATCTTTCAATTTTGGGTTACCCAAGCAAGGAACAGTTCAATATACAGCTCATATAGGAGTATCAACCTGGAGGTAGGAGATGTCGAGGCTGCGGAGCTCGGGGCATTTCTTGGCGAGCAGATCGATCCCGATGTCGGAGATCTCACGGCACCACTTGACGCTGAGCTTCTCCAGCCTGGGGCACCCAACAGCCACCTTGGCGAGCCCCATGTCCGTGACGGCGAGGCACTTGTCCAGCCTGAGCTCCTTGAGCCCAGCCGCGGCCGCCACCGCGGCGGCCTCCCGGTCCCCGGCGCCGACGCAGTGCGACATGTCGACCGCCTCGAGCCTGGGGCAGGCGGCGACGAGCGCCTCGAGCCCGCGCCACCCGACCCCGCTGGCCCGCGCGAGGCACACGCGTCGGAGGCCCGCGAGGCCCCCGCCGGCGCCGGCGACGGCCGCGGCGAGGGAGGCGTCGTCGAGCGAGGCGCAGGCGGAGAGGTCGAGCCGCTCGAGCGCCTGGAACGCGCGGAGCAGGCGCGGGAGCGGCTCCCGGCGGAGCACCCGCAGCGCGCGGCGGTGCGCCGCCTCGGCGCGCTCGAAGGCGCGGCTGACGAGGCGGCACGCCTTGCGGTCCCGCGGCTCGCGGAGGCGGTCCAGCACCTGGCCCAGCAGGTCCATCGACAGCAACCCGATCCCGACGCCGCCGCCGCCGGCGGTCCCGGCGGCGGCGCAGTCTAGCCTCTGCCCCTCCCGGCTCATCCCGGCGGCGATCCGCCCAGGGCTACTGCTACTGCTACTGCTACTCCTCCTCCTCCCAGCACCAGCAGCAGCGCCGCCGAGGGAGCCCGATGAGGAGGAAGCGGAAGCGCCACCAGCAGCAGGACCCCGCGGCGGGGGCGCGGGCGGTTTAGGTGGGGATGAAGAGGAAGGAGAGGACGGCGGGGGCGACGAGCGGGTGGTCGTCGGGGTGCGGGAGGCGCGGTTGGGATGGCCGGCGCGGTCGGGCAAGGGCGCGGCGCCGCAGCATGGTAGGAGCAGGGTCCCCGCGAGCGCGGTTGGCGGCGGCGGCGGCGCGATCCCGATCGATCCGGCAGCCCAGCAGCGGCGGAGGTGGGTGGGTGGTGGTGGATAAGCCGCGGCGCGGGCGCGGGCGCGGGCACGGGCGGGCGGGGACTGGGGGGAGGTGGGGCACGGGGAGACGGTGGGGGTGGAGGCGTGGAGCAGCAGGAGAGGGTCGGAGAAGAGAGAGAGATGTGAATAGGTGATGCCGGTCGGAATACCGCCTGCCTCAGGTGGAGGTGCGAGTCGGAGGTGGCACCTGATGGCGCCGGCGGGTGCGTGGGCGACGAGGAAGATGACCGAATTGCCCCCCGGGCCCACACCTTCCATTTCCCTAATCACTTTGGGTATATATACTACTCCACACCGAGCGATCAGACAGTCTGTAACTGTAAAGAACGCAACAAATCCGATTTCGAGTTATTTGAAATACCACGTAGAATTTTGAAATACGACAAATTGCTGAGAGAAGTTATTGTTGCGATAGCAATTGTTCAGGAATTATTGTGTCGCGACAGCGAGGGATAACTAACAGTGTGCGTAGTTTCACGTGCATCGAGTGATAACTAACTGTGGGGTAGTTTTGGCATTTGGGGTCCGGGTGTTGCTGCTGACCGGCTGGTGTTGACCGTACCGTACTTGCCCGTGCACACGCTGAGTTGGCAGTCACGTTTCTTCTACTTCCTTTTTAGATAGAGCCCAGTTTGATAAAAACATGCATGCACAGCAACTTTAGTTTGATAAGGTGCGACCTCGTCAACTTTGTGCAGTTTTACATGGTTTTCTCATAGTTTTACATGGTTTTAGATAGAGGAACCGTTTTCGGATTGGAAATTGATGCCGCTTTAATCTCATAGCTTTTCTAGTTTTCTCGATCACTAGACATGTAATATATATAGTCTGTGACTTTAAGATGATCTTTTTAATGGTTTTCTCTTTTTTTTCGAATATATATTGTACTAGCGAAACAACGTGTTTTAATTGTGTGCGTCGATTAGTTAACTAGTCGACAACGAGTAGAGTAGGAGTAGTATATCCCCTATACTATTGTAATAAGGAGGACGAAAGGTTTTGAGCATGATAATTGTTCGAAATAAAAGAGCATATTCGGTTAGGTATTAATTACTGTATTAGCAACAACGACGTAATCTTTCTTTTTCAAGATTAGAGAGAAAAGTTTTGGAGGCAGTAATGCGCTCACCTTAAATTATGTGATAATAATTTCATTCAGAAATAATCAAAAACGACGCCCGGCAAAGCAAGAATGCGAGGTGGCTCAAGATAGTGCGGTAAGAGTCACTAGCTCAGTGTTAGCGAAAGAATTCACTCAAATCTTGGCTCAATCTCGGCAGCTTGAGACCGAAACCGAGACCGAGACCGAAGACGCAGACCTCGGTGGCTTTTCAGTGTCTGCGAGGTTGCTTTTGGTACAGGGGCAGCACTGTAGGCATATCACTTGGACTGGAAACCAATGGTTTGTCAGTAGACAGAGGGTCTCTTTTGACATTTTGCTAGAAGGGTAATTGACCGAATGCCCCGTGCATCCTCCGAGCTGGAGGCCACGTACTCACGTGCTACTTATTTGGAAAGAAAGCTTCCTAATTACAGTGATATGCAAAACAGTGTCAGGATTTTTATTTGCTAAAATGGTGGCCTTTTTTTAGCACACCTAAAAAGGTGGCCTTGTGTGCTTTAATTTGCACTGCATAGCTAATGGGTGTTTTCACACTCTTGATGGTCGATAGAGTAATTGGAGTGGTTTAAAACTTTCCAGAGTTTTTTTTTTCCATTAAGTTGTAAACATCTGCACACATTAACGCAATCCTTTTCTTTTCAGGTTGCAATCATCTTCAATTGAAGATGAGGAGATGATAAACGTATTAAGATTTGGCTGGGCCCGTTCGATCGGTAGGTCCACCACTCAATATGAGTCACGTTTAAGACCAAGGTAAGGTTCTTCGAAGGTCGTGTGCTTGCAACATCCCTTGGGTTTTTTTTTTTGCTTATAATGTTGAAGTTTCACACTCCTAATGGTTGATATATATAGGAATTTGAGTGGTTTAAAACTTTCCAGGATTTTTTTCATTAAGGTTATGCATTTGCACATATTAATGAATGCAGTCCTTTTCTTTTTTGGTCACAAATGGTCTTCAATTGGAGATGTAGAGATAAGTAGATAACTATGTTAGGATTTGCATGGACCCGTTCGAACCCTAGATAGGTCCACCAATCAATACGAGTCATGTTTAATACTCCGTCCGTATCGAAATATTTGTCGACATTGACTTTTTTTCACAACTTTGACCATTCGTCTTATTCAAAAAATACGCAAGTATCATTTACTTTGCTTGCTACATGCTTTATTATTGTAGGTATTTTAAACTTGACTTATCATTTTACACATTTAAGATAATTTTTTGAATAAGACGAATGGTCAAAGTTGGAAGAAAAAAAGTTAACAATGACAAGTATTTCGATACGGAGGGAGTACTAAGTTAAGGTTCTTCTAAGCTCGTGTGTTTGCATATATGACAGGATCCTATTCATGTTATCATATTAAGAAATGCATATTATGAAGTAGCAACGATGTTATTTCACGTAAAACACATTATTCATGATGGACAACCCCCGCACGTGATGTTTTATCAGAAACAGTCAAAGACAATGGACGGACGGATGCTAGAAATAGTCATCGGTGAGGAGAGAAAACATGCGGGAAATTAAGGTCTTGTTTAGCTAGGTGAAGAAACTTATCGAAAATGTCACATCGAGTTTATCGATGCTAATTAGGACTAAATATAATCTAATTACAAAAATAGTTACACAGATGGACCGGAAATCACGTGATGAATCTATTAAGTCTAATTAAACTATTATTAGAACATATTTATTGTAACACCATATTGTCTAATCATGACCTAATTAGGCTCAATAGATTCGTCTCACGAATTTACCGGGGTTATGAAATGAATTTTGTCATTAATCTACATTTAATACTCCTAATTAACATGAAAACATCCGATGTGACAAGTGAATAGTAGAAAGTTGTCTATCTAAACAAGGCCCGCAAAAAAACTGAGATGGTAGAACAATGTCACTCTATTAATTTTGCGTTAAATGTTGTTGCTTCAATCTCCACCTGCTGAGTCTCTCCAAACTCCACCGAAAGTAGAGTTCAGCCTTCTTGGGGGCTATTTGGGGGAGGTTGCATTATTGTTCAGTTTTCGTGCCGTTGCATTTGGGGCAGTTGATGGAGAGGAATTCCTTTCAAAAAAAAAAGTTGATGGAGAGGAATTGAAGCTATGAAGGTATCATCTGGACTGCACAAAAAAAAAGAAAAAAGAAAAAAAAAGAAGGCAGCGAAACCAACCTCCCCCGGTGCCGTACGTTGTGCTGCAGGCTGTGGCTCACACTCTTGTCAACCATTCTGTGTCAATTCCAAGTTACATTAATTAGCTGACAGGTTGAATATTAGGACATATAGATTCTGGGTGTTTTTTATTCACTGCTAGGGGATCTGTAAACTAATGTCTGGGTAAGAGAACCACAGCCCTGGATAAATTAATTCATCTATCCAATAACTAACATTTGTTTTCTTATTGTAGTCCCTGATCATGTTATGAACACAGACAAAATTGAAAATCTCCACGCATACTAGCTAAGGCAAGGGTGCCCATTTCTCGAAACCAGAGAAACACTCGGGTCTTGGGTTAATATTTTAATTTTTCATTGCATGTTATTCTATATATGTGTTGGATTTTGGATATTTGAAATTACATGATTAGATTTATCTCGAAATATAATTTTTATAAAAGTTTACTTTTACCATGTTTTTGAAAGATTTTGTATCAAGAATAATAGTAAAGTTGTGTTTTGAAACCATTTTGATCAAGGTATAAATGTGACCTTATCTTGGCCGAAAAGACTACTATTTTAGAACAATTCCATATTAAAGATACTTGTAGTACATAGTCATGACACCATATATATTATTGAATACCGGTCAAGGTTGCTGCCCTTTAAATTCTGAAAAATGATTGCGCATGTCAAATAACAAATAAGACAAACTAATGTGTCCAATTTTTGTGTTAGAGTGGATTTGAGGATAAAAATCGATCACCGCTTTGCATGCGGCAACATGATCAAAATAATAAAACACCTTAGAAAGTAGCAGTGGAAAATAGAGACACATACGTGTGCTGTTTTAAGTAAGAAATCAAACACGCGTGACAGCAAGATAGTACACACGATACTTTTATCCTTTGCTCAATCTTCACTTGATCCACTCCAAAACAATCCACACTAAAAGCAGAGTTCAGCTAGTTTGGGGGGCATCTGGGGAAGGTTTTTGGGACAAGGCCGGCACGAGTAGTGCAGCAGAAGCATGCAGGCATCATCTGCAGATCAAACCTACCTGCCTGCTACCTTCCTCACATCTGTACCCTGTGCAGGCTGTGCCTCAAAAACTCCTAAAATAATCTATCTGTAGGTGAAAAGTACAACTACGACAAACCGACTATTGTATCCACCAATTCATTAAATAAACAATTTCATCTTCTTATGTCATCTGTGATATCATTAGCAACACGAGCAAAAGCTGAGGAATCTCCACAGCACATGGTGCCCCAAAAAATTATTCATATTAATAGTTTGGAAGATAGGTTTTGAAAGGTTATATAAATTGATATAGACATAGAGGCCCTGTTGGATCCCTTCATTTTGAAGGAATTAATTATAATCTAGTTAATGTAGTAGGCTATTTGTCTTGGAATGTGATACTCCACAACTTTCCAAAATTTAGATATAAGCCTATCTTAAATTCATGTGGGTGGGAGATGGAAATTGATTCTATAGCTCCTTATACTATGTTTCTACTCCCTTTGTTTTTATTTAGATGCCGTTTCCGATAGCAACGCTAGTGTAAAATGGCCTAGATTTCCATCTGCCGACGTCAAGTACATAAAAACGAAGGTAGTAATTAAGAACTTAGCACACTCTTCAACTCACCTCCCTACAGAATCTCAAAAAAAAAAACTCACCTCCCTACAGTAGTAGTGCAGCAATTAAGTATCTCTCTCATATGGCCAACAATAATACACAAATATGTTCCGCATACAACCATATTAGCTTAATTAATTTGTGTCTAAATTATGATTATTATAATGGAATTCAATGCCAAGGATCCAAACGGGGTCTAAGGGATTATGAATAGAAGATTTTTACAATGATTGAACTAATTAGAGCCGTCCATTCAGAAAAATTGTACGGTCGAAAGATAGAAAGTGCTTAGAGATACCTCGAAAAAAGACCAACAAATACCAAATAGGTGGGACCAAGTACAAAAACAATGAGACCAGTACTAATTTAATTTATTTTTGAATTATATTCCTCATACCAACAGTCATAAAAAACTAAACAAAAAGTACCTATAAATACCCATTGGTAACCATTATAAAAAAGTCTCATTAATATTATATAACATTAGATGATGACATTCATATGCATATAACTAGGTGATTCCCGGCGTTGCTGCGGGATTTAAGAGTGCTTTTCGATAAACTATGACCAAAAGATGAACAAATTAGATAAAATACAATGATAGATAGCATGTAGCATTACAAATAATCATTTATATCAAGGTTGCTGAAAACATGAAATGGTAGATTTTTCTAATATTGAAAACTTATCATAGGACTACAAATACATGAAGGGAAGTAATAAAAAACCAATATTCAAGTAAAAATATATAATAGACTTTTAAATTACTTTTGATGCAGCAAGAGATGTAGAGCAATGGTGCAGAGCACCATGGATCGATCACTTCTTCCTGGCAAAGAAAGATCTCGGAGAGCATGGGGTCGGAGCGCCGCGCCGCGGAGGCCTAGCCCCTCGTCTATGCCATAGAAGGTGCCCATGTGGTTGACACTTTTGGTACATGTGCCCCCACAACGCAGTGTATGATGCAGGCTGAAGACGATCCACAAACTCCTTCCCAGCCTGCGCAAAGAGGATCCGCTTCAGACTTAGTCTCCATCATCTGCTTCAGCAAGATCTTGTTGGCAGACATATGGACGTCAGATCAATAGCTCCTGATTTGTGGGAGAGGTGAGGATGAGATGTTTGGATTGCAAGTCGGCAACAATGCTCAGAGCTATCTATATATATGCATACAGAAAAGTTACAAGACCTACAATTTGCGACGGAAGTAGTATTGTATAAATATAAATGATTGTTTTTGGTAAATTAATAGAAAACTCTGGTCTCCAAAAGAAAATGAGGAAGACAATTCAACAGGACAACAGGCTATAAACGCGCAACATGCATGGCATGTAACCCATCCTATCAAATATCAATTATGCATTTGTTTGAAACGACTTATGTAGATATTTCATATTCCAAGTGTACTGTACATTATACGTTTTATGTGAAGAAATAAAAAACATTTTGTTTCGTTTGTTTTGCTGTAGGATTACTCGCAAAAGAGTCCATCGGTGTGTCCCCTCTGCAGAATATAAAAAAGCCAGCAGCCTCCACCGAAAGGCGGAGTTTTTAGGAATTTCAGCGGACGCGCTTTCGTGGAAGGTTTTCCGCGGCTGCATTCGGACAGGTCGATGAAGAAGCTGCCGGCCCAGCCAGGGCGGTAGGCAGGCGGCATCTGGGAAGCGGTGGAACGGAACGGGAAGGGGAAGGCAGGTAGAGGCAGACCAAACCTCCCCCGCTAGCTGAAACGCTAGCTGTTGCTGAACCCGTCGTCACTCCTCCATTTGTCTTCTGGTTGGTGTGGTGGTACTATAATCCAGCTCCGGGCGCCGGTCGTTGTGCCGTACATGGCAAAGTTTCTACATTGCTAAAGTTCAGGTACGTGGTTCTCTATGGCTCTGTTTTTTTTTTATCTTCTCTACATCAAATGTTAGAGATTTAACTATGTTTCCATCAATTTTTTAAGTAGTCATCAGATGAGAAATCAACAACTCAGTTTGTGATTGTTTCCCTCTCCCTCCCTCCTATCTTCTTTCATGCCTTCTCCTTCTTTCCCGACATTATCTCCCCCGAATGCCGTCCAATGATGCCTCCTTGAGATCTCCCTGCTGGTCCTACCTTCGCTGGGCTCCAACAGCCTCCGCCACCACCCATGAACCGACCACAAGAGATCGATCCTCTCGCTGCTCGACCCTTCGGTCCTTCTTTTTCTTCTTCTTCTTTTCACTCTACCATCAGGCGAAAGCTTGCAATGATGACGCATATAGGCATCATGCCCCTTCCTGAAGGCGTTGCGGAGGTGTTCTTGCATTGCATACCATGCCCTTGTTACAGCACCTCACACGGCTCATGCATAAAGCGGCAGACGGGGGTGCCCAAGGATCGAGGAGGAGAGGATGGGGTCGCAGATCTAGTGGCGACTACCCGTCTTTGCCGCCACGACGATGGCAGCCGTTCCTCACGCATTCTAACAGTGAGCAATGACCTCTCTTTCGCCGGGGGCAGATGCTTTTCCATTGGCGACATGAACGCACAGAGTCGGTGGATCTAAGACAGTTCGGGGTCTTCCTCCCGCACAAAAGATCGATGGTGGCTATTTCGAACGCCATTGATACATCAAGGTGGAGGGACAATGGTGAGGGCACACGATTTCAAGCGTGGGCCGATTTGCCAGCTGCAGTGGGGGCTGTCTACATCCAATGAGTTACTTTCAAGTTCACTTTGGTGCACGTTGTTCAAGGCATGATTGTTGATTCGAAGACCGTCATGAAGCGACATCAATATCTTTAGCACTATCTTGAGTAGTAAACTCAATTCTTGTTTTGGATGTAGTAGATCTCAAGTACATATATCTTCATATATATCTTCATGTACTAAAGTTTTTTTATTCTTAGTTTTTGTAATAAGTTTGGTTGTGTGTGGTCACGTAGAGGCTTTAGGCTGTGTGCGCTACCGCAGAGCCCGGAATGTTAATTCCATTATCTAAAAAAAGTTCTTCCGTCGTCGCCTACGAACCAACACCGACGCTAACAATTTTTGGAGCTCGCCCCCGCCATCTCCACCGACTAGCCGGGGTCCCTCTCCGCCCAGCTCCGACAGCACCCATGCTGCTGCGGGTCGACGAGTCACCTCGAAGCTTTCTCCAAGTCTGAAAATCATAGGTAACCATACTGCCAACCCCGGAACCCTAGCCGTAAGGTTCGCCGGCACTATTGACGGAGTTGGGGAATAAGACATAGAAAAAGTGGTTGAAGAAACTCAAATCTCAAAAATTTGAGGAGGAGCAAATCTATTTTTTCGTTCTCTTTACTGTCATGTTGCATGTGTAAGAAGTCCTGCCCTATTCGTCTGGCTTATTAGCCACCACCACCGGCCAACACTATTTTTTTCTCTCAGAAAAAAATTAGCATCAGACACCAACCAACGGTATTTTTCTCTCAGAACAAATCAGCATCAATCATCAATGACCAGGCAGCCGAACACGATCTGTTCTGATATTCCGCGGGAGGTCTGAACCAACTCTGAAGCTTCTTGGTAGTGGCTCTGCATTACTGCAACTTGAAACATATATTCGCAATTGTTCCAGCAACTTTCCTGCATTATCAGTGATTTATCAGCCGTCCCACCAACAACCACCATATATGATGAGAGGCCGTTTGATGTCTTATCATCACAGGTTCGATTGCATTTGCAACAACAAGCTACAACCTCTGAAGCGGCATTCTCATCCATTGGCAAATTATTCTCTTCGATCTCCCGATCTGTTGCCCTTATCTCGGCTAGCTTATCATAGTACAACAACAACACAAAGAAACAAAGGAGATATTCCACGCAAGCACCACCCATTACTCCATTAGTAGGACACAGGTGGCACTAATTTTCTCTAGACGCTTATTCAAGATTCCAATGATTAACTAAAGAATATAAGCCTACTCTACATCACACACAAAAAAAGCCTTCACCAATCACCACCACCACTCTCCCCAGCAGCGTTTGCGGCCGGCCGGCCGGCTATCCGAGCTCTGAAAGGCCGCACAGCATATCTGATAGCGCGTGTGAGAGAGATTTAGAGAGAGAGACACTGCAAGTTCCCATCGCCATGGGATGCCATCAATCACGCCACACGCGTAAACACACAGCACGAGCTGATGACGAGCACATATCACCGGCCTCAGATGATCAGCTCAGACTCAGCCCCAGGAGCACATCCAGGGGGGAGCTGAGCCTGGAGAATCTCTGCTCGCTCGGCAGTGACGCATGAGGCGCCGCAGCCGCACACTGCACGCCGGAGTTGAGCTTTCCGGGACGGAAAAGGCGTTGTCCAGAAGCGGTTTTGATGCCGTGGAAATTTGGATACTGTGTGTGCTGTGGTGCTGTTGTGGATCCTTTTTACAGTATTATTTCTTTGGCTGGGGAATGAAAGAATTGTTTGGGGATTGTTAGATGAAACTTGGTGATGTAAAGTGTTTGGGAGTACTATATGTACTACTATATCCATCTAGTAAATAAAAGATGTCTTCTCTTACCTAATAAAGGAACTAAAAGAAACAATGGTGAGTCAAAATATTCGGGACTCGGGTGCCTAATTAGCAGAAAAGTATGCATTTATTCTTAATGGAACCATACGATTTTTTTTAAGAACAGCGCAATGATTTCTGCTTTTTTTTAGCACACCACCACCTTTATTAACTAAACCAGTGGTACATGATTACAAATTCCTGCTGGGGGATCTAAAAGCCAAACATTCCTCCCAGTATCAAAAGAAAATGACGATCTAGCTAAATTATGTGCATCGACATTAGATGCTCTACCTTCATGAACAAACTCACAGAGTTCAAACGCTCGTGAACTGGACCTAATCTCCTGAACAATTTGGCCATAGGGACCCATGCCCATCCCAAGAATGTTCCTCACAGCATTGCTGTTGTCTGAGACCACTTTGATCCTCCGCAGAGCTAGATCGCTGGCCAAAGCCAGTCCTTCCCGACAAGCTATAGCTTCCATTACCTCTGGTTCGGTACAGCCTTCAACTACTAGAACTGAAGCCCCAGCAAAAGAACCGTCCCCATTCCTGGCAACCGCTGCTGCTGATGCCCTTCCTGAATTTTTCGAGATGGCAGCATCAACATTTATCTTAATCGACCCCTCCGGTGGTGGAATCCACCTTCGGTTTGCCCTTGGTCCTGTGCTCAGCGCGACTTTCTCTGACTTCAGCTGATCAAGTTCAGCCATAAACCTGTCCACAAAGCAATGAGTAGACAATGGACTCTGGAACGAGTTCTCATGAATTGCCTTCCTTCGCACATACCAGATAGCCCACAAGATTACTGCCACTCTTGCGAAATCTGCATCCGACAGCGTCTCCCGCGCCATCGCCAGCCAGCCTCGAGCATGCGTTTCTTGAATGCTGCTCACCTGATCCACCACTGACTCAACCTCAAGTGCCCAAACACACTTAGCAAGATTGCAGTCAATCAACGAATGTTTCCAAGAATCTTGTGCTCCACAAATGGCATAACAATCATGAGTAGCCATATTTCTATGATGAAGAGTATCTCCTGTGGGGAAGGAATGACGTGCTAACCTCCACAAGAAAATACTAATCTTTGAAGGGATATTCAGTTTCCACAAAGCAAGCCACTCCTTCTCTTCTGCCCTCAGATCAGACCTCCTAGCCATATTTTCCATATAAGTTGTCGCTCTTTCCTTATTAATCACCAACATCCGATACGCTGATCTGACCGAATACACTCCCGTTTTCTCATGATGCCAAGCCCAAAAGTCAGCCTGTCTGCGAGAACAAATAGGAATATTCAGGATAGCCTCTCTATCTGCCGGAACAAAATAGGTATGCAGTTTCTGCTGATCCCACGAAGCAGTAGTAGAGTCTATCAATTCGCAGACCCGTTGAGGAGCCCCGGCGACTGTACTCCTCACAGGCCTGCGCCGACCATCACGAGGCAGCCAGTTCGATTTCCAAATATCTGTAGTTTCCCCATCGCCTATCCTTCTGATCAGACCCCGTTCCAAAACATCACGACCATCCAGGATGGCACGCCAGATACGAGATGGCGCTGATCCTAGCCTAGCCTCCATGAACTCAGTCTGCGGAAAATACACCGCTTTAAGCACGCGGGCACTCAGTGAACTCCCGTCCAGCTGTATCCGCCAGGCTTGCTTGCCAAGCAGAGCTAAATTGAACAACTCGATGTCGCGGAAGCCAAGACCCCCAAAGAATTTTGGTTTCACCATGTCGTCCCAGGCTACCCAACACGTCTTCCTCTTGCCTTCCTTGCTTCCCCACCAGAAATTACGTAGAAGGCCATTAATGTGCTAGCACAGGCCCCTCGGCAGCCTGAAACACGACATCGAGTACGTCGGAATTGCTTGTGCCACGGATTTAATTAACACTTCCTTTCCTCCAGCTGATAAACAGAGCCCCAGCCAGCCCTGAACCCGTTTCCACACTCGGCCCTTTAAATATTTGAAAGCCCCATTAACCGAGCTACCAACGTCAGACAGCATGCCCAAGTATTTCTCATTCAGAGATTCCTTTTGCACATCCAGAATTACTTTAATGTCATCCTTCACATTCTGCCTACACCCCTTGGAGAAGTGAATCGAAGATTTATCAAAATTAATCTGTTGCCCTGAAGCATGACAATAAAGGTGTAGTACCTCCTTTACCTCCTCTGCACTTTCCCTAGTCGCCGTGAAGAACAGCAGGCTGTCATCTGCGAAGAGTAGGTGACTAACCGTCGGAGCCGATGGTGCCACCATAATGCCCTTGAGACCTGATGACTGATTTCTTGATTTAAGAAGGCACGAAAGGCCCTCTGCTGCCAACACAAACAGATAGGGAGAGATCGGGTCACCTTGACGGATGCCCCTTGAAGGAGTAAAACTGGCCAAACATTCATCATTAAAAAGAACCGCAAAAGATACGGATGTGACCAACCTCATAACCATATTTACCCAGTTCGAATGGAAACCAATATGGAGCATAACAACTCGTAGATAGGGCCATTCCACTCGATCGTAAGCCTTTTTCATATCCAATTTAAGAGCAGAATATCGTTGTTCTGCAGGCCTTTTTTGTTTCATTGCATGCAAACACTCATAAGCAGTGATAATATTGTCAGTAATAAGCCTACCAGGAACGAAAGCGGACTGCTCTTCAGAAATAATATCCGGCAAAAGTTTCTTCAGCCTATTTGCAACCACCATTGAAGCTATTTTGTAGAGAACATTACATAGGCTGATGGGACGGAACTGCCCCAATTCTTCCGGGCTCACCACCTTCGGAATCAAGACAATGAAGGTATTGTTAATCTCTGTTGCATCATCGTCCCCCCTCAAAATCCTCAGAACAACCGAAGTAACTTCTTTGCCACATAACTCCCAATGCCGTTGGAAAAAATGTGCCGGAAAACCATCCGGCCCCGGAGCTTTAGTAGGAAACATTTGAAAAAGTGCTTCTTTTACCTCTTGTTCACTCACAGGTGCTAACAGTGCTCCATTCATCTCAGTCATCACCTTCACCGGGATCGTATTGAGCACTGAATCCATATCTGTGGTTCCCTCAGACGTATACAGTGTTTTGTAAAAATCGGTGGTCATTGTAGCCATATCATTGGCATCCTCCGTGACTGTCCCATCCGAACATCGGAGTTTCACTATTCTGTTCTTCTTACGCCTCATACTTGCATGCATGTGAAAAAAACGAGTGTTCTTGTCCCCGGCATGCAACCACTCGATCCTCGAACGTTGCTTCCACATCAACTCCTCACGATGGTGTAACTCTAGAAGCTGTTCAACAATCTTCAGTTCAGCATGGGAAGGTCCCTGCCTGTTGGGCTCGTCCTGCAGCCATTCTAGTTCCTTCTCCAGCTTAGCTAGCTCCCTCCGGACAAACCCGAAAGTATGTTTATTCCACCCAGACAAAGCAACTGACAGCCTGCTTAATTTTGATTTGAGCTCCTGCAGCGAATTAGTACTATCGCCCTTGTGCCATTCCTCAGCTAGCATGTCAGCAAAACCTTGGTGAGTCTCCCACATGACTTCATACTTAAAACGACCCTTGCGACGCCGTTGAGCCTCCTTCCGTCGCCATTGCAACATAATCGGTATGTGATCCGATGCAGCCGCTGAAAGATGAATCACAGATGCTGTCCTGAAGCGAGAACTCCAATCTGGCGAGGCAAGAGCACGATCAAGTCTAACCTGGCAATAGGACCCCCCTGCAACCTTCTTCTCGAAAGTCCAGCTACGTCCCTCGAAGCCAAGGTCCAATAAGCCACATACATCAACCATCTCACGGAAACCGGCCATCTGAGCATTGCTTCTCTCCTGTACCCCATTATGTTCCGATCGATGTAATACCTCATTAAAATCACCAATGCAAACCCAAGGTAAATCAGAGGAGGACTTTATGAATTTAAGCAAATCCCAAGTCTTGTGTCTCTCACTCGTCTGAGCTTCCCCATACACACAGGTTAACCTCCAGGGAGGAGAATTACCCTCTGTGATAATTGCATCAATATGATACTGTGAGTAGGGTAACAACGAAACGTTAATACCATTATTCCAAAAAATCCCTATACCACCACTGCGGCCCGTACTAGATACAGCAAAAGAATTATCAAAGCCTAAAGATTTTTTTAGACCTTCCACCCGTGATTTGTGCACCTGAGTCTCGAGAACACACAACACTGATGGGGCAAATTTCTTCGCCATCTCGCGAAGCTCTTTAACTGTCGCGGCATTGCCAAGTCCGCGACAGTTCCAGCTGATGCAACTCATTGGTAATGGCGGGTCTCCCCTTGGGAACCCGCCCCTTCTGTGATTGTCACCTTTGGCAGCCCATCCTCATCAGTCTGCGCCAAGAACACCCCCTCACGTTCAGCAGTCAACTGCAGATTCTGCAGCATGCTGACCAGATCACCATTGCCTTTCACCGCCCATGAGTTCGACGATTCGGCCGCCATAACTAGACCGCTCCGTCGCTGCGAGACTCTCCGATACAGAACGCCAAGGCCGAGAAGCTGGGCAAAGCTAGCCCCTTAATAAGCCTGAACGAACGATCACGTAGGTGAATCGTAGTCGAGTCCGGAAAAGGTCAAGATTCCCTCGTCGACGCCAATCTCCAACGAGCATGAACAGATCAGTTCCGGGCGAGAAGAAAGTACGGCACCGGTCGAAAAACCTTCGTCGGCGATCGCCGACGGAGTCGCCTGGAACCCTAGTTCGCAATGATTTCTGCTAACTAGCATCTATTAGCAGACTAACAGATAGATCATTGACTAGGAATTTGGGATTGGAGGGAGACAGGGAGTAGAAAGAACAATGGCACTCCTGGCCGGCCTGGCCCTGTTGCTCTTGCTCGGCCCATATATTGGTCAGAGACTCAGAGTAGTAGTTTCCAAACGTCGTCCTCTCTCTCTCTCTCTCCCTCTTAAAAGGTTATAAAAAAAATTATAAGGCTACTTGCTGGCAGAAGCTAACGCCTTGCATTTGGGTGTGCCGTTGTGGACATGTGCTGGAGTATATGCAGATGCCGGTACCAACAGTCGGATCTCTGACTGTGGGCGCGCCAGATCAGGCTGGTGGTACGTGTCTACGTGATATGCGTTGAGAAACATGTGCTGTTCCAAGATCCAGCATGTTTGTTTGGCAGATCCAACACTTTTTGGGATTTTGTTCATTTTCCCAACAGGCAATTGTCCTAATTATTTTCTCCGTCCATGAGACGGAACGGAAGCAAAGACCATGATGACTTGACGGAGTACTTTTGGAGCCATCTTTATGCTAGCGTGGCATCCATTGATGTTACTAGCTAGACATGCTGACAAATGGTGAATGTACTCCCTCAGATTTGGTAAATAAAGTCGTTTTGGACAAGATTTGAGTCAAATATTAGAATATAAATCATGAATAACTTTTAAGTAGTTGAGTTTGAAATGTGGAAACTACCACTACTAGGGAATCCTTCATTTGTACCGGTTTATAACCCTCATTAGTACCGGTTTCCAAACCGGTATTGTTCTGCCGGTACTAATGTGAAATCACATTAGTACTGGTTTGAGAAATCGGTACTAATGTGGCTCCTCCGTCAACCCCCGTCAGACTCTTCCGTCTCCGTCCCACTCTTCCGTCCCCGTCCCACCTCCCGTTTCCTTCTTTTTCTTTTTATTTCTTTATTTCTTTATTTGTTGTTCTTTTCTTTCTTCTTTCTCAATCAAACAGATGCACAAATGCAAAGACATTCATATAAACACATCTCACAATCATACAATTTCACAACACAATCTCACAAAAATCACAAGAATTACATCTCACAACATACAATCTGTCTCAAATCTCACACAATACAACCTGTCTCAAGAATCATCAATCAAAAGAATCAAATCAGCACAAACTCAGGAATCAAATCACCATCGTCGTGCCCTTGTGCTCCGCCGCTGAGCCCTTGTGCTCCGCCGCCGGGGGCAGGCCGCCCTGCTCCGTGCCCCCCTCACGGCCAGCCGGCCCTGCTCCGCGTCGCGGGCGCCGCCGGGGCAGGCCGCCAGCTCGCCGCCGGGGGAAGGCCGCCATTGGGGGCAGGCCGCCCTGTTCCGTGCCGCCCCTCACGGCCAGCCGCCGGGGGCAGGGCGCCCTGCTCCTGCGCTAGATCGGCCGTCGGCCGGGGCAGGCCCGCGCGGCCGGGGAAGGCCGCAGGCCGCGCGCGCCCGCAGGCCGCGCGCGCCGCAGTCCGCCGCATCCGCCCGCGTGCTCCAGGCTGCCTCTGCAGTCGAGCGGCGGGCCTCGCCCCCGGTCCTGGCCTGGATCTCGATCTGGAGAAGAGGAAGAGAGAGAGGTCAGGTGAGAGGATAAGGAAGAGAAAAATGAATGGGAGAGCCGCAGCTGTGTGGGAGGATAAGGAAGAGAGAGGTCAGGCGGCGGTGGAGTCCAATTTTTCTAAGTGTTAGACGGCCGTAACGGTGGGAGCCATTTAGTACCGGGGGTTGTTTTGCCTCGGTACTATTGTTTCCACGTTAGTACCGGGGCTAGTTTCCACCCGGTACTAATGTGTGTTGGTCACATTAGTACCGGGTGGAAACTAGCCCCGGTATTAATGTTCACATTAGTACCGGGGCTAGCTGCCACCCGGTACTAATGTGCTCTCACTGGAGCGCGGCGAAGCTCTTTCTTCCTACATATACATTAGTACCGGGGCTTATAACATTAGTACCGGGGGGCAAAAATACCCGGTACTAATGTTATTTTTCCCCTGGGACGAAAACCTCTTTCCCTAGTAGTGTACATAAATAGATTTGTCTTGCAAAATACTTTCATAAAGTACACATATGTTAGTTTTTAATAAATATTTTTATAGAAATAAAAAGTCAAAATTGTACTTTGGAGACTGTGTCGCTGTCCTAAACGCGACTTCATTTACCAAGCCGGAAAGAGTACTTTGTTGAGAAGTATGTGCATCTTTCGTGAGAAAATCGGATGGAGAAACCATTGAGGTTGGACTAACCATTCTACTACTCGAAGGAGTACTTTTGGAGCCATCTTTATGCTAGCAAGGCATCCATTGATGTTACTAGGGACATGCTGACAAATGGTGAATGTACTTGGTGAGAAATCTGTGCATCTTTCGCTGAGAAAATCGGATGGAGAAACGTTCGTCGTTGGACTAACCATTTTACTACCGTCAAACATTGAGCAAAAAAATATAAGGGAGAAGATCACTGTGCTGTTTTGATATGCGGGTTGGGTGGGCTCAGGGCATCTCCAATAGACAAGATAAAATCTCTTGCAAAGCTAAAAATAGCTATTTGGAAGAAAAAAGTATCATCCAGCGAAGCATGTATCTCGATAGCTATATTTTCACGCTAGCTATTTCGAGGGAGTCGATAGCTATATTTAGCTACCTCCCTCGAACTAGCTATTTTAACTACTCTGTTGGTTTACCTTATGTATTTGACTAGCTAAATTTGTTTTAGCTATAGCTAATTCAGGATTTTTTTTTTGAGAATTGCTAATTCAGGATTTATTGGAGATGCTCTCAGCAGCACGCGGGGCATGGAATGAAGGAAATTGCCTTTATTTCCTATTGGACCGAGGCCCAGTTGCAGCCACACACTTTGTTAGGAACGTAATGGCCCAGCCAGTTTCAGCCACACACCTGCTGCAAAGGCCCAGGAATAGTCTCCTACGCTGTGCTGGCTTTCCTCCATAGTTGCCTTCGTTTTCCGTTTCAGCTCTAGTCATCTTTCTGCCCAGTACAGTAAGGTCGGGCCACGTAAGCTTTGCCACCAACTTATAGGTAAGCGTCCCGTTTACCATCTGCATGCACTTTTTTTTTGCCTATGAATGCACGTATTTGGCTGAAAAAAATGAGACGGAAGAATAGTTTGATCAGCTTAATTAGGGAGAATTGGATCTATAGCATCTAAAGAATCAACATATAGATATATACCATCAAAAGATTAGCTTGTAGATGTTTACCACCAAAAGAATGGACGTTATGGTTATCTACCATTCCGTTGCCTCGCGTCAGTTTGCCGCCGTTCACTTCCTCGACGACCTGGAGCAGAAATCGGTTCGCACATCCTGCTGCTGAATGAGCTGGACCACAGCCTGCTGGCGCGCCACGTCCCCGGATCGGCGCCCGTGCTCGCGGGCATCGCCGTCGAGAAGAAAGCGCGCGTGGTGGAGACCTCGGCCGCCCCCATGCCCCCCGATGCCGCATTCGTCGTGCAGAGCGCGCACGAAGCCCGGGGCCTGTAGCCGGTGGTGAACCCGGAGGAGATCTGCCGCAATGGCTTCGAGCTGCTCGCCGTGCGCCACCTGGAGGGAGAGGTCGTCATCATCGTGCGCAACTGAGCAAGCTTGTGCCTGCTGTGACAGAACCGCCCAAAATAATTCTGTATTATCGCCTAAGTCTGTCCACCTGGCCATTAAGCAATAATAAAGAACTATTCTGTCGCCCCGGGGCATGCTCGGTAAATCACGTATACAGGATTGAATTATGCGCTAAGCCCACACGAAGGCGGGACCAGAGTACAACATTACATTACATAAAAGTTCATAAGTTCACATTATTACAAACCAGGTTTTCGTACATGAAAGTAAAGGTGTTTCAGAGTTTAAACAACGGAAATAAATCTAGCGGAAGATACACATGGGAGGCCATCCATAGAGTATCACTCATCAACATCATTCTCCCACTCAAGTTCCCAACCATCTGGAATAGATCCAGGCCAGATGGGATTACCTGAAAACAACAACAAAAGCAAGCCTGAGTATACTAATACTCAGCAAGACTGACCCGACAAAAATAAAAGACACAGCTAGACATGCAAAGTTTTTTGGCTGGTGGGTTTGTTTTGCCAAAAGCAACTAAGAGTTGATCCTTACTTTCAAATTTTAACTCAAGTTCTAGTATGTTAACCATTCTAGGTAAGCACCTAGCTAAGCAAGTATGGTTGTACAAACAAGATTAATCATCCAACAATATTAATCCGAAATGTTCCATAAATAAACATGGGGTAGCCAATGGTCAAGCCGACTCAGATAACGGCGAGTGACCGACGATCGATCGATTTATATCCTTGCAAGGTAAACCCAAGATACACGGAAGAAGGTAGACCAAGTGCAGTGTCTACCCCAACCAGGCGGTTCCCGTCATTCCCCAGATTAGGAAAAGATGATACAGTCCTAAGTACAAGGTTTACTGGTACGCCCAAACATGGCACATCCAGAATCACACTTGCACTACCGGTAGCGAACCGGGAGACGCATCTCAAGATTAGTAGCAATAAAATTCCCGCACTGGTTCATTAGGTACTAGACTTACCGGTCCCATTCCCGACAAGCACTTGGTACGTTCAATAGCTTAGACCAGCACCATGCTACTCGGTCGAGACCGAACCCATTGCTCTTACCACATGAGCGAGTCAATTTATCCAACTTATGATTCCAACATAAGCATCCTATATCTCGCGAGCAATGAGTCATTACTCGACTTGTACCGTGTCCTTAAAGCATGGCACTAGCGTTCCTAACATACTAGTAAAAGAGCATAGGAGTCCTAAGGATCATGCATCTAGGTTTCAAATCAACTCCTGAAACTTAAATGCACAAAGTAACATTAAATGCTAAAAAGTAAAAGAATATAAGTTTTAATCCAAAAGGTTATATGTGACTCCGGTGCTTGCCTTCTTCTAAGTTAGCAACAGCCTTGGGCTCTTCCGGACTTTGGCCCGGGTCTTCTTGCACTACGGCGTAGTTAGCTTCCGCTGCGACCTCGTCCTCCTACACGAGCGTATACGTGCCGTCCGGGAGCTCTACACGAACGACATATGCACATGCATTAGGTTATGGTTATGATGGGAGAAAAAAATTACCACATAACCAACTCTTGTTGGCCACATATATCTATAACTATCTATTTTACTCATAACCATAAAAGTGGGTGTGTGGGGTGGAGCGGAGTTCATTTAATTCATTTAAACGGTGACGGTGTACACATATACACTCAAATCAACTAAACAACTTCATAAAAACAGTAGGGGTGGTGATTGTGAACTTAAAACAGAAACATATCATGGTTTTGCAATTTAACTCTTTATTTACCAATTATTTTTATTAATTCATTAAAACAAGCCTATCAACCTTAAATCCAAATTAAAATAAAAACTCATCAAATAAATCTTAGCTTCTGCACACAGCAAGATACACCTAATCTAAGCTCACACACCAAAATTTGGCTTAAGATCATTTATAAATTAATTCATATGAAAAAGATAAGTTTCAGCCTAGTAAATCACCATTAATTCATATAAAAAGATTTACTAAACTTTTTGATCTCAACTTTCTCATACACCTCAAATAGGGCAAAACCAAGTTCTTGACCAAGGCACACATGTATACCTATTATATATATCAAGTTATTAATTTTTCATCCTACACAAGATTAAATCCAAAACACCTATTAAACAATTTCTTAAAATTACACCCACTTCACCAGAGGTGTTATTTATCATTACAAAGTTCCGAGGTGCACTGGTGATTTAAATAAAATTCATTTTAAAGGGCTATAAAAAGCATCAAGCTTAACTAGTACAAAGCTTACATAAATCATAACTAATTATATACACATCAAACTTATGCCAACTTTGGTCACAAATCTAAACATGTCATAAAGAGCAACATATGAAAAATTCAACTCTATAGCATGTGTATATTTTAAACTACACTAAAAATACATCAAACTGAGTTTGAATTTTTAGTTCAAAAACTACACAGAAAAACCCTATACATACTTTCTAGAAAAGGTAGGTTTCTTCACCAGGAACCCAACAAAATTGGATTTGCATTTTTATGATTTTTCTATGATTTTTAATGGATTTTTGAAGATGCAGAGAAAACCCTAAAACACATTTGCAGCCAGACCCTTGAACTATCTTTTCAGAATTACGGATAGGCCCTTAGTTCACGGAAAAGACCCTAGAAAGAAATAAAATGTTGCAATGTGACCCCCGGGGCGGACTGGACCTCACCGGCGGCCGGAATTACGGCCGGCGATCACCGGACTTGGTCGGAGGAGGTGCCCTGGGGGCTGCACTGACCTTGCTAGGGTGGTAGATGGCCTTGGCCGGGCTGGAAACGGCGGCGTCGATGGCCGGCGGCGCGGCGCCCCTTGTGCGCCCGCTGTGGCACACCGCAGGCCGGCGGCGGCGCGGCCGGGCGGTCCGGCGGTGGTTGGCCGGGTTGAGGGAGCAGCAGGGGGACTTGAGGAGGGAGGAGGAGGCGTGGTTGGGCGACGGAGTTTCGGCGGAGCTGGCCGGAACGGCACCGGCGGCGGTGAGCAGGGGAGCAGCCCGCCGGCGCTTGAACACCCGGCTCGGCGCGGCGCAAAGCGGGACAGAGGAGGTGGTGGAGGTTCAGGTGTGCCCAAAGGGGGGTGTAGGAGCTTGAAGGCAGACGCGGTTCGACTTGGAGGAGAGCTAGGCGGCGGCGGCCATGGAGGTGGCCGGCGGCGCCGATTTTTGGACAGGCGGCGAGCACGGCGTCGAACCGTTTTGACGCTAGGTCGAGGACACGGCGCGGTGGGGCGAAGGATAGCGGACGCGTGGGGACAGGGAGGCGGCCAGCTGGCCCGGCGCATGCGTGCAGGCCGCGCGGGCGGGCGCGCGCGCGGCGCGTGGCCCTGGCTCGGCGCTGGACCTCACCTGAGCGCGGCGCACGGGGAAAATACGGGCGGAGGGACCACGGTGCACGGTCCACCACGACGGGATCGAGGATCCGTACACCGGAGCGCAGAGGCGACGACACGCGGCGGACAAGCGCTCGGCGCGCACGCGTGCACGACGCGGGAGCGGCACGACATCGGCGTCCAGCGTCAAATCTCATTTGATTTAACCGTTTTCCACCAAGTAAAACTCCAAAATTTGTCAACTAAGTTGAAATTATCCAAAAATATAAGTTGTAGATGAGTTATAGCACTATAACTTTCCCAAAGGGTGACCTATGTTTTGGTGAAAGGATTGACGGGAAAATCGTGATGAACATACAGATTTTCTCGGCCCCGATTTACTGCGCACAGGAACTTCAACTCAAATTTAAGCGAATTTGCATTCAAAATTTGAATGTCCGCCAATTATGAAAATTGTGTTCCCGGAAATAGCGGAGGATTTTTATATTGGCAGAATTTGAACTTCTATAGTGAAATTTGGAGAACGCGCAAGAAAATCAAATCAGCATTTTTGGAGCTCTAGGGGTTTGACCATGATTTGAGAGTTTGACCAAGGGTTTAAGTGCAAAAGTGTGCACAATCAAGCAAAACATGCTTAGGGACTAATTAATCTTGATTATCATGAGTAATTGAAGTACTCAACTGAAGTAACATCAGGGATGTTACACCTGCCGAGGCGCAGGCCGCCGCCGGCGTGGCCAAGCACAGCTGGCCATGCCTCTGCTAAAGATGCAGGCACGTGCGCGCATCAGAAGATGGAGAAGGAGGCCCTCGAGCAGCTAGCTGCCATCCTAATTGCTAATCGATTGATTGCTTTATCCATCCATCAAGTTGGATCATCATCATCATCCACCTATTTTTCATGGCCTCATGGGGAACTGTCGACTGCGGGCGCCATCGACGCGCCAGCCAGGAAGCTTGCTCGACCTCAACCTCCGGACTGCGCTCTACTCGTCAAGACCGGCATGCTGTTGTCCGATACTCCGATGCATCTGGCCCGTCGCCACCGGCGGAGGCTGCCGCGGCTGTCCCCATCGCCAGCGCATCCAGAAGTTGCTCGCGAGGCTGCAGATGTCAACTTGCCAGCAGCTGCGCGAAGGGATCCAGCTTGTGGAGGAAGAACATCGCCAAACTGACGGGCGCACTCCAGCCGTTAAGAAGAACGGCGCCAAACTGACGGAATGGTAGATAACTGTAATTTTGGTTCTTTTGATGGTAAATATCTGCAAATAAATCTTTTTATGGTACATATCTAGATTGTGGTTCTTTGGATGCTATGGATCCAAATTTCCCGCTTAATTATGACAGCTTTAGCACCAGTCAACTCAAGCATCGCCATAACAGTAGAGTAGTAAAATTTTATAGAGAACAAAAAAAATCATTTTTTATCAAGTTGTATATTGCTCTAGAACAGAGTTCGCGAATCTTTCATAACAGGGGGAAAAAGAATCTCAACAAGACCTCTTTTTCAAGGAGGCGACGGGGCGGAGTGCGTGCGGTGCGCCTGCCCGAACGTTTCACTCCAAGATGGTGTAGATAGGCGTGGAGTTACAAAGTGAAAGACACTTTATTAAAAAAAAAAAAAAGTGCAAGACACAAGGACAAAGACGTACGGAGACTTGCAGATCGAGCTCAATTCGCTCGGACAAAAGAGAGGTTGAAAAAAAATGTCAACTAATTCTTTTTAATCGAATGCCATTCTCCCGTTTGACAACATAAAAAAGATTAGTTTGGTCACGTCTATTGGCTTGGCAAGGATACACGTCTCGGTTGGTTGGCTCGGCACGAGGCCGCGAGCCAATCATTGCCACGGGCACGAGGCAAAGGAATGGCGTGAGCGGATAAAGCAAGGGAGCGTGTCCAACGATCCGTCGACCTCGGCCGGCTCCGGCTCCGGCTCCGGTCCAGCTCCGCCCAAAGTCCATATCCATCCATCCATCGCCCATCGCGGTCGTGCCTGCCACCGAACTACGACGTCTGCTTGCCGTCGTCTTCTCCGATGCTCCTCCAAGCATCCATCCATCCACCATTCATTGAACGCGTGCTGCATTATTCGGAAGCGCGCGAGTGAGTGAGGGCTGATGCATTATTCGGAAGCGCGTGAGTGAGTGACCACCGGCACTACGCCAGCACAGGCCGCATCTGATCCGAGCCGAGACGGCGCCGGCGACGAACGAAAGCGACACCCTTGCTAGCACTCTGGAATTGTGACCGGACCGGAGGCGCCGTGGTGTGGTGGTCGAAACGAAAACCGCTGTGGGAGCACACAGCATCAGGCATCAGCACGGCCCGGGTCCGGCCGGCCGCGGTGGCCACTCTCCAGCCGGATCACGGGTCAGCCAGCCTATCCCCCCCTCAATTATAGACTCGAAGGTACGCGGGCCCCGCGTGCCAGTGGGCGCGCGGCGCTATCCGGTGGAGGAGGATTCGCCGGCTGGTGCTGGTGGTGGTTTGAGCCTTTTCCAGGAGGAGGGAGGGAGAGGTGGAAGAGTGCGCGGCACTGCCAGCACCTGCCAAGTGCGATCCGTTGCTTCTTCTTCTTCTTGTTTTCTAGGCGCTTCGTCCGGGAGTCACCGACGCGAGGGAGGGAAGAAGCCACCAAGGGAGCTTAGGTAGCCGAGAGGGAGCAGAGAGAGGGACATGGCGGAGGAGGCGTCGTCCGCGCCGCCACCACCACCACCGGCGGCGGCGTTGGGGAAGATGACGATGGTGGCGGGGGTGGACGAGAGCGAGCACAGCTTCTACGCGCTGCAGTGGGCGCTCCAGCACTTCTTCCCGCCCGGGCAGCCGCAGCAGTACCGCCTCGTCGTCGTCACCGCCAAGCCGTCCGCCGCGTCCGCCATCGGCCTCGCCGGACCAGGTACCTGCCTGCTACCGCTACTAGCGTCCCCCTCCCCCTGCTTAATTGCTTCCTCCTCCTTCGTGCTGGTGCTGCTTCCGCCTCCTCGTATCCGCCCTCGTAATCCGCCTCATAATCGGCCGGTCGATTTGGTTCGATTCAGGCGCCGCGGACGTGCTGCCGTACGTGGAGGCGAACCTCAAGCGCTCGGCGCTGCGCGTCATCGACAAGGCCAAGGAGCTCTGCGCGCAGGTATTCCTCTTTGATTTCTTGATGATATCCATCTTCTTATGCTTCGGCGTGCTCATGAATGACTGACTGATGGGGTGAGCCTGCCCGGTGATGAACGCAACGCAGGTGGCCGACGCCGAGTACGAGGCCATGGAGGGGGACGCGCGGAACGTCCTGTGCGACGCCGTCGAGAGGCACCACGCCGAGATGCTCGTCGTCGGCAGCCACGGCTACGGAGCCATCAAAAGGTCCCTCTTGCTCTGCCTCCACTCTCTCCTCTTCCCTGTTTCATTCGCCTTGTTCTCACGGAATACGCCGTGCTCTGTTTTCCACCTTGTGGTTAGCGAGCCGCAAGTTGATTTGCACATCTCATGAAAATCGCTCCAACATCAACACTGTTCGAGTTGATATGTGCTAATGTGGTACTCCCTCCGTTCGATTTATTTGACGTTTCGGACAGCTCAACATACCTAGCTGCAAGCTGTAAACGTCAAATAATCAAGGATGGGGATAGTATTTGTGAAGTACAATCTTCGAGTCTTGAGTGACTTATGCTCCTGAGCTCATTTAGAATAACCTCGTTGTCAACTCTTAACAGGATACAATAGATTTATACGGTGACTCGTGCAGCGTACGGGTTACCTTTAATGAACAAGTTTTTTTTATTACTAGTGACATCAACACTTGGCGAAACAAATCACGAAAAATGTTCTCCTCGTCTTAAAAATCCTTGTTTATGGTCGATAATCAGTGAACTAGTCTAAACAAGATTTATTTTTTGTGCTTGATACAGGGGCCTTCTACAATTGTGATTTGGGGTAGATGTTGAACTGGATTTATAGACTCATTTGGGAAAATGTTATATGAAATTCTCATTTCACTCTCTATGTCATATTCCAATTGTTTTACAGTTTCAAACCTACATTATGAGCTCGGTTTTTTTTGGCCTAGTTTAGCTAGGTAGGTGCCTCTTTGATCTTGGTTTTAGCTCTGTATCCTATATTAACCGGGCGACGTAAGGTTTTGTCTTGTTCCCTAGAAATGAAAAATGAGGTCGTTAATCACCTTATTAATACAATTCAGGTGGGATACTCCCCCGTCCGGTGACCATTCAAAAAAAAAGCTACATTAATTTTCTTGTCTACTTAATGTTTCGTCTTGTTTTCACTTCACTTCTGTATTATTGACTCTCTTCAACCTTCATCAGGGCTGTTCTTGGAAGCGTGAGCGATTACTGTGCCCACCATGCGCACTGCACCGTGATGATAGTGAAGAAGCCCAAGCCCAAGCACTAAGCGCGATTCAGCAATCTGATGACTGATGGGTATTCCACAAGCAAATATATGCGTGTCGTCAAATCCTGGATTTACCTGTTTGTGAATAATAATTGGGTCATCAACCATGGCATCCCTGGTTACTTGTTCAAGTAACCGATGCAATCCTTCTACCTATTGATTCGGAGGTACATAATAATTGTTGTCCAGAACCTTCAAACAGTGTTTCTTTTTGTTCGTGCAAAGTATATGTGATTACAAATTATGTTGTCCCTGTTTTCTATATGAGACATTTGGTAATTTCCACCTTGTGACTGGCATGCGCACATCTTCCGCCCCTGCCTCTCCCTCCCCTGCCTCTGCTCTGTTCTGTTATGCTCTGCTCTGTTCTGTTTTCCAACTTTACTTGTGGTTAGCAACTGGCAAGAAGTATTACTGATGGAAGCCATAAGTTGATTTGCAAATCTCGTGAAATTGCTTTGACGCCAATACTGTTCTAGTTACTACTCCCTCCGTCCCAAGTCTAGATGCATACAAACACCTATGAACTTAGAAAAGTCAAAACGATCTATAATTTTGGACGGAAGGAGTATTTGCTGATGTGTTGTTTATGATGTCCAACAAAAGGGGAAAAAAGTAGAGACATGCATACTGTATGAAATGGCTTTGTCGCTATACAATCTTATCTTCAAATCTGAGTTGATGTATATATCTATTAGATATAGATATACTAAGGGTGGGTTTGGCACAGCTCCTCATCATTTCAGCTCCGTGACTGTAGATCCCTGTAGTGCTACTGTAGACTGTAGCACAGAGCGGGGGAGCTGCCTTTCGGCCGCTCCGCCGGTTTCTCCCCCGCGCAGTTAGCTGCAGCATGGAGCACTTTGTTTTTGCTCTGCGCTACAGTGCAAACAGTCCGACAGATTTCACTGTAGCACGGATCTGAAGCGGCGCGGTGCGAAGCTGCACCAAATGCATCCTAAAGTGGCTGGGATTCGGAGCTCCTCGTGAGTCGCGGCCCCATGTGGTAACCCATGTACTGATCATGTGGGATCCATGTGGGACCCACATACTATTCAGGTGGGATCCGCACACATTGGTTGGTGGGACCCACGGTTCAATTGAGTGGATCCCATGATAAAAAGTATGTTTTCCCATTATTGAAAGTATAAAATATGTTCAATTATTTTCTATATATAAAACTAATAACTAAACTTTGTATACTACATTCACATGTGGTAACCCTACTACTTTTTGCACTGCTTTTACTTCATAAACTTGCAAATTATGATTGAATTATTCATTCATTTCTAATATTATCTTTTGCCCCTACCAAAACCAATAATCAATCAGCCTGTTCGTTTGGCTGGTGGTTGGTGGCTGGTGCTGATTTGTTCTGAGAGAAAAGTACTACTGACTGGTTGTTGTTGGCTGATTTGTTTTGAGAGAAAAGTACTGCTGGCTGGTGGCTGATAAGCCAAACGAACAGAGCGAATGTAAACCAATCCGTCAGCTACATCTACTAACACCCAAAAGTTAGTGAATTCCTAAGAAAAAAAGTTATCTGTACCTCTATATGAAAATGCTTGGTATTGGCGCGTTCTCAGATTCTGAGCTACTATGCGGATTTAATGTAGTTTTTGGATTTGATTCAATATATCGTTATGATGTTGTTTTGAGCATAGTAGAAAATAATATTTTTTCATTATTATTTTAGGTTATTTTTTTTGGTATTGGTGCGCTCCAAGATTTGGAGCCTCTTCATGGATCCTGGTTCCACGTGGGACCCATCTATTGTTTGAGAGACCCATGTGGCACCCACACACTATTCAGGTGGGATCAACATGGGACCCAGTGTTCAAGTGAGACCCACGTACTCTTAAGTGGGACCAACAGTACTGTTGATTGGGCCCATGATCATTAGAAAATATTATCAATGCTGATTTTTCTATAATTTGCAGTACATTGTAGGAGAGTGTGAAATACATAAAATTTTTCTCAATATATTACTAAACTTTGCATACTACTTTTTGGACTTTGCTTTCAAACCATAACCTCGCAAAAACAATCGCAAAGTCCATAACCATAAAATTCATTGGTATTTTTATCTTTTATTTCTATCAAAACCAAAATCAATCTATTAGCTGTATCTACTAACACCCAAAAGTCAGTGAATTCCTAAGAAAATGACCATTATGATAAAAAATATTTTAATTTAATACTAGAAGCGATCAATTTAATTTTAGAATATGTTTTATTTTTGATTTGGTTCCATGCATCAATGCAGTCCTACTTTGAGTATAGTAAGATAACAAATTTGTATTTCATTCTTATTTTAGGTCAACGTCTTCTATAGATGCGCATCGCAAGCCAACCTAACTAGTTTCCTTCAATGATACCATGCTCCTGAGCTCATTTAGATTAGCCTCATGGTCGACTCTGACAGTGTACGGTCTTGTGCACATATTGTAGGTGTTATGTTTCCTAAACAAGTTCTTTTTATGCAAGTGTGTGGTAAAATAGAATACAAAAACACCAACACCTATTGGCAACACAAAGTACGAAAAACTGTTTTTAGATTATTAAAAAAACATGTTTACGGTCCGCTGATTGATGAACTACGCTAAACAAAAGGGATTTTGTGTGCCTGATAGAGACCTTTTAGAATTAGAACAAAATATTAAACTGTTTAAAGGATTTATAACTAGGTGGTCCTTTATATGGATTTTTCCTTTCACTCTCTATGTGCATACATGACAATAATTTACTGTAATGCTGCTCACAGCTTTACACTTAAACGTTACAGTCTTTTCCTTCTCTACTTCATGTGACTTCTCGTACTCACTTTACTTCACTATTATTGACTCTGTTAAACCTCCATTAGGGCTGTTCTTGGAAGCGTGAGTGATTACTGTGCACAACATGCGCACTGCACCGTGATGATAGTAAAGAAGCCAAAACACAAGCACTAATCAGATTGAAACTGCTTCCCGGCAGAGAAATCCAATTTGCCAACCAACTCTTCCTGGAGATCCATCAAAAACTAGTAGAGGACGCAAAGATCGCTAGGGGAGGTCGGGAGGACACAAAGATCGCTAACCTTGAGGGACAGGGAGACCGATCGGGGTTAGATCTCCAGAACGAGGTCACGCGCCGCCATACGGGTGCCGCCATGGGAGTCACCAGAGGGGGACCCGCGAGACACCATCTTCGAGGGTCATACCTCCATGAAGAAAGGCCTGACAATCTGCTCCTTGAGGGACTAGATTGCAATTTGGTCGCTTTGTGCATCCACAATAGCTTACAAGTGTGAGAATGACTTTCAATTAGTATTTTAAGGATCTGCAACCGAGATAGTGTGTGCTCTGGTTTGTTTCACTCACACAAAGTATATAAATAACAGCAACAAGTTGAATTCTTAATATTAGACAAAATTAAGTAATATGGTCAATAGATGCTATCGTCCTTAAAAAGTGAAATATGGTTGATACACTTGTGCTCAACATTGCTCCTGTGCAGTTTTGGTGTTGATAAGTATTTCTTGATACACAAGCTTTATCAAGAAACATGAGGGCATATGTTGTCATGCAAAAATAGCACCTAGTCCAATCAGGCTGGACCAACCACTCGAACTAATTTCTAAGACCCCGACCGGCGGCGGATACTCCCAGCTGGCATCCCGACCGACGCCCCGACCGGCGGCGGGCGCTCCCGACCAGCGGCGACGTTCCCGATCGGCGCCCTGACTGGCGGCGGGCACTCCCGACCGGCATCGGCGCCTGTGTGTGCCCAACCGGATCCCTGACCGACGCCAACGCTCACCCGACCGGATATCCAACCGACTGGGACTGTCATGGGCCCCACCGACCTACTGGCTGGGTCTGTCAAATGGGCCCCGACCGGCTGGCTGTCTGACCGACCGGGTCTGACAGGTGGGTCTCGCCGACCGACCGATTGGTGTTTGGCGTCAATCAGGGTTCATTATTTTTGGTCAGGGATTCGGTCAGGGGCACGCGTGGAGGAGAATTCCCAGGATTCCGCCTCGCCCGACCTTGGCTACGTAAGGGTCAAACTTCTTTCAGTTCGCGGGGAGGCTTTGTTTCGCCCGACCTTGTCCATGCAGGGGTCGGATACTTCGTCTCGCCCGACCTTGTCCATGCAGGCAGGGGTCGGAGGCTTACCTGGCTCGGAGGCGTGGGATCTCTGAGGGATTCCCTAACAAGGCAAGTTCCAGTGATCAGAGGACTCGTATTGAAAACCGACAGCTAACAAGGGAAGTTTAAACAAGAGAGGAGAGTTTAAATATATACCATCAGATTGCATCATGTTGCGCAATTAATTAAGATATGGAATCCTAGTCGGTTATGACCGGTAGAACCCTGGCTTGTAACGACCAAGACCCATCACCCTATAAATATATAAAAGGTCACGACCGATTGAGGATCTATCACAATCAAATCAATCTACTACTTTTTACCTTTCATATCCTAAACTCCTTTTCCAATCTCCATGCTATTCGTCTACTGATCTCCACGATTAGAGATGGCGTCCTAAGACTCGCTGGTCGACCTAGGGCAAGAGCTTCGACGGCCATTGCTAGTTTGCTTGTAAACTAGTCGTTCTTCACCACGTAAGTGTATTGGTTATCTCTTTACTAGTTTGCTTGTAAACCTAGCCGTCCTCCATCACGTAAGCGTGCTAGTTATCCCCTCGAACAATCGACTCGAGCCAAACCCTAGGAACCGGTCTAACCGGGTTGCTAGACCGGTCTGACTGGCCTGTGCAGCATCTTTGCTCTTCGGTCCATTCGCGGCCCGCACGCTCTAGTGCTCTCGTATGTTGGTCCAAAAAAGCGTCAACAAAAGCCAAAGTGTAATGTACTGTAATAATAGTATCTCAATGTCCAGACAACCTATGCGATTTTTATTTCAATAACAGTGAAGCAAGATTTTAGAAGTAACATCAAAGACCAAGTATTCAGAGTTTACCGTATTTTCATTATTTTCCATTTTGACCAAAGTTCTTCCTGACCGCTACTTAGTTTTCTGCAACATTTTTTTGGTCTAATCCGGGTAATCTAGGTGCATCATCGAAGCAACAAAATTACAGGCTCATCAGTAGTTGCAGTATGTTCTGCAATGTCTAACCATGATAAGGATATATTATCTGCAACACAAACACACAAAAGGCATCTAAACAAATTAACCTCAGGTCCATTAGACATATATTGACTGACAGTGCTTCTTTTTTAATAACTTATTCTGAAGCAAAATCTTTTTTTGCAATTCGAAAATCACTGCCACAGGTTGCAACAAAAGCTGTATCGTCTTAACCACGCACTGAGATATCCAATGTGATCCCTACATCAAAAAACGCATCAACTGGCGCGCGCATACCTCCTGAACTTGTCGCATGTCATCATCAATAGAACGGAAGCATCTTCCACTTCTGGTTGGAGCCGCCGTTCCGCGAGAAGACTATAATGGCAGTGCCGTCATGCGCGCCGCCGGCCTCAGGCACGCCGCTGGCTGCATCAAGGATGAGACCGACGTCGCTTACGGTGCGGATGTTGTGGTACTCCTCGCCTAGATCGTCGCTCTGCGTCCACAGCAGGGCCACACTCACAGAGTCCGGCTTGTTGCCGACGAGGTAAACCTGAGCACCCAGCAGGTAGCGTCGCGTTACATGGAAATACATACCCACGCGTGTTTCACAGATGGAACGGGGCAAAAACGCAAGTACCAGTACCAGCTCGTCGCCGCGGCAGTGCCCCAGGGCCTTCCCGGTGGCCCGGTTCACGAGAGCGAACGCCCGGTGTCCCTCGTCGTCGGTCACGTTGCCGGTGTTGCGGAAGCTCTGGACCCAACACTGCGCGAGAAGGAAACATTGTCGTGTGAGCAACGGCGAACCGATCGAACAAAGCGTGAACAGAGGCGGCGCATGCACGCACGGCACGACCTGTCGCTCGTCCTCTCTGTCCGCGCGGGCGAGGACGGCCGCGCCGTCACGAACAGTGAGGCTCAGGCCCGGGCCGCTCTGGCAGAGGATTCGAACTGGCCGCGCGTGCTCTGGCAGCGGCGGCGGCGGCTCTGGCGCCGCGGGGGCGATCCGCCACTGCTGGTTCTGCCCGCCGTTCCAGCGGAAGAGGATCAGGCGCGTGCCGTCGCGCGCGCCGCCTTTGTCAGGGACGGCCCGCTCCGCGTCGAAGATGTAGTCCATGTTGTTGACCATGTGGATGCGCCGGAAGCCGTCGCCCAGGCCCAGGTCCTCCTCGCTCTCGGCCCACAGGACCGACTCGTCCACGAACCCCGCCGGGTAGAACTTGATGGCTCGGACCTACACTTTGGTTGCGGCAGTCATATATCCTACAAGCTGGCGAAGGGAAATCTAGCTAGGAGAATGGCTCACTGGGCGAGAGTAGCCCAAGGAGTGCTTCAGCGCTTCTCCGGTGGCTTTGTTGACCAGAGCGAACGCCGGGGAGCCTGCCTCGTCAGTTAGTCCAGCCGCGTACCTCATGTCCTTGAGCCACAGCTACATTAATTACACCAGATAATGCAAATTAATTAAGATCACATTGTATCAATAGAGAAGATAAAAATACAGCAACAACAATTACAAACACTCAACCACCACAACTCCGACCATAGGAACCATCTACATATGCTATCCAAGCAACCAGATCACACACATGCATGCATGAACATGTTAGTTCCTCACTCACAGACCGCGCGCCTTCAGCTTGGCATCCGCTGGCCCCGCAGATCGCCACCAGCATCACGGCAACCGTGAGGGGCGAGAGAGGGTATTAATTCTTTTAATAAGCTTGTTAGCTTCATCGGCGCAGTGTGCAAGTTGGAAACCACAGATCGAGAAATTAACGAAGGCCTTGCACCTGTCGGTCGTCGCGGGCGTCAGCCTTGGTTAGGACGGGCTCGCCGTCAACGATTGCGAGGCTGAGGTCGTCGGACGCGCGGCAGCGGATCATGAACGTGGGAGCCATGGCAGCTGCCCTGCCCTGAGTACGTCGTCGAGTGCTTCGGCGCTCCAAGCACAACTTTTCCCTTCAATTCGTTGTAGAAACCCAAGGAAACCTACCTACAGCGCTTTTTATGCATGCCAGAGACTGCAGTCGATCGAGTACATAATAATTGAGGGAGGATCGTGCGCTCGCTCGCAAAGCTGTTTGCTTTCCTTCCGAGCGCTCGATCTGACTGGCTTTACTGCCTTTTCCACGTGCGCTCGCTCGCAAAGCTGATTCCCTCGCTCGTTTGCTTTCCTTCCGATTCGTCCGCGCCAGTTGCGAGTAGTGGAGGGAACCTGATGCGCGTTCGGTGCTCTCATTATCGCCACCCACCCACCTACCCAAAAATGCTTTCCTCATCTTGTCACCTCCTCATTCTACAGGGAGCCCCCTCTTTGGTTCATTGATGAGCAAAATTACACCCTCTTTTGTAGCTAGGATCGTACTCGTGCGTTGCTACAGACAACACAAATCATAGATAGATACCATTCTGATCTAGTGGAATATATGCAATACATCCAACTTTATTAAAGAAAAACATGTAGGACATCTCATGTTCGTTCGTATTAAAGGTGCAACACAAATCAAACATCATGGACAGTCATCCATTAAGTTATAATAAAAAAGGCTAACGAGCAACCGATATTGTATTACAAAACTGAGAATTGCAGCATCCTACATAAGCTGCTAATGATTGGTCAGAAACCCTCTATCCAAAAATCATGATTTTAAAAGGGCTCTCAAAGTAGTTTATGTTAGCAATCTTTAAAAACATCACAAAAGTAGAGGACTGATGACCATATTTGGGTTGCAGATCACATCAAATTTGCACGAAGAAAAACTGTTGTTACTTAGCAATATGCAAAAAAATCATAAGAGTAGAGGACTGACTGTCTATGGGGTGCAGATCATAGATGACACCATTTTCGTAGTAACTGAATGATATCAAATTTCCTCCCTACACAAGGTAATTCAGGAAAAGACCTGCACAGAACAGTGAAGCAAGAGGAACAACTGCAGCACACTTTTTCCTTTTCTTTTCTTTTATGACCACTTGCTGTATGAATATTGCTCATTCAGAGTTTCAGATAATATTTAGTTCAGAAATTTGAAACTAACCTCAGTCTGCCTTAATTTGGGTTCAAAGAGTGGTCAAGAAACAAAAGCATTTGTCAGCCCAGAGGTCGTTATAAAGTAAATTGCATTAGTAGACAGAAGCACTAACTCACCGCAACACTACCATTAATTAAGCGTTGTTACCTAAAGGAAGAGGAAAATAATGAAAAAATGGTCAGACTCCCTAATTCTCAAAGGTTTAAAAGTAGCATGGACAGAAGAGAACATCTTCTAACTCATTGCAGACTTGTAATTTTCTGTTCAAAACTTTGAACACAACGCTGAAGTTCCCATGGCCAATTTTCTGAGAATTAAGCGGTTGGAACTTGGACCGTCCAGATCTTATCGCAATATCATAGAGTAAACCTTCAAACAGAGAAAGAAAATAGAAAGATAACTGCTCCTAAATAAGCAACTAATATTACCATGTAATATAGTATAGGAGTTTACTTGCCTGAACAACATATGGAACGGCATATCATAGAAAAGAGTGGATTGCATGGATTGTTGATCATATCACTGAAAAGAGTTTCAGAGGGCTCAATAACCACTCAAGGTTCCATGTACTGGACAACACTTGGTATGACATTGGAATCACATAACCATCACCTGACCAGAAACTATATCCTTGTTGATGGCTGTCCACATAAAACATATATGTCTTCCTGTTGATAATTACCAGGCAGCAGATAACTGAAAAAGGGCGGAAACATTATTTGTTTTCTCCAATTTCAAATCAAGATGTAAGCTTAACAGCAGAATATGTAACAAAATAAGAATTCTATAGTCAATATATCTAGCCCTCTCATATCGATACTGTTGTCTAGGCTGACTGATAAGCCAGAAGCAACTACAGATGACACTATTCTTCAATTTTTCAAAGAAGCTAACATATTAGTAACTGGTATTGGTATGCAGACTACACATTGTACATAACTGATGCTCCACCACTCAGGTGACTGACTTCAGACTGCTATCAGTTTATAACAGATAGGGAATATTTTCTTGACTTTAATTTCCAGAGATATCCATTAAGCTTTCAGAGCACGCAATGTTGAATCTCATAAAAAAAGGCATAACCGACATCGTCATGACTCACTGGTGACGCAAAATACAATTATAAGTAACACTATTCCTAATTTCACAAAAAAATCATTAGATTAGCAAACAGTATTGCTAGGCAGTACCTCAGTTGCCAGACTAACATCAGTCTGTTTTTTTTTATTCAGTAGAATTCTTTCTGGAACATTCTCTTATTAAATATTATCTTTTTTCACAAATAAATTATCTGCTGCATTAAACTAAATAACAATGGTGTAGGCTTATCTGCTCCATCCTCAGCGGGCGGCTAGCTTGTGATGATGGTGCTACAACTGAAAGTGAATCATGGGGGGAGAGCGCTGAGATTTCACAGTCATGTGCGGCACTTACCTTCCTCCAACCTGTCACCCGCACGCCCTGCCCCCAAACTTATAAGGCAAATGTAAGAATAAATTATAGGGCACAGCACTGAACCAATAAATGAACAAATTAAGAGGGATAATAATGCAGTGTAGGTTCTTACTCGAGAAATCAACACGGACAGAGCTGGTCACACCATCCTCCAGGCCCTCCTCTACACATAAAAGGAATGAAATTTACTCATAAAACAATACAATCTTCGAAGAACATGGTAGTACTTATGATATGTTATAAAAAAAGTGCTACAAATGATCCTTGCCTCTTCTTCTCAGCTTCTCTCAAGCAAAGACACACTGCCAGCCCTAATCCTTGTAGCCTCTCTTCTCCCTCTGCCTCCACCAAGCAAGCAATCCCCAAAAGCTAGTTTCTTTATTTTTCTTCCTCCAAATCAGCAAACAATAGATCGAAATTATTGTAGCAAATTACTGTAGCAAATTATTAAATTACTTATGCTCATTAGATTCATCACGTAAAGTTACACCTATGTGTAAAAAGGTTTTGCAAATAGACTTCATTTAGTACTCCATGCATGCGAGATTCCCTTTTCTGAAAGTTTTTCGAAAAACATTTAAACACGGCCCAAATAACTTTTCCCCCTCCAGTCAGTGGGGTGTCAGGGACAGGAGTAGGGGTGTTAGGGTACTTTGCTCATTGTTTTGGTTATAGGGCTAGTTGTCCGACGACGACATATAAATGGGGACGGAGGGAGTACTCCCTGCGTGACTGAGGAAATCATGGTTCCCGAGGGACAGAGGGAGTAGTTTCCAATCATCCTCTATCTGTCTCTTCCTCTGAAAAGAAAAAGGAAAGGCTACTTGCTGGCAGAAGCATATCTAATGCCAAATTGCACTTGGGTGTAGTTGTGGACATGTGCATGTTCCGTTTGCCCGAGCATGTTTGTTTGGCAGATCCAACATTGTTTTGGGATTTATCAGTTCAATTTCCCAACAGGCATGACCGAAGCAAAGAATTAATTAATGGAGCAAAGTGGCTCTGTGGAGCTGAGGATTGCTCTGAACTCACATGTGTCTAACAGTGCTGATTTTACACGGTAAATAAAAAACTGTTACGTTTACAGGCGGAACAAATCAGTGCATCTCTTGCTGTGAAAAATCGGATGGAGAAACGTTTCAGGTTGGAGTAACTATTACCGTCAAATATCGAGAAAAAAAAAGGGGAATCTTTGCCGGGTTATGTTTTCCTGCGCTGTTTTCCTGCTGGTTGGGCTCATCATAAGTACACTGAATTGCTTCCTTTTTTTTTTGTTCGGGCCAAGAAGGCCCAGGTGCAGCCACGCACGCACTCAACTTGTCGGGAATTTTTTTTTATTTTCCAAAAATATACCACCGTTTCAGAATTTATCAAATCTACACCACAGCCGCCGTAGCCCAGGGCGGTTGGGCACCCTACGGCGTTTGGGAGAAACCGCTGTACCCCACGGCGGTTTCTCAAAACGCTGTAGCGCACGGCGGTTGGGCAGCCTACCGCCCTGCGGTTGCAGGCACAAACCGCCGTGCGCCATGGCGGTTTATCCAACCGCCGTGCGCCACGGCAGTTTTTTTTTTGAAATAGAAAATAACATATCTGGCGCTACATCGCGAGTACTAAACCTAATAATGTGCAGTTCTAGTACTAAAGATGCCTTACTTAAAAACCGGTAACGCCGTTCAGATAACAACATTTCTACTGGTAGGAGAACTGCCCAGAGAACATAGATCCCCCGGAGTGCTGGGAGGCCATGTAGTACCCGTACCCAGGCGGGGGTGGAGGTGGAGGTGAAGGTGGTGGGGATGGAGTTGCTGGTGGAGTGTTGTTCTTCTTCTCGTGGCATGGACAGCAGCAAAACGGGTCCTCACAACCGGTGTTCGTTTTGAACATCATAGGTCCCGTCACGGGTCCGTCATCCCTAGATGGTGGATCCAGACGAGCCAGTGCCTCTCCGAGCTCCCGCTTCAGGTTGTAGATGACGACATCCTCGAGGTAGTCGATGTACTTTTGGTAGGGTTCGATAGCTGGAGGATCCACCCATTGCACGAAGCTACAGGAATTGGGTTGCTCATAGTACTGCGGAAATCGAGATTATGTTAGAGAACCAAAAGAAAAAGATCGACAAAACTGACTTTGCTTTGCTTACCCATGCATACGGGCAGTGCCAGAAGCGACGACCGGAGTTGTTCCATCCCTGGTAAACTTGCATCACGCAAAACTCACCGTGTGCACACCTTGGCCAGTTCACCGGTTGATTGGGTGCGTAGCTTCTAACATCACGCATGGATTTGAAATCTCTCTTGTCTAAGACTGGAAAATTGCTCTTGAAATCTGGATCTTGCTCAGTCCACACTCCAGGACCGACAGACTCATCATCCCCACTCCAGGAAGACATTGTTGCTTGCTGTGAAGAGCCATGAGAGAAGAGAATGGTGACATATATGTAGGCAATGAAGAAGCCAGGGTGGTGGGCCATTCGATCCATGGGAAGAGAGAAAGCAGTTGTGACTCTGAGAAAACACACCCTAGTAGTAGGGTAACTATTTGCGGCAGTGACTCAGAGAAAGCACACCCTACGCGAAAGTAGAGTACTGTTTGTTGCAGTCATTCGGAGGGAAAAACCTTCGGCAAACACACACTAATGCAGTACAATTAAAAGTCGATAGGATACAAGCTGAGTCTAGTGGATGAGGAAATAAAAGATTGGTTTTCAAGTGATACAATTAGACTCCAAGTCTAAGACTCCAGGTCTACTGAGTACAACGGGGGTATTTTCCCTTCTTGATGGCATCCGGCCCGGCTTCCTTGGTCCGGCGAGCCCTCTCCCTCATCCTCTCTCTGTCCGCTTCACGGGCCTGGGCCGCTTCACGGGCCTGGGCCGCTTCACGTTCTTTCATCTCCCGGCGAATGTGAATTTCCTCCTGCTGTTCTTTGCGTTTTCCTCCTTTTTTTCCGCCTCGACCATGCGGAGCCACCTCTCACGTGCCGAACGGTCCGTTTCCTCGATGTAGCGCTTGTCATCGTCGGACTGCTCAACATCTAGCCACTGCATAAAATCACAAAGAGGAGGTGGAGTCTTTTTCAAAGACAAGTTAGATAATAATGAACTAGCAATGCCATGAATAATTAAGAATTGTAGTCTGTTTCTTACTTTGGGTCTAACGTTACCGAAAGGCTTGATGGGGTCGTGCTCATAATCTGAGCACATGAAGAACCTCATCCCGTACGCGTACCCGAGAATCTTGCACTTGACAAGCTTGCAGTTCTCACCGCAGTAGCACATAGGAGTGTGGATCCCTTTTGGGATCGCAACCTCCTCCTTCCTCATAGTTAGGAACTCCAAGTTCACTTCAGGACCCGAGGAAGCCATACCGATCTGCAAAACAAGATGGTTATTCATTTTTGAAGAAATTGGGAAATTTCAAATTACCAACAAGTGCAAAAAAATAACTGAGACATAACGAAATAGTGGTTCAATTATTTCAACAGAATAGCATGCAGCAGTTCATACAGAAAATATTAGTTCAAATATTACATCATGCTTCCACAAATTAAAGGAAATACAACTTCAAATATTACAACACTACGATCATATGAATCCTGCATTGTTGCTACGCCCACGGCCACGTCCACGTCCATTGTTGCTACGGTCTGTTGAGGTTTGTGAGGCTCCTGAAGGTGCTGCTGCACCCAAACTGGACGAACTTGGTGCATTGCAAGCGTAATTTGCAGCGGTCCATCTCTTGTAGGTGTGACCCGAGTTGTTGCACTTGGAGCAGATGATCACTGCTGGGCCAGCTTCTGATTCATCCATGTTGTTCCTAATCCTCTTTTTCTTCCGTCTTCCAACACCTTAGCACAGATCAGGACCAGGATCAGGTATGTACACTGCATTTTCCTTAGGGTCTTGAGTGAAAGAACCCCTCACGAGGTAGCCCTCAATTGTTTGGTTCCAAGTGCTCAGAACCGCTTCCTTCTTGTAGTATTCAGGCACGTACCTATTGTGATTGAAATCTCGGATTTCATAACATGCCGCGATCACATGTGTGCAGGGCCTGTGTAGTCGCTGCGGCTTATAGCAAGAGCATCTGCATATCTGGTTTCCAAGTTCAGTCCTCTGATGTATCCTTTGACGTGATGGGCCTAGTCCACCTTTTGCCTTGCACTCAACCCCAAATCTGAACCGAATTTCACTATTGCTAGACTGCTGGAGAGGTTCTGCAGTGGCTCGGTGTAGAAGAGCTTTTCTCTGAGCTTTTTCCAAGTACTCCGTCATTTTGTTGCAGTAGACCAAGTTGCTGTTCATCATACATGCATGCGCAGCTTTGCTATGGTCATAAAAGTACTTCATTGTGCGGTACAGAAAGAACTCAATGATGCCAACTAGTGGAAGGGCTCTTGCACCGCGTAACACACAGTTGTAAACCTCAGCAAAATTAGTGGTCTTTATCCCATGCCTTGCACCGCCCTCGTCAAACATGAGACACCATTTTTCCTTCGGCTCGTTCTGAATCCACTGGGTGAAAGTCTTCACAGCACGCCCTCTTCTCCGTCTAACGTTAGGGGCATCTAACCCCACGTCCTCGAGAGAAACTGGCTCTTGGCCTAGTTCAGGATTCACTGGCCTCTTTGCTAGCTCCTCTGATGTCTTCTTTGTGAGGGCATCTAATTTCTTCCAGATCTCATCGAACTTCCTTTGTTGAGTCTGCTCACACAACCGCTCGAACAATTTGGACAACGCCTTATTCTTGAACTGATTGTGGAAGTTTGCTTTCATATGCCTAGTGCACCACCTGCTCTTAACATCTGGCCACAATGCATCTCTGTGCCGCTCTTGGCTGCCATCTTTTATGTCATTGATTGCTTGCAAGATACCTTTGTGCCTATCATGTATGACGCACACGTTCTACACTTCTTGCACCACCATATTCTTCAACCTCTCCAGAAACCACCACCAACTGTCACCGTTCTCTCCCTCCACAAAAGCAATAGCCAACGGCAGCAACTGATTGTTACTGTCAGCTGCCACAGCTGTCAGGATGGTTCCTTTGTATTTTCCAGTAAGGAAAGTGTCATCTATGCAAAGGACCGGTCGACAATGTTTGAAAGCCTGAATGCAGCCTCCCAATGCTAAGAATGACCGCTGAAGCACAAGCTTGCCTGGTTTCTGGAGACAAGGAAAAGTCTTGATATCATAGTAGCTGCCTGGATTATCTTGAACTATTGTGTTAAGTAAGAAAGGCAGATTGTGGTAAGATGCTTCATAAGTACCCCACCTATGCTCCAATACCTTCTTCTTCGCGAGATATGCCTTCTGATAACTAATCCTGTACCTGAATTTCTCCTCAATAGAATTGATAATGGACTTGGGCTCATAAGCAATATTCTCCACAATGTGAGGGTACATGTGGTTGGCAACAAAGCTGGCCGATAGGTTTCGGTGCCTGGCATCTAACTGATCAAGTGTACATGTGTGATGCAGCACTATTCTCACCTCCAAGTGATCATCCCACTTGCCCTTGTATGCATACACTCGAAAAGCACAATCAGGCTTCACACAACACACTTCATATAACCTCGAAGAACTCTTCAGTACCCTGAACTCTCTGTGTTGAGTCAAGGTGGACCACCTCTTCACTACATCCTTCAGATGTTTAGTAGTGGGGTACATGCCACCCACACAAAAACCTCATTCTCCCGGTACTCCCAGGGCACATTCTCACCATCATTAACAGTAAACTGTGAGAAGTCATAGTTCTCCCAATCCCTTGGCACATGCTCGTCATGCTCGTCATCCTCATCATCTGAGCATTCCTCTTCCAATGCACGTTCGTCGTCTTCAAACTCCCTCTCGTACTGCCTTAGTACTTCTACGTTGTCTACTCCCTCATCAATCACACCACCAGCTTGGATGTGTGTCTCATAATCTTCCGCATCACCTCCTTCACCCTCTTCTTCTTCCTCTGCTACACCCTCGTCTTCACCCTCATCAACACCCTCAACTCCCTCATGCACTTGACTAGCAGACCCTCCCTTGTGAACAATTTGGACAAACAGAATCACAGGCAAACCAACTCGACATGCATTTCGGATATAACTCCTCCAATGTCCAGTGCCTTGAAGCTGCATTAGCTCCCAACAAACTGGCTTACTTCTGTTGATTCGTGCCATTATCGACAGATCGTACTGCTCTGAATCTACTGAGAATGCTTTGTATAGCCAGTTGGTTATGGCCTCCCAAGTTCTTTGTTCTGCTCTTTTAACATCTTTCACGATTGAATTAAAATTGGACAAGTCAACTCCGTCTTCACCATATATAATTTCTCCATTTCCAAAATACAATTGGACACGAACTGTCTCCGACATGTTTGACAGCCTAGAAGCCAATAACCGCTATTAATAAATAAATCTAGTGAATAACAAACCTATCTAGTAAATTATACACTAAAGCCGCTTAATAACGGAGTGAATCTAGTGAATCTATCTAGTGAATCTACAGACCTACTGAATGTACCTAATGAATCTGGTGAACACTAACAAAGTTTAAATCTAGTCAATACTAACAATTATTACTGATTAAATTAGTGTGATAGCAGAGTACAATACCTGCAAAGCGACGAAAATCCGGCAGAGCTTCGCTACTTGCACCACCTCCCCCTCTCCCTTCTCCTCCACCCTCTCCCTTCTCCAAATGAGCTTCCCGGCCAATTTTCGAGCTTATAAGGGGTGGGAACCCAACCGCCATGTGCTACGGCGGTTGCAGTCCAACCGCCGTGCGATACGGCGGTTGTAGTCCAACCGCCATGGGCTAGGGCGGTTGCCTGCTACCGCCGTACGCTACAGCGTTTGGTCCTGCAAATGCTGTAGCCTACGGCGGCCGCTCTGAGTTACGGCGGTTGTGGTATAGATTTGATAAATTCTGAAACGGTGGTATATTTTTAGAAAATAAAAAAAATATATAAAAAAATTCACTTGTCGGGAACGACATGGCCCAGTAACAACCACATTACCATGGATTGCCGTGGCCCAGGACTAGCTACTCCCACATTACCATGGATCCCCCCGTTCTACAATAGTATATGTTGAGCATGTGCATGTATGCACTGAGTGTCTGCTTCTGTGTGCAGTGTTTTTTCCTAAAAATGTAAAACATTCATTTTTAATATACTGGTAAATGGTTGCCGGGGACGGCACGGCTAGTCGCCGGCCGGGAGTCAATCATTGCCACGGGGATCGCGTGATGAGGGGATAATAAAAAAGAGCTCTAAAAGCACAGGCCTGAGCACGTTCGGCCGACCTCGACCGACGCCGGCGGCTTCGGTCCAGCTCCAGCCAGTCGTGGAGGTAGGGATGAAAATGGATCGGATACGAACGGATACTGTCGATACAGTTACAAATAATTTTTCTTTTTCGGACTGAATTCTCGAATCGGATTCAGATACGAATAGTAGTTGATGTGTCGAATAGTGATATTCATTGTATTTAGATCTTAAAAATTCAACTTTGAATATCCGGATACTAATACGATACAAATAATTACAAATATTGAATGTTCGAATTCGAATACAATCTTACTGTTTAAGTGTCAGATCCTTTCAATCGGTCGGACAGACGGATCTTTCGTCCTTAGGTGGAGGCGCCTTCGTCCTCCCCCGTCGTCCGCACGCATCCATCCCTCCTATCCATCGCGGTCGTGCAGGCCACTGAACTATTACCGTTTCTCCCTGCCTGTCGTCGTCTTCCCCGAGGCTCCTCCGAGCATCCATCGATCCATCCATTGAAACGCGTGCTGCACTATTGGCGCGTGAGTGAGTGAGCTGACCACCGGGCACTACCAGTACCGGGTAGGAGCCGCGACGGCGCCGGCGACGAAAGCGACCTTCGGTTGTTCACACGGTTTCGGATCGGCAGTATGGTAGTAGCAGTAAAACGGGGGGTCATCCGTCGTCGATGTGACCGGCGGCGGCGGTCGAAACGAAACCGCCTTGGGCAACAGCAAACCCCGGCCGCCCGCGGAGACCACTTCCGGATCACGGATCAGCCATCCCCTCCCCTCAATAATTCGAGGTGGGCCCCGCGTGGCAGTGGGGGCGGCGCTATCCGGAGAGGTGGAAGAGTACGCGGCACTGCTGCAAGTGCGGTCCGTTGCTTTGCTTCTTCTTCTTCTAGGCGCTTCGTCCGGGAGTCACCGACGCGGAGGGAGCGCGTGCGTGTTGCGGGAGGGAAGCCACCAAGGGAGCTTGGCTAGCCGAGAGGGAGGAGAGGAGATCCAGGCGCGAGGAGCCATGGCGGAGGAGGCGTCGTCCGCGCCGGCGGGGAAGATGACGATGGTGGTCGGGGTGGACGAGAGCGACCACAGCTTCTACGCGCTGCAGTGGGCGCTCCAGCACTTCTTCCCGCCCGGACAGCCGCAGCAGTACCGCCTCGTCGTCGTCACCGCCAAGCCGTCCGCCGCGTCCGCCGTCGGCCTCGCCGGACCAGGTGCGTACCTGCTAGCGCCCCTTCTGCTGCTTAATTGCTTCCTCCTCCTGCGAGCTGCTCATCCCATAATCGATCTGTCGCTTGGTTCGATTCAGGCGCGGCGGACGTGCTGCCGTTCGTGGAGGTGGACCTCAAGCGCATGGCGCTGCGCGTCATCGAGAAGGCTAAGGAGCTCTGCGCGCAGGTACCGTACCCTTTGGCCTTTGCTTGCGCACACGGCGCACCGGCCAGCCAAAATCTTCAATTTGCTTGTCCCTTGTGCTCTGCGTGCTGATGAATGACTGATGGGGTGAGCCCGGTGATGAACGCAACGCAGGTGGCCGACGCCGAGTTCGAGGCCATGGAGGGGGACGCGCGGAACGTCCTCTGCGACGCCGTCGAGAGGCACCACGCCGAGATGCTCGTCGTCGGCAGCCACGGATACGGAGCCATCAAAAGGTCCCTCTTTGCTCTGCCTCTACTCTGCATCTCCTCCTCTGCTTTCCATTCAGTACCTCTGCTCCAAAACCAGAGAGACCCATATGTTGGCAACGAGGAATGGAACACACCAAAAACTGGTTCAGATAAACCAAAACACATGTTAAGAGTGATGATCAGTGATCACTGAACTAATAACTAGCTACCTGAAAAAATACAAATCACCAATCCTACGTGCAATTTAATCTTGAAATCTGGTGGGTGGCAAAAAACCTAGAATAACGTTAGGATTAAGAAATAACCTTAGAATAGCCCTGCAATAATTCGGTTTGAGGGGGAACAAGCCCTGGCGCCCTGCAATAATGTTGATGTCATTTTCATATTATCCTTAGGATTAAGAAATCTTGTATTTGTGAAATGCAACCAAAGGGTGCGAAATAAACTAAAGATGGCTCTGTCGCTGTACAATCTTCAAGTCTTGAGTGACTTATGCTCCTGAGCTCATTTTAGAATAACCTCGTTGTCAACTCTTAAGAGCATCTCCAAGAGCTCTTGTATTTTGTTAGCTAAATATGAAGATTTTACCCCTTTGTAAAAATAGAAAACCACCTATTTCTATGGGATAGTCCAAGAGACTAGCTAAAACGTGGCATTTATATTCAAAACTGGGTCCATGTCATCCTATTCAAACGATCTGTTCGGTTTCCGCCTCTGCGTGCCGCGGCCGCCGCCCTCCATCCGACCTGTACGCGAACGCCACTCCGATGACGCTGGACGTGACGCTCGGCGACGCCGTGCCTGCTGCATGCTACAGAAGTCTTTTGAAACTTCATATAAGCTCACGGAACTTCAGTGCAGACATCGAACACAAATAGATGGTTCAAATCACACACTACAGATTACACACCAAGCATGACCAGGATCCATGCGACAACTAGCTACTTGCTAAAGTTAAGAGCAGAGACATATTTGCTCCTTACAAAATCATACAAACAGCATCATGAATACATAGGAATTCTAATACTTCCACACACAACCACATGATGCAGCAGGACCATAATCAATGGGTGTGATTGTAGTAGGCGAAAGATCTTGAGACTCTTCTACATCAGTCGCTAGGAGGTCTGTGAAATATGACTCTGAACCCATACCTACCACAACAAATAGAGTGAGTGTGTAGATTCTTATTCCTGCAGATCATTGTCAATTCAGTAGAAAACAACAAGCCAGACTGAACCAGTGATTAAGGATCTTAAGAAAAATCAAAGAATAATTAGTTAATTATCATGATTTAAGCACTGCTGGGCATTTGTCTGAATCACAGAGAAAAATTATTCTCTCCAACATTGAATGAAATTGAACCTCCCAATGATTGATTACTCTGAATCACAGAATGAGTCACCAAGTCAGCAGCTAGTACAATTTTAGACTACTGAATTTTAGGCTTAGTATGGTCTCAAACTAAATCTAGGCCCTATCCATACCAGACAACCAACAAACTAATTGTACTCATCTATGCAGGAACATGTACTGAACAAATCGACACTTCAAAACTAGCCACTCATCAACAAAGGCATCCAACTTTTTTGGCACAGCAACTTCATCATAGTACAATTTTGTAAGCAATGATTTCACATATTTTGCACACTGTATTTTCAGTTCACCAACAGATTTCAATCACCCAATCCCTACAAGCTATTGCTACTCACCTAGACAATTCACGTAGTCAACTAGGAAGATCAACAATTGGTCTTCTCAGTGAACCATAACATCAGATATTCTCACAACAAGGAACATCGACACCTCAGTGACCCATAACATTAGAAATTCGACATCTCAGTGAACCATACCACCAGAAATTGAATCTTGCCATGGCTGATGTCGTCAGCGAACTCCATTCTGTCACTTCATCTGGCCTCTGGATCCTCAAATCCTTGCGGGACCTATCGGGCAGCAGATGACCACGCAACAGCACCATGGCGAAACACAACTTCTCCCGTCGGCGCAGCACGGGGACACAGCGGCCGGGACATGGCGAGTACAGCGGCACCAAGACTGGAAGCAGCCTCCAATTTGGTCTCTTGGCACACGGCAGCGCCGAGACTGGAAGCAGGCGGCCCTGATTTGGTCCCTCGGCAGAGCGGGCTTGTGTGATTGGCGGCAAATCGGTAGGGGAACTCGGGCGCGGGCGCGGAAAAGCCGCGATAGCGAGCTCGCGGCGCTAGGCAAATAAACCGAGGGGAGGCAGGGGTATACCGAGCCAGGATAGAAGACGACCTCGATGGCGATTCTGTTGGATCGTTGTTTTTGACTCCGCTTTCTCTTTCTTTACTGAACGGAGGTCAGATACAAGAGCTCTCGGAGATGCTCTAACATAATACAATAGCTTTATACGGTGACTCGTGCAGTGCATGGGTTACCTTTAATGAACAGGTTTTGTTATTACTAGTTCAGAGCTTTGTATATATGGGGCAAAACGGAATAATATCAACAATGATATCAACACTTGGTGAAGCAAAACACGAACAATGTTCTCCTCGGATTAGAAATCCTTTTTTTATGGTCGATAGTCAATGAACTAGTCCAAACAAGATTTATTTTGTGTGCTTGATAGAGGCCTTCTAGAATTGGGATTTTGGATAGATGTTGAACTGGATTTATAGACTCATTTTTGAAAATGTTATATGAAATTCTCTTTTCACTCTCTGTCATATTCCAATTGTTTTACGGTTTCAAATCTACATTATTAGCTCGGTTTTTTAGGCCTAGGTTTAGCTAGGTAGGTGCCTCTTTGATCATGGTTTTAGATCGGTTTCCCATGTCAACCGTGCGATGTAGGGTTTTGCCTTGTTCCCTATAAATGTGGTCGTTGATCACCTTATTAATGCAATTCAGGTGGGGATGCTCTCCCTTCCGGTGACCATTCAAAAAAAAAGCTACATTATTTTCCTTGTCTACTTAATGTTTCGTCTTGTTCTCACTTCACTTCTGTATTATTGACTCTCTTCAACCTCCATCAGGGCTGTTCTTGGAAGCGTGAGCGATTACTGTGCCCACCATGCGCACTGCACCGTAATGATAGTGAAGAAGCCCAAGCCCAAGCACTAAACGCGATGCGGCAATCTGCTGACTGATGGGTATTCCACAAGCAAATATATGTGTGTCGTCAAATCCTGGAGTTACCTGTTCGTGAATAATGATTGGGTCATCAACCATGGCATCCCTGGTTGCTTGTTCAAGTAACCGATGCAATGCTTCTACGTGTGGATTGAGAAGTACATAATAATTGTTGTCCAGAACCTCAAAGCAGCGTTTCTTTTCGTTCATACAAGCAATATGTGTGAAGTATATGTGATTGCAAATTGTGTTGTCCCCTGTTGGTAATTCCCACCTTGTGACTGGCGTGTCCACATCTTCCGCCCCTGCCTCTGCTCTGTTCGGTTATGCTCTGCTCTGTTCTATTTTCCAATTTTACTTGTGATTTGCTCATCTCATGAAATTGCTTTGACGCGTTCGTTCAAAAAAAAAGTTCGTTCAAAAATAAATTGCTTTGACGCCAATACTGTTCTAGTTTATATTTGCTAATGCGTTGTTTACAATGTCCAACCAAAGGGGGGAAAAAGTAGAGACCATTCTTAACTTCAAGTCATCAAATCTGAGTTGATGTATTTCCTTCAGTGATACCATGCTCCTGAGCTCATTTGGAACAACCTTATGGTCGGCTCTGACAGTGTACAGTTGCTTTACTGGGGGTACTCATGCACATTGTGTAGGTGTTATCTTTCCCAATCAAGCTCTTTTTATGCATACCCGCAAAAAAAAGTTCTTTTTATGCAAGTGTGGCAGAACAGAATACCAGTAACACCAGCACCTATTGGCAACACAAAGTACGAAAAACTTTATTTTCAGATGAATAAAAAATGTATTTACGATCCACCGGTCGATGAATTATGCTTAACAAGAGTGATTCTGTGTGCATGTTTGAGGCCTTCTAGAATTGGGAAAAAATAGTAAACTGTTCTAAAGGATTTACAATTACATGGCCCTTTATAAGGAAAATTTTCTTTTATTCTCTATGTGCATATAAGACAAATAACTTACTGTAATGCTGCCCACTGCTTTTTACACTTCAACGTACAACATTTTCCTTCTCTACTTCATTTTTCTCATACTCACTTTGTTTTTGAATGAACAGGCACTTAGAGTGTGCCTATTTCATTGATATAGAAGAAGAGTTACAGTCGGTTAGCCGTAAAAAAGAAAAAATATTTATATGTAAGTAAAGCTATACTCTCGCTATGAGCGTGCCCGCTTTTGCCCCCGCCGTGACCCATGCGAATGCTTCGTCCTTAATGTGTATAACGAGGTTGGGCACTGGGGACTCTCTATGATGAAAAACTCTAGGGTTCCTCTATTTCCAAATCTCCCAGGTGATAAGGAGTGCCAGTGAGCAAATGGCGTTGCATGGGATATCTGGTGTGCTCGTGATGTTGGACCACCACCTAAGAGTAGTTCTGCTGTTTCTCCAAGCCGTTGGTTGTAGGTCAGGTTGGCCTATCCACCCGGCCACCTCTCTCCAGACTCGATTTCAGTATTATTGACTCTCTTGAACCTCTGTCAGGGCTGTTCTTGGAAGTGTGAGCGATTACTGTGTGCATCATGCCCACTGCACCGTGATGATAGTAAAGAAGCCAAAACACAAGCACTGATCAGTCGATTCCATGAATATATGTATTGCTAAATTGTGTATGCGTCGGTTTCTGAATAATTCGATCACCAAACAACACCTCTGCGGTTACTTCATGTAACCGATACAATCGAAGTAACTGATGCAATTCTTCTATGTATGTATTGAGAAGTACAAATAGTTGTTGTATCTATAACCTCAAACAATATGGTTCTTATCCTTGCAATTATTGTTATGTGTTGATGTATTTTGTGATTGCAATTTCTTTAATATGAATATATGCTTGTACTTGTAGATGGAGAAAATTGCACACCAACCGCCAAAAGATAGTGTTGTGCATATGAAAAACTCATATTCAGTACATAATCACTTTAAGCTTGTATCAAATAGTGGTTTCGAAAATAAATTGTTACATGTTAATATATAATAGTAGAGATATCATGTGTTGCTAAACTTCATAGTTTCATATGACTATACACATTGTGTTGTTGTGTTTAGGGGTGGTAATGTACTCTTCAATTTAAGCTAGCAAATTTAAGGATCAGGCTCTATAACGACCCTGCCATAATACTATACAATTTTAAGTTAAAAAGTAGTAGGGCTTAGTTGGATTGTGAAGAATGAATTAAAGCCATGATCCATTACCACCCCTAGTTGTGTTCCAACATGAATGGTCAAACTAGACAAAATAAAAATCTATACAGAGGTTTGCTAAATTTCATAGCTTACTCCTACCATCATTCTTCCCCCTTTTTTTTTACTTCTTGTAATTCGTTCATTAAGTCAGAATTTGAACTGTAATATGTAAGTTCCCATTCGTTTTCCTCATACTATCAAAAAGAAGAATTCTCATAGCTCGTCACTAGCTCACCACTGGCTCCCAATCTTTGTGTAACATATTGAACCTATATATATCCACTCCCCTAGAACATTTGTCATTCCATTTCCTTATCAATCTCATTGTCTCTTCTCTAAACTTTTAAAAGTAAAGATTTATTTTTTTTAACATTAATAGTTTAAAACTATTGTGGATATTATATAAACTAAACAAAATAATAAATATATAAACATGTAATATATAAAATGGAAGTGTAATCAATATGTTTTATTTCAAACTTTTAAGCATGTCAAACAAGAGAATGTGAAATAAGCAAATTTTATGATCAAGTATTTATTATTTTATTACCGTGAAAATGTTTAAATTATATAATATTTTTTCTTTACAATGAAATTAATTTTAAATTGCAAAATTTAAATTATGAACATTTTTATTATACTACATAATTGATCATCAACATCAAAATAATTATTTGATAATCTAAAATAAATTCTAATGATGATTATTAATGAACCATGCTACACTACACTAAAATTGCTTGTATGAACATGCACACATGTAGTATAAATGATCTATGCGCTATATAAATGATCAAACTTCTTACAATATAATATGAAAATTTTGGGGATGATAAAAACCTTTAGAATTGAAAAATATTTACTATCGCCATAACTTAATTTAGCTGAACCTTTTTTATGAATATTATTTTATATGCCATATGTTAGCAATTTAAGAAATTGATGTATAAATGACGAAATTAGAGACATTAATGATTATCCCAAAATTCTAATTTTTACATGTCATTTCCTATTTTATCTGATGCCATATACCTTCATTATATATATAGGTTGATTGTATTATGCTATAACAATTGTGAGAGCCTGTGTGGTTCGAGGACCGGTGGATGGTCGCTTCCTGGTGTGATGAGTGATTGACAACGTGGTGTGGACTGACTCTTGGATAAGTATTGCAAGTGCAGGTTGCTGCTTGATTAGTGCTGGTGTAGGTGAAGAACAAGCGCGAAAGGTCGACGCCGGTGAGGCCTCCAGGTGTGGAGCAGACAAGTAGGCTTGGTTCGAGGGACCCGGTGGCCAGCGGGATCAAGTGCGGGCCGCATGGTGGCAAGAACGGCAAGACGAAGTCGTGAACGGTTTCTTGGTAGAGCCTCAAAACCAAGGTCGGGCCGGGACGAACGTGGGAGCCAAGTCATGAGTGGTGATTGGCGGGAGGCTACACCGAGTCCGCGGGGTTTCCAGTGGTTCACCACAAAACCACTGGGTTCCTTGGTTGATCCACAAAGCCAAGACCGAAGACCGAAGCGCAGCAGCACTGGACTGGTCTGACCGGTGTGCGACGACACCTTCCGGACTCTTTGAAGCGGAGGACACGCGTCGGGATCGCATGGCTTGCGTTGAGGCTAAGCGAGGTGCGGTCGCCGAGCATCCGTCCGATGGTGCTACGACGAAGATTCCCAAAAGTGCCCCTCGGGGGTGTGTATCTTAGTTTTGTGTATTAGGGGTAGTTTCGTCTTTCGGTTGCCTCCATATAACCCAAGTGGTGAGAGGATGGCAGCCATCTCCTGGAACTCTAGCTCATTTTGTTTGCTATTTTCCCTTCCTATTTTCCTTAGGATTTTCTTAGGGCTAGCTTGAGAGCTTCATGGTGAGATCTTTAGAGAGGGATGGATGATCGGGAGACAAGCTAGACCTTGTATGAACCTTTCATGGTATGTATAGAAGATTCGGCATGGTTCCTCAAGGCTATTTGTTGTCTTCCCCATTTTCCCTTTTTGGTGATTTTCGGAGCCTTTTCTTGGTGATTTTCTTTCGGTGGATTTGAGGCCTTCCCTCTGTGGTTTTGATTGGGGATGTATGCATGAGCCCTTCGTGGTTCTTTTCCTTGTGATCCCCCTCTCAAATCCGTGAGAAAAGGTGCTTGATTTGGTGGTTTTCTTAGGTTTCGGGAAAGTGGTGTTCTTGGTGGAAATCCTTCGATTCCTCTTGATTTAGCAAGTTTTGGTGGACCAAATCGTAGCTATGGGATGCCCATGAGGTACTCCTAGTATCCCCAAAGTCTTGTGCGAATCCGTGGAGTGAATCGGGACATCGGGAAGGTTGTTTGGAGGAGTTGACCCGTGGCTCGCTGTTCATCCTGAGTGCCCAGGCCTTGACCGGTCTAACCGGTGCCCTACACCGGTCTGACCGGTGCTGCCCTTTGTTGGGTTTTGGCTCGGGTGAACGTGCCAGAGTACTTGTTTGTCTCTAGGCTTGCAGCTGTTTGAGTTTGGTGCTGTTTGGAGTCCGGAGAGTTGGTTTCTTGGATTTGGGGTTTCCAGGCTCCGACCGGTCTGACCGGTGTGCTGTACCGGTCTGACCGGTGTGGGAGTTTTCCTGTGGAAATCGTCAAGTATTGCTCGGGTGTTCTGGCTGTGGGTCTCGGGTGACCCGGTGTGTCTCTGGTGGGTGTCGGGTGATCCGGCCATCTAGTCCGGGTGATCTGGCCAGGACCGGTCTGATCGTGGTAGTGACCGGTCTGACCGGTGTGGTCTGTGTTGCTGCTCGAGTTCTTGTTCTGCTGTTTTCTTGAGTAAGTTTTGGTGGTTGTTTGCTCCTAGGATCAGTAGCACTTCAGTGGCTACGTGGTCTTGGCAAACTTGGGTAGTTCGAGTCGGAGAAGTGTTTTGGTTAGCCGTGTTCATCTTGTTGGAGAAGACATCTCCTTCGAGAAGAATTTTTATCGGCTCCCATTCACTCCCCCCCTCTCTGGTCGCCAGTTCGGTCCTTCAAGTGGTATCAGAGCTGGTTACGGGTCTTGATTGACTCTAACCAGTCTAAGATCCAAAGATGGCGTACCAGGAAAGGGGTTCGGGTCCTCCACACTTCGATGGGAAGAACTACCAGATGTGGCAGAGACGGATGACTGCTTTTCTTCGCGGCAAGGGTCAGTTGCTTTGGGATGTCACGGTGAACACAGCTTATGTTCATCCTGTGAACTTCCTTGCTCTAGAATCGAGGGATATGCACGACGCCAATAACAAGGCGGTCGACTACTTGTTTCGCGCTCTCTTTCAATCCGAATTCGATCCGGTTCAGGCAGAGGATTTGGCTTGCAAGATTTGGGAGAAGCTTAAGAATGCTCACGCTGGGAACAATCAGGTTTAGGCTAGGTTGTTTGCGACTTACCGGAGAGAGTACGAGAACTTCACTCATCTCCCCGGTGAGTCCATAGACGCGATGTTCCAGCGGTTCACGGTGATTGTGAACAACATGAGGGCTAATGTGAACGTGCTCCCATACGATGATCATGATAGAGCTGTGAAGCTCTTACACTCGTTGGATCGTACTATTTGGGACGGAAAGTTCGAGGCCATTGTTGAGTCGGCCACCTATGAGACTCTGACGGTAGAAGAGCTGTTTTCTAAGCTCAAGTCAGCTGAGGTGGACCGTGGTGTGACAGCTAAGATTGAGAGCCCGACTGACTCTCATAGTCTCACTCTTGTCGGTGGCTCAGGTGCTAAGACTAACGCTAACCCATCCACCAGGATGTACTCTCTGTCTTCCTTGATGTCTTTGCCAGATGAGGAGTTCGACGTGCTTGGAGAGGACGAGCTGGCGTTGCTGACCAGGAGGTTTGAGAGGATGCACGAGAACCGGGTGAACTCAAGGAGGAACTCACGGACATGCTTTCAGTGCGGCAAGCCAAGACACTTCGTCGCCGACTGTCCGGAGAAGATGGAGAACAAGGACATCTACAAGCACCGGCCGAGGACGGAGAACAAGCACCGGTCGAGGTGCGATCACAAGCACAAGCACAAGAACAAGGACGAGCGAAGATCGAGGAGTAAGGACGACCATGGCAAGAAGGCACGAGCGATGGTCGGGGTGAGCGACGTCGACTCCAGCTCTGCCTACTCTACCTCGAGCTCGAGTAGCAGTGAAGATGAAGGTGATCGGCATAAGAGTAAGAAGCGGTCTAAGAACCTGAGCGGGTTGAGCTGCTTCGCGCAGGACGGCTTATGTGGCATGGCACACAGCTCCAGTAGCAAGAAGAGCCAGAAGGACGACTCGGACTCTGACTCCGAGGATGAGGTACGTGATGAACTCTCCTTCTTGCGCCAGAAGAATGAGGAGCTAGGAAAGTTGCTTGATAACTGTGATGACATGCTTAGAGAGGCTAAGAAAATGAGAAAAGAGCTTAGGGCCTCGCTTGAGGATGCTAGGAATAGGGTGGCTGAGCTAGAAACACAGAACCTAGATGCTAAGCTTGAGATAGATTCGCTTAAGGATTCTCCTGTTGTTTCTGATGAGGTTGATTGTGCTGATTGCTCTGTTTTCCTAGCTGATCTTACTGCTCTTAAGGAAAAGCATGCCTCCAAGTGTGAGGAACTAGATGTGATTAGGGTTGAGTTGGTTGAGCTGCAGTCTAGACCTTCTTTGCTAGGTGCTTGCACTTCTTGTCCTGTGTTGCATGAAAAGCTTGCTGAGTTGCGTTCTCGCATTGTTTCACTTGAGGCTGATTTGAAAGCTCACATTCCTACTTCATGCTCTACTTGTGAATTACATGCTGTTAAGAATTTGGAGCTTGCACACTATGTGGATCGTTTGCAAGATGAGAATGATGAATTGAGAAAGTGTTTGAGTTAGTTGTCGGGTCAGGAGCCTCAGCTTGGTATCATGATAACGGCTTTTAAACGCTATGATGGTCAAGCACTTGGGGCTGACAAAATTGGAGAGAGCAGTGGTGAGAGAGATGAGAAAATTGGAGAGATCCCTATCCTACCACATACAACACCCAAGAACAAGTTTGAGCCTAAGCCTAACCATCTGAGAAACAAACTTGACACAACCCCAGATCCACCAGTGTTCCCTCCCCAATCAAACAACTTCCAAAAACCAGTGAGATTTGTGAACCCCAAGGGAGATGTAGTTGGAGAGAAGAAGAGAGAGAAACCTAGTGAGGAAACACAGCCAAAGCCCAACCCAAAACCTATCCGGTTTCATTGTGAGTATTGTGGGGGAGATGGTCACAACGATGAGTTTTGCTTCAAGAGGAAGCGTGAGGAGAGAATAGCTAAGGAGTGGGCTAACAAGGATAGGTACCACCCTTCTCATGGTGTACCCGAGCCTCGTATGCCACTGCCCAGGGCAAAGGCCATTGTGCGTACGATTCTGGCTTGGGGAGATAGACAGGCTGCTGGTGGTGTTGCTAGTCGAGCACCACCGGTCAGACCGGTCAGGGTGACCGGTCAGACCGGTGGAGGTCTGGGTGCTGAGCAGTTTGGGTTTCGCGCTCGTGATGATGCTAGGTTCAGTTTGTTTGGTCGTGGTACTAGTGGTTGGCGTGGTAAGTCTGGTGGTGTTGAGTTTGCTGGACGTTTTCCTCCTCGTGGTCGATACGAGTCTGGGAGAGGTCGCAGTTTTGAGTTGGAGAGGAGATACGGTCCACGGTCATCCTTTCGTGGCTTTCGTGCTCCTCCAGCGAGATGGGAGTGGTTTCCCCGTAGTGGTTCCATTTTTGGTAGAGGTGGTAGGATGGTTTCTAGGTTTGATGGTCGTGGTAGGATGGATCGTGCTAACCCCACTTTGGAGCAGATGGCTCAGCACTGGTTTTACTCTTTTGGTACTAACCCCAGTGTTGAGTTGTTTGCTCATTCATGTGCTCATTTTTGATTTTCAGGTGGGAGGCTTGGGGAACGTTTGGTTGATCGACTCTGGTTGCTCGAGGCATATGACCGGAGATCGGGGGTGGTTCTCCAGCCTCACCTCGGTGGTGACAAAGTCGTACATCACCTTTGGGGATAATGGGTGAGGGCGTGTACTTTCAGAAGGTGAAGTAAGGGTAAGTAACAAAGTGGTGCTGAAGCGTGTTGCCTTGGTCAAGTCACTCGGTTTTAATTTGCTCTCAGTTTCTCAGCTGCTTGACGAAGGTTTTGAGGTTTTGTTTAAGTCTGGTGGTTCTCGGATACTTGATTCTCGAGGTGACCTTGTCTGTATGGTCGTTCCCAAGGGTCAGATATTTCGAGCGGATTTCTCTCAGTGTTTGGGTGTTGCTCGCTGTTTTGTGGCTGGTTCTTCGGGTGAGTTGTGGAAGTGGCATAGGAGGTTGGGTCACCTAAGCTTTGACCTTTTGTCTCGCTTGAGTGGACTTAACTTGGTCCGAGGATTGCCCCGTTTGAGGTTCGAGAAAGATTTGGTGTGTGCGCCGTGCAGGCATGCTAAGATGGTACTTGCTTCCCATCTGTCCCTCACCGATGTGATGACAGAGCGTCCATGCGAGCTGCTTCATATGGACCTTGTTGGCCCAGCTTGTGTGCGATCTGCGGGTGGGAAGTGGTACGTCCTGGTTGTGGTGGACGACTACTCTAGGTATACCTGGGTTTTCTTTTTGGAAGAAAAGGGGGAGACGTTTGGTTTTGTTCGGGATCTTGTCTTGAGGTTGAAGAACGAGAGGCACAGAGATGCCATACGAGCAATTCACAGTGACAATGGCTCGGAATTTAAAAACTCTCGGTTTGAAACCTTTTGCCATGACTTGGGTCTTGAACACCAGTTTTCGAGTCCGTATACGCCTCCTCAGAATGGCGTGGTGGAAAGGAAGAACAGGACCTTGTGTGAGATGGCTCGGACGATGCTCGATGAGCATAGGACTTCGAGGAGGTTCTGGGTTGAGGCGGTCAATACCGCGTGCTATGTGTCGAACAGGATTTTTCTCCGAGTCCATAAGAAGAAAACTTGCTACGAGTTGATACATTGTCGTACCCCCGAGGTGAGTCACTTTCACGTGTTTGGCTGCAAATGCTTTATTCTGAAGAAGGGCAAGAATTTGGATAAGTTTGAGGCTAGGTCGGTTGATGGTATTTTCTTTGGTTATGCTACTCACTCTAGAGTATTTCGTGTGCTCAACTTGGAAACTAACCAAATCGTGGAGACTTGCGAGGTGACCTTCGACGAGACACAGCCACGTATCTCTTTGGTCTTTGAATGTGCAGGTGATGATGAGCTTGGCGAGGAGATCTTTCAGGATGAGGCGTAAGAACAAGGAGATGAGGAAGATGGTGGTGTGGTGCCCGCGGCTGAGCTTGTACCTACTACGTCGACTACAATCGAGGATGGACCTTCTCCTACACCCACGACGACGTGCCGAGATCGAGAGGAAGCTGTTGCTGAGGGGGAGGTGGCTTCCAGGCGAGATGCTCCCTAGCGAGTACAAGTGGATCGCCCAGCTTTGAGAATCATCGGGGACATCAACGAACGTACTACACGGTCGAGGTTTCGAAATGACTCTCATTTCGCTCATGCTGCTTTTGTTGCTACTTTTGAGCCCAAAGACATTAGACACGCGCTTTCTGATCATAATTGGGTGAACTCGATGCATGAGGAGTTGGAGAACTTTGAGAGAAACCAAGTTTGGGAGTTAGTAGAGCCTCCACCAGGTTGTAAGCCGATTGGGACAAAATGGGTGTGGAAAAATAAAGAGGGAGAAGAGGGTGGAGTGGTGAGAAACAAGTCGAGGTTGGTTGCTCAGGGGTACACACAAAAAGAGGGGATAGACTATGAGGAGACATTTGCTCCTGTAGCCCGTTTGGAGGCGATTAGGATCCTTCTAGCCTTCTCTGTGGCTAAAGGGTTCAGATTGTACCAAATGGATGTGAAGAGTACGTTCCTGAATGGTGTTTTGGAGGAAGAAGTGTATGTGAGGCAACCACTGGGGTTTGAGAGTGAGAAGTACCCCCACAGGGTGTACAAGTTGAGGAAGGCACTGTATGGGTTGAAGCAGGTGCCTAGAGATTGGTATGGTAGGTTGAGAGGGTTCCTGTTTGAGAGAGGTTTTGAGATGGGGAAGGTAGAACAGACCTTGTTTCTCCTCAGGCAGGGCAAAGACATTTTAATTATGTAGGTGTACGTGGATGATATTGTCTTTGGTGGCTCGTCTAACTCTTTGGTTGCAAGGTTTGCAGAAGATATGAGCAGGGAATTTGAGATGGGCATGATGGGCGAGTTGCAGTTCTTCCTCGGCCTTCAGATCAAGCAGTCGAAGGAAAGGACATTCGTGCACCAAGCTAAGTACACCAAGGACATTGTGAGGAAGTTCAAGATGGAGGACTCCAAGGCCATGACGATGCCGATGAGTATGACTACAGCATTGGATGCGGTTGAGGAAGGTGAACACGTGGACCAGAAGGAGTACCGGAGCATGATTTGCTCCCTCCTGTACCTGATGGCGACGAGGCCGGACATCCAATTCTCGGTATGTCTGTGCGCTCGTTTTCAAGCGTCTCCAAGGACTTCGCATCGGCAAGCAGTCAAGTGCATCTTCAGGTATTTGCGATACACTCCCGACTTCGGCCTTTGGTAATCTGCGTCTTCTTCTTTGGAGCTTCACGGTTTTTCAGACGCGGATTTTGCCGGGTGTCAGTTGGATAGGAAGTCCACTTCTGGGACTTGCCAGTTCTTGGGTTCTTCTTTAGTGTCTTGGTCTTCCCGCAAACAATCGAGTGTTGCTCAATCTACTACCGAAGCCAAGTACGTTGCCGCAGCTAGTTGTTGCTTTCAGCTCCTTTGGATCACATACACCATGAGTGACTTTGGTGAGAAGTATACCCGTGTTCCACTTCTATGCGATAGCACAAGTGCCATTAGTGTTGCAAAGAACCCAGTGCTCCATTCCAAAATCAAGCACATAGAAGTGAGATACCATTTTCTGAGAGACAATGTTGAGAAAGAAAAATAGCCTTGATTCATGTGCCCACCCAAAACCAACTAGCAGATATTTTCACCAAGCCCCTAGATCAAGCAACTTTCACTTGTTTGAGGGGAGAACTTGGTGTGTGTTTGGTCTCTTGAGTTGGTGGTGGGAGCTCCTTTGTAGTATATGTATAGATTTTCTTTTGTGTATCTTTGCATTTTTGAATTGCATATGTAACATGATGTATAGGCATCTTTGTATCTTAGGTTGCATACTTTTTGTATCATATGCATTTTGTAGGAAAAACTTCTCTTATACACATTGTTCACCATGATGTGATATATATGATCTTTTGAGTTAGTTTGGTATGATATGGTTAGTTTGGCTTAGCTCTTGATGATCTTGCTTCATATCCATGGTTGAATGCTATGTTTTGAAAAATGCTTGTTGTAGGCCTCCTGTGAGTAAATGCCTTTATATGACCATGACATGTTTTGGTGGATATGTTATGATTAATTTGTGCTTGGATAGTTTATTTTGATCATATGGGGCCAAAGGTCCATTTGTCATCATGAATGTTTAGCCCACTTGTTTATCTTGTGGAGGGGCATAAGTTCCTTTTTGCCGCAAAGGCATTTCATGTACCATGTATAAATCTGAAAATGGAATACTTATTGCTTGGAAAATATGCTCATATGTCATTTATGCTTAATTGAATGCTTTTTGGGTGCTAAACTATTGCATGATGCATACCATTGAGAAGTCTCATATATAGAAGTAAACACATGGCTCGGTGGCTTTGACATGACATGAGGTGCTTGAGGGTGTTTATGATGATCTTATGATTAGAATGGTTGTCCTAGCATGAAGTTTGTGTGATATATTCACTTTGGCATGTTTTGCTCATGTTTAGGACTTTGCTCATGAGAGGTAAATTTTTCGAGAAAATGCTACTTTTGTTGTTAGCTTTATCCAATGGTTGTGAAACTTGGTGATCTTGTAGCTGATGTTCTTACGAAGCTATAGAGTATCTAACTTGCTCATTTGGATATGTGTAGCATCTTGTATTGAATTTTGTCTATTTGAGAAGCTCTAGGTTGAGTTTTTCCTGATTCATGCATTGGCAACAAGGGGGAGATGGTTGTAAAGGAAAAGTGCTTCTAGATGCATTTAGAGGGTTTTCAGGTGGTTTCGAGCCAATTCTGGGCTCTGTTGGTCACCGGTCTGACCGGTGAAGGGGACCGGTCTGACCGGTCAGGGTGTTGGCCCTGTTCAGATGTTGGGCACCGGTCTGACCGGTCAGAGCCAAGCTGGTGCAGTTGCTCTGTTTCGTGAAGTGTTTGACATGCATGTGTCCAGTGGGAGTTGCATTGCTTCAGGGGGAGCTTACATGTGTGCAGGGGGAGCTCTTTGTGTTTTCGAGCTTTGCTTTGGAGATTTGTGCTCTTTGCTTGAGCTTGTTTTTGTCTCGGTTATGTCGAGCCATTGCCCTTGCCTAAGGGGACCGAGATTTTCCTTCTTCAAGTGATCTTGCTCTTTGCCTTTCTTTTGGCTTTTGATCGCTTGTTGAAGTTTGTTTTAGTCGTTTCTTTTTTTTTTCCTTTTCTCTTTGGTTACCAAATGTGGGTGTTGTCAATGCACTCATCAAGGGGGAGATTGAGAGCCTGTGTGGTTCGAGGACCGGTGGATGGTCACTTCCTGGTGTGATGAGTGATTGACAACGTGGTGTGGACTAACTCTTGGCTAAGTATTGCAGGTGCAGGTTGTGGCTTGATTGGTGCTGGTGCAGGTGAAGAACAAGCGCGAAAGGTCGACACCGGTGAGGCCTCCAGGTGTGGAGCAGACAAGTAGACTTGGTTCGAGGGACTCGGTGGCCAGCGGGATCAAGTGCGGGCTGCATGGTTGCAAGAACGGCAAGACGAAGTCGTGGACGGTTTCTTGGTAGAGCCTCAAAACCAAGGTCGAGCCGGGACGAACGTGGGAGCCAAGTCATGTGTGGTGATTGGCGGGAGGCTACACCGAGTCCGCGAGGTTTCCAGTGGTTCACCACAAAACCACTAGGTTCCTTGGTTGATCCACAAAGCCAAGACCGAAGACCGAAGCGCAGCAGCACTGAACCGGTCTGACTGGTGGGTCCGGTCTGACCGGTGTGCGACGACGCCTTCCGGACTCTTCGAAGCGGAGGACACGCGTCGGGATCGCATGACTTGCGTCGAGGCTAAGCGAGGTGCGGTCGCCGGGCATCCGTCTGATGGTGCTACGACGAAGATTCCCAAAAGTGCCCCTCGGGGGTGTGTATCTTAGTTTTATGTATTAGGGGTAGTTTCGTCTTTCGGTTGCCTCCATATAACCCAAGTGGTGAGAGGATGGCAGCCATCTCCTGGAACTCTAGCTCATTTTGTTTTGCTATTTTTCCTTCCTATTTTCTTTAGGATTTTCTTAGGGCTAGCTTGAGAGCTTCATGGTGAGATCTCTAGAGAGGGATGGATGATCGGGAGGCAAGTTAGACCTTGTATGAACCTTTCATGGTATGTATAGAAGATTCGGTGTGGTTCCTCAAGGCTATTTGTTGTCTTCTCCGTTTTCCCTTTTTGGTGATTTTCGAAGCCTTTTCTTGGTGATTTTCTTTCGGTGGATTTGAGGCCTTCCCTTTGCAGTTTTGACTGGGTATGTATGCATAAGCCCTTCGTGGTTCTTTTCCTTGTGATCCTCCTCTCAAATCCGTGAGAAAATGTGCTCGATTTGGTGGTTTTCTTAGGTTTCGGGAAAGTGGTGTTCTTGGTGGAAATTCTTCGATTCCTCTTGATTTAGCAAGTTTTGGTGAACCAAATCGTAGCTATGGGATACCCATGAGGTACTCCTAGTATCCCCAAAGTCTTGTGCGAATCCGTGGAGTGAATCGGGAGATCGGGAAGGTTGTTTGGAGGAGTTGACCTGCAGCTCGCTATTCATCCTGAGTGCCCAGGTCTTGACCAGTCTGACCGGTGCTGCCCTTTGTTGGGTTTTGGCTCGGGTGAACGTGCCAGAGTACTTGTTTGTCTCTAGGCTTGCAGCTGTCTGAGTTTGGTGCTGTTTGGAGTCCGGAGAGTTTGTTTCTTGGATTTGGGGTTTTCAGGCTCCGACCGGTCTGACTGGTGTGTTGTACCGGTCTGACCGGTGTGGGAGCTTTCCTGTGGAAATCGTCAAGTCTTGCTCGGGTGTTCCGGCTGTGGGTCTCGGGTGACCCGGTGTGTCTCTGGTGGGTGTCGGGTGATCTGGCCATCTAGTCCGGGTGATCAGGCCAAGACCGGTCTGACCGGTGGTAGTGACCGGTCTGACCGGTGTGGTCTGTGTTGCTGCTCGAGTTCTTGTTCCGTTGTTTTCTCGAGTAAGTTTCGGTGGTTGTTTGCTTCTAGGATCAGTAGCACTTCAGTGGCTACGTGATCTTGGCAAACTTGGGTAGTTTGAGTCGGAGAAGTGTTTTGGTTAGCCGTGTTCATCTTGTTGGAGAAGACATCTCCTTCGAGAAGAATTTTTATCGGCTCCCATTCACTCTCCCCCTGTCTGGTCGTCAGTTCGGTCCTTCAAATTGTCATCTTCTACTCTAACCATGTAAAATATTTAATCATAATAAGTATATTTTTTACTTTAACTTTTTAAATTAAGCACTACTGTGTTAGACATGATATCCTGATAAATCGCTGAATGTGAGTTCATTTACAAATAAGATCCAAAACACTTTCTTCATTGGTAGCCAAACAGTAAGCCACCTTATTACAATTTTTATTACAAACCAGGACTATACTCGATGAAAAATTATTTTGCATACAATCTATAATTTTTCACACTATATTTCCCACAACACTCCAATCAATTCCATTTGCTGTAAGAGAATACAGTGGCGGCATAGCTAGGATTTTATAGTAGGTTATGCCGCATTGGCTAAATAATTTTAAATTAATCAAGAAAATTGGAATACTAGAATAAAAATAACATACATGAACTAAGTACAAATATAATGGTTGTAGCCAAATAAAAAGATGAAGTAGTATCCGTCTTCTTTACATACTAACTGTATAAACTAAATACAAATACTGCTTATGTTGTTTTGGTCACTTTGCCTAGAGCAGTCGACCAGCTAGAGCCCTGCTGTCGTGTGCACGGTTATACTAGCACACCGTGGACGACAAGCGGCAGCACTACAGCCTGCAGGTGCCTGACCTGAAGACTATCAGAAACGATGAGTATATTTAAAACTATCGGAATGATAAGTATAGGCTAATTTTGCAGTAGGACATCAGAGAAGTGCGGTTTTTGCTCTGGACACTCTTAAAATTGATCTTTGCTGCAGGACATCTTTGAACTGTGAATATTTGCTATTGGACACTTTGGCTATTAAAATAATAATTTTTTTGTAATAGAGATCACGAAGAAAAATAAATTTGTCGAAGTTGCCCCTACACATAGCAAGGCGCCATCCGCCTGATCCCCACCAGAAGATGCGGCATGCCTGCATCCTCCCTCGATCCACGGCGCATGGCACCCCACCCAGTGCGGCTACCGCACTGGAACGGAACCCCACCATAGACGCAACTCCCAGCAGTGATGGTTCCAGGATCAGATAATAGGAGGGGCTGAACACCTTCTTCTACCTCTAAAATAAAGAAAAACTTCATCTGTAGTAGAAAAAATCAAGGAGAAATGAGGAAGAGCTCCTTTGTGATGTAGCCAGTAGGGGGGGGTGCTGGAGCCCCACCAGCCCCCCATTGGATCCGTCACTGATTCCCAGGCACCACTGGTCGGCCGACGTGCACGAGCTCGGGCTCCACAGCTGCCACCCTCGGTGTTCTCTGCTGCCTCGAGATGGAAGAGGGATATGATAAGAGACGCTCGCTCGGGAAGGTCGGCACGCGCGAGCTCAGGCTCCGTGGCCACCGCCCCTAGCGTGCTCCACTGCCGGCGCACGCAAACTCGGGCTGGACGAAGGGAGGAGAAGAGGAGCTTGCTCGGGACAGTGGCAGAGGAGGAGACGGGCGACGATGGCGCTGAGCCAAGTACAGGTGGCGCGCGAGATCGACAGGGAGCCGGTGGCGCGGGGCTCCTATGGCGGGAGGTCGGCGCGGGCTCCTCTGACGAACGGTGGTGCGAGGTTCTCCGCCTCGACGGGCGAGGAACGACTGCACGTCTGCATCCTTGGGGAAGAAGATAAAGCCAAAAAAAAAGAAACTGACATATGGACCCACATTTACAAGGGTAAAAATGACTTTATACATGTTTTCTCTCCTCTCAAAAGTCACAAATGATTATTTTATTTCTCTTAGTGTCCATCAGTAATTAGACACAAATGAAGAGTGTCCACCAGGAAAGATCAATTTAAGTAGTGTCTACTGCCAAAAACCATGGTTCTATGATGTCCTCTAGCAAAATTACCCATAAGTATATTTAGTGTTGTGCTAAGCTGGCCCATAGGGTATGCCATGTCCCAACCGGCATACCCTGTGGCTGCGCCACTGAGAGAATATGACAATATTTCCTTTGCTTTCTGACACTTCCGGCCTAAGCTGGCCCATAGGGTATGCCATGTCCCAACCGGCATACCCTGTGGCTGCGCCACTGAGAGAATATGACAATATTTCCTTTGCTTTCTGACACTTCCGGCCTAATCTCGCCAGTGAAGCTATTGTCAGAGACTATCATTCCTTGGACGCGCTTTCTTGGCGATTCTGCAGATCCTGTTGGTTAGGCACGTCAGGAGGAGTAGGTCGAGTTGATCGCGATTCCGACCCAACACTGAACCTGGGCGAAATTGCTTTCCTCATAATTCCTCTCTGATATCTATTTGCATGATAATTCTTGTCATACCCAATTGTGAAGCGTATAGCATAATTTTGGAAACCACAATTACTCTAGAATGTAGGGTTAGCACAAATATTTCTAACCTTTGCAGTAAGCATCTCATCATTTTCATCTGTCAGCATGAAACCCCAAGCTAATGTTCTTCAATTTAGTAATAATATTAGAACCATTCTTTCACTCTTTATTTGTTTGGAAAATGTATTAACATGCTATTAAATAGATTAAAAATGAAAAAAAGAGAATATCTAGGGATGAGGACATATGTATTAAAAGAAAAAGATATGAGATTATTTGTTTAGGGGGTGTATTAAGTTGTAGGAGTGGGGTTTAGCCTGACACCATCTACGCCATCTAGGTATTGCATAAACTGATACAATTGTTTTCATCTAATTATACAACAACTAACATATACAAACAATGATTTTAATAAAGTTCAATGGTGTAGTAGCAATGAAGTTTGAATACTTTAATTATAGTAGCAACAAGTTTGAATACTTTAAGCAAATATTTTCGATAGATAATTACTTGAACCAACTAGTGGCATATGTAGAACAATTTCGGTATAATATGTACACACTATATTACTAGCTAGAAGTATTTTGTATATGCTATGTTCCTAAATTTGTAATACTTTTTTTGTTTCACACCATATGGTATATGTTTAGAATAGAAGATATATCTATTTGTACTAGGTCGTTGAATTAATGCTAAGTGACAACCATCCAAAGCTAGCCCTCTTAACACATAATATCTTGTTGCAAGGTTTGTACATATTTATTCTCATGCACTATGGGAACACATAGTAATTACAAATTCAACTCCTCAAAATGCTATATAAGTTTTTGTCACATGTACTGAACAAGCTGCTTGTGTAACTTCTTCAAGCTAGATAGATTGTTTTATTATGGCACTTCAGATACATGGTATCCTCCATCCCAAAAATATTATTTATTTTGATTTTCTATATACATATCTTTTGTTATATATATATCTAGGTGGATATCAAAAGATATGTACCTATAAAAAGCTAAAATAAATGGTAATTTGTGACGAAGAGAGGAGATCCGTAGGTGTAAGAGTGGAACTTGGTAGCCATGGTCGTTGAACCAACTCGTCAATTGTTTGGTTAGTCGTCGTACATGAATATACTCAACAATTGTCACTGCCTTTCTATTAATTTGCAAATAATTTTTTAATACCACTCATGGTATAATCCTGCCAAATTTGGGTGTCAACAAATCCTCACTTCCATAGTGGGTGGTCATCAAGTTTCACTATGATATCTAATATCTTCATACCATCGTCGTTTCTTCACCCCCCAACTAGCTATCCAAATTGAATCATGAGACCTCTCTCATATGACTGTGGGTAAAATAAATGGTAATTTGTGACGAAGAGAGGAGATCCGTAGGTGTAAGAGTGGAACTTGGTAGCCATGGTCGTTGAACCAACTCGTCAATTGTTTGGTTAGTCGTCGTACATGAATATACTCAACAATTGTCACTGCCTTTCTATTAATTTGCAAATAATTTTTTAATACCACTCATGGTATAATCCTGCCAAATTTGGGTGTCAACAAATCCTCACTTCCATAGTGGGTGGTCATCAAGTTTCACTATGATATCTAATATCTTCATACCATCGTCGTTTCTTCACCCCCCAACTAGCTATCCAAATTGAATCACGAGACCTCTCTCATATGACTGTGGGTAACCTCATTGAATTGAACATAGAAGGCATTTTTCACAATAAACTAAGTATATTCACGCTCACATTACACTATCCAAACACTGTTTTTTTTTTTGAGGGAGTACCTCGTCCCTGTAAAATGATTTAACCGGCCAATATAAAAATAGTTCGTGGACATGCAAGCGCTATCGCGCTCCGGACTCTCCTCCCGGCCTCTTGTCCCACCTCGTTCGTTGGCAGTTATAAGTTCGTTACATAAATAGCCACACTCACCTAGATCTCGCCTCGTTCCCCTGTTTTTTGCCCATCTCATCCTCACTCACCCGGGTTATTAATCAAGATACACATACACGCGGCATTACGTTCTTGCGCAAGGCGGTGACATGGCGGCGGAGGCAGGGGGAGGAGGCGTCGGCTCACCGCCGGGGAAGCCGGTGATGGTGGTGGGGATCGACGACAGCGACCACAGCTACTACGCTCTCGAGTGGACGCTGCAGCACTTCTTCGCGCCGGGGCAGCCGCAGCAGTACCGCCTCGTCGTGTTCACGGCCAAGCCGCCGGCGTCCTCTGTCATCGGCATCGCCGGCGTCGGCTCGGTCGAACTGCTGCCCACCGTGGAGGCCGACCTCAAGCGCACCGTCGCCAGGGTCGTCGACAAGGCCAAGATGCTCTGCGCCGAGGTATGTAGTGACGCGCACGCTTAGGCTTAGATCCTTAGACCAAGTGATGATGATCTCTCGACGTCCGCCGGCGGCGAAACGCAGGTGAACGACGTTGGCTACGAGGCGGTGGAGGGCGACGCCAGGAGCGTCATCTGCGAGGCCGTCGACCGGCACCACGCCGACATGCTTGTCGTAGGCTGCCATGGATACAGCAAATGGAAGAGGTCGTCGTCTCTGACTTAATTTCTTGTTCATCATCCATGTGTGAATTTTCATTTCGTCTCTCGTTCGTGTTCGGTTAAATTTGATTCCGTCCAAATTTTCGCGAAAAAAAACTTCGGATTCCTACGTGCAGGGCTGTTCTTGGAAGCGTGAGCGATTACTGCACCCACCACGCGCACTGCTCCGTCATTGTCGTCAAGAGGCCAAAGCACAAGCAGTGACGACGTATATGCTCTAGGCTCTGGCTGTCGAGTCTCTCTCCTTGATTACAGTTCGACATGGGTCTTATATTGACTTGCTTGCCTGAGTGTGCCTCCGGGTGAGAATTAATAAAATGGCCCATGTAGGCTAGAGTGGCAAATCTAGATCATTTATTTGGTATATACATATATCCTTCAACTTATGTAATTTAACGGTTTCTTTTTTGTTAGAAATTCTAGGGTATCCAATTTGTGATTTCTTTGTTATAGATGCAAACTTTTCCTCTTATATACTTTTCTTTATTTATTTTGGAAAATAACTGAATATCTCATAATGTGTAATTTGATTGATCATCATTCGACATTTTTTACTATTTTTAAGGTCCTATAATGGTATAGTTTGAAGCAAAAAAGTAGCCGAAAGCATGTGAAATTCGTGCTAATTGTTCATCTAAATGTAAATTTGCATAAGATTACTTTACATTATTTGATATCACCCCTTAAGTGATCTTGTTGCAAATACCCATCACTTAGTTCTGTTGCAAAAAAAAAACCCCTTACACACATGCTTAAAAGTGCAATGATATTTTTCACTAAAGTAGGCTACGATATATAGGGCGCAGGCAGCTAGCAGAGTCAAGCTTATTAGGAAATTTCTTGGATTAGGTTTGTTCATTGCATTGAATTATTTATATTTCCTTTTCTTCGCAAATATCGAAATTCAGTGTGACAATTTCTAAGCTCGTATATGATCAAATATATTAATGGAATCTTAGCGGCCAGTGCAATTTACCAACCTTGTCCAATTTTGATAAATTGAAATCACATTGACTGATCAAAATTTATGAAAACACCATTGAATTGCTTGAACTTGTATACAATGGGGGTGGTGTTGGGTGTTTTGTGATTCGATTAGTAACATTTGTTGCGATGCTATGAGGATCAATGGTAGCACACAAGGCACATGAAATTATATTGGATCAAGCAAGTGCCCTACGTCCTGTGTCAGGGGTGGTGAGTTTGTGTTCCTCTATTCGCGTGCTCTGATGCCTTATAAGAGGGGCACTCGTAAGCTTGTGCGTGCGCATGTGAAGAAAGATTGTGGGGTCCCAAGAGCCGAACCTCTCTGGGTGGAGAGAGCTCGACTCATTTTATAGTTCCAAGGGCTGGGTACAAGAAGAAGGAAGAGGTTGAAGGAGTCCCTAAACCCTAGATGTCAAGGAGTTTTACGTGGATGGTCGTTGTTCGCCTGTTCACCTAGTTGCATGTGGGCCACATGGTGGTCCTCTCTGCTATGGCTCCGTCCTCCGTTGCGTGGGTTTGCTTGGACCTGTAGAACATGCCATGAACAATGCATCATGGTTAGTCATCGACAACTTCATCATGCTATTACTTCAGTTCTTGACAATGGAGAAGTCCTTTTTCATGGTGATAAGTGCTTTCTGAAAGCGTCCTTCATGGCTCCCTTGGTGCTAATCGACGACCCGACTGACAAACTACTATACGAATGGAAAGGTGCTCTAGTTAGAGAACCATAGAACTGGTACAACAATAGCAATAGGCTATTCATGGTCACCACGTGCTGCCTTGAAGTAGGCAAGGTGCACCATTCTATCGTCGCTAGGCCCATAAAACTAACAGAAGTTGGGTGAAGGGGCACAAGGTCATGCCACGCGTCGTATGATTTCTCAAGCTCCATTTTCATTGATCAAGGAGTTTGTTCATTCATCATCCTCCTCAACTTCTTATTCACCATGTCCTTGACCATGTCGTGGTAGTCCTTCAACGTCACCAGTAGTGGTGGTACATTGGTTGATGCTGAAATAAAGTTCAATCGGCGAGGGCGAATGCTTGCCACACCATCGAAGTCTTCGAACTATGGGTCTTTGGTAGCTCGCTATGCACCAGCTGGTGGTACAGTCTGGGTGAACCTCATGACAACCTTGACTAGGCGGTCGAACTATAACGGTAGTTGCTCCATTATCTGCCTTTGCTCTTGTACTTGCTCCTCCAAGGGTTAGAGGTAGAGTGGGACATCTAGGTGACTCGGTGTTGTGTCCACATCCAGGTTCATGGTGCCCATTAACCATCATGTGTGCTGGTACAATGTTGATGACGTCAAGATGTTCATCTCCATCTGAAGGGGTGGGCACGATGAGGTCATCATAGTGTGGTGGGTGGTCATGTATCTCTAGAAACAAGGAGGAGTTGGAGTTTCTTGTTGTATCTCCATCTCACAGGTCTCCAACCTTCTTGTCATATTTGATTGGTTGCCTTTACAACTTCTGGGTGGCGATGGACTTGAGTCGTGTGCTATACCAAGCTGGTGCACATGATGATGTACATTCTTCTGTTCTTCCTCCAACTTCTTCTCCTCCTCCAGAAGAGAAGCTCAAATGGCTCCACCTTAAGGGGGACAACTACAGGTGCATGCAACATCAAATTTTGTACAAGGGTGGCATTAGCCTTTTCTTACAGAAGTAGCCCTTTGTTTGGCTGGGATGATGAGTGCTCGACTTCCTCCATGGCATGGGCGATGGGGACTTTCCTTGCGAACTTCCCGAACACTTGGTGTAGCTCATCCTTCTACAAATGGACCGTCCTCTTGACTTCGGCGTCCCCAATCTTGACTTGTCGTGGCTTCAGGGTCAGTCGGTTGAGGAGGTAGTTGTACCTCTCATCAGCTTCAAGGTCGAGAAAGATGCAGAATTGGATGGGGTTGTTCTCTTGGTGGAGTTCCCTGTTGGCCTGGATCCGAACTTGAGTGTGCATAAGCACCAATTCTTCATGCTTACGGTAGAACGTGTAGTTGTTCATCTAACAACATCTCTTCTGCTTGTGCTAGTTCTCAGTGGGCGCATGCCGGTGGACTGGTGGTGGAGCTTGGCATTCCAGCACAACCTGTTGTGTGGCCGGAGCAGGCACATTTTCTTCACACTACCTTTGGTCTTGTACTTCTCATGTTGGGGGAGATTACACTAGGGAGAGCCTCCACCATTGAGAAGAATCGTGAGACCACCATTGCTACATCAGGTGAGGACATGTAGCATGGTCTTCACATCTTGACCATTAGTTCCAATGTGGAGGCAAAGCAGTTTTCCTCCTCTGGGAAACACAGGATGGTGGAGAGCTCATGTTGAGGGTGATGACTTGGGGTGGGTCATTCTGTGCAGCTTCTTAATCGTGCCATCGAAGATTCCAGAATCTCGCAATCACGATGCCTCCTCCCGAGCTGGGCCACCTGGTCTTGGTGAATGTAGCTCTTGGTGTAAACCTGTCCCGGCCTACACGCTCTTTATCAGTCTACAAAACAACAAACTTGTTGGTAGTCATTGTTGTCATAATAGAGGTGGGACGCCCATCCAGTTGGGTGGATCGGTGTGTCATTGTTGAACCAGACAGTGGGTCCCGAGAGTTTGGACTGCTTGCTTGAACACCTCATATTCCTGTACTAGCACATGATTGCACATCACACCAAGTCCTTGACCTTGCATGGCTCGTGTGCCCATTCATCATGGAAGATGTTGTATGTCGCCTGTAGGTACTGAGGTAGGTGAACACCATGTCGAGGAGGATGCCATCTTTTGGGACTGTGCTCTCGGCTATGAGAGATGGAACTTCTTGGTGAAGTCATTGCACCTTGCGGTACCTCCTCCTGTAGTTATGAAAAGGGTGAGGACTAAGTGGGGTGTTCTTCATTCTTTTTGTTCTTGTGAGATGTGTTCCTGTGAGTTGAACTCTATTTTTGTTTATTCAGTGAAATTTGTGAGATATGTCATAGTGATTATGTGATTGAGAATGTTTTGTGATTCTTGTTAATATGTGACTTGCAGACCTTACTGTGATTGCTGTGTATATGTGATTTGGAGAAGTGGAGAAAAGAAAAGGAAATGAAAATGAGAAAAGAGAAGGGGGTGTAGATGAGGATGAGCACGTGACGGGGGATGCAAATCAGCCGGTACTAAATCCCTCCTTTTAGTATCGGTTATATAGCCGATACTAAATGACACCCTTTAGTATCTAAGTCATAGTACTGGTTGCACAACCGGTATAAAGGGGGTTTGGACTCAGTACAAAGATCATATTCCTGGTAGTGCATACTTCCTTAGTTCATCACCGTCAATAGTATCTGGCACGCTATTGGTTGCAGCTCCAAGTCCTTCCTAGGTTTCGGCTCCGGCTCTGACGACCGTCATGGTGGACCTGTCTTGCACTTATGCCCAAAAGTCTCCTCAACCCGCAAGCAAGATGGGCCAGGGGAGGAGCATGCATCACGAAACGATGATGGGAGCAAGAAAACTTGGACATATTTTATCCTCTTTCTCAATTTGTCTTCATTAATGATGTGCATCTAATTGCACCTAATAAGGGCTCTAAGCTAATGCTTGGCCAGCTTCCCTCTCTGAAATAGTAACTAGCAAAAAGGAGGACTTGCAACTATTTCTAGAGCAAGTGAGATGTTCAAGGAGAAGGAAAAGGCACCTATCAAAGTGCTCATTCAGGGGTCCATCACTATACATAATAATATCGACCATATCATCGACTTGCATATCTATACTATAAGGAGCAAAGACAATTGAAAACTTTTCTCACCTAATTCGGGCCCACCTTACCCCTTACACCGGACCCACCCGTCAGGTTGCATGATGACCAAAAAGGTAGAACAACCATAAAAATCGCAATTTGGGAAGTGTTTATACAAAAATGACTTATTTTTCTCACCCACCCCGCGCCTACCCGCCCTCTGTACCCGCCTTGGGCCCACGTGCACGCACCCGGGCGTCTGCAGGACAGTTTTTTTGCAAAAAAAACCCTGCTCAGCGAGGTGACGGGGGCCTGCATCGCCTGGCGAGGTGACGGGGACGTCCCGTTCTCCCAGGCCGAATCGGCCAGGTCGACGCCGCTGTACGGCCTCGTCCTCCGGAGGTGACGCTGCGGCCGGATCCAACGCGAAGCATGCACGTGCGGGTGAATTCCCTTCCACTAGCGTGAAGGGGAAGGAGCAGGACTGGGGAGGAAGAGGCTCGCCGGATCTGGAAGGTAGGTGCGCCGCCGCTCGGCGTCCGCCGGTCAGCCACCGCCGTCCTCGGGAAGGAGTTGCTGCTACCGGCACGGGAGGAGGGGTCGGCGTGGTGGATTTGGCCAGCGGGGGAAGCAGCAGGCAGGGTAGGAGGGGTGGTCGCCGCCGGAGCTCCTCGTGCCGGTGTTGGAGGAGCTCCCTGGCGGGGACGAGCGCCGCGGCACGGGCGGAGGCACCCGGGGCAGGCGAAGGTGGAGGCGACCGGAGCTCCTCGCGCCGGGCGTTGGAGAGAGAGATATCAGCCGCCGGACCTGCCCACCTTCGCCGTCTTCGGATCCGCCACAGAGAAGAGAGGCAAGGGACGCCAGCAGCGCGGGGAGGAGCGACAGCCGGGCCCTACGCCAAATCCTGGCCGGCGGCAGAGCTTCCATGGCGGGCCGCCACAGGAGAAGCAGCAGTCGCTTGGTCCGGGCGTGGGACTGAGAGGAGCTCCCCGGCTCGGCAGCTAGGAGCGCCGCGGCGGGAGCAGAGGTGGCCGGGGCCGGGCGTGGGAATCCCGCCGGAGCTCCCCGACGGCGAGGAGCTGGATCTGCTGCGCCGTTCTTCTTCCACTGCTCCGCCCGCCATCCACCACACCACGCACACGGCACCTCCCCTCCAGCTGGGCACAACAACGACGACTCGATGAGGCACGAACGGGAGGCACTAGGAGGCAGGGGAGCTCCCGCAACGCGCGGCCACTGCTCTCGACGCTGGAGCTCGTCGACGGTGGTGGGAGCCTCACGCCGCCAGTCGCCGGCGCCGGAGCTCGAAAAGGTGCTGCTGTGGCTTTTTTTTTTATACTCACCCCGGTGGATTGAAAGGAGATGAGGCAAAGAGATAGGAAAGAAACAGAGGATTCTAGAAACAGATGATTCCAGAGAAATAGAGAGTTACGAGATATTTTGGACAGCTATGTGGTTTAGAATATTTGATATTTTTTATCCATTTCATTTACTTTTGTTTGAATCTATGGTCTAAAGATGAAATTACCACTACAAGAAACTATTTAATCTGTGACGAACTTTCTGCGACGTTCTCATAAAACATCACGAAGAGCACTGCGTCTGTGACGTATTCCTGTTTTTCGTCACGGATGTGCACTGATGGATATTGAAGTCCAGAACACTGTGACGATTTGTTAAATTCATCGCGATTCTACGACGTATTCCTGTTTTTCGTCACGGATGTGCACTGATGGATATTGAAGCCCAGAACACTGCGACGATTTGTTAAATTCGTCGCGATTCGGCCCACAACGCTACGACGTTACAACACATTCGTCGCAATCAATAAATTTAAAAATAGTCCTATTATGAATGGAAAAATCGATATATTGAAAACAAATCTCAAAAAAACAATAAAAAAGAGAGACAAAGCTTGGAACCGAACCTGAGACCTCAAGTAGACCTAAAACCACACGTACCATTGAGCTACAAGTCTTACTATGTACTCTTTTGATCTTAAACTTATTTGTACACGGATTTCTTCCCTGGCCGCCACATCCCTGCCACATCACCTGCCCACATACGCCACGTCAAGTGCCGATTCACCCCAGCCAGCCCCGGCCGCACCCCAGCCAGCCCCGGCCAGCCAGCCACGGCCGCGCCCCGGCCACGGCCGCACCCCAGCCAGCTGCGGCCGGCCGCGCCCAGCCCGGCCGGGTCACCCGGCCACATCAGCCAGCCACGGCCGCGCCCCAGCCAGCCCCGGCCGGCCGCGTCCCGGCCACGGCCACACCCCAGCTAGCCGCGGCCGGCCGCGCCCAGCCCGCCCTGGTCACCCGGCGGAATATTAAAAAAAGAAAAAAATTGCGCTACAAAGAATCGAACCCGCAACCTCAAAAACTTAGGGAGCACAACTCCCACCACTAGGCCACTCCACCAGTTGTAGTCACTTTGGGATAGTTTTCTTTATATACAGTTTTGTAACAGGGACAAAAAAAATGGAAACTGGGGCGTGGGTGGGACTCGAACCCAGGTGGCAGAGACAAGGTTGCAGTGCCTTACCACTGCGCTACGACCATGTTGGTGATTTATAATGGCAAGTTTACTTCATATACAATGCGATGGAGCTTCAGGACCACATGGCAGCACTCGGTTGGTCGAGTTGCTTCGCAGGGACCACGTGGCGCACGGTGAGCTCATTTCCCCATCGTTTTTTCTTTTTAATCTACAATTAAAATTTGAAACTAGTGTTTCTCGGTCATAGTAACTCCAAATTCATTGATTCCTTTTTCTATTTTTTTGTAAAATCACGATCTTTCATGTAATATCGTTCGTTTGCATATTAATAGCTATTTCATTTATCTTTTTTATACAACTTCTTTTCTTGTACTGAAAGAGAATAAATAAAAGATATTTTTTGCATAACAAATGGTAACATAAATTCATATTTTCTAATGTTATGATACACATAAGGTTGTAGCCAAGTCTGAGATTCATACGACTTTGAAAATGTAAATCACCACTCAAATCTCAAAGTTTGTGTTGAGTTATTAGAAACTATGTCAGAGATGTATCCATTTGTGAGTAGTGTATGTCGTCACTTCCTTGAAATCACTTAAATTTTTTATGGCAAGATCGTGGACCAAAAACATGTTGTTATGCCAATTTGTAAATTTTTTTTGACCAAATTCAAATATTATGTGATTATTATGTTATACTTTTGACATAAAAGTTTGAATGTTCCTTATAACTCAAATTGAATTTCTCATCAATCTCCTAGATGTGGGCTAGAATGGACCTTAGGCGCCTAAATATAGTTTTTTTAATTTTTTAAAAACTTATTAGAGGTACATATAAGTCAATTTGGAATTACTTTCGGTAAACATGTAGAAATTCATTTAAATGATAGAAATAAGCAAATCTTCTTGAAAATTCTTGAAACTCCTTGGTGACAACTTATATGTTGTATTTTACATATGAAAAATGTTTTGAGGGTATGTAAGATAATAGTTTTTTCAAGTTACTTCACAAGGGTGTCTTAATTAGGTATTTAAAAAATAGAAAAATAACTTTTTTGTATGACAATTGGAAATGTAAATCTCCAAATACTAATAGGATAGTAAGGTTGAGGTTTTATCCAAATTTAAGGTGTTCATGGGGTAAAAAAGTAGTTGAGCGTGTACAAACTTTGAAGTTTGAGTTGAGTTGTATGAAACAATATGATGAACTATCTAGTTTATGAACAAAGTATACTCCAAAGTTCACAAAATCTTATGAAAATTTTTTGTCAGGCTTTTACATAAATAAAATGGTTCTATACCAAGTTACATGATTTTTTGATAAGTTTTAGGTATTATTATCATTATTTTATAACAAGAAGACTAGTAGAAGTTCGAGGTTTCCCTACAAGTCAATTGAATTTTTCTTCAGTCTCCTAGATGTGGCCTAGAATGGACCATAAACACATAAATATATATTTTTTGAATTTGTTTGAATTTTATTAGAGGTACATATAGGTCAACTTGAAAATACTTTTGGTAAGCACGCAGAAATTCAATTAAATGATAGAAAATAGAAAATATGTTTGAAAATTCTATAAACTCCTACAGTACAACATATATGTTGTATAGTGTGTATAAAAAATTACATGGTGTATATATGATCATTACTTTTATGAGTTACTTCACAATTGTGCAACCAAAAGAAAATGAAAAGAAAAATATTAAGCTAAGCAAGGCCCGTTTCGGCCTAAAGAGCCCGATTATCTCTAGCAGTTCATCCATGATCCGATGGCTCTGATCGTGCTCGTATAGTATATAAACGACTGCAACCCTAGCTCCCTTGTCTCCCCACCCAGTCCCCCCCGATGCCTCCCCTCCCAATCCCGCCGCCTCCTCTCCCCTCTCCACTCCCCACGCCGTCACCAGCTCCATGGCTGCAGACGCCTTCGCTCACCACCGCCGCCTCCTCAGATCCGCCGCCAACCACCTGTCGTCCGCCGCTCCCTCCTCCTCTCCCGGCGAGGCACTCCAACCGCCTCCCCAGATCTGCTCGCTGGAGCCGTTGGACCCCGTCCACGCCTGTGATCCATGTGCACGGGGGCAGGGCGGCTTCCCTTCGTCTGCTGACGAGCCCCATCTCCCTCCCCATCGACCCCTCCCCATCTCCCTCCCCGCGGTTCACTACCTCCCCGCGTCCGCCTAGAGCCCCATCGCCTCCCTGCAGATCTCTCCCACCCACCCCCTTCCCCTCCCGTCACCTCCCTGCAGATCCACCACTCCCTCTCCTCCCAATCCCACCACCGCCACCCCACCCCTGCCGGTCGGTGGGCGCCGCAGCAGGTACGGCCAAATGGCTATTCGAGATATGGTTTAAGAGTGATTATAGATGCAGTCACTGAGGGCTGATAGTGCCATTTGTGGATCAATTCTCATTATTTTTAGTAATGTTAGTATGTTCAGTTGAAAGATTTTAGATCATTGTTGCACAATTATTTGTTTGGTTTATGCCATATGGTATCTGCATAGAACTGCTGCAATATTCAGGCTATATATAGCATATGCAATGTTTCACCTTTGTTTCTGATTTAGAAATTTGACATGTTACTTAATAGGCAGTTAAAACCTCATCTCATGTCTGGATTTCATTTTCTTCAGCAGTTCATCAGCTTCTTTGAAATTTGATTATGTGAGACATATTCTCTTCTACTAAAAAACAATGCAGGGATAAGGGAGTCTGATACAGGGCTGGCACCACCTGGCCAGTGGGATTTGGTGTCCGATAAAAAGATGATGCAAGAAGAACAACCATTACAAGTATGTTTATCTGTTCTTTCAGAACTTAGCTGATAGAAAGGCATGTTTATCTGTTCTTTCAGAACTTAGCTGTGAACTGATTGCTTGGTTATCGTACTTATTACCAAGTTTGTTGTCCAAGCTTCAGATTATATATAGAAAACAAAATGGGTTATGTTGAGCTTGGCTGTCAGAAGATGCATCTGTTGAAACCTGCATTGCTCTTCACAACTGATTCAGATTATGGTTTCTGATTTAATTTTTCTGATAACTTAAACCTGAGAGCTAAGTAATCAGGGGTGGAGCCAGTAGAGGTGCATGGGTGTACAGATGCACACCCAATATTTTTGAGGAAAAAAATCTAGTATGTATGCATATACATGCATGAACACTAGTAGTTGGACCAGACGTTGTTAGTAATATACATGTGTGACAGCCTGGATCTACATATGGATGCTGCTTTCATGTTAGTAATCATTGGCTAAGTAATTATTTAATCTTTATTAGTTTATACCACTTAATGAGAAATAGTTGCATTGGTGAAGATCAATTAGAGTACATAATGTTGTATGCTTGTGCTTAACTCTAGCTAGTTTGTGCTAGCTGCTTGTGCTAGCTACTTGGACTGACAGATAATGGTCTTTCCCTTTTTTTAAAAATAACCAGGAGCAGGAGGAGCAGCTGTAGGAGCAGGAGGAGCAGCTGCTCTAGCTACAGATAAGTGTCAACCTCTCAAATTTCTTGCCTTGTGTGTTCCTTGTTACTAGTATTTAATTCTTTAAGAGATTGCTTTAGCAGCCATTTTAAAGATTTCTCTGTTCCTTTTTGTGCTTCATGGCAACAAGTTGCATACTCTTAGTAGATTCAAGTTCCTGTGATAAACACTGATATTACATTTGTTCCCTTAATTTCAGAAAAAACTGGAGAAGTAGAACTGAGGTAAACTCTTGCTGGATGAAAACTTGTACCTGATGTGAGCTGGATGAAAACTTGTACCTGATGTGTTGGATCCTCTTTGTATTTGATGTAATACTGGATGAAAATTTAAGTGTATCTGATGTGATGCTAGTTTTGTTTATTTTTGGAAATGATATCCATTGGTTGGAATTATAAGTTTGAATGGGCTAAAAAAACCTAATATAATTGATGGGCCAGATTTGTTATGGGCTGTATATCTACTGGGCTGGAAATGTGGTGATGTCATCATCCACGTCGGCTGCCACGTCATCATCCACGTAGGTTGCCACGTGATCGTCCACGTAGGCTGCCACGTCATCGTCCACGTAGGCTGCCACGTCATCATTGTCCACGTAGGCTGCCACATCATCGTTGTCCACGTAGGCTGCCACGTCATTTTCCATGTAGGCGTCCACATCAGCAGCCACATCAGCATCCATGTTGGCAGCCACATAATGATCCATGTCAGTAGCAATCCGTAACGATTATTTTCGTCGCTAAAACTGGGTTTTGGGTTGGGTTGCATGGGCCTTGGGCTGCTCCGTGACGATTCAGATACGTCACAATCCGTGACGTTTATTAAGGAACGTCGACAGATTTAATCAATGACACTCATTCCACCACGAAAATTTAAATCGTCGTGGATGCTGATTTGTGACGAATTTTATTTAATCCGTGACAGAATAATTACGTCACAGAATAAATAGTTTCTTGTAGTGTACACTTGATCACCGTTGATTTATGTGTACATGCATGAATTTTATAGCTACATGCAAATGGCCACACAATGGTACACACAAACACATTTGTAGTTGATCTTAAACTACATGCAAAGCATTAAATATCTTACAGACAGCCTCTCTGTCTATGGGTTGTATGAAATGTCTGTACATCTGTCTGTGTGCGCAGTTCAAGGTTCTACAGACGACCCCTGTCTAAAGGTTGTACATGCCCTTAAGAAAAAAAGAATCATTTTTTCAGGCAGTGCCGACGGCCGTTGGGATGCAGCGCCGCGCAGCCGGAGCGCCGGCCTGGCGGCCGGCGTTGTCCCCTTCCTCCGAGCTCGGTGGCGCCCTTGGCGATTTGTGCGCTGGCCTCCCTCCCTCTCTACCAGCGGCGATGACAGGGTCACCTCGCACCTCCACCCGCGCACGGCTCCCGCAAGTGGTGCCGCACAACCTCCAAACACGCCCCCACGCCGCCGCCCACCCGTCGCTGCCGCCAATTGGCTTCCCCGTGCGGCCCCGACGCCATAGCCAGCATCTCCGCTGCCCCGCCGTTGACTCTGCTGGCTCGAACCGCGCACAGGAGGCCGGCTCGACGGCTGCTCATGCTCCTGGCACACTGCCTGCGACGCGGACAACATCTGGGAGTGCCTCTTCCGCTGCCACTGGCCCGCCGCCGCGGCGGAAGCGGCGATACCGTCCCGTGTGCAGGTACTAAAAAGGGGACTGATAGTTAGCTCTTGATGTAGCCACATTCGGATCCAGTAGTCATCATAGCTCAATTTAATCGGAATTTCGTTATCACTAAAATTCCACTAAAAGGTTTCATGTTTATCATGCGATATGCCTATAGATTTCCTGCTCATTAGATTTATCATTGCCAAAGTGAAGTTTTCCAATCATGCCTTATGTACACCATCTGATACATAGGTGGGCAAATAGAAGTATGAGAAAAGAAAACAAAATAGAAACATATAAAACACATGATGAAGTTTCTTTAAGAACCAATTTCAAAAGATTATAGGGTGGTGTTAATTATTTTGTTGAAATGCAGCTAGGTGATTAAATTTAAACTTTGCTTCAATAGAACTTGTTACATTAGTTCAATAAAAATATTTGTTTAATAGGTTCTTTTCTATGACTATAAAATCCCTTTTAATACATTTTAATCAGTGTTGAAGTGCAGGCTACTGAGTTTAAACTATTAGAGGCATTGCCATTTATGTTGACTGAAAAAAAACCGGTACTACAATGTCTATTCAATAATTGATGAAATAAACTTTTAGTGGCATTGCCATCTACGTTGATTGTCATTGCCTCCTAAACAACGTGCGTGTCGCAGGTGCATTTTACTAGTGCTCTCTAGTATAGCTAACCTTGTACTTGTTAGTACCATCTTGGGGAGTATTATGTCCATCTAGATGTACTGGAGTTCCCTTATCTTTAAGGCTCAGTATGATGCCTACATCATATTGGCAGATTGAGGAGCTTTCGTCGGATCTGAATATAACCCACTCTTCCTTTATTTGGGTCATATATTGGAAAATGGACTTCAATAAATTATTGCGCAACTTGACCTCCTTTGATTTCTAGCATCCCACGAAACCAAGTTCCTTAATCCTTGTCCTATGCTCATCTAGTTGTACTAGAGTTCCCTTATCTATAAGGCCCAATATGATGTCTACATCATATAGGGCTTTCACCAGATTCGAATATAAACCTCTCTTCTTTTGGGTCATAATATTGAAAAATGCAATTCAATAAATTCTTGTGCAACTTGACCTCTCCTTGATTTTCAGCATACCTCGAAACCAAATTCCTTGATTTTCAGCATACCTCGAAACCAAATTCCTTAATCCTTGTTCTATGATCATCATCCAAAAACAAGAACATCTTGGGGGGAGTAATATGTTATCTAGTTTTACTAGAATTCTCTTATTTTAAGGCCCAGTATGATGTCTACATCATATTTGCAGATTGAGAAGCTTTCGCCAGATCTGAATATAACCCTCTCTTCTTTTGGGTCATAATATTGAAAAATGCAATTCAATAAATTCTTGCGCAACTTGACCTCCTTGATTTCCAGTATCCCATCCTGAAACCAATCCTTGTTATACGCTCATCATAAAAAAAAAGAAACAGCTACAACAAACCTTTTAATGGAACATGGGATTTGTCCAAATTTTCTTGCAGGTTCGGCACTGCCTGATCCTGAGTCGTTGGCGGACTTCACTTCCCTGAACCCTCAAGAGTTCCCTAGTTTTGACCTTCCATCAGTGCTGAGTGCGACCTGACACGGGATGTCAAAGCGGACCTGGGAGAACCTGGGAGAGATAAAGGCCGGGCTTGTTAATGAAAGCTCCTATCGAAACAGCTTGGGCTGACACATGATAGCGAAGTTTTGGGTGGTTGATTATGAGTACGACTGTACGAGGTTTTGGCTGCGCACATAAGTGGCTTCGGACGATGGTACAACACTTCGTCTTGCACGCGTTCGCTTATCGACTTTCAGCAGCATGAGGTTTCACCGAACGTGGATGTCACACACCTTCGCATCTTTACTTCCGCGATCCGGCCTCTCGCGTTCAATCTGCACCGCTGAAGGCTGAAGACGAAGAGAGGCGCTTACTTGACGTGCTCGCCCGTCGGCCTTTGCTGGCAACGGCGGACGATGGGTGGGCTTGCCGATGATTGTCATATTCTATTGCAAACAACACATTGCATACATGGATGCTATTAGCCGTAGAAAATTGATAGAAGAAATAAATTGATGATTTTAGTGGATAGTGACGTGGACACCTTACATGTTGAGAGAAGACATAGTGGATGGTGACGTGACGCGCCGAGGGTTGAGTGAACTCCTTAGTGGGGAGCTCTTATATAGTTTTGTATGATTAATATGTTCAGTAAGATTTATTGTGAATTCAGTAAGATGTGAATTGAAACTTCATGGCATAAACCAAATGCAATATAATAGCTTCTTCTTTATTTGCACCCCGCTGCCTTTGCTTACTTAATTCGGAGCAACTGCACAAGTATATAGAGCCAAAGTGTATTGTTTTTCATCCGGGTAATCCAGGGGCCGGGTAGATCTTAATTGGGTCCCTTGCTTAATTTTAGTTGCTAATGTGTAGCTACCGTAAATCCAAATAGATCCAACTAAAATGTTGAGGAACTTTAGTTGGAGTCCAAAAACGTTTTTTTAGTCATTAGGAGTTGTTATTAAAACTTGCTAATTAAAACTGAGCAAAGTCCAAAATACGTAGCCTTGTTCGCCTGGCTTATTATCAGCGTCAGCCAGCAATATTTTTCTCTCACAATAAATCAGCACCAACCACGTGACACTAGTCAACCAACGGTATTATCTCTCACAACAAATCAGCACTAGTCACCAGCCAGCTGAAAAAGGTTCTCCAAACTATTCATTGCCACACACCAGGAGGCGCGGCCTCGAGCGCCAGGCGGCCAGATCCGCGCCCACGCCAGCCTCCTGCCGCCAGATCCGCGGCCTTCCCCGCACTCCACCACCCTAGTGGTGGCCCCTCCCCTGCCCTCCTCCGACGGTGCGTTCATACTCCAATTTCCTCCCTGTTTCACGGCACCAGCGACGAACGTGCTGCACCTCGATCACATGTGGCAGTCAGCCTACGTGGTGGCGCGGCGAGGGGCCAACAGTGGTGCGTCGGCACTTTTATTTAATATTTTCACATAATATTCACCGAGTGTCAGATACAACACTTGGCAAAGCTTCGCCGAGTGCGCGACAAAAAAACATTCGGTAAAGAACGCTTTGCCGAGTGTGCTTCACCGAGTGCAATACTTGGCAAAATCTTCGCCGACTGTATTCATACCTTCGCTAAGTGTTTCTGACACTCACTATCTATGGGGTTTCTCGTAGTGTCTGTTGGCCCAAGCTGCCCGCGGGGTGGGGTTTGGGTGGGTGGGGGGGGTGGGGCCACACGAGCACAGGTTTTAAGAAACTTAATTTTGATTATATATGTTGCTTGGATTTTGCAAGGGTTACTATGTGCTATGAGAAAAATAATCAACCCTCCACAATACACGAGCGAACCCCGCATATACAAACTCGTTTGGAGAGGACACCTCCACAGTGCAAGTGAACCCGCGGCAACAATATAATCTCTTGGTTGACCTCACGAGTAATCGCTTTAGTTTCTTTTGTGTTACGGGGCTATTCCGATGCATGGTTCTGGGATTCAGGTCGAATGGGCCGAAATTCGGTGAGATTCGTCCATTTCGGCCCAGCCCGAAAGAAAACCAAATCGGTCAAAAAATTTCGGCCTCATTTGAATTTTTGGCCCAGCCCAACATCGAAGCCAGCCCACAGATACCTTCCATGGGTATAAAACAGCGAACCTCACCCTGAAACCCTAGAAATCTCTGTTTTCCTCCCCGTCCGTCTCCTTCCCCTGTTAGTGGCGGCTGTTCAAGCTCGAGCAACAGAGACGCGCATCTCCGGATCTCCCCATGGGCCTCTTCTCAGTCCTCTTCTTTTCTTCTCTTGTTTCAGCATCACCATCTCCATTCGTTCCCCTCCAGTTTCTATCCAATCCTTGGTCGCTGGCTGCTTATTGCTTGCCTGACAAGAGCTGCATGTTGCAGCGCCATGGATGGCACAGCCTGATGAAACTGGATTCAAGAACACGTGTGTTTGAAATGGTTTGTTCGTTGATTGGTTAAATACTTCATTTGATTTGCTGATTACTGCAATAATCTTTGTCGGGGATGAAAATTTGGTCAAATTTCAATCAAATTTTGTTAGAATATGAATTTTTGACTTATCAACTCAATCGAATCCCGGTCCGAAATCTCCCGAAATTCCGAATTTCGTCCAATTCGTTGAGCTCCGAAATTTTTTAGCAATTGAATCCCAGAACCTTGTTCCGATGCCCCGGTCTATCCCTTGTGATGGGTTTGAACTTGGCGACTCTGACGCCTATAATTGCTCTCCTTCTTATTAATTAATGCCGGATTCATTCCAGGTCTTTCGAAAAAAAAACCTTGCGTCTCCCGGCCAGTCAAGCTGCTGATCTCCTGACGACCAGCTTTACACCGACTCCAGCAGGTTACTCATCCGCACGCTCATACTCAAAATGAGGGAGAAATATGCATTGTTGCGCCTTCAACGGACCACTCATCTACATCTTCATTATGCAGACGGCAGCCTCCGAGCGCTCAAACTCAGGTACCTCTCTCCTCTCCCTCATCTTTTTCCCGTGTTGTCTCCCTCACCGGTGCGCAGGCCCGCATGGAGGCGCTCGCAGATGTGCTCATTGGCGAGAGGTGCGAGGCGGTGGCCTCCTCGGCGCAGAGTCGGCCCTCTCCCTCCTCTCCACTAGGAGTTCCACGGCGCGGAGGTGGAGCAGGAGCGGTGGCGCCTCTCCCTCTCCTTCGCCCTCTTCCTCTTATCCGCCTCAAGCAGGGGCAAAGCTCCCTCAATTCGCGTCGGCGAGGCATTGTCCCCTGCCACGTCTGCTCGTCCCCCGCCGCGTCGTCGAGTCTGAGGTCAAGGCGGAGACGCGAAGATGGATACGACGGTGACCTCCTCAACGAGAACTGCGGAGGCGGCCTCCTGGGAGAGCGCCCCCTCCTGGAGCTCCACCCACATGGCCCCTCCGCCTCCTCCGGCCGCCGCCACGCTTCCTTCCCCGTCGCGGGAGCCAACTACCTGCTGCAGGATGTGCTTGCGATTGCGTCGGTTTGCTAGAAGCCTGGCTCTTTTGCACGATGCGCTTCTTCTCTCTCTGTCCTCTGCCCATAAGAGATGTTTGAGCTTGCAGATGGGTACCTTTGCTGCAGTCAGTCTTTTTTTTTTGGAGAATTGCTGCAGTCAGTCTTACTCCCTCTGAGCGATATCTGCACGGCCGCGTCTGTCAATGGCGGGTCCATTGGCCGCTGCCACGTAGGGATGGAAAGTAGTATGCGGTTGTCTGAAATATCCGAATTCGTATCCGCTAAAATGTAAATGTGGTTATCCGAATCCGCGCCCGATTGCTAATATGGACACTGAAATGGATGTATCCGAATTCGTTTTCACTATTTTTCTCTATCCGAATCCATATCCGTATTCGAAATAATTGTGCCTATCCGACAATTATTCGTATCCGACCGTGCTCCACCTCGGTGAACTCATGTATAATATAGTTTTAAAATAAATATATTATTTTGATTTAGTCAGAAAATGATGTATTTGTTAAAATAAATTATTTTCATTATTTTATTTTATTTAATCATTGATGTTAATTATTTTATGTATTGTAATTTTATTTATTTCTTCTAAATAATAATAGATTTATTTGTAATATTATCTATTTATAATTTAATTTATTATTTATATATTTATTTATTAGAATAACCATAGATAAATATGTTCTTGGTTGACAAGCTATCTTTTGTTTACACGTTCGTACTTTAATTTCTATCCCTTTAATGATTTTGTTCTTCTAAAATCATCACTAAACAAATAAAATCTTGCTATCTGTAAATCGAGTAGATATCCGAATGCGAATTCGAATTCGAACTATTCGTTTTGCATTCGTATTCGATTATATTCGAATCCGAATTCGTATCCGGCAAAAAATGTGGATATCCGACTAAAAGTATTCGAATGGTATCCGTATCCGCGCCATTTCCGTTACTGCCACGCTATTAACACTTCTGCTCCGAGGTCCACAATGCAACGCCCATCTGTCAATGGCAGGTCCATCTACGCTGTCCTCTCCGTTGTATACTTGTATGATAAACATCAATTCCACAACAGGAGAGCATCTCTCTGTCAATGAACAAGATAAGCTTTGGCATAGAGACGGAGGCAGCTTATTGCGAGGAAGCCATAAAAATTTTGGTTCCACAATTACGTATCACAAAGTGGTAGTTTACATCACCAAATAGAGAAAAGATAAAACATATATAGAGGTAATTCTATGGATGTGTGCGATTGCAGGTCAGGAACATTCTATTTTCTAAAAAACATTAGATAATTTTTTATAATATAAACCGTACATCTAGAGAAACAACATCGTACGTCATGCATCATCGTTAATTCTTTCACATGCGTGTACATTTTCACGGACAACGACCACTTCGGGCATGTGCAATGCGTCGGTAGACCTGAGCATTTCACGGGCCGGGTCGGGTTCGGGCCAGGCCGAAAAAAAACCCGGGTTTTTCGGGCTGAGAAAATCCTGCCCATGACCGTCCCATGGGACGTGTCGGGCCTCAGTTTTCGGGCCGGGCCCGGGCTTGGCGGGCCGCCCGCGCATTTTATATAGTGTAAAGTAACTAAAAACAGCATTTCGGGTCGGGCTCGGGCCAAAAAAATTTTTCGCGGGCTTCAAGATCTCTGTCCACGCCCGTCCAGTAAGGTCCGTGGGCGGACCTGGCGTGAGCCGGGCCCGGGCCGGGCCAGCGGGACGGGCCAAAAAATGCTCAGGTATACGCGTCGGTTTGTCCCCGTCTATGTGATAGTTATTTGCAAAAAAGCCCTCGCTCGAGCCTACCGACGGGGCCAGCGTCGCCTCGCGAGGGGAGGGGGTCTTCCCGTTCTCCCAGGCGGAGGCGACGGACGCCCCCGCGCTATAGGGCGCGTCTTCTCCAGGCGACGAGGCGATGATCCCATGTGCGGCGCGCCCGTGCTCGCCCCTCTCCCCAAATCCTCCGCAGGTCGCCGCGCGGGAGAGTCCCCGCCAAAACCGTCACGCGCGCCAACAGCTTTCCCTCAGCCTCGCGCTCTCCTCGCCGACCCCACCTCCGCCCCAAACCACCCCTCCGGCAGCTCCCGTCGGCCGCCGCCGCTGCAGCCCGTCTAGCGGCGGCGGCAACCCGCAATGGAGCCGAAACCGGCACCCGTTCGCAGCATCTTCTTGGCTTCCTCCTCCCATCACTTCTCTGTTTTCTCTTCCGTTTGGGTTTCAAGCTACAGTAACACCATGGTCATGGTTGCATCCTGTGATTGCGAATCCATGCCTCCTGGGGGTAGATCCGGTGACTACACTACCAGATCTGCTGTTTCTTGAGCTTCGGTGCCTCCCGGTGGCATGGAGGTGCGGCTGGCCGCGCTAGGCCCCGGACCTGCAGGCTGCAGCCATGGCTGCTGCTCCTGTGCTGGCGTTGCGTCTGATTGCTCGATATGAAGTGGCCTGCATGTTCGGTTCAAATATGATGCGTACCATTGCTCTTTGCTATTCTAGTTTCAGTTTCAATCATTGCTAATCTTTTCTTATTCAGATATGGTGAATGTTGCACCTTATGAATGCTTGCTGAAACTGCAATTATGCTGATGCACTACTTTTGAACTAACCATAGTTCCTCACTGCCATAGATCATAGACGGAAGTAAATTGTTGAATGGAAGTAAATTCTACTGGGTTTTGTTTTAACTGTGCTCTGTTAGACTGGCAATAGTTAGAACTAGCTGAATTCACTAAGAGCTGAACTCTTTTTTAATTTTATCTTGCAGCCAAGTGTTGATATCAAATCTGCATGTTATTTTTTACTGAAGAATTTTCTGAAATCTGCATATGTGTGGTTTCTTGAAGGTTCAACATTTTGGTGTCTGTCGTCTTTACTTCAGTTTCAGCATTTGTATGGTTTACTGAACCTGAAAAACTAGTTTACTGAATCTGTGGTGGCTGTTATCTGTTGCTTCTAGCACCTGGGAAATAAACACCAGAATACATATATAGACGTTGGTTACAACTGATAGCTATTGAATTCTTTGTATACTTTTTGTTCTTTCTTACTGTTAAGCATGACAAAGTTCAAGTTCAGAATGGTTAAGTTTTCAGAATACTGAAGTTCTTTATAATGCTCATCTAGTGTTCATCTCATTTCAGATCTGTAGTCTTCTCTTTTGCTGAGAACTGGTTATTGTGTGAGAACTGATATCATTTTCATGGCTGTTTTTACTCAATGTGTCTCAAGTGTCATTTCTGTAAAGTGCATTTGTACCATGTTTCATTGTACAAATAGTCACACAATGGTATACACAAATGCATGTGTAGTTGATTTTAAACTACATGCAAAATATTAAACAGCTTGTCCTCTCTGTCTATGGGCTGTACGACTTGTCTGTACATCCGTCTGTACGTTAAGTTCGAGGTTCTACAGACAGTAGGTCGTCTAAGCGCTGTACATGCCCTTATTAGCAAGACGTGTCTATATGCTCGAATCTGTTCAAACAAGGAAAACCCATATATGTTTATTTGGAAAAGTTCAAACAAGGGAAGATGGATTTAATTCTATAGTACGACCAACCGGCGCTTCTCAACATGCCACGACGCCACTGTCCTGCCCATCTTTCAGTCTCTGCTTAATTCTTTCCGCTCTCTCCTTGGAGAGCTCCTTCGCCAGGTCTTGGAGGGCTTGAGCATTGGTCCTGTCGTCCCCTGGCACATCCTCGTACTTCCCAGTATTCACGTTGACCCTCGTCACTCGCCGATCTAGCATGCAGTTGCCGATCTCGACGAGCTTCTTCATGTTGTCCGGCGTCGCCACGTCCACCGCCGCGGTGGCGCTGCAGAGGGTGTTGTTCTGGATGCGGAGGTAGTTGCTCTCGCAGCCGAACAGCTTGAACTTGACGGAGACGTGGATGTCGACGAGGTCGGAGCTAGCGGCCATGAAGATGTCGATGATGGGCGCCATGCCCTTCTTGCGCAGCCACCCGATGATGCCCCATTTAGAGCACATTTTCGCACTGTATTGATGATCCTCGTCGGACCTCAAGCCGGTGCCGATGGACAGCACCAGGAACTTGCCACATTCATCCTCTGCTAACGGCTTGAGCAGTTTGATCGCCTTCGGATCCTTATCCTTTGCCTTGGCCAAGAGCTCCTCTGTGATCATCGACATGGCGACCATTGTCTGCGAGGTGCGAGGACTCAGGTCTGGAAGCCAAGAAGGTTGTCAGTAAAAGCATCTGTGTATATATACGTACTGGATTGTTGGCAGCAACACCGCCGTCGATGAGGTTGTAGTGGAAATCTGATCCGTCCGCATCTTTGGTCTTGAAGTCGTGCGCGGGGAGATAGGTCGGAGCCGCCGCCGTGCCAATGCAGACATCGGATAGCAGTGCATTCTTCACAGGATTTTTTGCCTGCAGAAACACACAAGTCAGATTTCCATGGGATCTCACGGCAGACAGAGGCAACGTAGCCCACCTGTGCAAACAATGCAAACTGCGATTACATACACTCGATCTAGATCTGATGGCGCGCGAGAGAGGTGGGAGCATTTTATAGAAAACCACCCGCCAACCCCCTGCTAATCTCGGCATTTTTACAAAACACCCCCTGCCGCACACAACAGACTCCATGGGCGTGGGCGAGCCCTCCTCCTGGGTGCGGGTGAGCCCTCCTCAACGGCGTTGCGGACGACGTGGCTTGCGATGTCGGGGAGGAGCTGCCCGCCCAGCACTTGAACAGCGGTGCGGCACCCTGCTTTCCCAGCCTCGTGAACGGCGGCGCGACGCCTTGCTTTCCAAGCCCCGTGAACAGAGCACGGATCAGGGGCGGCGGGTGGGGACTCCAAGGGCGGCGCACAGATGGGGATTCCAGGGGTGGCGGCACGTGGCCGGCAATTCCAGGGACGGCGGTGCGCGGACGGGGATTCTAGGGGCGGCTTCTCCCTAACATCGCAAGCCGCGTCGTTCGTGGCACCATTGAGGAGGGCTCGTCGGCGCCCAGGACGAGGCTCGCTGCACTCATTGGCCTCTACATCCAAATCTCTTTTCTCCCCGTCGATGCCGCCACCGATGCCGGCCCCTTCGTCCCGTGCCTGACGGCCCCCTCCCTCCCGCCACCCCGAAGCCCCACCGTCGGTCGAGGAACTCCTCCTTCTCTCCGCCGCCGCGGCCACGGCGGCTCTTGATAGGGCACAGTGCCGGATCTGAGGAAGGAGGAAGACAATGGGTGGGGGAGGGAGGCAAGACGCCATGGTGAGCTCGCAGCGGCGCCCGCGGCCTTCTCCTCCCCGGCAGCTCCCCCGATGCCGGCGATCCAGCGGCCTCCTCCTTCCCGGTAGTTCGCCCAACGCCAGTGACCCAGGAGGAGGGCTCGCCCACGCCCATGTAGTCTGTTGTATGCGGCGGGGGTGTTTTGCAAAAATGTTGAGATTAGCAGGGGGCTGGCCGGTGGTTTTCTATAAAATGCTCCCACCTCTCTTGCGCTCCATCGGATCTAGATCGAGCGTCTGTGATCGCAGTTTGCATAGTTTGCACAGATGGACTAGTTTCCACCTGATACGCTCCCGCAGATATAATAGCATATCTACTTACTTAATATAATAGATTCAATGACTATGATGATTCCTATACGAAAAGCATCATTGTTCACTTATATGTGATATGTTCATCCACCTCACTGTTACTAATTGGAAGGCTCATTTTCAAGCCTCCACCAAAACCGCATAGAAATCCTAGGTGGACAAATCTTATAAATTCTCTTAAAAGATCAAAAATCTGACCATTAATTTGGTATCTCAAATCATCATAGCCGTTGGATCTATTACGTTTTATAAAAGAATATCCATTTATACCATTACGAAAATAGTCTAAAATAACCTCTAAATCATATTTTTTTATTGAAGTCAGTAGGGGAAGCTCCAACCTATTTTTAAATAATTTCTTTTATCCCAGCCTCAATATGGGAGTCTTCCTCAAAAAAAAAATCACTATGGGAGTCAAACCTGTGTCTGCTACATGCTTTAATAATTTTGTTTTATTCCAAACCCAATTAATTTGCTTAGGGAGTTGAACCTGGGTATGCTACATGCTACTCAGGTGCTCTAACCACTAGATTAGAACCCCTTTCGCCCCTAAATCATATCTTAATTACCCATATTTGCCATTATATAAAATAAACTATAGTAACCTCTTGATCTTAATTTAAATGAGCCTACCATTACAAAAATGAAAATAACCTCCTAAATTTGGAGCTAAATTACTCGCCACAAACATTATAAAAAATAACATAAATTAACTTCATAAATTTGTACTAAAATTACCCACATATGCCATTATTAGCAATTATATATCTTTCCTTTCCTTTCTAAAAAATAGTTTTATATCTACATACGTATTGTGAAATATCTCAAGTTAACAATTTTGATTCCTAGCTATATACTCCTATGTGCACTTACTTTTTTTAGTTGGATACTCCACATTAATGTTCACAACATGTATGGGAGATAGCGATGCAAAATACTAATTTCTATGCTAAACACAATGTATGCAGGTGCAATGTAAATGAAAAAGGTGTGAATATGGATGAAAGTGTATAAATAATTACCAATTAAAAGTTAATCATAACTTGAGTATTATATTAGTATTAGAATATATATTAAATAAACGAGAGTAGTAGCCTTTCTAATATAATGATTTTAAAAAATATTAGCACGTGCAGAAGCACGATGGATGAACCAGTATAATAACAACCATCTCTCGAAATCTGACTACACACTACTCATTAATAATAACTGTCTGAAGTCTAGTGATGGCCATACGTACGTCGTATTTGGAGAAGATGATGGGCTGTTGCAGCTTGACATCGAAGGTGGGGATGATGACACCTGTGACCGTGTGACCCACCCTCGTATCACCGAGCACCTTACGAGTCACCGCACGGAGGTACTCGCCGTCGTGCTTGGGTCCCAACGCCGCGGCGATGCTCCACTTCCGAGGGAAGATGCGGGAGCCGTGCTTGAGATAGAAGGGATTGATTTCCCTGGCGGCGAACAGTGGGCGCCTACTGCCCTTTGCTGCCGGCGCGGCGAGCATCGCCGTGATGAGGCCGCCGGTGCTCGTCCCGGCGATGTAGTCGAAGTAGTCGGCCAGCCTCGCCTCCCGCCCGTCGAGCTCCTGCAGCCGGGCTTCGAGGAAGGCGAGCACGGTGCCCGGGATGAGGCCCCGGATGCCGCCGCCGTCGATGGTGAGGACCGTCACCCGCTCGCCGACGGCGGCGCACTTTCCGTCGCTGCATTTGTGGTGGAAGAAAGAACGCCGGGGCGAGCAGCTTCTCGTCCCGGCGGCGGCCGCCGGTGGTTCCTCCGGTTTATTCTTCAGCGGCGGCGGCGAGGCTACCAGCGCCACCGGTCGATGAAGGACAGTAAAGGGTGCGCGGCGCAGGAGGTGTCGACTGCCACAACTACGAAGTGAAAACATGGCAGCTAAGCTTGCAGATGGAGCAAAGAGCTAGAGCTGATGGCTGGCGTTGAGAGGTGGTACCAAGATGGAGTACACTTAAGTCCAAATAGTCACGGCCGGAAGTTGGGGCTGATCTATCTTTTTGCAACGCATGGGTCGATAGAGAATGACCAAGGGCCGGGTCAAGTCTTCTCAGGAAAAAACAAAACAGCAACGAATGAAACCATTGACCAACAGCTAGCTGCTAGACTGCTACTCTGGTAAATTTGCATGTATAAATAGCGCTGGAATAGCGGTTTTACGAGAGAAGATGTAATTGATGATTAGTGTCAAATTTTCTCCTCTTTTGCACAACTAAACACACCAGGTCGATAGAGAATGACCATAAGGGTTAGGTCAAGTCGTCTCAAAAATAAAAGCAACCAACAAGGAAACTTTATCCCGAAAGTCTGAAGTCGAACTGACAAGCCAACAACCGGCTGCGCCAGTTTGAGAATTGATTGTGACCCCACTCTTGCTCTTCTATTGGGTTGACCTCGTGTGTCGCGCCCGTCAACCGGGGCCCCTGACCTCACCTCACGTACGACCGCACCAGCCAATCGACAACACTCGGCTGCTTCATCAATGGTTGCCGTGAGAACAAGTATAGTGGAGCCACATCGGCGGGCGAAATGCCACTCCACGTCATGTTTTTCTTTGCTGGCAGAGAGAGAAACGAGGAAAGAGAGAGGATCGGGCGTTTCGCGAGACGGCAACATAAGCGGGCGTATGCATTAACTACGATGATCCCTGCCCTCTCATTCGCCCGCGCAGCTTGCGTCGCATTAAACATGGTGGAGCCCACCACAACCAGCGCAGCGCACCAGATGAGCTGGACCGTGAGTCGCCGGCTAGCGGGCGTAACCATAAAACTTGCTCTGAATCCATAAAAATTTTGGTTTAAAAAATTGCATTTGATAGGTTCGCACGAGGAGATTGCATGTTGCCAGAGCAAGCCGCGGCAGAGAGGATTTTCTAACAAGACTCTATGTCAGTACCAAGGGTGGGATACTGGACTGCACAAAATATATATGGCCCTTCTCCAGCACATACATGTGCTACTGTGGTAGGGACTTGCATGTGGTTCACAATCAAACAAGATATTGTTTTTTTGATCGCGAATCCTATCCAGAGAGGGGTCTCCAGTTAGCCTTCCACCGAGACCCCTTCTCATCTTCATTAATTTCAGATCGAACGCTGCGGCTGTGCTCATGGGAAATAAGTGGATAAGGTCGTAGGAGGACGTAGAGCTGACGATGCTTCTTCGTGAAAATCCCATCCCGTTCGTTTTCCCCTTTTCCCGTACTCGCAGGTGGGAGTCGACGGGCGGCGATGGAGATTGGAGAGGAGGCGAGTCGACAGGTAGGGTGTCTGGGCGACGGAGGGGGTGCGCACGCGGCCTGCATAGCCGCGGCAACACCGGGAAGGCGATGCGCGGCCTGCGGAGCCATGGTGGTGCAGGGAAGACGACGCGCGGCGTGGGGAGCTGTGGCTGTGCAGGTGAGGCGACACGTGACAATCGAAGGCGCGGCGGATGGAGGCGAATCACGATGGGTGAAGGCACAACAGGCTGAATCCTCGGCAAGCGGATTGGAGGCGTCACACCGCGCTACGCCGGAGGAGCTTGTGCCTCCTACTACCCTGATGTTGGAGGGGATCTGCTTCGATGACGTGCTGCAGATTCTGGCAAGGGGTGACACTAGGTCACCAATCGAGGTAGATGAACTCCCCCTTCATGCCATTCAGTTGTGTTGAGTACTTGAGTGTGCTAATTCTGAATCGATTCAATTTTCGTCTTGTTCTATAATTCGATTTGTTTTGCTGTTAGATCCTTATATAGATCAATGGAACAAGCCATGAATCCAAGCAATTCTCGTACACGTGTGCATGTGAATACCTTACAATTTAAATTCTTAAATCTGAACTGCCTCTAAGTAGCATATAGCTCTTTCTACTTCAGTTTTAACGGTATAGGATATATAATCGAAAGCAGGATGTATGGTGTAGATTGTAGGAAGCCAATACACTAGCCAGCCAAGTAAAGAATCCAACCAAGTGAAATGGGATGCAGCTGCCATGGGAGGAGATGCAGAGAACCACGACGAAGATCTCCGCTGTTGTTTTTGTTCAATAAACCGAAACAGGCTTGTCATGTTCATTGTCTCTGACGAACTGACTAGCTAGAGCTCCTTGAAGAGATTATTACTGTCCCTTGAAAAATAAAACCCTCCACAGTAATGCGCGCATTAACCTATTGATCAGAAGTTGTCGTGGGCTTACTGGTGTGTGCTTTATTCCTTTTGTTTCTTAAATCAAAAGGAAATTCATGTTACTTTGCTGCAAGAATGTTTCTAGTGTGAAATGCAACCTTGTCTTTTTGATGCCTTGTTCCACTTGACAAACTCTCTTTCAATTGTAAGTCATTTCTTTAGTATAGTAGTGCTCATGCAGATAATACTCCTTTGTCCAAAGCTATACTTGATTACTAACTCTACCATCTTTTTGTAGCTTATTCTAATCACACATCCAAAGACCGATGATTAGAGAGATTCATTGAAGCATATCTACAACCTATATGTGGAGTATGTTGCAAAAAATCCTTTGTATGCCCCTGGCACACCAATCAAGTAAGTTTTGCTGGTTCATAGAAATTTGTTTGCACTGCATTGTTAGCTAGAATATTGTTGCTGATATTACAATTATTAGAAGAATGTGGTCCCTTTTTGTTAGACTTTCTGTAAACAACATCATTTGTTCCATTAATCATATTTGAGCTACTAGCTTCGGTAATGAGCAGACACTGGATAGATACAAGCGCATAAGTTATTTGGGGAGGCATACAGATATTGCAAATAAGATAACATGATCGATGTAGCTAGCAGATAGGGTACTGTTAGATCTTTTCACATTTAGCCAATAGTCTATCCCTACCCATGAACCATTTTGTAGGTGCACAACTAGTGTCAGTATATGTCGGAGTGGTGTTGTCTGCTGATCATAACCCTGGAAGTAAATAATCATTTATGTCTGCTGATATTGCGTAATAACTAATCATTTGTTGACACTAGGAAGTAACATATCTCTGGTTTTAGCACACAAAGGAAGTAACTTATCATTCATTTACACCTTATAGAAAGTAACTTGTCTCTGATTAAAACACATAGAATGTAACTAGACAACTATTTATATTAGTTAAGAAGTAACTAATCATTTATTTGCATGAGAAATGAAGTTAAGTCTCTCCAACCAACATTCTGCAATTCGTTCATATTGAGTAGCAATGTCCCTTGATAGCTAGTAATTGTCACATATTCATAAGGTATGCCCCAATCATACAAACACCACTACCATAATATGTTATTACTACTTATATTCTTGATGGTTTTCTTTTCACCTACCTATGTTTCTTTTTCTAGAATTTTACATTCATACCTCAACTCTTTTTTATTAGCCTAGTTGATCTATGTCTTCCTACCGCACCTGAGCTATTAATTGTAATTGGGGGTGGTGGATGTTAGGCTAAACTTGTGATAATGAATGGTTATAGTTTCCTAGACTATGTTGAGCAGTTGATAGAGTTCTTTGCTTGCTGTAGGCAGTCTGAATATTCAAAACATTTTATTTTTCTGCTGCTCACAATAGCAACTTATATTTCATTATTAACATTATTTATAGATAATTAGACTTGTAGAAAGCCCTCCTTCTGCTGCCAATGTATCTATTAAAAAGTAAGTTGTCAGTTTTTATGTTAGCAAGGAAGTAGCTTATCTGTAGTTCAAATGTAAATAATAGTAACTTTTTAAAATGCAAATAATACTATACCTTTTTTGTTGAATATCCTGTCTAACCCATATTAGAAAGCAACCATTGAGTTGCTCTGCGACTATTGATTATAAAAGATAGAATATACTATACTTATTATCATTTTTGTATGTATTTGTTACTTTTGTTAGAATCCTAGTTTGTGACATCTTACACAACTCCTTCTCTGTTTGTAATTAATTAAGAATTAATTTATAGCAGTAGTCTAAATTTTTCTATGTGCCAGCTATCTGGTTGCATTGTGTTCTATTGACAAACTATCTTGGTCCGAGAAGTAACTAATTCTTTACTTATATTCCATTCAAAGTAACTAACCATATGTCAAGTGACACTGGAAGTAACTAACTAGTTCTGAACTTTTATTAGGTTCGATGCAACACATATTGCTATTTGCCATCTTCATGCCATCCTATCAACAACATGCTTATAGGACAACGTCGTTCTATTTTTTCACATTACTGTCTACATGTTGTCATGATGTAACTCAGAGCAACTCATAATTTTTTACTACTGCTTATTCATTTTGCGTTACTAGTTAGTCTTTTGACAGCAACCCCCCTGATCTGAACATACAGGAAGAAACTATTCATGCTTCTAAACCAAATCAAAAGTAACTTGAATTTAGTTTGAAAGTTATAGGAAGTAACTAATTCCTTACTTATATTCCATGCAAAGTAACTAACTATATATTCATTGACACAAGAAGTAACTAGTTGTGAACTCTTATTGGGCTGGATCTAATCCATGTTGCTATTGCCATCTTTATGCTAGCATATTAACAACATGCTTATAGCACAATGTAGTAGTTCTTTGTTTTCACATTATCGAAGCAACTCATAATTTGTTACTGCTATTTGTTCATTTTTACATTTTTTATTTAGTCCATATCAACAATTACCCCATAATCCTGACATTCAGGAAGTAATTGGGCATACATTCAAATCATCTTGGAAATAACTTGAACTAAGTTTGAATGTTGTAGAAAATAACTAAGTTCTTTCGAATTTTATATTTTTGCACTGACAAACTGGCACTATGAAGTCTCACACAATAGAGGTGGTAGTGCTGGGGAGCAATCCCTTTAGTCTTATCCGGAGAACCCTTTTATTTTAGTCTTATCCCGAGAACCCCTCTTCATCTCCATCTGTTTGAGATCCTCCTCCCACCACTTGACCGCTCCTGTTCACACCGTCCCAGTTGTCAGCCTCCAATGGATGCGACCGGCCATCCAAATTCTTTTGAATTTGTGGGGTCGCATTGGAGAGAGAAAATCCCTTTGCTTCCCTGCTTTTTCCTCATCATTTCTTCTGTTTCACCCCGCCAAAAGGTGGGCAAAGATGGCGAGGAGATGAGTCGGGATGAGTGTTGATGATGATTTGACTCGCATCCAAGGGTGCAGTGGTGCCTCAGACAACCCTTGGGCATCAAGGAGAGGAGCTTGCGGAAAGGTGCTCAATGTGTTTTTTTTTAAAAATTTATTGTGTTACTTTTTTGATAAATTTTTTATACAAAGTAGTCCTAGACCTGAAAGGCTGAAACACATAGAAAGTATTTTTTTTATTGTGAGTTATTTTGTTGAGTAATCTTTAACATACGAATCCTGGCCAATACCGAGGCCAGGGAAGCGGTCCACGTCGCTGGCTGTCCTCGGCCGTCCGATCGGGTTCACGGACGGCCCAGATCAGGTGAGTCCAAGCCATTTTGCAAAAGGCCCTCAAACTCTAGAGAAATAGAACCCGCAGTCCATCCTCCTCTCATAGAAGCTTTTGCAAAAAAGCCCTCGAACTTTGAAAAAATAGTACCCGCAATCCCAAGCTTCACCTGGGCCGGATAGGAGCACCGCTGGCGGCGCCCGCGCCCGTGGCCGGCGACGCCGCGAGCAGCGGCGGCGGCTGCTCACGCTCGCCCACGCGCACGGCGGAGCGGCGCCCACGCGCTCACCCCTGGCCCGCCGCCGCCTCAGACTTGGGTCGCCGCCGCCGCTGCCCCGGCGCCGAGCACCTCTCGCCACCGCAAATGCTGCCGCCGGCGCTGCGCCATGCTCCTCTCCCCTCTGTTCCCTCTCTCCCTCTCTCTGTCCGAGCTCCTGTCCGAGCTCTGCCGCACGAAGAGGATCAGGATGACCCACTTTGAACTGATGAGCGCCCAACCACGTCACTCAGCCCAATAGGAGCAGGCCATCTCAACCCGTGGGTCCCACATGTCATTGGCTGTCCTCTTCCCACTCACATCCATAGACCCGGTGCGCACGAACCGAAACAGGAAACGAGCAATCAACGCTGGTCACAAAACCACAAAATATCGGCAAAAAAAACAAAACAGCACAGTGCCCGTTCGGTTTCTGGTTGCAACAAAAAAAAAAGGAGTCGGCCTTACCTCACCAGTTGGCACTCTTCCAGAAATTACAACCACAAAATAGAACAACGCAATATTTCATACTCCAGCTACTCCCTAAATATTTGTAAACAATCTTTTGGGTTTCGATCCATGCAACAATATTTATGTCTCCATAAAAATATATTACTAAAATAACTACAAAAAAACTAATCATAAAAAATATATATCAAACGGGCAGAGTACCAAATAAGCATCTCTTATCTAAATCATTACACTCATCGCACCACATATTTATACACAATAAAGATATTTTATAATACAGATATTGTTAAAATAGTCCAAAATAAAAGCATTAACCTTTAAAAACAAAACCCTACGTATTCAAATTATTATTTCCCTAATTTTTCATCCCTTCTTCATCATTAAAAAATAGAATAATCTCTAGATTTTTATCATTCCTGTTTTAAGGTTAACCATGGCCATGCACGAGGCCGCCGCGATTCGGCCGAGGCGCCGAGCGCAGCGTGGCCATCTCGGGAAAGACAAGGGCGTCGCTCGGAGCTTCATCTCCATCTGCGCCCCACTCTGCTCTCGGCTTCTTCCGTCTCTCTCTACTGACTACATGATATTCTGTCCATTCACATATGCGAGTACATCATGTCCCACATATAAATACTTGAAATGAATATTCAAAAAAAAAATATACTTGCACTACATGTGGTACGTACATATACCAGATATATAGACACGCATAGATATATATGGTGACAGTTACAGCGACACATGGCTAACCTCCATAATCATCCATTTGCCCTAACCCTAAAACAATCTGCACTACAACCAGCCCACACACTGGTCATAAGCGGCAACGCCGCGCGCCTTTCTAGTATACTAAGAATTAATGTCTTATCTTCAAAGACCTGCCTTGATAGTCTACACTTTCATGAAGTAATTTGCCATATACTATAATTACAATAGAAGTAACTACCTATAGTTTTTCATGTGATAGGAAGTAATGAAATCTTGGATTACATTATGTAGTAAATAACTTTTCTGTCCAGGTTATCTTGTATAAGTAAAAGTATCTTATTTTGCTTCAGTATTATTTAATACTTTTAGTAAATAACTTGTCATATTTTGCTAGTCCGTAGAAAGTAGCTTCACATAGTCTGAGAGAAATAGGAAGTAAGTGTTCCCATCATTGTACTTCCTGGTGAGAATGTAGCTGTGTGACGTAACGCCTGATCATTAGCTTCATCTTGTTACTGAGTTTGTTTCATCTCCTCTAAAAACTTGTACTTCCAAATCAACATCTGGAGCTGCTTCATTTAGGTCAAACAATGCCCCACCTAAAACTATAAAGTTGTCATATTTTTCTTAGTTTTCATTAGTTACTTTAGCCAAACCATATGCATGCAGCAGATAGCATGGATAACATATTCATGTTGTTATCCACATTGTTAGCCTTTTTCCTAGTTGTTTACAGTTCATATGATGATAATGGGATATTATCTATGAATCTGTTTCTTTTGGTTTCAGGGAAAGAGACATAAATCCAATGATCAGAGAGTCAATCATTCATGTTGTAGGGTTTAATTTGTCTTCTATTTTTGTTACATAACACAACAGGATGCATTGCTTCATGTTGAAGGAAGCAAGACAAGATGTTAATGTTGGCATGTTGCTGGGGTAGAAATATGCTATGTACAGAGATACTGTGTGTTGTAAGAAATATGTTTTTAGGACATGAATCATCTATGGGATGTAACTACTTCTTGCAGTCCAAACTAAAAGGATCAGTCACTGGAGTAATCTCTCGGTATAAATTGGTATGTTTTAGGATGTAAAGTTGGTGTACTTGGATAACCTTGTGGTGAATTGGATGAACCTTTTATGTACTCGTTTCGGTCTCTGTTTTCCACTTAATTGTCCTCTTTTTTCGTCTTGAATCGTGTCTGGATTTGGTTGTGTTTCACTCTAGCAGCAACAACAGATAGGGAACAACACTACGGTTGCAGTGTTTGCAGGCAAACATGGGTCTCTATTACTTTTTTGGGCTATAAACAGTCTTTGCAGGCAAACATGAGTTTTTGTTACTTTTTTGGGTTATAAACTCTGACTTTTGTTACTTCACCTTGGCTAGCCTTTTGTTTTTGCACTACTAGTTCTCTTTCCCGCCTTTTTTTCTGACCCAACTAGTCAATGACGTCTACTTTTCCCACCGCGCGCCTGTTCTTACTTGTGTAGTACTGCAACGTTACCTTGAGGTGGAAGTCCTTTTCCATAAATGGAAATATGCCAAAAATGGGGGCTCTCCACCTAAGACTAAAAGGAGAGGGCTCTCCATGTAGTCGCCTCCTTTTTTGATACCGATCATACAATGTCTGTTAGACGCAGTGAGTTGGGCCCTTTTGGCCCAATGGGCTAGCTGCTACAGTTACTCGCAACCTGTATCGCCTCCCAAGTGTTAGATAGAGATAAGATTGGAAAGTTAGATGTTATTTAGGGGTCTCCCTGTATAAGGAGAGGAGATGTATCAATGAAAATTAAGCAAGAATTTAGAAGGAAACCCCTTCTTCTTGCTCGGGCGTGGGCGGAGGCCCCTGGCCGGCGTTTTCGCTCCCTCAACCCTATAATTCCCCACAGATCAGCCTCGAAAACCTCGTGGCTCTCTTCTCCTCGCATCACGCACCGTAACATTTAGTATCAGCTTGCCTTGATTCCGATCTGATCCATGGCTTCTACTACCGAGTATCCGGCCACCATCAAAGCCAATGCCACGCCAATTGCCAACAGCCCAACAACATCAGCATGGAAACCGGGGCCATCCTTCTCCACCTAGACACCATTTTCGAGGGGCAGCACCTTGAGACCCAATGCCAGGCGGTGCTTCCTTGCCAGGCATTGGCGGTGGTGCAACTGCAGGTGGTGACGCGCGGCCTCCTAGCACGACAGCGGCTCTAGGAGATGCGCAAGATGAAGCTGCATTGGATGGCAACGATGGCGTCCGCTTCATCCGCAGCCCCCCAGCCGTCTGCGTCGAACTCGCCATATGGGCGCTCGCCAACGATGGCGGCCACCAACACCACCACAGCTGTCCACATCAAGCAACCCCACCTGTCTTCCTCGTCAGCAGTCAGTCTCACGTAGTCGTGCTATGGTCTCTGGGCTGCTCGACGAAGGTGCCCTAGTAATGGTAGACGAGCTGCTCCCCGTCGCGGCGAAGTTTTTGGTTTGTATACGTACAGTTATATATACTATAAATTTAATAGGTACACTCTGTAAATCCTAATGGGCCTTATTAGATATAAAAAAATGAAGTGAGTATACTCTATCGAATTAATGAAATCTGGCTAATTGTTTATCCATGGAATAAAAAACATGTCGAAAAATCACACACACACACACACACACACATGTGTGTGTGTGTGTGTGTGTGTGGGCGCGCACACCAACTCGCTACTGAACTTATTATGGCAGCCAAATAAGATCCAAGCAAACAATTTCAGCCTGATATACGAGACACTAACTTCTCAAATATGAAGTCTTACCACACATAGTTAATAGTTTTGACATTCTAGAGCAATGTTCAGTAGCAGCCACCATACAATATAAGTACACATCATACATTGTGCAATGTGACTTATTTAATTGTCTCTTTAAATGGTTTGTTTTGGTTTCAATCCGTCGAACAATGCAAATGTGATTTAATCACGTTCAATGGTTTTCTTGTTCTGATCGGGGAATCAAACAAATCTATAGGATGTATGGCCATATGCCACCATTCTTGCTGAGTTCATATGTTTCTAGCCGACCGCACAGCCTCCGTAAGTGAACAATTTCTTATAAATTTGAAAGAACAATTCAATACTTTATGGTTGTATGGAATATTGTACTAAATGTAAAAGCCACCAAATTAAATTTAGTAAAACAGTAGACTGTGTGTAGTACTTTATACATTATTAGGTCTAAAATGTGTATTACCATGAAAAACACATGTTAAATAAATTGGTTTTTCTAGTGCACGATTTAAATTCATATCCCAAACGAGACACCGGTAATACTTTGAGGACAAATGGGTGGTTCCTTAATGGTTCAATGTTTTTAGGGCATCCAATAATCAAATGAAAATGTTGAGCAACTGGACATACATATAGTACAAGAATCAGTCAACGATGGGTGTTTATGATATAATGGAGAATGAAGTATCAGGTGCGCGCGCGTGCGCACACACACACACACACACACACACACACCTAAATTATTTCAATTACAAGGTCAACAAAAAGTTGTTATATGCAGGTGACCACCTAAAAGGGGTTTAAGATTACAACATCACCTTGTAAGAAAGAACATGGTGCCAAAGTTTCACAAGTTCACATTCTGGTGCAAAGGGGTTTTCAAAATGATTACACCAACATTTTTCATAAAACTGTTGCTCAACGTTGTCTTAAAATGTTACAATGTTTTTTGAAAAAAGACAAATTCAATTTCTCCCCTCTCATTCACACACACACACACACACACACACACACACACACACACACACACACACACACACACACACACACACACACACACACACACACACACACACACACACACACCTAAATTATTTCAATTACAAGGTCAACAAAAAGTTGTTATATGCAGGTTACCACCTAAAAGGGGTTTAAGATTACAACATCACCTTGTAAGAAAGAACATGGTGCCAAAGTTTCACAAGTTCACATTCTGGTGCAAAGGGGTTTTCAAAATGATTACACCAACATTTTTCATAAAACTGTTGCTCAACGTTGTCTTAAAATGTTACAATGTTTTTTGAAAAAAGACAAATTCAATTTCTCCCCTCTCCTTCACACACACACACACACACACACACACACACACACACACACACACACACACACACACACACACACACACACACACACACACACACACACACACACACACATCATAAGTAACGAAATAGGACACAAATTACTACAATTGTTCAAACTGAAGAGAAGTACCTCGGATTTATCATGGTCAAAGCAAACAAGGAATGTGCAATCACACTCTTCTAGACCATGCGCTTTTACTATCCTACCATGCACATGAGCACCAAAGTAGAGCCCACTCTGTTGAGTTTCCTAAACATTTCATATAGAAGTACATATTCATGAGAAACCACTCTACCAATGCAAATGATAGGACTCAGGTCAAAATTTATTTATGTCAGTATGACTTTCGAAATGTTGCACAAACATGACAAAAAAATTAAACAAAAAAAACCATTGCCAAAGCAGATGTAACTAGATGTGGTCACAAACAAAATTAATAGAAAAGACCATAGTCCAAACATGTCACTAGATGCAGTGGAACCTCTCAACTGTAGAGCAATGACGTCGTTAATGTTACATCACAACAGAGTTTTATTGTTGCATCTGAAGTATGGATGTCTTCTTTTTGCAGTTTGATGGTAGAAAAAAAATATGGATGTATTCTTTTAAAATCAATCAAAGCATGCAGTTCATGAAGCAAGAAAAATATAGAAAACCCTAACTATTATTTCCCAAAATGAAATTATTTGGGATCGAGAGAGTAATGAAATTCTATATCGAACCTGATCTTAAATTATTTTAAATACAAGGTCAACAGCAAGTTGTTACATGCAAGTTAATATATATACCACCTAAAAGGGGTTTAAGATTACAACATCACCTTGTAACAAAGAACATGGTGCCAAAGTTCCACAAGTTCACATTTTGGTGCAAAGGATTTTTCATAATGGTTACAACAACATTTTTCATAAACATGTTGTTCAACATTTTCTAAAAATGTTACAATGTTTTTTGAAAAAAATACAAATTCAAATTTTCCCCTCTCCTTCGCGCGCGCGCGCACACACACACACACACACACACACACACACACACACACACACACACACACACACACACACGCACGCACGCACACACATCATAAGTAACTAAGGTAAAATACACAAATTACTACAATTATTGAAAATGAAGAGATGTACCTCGGTGATCATGGTCAAAGCAAACAAGGAATGTGCGATCACACTCTTCTAGACCATGCGCTTTTACTATCCAACCATGCACATGAGCAAAAAAGTAGAGCCCACTATGTAAGTTTCCTGAACGTTTCATACAGAAGTATGTATTCATGAGAAACCACTCTACCAATGCAAATGATAGGACTCTGGACAAAATTTAGTCGTGTCAGTATGACTTTCGAAATGTTGCACAAACATGACAAAAAAATTAAACAAAAAAACCATAATCAGAGCAGATGTAACTAGATGTGGTCACAAACAAAATTAATAGAAAAACCACAGTCCAAACGTGTCACTAGATGCAATGGCACCTCTCAACTGTTTAGCAATGACGTCGTTAATGTTACATTACAGCAGAGTTTTGTTGTTGCATCTAAAATATGGATGACTTCTTTGTGCAGTTTGACGGTAGCAGAAAAATATGGATGTATTCTTTTGAAATCAATCCAAGCATGCAGTTCATGAAGAAGAAAAATATATAGAAAACCTAACTATTATTTCCCAAGATAAAATTATTTGGGATCGAGCGAGTAATGAAATTCTATATCGAACCTGATGTGTTAAATTACTTTTCATACAAGGTCAACAGCAAGTTGTTATATGCAAGTTAATATATATACTAGCTAAAAGGGGTTTAAGCTTACAACATCACCTTGTAACAAAGAACATGGTGCCAAAGTTTCACAAGTTCACGTTCTGGTGCAAAGGGGTTTTCAAAATGATTACACCAACAGTTTTCATGAAAATGTTGCTCGACATTTTCAAAAAAATGTTACAACATTTTTTGAAAACAAAACAAATTCAAATTTTCACCTCTCCTTCACACACACACACACACACACACACACACACACACACACACACACACACACACACACACACACACACAAACACACACACACATCATAAGTAACAAAGGCAAAGTACACAAATTACTACAATTATTCAAAATTAAGAGAAGTACCTCGGATTTATCATGGTCAAAGCAAACAAGGAATGTGCGATTGTTGACGGCTGTTAAGTACCTATTTTAAGGCCGTCAATTCCTGCATTTTACCTCAAGAACTATGCATCCACAGTAGAATAGGAGCTTATACTGATGAATTCCACTAGTGGCAATGCAAAGATGAATGCAGGTATTTAGCACAAGAAAAGAGAAGAAAGCACACCTCCATGATCCAAGCAATTCAGGCTCAGCCAATAAGAGTCTGCCATGTAGGCATCCACTGGATCCATGACGCCATCAATCCATGGGAAGAAGACCCGACGAATTAGGAGCTGCCACGTGTGCGTCACATGGATCCTATGGCCCACCTATGCGTCCAAACCGCCTCAAATCCACGTGGGCCCCCAGAACCGCCTTAAGGACCCACCTGACAGCCACCTGGAGAAAGCACAGCCAGGATGGGCCCACCCAGGGATCGACCGACCCCACAGGTCGGCCGAACCGCCTCTGGCTCGGTTCATCTTGGCCTTCCACGTGTGAGCTCTTGGTTGGTTCCTCGTCGCATTCCGAGGGTGCTCGCGGCTTCTCACAAAGTTGTCCAGCCCCTATAAATAGAAGAGAGTGGGGGTAAGAAGAGGACAACACACTTGAAGGCAACTTCTCACCTTTGTCTCCTTCTCCCCTCTCCTCCTCTCTTGGTTGTGGTGAAACCTCACCTCACCATGAGTGTGTGTGTGTGGAGGATCTAGCCTAGGTGGTGCTAGGTAGAGAGGGAGTGTGTGTGAGTGAGTAGAGGTGAGATGGTGATGATCCGTTCATCAACCATCATCCCCTTGTACCTCGTGGATGATCCCGTTCTTCATTTAGACTAAAGTGAGTATTTCAGTATATTCCAATTAGACTAAAGTAGCATTCATGCATAGGTGATATGTTCTTGTGTTCTTCATCCGTTCTTGATCTTAGGCTTGCGTTCTAGTTGAACCACTCCTTTCAATCCTGTGGAGAAGATGCATAAGTTGTTTATCTGTTTGTTTGACTGCTCATCAATTAGAATATAGTGGATGCTCATGCATATCTGATTTAGATCAAAGTATCATTCATATCTCCTGTCGCCTATTTGATTCCATGATGAGTGAGGCCTAGCCTGTACTCGCAGGTTCGTCACTCCATATTTATACAGAGTGCTATAGTGTTGCTACGGGACGTCAGACGTAGCCGTGCTATAGTAGTGATAGGTGGTGTAGGCGTGGTGCCTAAACTGCGGGTTATCCTTCGTTTGCCCCGTATCCCACAGATTGATAGGGGTAGGCCGCGGTAGTGACAGTCGTTGGACCCTTTGTACTCCCCCACGTTCGGATACGACGTAGAGCTTTCGGCCAGAACCGACCTGTTACATCCAGGAGGGAACTGGTGCCCGAAGCGAGTGTCCTTCTCTCGAGCTTGCGCCCTTCTAGAATCAATACCCATAGGAGACTCCTCATCCCCAACCTACGACGGTCATGTCCTCGGAAGAAAGCCAGCTCCTGGATCAAGCAAGAAGGTGCTCTATGATGATTATCCAGGCCCTTCGCTGAAGCCCGGGGAGCACTATGCTGGGTCCTTCTTCAACGAGGATGGGGAGCCTTTCTGCCATAGATATGAGGAGGATGTGTGGGATGAGTTCCCGCAGCCCCAGACCAGGTTTCGGATCTTCGGGGTGAGAACTCCGAAGGACAGCTGCGGGGTGCCCAAGCCATATCCACCACGCTGGCAGGCGGAGCTTGGCAATATCCTTGCCTCATTGCCAGACAGGAAGACTCATACCCGCGCAGCAGAAAAACTAGCAGATGAGTTGGCTGACCTGTAGCTGGAATACGACATTCTGATGAAGGTTGTGAAGCAGCAGCGAGCAGAGTATCGGCAACTCAAGGAGCTCTTCCTCAAGACAAATGAGGAGTTGAATGCCAAGCTGCAGTGTTTAGTTGAGGCTGAGGGTTTAGAACCCCTCTTTGCCGAGTAGAGGGTCGTGCCCTCTCTTTTATTTCCCATAGGCGCTTAATTAATTTGCATTTATTTCCCTTTCATTTATTTCCTTTCCGAACAATTTTTATTTCCATCATGTGTGTAAGCGCCTATTTATTAGAGAACTTTAAATAAAATAATATGGCTCCACCGGTCACGTAACCCGGTTGAGCCCATGTGTGTCAGTCATTTTGTTTTGTTTTGTTTTATCTTGAAGAACAACACCTAGGTACAAGATAGTGTGGGGGAGAGCAGCACTCTCCAAACGCGAACACGACGATTCTTATGCCCACACTCAGCTCACACAGTGCTAGCAATCGACCGAGCCTAGAGAACCTGAACGGGGCGCATATATCTACACATCACTGAAAACCCCGTCTGGTCCGCACAGCCAGCGCTGGTTTGTTTCTCTATCTTACTCGACCATGATTCTTGAGTTCGGTATACTCTCCATTTATAAATCCTCTATCTACCAGCTCATGAAATCTATGGTTGTGCTCGCTCCATGCCTTTGGTTGACTTACATAAGTTTTATTCCCCGTATATAACCTGATGCTTGTGAACAAATTTGTCATAAGGACAACATGTTTTTCTAAGTGGTTGACGAGTGAGATATGGCTTGATGATACGATCTTTGCTCTGATGGTCTTAAGATCTTGGGTTTACCTATATAGAAAAAAAAGAAGCTCTTGCAATGCTCCTCTTTGATATGTCACAGTCCTACCAAAGTCATATGAAGTTTTAATTGCAAACCTTTTACTCATATGCTGCTTGTTATTGCATTGAGCTTTGTCAAATTCTGTGACCCTTATGAGAATTCTTTTCATGCTCTCATGATCAAGATTCATGTTCACACTACCATTTTCCCCTTGCTATGCTTCTACTCTGGAAGTTAGCATTGTATCATCCATCTATCCACCTATATCAATGCTCCATCATGTGTATTGATTTATCTCTCCTTAGTATTTGGTAAAAGGGGCATGGCTATCAAAAAAAAAGGGGGACACATGAAGGTCCCTGCAGTTAAAAAAAATGTGGGCACATGAAGGTCCACTAAAAAGAAAAAGAGGATAGCCATGTTCTCATAAGACCTTTTCATATGTATGAGAGAAGAATCATGCAACAGAGTCATTCATCATAAGATGGTAATAACTAGTACCCACTCCGGGGCTAGCATCCACCTTACCATCACCATAGCATTTCATTATGTATAGTGGTAACTAGAACCCGTTCCGGGCCTAGTGTACACCCCACTATACTTATCATACTCATACACGTGCACATCTTGATCTGATAGCATGAATTGCTTTCTTCTTTGGATCTGGTCTTTGACTTTGCAATATATGTGATGCAAGTATGCCTTATCCTTCATACCCTACCTTGAGCTCCACATAAGCCATGTTTAGAGTAGGATGGATTTAAGGCAGGTCAATGCCTTGGTGAGGATATATACACATTGAGCGATCCGAGAGAATCAAAGAGGGAGACAGAGCAAGGTTTTGCTAAATTAAAAAAGAGAGAAACCCAAGGACTTACCACCAGGTGCTGAAGTGACTTGATTCATGGTCGTTCTTCTTGTCAACTACCCAAGGTAGCATGGTAGCCAATCCACAGAGTTCACAAGAGCAAGGTATGACTCGAAATAACTCTTATGTCTGTCTTGTACCTTTGGTTTAACCCGCTTGATCTCATCCCTTTTGCTTGGGACGAGCAAAGGTCAAGTGTGGGGGAGTTGTTGACGGCTGTTAAGTACCTATTTTAAGGCCGTCAATTCCTGCATTTTACCACAAGAACTATGCATCCACAGTAGAATAGGAGCTTATACTGATGAATTCCACTAGTGGCAATGCAAAGATGAATGCAGGTATTTAGCACAAGAAAAGAGAAGAAAGCACACCTCCATGATCCAAGCAATTCAGGCTCAGCCAATAAGAGGCTGCCATGTAGGCATCCACTGGATCCATGACGTCATCAATCCATGGGAAGAAAACCCGACGAATCAGGAGCCGCCACGTGTGCGTCACATGAATCCTATGGCCCACCTACGCGTCCAAACCACCTCAAATCCACGTGGGCACCTGGAACCGCCTTAAGGAACCACCTGACAGCCACTGGAGAAAGCACAGCCAGGATGGGCCCACCCAGGGGTCGGCCGAACCGCCTCTGACTCGGTTCATCCTGGCCTTCCACGTGTGAGGTCCTGGTTGGTTCCTCGTCGCATTCCGGGGGTGCTCGCGGCTTCTCACGAAGTTGTCCAGCCCCTATAAATAGAAGAGAGTGGGGGTATGAAGAGGACAACACACTTGAAGGCAACTTCTCACCTTTGTCTCCTTCTCCCCTCTCCTCCTCTCTTGGTTGAGGTGAAACCTCACCTCACCATGAGTGTGTGTGTGTGGAGGATCTAGCCTAGGTGGTGCTAGGTAGAGAGGGAGTGTGTGTGAGTGATTAGAGATGAGATGGTGATGATCCGTTCATCAGCCATTATCCCCTTGTACCTCGTGGATGATGTCATTCTTCATTTAGATTAAAGTGAGTATTTCAGTATATTCCAATTAGACTAAAGTAGCATTCATGCATAGGTGATATATTCTTGTGTTCTTCATCCGTTCTTGATCTTAGGCTTGCGTTCTAGTTGAACCACTCCTTTCGATCCTGTGGAGAAGATGCATAAGTTGTTTATCCGTTTGTTTGACTGCTCGTCAATTAGAATATAGTGGATGCTCATGCATATCTGATTTAGATCAAAGTATCATTCATATCTCCTGTCGCCTATTTGATTCCATGATGAGTGAGGCCTAGCCCGTACTCGCGGGTTCGTCGCTCCATATTTATACGGAGTGCTATAGTGTTGCTACGGGACGTCAGACGTAGCCGTGCTATAGTAGTGATCGGTGGTGTAGGCGTGGTGTCTAGACTGCGGGTTATCCTTCGTTTGCCCCGTATCCCACGGATTGATAGGGTAGGCCGCGGTAGTGACAGCCGTTGGACCCTTTGTACTCCCCCACGTTTGGATACGGCGTAGAGCTTTCGGGCAGAACCGACCTGTTACATCCAGGAGGGAACTGGTGCCCGAAGCGAGTGTCCTTATCTCGAGCTTGCGCCCTTCTAGAATCAATACCCATAGGTGACTCCTCATCTCCCAATCTACCTCAGCAGGGATCCTGTGTCCTTGGATAGTCATTCGTAGAGCTCCCCTTCTGTTCCTAGGATTCGATACCCTTTGGAATACTCCTTAGGTGAAGTGCTACACCTGTATATCCGTGCGCTTGCGGATTCGTTCGTACCCATAGGTATACCCTGGTGATTCTTACGCTCACGCTATCCCGGCGCCGTAGTGGTGACGTTAAGAAATACCAACAACGATCACACTCTTCTAGACCTTGCGCTTTTACTATCCTACCATGCACATGAGCACCAAAGTAGAGCCCACTCTGTTGAGTTTCCTGAACGTTTCATATAGAAGTACGTATTCATGAGAAACCACTCTACCAATGCAAATGATAGGACTTGGGTCAAAATTTATTCATGTCAGTATGACTTTAGAAATGTTGCACAAACATGACAAAAAAAATAAACAAAAAAACCATTGCCAAAGCAGATGTAACTAGATGTGGTCACAAACAAAATTAATAGAAAAAACCATAGTCCAAACATGTCACTAGATGCAGTGGCACCTCTCAACTATTGAGCAATGACATCATTAATGTTACATCACAACAGAGTTTTATTATTGCATCTAAAATATGGATGTCTTCTTTTTGCAGTTTGATGGTAGCGGAAAAATATGGATGTATTCTTTTGAAATCATTCGAAGCATGCAGTTCATGAAGTAGAAAAATATGTAGAAAAACCTAACTGTTATGTACCAAGATATAATTATTTGGGATCGAGCGGGTAATGAAATTATATATCGAACTTGATCTTAAATTATTTTAAATACAAGGTCAACAAAAAGTTGTTATATCCAGGTTAATATATAGACCACCTAAAAGGGGTATAAGATTACAACATCACCATGTAACAAAGAACATGGTGCCAAAGTTTCACAAGTTCACATTCTGGTGCAAAGGGGTTTTCAAAATGATTACACCAACATTTTTCATGAAAATCAACATTTTCTAAAAATGTTACAATATTTTTTTGAAAAAAAACAAATTCAATTTTCCCCTCTCCTTCACACGCACACACACACAAAAACACAAACACACATACACACACACACACATCATAAGTAACCAAGGTAAAGTACACATATTACTATAATTCTTCAAAATGAAGAGAAGTACCTCGGATTGATCATGGTCAAAGCGAACAAGGAATGTGCAATCACACTCTTCTGGACCATGCACTTTTACTATCCTACCATGCACATGAGCATCAAAGTAGAACCCACTCTGTTGAGTCTCCTGAACATTTCAGACAGAAGTATGTATTCATGAGAAACCACTCTATTAATGCAAATGATAGGACTTGGGACAAAATTTATTTATGTATGTATGACTTTCAAAATGTTGCACAAACATGACAAGAAAATTAAACAAAAAAACCTATAGTCAAAGCAGATCTAACTAGATGTGGTCACAAAAAAATTAATAGAAAAACCACAGTCCAAGAATGTCACTAGATGCAGTGGTACCTCTCAACTGTTTAGCTATGACATCGTTAATGTTACATCATAATAGAGTTTTGTTGTTGCATCTAAAATATGGATGTCTACTTTTTGCAGTTTGAAGGTAGCAGAAAAATATGGATGTATTCTTTTGAAATCAATCCAAGCATGCAGTTCATGAAGAAGAAAAATATATAGAAAACCTAACTATTATTTCCCAAGATAAAATTATTTGGGATCGAGCGAGTAATGAAATTCTATATCGAACCTGATGTTAAATTATTTTTCATACAAGGTCAACAGCAAGTTGTTATATGCAAGTTAATATATATACTAGCTAAAAGGGTTTAAGCTTACAACATTACCTTGTAACAAAGAACATGGTGTCAAAGTTTCACAAGTTCACATTCTGGTGCCAAGGGGTTCTCAAAATGATTACACCAATATTTTTCATGAAAATGTTGCTTAACATTTTCAAAAAATGTTACAACGTTTTTTGAAAAAAAAACAAATTCATTTTTTCCCCTCTCCTTCACACACACACACACATACACACACACACACACACATCATATGTAACCAAGGTAAAGTACACAAATTACTACAATTGTTCAAAATGAAGAGAATGAAGGACCGGAAAGGCGAACCAGAGCGGGGGGGGGGGGGGAGTGAATGGGAGCCGATAAAAATTCTATTCAAGAATTCGGCCTATGAACCCAAGATCACTCGGAGACCTCCGTGTACTTCTCTTGCCAAATCCACGTAGCCACTGAAGTGCTACTGGACCTAGGAACAAGATCCAACCAACACCTCTCGAAAACACGCAACGGAAAACAACACGAACACAGCTGCTGGAGCCAGAACCGGCCAGGTCGGTTCCTGAAACCGGTCAGACCGATTCTCTAGGACTTAGCCTCTCACAGGCAGGGGAAACCAATCAGGCCGGTTTGGGAAACCGGTCAGGCCGGTTTTATCCAGGAAACCCCCAAAAGACCACTGAAGCCAACCTAGAGCAAAACAACCACAAACCCAACCAAGCTTGAACAAGTAAAGCCATAGCCTGAAAGAGACTTGCTTGTTCAAAAACTCCTCTCGACAACCCACTGGGGGCCAAACCGGTCAGACCAGTTTATGAAACCGGTCAAGCCGGTTTTGCCTGGGCAGTCAGGAAGAACACAACCCGCGGGAAAAACTCACCCTTCACCTCAATCGATCTCCCAATTCGCTCTACAGATTCAAGTGAGACTTTGGGGATAGCTTGGGTACCTCGTGGGCTACCTTTGGCTAAAGGCTCGAGCCCCAAAACTCACTCAATCAACAGGAATTGAAAGTCAACCCTCAAGAACACCTCTCCAAGAACTCTACCGAAAACCACCAAATCGAAGCCATTTCGGTGGGTTTAATGGGGCAAAGTCACCACACAAAGAGGCACAAGGTCCTCATATGTGACACCCAACAAGAATCCCGCAAAGAAACACCTCCAAAACTTCACCACGAATTTCTCAAGAAAAGGCTCCAAAAATCACCAAAAGAGAAAACGGGAGAGACAACAAAAGGCCTTGAGGAATCTGTTGGCGGTCGATTTTCGTCAACCAAGAACACTTGTTATGTTATGGTTTGAACTTCATTTTGGAACTAACCCGCCACTAGGCATACTAATGATATAACAAGTTCACCATTGGATGTGCATTTTGGAGTATAGTGTTTTGGCAGGAATTCATGTATTAAATGAGGAAAGATGCAACTAGTTCGGAGGACGTTTTGCATGTCAATCAAGGAGCTCCGACCGTGTGCAAACTTGTCTCCAAAGGTGGCAAGGACCAATGTGCTTCAATGAAGAATTCCCGAGGACCGAGATGAAAAGACCGGAAGTTCATGCATAAAGACCCCTTAACCTGGTCGCGGAGATAACGACGTCAAAAGTCCACAATTGAAGGAGAAAATGACCCAAAATGCAAAAGATGGAGTGCAGAGCAAAATGGGCCGAAACCGGCCCAGGGAGGGGCCAGGCCGGCCGGCCCACCCTCTTTTGGCGGCAGTTCGCTGCCTCCTTTCGTCGGTGTTAAGTAAATGGAACCCTAAGCACTTGCGCAAGCTGCCATTCGCCAGAGACGCCATCTAGTTCCTCAGAGCCGCCAAGGAAGAGAGAATAGAATACGAGAGAGACTCTTGGGGGAGAACACTCGAGATAGATCATCGCCAAGCCCGAGGGAGGCCGCCACGAGGAAGGAGGACACCGAGGCCTTGCCGTGGTGCCGCTGGAGTTGAAGGACAACGAGGATCCATCTTCATCGGAGGCATCCACCATGCTCAACGGTGCCATCCCTAGCGTCTTGATGGGGTAAAGTCTATCGTTTGTCCATGGAGTTGTAACAGAACTTGAAGTGTAGTCACCTATCTTGTTTGGATCATATGTCTATCATACCTTTTGTTGATGATGCTTAATGTTTAAGGCTAGCTACCATGCTTTCGGGGTCGCTCCCGTAGATCGTGTCAACATACCGTGTTCATTAGGGTTAGTACCGATTACCTTCGCGCAGTGACATGTACGAGGGAAGGGAAACATCTAATCCTTGACCACATGCTTAGATAGATTGGATCGGGGGTTTATCATGTTTTGGATGATTACATCCTCAAGTGCCTAGACTCCATGGGCATACGTTCTTCATACTTGTGCACCTCTCATCTCTCTTTAACGTAATTTAGGGTTAGTTTATCTTTACTTTATAGATTAATCTTTCTATCATAAGTCTTCGATCAACAAGATTAGTGTTAGGTTAAACGCTAGTAATCCCCTTGCTCCTTGGGTTGACAAGAACCTTGGGATCTCCCGTAGGTGAAGAAGGGCATAGGTGATCCGTACGCTTGCGGATCAAAACTTCATACGAGTTTCACCTATCAACAAGCCCCATTTTCTGGCGTCGTTGCCGGGGAGAAAGCTAGTTTACTTCATTTAATCTTTCATTGATTTTGTTGATTACTAACATCTAACCCTTGTGTTCTAGAAACACACTCTTTTTTTGTTTTTGTTTTCTTTTGATTGTCTAGATGGCGTTCGTTGGAAATCCCTTGGAGGAACTGGAAAAATCACTAAGAGACTATGCTAGCCCTCGATGTGAGGACATCAAGGTACAAGAGTCGGATTCGGTTCTCGAAGCGACAAGGTACGAGATTAAGGCTCGAATCATCAAGATGGCAGCAACTAATCCGTTCCGAGGGGTGGAGACAGACAACCCATATAGACATATCCAGTGCTTCACGACACTATGCAATACGATACGACAAGAGGGAGTCCCTGATGATTGGTTTAAATGGAGTCTCTTCACCTACTCACTTGACGATGAAGCAATGAAGTGGTATTCATTTGCATCCTTCGAAGTCGAGGGAAATTGGAATCATTTGATAAAGAAATTTTGTGCCAAGTTTTTCCCTATAAGCAAGATTCAACATATAAGGAGGCAAGTGATTACTTTTAAGCAAGGAGAAGAAGAAGGGATTGATCAAGCGTGAAATCATTTCAATGAGCTAGTCGAACAAGGACCAAGACTCGGATTTCTCGGTGATGTACTTTTGCATACATTTTTCTTTTCCCTAACCCCTAGTTGAATGGAATACGTTCAAATGTGTCCAGGAGGGGATCTCATGGAGAAAACACTCACCGAAGCTTCCCAACTTCTACAAAAAATAAGCAAAGCGGCGGCCATGTGAAGAGATTGGGAAACACGACTTTCGGGAAAGCCGGAATGTGATACAAGTGTGAGACCACTTGCTGCAATTTTCAGAAATACGGCCCCGGAAGAGAAGAAAGATGAGCCAATCCCGAAAAAGGTTGAAGAAATTAAACATGCGGAAACTAGAACTATCCCGGAGAGTGATCACGCCGAGACAAGCAAAGCAAGTGAAAGGACTATGTAAAGCGCGAAGCCACTAAGGGAGTTCGAGCAAATGGATTGGGTCCCAATTGATTTTGGAGAAATCTTTGACAAGAGAAGACCGTTCCCTAATCAAAAGGGAATGGCAAAAGCTTTGGAGATAGACTTTCCGTCGGAAAAACAAGTGGAACATCCATACAACCTAGAGACAACCGGGGAGGTCCTTCAAAAACTCTTTAGCGAAGAAGAAGTGGATCCGGACCATGTGGCCGAAGCAAAGAGGATTATGGGAATCAAGCCCGAGGCATCACCATTACCTCGCCTCGCTGAAATTTATGCCATAGGATCCGATGAAGAAGAGAAGACATCGCCGCGTATAGATTGCAAGGTCAACAACATTGATTGCAAGGCGTTATGCGACATTGGAGCACAAGTAAGTGTCTTGTCTTCTAAAATTTTTGATGAAATTCATGATCACACCATTGACCTAGTTCCAACCTCTACTAAATTAATCATGGGAGATGGTAGAATTGTTAAACCTATTGGAATTGCCCGAAATCTAGAAGTTTTAATTTCCGGAAAATGCATCCCAACTGATTTCTTCACTGTTGACGTCTACTATGATAAAAATGATCATGTAATTCTTGGTAGACCGTTTCTCAAGTTGGTTATTGCTGTTTTAGATGCCAAAAAAGGAAAAGTAACTATTAATCTTGATGGGGATAATCACACATATAATTTCCTTCCCGCTTCTAGAATTGCCTCACCCCTACCTCTTGATGACGAAGAGGTAGGCTTTTTGTTGAAACCTTTAGGGATCCATTGCAAAGAGCAATGGAGAATGAATCTAATGATGAGCTAGATGGATAATTAGCGGAAGCTTAGAGGAAGATAAATTTGAAGACATTGGGGAAATTAAACACGAGGAACCACAAGTACCCGAGGTGGATCTTAAGCCATTGCCCAAGGGATTGAAATATGAATTTTTGGGGCCGGACAAGACTTATCCTGTGATCGTGAGCGACGAATTGAGTCCCGAGGAGAATGACATGTTGCTGAATTTATTGAAAAAGCACAAGAAGGTGATCGGATATTCGATAAATGACCTTAAAGGACTTAGTCCAGCGTTTTGCACTCATCGTATACCTATGGAGGATCAATGCAAGCCCGTTGTGGACCATCAAAGGAGGTTAACCCATGCTATGCAAGAGGTGGTGAAGAAGGAGGTTATCAAGTTGTTGGACGCCGGAATCATCTACCCGGTGCCGCATGGCGAATGGGTGAGCCCCGTACATTGTGTGCCCAAGAAAGGAGGTTTGACTGTGGTGAAAAATGAGAAGAATGAACTAATACCGCAAAGAATCGTGACCGGATGGAGGATGTGTATTGATTATCGTAAATTGAACAAAGCAATGAAGAAGGATCACTTCCCCCTACCGTTCATCGACGAGATGCTTGAGAGGTTAGCAAATCATGCGTATTTTTTCTTTCTTGATGGATACTCGGGGTTCATGCAAATTCCTATTCACCCAGATGATCAACACAAGACAACATTCACTTGCCCTTATGGAACATTTGCATATAGAAGGATGCCCTTTGGTTTATGTAATGCTCCAGCCTCTTTTCAACGATGCATGATGGTTGTATTATCGGAGTTCATCGTGGAAATTGTCGAAGTATTTATGGATGACTTCTCCGTCTATGGTAAAACTTTTGCGGATTATTTGGCAAACTTGGATAAAGTTCTCACAAGGTGTGGGGAGGTTGACTTGGTGCTAAATTGGGAGAAATGTCACTTCATGGTGAAACAAGGAATAGTGTTGGGACACGTGATATTCGAGAGAGGGATTGAGGTGGACAAGGCTAAGGTTGAAGCAGTTGAGAAGCTTCCACCACCGACGGATATCAAATCTTTGAGGAGTTTCTTGGGCCATGCGGGATTCTTTAGGAGATTCATCAAGGATTTCTCAAAGATTACAAAGTCGTTGACTAATCTTCTCCAAAAAGATGTGCCATTCAATTTTAACGAGAAGTGCTTGGCGGCATTCCAGACACTAAAGAGAGCTCTCGTGACCGCACCTATCATTCAACCGCTCGATTGGAGTCAACCCTTTGAGATCATGTGCGACGTTAGCGACTATGCCGTTGGAGCCGTGTTGGGACAACGAAAAGAAGGCAAGGTACATGCTATATACTATGCTAGCAAAACCCTTAATGGAGCTCAATTAAATTATGCAACAACGGAGAAGGAATTGCTTGCGATAGTATTTGCTTTCGAAAAATTCAGATCCTATATTGTGAATTCTAAAGTAATCATCTACACTGATCATGCGGCAATCAAGTATCTCTTGTCTAAAAAGGATGCCAAGCCAAGGTTGATTAGGTGGATCCTTCTCTTTCAAGAGTTCGATGTGGAGATTCGGGATAAAAAGGGGTCGGAAAATGTTGTGGCCGGCCATCTATCAAGAATGAATCGTGAGGATGATAAAGAGCCCATTGAAGACAAGATGAGAGATGATCATCTATATCACATCCTCGACAAAGACACTTGGATGATCAACATTATTCGAGCCATACGAAAGATGCCACTTGATCACTTAGATAAGAATGCTCAAAGAAGGGTGATGGCTGAGAGCCAAAAATATTATTGGGATGCACCTTACCTCTTTAGGCTTGGAGCGGATGGAGTCTTGCGAAGGTGCGTACCAAGGGAAGAAAGAGTCGAAATACTAAGGAAGTGTCACTCGGGCGAATATGGAGGACACTATGGACATTTTAGGACTCAAGCAAAGGTATGGGCTAGTGGGTTCTATTGGCCGGAGATGCATGAAGACTCAAAAAGGTATGTTCCTTCTTGTCTGGAATGTCAAAGAACGGGGAATATATCTCAAAGGAAAGCTATGCCTTTAAATTATAACTTGCAAATTGATCTATTCGACGTATGGGGAATTGACTTCATGGGGCCTTTCACTAATTCAAATGGATATGAGCATATATTAGTAATGGTTGATTATGTATCCAAGTGGGTAGAGGCCATCCCTTGTCGAAGAGCTTCAACGGAGGAATCTATATCAATGATCAAGAATGTTATATTCCCACGCTATGGAGTCCCGCGAGTTTTGATAAGTGATGGAGGAACACACTTCACGGGAAATAGTTTCAGAAAGTGCTTGTCCAAGTTGGGGATCGAGCATAGAGTGACCACGGCTTACCACCCACAAACCAATGGTCAAGCGAAAACTTCAAATAGGCAACTCAAGAGTATTCTTAACAAGACTGTTGAGAAGGGAGGTAAAGATTGGTCGAAAAAGTTGGACGGAGCATTATGGGCATATCGGACGGCACACAAGACACCAATAGGTATGACACCATATCAATTCGTTTATAGTAAATCTTGTCATTTGCCTTTGGAACTAGAGCACAAAGCATATTGGGCGATCAAGGAGATGAATCTTGATGTGGATGCTGCGAGAATCAAACGGAGGATTCAAATAAGTGAATTAGAAGAGATGAGACTTAAAGCTTATGAGAGTGCAACCATCTACAAGGAAAGAATGAAGCGATGGTATGATAAAAGACTCCAAGCAAAGGAATTCAAAGAAGGCGACAAGGTCCTCCTCTATAACTCAAAGTTCAAGATATTCGGGAAAGGCAAATTGAAAAGCAAATGGGATGGACCGTATGTCGTCCACTCGGTCTCGCCAAGCGGAGCGGTAACGATTATGGATATAAAAGGAGATCAATATGTGGTTAATGGACAACGATTGAAGGTTTTTCTTGAGCCCGATGTCATGCCCATCGACTACATTGACATATACACCATGGAGGACGGGCCCGAGCGTCAAGCCTAAGACGTAAAACAAGGTAACTTTTCTGTAAATAAATTTTCTTTTTCTTTTCTTATTTTTTTTATCAAGTCCTTTTCGCGATTTTTAGCTGGACCTTTTCATCACATAGGCTAGTATGCACGAAACACAGGCCCGCAGAAGATGGGCCATGGGGGCCCAAACCAGGGGGTAGGCCGGCCAGCACCCCTCTGCATCGGTTCATGCCCGTTTTTCTCTGGGACGCGGCTCGGTTTACTTCTTATCTTTGCCGACCTTTTTAGGAACTTCAAAATTAGGAAGGATAGGGTTTCGGCCGAGTTTTCCCGGGCTAAGCTCTTCTTGTGGGAAGTTTCATTAGGTGTAGTAGCTAGCTTTTATCCCTCTTGTTCTTCTTGTAATTACGACGAGGACGTCGTAAGATCTAAGCGTGGGGGGAAGCTAGCTCTTTTAAATTTTTGCTCAAGTGGTGAAAGGTCGAGTCTTAAAGTCAAGTCAAGTTTGAGTCTTGTTCTTAAATTTTTAGCTTGTGATGTGTCTTAAATTAGCGTTGAGTCAAGAAAAAGAAATAAAAAGAGTCTTATACATTTTGTGTGGTGCAAGTCTTTTGTTTCTTTTACTTGTTATGTCTTTCTTTTATCCTTATTATTTGAGCATGAGCATTGTAAATAATTGTTTACCGTGGTGCTTAGTGGAAGTTTACCTTTGAAAGTATCCATTCTCAACTTTGATCTAGGACCTTACTTTGGCTATGCATTGAGTAATACTAATATTGGAGGTGTTTATTTCTGAAAATTATGAAAAACCTCTTGCAATGAAGGTTAGCGATTTCTTTCTCCAAGTTGAGAGGCAAGTCTATCCTATACAAGGCCTAAACTATATATAAACTCCACCATAAGTGTTGTTTAGCATGATGAATTGGGTTAGGACCTTACTCTCTTGGGAGATCTAATTTCGTGCAATGATCATGTCCTTGATGTTGTATCTTTTATTGCTAGTCTCGTCATATATTCGGTAATGGGAATTTCACATTGAATGCCCCATACATCGCCGGATTCCATACCCAAAACCATAAACATCTTTTTATCATCTTACTCCTTGAACACAACCCATGTCCGAAGATTCGTTCAATTTTTAGGCAAGGTTTTACTTAAAATTCAGATTGGTATTCATATCAAAAAGATGGGCGAAAGGCTTCGAAAAAGAAGAAAAAGATGTGGAGGAGAGACAAAAATATATATGTGTGTGTGTATATGTGTGTGCGCACACACAAGAAAAAGAGAAAGAGAGAGAGAGAGAGAGAAGAAAAAAAAGAAAAGAAAGAAAAGAAAAGAGAGAGAAAAAAATAGAGAGAAAAGGAGAAAGATCCAAGGCAAGGCAAGAAACATATAATGAGGTATGATAAGTCAAGTGAAGATCAAGAGAAGTGCAAGGAAGGATGTGATGATGTTGAGAATGAATCTTCAATATTGCATACCATGTGCAATCCGACATCGAGGACATCATTAGTGCCTTGAAGTTATTATTCTTTTTCCCTTTGCACATGTCCACCATTCTAAATCTTCTCATCCTTGATACCCTTACATTATGGTTTAACTCTCATGATCACTGGCTTGGAAGGTGAACAACCACTAGAGGATTTTCTTAGCTCGATAATACTTGTGCTAACTTCACTAGCCATACCTAAAGCTCCACCTTACATTATAAATGAGAGACTTATGGGAGGTGAGAGTTTATGAAATTATTTAGGATAGCCATTTTAAATGAGTGACATGTGAGAACTTGGAGGAGGATGTTGTCTAATACTTTATGCAGGAAATTTATTTCTAAAAAGCTTGTGAAAACCCTCCGATGGAAGTAAGAAAGTAAGTATGGTTGGAGACGAGGATCTCTAGTGAAAGGTATGAGTTGTGGGTAAGTCTTGAGTTGGTAAAGTTCTAAACGCCCATGTTTACATTATGATCTTTGTTTCATGTCTCTTATATTAAAGATGAATGATTGACTAACTTGTAAGGAAGGATTTTGACGAAGCATATTTCAACTCCTTGGATGAACAACTTGTGAGCAACTTCCTCGAGGATGAGCAAGATCTAAGCGTGGGGGGATGTTGGCGGTCGATTTTCGAAACCAAGAACACTTGTTATGTTATGGTTTGAACTTCATTTTGAAACTAACCCGCCACTAGGCATACTAATGATATAACAAGTTCACCGTTGGATGTGCATTTTGGAGTATAGTGTTTTTGCAGGAATTCATGTATTAAATGAGGAAAGATGCAACTAGTTCGGAGGATGTTTTGCAAGTCAATCAAGGAGCTCCGACCGTGTGCAAAGTTGCCTCCAAAGGTGGCAAGGACCAATGTGCTTCAATGAAGAATTCCCGAGGACCGAGATGAAAAGATCGGAAGTTCATGCGTAAAGACCCCTTAACTTGGTCGCGGAGATAACGACGTCCAAAGTCCACAATAGAAGGAGAAAATGACCCAAAATGCAAAAGATGGAGCGCGGAGCAAAATGGGCCGAAACCGGGCCAGGGAGGGCCCAGGCCGGCCGGCCCACCCTCTTCTCGTGGCGGTTCGCTGCCCCCTTTCGTCGGTGTTAAGTAAATGTAACCCTAAGCACTTGCGCAAGCCGCCATTCGCCAGAGACGCCATCTAGTTCCTCAGAGCCGCCAAGGAAGAGAGAATCGACTACAAGAGAGATTCTTGGGGGAGAACACTCACGATAGATCATCGCCAAGCCCGAGGGAGGCCGCCACGAGGAAGGAGGACACCGAGGCCTTGCCACGGTGCCGATGGAGTTGAAGGACAACGAGGATCCATCTTCATCGGAGGCATCCACCATGCTCAACGGTGCTATGCCTAGCATCTTGATGGGGTAAAGTCTATCGTTTGTCCATGGAGTTGTAACGGAATTGAAGTGTAGTCACCTATCTTGTTTGGATCATATGTCTATCATACCTTTTGTAGATGATGCTTAATGTTTAAGGCTAGCTACCATGCTTTCGGGGTTGCTCCTGTAGATCACGTCAACATACCGTGTTCATTAGGGTTAGTACCGATTACCTTCGCGTAGTGACATGTACGAGGGAAGGGAAACGTCTAATCCTTGACCACGTGCTTAGATAGATTGGATCGGGGGTTTATCATGTTTTGGGTGATTGCATCTTCAAGTGCCTAGACTCCATGGGCATACGTTCTTCATACTTGTGCACCTCTTGTCTCTCTTTAACGTAATTTAGGGTTAGTTTGTCTTTACTTTATAGATTAATCTTTCTATCATAAGTCTTCGATCAACTAGATTAGTGTTAAGTTAAACGCTAGTAATCCCCTCGCTCCTTGGGTTGACAAGAACCTTGGGATCTCCCGTAGGTGAAGAAGAGCATAGGTGATCCGTACGCTTGCGGATCGAAACTTCATACGAGTTTCACCTATCAACAGAATCACGCCGAATCTTCTATACATACCAAGAAAGATTCATAGAAGGTCTAGCTTGCCTCCCGATCATCCATCTCTCTCTAACGATCTCACCATGAAGCTCTCAAGCTAGCCCTAAGAAAAACCTAAGGAAAATAGGAAGGGAAAAATAGCAAAGCAAATGAGCTAGGGTTCCAAGAGATGGCTGCCATCCTCTCACCACTTGGGTTATATGGAGGCAACCGAAATACGAAACTACCTCTATTACATAATACTAAGATACACGCCCCCGAAGGGCACTTTGGAAATTTGTCGTTGTCGCACCATCGGACGAATGCCCAGCGACCACAACTTGCTTAGCCTCGAAGCAAGCCTTGCGATCCCAACACGTGTCCTCTGCTTCGAAGCATCTCGATGCCCTGCGACCCCAAACCGGTCAGACCGGTTTCACCAACCGGTCAGACCGGTTTTGGCCTGACAGCCACACCGAGTCTTCGGCCTCGGCTTTGTGGCTCAGCCGAGTAACCCAGTGGTTTTGTGGTGAACCACTGGAAACCCCACGGACTTGGTGTGGCCTCCCGCCAATCTCCACTCATGACTTGGCGCCCACGTCGTCCCGGCTCGATCTTGGCTTTTAGGCTCAACCAAGGAACCGTCCATGACTTCGTCTTGCTATTCTAGCCACCATGCGGCCCGCACTTGATCCCGTTGGCCATCGGATCCCTCGAACCAAGCCTACTTGTCTGCTCCACACCTGGAGGCCCACCGACATCGACCTTTCGAGTTTGTTCTTCACCTGCACCAACACCAATCAAGCCACAACCTGCACCTGTAATACTTAGACAAGAGTCAATCCACACAACGTTGTCAATCACTCATCACACCAGGAAGCGACCATCCACCGGTCCTCGAACCATACAGGTCCTCAATCTCCCCCTTGATGAGTGCATTGACAACACACACATTTGGTAACCAAAGAGAAAAAGAAAAAAGAAAAGAAACGACCAAAGAAACTCAAACAAGCGATCGAAAACCGAAACAAAGGCAAAGAGCAAGATCACTTGAAGGAGGAAAGTCTCGGTCCCCTTAGGTGTGGGCAACGGCTCGACACAACCGAGACAAAACAAACTCACCACAAAGGAGCACACCACCAAAGGTCAGAACACACAAGAGCTCCCCCTGCACATATGCAACTCCCCCTGGACTTGTGCCTGCACTGGGCACAAACCGGTCAGGCCAGTTCACAGAACCGGTCAGATCGTTCTCAACCGGTCAGGCCGGTTTTCAAACCGGTCAGGCCGAATTAACTCGGCAGAAGCTCACCCCCAAAAACCAAAAATGCAAAAGAAATGCACAAGCTTCCCCTTGATAGCTGGAATAGGTTCTAGGGATGCAATGCAACTTTTCTCCACCTTTCTTTCTCCCCCTTGTTGTCAATGCATGAATCAAGGCTCAAAATGAGAGAAAATGCAATCTAGAGCTTCTCAAGTATACAAAATTCACCACAAGATGTTATAAATGACCAAATGAGCAAGTTAGATATTCAATAGCTTCATAAGAACATAAGCATCATGACCACCAAGTTTCATAGCCAACCGACAAAGCTAAGATCAATTCAAGCATTTTTACCAAAAACATCTCTCTCATGAGCAAAGTCCTAAACATGATCAAAACATGCCAAAATGACAAAGTCACACAAACTTCATGCTAGGACAGGTATTCTAATCAAGAGACCATCATAAACACCCACAAACATCTCATGTCATGTCAAAGCCACATAGCCATATGTCTACTTCTAGATATGAGACTTCTCATTGGTAGACAACATGTAATAGTTTAGCACCCAAGATAGCATTCATTAAGCATAAAGAACATGAGAGCATATTTTTCAAGCATAAAGCACTTCAAATAAAATTTATACATGGTACATGAAGTGCCTTTGCGGTAAAAAGAAACTTATGCTCCTCCACAAGATAAGCTAGTGGGCTAAACATTCATAGTGGCAAAGGATCTTTGACCCCAAAAGATCAAAATAAGCCATCCAACCATGAATTAAGCATAACAAACCCACCAAAACATGTCAAGAGCATATAAAGTCATTTACTCACAAGAGAGCCTACAACTAGCATTTTCAAAGCTCATAGCATTCTCATATAGATATAAACCAAGACAATCAAGAGCTTAGCCAAATTTAACCACATCATACCAAACAACCTCACAAGGTCATCCATATCATGTCATAGTGAACAATGTATATGAGAGAAGCTTTTCCTACAAAATGCATATGATACAAAAGCATGCAAACCTAAGATACAAAGATGCCTATATATCATGTTACAAATGCAATGCAAAATGCAAAAAGCACACCCCAAAGGAAACTATACAAATGCTACAAAGGAGCTCCCACAACCAACTCAAGAGACCAAACACACACCAAGTTCTCTCCGCAAACGAGTGAAAGTTGCTTGATCAAGGGGCTTGGTGAAAATATCAGCTAGTTGGTTTTGGGTGGGGACATGGATCAAAGCAATTTTCTCTTTCTCAACATTGTCTCTCAGAAAATGGTATCTCACTTCTATATGATTGGTTTTGGAATGGAGCACTGGGTTCTTTGCAACGCTTATGGCACTGGTGCTGTCACATAGAAGTGGAACATGGGTATAATCCTCACCAAAGTCACTCATTGTGTATGTGATCCATAGGAGTTGAGAGCAACAACTAGCAGCAGCTACATACTCGGCTTCGGTAGTGGACTGAGCAACACTCGATTGTTTGCGGGAAGACCAAGACACCAAAGAAGAACCCAAAAACTGGCAAGTCCCAGAAGTGGACTTCCTATCCAACCGACACCCGGCAAAATCTGCGTCTGAAAAACAATGAAGCTCCAAAGAGGAAGACGTGGAGTACCAAAGGCCAAAGTCGGGAGTGTATCGCAAATACCTGAAGATACGCTTGACTGCTTTTCGATGCGAAGTCCTTGGAGACGCTTGAAAACGAGCGCACAGACACACGGAGAATTGTATGTCCGGCCTCACCACCGTCAGATACAGGAGGGAGCCGATCATGCTCCGGTACTCCTTCTGGTCCACGTGTTCACCTTCCTCATCCGCATCCAATGTTGTAGTCGTACTCATCGGCGTCGTCATGGCCTTGGAGTCCTCCATCTTGAAATTCCTCACAATGTCCTTGGTGTACTTAGCTTGATGCACAAATGTCCCTTCCTTCGACTGCTTGATATGGAGGCCGAGGAAGAACTGCAACTCGCCCATCATGCTCATCTCAAATTCCTTGCTCATATCTTCTGCAAACCTTGCAACCAAAGAGTTAGACGAGCCACCAAAGACAATATCATCCACGTACACCTGAACAATCAAGATGTCCTTGCCCTGCCTGAGGAGAAACAAGGTCTGATCTACCTTCCCCATCTCAAAGCCTGTCTCAAACAGGAACCCCCTCAACCTACCATACCAAGCTCTAGGCGTCTGCTTCAACCCATAGAGCGCCTTCCTCAACTTGTACACCCTGTGGGGGTACTTCTCACTCTCAAACCTTGGTGGTTGCCTCACATACACTTCTTCCTCCAAAACACCATTCAAAAATGAACTCTTCACATCCATTTGGTACAATTTGAACCCTTTAGCCATAGAAAAGGCTAGAAGGATACTAATCGCCTCCAAACGGGCTACAGGAGCAAAGGTCTCCTCGTAGTCTATCCCCTCTTTCTGTGTGTACCCCTGAGCAACCAACCTCGACTTGTTTCTCACTACTTCACCCTCTTCTCCCTCTTTGTTTTTCCACACCCATTTTGTCCCGATAGGCTTACAACCCGGTGGAGGATCTACCAACTCCCAAACTTGGTTTCTCTCAAAATTCTCCAACTCCTCATGCATCGAATTAACCTAATTAGAATCAGAGAGTGCGTGTCCAATGTCTTTGGGCCCAAAAGTAGCAACAAATGCAGCATGAGTGAAATGAGAGTCGTTTCGAAACCTTGACCGTGTAGTACGTTCGTTGATGTCCCCGATGATCCTTGAAGCTGGGTGATCCACTTGAACTCGCCGGGGAGCTTCTCACCTGGAAGCCACCTCCCCCTCAGCAACAGCTTCCTCTCGATCTCGGCATGTCGTCGTGGGTGTAGGAGAGGGTCCATCCTCAATTGTAGTCGATGTAGTAGATACAAGCTCAGCCGCGGGCGCCACACCACCATCTTCATCATCTCCTTGCTCCTGCACTTCATCCTCAAAGATCTCCTCGCCAAGCTCATCATCACCTGCACAATCAAAGACCAAAGAGCTACGTGGCTGTGTCTCGTCGAAGGTCACCTCGCAAGTCTCCACGATTTGGTTAGTTTCCAAGTTGAGCACACGAAATGCTCTAGAGTGAGTAGCATAACCAAAGAAAATACCATCAACTGACCTAGCCTCAAACTTATCCAAATTCTTGCCCTTCTTGAGAATGAAACACTTGCACCCGAAAACATGGAAATGACTCACCTTGGGTGTTCGACCATGCATAAGCTCATAGCATGTCCTCTTCTTGTAAGCTCGAAGAAAAATCCTGTTCGAGACATAGCACGCGGTATTCACCACCTCAGCCCAATACCTCCTCGGAGTCCTATGCTCATCAAGCACAGTCCGAGCCATCTCACACAAGGTTCTATTCTTCCTTTCCACAACACCATTCTGGGGAGGCGTATACGGACTCGAAAACTGGTGTTCAAGACCCAAGTCATGGCAAAAGATTTCGAATCGAGAGTTTTTAAATTCCGAGCCATTGTCACTGCGAATCGCTCATATGGCATCTCCGTGTCTCTCGTTCTTCAACCTCAAGACAAGATCCCGAACAAAACCAAACGTCTCCCCCTTTTCCTCCAAAAATAAAACCCAAGCATACCGAGAGTAGTCGTCCACCACAACCAGGACGTACCACTTCCCACCCACAGATCTCACACGAGCTGGGCCAACAAGGTCCATATGGAGCAGCTCGCATGGACGCTCCGTCATCACATCGGTGAGGGGCGGATGGGAAGCAGCTACCATCTTAGCATGCCTGCACGACGCACACACAAAATCTTTCTCGAACCTCAAATGGGGCAATTCTCAGACCAAGTTAAGTCCACTCAAGCGAGACAAAAGGTCAAAACTTAAGTGACCCAATCTCCTATGCCACTTCCACAACTCACCTGAAGAACCAGCCACAAAACACCGAGCAACACCCGAACACTGAGAGAAATCCGCTCGGAATATCTGACCCTCGGGAACGACCATACAAACAAGGTCACCTCGAGCATCAAGTATCCGAGAAGCACCAGACTTAAACAACACCTCAAAACCCTCATCAAGAAGCTGAGAAACCGAAAGCAAGTTAAATCCGAGCGACTTGACTAAGGCAACACGCTTCAGCACCACTTTGTCACTTACTCTCACTTCACCCTCTGAAAGTACACGCCCTCGCCCATTGTCCTCGAACGTGATGTACGCCTTTGTCACCACCGGGGTGAGGCTGGAGAACCACCCCCGATCTCCGGTCATATGCCTTGAGCAACCGGAGTCGATCAACCAAACGTTCCCCAAGCCTCCCACCTGAAATTAAAAAATGAGCACGTGAATGAGCAAACGACTCAACACTGGGGTTAGTACCAACAAAGTAAAACCAGCGCTAAGCCATCTGCTCCAAAGTGGGGTTAGCACGATCCATCCTACCATTCCTACCAAAATGGGAATCCATCCTATCACTAGCACCAAACCTCGAATCCATCCTACCAACTCTACCAAAACTGGAACCACCACGGGGAAACCACTCCCGTCTCGCTGGAGGAGCACGAAAGCCACGAAGGAAGACCGTGGACCGTAGCTCCTCTGAGACTCAAAGCTGCGACATCTCCCAAGTTTGTATCGACCACGAGGAGGAGAGCGTCCAGCAAACTCAACACCACCAGACTCAACACGCCTACCACCTGTACCATGACCAAAGGAACTGAAACGACCATCATTATGGGCATGAAAACCAAACTGACCACCCCGCTGTCCCCAACCGGTCTGACCGGTTCTAGAACCGGTCTCTCTGTACGAGCAGCCCAAACCAGTCTGACCGGATTAACTCGTCCAGCAGGGTCCCTTCTACCCAAAGCACTCTTGACTCCCCAAGCTGGAACTGTGCGAACGATGGCTTTACCCCTAGGTAGTGGCATACGAGACTCAGGCACACCATGAGAAGGGTGGTACCTGTCCTTGTTTGCCCATTCCTTAGCCATTCTCTCCTCTCGCTTCTTCTTGAATCAAAACTCCTCTTTATGACCATCCCTCCCACAAAACTCACAATGGAAGCAGATTAGTTTAGGCTTAGGCTTGGGTTGCTCACTAGGTTTTTCTTTTGGTTTCACTTCCTCTTTCTCTCCAACCACATCTCCCTTGGCACTCACAAACTTTACCGGTTTTTGGAAATCATTGGTTTGGGGAGGAAATTTTGGAGGATCTGGGGTTGTGTCTAGTTTGTTTCCGAGATGATTTGTCTTGGGTGGGAAATTATTCTTGTGGGTTGTTTGTGGTGGAATAGGTATATCTCCAATTTCCCCATCTCTCTCACCACTGCACTCTCCAATCTTTTCCGACCCAAGCGCTTGCCCATCATAGCGCTTGTATGCCTCAATCATCATCCTAAGCTATGGCTCATGACCCGACCACCAACCCAAACACTTTCTCAATTCATCATTCTCATCCTGCAAGTGGTCAACATAGTGTGCAAGCTCCAAATTCTTAACATCATGTAATTCCCAAGTAGAGCATGAAGTAGGAATAGGAGCTTTCAATTCAGCCTCAAGCGAAACAATGCGAGAACGAGACTCAGCAAGCTTTCCATGCAAAACAGGACAAGAAGTGCAAGCACCTAGCAAAGTAGGTCTAGACTACAGCTCAGCCAATCAACCCTAATCACATCTAGTTCCTCAAACTTGGACGCATACTTTTCCTTAAGAGCAGTAAGATCAGCTAGGAAAATAGAGCAATTAGCACAATCAACCTCATCAGAAACAACAGGAGAAGCCTTAAGAGAATCTATCTCAAGCTTAGCATCAAGATTCTGTGTTTCTAGCTCAGCCACCCTATTCCTAGCATCTTCAAGCGAGGCCCTAAGCTCTTTCCTCATTTTCTTAGCCTCTCTAAAAATGTCATCACGGTTATCAAACAACTTGCCTGACTCCTCATTCTCTTGGCGCAAGAAGGAGAGTTCATCACGTACCTCATCCTCGGAGTCAGAGTCCGAGTCGTCCTTCTGGCTCTTCTTGATGCCAGAGCTGTGTGCCATGCCGCAGAAGCCATCTTGTGCGAAGCAGCTCAACCCGCTCAGGTTCTTGGACCCCTTCTTGCTCTTGCGTGGATCACCTTCATCTTCACTGCTATTGGAGCTCGAGGTGGAGTAGGCAGAGCTGGAGTCGACGTCACTTGCTCCGACCATCGCTCGGGCCTTCTTGTCGTGGCCGTCCTTCCTCCTCGATCTTCGCTTGTCCTTGTTCTTGTGCTTGTGCTTGTGATCACACCTCGACCGGTGCTTGTTCTCCACCCTCGGCCGGTGCTTGTAGATGTCCTTATTCTCCATCTTCCCCGAACAGTCAGCGACGAAGTGTCCTAGCTTGCCGCACTGGAAGCATGTCTATGAGTTCCTCCTTGAGTTCACCCGGTTCTCGTGCATCCTCTCAAACCTCCTGGTCAGCAGCTCCAGCTCATCCTCTCCAAGCACGTCGAACTCCTCATCTGGCAAAGACATCAAAGAGGACAAAGAATACATCCTGGAGGATAGGTTAGCGTTAGTTCTAGCACCCGAGCCATCGACAAGAGCGAGACTATGCAAGTCAGTCAGGCCCTCAATATTGGCTGTCACCCCACGGTCCACCTCAGCCGACTTGAGCTTAGAAAACAGCTCGTCCACCATCAGGGTCATATATGAGCCCACCTCTAGAATGGCCTCGACCTTTCCGCCCCAAATGGTATGATCCAACGAGTGCAAAAGCTTCATAGCTCTGTCATGATCATCGTACGGGAGCACGGTCACATTGGCCCTCATGTTGTTCACAATCACCGTGAACCGCTGGAACATCGTGTCTATGGACTCTCTGGGGAGATGAGTGAAGTTCTCGTAATCTCTCTGGTAGGTCGCAAACAACTGAGCCTGAACCTAACTATTTCCAGCATGAGCTACCTTCAACTTGTTCCAAATCTGGCAAGCTAAGTCCTCAGCACAAACCCGATCGAATTCGAATTGACAGAGAGCTCAGAACAAGTAGTCGACCGCCTTGTTGTTGGCGTCGTGCATATCTCTTGAACCCGGATCAGAGCTAGGAAGTTAATCGGATGAACATAAGCTGTGTTCACTGTAACGTCTCAAAGCATCTGACCCTTGCCGCGAAGGAAAGCAGCCATCCATCTCTGCCACATCTGGTAGTTCTTCCCATCGAAGTGCGGAGGACACGAACCCCTTTCCTGGTACGCCATCTTTGGATCTTATACTGGTTAGAGTCAATCAAGACCCGTAACCGGCTCTGATACCACTTGATAAAAATTCTATTCAAGAATTCGGCCTATGAACCCAAGATCACTCGGAGACCTCCGTGTACTTCTCTTGCCAAATCCACATAGCCACTTAGGTAGTACTGGACCTAGGAACAAGATCCAACCAACAGCTCTCGAAAACACGCAGCAGAAAACAACACGAACACAGCTGCTGGAACCAAAACCGGTCAGGCCGGTTCCTGAAACTGGTCAAACCAATTCTCTGGGACTTAGCCTCTCATAGGCAGGGGAAACCGGTCAGGCCGGTTTTGTCTAGGAAACCCCCAAAAGACCACTGAAGCCAACCCAGAGCAAAACAGCCACAAACCCTACCAGACTTGAACAAGTAAAGCCATAGCCTGAAAGAGACTTGCCTGTTCAAAAACTCCTCTCGACAACCCATTGGGGGCCAAACCGGTCAGACCGGTTTATGAAACCGGTCAGGCCGGTTTTGCCTGGGCAGTCGGGAAGAACACAGCCCGCGGGAAAAACTCACCCTTCACCTCAATCGATCTCCCAATTCGCTCTATGGATTCAAGTGAGACTTTGGGGATAGCTGGGGTACCTCGTGGGCTACCTTTGGCTAAAGGCTCGAGCCCCAAAACTCACTCAATCAAGAGGAATCGAAAGTCAACCCTCAAGAACACCTCTCCAAGAACTCTACCGAAAACCACCAACTCGAAGCCATTTAGGAGGGATTAATGGGGCAAAGTCACTACACAAAGAGGCACAAGGTCCTCATACGTGACACCCAACAAGCATCCCGCAAAGAAACGCCTCCAAAACTTCACCACGAATTTCTCAAGAAAAGGCTCCGAAAATCACCAAAAAGAGAAAACAGGAGAGACAACAAAAGGCCTTGAGGAATCACGCCGAATCTTCTATACATATCAAGAAAGATTCATACAAGGTCTAGCTTGCCTCCCGATCATCCATCCCTCTCTAAAGATCTCACCATGAAGCTCTCAAGCTAGCCCTAAGAAAAACCTAAGGAAAATAGGAAGGGAAAAATAGCAAAGCAAATGAGCTAGGGTTCCAAGAGATGGCTGCCATCCTCTCACCACTTGGGTTATATGGAGGCAATCGAAAGACGAAACTACCCCTATTACATAATACTAAGATACACACCCCCGAAGGGCACTTTGGGAATTTGTCGTCGTCGCACCATCGGACGGATGCCCAGCGACCGCAACTTGCTTAGTCTCGATGCAAGCCTTGTGATCTCGACGCGTGTCCTCCGCTTCGAAGCGTCTCGATGCCCTACGACCCCAAACCGGTCAGACCGGTTTTGGCCTAACAGCCACACCGAGTCTTCGGCCTCGGCTTTGTGGCTCAGCCAAGTAACCCAGTGGTTTTGTGGTGAACCACTGGAAACCCCGTGGACTTGGTGTGGCCTCCCGCCAATCTCCACTCATGACTTGGCCCTCATGTCGTCCCGGCTCGATCTTGGCTTTTAGGCTCAACCAAGGAACCGTCCACGACTTCGTCTTGCTGTTCTTGCCACCATGCGGTCCGCACTTGATCCCGCTGGCCATCGGGTCCCTCGAACCAAGCCTACTTGTCTGCTCCACACCTGGAGGCCCACCAGCATCGACCTTTCGAGCTTGTTCTTCACCTGCACCAACACCAATCAAGCCGCAACCTGCACCTGCAATACTTAGACAAGAATCAGTCCACACAACATTGTCAATCACTCATCACACCAGGAAGTGACCATCCACCGGTCCTCGAACCACACAGGTCCTCAGAGAAGTACCTCGGATTGATCATGGTCAAAGCAAACAAGGAATGTGCGATCACACTCTTCTAGACCATGCGCTTTTACTATCCTACCATGCACATGAGCACCAAAGTAGAGCCCACTCTGTTGAGTTTCCTGAACGTTTCATACAGAAGTACGTATTCATGAGAAACCACTCTACCAATGCAAATGATAGGACTCGGGACAAAATGTATTCATGTCAGTATGACTTTAGAAATGTTGCACAAACATGACAAGAAATTAAAAAAAACTTAGCCAAAGCAGATGTAACTAGGTGTGGTCACAAACAAAATTAATAGAAAAACCACAGTCCAAACATGTCACTAGATGCAGTGGCACCTCTCAACTGTTGAGCAATGATGTTGTTAATGTTAAATCACAGAAGAGTTTTGTTGTTGCATCTAAAATATGGATGTATTCTTTTGAAATCAATCGAAGCATGCTATTCATGAAGCAGAAAAATATATAGAAAAATCTAACTATTATTTCCCAAGATGAAATTACTTGGGATCGAGCGAGTAATGAATTTCTGTATCGAACTGATCTTAAATTATTTTAAATACAAGGTCAACAATAAGTTGTTATATGGAAGATAATATATATGCCACCTGAAAGGTGTTTAAGATTACAAGATCACCTTGTAACAAACAACATGGTGCCAAAGTTTCACAAGTTCACATTCTGGTGCAAATGGGTTTTCAAAATGATTACACCAACATTTTTCTTTAAAATGTTGCTCGACATTTTCTAAAAATGTTACAATGTTTTTTGAAAAAAAATACAAATTCAATTTTTCCCCTCTCCTTCACACACACACACACACACCCCCCATAAGTAACCAAGGTTAAGTACACAAATTACTACAATTGTTCAAATTGAAGAGAAGTACCTCGGATTGATCATGGTCAAACAAACAAGGAATGTGCGATCACACTCTTCTAGGCCATGTGCTTTTACTATCCTACCATGCACGTGATCACCAAAGTAGAGCCCACTTTGTTGAGTTTCCTGAATGTTTCAAGCAGAAGTACGTATTCATGAGAAACCACTCTACCAATGCAAATGATAGGACTCGGGAAAAAAATTATTCGTGTCAGTATGACTTTCGAAATGTTGCACAAACATGAAAAAAATTAAACAAAAAAAACCATAGTCAAAGCAGATATAACTAGATGTGGTCACAAACAAAATTAATAGAAAAACCACAGTCCAAACATGTCACTAGATGCAGTGGCACCTCTCAACTATTTAGCAATGACGTCGTTAATATAATGTTATATCACAACAAAGTTTTGTTGTTGCATCTAAAACATGGATGTCTTCTTTTTGCAGTTTGACGGTATGTAGTAGAAAAATATGGATGTATTCTTTTGAGATCAATCCAAGCATGCAGTTCATGAAGCAGAAAAATATATAGAAAACCCTAACTTATTTCTCAAGATAAAGTTATTTGGGATCGAGCGAGTAATGAAATTCTATATTGAATCTGATCTTAAATTATTTTTCATACAAGGTCAACAACAAGTTGTTGCATGCAAGTTAATATATATACCAGCTAAAAGGGGTTTAAGATTACAACACCCTGTAACAAAGAACATGGTGCCAAAAGTTTCACAAGTTCACATTCTGGTGGCAAGGGGTTTTCAAAATGATTACACTCCAACATATTTCATGAAAATGTTGTTCAACATTTTCTTAAAATGTTGTTCAACATTTTCTTAAAATGTTCAACATTATTTGAAAAAACAAATTCAGTTTTCCCCCTCTCCTTCACCTCCGCCGACAAAGGCGCCGGCAGCGGAGGCGTGCGCCCACACACACACATACACACACACACATCATAAATAACCAAGTAAAGTACACAAATTATTACAATTGTTCAAAATGAAGAGAAGTACCTCAAATTAATCATGGTCAAAGCGAACAAGGAATGTGCAATCACACTCTTCTGGACCATGCACTTTTACTATCCTACCATGCACATGAGCATCAAAGTAGAACCCACTCTGTTGAGATTCCTGAACGTTTCACACAAATTTATATATTCATGAGAAACCACTCTACCAATGCAAATGATAGGACTCAGGACAAAATTTATTCATGTCAGTATGACTTTCAAAATGTTGCACAAACATAAAAAATCAATTAAAAAACCATAGTCATAGCAGATGTAACTAGATGTGGTCACAAAAAAATAATAGAAAAAACACAATCCAACATAGCCTCCTACTCCTCGTGGGAGGTGAAATCACCCGGCCGGCACTGCCGAGGTGAGTGTTGCTCCTTTCTAGTCTTTACCATGCCATTGGGCGGGGGTGAAAGTGGTGGCCCTTGCCGTCGTGCTTTGGGCCCAACAGCCGGCGATATAAGCAACAGCAGGAAGACGTGCGGGCCGTGCTCCAGGTAGAAGGGGGTTGATATCCTTAGCTACTTGAGTGGGCGCCCGCCGGCCACCACTCCTTCCTGGTGTGGCGAGCATCACCGTGATGAGGCCGCCAGTGCTCATCCCCGGAGACGTAGTCTAAGTAATCCGCCAGCCTCACCTCCAGCCTGTTGAGAGCTGATGTTGTTGATTCATGAACTCAAGGAAGACGATGTCGTTGCCACTGCAAATCGATGATGGCTCGTGTAACTTTTCAAGGTCCTTTACTCCTTACCCCTCTACATAGGGGGTGATTGGTTGGGGGAAGGAGGTCGTCCCGACCGCCATCCAGTATAGGACGGCCATGTTTAGTTCCAAAAAATCACCAACTACCCGTCACATCAATCTTCGGATACTAATCAGGAGTATTAAATGTGAATTAATGACAAAAACCATTCCACAACCCCTACCTTAATTTTCGAGACGAATCTAGCCTATTTACGCCATGATTAGACAACGTCGTGCTACGGTAACCAATCTTTAATGATAGATTAATTATGCTTAATGGATTCATCTCGTAATTTCCAATCCATTCGTGTAATTGTTTTTGTAACTAGTCTACGTTCAATGCTCCTAATAGACTTTGAAAGAGGACCTAAAAATTTCACCTCACCAACTAAACGGGCCCTGTTTGGTGTGCGCGCCGTATGATTTTCCTGTATCCGTTCATACACTTTAATCCCTCCGTCCTGGCTCCCGACATACGCACAAGTCGAGCTTCCCTTCCGAGTCGGGATGGTGTGATGCAGGCATGATGCAGGGGCCCATATGTTAGTCACTCAAAACATCCATACATGCAGGCATCCAAACAACAGATCATCTCATACAGGATCACTGGCAAAAGCAGCCAATCACGACTGCCTGCACCGCAGCACTGGTGTGTCCTGGCTGCTTTGAGCCTGCACAGCCCAGCCAGCCTAGCTGTTTCAAATAAAAATAAGCCCAACCATTCTAGCTCGAGGCCCGCTCAACAACCAATCACACCCATAACTCTACTACTCCCTCTGTCCCTAAATATAAGCATTCTTCGATTTCTGTGCATCACGTTTGACCGTCTGTCTTATTCAAAAAATTTATGAAAATATAAAAATAATTATGATATACTTAAAATATATATGATGATAAATCATGTCATAACAAAATAAATAATATTTTCATAAATTTTTTGAATAAGACGAACGGTTAAACATGGACAGAAAAAGTCAACAAATGCTTATATTTAGGGACGGAGGGAGTACTAGGCCCTCTCCAATGAGTAGCTCATAGCCATTTCGAACAATTTTCTAATCGATGAACAGTGAAAATTTCTTACCCGCTGGCACTTCACAGTGTGCCTAACTGGAATGCTTCCCGAGGCTCAGCTCTATCACTGCTAGGGTCTTTTTTTACCGGGGCCAACCGGGTCGGTTCCCGTGGTAACCGCTCCTACTGGTCCGGTCCAGTAGCGGTTATCGACAGATTACCTAAAAAAACCGACACAAGAAATCTTGTAACCGGGCGGGTTACGACCGGTAGGAGCGGTAACCGTTTTTACATAAACGCCGGTAAAAAAACCCTGATCACAGCACCAACACCGAAGAACTGCAAGCTCTTATTTAGACTGCTTCCCCAAAGTGTACACTGTACAGTGATGTTTCAGTATGCTTTGTCCTTTAGCCATTTCGCTTATCAGTACTACTAGATCACTCACCCAATCAGCGGATGAATGGTCAAGTCAGAACACCACACTGGCACGCATAATATATATCTGTACCCATCATTTCGTTCTCACATGGCATGGACTACATGTATTGAGTAAGTTCTGTATATACTCACACGAATATATTTCACATATCTCAAGTGTTTTTTAATTGGTTAAAATACTCCCTCCATTCTGAAATATATGACGTTTACGACAAGTTAATTAGTTCATTTTTAACTAATTTGATTATCCTAAACATCATATATTTAAGAACGGGGACAATATCACAATTGCAATACATACATTGCATTCATATTCATATATACTACATTCATACTATTGAGTACAACTCACGTACCATACATGGAGTACAATTAGGGGTGGTAATGGGCGTGGGCCCTAATGCATCATTCACAATCCAACTATGCCCTTTTATTTTTCTAGTTCAAAATTGAATAGAATTATGGCCCGATCCTTATAGGGCCTGATCCTTAAATTTCTTAATACAAAATGGAAGGCCCGTTACCACCCCTAAGTACAATATTATATTACAATTGCGAATGGACTTGTAGTCCAGTGGTAGGACAGTTCAGTGGGACGCTACCCACCAGGGTTCAAATCCTAGTGCTCGCAACTTTTTCTGGATTTTCCAGAATTTTCCGGTGTTATACGTTAAGTGGTAAGCGGTGTTCCCATCGACGACGAGGTGCCAATAGTGACTTCGAGAATCTCCATATCTGCCGGATGCTCAGTCCTTCGGAGGTGCTCATAGGGGTAGGGTTTACGTACGTGTGTTCATAGGGGTGACTGTGTGTGCGTGTTGTGAACGTCTGCGTTGTACTGTGTCATTTCTCAAAAAAACATTATATTACAATTATTGTGGGTATCTAGACCTGCACATCTAATACGGTACACAGTGTATTTATGAATATGTCTACAATCATGAGCATAACACTTCAATCACTATGATCTAAAAAAACACTTCAATCACTATGTAGTTTAGTGTATATATAAATGCACTATTCATTTAAAGGTTACAAAACCCTAGGCCCTAAAAAAGTGGTGACCCGAACTTAGGTCAGTCTCAGTAGCAGGGTCATCAATAATTAATAGACTGTCACATAAGCTTTTTTGATGACATGACACCAAATTAATGAAGGGAGTGAAGATCATATGGTCATTGTGATGACCCTATGTGGGTACAGTTACCAATACTCATGACCCTGTATTGAGAGAAGATCATATGGGTCATAGTGATGACAAATGCATGATTTAAATGCTGCATTCTATCTCTGAAACTGTGCCTATGAACCTGTGCATTGAGAGTGACAGGGTCATCATGTTGAAAAGTTGATGTGGTAGACTTGGTAACTGTGCCCATGACACTAAGATTGGCCAAAGGCTTTTCTAAGCATGCTTAGGTGCATTTTTTTTGTTTTTGATGAGAACCAGACAAGTTTTGTACAGTAGCAAAGGTAAACAAAAAATATGGAAAAAGTCCTTTCAACATCCCTCAACTACTACTGCAGTTTGAGTTTAGTCCCTCATGTGCAAGGCCAGTCTCAATGCAAGTTTCATGGACACCGTTACCAACACAGCCACATCAGCTTTTTAGTGGGATGAAATTGTTACTCTCACTGCACAATTTCATAAACATGTGCATCATTTAAGTTGAGAATTATATTGTGATCCATTGTGCCATTCCAACTATGTAGCTCTTTTATTTAGTTGAACATCAGTAAACAGAGACAATAGCAGAGACCAATGCACTGCTTTGTATACTGTAGTAAAATCAAACAAAATATTAAGAAATTCACGTTGACAATCTATGAGCAATCTTTTTTTTTTTTGAGATTACAAGCGCTGCCTACCAGCTAGCACTAGAGTGATTACAGATGCCCTCACGCGGATTCAAGAACCAAACATGTCTTCCTACCTCTGCCTCTAAAGAGCTTCTCGCAAGTCTATGGGCATCAATGTTTGATCGTCGGCTTTCATGGAGAAGCTCAAAAGACCGGAAATCTCTCACCTTTTCCTTCAAATCTCTAACAACTAGACCATACGGTCCCCTTGCATCTTCGTGAAAGCTCCTGACGACATTGGCACAATCACTAGCTATAGGAACTCTGCTAAGAAGGAGGTCGCTTGCCAAAGCCATTCCTTCTCCGCATGCCATGGTTTCCAGTATCTCTGGCTCTGTGACCCCCTCGACGACGAGTGCAGATGCTCCTAAGAAAACTCCAGTCGAGTCATGTGCCATTGCAGCTAACAAACCACAGGTTCAGTTTTTAGAAACAACTGCATCCACATTTAGTTTAACCACCCCTGTTGGAGGTGGGATCCAACTTGGCGCAGGTGCCCTTCTGCCCTCCTTCACCACTGATGGTGGATTGCTCACGACATATGCTCTACAATTTCTTCTTTCTCTAAAACCCAAACACATTTAGCCATATTTCATTCCAGCAACGCGTGCTTCCATGAATCTGGAGCTCCGCAGATAGCGCAAGCACTCTGGGGCGCCATGTTCCTATGATGTAGCACATCTCTAGATGGAAGGGAGTGTCGGGCTAGTCTCCGTAAGAACACACGCACCTGTGCCGGAACTTTGACATGCCAGAGGGTTGTCCAATCTTTCTCGACGGCTCTCATGTTGGTGGTTCCGGCTTTTCCTTCCAACCAGGCTGCATTGCGTTCCCTGGTGTTTACAAGCATCCTATACGCCGACCTGACTGAAAAAGTGAAAAGCAACCCTTCCTCTCATAATCTTCTAGTAAGCCCAGCTTGCGTGCTACCGGCACCTATGGGCCTTTTTCCGGTACATTAGATTCAGGGTGGTCTCCAGAAATTGGAGGCCCATGTGCTAAATGTAAAATGTGACCCTTACAAATATTAAAAAGTTCAATATAATTCTTGTAGTAGACATAAGACAAGGATACTAACGTCCATTGCAAATCAGATAACAGTTTTGTTTAGATCAATTCAATAAGACATGAAGAGGGATTGCATTAAATTCCCTCTGCTGCCTAGTGCCTGCTGCTGCCATGGTGCATCCTCCTCCAACAGGAGCCGAAATTGGAGCGGGAACCAGGGACGAATCAAAGGAACTAGAGTCTGAGGCACGCCTCCGGCGTGCCACTCATTCGTTCCATTTTGAAAAAAAAGACTTGTCAAATTTTGTTTTTGATGGCATGCTAAGTTTCGACATTCTACGTTTCATTTCAAATCCAGGTAACACACTATAGGGATATTTCACACGCTGACAAACACGTCACACGTACACGTACGAGTATCACTCGTAAGCAAGCAAACATCGATGGGCCAAAACAACTAACAAACTGACGGTCCGTACATGACTGCCCAAATACAACGGCCCGAACAGTCACTTGGTGCCACAATATATGTGTGTGTATATATATATATATATATATATATATATATATATATATATATATATATATATATATATATATATATATATATATATATATCACAGCAAAACTAAACACAAAATATGAAATATCACCACTACAAAATACTGCTCCCATAAATTGTAATCTGCATAAGACAACCGCATAATCTACATAAGACGACCCCCTAAATCTATGCCTTTGTGCTTGTGCTTCTAAGACTCCATGCAACTGACGTGATGCCAAGAGCAAAACTGCAAATAAAACGAAAACATGGTAAACAAACCATCACAGTTCATAGAAACCACCAGTGATGCAGGATTGTTTTGTAAAATGTCATCTAAATTAAAAGAGAACACATCTGGTCCTCCGACTGAATTCTTTTTCGCTGACTCAAATGAGCACACCCTCGACGAGCAAAACTGGAGTTGAATATCAACATAAAAAACACAACACATTTGCAGATGCAAAAAAAAAGAAAATCCATCAAGGGGGGTATACCTTCACATTTGCAGTAGAATTAAGTTATGGGGGATTTTTTTAAAAATATCGGTTAGAATACCTTCACATTGACTCCAATTCAAGCATTGTTGTCAATAATTACTTTTATTGTGAATTCTTCCCAATACAAACTTTTTAGTTGATCACCATGATTCATGTGCCCATAGATGGATTAAATGGCTTGCAGATAACTAAATAGACAACCCATTGTGTAAGTCGTATGTTTGGCTGTCTTTGTGTGTCAAATAGACAGCAGCTGTCTATACCGTTGTACATGCCCTAAGACTGCTTAATTAACTTGCAGATTTGAAGTTGGTCGACTCTGCAGGGGACTAAGATTAACAATGGCCATTGATGTTGATTATTGGCGTGAAGTTCAAACTATATTCATGGGGTACCTATTGATGGGCGTGAGGGGTCTTGGTTTGCTGGTGCTTACGTGGACCACTGTGGTCCTCCTTGGTGGCTTCGTCTCCATGCTGCAGAAGGAGGATTTTTGGTGCCTCACGGTGATCACGCTAGTCCAAACTGCCGGGTTAGTTTTCTTCTGATTAATAATGTATTGGTCTGATCCTATTGGCTTATCCCAACAAATTATTAGCAATGATCTTCTAGTTTAAAATGAAGTGATACATTGGTTAACACAATGTTCACCAAGGTTCACTGAAACAGGAATATATATATGCTCCTCTTATGAATAAAGAGTTTCGTCTATTCATGCAAAGTTATCACACGAGACGGGAATAGCATGGGGTCAGTCGCGGTACACTACCTGGGATGCGATCCGGGAATGCAGCAATGAAACTTAGTGGGTTGCATCACCAGGAGCATGCTGACGTCCTGAACACGTGTTAGGCTAGTAAATATGAAAGAAGATGCAATGAGCCACTTATGGGAAAAGGGATTTTAGCTAAAACAGTTGGATTTCTTTAGTTGATTCTATACTTAGTCAACATAAATATAATGCATTAGTTAATTGTATGTGAATATTATCGTACCCATTATCGTTCCGAAAATAGATGGTTCACTTTCCACTTCTGCGAACCGACATTCCGAAGAGTACTAGAAAGACCGGCGCGTCGTTGCCGCGCCATTACCTGTAGCCCAGTGATTGGTAGGAAGGCTGAAGATTTTTTTTTGCAGGATTTATTTGTGGGTTAATTTCTTAAAACTTTAGGGTATTTTTAGTTGAAATGCAGGGGACCGTAGATTGGTCGTGAGAAAGATGGGGGTCTTTTCTGCAAAATTTTGGTATGTGGGTAGATTTGCAGAAACTGTAGGGTCTTTACGTAGAATCATGTTGGTCGTGTGTTAATTTCTGTAAAGCTCAGGTTTGTGGAAGATGCATAGATCACGGGTTGATTATCATTAAATTGTCGGAGTAGTGGTTGGAGTACAGTTTAATTTTGATAAAGTTCGATGGGGATTTTGTAAATTTGGCAGTCTTCTTGACATTTCTTCAAAATCCGATGGGGTTACCGAAAAACGTTCTGAGAGGGGTTCGGGCAAATGCTATTAATGTAAAGTTCGAGGGGGTTTTAATAAAAGTCACTAAGTGTGAGGTGGCCTGTACATTAATTCAGATGAAGTGCGAGGTCTTTTTTGCAAAACTGCCAAACTTCCCGGATGGATCCGAGCCGTCCGCGCGCGATCCGACGACCGTCATTTTCCTGCGGACGTGGCTCAACGGGGGGGGGGGGCTAAAATCCCCCCCGTTTTAGGTCTGTTAAAGATACTCCTTTCATTCTGGATTCTTGAAAATTAATTTTCCTGCATTCCTCATTCTTGTTTCCCGTTCTCATCGATCCGGGAACTCTGTGATTGCAGGTTAGACAACATTCATCAAGCTAGTAGAGTGACCTAGGGTAATTGATGGCTCCTTTAGAAGCTAGGATTCTAGGTGGGCATTCTAGAAAGAGAGAGAAATCCTAGAAGTTTCTCAGAAAAGTAAAATATCTTGCCATCAATTCAAAAAAACTAAGTACCCTTTTTTTATAGAATAGTTGTGATCCTCAATTGGCGCACCTGCTTCACCCTGCATATCGAATATCATGATGTCATTGTCGACAAGTTAGCCACATACGCACTATTAGGTTTGACAGGACGATTTCGAAGATAACAACCGATATTCCTCTGCTGCCACAACTGTCATCTCGATATTCCTAGTTAGCCTCTGTTGACACCTCGCCATTTTTTGCTTCAGTGCATTTGGTGGAGAGAGAATTTGTTATTTAGCCCAAAACAAATGGCTGGTTCCTTCTTTGGTCCTAAAAACTTCTTTCTTCCTTTGTTGTCCATGGCTTCAACTTTGATTCCTTATTTGACACTTCGTCCATTTTTTCGTCCAGGAACAACAAAATTCCATGTGAAAGGACCATTTTGCCCCCTTCTAGAATGTGGGCCACACCTTCCTTCTCCCTCCTTTATGTCCAGCTCACTGTCGGTCAACCCTTAACCCTACCCACGCAGGCTTTGACCAATGATTCCTTTGTGGCATTCAGTTGGGGAAGAAGAGGTCGGGGAGGGGGAGTTCATCAGCAGCGCCCAAGCTTGGGGCTGACGGCAATGGTGGCGGGGATTTCATAAATCTCCGGCCCATGGAGCCATGGTCAGTGACTGGAGGATGTGTCGGGTGGAGGTGGGGAAGGTGTGGCCAGCGTCTATTACAGAATGGTGTTCGGAGTCAAGGTAAATCGGTTGTCAGGTGGAGGTGGTTTTTGCTAGAGGAAGAAGAAATACAGAGAATGGGCGGCAACATTGGATGGATTTCCTTCCGCTCGCTGCCTTCACTGTAGCCATGGCCTTCTCCCCTCGAGCTCCTTGTGGTGCCCATCGAGAGCTTGCATAGCCATGGTCTTGAGGGAGAGGGGGGTAGGAGGCGGAGCACTCACGCCGGCCTTCGTCGGGGGGACGCCGCACGGGGGTAGGGCAAGGGCATCGCCAGCGTGGTCATCGGAGTTGGACCATGTCGCCGACCTTGGCGAGAGCAGTGAGAAGGAAGGTGGGGTCCACATTCTAGAAGGGGGGCAAAAGGTGGGGTCCACATTCTAGAAGGGGGGCAAAATGATCTTTTCACAGGGAAGTTAATGGTTCCCGAATAAAAAAAATTGGACGGACTGTCAAATAAGGAATCGAAGTTGAAACCAAGGCCAAGAAGGGAAGAAAGAAGTTTTCAAGACCCAGGACGGAACCGACCCATTTGTTTTGGGCCAAATAGAAAATTCTCTCTTTGTTGGATGCGTGTCATCACTACTGGAAAAACATGCATTTGTACCGGTTCATAACCCTCATTTGTACCGGGTATTGAACCGGTACAAAGCATCGGGTATAAATGTGGTGGAGCATTTGTACTGGGCAAGATACCTGGTACAAATGCCTCACATTTGTACCGGGTGGAGCCTCGGCCCGGTACAAATGTGCCTTCCCCCCTCCAATGTGGCAGGGGAGCATTTGTACCGGGTGCAGGTACCACCCGGTACAAATGATGATTTTTGTTTTGTTTTATGTTTCTTTTCTCTAACGTATTTGCTTAAAATACTAATACTAATCGTAATACGATGTAATATAAAGTCGTGTGGCATATAAAATGTTATATTTGAGATAATATTCTACATACATTCGTATATATTTATTTGTATAATATTATCTCTAATATTATACAAATAAATATATACGAATGCTTGTAGAATATATCATCTCAAATCCTGAAATTGAAGAACTTTGGAAATAATATTATACATTAGCATATTGTGCACACTGAAATTTAGATTAATAATATACATTGGATGAAATGTTAGCAGAGTTTAATTTTTGCTTCCAGATGCTTGGCCTTTGTCTTTGCTTCCAGATGCTTCCTTCATGTTCTGACTTGTCCCTTCCCCGGTCGCAGATGGCATACTAAGAATAGAGGATAAGCCAGCATAAAACTCTCCCCCTGGACTAATAACCTCGTCTAGAAGAAATCCACATAATTGTTCTTGAATCAATTGGATTTGTTCTGTCTCGAGGAATTTTTCCTTGATGTTGGAAATCTACCAAAGAATATGAACAAAAGAATAAGAACCGAAGAATATGAACAATAAGAACTACATGTAGTCGCAGTTGTGTGTGCACACACCTTCTCTTCGAATTTGCTACCATCAGCGCAGGCTGTAAGACGGTGCATGTACTCGCACACATAATATCCGCATAGATTGGTGCCAGAAGGCTGCGTCATGACCTGCACATATGGGAAAACCAAGTCATGAAATAAGTTTTTGTTGTAATGTAAGAATTGAAGAATAAGCAAAGACACATACTGGCCAATCATAGTGAACATAAAGGTTTTTATCGAACTTTCCGGGGTACTTATCGCAGAGACAAGTCCATGCAGTTTTAATCAACTCTACGACATCTTGATATCTACTTTTATCTGTAGTCTTGTACAAAGAGTCGAAGACAAAGACCTTGCTTCGCGTCATACAAAAACTAAAGAGAATCCAGTGGAAGCTGTTCATAGATGCAGTGGTATTAGTTTCTTAAAATATGCAATGTAATTTGAAAAAGATAAGGAGATGAGATACACGTTGCTCACCCGAAGTTGTATGGCAGCTCTATGACAGCCTTATCATGGTGTTTGTCTAGAAAGTTGATGATCTGATTAAGTGTTTCCCTCTCATTAAGTTTGAGAGTGTTCTGAGTTATCATCAAAGGATCCATGTAGCCCACACTCATGATTCCTTTCCTCCTGGTCCATTGCATCTCAAAATTGTATGACACAAAAAATATAGAAGTTTAGATATGGGATAAAGTGGCTAGAGCATTGATTTTTAACTTACAGTAGAATAAACACTTACAGAGCCCAGCAACTGACGAATGAGACGTCAAGTGCATCCATATTGAATAGGAACCAGAATTCCTTCATGGGAATAGTGAAGACCTGATGCCCACGGAAATAATGATGGTCCTCAATGCGAACATAGAGCAAGTCCATCCCGCCGGCAGCTTGGTACATGTGCCACTTGTGCAATTCATACATCCTCATTGGAAGAAACTGGAGCAATCGCGGCCACACAAGCTCACGCCCAGGCACATACTCTGGTCTATTTGCCCCTTTATGCGGGGCAATTTCCTCCTCCCCTAGAAGTTGTGCTGGAGTCAGACCCGATGATCTGGCAAAATCAAGCAATTGTTGCTCATATGTTGTAAGTGGTCTAGTTGCCCTATATGTCCCTTCATGAGTTGGGATTGCATCCTCCCCTCGAATTTGTGCTTCAGTCAGACCTGTTTCTTTGTTAAATTCAGACACTTGCTGGTCAAATGTTGAAAGCACCTTGAGGTCGGGGATAGATTGTTTTGACTGGGTACCAAGTTGTGGAACTTTAGATGCAGTTTTCTTCTTCACACGTTGAGTCTTGAGTACTTGCCGGTCGTAGTCACTCAATGGCTTGGGAAGATCATCTGGTTTTTGTCTTCTTTCCTCCTCCATTTTCCTCATGAAACGATGAAATTTGACCCGGTCAATTGGTTTCTCAACTGGAGGCTTGGGAGCTTTGAATATCTGTCTATCCAATTCTGCCTGAACTGCCTCGTCAAGTTCCTCGTCTGTCTTCTCATAAGCAAGTTTTGGTGGAGGCTTCTTCTGCTTGGGTTTCTTCTCCTTCTTTGGAGGCGGAGGAGGAGGAGCTTGTCGCTTGCCCTTGCCCTTAACATGTGCAGGAGGTGGAGAAGGAGGTGGACTCTCGCTTGGATCCCTGTCACCTACAGGACTCATGCTGCGCTCTGCCCTTGCAGCTGGTGAATGCGGTAGTTGATCGTCGCGTTCAGGCATGGCGGCTGGTGAGTCAGCTGGAGGAGAAGGTGGCTGTTGCGTAATCCTTATGTGAGCTTTGGGCCAAAAAATCCAAGTATGCACAACATCTTGAAGAAACTCTTCCCCATTAGGCCCCGGTATCTCCAGCTCCAGGTCAGCCCAACCATCGACCACTCGGTCCACAAAAACTCTGGCGTAATATTCAATTCCACGATGGTGGCCCGTGATGCTATCCCCTTCTACAGTTTTCTCAGCGACGCCATGAGCCACCACAAGCTTTTTGTTTCTACAAACATCGAGAAGCTCACACGCCGACCTCACAGTGATGTCATCCACGGGCCAGTGTGGCCGATTTTCCCGTGACCTGGGTTTGCTGCTTCAACTGCTGGTGCTGCTGCTGCTTCTGTGGCTGTTGGTGCATGTTCTGTTGAAGCGACACTGCTTTTCCCCTTAGCAGATGGGCTCATTTCATCAGTAGGACCTTGCTGATGAGATGATTGTTTGCTAAGAGCAAGAGCCACACGCTCGTCAATGATTTGCTCCATTCTTGCCTCGGTTCTGATTACGCGATCTTGCAACTCTCTTAGTTGTCGTTCTTGTTGGTCCTTAGACCTTTTGCGACTTTTATAGGAGTCAATTTGCTCATGCCATGCGAGTTTCCATGGAACTGCACCTTTGCCTCGGCAACGTCCACCGTGTTCTTTAGTGCCTATTGCAGCACTAAGTTCGTCTCTCTCTCGATCAGGCACAAATGTTCCTTCAGCAGTCATGCGGATCAATTCAACAAGTCTTGCCGCAATCTCTCTTATTTGGTCACCCGGTACTAATGTTCCATCTTCAGGATTGATCGTGCCACCATGTGCATAATAATAAGTCCTTGCTCGTTCGAGCCAATCTATAGTTGCCGGTATGAGTCCACGTGCAATACAATCATGTTCCATCTTATCCCATTTGGGCATAGCCACCTTGTAACCTCCAGACCCAAACTTATGAAATTCTCTCTTTTTAGATGCATTGATGGTGTTGGTTTCAATCATCTTGGCGGCTTCTTGCGATTGCTTGTACTGCACAAATGAATCCCAGTGATCTCGCAACTTTGCAAGTCCTTTCTTTGTGAAATCGGGTGCAAGTCCCTTCTTGATGTAGTCTTTGTTCAGCCGCTTCTTGTACGACTGAAAGGCTATTGCACCCTTCTGCATGGCCCAAGTCCGCACATTTGCCAGATTTGTACCTTCTGGAAATGAGAAGTGTAATTGCACCTCGGCCCAAATCATGTTCTTCTCTGTGTCCGGGACCACATATTGTTGTGCATTCTCTTGTGCCTCTTCATCTTCATTTTGAACTTCAGCTGCAGCTTCAGATCCTTTCCAATATCGAAAGCTTATTGGAATGTTATCCCTGACAAGAGCCCCAATGTGGTTTGTCAACTTGACGACATTGTCATGTGGAGCTAATGGCATGCCTTCGTCAGAAACTTCTGTGATGATGAAACGACCCTCTAGCTTCTTCTTCGGACCGCGTATCCCACGAGCCTTTTTGCTGCTCGATGACGGTTCCTGGAAAAATAAGGACTATTAACTGATTGCTCCTATTAATTAGTAATTAAACTTAAAGCGTAACGTGGTACTAGTTTGTACTAATTATACCTCTGATGGTTGCCCATCGTTTCTTGTCTCGGCAATTGGTTGCTCTTCCGCATCGATGCCATCACCAGACATGTTCAGGTAGCTGTCAGCCTCCCGCTGATCTTGTTCATTAACCGGATTGTTGGAACCATTGTTGTTAGCAATTATGTCCATTAACAATGCCTCTTCGCGTTGCTGCTCCGCTATTGGATCCATTGTCACTAAATAACAAGAATAAATAACAATTATTTTCTAATGAAGTAACTAATTTTCTAGTGAAGAAACTAATTTTCTAGTGAAAAAATGGATTTCCTAGTGAACAAACTAATTTTCTAATGAAATAACTAATTTTCTAGTGATGAAATGGATTTTCTATTGAAGAAACTAATTTTCTAATGAAGTAACTAATTTTGTAGTGATGAAATAGATTTTCTATTGAAGAAACTAATTTTCTAATGAAGTAACTAATTTTCTAGTGATGAAATGAATTTTGTAGTGAAGAAACTAAATTTCTAATGAAGTAACTAATTTTCTAGTGAAGTAACTAATTTTCTAATGAAGTAACTAATTTTCTAGCGAGTCGAGCGTGTCGGGTGAGTCGGGAGTGTCGGTACGTAGTGTCGTGTCGAGCGTGTCGAGCATGTCGGGCGAGTCGGTAGTGTCGTGTCGAGCGAATCGAACGTGTCGAGCGAGTCTAACGTGTCGTGTCGAGGTCGTGTCGAGCGAGTGACGTGTCGAGCGAGTCTAACGTGTCGAGCAAGTCGTGTGTCAAGCGAGTCAAAAACATATCGAGCGGAGTCTAACGTGTCGAGTCGTGAATATAAATTTAAATTTAATTCTAAAAATAACATTTACATTTAAATCTATATCTAAATCTTAATGTAATTATAAATCTAATTGTAAATTTAAATTCTAAATAACATCTAATTATAAATTTAAATCTATAACAAAATCTAAACCAAATTTAAATCTATAACAAAATCGTAATTGAAAACTATTTTAAATTTTAAAGTAAATAAACTAAAATATAAATAATTAAAAAAAGGGGCTGATGTCAGCCTCAAATGCAAGCTTGCGGGGCGGCGCGGCGGCCGGCCATACCCGCCGGCGTGGTGTGCGGGCCGTCGGGGATGCGGCGCGTCAGAGACGGCGGCCGGGGCGGACGAGGACGAGGACGGCGGGGAGGCACGTCGGAGATGAGGACGGCGCGGCGGCACCGGCGAGCTCGAGGACGGCGCGGGCCGGGGACCGCACGCGCGGTGTGGTGGAGATGACACGCGGCGGAGACGGCGGCGGGGGCGGCGGCCGGGGCGAACGGCGCGGATGGCGGGGACGGCGCGCGGGGTCGACGGAGCGGTGGCCAGGACGGCGGCGTCGACGGCGCACGGGGGCCCGACGGCGGCGACGACGGGCGCGGGGGGCGGGCGGATCCGGGGGCTGGCGGCGGACGGCAGGGGGAGCGGGGGACGGCCGGTGACGGCGGGGCGGGCGGCGGACGGCGCGGCGGATCGTGGAGGAAGCAAAGAAGGGGAAGAACGAGAGAAGGGAAAGAGAAGGGCATATATAACCCCCCCTCATTTGCACCGGGGCATAGCTGACCCCGGTACAAATGCTCACATTTGTACCGGGCCTCCTCTTGCTCCGGTACAAATGTGCTTTTCGTTTCTCGCCATAACGAAAAGCACATTTGTACCGGGGAAAGAGGAGGCCCGGTACAAATGTGGTTTTCATTCTTTTTCAATTTAATTAGCTCTAAATGTCATAAATACTAGGCAACAATTATAAATTGTATACAACGCATAAAATGGCAGAAAAAACTTAGTATTCTTACTTTACATATATACTAGGCAATAATACATTCAACAAACAAAATGACAACTTTATTATCATTAACGAGTAGTATCTTCTAATAGGCATTATTTTTTCTTTCACTGCAACAACTACAAATAATTTTTTTTCTTTTCATGCAAAATCCTCCTTAAGTACAACATCTAATGTTATTAATATGGTAATGATGATTTGGTCTTGCTTGTGTATATTTCTACGTAAATAATTATTTTAAATTTAATGAAGTTACAAAAATTGATATGGTTATTATTTTTATTAAGATATAGTTACAAAAATTGACTAGTGAATAGTATACAGTGCATTGACACTCTTGTAGACCATGTTGACTCGATCTTGGATCGATTTCATGTATTTCAAAACTCACAAGTAATAAGGCATTAAAGAGATAAGAGGGTACATCAATACTTAAGTCGATCTTAACAAACACAACAAGTTCAAATCCATAGAAATAAAAGGGTACATCAATACTTAAGTCTTAATTAACAAAGACAACAAGTTCAAATCCACAGAAATTAAAAGGGTACATCAATACTTAAGTCTTAACATAAGGTACATCCACGCACAACACATATTTCATACTGATCCTCCATTTTTCTTAAACAGGTAATCCATATAGTTGAAGTCTCCAATCTTGAAGTCCAGAACTTCACTAATATATGCTAGAGCATGAATTAGTGCACTCTCTTTAGCTTCACATGTACGGTCACATGGACTTCCATAAATCTCAAAAAGTGGAGGGTTGAATTGATATGGCGGGCAAAATGAAAGATGAGCCTGGAACTTTCCACCTCTTATGCGTTCCGGATTTGGTTCCTCGTAAGAAAATCTCAAAATATCGCACGCTTACTATAGAATTGCATGAAAACTCATTACCGTAAAGGTTTCACCAAAGATATTCTAAAGTTAAGAAAAATACGAATGTTCAAAAAATGTAATACAGCTAGTTAAATTAAAAAATGCTCAATGATATTTCTATGCTCCATACCATGTCATCTTCATTCAGGCGACAAAGTCTCTCTGCGGTCGTGGTCACACTTTCTATCTCCTCGAGTGCCTTGATTAGAAAATAAGAGTAATCTGGCAGAAAGTACCCATTTGCGCTAAGTTGTTCTAAGCACTTCTGCACGGCGGTCCTTTCATAAGTCCTCTTAAACGGTGAAGGGCTACCCCACTCAACAATCGATAGCATTGGAGTGGGGGGTTCTGATGACAGCGAGGAGCGAAATGGTCCTCGAACAGGTATGTCAAAAGAGATTTTTAATTGAATGGTGTTGTTTGGACCGACAATCGCACATTGTACAACAGGAGGGGTACCACCAATATTATCGAGAACATGTCGGAACCACTTCATATGATCGATATTCTGCATGTTATGAAATGAAAATTATTATTCTTGTAATAAATATCCTGTTTATAGAGGGAAAGAATATTACTATGTTTGGAGCAGATCCTTGACGTCGATCTCCGTTAGGCAAGTTAATGACACCATAGGTGAAGTGTATCCCAGGAGGACGAGGCAACGGTGGGCGGTCGTCAACAATGTGTAGTCCCCAACCGCCTCCGCGGCCACGACCACAGCCACCTCGACGGCCGCCACCACGACCAAAAAAGTGACTTGCCATTGTTATACCTAAAATATGCACGGAATTTTATTTAATAATTTCTAGCCAAACAACCATCCCACTCCACTCCCACTGGCTGCTTATTTGTACATATAATTAAAAACTATGCAAAAATTGTGAAAAACTAAACTATAAAATTTAATATCAATTATACCTAATTATTAAATACTAGTGAAAGACTAAACTCTGAAATATTTTTTTTCTTCTGAATATATATATATATATATGAAAATATAATGAGAACTAATTTTGCAATAAGGAAACAACTTTTCTATTGAAGATATCTATTTTCTAATGATGAAAACTAATTTTGTAATAAGGAAACTACTTTTCTAATAAAGATATCAATTTTCTAATGATGAAAACTAATTTTCTAATAAGGAAACTAATTTTCTCATGATGAAATCAATTGAGTAAACTAATTTTCAATATAAATAAATAAATCAAAAAAAATCTATCATCACATACACATCTCATACATCTATCATGACACTTTCTTTCTATTAGAACATAAACCAATATGCATCTAAATAAAAAAAACACCATTCTTAGCTCATTTGGGAATGTAATAAATACTCTAAGTATAAAGAATATTACTTAAAATGACAACCGTATATGAAGGTAAGATGATGTAACTAACCTCTACACCACTTTAATGAGTCAAATCGTGAAGAAATCGTCGCAAATCGGACAAAAACTCCCTAGGGCGCCATTGGGGAGGGGGAGCTCGAGTTGGAGAGAGGAAGAAGAAGAGTGGGGAGGGGGGGCTCAGGCAGGGGGAAGAGGAAGGAAAAATAGCCGTTGCATATTTGTACCGGGCCACCACAAGAGCCGGTACACATGTGATCACATTTGTACCGGTCGGTGGCCTCACATTTGTACCGGGTGGGTGGGAGATGGAGCTGACGCGCCCCTGTGAGAAGGCATTTGTACCGGGCAGTGGCTCCACCCGGTACAAATGTAGTTATTTGTACCGGGGCCAAAAATACCCGGAACAAATGAAAAATCAGCCCTAGGATATATGTGCGATTCTCTAGTAGTGCATGCAGTGTTTTGAAGCACAAGTGTTTCTCACCAAAGGACTGTGTATTCATATATCTTTTACTACGATTTAAGTAGACCAACTTCTTTTGCATATGTGAAAAGATCACCAACTGCTGAAAACTTGAACTAAATAAGGAAACTCAGGAAATAAAAAAGACATAATCAGTTTATTTTTTATTTCAAAAACTGTCAGTGAACCAAAAGAACACGAATTAGATGGCATTCCTCCTACATTCAAGGTATTAGAAATTGGGAATTCCAAGAACTCTACACAGCCAACAGAGATGTGTTATGTGCATCGAAAGGAGCGATGTGATCAATATGAATGATGTATTTCACCATGTACGGGAGCAAAAAAGAAAAACGTTGTTTTAAACCCAATTTATTGAGTTGCGATGAAAAGTGAAAAAGATATGAATGTGGATGAAAAAATGTATATAGTAATTACAAATTAAAAGGCAATCGCAATTGGAGTACATCTGTATGAGTATTATGTTAGAATATTAAATAAATGAGAAAGTTGTAGGTAAATAATATTCATTATTAACTAGGAAGTTTTGATTTTAAATAACTTTTTTAATATAATAGTTTTAAAATTATTAAACCACGTGGGAGGACGGTTTGATAGACTAGTTCATTTTAATTTTCTTGCTACACTCCATCACCTTTGCTAATTAACAGGGTCTTCGACTTCCTTTTAAAGGAGAAGGCGAGCGACATTGGTAATTATTTCAAGGGTATGATATCTGCTCAAATTGCCTCGTTCTTCAGACCATTCAAAAAAGACAAAGACACGTCTGATTCAGAAGAAAAACAAGACGGAGACATATTGATGCGCAGCGTGGTAGCATTCTATTTATTGCTGATGGTGCAGCTGCTAGTGCTTGCTCCGGTGCTGTGTCTTGTAGCTGTTCTGTATCTGCTTGGGCTGTACATCTCTTCAGGGATTTCCTTGTGGCGTCTTATAGAGCATGATTACGGTGGTGATGCGGAAGGAGGTGCAAACCTGAAGCCGGCGCTCAACGTCTTGTACTCCTTAGCTGTGGCACAAGGAGTGGTGTTCGGTTACAAGACAGTATTTGACTTGGTTGCAAAAGCAGGGCTAGTAGAGGAAGTAGCCAACCATTATTCACTGGATACGGACCTAGTCAAAGACTACCTAGAAGAAACCGTGATTGGGTGTATGGAGGATCCATCGTTCGCGAGAGGTAGAAATCTCTTCACGTATGCTGTGGACCTGTTGATGGAATCCAGATCAAGATATGGCTACCTTTCTGGATTTATCATTATTGGCACTATCCTCAAGAAAAGAGAATATGAACTGGATAGACACTGGGCTCAACAACTACTGACAGGGCCAACATTTTTTAGCCACGTAATCCAGTGGCTCATGGAGACATTTGGTCCGACAAGCCCATACAGCACAGAGATCAGGGAGCATGCTGCCAGGATAGTGGCAATTGTTGCTCCCAGGATCCTTCTGGAGAAGTCCCCAGCTGAGGAGATGATTCAGTGCATCTCGTCCCTGCTCGACACATTTGAGGAATACTGTTGGCGGCCGGATGGATATGATCGACCTAATTATCTGACCAAAGAATATGAGAGAGGCTGGCTGTTGGAGTTCAATGAAACGGAGGTAGCATACATGGGTGTTCACGGTGTGTCACAGGAAAGTGACAGCGGCAACCCACTTCAGGGCTACAAACAGCTGGTGGTGCAAGGGCTGCGGATCCTTCAGGGGCTCGCCATCCATGAAGGCAACTGCAGAGTCATATTAAGCAACGCCACTGATCAAGAATGTTTGCTATCCAAGACCATGGCGCCCCTAATCTGTGACCAACTCCACGAGGACCACCATGATGAATGGTCAAGCATAGCAGAGGAATCCATGGAATTCATGAGCCGCCTCATGGCTGCTCCTGGAGACAACGGATCAAAGCTGCGGAGTGAAATCTCAAGCAGCGGCCAAGCAGAAATCGTGGCCAACAAAATTCTTGAGTGCAGCAAATGTGGAGTGTTTCTCAAGAGACAAGCCATAGAGATTCTCCTTGATCTGCCCGTGGATATGATTCCGTCCATTATTAAGTCCAGTGAAAGCAACAACATGATAATCATGGGGTCACTGCTTTACATTTTTCTTTTGCCGGATTATTGCTTCAAGCCTATTGATTTCAGACCAAGATACCATCATTATTGCAGAAAGATGCGGGGTTCCACTCATTTGGCAAAAAAGAGCAGTTACATCAGAAAATTAGCTGGTGAAATGCTGCAGCATGCAGTGCTAACTTTACATGATGAATCGAATGCCACCAGTATGGTGTTGCAATCGTCAGTTGCTGCTGTCGTTGCCCACCTCGCGAGAACAAGTGTTGATGTCACAAACAATATTACCTACAGACTACATGTGGTACGAATCCTGGAGGACACTGGCGGAGCTAGGTGAGGGCCAAGGTGGGCCATGGCCCCCCCTTGCTTTGGAGAAATTTCCAATGAAAACACTGTTGAATGGCTGTCAATGCTACTACAAGCTTGACAAAACTGCTGAAATATGCATAGCTACATACTAGATGCATGCATGTGTACATCTTTTAGTTAACTTTCATTGCTAAATATGCTTTTCAAGCTAGTAATAATATATATTTTAATGTAGATAATTTGCTAGGCATGCATTTTCTCCTTGAGACCTTGACACGTCCGATTGTTTTTTCAAGCTAGTAATACTATTCTCCTTGAGACTTTGACACATATGATTGCTTCTATAAGCTAGTTATAATATTTCAATGCAGGTAATTTGTGCTTACATAACATAACACACTTGAGTTATGTAGTTGTTGAGATTATGAAGAAATTGGCCCCCGCTTGGTTCTAATCCTAGCTCCGCCACTGCTGGAGGATCTATGTTACTGGTACACCAAGGATGATGAATATCTTAACGAACTGAAGAACGCCATGGCCCACGTCATGCCCAAGGTAATTTAATTATTTATCCGTGTCAACTTCAAATTTAGAGATGGAAAATAAAGGTCCTATATTATATTCTTCCTTTATTAGCAAATTATTAGCATATATGTGGTGAGGTGGTTGTGCCCCGTGTGTTACTACCGTACCCCTGTCAAACTGAACTTGCATTATACTGATGATGCAGGTTCTCAAGGAAATTCTTTGTTTTGGGTCGACTAGTGCCGGAATACATGCCAAGGCAGAAGCAAACAAGGACCAGGTTTCGGCACAGCACACTGACGTAGAAAAAGGTGCTGCCCCACGAGGTAATGGTCAGGAAGATGCCTCTTCTTCTCAGCAGCAAAATGGTGACGAGCAGCACGAGGGCATCAAACTGCAGGAAGCCTCGATATACATGTGCAACGTGCTATACTGGAACTTGGGCTGTCGGTTCATTGAACTTGCAGAGAAGACGTGCTTGGAACAGGGGATACCTAAGAAGAATTTTCCTTCACTTCTGTGGTATGCAGAAGATCTTCTGGAGAAGCAGAAGAAAGCTCAAGGATTGGCGACCCAAGGCTGAAGTGGCTATAGTTCTTCAAGCAAAACCTGAATAAGTGGAGTCGACCTCAAGTCCACATTAGTCCGCACAAATATGTAGTGTTCGCGGCATATATCAATTCATGTCCTAGTTGTAGAACTGGAGTGTTTAATGCATGAGGATGCTCAATAATCGTATGATTGCAAAAAAATGGAACATCTGTGTGTGGGTGGAATAATGTTGTATTTCATTTGAATCTTCCCAGCTAGTTGCTCCTGGATTATGTGAATTGTCCTTTCCTAATTCATTCCTTTGTTACAGGGTTTGGTCCTGGTCAAGGAATTGAAAGAGATGTCCGCTAAACAGAATATATTTTTTATACTTGTGTTTAATTAGTTTCTTCTTCATTTTTCAAGATAACAAATATCCCCATCTTGCTTCGAATACCAACATGTAACCTTCTTTTAACGGACCTGTATCTAAGTGCTATGTAACATTAGCTCACGAACCATGCATTTCCGGTGCTTGCCTTCGTCAGCAAAGTTAGTCTTGGGCTCTTCTGGACTTTAGTCCAGGTCTTGATCTACTGCCACATTACGTCACCATCAGCTCCTTCCACTCCATTGTTGATTGTTAAACAACATATTCTGCATAACTGCTGCAGAATAGTGCACCACTCCCAGTTGGTATTTGGTAACCCCCATATTACACCCGGAAAGTGAACCAGGACTATCAATTCTAAAACCAGGTATGAAATAGGATTTCACTACCCTTACTGGCACCAGCCAGTCATGATATTTGTAGCAACACTACCGGCTGATGAAGATGTGAACGGAGAGTGGCTAAAATTCCAAGAATTTTTGTAAATCCAATTTTCCTCAAATTATTTAACGCAAATGTTCGGCTTATCTCAGCTCGACTTATCTCGGCTTATTTCCTCTCACATAACACTATTCTTTGTACCAGCCGAACATTATTCTTTGTACCAGCCAAAGCTCATAAATCTTGCTTATCAACAGCTAAAATCCTTATATTAAACAAATTAAACTAGCTTCATAGCAAACTTGCAAACAAATTAAATATTGGTCCACTTATAAATCAAACATAGCTGATCTCCAAAAGGTTCTACTTCTCTCTCATTCTTTGTAGCAGTCGGTATGGCAGACTGTCGTGGCTTAGTTAAAGTGCCATCGTGGAAGGATCATCTTTTTTTTAGTTACTAAAAATAGGTGGATACTAAAACTTTTTTGACCAAAAGGATACTCAAACTTGGGCTTATGCTAAGAGGGATGACCCAAATTTTGTTCTGAGAATTACCATGGGATCCATCCATCTAAATTTTGGACAAATTATTTAAAAATAAAATAAAATAAATTTTGAGCTTGGGCTGAAAGAAGAATTCTAACATCCATCAAGGCATCAACCAACAAAATTATGCAAAATTCAAAAGGTGCATGCAGGTTGTACACATTCAAAACATAGCTCAATTATTAGTCAAACACTTGACATAAGTGCAATCAGCTGAAGATGACCACGAATGTCACCACGCCAGGGGTCCTGTTGCCACACTCCATGCTGTTCTCTTGATTTCCTTTGATGTAATTTTATGACAATACTAGGATTGTGCCCATGCGTTGCTATGGGCTATATCAAAAATTTCTAACATATTCCATATGGTATATAAGTATCAATTTTTACATAATAAATAATCTCAAAATGAGCGTGACAGAGCATTGAAATTTTTTCAGCTCCCATAGCAATGCACGTACACACAGATATAGTGACAACGAAGGTAAGTGACAGTAACAAATTGTATAAAACCTTTTTAACTCACTTCTGTGATGTAGCCAACAGGTAAGAGTTTTAGACCTATTTTTCATGAAGTTTTCAGCAACTTCTCTATCCACATTTATACAAGCTGAATATTGATGTCCATCATGGAAATTTAGGAAAATAAATTGGCATGCATGAATCAATTTAAACAATCTTGTCTTAAAACCGTCCAAACAACATGGCATCAATTAATTCCAAAAATCAGAACTAAACCTCAACTATGGCTGGAAACTGAGCCCGGTGTTTTGATTAATCACATTGTGCATCTGCAGCCTGGCATTTTGGCATAAAAACATTGCAGTTTCGTATACCGGCTGAGGTCTCAAAGCAATACAACCAATCCACAGATTATAAGCAATCTATTCCTAGTGAGGCTGTTACGGCGTCGAAGCCAAGCAGCAGGCCGAACTTGGCCTCCTCGTAGTCATCATAGTTTGGGAATAAGAAAGAATTATTTCCTGCAGATCCTCCCTGCAAGCATAAAATTTATTGCAACACTGAAATTTGAAGCATAATTCTACTTAAAGCACATCCTAGCTCAAAATGCTAATTTACACAGCACAGGAACATATCGAAGAAAAAATAAAAGCACATACAAATGACTCGTGATTAACAAATAGATTGAAGATAGAAAAATTAGAAGGATAGATCCTGAAAGGGCACTAAACAGATTATAATGAACTATAGGGAGGTTCAACAAGACAATAGTATGAAAATAAGCAATAGTATCAAATAATAATGTGTTGGTAGAGTCAAAACAAATTATCTCCATAAGTACTGATTTTCATGGGGATCATGCACAAATCATTGTATATAAAAATGGTTGTCTACTCCAGCAAAACAAGGAACATGTCAAATTCCATTGGTAGTCATCAGAACCTGCCAGTCGATGATGAAGTTGTTCACTGCAATACATTTGCCAGCTTCAAATTGAATGTGCAATAATGCTCAAACACCTAAGATATAAAATCTTAATTGGAATATCAATAAAAAAATGTCATTAGGATTATAGATTAGAGTATAAAACATTGTGCAGAAAAGAAAGTGCAGCAGGACAGATTACTTTTTTCTTCTTTTCCTTTCCAACTTCTTCATCTTGTAATCACCTCGTTTTTTCCATATTTGGGGGGCTCTCGATCTAAAGACTAAATGGAGAGGGCTCTCCCTCTAAGATTTGCGTTATCCTATTCTATCAGCAGCTTGAGATTCCAAATATCTGAGTATACAGAGATCGAAAAATCCAAGAGATATAGAGGTCACTTAAACTTGTCCAATTCTAAGAAATCTATTGCTAGAAAGTTATCAGGATGGGGAGATCCAACTCTTCAAAGCAAAATTCATTGGACTGTTAGTGAGATATACACACTTGACTAATAATGATACTAATTAGGCCAAAATGCTCTTACATAAAACTGAATCTTTTAATGATACTAATTAGGTCCTTGCATTACTAACCATGCCTCTACAGTTTTATAACAATAAGCATTATGCTCCAGAAACTCAATATAAAGAAAGGCAAGTGAAATGAAATCTGACCAACAATCACAAATATGCCCCTTTTGATGTCTCATGAATTTCGAAGAAAAAATATAATACAAAATATGGACTTACCCTAAGCTTACACCAGTGTGATAAGTCATAACTATTTGGAATTGAAATGCTTGCTCTGAATCTGACAAAGAGGTGATAAGCCATTTTCACTTTCTTTTGAAAACTTAGTCCACCGAAAACAGAAAAAAACAAAATGGAAATTCCTAATGCTTCATTATCTGGCAGCGTGTAAACTTCGAGCTAATCTACTAAAATCCAACCTACCTTCCATGGTGAATCATAGAACTCACATTTCTACCCAGTTTGTAGTAAGTCTTCTCCAAGGTGTGAATAGAGAATTTGAAACATCAGCAAAGGCAAACAAAGGAACACACAAAGAGATTAGTGACAGCTGTATTTTAAAAGTCTAAACATGCCTAGTACATATCATAAAAAAACATTTGAAGTGTGCAGGTCAGCAACATATTTTTCTCCATAACCGAATTTGTTGCCGACCAAAAGAGATTGAACTATGAAAAGGCTTGAATAAATCATATGTTGCTGAGAGGTTCATACAGGAATCTGCCATAACCAGAAGCGCAAGAATGAAAACCAAAAAGGCAGGAGATAAAAAATTAGTGTCTTATAACAACAAATTACATGCCGCACACGAAGGAAACCCCACAGCGAGACGTCTCACGCCATGCGCTGGGGAGGAGGGTGTGCCTAGGAAGCACAATTACTTTCTGTACAGACTATTCAATTAGAAAAGGCAAAGCATAGCAGCATACAACCATCAGAATAGGCATACAACTGTGCCTATGAAGCAATAAATCACACGATATTTCAAGATAACATTGATTAATGGAAAAGTATTGCACCTTCAACCTAGGATTGCTGGTCGAGCACGTCTAATTGATGGATCTATGGGAAAATCATGAGCACACAAATGGGTAGGGTTAAGATTGCCTGTTCAATTTGGGGACTCGATTCACTGCTTCAATTTCAAGAAAGAAGTAGGGGGACTACCGGACTAAGGAATCAATCCACAGACTCACATGAAAATCAATACCAACCTCTTCCTGTTCAACAGTTGCCGCAATGACGGTGGTGCCCATAAGTTGGCACATTTCATTAACACTAACAAGTTGTCAAACTCGATGTCGTTAGGGTTGGGGGCGGCGGAGGTCGATGGAGATGAAGGGAGGCAGATCTCGCGAGCGCAGACGCGGCCGCGAGAAGCCGCTGCCACCGCCGGAGGCCCCACAACGAAAGTGCGCCAAACGTGTGGAGGACAAGCAACACCGCGAGGACCGCCATCGCACCGCCCGTCCGCCCCACCTAACGCCGCCGCCGATCAGGAGAGTGCGCAGGTGGAGCTGGGACGACGGATGGCGCAGACGACGAATCTGTGGGGGTGGCGCGGACGATGGGGGAGGCGCAGACGACGAATCTGTGGGTGACGGGATCGGCGGAGGCGAGGGAGCGTGAGCACCACAGGACGGGGGGCGATTGCGGCGGCGGCGTAGGAGGAGCAGCGGCCGACGGGGGATCCAAACGGCGAGGTCAGTAGAGGATGGGGAAGGAGCGGCGGCGTGGATGGTTGTGGACGGGGAGAGGCGCGCGCGAGTGTGGGAAGGAGGCGAGGCGAGGCGGAGTGGCGGCGGTGCGATTGGGGCGGCGGCGGCGCGTAGGGTTCGGTGGGGGATAGGAAGGACGTGGGGGCCGCCACCTATCCGCGCGCGAGGGTGTGGTTCTGCCGGCAGAACCACGGGGGCGACGTTGCCCTTACGGGCTTTTTAGGAGTAGAGATTCTGGTGGGCATCCTTAGGCCCCTTTATCTATACTCCTAAAAAGTATGAAGTGGAGAAAAAAATCCGTTAGTACTTTCTTCCGCTCCCCCCGTGCGTCCGCCCCCGCCCTGTGTGTCCGCTCACCACCTCCTGGCGCTGCGTCGATTTTTTCCTTCCATTTTTACCCCTCCGTGCCTCCCAGTCGAAAAACAAAAAAAGGAAAAAAAACCTCCATGTCTCCCTCCCCAGTCCCCACGCCCGACGCCGCCGGACCACGACCTACTCTTGCCGCCGGGTGGCCACACCCGCCGTCCGCCGCCGTCGATCCATGACCTCCTCCCTGATTGCCTTCCCAATCCATCGCCTCCTCCCCGGATTGCCTCCCCAACACCCACACTCGCCATCCGCCGGAGCCGACGCCAACGCCCCCACCTCCCGTCCGTCAGAGTGTTGTCCCCGAACCAGCGCCGTCGTCACCGGACGCAACCGCCTACCGGCCGTCGACGCCGTCGTCATTCGATCCCTCAAGGCGACGCCATCTTCAGATCCCTCAATCAACGCCGTCGCCGACGTCATCAACCACGCCATCCCCCAGTCATCCTCTGATCCCTCACAGCGCCGCCGCCGTCGACCATGCCATCCCACCGACCCCTCCACCATGCCAGGTTGCCCTTTGCGCCGGCGCCCCCTGCCTGGCTTTCTCTCCACGGCGGAGACCCCATGGCTTCGTCTGCGCTGGTCGACGAATCGGTCTTACCCAAAAAGGTAGCCTCTTCCGATCATCTACACATCTCTACAATGATCCATTTTTATGCATAGAGAAGGATAGTGATTAGTGGATTTGCTTGATTGCCAACATTTCTTGACAGGGATGGTGCGAGTGAGTCATCTGATTCTTACAGTTCAATTATAGAATAAATACTATCAATACTTCTACTTCAGTTAATATTTGCAACTTATGGGCACTCACATAGCAGGTTATTTCTCTGTTGTTTTAACTAACATGGCATGAGGTGTTCTTGGCTGTTTCACTAATGTAATCTTTATCTTTAAGCTTCGATTGGTTCACTCAAACGTCACTCTTGAGATTTGTTGATTATCAGTATTGTGAAATTGCTACTATAGTTCTACATCTGACTCATGTGTCTTCGCAAGGCCAAGAGCAAATTCACCACTGTGATGATTGTACAAGAAAATAAAACTATGTCAGCTACCAAAGATGATGTCAACCATCTTCAAATGGTTGGTGAAATTCAAGGACCATTTCAGCCACAGGATGCAAAAAAAACAGGAGCTGAAATGTTCCATAAAGAAAAATGAAGGGGTCTAGAACAATTTTCTAAAGGTTAGGCTCAGCTCATGCATTCAGAATGCACATTTATAGCATCTTTTCTGCGGTATAACTACCTTGTGCGCATCATCAATCTTCCTCTATTCTATATTTTCAGACTATTTGATGTTTGGGATCAATACAAACAAAGGTGGAACTGTATATTGTGAACAGGCACCTGCTGCACATTAATTCACCAGAGGGCCACTGAAGGAATCCAGGGAAGTAGTGGAGATCACCGAGACTGATGGTGAGTTCAATTGCTAGGGTCCATTGACTGTTGTTTTTGTGGTGCTTCTATGGTGTTTGATGTAATCCACCTGATAAGCTGTCTTGTGTCTGTTGTACAATGCAGGGAGGTTCTTATGCATGATCCGTGAACACCTAACCCTAGATGGACCAACAAAGTGATGTGCATGGCCTTTCGCAAAGAGGTTCACTCAGGAATTCCCAATGTGGCAGGTCATTATACCTATCATTCTGATGGTGGTCTGAATTGCTAAAAAATTGGACTAGGACTCGTTCGTTGTGGGGCTGTGGTTTGGACTTTGGAGTAGCTTTGCTTCGGGAGCTTGAGGGAGCTTATTGCTCTGCTGGAATTCAGGATTGCGAATGGTAGAAGCAAGTGAATGTAACGAGTCACTGTTTGGAGCTCGTGTGAAGTTCAGAGTTTAATTACTGGTTGCTCTTAGGGGATAAATGTAGTTAACCTAGCTGTATGATGTTCATTTGAGCCTTACCCTGCCTTTGTTCTTCGCGGTACACGCCACCTTTGCCACCGAATTTCATGACTCATCTAACTTTTGCTCTTCTTGTGCTGCAGTGTGCTATTTGAATTTGATTCTAGCTAGCTGGTAAGCCTGTTCTTTCACGCCCATGTTTTCTTTTAGCGTTGCCTTTTCTTTTTGATGTTTTATGAGCTTTTATGATATCAAAGGGCCCCAACTGTCCAAGAAGATCTGGCCTCTTGCGTCGTACAAGGATTACACATTTGCTGCATATGGAAGTGATATTGCAGTTTTCAAAAGGACTGATCCGGTAGGGAAATTGTTGTGCTACCTTCGTCCACAATTAGTTATATCAAGTTTGTACAAACAAATACTTATCTATTGGAAAGCTTGTTCATTTTTTTGTGTTCAGAAAGTAATCAAGAAGGCTAATATCATGTGAAATTAGAATTTTGGATGGTGCTTGTGATGTGTTCACTTTACAAACTTACAAAGGAGATCCATGCAGCATGCATCACCGTATATGTCCATCAACTGCAATGTAGACAAGCCTTTCTTATTTATGCTCTTACAATCAGTTTTAATCAGGTTGTTACTTGGAGTAAACATGAAGAGAAGGTCAGCAACATGTTGTACCTGTTCGGAGAATATGTTCTGAGTGCATATGCTAAAGGTAATATATTAATCTGAGCCTTCAAATGAGCAGAACCAAACATTGAGCCAGTTGTAAGCATATCATTGGGAAACAAGTTTACTCCAACCTGTATCATGCATCCTTATACCTATCTAAATAATGTGCTTAATTAAAGCTATATCTGAAAAATTTGCTTGAGAAATAGTTTGCATTCTAAACTTCATGTGCATTCTGTTTGTTTTCTATTAACAAATCTGTTTCTATATCAGGTAATTGTTGGTAGTGAAGAAGGCCCCTTGCAGTTGTGGAATATCAGCACAAAGAAAAAATTGCATGATTTCAAGGGTTCAGCCTTCATGTGGACTCCATCTGTCAGTTTATCCAGAGGATGCTAATAAGGTTTGTCATGAGAGCCTAATGACTTTCTGTTTTAGAGTAGTAGTAGTATTAGACCTAAATGTGTGCTGCAAGTGACCAATGTATCTTGTACCTTTCATTAATTATTAGCTATTTACTTTCACAACAGGATTGTATGATTTCTGTTCTGAAAGCAAACTTTGTTTTAATTTCTGCCCCGGGTATCTGCACATGAGGTTTTTTCTGATATTTTTCCTTCTTCCTATATGCTGATCCAGTCAGGGTCCAATAGAAGGCTTATCCATTCAAAATTCCAGAGAGGTAAATAAATATAATCAACTACCCCATTTAGCAAATGACTTTTCCTTAATTAGTTGTTTACTTTCACAACAGGATTGTATGATTTCAGTTCTGAAAGCAAACTTTGTTTTTGTTGTTTTAGCTCAGGCTGTCCACTTGATTGATTGGCAAAATCAGGGTTTTCATGGTTCTTCTAAATCTTGTATCTATTAAATAATAGATACTATGCCTGGCCGCTACTGTATTGTTGTTGTCTTGCAATCACCCTATTATTTACCCACTTTTATAACGTAGGTTCATCAATGTGGATCAATCAATTGGTGGTAAATATGAGAAGATTGGGTGATTACATCTCATTTCTATACGAATACGTTTCAGCTGCTGTGCAATTAGATAGATTGGTGTAGAAATTGTATTCTGATTTGCATTCCTTCTACACATTCTTATCTCATTAGCAGATAAGAGCCTCTAAAACATCTCTTATGCCATGATGCTGCAGGTATCTTCCGGTTTGCAGAAGTGAGCTGTTGGAAAGTGCTACTGATAAATCTATCGATAAGCTACTTGTTTGTCGATCCTAGACATAATTACTTATAGGTAGATCCCAGTGAACCCAGTGATTCATATATGGATAAGGTGTTTGAATTAGATAGTCACCAAAGTAGCTGTTGAAGGTGGAAAATGACCACCAAGGAAAGCAAGCAAGAAAAATTGGCATAGAAAATGCTATCAAGAAGTTCTGGATTGCTTAGAGTTCAGTAAGAAGTAAGGAGTATGATTTTGTTCATTAACATAGGAAGTGATGAGCTATGATGTGTGGATACTTGCAAATGTTCTAGAGCGCTTTTGTATCAGATACTCATCCGGTGCTATCATGACATTAATACTCATTCGACTTTTACATAAATAAAACAATCTTGGTATTTTTTACCTTACTTTGAGATGTTGTACACTTGTTGAATGAATGAATTGGATTTCTCTTATAGCCCGTAGCAACGCACGGGCACGAACCTATTTCCTTAAAAAACAATGTTTGCCAAGTGACACATACGCCAGCCATCACGCCAGCCCAATTAAACTCGGGCTACAGCTTTTTTTAGATAGAAGGCCGATAGGCCCGGCTTTACTTAAAAAGCAGGATAGTACTGGGATACCAATTCTTACAAGAAAGGCACACAAGCGCAAGAGTTACAAGCCTAAAGATGGAAAGACTAAAAGAGCCTGCTTCTAGCCTTGCCCCTTTCTAAACTCACTCTACTGACTAATGCCAAAACAGGTGGCAAAGCAAGGAAGAGAAGAAAATTTGCTAGCATATCAACCATTGAAGAGTTCTTGTCCATCAGATTATCCCTCAGATCTTAACAAAGACAGCTGGAGTTGCAGCTTGGGTATCACCGAATCTATCAATCGTCGCCCCTGTTCCTTGTGCAGTATTCTCCATTTCTGCATAAAGGAGATTGTGCGAAAAATACTTACATCAGGATGAGTTACAACTACATCATTGCAAACTAAGTCATTCCTAATGAGCCAGAGGCTCCAAGCAAAACAGCCGAAGATGAAAACAAAAAGACCAATTGTTCTGGGTTTTTTTTTTAAATAAGGGCAATTGTTCTGGTTGACCCCTCTGTCAGCTTCCCATGTATCTCATCTAAATTTGTTGGTGCAGCATTCCGTTCCAGGACGTCTCTCAAGACGCACCACCCAAACTGCGTCAGCACGCAATGCGCAAAGATGTGTTCAGTACTTTAATAATGGCCACATAGCTTACATTCAGTCGGGCCCGCCCAATTTTTCCTAGCCAGCTGATCAGCAGACTGAATTTTGTCGTTGCACACTTGCCATAGAAACATCCTGATTTTCAGAGGTAACCTGGCAGTCCAAATGTTCATCATCCATCTGTTAGTCACCCCTGGGAAGGCTACAGCCTTTTGTGCTTTCAGCCCATAATCTATTACTCCCTCTGTTCGGAATGCATGTCGTTTCCGACATGCTAGCATAAATTAAGGAGACAGCGTGCTTACTGTTTTGCCCCCCGTTTCTAATCCATTGCAGCGTTGGTCGACACCGCATGCAGTGCCAGCCAGCGTTCACCTGATGTTTTTAGACAGCATCACTACCTGCGTGTGAGGAAGACATTGGGGGCAAAGATGGAAATGCGATGGCCACCTGAACTGGAGCGTCATATATTCTTGGACATTTTCAATTTCAACTAGAGCGTCATTTAATAACGAACGGAGGGAGTATCAGCGTTTGTTGCGTATGTTGCACGAAGGAAGTTCTCATGGGCCGATGATGAGTGGGCCGTGAAAGCAAAGGAGTCCAACAACATGCATGGTGGACCGAGTTGGTAAGTATTGTTTCCTCCCTTTTTTATTTATTATTTTATTTTCTTTTTCTGTCATTTTGTTTTCATATTTTCTTTGTCTTTTTCTTTTTTCCTATCCTCTTTTTAATATTGAGATTTCCATTTCTATTTTCTTCATTTTCATTTTTATATTCTTTGATTTTGATTTTTTTCTTCTCTTTTTATTTTTTGTTTTATTTTTCTTTCTATGTTCATTCATTTTTTATTTCATTTTATTTTTATATTTATTTATTTATTTTCACTTTCTTTTCATGTTCTTTTTCCTTTATTTTTTCTCTCTTCTTATTTTCTTTTTCTTTACCACTTTATGGTCACACCTTTTTCTCCTTTCTTTTTATTTTTATATTTTTATTTTACTATTTTATCTTACACAATCGAATTTTAAACTTTTTTTATAAAACATTGTTTGTTTTATTTTGCATTATGCAGTCTTCATTATTTCTTCTTTCATTACTCAAACGTTATTGTCTTCCATTTTGTGTTTTCTATACTAGTCTTTTTGTATTTTATTTTTTCTATTTTTATTTATCATTTCATGCATTTGGCATGTCATTGCTCATTGTGTTTTTCATATTTTCTCACCCTCTGTCTATTTTTGTTATCCATATTTGTTCCATTCCAATGAATATGTGTTCTCTTTCATTGCATATTTGTTCCTGCTTAGTGAATTTGTTCCACGTCAATAAATATTTATTCTTCCTAAGTGAATATTTGTTCCCCTTCAGTGAATATTTGTTCCCCTTAGTGAATATTTGTTCAACATCAGTAAATATTTCTTCCATCTTAGCAAACATTTGTTCCTCTTCAGTGAATATTTGTTTCTCCTTAGTGAAATTTTGTTCCACATGTATATGTCATACTGAAAAATATATGCTTAATTGAAAAATATGTTTTGAAAAAGTTCATCAAAATATAGTCAAGTGGGATCTTATTTTAAAATTTTTATTGTCTGATATTCAATGGTGCAATCAGAATTTATTTTTGATGCCCGGTTTATGATTTATAACTTTTTTAAATTTGAATTCATTTTGCATGTGAGCAATTTTGTTTTATTTGTATGCACTACATAGGGAAGCAATGAAAGGGTACAAATTTGTTCGTATGTACAATTTTTTTATTCTGGTAGTTTGTAGAATTTTTTCCAGTAGTTTGTATGATTTGTTCTGTGGGTGCACATATTTCTTCCGTCAGTTCATATAATTTGTTCGTACATACAAATTTTTTGTTTCGGTAGTTTGTAAAATTTTTTCATGATAATATATTGCATAGAATATACAATTTTAATAAAAAAATATGAATAAAAAGGTTCATCAGAACATAGTCAAGTGAGATCTTACTTTGAAATTTTTATTGTGAGAAATCAAATGATGCAATCGGAATTTAATTTTGATACTCGGTTTATGATTTATAGCGTTTTAAAGTCTAAATTCGCATTACACATGGAAGCAATAAAAGCCTATAAAGAAGTGTACAAACAGTCCAACGATTCACCCCACACCTCTGTCGCACGTCTTTTTATCGAAGCGGAGCGGTGTGACGGATTGCTATTTGTCATTGTGGTTATGTATAGTCACGCCCCAACAAGACCTCAGGGGGATAGGCATATTCGGTCCAGGCTTGCTCTTACCTACAAATGGGAGAGTTTTATCTTAATGCACAACGCAAATAAAAAAGATAACAAGTTCAATAATCGTGTTTGACTTTTAGGTTATCCAAGTCTTGAAGGTAGTATGAGCTAAACTTCAATTAGCTACTCCACAATTATAAATAATATACCTTAACTATATATTGATCAAAGTCCCAGTACATTCTGATTGGGTGGTAACCCTTCATTACACCTGGAAAGTGAACCAGGACTCCCAATTCTAACCATGTGTGAAATAGGATTTCGCTACCGGTTACTCACATCAGTGAGTCATGATATTAGTAGCAACACCACCGGGTGAAGATGTGAACCGAGAGTGGCAAAAATTCCAAGAACTTTAAAAAAAACAATTTTCCTCAAATTATTTAACACTAATCAAAGCCAAAGCTCATAAATTTTGCTTATCAACAACTAAAATCCATATTAAAATATTAAATAAACTTCACATGCAAAGTTGCAAACAAATTAAATCTTGCTCCACTACAAACCAAACATAGCTTCCTTTTCAAAAAACAAACCAAACATAGCTGATCTCCAAAAGTTGCTACTTCTCTCTCATTCGTTCTAGCAGTCAGGTAGAGAGAAAAATGAATGGCAGATGTGAACTGTCACAGGTTAAAATTAAGGTTTTGTTGTGGAAGGATCATCTTTATTTTGCAGTAGTTACTAAAAATTAGATGGATACTCGAACTTTGGCTTGTGCTAAGAGAGACGACCCAATTTTTGTTCCTAGAATTACCATAGGACCCATCCATCTCAATTGTGGACAAAGTGTTTTTTAAAAAAAAATAAAATTTGAGCTTGGGCTGAAAGAAGAATTATATTCTAACATCTATCAACCAACAAAATGATGCAAAATTCAAATGGTGCATGCAGGTCGTACACATTCAAAATGTTGCTCAAGTATTCAAACACTTGATTTAAGTGCAATCAGCTGCAGATCTGCCGCCGGTTACGACCACGAATGCACTTACGACCACGAATATAATTTCACCGTGCCAGCGGTCCTGTTGCTACTATCCATGCCGTTCTCTTGATTTTCTTTGATGGAATTTTAAAATGTTCACTTAGCCCCCATTGATTCCTTAAAAAATAATGTTTGCCTTTGATTCTCTCCAATGCTCTTGCGGAAGGGATTAACCAAAACAAGACCTCACGGGGATAGGCCTATTCGGTCCAGGCATGCACTTACCTACTCCTTCCACTGGGAAATGTGAGAGAGGTTTATCTTAATGCTCGCAACGCACACGAAAAAGATAGGCAAGTTCAATAACTGTGTTTGACTTCTAAGTTATCCAAGTCTTGAAGGTAGTAAGAGCTAAACCTCAGTTACCTACTCCACAATTACAAATAATAGACCTTAACTACATATTGATCAAAGTCCTAGTACATTCTGGTTGGGTGTTTGAATTGACTCTGATAAATAAGGCATATTGAGATTGGACCAGTTCACAAGTAACGCTGTTGATAGGCCGTACGTACCGTACCCTTCGACGCCAAGGAGCGTCATCCTGAATTCCTAATGGCCTTATAAATTATAATACATACACTTGCCTGAATAACTTAAGCCAACTATGTTAATGATGAAGTAGCCATTGCCTAGCTACTGCCTATAAAAACGTTGAGAGATCAAGCAAAATCAAGGAAGAAACAAAGCACAACTGCGTGCTGAGCCTCACAAAGGAAAGGGAAAAAAGGTCACTGAGCTAGAGTGAGAGGAAAGTCATGGAGCTTGCTGGCAAGAGGGCAGCCGGCGGTGTGGTGGCCGTGATGCTGGTTCTGCAGCTGATGGCCGCTCCGACGGTGACCATGGCGGCTCGCTCAGTGCAGGACGACGACGACGACGACACCTCCCCCGTCTTGTCCTTGAACACCATCGCAAGAGAATTTTCCTATGCAGACGGAGCCAAACGCTGCGGCGAAACGTGCATCATCCTACCGTGCATAACTACAATCATTGGTTGCAAATGTCGGAAGTGGAAATGCGTGAGGAAAAAATGAATTCTGGTGGCAGCTTCTCTCTGAAAGACTACTACTGCAACGCTGAAGCCATCCCATACGCCCTGTCGTTCACCTCCTCCCGGTGATGTTCAAAAAAATCCATCCGTGTTGATTTGTCGTTTGCTGATTGTTGTCGTGCTGGGAGAAAGAGCAGGGAGGTGTACTGTTATTGTACTTGTATCCGATGATTAAATAAATGGGATGTACGTTGGATGTGTACCACCTGCATATATCTTTCATATTTTGCATCACTTTGTTAGGTTATTATTATTACTCTTATTATAACATGATTTTATTATTTTGAATTCCAATTCCAACATCACTTTTTTTAAAGAAAAAATCGTTAGGATAATCATGGTAGTCATGCCCTGTGACATTGGCGCCTAAATGCGTCAATCATGTATAATATTGTTGATTTTTTTTACTGAAGTCGGCAGGAGAAACCCCTACCTATTTTTTATATAAATTTTATTTCAACCCTTTTTAATCCGCTTCCTTAGGGAGTCGAATTTGGGCCTGCTGGTGCTACTCAGGTGCTCTGACCACTAGCTAGGCTATCAAACGACCTATACGAAATCAAAGAGTCCGTGTCAAATACAATTAATCACACAACATAAAAAGTTGGCAATTATTTCAGTAGTAAAAAATTTAAATTTTTATGCCATAGGGAGGGAAAATATAAATAAAGAGTCAATTTCAAATATAACCAACAACTATCTAAGTCCACAACAGAATATTGGAAAAATATTAATAGTATTTTTTTCATACGGATTGGAAGAAAAATACCTGCCTAGAGAGTCTATGCAAAAAAATACTATTATGTAAAACTAGGGATAAATATAATAAAAAAATCCGTAGATTAGGAAGCAAAATGTTAAATGAAGAGTTCACTCGTAATAAGTGGAAATAAGCAAAACATTTGGCAGGATTCTCGTTTATTTTTACCGATATGTGGCCTCTAAGCGGAAACAAATGGGGCCTTAAGTGGAGGATGGTACAACAGCCAAACGGCTCGGGTCAATTAGAGAATGGACGTGTGGTCCTATACTTTTTTCTCTTATTCTATGGCTTTCTTTGAATGCGCTTTTCGGTGATTTATCTAGAAAACCATCGGATGAACCAGCGCTTAAATAAATTGTTGTTTCAAACAGCGCTACCATCTAAGGGCATCTTCAAAAATCATAACTATTTCATATGAACTAAAGCTTTAGAAAAAAATTGTAGATCTCGATGAGATCTACATCTTTGTAGTTCAACATTTTTCATTTGGAATCATCTTCATTCCCAAATAATCAACACAATTTTTAAATCTAAAATTTGAATTTTAGATATGAGCATTATGTCGATTATTTGATCACAAAGATGATTTCAAATGGCAAAATAGGCTAAATCGTCCTCCAACTTTTCACAAGGGGTCAAGTTGGTCCTTGAACTTTCAAAATGGTCAAACATGCCCTTGTGCTGATGTGGCGGTGCATGGTGGCATGGAACAAATTGGAAATGTCCGTTTTGCCCTTGTCTTCTAATGCATAGTGACTGTCATTGACAGGTGGGACTTACATGTTTCAAAATGAATATTTTTAAAAATAGATGGAGTACATCTCAAGCCTTTATAATTGTGAATTGACCATAACGCAAAATTCTAAACTTGTAAAATCAAAGTCAACTTTTGAACATAACCGTGAATTGGCTTGACGCATGTGTATATACGAGAAATGAACTATCATCTCTCTTACTCACAACAGATTCAACCAACCACACATAGCAAGGCACCAGCCCAAACAATCATACGGAACGATCGACACAGAGACGGGGAGATACTGCAGCCAAGAATGTCATGAACAACCTGGTAATATGGCTCATCACAAATGGTGACGATCATACAACAATCCTACAGAGTTTGTGTGTTGTATGAGACAAGGGCAAAATGGACATATCAAATTCATCCCATGCGACCACACATCACCACATCAGCACAAGGGTGCTTTTGACCCAAAAATGAGAGTTGAGGGACTATATTGACCCTTTTGAAAGTTTAAGGACAAACTTGACCCCTTGCAAAAAGTTGAAGGACGATTTTGCTTATTTTGACATTTCAAGTGAAACATATTAGAACCACAAAGTTGTAGCTCTCATTGAGATATACAGTACAATTTTTGTATAAAGCTTATCTCCATCGAAATTCATATGAAATAGTTATAGTTTTTTGATGATGCGCTGGAAAGATACAGCCGTTTGAAATGACGGTTTATTTAACCGTCAATTCATCCGGTGGTATTTTGGATAAACCCCCTTTATGAAACGATGGTAAGAGCCTACCACCGTTTTATATGGGATCTGAGGATTATTTTGCAAATTTATGTTAGGAGCTAAAGTTTTTTAAAATCATAAAAAATAAAAATAAAAAACTCGCCTCTTGCATTTTATATCCCAAGCTGCACATTGGCCTCAAAGTTTACAAGAGAGTAAAGGAGGAAGAATTGAATCCGGCCAGCGTGTGGCAACCAGGCCGTGATGGGTCACAGAATACGGCCCATCCAGGCCCGCGCGGCATTACCAGTGAAGAGAACCTTGAAGCAAAACATATGCATGTTCCAATCATTTCACTTTCCCCACAACAAAAGGCAGACTTGTTCATTTCGATTCTGCTTCATGCTCAACATCTGAAATACAACCAATGCTGCCCTCACACAAAAAAAAACTAATGCTAACAAATGTCTTCGAACTTTGTTGCCTGTATTTAGTGCAAGATGTTGCTTGCGAATGTGAGAAGAAATTTAATTTCTCCAGAACAACTTATGAAAGATTCCAGATGCTCGATATTACAAAAAGAACATCCCGGTAAAAGGGTAACAGATACTGAGATTGCAGACCTGATGAGCTACTCATTTAATTCACGCGGACTTGATATCGCAAAACCACTAAGCCGGACTAAACTCATACACTCATACATGGCCCCATGAATAATGTTGAAAACAAAACACACATTCGATACAGGTCTCAGCCATCAGCAGAGGTTACTCTATAAGCCAAGGTGTTTGAACTGATTCCCATTCGCAGATCTCGCCTTCTTTGAACTACAGAGCTACAAACAAGAGAGTAATGTTAGCTTGTCATCTCATATTATCAGTCATAACAGCTAGAAGGTGTAAACGAATTTAGGTGTCATGCCCCGTGGCCGCCGATGGTGAGAAACCGGGGCATGAGGAAGTACACAAGTTCTCACCGATAGATTCCTGTGGCCGCCGGCGAGATCGCGAAAGGGGAACGCCCCGATCTGTTTTCTGATTCAATTCGATGCCCTCTCTGTTCTGGATGGTTGCCTATATGTCTTCTCTCCCATACCTTACAGGTGGGCCCTATGGTGTATAGACCATGTCCATAGGTGTTACACTTCCGCCGCCTCAAAATGTTGCTTGTCCCCAAGCAATAGTCAGTGAGTCTAACCTTAATGCTCATTCTTTTATGAATGCCTGGATCCCATGGCCAGATCATTGACAGGATAACCAGGACTACCTTTTGGAACATAGCTTCCGTTTCCCACGGATGAAGCTCCTTTCAGCAGTTATGCTTAAACTCCATCTTTCTCCATGATGAACTGACAGATTGAACTCCATCTCACGCTGTAACAGTTTCCTTCCACGTAGAGAAAATTTTCTGTCATCAACCGGCTTGTCAGCCCAAGATATTTCACCATTAGCCGTGCTATGCTGCACTAGTTCCTTGAGCTTGCTGAAGGATTCAACATGTTCGATGAATGGCGAGAAACAATTCTTACTACCATCTTGTTGTGACGGTTTTGGTTATTTTTTAGGGTCAATGGAGGGGGAGAGGATCCCCAACCTGGAAACATTTTCATTCATTTTGGCCCCAACCGGCCCGGGATAGTTCAATAGAGCTTACAACTCTAAAACACACATTCTCAGTTTTACATAGCACTAGAGAACAGACTACACCATTGTTGGGCAACGCCCCTAGTGGCGCGCGGCAGCCTGTGTGTCCAAAGTTGGGCATCTTCCTTGCACAGTCAGTTTTGGTTTATAACAAAATTGCTCTGCAACAATTGTGTCCTTGTCAATGTCCAGATGCGGCACATGAACCAGTACCTGGTCTGCAATGTTCTTATCAAGTGGTGGCCTGCAAACTTGACTACTTGAGTAATGGACTCATCAAGGTAGTGCTCAGTACCAAGCTTTGGAAATAGAGGTCTTTTACGGTACACAATACTACCAGGTGGTAGTACGGTAGTATAACCGGTTTTTTGACATGGGTAAAATTGTAAATTACATGTAATCATTTAGATATTTTCCTTCGCACCCTCGTTTTACCCCGCACCCTGCAGATCACAGTGTTGAACCGCCTCGGTCGCCATTGCCATTCCAGTCCGCCGCCGCTGCCTCCTCCGCCCATTCCAGTCCAGGGCGCCGGCACCGCAGCGTCCGTGTTGCTGCCCCGTTCCCGCGGGCGTTCTTCACATCCTGCTGGCACCACAAGAACAGAGGGGCGAGGGCATCCCATCATCCCATGCAGCCCTGCCCGGCTCCTTCCCGTGGCCAGTTGAAGGACCGGCATGCGTGCGGCCGTGTGCCCCCTGCCTAGCCGCATGAACTGCATGCAAAACTGTTTTACATTGAATTGTGTGATGAGGCACATCGATCAGTTCAGAAAGACATAGATGATGTGTTTGTTCATATGCTCTCAAAGGACAAGCATGGGTTTGTTGCTGCCTGCAGCAGCTAATATGTTCATGTAAACAAGATTTTGTGTCCATGCACTGCAATTAATTCAGTCTCATTACTGTGTGAATTTTCAGCACCCTAAAAAAACTCATGAATTTTCAGTTGTCAAGATATCATTTTGAAATCGCTACATCTTAGTCAATATTATTTTTTATCGTCATTGTACAAGTACAATCCACCCAATAATAGCAGTGTTTTTTTGCTGTGGAGTTCACCATTCACCTTTCCTCAGCGTAGAGTTTTGATTCATCACAGTTCACAAGTAGATGCTGATCAGCTGATGCACTCAACTGAAATCTTAGCTTTCCTTTAAACCTTGAACCTTAAGCATCAAAACAATAAAGTGTCGTACTCCCTACACTACATGGACGTATCATTGCAGTTCTTGTCCTGCAGAGGGACTTTGCTGTATTCTTCTAGTTGCAGAGAATGGGATTCTGAAGTTATGATTCACGTGAAATTTCTTGGTTGATTTTGCACTCTGAAGTCGGAACTCACTGCAGAAAGCTCTGTATCCTTTTCTGCACGAGACATAACATTGCAAACAGAGCAGATTATCAACGACTGGTTTTCAGAAAGGAGAGAGATGACAAGAAGAGCACGCGGATGAGGTTGGACAACTTTTGCTCGTGGCTGATGGCTTCGGCTTGCCCTTCTCCTACGTACAAGGTTTCTCTTGTGCTTCTGAGCTTCGAGAGCATGCACGTGCAGATGCAGGATTAAGACCGGGGCGATTCGTGGCCTCCGCCGGCGCGGATGCTGGATTAAGATGGGGCAGCTGATCTCCGCCGGCGCCGCGCCGATGAGTGGGTCATGGACGTCGCCATCGTGGGGCGCGGAACCCGCCGTCGAACCCTGTCACGTAGTCGTCGCCACTGCCGCCGCCGCGCAGTCGCCGTCGTCGTCGCCGCCGGCGGCGGTGCGACTGGGAGAGTTGACTACGGACTGCGGTTGAAACGACGAGATGAGAATGAAGATAGGTTACATTTTATATTTGAGATATTACAATGATATCATTTTTGCATCTTTCGCAAATGGGGCGTGGCGACGTCGACGAGGCCTCCGTCTCCCCTGCCGCGCGTACGCCGCCGGCCGTCACGCCTTCGCCGCCGTCGCCACTGACTACGGGAGCGACAAAAACGAAAGGATAGAATTATACACGAAGAGTAGAATAAAATAAAGATAGGATACCTAAGAAATATTTGGTATATTACAACATTGCCATTTTATTTCCAATCATACCCCTATACTACCCATACGACCTATGAATACTACCGTACTACAACTAACAAAACCGGTAGTATAGAATTAATCTCAACCGTTGGATCGTTACATATAAGTCCTTTTTTATTACATGCAAGTTCTTTTTCAACCGGTAGTACATGTCGTATTGTGCGCCGTAAAAGACCTCTTGGAAATAACGATATGAGATGTTCTCATGAGTGAGCACCTCATCTACGCCAAGCTCAAAAATGGGTTTGATCATTTTGCGATCTGAGTACTCTTTGCCCCATACTAGTTGCTGCTGCATGCCATCATGTGTGTGATGTCTAGATGTCATCTCCTCATCCCAAATAACCATCTCAGTAGGCATTTCGTTGCACACTCCATTCACATAATCAATGACAGGCTCCAAGATAAAATGGGCAACAGTAATCTGAGTATACATGTCGCAACAAGTTGGCTCATCATCAAATAGCTTTTTATCCTCACCACCCCAACAACACTGATCTGAAGGCCATGTGCTGCTGTTGTGCAGAACGAGGCTGCACTTTGGTTTTTCACCAGTGAGCTTTTCATTCATGGCCAATTTTGTATTCTCATCTGAATGCTACCCACCACATGCTAGCTGAAGCAACAAATCATCATGCAAATCATTGCTGGCTGGCATCTCATCCCACAACACAGCAACCCCTGCCATCTCATCCCATACAGTGCAGTGCACAGGTTGTCCTTGGTTGATTCGGCAACTTGTTTTCTATCACCCCCACAATATGTTGTTGTGCAGTGCATGCTTGCATGGTGTCTCCTTGTCCCACAACACATCCTTAAAGGGCACCTCATCAAAGACCTCATTGGCATGAACCATCTGACTTGGGTACGACCAAGCTGTTTGCTCGTATTCTGCGTCGTCCAACTTGCCATTACAGTGAGGCATTCCCTCAAACTTCGGATGGGCAAGTAGTATGGTGACTCTGCAATCTCCTGGAATCATCTCCCCTGCTGATGCATCATCCTTGAGAGGACTTTCATCGAATACGTGGAAGGCAAAACACACAGCCGGTGCATGTTGTAGGAGGGTACTGCCTCCACCTCACAAGGATCGTCTCGCGAATATGGTTCAGATGCTCCATCGAATGGTTGCTAGGCACCTCTCTAGCTGATGAAAAACGCACGCTTGATGTGGCCATCCCAAATGGTGGAGGTACTGATGTCTCCACCGTCGTACACTCGTACCACAGCTGCCAAGCGCAGAAGCAAATCCATCCTCCGACGGATCTCGTGATGTGGACTTTGAAGGGATAGCGAGCTTTGCCGCTGCCTGCTCAATTACCTCCGACTGCTTCACCATGAATAATTGGCCCCTCGCAGCCTGGTTCAACGACTTAGGCTGGTAGCACTCGTGGTACTCTATTTGCATACTCCAAAAGAGAATATTCTGTCCAGTCATCAAGATTTTTCAGTACCATTTTTTCTGCACTCATTATCCCCTATACCTCATACTCCATACCAACAAACACCCGTGGGACCCGCTTATCAGATTTTTTTTAACACCCCCACCGGTTCCCCTCCCGCAGTCCCACTCCCTCTCCCTTCCTCTTCCCCTGCGGGCTCTCCCTTCCCTCCAACCTCGGAGCCTCCGCCTACCCCACCCCCCTGAGCCCGCCGGCGGCGCCAGCCAGGCGAGGAGCGGCGCCCAGATCTGGTCGGCCCCCTTTCTCATCGCCCCACATCTCCTCCCTCCCCGCGCATCCGTGGATCAAGAGGAGGCGGCGGCCTTCGTGATATCCATGGCCACCTCGGACCGGCGGCTGCTCCACCATGGAAAAGCGTGGAGGGGCCAGATCCGGGCCGGCAGCTGCTCCGCCATGGGCCTCACCCCTCTCCTCCGCAAAGCCTCGGCCTTGAGCTCGGCGCGGCGGCCACTGCTCCAGCGACGATGGCGAGCTTCCTCGCGGGAGCTAGAGCGGCTGCGGGAGGTGCTGACGGCGCGGATCTGCGACCTCCACCCCTCCCGCACACCTCTGTCTCCCCGGCGGCGCGCGTGGAGGCTGGCCGGCCCGAGGGAAGAGGAGGCGGCGCGGCGCGGCGAAGCTAGTCCGCATCTCCCTGGCAGCGCGCATGATCAGAGAAGCCCGAGGACGGCGATGGGAGGCAGGGGCGGAGCACGGCGGCAAGGTGGTGCTCAGCGGCTTTTGGTGGCGAGGTGGTCCAGCGCTTTTTCCCTCCTCTGTCTTCTCTGTCTCCATGCGCTCCTCTCCTTCAACATCGCCGGCGGTGTGGCGCCATCTCCTTCTCTTCTCTGCTGCCCCCGGCGTCATCTCTCCTCCTTCTCTGCGATGGCGCGAAGCAGCAAACGCTGGAAGCGGTGGGGCCCAAGCGAGGGCGTAGCGCACGCCCTAGAGTGCGCTCTATTTGGCGCACGCGGGCTCCGAACGGGACGTCCCGTCCGGCGTAGCGCACGCCGGTGTGGTGTGAAAAACGCCAAAGGCGTACTGGAGCACGGTGTCTCGTTCGCCTCCCAGTACCCAGTGCGACCAACCTTAGACGCCAGAGCTAGCTTCACGCCCAAACACTGTTGTGCGGTGTTGATCGAGTCGAGGCAGACGCATAGCTGATCCAAGCAGCCCTGTAGCTTCGACCATCGCGCCTTCTGCATCTCCATCGCCTCTAACGCCGCCGCCACAACGAATGCCTCCGAAATCGCCGCACATCCAGATGCAAACAGACCCACACCAAGGAGTGACTAGCTCTGAATACCAACTGTCATGCCCCGTGGCCGCCGATGGTGAGAAACCGGGGCGTGAGGAAGTAGACAAGTTCTCACGATAGATTTCTGTGGCCGCCGGCGAGATCGCCGTGACGTGAGAAGGCCGCCGTCGCCGCTGCGGAAAGGGGAACGCCCGATCTGTTTTCTGATTCAATTCGATGCCCTCTCTATTCTGGATGGTTGCCTATATATCTTCTCTGCCATAACTTATAGATAGGTGGGCCCTATGGTGTATAGACTATGTCCATTGGTGTTACATTAGGCCCAAGCCAATAGGCACACAATATCGACGGGGCTCGCCCGCCGTTGAGACGCTGCCATGTGGGACCGGGTCCACATGACAGGGACTCAACGGCAGAGGGCCGGACGGCAGAGGATCTGCTTCCCACAATATCACTAGGCACATGACACCATTTGTCTTGAGACAATTCAGTCATTGCTACATTAACAACTCCAGTCCATGTACTTCTTGACGTTTGAAGATAAAGTTACTCCCTCCGGTTTGGTAAATGAAGTCGTTTTGGACAAAGTTTGAGTCAAATATTAGGAATATAAATCACGAATAACTTTTAAGTTATTGAGTTTGGAAATGTGAAAACTACATAAATAGATTTTTTTTGAGAATTTACATAAATAGATTTGTCTTGCAAAATACTTCATAAAAATATACATATTTTATTTTTTAATAAATATTTTTATAAAAATAAGAAGTCAAAGTTGTACTTTGAAGACCGTGTTGCTGTCCTAAACGACTTCATTTACCGAACCGGAGAGAGTAGTTTACCATTCCGTGTAGCTTCTCAATTGTTAAATGATTAATACTGTTGTGCGCTTACCGCACGCCGGTGCGGATAGCCTTAGACGCAAGTGGATGAAAGCCAGAGCAGCAGAACCAATGGTGGTTATGGTCCGGTCCCCCCTTCTAAATATTTGCTCATTAGTTGAAGTAAGTAACAATGCTATATTTTGCTTGAGCTGTGAACAGCCTGGCTATAATTAACATGGAATTCGTGCTTGATTCCGTCAAGATCAATAGTATGCATACTTGGAAGCCCTATATTAGCAGCAACCAAGCACAGGAGTGAGCATCCATGCCCATACACAGGGTTTCTGCGCTGAATTTGCAATCATCTATCCTTCTCGGCTCTCAAGGTGCGGAACAATCTCTATGCACGTTTCTTTTTTTCTCACATTATATATTATTTGATTTTTTTTTTGTTTTGCTCACTTTGATGTATTCCTATTGTCTCCTCAGCTCGGCACTGTATATTCCGACCGTTCCCTTTTCTATTTTTATTTATGTGAAGTCCCGTTTGCATTGGAGAGTACCTGAGATTGCTCATTCGTTCTCGGCGGTGCTCAGCTTGCTGCATTTGTGGTCCACACAGAACAAAAGGTAAGTGCGCAAGAACTGCTTGCCCCTTTAATCCCCCTTTTTTTTTTTTGTGAGACGCAAACACGATTTAGGACCTAGATACGTACCAGCCACTTGTGCATAATAGGGAGAAGACAATAAGAGAAGTCGGAGCCGATTTAGGACCTGTTTCAAACGAAGGGGCTGACAGTGCATTGGCAAAGGCCACTAACCAGAATTTTTCAAAAAAAAGGCCACTAACCAGAGTGCTCCCGGCCAGGTTCAAACCTTGGCTGCCGCACTTTTGTGCTACAAGGTTATCCTTTGGAGTTTTCCAATCGAAAAAAAAAACTGACTTCACTGTAATTGCTTCACACTCCAACATCTTTAGAAAAATATGAAGTTGTTTTACATGTTTGGCAGACTGTGATGCTCTAGAAAAGGAAGAAATGTATTTTTATCCCTCAAGTATTGCAAAGGTGTGACATTCATCCTACATGTTTTATTTGGTCCAAATCAATCCCTTAACTAACTAAATCGGTGCATTCATCCCTAAATTTGTTTCATAATGGTTTAGTGTTATAGGCCATGTAAATATGTAATCATTGTACTAATCACCACTTAATCGCGTATCATGTTGAATTAGAAGTTAAAATTTTTTTGGTACAATTTCTATGGGTAGCCAATTTAAAGAATTTATTGAATTGTCTTATAAATTTCATATATTCCACTCCGCAAATTACTTTAAGTAGTGATTAGTCAAATGGTTACTTAAACATAAACCACTATTAAATAGCACTAAATAATTAAATTAAGGTGGGATGATAAATGCATCAATTTAGTTAGTTAAGGGACTAATTTGCAACAAATAAAACCCAAAAGATGAATATCACACTTCCGTAATATTTGAGAGATGAAACACTTTTTTCTCTAGAAAAATATGAAGTTGTTGTACGTAATATTTGACAGATGAAACACTTTTTTCTCAAGAAAAATATGAAGTTGTTGTACGTATTTAGCCGACTGTGGTGCTACTACTGTAGAAGCATGAAATTTTGTTATAACAAATCTATTTTACCCATTACAAATGGACCGCCGACGCGGCCGACGTGGTGGCTCGATCGCTCGACGGAGGGGCAGAACAGACGTGCAGCGCGTGTGTTGGCGCGGGGGAGCGGCAGGCGAGCGGCCGGTCGTGCAGATACTCGCCGGTAGGGATGAAAACAGATCGGATACGAATGGATATTGCTACAGATACAGATAATTTTTCTTTCTCAGACTGAATTCTCAGATCGAATTCGGATACGGACAGTATATTTTGTGTCGAATAGTGATATTCATCATATTTGGATCATAGAAATTCAACTTTGAATTTTCGGATACTAATACGGTACGGATAGTTATGGATATTAAATATACGAATACGGATATGGTCTTACTATTTGAGTGTCTGACCCTGACCCTTTCGATGGGTCGGTCAGACGGATAATATTCATACCACTTTCATCTGTAAGTCGCCAGCCCCAGCATGGGAAACGAAAGAGCAACACGTCACTTCAATCTCCATCACGGCAGGCAAGCAAGCAATCCCTATAGAGTGTTAATCCTGCGAATGCGGCCTCAGATCGATATTGGAACAATCGCATGGGGCAGGGCGTCGCCGCTATGTGTCAATGGGAACCACTGCCGTTTACAATGGTTGCTACAGTACCCGCGCGTGGGTTCATGTAGCAACCGCCTTTTACGGTGGTGGTTGGACCCAACCTCCCTTTTGACAGCAGTTGGAGGCTACTTTTGAAAATTTTAGATCCAGCATATATTTTTGAAAAAAATTGTGAAAACATATATAAATAAAAAAAATTCCATAACCGAAGTGATGACTAGCCGCACTCAGGCAGGGGCCGCACATCCTGTCGCCGCAGCCCACAGGTGGCAGGGGGACGATGCCGTCGCAGGGCGAGGGGTGGACCAGCGGTAGGACTGTAGGAGAGTGAGGGTGAACCAGCGTTTTTTTTATAATAACCACATATATTACGTTAAAGCAGCAAACTTACATTTAGGCCCTTGGAAAAGGAGTCAATTACAATAAAGACCCTAGATCTAGATCCTGAAGCACCGTCGGAGGGCAGGGTGCCGGTGAGCTGCAGCAGAGGCGTCGCGGACGCATGGATGCAGTGGTGCGGAAGGGCCGCGCCGAGCGAAGGCTTGAAGTGGCTGAAGACGCCGTCAAGGAGATACGTCGCCAATGACCCAAGGATGCAGATGAATCTAGTGTCGGCGGGTAGAAGGTTGTCATCTTCGGAGCCGGTGGGAGGGTCGCTGCCGAGCTGGTGACGGAGGATCTTGCAGGGACTTGATATCGATTGAAGTAGCACTACTTGGTGGGGCGAGAGCGGAGGCGGATGGAGGAGTGGAGGATTTGGGGCGATTCAGCTTGGATTTGTGTAGCTGTGGATGAGGAACGGGGAATCCAAGCCAGGGGAAAGGGGGAGGTTGGCGGTGATGGCGGGGATCGGAGTGGGGAAGATGCGGAGGCGGTGAGGAATAGGCAGATCCGGAGGGCGAAGCTGGTAAGGCGGGGTGGGGGAAGCGGGACGAGATCCGCCGGGGAAAGCGGAGGAACTACTTTATTTAGAAATACCTCAAAGGGGTCGACGACTGCGACAAGGTAGCCGAGGAAGACCACGGCGCCGATGGCAAGGGCGACGACGAACTCCGGGCAAGACGCCATACGGCGAAATTACTACTAGGAGCAGTACTACTACGAGCTAGATCTACAAGCTACTACGAGACCAGGGGCCCCGCTCCCTACCCGCTACGGCGAGGCGAGCTTGCCGGAGTCGGGAGGGAGGGGGCCAGGAGGAGGCGGAGCTAGGAGCACTAGCGGAGACTTCTAGGCGAAGCCACTACCTGGTTAAAGTTCGAGGAGGTAGGGCATATCAGCGTTGCACCAAGGCCAAAATCAAGCCGATTGGAGGACCTGAGGAAGGAATAGTTAGGTTGGGTGTATGAGGGTCGCCATAGCCATCCATTTTCTTTAGGGACTCGGTTCGCGGCACCCAGTCCGACCGGTGGTGTCTCTAGGGTCGCGGGAGGTGAGGGAAGCGAGGGGTGAAGGGACGAGGAGGTGGGGCGACCGGGCGACGGCATTTCTCGACATATTTAATTATATTTATCATCATAGGTGTTAGACTAATTTTTGAGATGCCAATTTTAAGTCGGTACCTATATATTTATCATTCGAGAGAAGTTTGAGTAACATATTTGTCAATTTTGCTGACGTGGCAAGTCACTTCCTCACATCAGAGTGGATTGAGCCTAGTAAATGATCATACTGCCCTTCATTTCATCATGTTAGCCATCCTCTTCTCCTTCCTCATACCACTGGGGTGTGGGACTCATATGTCATGATTGTCATCAACGTCCAGCCTATTCGTTTGGCTGGTGGTTGGTGCTGATGTGTTCTGAGAGAAAAATACTGTTGACTGGTTGCTGGTCTGAGAGAAAAGTACTGTTGGCCGGAGGCTAATAAGCCAGACGAACAGGGTGAACCATAATGGTTTTGCTACACGGTCGTTTAGTCTGTTTCCACGCCGTAATGGTAAACAAAGGCCACCTGTGTTGTTTAGGTCTGTATAAATAGAAAAATATTAGACGGTTGGACCGTGGTTCCTTTAATGCCGTTTAAACCGTCTAAACATTCTAAATTGAGTTGAGTTAAACATGATCAAGTGAATTAAACAACCAATCAATTCACTATGTTTAGTTGAGAAAAGGATTACAATTAATAAATTTCACACCAAACTAATTAAAATTGCAAATGTATGAGGTTGAGTGAGATTTATTTTTCTTCAAAAAGTATTTAGTAGATAACATATTTCTTACATGCTTAAATGTATATACTATAAAGCATACTCCCTCCGCCCCACAAAGATTGTTCGTTTGGGTTTGTCCTAAGTCAAACAACCTTATGTTTGACCAAGTTTATATAAAAATATATTAATACTTTTGATGTCTATCAAGTTTCATTAGATTCATTATAAAATATATTTGCATACTATACCTATTTAGTGTTATAAATATTGATACGTTTTGTTATAAACTTGGTCAAACATAAAATGGTTTGACCTAGGACAAATGCAAATGGACAGTCTTTGTGGGACGGAAGGAGTATTTGAATTTGACATACATAAAAATGTAAATTTTGGAGTTTTTGTCACAAATTGTTTAAACCAGTTAAACACCGTCGAAACTGTCTGAACTATAAAAAAATCACCAACTATGTACCACACCGACTTTTTACCATTTATGGTTTATGTTGCTTTAACCTTCGCATGCACTCTCCCCCCTCCCCCTCTCCTGTATGGCCCTCGCCCCGTGAATCTTATACATCTTCCAGAAGATAGGATGGTATGAAACTATAAACCAACAAGAGCCCACCAAAGCCCATAACACCCAAACACTACATCTTCATACCTCTTTCCTCCTCCTCCCTCTGCCCGCCGCCGCCACCCCCCGCGCGGGGCCTGCGCCGCCGCTGGGTGCGCCGCCGCGTGAGAGTGTGCTGCCCCACCACCCCTCCCTCCTCCCTACTTTGCTCCGACACACGCTGTTGGCTCCCAAGATACCCTGGTGCAACGTGGCCTTCCCCGTTGGCCGGCGGCGGGAGCGCCATCGTGGCCTCCGCCGGCTCGCCACACACGCGCCGCAGCTGCTCGGGGCCGCCGTCAACTCCCCGGACGGCCGCCAGGCCCCCAACATGTCGTGGGTTCGCCGATCCCGCCGCGACAGGGTGGGAGCTCGCCGGCCACCGGTGGTCGCCGGAGCCAGAGAGGAAGACAGAAAAATGTTGGTTTGAAAAAAAACGTCGATCCAATAATCTCTAAAAAATGTTGACAAATTGTTGATCCAACATTTCCTGAAAAGATGTTGGTCCAACATTTACTAAAAATTGTTGAAAAAATGGTGGGTCAACATTCCTAAAAAATTTCGGTTCGACATTTTTCGAAAATATTGGTTTGAAAAATGTTGAAAAAATATTGATCCAGAAAATGTTGGCAACATTTTTTAATCAGTTGAAAATGTTGAATGTATTATTACTGATTGGATATTATTGGTGGGTTGGTAGCTTTGGTGTGGGTTGTCTTTAGTGGGTCAAGTGGATTTATAGTATCATTGCTTAATCATCTTCCGTTGGATATATATAGGAGCCCCAGTACGGCTTCCTATTGTGAGCGAGATGCCACCACCGTTCCGCTGGTTGAGAGGAAGCCGTGCTCAGCCTTCTCCACTCCGCGCCTCCGTCCGCACAGATTTCGAGCTCCAGTTCCTGCACCGCAATGTTAGAGCAAGTATTATAACTAGCTAGCAAGTATTATAACTAGCTGGGAGCCGGTGGAGTCCGATGTGGAGGAGAGAGAGGAGAAGAGAGAGAAGAAAGCGGGCGCTCTCCTCGTCGTCGGCTGAAGCTTCGGCACGGTTCGCTGCCTGTGGGCCTGATAGTCCTGTGCAGCCAGCACCTGGCGCTGAGGCAGACGCATGACCTCGCATGCAGCCGGCTGGTGGGCGGAGTTATAATATTTTTTTTTGAGAATTATACAGTACAACGCAGACGCTCACAACACGCACGCACACTCACCCCTATGAATACACGTACGCAAACCCTACCCCTATGAGCACCTCCGAATGACTGAGCACCGGCAGATCTGGAGATTCCCGAAGTCACCAATGGCGCATCGTCGTCGACGGGAACGTCGCTTACCACTTAACGCATAACGCCGGTAAATCCTGAAAAATCTAGGAAAAGGTGCGAGCAACAGGATTTGAATCCTGGTGGGTAGCGTCCCACTGGACCGTCCTACCATTGGACTAAGTTATAATACTTACTTTTATCTAGGCTCTGGCTGTTCCGATCAGCGAGCGGGGAATGAAGTGCAGCGCCGGCGCCGGCGCCGCCGACGGGGCGGCCTACTCTGCTACGGCCGCGGCCTTCTCTTTCTGGTCTCCCCAACTCTGCTCAAACGGTCCGCGGGCGTCGCCGGCTCTGATTTTTCTCCGTTTTCGACGGGGAGCTCGATTCTGTGTGCAGGGCACACGTATCCGCCATTAATGCACATCGAAGAGGATGTGTTTTGCCAAGGAATCGAACAAGCTCGTGTGATATGTTACGAGTAATCTTTGACTTGGATCAGTTTGTCTTCCAGTCAGTTGTGTGCGTCGCGTGTGTATGTGCAGGAACGCTGCAGGCTAGCTTCATGCATGGACGCGTGCGTTTGTTTGAGTCTCGTGTGCGTGCAGCGTACGCGGGATAGCTGCGGGAGCTGCGACGGGTTGCATGCTGATTATGGAGGTGTTTGTATTCATAGGTTATTTTTTTAGCCCTCCTGTTTTTGGCCCAAATAACCACAAAAGAGGCTAAATAGGTAGGCTATTTCAAGGCTATTTGCAACTAGCTAATCCAAAAAATCATCTCACGCGGATGTGCTAATTTGAGCTATTTTGAGTGGGGTCCGCTGGAAAGGCATGTGATCCACCCACGCAGTCGCGCCGCACCCCGACCCCGGTCGCCAGCATCTTCCAAGATTTTATATAAAACCTAGACTTTAGAGAAGCCAGCGCGATGAGTTCGCCAGAGGGCACTCGAATCCTAGGGCCGATACTGATCGGCTCCGCGGCGTTCATCACCGGCAACTCTTTTGTGTTGTGTTTCCCTCGTCAGAGTTTCTATTTCCGTGAGTGAGAGAGTGATCCTCCAGGTAGGTTCCATCAGCGTACTCTTTGTATCTACTCATTTCTTCTCAAAGGAAACGTGTGTCGTGCTTCCCCTGCAACCAAGAATTCTGGATGTGTTGACGAGCTGGGGGGTGAGGTAGAACGAACCTGACGTAGGGATCCCACATGCGAGTGGCAGAAGGAGGAAGGAGAAGAGGATTGCTAATGAACGTGATGAAATCAGGGACAACATGGTCATTTGGTAGTCTCAATCCACTCTGGTGTGAGGACATGTTCTTGGGTGTACTTTCTGTGGATGAGTGAGGTCCGCACTGGTACTTCCTCCTCCTGCTGCTGGCAAAAAAAAAAGGAAAGGCAAAAGTTTAGCTGTCATGCATCCCTTTCTTCTTTACATGTAACTGTCTGTAGAGCATTTGTAGTGAATTTAAAATATAGTACACACTTGCACGTGATATATAGAACTGACTATATTTCACTTATATTGAGTTCATTTTGATTTTGTTTGCTAGTTTTTATTCTCTTTCCCGGTTGTAGATGCTGATATCTAGTAATATGGGTTGTTTGTTTATTAACAGATCATCAAGGAATCAGAGATAAATTAGGAAAACAGTCTTTTTGTGTCTTCTCCCGCTTATTAGTGGCAAGAGAACCAAAGGCTCATCTGAGATCCACACACGACTCCGACTTGCTGGAAGTGGACGCTGATCGATTATTGAGGGAGTGATCATGCTGGCTACATATATGTAGTTCTGGTGGGTTGCCCTCAATCTCAAGCCTTCAGAGGCCAGGGGAACTATGGCTCGCTTGATCAGCTCCATTGACGACTCCACGTGGACCGAAGTACGGTTTATCAATGGCTACGCTGTGTTCATAGGGTATCTGATGATGGGCATAAGGGGGTTGGGCGTGTCGATCATTACTTGGACCACTGTTGTCCTCCTCGGCGGCTTCGTCTCTGTTCTGGGGAAGAAGGACTTTTGGTGCCTCACGGGAATTACGCTCGTCCAAACTGCTGGGTAAGTCACCTCACAATCTAACTCATACCCCCTCCGGTACAGGTTTAGAAGTCGTTTAAGATAAAATTACCCATACTAAGGAGTCATTTAGTAGGTGTAATAATTTTTCCATATTTACCCCTAGTAAATAAGATGATGGGCGCGCGCGTTGTAAACACCAATGTTGTCTTAGCCAACTGGTTAGCACAACGCCTCGTGATGCACTCTATGTGTGAGGTTGTGGGTTGACTCCTGCTTGCTGCGTAAAGTCCATGTCCTATGGGATCTTATCTACGTACTCCAACAATATAATATCGGTGGTTTAAAGAACATAAATTTGAGTGGTATGTAGTACTTTAAAAGACGACACTAGAGGTACTAAATTAAGAATGGCCATATAATAAATGAAACTCCAATTTTACAGATGGGCATAGTATATTCAAGAGTTTTTCTAAATTTTACTCTTTAAATCATCATTTAGAGACTCATTTGTATAAAAGTCATTTTCCATATCTTGTCACTTCACAACAGTTTTTTTATATCTTAATTATGTGCAATCTAGAGAGTCATTAACCAGGGCCGTGACGGCATAAATTGAGGCCTCTACGAAACTATAGTTAAACTTACTAGGCTAATGAAATAGAACAATAAAATATATAATATAATAAATATTTTATTTTAAAAAGGAAATCTTCAATGATAATCTTGTAATCAATCTTCTCAAATATGTCACTCTCAATTGCTTTTACGCTTTTGATAGCCACAATCGAATTTTCTGTATCAGTTTACACAACACGACATCAATCGTTGAACAGTACTAGACATCTATAGAAATTTATAAACATCCATGAAGAAATGTAGTCAACAATTAAACATAAATGATTTAAAAATATAACAGTAATAGTGTGCAGTGGACTCCAGAGACAGAATCAAAGACACAGTGATTTACAGTACGAAACTAGCTTGTTGGCGTTGTATCCTGCCGGGCTAATAGGTTGCATGCATGGTAAAGCAAAAGGAAAAATGAGGCCCTAGAAAAATTGGGGCCTTGTTCTTGTGCACCAACCGCACGCCCACGTGCACGCCTTGCCATTAATTCTCGTCTTCTAAATTTGACTAGCGAAAAATCCAGAATAAAAGATGTAATATTTGGAAGAACATTTAGATAAGCTGTTGGAAAGTAGTTTTTCACCAAAATATCTATTCCTAATGATATTGAGAATCTCTTGGAGATGCTCCATTTGTCGTACTTTTTACAAGTCTGTGTTAGGAAGGAAAGCATAAGTAGTGGTGCTCATGTCAGTAGGCCCAAATTTTACATGTTTTCCTTCATTGCTTCGAAATTTATATGGCCATATGCTTGTTATTTTTTCACACGAAAGAAGTATATTATCTTTTTTATCGATCACTCGATGAGCAGTACTGTATGTTTTACTAATGTAAGAACTTGCCACTTACAACAGGGTGTTCAATTTCCTTTTAACGGACAAGTTAACTGACTTTGTGCGCTTGTCGTGGGGTTTACTTGGTGCTGCACTTACCACAGTCTCCAGACCATTCAGAATGGACATGTCATGGTCACGCGTTGTGCTAGCATTGTATTTGTCGGCGTTACAGCTACTGGTGATGGCTGTTATATTATGTCCTGTAGCGGTTCTGTACGTGTTTGGGCTGTATATCTCTGCCGGAGTTTCATTGTGGCGACTAATAGAGCACGACTCGGGTAATGCCGACGGGGGTGCAAACCTGAAGCCGGCACTACAAGTCCTTTACGGTTTAGCAGCGGCACAAGGCGTGCTCTTTGCTTACAAAAACATACATACTTTGGCTGCAACAATCGGGCTAGCAGAACATGCGGCCCGCGTGTGTTTGATGGACAAGGAGCTAATTTCAGGCTACCTTGATGAGACCGTAGCGGGGTGCGAGAAGGATCCATCGTTTGCTACAGGGAGGAATATTATCACGTATGCTGTGGGTTTGATGGAATCAAGGATTAGTAGCAGCTACTTTATTGGGGTCCAGATTCTTGGCACAATCCTGCAGCACCAGGATGAAAATATGCGGTACTCAGGGCAGCTGGTTCTGATGAAACAACTACTGACTGGATCCGCATCCGTCCAGCAGCGTCTTCTAGACACACTGGGTACTAGAAGCCCATGTAGCCCAGAGATCAGGGAGCACGCTGCCAGGATAGTGGCGCATGTAGCCGGCAGCATCAGTTTGGCAGAACAGTTACCGGGAGGGACGATGATTCGGTGCCTATCTTCCCTGCTGGACACGACGCTTGAGGAGTACAGTTGGCGGCCTGAAGGATATGTGCCAGACAGTGGAATGCCCAAGGAGTACGAGCGAGACTGGCTGCTAGAGGAATTTGAGCGTGACCACCTGATAAAATTCAACTCCAGAAGATCAAGGCCTTCGTCGTCTGACCGCAAGTCACCGGAACATTACTGCAATACTACACTGCTTCGTGGTTACAGGCGGCAGGTGGTGACAGGCATCCGCATCCTTCAGAAGCTTGCCATGGATGAGGACAACTGCAAAGTCATAAGCAACACCCAAGGCTTGCTATCCAAGATCGCCACCATGGCACCTCTAACCTCATCAGAACAACTCCACGGGGACCACCATGACGAATGGTCCAGAATAGCAGAGGAATCAATGAAACTCCTGAGCCGCCTCATGGCTGCTCCCGGAGACGCTGGAAGCAAGCTGCGGAGTGAAATCTCAGGCAGCGGCCGAGCAGCGACCATCACCAATAACATTCTTGAGTGCACCAAATGTGGAGTAATTCTGAAAAGACAAGCCGTGCAGATTATCCTTGATCTGCCCGTGGATGCGCCGCCCTCCATTGTTAAGTCCAGTGGAAGCAACAACAGGATAATATTCATGGGGTTACTGCTCCACATTTTCCTTTTGCCAGATAGTCACTTCCTCTATGTCTGTGGCTCCATCCGTTGGGCGAAGAAGAGCTGTGACAACATCAGAAAATTAGCAGGTGAAAAGCTGCAGTCTCTGCTATGCCTACAAGATGAGGCCGGTGGCACGAGTATGTTGCCAGCATCGTCAGTCGCTGCTGTTGTTTCCGAGCTCACCAGAACAAGTGTAGACGCCGCGAAAAATATTACCTACAGACTGCACGCCGTACAAATCCTTGAGGATCTATGTCGCTACCACACCAAGGGTGATCGATATCTAAAGGAACTGAAGAACGCCGTGGCCGACATCATGCCCCAGGTAATTTAATTATTTATCCCTGTCAACTTTAGACATGGGAATTAATTAAATTAAGGTCCTATATATATGTTCTTCCTTTACCTAATGATTTACACATATGTGGTGATGAGGTGGTTGTGCCTCTCGTGTTACTACCCCTGTCAAACTGAGCTTGTATTGATGATGCAGATTCTCAAGGAGATACTTTGTTTTGGGTCGAGTAGCGCAGGAATGCATGCCAAGGCAGAAGCAAACAATGACCAGCAGGTTTCGGCGCAACACACTGATGACGACATAGAAAAAGGTGTTGTTCCACTGCTTCGGCAAGTTGATGTTCAGGAAGACGCCTCTTGCTCTCAGCAGCAAAGTGGTGACGAGCAACAGGAGGGTTTCAGACTGCAGGAAGCCTTCATATCCTTGTGCAGAGCTATCGACTTCTGCTGGGGCCATCAGTTTGATTATCTCGCAATGAAGACGTGCTTGGAAAAGGGGATATCGAAACCTGTGACATCGAAACCTGTGTTGAGTTTACATTCATTTTCCTGGTTGGCAAAAGATCTTTTGGAGAAGCAGAAGGGCTCAAAGATTGGCCACTGAAGGCTGAAGCGCAGTTATATTTCTTCAAACGCAACCCGGTTAAGTGTGACCTCATCTTCTGGATTGGCGATTGAAGGCTCAAGTGGAGTTCACCTCAAGTCCACATTTAGTCTCGCACATCCGGATACAGAGTGCCTGACATATATTAACTCTTATCCTAATAGTAGAACTGAGTGTTTAATGCATGAGGATGCTCAATAACTGTGTATGGTTGCAAAAATCAAACATATGTGTGTGCGTGCTATGTTGTACACTTGTACTCCTTCGTTATTGTCAGTCTTTCGGGTGGCTGTCGTTGGTGGAGACCAGATTATGCCAATTGTCCTTTCCTTCATTCCTTTGTTACAGGGTTTGGTCCTGGTCAAGGAATTGAAACAAGGGTCTGCTAGCGCATCTATCAAACAGAAAATATATATTATTGATACTTTTGTTTCCCATTTCTTCTTTATTTTACAATATTACTGTATATCACCCTGCTCTTGAATACAAATACATTTAACTTTATTATAGATAAATATACTTGTATATAATTGCTATCTAGCATTAGCTCACGAGAGCCATTGTTGTTGTTGATTGTTAAACAACATATAGCATCACTACATCAGAATAGTGCACCACTCCCAGTTATTCTATAAAAAAAAAAGGGCACCACTCCCAGTTGGTAACCCTCCATTTACACCCGGAAAGTGAAACAGGACTCCCGGTTCTAAAACCAGGTGTGAATTGAAATTGGATTTCACTACCAGTCACCAGCACCAACCAATCATGATATTTGGAGCAACACTACCGGCTGAAGAATGTAAACCGGCGAAAGAGAAATAAGAGTCCACTCGTCAGGATTTCTCCTGATTATGCTACAGTTGTTTGTATCCTTTTTATTTACTACATACTCCCTCTGGTTCCCTATTAGAAGTCGTTTTGGACAAGGTTTGAGTCAAACATTGGGAATGTAAATCATGAATAACTTTTAAGTCGTTGAGTTTGAAAATGTGAAAATCATATAAATAGATTTGTCTTGAAAATTACTTTCATAAGAATATACATATATAAATTTCCAATAAATATGTTTATAGAAAAGAGAAGTCACAGTTGTGCTTTGGTGACCGTGTCGCTGTCCTAAACGACTTCTAATATGGAACCGGAGGGAGTAGATGCAATTTGTACGGGGAGAAAGAGGAAGGAAGTGTTGTACTTATGTCCGATGATTAAATAAATGGGATATGTATGTTGGCAATGCAAATCAAAGAGTCTGTGTCAAATACAATTAATCACACGGCCTAATAAGCTGGCAATTATTTCAGTAGTAAATTTTTTGAAAATTTTATGACATACGAATGGGGAGGGAAAATATATAAATAAAGAGCCAATTTCAAATATAACAACAACTACCTAAATCCACAATAAGAAAATATTGGTAAAATATTAATAATATTTTTTTCATACAGATTGGAAGAAAAATACCTACTTATAGTCTACGCAAAAAATACAATATGTGAAACTTGGAATAAATATAATGAAAAGAATAGTATTTCGCTGGATGGATGGCTCTAATTTTTCAAATCACACTAAAATTTCTCCTCTTATTGTATTTTTTATTATTTTGAATTCCAATTCGAACACCACCTTTTTCCAAAGAAGAAAATAGGTGGGATAGTCACGGTAGCTATGGCCTGTGACATTTGCTGGCATAAGTATGTCGATCATGTATCTACATTGTTGATTGTCTAGATATTAATATTTTTATATTTTTATGTCGTACGAATTGGGAGGAAAAATATATAAATAAAGTCAATTTCAAATATAACCAACACCTACCAAAATCCACAATAAGAAAAATATTAATAGTATTTTTATCATACAAATTGGAAGAAAAATACCTACCTAGAGAGTCTACGCAAAAAATGTACAATATGCAAAACATGGAATAAATATAATGAAAAGAATAGTATATCACCTTTCATAGATTAGGAAGCAAAATGTTAAATGGAGTTCTCTCGGTGGAAATAAGTGACGCTTATTTCCACCGATAAGTGGCTTATAAGCGGAAACAATTGGAGCCTAAGAGCATCTCCAACAGCTTTTGTAAAATAAGTTGATCAGGTAAAATTAGTAAAATTGAAGTAAAAACTAGATCCAGCAGTCTCTCTAAACTTCTCAACTAGCTATCCATCTTGGTATCTATAACCCTCCGCTAGCCATATTTTTGCGAGGCTCCTCCGCTCCCTATCCCCTCATCCCTTGAGCTTCGGCCTCCTCCTACGACCTCACCCTCCTCTTCCCGTGAGAAAGAAAAACGACAACGGCATCCACTGGTGAGTGGTGACCATCGCGGCTCGTCGGGGGAGGTGACGCCGATGCTCGTGGGAGAAGGCCGCGAGCAGCGTGTCATGACCCAGATATGGGCCGAAACAAGCCCAAGTATATCGAGCCCAATTAAGGAAGGCACAACCCAGCCCAGGAACCAAGCAAAGGCAACATCGCCTATAGAAGGCATCAGCCAGCAACAACGAAGGGTGACAAAAAATCATTATCAGAAACGGAAGAGGAAACAGAAGAGAGCTTCTTCCTCCTCGGTACCGAGACCCCCCCCCCCTCCTCCGATTTCTCCTGTGATTGCTCACGCTCCCGGTCGATCTCGCTGGTGTAGCCACGGGTGTTACAGTGTAATGTCATGACCCGGATATGGGCCGAAAGAAGCCCAAGTATATCGAGCCAATTAAGGAGGGCACAGCCCAGCCCAGGAACCAAGCAAAGCCAACATCGCCTATAGAAGGCATCGGCCAGCAACACCGAAAGGCGAAAGGGCAAACAAAAAATCAGAATCAGAAACAAAAGAGGAAACATAAGAAAGCTTCTTTCTCCTTGGTACTTAGATCCCCTCCTCCGATTTCTCCTGTGATTGCTCACGCTCCTGGTTGATCTTGCCGGTGTAGCCACGGGTGTTACAGTAGTATCAGAGACAGTTTATCCTTGGCTAGGGTTTGTCGGTCCGCTCGATATCTTCGGCACGATTCGGCAGAGCTCGATCCACGGCTAGGGTTCATGGAGTTCCGCTGCCTCTTGCCCTCCAACTCCTTCGAGACCACTAGTGACCGTGAGGAGTGCCGCAGGATCGACCGCCTCCTCCTCCATGATGAGGAGGTCGTCTCCATAACTGATGAGTGCCCACCACCGCCCGACGAGTTACGCACCAAGGCCGTCGGGGGAGCCCTCACATGCCTCAGTGTCGTCGGTCACGCCGCTGGACGTGGATGCCCACCGAGGCCCACCACGGTGCCCAGCAGCTGCACACGATTGGCCCCGACCCAGCCCCTGTGCGCGAGAGGCGGGGCAGCGTGGGTAGTGGAAGGGGTGCCTCGTCGGCCATGGGTGGCGCCACGTTTGGTGGTAGAAGAAAGATCATCATTTTGGGGCGAAAAAGATATGAACGTGGAAGATTTGAATATGGAGTGTCAAAGTAGCTATAGTCTGTTGGACATCCTATCTTTTTAAGCAGATTTCTATTTTTTACAAATGAGGAAAATCTATAAATTTAGCTAATATTTTACCTAATCTATTGGAGTTGCTCTAAGTGGAGGATGCTACAACAGCAGAACAGCTCGGGTCAATTACCGTCTATTTGGTTGCGGGATCAATGGGTTGGGTTGGATCCAACCCTTATTTTGGGGACGGAGCCAACCCACCTAGTGTTTGGTTGCATCTTTGATTTTGGGGACAGAGCCAACCCACCTCGTGTTTGGTTGAAGGAATTAGGAATACAGGTTGGATGACAAGATAACACCGTTAGTGAGGGTCCCACTTTCCATCAATGGGCCCCACTTGTCAAGCTCTCACTCTTTTTCTTTTTCTATTTATTTTTTCTCTACCTTATCTTCTTCCCTCAGCCGGTCATGGGGAGGACTTGCCGGGGGCGAGCTCCGCCGGCCGCCGCGCAAGCTCCACGCCCCGTGCCCCGCAGCCTAGCTTCGCACTGCCGCACGCGAGAGGCGTCGCCGCGCGCGAGCTCCGCCGGCCGTCGTGGGCAAGCTCCACGCCCCGTGCCCCGCCGCTCAGCCCTGCGCCGCCGCCCGCCACGCGAGCTCCACTGCCCCCGCCCAGCCCCGTGCCCCATGCTGCCGCTGTGTGACAGAGCGAAACAGAGGACGCGAAGCACAGACGGAACCCAGCTAGGTTCGCTCCGCCCGCCAGATTTTGGGAGGACGGGTCCAACCCGCATCTTGAGAGAATATTCTACCCTGGAGCGAACCCAACCCTCCCATCTTCCATATAAATAGCCCTGGGGGCGGGTCGGCTCCAACCCGGCTCGCTCCGTTCTCCAACCAAACACACGGTTAGAGAACGACAGGGGGCTGGCTATGTTTGAATACACTTTCCTAGCCACACTCGATTAATCTAAGCGGAGACTTTCTCTCTTCTCGTAGTTCAAATTTCTAAAGCAACTTACCACATAAGAAGGAATAAGCTTATAAGTGGAAACAAACAGAGCCCATCTATTTTATTTGCTTATTTTTTTAACGAACGGGCTCAAGTCAGTGACTATTTTATTGATAAAGAAGAGATTTTATTTTGCTTTATCAAGTTCATGCCATTATGTCAATGTCTACATTCTAAAACCATTGACACATGAGAGCCATGTCGAAGTAAAACCACCTTTTTTTCTAACCTGGGGAGATCAATGTAGGATTTTCATAGTTGAAGGATTCTTGTCATTCGGTTTTGAGATTCATTTGAACTCGGACGCACTCAACGCGACTTTGTTTCCCTGCCCCCTTCTATTCATGAGGGCTCCTATATAACTTCCGTGTGCTGGATAAGCAACATGACTTTAAAGTCCATTAAACCCAATTAATAAGCCCAACTAAGTTCAACATTTCAGAATTTGCTTTCAACAATTTGAAATACTTGATTCAACATTTTCTTTGCTCAAAAAAACATTCAACATTTTCTATAGTATTCAACATTTATTGTATCCTATTTCAACATTTAGGCTAACAAGATTTAACATTATATCAAACGAGATTCAACATTTGAGCAACACAGGATTCAATATTTTTTTTATCATCTTCTTCCTTGGAATGGGGCTCAAAGCTCGCGCGTGACTTGGCCCGCGGAGCTCGGTGCGCTTGGTCGACGATCACGCGCAGGGACGGCGGGGGCGTGCTGGGCCGATGGCGATGATGCAGCAGCGCGGGCTGGCAGTGCACGGGAGGCGCAGATGGCGTGCAGTTGAGACGGTGGTGCCGGGCTACGACGGGCACGCGGGACTGGTGACGGTAGTGCAGGGGGTTGGAGAAGGTGAGGGAGGGAGTTAGGGTTAAGAGAAGGATCCAACGGGTATTATTATTTTGCATGAATCTCAAACACCGAAAGTGATATAGCATGTGGGCTTTCGGAAGCCGGATAGGATTGCCGCCTATTCCTAGACTAATATCACCAATCTCATTTTAAAACCGAAACCAGCCCAGCAAACCCTTCTAGAATGGGCCAAAACTCTTCCCTCTATAGCCCAATCTCTCATTTCGGTATCAGATCCGGATAATATATCGATTATTTGAGGTCCAAGATGATTTCAAATGAGAAATATTTGAGCTATAAAGTTGTAGATCTCGACGAAAGCTACAATTTTTATATAAAGTTTATCTCCATCCGAGTTCATACAAAAAAAGTTATGATTTTCTGAAGAGAGGCTCTCCCGTTTGAAACAGCGTCCGGAACTGCTACAGTACTATTGGCGGTTCAATAACTCGTCAAGGTTCACCGCAAGCGCACGGATCGTGTAGCTCTTTCACCTAGAGTATTCCTCCAAGGTTTTGTCAATCTACGGAGCAAGGGAATTGCTAACGCTTAACCAAGTACTAATCTAGTTGATATAAACCTCTTTGAATAGATGATTAAACTAATCTATGTTTAAGAGAGATGTGAGATGCACAAGATATGAAGAACATTTACCCATGGAGTCTATGGGTACTTAAAGATGCAAACGCCTAAGCAAGATAAAACTTATCTAATCTATCTAGGCAATTGAGCAAGAATTAGTCTTTTCCCTCCACTCGCACTGTCACTACGCGGAGCTAATCTGTACTAACCCTAGATGAACACGGTATGTTGATGCGATCTACAGAAGTAGGAAGGCCTATGCATCCCAAAAAGCACAGTATCTAGAGCATTAAAGCAACATCAACAAAGTAGTGATAGATTAAAAACCAAACAAGAGTCGTCGATTACATATATTAAGGTCCATTACAACTCCATGTACAAACGATGACTTTACCCCATCAATACACTAGGCATGGGCGCATGGCACCGTTGAACATGGTAGACGCCTCCGGTGAAGATTGATCCTCGCTGTCCTCCAACTCCGGTGGCACCGTGGCAGGGCCTCGGCATCCTCCTCCCTTGTGGCAACCTCCGGAACTCTGTGTCAGATCTCCCTTCTCTGAATATTTCAATCCTCTCTCAATCCTAAGCTGAATATCTGATGTGACCGACCTCAGAGGCTTTTATCAATGTCTCCAGCGAATGGCGGCGTCGGTAGACACTTAGGGTTCCATCATCTTGATGCTGAAGAAATGGGAGGCCGAACCGACGTCAGAAACGGGTGGGCCGGCCGGTCTGGGCCCACCTCGGCCCGGTTCGGCCCCGTCTTTATCCACGTGGCTTCTCTTGTCAATATGACCTTCCGCACCTTCGCATGTGGACTTTAGACGTCGTTATCCCCACGATCAAGATAGGGGTCTTTTCTCATGAACTTCGATCTTTTATCTCGGTCCTCGGGAATATCTTGCCCTTGCATATTGGTCCTTGCCACCTTTGGAAGTGAAGGACCGAACTGGCGACCAGAGAGGGGGGAGTGAATGGGAGCCGATAAAAATTCTTCTCGAAGGAGATGTCTTCTCCAACAAGATGAACACGGCCGATCCAACACTTCTCCGACTCGAACTACCCAAGTTTGCCAAAGTCACGTAGTCACTGAAGTGCTACTGACCCTAGGAGCAAACTACCCAACCAACCGAAACAAACACTCCAACACGTAGCGGAAATCTGCACAGCCTGCTGCCTGTGACACACCGATCAGACCGATGGCCTATGCCGGTTAGACCGGTGCACCGGTCAGACCGGTGGACAGCGTCGGTCAGACCGGTGGCAACAGCAGGTGTACAGAAACGTTCCAGGAAGCCTCAGTGACTCCTCTAGGCCCTGGAACAAAAACACCTTCGAAACACACCCGGAAGGAAAACAAGAACCTCCACAAAACCTAGCAAACCAACTTGAAACCTTCCAAGAACTGACCAAGAGCACCACAGTCCAAAGCTACACACGTCCAGCGATTCACCCGAGACAAATCCCACAGGCACCTAGCACCGGTCAGACTGGTCACCTGCACCGGTCAGACCGGTCAAGTCTGGGCAGCTCAGGATGAACAGCGAGCCGCGGGTCAACCCTTCCAAACAACCATCTCGATCTCCCGATTCGCTCCACGGATTCGCACAAGACTTTGGGGATACTAGGAGTACCTCATGGGCATCCCATAGCTACGATTTGGTCCACCAAAACTTGCTAAATCAAAAGGAATCGAAGGATTTCTACCAAGAATACCACTTTCCCGAAACCTAAGAAAACCTCCCAAATCGAGCACATTTTCCCACGAATTTGAGAGGGGGATCACAAGGAAAAGAACCACAAAAGGTTCATGCATACATTCCCAACCAAATCCCCAAGGGAGAGGCCTCAAATCCACCACAAGAAAATCGTCAAGAAAAGGCTCTGAAAATCACCAAAAAGGGAAAAACGAGAGAGACAACAAAAGGCCTTGAGGAACCACGCCGAATCATCTATACATACCATGAAGGTTCATATAAGGTCTAGCTTGCCTCCCAATCATCCATCCCTCTCTCAAGAACTCACCATGAAGCACTCAAGCTAGTCATAAAAAATCCTAAGGAAAATAGGAAGGGAAAAAACAAAAGTAAATGAGCTAGGATTCTAAGAGATGGCTGCCATCCTCTCACCACTTGGGTTATAGGGAGGCAACTGAAAGACGAAACTACCCCTAATACATAAAACTAAGATACACACCCCCGAGGGGCACTTTGGGAATCTTCGTCGTAGCACCATCGGACGGATGCCCGGCGACTGCGCCTTGCTTAGCCTCGACGCAAGCCTTGCGATCCCAACGCGTGTCCTCCACTTCGAAGTCTCCGGAAGCCGTCGTCGCACACCGGTCAGACCGGCCTAGTGCTGATGCGCTTCGGTCTTCGGTCTTGGCTTTGTGGATCAACCAAGGAACCCAGTGGTTTCGTGGTGAACCACTGGAAACCCCCGCAGACTTGGTGTGGCCTCCCGCCAATCTCCACTCATGACTTGGCCCCCAGGTAGTCCCGGCTCGTCTTGGCTTTGAGGCTCAACCAAGGAACCGTCCATGACTTCGTCTTGTTGTTCTTGCCACCATGCGACCCGCACTTGATCCCACTAGCCACCGGGTCCCTCAAACCAAGCCTACTTGTCTACTCCACACCTGAAGGCATCACCGGCATCGACCTTTCGCGCTTGTTCTTCACCTGCACCAGCACTAATCAAGCCGCAGCCTGCACCTGCAATACCTAGCCAAGAGTCGGTCCACACAACGTTGTCAATCACTCATCACACCAGGAAGCGACCAACCACTGGTCCTCGAACCACACAGGCTCTCAGGAAGTAAGTTCCCCCTGTGTTTGCACACGAAAGGAGTTCCTTGATCCTTATGCATAGCATCCTCTGAACTCAATGCAAACTCATCCATTAAGCGTACATTTTCCTGCAAAAATATTAGACTTCCAAAAGCACATGCAAAAGTGAACTCGTTACATCATTACTATGTCCAGTGGCGGGTTAGTTCAAAATTAAAGTCGAAACTAAAGTGTAACAAGTGCTCTAGGTGTACCAAAATCGACCGTTAACTAGTACCCGCAGCAGGGTGACACTGTAGCAGCCCAACCGCCGTTTCCGGTGGAGGTTAGGTGCTACAGTGCCCCAACCGCCCTTTTAATAAACGGCAACAGAAGGCTACTTTTGAAAAATTTTAGATCCGAAATTTAGTTTTTGAAAAATCGCGAAAAAATATATTTAAAAAAATCTTCAACTATTTCACTTTCCCCACAACAAAAGGCAGACTAGTTCATTTCGATTCTGCTTCATGCTCAACATCTAAAATACAACCAATGCCAACAAATGGCTTTGAACTTTTTTGCCTGTATTCAGTGACGTTGCTTGCGAATGTGAGAAGAAATTTAACTTCTCCAGAACAACTTATGAAAGGTTCCAGATACTCGATATTACAAAAAGAACATCCCGGTAAAGGGTAACATATACTGAGAACGCGGACCTGATGAGCTACTCATTAAATACACACGGACCTGATGAGCTACTCATTAAATACACACGCCGGACTAAACTCATACGCTCATACATGGCCCCATGAATAATGTTGAACAAAACACACATTTGATACAGGTCTCACAGCCATCCGAAGAGATTACTCTATGAGCCAATGTGTCTGAACTGATTCCCATTCGCAGAGCTCGCCTTCTTCGAACCACAGAGCTGCAAACAAGAGAGTAACTTTAGCTTGTCATCTCATATTATCAGTTATCACAGCTAGCAGGTGTAAACAAATTTAGGCCCAAGCCAATAGGCACACCATATCACTAGGTACATGACGCCATTTGTCTTAAGACAATTCAGTCATTGCTACATTAACAACTCCAGTACTTGTACTTCTCGACGTTTGAAGATAAAATTAGTTTACCATTCCGTGTAGCTTCTCAATTGTTTAAAATGATTACTGACTCAGAAAATCACCTAACCATCAAGGCAGCAACATAGAACCATACTCAACTATTGCTGAACTTACCGATTTCACGCTTGCCATTATCAGGACTATCACTTCCATGGACAACATTCCTGAAATGTACATTCCATCATAATTTATTCGGTATATTGGTAAAATGGAGGTGTATTACAACTAAGTATTAGGGGGGCATGGTACATAATCACAAATAGCAACATAAAGACATGAAAGTGAGTGGTACTGACCTTCCTGTTTGAACTGCAAGATCACCTCTTATGGTTCCTGGTTCAGCTTGAAGGGGATTCGTAGCTCCAATTAATTTGCGAGCTGATGCAACAACACCAACACCCTCCCAGGCCTTACAGGAAAGAATAACAAAAATTGTAGATGTGAACATATCTGGTCAAAGCATAAAGCTGCAGGTATGTCTAGTTCGTAACGAAAATATATACCATGCAAACAACAGGGCCAGAAGTTATGTAATCGATCAGAGTGGGAAAGAAAGGTTTATCCTTCAAATCCTTGTAATGTTCCTGAGAAAAGGGATGCCAAATAAGAAAGCATATCTTTAACAGCTAGCTGGTTCAGCATAAAGAAATTTAAACTAGATTTCTTTGATGTTTCCACAAATGTCAAGCAAAAGATGAATATGTGAAGTTAACGCAGAAGAGAACTGTGAGTAATGTCTTTATCAATGAGTAGTACAAAAAGTACACAAAGAAAAGGCAGAGTCAATTTTTGACATAAAGAATGAGATGGTGAGACAATAAATCTCAGTCATGTAAGAATGAGATGGTTGAGTCAATAAATCTTTATGCCAGACAATGAGAGAATAACCGCACATGAATAGTAGAACAGAAATTAAGCAGTATTTCTATGCACATAAATGATAAGCTAAAATGTGGGCACTGGAAAGCATATTCGACCATAAAAGATGATAATTTGACCATTTCAAGTAATCAAGAAATGGATACAAATGCAGATAAAGACATTCCTTTAGAATTGTGTTGTCCAACACACATCTTTTCCCCATCAATGACTACTTTGCAAAAACGACATTATCTTCCCAAGTTTAGTACATTTTGAGAAACAAACCTGAGCCAATTCCGTGGAGCATTGGAAAAGCTTTAAGCCCTTCAACAAAAAGCCTTTCTTCTCAAAGCGAGAAATGATCTCTCCAACCTATATGCACCATATATGTATTTTATCTGACATCAAACTTGAAAGAAAGAAACTAACAGTTGGGAAAAGTAGGGGGGAAATAGGGCGTACCAGGCCACGCTGAACACCATCAGGTTTTATCATAATGTAGCTTTGCTCAACCTCCTACAGATTAATTTCTTGTAAGAAGGATTTCAATTTTTTTATAAGGGGCTAGATGGATGTAGGATACTCAACTCCTTTTAACTGAGGCAATGAATATTGAAATAATTAAAATTTTCTGACATTGCATGAGCTTAAACTTCTTTGATGAAAATAGAAAAGATGACTGAGTTTCATTAAACGAAGGGTCAATTGTAATGCCTTCAAGCCTCAGGCACCATATGCAATCCAGATGACTTCAGAAATTAAAATTTGGCAGGTTCATGTTAAAGCCACTAGCAAAAAAGTAGTTACAACGAGTGTGCCACAGGGATATGCTTGTATGAAACAAAGCACGTTTACTAAGCCCACTTCCCTGGGTATCTTTCTAGCTAGAGTTGAAAAAAAAAACTGAATTACCACCCCCAAATGAATTATTGATGAACTGTACCTGGATTTTCAGGGGCTCCATGGATAATCTTACTAAGTACTATTTATCTAGTCACGTGTATCTGAGATTTGTGTAGAGAAAATGGTGGTCTAATGTGTCTATGAAAATTGTGGAAGGACTAGAATATGTTTAAATATTTCGAAAACTACTCAATTGCCTCTGCTAGGCATTGAAGTTCTGCTAAAAAATCGATTAAATAATTTCAAAGACGTGTGAAACCAGTGAAGTAGAAAAACTGATATCATGTTTCAGTTGAGAAAAAGGTTGTCAGAGAAAAGTTGCATCCACTGAATGTAAAAGTACTGCAATTTTCCAACACATGGTTGGAAAATTTCAGCAGTCCCACAGTGACTCCACAGGTGCATTGACGAGCAAGGTCAAACTTTGCATGGAAACAGGGAGAACATACACAGCTAACAAATCCTCTTGAAAGTTCATTAGTAAAATCAAAAGGGAACATGCGCTGTGACTATGTATCCATAATCCATCCAATGAAAAAGTTGAGTCCTCCTTGATAATTAACACACATGTTGTTAGCATTGACTGCTGACAGTAAGACCAGAAGCTTAATTACACTCCAATATTCTTCCCGTCACACAGCCACACTACTTGCAGCCTTGCAGGAAATATATACGGAAGGACACCAAAATTTCAGCCTAGAAACTAGAATAGGTGAACTAAACAAAATCGGCACATTTCACCATGGCTTTTCTTCAGTTCTGCTGTTCTGCATAACCCACCCACTGACCCACTAGACTTGCAATCAAAAGGTTGAGAGAATCATCGTTTCCTTTACCATTTCCAAATTCCCATCTCCGTAATCAAGCAAATGCAAGTAAATAAAATCCAACAAAGCACGCAAGGGGGCAAGGGGCTAACGAACCGCGGACGCGACGATGCCGCGCGGGACAGCGCGCCTCGCCCCGGCCGCCCTCCCGCTCCGCGCGCTCACCCCCACCCCGAGACGACCGCAGGACCTGGTGGCGGCGGCGGCGAAGGAGAGGGATGCTGACGGCCACACCGCTCCAGAGGACCGGCGGCCAGTCCCGGCGAGCGGCGCCGCCGTCCTCGCGAGCACGCCCATGGCCTCCATCGCTTCCACTTCCACCAGACCAGAGCACGCGGTGTTTTGGATTAGGAGGAAGCTAACAACGACAAGCACGGGCACAAGGCGCCCACTCTTAAGCGCGGCGTCCATCCCGCTTCACCTCAACGTTTACGTATTCCTATTCTCCGCTTTCGCTGCAGCGAAGCGAACCGAAAGCGGACGTCTTCTGACTCGTTCGGCGCACGTGGGAAGACAATGTGGGGCGTGGGACCCGCTGCAGCCTCCACTTCGACCGCGCCAGTCTACGAGCCAGCCTCCCCCCGCCGTGGCCCCGAAGCCGAACACGGAATACCCGTTTCGACCAACAGCGTGTAGCCACGTGCCCTCTTCGCTCCTGGGCCCACCTCACCTCGCCGGCGCAGGCGCGCGTATCGCCGACGACGGAGACGAGCGAGCGAGCGCAGCAGCCGCCACCGACGCGGTCGCCGAAGCCTCTGCACCGGGCACGGACATGCGGGTCCACAGAATGCGCACCCACGTGTCAGTGACGCCGGCTGGTTTGTCCACCGCTTCCGCGTGACGACTCCTCTCACTTTTCTCTGGGGCCCCTCGCGCAGGCGGGATGCAGACCCCACGCGCAGCGATGATATGATATCCTCCCGCTCCACCCGGGACCCGCTCGCCAGACACCCGCGTGAGTGACGGAGAGAAGAGAGAGACAGAGAGAAGGCAACACCTCCTCTTCCTCCTCTCTCTCTCTCTTACAACCTCTCCTCTCCTCCGTCGCCGGTGACTTCTCCGGCGACCCAGCCGCCGCCGCTCCCCATTTCTCCGATCGCCACCTCACCCCCGGCACCCCCCGCCAACACCTGGACTCCGCGCGGCCGCCCAGATCCACCCAGTCTGCTCGCCTCGCGCTCCCACCCCCGCTCCCCTAACGCCGATCGGCGGGCGGTGGAGGGTCCACGCGGCCGCGCGCTCAAGGGCCAGATCCACCGATCCGCCTGCCGCCGGTCCCGGCATGGACGACTTCCAGGGCCTGCTGGCCCGCGACTTCGGCCTCCGCCCGTCGGGGAAGGCCGCGCCCATGTCGGCGGCCCGATCCTCGGGGCCCTCCGGATCCGCCTGGAACAGCAGCACCAGATCCACCCCTGCGTCCGCCGCCCCCTCCGCGCCCTCGTACGACGACCTCTTCGGGCCCGCGGCGTCCGCCCCAACTCCGCCGACCAAGCCCGCCCCGTCGCCGTCGCCTTCCTTCGACACCATCTTCGGCTCCTACAAGGAGCCCTCCTCCGCCGCGCCCCCGCCGCCCAAGCCGAAGCACTCGTCCATGCCGGTGTACGACAAGCCGGTCTACGACGACGACATCTTCGACGGGGTCCCTGGGGTTAAGAGCTCTTCGGCGAGGTACGAAGACGTGTTCGGGGGCAGCCAGAGCCACGCGCCGCCTCCGGCTTTCAATGACCTGCTCGGTGGGTTTGGGAAGAGGTCGCAGGGGAGGGAAGAGGTGGAGGAGAAGAGGAAGCCTAAGCCTGCTGCTGCGTCCGGTGGGTTCGATGATTTGATCCCGGGCTTTGGCGGGAGAAGCTCGCCGCGGCAAAGGTGAGTGCTTTATATGCAATTCAACGTGCATGGGATCGTTGGACGTTATATTGTTGATATGCATGATCGACGTGTGCATGTGCGCTTAGGTTTGTTAGTTTGATCGACTGAAACGGAAACTATTGTCGTTATTAGGTAACGGCAGGATCATTTGAACTTTGTCGAGCTGGACAAATTGTGCTGCCTCATTTATTGGATTTGTTGTCAAGTAGATTCTAGCTTGCTATTGTATCCTAGGTTTGATTTGGTAATTCATACTAGCGAGGTAGTAAAGCATTTATGATATACTTAGAGCTCTATGATGCAGAAATTATCTCAAAACAATTTAGGAAGTTTTACTCAACTTTCAGTTTCATACGTATTTAATATTTATCATATTGTGCAAATTAATAACATGTGCTTGGACCTTACTGGTACCCGTATAATGTGTGTTAGGTTTAATTTAGGTTCTTGTGTTGATTCTAGAACATGTGCTAGGTCAAGCACAAATTTGATTTGAAAATACGATCGTACTGTCAAAAGGTTGTTCAGGTATTATAGTTAATGTCCCATCTGTGTGTGAAGACTTATTGAATTTGTGTGATGAGTTCTGTACTTTCGTGTCTACTGAGATGGATTAATTAGGAAGTTACTAGCTCCGGTCAAGTTTACTCAACGTTCTTACTTTCCTTTTGCTGTGAGTCAGAAACTTTAAGTTTACGTGACTAAAGCGAGCATGTTTTTTATGGATTTAAAAATGAAACAAGGTCTACTTGCTCATTCAAAAGTTGAACTGCAGAGTAGGTTTGAATAATGCTATCAAGTCCAATCAATGTGTATAGTGTTGCTAGAGTAATGTATACTTTCTTAATATAATGAAATCAAATTTCTAGTTTGCTTTAAATTTAAGTGCATTTAAGTATACATTTCTGAGCCTTGCCATATTCCTCGAAGGTTGAAATTGCATACATGTTCAGTGGAGGTGACAACCATACAAAATTTAGGTTCAGACAATTTAATATGTTAGAGGCATTTCCCTGGAACAAGGAATTGTACTATATACAGCTCATAAAATGAAGTATCTTGGTTGTAATTTCTTTGATGTTTGTGTGCTGATTTCTTTAAATTTCCATCTTTAGTAAGGTCCACAGATGATTGAGATGATATACTGGGCATCTATGGTCCATATGTTAAACAATTTTGCTCATATTTTCTAATCTAGATTTTGTTGAATAGCGTTACCTAACATGATAATGATATGGCAAATGCAGTGGGTTCAAGTGCTCCAGGTGTCCAAATATTTTACTTATGAGTTTTGACATTTGAGTCCCACACATGCTTAGGGAGTAATACGCTAACGAATTGTTTATTGTTATATGCATGTGGAAAACAGAGGAAGTCATAACTTGCTATGTTTATTGCCCTTTTGTGCACTTTGGTGTCCACTTGCTTCTAAACATGTTCACATATTAACTTCATCTCAGGGAGACTGTTGGTGCAAGAGAAAAGAAGGTTTCCATGTCAACATCTAAGCCAGCTGCTAGCATGGCAAGTGACCCCTTTGATGTCCTTGAAACAACTTCATCGTCAGCCCATCCATTCGCAGATCCCTTGGATGAATTGGGTAGACCTGCAAAGTATCAAGGGAAAAACCATGGAGGTACTAGAGCTGACAGCAGCTTGTTTGAGGATACAAGCACTTTCAACCAGGCTTCAAAATCAGAACCTTTGTTTACCTCAGAGGTGAACAATGTTTCGAAAGATAGGAATGACTCGAGCAGAGCCCGAAACTCAAATCATGTACAAAGTTTCCCCAAAAGGAACTCTGCCCAACAACCTTCTGTAGAGGATTTTGAAAATATCTTTTCTAAGTCACAGTCTGCCAGATATTCTGATGTTCATGTTGACATTGGCTCAGAGAAATACAGTGGAAATGGTATAAATGACCAGTCACCTAGATCGGATGAATCTGAAGATGAGATATGGCTTACAGTTTCTGAGATTCCCCTCTTCACACAGCCAACTAGTGCCCCACCACCTTCAAGACCACCACCACCTCTTGCAATTAAGCAAAAACAACATGGATCAAAATCAAAAAGAAAAGATGGTGAGGATCTACGGCGGTCTCGGAAAAACCATGACCATCAAAGAAGTTCATCAAATCAGGCTGGTGTCTCTTCAGTAGATGAACTAGAAGATTTTGCCATGAGCAGGTCTCAGAATGCACATGCTTTTAATGAGGAAGAATTTGAGAGAAGTACAGCAGCAGCAGCATCTGCAGCTGCTATGAAAGAGGCCATGGATAAAGCTGAGGCAAAGTTCAAACATGCCAAGGAAGTACGAGAGAGAGAACGTGATGCAAAGCTTAGAAATAGAGAACATCAAGAACAAGATACTGATCCAAGGTCGTATGCCCAGGACCGTGAGGACAAAGAGAGAAAGGAAAGACTAGAACAAGAAAGAGAGATGAGGCAAAAAGAGGAAAAGGAAAGAGAGCAGAGAAGACTTGAAGAAGAGAGAGAACTTGAGCGACAGAGAGAAAGAGAAAGAGCTAGACAAGCAGTAGAGAGGGCTACAAAGGAGGCAAGGGAAAGAGCAGCTACTGAAGCTCGTGCAAAAGCAGAAAGGGAGGCACGCCAACGTGCAGAGCGCGCTGCTGTGCAGAGAGCTCAAAAGGAAGCACGCGAGAGGGCTGCAGTGGATGCTAAAGAGCGAGCAGAGAGAGCTACTGCAGAAGCAAAGGAAAGGGCAGCTGCAGAAGCTAAGGAGAAAGCTGCTAGTCAAGCCAGGGATAGAGCGGCAGCAGAAAGAGCTGCTGTGGAGAGAGCTCAGCAAGAAGCAAGGAAGAGAGCTGAACGAGCAGCAGTGGAAAGGGCTGCTGCTGAGGCTCGGGAAAGGCAGGCTGCTGAAGCTCGGGAAAGACAGGCTGCTGCCGCTGCGGCTGCAGCTGCAAGAGAAAAACAGACTAAACCAGATGACTTTGAGTCATTTTTCGGTATGGGTGCCCGAGCTAATAGTGCTCCAAAGCAAAGGGCTCCAACAGCGGTGATTACTCTAGCAAAATGTTCATTCCAGATTTGTATTCGTGTCAATTTTCCTGTTGTTTTTCTGATTGTGGAAATATCAGGATTCTATGTTTGATACTCAAACGCAAAATAGAGGGACTTCCACTTCAGCGTCAATGAAAAAGGCATCATCAACAACAAATATTGCTGATGACTTGTCTGCAATATTTGGAGGAGGTAATAATTATTTGAGAAGTGTTACTGATAACTTTGCTATACTGGTGTTCCTAGACACATGATAGTAATCATGTATTTGATTTATTTCTTGTTTTAGCTCCTACATCATCAGATGAATTTCAAGAAATTGATGGTGAGAGTGAAGAAAGAAGGCGTGCCAGAATGGAACGACATCAAAGAACTCGTGAACGAGCGGTAATGTTGCAACTGATAGCCCAAAAGATCTATTCCTTTCACCACAGCCTTCCAAAGAGGCCTTGGGTTACATATATATAGGTGCCACCAAGGGTTAACATGGTTGGCTAAGCATAGCATAGGGGTTAAAATAAAAAAACTAAGCTACTAGACTTATTACTAACATTCTCCTCCTAAGTCTAGCAGCTGTTACATAGAGCAATAGAGCTTAAGTGCACTTAGGCACGCCCATAGAACAACAAAACAAAAACATTTATTCTTGATCCCGACTCCGGAGCGGTGTTCCTAGAACAAAGCCGCCTCCTCGTCTTCTTCCACGACCTGCGCGACGAGGGCCTGGCCGCGCCTCGGCTTGTCGTGGGCCTGACCACGCCTCGGTGCGTCGCGAGCCCGGCCGCGCCTTGGCTGGTTGCACTCCCGAGCAAAGTGGCCAGTCCTGCCACAGTTGTAGCACCTGTCGCCACCGTCGTCGTCGCTTCCCTCAGAAGTGGCCTCTTCGGCATCTCCTCGTGCATTGCCCTCAGCGCCACCATGCGCCTTGGGCGCCCTGCATGGCTTCATCTTCCCACGCTTGCGTCCGTCTGGAGGCTCCCCCTTCTTCCGGCAGACGTGGCACTGACAGTGCTCAGTGGCGTAGTAGAGCTTGCCACCGTCAGGGACAGACTCGCCAGCCATCTCCTCCTCATCATCGACGGCCTTGAACTGCCCTGTCACCTCCTCGATCGTCAACGTCGAGATGTCGATCATCGTCTGAATGGCGATCTTGAGCTGTAAGTACTTCTTCGGAGAGCACCGGAGGAACTTTGCGACAGCTCTCTCCTCCGTGATCTCGTAGTCGCCGTACTGCTCCAGCCGCTGCCTCAGGCTGGAGAGACGGAGAGCGAAGTCGTCGACCTCCTCGCCCGGCTTGAAAGCCAAGCGGTCCCACTCCTCGCGAAGCTTCTGAAGTGCAGACTTGCGGGCGTGGTCGCTGCAGACTCGTGCCGCAGCAATGGCGTCCCAAGCGTCCTTCGCCGTCGCCTTCCCGGAGAGGGCCGGCACCATCTCCGTCGGGACCGCGGAACAGAGCGCCTCCAGCGCCCGCCGGTCCTCGTGACGGCTCACGCCGCCCAGACGCACCGCAGTCCACATCTGCCGCGCCTCAAGCTTCACCTTCATCATCGAGGACCACTCGGCGTAGTTGGTCTTCGTCAAGACCGGCCACTGTGTGCTGCCGGAGTCCCTGATGATGGTCTTGACCACCCTCGGGGGCGCGTCGTCGTGGTTGTAGTCGTGGTGGTCGTAGTCGTGGTCGTGGACGGAGCCGTGGACGGAGCGCCTCTCGACGTCCTGACGACGCGGGTCTGGGACCCACCCGTGCACCTCCGCGGCCCGCTGCCGTGCAGCGTCCCCTGCAGGCACCTCCTGCGGCGGGGGACGAGCACCCAGCGCTGCAGCGTTGACGGGTGGTGCGTCGTGCCCAGCACCCTGTGCAGCGTGACCCAGCTCCTCCAAGTCGCGCCGCACCACCTCAAGTGTCGCCTCCAACTCCTCCTGGAGCTGTGCCGCCTCCTGCTCCTGCCGGATGGCAACAGCCCTGGTACGCCGAGCTGCCTCGGCTGCACGCGCCGCCGCGGTCTGCAAATCCGCCGCACGTGCTGCCCGAGCTGCAGCCGCGCGCCGCCGCTCGGTCTCTCGCTGTCGGTCCTCTTCCTCCTCGCGTGCAGCGGCTGCCCGCCGCTCCCGACGCCGCTCCGCTGCCGCCGCCTCCTCGGCAACCATGCGCCGCTCCTCCTCCTCACGTGCTGCACGTCGCTGCGCAGCCGCCTCCGCCTCCCGTCTGTCCGCTGCCGCATCAGCCGCCTCCAACTCTGCCCTCCTCCTCGCGCTAGACGTCACCGAGCCGAGCGAGGAGGCAGAGGAGACGTAGGTGTGGACAGAGACCGGAGGAGGCGCGCCAGCCACCGGAGCTCCTGGAGCCAGGTCCACGGCCGCGCCACCCGCGTCGTGCACGCTGGCGCCGCCCGCTGTCCGAGCTCCGCGCGAGCCCGCCATGGAGTCGAAGGAGTCGCCTTGAGGAAGACGATGCCGGGTCCCTGACCCGCCGCTCGTGTGCAGCCCTGCTGCACCGCCGCAGCAGCTCCCCTGCTGCACCGCCACAGCAGCTCCCCTGCTGCCGACCGCTCGATCCCGCAGCAGACCCGCGCAGCCCTGCTGCACGCGCCGGAAAAGGCCGCGTTCGTCTGTGCACACGCCTTGCGCGCGCACCCTCAGCCCGAGAAGAGCCGCCTCCTCTTCTGCTTGCCAGTGCCCTGCACCAGCACCTGCTCGCGCGCTGGCCGCCTGCGCGCGCCTGCCGAGCTGCCGCATGCGAATCGGGCCGCCGCGTTGCTCCTGGAGCCCGCGCGCCGCCGCCCGTACACGCCCGCGCACGCCTGCAAGCCTGGGAGCCGCGCCGCCGGGTCGTGCGCAGGAGCCCTGCTCCTCCACATCGATCCGCGCGCACGCACGCGCTCACCCTGCGCGTGCCGCTTCGCTCGGCCGCACGCCTGGGAGCCGTCCGCCTGCAGGAGCTCCGAATCGAGCCGCCGTCGCCTCTCCTCCCGCGCCGGAGTCCGCACCTCCTCCGCACCCGCGCCGAGCCGCCGGGAAGCCGCGCGCGTCACCTCTCCTCCCGCGCCTCCTCCGCACCAGCGCCGAGCCTCCTGCCCGCGCTAGCCCTTCTCCGCCTCCGCCTGCCGCCCACGAGCCGCCGCGCAGCCCGAATCGAGCCGCACCGCGCCGGAATCGGGCCTCCTGCCCGAGTCAACGCGCGCCGGCACACTCGATCCGCCGCCTGCCGCGCTCAATCCGCGGGCCCTGCCGCCGGATCCACGAGTGGAGAGAGTGGGGAGAGGCGCCTACCGGCCGGATCTGGCCGGGGAGGGGTGCGACGCCGCCTGTGGGCCCGCCGCCGCCGGGGTAGGATTTGGGGCAGAGAGGGAAGCACGGGGGGAGAGGGGGTGGGAAGGATAGGCTCTTGATACCACTTGATAGCCCAAAAGATCTATTCCTTTCACCACAGCCTTCCAAAGAGGCCTTGGGTTACATATATATAGGTGCCACCAAGGGTTAACATGGTTGGCTAAGCATAGCATAGGGGTTAAAATAAAAAAACTAAGCTACTAGACTTATTACTAACAGCAACTCTAATATAGTTTTGTTTGCACAATAATTACCTCCTATGGCCTTCTATTCAGTGTTTCAAAGGCGTTGCCTAGACAACGCCCTAGGCGTCCAGGCGGACCCAGCTCGCTTTGGGAAACTGGTCCGCCTTGTTGCCTAGGTGCCGCCTAGGTGATAAGGCGTACACAGGTTGCCTTAGGTCGCCTTGTCGCTTTTAAAACACTGCTTCTATTACAATTTATATTGTGCATACTTGTATGACCCTGGTGCCTAGCCCAATTTGCTTGGGACTAGGTTGTTGATAATGATGATGTGGCTGTTGATAAAGTTTTGGGTAATTTGTATGTTCCTGGTTTTTATTGGTTTCCTATGTTCACAGGCTAAAGCTTTGGCTGAGAAGAATGAACGTGACATGCAGCAACAAAGAGAACAGGCTGAAAGATATGTAAGTACTTTGTCGTAACTCGTAAATACATTGCAATGCTGAATCTGCATCGCAAACATTTAATTTGTCCTCTTAGATCCACTTCATTGGCTGCTAGTAGCTAGTTCCTCACTTTGTTCAAATGGTGTTGTCTGATTATTCCAGAGGATTGGTGAAACATTGGACTTTGAGATTAAGCGGTGGGCTGCTGGGAAAGAAGGCAATTTGCGTGCATTGCTATCAACTTTACAATATGTGAGTTGAAACTTCTAGATTAATGCAGTGCATTTGCAATTCTTTGTTCATCATGTGGGCCATCATTCTTCTTAGATAGAAATCTGTGTTTGAATCTTTCCAACTGTTATCTATGATTTTTTATCCTTCTTTTTGTGATTTACAAATGCAGTGCATTTCCTGTTGTGTACTCCCTACATCCCCAACTCCAAAAAAAAAACATGTCATTCTAGGATTCTCATGTCATTATACTCAATTTGGCATGTGTGCATGTGCATGTGGGCATGCAACAGTCAATTAGCACCAAATATGTCTAACAAATAGGGGAAATCTAGGTCATTTTCCCTCCTTATTATTCTGTCCTAAAATTCCTAGAGTGACTTTTTTGGGTATGGAGGGAGTATGCATCATTATCACTATATCGTGCCTTCAGTTCAAGTTTGGCTGTGAAGCTTGTGCTATTGCTATAAGCATTCAGATCCACTGGTAACATTTCTAGCTTCAGGTTTCACGCAATGTTGTAGAACATTGACAGAAGTAACATTCGCCACTCGCAATGTATGATACCATTAAAATGTTTTGTTGTGAGCAATACTTACCGTAGTTGTCCACTATGCCTTTGCTTTACAGGCTTGGCCCTACTTTTATTTTTGGAATGGCTCGTGCACAATTAGTTATTAGAGATATCCAATGACTGTCTGTTAATTTGTGTATTCTTTATGAACAGGTTCTTTGGCCAGAATGTGGATGGCAACCTGTATCCCTTACTGATTTGATCACTGCTGCCGCTGTTAAAAAAGTGTACAGAAAAGCAACCTTGTGTATCCACCCTGACAAGGTGCAACAAAAGGGTGCAAATCTCCAGCAGAAATATATTGCTGAGAAGGTTTTTGATCTCCTTAAGGTGTGTATTACCCTCGAAACATTTGCAGCAGTTACTGTTTTCACACTAATATGATAGGAGTTTATCATTTCTTTTTCTTGAGCCCATTCACCATGGTATATGACATTAAAAACCAGTTCTCTTTTTTTTAACCAAATGTGGAGAAAAGTTGTACACTTGATAGTTTTTTTTTTCTGAGGTGAAGAAAGCGTGCACTTGATAAGAGGTGTCAACTGTTTTGCTGAGCACGAAAATTTGTCTTTTGACATTTACTGTTCACTTTCAGTTCATACTTACAATTATTACATGGGTGGTGACTGGTCCACTGGTCCATAGAAACAAAAGATGGGGTGACTTGATAATCATACATGGAAAGTACTGAACCTTTATAGTTTGAGATGTTATCCGTGGCACATGGTACAGCAGAGTGTTTATTGCAACAATGGTTTGTGTCAGCCCGGACCACAATCTGGAGCCTGTGAAGTAGTACCTGATGTGTACTCCTGTTCTGCTACAGCCAAATCAATACTAATCATGATGCCCTGCTTCATATTAGCTTCGAAGTTTATGAAAAATAACTAATCCTGGAAGTTCGAACATCTACTGGTTGGGCAATGTTAATGAGCTGCCCTGGTTACTGACTTAAATTGTTGCACTGTTTATTTTATTTTTATTTACTAAATATTAGGAGGTATTATTTCTGTGATTTTCCAGATAGTAACTCTGAAACATCTCAGATGATATTCTGTGTTTCTGTAGTTAGCATATCCATTTTTATAATTCTCCTCTGTACTTAAATCAAACAGGAGGCATGGAACAAATTCAACTCTGAAGAGCTCTTCTAACCAGCCTCATGAATGAACATACCCATCAGTGCCTGCACAAGGTACTCGAGAAGCTTGTAGTCGATCGGGGGAAGCATGAAGCAGACCAAGCAAAACCAAAACTATGGCTATCGTTGTTGTAATCATCATTGCTTGTTTAATACCCCCAGTTTTTTCTTCCCATTTGCATGTTGATTCAATTACAGCTCACAGCGACATGCGGCGGGAGCCCAAGCTGGACCTCATCCATTAGGTGTATATTAGTGCCCTGTTTTGTACTATTTGTCCTGGGCTGTATGTACCGGCGGAGCGGGGTGCGGGGCGTGTGAGGCCAGTGTTGTGATTTTGGAGTAGGTACAGGGTTTAATTACATGGAGAGCTGGTTTTACTTGATGGTCATGGATCGTTTGGTTTATCTTGTCTATAGTAGATTCCTAGAACATCCCGTTGGAGCTCAGTCCTCTCTAATTCCTGTGCGATTTTGTATAAAATTGATCTGATCTGGAATTTTGTGTGATATTTTTTTCCTTGAAGGATCAAGTGCTGTTAGGTCTGAGCATTGTATATATTAATCTAGGTTCCATTTCATAAAAGATCTGCATATATAGCTCGTAAGAAATTTGCAAATGCAAATGAGGAAAGGGTTTGTACGGAGTCCTGTTTTGAAAAGATTTTGAAATCTTGGTAGACCTTTATAAACTTACATTTGATTTCAACCAAATACATAGGTCTGTTTTTAGTTTGCATGTCATTCAAGAAAACTGAGACTAGTTTTGAAGCAACTCATCAACATGTTCTACAATGTCGTTTGGAAATTGTGACTATGATTTATAGCAAACAAGATAATCTTGTGGGTTCCAAACTGGACAAATGTCATCACCACCACCACCGCCACGTGAACACATTGCTTCATGCAACATTAAAAACAATAATTGCAACATGGATGCTTAACTATCGCAACATATTTTGAGCTGTCTAATTTTTTTTTTAAAAAAAACATCGCTATAGAAACCAGAAGACGGTACATGGCCGGAGCCGAGAAAGTGGCGGAGAACAGTGGCTGTGTATAGGACGACGGCGCCTGATACAAACAATCAGTGGAGGCGGAGCTGGAGGATGACGCGGGGTTACATGGAATCAGAGTAACATCGACGTTGCAGTAGTTCACCGCGCGCCAAAACCTCGAGGCGACGTTGAGCATCCTCGCGTACGTATCCTGGTGCTCGACGGCTCCCATATGGAGCGACCTCCCATGCGCGTCCAACATCATTTGGCGGAGCTCCACAACCACGTCATTTGGCGGAGCTCCACAACCACGTCGTACTGTCCACAACTACAGTACAATGGTAAGTATCTGAAAAGAATAAAAGATTAATTTTATGCACAAACTTACCGTCGGATGGTGCACGTGGCCGACGTAGCGCTCGCCTGGTGGTGTGGTGGTGGTGTGGCTAGATCGTGCATCACGCGCGTCTGAGTCCTCAGCAAGTACCACCGCACGTACCCTGCGTAGGTCGCGTCGTCATGGGGTCGCTGCTCGGCGATGACATGCTCCGGATCCAACGCGGACACGGCGCCTATCCAGCTTCACCTTTCCTCTGCGAATTACTCTCACCACACGTCTTAGTGCCATACATTCCCAACGCGTACATCCTTCCAATCTCACCCTATGACCAGTCTTCGGCGACTATAATCGTCGCCCTTCTTCTCCTTAGATCATCCCCTCCTTTCACACCTTATCTATCTGAACGTGCTCCCCCACCTTACTAGCAGATTTACTACCCCATGACCCCGCATCATCCCTAATATGACAAAGTATAATTTCCTCCAACACCAACACAACTCTCCATTCGATGTTGTCATATATTTATATAATGGAGGCTACTATGCGATAACTTACAATTCTCCATTTAGCGCTAATGGGAGACACTTCCCCACGTGGACCCCACTTTACTTCTCCTCCTCTTTCCTCCTCTCAATTCCGCATCTCATCATTTTCTTCCTATATGTATCTCAATCCTTTCCGCAAGTCCCCATATGCATCTCTTCATGAGTCCCCGGTGCCCTCGCCTCCCGGTCAGCACCAGCGACGCTAGCACCACCGTCACTCCACCCATGACCACGGCCGACGCGAATCTAAGGAGTCTACCCCCTCCCCCAACCCAAGCCCGCTTCCTAGTCAGCAATCGGCATCGACAGTGCCATCACCACCACCACCGCCACCACGACTAACACGAATTAGAGCGCCTTCCTCCTAGCTTCGCCGGCGGTGCACTCATCACCAACGCCGGTCTCCCACAACCCATGCGACACTACCTCGTCGCCCCGCCCACAATCCGCCTCCATCGTCGGGCTGGCATCCTCCCTCTCGACGTTCTCTCTACCCATGGAACTACAGGTAACCCCAACCTCAATCTGAACCTCAAATCCCAAACCCTAGCGGCGTTAAAGCGACACCATCAGCCGAAATCGAAGGTTTCTTTCTTTGATACTTCCTCTATCAGATTTGTTATTTTTTGGTCTCTCTTTTATCCTTTCCTTTTTTTCAAAACATCAATCCAACATTGAGTTGCCTTGGTTTTTCTAAATCGAAAAAGGCTCTGGTGATGGTGCTAAATCGATAACCCTCTCGTTTTACATTTTGCATTATACTCGCTCCGTTGCAAATTATAGGTCGTTTTGAGTTTTTTCTATATTCGTAAATATTATTATGCATCTAGACATAGTGTATATCTAAGTGCATAACATCATCTATGAATCTAATAAAGCCAGAGCGATCTACAATTTGGAACGGAGGGAGTATAAGTTCTTCTCAAAATATTTGAATTTCCGTTTAGAGTTTAGAGGAGACTTTGAAACTCCAAAATTCCCCAATCCAATGGAAATTTCATCATCGGAAATACTGGTGTCCGTGTGTTCGGTGTGTCGGATGCCTGTGCGTGGGCTCAATCTCCATCGATCCTTAACCTTTCCCCCTCTTGTTCAACCAACCGCTTCCCCCGCCTCATTTTCTTTCCTCAGCAAAGCTGCTGCTGCCTTCTCCTTTCGTGCCGCCACTCTAGTCGTGCCTTCCTTACCCGCACGGCACCGCTCCGCTGAAACGTCCCCTCATCAGAGGTGACTAAATGTGATACAAATACCAGTCCCAGGAGGCTGGTACCACATTTATTACATCAGATGGTTCATTACCGTACAACACGTCGAGGCTGTGGGCATGGAAGCGCCACTGCCACGAGAAGCAACATAAGGACTACAGACCAAACTACGATAGCAACAGCATCTAAGATATCTTCAGAGTCTTGCGCTATGGAAGCTTCCTGTGGAGACCCTGAATCCACAGGCACGGGTTGGGTGCAGGACAGCAACCTACTCGACATCTTCGGGAACGAAGTCGGGATCCTCCTCTGAAAAACAGTTAATCAAGCAAGGGTGAGTACATACGTACTCAATAAATTCAACCCCACCCACGGAGGGGCTAATAAGCAGATCATGCACAGGATATATATCAATGATTAGGATAAGGTTTATTTTGCAAACGCCTTCACTCATGCAAGGGTTTGTTTTCAAAAAGGTTTTCGCAAACAGTTTTTATAACTCAAATAACTCAGTTGTTTGGTGAAAATCAAATGAGGACTACCGGACTCCCCGTCCGCAGTAGCCTAGGCACACAGCCACACACTTTTCCAGAAATCAACTCACACCATGAAAATCATCCCGAACCCAAACACTAGTTTTGTGACCACACCGTGACTCGTCCAATACCGTGGACACGGCTATTCGAATAGGTTTTACACTCTGCAGAGGTTGTACATCTTTACCCACAAGTAGGGTACCGCCACACGAACACATCAGTGTCGGCGCGGATCCTATCAAAGCCATTACCCACCTTAGCTAACCCTACGAGCCACCACGGGAGCAACCAAGGGGTTATCTCACCTAACCAGGGCGTACCTCACACAGATCGTACCCCTACTCCTTGATCTCCCGCTGCTCACCCGCACTCCTGATGGCAAGTAGATTAACTAGTGGGATTTATGCTAAGCCGTTGCCACATACAACGGTCGAGTGGTAGTACGATAATTGGGTCAGGTGAGATGTCACGCAACCCGGTCCTTAACGACAAGATGGACATCTCCAACACGCTCAACCACAAAGGTACGAGCTCACCCATACTCCTGACACACACGTCCATCCCGTCTACCAAGTTCTTTACTCATTTTCCAAAATATCCCACTCCCATTTTTAAAGCACTCACACATTTTTAAAGCAATCATTTAGGCCAAACAAAGTTCAATCATAGCAATCAAGGGTGGCTATCCTACCGGGTTTTAACAGTAAAACATTATGCAATTTATAAAACGGGTCATAGGGTTGTATTTATAAAACTGGGATCAAAGCATGCATCAAAGGATGAGATTGAACTTGCCGTCTTCGAAGTCCTCGGGGAGTTCCTGCTCACGGTTCGGGACTCCGGTCTCCTGCTCGCAGTACTCGGCTCCAAGCTCCGGCTCGCGGTACTCCTCCTCGTTCACTTCGTCGGCTATCGCGCACACAAATCAACACACAATCAATACATGCACACAAGATTTACCGGCTGAGCTCGAGGAGAAAATAAATAGAAAGAGGAGGAATAAATATTATTTATGGGGAAAGGATGGTTGGCTCGGCGGAAATGTAGAGGAAAAGGCCGGGACAAGAGTTGGGATTGGTCGGGCGGAAATATGAACATGATGCGTTAAAGGCGTCATTAGGAAGGATTAAGGACTTAGTTGTAAATAGGTTTAATAGAAAAGGGACTCAATTGCAATATATAAATAAGGTGAGGTTTAATTAGAATGGCCTAAGGACCTATTGGTTATGGACTTTGGAATAGCAGGGGCTGGTTCGTGAATTGGTTTATTGGATATGGTTTATTTGAAAGAAGAAATAGAGAGAGGGAATAGAGGAATGGGGGGCTCAGTATAAAGGAAAAAGGCAGGGGGTCTTCGGTTAAATGGCCATCCCCTCCCTCTCGAACAGAACAGAGGAGGGAGGGTTGACCGGGCGGCCGACCAGTGGAGGGGCGGCGCTCGCCGGCGGCCCAGCGCGCGGCGACGGCCGGGAGGTGGGGCAAAGCGGAGAGGAGAGTGAGGGGGTCTCAACCCCATGCTCACCTTGTGGGGTGGTGGCTTGTGGAGGCGGCTCCGCGGGCGGCGGCTCGCGGTGGCGAAGGTGAGCGGCGGCGGTGCGGTGTGGGCTCGGGAGAGAGAGAGGGAGGCTGCTGTGGCGGTGCGAGGTAGGGTAGGGAGCTGCGTAGGCCCCTTTATAGGTGCGGGAAGGCGGTGGCTCGGCCGAGAGCCGAGCACGCGCACCACGTGCGGCCGGCGGCGAAGGCGGTTCGGGAAAAGATCTCGGCGTCACGACGGCGGCTCGTCCGGTGAGGCCTCAGCCGAGATTCGCGTCAGGTGAGTGAATGCAGCGCTGTGGAGATGATGTGTCGTGCAGCGACGCGATGGCCTGTGGCTGGCCGGTGCGGGGCAGGCGGCGACGCTGGTGCGAGGCAGGCGGCGGCACTGGTGCGGGGCAGGCGGCGGCGCTGGTGCGTGGAGGAGACGAGGCGGGCAGGTGGAGTTAAGGCGGCGCTGTGGACACGACGTGGCGAGCAGCGACGCACGCAGTGGCGTACGGACTGGGCGGCGACAGGCTCGGACGGTGTCGCGAGGCGAGCGGCGGATTGCGGTGGCGATGGTGGTCGGAGGCGACGGCTCAGGCAGGCGGAGTGAATGCCCGCCGTGGCGTCGAGCAGCAGCGCGTGGTCACCTCGTGGGGTCGGCGCGGCAGCGGTGATGCGATGGCTCGTGCAGCCGTGCTGGGTCGATGACGCGACGCGTCGGGCAGGCGCGGCGGCGGTGTCCAGCGGTCCGCGGCCGCGGGGTCGGCGACGTGACGGCAGCGGGCAGCCGAGGCACAGGCGTGGGCGAGGAACGCGGCGGCCACGCAGTCTGGGGTGCCTGACCGGCGCGGCAGTGGTGTGCCGGCGTCGCAGCGCGGCAGGGCGGGGCCCGGCGCGGCTGCGGCTGGTGCGGCCGATGGCTTGGCGCGGTGCGCGCGCGTGCGACGCGTGCGTCGGGCCGCGCGCGGTGATGTGGCACCGGCCGGTGGCTTGGCGCGGCGAGCAAGGAGCAGAGGAGGCCGGAACAGCGGCACGGGGGCGTGCCGCGGAGCAGAGGCGCGGGGCTGGGAGCAGGGGCGCGGCGCCGAAGGAAGAAGGAAGGGGGAAGGGAAAAAAAGAAAGGAGGGAAAAGAAAATGGAAGGAAAAGGAAGAAAAATAGGAAAGGGAAAGGAAAAAGAAAAAGAGAAGGGAGAAAAAGGAAAAGAGAAGGAAAAAGGGAAAGAGGAAAATTGGGAAAATTTTTGGGAAACACAGGAAAATAATTTTTGGTGGGATTTCCGGGTTTTTCGGGTGTCGGCGGAATTTCCGGGACGGTGGTGATGGCGAGGCGGGCCGGTCGGCGGGACCGTGGCTGGCCCGGGATTCTCGGTGCGGTGGCCGACCGCGGTACGATGCGAGTGGTGGCGTGCGGGACTGGTGGTGCCGACGGGATTCGCATCGTGTGCGCCGGGGAGAGGGAAAAGGAAATGATGATCGGGGTGATCGAGCTCAGCGGAGAGGTTTTGAAAACATGCGTGATTTAGAAGGTGATTTGTTAGGGGCTAAAAACGCGGGCGTTACAAACCTACCCCACTTAAAATGAATCTCGTCCTCGAGATTCGGCTAGTTCCTAAACAAGTGGGGAAACTCTTTCTTCAGTGCGTCCTCTCGCTCCCACGTGACTTCTTCCACTCCGTGTCTGCTCCATTGGACTCTGCACATTCGTACTTCTGACGTCCTTGTCCTTTTTACCACGGTGTCCAAGATTTTAACAGGTACCTCCTGGTACCTAAGATCTGGCTGCAAATCTATTGTTTCTACTGGCACTCGTTTCTCTTCGATCACTTTCAAACACCTCCGCAGCTGAGAAACGTGGAATACTGGATGTATGTCTGCCATTTCTTCTGGTAGCTTCAACCGATATGCTACTGCCCCAACTCTCTTCAGCACTTTGTACGGTCCAATGTACCGAGGGGCCAATTTCCCGTGAACTTGAAATCTTCGAGTTCCTCGGATAGGTGAAACCTTGAGGTAAGCGAACTCTCCAGGATTGAAGCTTACCTCTCGCCTCTTCCTGTCTGCATAGCTCTTTTGTCGAGACTGGGCAGCCTTCAATTTTTCTCGGATCTCAGCTACTCGTTCCTCGGCTTCTTTTATGAGTGCGGGCCCAACCAAGGCACGTTCACCCACTTCTGACCACATTAAAGGTGTTCTGCATTTCCTCCCGTATAGGGCTTCAAATGGTGACATGCCTAGGCTGGCTTGATAACTGTTGTTGTATGAAAACTCTGCATATGGTAGGCTCTGTTCCCAATCTTTGCCATAGGTAAGGACACATGCCCTTAGCATGTCTTCCATGATCTGATTCACCCTCTCGGTCTGTCCATCCGTCTGGGGGTGATAAGCTGAGCTAAAATCCAACTTGGTTCCCATGGATTTATGCAAACTTTCCCAAAACCTAGAGGTGAACTGGGTCCCTCTATCTGAAACTATCCTGCTGGGTACTCCATGCAGCTTCACTATGTTTGCTATATACAGCTTGGCCAACTTCTCTCCGTCATAATTATTACGTATGGGTATGAAGTGAGCGACTTTAGTGAGTCGGTCTACTATTACCCATATGGAATTATATCCTTTCTGTGTCTTGGGCAAGCCTACTACAAAGTCCATGCCTATCTCATCCCATTTCCATACCGGGATGGGTAAGGGTTGCAACAGTCCTGCGGGCTTCTGGTGTTCTGCCTTAATCCTCTGACAAGTATCACAGTGGGCGACGAACTGTGCAATGTCTGCTTTCATTCCATTCCACCAATACTTCTGCTTTAAATCCATATACATCTTAGTGGATCCCAGGTGGATGGAATACGCTGAGTTGTGTGCCTCACCCATGATGGTCTGCCGGAAATCTCCGTCTTCAGGTACGCATATCCTGTTCTTATACCATAGTGTACCGTGACCGTCCACCCTAAAGTCTGGGGCCTTATTCTCCCCCGTGTGCTTGCGGATCTTCATTAACTCCTTATCGGACCCTTGGGCTTTTCTGATTCTGTCTTCCAGGATGGGTTGGATACTTAGTTGGCGGACGTAGCCCTGGGGAACAATGTGTATGTTGAGTCGTGCCATTTCTTCTTGCAACTGGGCACTCTTAGGTACGGCTTTTCCATAGGACTTTCTGCTTAAGGCATCTGCCACTACATTGGCTTTTCCTGGGTGGTAATGGATTTCTAGGTTATAGTCCTTGACTAATTCCAACCACCTTCTTTGCCTTGGTTTAGGTCAGGCTGGGTGAAAACGTACTTCAAGCTCTTGTGGTCCGTGTAGATCTCGCACTTATTTCCAATCAGGTAATGTCTCCAAATCTTAAGGGCATGCACTACGGCTGCAAACTCCAAATCATGAGTGGGATAGTTCTGCTCGTGGGGCTTGAGTTGGCGGGAAGCATACGCCACTACTTTCCCATCTTGCATAAGGACACATCCTAGTCCTTGTCGGGATGCGTCGCAATAGACGACAAAATCCCGTTGAATGTCTGGCAAGGTTAGCACTGGGGCGGTTGTCAGTCTTCTTTTCAGCTCCTGAAAACTCTTCTCACACGACTCGGTCTAGACGAACTTCTTCTCCTTCTTGAGCAAGTCAGTCATGGGTCGGGCAATCTTGGAAAATCCTTCAATAAACCTCCGGTTGTATCCTGCTAAACCAAGAAAGCTTCTAATTTCGCTCACATTGGTTGGTTGTCGCCAGTTGGAAACTGTTTCGACTTTCCCAGGGTCTACTACCACTCCTTCTGCTGTCAGAATATGTCCAAGGAAGGATATTTTCTCCAACCAGAATTCACACTTGCTGAACTTAGCGTACAGCTTGTGCACCCTCAGTTTCTCCAGTACCACTCGAAGGTGTTGCTCATGTTCCTCCACACTTTTGGAGTAAACAAGTATGTCGTCAATGAAAACTACGACAAACTTGTCTAGTTCCTCCATAAACACCTTATTCATGAGGTTCATAAAGTATGCCGGTGCGTTAGTGAGTCCAAAGGACATCACGGTGAACTCGTATTGTCCATAACGGGTGACGAAGGCGGTCTTTGGGATGTCACTTTCCCTAATCTTGAGTTGATGGTATCCTGACCTTAAGTCGACCTTCGAGAAATATTTGGCTCCCTTCAGTTGGTCAAATAAATCATCTATTCTGGGGAGAGGATACTTGTTCTTGATAGTGACTTCGTTTAGTAAGCGATAGTCCACGCACATCCTCAGGCTTTTATCCTTCTTTTCGACGAAGAGCACTGGGGCTCCCCATGGTGATGAACTTGGTCTGATGAACCCATTTCGCTGAAGTTCTCTCAGCTGCTTCTTTAGCTCTGCCAACTCAGGGGCTGCCATCCTATAGGGTCTCTTGGCTATGGGAGAGGTTCCGGGGATGAGGTTGATGACAAACTCTATATCCCTATCTGGTGGCATTCCGGGGAGTTCTTCGGGGAATACATCTGGATATTCCCGTACTACTGGGATTTCTTCTAGGGACTTGGCCTCCATGCTAAAGACCATTATGTCTGGTCTGCTTCCTCGGGTACAGCAGGTTACTTGCACTCCGTCTGGATTGGTTAGGTGTACTACCTTATCGGCACAACTTATAAGGCCGTGGTGAAGGCTTAACCAGTCCATCCCAAGAATCACATCTATCCCTTTGGACTTCAGTACTACTAGGTCCGCTAGGAACTCTACCCCACTTAAAATGATTCTCACCTGGGAGCAACCCAGTTGACACTTGATGTCACCTCCGGGTGTTCGGGTTAACAGGGGTGCTTTTAGTAGTACTGTAGGTATATTATGCTTTTCCACAAAGCTTGAAGATATGAACGAATGTGATGCTCCTGAATCAAATAATGTGGTTGCCAAGACTGAGCTGACCAGGAACTCACCGAGCACTACGCCTTGTGCTTCTTGAGCCTCCTGTGCGTTGATGTGGTTGACGCGGGCTCGTCCATAAGACTGCTGGGGCTGCCTCATCTGCTGGTTGTTGTTGTTGCCAAAGTTGTTGTTGCTGCGAACCGGCACACGGTTGGCTCCAGATACAACCGGTCTCGGCCCGTTCACTGAGTTGGAGAGGGCTGAAGCTGTTGGCTTTTTGGCGTATGGGCAGTTGGCAATGAAGTGTCCGGTCTCACGGCAGTTGAAACATACTCGGGTGTTGTTGTTGTTGGCAGTGACCTGGCTAGTGTTGTTCTGTGGGGGCTTCATGGTGTTCTAGTTGTTGTACTGCTTGAACTGGTTTCTAGGGCCCTGAGAGCTCGTGGCTTGTGACTGGGTCCTGTATTGCATTGGGACTTGGAACCTGGACATGGGGTGACCGAAGCTTCTCTGTCTCTGGGAACGTTCTTGCTGCTGGGCTTTGTTCTCCATGAACTTGCGCTTGTTTTCTTTCTTCTCTTCTGCCCTGGCTCTCTCTGTGAGGATGGCCATGTTCATGAGGGTGTTGAAGTCCGGGTAGATCTGAGGGGTAAGCAGAGTCCTCAGTTCCGGAGTCAAGCCCTTCTTGAACATGTCCTGCTTCTTCGAGTCCTTGTCCACTTCTTCGGGGGCATAGCGGGCTAACTCTATGAACTGGTAGGTGTATTCCTCCACGGACTTGTTGCCTTGGCGAAGTTCACGGAACTCGTCTGCCTTGCGCTTCAGTGTGGCTTCTGGGATGTGGTAGCGACGAAACACTTCCACAAACTCATCCCAAGTGATGGTGGAGGGATCCTTGGCTGCTGCACAGTAGTTTTCCCACCAGGCTAAGGCTGTTCCAGTGAGCTGGTGAGTGGCCAAAAGAACCTTGTCCCGATCTTCACAGTTGAATGGCTCCAGTTCCCTTAGGATGGCCCTCAGCCAGTCATCTGCATCCAAGGGATTCACAGACCCGCCAAAGGTGGGTGGCTTTGTCCGGAGGAATTCTATCAGTTTCTCATTCATGCCCAGAACACGGGGCTTTGGGCGGGTGATGCCATTGGCTATGGCTTCCAGCAACAGTGTCTGGTTGGCCAACACTTGCGCCAGGTCTACGGCAGGTGGTGGCGGTAGCGGAACCATGTTTTCTCCTCTATTTTCGCCTTGATTCACTTCTTGGTCGTTAGGGCGCTCCCTTCGTTCAGCATGCGATCCTTCCGCGTTTGGGTCCATACGACCGGAGCCTTGGAAGCTCCTGGCGGGACGCCTTGAAACCATCTGTAGGGGAGCGGGTTTCTATGAGATCTAGGTTTTATGTGATGTTTAAGTTGATTAAGACGGATTTTTGAAAAGATAGGATCTGACTTCTGCCGTCAAGCACACAACAAGCACACATGACAAACAAGCACAAACAACTTTATTTCAACCATGAGAGGAGGATACATCCCGAACTACTCGACTGATGCAACGCTGACACCCTACGCAACTTGGTACTACGGCAAAAGCTAAAGGTGCGATTCTAAGCTTGGACCATCACAGCTTCATTCCTTGGTAAGGGCTTCTGCGGCATGCTACTCGCGGGGCGAGCCATCTTCTGGGGCGGAGTGTGCTTCTAGTGGAATGAGCAGCTCATCACCTTCATCATCCTGGGGGTTCCCGTTCTCTTGGGGCTGGGCGGAAGCTCCTCCTTCAGCAGTTGATGTTGGTTGGTCGGCGGCTACAGACGGTGTTGGGGTCTCAGGAACTCCTCCCCATCCTATGAGGGGTGTCCCAACTAGGACTTGTGCTTCTCCAACGGCCGGAACGGGTGTTCCACTGTTGGTCCATTCCTGTATGCGCTGATCCTGGATCCGCCTGAGGCTCTCATGGGCAACAGCTTCACTACTTATGGCGGCCGCGGTCCTTGCTTCAGCTTGGGCTACTCGAACTTGGTGCATCCTTACTGTGACTTCCGCTTGCTCAGCCCGACCAATTTGCTCTCTTAGGAACTTGGCCTGATCATCAAAGAGTTTATCCAGGGAGACGAGGTAGGCAACTACATGGTACAAAAGATCTTCTTGGTGACGGCGTCATTCCAGGTTTCTCATGCGGGCCTGCCAGACTGGAGTCCGGATGGCGGGAGGATAAAGCCTCATCGGTGTGGAGACGAGGTGCTCCTCGTAGATCCTGCACAGGTAACGGAGAGTTTTCTGGAGGGCCAAGGGATAGGTATCCCGATGTTGAAAACCTGTGGCGGTCACGCGCCACGGCTCGATGTTGGGGTAGCGGGTGCTTCTGGCGATGGAGAGGACCACCCTACAGCGAAGAGTGCCGAGTTGCTCGTACTCTCTACTGTAGTACCTTGGGCGCTCAGTGATACCGAGGCGCACCAGGGAGTTGATAAGAAGGCGAGCAAAACCAGGCTCCTCCTGGCACACGCCTTGGGTCCATCCATCTTCGGCCATCTGAAAACAAGGGTAGAGTTGAACAAGCTGCGCAAAGGGTAGGGTACAAAAGATAGATAGTTTTATTTATCAACAAGGTTGGGTACACTCCTCAGGGGTACACTTTATTCTTATTATACCATAGCTCTCACTTAGGTACTCTACCCCCTCATGGGGACTCTCCCTCACACTGGATGTGACGCTTCTTCGGTGGAAGGCATTGCTCCAGTATCTCCTCTTCGGTCTGAGTGCCTTTATCCCAATGGGTTTCCATGGGTTCTTCTTCTTCTTCCGATATCCACCCATTTTGAGTTAATTAGGCTCCGTAGATCCGCTCGAGCTCGTGCAGCTCACTCCTCGGCTTGACGTGCTTCCTCACGAGCTTTAGCAAAGGCCTGCCATAAACCTTCGTAGGCTCTTTGGTCGATCTCTGCTTTTTCTTCGGCTTTTACCACCTTCTCTGTTTGCGCTATTAATACTTTTTCTGCTCCTTCTGCTCTGCGAGTTTGTTCCTTCAATTGTGCTGCTGTTTCACGGTAAAGCTTATCTAGGCCGGTGAGGTAGATGGATAGGTGAGAAACTGTGTCCTCTAGCTCTGCTTCTTCGCGTCCAAGTCTCCTCATCCGGGCGATCCATGAGCGACCTCTTCCTCCAGCAGGCGGAAAGAATCCCATTGGAGTTTGACGGAGGTGGTGCTTATAGATCATTCGCAGACGGCGAAGGGCTTTTCAGGCGGCCTTGTGGTAGGTGTCGGCGAAGCGATACCCGGTGGTTTTGGTGTACCAGGGGCCCACATCGGGGTACAACGTGCTCCTAGACACAAAAATCATCACATCACACCGAAAGGTGCTTCTGAGTTCATACTCCCGATAGAGGTACTCCGGTGGGCTCGCAACTCCGATGCGCTCCAAGCTGAGCAGTAGCAACTTAGGAAGGCCAGGATCTGGGGGGCAGATTCCTCCGTTCCACTCATTGTCAGCCATCTGGGACCAACAAAGCCACGGTGAGTGCTTTGCGTGGAAGGTGTGCTAAGCAAGGAAGATCTAGTAGAGAAAGGCTTAGAAAAGGGTCTCGGGTCCTAGGGGTCGCGTCCTACGGCCAACCTATGGCTCTGATACCACCTGAAGCGTCCCCTCATCAGAGGTGACTAAATGTGATACAAATACCAGTCCCAGGAGGCTGGTACCACATTTATTACATCAGATGGTTCATTACCGTACAACACGTCGTGGCTGTGGGCATGGAAGCGCCACTGCCACGAGAAGCAACATAAGGACTACAGACCAAACTACGATAGCAACAGCATCTAAGATATCTTCAGAGTCTTGCGCCATGGAAGCTTCCTGTGGAGACCCTGAATCCACAGGCACGGGTTGGGTGCAGGATAGCAACCTACTCGACGTCTTCGGGAACGAAGTCGGGATCCTCCTCTGAAAAACAGTTAATCAAGCAAGGGTGAGTACATACGTACTCAACAAATTCAACCCCACCCACGGAGGGGCTAATAAGCAGATCATGCACAGGATATATATCAAGGATCAGGATAAGATTTATTTTGCAAACGCCTTCACTCATGCAAGGGTTTGTTTTCAAAAAGTTTTTCGCAAACAGTTTTTATAACTCAAATAACTCAGTTGTTTGGTGAAAACCAAATGAGGACTACCGGACTCCCCGTCCGCAGTAGCCCAGGCACACAGCCACACACTTTTCCAGAAATCAACTCACACCATGAAAATCATCCCGAACCCAAACACTAGTTTTGTGACCACACCGTGACTCGTCCAATACCGTGGACACGGCTATTCGAATAGGTTTTACACTCTGCACAGGTTGTACATCTTTACCCACAAGTAGGGTACCGCCACACGAACACATTAGTGTCGGCGCGGATCCTATCAAAGCCATTACCGACCTTAGCTAACCCTACGAGCCACCACGGGAGCAACCAAGGGGTTATCTCACCTAACCAGGGCGTACCTCACACAGATCGTACCCCTACTCCTTGATCTCCCGCTGCTCACCCGCACTCCTGATGGCAAATAGATTAACTAGTGGGATTTATGCTAAGCCGTTGCCACATACAACGGTCGAGTGGTAGTACGATAATTGGGTCAGGTGAGATGTCACGCAACCCAGTCCTTAACGACAAGATGGACATCTCCAACACGCTCAACCACAAAGGTACGAGCTCACCCATACTCCTGACACACACGTCCATCCCGTCTACCAAGTTCTTTACTCATTTTCCAAAATATCCCACTCCCATTTTTAAAGCACTCACACATTTTTAAAGCAATCATTTAGGCCAAACAAAGTTCAATCATAGCAATCAAGGGTGGCTATCCTACCGGGTTTTAACAGTAAAACATTATGCAATTTATAAAACGGGTCATAGGGTTGTATTTATAAAACTGGGATCAAAGCATGCATCAAAGGATGAGATTGAACTTGCCGTCTTCGAAGTCCTCGGGGAGTTCCTGCTCGCGGTTCGGGACTCCGGTCTCCTGCTCGCAGTACTCGGCTCCAAGCTCCGGCTCGCGGTACTCCTCCTCGTTCACTTCGTCGGCTATCGCGCACACAAATCAACACACAATCAATACATGCACACAAGATTTACCGGCTGAGCTCGAGGAGAAAATAAATAGAAAGAGGAGGAATAAATATTATTTATGGGGAAAGGATGGTTGGCTCGGCGGAAATGTAGAGGAAAAGGCCGGGACAAGAGTTGGGATTGGTCGGGAGGAAATATGAACATGACGCATTAAAGGCGTCATTAGGAAGGATTAAGGACTTAGTTGTAAATAGGTTTAATAGAAAAGGGACTCAATTGCAATATATAAATAAGGTGAGGTTTAATTAGAATGGCCTAAGGACCTATTGGTTATGGACTTTGGAATAGCAGGGGCTGGTTCGTGAATTGGTTTATTGGATAGGGTTTATTTGAAAGAAGAAATAGAGAGAGGGAATAGAGGAATGGGGGGCTCGGTATAAAGGAAAAAGGCAGGGGGTCTTCGGTTAAATGGCCATCCCCTCCCTCTCGAACAGAACAGAGGAGGGAGGGTTGACCGGGCGGCCGGCCAGTGGAGGGGCGGCGCTCGCCAGCGGCCCAGCGCGCGGCGACGGCCGGGAGGTGGGGCAAAGCGGAGAGGAGAGTGAGGGGGTCTCAACCCCATGCTCACCTTGTGGGGGTGGTGGCTTGTGGAGGCGGCTCCGCGGGCGGCGGCTCGCGGTGGCGAAGGTGAGCGGCGGCGGTGCGGTGTGGGCTCGGGAGAGAGAGAGGGAGGCTGCTGTGGCAGTGCGAGGCAGGGTAGGGAGCTGCGTAGGCCCCTTTATAGGCGCGGGAAGGCGGTGGCTCGGCCGGGAGCCGAGCACGCGCACCACGTGCGGCCGGCGGCGAAGGCGGTTCGGGAAAAGATCTCGGCGTCACGACGGCGGCTCGTCCGGCGAGGCCTCAGCCGAGATTCGCGTCAGGTGAGTGAATGCAGCGCTGTGGAGATGATGTGTCGTGCAGCGACGCGGTGGCCTGTGGCTGGCCGGTGCGGGGCAGGCGGCGGCGCTGGTGCGTGGAGGAGACGAGGCGGGCAGGTGGAGTTAAGGCGGCGCTGTGGACACGACGTGGCGAGCAGCGACGCACGCAGTGGAGTACGGACTGGGCGGCGACAGGCTCGGACGGTGTCGCGAGGCGAGCGGCGGATTGCGGTGGCGATGGTGCTCGGAGGCAACGGCTCGGGCAGGCGGAGTGAATGCCCGCCGTGGCGTCGAGCAGCAGCGCGTGGTCACCTCGTGGGGTCGGCGCGGCAGCGGTGATGCGATGGCTCGTGCAGCCGTGCTGGGTCGACGACGCGACGCGTCGGGCAGGCGCGGCGGCGGTGTCCAGTGGTCCGCGGCCGCGGGGTTCGGCGACGTGACGACAGCGGGCAGCCGAGGCACAGGCGTGGGCGAGGAACGCGGCGGTCCCGCGGTCTGGGGTGAAGGACCGGCGCGGCAGCGGTGTGCCGGCGTCGCAGCGCGGCAGGGCGGGGCCCGGCGCGGCTGCGGCTGGTGCGGCCGGTGGCTTGGCGCGGTGCGCGCGCGTGCGACACGTGCGTCGGGCCGCGCACGGTGCTGTGGCGCCGGCCGGTGGCTTGGCGCGGCGAGCAAGGGGCAGAGGAGGCCGGAACAGCGGCGCGGGGGCGTGCCGCGGAGCAGAGGCGCGGGGCCGGGAGCAGGGGCGCGGCGCCGAAGGAAGAAGGAAGGGGGAAGGGAAAAAAGAGAAAGGAAGGAAAAGGAAGAAAAAAATAGGAAAAGGAAAGGAAAAAGAAAAAGAGAAGGGAGAGAAGGAAAAAGGAAAAGAGGAAAATTGGGAAAATTTTTGGGAAACACAGGAAAATAATTTTTGGTGGGATTTCCGGGTTTTTCGGGTGTCGGCGGAATTTCCGGGACGGCGGTGATGGCGAGGCGGGCCGGTCGGCGGGACCGTGGCTGGCCCGGGATTCCCGGTGCGGTGGCCGACCGCGGTACGATGCGAGTGGTGGCGTGCGGGACTGGTGGTGCCGGCGGGATTCGCATCGTGTGCGCCGGGGAGAGGGAAAAGGAAATGATGATCGGGGTGATCGAGCTCAGCGGAGAGGTTTTGAAAACACACATGATTTAGAAGGTGATTTATTAGGGGCTAAAAACGCGGGCGTTACACCCGCCCTCTCCTCCTCTGTGCGCCACTCCAGTCGCGCCAGCCCCACCCCTACCTGCGTGCATCGCCAGCGTCGGCTCCCTCAGCGTGAGAGCTCCGCGCAGTGGCTCACGTGCCGCTGCCCTCGACTCACCCTGGCTCTCAGCCTCGCACCTCCACCGCCAGGGGTGCCACTCCTCTATCCGGAGGTCGCCGGGGCAGATCCGCTTGGGGGAGTCGGAGATACGGCCTACGCGAGCTCCCAGAGCTCTTCGCCGGTGACCGCCTCCAACGGCGAGCAACCGTCAACACTTTAGTCTAGCTCGCGCATCCATCCCTCCCCTGCACATGTGTAGTGTTCCTAGTCCCCAGGTTCTGGTACATGTTGCAAGAGTATGTCCCATAAGTTTTAGATATTTCAGAAAAATGTTGCAAGAGTTTATGCTGATGTTGCAAAATAGGTTTAGATGTTTCAATGTTGCATATGTTTTACACACATGTTGCAAGTGTTTAATCTCGATGTTGCATTATTGCTGAGACGATTCATGTGGATTTGAATGTTCTATGCAATATGAAGGATCCCTTTGGTTTAGCTTTTATTAGTTGTAGCTCCCCGAAAAAAGCTGAAAGCCCAACCAAAGGGCAGCCTCCCACCTCCCAGCTTTCAGCCAAAGCTGCTTTGAGGCCTTCACAAATCTCACAGCCGGTTCCCCCTGCTTTCATCAACTGTGAACTCGATTTTTTGGACAAAATTACCCGCCTGCCATCGGTAAAGGGGGCGTACCGCTTCGTTTCTTTTCCTCCTGCCGTCGTCGTCGACTCCTCACCCTCCTCCACCAATGCCCCTCCCATGTCTCCTCCTCTCCCAACTCTTCTCTCCTCCACCCACATGCATCCATTCGCAGTGGCGGCCCGAGATCCCAACGGCGATGGCGGCCCGAGATCCTGCGATTAGATCGGCGGCGGTCGATTTCAGTAAGCACGGCGGATGAGAGAGGGAGGTAGTAGGTGTGGGGAACAAGGGATTCACCTAAGCTCGGTTTTTATGGTTGGTTGGCTCAGGGACGGTGACGCCGACAGTGGGCGGAGCTCCTGGTCGAGGGGTGCATGGGCGCCCGCACGAACCAAGATTCCCGGCGGTCTGGTCGCTGAGGCTCGTTGGAGGTGGGCCAAGGGCGGAGATGGGGAGGTTGAGGAGGTGCGGGCGTGAGGGATTGGAGGGAGCTGGTACGAGCATAGGGAATTTGAACGGCGGCCTGTCTCCACTCGGAAGATAGGGATTGGAGGAGGAAGGAAGACAGGAGGATGAGGGAGGGAGAGAGGAGGAGGAGGAGCAAGGCGGGCCCAGCTCCGCCAGTGCGGGCACGAGCTCCGCCGTGGGCGCGAGCTTCGCCATCGATGCGAGCTCCACTGGTGCAAGGTTGGGCTCCTATGCGAGCGCGAGCTCCTCCGCAGCGCCCTGCCGCAACATGACGTCGTTGCCACGGGTGGCCTTCTCCGTGGGTGAGCTCCTTCGTTGGCGTGGGCAACCTCCGCTAGTGCGGATGCGAGCTCCGATCCGCCGCCCGCTGTGAGTATGTTGGAGAAGATGGAGAGAGAAGAGGTTGACATGTGGGGTCGGATGACAAGTGGGACCCAACGACAACAACTTTTTCTAAAAGTCATAGCTGTTCAACCAAACGACTTTCAGTTTTGTCACAGTTGATATCTCACAACTGCTTTTAACACAGCCACAACTCACATATGTTTTTCCACAGCCATAACTCAACCAAACACACCTGAAATAAATGTTGCAGCAAGATTTTTTCCTTCATCATCAACGATTTTTTGACATATGTTTTGATGTTTCGGATACTGATTTTCATTGAGATGATTCATGTGGATTAGAATGTTCTAAGCAAAATGAAATAAATGTTGCGGCGAGATTTCATCAACGATTTTTTGACTTATTTTTTATGTTTCAGATACTGGTTTTCAATATTGCAAATGTTTATTTTCTTTGTTGCAGAAGTTATTTTGGAATGTTAGAACAGATTACTATAGCGTCTCGTGGGAAACGTTCCATTGGACGTCCGGGCGCTAATTCTCTTTCATCAATTCCAAGTCTCGTGCGGGTACGGGGTGCGGGGGTGCTGTTCCAAATTCGGAATTCCAACGGTAGACGTAGACCCCTACCAACCCCAATTTCAGTTCAATCCCCACCACAAATTTTCAAAATTCCCTCCTCTCCTGCCTCCTCAGTCCCCACCCCCAACCCCGATCTCGCCGCCGGCCGCCATGGACGCCGACGAGATGGACGTCGACTTCGACGGCGCCGCCGCCGCCGACGACATCAACTCCCCCTTCTCCGCATCCGCATCAGCGTCCCCCGCGTCTGCCTCCGGCTCCCTCCCCGCCATCCTCAACGAGCTCGCCGCCCTCCACCGCCGCGCATCCTCATCTTCATCCGCCTCCCCGTCCCTGTCCCTCCCCTCAATCACCTTCCTCTCCTCCTCTCCCGCCGCCGTCACGTCCCTCTTCCCCCGCCTCGCCGCGGCCGGCATCCCGGCGTCCTCGCTGCTCCCCGCGCTCGAGGCCTCCCTCTCCGCGCACCAGCTCCCCGCCGCGGTCGCGTACCTCCGCCTCCTCCTCGCCCCGGCCTCCCCGCTCCTCACGCTCTTCTCCCCGCTCCCGTTCCTCTCCCTCCTCCTGGCCATCCGCAAGGCCGCCGCCTCCGCCGCCGGAGCCGGCAACCCTAGCTCCGGTTCCGGCGGTGGGAACCCCCGCAAGCGCAAGAACCAGCGCCACCAGCCGCCGCCGGCCCCGCGGGCGGCGCCGTCGCTCCTCCCGCGGGCTTTGTCCCTGCTCGCTGACGCCGCGGGGCGGCTGCCGCTCCGGGGCCACCCGGACGCGCGGCGGTCACTCGTGGACACTGCCGCGGAGCTCGCGGCGTTCGATGTCCTTGCCGCCGTCCTTGGATCCGACTACCACGCCGAGGCGGTGCAGGATGTGATACGCGCTCTGGGCCCAGTGGTTCTCTCTGCGACGAAATCAGCGGCACGGGTGGCCGCGGTGCAGTTCCTTGTGACAAAATTGGTGCCCTTGGGTGCCGAGGAAGGGGAGGATGAGGTGAGGAAGGCTGTGGTGTACCTGCCGAGGTACTTAGCGATGAAGGCGCCGGATAAGTCAGAGGCCAGGGCACTGGCAGTGGAAGCAATTGTTGAAGTGGTGCGGGCATTGGGGGCAGAGCAAGGGGAGAGTTTTGCTGGGTATGTGGTGGCCATGTCAAAGGGCAAAGCGAAGACGCGGTTGCTTGCTGTGGATTTGGTCCTCGCAATGTTACCGGTCCTGTTGCCATCTGATGGGGATGACTGTGATTTGGAGGAAGGCTCTTGGGGCCTGAAGTGTCTCCGGGTGTTGGTGGAGAGGTGCTCTGATAATGTGGGAGGGGTTCGAGCTCGGGCGTTAGCTAATGCAGCCCAGGCGCTTGATCTTTTGTCTGAGAAAGGTGTGGAGGTTGATCGGTTGCAGGAGGTGATGAGGATTGGGGACATGGGGCTTGGGGAATTGCTGAGACGACGCTGCACCGATGATAAGGCTGCTGTGAGGAAGGCTGCCCTTTTGCTCATCACAAAGGCGATTGGTTTGATTGGGAGACCCATTGATGAGTCTCTACTTTGTGCAATGGGTTCTGCATGCTCTGATCCATTAGTTAGCATCCGCAAAGCTGCTCTTGCTGCCATCTCGGAGGTGCTTAGGAAATTTCCTGATGAGAAAGTGATGAAAGAGTGGCTTCAGGCTGTGCCTCCGCTGGTGATTGATAGTGAGACAAGCATCCAGGAGGAATGTGAAAACCTCTTTCTTGAACTAGTGCTTAACAGGATCTGCCGAGCTTCCAATTTGAAACTGGATGATGATACCATCACCTTGGAGGAAGCCTTTCCTGAAGGGACACTAGAATTGCTGAAAAACATTTGTGATGGAGAGGTTGCTCCGTGCATAAAGAAGATATGTGCAAGCCTTGGGAGGAAGAAGAAGCTGAAACCACTGCTTGCTAGTTCACTGCAGAACATCATAACAATTTCTGAATCCTTGTGGTTGAGAAATCGCATGCCAATTGAGAATTGGACTGCACCTATAGGGTCTTGGTGGCTTCTTTCTGAGGTCTCATCCTTTGCACCAAAATCAGTTAACTGGAAGTTCCTGTCCCACCACTGGAAACTTCTTGATAATGTTGGGCAAGATGACAAAGGTAAAGCTTGTTCTCAAGTGGAGCCAAACTCTGCGGTATGGGCAGTTAATCGTGTATCACTCTTGCAAACTATTTCAAATGTCTCCATGGAGCTACCTGTGGAACCTGCAGCAGAATTGGCACACAGCTTGCTCACAAGGATTGAGAATTTTAATATGAACCTGAGTGAGGTAATCAGTTAGTCGATCCAAAACAATACTGACTAGTACCAATTAATTTGCTTTTGCTAAATTTAAATTTTGAACTAGAATGGCAACATGTACTGTCCAATCTCCTTGCCCAATCTGTTGAAACTTGGCAACATGTACTGTCCTGAGTATTTTGAGTAAATTATGACATTTGGTACGGTCCTAAACGTAGATCAGCATTTCATAGTTATAAAAGGCATAACTTTAGATCCATTGTGCTTGCCAGTGGCAGTGGGTATTATAATAATCACCAATATTTTCTGGAATGGAGATCCTTCTAGCTTAGCTGAAACCTCACTGCAATCACAATATATTTCTGCTGTTCGTTACCTGTTGGAATCTAGTGACAAGAATACAAGATTATTATGATATTTGCTGTTTCAATCATAGATTATCCCCCTTTTCCTCCCCATAGGCCACAGTTCTGCATCAGTGTTCATCATATATTCATATTATCTTTTTCCTTTGATATATATTTTTTCCTGTAGTGTTGTGCAAATATCTACAAATTCATGTCCACATCTTGACCATACTTTTTATGCATACATAAACAGGTTGATGCCCATGTAAAATCGCTGAAAACTTTATGTAAAAGGAAAGCAAAAACAGCAAAGGAGGGTGATATACTGATCCTGAAGTGGGCGCAGCAACTTATTCGTAGTGCTGTTGACATCCTTGAGCAATACATAAAAGAGACATCAGAATCAGCCAGGGGTCACAGTTTCGTTACTCCTGTGAGTAACAAACGCAAGGGAAAGAAACAGGCATCCACATCAAAGTCCACATCAGAAGCAGTTATTGCTGTATTCACTGTTGGATCACTGATCCTAGCTTGTCCCACTGCCAATGTGAAAGACATAAATCCTTTGCTGCACACAATCGTAACTTCTGGAAACTCTGAGTCGAGGCCAAACAATCTTATTGGTGGGACCATATCTTTCAAAGAGTTAGATCCATCGTTATATATACATTCGTGGGATACATTGGCAAAAATATGCCTTGTAGATGACAAAGTGGCCAAGCGATATATTCCAATTTTTGTTCAGGTATGCATCCTGTGCTTGTCTTATGACTACTCCTAACGGATAGATTGTCAATGTTGCTTCTATGAATCAGGAGCTTGAAAGGAGTGATATGGCTACCCTTCGCAATAATATCATGATTGCAATGGCTGACTTCTATGTCCGTTATACTGCATTGGTTGACTGGTGAGCTTATTTTTCTTTCCTTATTTATATAATCACTGATGCTGATATCACTATTCACTATCTTTCCAGAATTTATTTCTGTTTCTAGCGAGCAGATACACATTCCTGCATATCAGAATTTGTGTTTTTTTTAACTCACTTTCTCTCTTAATGAAAATGAAGATGCCTTAGACAGTCTGCTTTACAAAATGTCATAATTTTAAGTTTTTCCAACCTTGCAATGTTCAGAGTTCAGACAATTCGCTGATTCTGACGACTCTTTAGTGAATGAAATATGGCTTATTTGTTTCCCTCCATTTTCTTATTGTGGCCATTCTCTTAGTTAATGGTCTCAATGAAAGATCATATACTAGTTTGTGTAACTCCCATCGTGTCTGTTTCTCCGAAGATAGTTGATTTTTTTTCCGGATGGTATTCTTAAAAAGGATCAATGTTAATGATGTAATACTGTTCATTAATGGTAAATGAGTTTTTGTCAACACGATCCTATCAGCTACTTTCCACAGATGAATGAAGAAGATATTCTGTATGTTTATTTCTCAAAATAGTTGAAGTCTTGCTTGCAGATGTGGATTTTAACCGAGCTTCCTTTTATGACGTTTCTGCAGTTATATGTCAAAAATAACAAAATCACTGCGTGACCCCTGTGAAGTAGTACGAAGACAAACTTTTATTCTACTCTCCAAGTTGCTGCAGGTGCTAATCACTCCTTTAATGTTTTGATCTGAAAAATGTGTCATTGTTATTGAGACTATTGTTTTATCCAGAGGGACTATGTAAAGTGGAGAGGGATTCTCTTCCTACGGTTTCTGCCATGTTTAGTAGATGAGTCAGAGAAGATAAGGCATTTGGCTGACTACCTTTTTGGGAACATCTTAAAAGGTATTTACTATTTGTACTAACCTTTTCTTGTCGGATGAAGTCACTGCCTAACATCTACGTAAATTTTGTAGCTAAAGCACCACTCCTTGCATATAATAGTTTTATTGAAGCTATATATGTCCTAAATGATTGCACTGGACACAGTGCATATAGCGAGTCTCAGGGAAGTTCAGATAGAAGACCTGCCCTTTTCGCAATTCGGTAAACCAAGTTAAACTCTCCTGGCATGAACAATGCCTCATCCCTAGCTGAATCTCATCACGCTCATTTGTTGCAGTGGCACTGACGAAAGGTCAAGGACAAAACGAATGCACATTTATGCCTCTTTGCTTAAACAAATGGCACCAGAGCACCTTTTAGCTACATCAGCCAAATTATGTGCTGAGATCTTGGCAGCTGTTTGTGATGGCTTGCTCAGTGTTGATGATGCTGGTGGAAGGGCTGTTCTTCAGGTAGGGAATCAATATCTTCCCATAAATTTCCTGCCAATCTGAACCAAGAAAGTATCTTGGATATCCAACTTCTAGCATGGTTACTTGCCACTTGACAGACCTCCCGTGTGCACATGCATCCTGAGTTTTAGGCTCACTCTTATATTACAAACTTAGTGTGCTAATAAATAATTGGACTGTATAGCTTTACATTCGTTGATGCTTTTCCACTGTCGTGACATTTTTTTCTCAACAGGATGCTCTGCAAATACTGGCTTGCAAGGAGATGCGCATCCACCCCAACATCTGTGCAGAGAACACCGATATGGACGATGAAGGTGGTGAAGGCGGGGCAGGAGGAGCAGCCAGCGCGCTCCAGGCTGCCAAAGGGAGGGCGGTGACCCAGGTCGCGAAGAAGAACCTGATCCAGATCGCGGTCCCCATCTTCATCGAGCTGAAGCGGCTGCTGGAGAGCAAGAACAGCCCGCTGACAGGGTGCCTGATGGAGTGCCTCCGCGCCCTGCTCAAGGACTACAAGAACGAGATCGAGGAGATCCTGGTGGCCGACAAGCAGCTCCAGAAGGAGCTCCTCTACGACATGCAGAAGTACGAGGCCGGGAAAGGCAAGGCCGCCGCCGATGCCGAGGCCGGCCCCAGCGGCACGGCCAGGTCCCCGACGCCGGCGGCAGCGGCGGTACACGCGTCCGCGAGAGCCGCTGCCAAGTCGGTGCTGAAGGAGGTGAACCGGAACACGCCGACGCCGGCCCTGCACTCGATGAGCGTGCCCAAGGTGAAGTCGATCTTGGGCACCGCCGGCCCTGGCTCTCGCCTCCCCGGTGTTCTGGAGTCGGTCAGGCGGCTCCAGCCGTTCGAGTCGGACGATGAGGAGAACTAGCCCGTTCACTCGTGACAGTTCGTTTAGGTCGGTCTGATGGTCGTTTTAGCATGACTCTAACCTGCCTAACACAGATTAGGAGGGTGTTTACCAGCCTCATTCTCTCAATGGGGGTTTTCACCGATTGGCAGTGTACATATTCTTGGAATGCAATGAAAGAAGCTGAAACAGTTGCAATTTCTTGTCTTGTCTACCCATTTGCTATTCTAGACGTCACACTGCTGTGATCTTTTTACCATCTCTTGATTGATAATTCAGTTGTCGTAATTTGGTTGCCCATCTTGACATGTCATCCATAATAACAGAGTAAAAACCAGCGAGGAAAGAGCCCTTGATCCTATTTATACAGCAGAAAATCACGGCAATCGTCCACCACAGCATCCGCACGGTACGTACGATGTTACAGAGTTGGCACAATGGCACCGATGAGCTGTGCGTGTGTGCATGAAAAATAATCAATCCGTTCCAAATTGTAAGTCGTTTTCTATATAGACATACACTATATCATCTAAATGCATATCAAAAGTTGTACACCTAGAAAAGTCAAAACGACCTACAATTAGGAACAGAGGGAGTAGTGAAGTAGGTGATGCATTAGTGTTTGGTTTAGCAAACTGTAACACAATCGGATTATTACGGATGTTAATGAATCATGTTACAACTGTTTGTTTTCACCCCTCTGTAATCAGAAAACCCCACCACTGGCGCTCCACCCCTTTCCCTCCGTAATTAGTAGAAGGAGGCAACTACACAGAGAGCGCTCTCGCGTTAGGACTACGCGGAGAGCCCCTGGTAGCCGGACCCACACCATCACGTGCACGCGGCAGCCAGACTGGTCTTATCCATTCGTCTTCCTTCTTTCTCGCGAAGTCGCATCCACATCTCTCTCCTCACACGTATCGCCGGCATGGATCCAGCGCAGGTGCTGACGGCCAGCCTCGCGCCTCTTCTTCCCCACCACCGCCGGCCTCCGCCGCCGTCCCGCGGCCGGCGGCGACCTCGCCGCCGGCCGTCCGCCCACCAACCGCCGCGACCCCCTTCCCCGCCCTTCCTAAAGCTCCGGCGAGCTGCACCCCCGCCCCGCCCATCTCCTCTGTCTCCGGCCGCCGCCACGCTAACCCGGCACTGTCTTCTTCGTCTCCGGCGAGCTACGCCCCCGCCACCGACCTGGCCCAACCGCCCTCCTCCACCACCCCGGCGGGCGGCGCCGCCGCCACCTGCCGTTCCGCCCACCTCCCACCACCACCGCCGGTCTGGCGATCGCCCCAAACCTCCCTCCATGTCCGGTGGCCATGGAGGATCCCAAACCCCCAAACCCTAACCCGGAACCCTAAGGCCGCCTCCTCCACCGCCGCCCGCGCCCGCCGGCGACCCGCCGGAGGCCGCCCCGCCCACAACCCGCCGGAGTTGGAGAAGAAGCATGAATTCCGCTGTTACTTTTTTCTGTGTTTTTCCTCTTTGCAGTTACCTTTAGCTGTTGTAGCACAAAGTAACAAGAGGGCTCTCGATTTAAATCGAGAGGGCTCTCCGTTTAGCTTTTGCGTTAGTAGAAAACATGACCCGTTTACGGGAGGTAAGAGATCCCGTTACTTCTGTTTGTTTTGATTCATCTCGTAATCGACTACCGCGGTATCGACGGCGGCACACTCCCGCCCGTGCCCCTGTGGCCACGGCTGCAGCGGCGGTGCCCTGCTCACCGTGGTTCAAGACGACATCGACGCTCGCGAAGATGACGGCTCCGACGCTCTTCTTCCTCAAGAGGATTATTCAGATTGATTTTTCTGATAGGGTAGCCGTTATTCCGATATCGTTACACGGTGAAAACAAACAATTATTATTAAAGAACGTGATCGTTTAATTTATTCTGTAACTGATTCCCATTCTCAAAAAAAAAAAAAAAACGCCACCTAGGAGCCAAGCCACAAGCATCTGTACGTCTGGCCCACATCTTCATTTGCTTGTTGAGACCATGGTCAATATCGACTCATTTCGTGTAGACTATCGTAAAGGGTTGGAATTCTGGTTGTGTCAAAGTATGTTATGGTGATCGATAGAAGGGATTGTTGGTTGCTGTGTTACAAGGTCCTTCCACACACAAACTAGTAATAGCTTAGGCACTTAATTTGTGATAGTAACTGTGCATATAATTAATGTATTAATTACTTTTGTGCAAAAGGCAGGAATCCTGGATTTTTATTTGTATGCATGCAAAGAGGACAGTAAAATATATAGTTTTTGTTGATATATGTGCCAGTTTACAATAATCTTTTTTTTTTGCATAAAATTTTCATAAACATTTAATTTTGTTCTTAAGCTACTACTACTGATTGTCATAAAGAATAATTCACCATTACACCTTTTTTTACCTCTCAACTTCTCAAGTTAAAATCCATCTAATGTAATGTTACTGGTGTATTGGTTGGTGCTGTGTAGGGATGAAAACAGGACCGGGAAAATCCCGTCCCGACCGCAACCGTAGACCGCCTAAACCGATCGTATACTGTATTCTCAGGAAAAACAGGAAATCAGGAAAAAAAAACAGGAAACCGGCGGTAGCAGGAACGAGATTGGTTTACGTGTTTTCCTGACCGTATCGTCGGTTCCTGTATTTAACAGGGAATATTCCCGCGGTATTTTCCCGTATTTGCAAACTCAACTCTCCATTTCAGCCTATACTTACTTTCCCGGCCCAGCCCAACTACAAACCTCCCCTACCCCCCGCGCGCGTATCTTCCCAGCCGGCCAGCTCCGTCCTCTTCCCAACCCTAGCCGCCGCCGCACAAATCATCTCTCACAGATCCCTCTGACCTCACGGTATACCTAAGCATTTTTGGCCCGGCCCGACCAGGCCCGCTGGCCCGGCCCGGGCCCGGCCCGCGCCAGGCCCGCCCACGGACCTTACTGGACGGGCGTGGGCAGAGATCTTGAAGCCCGCGAAAATTTTTTTTGGCCCGAGCCCGGCCCAAAATGCTGTTTTTAGTTATTTTACACTATAAAATGCGCGGGCGGCCCGCCCAAGCCCGGGCCCGGCCCGAGCCCGACCCGAAAACTGAGGCCCGACATGTCCCATGTGACGGTCATGGGCAGGATTTTCTCGACCCGAAGAACCCAGATTTTTTTTCGACTCGGCCCGAACCCGACCCGGCCCGTGGAATGCTCAGATCTACCTCACGGTCTCTCCTCTCTTCTTGCCGCCGCTTCCCGGCGAAGACCCAAAGGCCCGGACGGCCAGGCCCCTTTGTCCGGCCGGTCGCGACTCGCGACTAGGTGGCCAGGCAGGCCCCCACCGACGCCGGCTGTGCTCGACTCCCAACCAGCCGGCCAGGCCAGCCGCTCTCCACCAAGTGGCCACAGGCCCACGCCGAGTCGTTGTCCGTTCTCTGGAGGCTCTTGTTGGCTGGTTGGTTCGGTGATTCTCTTTTTGCTACTGCGATGTGGCATGTCTGTTTTTTTAATCACACCTGTGATCTGTGACCGTGTAACTGCTGAACTACTGGAATCTGTAAGGCTGTGTGTCGTGTGCGAATTAACTTTTCAACTATTGTGTGGTCTCCCGTACTGTGACGACTTGCTGGTGGTCGTTGCCTTGTGGTCATGCAAATTGGACTTGGACCTTATCTGTTAATATCTACTTACTTGCATACCATTTGCATATATAATATGCATGGTTGTAAATACTGTGTTGAGCTGAATGTTTGAAGTGGTTATGTGTGGCGAAGTTCCCGATTTGAACTACCGATTCCCGATCGTTACCGACATATTCCCGACCGAGTTGTTTCGTATCCGAGATCCCGTAATATCGATTTCGTTTTCCCGTCCGGCTTTCCCGTTCCCGATCTCGTTCCCGGTCAAAAAATACAGGAGCAGGAATGGTTAGGGTGTTTTCCCGACCGTTTTCATCCCTAGTGCTGTGCTAATTAATTTAGCTGATGATGTGTTGGATTTCTATACTTTCCAACACTGGCGAAGCTTATTTCAAAGGGGGCCATGGCCCCCTGGCTAGTGAAAGTTTCCACTAAATAAACAATAAACTAGCAACAGTTCATCCATTCTTAGGGTAAAGCTACATGGCTGCCCCCCTAATTACTGGCTCATGCTCCCCGCCACTGCTTTTTCCAGGTGAAAAAATGGGAAATTTTATGCTACAGCTCAGCGTCGCAGTCCTGCTGCTTGCGGTGCAGGTCAGCTCCACCTCCTCCTATTGGGGTTTCCTACTGCGCTGGGGAACTACAGCTTGGGCAACTAGCCCCTACAACAACAGCCTGGATGTGTTGGCTTCGGTTCTACACACGGGAGCGTGTCCTCGTCCCCTGTGCTGTTTACGCTATCGCCCGGTGCCACCTCAACACCCTGCGGTCAGCTTGAGAGATGTGCGTCAGAAGAGGGTTGCTGGCTATGCCCATTTAGAGTCTGTGCCCATCTTCCGCAATTTCTGCACCATTTGCCTACTACATGGAGAGGCTTATCCTGTTTCCTGAGAAGCCCGAACCGTATCAAATAATTTTGACCATACTTGAGTAGTTTGATGTTACCGTCCACGGCAGAGAAATTGAAGAAGCTGTTGCGAAGCTAGCTAGGGCTGTTGCAAACAGGGCGGTCACCTCAGCTCGTTACTTTACAACTGGGTGAAATCGGTCAAGAGTCAAGACTACTAGCTCAAGCTCTACACGCGCTCGCATAGTGCTCCTCGAGCCTGACTGTCGGAGAGTGCAACATCTGCTCGACGAGATGCTGTTTTTTAGACGATGAGCAGTCTGGCGGGAGAGCCGCTATATTGTGGTGAGCTTCAACAACAGACACTTTAGGTACGTGCCACATAAATGAAATATAATATGTTATTACTTATTCTTCCTTCCACCTTCCCTCCCAGCGGTGGCGGCAGCGGGGGGGGGGGGCTTGAGCCCCTCCCTTCTTGCTGCTTTGTTCTACGTTTGTAGCAGCCAAGTGTGCACCAGTCACGGAACATAAAAGTGTTATGGCTGAAATCACAAACCTTTTAGGTGTCCTCAAAACTCATGGTAATACACATCTTGCATCTGGATCTATTGGAGTCTCACCAACACTGAGCAATGGCGTGCATCGCTGGTTCCTTCCCGCGGGTCTTGTTAGCGAACACCAGAGGCGGGGATGATTGTTGTTTCGGGAGCACTACTGACTGCTTTTTGCGCGGCAGCAGCACCGTAGAAATTCTAGTAGGCGAAGCCGGAGCTAGTGTCCAGAGGTGTGAGTTGTGATGCCACCGCAATCATGACAACGATGACAACCAACAACGACGACTTCGTCATTTTGACCTAGAAAGTAGCAAAAAAAACTCACTAGTAAGTGTGTAACTTGTGATTAAAAAGCTAACTTACACATGCAAATTTTTTTGGAATGACCACAAGTCAACTCTGGGGCCCATGCCCTTCCTCTCCCATTAGCCCCCTGGCTATCACTCCATGTACTAGATCATTGAGTTCCTAACAGTCTCTCTGATGAAGGAAGTAAGCTTCGATCCGATACGATGAGTTTGAGAACAATAATTGGGGGGGGGGGGGATTGAGTTTCACTTGCAGAAAAAACATCGTTTATGCTGGTATAGTCTTTCAACCAGAATGAGATCAATTCAACCTGATCAACTAGTTAGCGGGTTGTGGTATGTAGTTGCAGGCTGATGAGGGCAGATGGGCGACCGAGCCATTATTGCCAACCAGATGTGCCTGTTGTAATTGCTCATTCCTTAAATCTCATTCGGTTAGCTCAAAATCCATCCAGGATTGGCTATATTATATAAATTAGGCAAGCAAACTCGGCCCCGTTCGTCTTCTCTTCTTTCGACTTCTTATGCAGTACTTTTCTGTCAGAACAAATCTGTCGTACAAATCAACGAGTAATACCTTTCTTTCAAAATACATCTGCCATACAATTCAACAGAAGATCTGCAAAACAGAATAGTTCCTTAAGAACCGAGTTAGTTGGAACCATACATTACCTTTATACGATATTACTTTCTCCTTGATCCTTTTTGGGCGTGCAAAACAATTAATTTGTTGTGTTATACATACTAGAACTCTTCTACAAGTACTATTTGAGTACAGCTCAAGATCCGATAGTTGAAAACTTGAAATCGCCAAGATCTGATGCTCAACAATGCATGGGATGGTTTATTAGGCATAGGTGGGGCATGGTTACACTTGAGAATACAAACTGGTTTGAGAAGAGAAGAATTAATTAATAAAACAGATACATGTAGCTTGAAATTTGAATCGTCATCAAGAGACAATTGCAATGTACATATTCTTGGAATGCAATGAAATAAGCTGAAACAGTTGCAATTTCTTCTCTTGTATACCCATTTGTCATTCGACCGTCACACTGTTGTGATCATTTTACCATCTCTTGATTGGTAATGGGGCTTGCCAACGCCTGGACGTCAGGAGGGACACAATCGAGCTTCTAGAGGCATGTAGAGACGTCAGATCAAAACACTGTAGACGTCAGATCAAAGTATTGTAGTACTCAAAAAGTACTGTAGCAAAAAACAATCCTCCGCAACATCAAGTCATGTTGCGAGCAACATGAAGAGAATTTCGCAACATTCGAAAACAACATCCATAACATTCGAAAACAACATCTGCAACATACAAAATCAACATTTGCAACATTGAGAATCAAACGTTGCGGTGGGGAGAATCAACATCTGCAACATTAAAATATCTAGATCTACTTTTGCAACATCCACATGAAACACTTGCAATATCCTTCTGAAACATCTGAAACACGTGGAACACACGCTTGCAACATGCATCAAAACTTGCCTACTGCTCGCCTTGGATGCCGACCGGAGCTCCTCTGGCGGCCGGCCACCCGCTGACGAGCTCCGCCCGGGGGCGTCGAGAGTGGAGGCCCGCCGTCCGACTGCAGGGGAGCCTGCCTAGGCCATGGAGGAGTGACTCGCGCCCACCGTGTGGCTCGACCACCCTTCGGGTGCAGGTAACCACGGCGCAGCCCTTGCGGCTCGCCCCTGGCCATGGAGGACCAGCGACCCCCGCCCAGACCCTCGCGGAGGAGCTCTTCCAGCGGTTTGCGCCTTGACGTTGACTGGCATTGCCCGCTCGATATGCCGCCCCGGTGTTCAAATGGCTGCGCCATGGCTGGCGAAGAGAGGAACTGCAGCCCCGGAGCTCCAGCAGCACCCGACCGAGCAGCTTCGCCGACAGGCGGCATTGAGAACCGCCGACTGCGGGCTTCCTTCACCGCTCTGCGTGCCCCAAGCTCATCGGAACACCGCATGGAACCCTGGAAGCCGAGCTCCACCAGGGTCAATCCCTCTGCGCCACCGCTCGATCTACAGGGGAATGGGCCCACAATTCCGGATCCGGCCTAAGGGGAGAGAGAGGGAGGAGGAGCCGGCCACCGGATTTGGCCGAGGACAAGGTGGTTCGCCGGGGTTTACCGGAGCTCATGCGGGCAGACAAACACGGGAGAAAGAGAAGGAGATTTGCGGGTGCGACGGAAAAAGAAGAATGAATGGTGGAGCGATGGGGGAAGGGATAAGGTCGGGGGTGGGTCCGCGTCCATTTTGTCATCACTCCAGATGCCCGATGTAGAGCATTACCGATTGGTAATTCACCTGTCGTAATTTGGTTGCCCATCTTGACATGAGTTTCAGAGTAAAAACAAGAGTAAAAATCAGCGAGAAGAGAGCTCTTGATGCTGTTTAGTACAGCAGAAAGCTGCGGCAATAATCCACCACAGCATCCGCACCGGTACGTACGATGGATGTTTCAGAGTCGGCACAATGGCACCAATAGATGAGCTGTGCGTCTGTGCATGAAGTAGTAGGTTATACATGCATGGTGTTTGGTTTAGCAAAATGTAACACAATTGGATTACGGATGCTAATTGTTGACACCGTTTTTTGACACGTAGGGGCGTAACCAGGATTCCAACATTGGGGGGGCCAATCAGCTATAAAGGGGGACCGAACAAGCAATTTTCAAGTCAAAATGAACTTATTTTACTTAGTTTTCACTAATTTTTTTGATTTTACAATGGTGGATTAGTGTTTTTCTGAAGCATTAGGGGGGGCCAGGCCCCTGCCCGCCCCCCCTTGGCTCCGCCCCTGTTGACATGTATCAACCGACGTCAAAAAGAGGCAGGAGACTATCGGCAGGAGTAAGTCGGCCAGAACATTTAACAAAAGAATCAACTGGTGTGGAGTGCAATGAGATTAATCGGCAGGGAAGATCGGCCGACAACGATCGGCAAGGAAGAAAATGGAAAGGATAAGCAGCACGTGAATTCAGAATTAATTAGAATAAGGAGAATTATTACGGCAAGCTAAGGAGCATGTGCAAGAGGCTGGCACTTCCATGGAAGCTTATCGGAATTAAAGTATTATTTAACCATATAATGATTCAAGCTACTGGAAATAAATACCTGGCCAAATCATGTTAAAGGAGGAGATGACGTGAGGGGGACAAAGAATAAAGAAGGAAGTAATCGGCAAGAATATTCACCAAGAACAATCCGCAAAGAGAAAGACCGAGAGAAGCCAGCTGGGGCAACTGATGATCGGCAAGTTGGGCAATCGGCCGTCAAGGACAGAGCAGAAGTAAAGCCGGAGTAGAAGAAAAATATTAAAGAACGCAAATCCTACATCGAGAGGGGTCTCGCGTTAGTCTTATGCCGAGACCCCTTCTTATCTGCGTCAGTTTCCGATCGAACGGGCAGGACGCACTTGTGAAAACGAGTGGACGAGAAGACGTGCAGTAGCGACTAGCAAATCAGCAGCGGGTGAGCCTACGAGGAGAGAAAATTTCACCCCTTCATTTTCCCCTTTCCGTGTTCTTCTTCGTCTGTGGGAGAGGTCCTGATTCCGGTCACACATCGCGGCTCTCCAGCCAGAGAAGAGGGGAGGCAAGGGTTGGCTCCCGCGTGCGCGTGGAGGAAGGCGGAGGAGGCTCCGGCGCCCCGGATCTACGCCACCGGTGGCCGGGGAAGGAGGAGGAGGCGGGCGGCGGGGCTGGTGACGAGGAGGAAGAAGGGGCCGCTCGCGCTCCCCTCGCCGCGCCTGGAGGCCACCGCAGGGGCCGCCGCCAGCTCCGCCGCGGCCGCAGGTCGCATCCGCCGTCGGGGCCCGCGACAGCTCGCAGTTCCATGCACCGGCAAGGAAGGAGACGTGCGCCGCCGCCACGGGGAAGAAGGGGAGGCGACCGCCGCTCCGGGGCGGAGAGCTCGAGGAGGAGAAGATGTCGAATCGTGCCGGCAAGGGAGGGGGTAGGCGCACGCAGAGAGGGCGAGCGGTGTTGGCAGTCCACCCGCCGCGGCCGCTGCTCCGCCACCCCTGTTCCTGGAGCTCGGCCCACCGCTCCTGCTCCTGGATCTAGTCGACGTCGAGCCTTCCACCGTGAATCTCCAGTTCGACGTCGAGCTGAGGGCGTTCGGCCATGCGCAGATCTAGTACTGCACCCCTAAACCTTTTCTCCACTGCTCTTTGCGAGTCAAATCCTGGTAGCACCGTCGACTACGCGTGTGGGGCTTGTCCTCCGACAAGGTGCTGGTCGGTCAGTAGGTAGGTATGTCCAGACCCTTCTCGTTATTCAACCTGTTCTTTGCTAGCATCGAGAATAATGTGATGTTTTTCCACAAATTTCATCATGCTCATTAGTACTTTACTGGTTCATGCCTATGTGTTGTTTATGGCACAAATTCATCAGCTTATAAGCACGTTCTTATTTCGTGCATGTGGCGATCTATATTGTTTTCTTGATTATTTTGTTTGCAATCCTTCCTATCTTCTACATTAGTGTAAGGACCTGATTAAGATAACTGTTTTAGAGTTTTGGAGTATGTCTAGTGTTTTTGGAGCATGTCTCTAGCCAATAGGTTTAGGATATGATATGACAGTGTGCCTGCCTTTTCTTTAAAAAAAAGGTTTGCCCTATTATTATGATAACAGTAGTTCATCATGTCAGTTAGAGCATCTAATATTCATAACCATTGCAGAACTGTTGAGTATGCAGTAGCAAGTACAAACTCATGTGTTAGGTTCGGTGACAACAAAAGCAAAATAACACCTTGTGTAACCTTTTTGCGGAACAAGTGATGAATTAGTATGTGTTGTCCAAGTAAAGGATTGTAATTTTGTTACTACTTCCATTTGATAATTTTATTCCCAGCTCATGATTTTTTTAGTGTTAACCTTTTGACCTGAAACTCTAAGTCACTGACACTTTTTTACTAGCAAGTGAGCCTAACAATTGCTAAGCTATATAGAATAAGATATTTAGTACTATTTTCAGCAGTATTATTCAGATTTTTTAATGAAATACTTGAAAAGTTACTCACATTTCTTAGTGTGCTTGTGAGCTGAAACTATGCACGTTTTCAACTCTTGCTGAAACTGAAATTTAGGGATTAGGATATGATTAAGTTAACTGATTTTCAGCAGTCCGGCGTCTTCCATGATAGCATGCATCCCACCGAAGCATCCCTACTTTTATGTACTTTTTCTGGAACATTGATATTGTGTTAGTTTGTTGCGTTGATGGTTTTAAATGTAACTATATTTTGATGTTTTAGCAAGTACCTCTGGTAAAACTCCCCTGTCATTAAGAAGTTTTCCATCGAATGTAACTATTGCGTCCACTTTGACTCAGTTTCCATGTAGGTTGTTTTTTTAACCGAACTCATTTAGAGTCATCCTTACTGCTTTCTGCATCTAGTAGACTATAATTTCTGCTAGCTCAGTCTAGGATGACTTTTTGTATATTCCTATACTATATTTTGTTCCCTTCTCATAACAACCTGCAATTTCTCACTACCATTTCACTAATACCTTTTGGCAATGAGATTAATTTACCATAGGAAGTAAATTTACCACATATGTAGTAGTCTCAAAAGAAGTAACTACTTCTATGTATTCCATACAAAGTAACTTAACATACACTCGGTGACACAAGAAGTAACTAGTTCTAAATTTTTATTTCATAGGATGTAACACATTACACATGTTGTGTTTACATGAAAAAAGATTAGATTCACATGTTCTTTTGCCAAGACTAGCTTATTGATACCTCATTATGTATGCTTTACAATAACAATAGTTGAAGATCAATGTCAGTAATAACTTTGTTTTGATTTTGTTGTCCTCTGATTTTTCCAAATAAATGATGTGGCTCGGTCCCTTTTCTATTTTGAATTAGGAAGTAACTTGTCACTATTTATCTGACTTAGGAAGTAACTTGTTAATAGCTTATATGACAAAGAAAGTAACAAACCCTAAGTTGCAAAGCAAAGGAGTAGCTTTTCTCAACATTCTTGTGAATAGATGAAGTAACATGATCCTATTTACCATCAATTCAGTGTTACAACAAGTTAGGATATGATTAAAATTTTAAGATAACCAATTTTAAGTAATTCACCATCTGTTTGTTAGAGGCTCAGTATCAAGCTGACAGCGAAAACAAACTAACTCCTACATTTTTTTAGCAAAACAAAAGTGATGAATTAGGATGTGTTGTCCATGTAAACTTAAATCTTATAACTATTTTCAAATTTGTTGATAATTTTGTTCCCGACTCGGGATTTTTTAGTGTTAAGAACCTTTTGAACTGAGATTCTTAAGTCACTTACACCCTTTTCCTAGCATTCAAGCCTAACAATTGTTGAACTATATAGCTATTCAGTACTATTTCATCAGCATTATTCAGCTTTTTTTAATGAAATATTCTTGAAAACTTATGCACATTCTCTAGTATGCTTGTGAGCTGATACTCCACACTTTTTTAACACTTGCTGAAACTGTAACACATAGTGCATTCAGTAGTTCAACATCTGTTTTTTTGCTGATCTAACCAATGTTATTCTGTTTTGTTGCCAGATGAAGATCAAAAAGAGTTGGCATTCAAGATTAGCACGACTCATTATTTATGAAGGTTGTTTTCTAATGAACTCATTAAAGTCATCCTTACAACTTTGTGCATCCAATAGACTGTAATTCCTGCTAGCTCTGTGTTGTTTCAGTCGAGGATGAGTTTTTCTATTTTCCCATACTATACATTTTGTTTTCTATGGCCGTTTTCTGTTCTTTTTTTTTGTGGTAACGAGCTTAACTTACAATAGGAAGTAACTTTCCCACATATGTAATCTCATAAGAGGTAACTAATTATATATTTATATTCTATACAAAGTAACATAACATATATTTAGTGATACCAGAAGTAACTAGTTCTGAATTTTTATTCCGTAGGATGTAACATGTGTTGGTAGAATGTTATGTTTACTTGAAAAAAAGAATATCAAGCTGCTATATACCTAGAGACAGTAGTAAAGACTAAAGAGTAAAAGAGCCAAGATAGGGGTCTAAGTCTGAACTCTGAAGTCAGCAGATCAAAGCTAGTGCTATTTTTTACTAATGGCACTAGCTTCAGTAATTTCAAATAGCAGTTCCTTACATTTTTTGTAACCGTTTAAAGACAATTTTCGAAGTTTACCTCACTTTTTAAATTGAAATTAACTTGCTATTCATTTTGTCTTAGTAAATGCTTAACCAATTCTTGCTGCCTTGTGAATGAGATAGCACCATCATGCAGACATACTGAAATAGTTCTATGGACATGTGATTGCAAACATTTAACTAGCCAATAAGAGATTAATGAGCTATTGAACTATTCATGTAGTTACTGAACTTGACATAGATAATCTGTTTGCAAGTTGCCAAAACTACTTTACTTTACAGGACACATGGTCCTGCAGTTGTTAATCGTCACAGTCAAGAATTATGGTACTAGTGGGAACCGAATTTGCAGTTTTGGACTGCTCAAGGAGAAATTAGAACTTTAAGCCTTCCCAGTTGAACATCAAGAACTATCTACATGGGAAACATATAAAGTTCTATTTCCTAATATTATCTGTATCGTATTGCTTCACCATCTGGTGCAAGGTATTCAGATCTCTTTCCCTGTTTGGGTACTAGCAGATTCCTGTGGAAGCCAAGATACTTGAACAATGGCCTACTTTTGGGTTTTCAAAAGTGGGAGGCTTGGGGTGGCCTATCCTTTCGGCTACACTATTGTTGTTTCTTTTCTTTTTGATACCTCTTCTCTGATAATCAGAACCGACACTGCATTCAGCTCTGCAACCTTTGTGATTAAATAGCTTTCCTGAAATGCTTTTGAATGGAATATATCTCAGCATATCTTGATTGTAATTATTTTTATATCCAGGTTGAAGTACTTTGCTTGCCGCTTGCAGAGGCCACTCATCTCTTGATGGATGACAATGTGGGCACTCAAAGGTCTGATCCCAACACCACCTTCAAAGTTGTAAGAATTATTCCTTAGCACAATTAGTATATTGCTTCGCATTCATCTTTTACAAAACTAGTACAGTCGAACAAATGTTACCCATATATGTAACTAATTCTTTTTTCATATTTCATACTAAGTAATTTGCCATCAGTTCAGTGTTACAGCAAGTTGGGATATGATTATGGTACTGGGATAAACTGGTTTTCATGAGATTAGAAGTAACTAATATTTACTGACATTAAATAGGAAGTAACCCCATGCCTTTGTTTTAAACATATAGAAAGTAATTAAATTTATGAAACATGAGATTAGAAGTAACTAATGATTTTGTTGACATGATATAGGCAGTAACCGGGTTTTCATCTCAAACATGTAGGAATCAATTAAAATTTTTTGTGCCATTATGTTGGAAGCAAAGAGTCCCTTGTTTCAAACATTTAATTAGGATCTACCTAATTAAATTTTCATAATCTGTACCCTTTTGTAACATTACATAGGAAGTAATTAATTATGTACTTTTGTCTTTGCGGTGACGGAACTAATAAGAAAGCTAGCATTATGAAGTCTCCACATAACACAGGTGACATCATTGAGCGGCAATCTGGAAGCAAACAACCCAATGCAAACATGAAGGCTAAGCTTAGACCCCAAAGCCACTAGGATTAAAAGAAAAACAGAGCAAGGGAACAACTACCAGCAAGAACCTTAAGTTTTTTTTATTGTTTAGTACATTCCTTCTTTTTGCATAGAACATTAACCACATGATAGTACTAGCTTATGGTTAGGTTGATAATCTGGGCAATTTACATGCATCAGCCATACCATTTGTCAGGCATCTATCTTCTAGTTGTTAATTTTTTTAATCAGGCATCATGAGGTAACTCTAGAGTAACGAGGAATGCAATTCTGCATTTCTTTTTTGTGATACAAACATGTTTTCCTTCCTAATGGAAATAGGCAATACAATGTCTGTTATTTATAGGATTAATATGAACTAATGAAAGCCCAAGTTTGATTGGTGATTACTTGCAGAAATAATATCAATTGTTAGCTTGCTTATTCTATTATAGTTTCAGGACAGGAACATCAACATCAAAATTGTTTTAATGTTTATAAACATTTGAAATAATTCTTTGATGCGTGGGTGATGCTTTTGTTACAGGCCTTAACACTTACATGAACTTGATATGCGCCTCATGCTTAGATTAGAAGGAGTCAGTGAAACCTGTTTCAGTAAAGCCCATCTAGGTGGTACTGGTAGGACTGCCATTTGGCATTTCACACTATATTTATATGAATTATAAAGTAACTAATAACTTGTTTACATGAGATTAGAAGTAACTAACAATTTACTGACATTGGATAGGAAGTAACCTGACCTTCATTTTAAACATATAGGAAGTAATTGAACTTTGGTTGACATTATATGTTTGAATGGTTTGAAATTAAATCAAATCATAATTTATAGAAGTAACAAATCAGTGACTGCGTATACATAGTAAGTAACTTCCATTGTTCATTCTTTTTTCCCTTCCTACAAGAAGTAATCTGTCCTAGACTGAAACCTGCTTATTTTCACAACATGTGCCCAGTTTTTGCTCCTCATGTGCCACTTGCATCTGTCCTCATCACTTACCTTTTTTTGTTGGCAAATGTGACTAGCTTCTACAAGCTTAAGTACATTTAATATTGGGATGGCAAAACCATGCCATAGATTGACTAATCCGACATGGCTAATGTCAGGATCAAATACTCATTTACTTAGTAACATACTGGTGGATCATGAAATCTTTTGCCCCTGTTTCTTACCCAACTTGGTGTTGCACTTGTCTGTTGTGTGTGTTCGGTTGAACCACAAACAGCACATTTCACCTTTTCCGGCTTCCTTCTAGCTAGACTGAAACCTGCTTTTTTAAATGAAATGAGCCTTCCCTTTGGTTTAGTTGTAAATTATTTATGATTTGAAGACACAGGTTAGTTAACTTTACCAGTGCTTTTATGCATACACCCGTATGTAGCCTTTTTTTCTTGTGTCAGTTTAATATGAACAGGAACCATCTTCAGGATTAGTTGGTCCAGAATAAGTAGATGGAGGTATATATATTTTTTGCTCTTATTATTCTCTCTCTGATTACTTCCTGCCACTTTACATGAGTTTTTTTTTTGAATTTGACACATAAGTAACTAATAGTTCATTCGCATGATGTAGTAAATAACTTGCTCCGATTTTAGAACACATAGGAAGTAACTAATTAATATATTTTTATATGCCAGTAAGTGACATTCCACTTATTTTAAACATATAGGAAGTAACTAATCATCACTTTGCATGATGAAGCAAGTAACTTTCCCTTAATTTTAATCCAATAGGATGTAACTAATCTTCCATTCACATTATGTCCTAATTAATTTCTCTTTGTTTTACAATACATAAGAAGTAACTAACAGATAATTTTTACATGATATTAAGTAACATACCACTAATTTTCAATTTTTTTACAACATATTCATGTTCTTTTCCTCATTGTTAGCTCTTTTAGTTATTTACAATTCTTGTGATGATAATGGGATCTTAAATGTGAATCTGATTCTTTTGCTTTTAGGGAAAGAGATACAGATCCAAAGATCAGAGCTCACACGTTCTTTTGCTTTCAGGGTTTGTCTTGTGTAGATTTGATTACATAATGCAACAGGATGCAAGTGGTTCTTGTTGAAGGAAGCAAGACTGGATGTTAATGTCACGGGAGGAGAAATATGTACAGAGAAATATCATGCTACAAGAAATCTATATTTAGGACATGAATTATCTCTGAGATGTAACTATTTCTTGCAGCTCAAACTAGGAGACTCAGCCACTAGAGGAATCTCTCGATATAAATTGGTATGTCCTAGGATGTAAAGTTTATATACCTGGACAAGCTTGATGTGAATTGGAAGAATTTTTCATTTGCCCGTTGTTTCCCTCCGTTTTCCATCTGATTTTGTCCTTTCTTTTGTCTGGATCTTGGCTGTGTTTCACTCAAGCAGCAGCGGTTGACAGGCAATTATATTGCGGCTGTAGCGCCTCCAGGCAAAAAGGATCATTTTACTTTTTGGGGTTACAAACTCATTTTTTTGTTACTTATTAACCTGGTCATCACTTTTTTTTTCTCAGTACCCTATTTATGGCAGAACGGAAATTTTTCCCACGTCACTTTTTTTTTTCTTTTTCCCGCGTGCTCTGCCGCCTCGCCTGAGGATATGCCCTTTCCATAAATGGAAAGGAGGCCAAAAGTGGAGGGTTCTCCACCTAAGACTAACTAGAGAGGCCTCTCTCTCTAGTCACGTCCATTAAAGAAAGCACATGCAAGAAGATAGAGCCGATTAAAATAAAAGAAGCCACGTGAGGACTCCAAGTTAGTTACGTTTGCACGCTGCTCTCTTACCGGACAAGTCGAAGGAAGCTTTAAAAGGATTCTACGTAAGGGGAAATAGAGTCTATATATATTAGTATTTCCTTTAGTTTAGACATTTAGTTAGGGGAGTTTGTGTCAGTTGGTTGTGTAACCCGTCAGGAGTCTTTAATTAGGAAGTTTTGAGCCCTTCCGGCTACAGGAGTCTAGAGGAGCCAAGGCTATAAATATAAGCCCCGGCTATTGTATTAGAATCATCACACGATCAATATCAAAACCGCCTCCAGGCAAATACCTTTACAATTCTTGCATCTACTTTATCGCATCTACTTTTTGGCGACTTCGCCTTCGTACTTTTTTCTTCTTCACGAGTTCTCGCAAACTCGTCAGGCTGCATCGCTTCGATCTCCGGCTTGCTAGTGAGTTCCGCTTTACCGAGTAATATCTAGGCTTTAACCTCCGGACGAATCGCTGTGGTTCCGTCTAGGTTTATTCACAAGTTATCGATATCAGCTAGATTAGCAAATTTTATCTTAATTCTTATTATTTTAGCTTTTATCACAGTTATCCAGCTTGAGATTGTGTCACACCTGTTTTTCCAAAGAAAACCAAGTGCTTAACTATATGTATGCCAGGATCAAGTTTCATACATATAGTGACATCATAAGTGAATAACAGAAACAATATCACGTAAAGAAAGAGATTATCAGAGATTTACAGCAGAATCCTGGGAAAACAAAGGCTCCGAACTTCACAGGCAATCGACTGGGGGTCGCGTACGCCTAGCACCATCTTCTGGACTTCATACACCTTCTTCTTCTTTTTCTGAGCAGCGGTTTAGCAAGGATGAGTACACTTATGGTTGGTACTCAGCAAGGCCACAAAAGTTAACCAGAATGCAAATTAATTCCATCTTTAAGTTCATTAATCATGTGAGGGTCCAGGCCGCTCTTGACCGTGAGCACAGCTGATCGATCAGTTTTACACTCTGCAGAGGTTGTACACTTTCACCACAGTTCGCGTAAAAGTTCCGAAGAACTTTGAACCCAACCATGCGATGCTGGCCAAGCATCATACCACATTTCCGAGGTGTGATTGCATAGGGACGCTACGAAGCCTTTACAAAGACATGCAAAAGCACCAACAACCCACGACAGTTACAGCTCAGGGCGGACCATAACCCTCCCTAGTGGTCAGCACCTTAGTAAAGGTTGCTACCCCAAGAGGACCGGGCTATACCCCTGCAACCCGGAGCCCCCTGTGTTCCTTTCGGATAAGGTCACCAGTACAATCGCACACCTAATTAATTGGCTAAGCCAGAGCCATGTGGATTGTGGTTGCACTGTCTTCCTGGGTGGTTCTCCATGTTCCGATTAATTTATAATATTCTTGTATTTAAAGCATAGGTAGAAGGATGGTTAGGGTCACTTGCCTTTCTCCAACGATAAGTTACTCTTATGCTCTTCCGCTCTTGCTCTCTTGAAAATTCTGAACTTCCGAACTTCCGATCAGCAGCTCAATCTTCTACTCGAAGCAAACATCGAGCACAACACATGCAAAGCAACAAATGAGAACATCTAAGAACAGTACACCAAACAAGAAGGCTTAAAAGAGCGGACAAGGGAAAGACTCGGTTCTAAGAACGCAAACGCAAGAAACGCTCAAGGCTATCGGGAGATTTGGATTATATCACACAAGATTATGTGCTTAGTATATTTTAATTGAATAAAGTCATGTGAATAGGTTATTTCAGAGAAATACCCTATTTATAATTAAGCAAGTTATATTTATTTGAAAAAGTCGACGTAAACTTAGTCAAATTTTATTTATAAATATTCAAGTATGATTTATGCAAATTAAACATTTAAGTTTAGAAAAGAAGTATGTGAAGCATCTAAACGCATGTGTTCATATTTTGAGTTGAACTAAACAAATTACATTAGGAACACATTTATGTTTGATTTAGTCAAATTAACATTTAATTGAGAAAGCTCGGGATAGAACCTATGTTGTTTTTATTTAGAAAGCAAATTGAATATACATTAATTAATTTAAGTTTGATTATGAAAACCGAGATATACTCTAATTAGCTTTTAATTAGAAAGATTATTTAAATAAGTATTTACCAAATTAATATTCTTATGAAAACACGTGTTGATCTCTAATTAGATTTTAATTAGAAAAGCATGTATATAAGTACTTAATCATATTTAAATATTTAAAAATATTATAAAATAGAGAACATGTTCAACATTGCTCCTAACGCGTACTTTGAGTTGATATGAACCTAACGCAACTTGAACCGATCGAAACGGAGCTAAAACACGAGATCTATACACTAAACAAGGCTAGAAGGACCTAAACGTGGTTAGCTAAAGATCAGGAGGGCTAGCTGATAACTTTTGCAAGACACTATAAATAGTGCTCGCAAAAAGAGTAAAAGACAGGGGCTAGCAGGTAAAAGAGCCAGGGTGGGATTTATGTTGAAAGGTGGGATATTTCTAGGGGGTTATGAGCAAAAGGGGCAAGAGACAAACTGGTTAGCTCTGATTTGGGGATACCTTGGGGGCCTCAAAGGAAAACAACCAAGCCTTATCTCTTCACGGTAAAAGGCCACGACTTGTTTCTGTACAGCCATGGCCGGCGGACAGAGCTCCTGTCCGGCCAAAATTAACGGCGCCTTGGCGCGGATGGACTCGACCAAGGCAAGGAAACAAGAGAGGAGGGCGAGGGTATCTCAGGGAGGTGCTCACCAGAATCAGTAAGAGACGGAGGCAGCCGGATTTGGTGGAGATAGCAGGCGGCGGCCGGCGGATGGAGCTTCTGGCCGTTCCAATTTTTTTTTGACGGTCACGGGGGAAGAGCATCCCCACCTGAATATTCATTAAAGGGCTTGTGGAAAGCCAAAAAGCCTTACAGAGATGATGTAGCAAGAAAACTGTAGGGACAAAGAGGATATTACACTACCAAGGTACAACACCACTCACGAAACAAAACAAGAGCAAAACATGACACATCGAGTTGATCACCGCCGATTGTTGACAAGCGCCACCATCAAAACACATACTCGCCGACTCTTTCATGACCCTTGCACCAGTACCACCTCTCGTAGCTACGCCGCCCCGCTGCTACCCTCCATCTGAGGCGTAACCAGCGGAATGGGGACTAAAGATGGCAAGAGGTGCACGAGCCAAGCTTTCACCGGATACGACGACCTCCCTTTGAGGCTAATGGCAACACCTCCAGCATATCCGGGCTCCACGTACCATCACCCAACGCCGCTCAAGGGGAGGAATCCTAGAAGGGGAATGATGGAAGCGGTGAATCACCACCCGGCAATTGATTTTCTGTCACCATCAACCAGGAGAGCGTCGACGAAGCAGAGGCGCCGACAATAGAGACTTCCCAAACCACAGCCGCCACCAACCATCAGTGCTAGCCTCGCCCGCGAGGAGTAGTGAGGATGTAGAAGCACGCCTGGCAAGGGACAACACAGAGAACCAAGCAACAGACAATGCTAGAACAAGAAGAGTGACATCTCGTCAAAGCCTTCAGGAAGGATAGCGGCACCCAAGGCGCGTCGCCATTGACGGCACCGACACAAGGCCGAGCTAGGATTTCTCCTGACGGTCACACATCTGGACTAGCATTCCTGTCTGATTATCGAATCGCCTCGAAACAACGCCTCCAAGGAGGAAAAACGGCACCAGACGGTGTCGTCGTTGTCGGCACTGGCACGAGGCCAAGCTAGGATTTCTCCCGGCGATTCGCAACCATTTGCTGTAGCACAAGCACCGCAGAGCTCATACCTGACCACCGCGGGGGGAGGACAAGGTGGAGACGACAGTTCGCACTGACGCTGAGCAGCCCGACGGCAGGCCCGCCGAGTGGACCGGCAGGCGCTGGCGGCCGCAGTGCACGCCGACACCGAGCAAGCCGACCGCCAGCCCCGCCGTGTGGCGCCACGCCACCGGCCGCAGGCCAACGAGCCATGGCCGCCGCTGCGCGCAACTCCAGAAGCAAGGCCCAACGGCGCACAACACCCACCGACAACCGAAGCCATGCAGGGGAGCTGGGACCCGCCGTTGCTGCTAGGGGGGCTGCACGCCGGGGAGTCGCCCCAACGAGACCCAGCCAGGGGGGACCGGATCCGGCCGCGAGAGCACCAGATCCGGCCGTGACTAGGCCAACCGACCTTGGAGAGCACCGATCAGTGCCCCGTCACCGGCGGCGTTGACCAGCGAACCGACCATGGGGACTCCAGATCCGCCTGGGGGGGACGTCGGGTCCGCCTTGGGGGCGCCGGATCCGCACTCGGGGACACTGGACCCCGGCGCCGACGGCCTTGACATGGCTGCTCTCGAGCTCGAGGGGGCGCCGCAGAGCTTGGGGAAGAGGAAGAAAGGAGGGGGCAAGAGTCGAAGAAACGCCACGGCCGCCGGTTGTTCGGGACCGCAGCTGGCCGCCGCCGCCGACTAGCAGGTGCGCCAGCGAATAATGGATAGAAGTTATTGTATATTCTCAGAAATTCATTTCTATTCAAAGAAAATTAGTGTTTATTCTAGAAATAGATAGAAGTTATTGTATATTCTCATAAATTCGTGTCTATTCATAGAAAATTAGTATTTATTCTTGTTTATTCTAGAAATAGATAAAAATTATTGTATATTCACAGAAATTCGTGTCTATTCATAGAAAATTAATTAGTGTTTATTCTTCCAATTCATAGACAATTCTTATTTATTCTAGAATTAGCTAGAAATTATTGTATATTCTCATAAATTCATGCCGATTCATAGAAAATTAGTATTTATTCTTATTTATTCTGGAAATAGATAGAAATTATTGTATATGCTCAGAAATTCGTGTCTATTCATAGAAAATTAATTAGTGTTTATTCTTCAAATTCATAGAAAATTCTTATTTATTCTAGAAATAGATAGAAATTATTGTATATTCTCATAAATTCGTGTTGATTCATAGAAAATTAGTGTTTATTCTTCAAATTCATAGAAAATTTGTGTTTATTCTAGATGGATGACAACAATGACAATGATGAAAGGATTATGGAGGACATTATTGCTCGCGATACAAATACCGTTGCAACCTACACCGACAAGGAGTGTAGCCAGGCAAACGAGTTCCTCAACATAACCACGATAATGACATCCCTCCCGAATCACCTCCAAAAAAAGCAGAAAAAACCAATAGCAGCAAAACAAGTTCCATCAAAAGTAGAAAAAAACCACCAAAGCACTGCAGAAAAAACCGCCCAGCCACCAAAGCACATCAGAAAAGACGGCGAAAGCACCGCAGAAAAACCACCAAGCACCAAAGCAGAAAAAACCACCAATGATAAAGAAAATGGTTGAGCCCATCAGCAAAAGGAAGCTAGCATGGGAGATGACAGAAGAAGAAGGAAAAACGACGATCGGTGCCCAACATGTCCATGAATTTTTCAACAATCTGAATACAAAACAGCAACGGAGGGAGCTTGAGAAGACCAAAAATGTAGATGCGGACAAACTTGGGTTTTTCAAACTAATGAGCTAAAACAACATGAAAATGATACCCATAATGGCGTTGACGTCGTCTACTGGTGAAAAGAAGCTGGAGCAGAAAACAGATGCGTCGATGAGCAAACAGACTTATTATGTTGCCTCCGGCCTCACTGCAGATGAATGAGCTCTTGCAAATTTGCCTACACAAAAGTTAGTGCAGGTCATTGATTTCGTGGAACAATCTGGGATGCCTATAAGTGTTGCACTTGGCCATGAGAACCACCTCGGGATCCAAGTTTCGTACATAAATGGCCCTTTCAGTTAGAAAAACCTCTTATCCGGAAAGAACTGGTACATAAGCTCTCACCTAAGATGTACAAATTTCATGAGTGGTACATGCGGCACTCAGCGAAAGGCATAGATATCTTAGGTATACTTGCTAGACCGAAAGATTTTGCCACCGAAGGCGAGAGGGTGGTCTGGCTGGAATTCAAAGATTTTTATGAAGTTTACCTTCTAGACGCCCTGAATACCGATCTTATTGTCACTTGGTGTCTATAAGTGGCGTATTTTTTATGTTTATTAATAAATTTATTACGTATGTGGATCTACTAATTAACTTTGTATTTCATTTTTGGTAGCTTGCAAAAACAAGAGATGAAAAAAAAGTAATGCCGACAGAATTGGTTTCATGGACCCAACAAAAGTTAACCAGTACGAGGTCAAGCATCAACCAGACACAACAATCGCGACAATCTATAGGACCTTGTCTAAGTTTCATGACAAGGATCTCATACTACTACCTTACCGCTGCAAGTATGTGCGATTGCCATCTGATTGTCCTTGCTAATTCTAGTTAGTTCTAATATGTATGAGTATTATGACCATGTATATACAGTTTCCACTTGAATCTTATGATATTCAAGTCGACAATAGCAGCGTCATGGTGTGGGATTCATTGAGAAAAAACCCCGCAGGTTACCAAGACCTTCAAGATATGTTTCAAGAGTAATAATTCTAAGACGTTCTCTTTAATGCAATATATATAGATTGCTTTTACTAACACACTATCTTTCATTAATTTTCCTCAAAGTAGGGGAAAAATTCATTACAGAAAAAGGACAATTTAAACCAACAATTACATTCTATACTGATTATCTGGTATGTAATCCAAATAACAACCTTAGAATGAGAACATTTAAATTGTATCATACTTATATTTCATAACATTTTCTCCTATCCACTTTAGTGTTTGAGACAGGAATAAGGAAATAATTTATGTGGATACTATGTTTGGGAGCACATACGCTGTTTGTCAAGTACAAACTCCGGAAATTATAATGTAAGTTAATTAAATAAACCTATTAATAATACATCATTTCCTAACCGCTTCTATATTTAATTGTTGGGTGTAATGTATTAACATATTTGCACATTACAGATGGATATGGTTAAGGACGAGGTCATTCAGAAGGATTGTCTTTTGGCGATTCAAGAAAGTCTCATTGGATTCCTCTTGGACGAGGTGGTTAATCCAGTAGGAAAACGTTATTATGATGGATCTTAAAAAATTATTGTGATGCACCTCCACTGGGAGTAGAGAATAGAAATTTGAAGTGAACAATATTTTGATGTATATATATTATATATTTTGATGTATAATATTGTGTGTAAGTCTTATGCATAAGACTAATGTCTATTTTGATGTGTATAAATTATTATGTGTATATATATTTATAAGTTTATATATGTAGATATATAGGTTTATATATAAGTCTAAGTGCGTATATGGTATATATATAGACACGTATACATAGATACTAAGTGCAAATACGTATACGTACATATACGGGTGCGACAACAATTAGAATATATGCTCAAATTGAAGAAAAAAAAGAGACGAGACCCTTTAGTCACGGTTGGTATTACCAACCGAGACTAAAGGGGGTGGGCGCAGGCGCCGGCATGTCCCCCCTAGTCTCGGTTCGTAATACGAACCGAGACTAAAGGACCACTTTAGTCCAGGTTCGTTCACCCGGGACTAAAGGGGGTCTTTTGTCTCTCATCATTAGTCCCGGTTGGACTTGAGAGACCTAAGACCTCTACCAAACCGGGACTAAAGGCCCTCACCATACCAGTGACTGTGAGGAACTCATTGTTACCATGGTCCTTTATTTGCCACAGCCACTGAATTGGTACCAGCCTTTTTTTAGAAGGGAGATGCATTTATCTTAGCGCATTACACCGGTCCTTTTACAAACAGGACCCCAAAGAAAAGGAAAATTATAAAGAAGTCTAAAACTCCTGTTCATCTTCCTCGAAGCCTTCAGAGATCCGTTCGTCACCGCCGTCGAATCCGCTTCCCAATCGTCACCGGGCACCAGAGCCAATCTCCACAAGGTGGAGGCCGTAGAGGTGGGCTTACTTCTAGGCGAATCGACCGAGTACACTGTCTCCCAGGCACATCGGCCAACTCCGGTACCCACGACGCATCCTTCGATTCCACCGCCGGCAACCCGAGCAAAGCTCAGATTTTCACCAAAGATCATCTTCCTCGAGATTAACAGGATCAACAACATCATCACCTGAAGAAGACGACGATGCATCGACCCTCGACTCCTCGATCAATTGGTCTCCCCAGCCTCTCTGTTGACGTCAGAGTAGATCGTCATCGGAGAACGGAAGAAGCTGGGAGAAATTATTCCTCTGCAACGTTGTCGCTTCCGCATCGCCAACGCCGCCAAGAAAACCAAGCCGCAAAGGAATCATGCTCCTCCGGCAAAACCTAACTCCACCACTGAGCAAACCCTAGACCTAGAAGGACTCTATTATGACTCAATCTACTAAAAGAAGGGACCCCGTCCCTTTGCCACCGGCTGGAGGCCGGAGACGAAAGGAACGGGGGCCAAGGCGGCGGCAACGGCGGCGACTATGCGCAGCAGCGGCACGGAAGGCCCTGAGTCGCCTCGGGGCGACACGGGGGGCAGGCCGCGGTTTGCATGTAGGACATGGAGAATTGGTACCAGCCTCTCTAGCTCACCTTTTACCTCATCTTTTGTTATCTCACCTCCCCTTACACTAACAATCACTAAGCCCCAAGCAACTGACTCCCTCATGTAATTGTATTCCTTGTCTGACATGGTGAAAGCCCAAGCCTGGTGCACCATAGCCAGCACTTGCATGATTTGTTTTGCATTTGAAAAAAAAAGAAAACTTAATTTTTATCCATTCCATGTTATCGTGTTGGTTAGTCATTGGCTCCGTAGGTGGTCTGTGCTGTAGAAATTAGTTTCGGCGCGCGCGGGGCATCTCCGTAACAAAAAAAAAATCATATATATATATATGAACCACAGCTTTTAGCAAATTAGTTTCGTAATAAAAAATATTTATGAACTGATCATTGTCCTTTGCTTTACTTTGCCACTAATTAAGATCCCCCTGACCAGAGAGAGCTTTTAGCAAAGTAACGTGCCACAGTTATTTCTTTTTTGTTTTCCATCTCCTGATGTGCTGGTGCGCTGCCGTGGTTGGCTGCGGATCGGAAGTGGCTTTTTTCCAGCACATATTTTTGCATGCATTTTGATCATCATCACGTTGCATCAGCATATATTCATCATCACGTCGCGCGACTGCCATCGCATCATGACGCACGTTGAGTGCTCCAGCTTTTAATTTGCCTTTAGAAAAAAATAATAGTGATTGTTCTCGAGATCTGTTGATGCTTGAGCTTTTAACCGGCTCCTTTGGCTGGAACCCGAGATATACGAATCTTGCTGCTATCGCAAAGTTCAATGCCCGAGAACAAAGAATGCAAGAAGACCATTCCCTCGTGTACGGTGTAGTAGATTATCGCTCTCCTCCCTTCATTTTTTTTATTTGTCACTTGACAAGCGTGCTTGTGATGCAGAGTACTCCCTCCGTCCCCAATTATGTGTCGTTGGAGTGCTGATCCAGAAACCAAAACGGTGAGCAAAAGACCCTATCACCCCTACCCTCTGTCACCTGACACACCACTACGGATGGCTGTTTGTGTGACTGCATGAGCTGACGGAGAGAAACTGCAGACGCGTACAGCTAGTGGCTGTGTAGGCAAGAGTAGGGGGCGACGAATATTTGGGGACATCGCCCTGTAGTTTCAACGACATATAAACAGGGACAGAGGGAGTATGTCGGAGGAACGAATTCCTCGTAATTTCTCGCAATGTTAACGATCATTTCCGCTTGTCAGAGAGGCGAGAGCACGTGTAGTTTTAGTTATGCAGGACCCACATGTACATCTAGCCATACTATTTTGCACAAAGTAGCAGGTAGTCAAAATGATTCACCTCAAACAAATTTTGATCAATTTCGTTAAAATTTTAAGGTGTGGGCGCGAAGATTTAGCTCCAAGGTCCGACTATGGACACTAGGCCCACATGTACATTTAACCTTGCTATTTTGCACAAAGTAGCAGGCAGTCAAATTAAGCATCTCCAACAAATTTCAATTAATTTAGCTAAATTTTAAGGTGTGAACGAGAACATTTAATTCTAGGGGCCTGCTCTTGACACTGGGCCCACAAGTACGTTTAACCTTGCTATATTGCATAAAGTAGCAGGTAGTCAAATTGAGCAACTCCAACAAATTTCACTAAAATTTTAATGTGTGAACGCGAACTTTTAATTCTAAGTCCGACTCTTGACATAGGACTCACATGTATATTTTAACTTTTAAGTGATGTTTATATGAGTCCATAGATATATATAGCAAATCCATGGGTTTTCATAGAAAATCCATAAATTCTATCAATTGGTAGGCTGGAGACATTTGGGTTTGGATAGCATAAGCGTGGGGTGAGTTGAGTTGAAAAATAAATTAAATAAATATGGATTGGAGTGGGTTAGAGTTGGATTGCAATCCAATTAGCAGGCCTAAGCACGTGAACTCTGAGCATGTGGCACTTCTGAGACGACACATGGTGGCAGTCCTCCTTGCTTCCGGGCCTATTGGCAAATAGCTAATATTCATTCGTCACATTAAACTATTCATCTGTCATATCAAATTAGCTTTCCCGTTTCATCTTTACCTAAAAAAATGGAAGTAGCTCGATTCCAGTATCAAGGAATATGGGTTGTAGAAATCTTATTTGAGAAAAAGTTAAACACTAGGTTCATCTTTTTAATAGTACTTTATAAGCACTAGTCTATCAACCCGTGCCCCTGCACGGGCTAGTTAGAAATAGCTGATAATTATAATTATCTTTCATCTATTACATATTCTAATAATTGTAATAAGTTTAGTTAGTAACAGTTTTTCACTTAGCATAGCACCTCCATTGTGTTTGATTTGTATTTAATTGAACACTTTATTTTAAGCTATGAGCAACATAAAAATTAGTATTCTCATATGTCTCTCATTCATGAATATATGAGTATATGACGACACACATTATGAAAAGTATTTTTTATATAAACAATAACATAAATAATATTTTTTTGAGAAAACATAAATAATATATTAATAATTATAGAAATAGTAATTTAAAATTTTATATTAATGCACTTTAAGATTTTATTATATAACTATATGATTTAGATTCAGATTTAGGGGTTACTTTAAAATTAATAAGCACATAAGTGGATAATTTATATGCAAATTGGGGGGGTTATTTGATATTGTTTTTATAGTAGCATAGGTGGGTAATTTACATGAAAATTAAGGGTTAATTTACATTATTTTTTTATAATGGCATATGTGGGTAATTTAGATACATGTTTAGGGGGTTACTTAGGTCTATTTTCATAATGGCAGAGGTGGGTAATTATTAGAAAGATAACAAATCCAATAGCTATTATGATTAGAGATGTTGAATTGCTGGTCGGATGTTTCTGATTTTTGTTAGAATTTATAGGATTTCTCTATTTTTTTTAGACTGTCCACCTAGGATCCTAGGTGGCATCACATAAAGACCTCAAAAGGAACCTCCAATTAATAATAGTAAGATGGGAGAACCTAACAACATCTTCTCTCTGAGTCTAATGTGGCAACTTTCTACAACTTTTCATTCAAAAGCACTATTCTAGTGCTATTCATACATGTAGATTTTCCAATCTAAACAGACCTATTGCGTTGCGTGCCATTAGATCAGGTTGGTGCTTCGGCCTCCAATGATCCGAGATGGCGGTGTGGTATGGAACGTGTTTTTGTCGACCTTTAGGGTCATGTTGTGGTGGGTTAGGGTATGATGGCAAAAGTCAAGCTGATCTTGGCCGGCTTCGGTGGTGACGACGCTTTTGGATGTTGTTTTCCCTCTTGAAGGCACTGTCATTTTATCTCGAGCGCACCCTATCATCAAGTCTTGGGGTGAAAAGATTGTCCCAGCGGGCAGTGGCGACAACGACTACTGTTTCCTCGGTGGACATGTCGTCTCGAAGATTTTGAGTAGTGGTGTACTTCGTGTGGGTAATGTGGTTGCCCAACTTGGATTCCACAACATCGTTCTGTATATTGCTTATCCCTAATGAAGTATGAATGATGAGTTTGTTGTTAGAGCGTCAATTGGCAAATAATGAAGTTGCCACCCTTCTCTGTTGTTGGATTGACAAATGATTTGGTTTCGGTTTCACCAATTGAAGAGAAGTCGGTTCATTCCAAGGAGACTTTACGAACAATTATGAGAATATTACTGAAATAGTTTGTCAGAGAATTTAAGTTTATCTTGTTTTGGTACATCGGATCTTCTTATGTTTTAGTACATATCCTTCTAGAGCACACTACGGGGAAAACCGAGCTTCGCCGTGCGCCCGGCAAAGACTAGAAAACGCACGACAAAGCTTTTGTCGTGAGTTTTATGTCGAAACGCACGGCAGATTTTTACACGGTAAAGAAACTTTGCCGTGCGCTTCTCAATCGCACGCACGGCTAACACGCTTTGCCGTGCGTCAGGGGCGGCGCACGGCAAAAAAAAAGCACCTGACGGCGTGCCCGTTTGAGAAGGCGGCCACCGGCTTTGCCGTGCGCCTGGCCTGGAGACGCCTTCCTCTGGCACGCACGGCAAAGAAACAAAAAAAAGGAAAAAATACAAGGCAGGCCGGGCCCACCGCCGGCGGGCCGCTACCGCGCCGAAGCCTCCACCGTGTGGGGGCCGCGTCGTTGGGGGAGGGGCCGCCGCGCCGTGGGGAGCGAGAAGCCGCGCCGTGGAGGGGTCGACACGCCGCCGTCGGTGGAGCCCGCCACCAACACCACCACACGCCACCGCGCCCGCTGCCACCACCAGCACACGCCGCCGCCGCCGAGACCTGTGAAAACAAACAGTGAGGGAGGGAGGGGGAGGGAGAGAGAGAGCGGGGGGCTGGCACCTCCAGATCAGGACCAACACCGAATCCTACGCCTGCCTACCACCGCCGTTGACTCGTCGTCGTGGCCGCACCGAGACGGGGGGCGGATCTGGCGGCTCGCACCTCCAGATCAAGACCGCCACCAGCTCCGCCGCTCAGGGACGGCGGGGGTTCGTCGGCGCGTGGATCGGGTGCCCGGAGGGGAGGACGGCCCCGACGACACCATCGAAGAAGCCTACGGATCTGCAGGCATCCCAAAATCAAAATCGGCCTTGAGGAACTCCCTGGTCTGCGCCGGCGCGAGCACCTCCTTGACAACGGCCTCAACGGCGCGCCACCGCAGCTTGTCCGCCCGCCGAGAGGCACTCGCCATCTTGCACATCTCCTCAGTGGGCGGAGGTCCCCGCTGAGCCAGGAGAGCGCAAACACGGCCAGTGGCGGATCGTCGGGGTGCGCCACCAGGCCGGGGACGTCGCAGTGGCAGACGGGCGGGTCGGCGGCCAGGTGGGAGTAGCGCGCACGGAGGCGGGACGAGGGCGGATGGAGAGGGCAGGAGAGAGGCGGCTGGGCGGGGCGGCTGCGGCCTGCGGGAGGAGGAGGGGTGGCTGCGGGGTAGTGTTGACGGTGTATATGGGTATCAAACTTCGATTGGACTTGCAAGCGGACAAGTCCTCCGTCGTAGTCAAGGGACCCTTCTTCCCTCAAGTGTGAACCCAAGGTATCGAATCCGTGGAACAAATGTGTGATGCAAGAATCAATCTAATAAAGCCAAGAACACTTAGATCTTCAAAGGGAAATCTTATGCATCTAATCTAAGAACATCATGAAAACGAATCTAATCTATGAAAGCCGGAGGTAGCGAGAGGTAGAGAGGGATAGATAAACCAATCTAGAGAGATTGGATCAAGCCTTTGTTGTAGTTCCGAGCAAAGAAGAAATAGCCAAGTTGAATCTCATAAAAAGCGTCTTTAAATCACGGTTTTCCGTCCGACTCTGAAAACGCCCGCCTTTTGGAGCCACCGTTCTGTCACAACACACCCCTATTCATGCGGGTTAGTCTAGGGCGAGTCCAATGGACAAGTTGAAATCTCCCGGAAGGTCAGGCATGCACCTCTAGCCACCACGGCTACAAGAACACCCTCTATGATCTATCTCGAGAATAGATCTTAAGATACGAAAAGCCGATTGAAATCAAAATCGTAGGAGAAACACTCGATCGCTAGAAATCGGATTGCAACTTGATAATTCAACATTGTACATGATACATAAACAAGATCACCACCGGGATCCTACCTTGATCTTGCTTCTAGCTCCTGGAACTCCGACGTGGTCTTCCTTGCAAGGTTCCCACACCGGCTAGGGAGATCCTAGACAACTAGCTCGACCCTCTCCTCTCCGGAATGGTGTCCCTCTCTTCTCTGCTCCTCGGTGGCGAATGACGAAAGAGTTGATACGTGGCTCTTGGCCCCGGGGCTATAAATAGTCCGAATGGCGGCTACGTCAAAGGGGGGCACGACTGGGCCCCGAAATGGGCTGGGCCGACCGGCCTGGGCCCACTTCGGCCCAGTTCGTGGCCTCCTTTGCTGGTGATGCTTCCCGAGCCTTCTAGAGTATTCTCCCTTCTGCATGTGGGCCCTTGACGTCAGTTTCTCCGCGGTTTAGATGAAGCTCCTTGTCCCGCAAGATTCAGCATTTTCTGTTCAGGTCCTCGGAGTTTTCCGTCTTCACGGGTTGGTCCTTGGGCTTCTTGGAGTCATGTTCACTTCATTGCTTGACTTGTACCGGGCTTCGAGGTCTTGTCATGAGGTGCTTGATGAACTTTACCCGGAAGTCTTGCTTTCAACGCTAAATTCCTGCATAAACACTAAACTCCAAAACCGACATGCACAAACGAACTTGTTATACCAAGGGGGTTAGTACCAATGGATAAGATATAAAATTCATGCCAACACCGAAGGTAAACTCATGGCTAGGTTGACGGAAATTCACCGTCAACATCTCCCCCATGCTTAAACCTTGCTCGTCCTCGAGTAAGCCTTCGATGGATATCATCGTTGCCCTTCAATGCTTAAACCCTGCACTTGATCATACACGAGAAAACATAATGCTCTCAAAAGTTTAGTTCGTTAAAGTTCCATAATGTACTAGCCTTCATCCCTACGGAGGGTAGATATTAATTAAGCTCTTCCCACAAGTATTAACATGCTCCCAAAATTCAAATGGATCTCAGAAATTTTGAAATAAAGAACGAGATGAAAAAGAGCTAAACCAAGTTCAAAAATTTAAACCACCTTGCATCTTGCTCATGAACTCTCATCTCATCTTGTCTCTCAAGCCTATTTCTTCTACTCCTTTCCCTCTCAAAACATATATGTAGGTGGTAGGCTTTATGTGGAGCTCTTTGGGAAAGTTTAGTCCTACCAAGATATTATAAATGAGATGTTGTCAAAACAAGACAAACTTCTCATGGTCTTACCGAGACTCGTCAAAAAGGTCATTGGAAAATAATATTATATCAAGGAGGGGGAGAGAAAAATAAACACACTTTGAGATAGGTGGACATGTGCAAATGGCAAAGAGTGATCCCGAGGCACAAAGGAAGTCCTCGTTATCGGATTGCACATAGTTGGAAAGATGAGTTTGGATCTTTTAATCTTGAAACTTTGAAATTCCTAATGCACTTTAGAGAACCGGGGAGTTCACTTTTATTTTATTTTTATATCATACATACTCATTTTTTTTCTTTTCTCATTTTTTTCTTACTTTATACTCACTTTTTTTCTTTTTCTTTATTTCTTTCTCTTTTGTTTGTTTGCTACCCTTGAACTCTAAAATTGCATTGTACCTACCTCCTCCCCCATGCTTAGACGTTTGCTCGTCCTTGGGCAAAGAGGTGATAGAGAAAATGGTAGGTACTAGAAATATTTTTCCTTTGGAGAGATACTTGAAATTTTCAATCTTGGCACCATCTTGCGATCTTAAATTGATGATCCATACTCAATGATAGGTTGTGGTCAAGGAGGTAATCACAAAAGATGATATTTTAGTTTTAAGGGTGGATATCCGGCGAGGTTTGTGAAATCTCCGATGTGGGGATACACAATGCACGGATAGAAAGGCTAGCAATAAGATAGATACGCAAAAATGGAATGACCAGCTTCTTAGTCTCGGGCCAGAGAAATCAAAGCCTGAAATACTCACCCAAAAATAAACCTTGTATACTAAGTTTTTGCACTCAAATATATATATGGCTCTGGATAGGTAGAGCAACACGCAAGTGGTATTTATGACAAGGTTAGCATTACTTTTAAGAACAAAAATAAATCATCTTTAATCCATGTAAAACTTGAGAGCACATAAAACACTATAGGTCTTTATTTTTATCATAACCTCCGCTAAAGATTAAGCTAGCATTTAGATAATTTCAGATTTGTATTTTAAGAGAGCATTAGCTTAATCATGCATAAAACAAGTACAAAGATAAACAAAGCGGCAACTATCATCATATATCATCATGGCACAAACTTTGTATCTTTGCCAAAGGTAAAAACAAGGTGGTGATTTTATTCATGGTGAAAACAAACACTAACACACATGCTGAAAATTAAATAAAAACTGAAAACACTACGCATACATAGGCGCATATAAGCTGAAAATTAAAGGAGAGGGAAAAGGAAAGATTAAACTAAAGCTCATCCTCTCTCTAATCTTCCGCCGGTGGTTGATATTGATAATCTTGATTGTTGTACCCTTGCTCATAATAGGATTGCACCGCTCCTCCTATGAATTCTCCCGGCGGTGCTAAGTGAAGGCGTCCAAGCTCATAACCGATGTTTGCATTTCCTTCACCCATTTGTGTCGCATTGGTTTGGATGGCTGCGATATTTTGCATGTTTCTTGCAGCGTATCCCCCAATGATGGCCACACTTTGTTGTGGTTGAGGAAGATGTGCATAAGGCTCCGCAAAGGCTATGTTGGGTACCGCAAAGTTTGGTGGGGGCATGGCTGCACCACTCCCCCATGCTTGCATTGGTACACCACCATAGTAACTCGGCGGCGCCGGGATTCCTCCAAATGGTGGCACATAATTTTGTTGCGCACCTCCTTCTTGGGCCGTGGAAGAACCTTCTTCTATAATCCTTCCTCTTTTATTTTTCTTCGCCGGCACAAGAAGTCCTTCCTCTAACCAATCTTCTCTCCCCTGAAGAAAAAGACTTAATCTTGCATCCGGTAGGGGCAAATTCACTTTGGCCACTTTGAAGCCTCCTCTCTCATCTCCACTTATGTATTTGCCTTGCTTCATATACTCAAATCCAAGGGAAGTCCCGGCTAGGAGATGCTCCGGGTTTCTTGGAATTCCCGGTCTCAAAGAGATAGCCAACATGGAGAGATAACACCCCGACCCAATGTCTCCCGAACCCGATGTTGCTTCACAACACCACCGGTTGATCATAAGGTGAGTGGGGTCGATTGGCTGCCTGGCAATCAAAGCCGAGTAAAGCCAATTCACCTCCGTGTCGGTTACCTTAGTCTCTCTCATTCTCCCCAAAATCCTCTTACACATCCATGAGTGAAATACTCGGATGATGGGGTTCCGGATATTATTTCTTTGTTGGTGGGCTCCTCCCGCGATCATATTCCAAAAACCGTCCAACATGCCTTCTTGCACATCCACTTGTTCCGGAGCTCCTTTTTGAAAACCAAGCAACTCCCTAATATATTCATAGGGAACCACTTGTTGAACTCCCTCCAAACGGAATGAGAGACTCGGCACTCCTTCATCAAGGATAGGCGCCATGGTCATGAGGATTTCCAAGGCGAATTCCTTGTGGGTGTTTGCCGACATTCCGTTGGAGAATTGCACCCAACCTAGGTGTCCCAACATGTAGTAAATATCCATATGAAAACCCAACATGTGGAGAGCTTGGTCGTCGAAGTCGACGTTCGCCACAAGCCTCTTCTCAAGGCGAGTGAGCTTCTTCTCCTCCTCCTCCGTCATGATGATAGACCCATACTCGGAGTAACGCGGAGCGTATGGAGGTGGAGCGGATGACCGTGTCGAGCGACGAGGTGGGACGGGCGGCTCCTCCGTACGTCCTTGAGGTTCGGTGAACCTCATAGACGAGCTTCGTGTGGCCCTCATGCCACCGAGGAGAAGAGTGTCGTTCCTCCTCGGTGGTGCTGTGTCCTCCTCCATACTCCGAGGAGACTCGGAAACCGAGTGCCTCCTCGAAGAGGTTGTCGATGATGGCTTGGACGACGATGATCCCTTCTTCTTGGTGAAAAGGCTTGTAGTTTTCTTCCACATGGTTGCTGCACTCTCCTCACAAATATAATTTCGGGGTTTTCAACCGGTAACAAGGCACACAAATATTATTTGGAGTATGGACTTTGAGTGGAATTAGGATGGATTTTGTTGGACGAAACAAACTCGGAGTGGAAAGCTAAGTCTAAGGTGGTTCTGGACTTCAAGCTCAAGCACATGAACAAGGAACTGGATGAGAGGCTTACCTGCTGAAGGGGAGCACCGGGGGCTTCAAATAGGGGGGAGGCCGGCCGGCCTGGGCCGACCGGCCTGGGGGCCTCCTGGCTCCTCCTGGCTCGATTCTTCTCCAGTGCACTCATGCTTGCTTTGTTGCTTTGTGACCGCGTGCTCCACGGGGTTGCACCGCCCAAATGCTCTCGTCCACTCCTTTGCTTGCATTATTGCTCCTTCCACTTGATTGATTTGCTTTGAGTCACTTCCATGCTCCCTTGCCTCACATGCCTCCATGATATTCCTGCAAAACAAAGCTTGGCTGCCCCCCATGCTTGTCCTTTGCATGTGGTTTTGATGAAAGATGTTGGAAGGGCATCCCGTGATTCATCATGGTGCATGCATGGTTAGGTTAATCAAATTGCCTCCCTCTAAGCATGTTTTAATGCTAAGTACTCCTCTAATTTCGAAAAATAAAAATAAACTCAGAGCTTGCAATGAGTTCAAATATAAATTTAGAGGAGTTTTTAAAGCATTAAAAACAAATGTAAGTCGAAAATGTTTTCCGACTACTTTTATTTTGGTCTTACCGGTATTGTTTGCTTCCATTAGTTGAGAGCAAGCTTTTCCCGGCTTGATCATGGGGGCATAGGTTTAGGTTCTAATTTTGGTTAAATGAGAGAGATTTTGAATGAAATAAAATTAAATGAGGCTTAGAAAAATTCTAACTCTAGAGAAACCAAGGATATGGATTTTTAAACCAACCAAAAGTCAAGTTTCTAGGTTCACGCGAGTCCTACCATGCGCTGAAATTTAAATAACATCTAGGTACAAGGCGTGGCTCTACTCGTGTGTTTTTAGTATGTAAAATAAGTCAACCATAACATCATGAAGAGGATGAAAGGTTGAGATAGGTTCTGAATTTTTTTGGTTTTGGTTTCTCGAAAAGAAGCAAATAACTCATAGGATGGCTCATGTAAAGGGTTTATGATCCAAATAAAATATCCAACCAAGAATTATGTCTCTAACATTGTTCAACCATTCTAAGTCTAATGTCTTGCGTAGCAAATTTCAAAACTAACTTACTTGAAAAGACTCGAAAAATCTTGAATCGGGTTGTCCTCCCGGTAGCTTATTCTTGACTCGACGAAACGGGTTGCCTCCCGCCTAGCGCTTCGTTTATAGTCCATGGCTAGACTTCTTCACTTGATTACTTCGGATCAACGCTCTTTGCGGGCATTGCAATCTTGGGTACCCACTTCCGCACCATCTTGGGCGCGGGCTTATTCTCCGGCTTAGTCATATTTTTGGTCTTCACAGGCGGCTTTTGTTCCTTTATCTTGACAGATGCAACAACCTCTTTGATTTCCTTCGCTTCCTTCTTCTCCGGCTCCTCCTTCTTCCTTGGCTCTTCCTTACTAACGTGACGATGAGGTGGAATATATTTAACTTTGATCATATTGCATATCTCGAAGCGTGGTCGAAACTTGAAAGAACTCCTCTCGCCGTTGATGTCGAACTTGATCTCCCCCTTGCCGACGTCGATGGTAGCTCCCACGGTCTTGAGAAAAGGCCTCCCAAGGATGAGTGGTGGCTTCTCCCTCTCTCCCATCTCGAGCACCACGAAGTCGACGGGGATGAAGTGGTGTCCGACCTTCACGGGCACATCCACGGCGATGCCCAAAGGATAGCGAATGGAGTTGTCACCCAACTCCAAACACATGGCCGTAGGCTCTAGCTCCGGTAGGCGTAGCTTCTCAAACACATCTCTTGGCATGACGCTCACACTTGCTCCAAGGTCGCATAATGCCTTCTCAAACTTGAACGAACCAACGGAACACGGAATCGTCGGGCATCCGGGGTCTCCTTGCTTCTCTAGTCCGTTTGCAATAGCGGCGCTACATTGCTCGGACATCTTGACATGATCTACCCTGAGTGTTGCTATCTCATACTTGTTTGCAAGAATATCTTTGAAGTAGCGAGAATATGTAGGAACTTCAAGGGCATCCAATAGCGGCATGTTGATGCTTAACCTACGCACAACCTCCACAAACTTCTCAAAGTGATTATCAAGTTTACCTCGGAAGTAGCGTGGCTTGAGTTGCGGTATCTTCGTGTCTTCTCCCGGCATCTCAAACTCGGGCTCTTCGGTGATGATCTCGGTAACCTTCTCCTTAGCGAATTCTTCCGCCTCGGTGGATGGTTTAGGCTTTCTTGCTCCCGCGGAACACTCTGGATCTTCGGTCTCCTTCCCCGAACGAGTTTGAATGGCCTTCGCCGTCTCGGGACCTTGAGGTTGTCCCGGAAGCTTCCCTTCATTAGCGGATAGGCGCCCGGCAAGTTGTCCCACTTGCGTCTCGAGCATCTTCATCATGTTGAGCACTTGATGGTTGGAGCTTCCGACCTCTGTCACCTTGCTATCGATGTTCTCCAACACCTTGTCTATGGCCTTGAACTTGGTGACGGTGTCCTTGTTGATCTTAGCTTGCTCGTCCATGAAGTCCTTCAATTGTATACGAAGCGGAACCGAATTCGGAATGGATGAGCTTGCATTAAATTGAGGTCTACCTTGCCCGTAGCGGAAGTTCGGCAAATCTCCCTTCCTCATGTAATCGAGCATCTTGGCTTCCTCCGGGCAATCCTTTTGGACATGGCCATATTCTCCGCACTCTTCACATGTGGATCTTGCTTCGGCAGCCTTTAAATCTTGAGCTTCTTTCTTCTCTATCTCCATCTTCTCCAACCTCCGCATAAGCGAATCGATCTTGCCTTCGAGTAGATCTTCTTTCTCCACTTGCAAGACTCCCTTGACGTTCCCCGTGGGTTGAACCAGAAGTAAGCGTCCGGATGACGCCCACGTGTCATTGTCCGCGACCTTCTTGAATAGAGTGAATGCTTGGGTCGGTGTAAGCTCGATGATGGATCCTCCCGCCGATGCATCGATGATCGTCCTTGACGCCATGGTAAGTCCTTGATAGAACTTTTGAACGAGATCCTCCTTCGGGAACTTGTGATGTGGAACCGCCCGAGTGTACTCATTGAAGCGCTCGAATGCCTCCGATATAGTCTCCGTAGGATATTGAGCAAAAGTAGCAATCTTATTGCGCAAGCTTTGAGTCTTACCCGGTGAGTAGTATTCCTTCATGAAGGCTCTCATCAAGGTGTCCCAATTTTGCACCGTCTCCGCCGGTTGAGAGTAGAACCATTGCAAAGCCTTCCCGAGTAGTGAGAACGGAAAGAGCCTTGCCCTCATTTGATCTTGAGTCACCCCGTCCATGTTGAAAGTTTGACAAAGTTGAACGAACGCTTGGAGGTGAAGGTTCGGATCCTCTTTACCGATGAAGGGTGAATGTTGCACCATGCGAATCGTTGAGGTCTTGATCTCGAACGGCCTTCCGATCTCTACGAGGTTCAAGATTGGTAGGTCGACGATGTCCAAGGTGCATAGCTCCCCGATCTTGGGCTCCGGCTGCGGTTATTCTCCCATCGGTGGAACTCGATTCTCCCTGGGGCTTTGAGGTGGTGATTCCTTCGGAGACTCCGATGATCTCTCGGCCTCCGCTTTTGGATCTGCAAATTTCAGCTTTTTAGCTTGTGCTTCACGTCTCCTTAGCCTGTAAAGTTTTTCTGGATCATCCACAAAATTTTCGGGTTTGTTGGAGAGGTAGCCGTCCATCTCCTGTTAGGGTTAGCAATAAACAAAATATATACAAAACAAAAATAAAAACAAATCTAAGAAAACTAGGGTTAGTCAAACTAGATTAGATTGATTTTGAGGATGATCAAAAGTTAGTAGATGCAAAAAGAAAAACCAAAAGAAAACTGAAAATATTCACAAAAAGCAATAAAAGATCGAATCTTGATCACTTGTTCCCCGGCAACGGCGCCAGAAAAAGGGGCTTGTTGACGGTGTATATGCGTATCAAACTTCGATTGGACTTGCAAGCGGACAAGTCCTCCGTCGTAGTCAAGGGACCCTTCTTCCCTCAAGTGTGAACCCAAGGTATCGAATCCGTGGAACAAATGTGTGATGCAAGAATCAATCTAATAAAGCCAAGAACACTTAGATCTTCAAAGGGGAATCTTATGCATCTAATCTAAGAACATCATGAAAACGAATCTAATCTATGAAAGCCGGAGGTAGCGAGAGGTAGAGAGGGATAGATAAACCAATCTAGAGAGATTGGATCAAGCCTTTGTTGTAGTTCCGAGCAAAGAAGAAATAGCCAAGTTGAATCTCATAAAAAGCGTCTTTAAATCACGGTTTCCCGTCCGACTCCGAAAACGCCCGCCTTTTGGAGCCACCGTTCTGTCACAACGCACCCCTATTCGTGCGGGTTAGTCTAGGGCGAGTCCAATGGACAAGTTGAAATCTCCCGGAAGGTCAGGCATGCACCTCTAGCCACCACGGCTACAAGAACACCCTCTATGATCTATCTCGAGAATAGATCTTAAGATACGAAAAGCCGATTGAAATCAAAATCGTAGGAGAAACACTCGATCGCTAGAAATCGGATTGCAACTTGATAATTCAACATTGTACATGATACATAAACAAGATCACCACCGGGATCCTACCTTGATCTTGCTTCTAGCTCCTGGAACTCCGACGTGGTCTTCCTTGCAAGGTTCCCACGCCGGCTAGGGAGATCCTAGACAACTAGCTCGACCCTCTCCTCTCCGGAATGGTGTCCCTCTCTTCTCTGCTCCTCGGCGGCGAATGACGAAAGAGTTGATGCGTGGCTCTTGGCCTCGGGGCTATAAATAGTCCGAATGGCGGCTAGGTCAAAGGGGGGCACGACTGGGCCCCGAAATGGGCTGGGCCGACCGGCCTGGGCCGGCCGACCTGGGCCCACTTCGGCCCAGTTCGTGGCCTCCTTCGCTGGTGATGCTTCCCGAGCCTTCTAGAGTATTCTCCCTTCTGCATGTGGGCCCTTGACGTCAGTTTCTCCGCGGTTTAGATGAAGCTCCTTGTCCCGCAAGATTCAGCATTTTCTGTTCAGGTCCTCGGAGTTTTCCGTCTTCACGGGTTGGTCCTTGGGCTTCTTGGAGTCATGTTCACTTCATTGCTTGACTTGTACCGGGCTTCGAGGTCTTGTCACGAGGTGCTTGATGAACTTTACCCGGAAGTCTTGCTTTCAACGCTAAATTCCTGCATAAACACTAAACTCCAAAACCGACATGCACAAACGAACTTGATATACCAAGGGGGTTAGTACCAATGGATAAGATATAAAATTCATGCCAACACCGAAGGTAAACTCATGGCTAGGTTGACGGACATTCACCGTCAACAGGTAGGGAGGGGGAGGGGCTTTTTATACGTAGGGTTAGGTTTGGGGAGGATGGATGGGCCAATGGGCCAAATATTGGGCCGACCGGCCCAAATTGGCTTTTGCCGTGCGCCGATGATTCGGCCCATGGCAATTTTTTCAGAAAATCCATCTAATGCATTTATTTAATTAAATATAGCAAACAAACACAAAATTGTACCAAATTTTAACATGGAACGACTTATGTTGTCTATTTAATTAAATATAGCAAACAAACACAAAGTTGTGCCAAATCGAAGTGAGGAGAATTTGTTTTGAGGGGCAATTGTATTTGGGGCTTAGGGAGACATATGTATGGAAAAAAACTTTGCCGTGCGCTATACCAAAAACGCACAGCAAAGGCACCTCTTTGCCGTGCGCCATACAAAAACGCACGGCAAAGTGTATTTCTTTGTCATGCGCCAAAACTAAGACGCACAGCAAAGATCTTTTCACCCCTTAAATTTAACATTTTCATGATCACAATATTCAAAATTTTAATTTAATTCTCAGATAAAGCTATACACTGGACTCAATAACATGAGTATCATTTTTACAACATTTTATTCTATTTTCCATGTAGTTATAGCTCAAAATCAATTTTTGTCTATTTAAATTTCATAATTAGAGTTATTGTACTAAAATTATCAAATGGATGTGAAAAATTACCATAAATTAGGATGAGACGATCTGTGTTGTATGTTCACTAGAGAAAATTTTTTGAAGTCGATATCCAATTTGAACTTTACTAAGGCTATATACAAATCTAATCAAGTCACTCTTAGCATTTTGAAACTTCTCGTGAGATGCTTCGGTTTCTAAACACCATGCGTGACGACTTGCTAAAAACCTTCTATATTATTCATCACAAGCTTCACATAGGATATCATGACCTCTTGATGAATCTCATGATTTTCAAACTTTGTTTGCATTTTATACAATTAAAAAACATTGCAACCGCATGTGGATTTTCATGATTCACGAACAAAATGTTCAAAATTTCATCTAAGTTCATGGATAATGTCTTAAAAATAATTCAATTACATGAATACCATTTTTCCACAAATTTTACTCCATTACTTTACGCACTTGCAGTTCAAATTTGATGTATACGGCAAAACTTTTTTAAGTGACATATAATTGTTAAAAATAGTAAATTAATCGAGACAAGTGTAAAATTGAAATATAGAGTACAAATTGAAATATAGAGTACAAAATAATGTTTTTGTAGTGGAGAAATAAAAAGAAGTACAAAAATCAATTTTTTACAAAATACTTTGCCGTGCGCCCACGGCAAATGTATATGTTTGCCGTGCGCCCATGGCAAACGTATATGTTTGCCGTGCGCCGGTTTGCCGTGCGTTTCCCTATGGCGCACGACAAACGGAATGTCTTTGCCGTGCGCCTTGCCCTAGCGCACGGCAAAGGCAACGCACAAGATAACGATTGTAAACGGGGTAACGGCCGGTGACGGAAAAAAAAGTTTGTCGTGCGTCTGAAAAAACGCACGGCAAACTATTTGTTTGCCGTGCGTCAAGAGAAAAACGCACGGCAAACTACTTTTTTACCGGGCGTTTTTTTTTTTTTGCCATGCGCCGTGAAAAATACGCTCCTCTTTGCCGTGCGCCCGAAAGAATGCGCACGGCAAAGATCGGAACGCACGGCAAACGTCGATTTTCCCGTAGTGGCATGTGCTCCTCTGTAATCTTTGTTGTTTAATATGCATTATTGAAAAAGAATGTGTGACGCCGAAATATTATATTTCATTATTAAAAGAAGATCAGGCAGGTCCCGCACTCCCACCAGGCCCGTCGATTGGGGGGTGCTGGCAGGCCTGCCAGCACCGGGCCGCCCAATTCAAGGGGCCACCAAAATTGGAGCCACTAATTACCCTCAAACACAAAAGCTCACAACGCAGCGTCAGACCAGAAGACCAAACGACACAGGCGGCCAGGCGCAGCAACCGAACGAAGCTTATTGCTAATGCCCTTATTGCATACAGGATTTTATTAACTATTCCGGTTACCGTTGCATCCGCAGAACGAAGCTTTTCCAAATTGAAGTTGCTAAATACCTACATGCGTAGTACTATGAAACAAGAAAGGCTCAATGGATTGGCGACAATTGCACTTGAAATTGAATGTCTGGAGAAGATCAAATATGAAGATATCATTGAAAATTTTATTTCAAAGAATACTAGACGAATGATACGTTTTAATAGAAGTTGAGAAGATAGATATCGGTAAGTAAATTCACCCGTTTCTTATTTATCATGGATTTTTATGTTAATAACATGATGAACTTAAAATATATTTCGATTATTTATATTTTCAATAATATAGGGCCTCCATTTTATGTTTCGCACCGGGGCCTCCAAAACTTAGAGACGGGCCTGACTCCCACTTGCACATAGAGTGACGATGCGAGTCATGTTACTGTGAAAAATTGGGATTAAACGGGAGGAGTGAGAAAGCCTGTGAGTTACTAGTAGAAAATCAGAATACAGATTGCTGAAGAGAAATGCTCTTTTCTTTATTTGATTGGACTATTTGGGACACATGATAACTCGGAATTTCCATGATCATTTCCGCTGCTCGATTCTCATAGATTGCTCCATGGATTTCAGAGGAGCAACTCTGAACTCAGCCTATCGGGCTAATCTGTTCTTCGACGCCACATGGTGGTAGTTCTGGCTGGTTGTGCCCCACCCCAGTCCCCAATTGACGCAGCCTGCTTTTGCTTCAGTTGCGTGCCATCCGCACTGCTCATGTGCTCAGCATCATCTCGTCGTTGACACACCTCGAGCCACCTGGACGTGAACTTTTAGGGATTCCTTGTGCTTTCCTGATTTTAACTTTTACGGAACACATGGTACTGCCGCATGAACAGGGATGAAACCACTGCAGTTGACCGGCCATTGACGCGGTGCATCATATATAATGTGCCTGCTTGCTTGCATTGGCACCACCATTCTCACAAGCTATAGCTAGCTCCACTGCACCATCATTCTGCTTGCTTGCATTGTCACCACCCCCTTGCCTCTCTAGTACTCTCCACTGCACCACTCCACCGGAATCTCGAGTGTATTCTCCTCTCCTCTGCGCCGGCGCCTTCGTGTTTGTTGCCCTGTGGTTCCTTTCTTGCTTGCGGACAGCAAAGCAACATGGGATCTACAGGCCGCTAGCCGCTGGAGGTTTTAGCAACGATTGTGTCCTCGATCGAAACAACTTCGGCAACCGGATAGATCCCTGCTCATTTCTCTAGCTGTAGCTGGTGAGTAAACTAATTTACAGACAGTTTTCTCCTTGTTGGAGTAAATTAACAGGACTGTTTTTTAAAAAAATCTCTTCGCTGGTTCGGGGATTTTCTAAGTCAGAATTAGTTTCTCTTCTCTTAATGAAAACCGCGGAACGGTCTTAACTTCATCGGCTTAGTATTTAGTTTTCTCCTATAGTAACTGTAGCATCAATCAGTGTTATATATTGCTTATTAGCGGCAAAAAAACCCCTTGCTGGTGGGGTTCGAGGATTTTCTAATCTGAGATAAGATTTTTTAAAATGAAAACCGGCGAGCAGTCTTAATGACCTCACCGGTTTAGTTTTAGTTTTCTCCTCTAGTAACTGTAGCATCAATCAATGTTAATTATATTGCTTAGTGGCAATCCCTAACTGTGGGTTCGTCTTCCAGTGGTGAGGATGGCGACTGCCATGGTCAGCGCAGCGCTTTCGGTGGTGGGCAAGGCGCTTGCTCCCTTGACGGACAGCTTGGTCAAGGACTGGGCCGCTAGCAAGAACCTCGGGGATAACGTCACGAAATTGGAGATAGAGCTGGTGACCGTGAAGGCGCTGCTTGAGCACGCCCTCGGCAGGGAAATTGAGAACTCGGGCCTCAAGGAGCTTCTGGTCATACTCCAGGAGCTCGGGTACGACGCCGAGGACCTGCTCGAACGAGCTGGATTACTTCCGCATCCAGGACCAGCTCGACGGCACCTGCGAGGCTGCTGACAAGCACACCAAGGGCTGCGCCCACAATCTGGCCCTTAATGTGTGTCACACTGCAAAGGCTGTTGGTAAACTGATTTCTTTTGCCGCATGCTCGCCTGCTGCTGCTCTCGGTAAATACTTCCATTGCTCATCTCTCCCATGTGTTCGTGATGATGATAAAAACCGGACAAATGAACCACCAAAGTTGAGATTTGATAGGGTGGATGCCTCCAAAAGAATGCAGCAAATCATGGAGAAACTGCAGCATGTGCGTGAATGTTTCTAGCATTATTGCAACAATAGGTTCTAACTGGAGCACTGTCCCAAATATTGCACAGAGTCGTCCCATCACCACATCTGAAAGTATAGAGCCGAAATTATATGGGAGGGACCTTATGAAGAATAGCATCATAGATGATATCACAAAGGGTAAACATTCCAGTGAGGTCCTCACAGTCATTCCAATTGTTGGTATTGGAGGCATAGGGAAGACAACTCTTGCACAACACGTATATCAAAGTGAACAAGTGCAACAACATTTTGAAGTCAAGGTTTGTAAATGTGTATCACTCAACTTCAATGCAAATAGACTGATACAAGAAATTGAAAAAAATATCCCTAAGGTTAACGGTGAAAATGATACAAGTAGTACTGCAGGAGAGTTGATTGGACAAAGATTAATTGATAAAAGGTTCTTGCTTGTATTGGATGATATCTGGGATTGTAGCGAGGATGATGAATGGGAACGACTATTGGTGCCATTCAGAAAATCCCAAGCACAAGGTAACATAATTATGGTCACAACTCGAATCCCAGCACAAGCACAAATAACGATTCGAAACATTGACCATCCGATAACTTTGCAAGGTTTAGAGCATAAAGAATTATTGGAATTGTTCCTAGCAATTGTCTTTGGTAATGATGAATCTAGAAAGGCCGACACATTCTTTATTGAAACTGCAGATAAGATAGCTCGCAAACTAAAGGGTTCCCCTCTTGCCGCAAAAACTGTTGGTAGATTATTGAAAGCCCAACCTGATCGTGCTCATTGGACTAGAGTACTAGAAAGTAAGGAATGGGAGAAAAGCAAGGGCAACAATGACATTATGCCTGCTCTGAAGTTGAGCTATGATTACCTACCTTCCCACCTCCAGCGATGCTTTTCCTACTGTGCTTTGTTCCCTCAGGATTATGAATTCCAACAAGAAGAGCTTATTAACTTCTGGATAGGACTAGATGTTTTACATTCATCATGGGGTGAAAATGAAAGGGTTGAAGATACAGGATTAAGCCATCTGGTAGAATTGGTTAATCATGGATTTTTTGAAAAGGTACAAGGAAAAAAGAATGGAAGTGTTTGTTACATTCTTCATGATCTCTTACATGAATTAGCGCAAAAAGTTTCATCACATGAATGTCTTAGCATAGACAGTTCTCAATCCCAAGTGAGATCCTTACCAATCCCACCATCACTCCGTCACTTGTCTATCAACATACATGACTCAGCGTCAAGGACAGATTGACACTGAAACATTGTTTGGATGATTTCATTACATTGGATAAAAGGTTAAAAGTTGAAAAACTACGGACATTAATGCTATTTGGTGAACACCATGGTTGCCTTGTGAAAGTTTTTGGTGATTTATTTAGGGAAGCAAAAGCCCTACGTGTTGTCTATCTATCTAATGTGTCCTATAATGTGGAAGAATTGTTGCACAACTTTTATAATCTTGTCCATCTTCGCTACTTTCGAGTTCGATATTATCATACGTTAAATAATGTCAAATTTTCTAGATTTTATCACATGATGGTCCTAGATGCAATAGAATTTCATATTCGAAGAGACTTGAGCAACCTTGTAAAGCTACGCCATTTTCGTGACAAAAATGACTGCATTGCTGAGGTTGGGAAAATGAAGTCATTACAAGAACTAAGAAGATTTTCTGTTAAACAAGAAGGTAAAGGTTTTGAATTATGGCAGATAGGACCTTTGTTAGACCTTGGAGGATCATTGCAGATTGTTAATCTTGAAAAAATTCAAGTAGTGGAAGAAGCAGATGAAGCAAAATTAGTGTTTAAAAGTCGCTTGCATGAGTTGATATTATGCTGGGATAGTTGGCAATCTAACAATGTTGATTCCACACTAGAAGAACATGTTCTTAAAAGGCTTGAGCCAAATAGCAATCTTCAAAAATTATCCATTATTGGGAACAAAGGGGAAACTTGCCCTTCATGGCTTAGTACAAACCTTTCAGTCAAAAGGTTGGAATCTCTTTGTCTAGATGGGGTTGCTTGGAAAACATTTCCGCCTATAGGAGAGTTGTGGTTAGTTAATGTGTCTGGTGAGGAGATTTCAAGCAGAATGCCAGAGAAAAGGTTTGAAAACTTGAGAAGGTTAGAACTTAAGGAGCTGCCACAATTAAAAAGGTGGGTTGTACATGCCCCTTGTCAGTTGTTTCCTTCTTTGGAAGAGATTGACATTTGCTATTGCTCTAACCTTGCGGAGTTGTCGTTTACTCACTCTGCTTGCTGTCAACAAGGTGAATTGGGGGTTGTGTTTTGTAAACTCTCGTCACTCAAGATTACGTCTTTTTTTTTTACGGTCACCGGGGGGGAGAGCATCCCCACCTGAATGCATTGATATATAAGGTCGGGCCGAAGCCCGTCCATCAATGATTACAAAGTTTGTGGCAGACCACGTATTACAACAGCATACCCACAACACCATGGGCTCAAAAACAAGGAGATGCGATAAAACACAAGAGCTAATGAAATAACATACGCTAAAGGGATTTAGCCCTAGTCTTGAGCAAGTTGAAGACAACCACCAATGGTCGACGAGGCATCACTACCAAACATCTTGCTTACCTTCACCACAATGGCCATTGCACTACCACCCACCCCTCGTAGCTACGCCGTCCTGTTGTCACCCTCCACCTTCCAACAAGGGGAGGAATCCTTGAAGGACGAAAGGGCCGCCCAACAAGATGGGGACTAAGAGTGAGAGGAGCACACTGATCACTGCAAGTCAGAAAACATCGACCTCCCTTCAAGCTGGCGAAGACATCTTTAAGAGCACATCCGGTCTCCACGAACCACCATCATACGCCCATTGCGGGGAGGAATCCACATCGGAGGGATGATCAGTAAGCATGGACGCACACGGCATTTGATTTGATGGCTATGTCAACAAGGAGTCCGATGACGAAGCAGAGGAGCCAGCAATGGGTGTCCGCCAAACCATAATGGAAATCCAACACCAAGGCCAATACCAGAGACCAAATCTGTTGATGCGCCCATGAGGAGATCAGTCACTGAACACTCACAATGCCGCCAGGGGTCTCCAAAACGATGCCTCCAATGAGGTCTCGACGTCGGGGACGCCGCCATCGCCCGTCCGTTGAGCCGAACTGGGTTTTCACCCGGAGAAGACCATGGTGGAGAGGGTGGAACACGACAACGCCTCCAAGGAGGAGAACGGCGCCCGCGGGCGTCGCCGTTGTCGGCACCGGCAAGGAGCCGGGCAAGGCTTACGCCCGAAACCGCCCTCCGCACCACCACCTGCACAGACAAGAATGTTCGCCGAAGACGCTGTCGACACCAGCCCGAAACGGAGAGGCGGGGAGGTGTAAAATGGACGCCTCCAAGGAGGGAGCGGCGTCTGCAGACGTCGCCGTCCAAGCTTTCGCCATCACCTCCGCCAAGGCACGGACAGATCACGCATGCCGCCGCAACAGCATCACCAAGAGCACCGGCACAGCAGAGGCCGCGTGTACCGCTGCCACGGGCTAGCCACACGCAGTAGCCCGCTGACAGCAGGAGCGGCGCCGGGGACGAGACCACACCGCAGCCACCGGAGGTGGCCGCCCGCTTGAGAGGCCGCCCCCAGCGAGGTCCGGCCAGGGGAGAACCGGATCCATCCTCGGGGACGCCGGATCCGGCCTCCACTGAACCATCCGCCCTTGGTGAGCGCCGATCAGAGACCTCCGTACACCACGCGGGAGCGGCGTTGACCGGCGAGCTCCGGCCATGGAGACACCGGATCCGCCGTTGGGGACGCCGGATCCACGCTCGGGGACGCCAAAACCCGCCGGCGGCCGCCGCGCCATGACTGCCCTCGAGCTGGGGGAGTTGTCGCTGAGTTTGGGGAAGAGGAACTGGATGTGGAGGAAACGGAGTTTGTAGAGCCCCGCCGCCGCTGTCCCTGCAGGCGAGCCGGTCTTCCCGCTGCCCTGCTCTAGCGGCGGCAAGGACGAGAGGTGGGGGCGGAGGGGCTCTCGGCGGCGGCGGCTTGGGTGCCGCCCGAGTCCAAATTGGTGGCAGTCCGGCGGCCTAGGGGTTCTGGAGAGCATCAAAATAGAAAGAGGGAGAGGAGGGGACCTCGGAGATGCGCTCACCGGCGATGGAGACGGACGGAGATGGCCGAATTTCGCAGGAGGGCGGACGACGATGGAGAAGAAGGCCGGCTCGGGTCTTCTTCCGGCGATGGCGCTGCCTGTGGAGAGGGCTCGAGGCGAGAGCGGAGAGGAGGTGTGCAGAATCAGGGGCTCGGGGTCCTCCTTTTATAGGGCCGAGAGGGGTAGGTGAGGGGGCGCGGTGAGGCGGTGGTGAGGAGCTCGGTGGCCGGCGGCCATGAATGCTTGGAGGCGGTGGAGTTCGAATGGAGGGCATTACTGGAGGGAGAGGAGACGGCAGTGGTGGATGCTCCACTGAGCATTGACTGCGGCTTGGTGGGGGGAACAGAGAGAAGGGCGAGGGGAGGCCGGGGAGGCGGCGATGCTGCTGGCCATGGCGGTGAAGGGGGCGGCGGGAGGTAGGAGGTGAGCCTAATGGGCGGGTCCCGTCTGTCAGTGACCGGGAGAGAGAGGGGAGGAGAGATGGGCTGGCGGTGGGTCGAACTGGGCCGCGGGAAGCACGGCTGCGGGAGAAAAAAAAGAAGGCCGAGCTGGGCTGAAAGAGAGGGAGCCAGCGGTTTGGGCTAAAAGAAGAAGAGGAAAAAGAGATCGGGAGGGAGAAGGTTAGGGTTGGTTTTAGGACTTTTGAACTTTTGATTTTGAAAACTACAAACATCAACCAAAAACCATGCAACGAATATGAATGCAACACTCAGAGAGCCATTTTATTTAATTTAAAAAAACAATCAATTTACTTTATTATACTAAATTTCCTGTAAATAAAATAAATGTTGGACAAAATTTTAAATTATGAGAAAATTATTATTTAATTATTCTTCCTATTAACATCCTGAAATTTGAAAATTTCAGGGTGTTACAGATTGCTTTCTGTCGGCTTTATCACATTATTATTATTATTTTAATTATCATATAACCGGCTAGATCTGTTTCAAGTGTTGTTCGCGTAGCTCTGTTTAAGTTGCCTCTGGTAGCTTACGCTTTGCCTACATCATCATATCGGCTGATCTAGCCGATCTGTTCTGCCCCGTATCGGCTACCTAGCTGTTACGATTTTATCGGAAAATACATCAGCTCTCCATCCGATTAACATTTTCCTAGATTTTCCATTGTCAATCAACAGGTCAGATTGGCTGGCACGCCTCGCTACAGACCGGGGAGTCACGTGTGTCGCGCGCAAGAGTGACGTTCTATTTTTGCATCAACACTAATATAATGAATCGCGTTACAACTTTGTTTTCACCCATTCGCAATTGGTTAACGCTACAATCAAATCACATCACTATACGAGTAACTCTAAGAGACTCACTAAATTAAACTAGCTAAATTCACATTTAGCTAGTTATTTAGCTAGTATTCTTCCTCTATATTTCATCTTCTTCCAACAGACTAGCTAAAATGACTAGACATCCCACAACTAGGCCCACGTGTCAGCCGCGCGAGGGAGGTGGGAGCAGGAGGGGACCGCGCGGGAGGTGGTGGGGCCGCGAAGGATAGCTAGTAGAGGATGGTTAGCGAAGGGACAAGTTTAGCTAGCGAGGATAGCTAGCGATGTGTTTTGCTAGTATGTTGGAATGCTGTTTTTTTAAAAAAAATTAGCTAGTCAAGTCAAGATAGCTAGTCTTTTGGAGTTGCTCACCCCTCCCCCTCCGTAATTAGAAAACATAATATGCAATTACGTTACTACAGTGAACCAAACAAAGATTGCAATCGCTCATTCCTTAAACTCCAGTCAGTTAGCTCGAAATCTATCCAGGATTCGTTCCCGCCAATCAAATGTAATATAACGGTTGGTTGGAATCACCGCAATCCCATGCCATTTGCATTTACATTACCAATTACCATCATACGAACCAAACACTAGTATCATGTTTACCTTGATCCATTTTTGGGCACGCAAGGCAATTTATTGTGCATACACTGGACTACTTCATTTGTTCCAAATTGTAAGCTGTTTTGACATTTCAAAGTGTCTAAATACATAACAAAACAAATGTTTGTAAACAAGTCAAAATGATAAGTAATTTGAAACGGAGAGAGCTTATTTGAGTGTAGCTCAAGATCTGATAGTTGAAAACTTGAAATCGCCGAGATCTGATACTCAACAAAATGCATGGGATGGTTTATTAGGCGTAGGCGGCGCATGGTTTCACTTGGGAATACAAACTGGTTTGAGAAAGAGAATAATTTATAGGAAAACAGGTACTAGCTTGAATCATCATCAAGGCAATTTGCTCATACCCACTTGGCTTTAATCTTGTCCGTGTGCCTGAACTCGCAGGTGAGTGCAAGGCTGCCATCCATCCTCCTGAGCAGGAACCTCTCCACCAGCAAATAGCAACCAAACTTGCGCCAGTGCCCCGGCTCCGGCTGGCCGCCGGCGTCACGCCTCTCCACCCTCTCGATCCTCTCCTCGCCGCCGCCGTTGCCGGCCGGCGCCGGCGCGACCCAACCTCCCCTCTCCAGCTCCCACCTCATCCTCTCCCACACCACCGCGTCCAGCCCCACCTCGGCCGTTGTTGTCGCCGCCGCCGGTCGGAACCACATCGCCCCGCCGCCGTCAGCCTGCGGCCAACCCTCCTGCACGGCGTAGGTGCCGTCCAGCAGCGCCGTCGCCCGGCGCACCGTCGCGGCCACCGCGACCTCCGCCGCCGTCCCTGCAGGTCCGGCGTCGCGGCCGTATATCTGCTCCCAGCTCTGCTCCATGGTCATCACGTAGAACGTGCACCGCCGGAACTGGTCCTTGAGGCGGCGGTCCCCGTCGCCCCTGACGAACACGAACGGGACGTACCACTTGCCGACGACGACGCCGGGGCCGTCGAGGTCCTGTGGCTTACGGCGGCGGAGGGCGGCGTCCACCCCCTGCGCGTCGCCCGCGAGGTCGTACTTCGGTTTCGACATGGTGTTGACCTTCCAGCCCTTGTTCCTCAGGTAGTGCGGCGGGATGCCGTCCGTGGCGACCGCCACCGCCTTGAATCCCTTGCTCCCGGACGGAGTGACCTCCAACTGCTGGTAGACGTCGCCGCGATCGAAGGCCCTCGGCTTGACGTCGTTGACGCAGGAGCCGAAGCAGCACGCCGTCTTGTCCTCCTCCCTGGAGCACGCCGACACCTTCCTGCACGCCATGCCATGTCATCATCGTAAAATGTCACTCGACGACGAGGAGCTAGCAAGATACTATAGGTGTGTCGCGCGTCGTTCGTTGATCGCCGGTCGAGAGCGAGGAAGATCACATCGATCACATACCCCTTGTGCTTGCCGTCGGCTAGCACGGCGTAGTAGCGGCCGGACGACAGCGGCTGGCCGACGACGGGCACGAGCATGACGTGGTCCGGGAGCGCGGGCGCTTCGGTGCTGGGCCCCCTGCCGGACTTTAACTTCAAGATTTCCCCCACGATCTCCGAGAGAAGATCGACGCCCTTCCCGCACATCTCGAGAGGGTTCGGGTTGGTGCTCTCCCGCAGCGCGAGCTGCCGGCTTTGCGGGAAGGGGAGGCCGCGCACCTGCGGGTCCGAGCACAGGCCGCAGCACACGGTCCTGGCTTGCTCCGCCGCCTCGTCAACGACGACGAGGAACCCGGAGCCCGGGCCCTCAGGCGGCGCCTCCGCCGCGGCCCCGGGGTCGGCCAGGTACCGGGACAGTGGCCTCGTCACGTACATGTCGATATCTCGATCGTCTCAGCTCACGCCAGAGCAGCTCGGACAGTAGTGATGATAGGTCGACGACGATCTGTGTGTCCTCACTCCTCAGTCGGTAAGTAGCCTATATATAGAAGACATCTACAACAGTCGAATATGCCAACTTGGCAACTTGCGGATTGATGTGTGCACATGCTAGCATGCTGACTGGATGTGGTTGGCTTTACTTGCCAGCAAGGGGAGATGTATCCACCGTACGGATTTGGGAGCAAGGCAAGCAACAATCAGCATGTTCTGGTGACTGGTGCTGATTTGTACTGTGTTGAGAGAAAAATACCGCTAACTGGCTGATGGCGGGTGCTGATTTGTTCTGAGAGAAAAGTACTGGCTGGTGGCTGATAAGACGGACAAACAAGCTGAATATAACAGTAATATTGTACTGGATACGCCTGACGCGGTAAAAGAAAAACGGAAACATGGATATGTCATGTCCACATGCTCCACCGCTAGGCGTGTGCAGATATTTTCACCGTCTCCTATCTGCTGTGCTTGCACACAGCACACACTACTTTCCAGACGCCCGCACACCGCCTCCACTATGTGCTCGATGTCGATCGCCTGCGCCTTGTGCCCGTCACCGTGGCTAGTAGTAGCGGGCTCTCCAACTTGCTCTCCTCGACGGCGCTGCCACCCACCGTCGTCGTCGTCGTCGCTGAGACGTCGGAGAAGGAGGAAGCTTCTCCTTCCCGTGCTTGAGTTGCCACTCCCGTTCTGCGCGGCCCTGCTTCCTAGCTTGCAGCAGCGGCGACGGATCTTCCCAAGCGGTGGAGGAGCTTGAGCTCCAGCCGGCTAGGGGCACTGCTAGGCGCGGGTCGCTGCTCCCCTGCGGCCGGGTGCAGGCGAGGTGAGGAGGGAGAAAACACACATCAATGCGTCTTTGATTTTGATGTTGCAGGAGATGATTTTGAGATGTTGAGATTAATTTGTGCCATTGTTGCAGAAATCGATTTCAAATGCCAAATTTTTTGTTGATGTTGCGAACATATATTTTTATTTTGCATAAGGTGTTTTTGGATGTTCCATTAGGTAGTTTGCAGAGTTGTGATTGTTTGATTAAAAATGGGGATTCTTGGATGGATGTTGCATGAAACATCTGAGATTGTTGCAGTGGGAATTTTTTCTCTAAATCTGTATGACTGAGATGCTAATGAACTGTTGTTTTTCCTTATGTTGCAAAAGTTAAATCTCGGTGTTGCGACTTCCTTTTCTCCATGTTGCAACGGAACATACGTCGGGGTGCTAGCAGCGCCGACAGTATAATCCTTGCTGGCAGTTTGCACACAACACTTCTGTGCATGCACAACATATATTGTGGTCTAGCATTCTTTAGCCTTGTTCTTTCACTAATTCAGAAAACGAAGAAGTATAAATCTGCTAAATTACTATATATTTTGACTTTTCTAGATACACTTAGATATTATCATGTTTGGATACACAGGAAAAAGTTATGTAATTTGAAAACCAAAATGAATAGTAATTTTGGAGGTGAGAATAATACAGAAAGTACTAATACCCACACCTTGAGACCTTGCGAATCAATGACCATTGCACATCGTAATTATCCTTATGCACTGCTCTTCCAAATTTGAAAGAACTTCCCAACTCACAAGGATTGAGCCACGAATGAATGTGATAGGATGACATATATAAGAGAACATATTTATTTTGACATCTTACTATTACTAACCGGAGATCTTCCTATTACTAACTGGAGGGAAATTTAAAATCTCCACATGAAGCCATCTAGAAATTTTAAAAATTCTCAATAAAAAAACACCTAGACATCAAGACTCACATCATCATATATAGCCATTTGGTATATCTTAATTAATAAGAAATACCCACCTATTGCATTAATAAAATAAGCTAAAGTAGTTTCCCCCTGAATAAATAAACTAAAGTAAGCCAAAATCTTTATCAAAATTTCCCACTTTTTCCATCATTAAAATAATTTAAATTAACCCTCTAAATTTGCAACTAATTTTCCCACCACTACTACTTCAAAAAATAACTTAAAATAACTCTGTAAATTTGCATCTATATTACCACGTATGTTATTATCAAAAAAATAATATGAGGCAACCCTATATATGAATCCAAATCACCTTTTTTAAAAATACACATCAAATATGATTCTAAATAGATTTCTTATATTATTAGTATATGATATAATAATTAAGGTATATAGACATGGTGTGTTATCATTTATAAAAATATAAAGGAGGATGAATCAAATTCTACTCACTAAGTCTTCAGGGGCCGGGTCCTTATCCTCTTACCTCTTTCCTTCTCTCCCCGTCTTTCTACAGTACTCATCCAATAGCCGATTCTTCCAACTTAGACTAACCGCAATAGTGTCCTCTAAACCCTTATGAACCCTTAACATAGGGGTTATTTAATCTAAAATGAGTTGCGACAATACCATGTAAAGCACCCTCTAATTTTAGAGGCGTCCCTTCCCTCCCCTAAAATCCAGGAGTTAGGTTCTTCCCCCCAAATATTTGGTCGTTGCTCCCATTGTCCCGCACGGTCTCCACCTCTAATACGTCAAGCGGGCTGTTGCGCACAGGCAGACCCGCGGCCGTGTGGACACCAAAACTTGGCGCACAATGACCGGCAAGCTTGCGATCACTGCACCAAGCTTTTGGTGTCCACAGATCGCTCCCTCCTCCACGGCAGCCTGCTCGCGCTCCACCCTACCCCGGCACCAGGTGTCGGGGTTTGATACCGCCGACAAGTAAAATCACAGATTGCGCGTCGGGCCTCGGATGGTAGTGCAAAAAGTGACACAATGATTTATACTGGTTCGGACCTCCGGAGAGTAATATCCTACGTCCAGTTCATGCTGCTCATGTTGTTTGTACTGGTTTGTAGTGGGGCGATACAAACTGGTGAGAGAGAGACGAGTTCCCAAGTCTCTGTGGGTGTGTAAGCCAAGTTTGGCCGGGGAAGGAGAAAAGCCATAAAAGAGAGTGTAAAAGAGAGTTCCTCCGGAGAGGAGGAGAGAAGAAGTGAATCCCCAGTGTACAGGCCCGACATTCCCTTTTATCAATCAATGAGGACCCGGTTACAATGCTTGGAGTGGATGAAAAAGAGTACGTGTCGGAGAGGACTTGGTCAGGACCTTGACTTGCTGAGCATGCCTCTTGCTGTGTGTGGTCCCATTGCCCCTTCGAGTGTGGCATGAGCGAGGGGAGCCACGTCTCTGGTAGCTCCTTGTTGCCATATACACCCATGAAGAGAGGAGAGAGTACGTGTGCTTGGAGCCTTGGAGGAAAAGAAAAAGTGGGTCCCGCTGTCCTCGGAAGTAGCGGTACAGTGAACTTGTCAGGCAAGTGAGAGCTTCGGGAGTTCCTTAGCCGCGAAAGAGCATTTGGTCGGAAACAGAGACTCTGAGCTTAGTGGGTTGGACAAAGCAGAAACCAGTAGGTCGTGCGAGGCGGAGTTTCAGTAGATCGGACGAGTTAGGTCATGTGGGCGGAGCTTCCGACCTACGCATGCTGGCCTTCTGGTGACTTACATGCATGGCTTGTAGCCTTGTAGGAGTAGAGTAGGTGCTCAAGTGCTTTAGGTTTGCATGCATGTAGCTAGCGTAGGCACTTGAGTAGTTTAGGTGTGCATGCATGTAGGTGGTGTAGGCACTTGAGTAGTTTATGTGTGCATGCATGTAGGTGGTGTAGGCACTTGAGTAGTTTTGGGTGTGCATGCATGCAGCAAGCTCGCTCACATGCGGGTTAAATAAAAACCAAAGCATCCAACGCATATCTAGCAGGAGTTGGGTGAATCATATTTTCGCGCTCCTGATTGATCAGGTCGGGTGAAATGGCGATTTATTTGGCCAGGGACTATTGTCATTGATTTGCTGTCTTTGGGGTACTCCTAATATAGGACCCCGTCACCAGGAGAGACTCCATGCACCGACCCGACCGCCGTCCGCCCGCGCCAGTGGTCTCGCTCGCGGAGCTTGGCCACACCACTAGTCCGGCCGTCGTTCGAGCAACCGGTAGAGGAGGGGCTTAGAGGTAGGAGGACGGGCACCCGTAATTCTGATTTTTATTGCCTTTATATATGTTTTTTAGTTAATTTAATACTCTTTTCGTTCCAAATTATAGTTCATTTGACATTTTTTAGATGTGCCTTGCTTTATCAATGAAATTTCTTTAAGAATGAATTAAATTTGATTATGTTTGCATAATATTTTTAAATAAGATGAGCGGTCAAACTTGAGATTGAAAAAGTCAAATGACCTATAATTTAAAATAGATGGAGTAGCTTTTTTCCATGGGTGGAATGAAACTTTATTTTTTTAATTTGAAAGCTTACCTCCTGTTAATTAATGTGGCGCTTTCTTGCTCCCACGTCCGTACGGTGTGCGTACATATATATCAGCAACTAGTCCGCATGCATATATCTCACCAGCCAGTTGGCATGTTCACATCAGCAATTTGCCAAAGTTGGCAGCCCACACTACTTGCAAGTTGCAACCTCATGCAGTGTGCGTCCGATAGTGTGATTTCGTTTCCAATTGTTTCTTATCGTTTGCATCCCGTACTGCATCAGCAGCTAGCGGGGGCCAGGCAGCGAGAGGGGGGACGAATGATTTGCCGTGGAGGAAAACCGTGTGCGTGCCCAGTTTTGGCAGCCAGTAGTCTCGAGCAATGATGCTCTCTCCCTGTTGTTGCACTGATACTAACTACAAAATTCAGTTGCACTAACCATCCCATCATGTTGTGGACTTGTGGTTGGTGTTATCGAATGATCGAGCCACGTTAGCTCTTAATAATAATAATGCAATTGCTGGGTGGATGTGCTGATTGATGCCGGCGCGTGTGGGGCAACATATTGCCCACTCTCATGTCATGCCGACTGACAAATTATAAAGCGTTTCTCCATAAAGTAGAAAACAAATGTATACTGACCTGACAATAGGGTGGCTGATTATGTTCGTTTGGTTTCTCTGCAGTATTTTTTCTCACAACAAATCTATCGTACAAATCAGCACGCAGTATCTTTCTCTCGTAACAAATCTGTCATAAAAATCTGACAAACACACTCTGGCGTTGTTAAAAATTACATGTGTGCATCTCCTATATATAGATTCTCTGTGAGCCCGTCTGCACATTGCATCGGAGATTCATCAGATCAGCATGTCAAGCAACATCGATCAAGGACATAACCAGGGAGGTCAAAATCTTAATTAGGGTGTCTGCAAGGGAACACATCCATGTCTCAAAATACTCTCTTATATGATATGATGACACACATAACTAGGCTGAAAATATGTGGAGTATGTCAACAACATGGCATGAGCTTATGATACTAAGGGTCAGCTTAGTTGGGCTAATTCAGCCCGCTTTTCCCTATTCACTCATCACATCGAGTTTGTATTCACTGAGCTGAAACAAATATTCACTGAGGAGAAAAAAATCATTAAGGAGAACAAATATTCACTGAAGAGAACAAAAAATCATTAAGAAGAACAAATATTCAATGATGATGAACAAATATTCACATAGGATAAATAAATATGTAATACCTATGGTATAAAAAAATAAAGAAGTAACAAAAGAAAGAAGAAAGAAAGAAAGAAGAAAATTTAAACATCATCAATATAAGAAATAGCATGAAAAAAAAGTTGAAAGAATGGAAAGGAAAAGGAAAAACATGGAAGAAAAGAATGCAAGAAACAAATAAGAAATAAGATAAGAAAAAAACGAAAACATAGAAAATAAATAAAAACGAAAAGAAAAAAACATAACCCCCTGAGTTACTATGTGAAAAGTTTATTTACTGCTACTAACTCGCTACTTATCTTTACTAGTTTGTAGTGTCAAACATTGCTACACCCATTAGGTATCAAAAGTTTTTATGGTCAGTGCTAAAACCCATAAAAAATAACATATAACGTCTTGGAAAGTCAAATAGCATCTAAGTTTAACTAAATTTATACAATAAAGCATTAACATTTATGGTACCAAATAATTTTATCATACTCTTCATTAACTACATTTTCATAGTATATACTATATTCAGTGCTATAAATGTTTGTAATCTTCTCTATAAGCTCTCCTGGGATCAGCCGTCCACATCTAGTACAAGATTCGCTTGGATCTGCCGAGATAGCCCGCGCCCATTGCGTCATCAGTTTTTACAATTAATTAACAATATTAATTTTTAAAATCAGTGCATGCACAATCAAAACTGAGCAACAAAATACAGTGGAAATTTATTAAAAAGTCCTCGATTTCTCTTTATTTGCCTAAATTTTGGCTTGTCAAAACTTGGTCATTTCCAAACCAACAACAATGCCGCTCCCGATCAATCACACGAGGACCGTTGGTTTTGAAGGGGAAAAAAACATGACCATTGAACGCACAATCGGACTTGGTCCGTGTGCACGCTGTGCGACGACCATGCATCATCGTCACGAGACCAGCGGCCTCGATCACCGTGTTGACCGTTGGGTGGTAGCGCTACATATAAAATCCGTTGACCAAAGGATCGATTCGATTTCGGCACTGGCGCTAGCATCGGACGGATCCGCAACCGCTGGATCATAAGATGCTCAGCCGCCAGCCGTTAGATCTAAAGTCTAACAAGTAATGTTGCGTGCAACATCCAAACATCAGGGGGCCTCCTCCCTCCTCCCCCTGGCACAACACCCAAGCGACTCATGTTGCGACCATGTTGCGACCCGTGTTACGTGCAACATCCAACATCTGGAGCTTTCCTCCCCTCCTCCTCGACACAAAACCCAACATCACATGTCTGAAACATCGAAACTCAACATCCGCAACATTAAAATTTAATGTTTGCAACACCCAACATCACGTGTCTGCAACATCGAGACTCAACATCTGCAGCATCGAAAATTAATGTTTGCAACATCGAAAAATTTAGATCTAATTTTGAAACATTCACATGGGACACTCGCAGCATGTCAGGAACACAGATGCAACATGTGCACAATGATTTGCAACATAACCGAGAAACGATTGCATCATGAAGGCGAATGATTGCAACATGCCAAGAACTTTTTGCAACACCGGTGTACAACAATTGCAACATCGAAAACAAAAAAAATCCCAAAACAGGACGAGGAAGGATCTTCACGCGCGTGCGCCCTCCGCGGCGGCAGGAGGTCCCCCCTCCGCCCCCCCGGTGCCTGCGCCCCCGCGGCAGCGGCGGCCGGGGTTGACCTCCCCCGCGCGCGCCTGCGACGGCGGCGACACCCGGGGTCGTCGGCGGGTGGATCAAGGGAGCGCCAGACCCCGCGGCTCGTCGGCGGGTGGATCAAGGGAGGGACGGACCCGCGCGGCTCACCGGTCGGTGGCGGAGCAGGGGAGGGGTCGGCGGCGCGGCTCGCCGACGAGTGGAGCAGGGGAGGGCCGGCACGCGCGGCTCGTAGGCGGGCGGAGCACGGGGAGGGCGCCATGGTCGCGGCCGCTTCTCCCGCCCCGTCGGCAAATCCTCACCTGCCGGCACCACCTCACCTCACGCCGCTGCCGCTGTTGACGGTGAATTTCCGCCAACCTAGCCATGAGTTTACCTTCGGTGTTGGCATGAATTTTATATCTTATCCATTGGTACTAACCCCCTTGGTATAACAAGTTCGTTCGTGCATGTCGGTTTTGGAGTTTAATGTTTATGCAGGACTTTAGCATTGAAAGCGAGACTTCCGGGTAAAGTTCATCAAGCATCTCGTGACGAGACCTTGAAGCCCGGTACAAGTCAAGCAATGAAGTGAACATGACTCCAAGAAGCCCAAGGACCAACCCGTGAAGACGAAAAACTCCGAGGACCTGAACAGATAATGCTGAATCTTGTGGGACAAGGAGTTTCATCTAAACCGCAGAGAAACTGACGTCAAGGGCCCACATGCAGAAGGGAGAACGTTCTAGAAGACACGGGAAGCATCACCGAGGAAGGCGGCCACGAAATGGGCCAGAATGGGCCCAGGCCGGTCGGCCCAGGCCGGCCGGCCCGGCCCATTTCTTGGCCCATTCGTGCCCCCCTTTGACCTAGCCACCTCTCAGACTATTTATAGCCCCCTGGCCGAGAGCCACGCATCAACTCATTCGTCATTCGTCGCCGAGGAGCAGAGAAGAGAGGAACACCATTCCGGAGAGGAGAGGGTCGAGCTAGTTGTCTAGGGTTTCCCTAGTCGACATGGGAACCTTGCAAGGAAGACCACGTCGGAGTTCCAGGAGCTAGAAGCAAGATCAAGGTAGGATCCCGGTGGTGATCTTGTTCATGTATCATGTACTATGTTGAATTATCAAGTTGCAATCCGATTTCTAGCGATCGAGTGTTTCTTCTACGACTTTGATTTCGATTGGCTTTTCTTACTTTAAGATCTATTCTCGAGATAGATCATAGAGGGTGTTCTTGTAGCCGTGGTGGCTAGAGGTGCATGCTTGACCTTCCAAGAGATTTCAACTTGTCCATTGGACTCGCCCTAGGCTAACCCGCACGAATAGGAGTGCGTTGTGACAGAACGGTGGCTCCAAAAGGTGGGCACCTTCGGAGTTGGACGGGAAACCGTGATTTAAAGATGTTTTTCATGAGATTCAACTTAGCTATTTCTTCTTTGCTCGGAACTTCAACAAAAGCTTGATCCAATCTCTCTAGATTGGTTTTACCTATCCCTCTCTATCTCTTGCTACCTCCGATTTTCATAGATTAGATTCGTTTCTTTCGATGTTCTTTAGATTAGATGCAAAAGCATTCCCTTTGAAGATCTAAGTGTTCTCAGCTTTAATAGATAGGTTCTTGCATCACACATTTGTTCCACGGATTCGATACGATGATCTCAATGCCGGAACTGACCGTTGCTGTGTCCGTCGACACAGCAGGCCCGGTTCGCTTCCGCTTCTTCTTCTTGGCCTCTGCCGTCTGGGTTGCGGCGATTGTGGCCATAGCCCGGGAGGCGGACATCTTGCCCGCCATCTACCGCGTGCGCCATGGCGCGAAAGCAGCGACCTTGGGCGGTGCCCTCCTTGTGGCGGGAGCGTCGTCATCACTCCCCACCGATGAATCGGAGATGTACTCCTCGATGCACTGCTGCGGGATCGCCTGCGCGTCCGCCGCAGCCCGAACCTTGTAGATGCGCTCTTCCTCATTGCGCAGTGGTGCGGGGCACCAGTAGATGCCCTCACGATGCTAGATACAAGAAAAGAGACACGTCAGATAAAAAGACCTGCGTCACAATAGCTAGAGATCTAAGCTAGATGAAAACCAAGGTCGAAGACTCACCGCGTCGGAAGGTCGATACACCCCGAGCGCCTTGGGGCATTCCCGATTGCGGATGCGCCCGCCGAAGATGTTCTTCACCCGCGCCGCCATCTCCCCCTTGGAGACCTTGCGCTTGACGACCCGGGTGGGGTCGGACTGACCCCAGTACTCAAAGGCCGGATGGACCCGGTCCTGGATGGGCTGAATCAACCGACGGCTGAAGCTTATAGCGACCGCGCCGCCGGTCAGCCCCTCCGCCTTCAGCCTCTCCAGGTCGTCCAGCAGAGGGCGCAGCTCTTCCGTCTCTCGCGACGCGAGCTGGTTGGTCCACTCCGGGTACGGGACGAGAGCTTGCCCCGTCCTACTTGGAAGCGCCGGCGCAGGATTGTCGAGGTAGAACCACCCCTGCTTCCAGCCGGTGGTGTTGTCGAGGAGCACGAGGTCGATGTACTCCAGCTTCATGTACCGGCGCAGCATGAAGCCAACGCTCCCCACGACCCCGGACTTGCCCGTCTTCTTGAGCTCGAAGAAGTGGCACCACAGGTGGAAATGTGGCGCTATGCCGAGGTAGGCCTCGCAGAGGTGGATGAAGGTGGAAATGATGGTGATCGAGTTCGGAACGAGGTGTACCAGCTCGATCCGGTAGAAGAAGAGGAGGTCGCGGAAGAAGTCGCCCGCAGGGACGCCGAATCCGCGCTCGATGTGCGCGAGGAAGACGACGGTCTCGCCGGTCCCCTCCGTCGGGAACTCCTCGCCCGCCGCCGGCCTCCAGCCGACCTCCGTCTTGGGCCTCAGCAACCCGCGGGTCGCCAGGGCTTGGATCTGCTCCTCCGTCACAACGGACGGCTCCCAGACGGTGTGCGGCGGCGGAATCGGTGCCTGCTCCATTTTCTCCTCCTCGAAGCCGATGGATTTGGATCTAAACACTACGAGGGTCTTGGTTCGCATGCGAGGTCGCGGTGCGTGGCGGACCTAAGCACGGCGGTGCTGCTGATTCTCTCTATGCAATGGAGTGGCGGCGGAACCCTAGTGCGGTGTGGAAATGAAAGCAAGTAAAGGTCCCCAGCCCATGGATCGGCCTTATATAATCGGGCCCCAGCGGCGCAACGAGTGGCCGCGCCCAACGTCTCTTTGGTGCAAATCACGGTGACCCAATAGCTCGGCGCCTTCAACGGATCTATCGCTCAACGGCTCTTTCAGCCTAACGGATAAATGGCAGTAACGACTAGTTCCGTACGGGAATCTGCATCCACCGGTCTTCGATCAGTGCCCCGGCCGACGTGGGCTCGTTATGCCCCACATTCAAGCCCCCAACATAAATATCTCCAATGTGACATTCAAGGTCGCCAAGACCCACGAACGACCTATGGGCCAGCCCTATCACCCATTCAAGGTCGTCAAGGTACCGGCAGCCTCCTAGGTCGCCTTGGCCTCCTCGCGACGGGTCCACACCACGTCTTCTAGGCCCAGCTGCCTACACGCCTTCTAGGTCGCCTCGTACTACAGCGGCGACATCCTATCAACGACCCCGTGCTTAATGGCTCTACTGCCCGTTGACGACCTCTCGGTCCTCTTTACAGCTCTTAGCTGAGGCCTCGTTGCCTTTTAGGTCGGCCATGACCCACAGAGTTCAGGATTGACACCCTGCGTTGCGCCACTGCGCAGCGGCTGTGTTGACCCATGTCGACACGAGCCTTCTCGTCAATTATTATGACCTTCTGAAGGTCGGCGTGCTAACATAGCCCCGCCGGGACCTTGGCCATGCCATTGCCGCCCGGGCGCCTCATCACATTGGTCAAGACACATCAGTTGCCATGCAAGTATGTGTATAAAAGCTTCGTAAGCTACAACAGACTTTGGCCCAAGGCCAATTACAAGATACAAACATATTAAAGGTCCTGTTCTACCTTATATGGTGCCTACGGCGCAACCTAGACTGATGAAGCGCGTCGCAAGCTTTCTTCTAGCTTCAGGACCTACTTGGAGACTTCCACCGCCGCCGAGGTCGCGGCTGCCACACAGCCACCTCTACTCTAGCCCCAGAAGGTTTCCTGTGGAGTCCCATCTTTTGCTAGGGTGCTCTCACAAGATCCCAAATGGGACCAGCTTCACCTCGGGCCCCTCCCGGCGCAGCATGACGGTTTCCAACACCACATTAGGCCTCCCCTCACAAGGCCCGCCAAGGCATGTACTGCCCCATGCTGCGCCTGGATTCCTCGCTGGGCGCTGGCGCAGAGATTGGTGGAGTTCTCCTAACTTCGTAAGCATTCTTCTAGCTCCAAGAGATGATACTCTAGCACTATGCTCGGGTGGACGCACACAAGACCAGGGCATTGCATAATTATCAAGCGGCTTTGCCATGATGTTCCTACTTGGTTCAAAATGCAAGCAATGAGACCTATTTATAGCAGTGGAGCTCCGCTTCGGTCGCTGCCCACACCTCAACTGACGCGGCATCCTTATCCGCAACACTGTTACCACGTGGAGCGCGAGGTCTTTGTCCGTTTCCGGGTCTGCTGACACGTCTGCTGAACGCCTGATGACAACTTTTCAGTCTTTGTCTCCTAGTGGCAGCGGCCGCATGTCTGCTCGGGGCAGGTCCTGTGCTCATACAGTGCGCCCGTGGGACGATGCGCGACAAAGGCTACTGGCACCCGACTCTGCCCTGCAAAGATTCTGGATTGTTTGTCTTATTTAACGGGAAGAGCATCTCATAGCACAGGCAGAAGGCCGTAGGTTCTGGGTTTGTCCTTCGAGCATCAATCCGACCTTGCAGATCGCCTTACTGCTCGGGGGCTACTCCACGAGTGCGTCTTGCGACGCCCTCTTTACCTACGTCGCGTCGACCTACCAGAAGCGAGCTTCCGTCATCCCTTCGCTCGACCTCCCTTTGGTCAGCATAAAGACCTTCCTTGAAGGCGTGACGATCTTCCCTGACTCCGGTCAGGTCGGCGGTTCTTCAACAACTACAGCGCCTTGTCTTCACTTCAAACCCCTGGATCTGCGCTCCAGGAGCTTGACGTTCGACTTCGTACGCGCTCAAGAGGATTTTCTTTTTTGGATCCCCGTGCACCCTGCGCGACCTCGACGGTGCCATGACGTCGTCTCCACCACTACGCCTACACGTCGATCGGGGGCTTGAGAGACATGGGTACCCATGGGTCCCCACCGACCAGGGTCCCAGAGGTCCCTGCCATGTGGACCCAACCTGTCAGAAGCCCCACCGACCTGCAAGTGGGCCCGGAGACCTTATCCACAACCCCGGCGACATTGGAAGACTCCAGAAGACCTTATCTAGATCCCGGAAGACATGCCGGGCTTGTGGCGCAAGTTTCTCCCCAGGTCGCGGCTCGGCGCCGCCAGTAGGTCCGCAGATCGCGGGATGCACCCTGTAATCACGGAAGTTGACCTTCCTAACTTGTAACCGACCCCGATGAGGGTCCACCGACCTCGAATGGAAGCCCTAGTCCGTTGGCCATATAAGGCGGCCTAGAGCTCCATTCGAGGGGACTTCCCCATTCACGCATAATCCCACCGCATACTAGACGTAGAGTTTTACTCTCCGGAGGCCTGAACCAGTCTAAAACCTCATGTTCTTAGCCATTCTCGCCGTGTTCCGAGTTCTCCCTGCGAACTACCACCTACGCTCTTAGGTCCCGATCCCCTCCAATCAACCTACAACCGCTTGGGTAGCCCCCTTGCGGATCTGTCCAGGTCTCACCTCCTGACATGTACTATGTTGAATTATCAAGTTGCAATCCGATTTCTAGCGATCGAGTGTTTCTTCTACGACTTTGATTTCGATTGACTTTTCTTACTTTAAGATCTATTCTCGAGATAGATCATAGAGAGTGTTCTTGTAGCCATGGTGGCTAGAGGTGCATGCCTGACCTTCCAAGAGATTTCAACTTGTCCATTGGACTCGCCCTAGGTTAACCCGCACGAATAGGAGTGCGTTGTGACAGAACGGTGGCTCCAAAAGGTGGCGCCTTCGGAGTTGGACGGGAAACCGTGATTTAAAGATGCTTTTCATGAGATTCAACTTGGCTATTTCTTCTTTGCTCGGAACTTCAACAGAAGCTTGATCCAATCTCTCTAGATTGGTTTTACCTATCCCTCTCTATCTCTTGCTACCTCCGATTTTCATAGATTAGATTCGTTTCTTTCGATGTTCTTTAGATTAGATGCAAAAGCATTCCCTTTGAAAATCTAAGTGTTCTCGGCTTTAATAGATAGGTTCTTGCATCACACATTTATTCCACGGATTCGATACCTTAGGTTCACACTTAAGGGAAGAAGGGTCCCTTGGCTACGACGGAGCACTTGTCCGCTTGCAAGTCCAAACGAAATTGGATACGCATATACACCGTCAACAGCCGCAGAGGAGGAGACGACCTCTACACGTGCCGCGGTCGGGCCGGCAGCGTCCTCCACCCTACTCCGCCGCAGTCGAGCTGCGCCGCTGCCACCGTCCACGACCTCCCCGAGCTTGCCAAAGAGGAGCGCCGGGGTGGGGTTGCATCAAAGGAGAAAAGATGATGGATGGGTGGGTGAATGGAATGAGCGATGGGTGGAGACGCGAAGGGATAAGGCTGGCGGGACCCGCATTGAAGCAGTGGTGGAGAGGGCGTCCGATCCGTCCGGACGTCCTGTTGTTAGCATCACTAATTTGATTTTGACTGTTTCGCCCTGCGCTGCACGCGTCTGATCACCATCCGTTGGTACGTGGAGGCCGAACGGAACGGAACAGGATGGAAACGGACGCGCTTGCTTAGGCCTCATTCGTTTCCACTGGATTGGATTCCGACCGGAATTGATAAATGTAACAAGAAAATCACGATAGCTCCTATAAAGTAACTCCAAGAGCCTATCTAAAAATCACTAGCTAAAACCCTGATTTGGCTAGTATGTAAAATGAAATAGCTAGCAAAAAGTTGATGAAGTCCAACAGACTAGCTAAAATCAACTCTCCATATGCTCCACCGCAAGTGGGTCCCGCTTGCCATACTCATGTACAAGGGGATAGCTAGCGGGACTGGCTAGCGAAGCCCCCGGTTTAGCTAGCGGAGGATAGCGAGGGTAAGTTTAGCTAGTCTGTTGGATTGAGTTTTTTGACAATTTTTTCATTTTTTAGCTAGTTAAGGCAAGATAGCTAGTTTCTTGAAGTTGCTCGAGATCCAGATTTATTCCGAGTCGAAAATTAATTTACTCATGACAGGTACACCAAGAGACTCGGAATTAATCCACTAGTCAAGAGGTGTGGAATCAATCAGGCTCTTCGTTCTCTTGTTCTACCTATCATAATGAGTAAATTAAATCTTGATCCGGAATAAATCCGAGTCTCTATCATGATTTTTTTTCGTATATGTGTTATTCCGGCTAGATTGAATCCTACGGAAGCTAACGAGTAAACTACCGTGCTGCCTGCCGGGCGCCTTGCTTTGCAGCGCAGCGAATACTCCTTTTTCTATTCCCCGAGTCCTGCTCGATTCGCTGCCTGCTCGATCATCCGTTCCGACGGACAGTTGTACTAATTAATCCGATCCGGTAGTTGGTGACGACTACGCTCCTAATGATTGCAAGTTTCCTTTCCGAGAATGCAATTAGTATTGCATATTCAAAGCACATGATCTGTGCGACATGAGTGATTAGTAATAAATTACTTGGACCGTGTACCACGACCATCAGCCTGTTCGCTTGGCTGGTTGCTGGTGGCTGGTGCTGGTTTGTTCTGAGAGAAAAGTACTGCTGACTGGTTGCTAGTGGTTAGTTTTTTCTGAGAGAAAAGTACTACTGGCTGGTGGCTGATAAGCCAGACGAACAGGGCACATGACTAAAATTATGTCGTCAAGCTCTTAAATTGAGATACTAGGCTTGGGCATGTAGAACCCCTTAGACTGCGGATCGTTTGCAGAATCTCGAACTTAGCATACAGACAGATGTACAAACACCTCATACAACTCATAGACAGGACATCTGTCTGTAAGCTTTTTTATGCTTGCATATGTAGATTAAGATCAACTACAAATATATTTGTGTGTACCATTGTGTGACCATGTGATAGAGAATGTATCAAACATAAATAAGAGAAAGAAAATTACAATATTTTTTCTTTTTTTCTTTTTTCTCCCCTCCTTTTCCTTTCTTTAAATTTTTCCCCTCATTCACATATTCCCTGCATCTCTTCATTCCTCTGCTTCGCCTCCAGCTTTGACTCAAGAGCCATGGCGGCCACCACCTCCTCCCTTGTGGCTGCCCCCTCCCCCTACGCCCACCCCGTCTCCCTTCCCGTCTCCGCGCTCTCCTCCACTTCTTCTCCTTTGGATCCGCCGCCTCCACGCCAGTGCGGACACCACCGAGCCCGCGCCGACGACGGCAAGCCGGGCGAGCATGCACCGCCGAAGCCGGTCGGGCTGGACCCATGGTCCGGTGCATCGAAGAGAAGCCTCGGTCGCCCACACTGGCACACGTTGATCCACCAAGGCCGGATCCCCGACGGCGGCGGCCCGCAGGCCCTCCTCCAGGTTGGATCCACAGCGGCGGCGGCCCATGGCTACCTCCCTGTGGCGGTGAGGTCCTTGAACGCCCGGCGCGAGGAGCTCCGGTCCCCTCCACCTGTGCCGCAGCGCTCCTTCCCGCTGGGGAGCTCCTCCAACGCCACCACGCCGACCCCTCCCGCACCGGCAGCAGCAGCTCCCTCGCGAGGACGGCGGTGGCGAACCGGCAGACGCCGGGCGGCAGCGCCTCTACCTTTCTAATCCGACAAGCCCCTCTCCCTCCCCAGTCTTGCTCCCTCCCCTGCACGCTAGTGGCGGGAAATCACCCGCGCGCGCTTCGCGTGGGATCCGGCCGCGGCATCGCCTCCGGAGGACGAGGCTGTACAACAGCGTCGACCTCGTCGACTCCGCCTGGGGAACGGGACGTCCCCGTCACCTCGCCAAGCAGGGATCTTTTTGCAAAAAATCTGTCACGCAAACGCCAAACCAACGGGTTGTACTTACCTTACTGCGGTCGTGAGGACGACTCTTTTGCCATGCGCTTGGAATACTCTATCAGTCCTTAGAAATTCGTGTTTACCTCACAAACACATTTCCGAGCAACCGGGATAGAGGGAGTACTTGTGAAGAGCTGTATGGGCAAAGTTGTTCATTTATAAGATCATACTGAAAATTAGTAAGGTAAGAGCATGTACAACCCACAGCCGGTGGTGCGTCTCTAAACACCTCGAATCTATCGTACAAACATATATAAAAGCAGGGTTAAGATAGGTCATACAACCTACAGACAAGGTTCGTCTTTAAGCTGTTTAATGTTTTGTATGTACTCCATGGTAAGACAAGAAACGAGGTGTACAGACGGGTTGTACATGCCCTAAAGACTTGTGATAGTCGTCTATCTTTTTTTAATGAGGCCCACATCTTCTTACCCTCTCTCATTCTCTCTCCCGCTCACAGTGCTAGTGGAGGATGGTAGCAACACCGGCGTGGATACGTCAGCTCCGGGGAGGTCTCTCTCTCTCTCTCTCTCTCTCTTCGATGGTCCTTTCAGAGAGGAGGGCGAGGGCAGCTGCGAGGAAAAGTAGGTGGAGCGGTTGGTGGTGAGGTCCCCATTGGTGGAGGTAGATGGTCTTATGGATTTGGTGTTTCTAGGCAATGGAGATTCGATGGCCGGAGGGGTGCATTCGCGACAGGAGGTAGGTGGAGCGATCGACGTTTCCAGCAGGGGTGGTGGTTGAGGTGGAGACAGGGTCAAGGTTAGGGTTCAGGGTTGTTGTGGGTTGGGTTTTCAATGTTTTTCGGCCATAGAAAAGGAGGTGGGGCATGGAGGTCCGGCGGTGATGGCGGGTTGACCGGCAGTGGAGACGGCGAACACCGCCGACCGGGCCGGGCTGGACCCCGGCAGGCGGTGGGAATGATGGGCCGCAGTTGGGAAGGGTAGGGCCTAGGGGGTGGCAACAATCGGTGGGTGGGTGACACGCATGGTGATGGAGGAGGCGTCTAGGGTGAAAAAAGGGAAGAATAAAATTTAAAGAAGAAAAAAAGAGAGAATATCCAACTGTACCGGCTGTTGTCGCCGCATCCGATCAGTAAAGCTACCAGACCCTGTTGGGATAAACGACAACAGCAATATACCAATTAATCTTTCATCTTGTGATGAACAATGAGAAGAGTATCTACCAACAGATATGCAGCGGAATAATATAAATCACATGCACAAGACACAATGATTTACGTGGGAAAACCTCCTCAAAGTGAGGAGTAAAACCCACGGGACGGACCACTCCAAGCTTCCACTATAATCAACAAATGACAAGGAGTCATCTTTAGGGCCTCTAGAGGTTTATACCAGCAGCAACACATTCACCATAATGCAACTAGGCATTTGCAACAACAACAACCACCACTACCAAGAGGAACTACTCTGAAACAAAGAATACACAGATTTTGTCCCCTTCGGTAATCAGTTCATATCTCACAAACTATAGATCTCCTGTGCACAAATTTTGGTAGGATTGTGATTCCACGAGTCCCCAGACCACTGACAAAATTTCAGCTCAATCGGACACTGTTTGACCACCTAAACAGATCATCTACCGAAACTGTTCTGTGCTGAAACTGCAGTCACCCGAACTGACAAAACCGACTCCAAATCTGATGCTCTGCTGAACCAAATCTCAAACCAACTGACCAGATCGAAGTACCCTAAGTGTATAACGATCTCACCAAGTTTGGCGCAAATCCAAGCACATTTGAGCCTCTGATCACAAGCTTGAGTCAGAACTGCCCGGAGCCACCAAATCTAGACAGATTTGCTTCTCCTTCTTCTTCCTCTCCTCTCTTGGTTGTGTTGTGCGTGTGCTACTCTCACTCTCTCTCAAGTGACGTCCAGCACCTGGGAGAAGATGGGGGCTAGGGTTTTCTTGCTTGCACTCCCTCTCTAGGAGCAATCTCTACTATTGATTCAAGCACTAGATCAATAGTACACAAACACATAGGCTTGTGGTCTGTTTTCTTGAGTTGTTAGGCTCCGAATCATCCTCCATGTGGAGAGATAGCCCAACACACCCAGTCGTCTTTATCCTTTGCTGCATATCGTCTTCTTCTCCATGCTTCTGTTTTCGAGGAGAAATTCTAACTTCCAACTGCAATCCAACCTCTAGAGTCAGTACCACAAAGAGGTGCATCTATGGTACCCAAGTAAGGATTTGACAGGATGTCAAAAGGATTTTTTTGTATTTTTCAATTTTTTAAAATTCAAATTTGAATTGGACCGGTTGGGAATCGGCTGGTACCGCTACCGGTCCGGACCGGTTCCCACGGGTATTTAAAACCCTGATTCCTACCCTTTCTACGGTTAGTACAACTGTACAAGTGGTAAAACCTGTTGAAGACATCAAGTAACATTGCGGTTTTGTGAAGCCATTCAAGTACTACTTGGTTTGACACACACTCACCTGCAGTACAAGGGTTCTCCCAGATTAGTCGCGTGCGTTGAACGTCACGTTGCAAATTGTTCTCCGTGTTGGGGGCAAAGTCAAGTAGTCAACGACAAGGCCAGCACCCACACATCTCTGGCCCTAATCCTACTTTCCAGCTGCAATGCAATCTCTCGATTCAAAACTGTATAGCACACAGAGCGAAGAGGTGCATATCTAGTATACCCAAGTAAGATCTGACCGGATATGTCAAAAGCAGGCCTAGCCTTTCTATGCTTAGTACAAAAGGGTGGTAAAACACGTTGAAGACATCAAGTAACATTTCGGTTTGGGAAGCTAATAGGTGTGGTTAAAGACAATGCTTGAGTAAACTTTGTGACTATGCAGCTATGAAGAAAAGTGTTGAAAATGTACTTGGTTTGACACATGAAGCAAAACCAAAGAATGTCGTGTTTGAGTGTCTCCCACAACAATATTACATCCACCTTGTCACAGCTGAGCTGTCTATCACCATAGGCCAAGTCACGGCTACAAAAATTACAAATGAATGAATTTTAATCTTGACTGTAATCCACATGCGCATTACATATGTGAAGGCGATCACTGAAGCAATCAATCAAATTGACACCTATCAGCGTTTATCTTTATCTCTGTTTTTTACATGTACAAGGCCTATGCTAATTCACAGAATACCAGTAAAAAAGGGTGTAAAAGGAAGAAAAGGGAACTATGGTACAATGACTCATGATTACAGATCTCTGTTAGGACAGCATCATGTCAATCACGACTATCAGGTAAGAGTACCTCGGTAGGCAATCAAACTGATTACAGGGGAGCGTCAGAGGCAGCTGCTGCTGGGATTTCTAGCAGAGAAAAACCCCCACTGATTATTCGAGCATGGCGAGTTGTGAGGACATTTCCCAGTTTGGGAAGTATAGCGCAACTGTACACTTGCTGTTGTTTCTCTATGTTCCACTATAGCATGTAGAACGGTGGTTCCTTCCTTCTCGATCCCCCATCTCCAAACTCGTTGTTCCACTGGACGATCCGGCTCATGGTTACTGAATCCGTCGACAAGCTAGCACCCACCTACAGTACAAACTTCAACTGGTTATCATGTGCTCAACATGCAGTTAAGGGGTAACAGAAGCGTCCATTAGAATGGCAGAAATAAGCACGCATTATTCCTTCACCTGGTCAAGCGCCAATTTCAAGTCAACCATTCCAAGTGGGCGGACGTCTTCTCCTCCATACAATGGAGGCTCAGGCTTGCCTTCCGCTATCGCCAAGCTCTTCTCCTGTGTAAAACAAATGGGATTTTGGCACCATTATGAGGGATGGAGGGGGAGAGATGTGCATAAAAAAAGGCTTAACCATAGATGGAGATTCTGTGCAAACCTTCTTTTCGTTCTCAGTAATTTCACGAACAGGGCCATGCGCCGCAGTTATACAGAGATTCTGCAGGGAAGGGAAACACGATGTGAGTTTCCAGTTCCTTCACATTGCTGAAAAGTACAAGGCACACTAACAAACCTTCAAGTCACTCCCAGAATATCCTTCAGTCATATTGGCAACTGACCCAAGATCCACATCTGGTGCCAATGTTTCTTTGGATAAAATGACTTTCAAAATCTTTTCTCTATTTGATGCATCAGGAAGGTCCACCATTATTCTGCCAGTAAGAATCAATGCCAAGAGTTTAGCAGTGGATACAAGACTATCTACCTCAGGGAATCATAGAAGCTTACCTGCGAGAAAACCTTCGAATAACAGCTTCATCAAGATCATGTGGCCTATTTGTGGTTCCAAGTACAAGTACGCGCTCTTGCTCTTTAGTGCGCAAACCATCCCAATTTACCATAAATTCATTTTTCACCTTGCGCATTGCTTCGTGCTCTTGTTGGCTTCCTCTCATTGCTAGCAGACTGTCAACCTGTTACAGACCAAGTCACAAATGTTATGGTAAGTGCCCAACACAGGCAAACTGTATAAAATAATGAACAACCCATTTGGTCCACACCTCATCAACAAATATTACTGCAGGAGCTATTTTACTAGCCAAAGAGAAAATGGCCTTCACATATTTCTCTGATTCTCCAAGCCACTGAAAACAAAATGAAAATTTACGTCAGAGAACAGAAAAAGTAGATTTTTAAAAAAAATAAAACTGTTTCTTTTGGTCAACAGTACCTTTGACATAATGCTTGATATTGATACATTGATAAAGTTTGCACCCGCCTCAGTAGCTACCGCTTTTGCAAGCATTGTTTTACCTGTTCCAGGAGGTCCAAAGAGCAGTATTCCCTTCACAGGCTGCCAGAAAGAAATGTGTTGGTAGCATTTCCAGATGTAACTAATAACTAGCAGGAAAATATGTCAGGCTGGCTTTGCCCTTTTGAAATCAGGCAAGCACCTTTCTTAGCTGCCCTTTGCTGAACAATTCAGGCCTTTGTAGAGGGAGCATCACCAATTCCCTCAGTGTCTCCTTCACATTGTCCAGGGCTCCAATGTCCTCAAAGGTAACTCCAGTCTCATTAGGTGAGATAACATTTGTAAGGATTGTTTCCTCAAAGTAATTCTCTGTGACTACATCCTGAAAAAAAAACAACTTGCATTTGAGTATCAGGGAACTTTTAACCAGCTACTAGATAGAGGGATGGAGAGGTCACCTTTAATATATTATTTGAACTCTTACGTCCACTGTGTGTATTCTGTAACATACTGAATCCATGCTTGAGGCTGTATATCCATGACACTAACTTAGCATTAGACAGAAAGGACACGTTGATGTTTATATCCAGGCGCAATACAACTTTAGCATAGTATTTACCTTTTGATTGGAAGTATTATTTTTCCATCACTTGGGGGTTTATTCTGCTGAAAGTGATGACTAATAGCAAGTCCGACAATCTTATCCACACCTAAAATGGATTGGACCAATATAAATTTTCTCAATAGTTTCAATAAAAGAAATTGGTCCAAGAGCAACACCGAAAGAAACAGCTTACTTTCATTAGTTAGTAATTGATCTTTGATAGATAATTCTTGAAGATCATTGCATTCGATTTTCCTGCTGGTCAGAAACTACAATGACAACACAATGTAAGAGTCATATCACTGGCAAACAATTTCTCACAAGAGCAGGGATGGAAAGAACAGCTGAAGATGTAACTGAAAGGTATCAGCTTATCAGAGACTAGTATATTCTAGCAAGTGTTACTTAATTTCGAGGCCATTTCCATCATGGCATTACAAATGTGGCTTACAAGTTACAACCAAATAAATTTCAATAACATATGATAGCAACAAAAGGTGCATATTAGGATAAAGTATGAAGTATGATAAATTCTATTCAAGAATCACGTAAGTGTGATGGTCATGATACACATCCTAATAGAACTAAGGCAACTATAGAGGCAGCACGTAGGGTATTTTTTGTGTAGCAGGTTCATTTTAGTCTCATCCCTCCAGTGCTAATCAAACAATCCACGATTCTTCTGATAGTTGATGTACTAACAATTCATTATATTTAGAAGAAACCATGTGCTTGATTTGGAAAGCCATTAATTACAAGTTACAACTTGAAAGGTAATGAAAAACCATGACCTAGAGTTGGAGGTAACTAACTATGATTTGGAAGAAAATTAATTTCATAAATATACACACAAGGGAAGCCTTTCTATTTTTAGCAAATTCTATCAACCTAATTATATTCCCTGTGTACGGCGTCAATATTTTGTACGTGTATGTCACACGTGCCTGTCTTCTATCTCCAACAAAATATTTTTTGAAAGAATATCTCCAACAAAATGTTCCTGTCACTATGTATAAGAACTGCCTTAGTTGCATCTTACCTTACGAATATTATGAACATTGGCATTAGCTTTAAGGGTTTCAGTGTCGCGTTCTAGTTGTTTCTTCAAATTCGATAACTGTGCTTCATTCTGCCAAAAAAAAGCATATACAAAAAATCTCCAGGTTAGACAAAGTTCACAATGGACAACTTAAGTGCTTAGGGATATGACAATACTTGGGGAAGTTCAATGGTAATTTTATTACGGAAAAGGCCACTTAGATCACTTCTGTCTGTTTCATGCAATCCAAATCCCAAGGTTTCCTGCATTTTTTTTGAACTGTAGGTTTCCTGCATTTTTGGAACATAAGTTCAAAACATAGATCGTTTATTAGTGATATTGATACCACTACCAATGCAAGACTATAGGCCTAAAAGTCTTAATAATGTAAAGAAACTTTATATGCCCACAGAAAATAATGCAAACGGGTGATAATGTTATCTGGATAGAGCTAAGTAATGTCTGGTTGCCACTAGATACCCTGGAAACATGATATGCAGGATGTGACCAGCAAAGCAGACCATAGAACTAAGTTAGCAGTTTTGACAGACAGAGGGAAAGCATAGGAATGCAACTTAACACCAACTTGCAAATTCAAAAATCATCCAAGTCCAAATAACATTTCAGATTACAACCTAAGTAAGCATTTTTGTCCAACTCTTCATGCTTCATTATCCTCTGTTTGAACAACTTGTGATACACATTTCATTTTATTTCCTAACACGTGCACAACTATACCTGATCGTTGCGGCTATCTGTCTGAGTGTGAGACCCAATTATCAGAACACCAGGTGGAAGTTCTCTTATCAGTGATGCATGCGATTCTCTACATCCAGTAAATAACTTCTGGACATCCTTGAGTAACACAATCAAATTACTGCCTTTGCTTTCTTCTGAAATGACCTGAAAGGAAATGTAAACCAAGAACCATATTGTCGCAGGCAGCAAGATAACAAATTATAGAGATGCTGATCATCTATAACAACCATTACCTCAATTAACTTCCCTAAAGCAACACTATCAACTTCTTCACCAGCAGAAGAATCTGGACGAAGTTCATGAGCTGCAGAAATGTTAAACCATAAATCGCATATAAGACCAGAAGAGCATCCACAGGTCACTTCAATACACATGCTTAAGAAGTTCAGGCTAACCGTGACAAAAGAAGCCGTTATTTATCTCACACAAACCTCCAAGATCATTACCATGAGTGATAGGATTGTTGAATCTAACTCCAAGTTTGGATAACTGATTTTTTTCAAAAGCAAGCACCACTTTGCCTCGAGAACCATAAGCAGGGCCACTGTGAATTAACCAAACAATTATCAGAATGTAAAACAAAAGTGTGTAAGTAACAATATAATCACACGAAGAACACAAAACAAAGTCTATCAATGTTCAATGTGTAACATATCAAGTCCACTATTATGTCTATTTAAGTTCATGCAACATAATTTCTGAAATAGTATGATCTCAGAGAGATATTTAGTCAACATAAACTCCATTTATGATCAGTTCCCAAATGTACTGCTCCATTCTGTGTTCTGTTCACTTATATACTAGAAAAAAGATTCAAAGGTGTTCAGATTTCGAGTCTGTCAATGGTCAAGAAGACAAGGGCTTCCAGTGTTTTCTATCTGCATCATACAAATTAACCACACTTCAGAACGCATATAATAAAACACAACTCATAAAGAATTAATAGAGTTCTACGATACATCACTGCTAGGTTAGAATAAAACAAGAAAGCATAGCTCTCGATAGAAATACCTTTGTTTCAGCTTAAAGGCAGTACCAGAATACTCTACCCTATCCCCTGCATAAGAACAAAGATGTAAATGTTACATTAAAGTGCGAGTAAAATGCAAACAGAAAATAAATGAAATAAAAGGGCACTGAAACCTTCTCTGAAAGTGTTTAGGTTGGATGGCCCCTCAATATCTCCTGAAGTACAAGGTACATCATCCATCCTGACATCCTTGAGAGACGACTGCTAGAATTATCTTTCAATCAATAATTTATATATTTCTTCTGATATATTGACAAGTTGAAAGGTATCGTAAAAACTGAAAGTACAAGTAAGGGAACACATGTAGAACTTACACTACCCAGCGTAAGAGAATCAGCTATGAGAAGTCTAGCTTCAGAATCCTTTGCAAGAGCCTTTACAAGTGTTTCCAGATAAGTTTCTGACCCTAGAAGGATATTGGTGCAAAATAATTAGAGATGTACAGAAAATAAAACACCAAGAAATTGCCTGGCAGGCATAACAGTTAACACAACTCAAGGACATTCATTTGTTACAATAGAATAATAAAACAAACATATGACAAAAACTACCTGATGGACCAGATAACAGTATTCGTGGATTTAGAGATAAAATTTCTGGAAAAGTTAACCCGAACTTTTTGGAGTGTACGAATGCAGGTGACAAGAGTGCCTTCTTTGTAATCTCACTGCAAGAAATGAGCGCAGATTAATAAGAAAGAAGGTACTGTAACAAAATGGAGAAAGAAAACACAATTTTAACCTTTTAGAACCAAAGCAATACAGATTGGTTGGTCCTAGTATTTTACCAAAAATATTGATATCTGAACAACAAACTGAACAGGAAAAATGTTCGGATTTAGGAGTACAGAATGAAAAGAAAGAGTGACAGATAATGGATAGCTGTAAAAGTGAATCTACAAAAAAAAAATCCAGAACTAGGATATGACCTGAGATAGTATGGGAAATTATCAAGGGTTACATCAATATCATTTGGGTTAAGAATTCCGTGTTTCATCCGATCCTTAAAGGTTATCCATCTGCTGAGCTCAGTATCAGCTGAATTGACAGCAGAAATCTGCACTGCTTTAGTAACTTCAGTATCCCTCAGAGGATGCTGAAAAATCTGCCAGCAGGTTATGGATCACTCCACGATAGCAAGTCAAACTAACAAGCCTAGCACATTCTACCATTCCTGAAGTGCCTACCAGCAACCAATATGTAAAGTAATGACAAACAAATGAAAAAGAAATGCATGGTACAGAATCTGATAATAAGGATACATAGGCATCCTTGGCCCCAAAAATAAGCTCATCCCCTCCTATAAGAGAAACTTTGTCACCTGGGCTGATCCTTTTTCCATTTAGTACAACCAAACCATTTTGGCCTGTGAACTCTAACTCACATGGACCTCCTTGCTGTAACAAAAGAAACAACACATTGTTTATGCAAGAAGCCAAGAAACAAAACACTGTAACTGTGTTATAGCACTGCAGAAGCATTAAAAGACCTGAAGACGTCGTAACATGCATAGAATTCCGCTAGAAGCTTGATTTCCCAAAACAATGTGACAGCGGACATCTCTGCCAATACGAATTTCATCGGCATATATAAGAAAATGAGCAATCTGCAAATCATAGATGGTTGATATCCAATATCAGTTCAGAAAAAATTGAGCGTTTACTACTGGATGACGATAAGGAACAGGCACAAAAGTACCAAAAGGGTGAGAAACTTAAAGCAGATTTTAACTGATTAACCATGAAAAAGTAGCTCAAGATTTCTGAACCATGATTAAGAACTTACAGGTGCACTCACACTTGAAATGTAGAGAAGCCCATGAAAGATATTTTTTCTATTTTTCAAGAAAAACAGAGTTGCTTAAGGGTCTTCACACACACCTAGCATTGACTTTCTACTGGAGCCTCATATGAATCATAAATGATGATTTTGAAGAATTCTATTCGGCCCTGATCTAAAAATCATTATGGTTGCACATGCAGCATAAAAACTGTTAAATGATGCACAGAGAATGAGAGAACTATCAACTAACAGTTACGACCAAAGCTGCAAACATCAAGAGCAGAGAGTAATCTGCATTTACACTACCAATATTTTCAGCTGAGAGTTGCATCTCCTTCAACTACAAAGACATGTGAAAGCAAATCATCAACCAAAGATACTGATGCGGAAGAAACTAAAAGTTGCCGCAGAAATTCCAGAAAAATTGTAAGCAAATATACGATTCGGTCCTCTCCCCCACCCGCCAGCACCACCACCAAAAGAAGATCACGGAATTCCCAACAACTGAAGTGCGTGAACATTCGTGGAACTGCACCGAACGACACGAAATTGCCGTTGACAGGAAGCAACATCTAGCATTCTAGAACGACACGAAATGGCAGAGAAGTGCAAATAAGCAACCCCAATGAACTATCACGAAGTTGCGCAGACGCCGCCGCGTTTGGCGACTGAACCAATGCAGGCAAGCTCTGAACCCCCAGGAAAAGTGGAAAACCACCAACAAGGCAACAAGTCAAACACGCACTCACCTCTGGGTGCTGCGACAGCAACCTCGCCCACGGCCGCCGCGGATTCCGCTGTGGAGGCGGAGGCGGATTCAGCACCGGCTGCCGCTGCCCCATCTTATCCGCCTCCCGGGACCCCAAGCTCTTCCCCGCCGCCGCGGGCGCGGCCGGCGTCTCCTTCTGCTCGGGCGCCTCATCCTGCGTTACCCACCCAACCCACATTAGCCTCAACCGAGACGGGGATTCTACTCTCGCTGCGGGGAGGAGGAGGAACGCGAGGAGCTCGAGCTCACCTTTCCGCGATTGGTCGTCGAGGCCGACGACGCCGGGCGCTTGCCTCTGCCGCGGCCGCCCTTCCCTCCTCCGTCGCCTCCTTCTCCGTCGCTTCCACCACCGCCAGCGCCCGGGCCCGCCGCGGCGGCGGAGCGCTGGCTCCTCGTCTCCACCATGGCGGGGCAGGCGGGGTCGGTCGCCGGAGTTCGTTACGCTTTCCGGAAAAGGAAACGAAATGGTTTTCTGGTCTTTTTTTTTTGTTTTTTGCGCGAGGGGAAATCAGGAAATGGAATGGTGGTGGGGCTGGAAGGGCAGAGGACAGAGGTTTTATAGCGTTATTGGACACGTGGTGGCCCCACCTGTCAGACGACGGTTTTTGGTCTTTTTGTTAGCCCACCTGTCAGTGTCATGAGTCGAGGCTTTCGCTCTTTTCTGAAGTGGATGTGGTCACCTGGCAAGGATTTTTTTATGGTGGTGTGGTATCTATTCTTTTTGTGACAGTAGTTTTGACCTGCGATTAGTTTATTTTGTTGGTCCGAAATGTCATATAATTTGTACCAAAACCGGAGGTGGTAGAACTTTAGGTACAAATTATGATATTACCTCACTTGTTCTTCGTCTTATTCATTATTTTTAATAGTTCTTTTTCTCATATTCTTTTTAACCACATAATTTTCTTATTCTTATTTTATTCCTATTTTCCATTTGCATCTTCTTTGTTAAATTATATCCTTCATTTCCACTTATTTTTCGTCCTCTTGTGACACATATATTGATATATATCATATATACTCTCTCCATACCCATAAAACAAGTCGTTTATAACAATGACACGGTCTCCAAAGTACAACTTTGACTTCTTATTTTTTAAAAAATATTTATTAAAAACTAACATATGTATACTTTTATGATAGTATTTTGCAAGGCAAATATATTCATGTAGTTTTCATATTTTCAAACTCAACAACTTAAAAGTTATTCATGATTTATATTCCCAATATTTAACTGAAATCTTGTCCAAAACGACTTCATTTATGGGTATGGAGGAGTACAATATAATAAAGCAAGTTCTTCTTCTTTCAAGCTTTTTTTTTTGTTGCACGTGCCACTTGAAATTTTAAGATGTGTTGCTATTTGGTTGTCAGACCACGAGTCCACCACCTAGTTGTTTCATGGATAATTTCTTGACTAACCTACCACCTTTCTCAACTTTTTTCAATTTCTTTTCTTATTGTTTTTACTTTTTACAGGTCTAAATGAAAAATTGTATTTTTTTCCTTCTCTTATATTTTTATTCCATTACCTTCCTTATTTTAAATTTTTTATGTTTCGTTTTATCATCTTCTTCATTTCTCCTTATTTTCAGTGCATATTAAAAGCAAATTGTAATTTTAAAATTGCATTGCAGCTGGTCTAACACTTGTTTTTACAGTGCTTATGATCTAATAGTTCATTTCTAGTTCAATTTTTTTAAAATTATTTACTTAGATTTTTCATTCAACATGATAAGCATGGTTGCAACGAGTTTGTGAGTCATGTTGCTCACTTTTTTTTTTGTTAATTCACCATCATCCTATGCCTTAGTTGGTTGATAATTTATTTTCATTTTGTTTATTCAATATTATATTTTAGCTCGATATTTGTTTTTTTTAGTTCCGTGGCCTCTACATGCCCCACACAAAGCTTTCACTCCTTATGTTTTGCTATATATCCACATCCAACTTCCTAACAGCAGATTATCGGAGTATGGCAGTCATTGAATCATCCTACATCTAAAAAATTACAGCGAAGAATGTACAGTTTTGGATGTAACGGAGACAATATTTATATGTACAACAATCAACTGAATCGGTGATATTGTATTCCCATACCTCTGTTCTTTACAAGCACAAGGCCTTTACCAATTTGTAAAATTAGCAGGAGAACACAAAAAGAAAAGAATGGGGGTAAGACTATCTGCACTCGTCAACCTCCAAATTCAACCTCTGAAAGGAATATTCCTACCTCGTCATCAACATTTTACGGTTCAGTTTCAGTTTCTGCGCACCCGTCAATCTCTATATTTTACACTCCATACCAACCAACCACCGTGGGACCCACACATCATTTTTTTAACCCTCCCTTATCCTCTCTCTCGCCCGCGTCGTCCCAGTCCCTTCCCCCGTCCTCCAGCCGCCGGCGGCCTAGATCTGTGCCTCGGCGGCGGCGGACCAGGGGACGGCGGTGTGGCGGAGATCTCCCAGAGGGGCGGCGTGGGAGGAGCTCCCCTGCAGCGGCGGCGCGGAGGTCAACCATGGCGAGCTCCGTGGAGTGGAGGAGCGGGAGGGAGAGGCGGACCCACGGCGGAGCTTCCTAACGCGCGGAGGCCGGAGCCCGCGACTCCGGCGCGGCGCCCAGAGGTCGGAGGCTGCGGCACTGGCGGGCGACGCGACCCCGCCCTTTTCGGCCGGCCGCTCAACCATGCCGACGCGCTCCTCCTCACCGAGTCCCCCGAGGCCGCGGTGGAGCAGAGGCGGAGATCCGGCGCAGTGGAGGGGGCGGCGGTGCGGCGACCGGCGCAGTGGAGGGCGGCCCTTCCCCTGCTCCGCCGCGGGGCTCCCCATTCCCTCCGCTGGCGCGCCGCAGCTCCCCCTGCTCCCCATCGGCAGCGGGCCTCGAGCTCGGGTCGGCGCCGCCCTCTCCCCCACATCCGGCGCCCGAGGACGGCGGGCCTAGCCGCCTCTCGACGGGCGTCCGCGGCATCCATGGTCGGCTCCCCGGCGGCGACGAAGGACCAGTGCGGCCATGCCTCTCCTCCGCCCTCCCTCACCCAAAGAGCAGCGCGGCTCCAGCGGCCGGCGACCGCAGAGGAGCTCCACGCCACCGGCCCTCCCCACAGCGCCGCCCCCACCCTACCCGCCGCCGGCGAATCCATGCCGTCCCTGCTTCCCTCCCTTCTCCCTCCGTTCCGAACATCCGCGCGAAGGGGGTGGTGGTTGCTGCCAGCCGTCGACGTGGCGTGTGCCGTTCGGCCTCCAAGCACGCCAGGGATGGCGTCCGCGGGACCGAACGGCACGGTACCGTCCGCTTCCCAGGTCGCCGGTGCGGACAAAAAAACGCCAAAAGCGACCTGGAGGTGGCTTTGCCGGCCCGTTCCAGGCCCCGGTGCAGACAGTCTAAAGGACAATGAACAGGGGAGTGTCATGTCAAATCAATCTAGCCAAGGGAGTGTCGGAGGCAGCTGCTCCTGAATGCTGGAGCAGAGAAAAAACCCCAACTGATCATGGTCCACATTCTTCCGAAGGCGTTCGGCCTTAGCTTCGGCCGTCTCGTTGGCCATGGATAGATGTCTTTAGGTCCACCATGATGCTGCAATCAAGTGAAATATAATGGTCATGATTCATGAAACATTGATGCTTTGCAAATTGAAGGCAGAAACAAGAAAATGTGTAGATCAGGCTCCCACGCCTTGAGCTTCACACCTAATAAATTTGTAGAAGAAAAATTGTTGTTAAATCCTACACGGCACAGAGCCTTGAGCTTCCAAGCTCCCCCGGAAACCAACCAAAATGAAAACGGCCAAATAGGCCACACCAAGCTCCCAACACTCTAGATCTCTCCTTCCCCCAGCAACAGGGGCAAAAACCACAGATCCCCGCAGCTTGCAGCCAAGTCGTGAGCAGTGGACCGCAGATCTGAACAACACGGAGCTGCTACAGATCGAAACTTCAGTAGAACTGCCTATCATCCACTCTCCAGATTGAACTTGGTGATCAACTTGGTACTAACTAGGGGAATCTCATCCGCGCGTTGCTGCGGGAATTAAGAAAAATACAATGATCGTAAGAGAGAATTTCGGCAACCTCGCGCGTCTGATCATAAGAGAGAATTTCGGCGACCAAGGCAACCTCGTCGCCGCCGTTGGTAATTCTTTGATCTAGGTTTGATCTAGGTTTGAACACCACGCGCGTTGCTGCGGGATTTTGTCAAAATTAAATCTATTATAGATGTAAACCACTATTTTTTTAGAAAAAAAGAGGAGATTACAATCTCATCCTAACTCAATTTATCATCAGCCATCTCATTTATTTTGTTAAAAAAAGGAGGAGATTACAATCTCATCCTAACTTAATTTGTCATTGGCCATCAATCACACGCTGACCAGGAGATTGAAAGGGGATGCGGTTCGGAGCTTCGGGCTGCTAATCGCAAGAAGATGGCCGCCAATTGAATAAAAAAAGAAATAATTGATGGACTGCATACATGCAATTGGCAAACTGAACTAAAAGTAGATAGATCAATTCGGTGATTTCTGGCCACTCTTTTCTTTTCCTACCAACAGGAATAGCTATTTAGTATAAAAATGGATATATTTCATTATGTCAAATGAAAAACGATCCGGTCGTTATGTTTCTGCTAGGACTATCTACGCTGCTATTCCTTTATATTCCTCAATTCCATGCGCGTTGCCGCGAGTATGTAAGAGAAATCTATGAGTTAGAATATTACTATCACCCTCCTATTCTTTTTCTTTCTTCTTTTTCCTTTTCCTTTTCTTTTTTCATTCTTTTTTTTTATTTTTCACTTTACTCTATACCAACTACCATCGATGGGGCCTATTTGTCATTTTATCAAAATATATTCATATGAGATCTTGTTTTGAAGGATTTATTAAAAGAAATCCAATGGTGTAATCAGAATTTAATTTGGTTTTTTGATTTTTGAGTTATAACATTTTTTAGCTAGTTCAAACAATGGGGCTCATCACTGGATGTCATGGTCTTAGTGGGGCTGTTGAGGTGGCATGCTTGCATGTTGAGAGAACTCCCTGGTGGGAAGCTCCTATATAGGAGTTATAGATGTGCATCCCACCGATACACCTATATGCAGCTCCTTTTCTTTTTCTTCTATTTTCCTTTTCTTCTTTTATTTTCTCATCTCATCTCACAACACAACACAAATCACAGCACAAGATTAATTCATCTCATCTCATTTACCACACAAATCATAACACAAAATTCATAGGATTTACAGCACTAAGTCACAATTCACAACATCATTCACGATTCACTAAATAAAAAAATGAAGATCCACATCTATCCCATAGGGGAGGAACAACAACACAAAGAACTCACATTATAACAAGAACAAGAAACGAACAGAGATCCCGTGTGTGCCCACCAAGGGCCTCGCCATGACCTGGCCGTCCTCCGCGCCCTCCTGCAGGGGCCTCGCTGGTGGCTTGCGGGCCTCCCGCGCCGGGGCCTCACTGGTGGCCTAGCCGGCCTCCCGTGTCCGCCTACAGGGGCCTCACCGGCGGCTTGCCAGCCTCCCGCACCCGCCAGGGGCCGCACTGGCGGCCTGGCCGACCTCCCGCGCTGATGCCACCGGCCACTGCGCCCCAGGCCCTAAGCCGCCGCGCCCCTGGCTGCGCCCGCACGCCGCTTCCCTACAGCATAGAGGTGAGGGTATGATCCAGACAAAAGAAGATAAGAAGAGAGAGTGATATTTGAGTGAGAGACGAGATTATCAGCCACAATACAAATAAAATTTTGATCTGAATAAGGCTATAATGACAACTATTATGAAATGGAAGGAATAGTTATTAATTGATAATATACGATGTCTGGATTATCAACCACCAGGCAGTGGTACTTCTCTGAGAACAAATCCGCATTAGCTATTAACCACCGGTCAGTCAACACCATTTTTCTTTAGAATAAAAGTGTAACAGACATCAACCACCAACAAGCTCCCATCTAGAAGCTTCATGCATCATGATCATCCTCTGAACTGAACAAGCGCAAACAGTATATAGGGGGTGTTTGGTGGCCAGCCACGGTTTGCCACGCCACACACCATCCTGCCACAACTTGTGGCGCGCTATCTGTCCGCCACAGCCATAGACTCCCTTTCATGTAACTGTAGCGTGGCGAGAAGAGTTGTGGCGCAAAGTACTGTAGTGTGGTGATTTAGGGCAACTCCAACCCGCCCCTTTTCTTCACCCTCACCTCATCTTTAAGAGCTCAAAGGCAAAAAAACGGCTCCAACCCAACCCTTATCCGCCCCCCGACGGATGAGAGTCTCTCATCCCGCCCCCCTCGACCCTCACCTGTAGGGGCTCCCGACGGGAACCCTCATCCGCCCCGAGCGCCAACGGCCTCCGCTCCCGCGCGTCCACGGAGATGTCCGGGCCAGGCGCTGGCACCAGGCCCTGCTCGCGGTGGCGGATCGACGGCGAATCAGCGCAGGGGCCGGACAGCGGCCTCGCCGCCCGCCTCGAGGCCGCGCCTGTGGAGGCCGGCGGCTTCCGACCTCGAGGCCGCGCCCCGTGCGGCTCCTCGACGCGAGAGGCCGGCGTCGATCCGCCTCGAGGCCGCGGCGGTGACCCGCCTCGAGGCCGCGCGCCGGCGTCCATTCGCCTCGAGGCCGTGGCGGCGACCCGCCTCGAGGCCGCGGCGGCAGGGACGGAGCTCCGGGGAGGCGGCCGGGGAGGGAGCTCCGGGGAGGCGGCGGGAGGGAGCTCCGGCGGAGGCGGTCGGGGAGGGAGCTTCGGGGAGGCTGCGGGGAGAGAGATCCGGCAGGGCGGCGGTGTTGTGCGAGAGAGAAGGAGAAGGGGTCGGGCCCGTGGGGGCAGGCTGGTGGCTCCCGCCGGCGGCGCTCCGCCCCGGAGGCCGCGCCGTGGGGGCCGGCGGTGCTCCGCCCCAGAGGCCGCGCCCGAGGGGCTGTCGCCGTTCGTCCCTGCGCGAGGACAGGTGGGGAATTGGGGATCGATCGGGTGGGGGAAAGTCTGGGTGGAGAAGGGGAGGGGGTGGTGGTTAAAAAAAAACTGACGAGTGGGCCCCACGTGTAAGAGGTGAATAAATAAAGGAGATAAGATGGTATATGAGAGTTGGGTTGGAGTTGGAAGGAGAAGAGGAGCCATAAATCTGGATGAGAGACCCTTATATGGGAGAATAAAAGCTCAAATTTAAGAGTTGCCCTTATGGTTGGGAACCAAACACCCCCTATATCTCAACTTGGAGTCGGACGACAGATATCAACGTGCAAGTGACCAATCGGACGGACGCATTGACAGACAGCGAAGCGCCTGCCTGAGCCCCGTGACCGCGTGCCTGTGCTGTGTGTAACGTTAGCGGCATGGTAAATGGTAGGCACTCGAGAGGAGGCGCTAAAGTCCACCCGGCCGTTTCCCTGGCACGGCATGATTCCCTTTTTGCATGCACGCGTCCATCCATCTGCTCCAAACGTCACTTCCCAATTGCTCATTCCCATGCCGCCATGCCTCTCTCGAGCAGTGGTGAGTGGTGTTTGTGGCAATAATATATTTTTTATGTGAGGGAGGGCGACGGTGACGCGATGGGGACGTCTCCTGCTGGATCCCTGGGACTGGATGGACCGACCGACGGGTACGTGACGGGGAATACAGGGCTCACGCAGCAGCCTACTCTTCCTACTGCCACCCCGACAGGCTCCATCCGTTCGCCTTTTTGAGTGTAAAAAAAGGTAACTACGAAGCTAAAATGAACAAATCAAGAAACAATCATAAAATGGAAAAACCATGAAACAAAGGATTAACATGCAAATGGAAAATTCGAGAAAAAAAAAGAAAACATGAAAAGAAAAGAAAAACATGCAAATAGACGATTGAAGTATGTAGTGCTTTAATACTCTAATATTATGTTTCCTTGGCAACATCTAACATGCTGAAAACAAATGTTGGATTAGAAATTAAATTCTTAAACTACAATTTAATATTGAATTAGAAATTAAATTCTACTACTCAGAGTACACTGAACTGTAATCAAATCAAGCAGTAAATCAGTTACAGTGCGGTGTGTCGGTGCCAACAATCAAGAAGGCCAAGAATCAACCACGCCAGTCGTCGCCATCCAGGACCATGGGCCTGTTTTGTTCAGGAAAAGTTTTGGAGAAAATTTTGAGATCCCTTTCAAGGTCTATTAGGAGTAATATGCATAGACTAATTGCAAAACTAATTACATAGATGGACGGGAAATCCCGTGATAAATCTATTAAGCCTAATTAATCCGTTATAGAGATTGTTTACAAAGCATAATTAGGCTCGTTAGATTCGTCTAAAAAAATTACGGAATGAGATGTTGCATAATCAACGATTTGACGGCAAGATTAATTATTGACGAATAGGCGAAGAATACTGAACACACCTCGTGTAGATCCTTCTTGATGTGAAGCTGATGGAGAGGAGACTCGACATCGGCGCCTCACCGGATGCTGATAGTTCTTGGCGGGTGCCTCTATTCTGCGGTTAGTGCTCTGTCTCGAGTACTCTAGTCAGGCAGTGTTGGTGATTTCCGCCCAAGCCCACTAACACAGTTCTAGCTCAGTGCGTTTTTGCAAGCCTCCAGTCTGTCTCAGAACGGCTCTCGAGTACTTGGATTGAGACCGATAGAGGATTCCTTCTCGAGTACTTCCCTTTTGTTTTCTCAAGTACTAATTCCTGAGGCTAGTTCTTGAGTTTCCACTGCAGCTTTGTATCAATAGCTCCTAGGGTCAGTAATACTCGAGTGACTACGTGATAACCAAACGGTATATTTCTGATGAGAAGGAGGATGATCCTACTGGACTAGCAGCCTGTTCGTTTGGCTGATGGCCGGTGCTGGTTTGTTCTGAGAGAAATGTACTGCTGGCTGGTTGCTGGTGGCTGGTTTGTTCTGAGAGAAAAGTACTGTTGGCTGGTGGCTATAAGCCAAGCGAACAGGGCGCGGAGTCTGAGGCTTTGCAATCAAGTAGCATAGAAATGTACAAGACTAGGAGTCCGAGGCTCCACACTAGTCAAGTAGTAGAACCGTCACCAAAGCTAGCTTGGGTGGTTGTGCTGCCGAAGAGGGCTTTGAGATCGTCTGAAGTCAGGTTGTGCCGCCGGAGCGGAGTTTAGATGTGATTACGCGATGAAGTGCAGCTCTAGAGGTAGTTCCCGTGGAGAGACGTGCACATATAAGTAGTCCTTTGCTGTGTTGTTCTGCATGCGCAAAACAAGTCAGAAAAAAGGTAATCAGGCGTGCACACTGAATGTGACCATTCCATTGAACTGAAAAACTGACATGGCACTCTGTGAAAATCACTGAGAGGGTGTTTGGATCCCTTTAGTCCCGTGACTAAAGTTTAGTCAGATTAAAACATTTTAGTTCGTCCCCAATAGGAGGGTGACTAAAATTAGTCAGCATTAATTGTTCTTAGCATTAATTGTTCTCTCTCCCTCCCCTTTTCTCTCCTCTCTCACGACAATTAATGAGGAGATAGAGGCATTTTAGTCACCTTTAGTTAGGTCACCCCTAACCAGAGACTACACTAGTTTTAGTCACTTTTTAGTCTTTAGTGTTTGGAAGTTTAGTTCCTAAAGTGACTAAAATTAGTCCGACTTCTTCTAATCGGTGGATCCAAACACCCCTGAGACAAGCATTAAAAAAGTCCCCAAGGTGATATACTGATATGTTAGTCCACGGAAAAGTTTGTGCTTCTGTTATGAGAAATTAATAAGGTCTCCTTTGAACAAAGGATTTCCAAAACAAAGGAATAGGAAAAATATAGAAACAAAGTGTCATGCTATTTTGAGTCTTGTGGAATGAAAAAACATAGGAAAGTTGCTAGATTGGTCATTTGGTTGAATTATAGGAATGAGAAGAGAGATAGACACAAAGGATTCTTTCCAAGAGGTTGGACCTCATGTTAGAAATCCTCCAAAATATCTATGGAACAAACCATTCCATAGGAATTTCATAAGAATTGTAAGAGTTCAATCATTTGTTCCAAAGGACTCCATAGGAAAATTTCCTATAGGATTCAAATCCTACAAAAATCCTCCATTTTTCTTTTATTCCAAAGGAGGCCTAACAGTTTTAAACTACTGTACTTTCTGCCCTGAGTCTCGAATAAAACAATAATTCTTATAAGAACATACTAAAAAACAAATATAAAACACACAAACATACTCCATGGTCGAGCTCCGTAGGTCTCTCATGCCCGATCAGTACATAATGGATTCCACAGGAGTAACACGGCAAATCCAAGATGTCAGTTCAGCACGGACATACTACTAGGCCTATTACAAGTACTGGTACACATCAAATCCATCAACAAAGCTAGCTGCTGCTACGCCTGATCATCTACTAATCCATGGCCAGTCACATCCTGCTAGTGCAGGTAGAGACATGTAACCACAGAGCATAAACACTGCTAAAGCAGAATAACCCTACCACTTGGGAGTACTAGCAGCTAATCGTTCACTAGGATAATTGTTGGATAGCACATAACCACAGGGCATTCATTGATCGGTGGCCCAGGCAACCTAGAACCCCCAGCCGAAGGCTCCATCGAGCTGCCCGGGACCGACGGCCATCTGCGTCGCCGTGCGGCCCTCGACCTTGACCTCCATGCCGGCGACGGGCCAGTGGAAGCCCCCTCCGCCGAGCGGGCCTGGACTCGTCGAGGCGCCCGTGGACAGGCCGCCGGAGAGGAACAGCGGCAGCTGGAGGTTGTCCTGCTGCATGGAGCGCAGGTTCGAGAAGAAAGCCGGCGGCGGCGGCTCGAAAGCCAGCGGGGCCGGGTTGTACGGCTGCCCGATGCCGAGGGCGGCATCCAGGGGGCCGGTGGTAGTGGAGAAGCAGGGCACGAGCTCACGGCCGGTGACCACGGTGGCGCCGCAGTAGGAGCCACTGTCAGCGTCGGCGCTGGCTGCAGCCGCCGCGAACAGCGAGGAGGCGTCCGTGAGCAGCGGGCGCGGAGCGGACGACGCGGACGCGCCTCCGCCGATGGAGGCGGAGGTGGAGTCGGAGAAACAGGACTCGCCGCCGGCGCTGCTGATGCCGCCGAGGCGGTGCTTGCGGGCCGGCGGGACCTCGCCGGGCTTCTGGAACACCCGCGCGATCACCCACTCGTCCTGATCCAACAAAGCAACCAGCAACAGTGTAAGAAACTTCGCTGCAGTAGTATGACCAGGAATCAAAGATGCATGCATCTATAGTTTCAGGTGCCGTCCTTTGCATTGGTTGCATCGACATGAATGCTGTCATAAATCGGTGGGTTCACTAGCCTAATTAAATCCATATGCATGCCAAAAGGAAAACACACTTTGCCGTTGCTATTGTAGATGCTGACAGAAACATGAATGGCAGATTATATTCAGAAATCAGAAAGAGGAAAACTAGCAAGCACCGCAGCAGTAAAAACCAAACATTTACGCCGGCGTGGGAATAATAACTTGCGCGCGGCCATGCACTGATCCATCCCTGCCTGCGATCGGGCCCGCTCGTATCGTCAGCACTGGCCAAGTAAAGATTCGAATCCCTGTTCTTTATACTTACTACCCCTCGCCGCTTGCCGAGTACTACACGCATGGAGTGGTGGCAGCAGAGTGAGCTAGCAGTATGCTACACGCATTGGCCTGCCTGCCCTGTGCAGCTAGACTACTCGTAGCTACGCCATGCATGACTTCACAGCTCACACAAGTGAAGTGATCTTGTGACTACCCTTCTGCCATCCCATCATCATTACATTGTGTCCCTAGTGCTGCTGTACGTACTTGTAGCTAGTACCTTTTGATGTGCAAATTAAATTTTATAAAACACGAGCAAATCAGCAGCATTTTGCCAAGGAAAAAAAAAGGGAAGAAATTGCGCGCGCACCCTTGTGGAGTTGGGGAGGTAGTGGTAGGCGTAGGTGCCCTCGAGGCGGTACTCGTGCATGACCCAGTGCGTCTTCTGACCCTTGGGGGCGCGGCCGCGGTAGAAGACGAGCGTCTTCTTCATGCCCACAAGCGCGCCGGTGCGGCCGCTGCGGATCTCGCGGTCCTTGCCGGTGGCCTTCCAGTAGCCGGCCACCGTAGCGCGGTTGGTGCGCAAGCCCGTCGGGTACTTGCGGTCGCGAAGGCTGTAGAAGTACCACTCCTTCTCACCCATCTTCGCCTTGTCTGCAGTTGCAATGGTGTCGATGTTTACTTTGCATCGGGGAAAGATGAGAAGAAGAATTCCAAACTCAAATGAACTCACCCGGGAGCTCCCATGGCTCGCACTTGTTGAGGTCGATCTCGGCGATGGCGCGGCCGCAGAAGGTGCCGTCCACGGCCTTGCGGAGGAGGTAGTAGGTGATGAGCTCCTCGTCCGTCGGGTGGAACCGGAACCCCGGCGGCAGCTCGCCGCCGCCGCCGTCCAGGCCCAGCCGCTCCATCCCCCTCCCGCCCCCAAGCAGCAGCAGCAGCAGCTAGAATAAACAAAGCAGTTTCGAGAGGACAGCAACAAGTACATCCATTAAAACGAAGGCAAAGAGCCAAGGAAAAGGAATGGAATAGAACGGAAGGATCAGCATCAGGATCAGTACCACATGCAAGAGCTTTACCTGCGGTGAGAGAGAGTTGAAGGGAGCACTCACTCCTCGCTGTTCTTGGGGAGCTCCTTGGCCTCGTTTTATAGTGGCAAGGCACTTGCCTGTGGGTGCAGTGGTGGTGACTGTGTGGCGGGGGTAGGAGAGGGTGGTTGAGGAGTAAATGGCGGATTCGACGAATCGGGGAGGCTGTCAGTCCCTCGCAGTCTCAGCTCCCGGCAGAGGAGGAGGCAAGGCGTGGAGCAGAGCTTTGCTTCTGTCCGGGGGTTTTGGCGGAGGCGCGCGGCAGCGGAGAGGAGGTACCGGATAACACGGACGTCTGCAATGGTAGTTTTTTTTTACAACTTGGTTCTTTTGGAATATTAAATGGCGGATTCGACGAATCGGGGAGGCTGTCAGTCCCTCGCAGTCTCAGCTCCCGGCAGAGGAGGAGGCAAGGCGTGGAGCAGAGCTTTGCTTCTGTCCGGGGGTTTTGGCGGAGGCGCGCGGCAGCGGAGAGGAGGTACCGGATAACACGGACGTCTGCAATGGTAGTTTTTTTTTACAACTTGGTTCTTTTGGAATATCTTTTTTCAATATTTCTTTAATTTATATAACTTATATAGAAGTACAGTATTTCAACCGATTTTCTATGACTAAAGTACTGAATACAAAGAGGACCAATCGGGTAAGGGATACTCTCTCTTAAATAATGAACATGTTTTGATGTATAATATCATTTGAACAATCAACTGCACAAGTACATTAGTTCACACTAGGTTTCTTTTTTCAAATTTCGCAGCAAGACGTGAAAAAGTCACCTAGTATGCTATATAACTTTTCATAATAAAATTATTTGTTGACTTAGTTACATAATTCAAAGAGCAACTCCACTACTTACATGAACTTGTGCAACTTGCGGAAGTCGAGCGAAATGTTGCTCTGTACCTTACTGTGCAAACATCACTTTGTAGGACCTAAATGTCTATCAAAATTTTACATTGGTTCCTTCTTCCTCTATGAAAGAGGAAAATGTCGGCTCCATCTCTATCTTCATTCCACATCATGTGTTTATCCCTCCACCAAGCAAAAATAACCCTTCCTTTATTCATTTTTTTCCCATTCGATCCAAAATTGATGGCCCAACCACCCTACTCGATGCCGGCCTCCTCCCTACCTTATCCTCCCGTGGGCCGTAGGCCACATCACACCACGCACCTCCTTTCTTCATCCTCTACCCTCGTCGTCTACCGCTGCCACAGCCTCACCGGCGTCGACGAGGCCCACCCTCCTAGTGCCACTCCTTCCTCCTCCTCCTGCGTCGTCCGCCGCCGCCATACCTCACCGACGATGCCCCCGACGTCGGAGAGGCCGTCCCTCCCATTGTCACTCCTCCTTCCTTGTCCACCGCTACCCCTCCCTCCGCAACCATTGGCTCCAACTCTATTGAGTTTCAGTTGCCCCCGCTCCTGCGCCCGCTACCTTCCCCAGGTCATACTGCCACCGCCGGACCTCCCTCTAAGGCTAACGGTGAGCAACTGCACCAAGGCAACTCTCCAACCCCTGACCCCGAAACCCTAATCTTGAACCATAACTCGTGGAAAGCTCACCTAAATTCGGTCATAGTTGGAGAAGAAAGGGTGGAGATTGGGTAAGAAAAAATTAGGTGACAGAGCCCTCTATTTCACCCATGTGTGCTATATCTTTTCCTTTACTTTATCCATCTCCAATCCTACCGAACCAGCTATAGATACAATTTTTAAAATGTGGAGGAGAGCAAACTCAAGACATATTTTGATAAAAGAAAATTAGATCTCTCACGATGATCCTAGGGTTTGATGAGGACGTCCAGCAGCATATTTGAGGTCCTCCATGAACTGTGACACTGTGACGGGGATCGGATACGATAGAAACATGTGTACTGGCGTGTGATCAGCACCGGTAACAAGGCCACCCCCCCTCGACCAAAGGAAGTCCGAGGGACGTGGACTCTCCGCCTCGCCTGACCCCGACCCTCAAGGATCGGGGTAAGGGATCGATCTCCACCTCGCCCGACCCGCTAGACCAGCGGGCAGGGGAAGGTGTCAAGTTCCCATCACTTCTAGGACATGGGTCAAAGGCCGTTGAGGGACGATCGGATGATGTGGAATCCACGCTACTGGGGCCTTGGTGGTGGGGCCCTGACATGCCATTTAAACTATTTGATTTGTGTATTGGTATAATATTTTTTTAATTATGATGTTTATTTAGGGTGTGTTTGGCTCCAGGCCACAAGCAGCCACGCCACGGAGCATCTCCTGGTGGTTGGTTTTGCTGTTGTGTAGTGAGTGTGGCAGGAAAAGCTGTGGCGTGAAGCACAGTGCAGTGGAAAAGTGTGGCGGCGAACCAAATACGCCCTTAGTTATGATGTTAGCCCGTAGCAACGTACAAGCTATTACCTAGTTCCTCTAAAAGCTTGATTTCCCAAAAAAATGTGACAGCAGACATCTCTGCCAATACGAATTTCATCGGCAAATATAAGAAAATGAGCAATCTGCAAATCATAGATGGTTGATAACCAATATCACTTCAGAAAAAATTGGGCGTTTACTACTGGATGACGATAAGGAACAGGCACAAAAGTACCAAAAGGGTGAGAAACTTAAAGCAGATTTTAACTGATTAACCATGAAAAAGTAGCTCAAGATTTCTGAACCATGTTAAGAACTTACAGGTGCACTCACACTTGAAATGTAGAGAAGCCCATGAAAGATAATTTTTTCTATTTTTTAAAAAGAAAAACAGAGTTGCTTAAGGGTCTTCACACATAGAATTGACTTTCTACTGGGAGCCTCATATGAATCATAAATGATGATTTTTAAGAATTCTATTCGGCCCTGATCTAATAATCATTATGGTCGCACATGCAGCATAAAAACTGTTAAGTGATGCACATAGAACTATCAACTAACAGTTACGACCTAAGCTGCAAAAATCAAGAACAGAGAGTAATATGCATTTACACTACCAATATTTTCAGATGAGAGTTGCATCTCCTTCAACTACAAAGACATGTGAAAGCAAATCATCAACCAAACATACTGATGCGGGCGCTCGCCTCTGCCTCGGCCGCCCTTCCCTCCTCTGTCGCCTCCTTCTCCATCGCTTCCACCACCGCCAGAGCCCGAGCCCGCCGCGGCGGCGGAGCGCTGGCTCCTCTTCTCCACCATGGCGAGGAAGGCAGGGTCGGTCGCCGGAGTTTGTTACGCTTTCCGGAAAAGGAAATGAAAAATGGTTTTCTGGCCTTTTTTTGCGCGAGGGAAATCAGGAAATGGAAAGGTAGTGGGGCTGGAAGGGCAAAGGACGGAGGTTTTGGGCGTGTTTGAAGGGGTGGCCCGTGGGCTCGGCTGCGCTCCCGGGAGCCCATTTTCGTGTTTGGCCCCCTTTTCCCCTCCCTCGGCTGGCCCGCGAGAGGCAAAACCACCCCCTCCGCCTGGCTCCTCTCGTACGCCATTTTCCACCGTAGCTGGGGGCTGGACGGGCGATTTTAGGGTGATTTGCGCCGGCGACGGGTGGCCTTGGCGGGCTCGCGCGGGAGAAGGGAAAGTTCCTCCCGCCCTTCTCCGTCGCGAAATCCATGGCCTATAAAGGCGTCCGTCGTCGCCTCCTCTCTTCTTCCCCCCTCGCTCCCGTGAGACACCAGCTAGGGTTTTGTGGTGGTGTGCGGCGAGCTCTAGTCCGTGACCGGTGGGCTTCCTCTTTGTTCTCCTGTTGCGGATTTGCTCCGACTCGTCGACACGCCTCACTTCCTTGCTGGGACTCCGGGCAGTGCGGTTCTTCTTCCTCAGTGCCGGCGTTGACCTAGGGTTTGCTGTCGACCCGATCTACTTCCTCTTCCACCTGGTCTTCTGATCTGCTTTCTGTGCCTCCTCCGAGCTTCCCAAGGTGAAATCGACCCCCGAATCCCCATCCTTGTTATGGATTTCTGTTGTGTGTTCATTCTTGTTTCGATGCGATGCGGTTATTCTTGTTCCGATGCGGTGCGATTGTGGTGCGGTTGTTCTTGTCTCGATGTGGTGCGGTTGTTCTTGTTTCGATTTGGTGTGGTTGATCTTGATTCGATTCGGTGTGGTTGTTCTTGTTTCGATGCGATGCGGTTATTCTTGTGGTCGATGATGATGTCTTATGCACTGGGAGGCTCGTTGAATCAAGCAGCCGTGCAGAAACATTTTTAAGTATGCATTTCCTTGTTGATGCTAGTCAGGGCTACCTTACTTAGATATTCTTTGAATTACTATGCATGTAGATGGATGTTCCTGACACCCGTGAAATGATGGTGATGCAAGCTACTAGCATGATAGTGTCCATGGTGTCTGTTGTTGTCTCTACTCTAAAGAGATTGAGGGATGGACCTGAGCCTGATATAGAGCCAAACCCTCTCCTGTATAGCCTTAGAGCTGATGCTGAGCAGCATAGACAGAGAACCCTGCAGGCCATCTATAATTCCATAGATGTAGAATGTGTCTCTATGTTAAGAATGAGGAGGAAACCTTTTTTTGGTTGTGTGAGACATTTAGATCTAGGGGGCTTCTGCATGACAATGCTGGTGTTAGTGTTGAGGAACAGGTTGCAATGTTCCTTCATGTTGTTGGGCACAATCAGAGATTTAGGGTGGTGCACCAGTTTTTTAGGAGGTCCATTGAGACAGTTCATAGACACTTCCACCAAGTTCTTTTTGCTGTTGGTGAGCTTAGGTCTGAGATGATCAAGCCCCCTTCTACCACTACCCATCCAAAAAATCCTTGGGAGCCACAGATGGAACCCATACTTACAGGTAACCACACATGAACAATAGTAGTAGAGAGTGGTTGTCCTGACTTGTTCTAACTACACATGCACATTTTTTAGGACTGTGTTGGTGCAATAGATGGAACTCATGTGTTGGCAAGGGTTCCTAGAAGCAGACAGCAACCATTCAGGGGTAGGCACAAAGACCCCACACAAAATGTCATGGTGTTGACGGTGAATTTCCGTCAACCTAGCCATGAGTTTACCTTCGGTGTTGGCATCAATTTTATATCTTGTCCATTGGTACTAACCCCCTGGATATAACAAGTTCGTTCGTGCATGTCGGTTTTGGAGTTTAATGTTTATGCAGGAATTTAGCATTGAAAGCAAGACTTCTGGGTAAAGTTCATCAAGCACCTCGTGAGAAGACCTTGAAGCCCGGTACAAGTCAAGTGATGAAGTGAACATGACTCCAAGAAGCCCAAGGACCAACCCGTGAAGACGGAAAACTCCAAGGACCTGAACAGAAAATGCTGAATCTTGCGGGACAAGGAGCTCTATCCAAACCGCGGAGAAACTGACGTCAAGGGCCCACATGCAGAAGGGAGAAACTTCTAGAAGACACGGGAAGCATCATCCACGAAGGAGGCCACGAAGTGGGCCGAAATGGGCCCAGGACAGCCGGCCCAACCCATTTCGGGGCCCATTCGTGCCCCCCTTTGACCTAGACGATCCTCGGACTATTTATAGTCCCCCTGCCAAGAGCCACGCATCAACTCATTCGTCATTCGCCGTCGAGGAGCAGAGAAGAGAGGGACACCATCTCGGAGAGGAGAGGGTCGAGCTAGTTGTCTAGGGTTTCCCTAGCCGACGTGGGAACCTTGCAAGGAAGACCACGTCGGAGTTCCAGGAGCTAGGAGCAAGATCAAGGTAGGATCCCGGTGGTGATCTTGTCCATGTATCGTTTATGATGTTGAATTATCAAGTTGCAATCCGATTTCTAGTGATCAAGTGCTTCTTCTATGACTTTGATTTCGATTGGCTTTTCTTACTTTAAGATCTATTCTCGAGATAGATCATAGAGGGTGTTCTTGTAGCCGTCGTGGCTAGAGGAGCATGCCTGACCTTCCAAGAGATTTCAACTTGTCCATTGGACTCGCCCTAGGCTAACCCGCACGAATAGGAGTGCGTTGTGACAGAACGGTGGCTCCAAAAGGTGGGCGTCTTCGGAGTTGGACGGGAAGCCGCGATTTAAAGAAGCTTTTTATGAGATTCGATTTGGTTATTCTTCTTTGCTTGGAACTTCAACAAGAGCTTGATCCAATCTCTCTAGATTGGTTTTACCTATCCCTCTCTATCTCTTGCTACATCCGGTTTTCATAGATTAGATTCGTTTTTATGATGTTCTTTAGATTAGATGCATAAGAGTTCCCTTTGAAGATCAAAGTTCTCAGCTTTAATAGATTGGTTCTTGCATCACACATTTGTTCCACGGATTCGATACCTTGGGTTCACACTTGAGGGAAGAAGGGTCCCTTGACTACGACGAAGGACTTGTCCGCTTGCAAGTCCAAACGAAGTTTGATACGCATATACACCGTCAACAAGCCCCTTTTTCTGGCGCCGTTGCCGGGGAGCAAGTGATCAAGATTCGATCTTTTATTACGTTTTGTGAATATTTTCAGTTTTCTTTTGATTTTTCTTTTTGCATCTACTAACTTTTGATCATCCTCAAAAATCAATCTAATCTAGTTTGACTAACCCTAGTTTTCTTAGATTTGTTTTTGTTTTTGTTTTTTTGTATATATTTTGTTTATTGCTAACCCTAACAGGAGATGGACGGCTACCTCTCCAACAAACTCGAAAATTTTGTGGATGATCCAGAAAAACTTTACAGGCTAAGGAGACGTGAAGCACAAGCTAAAAAGCTGGAATTTGCAGATCCAAAAGTGGAGGCCGAAGGATCGTCGGAGTCTCCAAAGGAATCACCACCTCCAAGCCCTAGGGGAAATCAACTTCAACCGCAACCGATGGGAGAACAACCGCAGCCGGAGCGCAAGATCGGGGAGCTATGCACCTCGGACATCATCGACCTACCAATCTTGAACCTCACGGAGATCAGAAGGCCGTTCGAGATCAAGATCTCAACAATCCGCATGGTGCAACATTCACCCTTCACCGGTAAAGAGGATCCAAACCTTCACCTCCAAGCATTCATTCAACTTTGTCAGACATTCAACATGGAGGGGTGACTCAAAACCAAATGAGGGCAAGGCTCTTTCCGTTCTCGCTACTCGGAAAGGCTTTGCAATGGTTCTACTCTCAACCGGCGGAGGAGACGGTGCAAAATTGGGATGCCTTGATGAGAGCCTTCATGAAGGAATACTACTCACCGGGTAAGACTCAAAGCTTGCGTAATAAGATTGCTACCTTTGCTCAATATCCTACGGAGACTATATCGGAAGCATTCGAGCGTTTCAATGAGTACACTTGGGCGGTTCCACATCACAAGTTCCCAAAGGAAGATCTCATTCAAAAGTTCTACCAAGGACTCACCATGGCGTCAAGAACGATCATCGATGCATCGGCGGGAGGATCCATCATCGAGCTTACGCCGACCCAAGCTTTCACTTTATTCAAGAAGGTCGCGGACAATGACACATGAGCGTCATCCGGACGCTTACTTCCGGTTCAACCCACGGGGAACGTCAAAGGAGTCTTGCAAGTGGAGAAGGAAGATCTACTCGAAGGCAAGATCGACTCGCTTATGCGGAGGTTGGAGAAGATGGAGATAGAGAAGAAAGAAGCTCAAGATTTAAAGACTGCCGAAGCAAGATCCACATGCGAAGAGTGTAGAGAATATGGCCATGTCCAGAAAGATTGCCCAGAGGAAGCCAAGATGCTCGACTACATGAGGAAGGGAGATTTGCCGAACTTCCACTACGGGCAAGGTAGACCTCAATTTAATGCAAGCTCATCCATTCCGAATTCGGTTCCTCTTCGTATGCAATTGAAGGACTTCATGGACGAGCAAGCTAAGATCAACAAGGACACTGTCACTAAGTTCAAGGCCATAGACAAGGTGTTGGAGAACATCGATAGCGAGGTGACGGAGGTCGGAAGCTCCAACCACCAAGTGCTCAACATGATGAAGATGCTCGAGACACAAGTGGGACAACTTGCCGGGCGCTTATCTGCTAATGAAGGGAAGCTTCCGGGGTAACCTCAAGGTCCTGAGACGGCGAAGGCCATTCAAACTCGTTCGGGAAAGGAGACTGAAGATCCGGAACATTCCGCGGGAGCTAGAAATCCTAAACCATCTACCGAGGCAGAGGAATTTGCTAAGGAGAAGGTTACCGAAATCATCACCGAAGAGCCTGAGTTTGAGATGCCGGGTGAAGACACGAAGATACCGCAACTCAAGCCACGCTACTTCTGTGGTAAACTTGATAATCATTTTGAGAAGTTTGTGGAGGTTGTGCGTAGGTTGAGCATCAACATGCCGCTATTGGACGCCCTTCAAGTTCCTACATATTCTCGCTACTTCAAAGATATACTTGCAAACAAGTATGAGATAGCAACACTCGGGGTGGATCATGTCAAGATGTCCGAGCAATGTAGCGCCGCTATTGCGAACGGACTAGAGAAGCAAGGAGACCCCGAATGCTCGACAATTCCATGTTTCGTTGGTTCATTCAAGTTCGAGAAGGCATTATGCGACCTTGGAGCAAGTGTGAGTGTCATGCCAAGAGACGTGTTCGAGAAGCTACGCCTACCGGAGCTAGAGCCTACGGCCATGTGCTTGGAGTTGGGTGACAACTCCATTTGCTACCCCTTGGGCATCGTCGTGGATGTGCCCGTGAAGGTCGGACACCACTTCATCCCCGTCGACTTCGTGGTGCTCGAGATGGGAGAGAGGGAGAAGCCACCACTCATCCTTGGGAGGCCCTTCCTCAAGACCGTGGGAGATACCATCGACGTCGGGAAGGGAGAGATCAAGTTTGACATCAACGGCGAGAGGAGTTCCTTCAAGTTTCGACCACGCTTCGAGGTATGCAATATGATCAAAGTTAAATATATTCCGCCTCATCGTCGTGTTAGTAAGGAAGAGCCAAGGAAGAAGGAAGAGCCGGAGAAGAAGGAAGCGAAGGAAATCAAAGAAGTTGTCGCATCCGTCAAGATCAAGGAACAAAAGCTGCCTGTGAAGACCAAAAAGATGACTAAGCCGGAGAATAAGCCTGCGCCAAAGATGGTGCGGAAGTGGGTATCCAAGATTGCAATGCCCGCAAAGAGCGTTGATCCGAAGTAATCAAGTGAATAAGTCTAGCTATGGACTATAAACGAAGCGCTAGGCGGGAGGCAACCCGTTTCGTCGAGTCAAGAATAAGCTACCGGGAGGACAACCTGATCAAGATTTTTCGAGTCTTTCAAGTAAGTTAGTTTTAAAATTTTGCTACACAAGACATTCATAGACTTAAAGTGGTTGGATAATGTTTAGAGTTATAAATTTTGTTTGGATATTTTATTTGGATCATAAACCCTTTACATGAGCCATCCTATGAGTTTTTTGCTTCTTTTTGAGAAACCAAAACCAAAAAAATTCAGAACCTACCTCAACCTTTCATCCTCTTCATGATGTTATGGTTGACTTGATTTACATGCTAAAAACACACAAGTAGAGCCACGCCATGTACCTAGATGTTATTTAAATTTCAGCGCATGGTAGGACTCGCATGAACCTAGAAACTTAACTTTTGGTTGGTTTAAAAATTCATATCCTTGGTTTAAGCATGGTAGGACGAGCAAGGTTTAAGCATGGGGGAGATGTTGACGCTGAATTTTCGTCAACCTAGCCATGAGTTTACCTTCGGTGTTGGCATCAATTTTATATCTTATCCATTGGTATTAACCCCCTGGATATAACAAGTTCGTTCGTGCATGTCAGTTTTGGAGTTTAATGTTTATGCAAGAATTTAGCGTTGAAAGCAAGACTTCCGGGTAAAGTTCATCAAGCACCTCATGAGAAGACCTTGAAGCCTGGTACAAGTCAAGTGATGAAGTGAACATGACTCCAAGAAGTCCAAGGACCAACCCGTGAAGACAGAAAACTCAGAGGACCTGAACAGAAAATGCTGAATCTTGCGAGGCAAGGAGCTCTATCCAAACCGCGGAGAAACTGACGTCAAGGGCCCACATGTAGAAGGGAGAAACTTCTAGAAGACACCGGAAGCATCGTCCACGAAGAAGGCCACGAAGTGGGCCGAAATGGGCCCAGGCCGGCCGGCCGGCCCAACCCATTTTGGGGCCCATTCGTGCCCCCCTTTGACCTAGACGATCCTCAAACTATTTATAGTCCCCTGTCAAGAGCCACACATCAACTCATTCTTCATTCTCCGCCGAGGAGCGGAGAAGAGAGGGACACCATCTCGGAGAGGAGAGGGCCGAGCTAGTTGTCTAGGGTTTCCCTAGCCGACGTGGGAACCTTGCAAGGAAGACCACGTCGGAGTTCCAGGAGCTAGGAGCAAGATCAAGGTAGGATCCCGGTGGTGATCTTGTCCCTGTATCATTTATGATGTTGAATTATCAAGTTGCAATCCGATTTCTTCTTCTACGACTTTGATTTCGATTGGCTTTTCTTACTTTAAGATCTATTCTCGAGATAGATCATAGAGGGTGTTCTTGTAGCCGTGGTGGCTAGAGGTGCATGCCTGACATTCCAAGAGATTTCAACTTGTCCATTGGACTCGCCCTAGGCTAACCCGCACGAATAGGAGTGCGTTGTGACAGAACGGTGGCTCCAAAAGGTGGGCGTCTTCGGAGTTGGACGGGAAGCCGCGATTTAAAGAAGCTTTTTATTAGATTCGATTTGGTTATTCTTCTTTGCTTGGAACTTCAACAAGAGCTTGATCCAATCTCTCTAGATTGGTTTTACCTATCCATCTCTATCTCTTGCTACCTCCGGTTTTCATAGATTAGATTCATTTTTATGATGTTCTTTAGATTAGATGCATAAGAGTTCCCTTTGAAGATCAAAGTTCTCGGCTTTAATAGATTGGTTCTTGCATCACACATTTGTTCCATGGATTCGATACCTTGGGTTCACACTTGAGGGAAGAAGGGTCCCTTGACTACGACGGAGGACTTGTCCGCTTGCAAGTCCAAACGAAGTTTGATACGCATATACACCGTCAACACATGGCTGCTGTGGACTTTGACATGAAGTTCACCTATGTCCTAGCTGGTTGGGAGGGCTCAACACATGATGCCCTCATACTTGCTGATGCACTTGAGAGGAATGATGAGTTTGTTGTACCTGAAGGTAAGAAGTCAACATTTCCAATGTAGTTGTTCACTGTCCTATTATAATTTAGAGGCCTTAGGATTCATTTGATGTCCCTGTAGGTAAATTCTACCTTGTAGATGCTGGGTATGGGTGCCACAATGGTTTCCTTCCTCTCTACAGGGGGGTGAGGTAACATCTATCAGAGTATGGCCCAAGGAACATACCAACCAATGCAAGGGAGATGTTCAACCTAAGACACTCTTCACTTAGGGTCACAATTGAAAGGGCTTTTGGTGCACTGAAGAACAGGTTCAGGATCCTAGACAACAAGCCATTCCACCCATTTAAAACACAAGTGAAGCTTGTCCTTGCTTGTTGCATCTTGCACAACTGGATTATAGGCTTTGGGTTAGATGAAGTTGTGCCTAATGAAAATTGGGTACCACATGTGGACCAGGACACTTCACATATTGATGAGATGTTCTCCCAAGATTCTTAGGCCATGACAGCCAAGAGGGGACAACATCTGCAATGCTATGTGGGATGGGAGGGGTGTCCATAGGACTTGATGCATGAATAGTTCTTCATTGTATTATCTACTTTGGTAGCCCTGATCTAGAACTCTTGGATTTGTGATGCTGTTGTAATAATTGCTGGACATAGCTGAAACCTATTTTATCCTCTATGTATTATTTATTTGTTATTCATACGTATTATTTCTGTGTTATTTACATTTTATCCTCAATGTATTATTTCTTGGCTGCAACTATACTAGGATGGCATCTGCTAGTGTTGAGGAGGTTGTGGGTGGTGTTGAGGCTGTTGCTGTTGGTGTTGAGGCTGGTCCTCACTACAAGAAAATCGTTGACTAGTGACGCAACCACATTTTAGCGTTATTGATTTATGACGTTCCTGGCTGATCTCGTCATAATATTTCACTTCCGAGCAAATTTAGTGACAAAAAAATTTTCGTCATTACGGTTGGTACTGTAGCCGGGCGTTCCCTATTCCATGCTGTTTTGTGACGCCATAAGCTCTGAAAAAACGTCATAAACCAACATCAGTCCCACATGTAAGCATTATTTTAAAAACAGAGTGTTCCAAGTCGTCATAAAATTCGGTAGGGTCCCATATGTAATCATTCTTTCGAAATTAGAGTGTTCCAAGTCATCATAAAATTTTTTAGGGTCCCACATGTAAGCATTTTCGCCAGGTCAGCGGCGTCATAAACCAACTTTGGTCCCACATGTAAGCATTATTTTAAAATAGAGTGTTCCAAGTCGTCATAAAATTCAGTCGGGTCCCACATGTAAGCATTTTCGCTAGATCAGCGGAGGCTAGGTCACGAAATGTTGCAAAAATAATTTACCATGGCATGGGTTTGAACCAGGGACCTGAAGGAACAAGGCTGTGCTGTTTACCACTGCACCACTTCTTGGTTGTGCATGTTTTATGGGAAACTCAGCTAATAGTTCATGCGAATTCTTTACTGTGACCAGGTCCCACATGTAAGTTTCAGTTGAGTCTATAATTGCCTATCGAATGGTTGGCGAGACGCTTCACTCAGACTTCGCAAAGACTTTCAACTTCCGCTACGCAGATCTGCAACGGCGGCTTGTGGTAGGAATGGAGAACCCTAGCGGCGATGAGAGGGTGAGTTATGAGGCACCTCCCGGCTACCAGTACCTGAGTCAGCACGACAAGGTCAGTCTTTTGGTTTGAGCCACTACATTTTCTCCTACAACCTAGGGATGGCATTTCTAGATTTGGGGATCTTGCGGATTGATGAGCATATACAAATACAATTGATTCAGATTTCTTTCTACCCTCAGATTTGCACTTCGATTGGTGTTAGAAGTTGATAGGCTATTGACAATTCATAGGTGTTAGATTCAGTTAGTTTTCAATTTGCATCAGATTGATAGGTTGTTGTATTTTACTAGCTTCTGGAGGTGGCTCGGTCCACTGATTTCGTTACATCAGGCCCTCCTGATGCTGATCTTATCCTTGTGGATCGCTATAACAAGTGCGAGCATGGGTATGCTGTTCTTGTCAAGGAACCCTTGTGCAGCCTTGGGCGCCGGTATGGAATCTGCGGTCAGGTAGACTTATAGTACTTGTACTCTTGATGTCAGTGTTGCAAATGTATAATTGTATGATCATGTATGTATTTGGTGTCTACAGCCTGAAGAACAACGATGTGGGATGTTTATTTGGATTGATCCATAATGGGATGCTAGGACTACTGCTGTTCTAGATAGGCTGACAAAGGTTGTTGAAAATGGTCGAGAGGAAGCAAGTGATTTGAAGGAAGACTGTGAAATTGCTAACAAGCAGCTTGAATCTACTGCCGTTGAGTTGAAAAAGGTGAAGGCAAAGCTGGAACGGGTTGAGAAGGAGAAGGAATCGATTCTTTGCGAGTTAAATAAAAATAGGTAGTTACGATTATTATGAAACTTGTTGCTTGTTGATGTTTAACTACTGGTTGTTGCTCACTTCATAGTGATGAACGGCCCTGAATGACATGTAGTGTTATGAAACTTATTGCTGCTGATGTTTACTTTAGATCATGCAAACAACAAAGGGAACAACAATGGGAAGGATCGCAAGAAGCTCACAAGAAGCTTGAAGCTACTTCTCCGCAGAAGCTGCAGGATGAAGCTATGGAAGGACAATCAACGCCTACAAATGTAATTGATGCTTAGTTCTTGAGTGTTGGGAATGGTCATGAGTTGATGGAACTTATTGCTACTTGATGTTGTGAACTTTGTGGTCGTGAGTTGAGAAACTTGATGCTACTTGATCATAATTATGTTTGCTACTTGGTGTTGTGAACTTTGTGGTCATGAGTTGATGTTTTGTTGGAAGGACCTTCCTGAGTAACGATCGTGAAACTGCTTATTTCCTACTGTTGTTCCAAGTCATCATAAAATGGAGGTCCCACATGTAAGTATTTTCGCTAGGTCATGAAATGTTGCAAAAACAACTTACCATTGCAAGGGTTCGAACTAAAGACCTATAGGAACAAGACTGCGTTGCTTACCACTGCACCACTTCTTGGTTCTGTCATTTTAACAGGAAACACTTTCCTTATGGTATCTTTAATATAAATCAGTAATTCGCAGGCGAAAGGCTTCACTGCCTTCGCAAAGACTCTCGACTTTTGCTACGCGCAGATCTGCAATGGCTCGTGGCAGGAATGGCGGATCCTAGAGGCGACGGGAAGATGGTTCTGCTGCCACCTTCCAGCTACAAGAAGCTGAAACGGCTCGACAAGGTCAGTTCTCTGGTTTGAGCCGCTATATTTTCCCCTATCATCCTAGGGATTTCTAGATTTGGGGATCTAACGGATTGATGAGCATATACACTAGAATCAGATTTCATCGTACCCTCATATTTGCACTTCGTTTGGTGTTACAACTTGATAGGCTATAGACAATTCATAGGTGTTAGATTCAGTTAGTTTTCAGTTTGCATCGTTTGATAGATTGATAGGTTCTTGTATTTTACTAGCTTGTAGAGGTGCTTGAAGCCACTAAAGCTGGGCTGCAGGAGGTGAAGAGAGACCTGCAAGAACAAGAAGGTAGAGAACTCATGGCGCAGCAAGAGGCTTTAAAATACAAGGAGCTGTGTCAGGAAATTTTAAATACAACTATGCAAGAGATGAGGAAATTCAACGAGATGGCTAACCAATTGTTACATGAACAATTGCAACAGACCGATAACTACAACGAGTTGTGTGCCCATATGTTACGCCGGGACAATGCCTTATTGAAAGAAATAGGTGAGATTCTTGACCAAGAGTCGAAAGACCTGGTACTGGACAGGAAGGCAAAACCTGAAGAGGAGGCAAGGCCATGGAAGGAAGAATGCGCAAAGGCTAACATCAAGCTTAAAGCAACTACCACTGAGCTGGAAAACATGAAGGGAAAGCTGAAACATGCCATCGATGCGATGGAAGTGTATAAGCAATCGGTTGAGCAGCTAGTTATCAAGATCGAGAAGGAGAAGCAATCGATACAATAGAGTGTTATCCAGATGGAGAAGGAGAAGCAATGGATACTGCACGAGAAAGATAAAAATAGGTAGTGCTTGATTATTATGAAACTTGTTCTTTGTTGATGTTTAATTACTGGTTGTTCCTCCTGATCATAATACGTAGTGTTATGAAACTTGGTGCTTATGTTATCTTTAGGTCAGCCAAGCGAAAAAGGGATCAACAATGGGAAGGATCCTCAGAAGCTACTGCCGCTGAGCTGCAGAAGGTGAAGGGACAGCTGCAGGATGGAGCTATGGAAGGAGAATCAACACCTACAGATGTAAACTGATGATCAGTTCTTATCGTTATGATTACAAATGGGTGGTTATGACTATTTTGAAAATTATAATGATGATCATCCTATGATGTTTGCTACTTGGTGTTGTGAACTTTGTGGTCATGAGTTAAGAAACTTGTTGCTACTTCGTGTGATGATCATCCTATGATGTTTGCTACTTGGTGTTGTAACTTGTTTCTACTTGGTGTTGTGAACTTTGTGGTCATGAGTTGAGAAACTTGTTGCTACCTGATCATAATATGATGTTTGCTACTCGGTGGACGGCAAAGTTCCGGTCTGTTGATGTTTTGCTGGAAGGACCTTCCTGAGGAACAATCGCGAAACTGCTTGTTTCCTTCTGTGGTTCCAACTTGTCATAAAATTTAATAAGGTCCCACAAGTCAGTCTGATAAAAAAACAGAGGAAAATTAAAAGGATAACTATGTCAATAGCAGGGGTCGAACCCACGGCCAACGGCTATATCAACCGCTTACCATGCAAGGGGCTTGCCAGCACGCTCCTGTGGGTCGTTGTGGCAAATATCTGGCCTAGAGGCGTTGGTGCGCAGATCTACAACCCGCGGCGGGAATGGCTGATCCTTGCATCGAAGGGAGGAGAGTGAGCTACGGTCAGGTCAGTACCCTGTTTTGTGCCTCTGCTTCCCCTTTCGTCAGAGGGAAGTGATATTTGGAATTAGGGATTTCGGTTGAAGCATGATTGTTGTTACAAGTTGATTGATAGGCTTTAGTTTAGAAAGTGCAAAACTAAGCATTGATTTCAAGTTGCAATGAATTTTTTTGAAGCATCCGTGTACTCCAGCATCTTCTTCCATTGGTCGTTACTGCTCGGAGACATTTTCCTACAATAGTAGCCATTGGCATCCTAAAGACAAGTGCAAACACGGGTTGAGAGCTGTGGTGAAGTATGCTTGGACCTTTCAAAACCCTGACCGTCGGTTTGCTGGCTTCCCATAGGTAATGGCTAGTTGGCTACCTGCTTATGTGGTGCCTGTGGTCAACGGCTATTGCTAATGGGTTGTTTAATTTACAGAAAGAAAAAGAGCAATGCAATTGCTTCTGCTGGATTGATCCAGAATGGGATGAAAGGTCGTATGCTGTTATGCTGAAGCTCATGAAGAAGAAAGCGGAAGCTGAAGACGATGCAAAGTAGTGTGAGGGGGAATTGGGAAAAGCTAACTATGAGCTTAGAGAGATTAGGAATGAGCACAAAATAGCGCGACAAAAACTTCAGAAGGCTACCGTCGAGCTGAAGTCAATTGGAAATTATAGGCACAATGTCAAACTCGTGCATGTGCTGCTTGCTTTATTTGTTGTTTTCGCGGGAATGGCGGGATTGATGCTCGGTGGTAAGGCTAATTAGATGTCTCGATCATGTACTCCCTCCGGTTTGGTAAAGGAAGTCGTTTAAGACAGCGACACGGTCTCCAAAGTACAACTTTGACTTCATATTTTTCTAAAAATAATTATAAAAAACTAACATATGTATACTTTTATGAAAGTATTTTACAAGACAAATCTATTCATGTAGTTTTCACATTTCTAAACTCAACGATTTAGAAGTTATTCATGATTTATAATCCCAATATTTGACTCAAACCTTGTCCAAAACGACTTCCTTTACCAAACCGGAGGGAGTATTCTGCAAGTGTCACTTTGGTATTGTGAACAATGTGTCGATCATGTATTCTGAACATTGTGCCCTATGCTTCTGAGCATTGTACTGATGATGTATTGCCAAAATCGACCAAGAAATGCGCGGCAGTTAGTATCCACCACACTGTACAGACCATTTAGTCCGACCTGTTCACATTTCCAAGAATGTAATTTCCGTTAGGTTCCCCAACAGTAATAATGAATTATTATTGTTATCCTGAAATCAACGGAGTAGCAGCGAAGGTTGTTTTGGGTGGCGAAGGAGCGGTGAATTTACTGTAAATGCGGAGAAAGGAACGGTGGATTTGTTGTAAATGGGGCATTGATCGACTTCTTCCGCCTGGGGTACAGAAAACATTTTTACAATTGCATCTCCTCCTCTCGGAAGGAAGATCCGTGAGAGTACAGTGCTCTCTTCCAAGTCTCTGTATCAATTTGAATGTGCATTTGACCCGGCACTCTGATGTTTGATCAAACTATTTTGAGGACGCTGGTAGGTCAGTAATCATGTCGTCGAGGCGGTTGCCGTTATCGCTGGTGGCGCTCCCTATAGAGGTGAACATTGACATCGCCGGCCATCTCGTTGCGACCTCGGAGCGAGCCATGGACGACCTCCGTAGCCTACGGGTGACCTGCCAGGAGATGCATCGCGTGTGCAACAACGCGGCCGTTGGTCGGCGCGTGGTGCTAGAGCGATTTGCCGTCGAGCTGCAGTGGAACGACCGCAAGGGCTACGACACCCTCCTCGATTGCCTGACCCGCATAAGAAACCCGGAGGCATGTTTCCTCTCCGGGATGGACATCCTATTCGGGGAAAACTACAGCTCCCGGTCATCCATCGCCAAGCTCGAGGAGGCCGCCCAGGCCGGGCACAATTGTGCGGCCTACATAGCCACCATGGTCCTCTACAGGGCCAATGGCGGCGCTGGGATGATGACACTGCGAGGTGGTACATCAGACAGGTCGAGGGCGAGGAAGAATCGGCGGTCGTGACATCGATGATGATGCGGGCGAACAAGGGTTGCCTGCGGTGCCATGAGGCAGCCTCAGAGGTGATCCGGCGAGTGACATGGCACCGACGTGCAACGCTGGCGCCGCCAGTGGCGCGCGGCAATCATCAGTGCGCAGGCCGCTTGTGCTTCAAGATGAGCCGGGAAGAATGGTCACATTTTTGTAACGAGGAATGTAGAATTCACGCTGAATGTGATCTGTTCTTTAGCAAAATAATTGGATATCTGCATCCAAACAAATTACCCTGACATGTGAGAGTGATTTTGGATATATTTGTTTCTAGATCAATCCACTGATATCTGTTTCTATCTCTCTTCCTTGATTCCCGTGTAGTAATACTCGCACACGCATTGACATGATGGAAACCAACTTCCGGTCTTCCCCCATTTATTTACCACGGCAGGTAGTTGGAATAGTTCATCGCAATTTAAAGAGGTGGAAATCAATATTGGACAATTAAAAAATAAATAATGTGATCTCACTATCTCAGAAACTACGAAATCCGTAATCAGGTTTGCCCAATTCAAAACAAGTAACTTTTGCCAGGAAAGGAATGAAAATTTTTGTCCGGTCTGTTAATGTTTCGTAAACCCAAACATCTGGTCCTGCCCGGGTTATATTGCCTATCTCATTGCATGCTTTCATTTTGTTGTTACCAAGCATGACTCGTCAACAAGGAAGAATGAAGCCGTGGTTCAAACTCTAAGTCAGCTTGCTTGTCTTCACGATTCTTTCATACTAACCAAGTCTTTGAAAAACAAATCTTTGCTAGATGGGGTAGTGTACACTAGATAGAGTAGACACCATCTTACTGAAAGCCAATTTGTTGCCCATCGCTTCAATTTGCTCTACCTAAGCCACGGCTCCACGTTCGAATTGTGCACGTTTTCGGCTCTCCCTAACAAGGATGATATCATATCTCACCTTGTCCATATTTAAAACAAACATCTTTTTGCTATCAAATGATTAAAAATATTTCTCCGGTCTACTCATGGTTCGTAAACCCAAACATCCGACCTCGTATACCAGAATAACCGGTCTCGTGGGAACTTTTGATCTCATCATGTTCAAGTGAATTAAGTTTGCTCCAAGTTCAACAAGATTGCAAGTTACGCGCCTAGGCCATTTGCCTGACACGATCCCCCATGAGACGCTGCGCCTTTCCCTGGGCAAATGAGATCTATTAATATATATTGGAAAACACTTTTGCATCTCCTCCTCAACGAAAGAAAACCCCATCGGCATCTCCTCCTCTCGACACTAGAAGACCCCATCGGCATCACCTCCTATCGGCGCAAGTACCGTCGTCCTCTCTCCCAATTCAATCGATTTCTTTGTTCTTTCGACCTTTTCCGCCTCTTTGAGCAAAGTAATTTCTATGTGCATTTCAGAGCATCTCCCCCAATGACCGGCGACAATCATCGTGTGCCTCCTGTGGAGCTCGCTCTCCTACCATCCACGCCGGCTAAAGCTCCAGTGGGGCCGAGATGCGGCGACTGTGGCAGGACAGAAACACCGCAATGGATGGCCAGGCCGATGGGGCCCGGCACGCTCTGTGCCGACTGCGGCATTCGTCGCTGGCATGCTGGGCAGCGGTGGGACAGGCGTTCTCTCCGCATCTATCAAACCACAATTCCCGTCTCACCGTCGTCACCAGAAGCTGGCGTGCAGTGGGTGGAGTGCTCGAGAGGCCGGGTTGGTCGCACGTGGCAGCCGTGGCCCTCCACTCTGCCATTGATGTAAAGTGCGCCCACCGCTTGGACTGTCCCGGAGAGCTCAGGTGCACGGTCGTTCCCGTCCCTGCTCCACAGGCCGGCGACGTTACCAGCCGCTCGGCCATTGATGTCAAGTGCGCCCGCCGCTTCGACTGTCCCGGAGAGCTCAGGCGCACGGCCGTACCCATCGCCACCAGAAGCTGGCGTGCAGTGGGTGGAGTGCCCGAGAGGTTGGGCTGGTCGCATGTGGCTGTCGTGGCCCTCCACTCCGCCATTGATGTCAAGTGCGTCCGCCGTCCCGGAGAGCTCTGGCGCACGGCCGTTCCCGTCCCTGCTCGACAGGCCGGCGGTGTTGCCAGCTGCTCGGCCATTGATGTCAAGTGCGCCCGCCGCGCCGACTGTCCCGGAGAGCTCAGGGGCACGGACGTTCCTATCCCTGCTCGAAAGGCCGTCGGTGTTGCCAGCCGCTCAGCCCCCGATGTTGGACCCGTTCCTGCTCGACGGCGAGGCGGCGCCTTTGATCCTCGACGACCCAGACTGGATGAAAAGATAATTGCCAACAATAACAAGTGCCACTTTGCTGTAATGCTTATTAGTGTATGATCAGAGAACTCTGTTTCCTCCTATGGAGTACTTTGGATGGATGTTTGTTCGAAAAATGTGAACCTATTTTGCCAACAAATCAACAAATAATTTAGTCTGGTCTTGTCACTTTTTCTTAACAGTAACATCCGCCCGTTGCCATCCTCGTGCCACAACTTCCCATGGAAGGTGGTTGCCATCATCAAGAGATCACAGACGTGTTGGTCATACGGCGCGGGGACCCGCACATCAGCCCCTCAACGGTGGAAGATGAATGGAAGCCACTCAAGAGTCAAGACTCAAGAGGCGCCCGTTGCTTACCTTCTCACCGAAGCGGCACAACTTCCCAGGCAAGGCGAGTAACTCCACATAAATCGCCATTCCTACCCCCCACCATCGGTGTCCTCGCCAGTTCCGAACCACGCTACCACTTCCCAAACACTCGCGCCTCACTCCTACCCGGCCGACGCAATGAAGCGATCAAGCTCCCCGTCGCGCCGGCTATCCCCCACCGGTTCTCCGTCGCGCCGGCTATCCCCCACCGGCTCCCCGTCGCGCCGGCTCTCACCCTCGCCCTTCAACCGATCCTCCGGCGCCACATCCTCTTCGCGCACCCGTGACTGGGTGCCGCCGCGCGACGGCCAGCACTTCACCCGCATGTTCACAGAGGCGCTGTGGGGCCACATCCACGGCACACCGCCGCCGCGCTCCGACACCGCCAACGTCGACCCGCCGCCGCCGAGCTCCGACGCCGCCAACGTCGACCCGCCGTCGCTCGTCGGCGGTTTCCCAAGAGCCGGTGGTGGCTCGCTGGCGGATTCCCAGCCTCCTCCACCGTCGCTGCCGCCACCCTCCGACGACGCCAACGTCGACCCGCCGTCGATCACCGGCGCTTTGCCAGGAGCAGCTGGTGTCTCGCCGGCGGATATCCAGCCTCCTCCACCGTCACCGCCTCGGAAGCTGAAGTTTACGGTTACCCTTCCTGCTGGTGAGTTTGACTCCGACTCTGACTCCCAAGCTGACACAGACTCGTCTGAGGACCTTTTCCACGGCTACATCCCTCCGGTCCCCCGGGGTGATGCTTTGTGCGTCTTCCGGCGCTTCAACGGCACGTACGGGTGCCCTGTCTACCCCAACCTCATGCACCGGTGGTGCAAGCTGAATGAGGTCAAGGACCATGTCCTTGGGATGGCCAGGTCTGCGCCCCTGAGGCAAAACTACAAGAAGAAGTGGAGCCACCACCGCGTCGTGGCTAGGAATGAGGGATGGATGGAGTAGATGTAGTGAGGGAGCCGCGCTGGTGGAAGATCTATGCTGTTATGTTATCAGTGATGTTAATTAGTATGTTTAGATTTCGTTGGAACATTGTCTTATGTTTGTGAACTTTGTGATGTTATGTTATCAGTGATGTTAATTAGTATCATTAGATTTCGTTGGAACATTGTCTTATGTATGTAGAAATTGTGATGTTTAATTAGTCACTTTAGAATGGACTCTGTTTCCTACTTTGGATGGATGTTCGTTCGAATAATGCGATCGTATTTTCCTAATAACAATTCAACGAACCATTTAGTCCGGTCCGCTCACTTTTGCAGATCAGTAAGATCCGGCCGTAGTCATTCTATTTTGCCCACAAAATCAACATTGAATTTAGTCCGGTCTGGTCACCTTTTCTTATCAGTAACATCCGGCCGTAGCCTTCCTCGACAAGCCGAGGCGCCCGTTGCCTAATTTCATGGAAGCTTGCCACAACGCCCCATGGAAGCTTGTAGATGAATCGCAGCCACTTGATCTAGAGGCCTGTTGCTTAGCTTGTCACATAAGCTTGCACAACTTCTCATGGAATCTGGCCATTGTATTCCTACCACCATCGGCGTCCTTTCCAGTTCTGAACCACTCTACCCATAGTTCTCTTCCCAAACACTCGCGTTTCAGTCCTACTGCCTGTCCGACGCAATGAAGCAATCAGTCTCCCCCAGACACACAGAGCTCAGGCGCATGGCCGTACCCGCTCCTGCTCGTCGGTCCGGCGGTGCTGCCAGCCTCTCGCCTACCGCCTCCTCAGGAGCTGAATCCGGGTCCTGGCTGTCACCGTGCGGCCTCCACTTCATCCGCTCCTACTTAGAGTGGCAAGGGCGTCAATTCCACAGCACGGAGCCGCCCCGCTGCGCCGCCGCCAACATCAACCCGCTAATGCCCGGAGCCACTGGTACGTCGCCGGCGGATTCCAAGTCTCCTCCACCACTTGCAGAGTTGGACTCCGACTCCAATTCCGACTCCAACTCCGACACCCAAACTGACATAGACCATCTTAAGACCTTTGCTCTGCGCATCTTCCGGCGCACTACCAACACCTACGGGTGCCCTGTCTGCCCCAACTGTATGCACCGGTGGAGGAACCTGAATGAGATCAAGGACCACATCCTTGGGATGGCCAGGTTTGAGGCCCTGAGGGAGGACAACATGAAGAAGTGGAGCCGCTACCGCGTCCTGGCCAGAAACGAGGGATGAATGTAGATGGAGTGAGCAAGCCACGCCAGTGGAAGACCAGTGCCGATATGTTATCTGTGATGTTAGTTAGTATCTTTAGATTTCGTGGGAACATTGTCTTATGTATGTGAACATCGTGATGTTAATTAGTAACTTTACATTTCCATGAAACATGGTCTCATGTGTTGTCCGGCCTGTTCATGTTTCGTAGACAAGAACATCCGCTCTTATTGTACTTATACATGATCGTGTTTCGTAGCTTGACACATTTTTTTTCGAATCGAGGGCATCCCCCATTTCCATTGCAACAATGGAAATACCGAACAAGTCACAGAACAGGGATAAAAGAGGAGTTCACTGGCCCTTGACTCGCCCTAACCTACCTTGACTCAAGCTAGATTAGGACAAGTTTCCAACCCAAAACATAGCACCACTAGACAGACCTACACCAACATCTGCCAATCGCTTGACAATGTCAGTTTCCTAGCTTGACACATGATCTGGAGAAGTTGAAGATCAATATTGGACGATTAATAAGAAATAGCAATGTGATCATTGCTCACCTTCACCAAATTCAAAACAAGCATCCGGTTATTGCCAAACATCCAAAATGCTAATGCATCCCTAACCCAAACCATGTTTGTGAACTTGGTTATCGTTTGTTTGTTGATCAATCCCCTTGTTTGAAGTTGTTTATGCTTTGTTTCCCTGACCATCTCTGTTCCTTGTCTCCATATAAATGTTATCCTATTTTATCGCTCTCATAAACTATGAAATCATAGATCACCTTTGCCCAAAATCAAAACAAGCATCTTTTACAGGTCCTGAAATATTTGTCCTTTCTGTATATTTTTGTAGACTAAAACATCCGGTCTGTTAATGTATCCCATACCCGAACATCCAGTTTAATGGTAGTAAACAGTTCATCTCTGCATGTTGAAGTGCTTGTAAATATAGTTTGCTCCAAATTCACTAAGATTACAAATTTACATAGTTTTTTTCTTTGCAAAAGACCGTTACATTATTAGAGATCGAGGCGCCTCCTTGCATTAGCGTGATACAACTCCCGAAGAGACACCCTGACTTTCCCTGAAACTGAGATCTATTAATATACCAGACTCTCCCAACTCCCTCTATTGCCTTGTCTCAAACTCTCTTCCTCCAAAAAACCACAACCACCATGCCTTCTTCTCCGATTCGACTTCCCGCCTCCCTGTTCCCTTCCAACCCCTCCTCCATCAGGACACCACCCGACTCTCCCCAACCAAGCGCATGCGAGCCATCCGAGCCCTCCTTGAGTGAATCTGATGTAGAAGACATGGAAAGGCAGGAGAGCGAGGACAGCGAGGATGAGTACGACTACGTGGAAGAGGATGAAGAGGAAGAGGAAGAGGAAGAAGAAGAGGATGAGGAAGAGACGTGGGCGGCCATTGAGAAGAAGCGATTGGCGGCCAAGAAGAGGAAGCGGGTGGAGGCCAAGAAGAGGAATCAACAGACGGAGACGTTTGTGAGGTAGCTTTTGAAGGATGACAAGGCCGGTAAGCTTGATTCATTCAAGGACATTCCATCGGTGAAGAAGAAGAAGGGTGCGGAGGAGGAAGAGGAGGAGGAGGTGGACTCGAAGAGGACCAAGAAGAAGATGGACCTCGGCGCTGGTCCTTCAAATGCTGACCCCGCCAATCCCGATCCCGTGGCTCCCCCAGCCATTGAAGCTCCCTCGACGCCAGAGTCATCGGGGAACTCCTCGGAGGGGTCGTCTTAGATTACTCAGATTTGGGTTTTCTTTTTCACTTTCAAATAGGTGGTCTTGTGGATGGAAAGATCAATTGTATGTTTTCTTTTGGATGGAAAAGATCGATCCCCTGTTTTCCTGCTCTGTGAATCTTGTAGTGGTAGGAAAATCCCCTGTATCCCCTGTTATCCATGAAGAACATGGGTGGTCTTCTTTTCCATGATCGCCTTCCTTGCTTCAGTGGATTTCCCTGGTCATGATGCGTTGCCATAGTCTGAGATGTAATGTCTTGTCATGTGATATTTTATTCTTATCCCACCGCACCGCATTGCAGATACACACGTAAATGATGACCGATTTTACAAATTTACCGTTTGACTAAATTCACCATTTTCCCAAGAATATACAGAACATAAATGATGGTCACCTTGCTCAAATTATTCAACTTAAATGTGCACATATATGTTACATCCCCATAGACCTACACCCGTACAGTGGCACTGGCACAGGCGCGCACAAACACACACCCAGCAACGAAATCTTCGGACTTGGCAACGAGGAAGACAACAGACACGGTCATGGAGATGGATACGGCACACGCCTATCCCGCCACACCTAATGCACGACGGAATGTAGCATAACGAGGATCCGTGTGGAGATATTCCTCCAATGCACGGTGCCTACCCCTCGACTTCATGGTACGTCCCGAGCGACCAATGCCAGAAGCATGCTGTAGGATGTCACGAAAACCCCACTGCCGGTTAGCAAGATTGCAGTAAGGGCACACACAGCGACCATGACAAAGCACACGAGTGTAACCCTGCTCCTGCAGCCAAGCCAAAGCATCTTTATTCATCTCCTCCGTTTCTTCCTCGTCCGCTTCGTCCATGTCGTACAGATCATATGGATCCATGTATCCTGGCCGCTGCGGAGGTGGCACAGCATGGAAGTTGGCGGTTCCTCCGTTCGCATCAGAAGCCATCCTCCTACACACTCACCAATAATGTAAACATGATAAGCACTGACCAGAAACAATGATTGTATCCTGTAAAAACACGACGCGGAAGCTAAGAGCTCACCTCTTTTCACAGCTCGCAGAACCAAATAGAGAGGTCTGCTAGCACAATACGTGGAGGATGAAGAGGCGATGAGCAAAGGCCTCGGGGGCACGCCTATTTATCGAACCATGACCGATACTAAGGCAGCGTGCACCTCGTGGCAGAGCATGCCCTCACGGGATTACAGTAGCCATGAAAATACGTGGGATGCTCGGAATACGAAGGCCTACACTGCTGAGGAATCCTATCACAAGTATAGGGCGGAATATGTAGGCTTTTTCCCCGTAGGCATGCGAAATATTTGGTGGGTACACGAGTGTGCTTTGGTCCGGATAAGAACGCAGAAGGAAGATCTTTATATCTGTATGACTTAAAAAAATAGACGTGTAGGCATTGTAGTGGGAGAAGCAGCTGTTAGGTTTTGTGATCTTCGACTGGAAACGCACCCAGCTTCACTGAAGCGTGGGCCTCTTCCAGATATCCGTCTCCCGCCTATATTGTACACCACCGGAATCCTACCCAAACTCGTTGACAATATGAGGCCGCCATTGCACGGCCTCACTTGTCAGTGGCCCCGAAGCAAGTGCAGCTTACCAAATTTTCATTTCGCGATCAGGAAGTCGAAAGGGGGATTTTTAAATTCTGTATTCCCTCTCCACCCCGAAATAATAAATACTCTACTCCATTGCTACCGCGTTGCGCCACTAAACTCCCGCCTTTCATTTCCAAAAAGCATCACTCTGCTCAGCTAGATCTGTGGTGGCGGTCCGACCTCACCGTCGCCGGTGGAGGGGGAGGGGTATCTCAGCAGATGGTGGGCGGCAGGTATCGGTGTTCTGCTTGCGTCTGCTATGCTAGCCAAGCTGAGCAGTTGAGCAAGGATACGGCACAAGAACCAGCTCCCGATGCCCCCTCAATCCATGGGCCCCTGAATCTTGGAGCTTCACAAGTGAGAATCTCATTTCCTTTTCTTTCTAGTCCCCTAGTAGTATTTTCGTTGGCTTAGAAAGTAAATTGCTTCGTGTATTATGTTAGTTTTGAGATTCTTCTCTTAACTTTGCCGCTCTAGATGCAGTCACTGATTTGGAACACAAGTTAATCGATGAGCCATGCGTTGAAAGTAAATTGCTTTGTGTATTGTGTTAGATTGGAGATTCTTCTCTTACCTTGGCCGCTCTAGATGCAGTTACTGATTTGTAACACAACTTAATAGATGAGCCATGCTTAGAAAGTAATTTACTTTGTTTATTGTCTTAGATTTCAGATCCTTCTCTTACCTTGACCACTCTAGATCCAGTTCCTGATTTGTAACTTTTTGTGCAGGGCCTAGCATCCCACTCCTGCATTGCTGAGATTCAATCACATGTCGTGGTATGTAACAGAATGCATGATTATCCTGCTACTTTATTCTTAGGATTATTCTTAAGTTTATTTGCTTGCTTCGTTTAAGGTTCAAGTTTGACTTCTCCTTTCATTTTTAGGCTCAAATGTTGAGGACAATCCTTGCGGTTCAAATATCAAATTCCTGTCCCTCCTATGTGAAGTCAAAGCCATTCATTGATTACATGCCTCGAGATTATCCAGCTTTCGCTACATGCTCA